>OZ005660.1:28009992-30717492 GCA_963930645.1 Salticus scenicus
AAATGGGGGTGTCTGTGCACTCTGGAGTTTAGACCACTGATTGCAGAGCTATAAAACTTAGCAGAAGTGTGGCTCAGACCATGCATGTTCTTTCATTTCTGTCATCTGCTTTCCGTAGCAAAAATTACTATATTAAGTTTTTTCTGTGTGTGTATATATAATCTAGAATTCTTTCATTTATTTAGACATTCAATTCAAAATTATGTTATTTATCTGTTTCATTTTCTTAAATTTTATTCAAAAAGTTTCATTTATTTGTTTTTCTACTAGCTGTTGTACCCATTTTTTGTATAAAAAATTAATTCATTACAAAAATTTTACTGTGTGATCCTTTAACGGTCCTCTTCACTTACCATCGCCGGAAGCCCAAGCCAATGTTATTCTATGGGGAAATTTTCTTTACAAATAACTTATTAACTAATACATATTTTTAAATTCTGTTTTCATATTCAGAAAATTCCCAACTTTTAAATTGACGGACCTTTTTTAAAAATGTATATTTTTTATTTTTAATATTTTATTTTGAAATTACAAAATGAAAAAAAATCACATATTGAAAATTCGTATTTTGCAGCTTCAAAATAAAATATAAAAATTAAAAAAATATTTTTTTTAAAAAAAGGTCCGTCAATTTAACAGCTGGGAATTTTCAGAATGTGAAAACAGAATTTAAAAATATGTATTAGTTAATAAGTTATTTGTAAAGAAAAATTTCCCATAGAAAAACATTAGCTTCGGCTTCCGGCGGCGGTGAGTGAAGAGGGCACTTATGTTTACCATGCTAATAAATACAAAAAAGGAATTATTAAAATTAATAAATATAATTTATTGTTTCATTCATATATATATATATACATTGCTTTGGATTTTTATATGATTTTGTGTAATGATTTTTATCAAAATGTCCCCTCTTGAAAATGTAATTTTTATTTGCGTTTTTCATACAAAAAAGTTTTATTCCATATAGATTATTATTTTTTTATTTTTTCAGATAGTTAAAGTTTTCTTTATTTAATCATTAAATATACATTATTATTTTTTAGACATTCGTGTGATGAATGTAAACATTTTTATCAAGATGTATTGGTATTTGCCTGTGGAGGGGCAGTTGTTTTCAGTTTGTTGGCTTTGTCTTGTCTTCTTACTCAATCTGTCGGTGAAAGAAGAAATGAAGGTAATATTTATTTTTTATATATATGAAAGAATAAAAAATAGTTTAAGTTAAGAAAAATCCTGATAAAAAATTATTGATTTCTATTTAAAATTATGGCTTTCTAATAAATTGTAAAATTTCCCTGCAAACTTAATTTCATGGTGAGACACTTCATAATACTAAAATTGAAAAATTGGGCATCTTTAAGATCAAAATTAGCTGGCTAATATGCTTTTAAATCATGTATTAAAAATTAAGCCTGAAAATATTTTTTTGAGCTATGCGAGAATTATTAATGAATTAGAATCGAGAATTTGATAAACTAAAAGCAAGAACACAAACAACCAAGTAGCTTTTTACCATGTAAGACATGCTTTCATGGTGATTTGGCGCTGCACGATGGTTGATTCATGATATTTTCTGAGACTCAAGGCAACCTCCCTGATGAGGTTGTGTATTTATGGCCAGACTGCATATCTCTACATAACCTATCAATAAAAGATTATTAGTAATCTAAAATAACACCTTTTCACTTCAAAAAGATATTCTTTGTAATTGGTGACATTTATTTTTTATTACAAAAATAGTTATTTTATATTACCAAATAAAAATATAATTTTTAAATGGTATATTTATTGTCATAATGACTGTTAGATGTCATTAACTTTTTCAACTTCTTAGACTACCAAATTCATAATCTAAAATTCCACAAATCACTAAATCAGGGCCTGAAATTTCAACTCAGATTACACTTGCCGAAAAAAAAGTTTTACTCGCCACAAATAGAGTTGTCATGCTCCTGTTTTTTTTCTTTTTCTGGGCTTGTTATTTTTCCTAACTATTTGAAATCCTTTTACAAATATGCCTAAAATTAAATATATTAAAAGTGTGTCATATATCATGTCTCATAATCATCTATAATTAAAAATCATTAATGTATTGTATTTGACATTTGAAAAAGATTAAAATATCTAAAAACATAAATGCAGAGAGTCAACAAAGAAAAAAAGAAGGAAAAAAAAAATTCTTTGTCAAACAATATCCTGTAGAAACTTTTCTATTATGAAAGATTAAGCTTTCTTATTTACCTATATATGGATTTATTTAACTTTTTACATGAGAAATGTCTTTTTCATCTATTTTATCTTTGTAACGGAATGTCGATGTGTATAACTTGTTCATTATTGTCATTTGAAATAGCCATTTTGGAATAACTTTTTCGATAAAATCGTTGCTTAAATATCTTTCAAGAAGCCCCAATCCTTAGTGTTTCAGTGAAACACTGGAAAATGTGAACTGTTGTTTGATCATTAATAACCATAGGCAGTATCTTTAAAAGGACTCGGGCTCATTTTTATGCGTCAATATCGCATAGGCAAACTTTCTCATTTCTCTTCTCTCGGATAGTGGGTAACGGGCAAAGAGGCTATCTGCTTGTCTATTCTTACTCTGCTTAGAGAAATCATGGTAGGAGAAATGAAACTGCCGAAGAGATTAAAACTTTTAGGCATGCACTAAGCATTTTTCCTTTCTCAGGCTAGGGCGATCGTCAGGCAGCGCACACACAGACTCGGCATTCCGAGAAGAGTAAAAGGAGAGGTTAAATATAAGGTTATATGATGGCAAGGTTTTATCATATTTAAATCTATAAAGAGAATGTTTTCTGTCACTGAATCGTGTAAGAATTATGGTCTATAACTAGACCAAATTTTTACTCGCCACAGTAAAAATTCCACTCGCCAATGGCGAGCGGAAATTTTGCGCCCTGACTAAATTGATAGTTTAAAATCCCACAGGCTATTAATTTTACTTATTTTGAAACATAGATATATTCACATAAATATAAAATTTATTAATCAGTTAAGTGCCAAGTCTCCCATTTTGGGAACCTTTCATTTAGAATTGTTTTTTCTACAAATAATTAGATAAGTATATATATATATATATATTCCATTGAATATTGAACTGCCTAGCTTCGTTGGTAATTTTTTCAAAAAATTTGTAATGTTATCAAACTTTATTAACATGAACACAGTTAACGTGAATTACTTTTAATTTATATAAATAAAGAAAAGTGTCTGTCTGTCTGCGCTCTGGTGCTCACACTACTGATTGCAGAGCTACAAAACTTGGCAGATGGGTACCTGAGACCCTGTAGGTGTGCACCTCATCGAGATTTTTTTTAATTTTTAATTTGAATTTTTATTATTATTATTATTATTATTTTTTTTTTTTTTTTTTTTCGATTTTAAATATTGGCTTCAATGTTTCATTTTTCAGAAATTTCTTTCATTTCAAAAGTCTGTGTATCTTAGCAATCACTATTAAACTATTTATTTATTTATATTCATTTGAGCAAGAAATCTTTTTTATTATATTTATTGAAATCAAATAGTTATACACATACAGTAGAAAAAATTAAACATGATAAATTTTTAGATTTTGTCCATTAATTTTCTTAGCAACAGCTAATATGTTTGTTATAATTTTTGGATTTTGAATTTAAATACTAAAAATAATTTTTTTTTAGATTTTATCCATTGATTTTTCTGTTTCATTTTCTAAAACTTTTAATCATCTGCATATCTTAGCAACGGCTATTACGCTATTTATATTTTATTTAATTCTTTCATTGGAAGGCAAAATCTTTTATTATTATTATTATTATTATTATTATATTTATTGAAAATCAAATGGTACTGAAGTAGAAAAAATTAAGTATATTAAATTTAAAATTTAAAAAATGTATTTATAACAGTTATGATTATGTATAATTTTTATATTATAACAACTCTTTATTTTTCATTTCTTCAATTAATTCTTTGAAAGGGAAATCATTTTATTTATTTATACTATCTATCCAAAAAATGATAGTGTATAGTAGAAAGGATTAAACTTTTTAAAATTTATGTTTAATTAAAATTTATTTGCTTATTTTTATTTAATTCCTTTTGGAACAAAATCTACTTTTTCTTTTGTTTGTTATATTGGTCGTAATCATGTTGTAAAATAGCATAGACAGCAATAGTTATAAAAAACATGCTTCAAAAACTAAAATATTTAATAGATGCTGAGATGCAGTTATCTTTAAAATCATAGTTCTTAAATAATAGCAGATCCACCTGTATATATTCAGATTGAAGTGCCCGGGAAAGACCTTTTCTGTAGGCAATGGGAACCTTGACCTAATGCAGTGTGGGCGGAAAAGGAGCTGCTGTAGGCAGCGGGTATCCAAAACGAGGATTACAGCATTTCAGTATATATATATTTTTTAATAATGTGGTGTAAAAAATAAACAGCAATTTAATTCTTTTGAAAATTAATTTTTTAACTTTAGTGACCAGTGAAACAGACGTATCCTGCTAGTATGAACTATTTCCACAATCCCCGTCAAAATGAAGATTAGTTTCTGAGTTACTGATAGCATGAGCTACAAATAACATGAACAAATTCTTTATTCCTCTTAAGATTCACGTTAATGAGGTTCAACTGTATAAATTATTTATTTTATTTTTTATTTTTTTTCAAGCAAAGTTGCCTGCTTTTATTGCATAAGGAAAAAAATAAAAAAAACTCATTTGAATGCAGGGATTTAGAAACATTGAATATGAAGAAAACAGTTCTTTTCTTAAGATTGTAAGAAACATGTATCAAGAAAACTAATTTAAAAGAGTTTTGCAGTTTATCTACATTTAATAACTACCCATGGTGTCAAATCTCCCATTTTGTAACCATATCATATCTTCTCATCTAACAAAACAAAAAAATTCCAATTACTTAAACTTCATATGATTAGAGAAGCAAATTGAAACCCCAAACACAAAAATATAAAATAAAAAAAAATTGGTGGGATTCATATAGCGGCGTTTAATGGGTTAAGATGTGCTTGTATTTATGATTTATTTTTTGTTGTTCAATTATTTGTATTTATTTAAATTATTTTAACAAATTATTACCATTATGGCTTTTTGTAGTGTACTACAAAAAGCCATATTGGTAATAGTAATTTGCGAATATAATTTAAATGAATTAGGCTTTTTTGACACATTAATATTTTATTTTTATTTATTTTATTTTTTAAATCTCTTTAGAGCAACTTCATAAGAATTCTTTGATAAGGCATAATAGAAGATATGTTCAAGGTATAGCCAAAGACAGTGATAGTATAGAATCTTCACATAAAGATGAATCTGAAGCTCTAGTTACATGATTTTAATATAACTAAAGACTATGCAATTTTTACCATGTGATATGGATCAAAGCCTGTGGCATTATTGATCTGTAATGTACTTGTGGCATTCCTTTCTACTTTGTTTATTTGTTTCATACATTTATTTATGAATATCCATTTTTAAATATTGTTATCATTGTATTGTGAATTTAAAATAATAATAATAATGTTAATGTTAATTATATTTTATTATATTATTATTATAGTTAATTATATTATTATAAAATTGCCTTGAAATCTTTTATTAAAAAAGTGCCTAAAGTTTCATGACTGAAATTTAGATATTTCTATAACTTTATTTAATTTATAGCTGAAAGTTAAAAAAAAAAAAAAAAAAGTATAAATGGTAATGAAAACTGGTGAGAAATTAAGATTTGCAAAATTCTCAAAAGTAAAAAATGGCTCATGATAGTCATGAAACTTATCAGAAATTCAACTTTTAAAAAATTTCTTCTTTATTAGTTTTTTTTTTTTTTTTTCCCCTTATTGAATTTGAATAAAAATATAAATAAATAAAAAAAGCTTTCACTTAAACTCTTAATTTTTTTTTTTTTTTTTTTTTTTTTTTTTTGTAAAATTTCATTTTTAACTCACTAGGTATGTGTTCAAAATCAAAGTTAATTTTAACATTTTTTAACTCTCTGCGATTTCCATGGTATACGAAATCTGCCGCTTATACAGGTCTCATGGAAATAATGTTCCTAGGTTTATTTCCCCCTTTTTTTTTTCAATATATATCCCACCATTTTTCTGTGTAAGCTTAAAAGATTTTAATAGTCATTGTTTCATGTTTCATTTTGCAACTAGATGGTGCTACAAGTCTATTACATTGTCATTTCTTTTTCAGTCCTGAATTATAAGGCAAATTTTTTAAACCATTTTGTTTTATTTTATTTTTTATTGCAATTTTTTTTTATATATATGTCAGAAACAAATGAGTTAGCATGTACATCAATCTAAATCAAAAATACCCTGTGCATATTTTATATTTTTTCTCTATACACACCGGAGTTGCTTGAGCCGTATTTTAGTATTTTTGAAATTTTCTTTTTTTTAAATAATTGTATTTTATTTATTTATTTTATTTTCATTGCAAACTTATTCATATAGGTTAAAAGCAGAGGAGTTAGCATGTACATTAATCTAGATCAGAAACATCCTGTGCATTTTATATTTTTATTCTATACATGCTAAAATCATGTGAGCTGTATTTTAGTATTTTAAAAATTAAAAAAAGTAAAAAAATAAAAAATAAAAAAAATTAAGAAAGATTTTAAAAATTAAAATCCCTGCTCTATATTAAAAATTTTAAGATATTAACAGCAATGCTAATAGAGACAATATGCTGATAGAGAAAATTTATAAAAAAAAACACACCATATTTTAAGATCAGATTGCTTCAAAATTATTCTGTACGCAGTTTATTAATTTTTTTTTTCCTTTTCTATTTTTCTAAAACTAAATTTAAATAATTTTTATAGTTATGGACGGTCATATTAATCCGAAAATGCAGTTTTTAAATCATTCTAAAATATAACAAGAAATAATGTCATAATTCATATATTTTACATATAGATTGGTGGATGCAGTGATTTCAAATCACAAGAAATAGTACAAAACACATTTCTGGAATTAATAGATTTTTAAAGCATTCTGTGAAAAGCTATAAAAGACTTTCAGTGGTGTTGTATAATTTAAGCAAAATTTTCTTGAAAACTTGCACGCATAATATATGTTGCTGATTCTGTTTTATAATTGTTGAGTATTAAGGGGCGTAATGTTCCCTGGTGTATAATATGTACTGTAAGTGAATCAGTGATATAAAATCTTTGAGTACTTAAAATAGAAAATTATATATTTGTATTTTTTAGATTTATTTGTGCCATATTATGTGCATGTCTTGTAAAAAATTTCATTATCATAAATTATTTCATACAAATTAAATTGTGAATAAATAAACACAAAATCCAAATCAATGAATTTTTATTTTTTACATGATTTCCAAGAGGTTGCTATATTTTTCTGCCCCCCCCCCCCCCAAAAAAAAAAAAAGGAAAAAAAAACACAATAACTTACTGAATTGCTTTATGAGAGATTGTTTGTTAAAATAATCAGTGCTGCAAATATACATTATATATATAATAATGATTTATTAAGCGTAGATAAGCCAAGCAACAGATACAAGATCACTGAAACTACAAAGGCCAATAAGAATGAAAATAATAATAATAATAATAATAATATATATATATATATATATATGTAGGAGAAGCTCAGAAAGGTGAAAAAAATTCATCAGGGTATGAAATATACATATTATATAATAATGATTTATTAAGCATAGTAAAAGCCAAGCAACAGATACAAGATCACTGAAACCACAAAGACCAATAAGAATGAAACAAAAATTTTATGTAGGAGACGCTCAGAAAGGTGAAAAAAATTTATCAGGGGATATATATACGTATATATAATGTATAAGATTTTAAATATAGTGTGGTTTAGCCCTGCGGGGTCCCGCCGCTGGATGATCGCTGACCATTGGCGTTATTTTTCCGGGACATATTGCTCAGGATGTCTTCATAATCAGCCCATGACTATATCATCTCCATGACTGCACCTTTGGACTTAATAAAGGATTATTCATTTAACCAAATGGACTCCTTACATTCCTTTTATAAGATGCATGGACACTAGCACATTCATTACATATATATAATGTATAAGATTTTAAATATAGTGTGGTTTAACAATATTAAACGAAAAATTGTATCTTTTCTCACTTTATTGGGAAGTTTTTTTTACATATGTATGAAGTTATCATCAGTCTAATGGTTAATTACGATCAGATCTAATCATATACATTTATCAGCATCTTACATAGGTCGGGTGAAATCCGAGGAGTTCAACCTGTGCAAGACTCTACTTAAGACCAAATGCACTGTTGAAAAGGAATGATAAATACATATTCAATACATAAGAAAACATTATTCATTATGCAATAAGAAAACATGTTCAATAAATAGAGAACTTATAGAAATGACGAGGTGCATAAACATTGTAATTATATGGAACATGTGACCATAGAAGAGGAATAGAGGAAGATATTATATGGAAGATGATGACTAAATACCAGGGGAGCCATCAGAGATTAACCATCCAACAGCCTTTGAAAAGGGCAAAATTGTAATGCTGTTTTCGCTGCATAGTTTTTTTTCAATGTACTAAATTAATATTTATTTAAACTTGAGATTAAAAATTTTACTGTGCACATAATTATAATCCTCATAAGTACTATTTATGACCTTCAACTTTGAAAAGCAAGTTAAAATTTAATAATTATATGATTTTGAATTATAACTGTAGTGTGGAAAAAAAAAACAGCTCCATGACCGGATATATCTGTCGGCAGCTGTCAGATGGTTAATAATGAGCACATATGTGCATTTAAAAAAAAGTGTGAATATTTTTGTTTCAGAATTACAAAATAGTTTCGCAGGCCAGGCATCATGAAAAATCTCTTTCAAATAGTATTTGTGATGATTTCGTCAAATAAAATTATCTGAAAGAATTTAAGAGGCTTTTAAACAGCTTTATATAGAATCAGGAATTATGTACGGGAGGCAAGGCAGACTATTTAGTATTCACTCTGTAGATAATGTTACCGTTTTTTATTTTTTGTGCACATTGGGAAATGAAATTTTAAATTAAAAAAGCACCCACTCTTTATTTGTTTAATTTTTTTTCTAGCATTAATGGCAATAACTCAATTAATCTCTTACACATTGATTAAACCCAATTCAGATAAAATAAATGAAGTAAAGGCAGCTAGAATTTTTTAGAATAGAGCACGAAGAAAAGTAAAACAAGGGTTGTTATATAAGAATAATGAAGTGAAAAAAAAAAAAAAATTATAGAGAAGGAATTTGATTATAAGTTTTTGAAAGAATTGCCACATTAGCAAATAAAAAAAGAAAAACAGAAAAGAAAAAAATATGTATATAAATTTTGACAATATAAATTACAATAACCATGGTCTAGATTAAAAAAGTGCACATTTTTTAAAAATATTTTTGACAATGGTATTATTTTTTTATGTGCCAACTTATTTTCTAATTTTTTGTTTAAAAAAAAAAAAAAAAAAAGAAGAAGAAGAAGATCCCTGACATTCCATTTATTGCTGTGCTAAATTTTTATTTTTTTTTTTTTTTCATATTGTTGGTATTATTATTAGGTGAAAATGCAATTTAGCCCACTGCTTGGTGACTTTTCCAAAAATCACCAACTTACTGCGTTGGGGTAAAGTGAAGTTGCCACATTTCGTAGATTGATTGATCAACGGGGGGGGGGGGGGGGGGTGAATCTCCTCCAAAGTTTTAGACTTCTTAAAAATTAATTGTGCTTCATATAAAAGATTTTTTTCTTTTTTCAAAGAATGCCTCAGTTACAAACTTCAAAAGTGTAATTTAAATGTAGTGAATAGTAACAATTCTCATGTGTGTAAAGAGGAAATACGCGTGTCAAGCTCTGTTCTGTATCCTTACAGAAACAGACACTGTGTAGTTTGTGTATATTGTGTTTTGCATATATTCATGGCTCTAATTGCCATTGCCCTACTTAGTTATTTGAACTGTTTGACAGTAACTACTATCACCCATAAAAAATCCACAGTGAATCTTAATAGTTTTCATGTGTCTGGAAAGAAAGTACTTATATCTATTCTTGAACCACATTTCTTAAAACCATGGAGCTTCTGCATAAGTGCTGACTCAATGATTTCAGAGTTAAAATAGGGGTGATAGTCATCTGATTAAGAGAAAATAAGCGATAAGAGAGGCTGGATGTTTACAAAATCCCAACCTGTCAGTCAGTTTGGTACCCCTTCAATCCCTTGGATTTATCCTCACTTTAGAAAACATGGTTACACTATACTATTCATTTTTTATAAGAGTTGTATACAAAGGGATGACTGCTGAGGTTATGCAATATAAGATGAAAAGATCTATTCTTTTCTTCCCACCCTTATTTTCATAAAATCATTGCAGATACATAATAACACTTATCCAACTCCAGTGGGAAAACAAACAGTAGCTGCATTCTATAGCTTTACATAAACAAACACTGTGTCGTTTGTGCATGTTATATTGGATTACATTTTTATTAACCCTATTACCTCCCCTCCTATATTTAAACTGATGTTTGAAGCTCTGTAATTCATAAAAATCAAACATACACAAACATATCATAAAAAATTTAGTGTACAATGATTGAAAGCTCTACAATTTCACAGCAAAATCATCACAGCAAGTTCTTTTTCACAGCAAAATCATACAATATTTTTCTAGAATACAATAATTTTTGTAGATCACATTATATATACACTATACTAAAATTTGAAGCACCCCCCTAAAATATTTTTCTAACTATGGTCGTAGTTATAATCAATCTGTAATGTTACATTTAAATTTTTTTACAACTGTTATTTATTTCATTAAATTGTTGTGTTTAAGTTTAATTTTGAGTTCCTAAAAAAAAAATAGATGTATAACTGTAAAAATATTTTTTTGCTTTTGTAAAAGCCTCATAATTTATTAAGTTTGTGCCATAATCAAGAATGAATTACTTGTTTCTTTAAAATTTATTTTTCTTTATTATTCAGAAAATTGTTTCTATCAAATAAACAATACTATATCTGTTATAAATCTGTAAGCCAACCAATATGAATCAATAAATTTCTGTAAGCTTTCTTTAAAAAAAGTAATATTGTCTAAGTCAGGGATGACCACTTCACTGTCCTTAAGCCACAGGCAGCTTGATCTGTTGAGGAATTAATGACATTTAAAAGTTGATGCCTGTTAATGCAGCAAAAATTAATAATTCTGTTCTGATTCTTCTATTAATGGTCAATAGTAACTTTGAACGAACAAAGATATCATGGTTTCTGAGTGGAAGATGTAGAATTGCATATATTGGAATTAAAATCTTTTGATTTATACAGGCCTAATTTAAATCATGATTGCCTATTGAATTTTTTTAGTGATTTGGGTTTATGTGTCTTTTTTTAGAAATTAATATTTTTATTTAGTAAATATATTTATTATTTTAGCTTCATTAAAAAAAAAAAAAAAAAAAAAAAATGAAGTTGGTATTTTTGTGCAGGCTTTGCTCTGTTTGTTGAAGAAAACTACTGACTACTGCCATAACAATTGTCACCTTTTAGCAGAGGAAAACACTGGGTGACAATCTCTTACCCTTCATCAAAAACAAAGTGAGATTTTTAAGAACTATGTGAGATTTCTGAAAATTAAGTGAAAGCCCAAATAAACTTTGAATCCTAATAAAATGTCTTTTGAATGGATGAATGGGGAAGGGGGGGGGGGTGGGACCAAGAAGTTGCATATATTTGAATAGATTAGGGTGCAGTTTGTTTGTTGCATTATTATTATTATTATTATTATTTTTTATCATAGGCCAAATATAAGTCTAAAAAAAATGATTAAAAAAAGTTTTTAGTGTTTTTTTTTTTTTTTTTTTTTTTTTTTTTTTTTAAATCAATTTCTGCAAAATGAAAAAGTGCAAGAATTTCTTGCAATATTAAAATTTTTAAGTAAGAAAATAAAAAAATATGCGAGATTCTTGCAGTCTCGTGCTCTAATGGTAGCACTGCCTTTTAATGGGAACACTGCTTCTGTGCCACAAAAGAAGAGGTTTTTATCAATGTTACTTTTTTTAATGTTATTGTTAAGTTGAGAATAATTTCCTAATATAGCAAAAAAATTATTTTGGCAAGCAATAATGGATATTTTATGTTTTGTTTTCTGAACATTTCATGTCGTATGTTTTTAATGTGTTCATTATGTTCAAATTAATTGTTATTCAGTGTTATTATGTGTACATATTTTTATTTTAAGTTCTTTATATAATTCTTTCTCAATTTTTAAAAAATATTCATGCAATCAAAGTAGTTATTTGAAGTAAAAAATTTCAAATTATAAATTGTTTACATTATTTGTTGAGAATAAAATTACTGCATTCTATGAATATTGCAGTTTTGTAAGACATCTTATTGATAAAAGGATAATGTAATATACAAATGTACAATACATATCTTTGTAATTTGTTGTTATTTTTCTAAATACAGTATTAAATGTTAAAATGTTACTGTAATTGAAAATGGTATATTTTAAATCCACATAAAATATTTTCATATAAATTAAATAGTGTTTAAATATTACTATGTTAAAAATTTATTACAGGAGATTCTTGGTTTATGACACTTGTTCCCATGACAGTGGCATCAGTGTTGCCAATTTAGCAGATTTTTGACACGATTTACAGGAAAAAATAAAGGTTTAGCGGATTCGATATTACATTGCACTGTTGCTACACTATGGGCAATTGAATTTTTAGCGGATTTTCATGTGTTCTTTTAGCGGGGGGAAATTTTTTTATGTTGGCAACACTAGTGGCATAATGTAAATTTTGCAGCAAATTAAAACACATCATAATAACATACTTATAAATTATATATTCTTGAACATCAAAATGTACCTTAAAAGAAAAAGAAAAAAAAGGCTCTAGGAATTCAGTAAAATAGAAAGAGAAGTTTTCTCATCTTAAATTTTATATAGCAGTAAGATATGTAAAGTCAAAACAAAATATTATATATTAACATATATAATATTATTATACACCAAGAATCCTCTACATTTATATATGTTTTCTGATTATTTTATTATTCATCATTTTAAAATTTGATATGTAAGTATCTCATTTTATGAAATATCTGTGATAAATAAAGTTTATTTATTATTTTTATCTTGTCTAAAAATGAATAACAATACTTTATAATAAATTAAACCATGAAGTTAACATCTAATTTAAAATTCAAAATATACAACCTTTTAATTTCTTCATGTTATATCGTCGACTAGTTTCGCTTGGGGCGCCCCAGCTTGGTCTCCGACAGCACGGTGCTTGAAGTTCTTCGAAGCTGCTGTTTCACGCCTCCTTCCTCTCTTTTAAAAACTCGGCAACATTGCTGGTTGAGTAGAGCCCCATCGTTGCCATTGCAATTGTTAAAACTTGATAAAATTTCTACGGATTCTCTGATAGCAGCGTAACCGTGGTTATGATAATTGGCCAACTTCTTTACTTGCTCGAATTTAATATTAATTTCATCGTTTTTGTTTACCTGAGTTAATGCGGTAGTTATCTTTCCGGTGGTTATGTCGTGGCTATGTTCCTTAATACGTGTTTTAATTTTTCTTTTTGTTTTTCCTATGTAACACATTTCCCTACCTTGACTATTAGTATATGGTATTTTATATATTCCTGCGGTTTCTAAAGGGTCTATTTTATCTTTATCGCTCCTAATTAGTTGAAAAATATTGGGGTTTGGCTTGATGGGTACGTTTATATTGTGTTTTGTTGCAACTTTTTTGATTTTATTTGAAACTCCGCGATCATAAGGAATTGAAGTGGTGTATTTGATTTGTGGCTTTTGAAAATTATTAATTTGATTTAAACATTTTAATCGTTTTTTGAATAAATTGTCTATTAATTTATTTGAATAACCTGCTTTTTGGGTGAATTGTTTGATATATTTTATTTCATTTTTGAGGATTTTAGGGTCTTTACAAATTGTAATAGCACGGTTATAACATGGTAATAACATGAAGAAATTAAAAGGTTGTATATTTTGAATTTTAAATTAGATGAATAACAATATATTTTGTGGAATGAAGTTTTATCAATAGATAGTGTTTAATTTTCTGTAGTTTATAGCATTACTGCAATCCTAATCATAGTCTTTCTGCATTTATTTGTTTTCTGGCATTTGTCAAGAGAAACAAATTTCATCTATTGATGTTTTCATATACAATCAAACTCGGTTATAACATCATCCAAGCGACCGAAACATTTCTAATACTAAAGCCGAGTGAAGTAATAAATAAGTTTTATTTGAAACCAAGTTAAATTGTTCTGCAGGGTTAGCAAGAAATAAGTTGCCTACTTCAGAGGGCTCTGGAATCCGTCCTATTGGTCCAAATGAGGTAAAATTTTAATTACAGATAATTCAAATGATGCGCTTCACATTTATTAAATAAAAAAATTAATACAAAATTCCGCCGATAGATGGCGCTATAAAACCAAATGGTACTTATTTGCATATATTCAAAATCAGAAACAGCATTTGTGTTTCAGCGCATGCCTATTAGCATTATTCTTCGAATAAAAGACAATATCTACAGTCAAAGGCCATCAACTCTGGCTGATCTGAAGGACAGCATTCAGTGCCATGTTTTAGGTATTCCGGCAGACTTACTCTGGTCAGCTGTTGAAAATATGATTATGGGATTACAGCACATTGTTGAACATGAAGGGTATCATATTGAGCAGCTTTATTAATGTTACTTTATTTTCCATGCATATTTTGAAAGCATAATAAATATGGCTATGTGCATTACAGCACCACCTACCGCGGAATTTTGTACTAATTTTTTTTATTTAATAAATGTCAAGTGCAATATTTGAATTATCTGTTGTTAAAATTTTATGTCATTTGGACCAATATTACGGATTCTAGAGCCCTCTGAAGTGTGCAACTTATTTCTTGCAAACCCTGTATGTAACTGACATAACAATACAAATACCTAAGAACATGTTTGTTAAAAAAACTTAAGATGCATTTGTTGTGTAAAATACTATTAAAATGTACTATTTTTCTAAAGAAAAAAATTTTTTTTTTCATCTGAAATAATTCAGATTAGCTATAATGTTTTTTAATATCAAAATTGCTCATGATAATATATGTATTGTTTTGTTAAACATTCAGTAATTTAACTAACTTTAAATAAATAATATAATTCAATAGACATGCAAGGTGATTATAAAAAAACTCTGATATATAACCCCCAATGAATGTACGTTTCAAGAAAATGAAATGCAATCTTGGTTTTAAATATTTTAAGTGCTTGAGAATGAGATAAAACACAAGAGTCTACTCTTAATTACATTTATGGAGGTAAAATTTTCAAATAACAATACACTTTTTACTTTCCGAACACTATAGTGAGGAAAGTATTGTAATCATGTCAAAAATCCGAATTCGAGATTTTGATGTTTCTTTACGTTTTGAGGTCCCCTGAGTCCGTTTTCACTATTTTTACGATGATGTATGTATGTGTGCGTGTATGTATGTGAGTGAACACTTTAGCATCTAAACGCTTTGTTCGAATAAGCTGAAAGTTGGTGCGTATATTGTAAGTCACCATAGTACGAACCCTATAGATTTTGGTGAATCTAGTACTTATACTTTTTTTACAGGGACACAAAGAAAAATTCTTTATCATTATGGTCTATGGGACCAAAATCTTAAAATTGCGATAGCATCTAAATGCCTTCTTCAATTGAGCAAAAAATTTATACACATATTATAGGTCACAGTTACTCAATCTGTATAGAGTTTGGAGAATCTGGCACTTACAGTGTTTTTACAGGGGCACAAAGAAAAATTCTTTATCATTATGGCCTATGGTGCCAAATTTTTAAAAGTGCGATAGCGTCTAAACGCTTATTTAATCTGAACAAAAAATTTGTACACATGTTATAGGTCACAGTTTGAGTTTCACGAACTGTATAGATTTTGGTGAATTTAGCACTTACAGTTTTTTTACAGGGACACAAAAAAAAATTCTTTATCAATATGGCCTGTGGGACCAAATTTTTACCTTCTTCTATATTCAATAGAAGAAAGTATTGGATTCGTAAAAATTTTCGACCTCGGGTTTTTGATGGATTTACACGTTTTGAGAGCTGTAGAACACAATTTGACCATTTTTAGAAAATGTCTGTATGTTTGTCTGTCAGTCTCTGCGTGTGTGTGACAAAGTTTTGTGGCAACTGTATCTCAGGAACTACTTCGCAGAATTTCATATAAATTGGTATGTAGTTGCACCTTGACAAAATTAGTGCCTATCAACTTTTGGTAAAAATTGTCTTACAGGTTGCGTTGCCATCCCGCTTTTTCTAAATTTTTAACATGATGGTATAGTACAAAATTTTGTATAAATGTGCATAAAGAGAATTATTTTTTAATAATCATTATGGAATTTACCAGAATTATTTATAATAAAGAGAGTCAACTGGGAAATTTTTTTTGTATGTGTAGGAAACCCCCCCCCCCTCTGGGGGGGGGGGAATTCCCCCCTCGAGGGGAGTAAATTTTCATGATGGGTATCTTTCAAAAGAGCTCGCCAGTACCTTTAAAAGGAATGGTTGAACCATAGATCTGCGATAATTTAAAATGAAGTTATCAATTTTTTTTTTTTTTTTTTATGTAATATTGACAGTAAAATTGACTTTTTTTGGATATTTAGTGTTATACTACTTCTCTAATTTGGAAATCATCTGCATTATCATGGAAGATAATTTTTTTAAATAATAATTTTAATAAATTATTTTTACTGAGTGAATTTGTACAGGAAAATATAGAAGAAAGTCATGTGGTGGCCACAAGATACTAGTTAAAAGTGTGATAGCATCTAAACGCCTTATTCAATTGAGCTGAAAATTTATATGAATATTATAAATCACTGTTGCACTAACTATAAGCATTTTGGTGAATCTAGCATATATAGGTTTTTTACAGGGACACAACGTAAATTCTTTATCGTTATGATCATGGGCTCAAAGTTCAGTAGCGTTAAATAAAACATCGTGTAATATATGGAGAAAAATACTCAAACACTTTACTATGGTTTTATCTCTTTTGTTTGTTTAACAACTCCTCTTTCTTTACTTTATCTACAAAACTGTTAATTACTCAATGTTCGGAAAGTCGAGTGGAGTCACTCCAGATTTTTTTTATTGCGTTATAACTTTTAGAGTAAAAAGCCATAAATGGCATTGTCTTAGTAACTACAATTAGTAAAGCAGTGGTTTAAAAAAAAAAAAAAATCACCATGATAGAACAAAAAATAGGGACAAGCAAGATAATTTGTTTTAAAATTTAATAACTGTAACTATGAAAGTTGGATGATTATGTTTCACCTCAATTTTGAGCAGATTATCTTAAAATATCTAAATCCAAGTCTACATGCCATTTTGATTAACATTACATTCTACAGAAGTTATCAGAAAAGTTTTTTATAATCACTATGTGTATGTATATTTTGGTTTATGTTTGCAGAGAACACACATTTTTTTTAGCTTACAATAATCACTCAATTATGCATCTGAAGATGTTTTTTGTTCTTGAGTATTTGTATCGTGGTGAAATTTTCTATATTTTTCTGTGGTTTATTATATTTTGGATTTTGAGACACCTTAATCAGGGTTGCTACGGTACCTGGAAAACAGAGAAAACCTGGAAAACTCAGGGAATTTGAAAATCTATTAAAAAACAGGGAAAACTCAGGGAATTTCAAAATTTATTGCAAAAACAGGAAAAATTCAGGGAATTTTGAAATTTTTTGGAAAACTTTGGAAAATTTTTTCATAATGAAATATTTTTTAAAATTTTAGTGCTTTATAATGAATCAGTTATGGTTTTTACCCCAACTATACTAAGTTAATAAAATTAATATACCCTAAATATGTTCAATTGACTTGTAAACATGTTAGATTCTAATGCCGCGTGATTGTGTGTCATCTATTTTACTTCTAAAAGAGACCGGGAAAACTAAGGCAATTTTTTCTCCTGATTTGTGTAGCAACCCTGTTAATACACTAAGTGACAAAAAAGAAGCCACGCTCACATACTTTCATTTTTCCTTACAAAAATTACCATTTTTATTGTTTGAATTTTGGGGTCAAACAGACAGGGATTTTACCAGATATTGAATATCTGGAATCTCTAATATTTTCTGGATATGGATATATGATATCCGGCAAAATTACTACCAATTTCACTCTTATTTTTAAATGATTAAATTGGCTGTTTTTGAAAGGAAAAATAAAATTATCCAAGTGCAGCTTTTTTTCTTTTGTCCCTTAATGTATATTAAAATTTAACATATTTTAAATTGAAGCAATTTACTGCAGCTGGGCTTCAATAGGCCAGCTTGCATATAAGGTCACTTTTCAAAAGTCTTAGCTCATTGAATAGGAATTCTGTATTATAATTTATCAGATGAGGTTGTTTTTGTCTGATTTTTTTGGGTTAATTTCTGTTTCAGGTCAAATCACAAATTTTTCTGATATCTTGATGTGAAACAAGCTCAATAACTAACAATAAATAAAGAGCTCATCTGATAGTCGAATGGTTTGTGTTTTGACCTTCAGTAATCAGATGCTGGGTTTGAATTCTGATTCAAGTATGGATGTTTGTTGTGATCTGGATTACACTTTGAGTCGTAGATCCTGGTCTAAGAGCTGTAATATCTAAAAACTGAATGTAGAGTGACATCTATGGTAAAAAAACATGATCAATCATTGGTGAAAGAAAGGTCATTTCTTCATCATTGTCCATCTGGTGACCGAATAGTTTGCCCTTATCTCTCTGTTTTAGTTTGTTTTGTTAGATTTAAGGCAGATTGTTGACTTTAGGGTCCTAGGGATGCTCTCAGTGTATGCTTTTCCAAGAGGTCATTCCCATATTCACATGATTTTAAGGATAAAGCAATGAAAAACTCTGTGGCCTGACTGATGACTCAACTTGGTTATTGGTTGAACAGCAAGTCTGATTAAGGGATCTCATTATATCTTCTTTGGTGTTTCTGTGTAAGCTGTCTATGAAAAAAAAACTTTATCAGAGTAACAGGAAATCATTGAAGATTTAAAAAAATAATGATAATTTATCTAAAGCATGGTTTTGCAAAAGAGCAGGGAATATCAAGAATTATGCTCAACATCTTTTTTTTTTTTTTTTTCAAGAATGAAAAATGTATTAGCAGGAGGGAAAATTATAAAGATTAACAGTTATTTACAAGCTGATATAGATGGATCTAAAAAATTAAGACTGGAAAATTCCAAAAGCTATATTCTTGAAAGAACTTTAAATAGTTACCTTTGGATTATGATGGAAAAAAAAAAAAAAATAATAATAATAATAATAAATTCATAGATAAATATGGATAACCCTAAACATATGAGTAAAAAACTATAGTGTTTTGAAAGATAAAGTAAATGTTTTTCTTACCGCAATTAAATAGCTTAAAGTAGCTTTTCTCAGTTTAAATCAAAAGTTTTGCTTTTATCTCCAAGGCAGTAGCACATATTTTGCACCTGAAGAAGTGCTCAATCGAAACTGGTAGTGCTTCCATTAATTTTATGGTGTGTGAAGAAGTTTTCAACTTTAAATAAATCAATTGAGCTTATTTTCATACATCCAAAAGTTTCCAGTGTATTGCTGGTAGCTTGTAAACTGAATGCCTTAATTCTAGCAATTGATCATAAAAAGAAATGTCATGTGTCTGAGATAAATTCAGTTTTTTACATTCGTAAGAGCTGAAGCTTGATGTTAAACAAATTTTATTTCATCTGGCTTTCACCATAATGTTTTTCTTTGTTCTACAAATAATGTCAATGAAATAACAAATGAAGATGATGAAGACATATCTTCATTAAGTTACTATCTCAGTTATTCTTCAGTGATAATTAAAATTTATGATACTCTCTCATAAACAAATTTCATAAGAATTAAAAAAAAAAATTCTTAAAGCAATTATTTCCAAATTTATTTCCTTATATTTTAAATTATTGTTGTTTGAATCATAACTTTAAATACCATTATAAATCATAACTTTGACCATTATGCTTTTAATTCAATCAATGAACTGATAACATATCTATCACTATCAAAATGTTAATTAACAATATTTTTCAACTAAATATCTTTTTTTCAAATCTTGTAAAAATCACCTATTAAAATTTCCATTTTATATTGCTACTAGCTGACCCATCCGGCTTCGCACGGATGAAAAAATTTTAGCTAAAAATGGATTGATATAGAAAAAATCAACAAATATATCAGTTTATGTGTTTGCGAGGCAATGTTAATAACTGTTTATAAAATTGTGACCTTTTTTTAGGCATATGCTAAAGAAAAGTTCCTAAAAAGAAGGGATTTTGAAAGGTAGAAAAATTTAAATTATATGAATTAAAAATTAATGTCTAGGTAAATAGATAAGATACAGCATTACTAAAGGACCCCCATGACGACATTTTACTTATTTATATATTAATTCTTATGTTTATTTTTATTGCTATTTATATCTTTTTTTTTTTTTCATTTTTGCGATGTACTAAGATGACTAACTCTATTGCGTAAGTAAAGCCATTGGCAAGGAACGTTTAAGCTATTTCAGTGCTAAATTTCAAAAAGATATCTATATTAATAGAAGAAATAATTTGTCTGTCTGTGTTTGGACAGTACAAACTACGGCACATTTAGTTTAGAAATTCTTTTCTATAAAAGAAATACGTGTATATTTGCAACATATATTTTCGATATTCCTATTAGAACTTTTTAAAAATTATGTTTCCTGCAATTTTTCTCTCTCTTTTTTTTATAAATATTATTTATTTAAATTAAATTTTCAAGCTGATGATAATAAAATTAAATGTTGACAATTTTTACTTAATGTTTGTTTATTTATTCATTTATTTTTTACACAAAAATAAACATTTCTTTACTCATTGGAATAAAAAGTATTGACAAATGAAACTTATGTCATGATTTATTTTTAATTCATTTTTTATTATTTTTTTTAATATGAAACTGACCTCATAATAGCTTTAATTATTATTATTTATTTGTTCTTAAAATATTAATTTTTATTAAATAAATAGCTTATGTGTTTTTTATTTTCTTAAATTTAACGTCCGCAAAGCAATATCGTTACTGTTTTAGTAATGGTTCTCCATAGCGATCATTAGTAATTCTTGTGATTTTGGCGATGAATTTAAAAGGTTATCGCAATAGCGTAAAGACCTTGGCGTGATACGTCCTAGCTATCGCGGTGCCAAATTTTAAATATCGGCAAGGAAGTCCTATACAAAAACAGATTTCCAATGCGAATACATATTTAATTTATTTTAAATGAACCATGTTTCTAATCAGTATAATGAAACTCGAATAATTTAATGTCATTTACATTTCCTTAGCGGCTGTATATTGCGCTACTTACCATAATTGTTAATTGCTCATAATGTTCACTAAATAAATTTAAACTTTCAATTATTCAGTTAAATCATTGAAATAGCAGAGCGAAGTGACAATAAAATTTAATAAGTAAAGTCTCATTGATTCCATAATGGAACACCAGTATTTCAAAGAGTGAGCTTGTCAGCCATTTTTAATTCACTGGTTAATCAGTAAAACTCGCTGGTTCAAACATTCAATGTTAATTGCGGTTGCAGCCACTAAATTTTACTAGTTTAACCATGTGTGTGAATGGTCAAATGCGCCAAATTACGTGAATGTCACATAACTGAAAATAAGCGGCGAGAGATAATATACATTTTAGCGATTGTTTGGCTTATATTAGATATCTGCCGTATTTGGCGATATTTTATTTGGAGGTTAAAAACGTATATACAAAAATATATACATTCCAAATGTCTATTTTTGTAATACATATTGTACAAAATATTGTTTCATATTAACGATTGCTGTGTTAATGGACGTTATTAAAATAACCATGATTTTGATTGGAATTAAATATGTTTGCCAGTTGACATGGTGATCTTTTTTTTTTTTTCAGCAGGGACATTGTTGAATCTGCTCCGATTAGTTTTTTTAAAAAACATATATTAAACAGAATTTAAAAGTAAATAGTGAAAAAAAAAAAAAAAAAATTCCAACTCTGGCTTTAATTTTCTTCTGTTGATTGTTGAACGTTAACTATAAAGTACATTTTTTTTAAAAATATGTTTAAGCGTTAACACTTAAACTGGTGAACAAATTATAATTGTGAAATTTGAAATAAATTATAATCATTAGAGAAAGAATGTAGAGCTCGTATATTCAGGGAAATTAATTTTGAAACACTCATTTATAGAAATACGCGAGAGCGAAATATTGAAAAGAATGATTTTACTATGGTATTTTGCCAGCTTTTTTTTTTTTTTTTTTTTTTTTTTTTTTTTTTAAGTATTCAATTATTTGATGGTTATTAAAAAGTTTTCAGAAAGGTTGTGATATCTATTATCCTTGGCGGAAAAAAAAAAAAAAAAAATAATAATGATTGCCAGGTTATCTCACGAATATGTTTAATTTCTTCCAAAATTGATGGTTATTTTAATAATGTATATTAAGAGAGCAATCAATAATATGAAACTATATTAGTACAATATATACTACAAAAACATAGATCTGATATTTAATACGAAACTATACATCAAACAAAAATTTACAGATTTTCATATTACGTTTTCGATCGCCAAATACAAAAATCGCCAAGGACAACAGATATCAAATCTATGCTTTCTTTTTTAATTAAAATATTGAAAATTTAAATTAAGAATTTATTTTACCAAAATTTATTATAGCCTGTAGCACTTAGGGACAGTGTAGATAGATTAAACATGTTTCTAATCAACATAATGAAACTCAAATAATTAAATGTTATTTGCATTTCACTATTGGCTGTATGCTCTGTGTATATTGCGCTACTTGCCATGTTTGTTGCTGAAAAGGGTTGCCAAATAAATTTAAACTTCTCAATTATTCAATCATTCAAAAAAAAAAAAAAAAATCATTTAAATATAGTGACTGGAGAAGCAGGCAATAATATTAAATGAGTAAAGTCTCCTTGATTCCTTAATGGAACATGATTCAAAGAGTTAGCCTATCAGAGATTTTTAATTCATTGGTTCATCAGTGAAACTCACTGGTTCAAACGTTTAATGTTAATTGTGGTCGCAGCTACCAAATATTCACTGGTTTAACCATGCGTGTAAATCGCCAAAGTGCTAAATTATGTGACAGTCATATAACTGAAAAAAGTAGAATAATGTTTAAGCGTTAGCACTTATAATGTCGACAAATACTTTTAAATAAATTATTATAATCAATAGAAAAAATAAACAATTGCTTACATTTCTGGAAAATTATTTTTGAATTATTAATTTTTAGAAATGCTCGAGAGGGAAATATTAAAGAAATGATTTTCACTGCAACAGCAATATTCACTTGCTTGACGGCTATTATGAAGTTTTTGGAACAGATTTGATATCTCGTCTTTGGAGAAAAAAGGATTGCTTACTTATCTCACGCAGTACTAATTTCCCTTCAAAAATCATGGTTATACGCAAGCGAAGGGTGACGTCACTAACCATCTGTAGGGTCAAGAAAATGTTTTCCTATGTTAACCGTCCTTTGGAATTTTTGTAAAAAAAATATTAAAAATCAAGGAACATTTTTCCCGATTTTGATTCCCATATTTAGGTCTTACAGATATGTATTAATTATTGTGTGCATGCATTAGATTAGGTTATTTTGCTGTCAAATTGATAACATTTTAAATTTCAAAACTCGGACGTCCTTGGCGTCCGAGTTACTTGTTTTGTGTTTGGCGATCAAAAACGCAATACAAAAATACACATACCATATATATATTTTCATAATATGTAATGTACGAAATATAGTTTCATATTATTGATTGCTCTCTTAATATACGTTCTTAAAATAACCATGATTTTTGAAAATAATTAAAGATATTTGCTAGATAATTTGGAGATAATTTTTTCCCTGCCAAGGTTGACATATCAAATCTATTCCGCTGCAGCATATTAGTATCTTATATCAGATACGTTATTAGATACTTGAAAACGAATTCGACTTCAAAATATAATAGAATATTTATCATTTTCATTTTAATCAGTATATTAGTTGGATATTTATTGTGCTAATATCACCCTTTGAAATTTAAAATTAAAATTTTGTCAATTTGACAGCAAAACAATTTAATCTAATACATGCCCAAAATAACTAATACATACCTATAACTAAATTTGGGGATTAAAATCGGGAAATAATTTTCCACGATTTTTAATAATTTTTTACAAAAAATCCAATGTATGATTAACATAGAAAATCTTTTTCTTGGCCCCACTGACGGTCAGTGACGTCATCACTTCGCTTGCGTATTTTAATAAGGTGTATAAACTTTATTATAAATTATACTTTTTAGTATTTAATGTTGAAAAAACATTTAATGCTTCAGGTAAGTTACTTATTTATTTAATCCAATTTTCTTTACACATCTATTTAAACATTAATGCTTAGTATTAAATAAATTACATCATTAGAAAAAAAAAAAAAAATTAAACTATAATGACGTCAGATTTAACGTGTAAATTTAACACTTCACAAAGCTTTATATGAATTTCAATTTAATTCATGTGCAAATATATTTCTTTTCTTTTCATGTCAAGATATTTAAAAACAAAATGAACATGTAAATGTTTCTTTTATGTTGGCAGCAGCTAATTTTTTTTAATATTTCATTATTTCCATTTCTATTATGGCTTTTGTGGAGATTTTAATTAAAATGCTCAGATTTTAAACTAAAATTTATTTTATCAAAATTAAATATAGCATATAACAATCAGGGATAGTGTAGCTTTTGATCAGTGAAAGAAGTTTTTAAATCGGTTCAGTAGTTTCAGAGATTACCCTCCACAAACATACAATTTTTTGCTCTTTATATAATAGTATAGATTACAACGGGTTGAATACCATATGGATAATATAATAATTAACTTAGTTTTTTTTTAAATTAAATAATCACTACTGTAAATGAAACTAATTTTATTTTTTTATATGCTCTTAATAAAAATAAAATCTGGAGTGACTCCACTCGACTTTTCAAACATTTGGTAATGTGGTTGTATAGATAAAGTAAGAGAAGTCATTAAATAAACAAAAGAGAAAATTGTAGTAGGATGATAAATAAAAGTATTATCACTGTTGAAGTCATTTTAAATAATTTTTTCAGCACTGTTACTGCATCTTCTCAATAGGCGGGGTTCTTTATTTTTCTCACAACACAAAGTTTTTGCTAGTTATTCTGGTATCTGTAAACTAAAACAAACATTTGACAGTGTTTCACCTTACATTTGACAAAACAGCTTGACAAATGTAATGCGAACTAATCACCTTACATTTGTCAAGCTTATCAACAAGCATTTCAATATTGTGATGCATTATATACAAATAGGTATCTCTGTTTTTAAGAGTTGGTTTAACAATGCAGAAAGAATGCAATTTGCTCCCCCCCCCCCCTTCAAAAAAAAAAAAAGAGTAACTGTTGAATAATCTGTACACGAGGGTTTCTTATTTTGAACTGCTTATGTATCTCTTCTTTTTATTTATTTATTTTTTTAGCAATAAAATCTTTTTTTCCTGGACTGAGGGTTGTATTTTCACCATCATTAAAGAAATAGTTAACCATTTTCCAGACATTATCTATCTTTCTCTGGCGCTGGGTAACTGCAACAGGAATTCTCATAAATGGAAAGGCACTCTGCACCCTATACTTTATCTTTCCAACTAAAGACACTTTTATGATTCTTTTGGTGTTATAAGATTTAATGGATGAAATTGTGTCTGCTAATTTTTACAGTTTTCTTCAGAGATGTTTCTAAATCTAACTTCAACTTTTTTATTTCTCTACATTTTCTTGTGTCTCTTTTTTTTTCTTGATTCAATTGTTCTTCTGTCAGAACTGATATTAACTTTATCTGGCCTATTTTCAGGAAATTTTGAAAATTCTGTTGCACATATGGCTTCATAATTAAATTCTTGACTTGGATCATTAGAGTCACTATCTGGGAGAGCATCTTTGTTTATTTTACAGTTTGACTGCTGTTGAATGGATTATCTTATTCTGTGTTTCCTTTGGCGTTCTCTCCATTTTAATCTAGTAGCCCTCTGTTCTTTTGCCGATTGATTTACAATTAATTTAATTGTACCCTTACTCTTTCTAGAATTGTATTTAGCTTTCCATTTCATTTTCTCCTCTTCCAATTTGTTAAAATTATTTTTAGGTTGATTTCTTTAGAAATCGACCTATTGCAATCACTTCGTTTATCTATATATATATCTATCTATAAATAATGAAAATTTTGTCATCACGATAACTCCCAAAATAATACTCGAAATCGAACCAAATTTGGACAGTGAACTAATCTTATACATATCTTGGATGAGTTCGTTAACCAAGTTGCTCCGACTTTTTGTTTTCAAGTGGCAGCCACTTGAAAATTTCAAACCGACATTGTAAAAAGCATATTTAAAGCAAGATTTGTTTGAATTTTGATGTAAATACAGGCCACATAAGGGTCTCAATGAAGTTTATTAATGAAGTTTATCCGCCATTTTTAATAAAGTGGCAGATATTTTAAGTTAACGGCCCTCTTCACTTACCGTCGCTGGAAGCCCGAGCCAATGTTATTCTATGGGGAAATTTTCTTTACAAATAACTTATTAACTAATACATATTTTTAAATTCTGTTTTCACATTCAGAAAATTCCCATCTGTTAAATTGACAGACCTTTTTTAAAAATGTATTTTATTAATTTTTAATATTTTATTTTGAAATTGCAAAATGAAAAAAATTCACATATTGAAAATTCGTATTTTGCAGCTTCAAAATAAAATATAAAAACATAAAAAAATAATTTTTTAAAAAAGGTACGTCAATTTAACAGCTGGGAATTTTCAGAATATTTAAACATAATTAAAAAATATGTATTAGTTAAGTTATTTGTAAAGAAAAATTTCCCATAGAATAGCATTAGCTTCGGCTTCCGGCGGCGGTGAGTGAAGAGGGCCCTTAAGCGGGACCACTTGAAATCAGGCTACCACTTGAAAGTTTAAAATCACTATAACTTCCGAAATAATACTCCAAATCGAACCAAATTTGGACAGTGTCTTATCTTATCTTATAAATATCTTAGATGAATTTGTTAACCAAGTTACTCCGCCATTTTGTTTTCAAGTGGAGACCACTTGAAAATTTCAAATTCAAATTGTAAAAGGCGTATTCCGAATTTTTTTTAATTTTGATGTATACATAGATTACACAAGTGTCTCAAATAACTTTATTAATGAACTTTATCTGCCATTTTTAATAAAGTGGCGGATATCTTAAGTTAAGCGGGACCACTTCAAATCAGGCCACCACTTGAAAATTTAAAACCATGATAACTTCCGAAATAATACTCCAAATGGAACCAAATTTGAACAGTGTCTTAACTTATCTTAGATGAGTTTATTAACCAAGTTGCTCTGCCATTTTGTTTTCAAGTGGAGACCACTTGAAAATTTCAAATTCAAATTGTAAAAAGGGTATTCCGAATTTATTTGAAATTTGGTGTAAATATAGACCACATAAGGGTCTCAATGATGTTTATTAATGAAATTTATCCATCATTTTTAATAAAGTGGTAGATATCTTAAGTTAAGCGGGACCACTTGAAAATTTAAAATCACTATAACTTCCGAAATAATACTCCAAATCGAACCAAATTTGGACAGTGTCTTAACTTATCTTATAAATAACTTACATGAATTTGTTAACCAAGTTACTCCGCCATTTTGTTTTCAAGTGGAGACCACTTGAAAATTTCAAATTCAAATTGTAAAAAGCGTATTCCGAATTTTTTTTAAATTTTGATGTATACATAGATTACACAAGTGTCTCAAATAACTTTATTAATGAACTTTATCCGCCATTTTTAATAAAGTGGCGGATATCTTAAGTTAAGCGGGACCACTTGAAAATTTAAAACCATGATAACTTCCGAAATAATACTCCAAATGGAACCAAATTTGAACAGTGTCTTAACTTATCTTATAAATATCTTAGATGAGTTTGTTAACCAAGTTGCTCTGCCATTTTGTTTTCAAGTGGGGACCACTTGAAAATTTCAAATTTAAATTGCAAAAAGTGTATTCCGAAATTGTTTGAATTTTGATGTAAATACAGACCACATAAGGATCTCAATGAAGTTTATTAATAAACTATATCTGCCATTTTTAATAAAGTGGCAGATATATTGAGTTAAGCGGGGCCACTTGAAATCAGGCTCCCACTTGAAAATTTAAAATCACGATAACTTCTGAAATAATACTCCAAATCGAACCAAATTTTGACAGTGATATTATCATATAATTATCTTGAATGTTTTCACTGGGCAACTTGTCCCGACATCTTGTGTCTAAGTTCCAGCCACTTGAAATCACACTGCCACTTGAAAATATGCCATCACGATAACTTTTAAAATACTAAACTGATTCAAATAAAAGCTGGATAGTGAACTTATGGTTCAAATATCTAGGATAAGTTCACTTGGTGACTTGATCCGTAAAGTGTATCCAATAGCACAACATACCATCAGTCCAGCCAGCATGCAGCAACCATGACTTCGGCTATCTTAGAAACTGCATCACAGACAGGAGCAACTTCAATGGTACAGTCGGTAACAAAAGTCTCCGAACACTAGCGAAAATTCCTATATAAAAAAAGTACACTTAATACAGTTTTGTTAAATAAATCCTTGTTGAATCCTGTTTTTAGACTGACTAAGAACAGGATTCGACAAGGATTTATTTAACAAAACTGTATTATGTGTACTTTTTTTATATAGGAATTTTTGCTTGTGTTTGGAGACTTTTGTTACCGAACCGACAGTATGATAAACAATAAACCTGGATGTAGGAATGGCATGACATTGCTTTTTCTGACAAATCAAAATTCTGTTTATAGCATCAAGATGGCTACATCTGTATTTATCTGCATCATGCATATTTCCAGCTGGCACTCAACATTGTCATACTGGCTCATCACCTGGAGTAATGGTGTGGGGTGCCATTAGATACTCATTTCAATAACACCTTGTTTGCATTTCTAGCATTCTGAATAGTGGCCATTACATTTCTGATTGGTTAACCCCTTAATGTGCGCTGTCCTCGCTGCGAGAACACAAAATTTAAGATCCAGCTGCAAAAATTCATCCCAAAAATTTTTTAGCAAAAATTTACGTTTATAACATAGCAGAAAAGGCCGTTTTTTTTAACCTTAAAATTTAAAATTTCTTTTAATTTAATTTAGTTCATGAATTCCGGTGACAGTATAATTTAAATGATCCGAATTGTCTTGCTC
The DNA here is from genome assembly GCA_963930645.1 of Salticus scenicus. Classification (NCBI taxonomy): domain Eukaryota; kingdom Metazoa; phylum Arthropoda; class Arachnida; order Araneae; family Salticidae; genus Salticus; species Salticus scenicus. The sequence goes on from OZ005660.1 coordinate 28,039,494, forward strand.
TGCAAAGGGTTAAAGCCCATGACTCTGCTCTATATTTAAGGCCCTGTAACGCAACATTTAAGCAGGACAATGTACAACTGTATGTTGTCCAAACTTTCCTTGATACAGAATGTGTTCAACTGTTGTTCTGGCAGCCCATTCTCCTGATTTTGCATTAATTGCAAATATCTGGTCAATTATTGCTAAGTGACTGCCATGTCACCACTCTCCATTACATATGGTCGATGAACTGTGGCATTGTGTTTAAATAGCATGAAGTGCTGTACTCATACATGTCATCCGTTTCCTGTTTGATTCAAAGCCTAGGCAAATAAGTACTGTGATTACTGCCAAAGATCACTGCTTTATATACTGATTTCTCAGGATATATACTTTCAAAGTTCCTGAAAATTTAATCAATTGTTTTTTCCTCTATAATGTATGTGTCCAATAAATATCATTCTGTGATTTGCATTCCTCCTGGTGTAGCAATTTTTATGGTCAGTACTGTATTTATAAATTCACTGTATTTGAAGTTGTGGGGAAAAAAAAAAAAACATAAATAAATTTTTTAGGAAGGATTTCCTTAAAAACTGATGTGCATGTATGAGTAATTCAGAAAATTCTAAAACTAAAATTAACATAAAAAACCACTGTAACTGATAACAGGATTAAAAAAACAAATAAATAATGCTAATAATAAGGAAAATTATGATTAGAATTTTCTATGAACCACCAAACTTTTCTTGCACATACCACTGGTTAATGAACTCTGTTTCAGAGAAATCACATTCCTAAAAGAAAATAATACTGTCTATAATGATGACCATATTTAAATTTTATAGTAGTTCAGCTATTTTTCTGGATCAGTGGATAAAAGCACATTTAAATTTTTAAAGTGCACTAGAATGTAAAAACTTTTCTTAAAAAAAAAAAAAAAAAAAAAAAAAAAAAAAACACTTTATTGTAAAATGATAAATACATACAAAAAAAAAAAAAAAGCAAAGCTAATGAGGATGGTAATCTCCGTTCAAATCTACAATTGTCTGCCAATGTTTTGGCAACTTTTCAATCCCTTATATGAAGAACTGTGCCATGTGCAAGTCCAGAAAATAATAGACGTCATTTATGACCTTTTCATTTGAATTGAACATTGTGTCATTAAGATAAAGCTGCAGATGTGAAAACAGATAGAAATGAGACAATTCACGAACTCTGAGTAAACAACAATATATATATATACACACAAGGTCTGACAAATCCTGGTCGACTAAAAGTGTTCAATTAGCAACCAGTTATTGCAGACTGAAGAAAATTTTTGTATATTTACAATATTTTTTGTAAAGTAACTCATTTGTTCAATGTAAAATAAAGCATGAATGACCACCATTAATTATAGAATAATGAAATATTGTCCCTAGCCTATCTATATGTTGCTGTCTGTGCAATATAAATAGTTGGCTATTTCTGGCTCCTAAGATATTGGAACTTTTGTCAGTCTCTGCACATATCTTAATATATATAAATCTCGTGTCACAATGTTTGTCCTCAATGGACTCCTAAACCACTTAACCGATTATAATAAAATTCGCACACCATGTGCAGTTCGATCCAACTTGAGAGATAGGATAGTTTAAATCTCAAATTATAGTCGCAATTTTAATTTATTGCTAATTATTTGTCTGTTATTATTTGACAGTCACAATTATCTGTTAACTCCAAATGATTCTAACAGATGTCGATACCTTTCGACTGGGTTGAAATGAAAGCTGAAATATATTTGGTGCTGCCATCTACACAAAGAATCTTCAACTTTTTAACCTATTAATAAATTTCGTATAATTCAATTATTTCCACTTAACAGATGTCGATACCTTTCGACTGGGTTGAAATGAAAGCTGAAATATATTTGGTGCTGCCATCTACACAAAGAATCTTCAACTTTTTAACCTATTAATAAATTTCGTATAATTCAATTATTTCCACTTTTTAAATTTTTGGTGTTAGCATAGCCGGCCACGTGTTACTTAGACTGAAGTGTAAATTGAATTCATATTATAATGAAGATAATACAGTGAAATTAATCCTGTTTTTTACTTATTTGTGCTTCATTGATCAAAACTTTATAATTTAATATAATATATATATATATATATATATCTTTATATATAAAATTTATTATGTTTGTCCGCGATGAACTCCTAAACTAATGAGCCGATTTTAATGAAATTTGGACACTGTGTGCAATTTGGTCCAACTTGAGAGATAGGATAGTTTTTATTGCAAAATTCGCCTCCCAAAAGGGGGGGGGAGGGGCCAAAACGTGATTTCACAAACAAACAAACAACAACAACCAAAAAAAAAAAAAAAAAAAAAAAAAATAGAAATGCAGATAGACTGTTCAAAATTGGTATAGAGAGGTTTTAGAGGCCTGCAAATCGAATGAGGATATTTTCGAAAGTGTAAAGTTATTAGGAGGGGCGGGTAAGGGGGCGGAGGGGCAAAAAAATAAAAATAGAGTTACATCGCTAAAAATTGGTACATAGAAGTTTTTGATACGTACAAATCGATTGCAGATATTTTCGAATTTGTAAAATTATTAAGAGGAGCGGGAAAGGGGGGGGGGGCAGAGGAGCAAAATATAAAAATGGAGTTAGATCATTCAAAATTGGTGCATAGAATTTTTGATACCAACAAATCGATTGCGGATATTTTCGAATTTGTAAATTTATTAGGAGGGGCGGGAAGGGGGGCAGAGGGGCAAAAAATAAAAATATAGTTAGATCGTTCAAATTGGTGCATACAGGTTTTTGACACCTACAAATAAACTGTAGATATTTTCGAATTTGTAAAATTATTTAGAATAGTGGGAGGGGGGAGGGCAAAGGGGCAAAATAATAGAAATAAGAGTTAGAACTTTGAAAATTAGTATTATTAAGTTTTAAGGCCCGATAAATCGATTGCGGATATTTTCGAAAGTATAGAGTTATTAAGAAGGGCGGGAACGGTGGATGAAGAAACGGTGCGCATGGTTTGCGCAGGTATACACTGCCGCAGGCAGTGGGGGTCCGAACAGATTATTCCACCAATGAGAGAAGATTTTTTTGTATTTTATATCATTTTCCTTTCGATAATATATGGATTCATTATGAGTGTCGAACATTTTTCCCGATCAGATTTTTTTTTTCTCTTTTTTTTTCACATGTTAAAAATTAATGCAATTTTGAGAATTCTTTAATTATAGTGAATCATTTAAAAATAGGGACCAGCGAAGCGGGCTAAGTCTGCTAAGATCAAGGATGTTATCAAGGATGGTCTTTATTCGTAAATAATAATTTTAATATATTGAATATTTTACTACATTATAATTCAACGTATAACATAGCCACAGCAACGCGTGGCCGGGTCTGCTAGTATATATATATAGTGTTGCGTACTTGGGGTTCGTGAATTGTCTGTGAATGAAAGACAAAAATTACAGAGGCTTAAAAGTTTATTTACAGAATATTCTGGAAGAATACAGGTCTGTAAACCAAGTGTCAACTTCAGTTTCAACAGAAAACACAGCTCAAATAACTGCTGACAATATCAAAATTACAGCATAAACTGTACCATAGCATTAACACGCAGACGCAGGCTGTAATCAATAGGAGAGACTTAGTCAAGCAGAGCTCTTTATGCAGCAATGCCTTGGCGAAAACTGACTGACCCTGGCGGCAAAGCAATTCCCTTATATACCCTGAAAGAAAATGATAATTTTTCAGTAACATCTCAATTAATCAAGGTAGAGCTTAGATATTCGAGGTATTGATAATAATGATTTTCTCGCCGAGGTTGCCAAGGAGCAATAAAATCGCCAAATTTGGCACTAAGGCCTGCTGGTGACCTGCCTTTTAGGTAGATTCCTTATAGGAGATCTACCTATTGCAATGGTTCTCATGACACGACTTCTGGAAAATTTCTTCATATCTTCACTGATCATGACCCCTAGAACCCAAAACCACCCTCCGTTCAAAAGTTTATATATATATATAGGTGTATATATATATATATATATATATGTATAACGCTTTTTCCCATGTTAACTTATGAACACGATAACTGGAGTAATTTTTATTTAAATTTAACTAGCTCGGGATATGTTGTCAGGAGAGTAAAAATCTCGGTCGAGTTCGTAGATGGAGCATCCAGCTCAAAGGGGGGTGGAAATGGTGGGGTGAAATTTTTCATTTGCCCATAATTTCTTTAATATTGAAAATAGGAAAATACTTCAAATCAGGCTACCCTAAAGAACAACTTTTGTATTTAAACTTTTTCGATAGCTTCAACTGCTTAAAAGTTACAAGTTAAAAAGTGATTTTTCGTCAATTGTGATGAAGCCGACTTTTTCTATAGCTTTAATTGCTTAAATTTATAATCTGATGCTTACGTCACGTGCAAATGGTAATAGAAAAGATCGCTGAAAATATAAAAACCACAATAACAGCTTTAATTAATCATTTAAGAATATAAAATTTAAATAATACGTTAGTCTTGGTAAAAGTATCGTTTGTGGTGAATAGTTTAGAATGCCAGCTTACGCAAGAATTTAAAATTTACGATTGAAATTGAGAGTAATACGTTACAGCTTCCTTTGATTTTTTATCTTGTGGAAACAAGATATTGGTCTGTGAAGAGATATGAGGTTTTTGCGTGGGAAGAAAATATAATGACGTCAAAGCTGCCATTTTTCATCGCCAAGCTCACCAAATTTTGTCATCAAATAACGAATTTCGTCACCAAGTCAAAAATTTTGTCGTCAACTATCAAATTTTGCCGCCAAATCACAAATTTCATTGCCAAGTTGCAAGTTTTATCACCAAATTGTATATCTTTATGGCTTCTATTTGTTGAATGATTATGAGCTTGGATTTTAAAAAAAATTGAAATGACCAATAAATCTAGCCTAAAATTTTAAGTAGAACGAATAGTAGTAGTTGATAATGAAATTTTTTAAAAACAGAATAGCGACGTAAATAATGCAATGGAAGGCAACAAAGCCACTGGGTTAATGCATATCTAATATTTCTTTACTTTTGTAACATTAACGTAAAGGAATCTACCTTTGCCTTTAAGCTTCCCGAAAAGGGTTTTTTTTTCACCTGCATTGGTGAAGCCATTTAACAGGTTTTTAAAGAAAAATGAGCTATTTTAATGTGAAAACAAGCTAGAAATGCAGAAAATTTTATGCAAATTGAAATACAAAACAAAAAAATGTCAATTAGGTAGATTCCTTATAGGAGATCTACCTATTGCAATGGTTCTCATGACACGACGTCTGGAAAATTTCTTCATATCTTCACCGATCATGACCCCTAGAACCCAAAACCACCCTCCGTTCAAAAGTTTATATATATATAGGTATATATATATATATATGTATAACGCTTTTTCCCATGTTAAGTTGTGAACACGATAACTGGAGTAATTTTTAATTAAATTTAACCAGCTCGGGATATGTTGTCAGGACAGTAAAAATCTCGGTCGAGTTCGTAGATGGGGCATCCAGCTCAAAGGGGGTGGTTGGAAATTTTCATTTGCCCATAATTTCTTTAATATTGAAAGTAAGAAAATACTTCAAGTCAGGCAAATTACCGCCTTAAATTTTAAGGAGAATGAATAGTAGCTGAATTCTTCACACCAGCTGAATTCTTCAAACTTTTCAATGAAAATTTTATAAAATATTGCTCTCTTATATACTCAAAATTTTGAATAAAATCTTTCTTACATTAAAAATAAAATAGCAAAAATATGCTTTTTTTCGCTTTCAAAACTCATGTAACCTCTTAAAGTAAAAAACTCAACCTTGATCATGATCCCTTAAAATTTGGAATGCATCAAACTTCTGCTTAGTGGCACCCTCCTCTTGTTTAAGACACCAATGCTGATTTCACCATGCAAACAGCTGCGTTCTCATTCTCAGCAACTATTTGAAAAACAGATTTATTCAAATGCCAACTTTTGCATTAAAGAAATCCTCTCTGAAACACAAAAAAAATTTATAACTTTCAAATTATCATGAATGTTTTCAATCCTCTGTGATAAGTTTTGTCATTTCCCCCCAAAACAATTATGGTAGTATTTTATCAAAAATCTTTTGATATATAAAATGTTTAATGTCAAAAATGAATAATGCTAATTTTTAGGATAATCTCACCAGAAATCAACATTTTAAAAATGAAGTAACATAGTTTTTAGCCATTATTTTCACACTACAAAAGAAACAAAATGATGGCTTGAAAGATGACTTCATTTAATATGTGATTTTAATTAAATATTTAAATCTGCAATTTTTAAATAAGAACCTTCATTTTTATAGTGTTTGTTAAAATTATAATGTAAGCTATATTTCCAAATTTTTGAAAAATTCAGAACAATACTTCACTAATTACAGCTACTTTAATTTTTGGCTAAAACATATATATAATTATTTTTCATAATCATCTCAATTAACAAACAATCTATTTTAATAGCCACCAATTTGTGACTTCTGCTAGAGTTCCCTCTAGACAGTTTCAGGAAGGTGTTGTACCATGCCTGCCCTTAGATTGGAGAAATAGCACCCTTCTTGCCCCTCCCCTAATCCAAAAAAAATACACCCTTTATGCCCCTTATCTTAAAAAAAAAAAGCACCCTTATTGTCTTCTTGTACTAGAGCACAAATTTATGAGAAAACAACCTACGAACGGGAGAATAATGATATACTGAAGATAAATATATACAGAGTGATTCCGAGGTCATGGGACAAACTTGGAGGGGAGGTAAAAACCATCACAAGGATTCAGAATTGTATAGGAACCCATGTCCCCAAACGTCATTTTAACTCTTTAAGAGCAGACAATACCTAATCTCGCCGGCAGCCTTCGCCCATGTTATTCTATGGGAAAATTTGTTTACATAATTACTCATAATATTTTTCAATTCTGTTTTCACATTTAGAAAATTCATAAGCGTTCAATTAGTACTTGTTTTCCAAAAATTGATTTTTTAAAATTTTAGTACGTCTTTTAGCGATTAGAAAATGAGAAAAATGCATTTTGTGAAAAATCGCATTTTTGAACTCAAAATTAAAATGTAAAAATTAAAAAAAAATGAATTTTTTCAAAAGTGAGTACTCATTTAACGGTTATGAATTTTCTGACTGCGAAAACAGAATTTAAAAATATTCATTAGATAATGTGTAATTGTAGCAACAAATTTTCCCATAGAATAACATGGGCGAAGGCTGTCGGCGAGATTAGGTATTGTCCCCTCTTAAGAACTGAGTGATTTTTGCATGGATATGGGCGTGACTCTCTAATGTTGCATTCTTTAAAAAAGAGTTTTTACATGCTAACATTTACATAAATAACTAGTTGGCATAGGTGGACTCTGCTCAGTTCTCCATCATATGTATGTTCTCATAAATTTCTAGTGCAGGGCATATTATAAATTACAGTAGAAGATCTTTATAACGCAATTTTATATAATGCAATTCTCTATATAACGCAAAATTTCTTGGATATAAACAATAAATTTTGCAGTTAAGAAATACTTCCTAAAAAACTGTTACTTTGTTGAGAAGTAAGTGTGATACATTTGTTTTTCTTTATCTGCTTAATTCAGAGATTTTTAATGAAAAAATTGCTATCATTAATTTTTTTTTTAAGTGAGCAGTATAATAAATGATTTTGTACAGGCATGTATGAATTATCTTTATAAAGTAAATTTTTTTTTAAGTAAAATCCACCCAATTTTTTGTTCCAAGAAAAAATGTAACTTTAAAATGTCTTACTCTGTTTTGATATGTTTCAGACATATTTGGCCATGTTTACAAGGTAAGTTTGACGATGTGTGAAATGTGATCTATATAATGCAAAATTCTATATAACGCAAAACCTTGTGTTTTTAGCTTTGCGTTATAAAGATCTTCTACTGTATATTAATGTTAAGAATGAATTTGATCAAACACTTGTCACAGTGATAGAATGAAATCCTCACCCAATAGGCTACCCACTATTCAGTTCGATATATTTATCTTATTCTAATCTATTAATTTATTTTATTGGGGTCAATTTAGTAGTTTAGTTTTCATGCTACTATTTTCAATGCAACAATCCCCAAAATGCATATTTATATGGAATATTGCCCAATTTTGCTATGTTGATAAAATCCTAAATTTCGAATAACTAACGAAATTTTCCTACAAGTATCATAAATGTTATTTTGAAGTTGTTCGATATATTTATGTTCCTCAAAACAGACATTTATGCTCAATTTTAGCCCAATTCTGCCATGTTAAGTAAATCATAAATTCCAAATAACTTACAATATAATTTTTAAATTAAAAAATTCTTAGTCTGAGATGTTCATGTCAGTATCCTAAATAATATTTTAAAAGTATTCTGACATTTTTACAATGAAAATATCCCTCAAAATGGACGTTTATACGAAAATTTGCACTATTCTGCCATATTTAGTAAATCGTAAATTTCGAATGACTTACGAAATATTTAAGTTGAAAAATTCATAATCAAGGTTGTTTATGCCAGTATCTTATATAATATTTTAAAAGTAGTCTGACATCTATACAATGAAAATACCCCTAAAAAGCAACGTTTATGTGAAATTTTGAAGTATTCTGCCATGTTACGAAATTCGTGAATTTTGAATAATTTGCGAAATTTTCAATGTAGCACGTTTATAGTTAATGATGTTCATCCTGGCATCAAAACTGATATTTAAAAGCTGTTCTTACATCTTTACGATAAAAATATTTCTTTTTATGCACATTTAAGTGAAAATTTGCCCTTTCTTCCATGTTCAGAAAATCGTAAATTTCGAATAACTTCTGAAGTTTTTAAATTAGAATGTTGCAAATGAATAGGGTTCTTGCCACTGTGATAAATAATATTTTAAAACTGGTCCGACTTCTCTGCGATCATTTGTTCGTGAGATATCGTGTACACAAACTAACATACTAATGGACTAACAAACTAACAGAAACCCTAGACGGACACCATACAAATTTTGTCATTTTCGGATTCCTCACACCTGAAAACGTGTAAAAAAGTCAAAAAACCGAGGTCGAAAATTTTCACGATTACCTAAGTTCCCCATACCTATAGTATGATGGGGAACTAAAATTCTGTTTTTATCGATGTATTTTATTGCAGTGATTACAATAATACGAACATTGTATATGATTTATTCAGAAAATTTTAGAGCGGAAGGCTGATTTATTATACCAACTATGTGAAAAATACCAGAGCCGGGAATCGAACCCGGGCCTTCCGCTTTACGTGCGGATGCTCAAACGATTGAGCTACCCTGGCTGATTACCAGCTAGGCATTTCTCACATAACATTCGTTGGCAGAGTCTGTAAACACAGCTGTATCAAGTGACATTAATATTCATGGCACAACTCCAATAGACCACGAAATTTTAATTTTTAATTTAGAAATTTATTTATCAACCTTGAAAATTTATTCAGAAAACTTTGGAGTGGAAGGCTGATTTTTTATATCAACTATGTGAAAAATACCAGAGCCGGGAATCGAACCCGGGCCTTCCACTTTATGATTATGATATATGATTTTGGGAAATAATGAAGGATGCAAGATTTTAAAATTTACATAGTAGGTGAAGCTAGTGCTAGTAGTACACAGTAATCCAAAACAGCCAGTTCTTAAAAGGTTAAAATAACATTTGGGAATATGGGCTCCTATATAATCCTTGTGATATTCTCTATCTCAACCTACCCTCTAAATTTGTCCCATGACCTCAGAATCACCCTGTATATATAAATACCTATAGTATAAGTAAAACTATTGTGTATAACCTTCTATACTTATTTATTAGTGACAGTCAAAAGTAAAGCAAGTTAAAATAAAATACATATTTATTATGTTATGCATACTTATAATAGAATTTTGAAATGAGTATGGATTTTAAATTGTAAATGCAGCCTTAAGTATACCAAACTGCCTTTTTTTTTACTAAAAGCACCTTGCCCCTTCTAAAACCCAGGGGAGACTCTGCTTCAGCTGTTTAGATAAAACAGGTTTTGCAAATGAAAATAGAATCAAACAAGTAGGAGAAATAATGTTAGCTTTAGTAAATTTAAAACCCTGACTATAAAACCGGCAGTGGTAGACAATAGGTGATTTAGAGAATTTCTTCATTATAGATAATCTGGCGATGGTCACTTATTGAATATTTCAGGTGCTTTCAAGTTTGCTTAATACTATCTAGATTGCATAATGAATCAAGGGATTAAATAGCTTTAGGTAATTATTTACTTAATCTATCACAAAACTTAGTTCTGTGCATTGCTGCATTTGTGTCAAATTCAACTGGTGAAGGGTCATGCTATTAATTTGATTCAAAACAATGGCTATGGATTTCTTGCATTTTATGGTGTTTACGTGTAGAGTTTTTATTTATTATATGTTTTCAAAGCTTAAAATAAAGAAATAATGATCAATGAAAAGATTAGAAGTCTTAATAATATATGCACTGTCTAGCTCCTTTTATATTCATTAAATCAACAAATTTCCAACATCATAAACTTTAAAGATGTTTGAAGAAAATTGCTAAAGTTAGAATTCTTTATTATCATAATAGTTATTTTTTGCATTAGCTTTGTATTAGGCAAAAAATTAGTTTAGATACATAATGAAATGCAATAGATATCTGTGGAACAATGGGGGAAAAAAATTGAAGTGTCTATAATGTCTCTTTAAGAAGAGAAAAAATTAATTATTTTCTTTAATGTTTAGTTCCAAAAGAATTTTTTTTTTTTTTTTTTTTTTTTGTCTATTATTAAAATTTTATTTGGTAACATTCTCTTAAAATTTTTATCCAAAGAAAATTTACATTTTAATTATTATTATTATTTTTTAAATGAAATATAAAATTATATTTTATTTACACTATTTGATGTATTTGATATATACTCAATAAAATTTTTCTTACTTCTTGATACCAATATTTATATATTTTTTAAGTCCACCCCTTTGCAGTTCTTCGATATTTGTTGCCTGATAAAAATCTGTCTATGTAGTAGTACTAATTTTATGATAATTCAAATATAAATATTAGCACAAAAAACTTTGAGGATTGTGTCTTTAGTTATAAAAAAAGTCATTAAGAAAATATTATATAGCAATTAAATATCTTCAACAATAATAATACTAATAAAATGTTTCTTTTATTTAAGCATTTATTTTGAATATTTCAGAGCAATTTAAATTAAACAATGAAATATTTTAAATATATTAAGTCTCTGTGACGCAAAATCAGAAAACATGTTTGAAAATCATTGTTATTTTAAGAAAGCGTAAGGCGTAAGCTAATAGATAAAAGGAACCTTCATGTCAAATCAACAAAAGTAATAAATACTATTGATAAGTTTAATAAAAAGAAATCCTATACCTAAGCTAAGTTCAAAGGAAAAATCCTTTTCATTTTCGTTAAAAAAAAAAAAAGTTAGATTTTTCAGGTGAATTTTTAATAAGCCTCTGTGACGCTCTATCGTTGTTAATTATTATTGTATTTACATCATGACGGATGACAGACAGACGATCCGAAAGCATCCATTTCACAGCTGAGGGAAGCGCAAAGCTTTCGATTTCGAGAGGGAAAGGGAAGCGTTGCTTCTGCTACTCTGTTGTCTGCTAATCTTGCTTTGCTTTGCTTTGCTTTTGCTGCTAGCTGCTAGGTGCAAGAAGAGCATCGAGAGAGCGTCTCGAGATAAATGTGTATAAATTACGTATGTTGCCGTCTGTCTGGTCCAATGAGAACTTAGGGAAAATCGATATTTCATCAACATTGAAAAGTGTCGCCAAGATCTTTCAAAGGGAAAATTTTTTTATTTTATTTTAATTTGAATAAAAGAATTCTATCATTATAAACTTACAAAAAAAGGGACAAAGAAAAGAAGATTGATAGAATATGAGTAATTATATGTGAAATTTACTTCGGGAATTCTTTTTAAATTAGTAGCAGACAACTGAATTGGCATAGTTGGCATAAAACTTCTAGCAATGTTAACAAATTGATTGGCGCATAAATCAGCTATCGCAATCGGATTTTTAGGAACTACTGTGCAAAGCTCTGTGTTTGGGTTCCAGTTTTGACAGACGCGACAATCGACAGTGCAAAATGCGATGACAGTATAAGGAGATAATGCCTGGGAGCTAGGGATCTAAAGAGGAAAAAATGGAAAAGAATCTCACCAAGCAATTTTTAATACAAGGAGACGTATACGAAGTGGAAAAATTAGTCGGCATTAAAATAGTAAAAGTAGGTATTTAAGAAATTTCAATAACTACTTTATTTATGCGGAAATAATTTTGCTTACTAATTAGTTTTAAATTATTTTCTATAGAGATTTATTAATAAAGAAATTCTCCTTGAGTGTTGCATTGCTTTAATTGTTAAAAAAAATTGCCATCTATCAAGCAAATTCTGCTTTTAATCTTATTATACTGAATTTTATATAAATATTATTTTTAAATTTTACTTTTGTAATCTATGTTATCGTTAATATTTTTATTACATTTTGTTTAACTTAAAAATGAACGAAAAACAATGTCGAGCAATTTTAGAACTTGTATTAATGATAAATTTAATTCATATTTAGACTTTTTATTTTTTGTAGCAGTTTTTGGCTTAATTAAGTAAATATTACATGATTCATTTAGCTTCTTACGGTTATTATAAATGTATTTGTCTTGTATTAATGTTGCTCGACTCACTTATTTTATTATTTACATATCGTATTATTTCTGAATTTTTCTTTTAATATGCATATTTGAGTCTGAAACATTGTGCTTAATTTTTTCTCTTTTCATTTGTTACTTCATAACTTTTTTTTTTTTTTTTTTTTTTTTTATTGTTCGAATTTGTCAATCATATTATGCATGAGTATGTAATATATTATTCAAAAATTTTTAATCACACATGCACATATGTGTGTGCATAAATCCGGTTGCGATAAAATGCACCAAAATAATGGTATTGAAATGTTGGAAAAAACTTTGTAAGCAAACACCATAAATTGCAAAAACTGACAGCAATTGTTTTGGGTGGAAATAATCTGACATGACACTTCACCAGGAAAAAACTTTTATTTATTATGAAAACAGCACATTGCTGCTTTCATGCAGCACTTGTCCCTACCAGTTGCAGATCCAGAACTTAACTTTTGGAAGGGGGCTAATATTTTTCAAGATGTTATTTCAGATCAATGAAAAATTTACAATTGTAATATTCATTGTGAAGGTCAGGTCTTTTAAGGGGGGCTTCAGCCCCCTACCCCCCCCCCCCCCCACCTTAGATCCGCCACTGGTCCCTACCACTTTTTCTCGAGGAAGAGTCATTATCAATTATTGTAACCCAAGACAGTTGCTGTGACTTTTTTCAAATTTATGGTATTTCCTTACACAAAGTTTAATTATTCATTATAAATCATTTATTAATTTTGTTAGTTAATTTTACAAATGTATAAACATTGATAAAGCTTTTCATGTATGCTGTTCACACACACCAAAAAGAAAGAAATGGGTAATTATGTTTATTATTTCTTACTCCTAAATTTAGCTTTTGGTTAGATAAATTTTCCAACATTATCAGTCTAGTATATATGTTACCGTTAAAGCTCGAAATCCGTTAATGTGCAGATTATCTAGTTGATCTGCAGATTAACTAAAATGACCCATTAAAGGGCAGAATCAAGAATTTTCCGCATTTTAACTAGGTAATCTGCACATTAGCAGCTTCTGTGTCGTTAAAGTTCAAATGTTTGCTTCGAGCTTTAGTTTTTTTACGTTCACTCTGACGGCAAACAGTCATGTGATACAGATACGCGAATGACCTTCAAACACAAACTAAAACTTTCATCCCTTCCGCTCCGCTATGATAAACGGTAAATGCAAAACGTGGAGTATCGAAGCCATGATTGGGTTTCTTATTGTGACCAACACAAAATTTAAAGTAACAAGTAAGTTATAATTGTTTTAATTTTGATTTTAATTCTTCTCTTTTTTAATTCTATCAATGTAAGTTTGATAAGGGTCTGCATTTTATTTATGAAATCTAATCTTAATTAAAAGCTCTCTCTCGTGAAACTTCATTTTGAATTATGAATATTAAATTTACAACACAGTAATTATTTCCTCCCGAAATAAAACTATTAAACCACAACTTTTTAAAACTAATTTATTTTAAAATTGATTTAAATTACTATTGCTTACTGGAAAAAAGATGTATTAATTTTTAACTCTGAAAAATATGGCATTCAATATTATGGCATTATTTAATAAATACTTAATATGAAATTTTTATGCATTTTTTAGCATTTCATTACATTTTATTTTTATTTTTTTTTGTTTCTTTCAATTTCAAGTTTCCTTTATATATTTTATATATCATGATTTTATTTTTTTTTAATTTTGTTTGCTTTTTCAGATAATTTCGTTGTAGTTTATCACATAAAATGTGTTAATAAAGTTTTTTTTTTTTAATTTTAAAATTAATATATTTTCTAAACTTATACAGATATATGTATGCTGCAAAATATAGTTTAATAAAGCATTGGAAAAATGTCATTTTAATTTTCATGCGTTCTAAAAATTATTAAACAATTTTAATTATTTGAAGTACTTCTTAAATAATGCTTCTGATTTGTCTAATTTAATATTTCTTTAGCAAATTAAAAATTGGTGCATAACTTAAGAAAAAAAAAAAATAGTAATAGCAATATAAGTTGTTAATAAAACTTTTTTTTTTTTTATTTAAATGGTTAAATATTTTTATTTTGAAAAGAAATCGTTACTGTATTGCAATTCTAACATTCATTTATAAAATAGAATTTATTGAAAGCTGTTAAAGTTATTATATTTCATATCAAAAATGCATAACATCTTCAAACTTATATTGATAGAATAAAAAAGATAAATAAAAAAATTAAAACAAATATAACTTTAAACACATAAAAATTAAAACACATACAGATTAAAATAAGTAAAGAAAAGAAAACAAATCTTTTTTTTTTTTTTTTTCCCGAATGAAAAAAAACAAATACAACACAGCGTGCTGTAAAATTACAACACCAGAGATCTTATTTTCACTTTAACGAGTGCCTAGTAGGTAATGTGCAGATTATCTAGGTAATTCGAGAAATGAAACAATTTTCCTCACTTTAACGGATCACCCTAGTTAATGTGCAGATTACTTAGCTAATCTGCAGATTAACTGATTTCTGCACTTTAGCGGTAACATATATATAAATTTTAAACATTTAAAAAAAAGTAGAGATTGTAAATTTGTAAGCATTTTAATTTGCATAAGTCTTAAATAATCTATCAATTATTAAATGAATTGTTTCTGTAAAAATTTTAAAAGACTAGTGTTTTAAATACAACTCATACATTTTGTCTGGCTTTTTTAATACTACTCATTCAAACTGCCACAATGTTTTAGTAAGTTATTCAAGTTACAAACAGTATTTCAGATTTGAATACTCTTTGTAGTCATTAAAATTGCGCATACTCCTGTAGAAAAGGAGGATATTGTTTTAGAAAAGTTCATTATTTTGGATATTCATAAGGGTGATTCTGTAAAATAAAGATATAAATTTTACCAGAAATGCATAAAAATATACTAATTATAATTTACTATCCCCCCCCCCCACACACACACACCAGTGCCCAAAAAGTTGTGCTTGACCCTTAGTAGACAGGAGATGCCAAGTTTGAACCAAGGCATGCTTATTGGCTTAGCCATTTAGAATTTTTCATAGTTTTCTCCATAACTCATATAAATATAAGTGGTTGATCCAGGCAAAAATTGGGGCACTTTATCTTCATTAAATTCAAATCCATAAAATAGGCTTCTTCATGGAATTCAAATTTATAAAAATGACCCTTTCACAAAATTTCACTTTAAAAAAAATGATCCTTTTATAAATTTTCTCCATATTTTCAGTATAATTTTCAATAGCTGCTATATTTGGTTTAATTAAATACTATTAATTTGATTTACATACAGTAACTACTAAAACAGAAGGTTTTACTTTTTTTTACCACACAAATAAAAATTTTACAAAAATTTAGTTTTTCACAAAATTTTTTGTCACAAAAACGAAAACCTGGATTGATCCTTGAATATACAGGCTAGGATATCTTAAAAAGATACCTGTGAAGGTGTGAAGGGCACTTCACTCAGGACGTCAGGCCTATTTATTATGGTTTTAAATCATACAATAAAAGGTTATACAAAGATTAGTTAAATATAAGAAACCTTACTTTTTGCTTCTGTTTACTTGCCATAGTCCTTTTGAAGGGGCTTTGACCGATGGTTCAGTAGTAAAATATGTCAGGTGCAAAACAAACAATCCGTCTTTCTTAACTAACAAGATTTAATGACTTATTTACATATTTACAACTATATACATAACTAAAAGTTAACATATTTAGGATCACCTATTTAGATCCTTCTTTTACCATTGCCTGCCACACACTAACTAAAAACAGTACATGTATAGCCGTGTCTTGACACACAGCGACCCCTGGTGGAGAGATTTCCGTAACACTCCCCACCGAACTCACATGAGTTCACCATCAATTTCCAAAAAAATTTTTACAATCATAATATAATCAATTATTAAATCCACTTATTGAAAAATAATTTGAACATCTAAATTACTATCAGTTAAAAATAAGAAAAATATAATGTTAAGCATTAACAGAAATTTACAAATAATATTCAAACAATCTAAATAAAAAGTCTTCAGTAATCAAATAGATATATATACATAAATAATAATCAACATTATACATAAGATAACAATTTTTACTTATTCAGTTTATTATTAAGGATTAATTTCTAAATTGTATACAAGTTGAACTGAGCGCTTAATGTTACCTTTAGGGGTTTTGATAAGAAGAGAACGAATTTTACCATCTCGTCCTGGATATACATTTAATATTCTACCCATCATCCATATGTTTCTAGGATAGCGCTCATCATTAATTAAAACCACATCATTTACTTTGAATGATGAAATCTTACCTGGTTGTGGAGATATATAAGCAGATCTAAGATTAAGCAAATACTCTTTTCTCCACCTGTTCCAAAAATGAGTTAAAAGAGTTTGCTGATATTTATATCTTTTTACCAAAGAATTTCTGCTTACAATTAATTCGTCTTTTTTAACCTTAATTACAGGTAATGAAATTAATCTTTTTCCAACTAGAAAGTGAGAAGGAGTGAGTGGGGAAGGTTCTGATGGCTCACTATACAGATATGTAATAGGTCTAGAATTAATCATTGCCTCAATTTCTAGAAAAACTGTTTTTAATTCTTTAAAAGAAAGAGAAGATTTACCAATAATTTTCTTTAAGCAAGTTTTAATTGTACGTATCTGCCTTTCCCAGAAGCCTCCCCACCAAGGACTCCTTTCAACAATAAATTTCCATTCTATACCTTTAGAGGCAAACGAGTTTTTTACCTCAGGGTTATTAATTTGACTCCATAATTTTTTCAGTTCACCTTTTGCCCTTTTAAAGGCTTTAGCATTATCAGAATATATAACTGAACATAACCCTCTACGAGAAATAAAACGTCTTAAACCTAATAAAAATGAATCTGTACTCATATCAACAACTAATTCCAGATGTACAGCTCTTGTAACTGCACAGGTAAAAATATGTAAATAACATTTTTTACAGTCAGTAGTAAAAAAGGGTCCAGCGAAGTCTATACCAGAAACATCAAAAGGGGGATGTTCCTGAATTCTGTCAGGAGGTAGAAAAGCTATCACCTGATTACCAGCTTTCACTGAAAAACGTCTACAGATCAAACAGTTTTTTAGGACTCTTTTTACGAACTGTCTACATTTAATAATCCAGAATTGTTCTCTTAGGTGAGTTAAAGTAGCATCTACACCCAAATGGCCTATTTTTATATGAGCATCAAAGACGAGTAATTCAACAAATTTATCATTCTTAGGAAGCAGCAGGGGGTGTTTGGCCTGCTCATCATTACTTGAAAATTGCAAGCGTCCTTTCAAACACAAAAAGTTATTTTGGTTAAGTTCGCAATTCAAATTGTAGATTCGTGAGTTTTTATTTACAGTACCCTGGGACAGAAGTTGCTGAATTTCACTCCCAAAATGTTCCTGTTGAATTGTCTTAATCCAAGAGTCAAAGGCTTCCTTAAGTTCTGAAGCATATATAGGTCCCCGGCATTTGGTGCCGTGACCAGGATTGGCATTGTGGGCAAACCTTTTTACCCAAGCTGTCACGCGCAAAAGTCGAGAAAGGTTACTGTATTTATTTACTTCAATGATCTTTAAGAGAGAATAATGATTAGTAGAACAGACAGTATTTACTGCTACACCTCGTAGCTCTTTAGAAATTAATTGTTCAACATTACTGTCATCTGGTTGACAGATGTTAATTGGATCAGGCCATAAGTGAACGGGTTGAGACAACCAAGGAGGGCCCGTCCACCACAAGGAACTGGAAATAATATTTTTAACTGATTCTCCTCTAGTAGTGAGATCTCTGATCCACTACAAAAATTCCAGCATTCAGGAAGGGAAAGCGATTGCACTTGAGCCACTCTGTTGGCTACAAATGGTTTCCAAACTTTGGATGAATATTTCACCCAATGAAGAACAATTTTTGAGTCACTCCAGAAATATATTTTTTGAATAATGGCTGGAAAAATGCTCTGAATGTAATTTCCTAAACGAGCACCTACAAGTGCTGCCATTAATTCTAATCTGGCTAAAGTTAAACTTTTTAGAGGAGCAACTTTACTTTTTGAAATCACAAAACTTATGTTAATTTTTCCTTCAGTTGTTAAATATCGAAAATACGCTACAGCTCCATACGCTTTAGGACTGGCATCAACAAAAACATGAAGCGATACTTCATTAACATTTTCCATTGAAAAAAGTTTACGTTCGATGCTAGAATTTTCTAATTCAGAAAGTTCAGAACACCATGATCTCCACTTTTTTTCTAAGTCATGTGGTAAGTCTTCATCCCATAGTAGACCTCTTTCCCACAATTCTTGAATAAGAATTTTAACTCTTATTATAAATGGACTAATTAGTCCACAAGGATCAAATATCTTAGAAATTATTCTCAATACATGTCGTTTGGTGATTTCAAATTCCAAGGAATCCATAACATCCCTTAAATCTAATTTAATTTTATCCTCACTTGGATCCCACTTTAATCCCAAAAATCCTTCTCCTTGCCCGAAATCCATATTTTTCTCATACCCATTTTCATGCCAAAGTTGCTTCAACTCATCACAATTAGTTTTTAATTTCCTGAGTTTAAATCCAGCAGTGCGTAATATTTCTATTGCCAAAGAGGTTAACTCATAAGCATCCTGCGCAGTTTTAGCTCCACTGTACAAGTCGTCAACATATAAAGAATTTAACATTTCATAACAATTAGGATAATCCTCTTTATATTTCCCTATGTGAAATTTCAAAACGCAAGCTAGCGCAAATGGAGACGTCGTTCACCCAAAGGGTAAACGATTAAGTTGAAGTGTCTGTACCGGATTATCGGGCTCGTCCGGAAACAACAAAAATTTTAGATATTCTCTATCCTCTTCCACAATTTCAATCATAAGGAAAGCTTTCTCTAGATCTCCGCAAAATGCAACTGGATTTTCCCGAATTTTAAGTATAACATCCAATAAATTTGGATATAGATTAACTCCCGATTCAAGAGAATCATTTAAAGAATTTTTACTTTCATTTGCTTTAGAGCTGCAATCATAAACCATCCGAACGCGAGTAGTTTCTTTGTCATCCCTTATTACTGCTCTGTGGGGCATATAATAACCTGAATTCATATCCTCGTCAGTACATTTACCTACAATATTACATTTCAATTGATCCGATACAATTTCCTTATACTGATAAAAAATTTCAGGATTTTTATTCAATTTAAATTTTAATGAATTGAAACGTTTGCTCGCGACCTCATAATTAGAGTCCAATTTTAGCGGTGGTCCTGTATTATCTTTCCACATTAATCTACACACATACCGTTCCCCATTAAATTTTAAAGAATCCTCAAAATCCTTAATTAACTGATTATCCTTTTCCGATAGATTTTTGGTTTCATTCGGAAATTCTTCAATTTCCCAAAATAATCTTAAATCATTTAAAATAGCATTATTTACAATAATCATGTTTTCAGAACAACTACTTTCAATATCGTCTGATCAGCCATCCAAATGCACTATTCAAAGCTGACAAATGTTTATTTATAGGTACCCTTTCCCCATAAATTAATTCCCAACAAACATCGGCCCCTAAGAGGATGTTAATATTGTTATCCGAGCTATCTGAATCAGCCAACTTCAAATTCCGTCTCTGCATTAAATCTTTTATTTTTTGAATCAGGATATTTCACAGTAGCGCCCGTTATAGTGCGAGAAACAAATAATTCCTGAGTTTTTTGAAAAGAAGAATTTGTACTTTCCAGTGTTACTTCAACAACTTGATAAATTTTATCCGTTGGGCATTTCATTCCGAAAGAATAAACTGATAAGGTTTCATTACGAATGGTTTTTAATTTTAAATCATTCGCTAATTTTTCACTAATAAATGATCTCGAACTTCCACAATCAAACATTAATCTTGATAAGCAAGATTTATTTTCCGATTTAGCAATAACAGTGCAAGTTTGCAAATAAACATTTTTAGAACAGTTTGTATTTACATTACATTGAGAAATAGAAGAAATAACTTCAGAAACATTAGAGTTATCCCGTTCATTTTCGTTTTCATTATAATTTAAACTACGTGAATTTTTACAATTTTCTCTATTGCGCTCTACCGATAAATTCGAGGATTTATAATTTTTTCTACAAACTGACTCGTGATGAAATCTAGAAAAACATATTTTACAAACAATACCTGACCTACATACTTTGCTTATGTGTTTCGGTTTAAAACATAACCAACACCGAGCTTCAGACTTAAGTTTGTTTATTTTCTGTTCTATATCTAATTTTCTACAATTTACAGAATCATGAGAATTTAAGTCGCAAAAAATACATGAATTTTTTATTTGTGAGTAATGTTGCTGCGGTTGGTATATTTTTATGTTTGGAGAAGTTTTTTTGATATGTTTGTCCTGTTTGACAACCCTGAAAAGCGGAACGCTTATTTTCATTATCCTTAAAAGAATTTGTTACGGTTTCACAAATTTCACGCGATTCCACTTCATTTCTTAAAAACGTCATTATTTCTGAAACTTCACAATTAATTTGATTATTTCTTTTTCTATGAAAATCTAAAACCAAATCTTGGGGTAGTAATTTAAGAAGTAAGGGGTTTAATAAATGACCGTATGATCCTTCAGTAACATTTAACAAGCGTAAATTCCTTATATTTATCTCTATCTCATCATATAATTTACGCAAGCCTTTAATGTTTGATGAATTCCTCACTGGTTCTAAATTAAGTAATTTAGACATGTATGAATTAATAATAAAGTCAGTACACCCATAACGTTGTTTTAAAAGTTCTAAACAAGAATCATAATTCTTTTCATTTAACTCGAATCCCGCAACAACATTATAAGCAGGGGGAGTAAGCAAACTTTTTAAATATTGAAACTTCTCAATTTTACTCAGGTATTCGTTCGACCCTATTGCGTTATCAAAACAATTTAGGAATTCCATGAAATTTGAAATACCAGAAAATTGTGGAACCTGTAACTGCGGCAATTTCAATGCC
Source organism: Salticus scenicus (assembly GCA_963930645.1). NCBI lineage: Eukaryota > Metazoa > Arthropoda > Arachnida > Araneae > Salticidae > Salticus > Salticus scenicus. The sequence continues at coordinate 28,061,276 of OZ005660.1, forward strand.
GAAAAATTATGTTCTGTACAGCTTGATGTACTTACATTAGTACTTTGATTTTGCTGTTTATTGTTTATTTCCTTAATTTTAGATTTGAGTTTAATTTTAATAGCAATAATTTTGTCTTCATATTCTTCAGATTGAGCTATTTCATTTTTAAATTTAACTGGATCATTAATAAGATCCTCTATTTCATCATCATACTCTTTCAATAATTTAGATTTGATATCTAAAGTTTCTAATAACTCATTTAAAGAATCAAAACTTTCGTTTTCAAAATCTAATGCTTGGACTCTTTTAATTAATTTAGTAATACTAGCTCGTACAGAGCTTCTCTTTTCAATACATTTGGTTAACTTATCCATTATTAATTTTAAAAAAGCTTACCTCCTAATATGTTATCCAAATGAACATAAATAACAAAAAAAATGGGAATTACTTCCGTTTTCATAAACCACATCTATTTTCCTTTTTCAACTCAGATTCCGTTAAACATCATTTTTGAAGATGCCGCTTTTTTTTTAATTTTTATTTCCATTGATTTTTCATACGAGCTGAGTGGTTGAGTCATCATTTATTTCAGTAGGTAATTTCTTTTATTATCATTAGCGTTATGACGGAATAAAACTTTTTGTTTCCAATAAATCATTTTCTCGAGCCGTATGCACCAAATTTGACGGATGGTTCAGTAGTAAAATATGTCAGGTGCAAAACAAACAATCCGTCTTTCTTAACTAACAAGATTTAATGACTTATTTACATATTTACAACTATATACATAACTAAAAGTTAACATATTTAGGATCACCTATTTAGATCCTTCCTTTACCATTGCCTGCCACACACTAACTAAAAACAGTACATGTATAGCCGTGTCTTGACACACAGCGACCCCTGGTGGAGATATTTCCGTAACAGGGGCCCCCGCCTCATCATTAGTGGCTGGCTTGTATGGTTCTGTCTGTTGCTTAAACTGACTCTTCTTTCTGCTGGTTGATGAGATGGTGCTACAAATGGCCCAATCTCGTCATTGGCTCGTTGCCATTTATTGAATTACAATTAAAATATATTTCAGCAGTTTCTGTATTAATTACATATGTCATATTATTAAAGTTAGTTATTTTCTTGGTGTTATTGAAATCAACAATTATATCGCGGTTGAGGAAGGTTTTTTACTTCATTAAAAGGAAGTTTACTTATTTTGTGCCCTTTTGTATATATTTAGAATTTAAACATTGTATATTATTAAAATAAGAAAATTTATATTCACTTTTTTTTTTTTTTTTTCTCAAGGGTAAAAAATTATATAGAGTTAGATGGAGAGGTTATGGAAAAGAAAGTGATACTCTAGAGCCTGAGGAAAATCTATTATCTTGTAAAGATATGATTCTGGAACTTGAGGAGAAAATGAAAGACAAAAAAAGAAGTAAAAAAGAGCATAGAAGACAAAGTTCAGATTCTAAAATATCAGTGAGTCAAACTGTTTTCTTAATCACAACTTTTGCATACATTATAATGCATTTAAAATTATATGATCCATGTTTTTATTCTTTCAGAAAAAAATGTATAATGCAGTACCATGTAATCCATAAATTGTTTTAGGAAAATAGTTTTAAAAATTTATAATTAAGAAAATGTTTCATATAAAAATTATATTTTTGGCAAGAGAAGCCTAAAAAAATACTACTGTAATAATGTGTTTGGCTGTAATTTAAGCTGTGCATTCATTAAATTTTATACTGAACTTTTAATTTTAAAATACAGGCTCTTAAATTTAAAATACTTTTTTTGTTTACAGTGTAGTGACGCATGGAGGAAGCTGGATTTGATCTCAGGACCTGAGGCATAGAAATCATATGACGTACCTCTGGACAAAAGGTTAACCCATTGATCATCGATAAACTTTGGTAATCTATCCAAGAAATGGTGTTGATTGTGTCAGTACTGTACATAATTTGGTTTCTGTGCCTTAGAGGTTGCGGGATTAAATCTATCTTCCCACATGCATTGCTACAACAGCTAAGAAGCTTTGCAGATTTTACGTTGGCAAATTTCTCTTACTTCACTATATTGTAAATATGAACTAATTTTTTGTAATTTTTTATAGCTTTTCCACCACATTGAATAACTTTGCTTACATTGAAATTCTGTAATAGAATCAAATTTCTACTTAGTTTGGGAAATTAGGTAAATGCTAAAAGAAATGTGTAAGAAATTTATTTAATCATAATATCCAATGATTATTTAACAGCCTTTAGTCATGGTTTTGTATAGCTGAGTTTTACCATAGTGGCTTTAATTTTATTATGCTTTAACCCTTTCATTGTCTGAGGAGAAAAATTGTAATGTTGTTTTCCCTGTAAGTTTTTTTTAATGTACTAAAACAATTGATATTTCGCTATGGATTTAAAGACTATTATATGAACTCATGATATTATACTCATGATATATTATACTCATGACTATTATATGAACTTTCGTACACAAGCGTAGTATCTGTAATTTCCTTTTATGTATATTTTAAATATGTGTTTATTGGGAGACAAACAATCGCAAAAACATGTCCATGACTGTTATAAGGTTAAACAAACTTTTCCCCAAAAAATTTAACTTAATATTAAAAAAGACAAAGCAAAGATATAATGAGTTGAGTTTTTATTCTAGTTAAAAAAAAAAGTAGTCGTTAATAAGGAATACAATATTATATTTTAAAGCAAAAAAATTTGTGTGCTTAAATAAAAATATAACTATTATATTTAATTATAGTAAAGTTATACATCGAAAAATTCTTTTGTAAATGGAATAATAAACCTGAGCCTTATTTTTTGACTCCTTTAACTTGAATAGTCTTATTTTATGCCTTGTCATGTGTCTTTTTTATTATTTATGTATTATGTGCATCTTTTAAAATTTATGAATACACCCATTTATTGCTCATGATAAATTAGCCCCCAAAAATTAATCCAATATTAAAAAAGAAAAAGCAAAGATAAAGTGAGTTAAATTTTTATTTCAGTTGAAAAAGTAGTCATTAATAAGCAATACAATATTATATTTTAAAGGAAAAAAAAATAGGCTATTTGTGTACTTAAATAAAAAGGTAACTATTATATTTAATTATAGTAAAGTTATACATAGAAAAATTCTTTTGTAAATGGAATTATAAACCCGAGCCTTATTTTTGGCTCCTTTAAGAGGGGATAATACCTAATCCCGCGGACAGCCGTGGCCAATGTTATTCTGTGGGAAAATTTGTTGCGACAATTACACATTACCTAATGTATAATTTTTAATTCTGTTTTTGCAGTCAGAAAATTCATAACCGTTAAATGAGTACTCATTTTTTAAAAATTCATTTTTTAAAATTTTTACATTTTAATTTTGAGTTCAAAAATGCGATTTTTCACAAAATGCATTTTTCTCATTTTCTAGTTGCAAAATGAAATACTAAAATTTAAAAAAATCAATTTTTGGAAAACAAGTACTAATTTAACGCTTATGAATTTTCTAAATGTGAAAACGGAATTGAAAAATATTCATTAGGTAATGCGTAATTATGTAAACAAATTTTCCCATAGAATAACATGGGCCAAGGCGGCCGGTGAGATTACGTATTGTCCGCTCTTAACTTGAATAGTCTTATTTTATGCCTTGTCATGTGTCTTCTTATTATTTATGTGTATCTTTTAAAATTTATGAATACACCCTTTTATTGCTCATGATAAATTAGCCCCAAAAAATTAATGCAATATTAAAAAATCTGGTGGGAAGTAACCACACGACTTCCATTACCCACTGTTTCATGTTTTATATGCAATTTTAAAAAAATGTCATCAGAAGATATAAAATTGACCTACCGAAGTAAACACCTAACAAATTTCCTATAAGAGAAAGCTGATATATAGACATGTAAAACAGAGTTTACATAGTGAGTTTAAAAAAAAAAAAAGCAAAGATATAGAGAGTTGAACTTTTATTTCAGTTTAAAAAGTAGTTGTTAATAAGGAATACAATATTATATTTTAAAGAAAAAAAATAGGCTATTTATATTTGTGTATTTAAATAAAAAGATAACTATTATATTTAATTATAGTAACGTTATACATCGAAAAATTCTTTTGTAAATGGAATAATAAACCTGAGTATTATTTTTGACTGCTTTAACTTGAATAGTCTTATTTTATACCTTGTTATGTCTCTTCTTATGTATGTATGTATGTACCCCCCCGTGTCCTGCAGATCGCCTCACCGTGGCGGGGGGGTGTTCCTGGGCGGAATGGGCGATGTACATCTGGAGTATATGCTTTGTACATGGGGTGTATGCTCTGTGTGCGAAGTGTATCTCCTGGCAGGGTCACCCATGGCGTGAAGGCCATTCCGATTTGCTCAGCTAAGATCTGCAGGCGAAAATTTTGCATCATGGATTACACCGGTAAGTTTTCTCATACTGCATCGCCCGTCGCGCAGCATAAAAAGGGGCGCGTTCAGGACTTAGGCAGAGGGTCCTGTTCGAAAAATTTGTTACAGTCTCCGGCATCTGGTTTACCCTCGGGTGTAACTAGTGCGAATGCTACCGTGACTACTGGTTTACCTTCGGGTGTAACTGGTACCACGGTTTCAGCTTGGTCTGAGCACAAGGTTCAGGATGCTGACTCTGGTTTGGTCATTGCCAGTAATGCAGGTCCATCTTCTGGTGGAGGGGCTGGCTCCGTCTTGCAACCCACAGTTGAGGGTTTGCCTTGCTTTCAGGTTCTGACTAAAAGCCAGAAGAAGAACCTGAAGAAAAAGAAGAAGAGACAATTGTCTCGTTCAGCTGCTGGTGGTATTGGTGGTGGTACTAAAAGGCCTCGGCCTGCTGGTTCTACACCATCCCCTACTGTACAGGTGACGCAGAAGAAGTTAAGGAAGGAGGTCCAACCTCGGAGGGAGGTTCGAACTGGGAAGGATGTTCAACTTCGGAAGGACGTCCAACCTAGTGAGAGCATCCAACCTGGGAAGGACAACCAACCTTGTTCCTTTGCTCATGCTGTCAAGACAACTAGGATAGCCATTGTTAAGAGGGATGTTCCTTCTGACAAGTTGTCCCTGGATGATTCTGACAGTATTCAGCGTGAGATTTTGGTGCTGATTGACTCTATTCCTTTTGGAGACAGTCTGCCTGAAATTCTCGGCAATAACTTGGTCAAGGGAGCTTTGATTCTGCAGTGTGGTAATGTGGCTACTCTGGAATGGATCAACTGCAACTTTGACAAGAAGGTTTTGGGTGATTTGGTGCTCAGGGTTCTGAATGCAGATGAGTTGCCCAAGCCTGTTAAGGTTGCCTTCAAGACCAGAGATAAATTCTCGGACCCTAGTTCGTTTCTGAGGCGTCTTCAGCGTTTCAATCCTGAGCTGAAATCTACGGAGTGGCGGGTTTTGCAGTTCTCTGCGGGACCGAGCTCTGCTAGATGGATTCTTGAGGTTGATTCCGAGGATGTCGAGGTAATACGCAGGGCTGATTACTGTGCACTTACTGGTCTAGATCGTGGAGTCTTTAAGATTCTTCATGATCCAAACAAAAGAGAACCTAAGGAGGCAGTGTCTACTGTTCTTGTGGTCCCTTCTGATGCTTTGTTAGCCTCGGACTCTACTGGGCTCCATGCTCACATGGATCTCCCTGCTTCTGAGGTGTCTCCTGATGTTGAAGTGGTGCCTTCCCCATCGGCTTCTGCTTCCTCTCAGGTTAGCTCCTTGGGCACTGCTCTGGGTCTGTCTGACCTTGCACTGGACTCTGAGTCGGAGGGCTTAATGCGACCTGACTCACCTTTGTCTGTGTGTGAGATTGATAAAGCTTTGGAGCTTTTGCAGGAGGACTCTCCTGAGATGGGCCATGATGGGTAACACTGCCTGGCTTTTCACTCTTTTCTTTCTCCTATTATGTGTCAGATTAGAGTTGGACAGTTGAATCTCCATCACAGCAAGGCTGCTTCTGCCCTTCTCTCTAAGAGGTTGGCTGATGGTGAATTCGATATTGCTCTTATTCAGGAGCCTTGGACCCATGATGGTAAAGTCATTGGTCTTAGCACTAAGGGTTTCAATATTTTCTATGACACCTTCTGTGATACGCCCAGGGCTTGCATTATTGCTAGGTCTGAACTTAATGCCCTTAACCTTGTCAACTTCCTGAATAAGGACCTGGTTGTGGTTAAGGTTAATCAGAAGGACAGGATTACTAATGCTAATTTTGTCTTTGTTTCTGCCTATTTACCATATGAGGAGACTGACCCTTTGACTGATTTGGCTAAGGCTGTTTTCAGTTATTGTTGTTCAGGTTTTAGGCTCATCTTTGGCTGTGATGCAAATGCTCACCACACTTTGTGGGGTAGCAGTGATTGCAACAAGCGTGGGGATGTGCTGATGGATCACATTTTATTTTACAGCTTGTGTATTCTTAACAGAGGCAATGAACCTACTTTTGTTACTGTTAATAGAAGAGAGGTTATTGATCTGACTCTGTGTAACTCTTTATGCTTAGAGTACATTTCTGATTGGAAGGTTTCTGATGCAGTTACTGCTTCTGATCACCAACTGATTACTTTTTCAGTTAAAGGTCTCTACCATGTAAAGGTAGAAAGGAGGAATCCTAGGTCTACTGACTGGGGTTCTTTTAAAAAGTTTCTCAGAAGAGGACTTTTCACCTTTTCTGGTAAGTTCAACTCTACTGATGATATCGAGTTGACTGTTGACCAGTTGCAACAGATCATTCTCAATTCTTATCATAGTAGCTGTAAGCTTACAATCACTAGCTCCCCAAGGCGCATTCCTTGGTGGTCTTCTGAGCTTAGTTCTTTGCGTAAGAAATGTAGGAAGCTCTTTAACAGAGCTAAGAAATCTGATGAGTGGCAGGCCTATCGGGATGCCCTCACTACCTACAATAAGGCTATTAGGGCTGCTAAGCGACGTTCTTGGCAGTCTTTCTGTGATGGCATTAATGATATTTCTACCACTGCTAAGGTGGCAAAAATTTTGACCAGGGACTATAATTCTAGTCTCAATGCTATTCGACTTCCTATTGGCAGATACAGTGAGTCGAGTGATGAGACTCTAGCTTAACTGCTGAGAGTTCATTTTCCCGGCTCTGGTGCTACTGATTGTGATAGCCATAGCTCTCTCTCTTCACATACTTGTGGTAAGGACAATTGGGAAGCTGCTAAACTGGTGGTTACCCTTGATAATGTCATATGGGCTATTAAGTCTTTTTAGCCTTTTAAGTCGCCAGGGATGGATGGCATCATTCCTGTGCTTCTTATCAAGGGCATTAATTTTCTTGCCCCCATTCTTTGCAGAATTTTTCGTTCTTGCATTGCTTATGGGTATATACCTCAATCTTGGAGAAATACTAGGGTGATTTTCATTCCTAAGCCTGGGAAGGATAACTACTTTGATGCCAAGTCCTTTAGGCCTATTAGCCTCTCTTCTTTTTTGTTGAAAGGAATGGAGAAGTTGGTTGACAGATACCTTAGGGACTCTGTTATTGTTGATAGGCCACTGTCTTCCTCACAGCATGCTTATCAACCTGGAAAATCTACTAATACTGCATTGTATGAACTTTCCTTTCTTTTAGAAAAGTGCATTAATGATAAAGAAATTGCCCTTGTTGCTTTTCTTGATATTGAAGGGGCATTTGATAAGGTCCCTTTTTACATTATCATTCGTGCTCTAGACTCGAGGGGTGCTAATCCTATTATTACCAGATGGATTGCTAATTTGCTATCCTCTAGGTATGTTTGTGCCTCTTTTATGGGTACTTGCATGAAGGTTCATGCTAGTTCAGGCTGTCCACAAGGGGGAGTGCTCTCTCCTATTCTGTGGTGCATTGTTGTCGACTCTTTGTTAGTCCATTTAGTCAACCTTGGTATTCCATGTGTTGGTTTTGCTGATGATGTGGCTATTGTTGTCAGGGGCAAGTTTGGTAACTCTGTCTCTGATGTAATGAATGGTGCTCTTCAGCATGTTGCACATTGGTGCTCTGATTCGGGCTTATCTGTTAATCCATCTAAGGTAAGCCTTGTTCCATTTTCTAGGAGAAGATATCTAAATCTTGGTGATGTCTACTTCCTGGGTAATAGGCTAATGCCTTCTAATGAGGTCAAGTTCTTGGGTGTATTCTTCGACACTAAGTTGAACTGGAGTAAGCATACTGAGTATTGCTTACGTAAGGCCTTAAAGGTCTTTTGGGCATGTAAGAGTTCCATTGGAAGAACCTGGGGTTTATGTCCCAGGGCTGTCCATTGGATCTACTCCATGATTATATGTCCTATCATCACTTATGGCTGTATTGTCTGGTGGTCTCGGACTAGGCTGACTACTGTTAGAATTAGCTTTAATAGGTTGCAAAGGATGGTCTGTGTTGCTCTTTCAGGCTGTATTAAGACTACTCCAACTGCTGCCCTTGAGTGTTTGCTTGGGCTTCTTCCGCTTCATTTGCGTATTGAAGCTGAGGCTTTAACCTGTATGAAGCGTTTTATGTGTCTGGGCTTGTGGAAGGATTATTCTAGACATCTGTCTTGGGGTTCCCTCATTTCATTTGTTGCTGATCTTCCTTCTTTCGTTATGCCTAGTGACTACATGGTTATGAAATATGCCTTTCATAAGCCTTTTAAGATTTTTTTCCCTTCCAGGGAGGATTGGCGTATGTCTCCTAGTTGGCTTAATGGCAACTGTTTGGTTTGGTATACTGATGGTTCTAAGCTTGGTTCTCATTCTGGGGCAGGTATCTACTGTCCTGGGGATGAAACTCGGCTTTCTTTCCCTCTTGGAAAGTTTGCCACAGTTTTCCAGGCGGAAATCTTTGCTATCATCTTATGCTGTAAGGTGTGCTTAGATAGGGGTTATCATAACTTAACCATTCATATCTGTTCTGACAGTCAAGCGGCTCTCCTTTCATTGGTGAGGTGTAAGTTCACTTCTCTTCTGGTTTGGGAGTGCTACAAGGTTCTTTGTGAGCTTTCTTCCTACAATAAGGTTAGTCTTCACTGGGTACCTGGGCATATGGGCATACCTGGTAATGAGCTGGCTGATGAGTTGGCTAGGTCTGGTTCCAGCACACTCTTTTGTGGCCCTGAGCCTGTCCTGGGAATTTCTCCCACTGCTTTCAGGGCTTCTATCTTCAAGCTCCTTGGTAAGGAGCACTATAGGCAATGGCGTAATTCTGATGGTCAAAGGCAAGCAAAAGAGCTTAATCGTGACTATCCTGGTCTTCGTCATAAAGAGCTTTTAAAGCTTAACAGGAATGGTTTGAGGAAGGTTATCGGCCTTCTTACTGGTCACTGTACCCTTAAGAGACATCTGAACATTATGGGAATCAGTTCTGATCCCATTTGTCGGGGATGTTGTCTGGAAGAGGTGACTGCTCGGCACATTTTATGCGACTGTGAGGCCTTTTCTGCACACAGGTTTGAGCATCTTGGTCGGCATCTCATTGAGCCTTGGGAGCTGCAGGATATTCCTGTCAGGTGTTTGCTGAACTTTGCTTCAGCTACGAGACTTTTCTCTTAAGGATGCATTTGGGTCGGGGTACAATAGACCTCTGGTCGATGTGCCTAGTTCTTAGGTCCTGCTGAGAGCTGCCCTCCCTGTCAAGTCATAAGTCATGTATGTATGTATATCTTTTAAAATTTACAAATACGCCCACTTATTGCTCATGATAAATTATATATTGTAATTGAATGCATCATAGTAAAATTGTTATTAATGTAAATATTTATTTACTTTTATTTATTGTGTACTCTTTATCAGGGCTGCCAACAACTACGCAATTGGCGTAGTAACTACGCTTTAGCCTGCTTCTACTACACTCTATGCATTGTATACTTAAAGCTACGCTTTTCCTTTCCCCATCGTCATCTTGTTTACAATGAGCGAACTCCGATTTCACCACGGATTAAAAAAGTATAATATAAAACTGAATAGTGGCAGACACTGGAAAAAAAAAAAACTATCTTTTTTCTTTCTTTCTTTTCTTTTTCTTTTTTTTCCTTGCACACATCTAGACAGAAATCGCAATCCAATCCTTATCAACTTTTAATTTTGCATTTCCAACAGTTGCCGCATAAAACATTATTCTTTGAATTTTATTTTTTATGTATGAAAGTGCTTCTTGAAAATATAAAAATAACAAATCTAACTTTTACAATCTAGTTGAAGAACCACATGCTTCATCGTAAATACTCATAAATAAATAGTAAAGAAAAAAAAAAAAAAAAAAAAAAAAAATCTACTGCTAGGCATTGCGTAATCGAAATATTGCTGACTCAGAACGGGAACAAGTATTTGTTTACATTAGCTGAGAGTGTGCTTAATTAAAACCGCAAGCACAGACACCGCAAGCTGAAAGGGGGGGAGAAAGAAACCGAATGCTATGATTATCTTCATGGCTATGATTATGCTGTATTTTGATTTTCATTTAAACTCTATCAATGTTTCAGTTATCTTAATGCTTAATAAGTCGCTAAAAAATAATACTTTCTAACGAAAAAATTGTTTATTTTAATTATTTATCGATAAAAATAATGGATTCAAAGTTACTGAACTTTAAGTACGATTGACAACGCAAGGAAACTAAGACCAGGAAGAACTATCTTCCGTGGGAGACTTTCTAAAGTGTCTGAAGCCTTAATCACGAGTTTTGGAGAAAACAGTATAAAGTCGGACTTTAACGGAGGAATTGTCCTCTGTAATAGGAAACTTTCTTAAGTGTTTTAATATACAAGTTTCTGAAAAAATCATGGAAAATTTCGAACTTTATCGTACCAAGTATCTACCGTTGGAGAAAGAAAAAGAATATTTCCTGTGCTTTTTCTTAGGATAACTGAATACGCGATAACTTAGTTTTTATAGTGCGTGGGTGATTCTAAGAAATTTTCATATCTGAAAATGGGACTTTCACAAAAATCGTTGGATTTAAAATGGATTCATCACAAAAATAGCACAAGAAAATTGCGTATTTTATAAATCAGCCGCAAAAAATGACATTTCAGTAATAAAAAAAAAAGCTGATTTATGACTAAATAATTAGACATTTTTAGAAAAATAACATCTATTTTAGCAATTAGTTTACGATTATGTAATTTTAAAAATTAGCTGTAAAATAATTCCGTATTTCTATAAAAAGCCACAAAATTATACTTATAATGTAAATCATGTTTGAAAAAAGCAAGAAATTCATCGATTAGCATCAAAATAAAGCCTTTTTCAGCGATTAAACATAAATTTTGTTAATTAGCGGTGAAATGATTGCGTATTTCCGTCATCGGCTACAAAAATATCGCGATTTACTGAAATCAACTGGGGAAAAAAAAAAAAAAAAAAAAACCTTTATTGGCTAGCAGCCAAATGATAGCATATAAAACGTAAATTTTTGATTATTAGTGGGTAAGCGATCCCGTATTAGAGAAAACTACTTCAAAATTATTCCCGATTTCCAAGATTACACTTTGAAAAAGAAAAAAAAAAAAAAAAAAAGGAAATTTCACTGATTAGTGGCAAAATAGTTGAGTATTTAAGATTCAGCTTTTAGATGAACGTATTTTGCATAGATTAGTAGCTAAATAATAGCGTGTTTCGGCAATCGGCCGCATAATAATCGCGTATTTTAGGATTTACCTTTAAAGAAGAGTGAATTTTATCAATTAGAGCAAAATTATAGTATATATTAGCAATTATTTGCTATTAAACGTAGATTTTGTAAATTTGCAGTGAAATAATTACGAATTTCGGCAATCGGTCGTAAAAATATTGCGAATTCTGTCAAATACGAGAAAAATAGCATATTTATTTAATTAATGATAAAAACGTAATTCTACCTCCCCCCCCCCCTCTACGGAAACTCGATTTTTTAGGTATATTTAGCAATAATCTTAAGGGGGAAAAAAAAGTTTCAGAAAAGTTGATGGCTGTCAGTTTGCACTGAAATTGAATTTAATGTTGTACAATTTCAATCCTTTTCCATCCTTAATAACAATGATTATTTTATTGTAGATTCAGTTTTATTACATTTTCTAATATCTAAACTATTAAAATTGTTCATTATTTTGACTTTTGTTACTCCAAAAATTTAAGATTTTGTTTAAAAAAATCCAATTTTTGTATCTGTTTGAAGTATAACATTGAAATTATTTTCACATCAATTGTCTTGTTCTTGTAATTAAACAAGTTTCTTTTGAATAGGCATGCACTAAATGTTTGATTATTACTGAATAATGAATATTCAGTATACTGAATAACTAAAAATTTGATGCATACCTACATCTTACCCTTTTTTTTTTTTTTTTTTTCTTCACTTAATTTCATATGATTATTGCTAATTTATTTTTGTTAGTAGTTTCTTTCTTTCTTTTTCTTTTTTAATTTTTAAAATTGCTCCTCAAAGTAGCCGAAATGCTCCTCAAAATTTCTCTGAATACTCCTCAAACTGTTTTTAAAAAGTTGGCAACCCTGCATATTAGTGTATTATATTAGAATTAGTGTATTTTCATGTATCCATGTTAATATAAAAGGTAAATTTGGATAAAATTTCTATTATTTTTGAATGTTTGATTATTAAAAATCAATAAATTTCAGAAAGTAAGTCATAATGTAAACAAAAGATTTTATGCTTATTTATATTTTAAGTATTTTCTAATTTTTTAGCGACTACACTTTGTAGCTTAAAACTACACTTTTTTTGCTTTTTAACTACACTTTAGCACTCCCAGATGTTGGCAGCCCTGTCTTTATTCATCCATTTATTTTTAAATGAATTAGGACAAAAATATGTCGTTGTGAATATATTGTAAGATTATTAATATTTAAAGAATGCAGTTATATTATGAAATCTTGTATAACTTCATACTTATAAATATATTATGCTTACATTTATGTTATTCACATAATTATATATTCTTTTTGTAAATAGATGGAGGATATCAGCAAGTATTCTAATGTAACTTGGCAAGCAAGTGAAGTTCAACCCGGTCCAAGTTTAAAAGATACCTTTTGGAGAGATTTTGATGAAGGAAAGATTAACATTTCCGATCAAGATATGTACAGTAAAGTAAAAGAAAGAGCATCTAGGACATTTTTGCTGTCTGATAGCAGTAAAGGTTCTGATTCCGGACTAAAAGAGAATCCATCACCACCATTATGTCCAAAAGTTGTTTTAAAAAGAAAGCCCATTAGTAGATCTAATGAAAGTCTAGCTTACAGGTCTTCCTTAAAAAAACCTATAAGCTTGCATGTCAAGAAAAGGAAAAAATATGATGTTTTGCGGGATTATAGAAGACGCAAAAGCAGAGTTCATCGAAAGAGAAATATGAGTGAAAATCGTCAAATTAAAACTGGATTTAGAACATTAGAGAAATCTGATAACTTTATTTCTGAAACCACTTCAAATATATTACAAGAATTGCTCATTAATGAAGATAGGCATAGTTCTATACATGGAAATTTAAATGGATCAAAAATTTCTGATAATATGTCATCGTCTGTGCCAAAAATGAGAGATAATCATAAAAAATCTAAAGACTATTACTGTGAAGAAAAAATTGATTCCAAAAAGTCTTTGATGTGCAGGATCTCCCTTCTTGATAAGACAAAGGTTTGTTTATATTTATTAGCCCAATATTTTTGTGTGTTCTATTTATTCATTGTTTTATTGACTGATTTATGCATGAAATGGTAGTATATTATTGTGTATTGAATTATGTAACATAAATTATGTATAATACAGAGCCCAGTGGCAGAAACACCGCGACACGGCGACATAGTTGCGGACACAGAAAAACGACTTGTGGGCAGTTTTTGTCTGCACTGATAAAAAAAAAATTTGTCTGCAACTTTCAAATAACAATTCACTTAAAAAAAAAATTCTGCATCAAAACTAAAACTAATACTTTTATTATTTATAATTATTTATATTGTGTTGTGTCAAACATTGCTATAAAATATTTAATTGAATGAGATGAATTGAATAAATACACACAGTTGTTTACAGAATATTGCTCTGCAGTAAAATTGTATTTATGTTTTGTTGCATGCGATCACCACTGATGTTAAGCCCCCCCCCCCCCCCCCCCTCTTCCCCAATCAGCTTTCAGGCTTTTTGAGTGTAAGCCATTTTCACCCCTGATTACACACAAATTTTGCAGACAGATTATGAAATTTTAAAACCCTGTTGCAGACAACTACAAAACTTTCTGCCACTGGGATACAGAGGAATATTTAGGATTTAGCTTGAACTTATTTAAATCCATTCCCTCTCATAACATCAAAATAAAAATAGTATATAAAATTGTATGTATGCAATAGACAAAAATAAAATATTTGAGAAAAAATCCCTTTTTTAAAATTAACACAAACAAATTTTAGTTATACATTTGTACAAGTGAAAGTAAGCCATTTTTAAAACTATAAGAAAGGGTTGATTTTGAACTTAAAAGCATAATACATGTAAAAAAAAAAACTGAAATGTGTAGAATCTGAAAATTAATGGAGCATATCATGTTTAAAATGATAAAATATTTATTTTAATGTTCTTGTTTCATATTTTAAAATTTCATGCATCTTAAATTAAGTTTCAATGTATAGGAGCTTTTATATTTTCTAAAGATTATCTGAGGATGATATTTCACACATTAGAAAGATTTTACGAATAAAGTTATCAATTATTACGGTTTTAAATAATTCACTAAGCTGGAAGTATTAAATATAGCAATGAACCTAATTGTGTTACACAAAATTTACTGCTTAGATAGCTTACTACAAAAGTTCTGACACTTCATATAAACACATGCTGTTTGCCATGTAATAAAATTTTGCTTACAAAATGTTTTTTTATTATTATTATTATTATTTATTTCAAGGTATGCAAAATTCTTCGTACGTGCTTGAATTATTCTTTTTTACAACTATTCAGTATAACAATAAAAGCTGTTACATAAAAAATAATAATAGACAAGCGGGCAGGCATTTTATTTTTAAACTCTTTATAAATTTATACCGATCCACTTGATGAATACTTTAACCCTTTGTCAGCCCTTAATGCTCTAAAGCACTCTAAATAATGTTGCCAAATTTAGAGACCCTTTTCAGGGGCCAATCTAAGATTTCAAACTTAATACCTATTTTTGTGAAAAATCTTAACTATATTTTATTTTTGTGAAAAATTGTAGTGCACTCTTTTTCTTTCTCTCTGTGTGTATGGGGGGTGGGGGGAGTTTGAACAAAGTAGAATAATAAAATTAACTCTCAGCAGCTAGTGTGAGGCTTATAGCAGAACAGGAACCAAAATCCAAAACTTACTTCACTCTGAAGTAAACAGTTCAGTAGAGATAGTGTAAGTAGAAGTGTTTTTATTTGTGTTAGTATCACTGCAGTATACATGAATTGTACCAGGGAGGATAGACACATCACCATACAGTCACCAAAATGTTAAACCACCTGACGAATCAGCAAACAGTACACTATGGCCACAACTTCAGAGCGTGTCTGTACCGATACACACAAGGATCGTTTTGTTTACATATGCTGCACTGTTTCTCGCCCATAACAAACGCTTGTGTGTAGATTAAAACCAACATTCTGTATGATTCTTGCTTCGCAAGTCGCATCAACAGAAATGCACGAATTACTTTCCTTTGAAAATGTGCTAATTAAAAATGTTAGATTTTGCTGGGAGGACTAAGATTTTTGTGAAAGTACCGATTTTAGCTGTATGATTTTTGTGAAGATACCTTTTTTGCCAGGTCGATTTTTGTGAAGGTACCCATAAACGGTAGTAAACTCGACCTGTATTAACCCCTGCTTTTATTCAACTATCACCAATAATTTTGAGGAGTGATATTTGACGTACATAATGGACAAATAACCTTTGAAGTTGTTAAACAACCGTTATGGTTAAAATTTAATAGTATTGAATTAAAAACTCCCTAAATTTGGCATCACTGACCGCAAGAGTGAAATTAAATAGGACTGGCAAAGGGTTAAATGTAAAAATAATTTACAAACTCATGATATCTATATTTAACTTTCAAATGAATAATTCAGTGATGTATAAAGGAATGCGTTCCTGTCCCTATGGTTATAAATTTGTATATGATCTTTCTATTCATTTACTTATTATGCGTATAGTGTTCATGTGAAAAACTCTTTGTATTTTGAGTTAACTGAAATTAAAAAAAAAAAAAAAAAAAAAGCATTAAAATCTAGAAACCCTTTAAAACATGCAAAGCTTTTCACCATGAGTTTTCATGGCATCTTCAGGTCATACAAAGGATAATGAGAGCAGACATCATGTATATATATCATGAATCCAGGTGGTGGTTATAGATGTTAGAAGCTTGACAGAAAGATTATGTATATTAAGAGGAATTCACTCTTGAATCAATGTCACTTGTCAGGGGTCGATCCAGGCAAAATGTGGGTCCCTTTTGCGGCCCCTTCACAGAATTCCACATAGTAAAAAGGGACCCTTCACAAAATTCAAATCCATAAAAAGAGACCCTTCACAAAATTCAAATTCATAAAATGAGTCCCTTCACAAGATTTTGTTATATAAAAATGATCCTTTTATTTAAATGTTTTCATATTTTCAGTATTAATTTTAATTAATGCCTTAATTTGGCTCAACGAAACTCCATTAACTTGATATTAAACATTACATAAAGTAATTGTAAAAACTGAAGATTTTACACAATATTTTACTTTTTCACAAAAATATTTTATATTTCACAAAAATAAATAAAAATTTCACAAAAATAATTTGTTTTTCACAAAAAAGGGACCCAAAAATTAAAACCTGGATCGACCCCTGCTTGTACTAGATAATACTGCTATGAAGATAGTTAAAACATTTCTTACAAAATAATTTTAAAGCTCATTTACAATTCCAATGACTTTTTACTTTTATTTATATTGCTATGTTGATTATTTAATAATATTTAAAAAGAAACTTAAAGCATGTTGCGTAAAATATGTTTTTTCTTTTTCTTTTTAGACTTTATATTCTTCTTTCAAACAAAGTATAAAAAACTCTCTTGCACCTCCAGTTGTCCACAGCTCATCTGATGTAGATTATAGCTCAAGAAAAGCTTTTTATTCGCTGCTTGAGGCAGCTGTAAATGACCAAGTAGAAAAGGTGGAGAAATATTGTAATAACTATTCTGTTATTAACTATACCCAAGATGATGGGACAACTGCTCTTATGATAGCTGCCAAGCTGGTAAGATTTATGTTTTATAATTAAAAAAAAAGCTTGTGTGACCATTTTAATCCATTTAGTCAATTAGACATATATAACCCTTATATCAAATGCAATTTGGATAGTTGACAACCCAGACAACACAATGACTTCCTAAAAATATCTAGAGGTTGGGATATGATAACCTAATATCCTCTGGAAAATGTTTTTTTTTTTTTTTTGTCACACCTGTAGACATCCTAAAGATATATCTTTTATGATTTTTATCCAGGGGTGGTGCCAGCTAGGGGGCCGGGGGGCCACAAGCCCCCCCCCCCCCCCCCCCGTCGGGGAGTGTGTGGCCCCCCATCGGGGCATACTCCTAAAATCTCTCGGGGGAACAAATACAAAATTATCAGTTTTTCTACTTTTAGCAGCATTTTTCTTTACTTTTACAAATTTGAAGCATTCCAGTTTTTCCATTCTATATTCAATAGAAGAAAGTATTGGATTTGTAAAAATTTTCAGATTTAGGTTTTCCATGAATATACACGTTTTGAGAGGTCCAGAACACATTTTGACTACGATATTTTTAGAAAATGTCTGTCTTTGACACGTTGATCTCCAAAGCTACGAGGAGTACCGTAATTTCGCGCGTATAGTCCGCGGACTATGTGTGTTTAAAAGGCAAATTTTTTCACCCGCGGACTATACGGTGGTGCGGATTATCTGCTAGTTATTCACAGTTCAAATCTTCAAAATCAGAATTAAACATGCAAATACTACGAACTGCCGATTCTGACAATCAAATATAAACATAAACAAAAGAATAAGAGACAAAGAAAACATCGTTTCGTATATCGTATCGGTAGCGAACCATGGAGCATAAAGCAAAAGATTAATATTAGGATAGCATGTTGCTGAATATTCCTGTACTGTTATTTTTTAAATTATGTTCGCAAAATATCGTCGAAGTTTTACTGCTGAGAAATACTAATGACAAACTTTGAGATAATCTTCCAAAAAATATATCTCCTAGTGCTGAATCAATCAGCCATAGTGCATTTCTAGTAGGAAAGTAAAACTCACTCAATGACTCAACCATTCAACCGGGAATTCCGATAGAAAATATAAACATCAACTTTAAAGGTTTCTTTTAATGTATAATTTTTAAAATATGGTTTATTAATAACAAGTACTTCTTTTCTTTATACTATTTATTTTAATAGTTGGAATGCTTTAATATTTTCATATAAACTACATAATAGTGATTTACTTGCTGTTTTCTTGAGGTTATATTTTTCTCTGCGGACTATACGGTAGTGCGGACAATCTGATGGTTGTTAAAAATAATTTATACATAAAACTTCGCATGCGGACTATACGATGGTGCGGACTATGTGTGCGAAATTACGGTACTAACAAATGGAATGGTACAAATATTAACAGTAATATTATTAACAGTATTGCAGTTTTTGATAAATACTCATATAATAAACTCTCTTTATGTAGTGCCCCCCTGTCAGGGAGGTGGTGTCCCCCCGTCGGGGAATTTTTGGTGCCACTACTGTTTTTATCATACAGCTATAGAAAAAATACAGACATCGCTGAACTATTCAGAAGATAGCATGATAACCTGACATCCTGTGGATGACAAAAATTGTCCTACAGACTGTCAAAAAATATTCTCTGACTAGGTTTTTTTTCCATACAGAAACTGTAACAAACTTAGCATCTACAAATATTAAGAAAAGTAATGCTATCTAAATATTATTAAATTTCACGAAATAACAAATATTTGGAAAAAAAAATTACATAAGTATTGTATACATATTTGAATATTAAAATCGCTATAATAAAGAATACAAAATAATATAAGATAACAATAAATATACAAGTAATTAAAATTAATATTGTTGTCATTAATTTATTAATAAAGCCTAAAATCCAGTCTCTCAAACTCAAAGTAGTAATCAATGGTTCTATCTAATATAAATATATCCTAAAAAAAAAAAAAAAAAAAATTCTAGAATCACTTTTTTAAATGTGCCATTTCAATATTTCAATACACTTTTTAACATTTGCTGATTTCAACTTAATTTTCATTTGAAAATTTTCTTAGTTTGATTTGATATTTGGTTTGTTTATTTTAATTTTCTTAAAATTTGTGTAATTTATTTAATGAAAATGTTTGCATTGTATTCTTTGGACTAGAATAATATATTGTAGTATTATTTTAGAAGAAAATGGGATTTGTATTGGCTGATTTTAAAAACAATGTTTGCGCCTCAGGATGGGGACCACTGTACGGCAGAAATGAGGCATAGTGGCCTAACTTATGAATGCACACTTTTTTACCAAATTTTAATAACTTTGATTCTTGTTTGTTTGTTTGTTTGTCCAGTACAAATCTTGCAATTGATTTTTAACTAACTTCCCTACTAGCTAGACATTTGAAACTTTCAGAATAGCTCAGAACTTGGTGACAATCCAATACTTTGAAGCCTGATTTTCGAATTTTTGATTAGTTTTCTTTTAATTAATTAAAATATGAATTCTAAAGAAGCCCTGGTTTAACATCAAATGCACAGTCATATTTGTAATCTCAAAATAAAATTAATTACATTCTGAAAACCTTACAGTGTAGTCAACAATCTACATTACAGTCATTTCCTGATTAACTATTTATAGCACAAATCGATTAACTCCATAAAATAAAAAGGGAATGGATCTAAATAAAATTTTCATTACATTAATTCATTTTTTGCTTTATGGAGTTAATTGATTTTTGCTGTGAACAGCTCTATTTAGAAAAATAATTATTATTGATCTTATGATAATGTTGTATTTGAATTTCTTTTCATTCTAGGGTCTTTATGATGTAACTAAAATTCTTTTGAAGTTTAATGCACATAAAGATAAGCAGAATAAGAGGGGTGAAACTGCTCTTATGTTGGTAAGTATTCTAATTTATATTTGTCTTAAGTTTCACTTCCAATACCCAATTACCATAGGTAATGCAAGTATTGAATTAAGACAAGTCTGGTAATACATATAATTTTTTTTTTTTTTACTTTTGATGAAAATTGAAAAACCAGATGTAGAATTTTAAGTCTGTGTCTTTAAAAAGGCTGTAACAATTTCCTTCAAAATTACAATGCAAACTCTTTTTGTTTTTAGATATTCTTTTATATGTAATTAATTAATTACATATAAAATTGTCCTTTTATGTGTAATAATTAATTGGGAACTTTAAGAGAACTGATAGACGTCCTGAATATGTAGATAAATTTTAAATTTCACAAGTCAGTTTCTCGAAGAAATGACCTTACAGAATTTTTTCAAACTTTCCATATTAGCTCAATGTCCTTTTGTATGTAATTGTTGGTTTCTGGGAAACAGATGAGTTTGCCATGTTTTGATGAAGATCGAAAGTGGGACTAAAAATTGGTACCTCAGAAATAGCTCAAACGATTTTCTTCAAACTTACTGCATAAACCCCTTTTTAGATGTCTTTTTGCATGCAGTATTTGGTTACTACAGAAAATTTAATGGGCATTGAGATTAGGTAGGTCAATTTCTGATCTCAGAAATCAGTGATTAAAAAAATTATTCTACCAATTAAAAAAATATATATATATTGTTCTGTAATATATATATATATATATAATAATGATCTATTAAACATAGTAGAAGCCAAGCAACAGATACAAGATCACTGAAACACCAATGACCGATAAGATTAAAAAAAATTTTATCAGTGGATGAAATACACTAATGTAAAGAAACCAGATTTATTAATTAACAGCCTGCAAAACAAACGAATCAATAAAGTAACACAACAAATCTTAACTTAAAACCATAAACTTTATCAAAATTTATGAAAAAATAATTTAAGAAACTTTTACAATATATATGTATTAGATTGCTCTTACCAGAAAATTGAGATATCTGATTTGTTAGGTTAATTTTGTATCTTCTGACCATACTACACAACACTGAAGATGCAAAAAATAAATAAATTACACATTCATTTTCTTCCAGATATAAAAGAAGATATATTTATTATACGTGGGGGGGGGAAGTCAGTTAAAAGAAATATATTTGCTTACACATAAATAATAAAATTTCAATTTTATTATTTACTAGCAGGCTTTGCCCGCTTCGCTGGATTTTAAACTTAAATGATTTGTCAAAGTGCCATATCTTTATTAATAACCTAAGTTCTCGCTGTGATTGGTAGAGGTTTTCTCGCTCCCAATGTTAGGAGTCTGGGTCCCCACTGTCTTCCGCACAACTTACCCACTTCTTACTCCCCCACCCTCAGCGGGTGAGTTCGAAGTTTTGCAAAATCCCACTAATGTACATAATGCGTACACTTAATCAATATCCACACACCAAAATTCGCCATTCTAAGATAATTCAAAGCGAATTCAAACGGAAAAACATGTTTTTACACATGTTTATTGCCCTCCGACTCCGAGAAGGGGGGGGGATTTCGAATTTCGTGAAATGCAGTTACAATAAGTGCCGGATGCATACAAACAATTTACACACCAAATTTCGTGACCACAGAAGTCTTTAATAGACAGTATTATGAATAAATAAATACAAAAAGCACAGCTTAAGTATCGGAACCCTTTGGTGACTTTAAATATTTTAAGCCATTTTTGCGATGAACTGAATTGGCTATCTCAATTGTGCAATTAAAGATCTTGGCGAGAAACGTCCGAGCTACTTCGGTGCCGAATTTCAAATTTTGCCAAAGGGATCCAATACTAAAGCTGTTCCATATCGAATCTGGGTTAAAAAGGGAAAAAGGGTAAAATAAATTAGAAATATCAGACCTATATTTATAAATTTGATACCGAATGAAAGGGGCGATTTTGCTGAATCCAGGGGTTCAAACAGTTTTTCGATGCGACAATTAGATTTTTAAAAAATAACTAAAGTATGAAATTTAAGTGGCAACGGAAAAACAGATAAAGGAAAAAATAAATTAGAAATATCAGACCTATCATTACAAATCAGTACCAAATGAAAGAGGTGATTTTTCTGAATCCTGGGGGGTAAACAGTTTCCCGATACGACAATTAGATTTTATAAAATTAACTAAAGTATGAAACTTAAATGGCAACACTTCATTTCAATCTTTTCATAATTTGTAGTGAAAATCACGCGAATACAAAAGTCTTTAACTTAAAAATTTATTTTTATATTTTATTTTTTCATTCAAAGCATTTTAGTGAAAAAAATATTTATGGCGCATGCGCAGGCGTTTTTTACACACAATTTAAACACTAATCATAATTTTGAAAATTTCTATAGATATAATTTCAAGTTGGGTGAAGACCTAAGTTTCTGCCAAGCGCCGTTGAATTCCGTCCAGCCGTTCTCGAGTGATGCCCGGACAAACATGTTTTAGTCTTTTACCCCCTAGGGGGGGAACGGGCGGGAATTTCTTAAAAGTTGATAGATATAATTTTAAGTTGGGTGAAGATCTAAATTCCTGCCAAGCGTCGTTTAATTCCGTCCAGTCGTTCTCGAGTGATGCCCGGACAAAAAAAGCGACATTCGGACACGATGACATACGCACAGACACACACACACACACACACAGGCAAAATTTTCTGAAGTCATTTTCGGCTTTCATGGGGTGTGAAACGTGAAGATATCGCAAAATTTTTCGATTCCGAGAAATTTACAGACACAACTCTGATTTTATTAATATAGATGTGTAAGAAAATACATTTATTTTTATGTTGAAAATGACCATGCAAAAATTTTTTTTTATTTGCATTAATTATTTATTTACAGTTTTATTCGTTTAATTTCTCATAGTGAGTTCAAATTGTTATATTAGGATTTTATTGAGATAGTACATCTAATGGTTCATTTTACTGCCCTTTTTTTTTTTTTTTTTTTTTTTTTTATTATTATTAAATTTTTTTCTCAGTTTTAATGTTTAAATAATTTTTATACTAAAACTCAATTGTCATATAAATAACTAACTTTTATTCCTATATTTAGTATCCTTAAAATAAAAAATTTAATGCCTCCAAAAGTGTGTCTTTCTTTTCTAAAGGCTAATTGTTTTACATAGAGGTTTTATAGATCTATCAACATGTTTTATCAATCTATTGGGTTGGGTTTTAATCCATTTATTTAAAACGTGCACTTGCTATATCATATTGCTTTAAGATTTTTATTTTCGTTCTATCTCTGACTTTCTTTACTTTGTTTTATCTTCAATAAAAATTTTTTTTTATCAGCAATACTTCAGTCTGAGCAACGCCGGGTTGACATGCTAGTTTAAAATATTTTTAAAAGGCTACAACTCTACTAGTTTTTATTTTGTAAATGAATTACCTCACCAATACTTGTAATTCTGTAAATGCTTGAGAATGTTTAAAGTAATCTAATACATTCTTAATATTTTTTCAGATACTAATGCTGTTTACAGGGTGGCGACAATCAGGGAAATCATGGAAAAATCAGGGTACTTTATCAATCTGGAAATATCAGGGGAAAATCAGGGAATTTTGTAAAAACACCCAAAAATCATGGAAATTTTCATTTTTGCCCAGCAGGTATGACTAAGATCGCCAAACAGATGTTATCTTGACCATGATTGTACAGGATTGGTTGCTTTCTAGTTGAATCTCCCCAAGTTAACATTAAAAAGAAAAATTAATATAACTTGAGAAATAATTTTATGTCTTGACGTTAATATGTTGTGCAATTAAAATGAATCATATTTTTTTTAATTTTGCTAATAAATTTCTCCAGAATTTTGAATTTTATTTTCCTTTTTAAGTGAACAAAGGAAAAAAAATATAAAGACAGATATTTTTGCCCATCAGTATAGATTTTGAATTGCAGTAGTTTAGCGAGCATATTACACAAGTGTGTAATATGCACAAAATTAGGGAATGTATATAATATAACGGAAATCATGGAAATTTGTCAGAATTAGTCATGGAAATCATGGAAAAACCAGGGAAATTTTTTTCTGAATTTCTGTGGCCACCCTGTGTTAATATTAGTGATTTAAACCCTTTTTATATTGTATCCATAAAAAAATTTTGTTTTTGGAATAAATCCTAAAAAAAAAAGTCAGTGATAATTTTTGTGTGTATACTCTGAAAATTTATATCCTTGACATTTTTAGTAAATTAATTCTGATATAAAACTAATTCTTCTTTCAGGCTTGCAGGAATAAGCATCTTAAAGTTGCCAAATTACTGCTTGAACATGGTGCCAATTTTGCTGTCACTAATGCTGAAGGAGCAACAGTGTTGCGGATCACCAATCAGCATGCCGGAAAAACAATATTGCACAATATGTTAGTTGAACATATTATGAGGTAAATTTTATTATTATAAAATCACATTTGAATAAATCTAACTTCTATCATTTAACATTTTTTAAAAATGTCTTTCTAAATAAAAGTTCAATTTTTGAAAAATTTTCATGTAATGTTCTAAATATTGTCATTAATTCCAAACTAAAAAAATATATATTTGATTTAGAAATGATGTTATGTTCCTATTACCTTTTTATTCTTCAATGTATCTTTATTACTTTCATCTTTGTACATAAGAAGTAATAATTTTATTCATGAAATTTTTCAATGGCTTTGCACAGTTTCAGATGTTCTGAATACAATTTGATAATTTTTAGAAAATTTTTGTCTTTACGTTACCAAAATTTTGTGGGTTTTGTATCTTACAAAATAATGAACAAAATTCCGCTAAACTTTATAAGTTGGACCAGTGGCGTATCCAGGATTTTTCCAGGGGGGGGGGGGGGGGGTCGTCCTTCCGAATTTTTAATTAAGTTTATTTTTAATTAAGTTTAATAAACTTTTAAAATATCATAATTACTTGCCGAAAATAAGAGTAAGAAAATGAAAAATAGTAAAACAAACTCACCAATTAGAAGATCAAACTAAAAAATCTTTAATTAGCGACGAATAACGTAGAGCCTGTACAAACTGCTACACAAAACATAAAATTCAATACATAGTTACGCAAATTATTTCATTGAACTTTCTTATTTACAGAGCGAAGTCTAATCGACGAGAAGTTTTCGCTAGTTCATTTAAAATGTCTTCTACTGTTGGGGTATTGTTTGGGTCACTCCTTCAAGGTCACTACTTCAATGGTCACCCCTTCCCCATATGGTCGACCCCTCTTGTCCTTGAGTATGAACTTGTAAAGGTGAAATCCTTTCAGAGAATTGTTTTCAGGGGAAACATGTTTCGCGCCGTGCAAATGAAGTGGTTTAGTTATTTTCAGGAGTGTTTATTGCAGAGTAATGAAAAAAAAAGTTAATCATAATTTTAAACCACTTCGTAGAAAAAAATATTCTACGCTTGCCATTAGGGATGTGGGTTTTCCGGAAAATTTTGAAACGGAAAATTTTCTGAAAAATTTACCGAAAAATTTCCGGAAAATTTTCAATATCTAAATTAAGAAGGTTTTGTAAAATAAAACTAAATACATTAAAAACTGCAAGTAAACAAAACTATTCAAAGAAAAGTATGAATAATTATTCAATTCAAAAAGAAATTAATAAACAAAACACAGAAATTATGATTTAATTGTTTATTAAACATGTATAAAGATAGAAAGTTATAATTTTTAATGACTGTTTTGCATATATAATAGTTGAATAATCTATATAAAAAAAGGTGTCTGTGAACGTTCTGTAGCTGTCAGAGACCCTCACATATCGCTGCCAACAGCTGAACCCCATTTTATTATATAGGAAAAATGTTTATGAGAATTAATGTTTTTTTTTTGTTTTTGTTTTTTTTTTTAATTCTGTTTTCATTATAAAAAAAAATCTAGAAAAATTAAATTTGCCCTTGTTTTTCCCAGAATTTATTTATTTAATTTTTAATACTTCATACTGAAGTTACAAAGTCGAAAAAAATTATCAAAGTTCTTTTTTGCACTTTATAATTTCAAAATAGAACATAAAAAAAAAAAAAAAAAATGAAAAAAAAGAACAAATTTAACAATTGTGAATATTTTGAAACTAAACAGAATTAAAAAACAAAACAAACAAACAAAAAAAAAAAAAAAAAAAAAACAGGGGTAATTATAACGAATTTCTGTTTAGAATAATATGAAGTTTGGCTGCTAGTGGCAGTAAAATTATTGAAACACATATCCATATTTTTCTTTTTCTTTCTTTTTTTTCTTTAGTTTGATCGCTAATTTTTATCATGAACTTACTTTTTATAAACAGTATAAGACTAAGATCATGACTCGATAAATATTTACTTAACAAAATAGTGTTAGGTGCACATCTTTTAAATAGAAATTATTGATAGCGCATCAATAATTTTGCTGCCGACTGTACAAGGTAATTAGTAAGGTATGGGCTCAGACCATGCAAGGGTTCATTTCATCAAAATTCTTTTGATTTTTACTTTTTTCGATTTGTTCTATTTTTAAGCATAGTTTGCGAATTATTGTTATTATTTAACTTTAAATGTAACACCTTTATGAGATTTTTCAAGTACAATTCAATTTCGGATATTTTAAGCAAATAAAGAAATATTTCAACTAAACCTCCAGTTACAAGATATGATGCGATTCATTTTATCTATTTGATTTCCTTAAATTTTAATCAAAATCTTGCTGTTTATTTATTTAGGCAATTAATTGTATTTCCTGTTGCTTGCATAAAAAAAAAAAAAAAAAAACATCCCCCCCCCCCCCACACACACATTAGAAATTAGTTTTAAAAAGTTATTTAAAAATATATAATTATGTTTTTATATAAGATTTTTCTCTAAAATTTTCAACAATGCCAATTTTGTAAATAAAGCAATTTTTTTTTTAATTTTTACTCTGTTTTTTTTTTTTTTTTTTTTAATTGAATATTTAACACAGATTATGACAATGTCCTAACTTTCTGAGTCACTCTCACAACCAGAGACCATAAGGTGACCTAAGTCAGAATTGCTGCCTGAGTTTGAAAAACATCGGCATATCATCATTTATCACATGAATATTTTGAAAAATAGATACACATGCTCAGCAGCATAGTAGTGCATTAATTTATCAATATATTCTTTTTTGTTATGTTGCCAAATGCTTTATAATTATGTTCTTACAAACTTATTGAATGGACATTTAAAGTTCCGATTAGCAACCATAGATCTTTTGTATTATAATAAATAACCCTTTTCTCGAGCAACTTGCTCAAAACATATATCTAGTAACTTTCTAAATGATGACTTTAATCAGAAACTTTTGTTTTTCACACTGTATATAGCATTACTATGACTAATAAAAGAAAATTTAAGTATATCATGCAAAAGATTTACTAAAAAAAATCATTTTTTTGGTTGGAAAATTTTCCGGAAAAACATAGTAGAAAATTTTCTGGAAAATTTTCCGAAAAAGAAAATTTTCCGCGGAAAATTTTCCACCCCACATCACTACTTGCCATACATCTTTTCCGCCTGAAATGTGAAAAAAAATGTAAGGAACAGCCTAATTTTTCTTATCATACATTTTGTCAAGGGGGGGGGGGGGTTAAAACCCCCAAACTCCCCTCTTGCATACGCCACTGAGTTGGACCTTGATATAAATTGGTGCCGATTAGATTTTGGTATATATTGCCCCGCATAGTATGCTGCAATTTCTCCCAAGTGTGGAATGGCTATATCTCTCCCAATTTGGGTGCTTACCCACTGACAGATGGCACTGTTATGCTGAAATTTTCCCTATTTGTGGAAAGACTTTATCTCAGCTACTATAGTTAATTACATTTTTACTTTCTTCTATATTCAATAGAAGAAAGTATTGGATTCGTAAAAATTTTCGA
The DNA here is from genome assembly GCA_963930645.1 of Salticus scenicus. Classification (NCBI taxonomy): domain Eukaryota; kingdom Metazoa; phylum Arthropoda; class Arachnida; order Araneae; family Salticidae; genus Salticus; species Salticus scenicus. Next base: position 28,089,309 of record OZ005660.1, read on the forward strand.
CCTCGAGTTTTTGATGGATTTACACGTTTTGAGAGCTGTAGAACACGATTTGACCATTTTTAGAAAATGTCTGTCTGTCTGTCTGTGTGTGTGTGTGTGTCTGTGACAAAATTTTGTGGCAACTGTATCTCAGGAACTACTGCACAGAATTTCATACAAGTTGGTATGTAGTTGCACCTTGACATAAATTAGTGCCTATCAACTTTTGGTAAAAATTGTCTTACAGGTTGCGTTGCCATTCCGCTTTTTCTAAATTTTTAACATGGTGATATAGGACAAAATTTTGCATAAATGTACATAAAGAGAATTATTTTTTAGTAATTATTATGAAATTTACAAGAATTATTTGTAATAGAGATAGTCAACTGGGAAATTTTTTTTATATGTGTAGGAGCCTCGCCACCCCCCCCTGGGGGTGAAGCCCCCCTCGAGGGGAGTAAATTTCCAAGATGGGTATCTTTCGAAAGGTCTCGTCAATACCTTTAAAAAGAATGGTTGAACTATAAATCTGTGATAATTTAAAACAAAGTTATCGATTTTTTTTACTTTTAATTAAAAAAAAACTTAGAAAAAAAAAATCGTATTTTTTTTTTTAATCGAAATTTAATCAAACTTGGTATTTAGTTGGCCCCTGACATAAACTGGTGCTGATTTGATTTGGGGATCAATCGCTCAACAGGTGGCGCTGTGATCGTATTTTTTCTAAATTTTTAACATGGCAGTATAGGACAAAATTCCGTATAAATGTACAGAATGAGAGTTTTTCTTAACCTGTGATTGTAAAATTAATATGAATTATTGATAATAGTAATAGTTAAATAATAAAAAAATTTTGTGCATGTGGGGGCATCGCTTCCCCCCCTAAGGGGAAGTACCCCCGGGGGGAGGTAAATTTTCAAGATGGGTATCTTTCGAAAGGTCTCGTCAATACCTTTAAAATGAATGGTTGAGCTATAAATATGTGATCATTTAAAACAAAGTTATCGATTTTTTTTTTTTTTTTTTTTACTTTTAACAAAAAAAAAAAAAAAACCCTTGAAAAAAAAAAAACGTTTTTTTTTTTTTTTTTTTTTTTTTTTTTTTTTTGTTATTGGGTGAATTTGTATAGGAAAATATAGAAGAAAGTCTTGTGGTGGCCACAACATACTAGTTTTTTTAATATTAGTATAATTGCACTGAACTTGATATGTGGCATAGCTATTATGAGAAAATGCTGATATAATTTGGTTGTGTATTGGCCAAAAGATTGTGCTTCATAACTTATTTTCTACAAATTTCCAATTCACTATGTACTCAAAATTTATTAGAGAAATTTGTTTCAAACTGCAAATGTAAATTTTTTATTGTGAGAAGTTATTTTGATTAAGTTTTAATGCACATTAAGTTAAGTAATTGGTGGTGGTGTTATATACAGAGCCTAACTAACATTTGTTGAGACCCAAGACTGAGCATGATTTTTTGTCCCCATTGAACAAACTAAAGTTATAAAAAAAAAAAAAAAAAACTATGCACAATTTTAGTTTAAATTACAATATTCTAAATAATTTTGTGTGTTTTAAAATGAACATTAATCTACCCCATTCTTACCACCTCATGCGCACAAGCCACCACTGAACAAAATACCATTGAAAAGTATTGAAAGATATTATTCCTTGAGGATGAGACAAAGTTCTTCATTATCCCAGTGGCAGAAAGTTTTGTAGCTGTCTGCGACAGGCTTTTAAAATTTCATAATCTGTCTGCAAAATTTGCACGTAATCAGGGGTGAAAATGGCTTACACTCAAAAAGCCTGAAAGCTGATTTGGGGGGGGGGGAGGGGGGGACTTAACATCAGTGGTGATCTCGTGCAACAATACACGAATGCACTTTTACTGCAGAACAATATAGTATAAACAATTGTGTGTACTCATTCAATTCACCTCATTCAATTAAATATTTTATAGCAATGTTTGACAAAACACAATATAAATAATAAAAGTATTAGTTTTAGTTTTGATACAGAAATTTTTTTTAAGTGAATTGTTATTCAAAAGTTGCAGACAAATTTTTTTTATCAGTGCAGACCAAAAACTGTCCGCAAGCCGTTTTTCTGTGTCTGCGACTATGTCACCGCGTCGCGGTGTTTCTGCCACTGAGTTCATTATAATTGTATAGATTTAAATAACATATAGAACTTATGTAATTTTTATAAGCATTGTATAACTTTAAAAACTTTTAATTTAGGAAAAACTAGATTTGGAAATCTTAAATTATAGAAAGCTCTTATTAATTATTAAAACTTTTAAATATTTATACAGTCTTTTGGTAAAGCACTTTTGCACCATCATGCATGGATATCTTCAGTACATTTTTGGCTCTTTCTTTTTGTTGATCCTGAAAATTTATTCTGTTTTCATGAAAAAATACTGAATAAACATCTCCTCACACTCAGCAGTAGACTTTATATGAATAAGAGACAGTTTTATTTTATGTTGTTACATTGATTTGCCTCTGTAAATATAAAAAATAATTTGTTTTATCTTAAATCTGATGCTCTGATTATTGGAAAATGAAGACAATAACCTTCCTAAAATAGTGCCAAATATTTTAAAATAATTTATTGAAAGGGGGGTGAATAAGAAGTTTTTCTGAAATATTCTGGTTAGTTGAAACAGGTTAACCAAGAATTAATTGTATTTATTTTTATATTTTTTTTATCATTGCAACTTTTAAAAAACTGTAGGTTTTGTTTTAAAATAATTTTTATACTATTTAACTTTAGCAAAAAAATATATGTCAGTTTCTTATACTTCTCTCAGTTTTTACCATTTATCTGCCCCCTCCCCAAATATGTTCAGATTTTCTTTGAAAATGAGTGGTTGCTTGAATAATATTTTATGATTAAATTGTGTTTTCAATGTTGATTCCCATATTTTAGTTCAAATTGGTAAGTTCTTATATAGAGTCTTATTGTATTTTATACACTTATAATTTTTCAGCAAAATGCATGTTATTGACCTGAAAATTACAATTTTAAGAAACTCTTTAAAATAATTCTTTTTTTTTTTTTTTTTCTTTTTTTGGTAAAGAGTTCATGTTAAGTTCACCGATTTGTATATGAAGGTCTCTTTTAAAATCATCAGTTTTTGTGAGGAGTCCATCTTCAGACCCAGATTTTTTCTAACTAGACCTTAAATGTGTCATTTTTTTCATAATGAATTTTGCGCTTTCTTGAGGACGAATTCAAAAATATAAATCTATTTCACCACTTTATTTATTTAAAAATATATATATAAACAAAAATAAATAACCACGGATAATTTCTGAAATATGTAATTTTATTTCTGTGGCACCAGTTGCTGCAATATGCAATTATACTGTAGCTTACAGACATAATTAACACTTTTTTTTAGAGTTTTATTTCCAAAATCATACCATGTATGATATCATACTATATATTTTTGTAAGTAATTTTTGGAAATGCCAGATCAGTTCATTGTTTTGTAACTTAATTTGAGTCAGTGGCGTCGCCAGAAAAAATTTCAGGGGGGGGGGGGGCACAACCTGAAAAAATATTTTTTAAAAATAAAATTCTGATAGCATAGTTTTAAATTTAAAGAAAAAATGCTTAGTAGAATTTTTCAGGAGGGGGCAAGTGCCCCCCTTGCCCCATTCTGCCGACGCCCATGATTTGAGTTTAAGTGCTGAAATACACAATTACCAGATGGATAATTAATGAAACTCAAGCTTATCAAAATCATAAGTGAAAAAGAAAAGAAAAAAATAATAATAAAAATAAAAATTTTTGAATGAAATACAGTAACTGCCGCTAGTGCTGATTCTAGAATAAAAGGGCCGCCGGGGGGGGGATTCAATAAAAAGGGCAACCTATTTTCAAGAAGGGCATTATTAGCATAATTTGCAGTCTTCTATTATGTGATTTTTGTGCATGACAAAAGTAAATTACTAATTTTACGTGTATATATATAGGTTATATGCATTTGTTTTTCCAGAAATGCTGTAGAACTATTGCTAGAAGGTTGAAAAGTCAGAAAGAAAAGTATCTAAAGGCCTCTGAACATTTAAAATGTTAAAAAAGGCTACTTGGTGCCAAAATGTTTTTAAAAGGGCAGCAGGGTGCTAAAATGGGTTGAAAAAGGGCAGCAGGGTGCTAAAATGTCTTTGAAAGGGCTGCTGGGTGGAGCACCCTGTCAAATTAGCCTAGAGTCAACACTAGCTGCTTAATAAATTCACTGGTTAATAAAATCAGTTGCATAATCTGTTCAAATTGCCAGAACCGGAGTCAAATCAAGCAGTAAGTTGCAGCTTAATAAAATCAGCATCACCGGTTATTAAACTGAAAAATATCTCCTTAGCAGCCAAAAATATCATTTATGCACGCTAAAAAAAATTTTCATTTACATTGTGATTTTTTTTTTTTTAAATAAAAAAAAAAGAAATTAAAGCACAACAATCCCTCAATAATTACTCATTGTCGAAAATTTTACACTTGCAGCACAGTTTCAAATTAAACACACCCTATAACTTATCTCCGTAATAATTTCAAGGAACATATTCTTCAGAGTGCAGTAATAAGGTACAAATTTGATTTGATTTGAAAATGATATATATATTTCAAAATTTTAATTATTAAAAGACAGTTTCTAGTTCTTAATTTGAAATAACTATAAAACAAGAGGTTTAAACAGAATTTTTTAAAAATTTATAAGAAAAGCTTGAACTTTTGGTAAAGTAATGATGATTTTCCTGAAAGGAAAGCACATAAGAACTTGGAATGCATTTAATTTACTAATATCGAAGGAACAATTAATTATCTATTAAAAATTAATTAATATTGTTTACTACTCCCATTATTTGTTACCTTTGAAATTCCTTTCCTAATTCAGGGAAGTAATACCTTTTTCTTGAGTGCTGGAATGTTCACCAGATATAAAAATCAGCCTCTTAATAAAATCACTTTGGCTCAGGACAAATGTGATTTTAATTCTGTAAAAGCACTTATTTTCGCGAGGCTTTAATTTTCGCGATTTTTACGAGCCTATCATAATCGCGAAAATTTAATCCTCACGAAAAACTTTTTTTTTTTTGCCTCAAATAATAATAATAAATCAGAAAATTTTCACTTACCAAAATTTAACGATTTATTACACAGTTACAAACTCTTTTATGACAACTTTTTTTCTTGCAACTCTACTTTCTTTCTAAAACTATTTCTTGAATTCTACACAACTATTTCTTGAATATAAAACAAAAATACAAATAATAGAATGCAGCTCATTCACTTACAATGTTTATACCAGCTTCTTTGAAGTCATTCAAAATTATTCCAAGGTCAAAGTTGATGTATAAGAACCGTTGTAAATGTAAGTTGTTTTTAGAGCGATGGGGAGTTGGGGGGGGGGGGGAACTTTTCGGACAAAAATAAATTTCTTAAAATGCCTTATGCAAAAAAGGTTCTATATTTAGGTACTTTCGGGATTTTTCAATTTTCAGTTCTATTCATATAAAGTTCATGAAATTTTCAGCTCGCAAAATCACTGATATCTTCATTTTCCCGAAAATTTCGGCTCGCGAAAATAAGTGCTTTTACAGTAAGCAGCAGGAACTGTATTCCTTCATTTATATTCTAACAAGTGTTAGTTCTTTTCTAATTTTTTATTTAATGGGAGTTCTTAATTTGCAGGATAGTTTCTGAATTTGAAGAGCAAGCACGATCTGTCATTCAAAACATTGCTGAAATCAAGTATGCTTTGTTTCCAATACAGTGCTTTTCCCTTAATGAAGGACCAAAATATTTTATTAATTTTCATCATCATGTTAAATTGGAATCTCCAGGTGTGTAATTTTTTCCATGTCAATTTTAAATACATGTTCATGTTTGCTTTGAATTTTATTTTTCTTTGATAATGATTATGAATAAATAATGATGGTTAATAACCCTTTTGTTTTCATAAACAGATAATTATTTAACTAAAATACACAATAAATTTTTTTGAGTACACCTGTCAAAAGAGTAATAGTCAGTAAGAAACTATTGATATTAGTGAAATAAGAAAATAATTTGTCTGTAAACCTTGTTGTATTTTAATAAAATAACATTGAGCTAAAAACTTTCATAAAAAAAACTTTAAGACAGTCTATATGATCGTATATTCAAACTGACATGAAGTTTCTTTTTACTTTCTGAACATACATACGTAAGGAAAGTATTGTAATCATATCAAATATCCGAATTTGAGATTTTGGTGTTTCTACATGTTTTGAGGTCACCTGAATTCATATTTACTATTTTTACAATGATTTATGTATGTGTGTATGTGAGTGAACACGATAGCATATAAATGCTTTGTTCGAATGAGTTGAAAGTTGGTATGTATGTTATAGGTCACCGTAGGAGGAACCCTCTTGATTTTGGTAAATCTAGCACTTATAGTTTTTTTTTTATAGGGACACAAAGAAAAATTCTTTTACATAATGACCTATGGGTCCAAATTATTTGAAGTATTATAGCACCTAAATGCCTCGATTGAGCTGAAAATTTATATGCATGTCATAGGTTACTGTTGCACGAACCATATCGATTTTGGTGAGTCTGCACAGTCTAGACCATAGGTTCCCAACCTTTTTTGAACTGGTGCCCCCTTTTCTAGTGAATATTTCAATACCGCCCCCCTCCCACTCCAGAGAAATAAGAGCGTACATAATGCATGGTGAAAACAGAATTAAATTTAAAAAAATTACTAATAGATAAAATATTGTTGGAATTGAAACGCTACTGAATTTCTTCTTTATTTAAAAAAGAGGAATAAAAGTTTTAGCTTACCTGTTATAATTATAAGGACAGGCAGGGGTTTTGATGATACGAAGTAATCCACAATAAACTATTGCTTTCTAAATAAATAAATTGACGGTTTCAGAGAACAATCAAAACGCATACTTAATTATATTAAAATGTATTTTTATTAAAATTTAAAGACATCGAATTTCTAACTTAACTGATGAGAAGGCTGAATTTGATGCATTTTAAGGAGCTTGTTAATATCAGGCTCGATTTTACTTAAAAACAATCGTAAGTCGCCACGTTCAGTAACATGGAGCCGATTTCTCTTTTTCATTAACAATGTTGCTACAGCACTAAATCCATGTTCTGCTAAATATGAAGATGGGAATGCTATTAGAAATCGTTGAACAATCGACCATAATCCTGAATACAATTGCAAAATCGACTTCTGTAGCCAAAATTCTTGGTAGCCATTCTTGAATTTAAATTTTAATTCCTTATTTGTCGCCAGTTCTATTAGTTCTTCTTCTAACTGAGATGATCCTGCTGTGTTGACATTGGAAAAAGGATCCAAAATCCAGTCTGGTATGTCCATGTTTAAAATGTCCTGGAATCGTTCCTTGAAGTCACTGTAGAGGTTTTCCAAGTGTTGACAGTAAACAAGCAAGTCGTCGTGCTTGAATGATACTGCTGATAAACATGGGAAGTTATTGAATTCACATCTGCCTATATTTCTTTTATATAATAGCAGTTTGGACACGAAAGCAGCAACGCTATTTTTAGTCTCAATCAAGTTTAAGTCATCGCCTTGAAGTTGGAGATTGACATCATTAAACAATTTGTACAGGTCTGCTAAGTATGCAATATCGTTCTCTGATGCGATGAGGTTGTCGCGCAATTCTGTGTCTTTGTTTCCTAGGAACTCTATCACAGATTCAAACAGATTGTAAAATCGAGTCAAACAAGTACCTTTTGAAAGCCAGCGCACCTCTGTGTGAAGCAGCAATCGGTTGAAATCTTCATCATTTGCAATGCAAAGCTGACTAAATAATCTGTCATTCAACAAGTTGCTTCTGATTTTATTAACTGCTCTTATAACATATTGCAGTGATGTATGGAGGTGTTAGCTCAAATTTTTCGCAACCAAATGCTGTCGATGAATTACGCAATGCACAGCAAGCACGTCAGGAACTTTCTTTTTTAAACATGCTATGAAGCCTTTGTGATGCCCAGTCATAGCCGGTGCGCCATCCGTAGCAACTGACAAAATATTATTAAAAGGAATTTCTTTTTCGTCAAAAAACTTTTCCAGTGTATCAAATATGGTTTCTCCTTTTGTATCTGTTTCCAAATTGGTAGCAAACAACATTTCTTGACATATTTTTTCATCTTTGATAAACCTCACGTATGACAATAACAATGCTTCATTGGTTGGTAAAGTGGACTCATCCAGCTGAATTGAAAATTGACAAGTCTGCAGATAATTGCACAATGATTCTTCAATGTTTTCAGCCATCTCATCAATTCGTCTTTGCACAGAATTATTGCTCAAAGGAATTTTTTGGATAATATCTGTAGCTGGTTTATGGAGCACGGTGATTGTTACTTCTTTAACTGCTGGTAAAATTAAATCTTCCCCAATAGTATGTGGCTTGTCTGTTTTAGCAATCAACAATGAGATATTGTACGAAGCTCAAAGTCCGTCATCGTCTTGTTTAGAAGCTGATGAAAATAATTTTGATACATTTGGCTGATTTTCAAACTTCTTTTTTATGTTCTGAAAATAGGTTACATCTTTGTCTTTCTTATCCGGATGCATTTTATTAAGATGATCTTGAGGCCTAGAAAGTTTCATCGCTTCATTCGAAAATGTTTTTTGACAAATAAGGCACATTGGCGATGATGGATTTGTGGGATTTTCGATAAATCCGTATTTTATATAATCCACAATATACTGCCGCCTCTTCTTTTTTGCTTCCGACATGGGTCTGACAAATGCTGTTTTCATCGTACGCAGTACGTGCTGCAGTGAGTAATAGAGGGAGTGAGAATGAGTCAACAGTTTTCTGCGAGAGAGAAATAGGCTAGCTTCAGGGTTGCCGCGAGGAGTGTATCTCGCCAAATTGGCAAGACAGGTTGCTAGTTTTGGCGCATGCAGCCACAGAGCCGTATATACTAGAGAGATATCTCTTTCTCTCAACAGTGAAGTCTCATATCGAAATATGTGAATTTTCGCACACGTGATAGAAATGAATTATCAGCATGATTTTTAAGTCTTTTTTAGACTATATTTGGTTAATCTTCCAACGCCCCTCCATGCCATATCAACGCCCCCTAATTTTCTCTGGGTCTTTTACCGCCTATGGTCTAGACTTTTACAGGGACACTATGAAAATGTCTTTATCATTATAATCTATGGGTTCAAATTGTTTGAAGGGCAATATCATTAATTTAAACAAAATACTAAATAGAGAAAAATACTCAGATACCCAGTTATAATTTTCTCTTTTGTTTATTTAAGGACTTCTCTTGCTTTATTTTATTTATACAACCACTAATTATTTAATATTCGGAAAGTCGATCTGAGTCATTCCAGATTTTTATTTTAATTAGAATTGGATTTATTTTATTTACTATTTATTTATTTATTTTAATTCAGTGTTGAATTGATTTTTTTTTTTTTTTTTTTACTGAATTTTTTTTCAAGCCAATATTTTTTTGATAATATATTCAGTTCTATCTGATTATTCCAGAGGGATAATTATTACTCTCTTATATGAAACAGAAGACATTTTTTAAATTAAAATGTTTTAAATATATTATATAATTTGGAATTTTTGTTAATTTTTCTCATAATGAATTTATAGTTTTAATCAAATAAAGAAAAAAAGTCTGTGAAATGTTAATTAAATAACAATAAATAGAAAATAGTCTTTATTACTAAATTAGAAAAGTATTAATTAATCCTTTAACAGCATAAAATTGGAAAGTTTACTGCTTTTTGGCATTGATAAGTTTAAAATAAATTATTTAAAAAACTAAACTTAAACTTTTCATATTGTAAGAATTATAAACAATGTCCTGAATACCAAGCGAAATAATAAACTAACAGACAGTTGTTTCAGTCGCATTTAGCGTACTATCATCAGTGCATAAAAGAAACAAAACAAACTGAAAATGCTCCTAATGTAAAATTTCCAACAATCAGGTAAAAGGGGTACAGCAAAATCACACATTTCACAATGTTTTTAAGATTCTTTATAAATGCAAAAACTTTCAAAGAGATCAAATTTAAGTGTAGTTCTAGGTTCACAAATTATTTTAGCTGTATCAAATTTAGTTGTATTTCCCAGTAGCGAATCCCCCACATTTTGCTTGATTCTATTGGTTGATTAAACAGTCATAAAATCAGATTCCTTTCTTATATTTAGGAACACATTTGTTTCACTTCTTTTATGTTATAACAGTAAGTTAAATGCTACTAAAACAGCTGTGTGCTAGTTTATTATTTCTTTTGGGTTCAAAACGCTGTTTATTATATTCCTGCATTTCTTTATTTAGAATTAAGTCTCCTGTCAATATTTTCACATTGTGTTGGCATTTTGACGTTGTAGTTATAACATTGTCATTGATATATTGAAATTACTTAATTATAGCTAATTAATATCATAATATCAGCCATATATAAACTACAAATTTTTGATTGACAGTCTGAATCAATTTTAACTAGAGTGAAAAATTGTCAGTTCTGATTTGCACCTGTGTCTTTTTGTGCACCTGTGTCTTTTGACACAGGTACCCATGCTCTACCAATTTTTGTTCAGTTCTTTGTGTACCAATGCTCTTCCAACTAGATTAACTGTGTCAATATATAGCCAGTACAAATTGGTTAGTGCTAATCAGATATTGATCAGATTAATCCAGTTGATAGAGCATAACCTTTTTTTGCTTTCACTCATACGCAGTATACATGTGCTCATTGTATATTATGTTCTCACTCATACACAGTTGTGTAATTTTGCTCATTCACACATAGTATGTGTGTGTGCATATATACTCGTACATACACATACATACATCACCATAAAAATATCAAAAATAAACTCAGGAGACCTCAAAATGTATAGATACACCAAAAAATCTCAGTCTAATTTTTATCATGATCACAATACTTTCCTTATATATGTATGTTCAGAAAGTAGAAAGAATTGTAATCAAATACTGCAAATTGTAAAAATATGCAGCAAATTTTGGGGCAGAATTATTCAGCTGAATCATTTATCAGGGAAAAAAATTGGCATGAGTGCAGCATGAAACCAACAAATCAAAGGTGCTTTCATGCATATCTATCTTTTTTTTAATTATTGCCTAGTAAAGTGCTCTTTTATGTTATTAGACTATTATTTTATTTTCCAAATAATTAATATTTGTTTATATTATTTTTAATTAATTTTCTTTTAGAATTCAAAACAATTAAATATTAAAAAGTTTTCTCCTTCTATTAAAAAAAAAAAAAAAAAAAAAAATCTTTGAATACTAAATTGCTTGAGGTTTTTTTTTTTTTTTTCTTTTTTTCCCTCATATGTCATAAAGATTTTTAATTAGGTGTTAAATTTCAAAAGTGTGTGCTAATCACAAAAAATAACTTGCAAAAGTAAGATTTTTTCCCATTTTCTAATGCTGCATTATTAATTGCTTAACTATATTAAAAGATTCATCAATAAAATAAAGCTTTTTGAATTTATATTTAAATTCAAAAAGCTTTTGTTATGATAAACTTGTCTGTATAATTTATAAAATTATTATTAATCTCAATGTAAGTAAGAAAATTCAATTATCAGTTATGCTGGTTTATTGAAATTTTACTCTAGAAAATTTCATAGCTCGTTTTAAATTCTTCTTCAGAAGTATTTATTTTTTTCTTTTAAATTAATTTTTAAGGGATTTTTATCTGTCTTAATTTTATCACTATTAATATCTAATATTATACCTGTCTTAATTAATCATAACTTGTGTTAAATACTTTATCTAAAATACTTTTTTTTCCTTTTAAGTTTTTAAAGGCAGTTTTATCTGTCTTAATTATTACAATATGTAGTTTTATTAAGATACTGAGATTTCAGTTTGTTTTTGAGGGTGATCTTATTTTATTCTCTTGAAATATTATTTATGTTTACTGTTAGTCACTGTTTAAACAGCATATATATAACTATTTTTATGTTCATAATTTTAAACTATCATTAAACAAGTTGTTATTGTATATACAAACAAGTTACTGATGTTATATATATGTATAAATGTCCTGAGTTTCTTGAAAACATCTTTAATGGTTTTTATAAAAAATTAAAGTTAAGGGTTTTTTGAGATAACAAACTGATAAGATTTATCCTCATCTCAGGAAAATTTACATTCACTGGTAACCCACACTTTGCATGAAACAAAAAATGGCAGAAACTTGCAGTAAAAAAAATATATTCTGTAATAATGATTTTTTTAAAAACAAATTGCTGTATTTGCTCCACAAATGATTTTTGCAATGAAACTGAGTGAAACTCATTTATTCAGGTAGTTAAAAAATGTATGTTAATTTTTGAATTAAAAAAAAAAAAAAACTGTTGTGCCTTCTAATTTTTCCTTAAATGTTGCTGCTGTACACATTATTAGGTTATATGTTTAATCAATTTATATGCTTTTCTAGACAAATCTAAATGAGAAATTATTCCTCTGAATGGCTAAGAATTTGAAATTAAACATATTCAGTTTCACAATAAACTTGATGAAGGCAAAAACATCAAAATGTTATTCAAATTGGAGATGGATGTTGTTTGATTATCCAATGGCAAATATTTATTGAAAGAAATACAAGAATTTGTTAGTTATATATTATGTGAAAACAAAAATTAACATAAAAAGAAAATGGACTAAAATGTACATTTTTGTACAGTCCATCTCATTCTGAGTCTTTAATTTTATAATAGCTCTTATTAACCGGGCTTGTGCATCATATATTTGCAAGTAAAATGAATAGGATTGCTTTTATTGAGGCACAAAAAATTTTTGTTACATATATCAACATTTTTTACCTTCAGCCCACTACAATCTGTTAAATATGTTTGATTTTTATGTACTATTTAAAATATATTTCTTGTTTGTTTAGATAATGAAAAAGTAATGATGATGTTTGTTGATCTTTCACACAGTCTGATATTGGACTTTAGAAAAGGATCGTTGGAATTAGATAATTATACTGATATGCATAAAGTTCTTTATTGAAAAAAATTTAATAATTTCCCTAACAGCGCATCTTCTCTCCAGGATATCTTCAAGATAGCTTCAGGATGAACAGATATCCCAGAAACATCCGGAAGATGTACTGTGGATAAGTGTGCTGTTACGGTTATGCTATATTTGAAAAAATATTATAAATATGTAGAATTTTGTATAAGTGTTAAAGTTTTAAAAAATGAGAAGTATCAAAGTTATCCTAGAAAATTGGCTTCACAAAATTTTTTTATTATTACTTATATGGAAAATTAATAGTGTGCAAAATTATAAATTATACATACATGAAACTTTTTTTTTTTCTTATTTAGCTTTAATTTTAAAAATTTAGCAAAACATAAGGTTCGTCAAAAGTAAATTCATATTGCTGTTTTCCTTTTAAAAAAACGTTTTTCATTTTTAACTTAAAGTAAAAATTTTTTTTATTTGTTTTTAATATGTGAAAAATCATCAACTTAATTTTATAATCATTAAAAATTTTGGATTTCTCCTGAATTTTTAATTAAATTATGATATTGAGTCATGAAAGGAGAATAGCACTATTTGTGCTAAAAATGACTTTAGAACATAAAAAGGGTTTAACATACACAAACATCAAACCATCTCAATTATGTATATTAAAAACAAAAACTATTTTATTTACGAGACAAAACTTAAGTTAAAATACATTTAAAAACAAAATATACATATAAAAATAATTAAAATCTAGACGTTTCGAAATCCGTCTGGGTTTCCTCATCAGTATCAATTACAACATAATATGCGAGCATTGCATGAATACCCAAGGAATTTATAAAAGTAGAGAATATTGAGGAGCCAGTGCGCATGCTTCATTGATCATGGAGATGCTTGGCAGTGTGCCAGCTCTCAAGGAAAATACATGATTTATAATTATCAAAACCAGAATTTAGAACTTTTATATTATCGAAGTCAGGAATAAAAATTGATTTTAAAATTTAAAAATTGCAACCAAAATTCTAAAATTGTAATCCATTCAATAGAAACCGGTTATATTCCTGGCTTCAATAATATAAAAGTTCTAAATTCTGGTTTTGATAATTATAAATCACGTATTTTCCTTGAGAGCTGGCACACTGCCAAGCACCTCCACACTATCAATGAAGCATGCGCACTGGCTCTTCAATATTCTGTACTTTTATAAATTCCTTGGGTATTCATGTAATGCTTGCATATTATGTTGTAATTGATACTGATGAGGAAACCCAGACGGGTTTTGAAATGTCAGATTTTAATTATTTTTATATGTATATTTTGTTTTTAAATGTATTTTAACTTAAATTTTGTCTCGCAAATAAAATAGTTTTTGTTTTTAATAAAAAGGGTTTGTATGTTGATAAAATATTCAGAGATCTATAGATTTCACAAATAACTCTAGCTCTACATGTTACATTTCAATCATTTGGAATAAAAATTTGAAAGATGAATGTGAGAAATGTTCTTAAGACTTCATTTGAGGAGAATTTACCAACAATTATGAATGAAGACAAATTTTTACGTGGTAACATCTAAACTTATATATTAAACTATCATATGTCTTTCAACTTAGATCTAAGCTTTAATTGTTACAAGCTTTTAAGTAATATTTTGTGAAGCTATTTTTCTATGACTACATTTTGCTGGTTAATTCTAAGTTCATATCAGATCTATTTTTCTAGTGTAAATAGTGTCTGGTGCTACTTTGTAAGCATATTTTTTGAACACGAGATACACGAATATGGAACTTTGGCTTAGCAACAAGATATAAATTGTCATCTCACAAGCTTTTTTAAAAAATTGTGTTACTCCTAGAGATTTTTAAATTGGTATCATCATTTGAATAGAGAAATATACACAATTTTCAATCTTCAGTTTTAGATATTTTTTTTTTCTTCTTGTGAAAGAGGATATCAAAAGTTCATTTTGAAATGGTTTAAAAAGAATCATCTTATATTATTTACACTATGACTGTATCTTTGGTATGATCTTAACAATTAGCTATACTTCTGCACTTTATTTTATTTTAATGAGATTGCTATAATTCTGTGTGCTTAGTTAACTTAATTTTTCTTTCTTTTTTTTTCTATTTGTAAAATTATACAGAGATATTTAAATACATCATTAAAATATAGAGATAATAATGTATTTTGAAGAAAAGAATTGTTCTCTATGTTAAAGTTTGAACTTGACCATCTACTTTTATTCCCACAAGTAAAATTCAACTAATAATTAGTATGTATACCATTTTTTTCGAAGTTATTTTTGGTAAAAGTAAAAAAAATCGATAACTTTGTTTTAAATTATCACATATTTATAGTTCAACCATTCATTTTAAAGGTATTGACGAGACCTTTCGAAAGATACACATCTTGAAAATTTATTCCCCTCGAGGGGGGACTTACCCCCCCAGGGGGGTGGTGAGGCTCCTACACATACAAAAAAAATTTCCCAGTTGACTATCTCTATTATAAATAATTCTTGTAAATTTCATAATGATTATTAAAAAATAATTCTCTTTATGCACATTTATACAAAATTTTGTCCTATATCACCATGTTGAAAATTTAGAAAAAGCAGGATGTCAACGCAACCTGTAAGACAATTTTTACCAAAAGTTGATAGGCACTAATTTGCGTCAAGGTGCAACTACATACCAATTTGTATGAAATTCTGTGCAGTAGTTCCTGAAATACAGTTGCCACAAAATTTTGTCATACACACACACACACGGACAGACAGACATTTTCTAAAAATGGTCAAATCGTATTCTTCAGCTCTCAAAACGTGTAAATCCATCAAAAACCTGAAAATTTTTACGAATCCAATACTTTCTTCTATTGAATATAGAAGAAAGTAAAAATATTATGCATAACAAAATTTATTATTTAAATTTTTGCATTTGTAAGAATTGCTACCAATAAACAGTCAATATAATAACTATTTTTCAAATAAGTATATGATAAACGCTAAATCTCTAGAAAAATTATTTTGAAACATAAAGCTAAAATACTTTAAAGAAACAGCATCACAGTTAAATTACCTTCAATACTAGTTCAATTAAATTTAAATTGATTGTCATGTGAATGTGATTTGCTATTTATATATAGGCTGTAGCAATTATATCATATTGAAAAATTTGAAAAATAAAAAATCTTCTGAGAGGTTTCAGCTTGGTTATATCTGCATAGCCTACATTCCTCTTATCAGAAGGTAAGGTGAACTTTTGTCACATCTAATTAAATATTTTTATGTACTTATTTTCATGGCCAAATTCTGATTTTTAAAAATTTCTTTAGTCACATTAGCAAACTTTTTTTTTTTTTTTTTTTTTTAATATTGATAACTTGTTTAACTGCTGCTCATTTTTATTAGCCCACAAAGGCTATTGCTTTCAACCTGTAATAAAAATATTCTCGCCCGCAAACTAGAAATGACATAGTATGAAACCCTTTCTCATATTACTGGATATATAGTTATTGCACACATACACAATATATTACACAATATATACACTCATATATTAAAATAGGAAAGCAAAAATGCACATAAGAACACACATATACCAACCCACACAAACACGTGAAAACACAAACGTGAATACACAAACACGTGAAAACAAGCATGCACACAGCAAAATCATGCATAACTTATAAATTATGAAGCTCTTTCTAACATTTGTTGAGAAAGAAATAACCATTGTGGACTTTTTTTTGTGTGCACTGGCATTTGATGGTATTTTGGACAAAATCTGTGGGAGACATATTTCTAATTGCTCCAATTTTTATTAGATTTTACATTATTTTATATTTCTGCCTTTTGAGTTTGGTTTTTTGAACTGGTACTGGTAGGCAAAAAGTGCAAGGTTCAATCTCAGGTCATGCTTGTAAACCGAGCTGTTAAAAATTTTCTCCCCAAAACTTGCATGAGTATGTGTAAAGTTCCCTTAAAAAAGAATCCCCAGTAGAGTACACCCAAGTCTTTTTGGCTGAACTGCACTGAGAACAAATTTGAATTTAATAAAAATGTTTTAAATCAGAAGTAATGTCATAGTCATCACTAGTAACTTGAAACTGATAATCCTTTTAGTTTTAGTATAAGTTGTGTTGACTGTTTTAAATAATTGCATATTTATCACAATTTCTTGTTGCTTCTTCTGCAATTTGCAGAGCCCGATTAACCTTACAACTGAAGGGAAGCACAAATCCATTTGGGGGCCCCCTTCATACAAACATCTCGAAAAATATATAATTTTTTCATTATATTTTGTAGTTACCTGGAATTGATGACAACTAAATTTGCTTAGAACGTAGACAAGTAAATTCACTTATTTTTTGTACCAAAATATAAACTAGTGAAAGCCTATATTCACCACAATATATGAAATTACTCCATTATAAATGAATATGTAAAAGCTCCTTTAGCTTATTTCCTATATAATCTAGAAATTATAGTTGTACTGTCAAGTGTACTGTGACTTCTTATAATCAGATGATGCATTTAGACCACAACCTGACAATTCGGGGCCCATATTTTGCTTAATTTGGGGCCCTTCCAAAAATTTCCAGGGGAAGCACATGTTTCTCGTGCCTATTGGGTAATCAGTTCCTGTGCAATTGACTAACATTTTCAATCTTTATCATTTTATTTTATTTTTAAATAAATGTATAGAATATTAATAATCAAAGTGTAAAATAAATATTTCAAATTATTTAGGGCATAAAAATAAATATTTAGTTCAAATAAATAAATAAATAAATATTTCAGTTTATTGAGTCACATGCTAAAAATTAAGTATACATATTAGAAGATCATATGAAAGTGCTATACATCATCTGTACACTTTTATTATGTAAAATGTTTTTGTAGTTTACATCTAAACAGTGTACACCTTTCAGTACAAATCACATTTTTAAAAATTTGATTATTTGGCATTGATAGCAAATAATTTTGTTTACACATTTCTAATAGTTAAACTTACAATGTAATATTTTAAGAGTAGATTATAAGTTCAATCTGTCTTCTGCTTTTGTAGGAGCAGTGTATGCTGATGTTTGAAGAATTCATTCCTTAAAATACATTGCATTTTCTATACTTTCATGGTGCCTTTTAAAAGTCTGTACTTTATATAGTTTTTGTGTCGTCCTCTCTTTTCTCCCCATTTATTTCAATATCCACATTTTTTTTTTTTTTTTAATCAAAATGTATTTAAATAGATAAGACTTCTTCACACACCATAAATTTTAAGCCAGCACAACCCTTGCTTTTGCCTCCAAGGCAGTAGCACGTGTTTTTTGCACCTGATGATGAAAGGCTATGTCCTTTCGAAACCGGTTGTGCTGGCTTAAAATTTATGGTGTGTGAAGAAGTCTTATAATCTATTTATCGATTGTACACCAGTTTTCAATTTAGTTTTGGCAACATTTATTTGTTCACTTTTAATTTTTTAATTATTTATTGAAATAAAAAAGCAACTTGATTATTTTTAGTTACATTATTAATGATATAATTCTTTTTGGTGTGTTTGCAGTTATTAAAAGAAGTTTTAGTGTTATTAATTAGCAGATGTATGCATTTTTTTATTGTTGAGTTTGATAAAACACATATATAGCTATTTTAATTAATTACTTATGTTTTGAAGTTTCATTTAAGTTATTTTATTTTATAGTTTGATTTTTTGGATATAATCTTCTTAAAAAAAAAAAAAAAAAAATCTGAATGAAATTTTTTTATTAGAAAGTTAAAACATATATCTTGGAAATAACATGATTCAACTTCTGTGTTGAAACTTTATTCATGATTTTTGTATATTCCATCAATTTAGGTAAAAGTGGAAAACAGAATCTGTTATTTATTGCCAATTCATCAATCAAAGGTAATTCTATCCAATGTGAGTTTGACGCTGACTCTTTTATACGCCAAGTATGCATCAATGGTATAAAACAGGAAATTTTCCACAAGGTACAGAGATTTTTATTTGGATATGTCTTAAGATTTTTTCCTAGAGTTTATTGTTATCAGAGTTCCCATTTGAAGTAAAAATTGGGTAAGAATTTTTTACCCTTACTCAGAAAAAAAAAAAAAAGGGAGATTTCAGACAGAAAGTAAGAAATAAAATATATTCTGGGAGGGAGGGGGAGCAAAAAATTTTAATTATTATAAGTTGCTAATATTATTTATTTTCATAACTCATTTGTAAAATTCGAGTTTAATTACTTAATTATGTAATTTCTTTGATTCATGATTACTGTAATAGTCAATTATTGCCAGTGGCGCACCCAGAATTTCCGTCTGGAGGGGGCTGAAGAATAATTGCAAAGCTGCCAACCTAATCCGGGAAACTGTTAGTACCGCCCCTTTTTCTACACCACTTAATTTTTAAAGTAATTTTTTTCAAATGTATTTGCGATGAATTAAGAAGAAAAAAAAGCCTAAGAAATGACTGGTGTAGAAAAAGGGGCGGTACTAACAGTTTGACGGATTAGGTTGGCAGATCTGTAATTGGGCCCTTTAGTATAGAAATAGGTTTATGGGCATGGGCTTATACGCGCACATACAGTCAGCAGCAAAAGTATCTGAGCATTAGCAATAATCCCTGTCTAAAAAAAGTACACTTAATACTGCTTTGTTAAATAAATCCTTGTCGAGTCATGTTCTTAGTCAGTCTAAGAACATGATTCGACAAGGATTTATTTAACAAACAGTATTAAGTGTACTTTTTTTATATCGGAATTATTGGCTAGTGCTCAGATACTTTTGCTGCCGACTGTACATATACTAGTAAAGAATCCGCTTTAAACATTTCTTTTGAAATAAATAAACGAATGAATGAAACTGAATTTATAACAGTATATAAATATGCTAAGTTACAGTAATTTGGTTAGTTGGGGTTGGCATTAAGCTTGCAAACATAAAGTTGTATAGGTTCATCTATGATTTAAAAAAAAAAAAAAAAAGAATGTGTACAATATGACAAGCTGGTGAACATAAAATTCTCCCGAAATGAAATGCCCCCCCCTCCCCCATATTTCCATTGAAAATAAAATTTGATCAAAATTAATACTCCTTTGCAATGCAGTAACACATAAGTAACTAAGAAATTTTAATAATTATAGCCAAATAAAAGATACAGTTCTTATATGTAGGATTTATAACAAAATTTCAGAGAAAATTTTTACAAGGCTATTTTTATTTAATTATCTGGAGTATGGGGGCGATGCTTCTTCTCGGTTCGGTTAACAGAAACAAGTCGGACGTAGTCTTTGTGGGTGTAGTTAACACAGCAAGCAGGGCGCAGAACCTCCTAATATTCTAAAACATTAATTCTAATATGTAATATATTACTTAGAATTTTATTTTGTTCAGTTAGCAAATATTTCAAGCGTTACCTTTCTGAGTAATATCATTACAAGATATTGTATTCCAGTATAATATATATATATATATGGAATTTGAATTTTTATAACAGGCAAAAATTGCATTATCTAAAAACGGAGCTCAGATTTCATTAACATCAGAGGCAAAAATGAAATGTTCTGCGCACCGTAATAAAAAAATTAAGTGATCACACCCTCCCAAGCATCTGTAAAATAACTTATTGTTAACGGGGTATTTTTCTATTTTGAACAGTAAACTACGCTTTTTGGCATTCCTCTAAATTGTTATGTTTTTAGAGAAATAATTTTATGTATTTGTGATTAAATCAATTAAATTTTATCTTCAGCAATTGATTCGAAATTTCGCTAGCATGTTTATGTGCTAGTGGCATTTACAGAGTTTAACACGAATATGCAAATTCCATTTACAATTTAAAATATTGTTTTAGAGGAACGACTAAGAGCAGGGCTAATTTTTATTTTATATTAGCGAGAATTTTCCTTTGCAAATGCGAATGTGTTAATTTTGCCCAGGGACAAAACAAACTTCCATAAATGTGCAATAAATACTCAAAAATTAAAATACAAAATTGTATGAGCCTGGTATCCCATTTTTCTGACAAATACATCCCTGCTTACTTCCATATCCGATTGCTTCTTTTGCCTGACTTTTTAGATACTCTCTCGATTTCATGAAAACAGTATATATGCTTTAAGACCTTAGTAGCTCTTGCCTAAAAACTGCAATGGAATGTTTTCAACTAAAAAACAATGAACTAGTTCATCATTTTTGTGTTTGCCAGTAAGAATTTCAGAAATTCCTAATACTTTTTAATGTATAATTTATGAACTTTATTTTTGCTTACAATATCTGTGTTTGAATAATATTTTTTTCATGCATGTTTAAAACTTTTTAGCATGTCAGCTGGTTTTGGAGGGGGCTTCAGCCCCCTAAGCCCCCTCCGTGGGTGCGCCACTGATTATTGCACTGCTGAATGACAAAATTTCAAAGATGAAATTCTGTTTTTCAAAGTTCATTCTTATTTATTTATTTATTTATTTTTGCATATATGTGTGTGTTTTATTGTTAAAATATATTGTATTTTTGCAGCTGATTAGCAAAATACATAATTTTTTCATAGCTTTTTTTTTTTTTTTTTGGAAGGGTCTGTTTTAAGCTTGCTGATTTTTTATGAATGTCCACTTTAAATTTGCTTATTTTTTCAAAAAATCCATTTAAACATTGTCTATTTCTGTAAAGTGTTTGTTTTCAAATCAAAAGTTTTCTTAACTTGACTTATGAAGAGTATACAAATTTCTCATGTTATTTTTATTTATTTATTTATTTTTGTGTGTGTGTGAGAAAATGGGGAAAAAAAAAGCAAGATTCTCATATTAACTTTTTCTTTAATAGGAACCCTCATTATTGTTATTTGCTAATTGTGTAATTCTTGTATTAAATATAAAGTTTTAAGCATTGCTATATTTTAAACCTTTCTGTTATATTAAGAGTTAACTGGTTTTTCTCATTTTATACATACAATAAACAAAATGTCACTTTTTGTTTGTTTGTTTGTGTGTATACATGTATGTGTTTGTTTTTCCAAACTTTAAATTTAGGATAAATTGGCTTTTTATTTTATTTTTATTTTTTTAAGCAAAGTAAAATTTTTGATTTAAACTCAATGTAATAGATTATTTATTTTAAAAATAAATAAATAAAAATATTTTAAATGCCATAAGTTTAGGGTAATACATACTTGCCAACTTTTCCGGTTTTCCCGGAAGATTTCCGGTTTTTTAACGTATTTTCCGGTCTTCCGGACAGATGATGAAATCTTCCGATTTTACAAAAGTCGCGGATATCGTTCGTTTTAAAAAGAAAACCCAAATGTTCAAAGAAAACTCCTGATTACCAATCTTTTTCCATCCATAACATAAATGTCAATATTCATTTCAAACTTGCTTTATGAGATTCTAGAACATGTAAAGAAATAGAATTGTTAAATATTTTTTGCTGATGTAATTATTTTTTACCCCCCCCCCCTTTCATTTATTTCCAAATAGTGATCAGCAATCAAATGTTCTCCAGAAGTCTTTTGTTTCCTAATCTTTATCCATCTGCAACATAAATGATAATATTAATTTTAAACTTCTTTCATTAGATTCTAGAAGTACAGTTGAAAGAGTTTAATATTTCTTACTCTGTAATTATTTTTGTAACCCCCCCCCCCTCCCCCCGGATTGTGATCAATGATCAATTCT
This sequence comes from Salticus scenicus, assembly GCA_963930645.1. Taxonomy (NCBI): domain Eukaryota; kingdom Metazoa; phylum Arthropoda; class Arachnida; order Araneae; family Salticidae; genus Salticus; species Salticus scenicus. Next base: position 28,112,008 of record OZ005660.1, read on the forward strand.
AGAAACAATAAAGCAATGGAAGTGCTCAATATTTTTCACGTATGTAATTACTTTTAGATCTTTATTGCTGAATTTAATGAATCTGTTTATTTTTCCTCAATTAAATTAAATATTTGTATGTCATATTTATACCAAATGTGTAAACATGGGGAAAAAAATTAAGAATAATTTTTTCAGGTAGGAAAATGTTTTCCAAATCAATTTAAGAAAATTAATACTTAGTTGGTTTTATGCATGTTTGAAACTGATAACTAGCTACTGCTACTTTTTTTTAATATGTATGATTAATGTACATACACAAAAATCATATTCTATTTATTTAAAAAATTAGTTATACTTTAACTTAACTAAGTTTTTTGTCTATTGTTAAATAAATTTCTTACAGATTCTGTTTTGTAGATATTTATATGTTGAAGAGGAATAACTTCATTTAAAACTTTTATATATTTAGTATAATCAATCTATATTAAAATGTTTTAATAGATTGCTTCTAAATTTTGAAATTGTAAAACTGTATTTCCCCCCCCCCCCCTATTTAATGTAATAAACATGTAAAAAAAAAAAAAAAAAAAAAAAAAAAAAAAAAACTTCCCTTTTTTTGTGAAATTTTCTGGTTTTTCAACCAAAATCTTCCCTTTTTTTGTTAAAATTGGTTGGCAAGTATGGGTAATATATGTTTAGGAAAAGTGTGTTAAGTTTTTAAAAAACTTTTTTTTCAGGGAGAATATTCAGTTTTCAAGATGTCAGGCTTGCAAAATGGAAATAACAAAGTTTCAATTTTAACCCAGTACAATCCTGAATCAGAGGTATAATATATTTTTATTAAAACCTATTTTGTATTTATCGGTATTGCATTTGAGTATGTATAATTAAATAAGGTTAACATGCTAGAAGTGAATTAAAATAAGGTTATGTTTCATTGATTGCTTCATTGCTTATGCTACTATGCATTTTCCTTCATTTGAAAAATTCTTTTTATATAAGTTCATGGATAAAACATATGCTTGGAATTTGGAAACCTCTGGATGGCCCTTACTTACATGGTAAAGCCAAGCATATGATTTAATTACCGTCCACAGGGGCAAATAATGGGCTCTTCCGACCATTGTCTGCTCAATCACGTGATAGAGGAAAATGAATAATCGAATTCAATTAAATATTGTTCTTAAGAACAAAAATGTTAATATTTAATATAAAATAAAATAAAAGTAATATTGTGCCTTTCTAAACAGTAGAATAGTTGTATTTGTAAATTTAATAATTTTTTAAAAACACTTTATGTGTTTATTTATTTTCAACTGTAAGAATCGATTTTCGTATGTTCTAGTGTAACTGTAACATTAACTGATTTAGCAATAAATAATAGCTTGTTCTTGTGGAATGTTTATGGATTATAATTTGAAATTTTAAAATGTTTTCATTTAATTTGTGTAAAAGTGTTGCAACAAGTTAATTAACTTAGTTACTGTTCTAAATAGATTTGCGCCGTACGATGCTGCACTGTCAATGATTTAAGTATCAAAAATCAGAGTTTTTAACAAGTTCTCTATGAACATCAATAATAAATATAAACTAAATGATGATTGTAAATGTATACAGCAAACAAAAGAGGATGAATAATGATATAAAATGGATTAAAAATGATGATGTATAAAAAAATAACACAGATTAAATACGATTGATCAAAAAAAAAGAATAGAAAATATGTTATTTCAGCAATCGCTATAGATAAACAGGACTTCGTCTGCTATTTGTTTTTCCTCTATCATGTGACCTCTGATGTCAGGTGGGAAGAGCCCATTACCAGATCATTGCACAGTGACCTACTATGTGACAAACCACCTAAGATGAATGATTTAATTTTGAAATGAATTTTGAGTTCCAAGGATGATTGCAGCCAAAATAATAGAAATTATGCACAGCAATAGAAGGACAAAAAGGGAATTAGGAAAAGATGGACTATCACAATTTAGATCCACAACTAAAGGGGAAGAGGAGTTTCTTTGTAGTATTAGTATCCCAATAAAATGCTAATACATTGAGCACATGACGGTGCAGAACTGTTTAACAAGGATTGGACATCGCCTTATCTTCAGTCCCTTGCGCAAGAAACATTAAAGAAATTGTAACAGCACTAAGAAAGCATAAACAAAATTATAAAATTATAATTATAAGATAAAAAAAACTTTTTATATACCATGTTTTAAATTTTCTAATGAATCATAAAACCCTTATCAATGTGCATAAATTTTTTAAAGTGATAATGACATCAATTTTTGTGAGACTCGCAATTTTTTTTTTTTCTTTTTGGCTTTTGGCAACAATTAAATTATAGCTAATATTTTAATGCTATTAGGATGTTAATATTTTCATATTTTAATTAATTATAAGAAAACTAATCAAAAATGCGAAATTCAGACTTCGAAGTATTGTGTTGTCACTGTGTTCTGAGCTACTGTGAAAGTTTCAAATGTCTAGCTAGTAGGTAAGTTAGTTAAAATTCGATTGCAAGATTTGTACTGGACAAACAAACAAACAAACAAGAATAGAAGTTAATAAAAACATGGTAATAAGGCATAAACAGAAATAATAAATAGAAATAAGTATAAGGGAGAACTGAGCATAAAAATAAGTGTTAAATTGCAAATGATAAAATTAAGCATATAAATTAATAATAATAAAAACCCTGAAATAATAAGTAAGTTATAAATAACTAAAAACAAATAATAGTTATTCATTTATGTAAGTATAGCATACATACATACTATCTCCACAATGAAAAATCCGAGTACATGAGCAGAGTTGCTAAATGGGATTTGGAAGCTATTAACTTAGGAATGCAGAGGGCTAAATTAGGAGAAGCCTCGAAGACACACTTGAAACATATGCTTATTATAGAAATAACTGGACGAATAGATAATTTTATTAACACATTAATTAAATCAGTTTTTACTATGAAAAAGATAAAATTTCATACTGCATTTAACATTGCTAAAATAATTAAACAAGATACATTTATTAAATAAAAGCATAATGGAACATTAATTAAAAATCACATAAAAACATAACCATTTAATGCTATTGCTCTAACAAGTCACAAATTGAACTGTATAAACAAGGAACTTAAATCAAGATTGCTTATTTAGATGGTATTGCACATGCATCATTAATTGAAGCAGGTTAAATTTTCCTAAGGCAACCTTACAAGAAAGTATGGAAATGATAGCTATTGCAGCCTGAAACTAGAACTTTAATATTTTTGAAGTCAGCCATATAATCTGTTTCAACTGCATGGTTAATCAATTTTGATCGAGGATTGCCTTTTTTATTGGCACTTTTGAGTTCTTTGAGGTGTATATCAGCAAAATGCCCTGCTTGTCCTACATAGTATGATTAATAATTGCTACAAGGAATACAGTATATAACACTGGTACATTTGAGTGTGTGTGTGTAGGGGGGAAGTGAGGATAATACATATAAAATTAGAAACAAAAATTAGATTTTGAGGTTTAAATGCAGAAGAAATATTAGCAGTTTGTTCGATGCGATACATACTGATGAAATGCTAGAACAATGGCAGGAAATGTTTGTTTTTATGTGATTTTTAACACTAAAAGGCTCTACCCCTGCTTGCTTTGCTCATCAACCCCCATGTTAGTTTACCCAGCAAGTTTTACCTACTTTGCTGGTTACAGTATTTAAATGAATTTTCAAAATAATAATAATAATAATTCAAACATTTAAATATATTTTGATTGGGGACTAATTTCAGCAATTCAAAACCGCGGCCAAATCCCACTATACAGCCGCTAATGAAATGTAAATGACATTTAATTATTTTTGTTTGATTATATTGATTAGAAACATGATTAATTTAAAATAAATTAAATATGCATTCATTAGTTTGTGGATGACAAAATCAAATTAAATAAAACTTATAAGATCATTTGATTAATTGAAATTAATATTTAAATAACAAATTTGAATAAATATTTTAAAACTATTATGATATAAAGTTATAATGAATATATAAAGCTATTATAAGTTTTATCAGAATTTTTTAATGATAGAAGTTTAACCTTTCTTTCTTCCTTTTTGTTTTTAAAAACTTCATATGTAAAAAAAAAAAATGTTTCTTTTTTATGTTAAAAATAAATAAATAAATAAAATGTTGTACACATTTTATTTTTGATGACTCAAATAAAAATATCAGGGGCAAAATGCAAAAATTGCATAATGCATAACATTAGAAAAGAAAAAGGGGAAAAAATAAAAAATATATATAAAAAATTGTCAAAATCAGAGATTTGTTACTTACTGTATTCCACAATTATCTGATATATATTGTAGCAAAATTTGATAAGATTTCCATGAATAGTTTTTGAATCCATAAAATTTTTGTAACTAAAATGTTTTACCCTAATTCAATATTAAATTTCACCTGAAACAATGCTTTGACATACAAACTGTTTGTTTCACCATGTTTATCACACATTTCTGTACAAAACTACCAAATTTCGTGTTTTTATGTGAAACAGTTTTTACAGCATAAGCTAAGAAATTGGAAAAGATCATAATTTGAAAAACTGCAGCAGTAGTATGTATAACCAGACTTAAGACAGGACAGAAATATAAATATTAACACAACCTTAAAAACGATTTAGTTGCTACTCTGACTCTAAAATCTGCTTCCTTACCTATATATATGAGCAATGATTGATTCACTTTGTCATTCTGACTGATGACGATATGCATTACGCTACAGAAACTAGTCTGTGCTTAAAAATTTAACATTGGCGTTTTTAACATTGTGTTAATATTTATACTGACAGCAGTAGTAGTTTTTTTTTAGAGTAGAGAGATGTATTCTATTATGCTTTTTTTTAGTGAATGCTTCTTATTTGATTCTTTTAACAATTTTAAATTATTTTAATGAGATCTAACATTTTAAAACTATTTTAAATTCATATTGCGTATTTAAAATCACTTTCTGAAATTAAAACTAACAGTTTTTGACTATTATTTACCCCCTCCTTTTTTAATTTGAATTTCTTACCCTACCCCCCCCCCCCCCTGAAAGTTGTATAGATTGGCAATATTTTCACTGTTTTGGCGATATACTCGAACTTTAAAAGAGTATTTTTTTCAATTCAGCTTATACACGGGTTTACAATTTTGGGCAAATTTCTGCAGGGAAAAACGTACTCTCGGCTTATATATGGTAATTGCTGAAAAATATGTGTTTCAACCTGAATTTGAAAATGCAAAATTTTTTTATCGATTAACAGTCTTCCCTTGATCTGTTTGTGGTCATACATATGATTTCTCATTCACTAATCTCCAGTTTTCTTTGCAACACACCCAAGTTTTAATTAAATAAATAAACACTCTTTGATATTATATTTATCAAGTCTGTTGCTTTTAGGTATTCAAGATAAACATTTGCCTAAAAAGAATTATTAATTATATGTACAAGATGTTTGGTAAAATGGACACACTGTTTCTTTTCTACCCATATCCTTACTGGGCTCATGTTTTTCACTAGACTCGGAATAAATATTACTTGATAGCTCAGAATTATCATCTTCTGTCTAAGAGATATTAAATTCACTGTCCATTAATTCATCATAATGGCTAGTTTCGCATGCAATAATAATTAAAGAAAGGAAAATACAGAAAATAATACAAAAATATTGTTTTCTATTCAAGTCAGGAAATATTATAGCAGAAACGTAAAGAAAGTAGGACCAGATATGTCATTTCTTTGTAATATTCAAAAATGAAAAAAAATAACTGTAAAATAGACAGTGATGTATAAGTATCAATGAACTCACTTTCAACAATGCCATTTTTTTCATGTGACATGACAGCGACTGTATGGGTATAAGAAAGCTGAACATATGACATGTGACACCGACTAAGAATGGGTTAATGAAATAAGTTTATTATAGTATTTACTATACTGCCTTGCCTAGTTTTTCTTTTTTTCAATAAAACTTTTCTATTGATTATTTAAAAAAAAAAAAAAAAAACTATAAAAATAATATTCTATATATTTCAAAGTGCCTTTAATTTGTCTTTTAATTAAAAGATTGACATTTTTAAAGTTTTTGTTTGGAATGTTATTTAGTGATTGATAGTGATGATTAAAATATTGTTATAATGTGAATAGTTATTGTTAAAGTTATTTATAAATTTATATGCTCTTTTTTTTTTTTTATAGGTGAAATTAATTGTATGTGCATATAGAGTTCACCGTAGTATTGCATGGTTTCCAGCTCAAAAATTAAAAAGTGAATTTGCCGATTAAGTCTGGTGCTCTTCATTATTGAGGAAAAGTATTTCTTATATTTATGTATTTGTTGCCAAAATGAATCCATCTTAGATCCTTTCATTTGTAAGGAAACCTTACTATCCATTGACTTTAAAGTTTTTAAGATCTGTTTTATGGTATTAATCGTCGATATTAATTAATAAGCTTATAGTCTTGAATTTGTTTTTGTTTTGTTGTTGCTTTTTGTAATTGCCAAGATTTAAAAAAAGTAAATTGATAAATATTTTATTTCTGTTATTTATTTATTTTTATTATTTTTATAAGTGAAGTACAAGACGATTATTTATAGTTCTTTAATACTTTTCAATATTTATTGGAACTTTGTTCTCAAAATGTATATTTTCTTCTATTTTATGAAATATTAGATACATTTATTAAGGTTATTATTATTATTATTGTCGTTACAATTTCTTTTGAATATCATTTATTTAGTTTATAAAAGAATGATTAAACTAGGATTCCATTCTTGTAAATAAAGTAGAACCTTTTATTTCCTTTATTGCAATCATTACTATAAAAAATAACTAATTAATGTTAAGTGAGTTTTATTTTAAATACATTGTTATGTATATACATAAATATTATATTGTACATAATAATATATCAACCGGTAATTTCATTATATGCAATTTTATCTTTATCTGTAATGATTATAATAATTATAAATTATTTATATTCTTTTTCTGTTAAATATTAACTCATTAGGTGCCAAAGCTCCTGCTGTGGGAACATTTGTTTGAGAATTTTTTTCTCTACAAGTAATTAAGATAGATAAATATATTTCTTAATTTTTTCATTGAATATTGAAGTGGTTAGCTTTGTTGGTAATTTTTTCAAAAAGTTTGTAATGTAAGTTCTATTTATTTATTTATTTTTTAATTATTCAAACAAAACTGCCTGCTTTTGTATAAGGGGAAAAAATAATAACCACCAAAAATAATTCATTCAAGTGTAGAGTTTTCAGGGATGAGATTTTTCAGCTTTTCAGCTGATTTCAGCTTTTTTGTACATTTAGCTTTTCAGCTTTTTTATGTTTCTGATGTGCATTTCTTCCTTTTTTATACATTGAAGATTAAAATAAATATTTATTACTCTAATATAATAGATTTTGTCATCAAAATTCTAGTATTTCATTTCACTGTCTTACCTTTGCGTACAGTTTCAGCTTTTTCATATTTTTACTAATCTCATCCCTGAGTTTTAAAACAATGAATTTGAAATAAAATAGTTCTTTTCTTAAATTATAACAAACAAAGATCAAGAAAACTAAATTAAAAGGATTTTGCAGTTTATGTACATTTATTCTGTCCCCATTAGGTGCTAAATCTCCTGTTTTATAACCATAATATTTAACAAAATGAAAAAATTTTAATTATTTAAACTACATGTGATTAGAAATGCACATTGAAACCCAAAATAAGCGAAAATTAAAAAAAATTTCAGTGTGATTCATGTAACGGCTTTTAATGGGTTAAGTAAGGTTACAATATGTATTATTGATTTTCGTGAATCATACACAAATTTTTTATAATAATTAATCATGATTGCAGTAAAGTAAACAGACATAAATGAAAGTTCTTCATGAATAAAGTTGCTTGTTTGAAACTTTTAGTTATTTATGATTAGATTACAAAATTATATGCATTTTTTTTTTTTTCAATCTTTATTCATAGTTTTAAATTTGTAAGATTTCCTTACATCTGAATACATTGTACATGTTCATTGGAAATGTCTCACTCTTTCTTCATCTTCAGCTATTCTAACTGTGATATATGCCCTCTTTTTTAATTAATCATGGGCACATTTGCGCATTATTTTAACTCTAAAATGTGGTATTTATAAACTTTTTTCCCAGTTGTGTTTGCAGTAAAAAAAACTGAATTGCTTTCATCTGTCCAATTCTTAATCCATTAATGCCCTTTAGCTCAAATTTTGAGCTAAAACTTCTTTCTAAAATGTTATTTTCTACTGAGATTAATATTATAATTTCTGTAAGAAAAAATGTTTTTGAGTTTCTTGTGAAAAAAAATAATTAAGAAATTATTTACAAGATTTTATGATTGTTATTAACTGAAATACTTATTATTATTATTATTATAATTTTTTTTTTTTTTTTTTTTTTGAGGAGAGGGGGGGGGGGGGGGGGTGATCACTCTCAAAGTTAAAGAAAAGCATAATTGTCCTGGATAAAATAGTTGAAAAGAAACTATAAGTGCAATTTGATTTTTCCTGTTTTTTTTTTTTTTTTTTTTTTTTTTTTTTTAAATAATTTTTTTTATAATACTTTAAATGTCCATTCATCCCACATTCAACTTTATTAAAATGTTTAGCATTTGGATTGATAGCCACATTAGTTTTGAAAACACACCAGTTAACCCATGAACCATGAATATTTTTTACATTTCTTCTTTTCTCTTCCTTTTCCAAATGCTGCAAAGCTTTTAAATATTAAAATCATGACTTGTTAGTTCTGCATTAGCATAATTCATTCATTTAGCAATCTTTCAAATTGCAAGTCAAAATTTGTTGGTCTTTAGTGTGAGTAGTTGTTAAACAGATAGGTCATAAAATGAGAAATGCCTGTATTTATTTATGTGTTGATTACATTTTTTTTTTTTTTTGTACCTTATTATTATTATTTTCTGAGGAGGTTATGTAAAGAAAGAAATAATATTTTCAAAAAGTGAAGGTAATGGATTATGAAATTTATAAATTTCAGTAGGATTTTGATTCTACCTTTAATAATGATAGGATATATAAGTTCATATTTAATATCGGAGTATGGCAACACTAGTTTAGAAATCAATGTCTTATTATTTTTGTATCTCATTCACTTCCACTTAGGGCATTAATGGATTTTCACCAACTCTGTGTACAAAGTGTAAATGTTTGTCTTGACATTTCTTTAGAGTTTAATGGTAATATGAATGTTCTTATAAATGCACTCATGTGTATATGTATGCAACTAAATACTTGTCTGTTGTAGAATAGGACATGCGACAGACTTTTTGTCCAATAAATATAATTCCACATTTGAAAATATTTATGTTAATTATTTGTCTCATTCATATGTGCTTCATATGAGGCTATGCCAGAAAAAATTATATAATGTTTTGTTTAGGTAATTACGAATAATTTTTAAAGTGTCTATGATGTGATTGTTTGAAATCGGAATTATTAAGGTATCTGTGTACAATTTCTGGAGAAGAAGGTATATTTTCAACTTAACATGTTAATGAACAACAATAATAATTAGAATTTACTGGAAAACTTATTTTTCTAAAAAGTAAAAATAAAATTTTTTAATTGTGATAGCCATTAAAGAAAATGTACAGTTCAGGAGGTTTGGTTAGCTATTACTTATGTATATAGTTCTATAAATCTTTCCTACTGATAATTTAAATTCAATTAAGAGTATTTTTTTCCTAATAACAATGATATATATAATCTTTACCATATAAATATATGGTAAAGATTATATGTTTTCATAACTATTAAAAATGGCTGTTTAGTAAATAAGATGGTCTAGAAAATTTTGAAATTTATTAATCTGTGAAATGTTTTTTACATAAATACATGTAAAGATTTCTTCATGTTGACATTACTTACAAACTAGGATAATATTATAATAATGTAAGATTTTATAATTTAATGGCATAGTCTCATGTAATTAAGGCTTGTCATTCTAATTATGATTATGAGGGTATTTATTTTACTGTTGAAATCTTGACTGTTTATTACATTATCTGATTAGAATTTGGAAACGTGTGGAGATATTCTTCTTTGACTATATGGATAAAATACAATTCTACGTATTTTTTTTTATCCTTGTTTTTGTAATTCTCATTTTGTTCATGCTCTTTTTTTTCTTTCTAACTATGTGTTTTACATTAAAAATATTCTAATGTTGTATTAATTTATTATTTTATCAGTATTTTTATTTATTTATTTATTTTTTTTTTGTTTGGCTTGTCATTGTTATTTATATGCTATTCATGAATGCCCAATAATACATTGTAGAATGGAAGAAACATTGGTCATAGAATTTTAGTCTATTAAAAGCTGGTGATGATAGGACTAATTTCAAGTAATCAAGTTTAAAACATATGCAGTGTAAAATCTTATGTGAACTCGTTAAAATTTTAATGAGTAATCAAATTAAAGAAGCAATTTCATAGTCAAGGCAGCACATATCAATTTTATTATTATTATTATTATTATTTGAAGGCTCTTGGGCATTCATTAAACTCATTTATATTAGGTTGTTGCAAAAGTTCATGTGGACACGGATCATTTTATTGCCTCCAAAGACGAGAGCTTCTATTGCCGTGGCATATATTTGTTACCCGAAAAATGGGCAAAGGTTGTAGAAAGTAATGGAGAGTATTTTGATTAAAAATTGTCATTTGATTTGATGTATTTTTATGAAATGAAGCAATAAAAAACCACACGAACTTTTGCAACGACCTAATATTTATTTCTTTGTGCCATATTTGTTATATATTATGATTGTGTGCTGGGTTGTGTAAGAGTTATGACCATTTACACCTTTATGTGTTCATTAAATTCATATTATATAGAATACAGAATGAATATATTTTGTGGTTATTAAATAATAATATTCAAAAGCAGTCTAATGTAATGTCAGTTTTTATTTAAATATGAGCTATTTTTTGTTTGACTAAAAGTAAAACGTTTTATTTAATAATGCAATTTATGAATTTGTAATAATAATGAGTTAAAACTCTATCTACAAACTTTAAGATTGCTTTGTACTTAGTGTTTTTGAATATTGTTGTTTGTTTTTATTTGGATGATGTAGGTGTTCTGTGATCTAGTGCTTTTTTTTTTTTTTTTTTATTGGTTTATTATTTTGCTCAATGGTGTTTTAATTATATTTTCTAAAATATTTTTCTGTCTGGTTAAAATTAAAAAAATTGTTTTACTTCAAAGTTTATTTTTGTGGTTGTGTGTATGTAATTTATTATATGTTTTGTTTAAAATATCTATTCCTTTGTTATTTATATGCTAAAATTTTGATATTTTATATTGATATATATTCATTAACTTATATTATTAGCTATTATTTTGGTTTGTAAATCTGTATTGTTTTTGTTTATGTAATAATGTGTGTTTAAAAGTTTTCATGTTATGATATAAAATATATTTATACAGTAATATGCCATTCTTTGTTACCTAAAATTTTCTATGTTAATTCAGAGTTTCAAAATAATGTACATACAATTTTTTGTCTGACTCTCATATGTATTTCATATTGCATTTATTCCAAATAATTGAGTTTTTGTTTTATTCGTTAAAGGCTTCTTAATAATAATAAATAAATAATTAAAAAAGTTATTTAAGTCATGTTACTTTAATTTATTCATATATCGAATTTTGAATTTAAATTTTTTTATATTGATTTGAACAAAAATGTCTAATTACAGTTTACATATGTCTTCATAGTTTAAAAATATTAACAAATATATAATAATATATATCTATGTAATTAAATTATTTAATTTTTTAATGAAAGCATGTACTCTAATTTACATAATTTCCAGTCTTATACTTTTTCATTCCAAAATAACTTAATTGTGGAATATTACTGTATCTGAAAGAGAGAAAAATTAGTGCAATAAGTTTAATTGCAATACTGACATTTCATATGTATCTATGCATGTCTCTGTTTTATTAGAACTTTGTTTTGATGTATGTTTTGAATATATGCTTGATATTTATTATTTAGAAAGTATTTTTTTTTCTCCAAGATGTTTCTTCCAAAACACTTTATTACCATTAACAAATTTATACATTAAAGATTATATAAATTTAATTTTAGATGGCTGTTTAGTAAATGAAGATTTAAAGTTGACCTTAAAACAGGAGGGATGGAGGAGACTGTTATTAATAATGTGAAAATTCTTAAAAGTATTTTATCTTTAGAAAGTTAATGCAAATATACTTTTAATCATAAATTTAACTATAACCTAAAATGTAAGGAATGTTTATAATATAGTAAAATGTACAATTTTGTGTTTAATTTTCCAATGCAGATAATCAGAATTTAAAATTGGTATCTGTTGATTATAATTTACTTTATGCTTTGATTTAATCAATACCTCTAATGTGTAGCCTCTAATTATAACCTTATATATATATATTATAGCCGATTTTATGAGGGTGCCTAATTGGAAAGCATTGTTTTCAAATTTCCTGATATTTCCCTGTAACTAATTTTTTCCATGTTAAAAATTATGTTGAATCCAGTGTTGCCAACTGTAGATATTTGTCCCCATGCATAGGGACTATTAGCAGTTTTTTCAATTTGATGGGGGCAGATTTTGAATTCATAGGGACTTTTGGAGGCACTTTTGTAAAAAAAAAAAAGTTAGTGTTTTCCATGCATTTTATTTTTTCACTTTTTCATTAGAGAATTTTACCTTCAATATAATGACATTTTAAGCTTTCAGTAGGGACATAGTGAAATTTGAGTTGGGAACACTGTGCTGTTATGCCCCCTTTTTTTTAACGTGACTTGGGAAAATCTATTATTTTTTGAACTTTTATTTCTTATATATTTCCCAAATTCCTTGATTTTTCAAGAAATATAAAATTCCCTATTTTTTAAATTCCTGTACAGTGTACACTCTGATTTATTTATTAAGTAAAATCCCAATTTATTTTGCAATATCATTATTAATTATCTTCAATAAATTAAAATGAAAGTTAAATTGTTCATGAAACTTAAAAAAAAAAAAAAATTAGAACAGCCATTCATATATGTTATTTTGATGCTAACAATTCAATAATTAAAATTAAAAAAATGTCAATCCTCCCAAAAAGGAGGGTGGATAAATTTAGTAAGGGTTACATATGTCTCAATTTCAAAATGTCTGAAAGTTGTTTTTCATTTAAAACATTTGGTAATCCTTATTGATAAATAACTATAATAATAAAAATTAACTTTGATCATATTTAATCTATATTGGTGCTTAATTTAAATTGTGGTACATAAAGTGTTTTGTGGAAGGATTGTAAGCAAAGACATTTTTATGTGGTAGAACATCATTTTTCATTTGTTTATTTTCCAAATTTATTTTTGTGCATATATTATGACAATATATTCTACTTTTATGAATGAAGTTTTTCATACTTTAGTGTGTACTTGAATAAACGTCATTGTTAAGACAGAATTGGTACATATATAATCTCTTAGTTTCAAATAAGTGAGTCATATATTTTTTAATTTAAATGTAATTTTGCATGTAATACTGATTTTCTGTTATTTTCATTTTTGAGTATAACACTGTTATAATATTAAAATAATCATTTCATATTGGCTACTTTGATTCTAGGGATAATTAAACAATTAATAATTTTACATCTATTTTAAATGTTCCTAATTTGGTATTATGATTCCTAAGAGGATAGATTATCTTCTGTTTACTATTTACACATTTCAATTATTAACAATGAGCCCTTCCCACCGTCGTCTGCTCAATCACGTGATAGAGGAAAATGAATAATCGAATTCTGAGAATCTAATTCAATTAAATATTGTTCTTAAGAATAAAAATGTTAATATTTAATATAAAATGAAAGTAATATTGTGCATTTGTAAACAGTAGAATAATTGTATTTGTAAATTTAATAATTTTTAAAAAACACTTTATATATTTTCACCTGTAAGAATTGATTTTTGTATGTTTTTGTGTAACTGTTACATTAACTGATCTAGCAATAAATAATAGCTTGTTTTTGTGGAATGTTTATGGATTATAATTTGAAATTTTAAAATGTTTTAATTTAATTGCATAAAGGTGTTACAACAAGTTAATTAACTTAGTTACTGGTCTAAATGGATTTACGTAGTACGATATTGCACTGTGACTGATTTAAGTACCAAAAATCAGAGTATTTAGCATGTTCTTCATGAACATCAATAACAAATATAAACTAAATGATGATTGTAAATCTATACAGCAAACAAAAGATGATGAATAATGATATAAAATGGATTAAAAGTGATGATGTATAAAAAAATAACACAGATTAAATACGATTGATCAAAAATAAGAATAGAAAATTTTATTTCAGCAATCGCTCTAGATAAACAAGACTTCGTCTGCTATTTGTTTTTCCTCCATCATGTGACCTCTGACGACAGGTGGGAAGAGCCCATTTTATTGTTTAGCTCTAAGAAAAACCTAAAACTGTTCTACTGTAATTAATCTTTGAAAAATTTGATTGCGTCTACTATTTTTTGTATAATATATAAATAGAATTTATTTTGAATATATTGGTCATTGCGGCTGTGAAGTATAAATTATTTTGCATGATTTGGGTTCAGAGGAACTTCATTTTTTTCAGGAACTGAAAATGACTGCAGTTATTTTATAGTAATCTATATATGTGAAAGTATGTTGTGGCATGTAGCATGAAAAATCTATGCAATGCTTATGACATATTATTGTGTGTTCATTGTATTATTTTTTAATATATTTGATATTGTGTGTTGTAATGTGTGTCCCAGAGATATTTTACTGTCATGAGATATAAATGCTGAATGTATCCTTTAATAACTGAAATTGTAAATGCATAAAAATAGATCTAACTTTGTTTTATATAATGATCGATTAAGACATGTTTATTGATTTTCTTTTTTAAAAGAATGGGATCTAAAAAATTTAAAATTTAAGGAGATAATATAATATATTATGTTTTAATCTGAATATGTTAAGCTTACATTTTGGGTAAGATTATTTACGTGTATTTTAACAGCATTATTTTTCTGTTCGGTGAGAGCACCCAATATTCTAGAATGAATAATGTGCTCAGTAATTTTACAAAGAATACTTGTAAGAGCAATTGGTCTATAGTTCTTGCATTCATCAGCAGTCTTCCCTGGTTTCAGAATTGGGACAATAATTGACATTTTCCATAACCTTGCCAGTTTTCCCGTTTTCCAGGAGGAATTGATTATTTTTAGAAAAAAGTCTTTTGCGACATTGCCAAAATGTTTAACCATATATCCAAAAACAAGATCACTGCCTGGTGATTTCCGGGGGGTCTCGTTCGTTAATTGCACGATCTAGTTCTTCTATGGTGATGTCAACCGACATTGGGTCATTGCTATCTTGCGATATCGCATCGCTTAGTAGTTTCTTAACTGTGGCACGAACAGATCTATCTTCCTTGCCAAACTCCAATCTACTGGTGCTCGAATAGAATGTAGCCAGCTCATTTTCAATAGCCATGTTTGAAATCTCTGATGGATTTGAGATGTCCACAAAGTTAGACCGTGGATTGGTGTGGCCAGTGAAGCAGTTGTTTAAGGTTTTGGCTACATTCTAGAATTTGGAGTCTTTTCTAGAATCTAGATTTTTGCAAAATTAAGCCTATTTAAGACAGTATTATTATTGTGCTAATTTTGATAATATAAATACAGTAATTTACATTTAAAGAGGCGATCAAGTAAAATAAAAATTTTGTTTTAAACTTCATTTTGACAGATCTAGTTTGTATCAATTCAATGAGGTAATTATGCTAAACTTTTGCTTGAGTGATCTGCAAATTTGTTAAAGTAATGTGTTATCCATCAGAAATAGAATATAAATTATATCTTTATAAATATATTTTCATCTGTTTGTGTGTGTATCTGGTTGTTTTAAACATTTGAGGTAAGTGTTATATAATTCTTAAGTACATTTTTTTTTTTCCATAGAAGTTATCAGTAAATTTAATATGATATCAAAAGAGTTTGATTTTTTATGATTTAAGGTTTTTGCATTTCCCATTTATTATTCTCATGATAGTTAAATATTTCATTTATTTAAGCTGTTAATGTTTGTTGCTACTTAAAACTGCACATTTGTTTATGATATGAAACTTGCATTTATATATATATGTGTGATTAATCATATAGAGTATTGGAATTTTCCTATACCGGTGTTTGTAGAAATATTTATTTTTGTTGATATTAATTTTCTACCTCATTTTTAATTGTTTAGATTTGATTTAATAATTGATTTATCCACTGCCATGTTCCTTTTTTATAAATTGTTCTTTTAGTGCTGAACAGCATTGTCACTGCCGAATATATAATGTGGTGATTGGTTATTCATAGTTGCAAATATAAATGGTAATAGCAATATCAGCGTGAGATATTTACATCAAAATTATTAAATTGTTTGTATTAATATATATATAATTTATTCCTATTCTTTTACAGAATTGCACTAAATTTAGTTTTGCAGTAGAATTTAATATAAAAACAAATAAACAAAATAGTTTTTTTTTCATGGTTAATTGAAAAATCCTTATTTTTCTATTTATATTATTTTTAATTTTGAAAATTCATTCAAAAATAAGGTCTACAATTAGAATTCCCCTTAGGTATAAAAATGAGTTGGGTGCTGCTAATAAATAATATTATAGTTTTAAAAAAATTAAAGAACACGCTTTTATAGGAATGTGAACTAAAAAGCACAAAATATCTATCTTAGTATTAAAATGCAGGGTAAGAGAAAATCCTGTGAGTGACACACCATAATATTTACATACATTTAAATCTTTAATTAAAATAATTTAGAGTTAAACAAAAACCATTTTTAAATAATCTCCCCTGACTGGGCTTGAACGCTAGACCTTTAGGTTTGTAGCGCGGAGCTTTACCTCACAGCCACAGCGTTCACGTAGGGAAAGCTTCGCCACCTGCACCAAGTCCAAAATCATCAGGCTTCTCCTGAGCACCTTTTGGAATGCGCGGGAACTCTCTAAGGAGGATTTCTTTACCAATCCTCTTCTGGTCTTTGACTTCCTAACAGTCAACGAACTCGTGGATCTTGTCTGACTCCGTCAGACAAGGAGGATAAGCAACAACAACACATAGGGAAAGTCTTTTTTTACAATATAAATTTTTTATTTGCTCCCAGAGCGGTTAGTTACAAACATACATACAGGTGAAGCTAATAAAAGCGTGTTAAAAAGGGCAATTTTTAAATTTTGGAGGACAGTTTTGAATTCTTCAGAACACATTTAAAATCAGGACACTAATTTTAAGATTCAGCTATAAGTATTGTCTAAGCTCTACAATTAATACTTTGAGTTTTAATTTTCTTTACTTTTTCTTGTTATTGATATATAAATGAATATTGTTGGCCATGCACAATAGTCTTATTTATCATAATTTATCTTTATTCTTCAGTTTGAAAGTTGTTTTCGCCTAAACTTCTGTAAATATGAGTTAGGATTCTTTTGCAAGATTTCGCATAGAGAAAATTTAATAGTACTAAAATGGGGTTTGAATGTAATTTCATCAAAATTATATGCTTAAAGTGCACTATGAATAACCAGAATTGAAACCTTTTATTTATTATTGTTGTTCTCTTTGTTTTTAGAGTGTATCAAAATAAGATTAAAAATTTAAATCAAAATAAGTACTTTATCTTAAAAGATTGAGATATATAACTGAATGTTGAAAATTGTTGCTCAAATTACAAATTTTAATTGATGCTGGTGAAATTATAATTTTGTTGCTTGTATGTAATATATATTTTATTTGTAAAAAAAAATTAAATGTATATGAAAACACAAGTATTTATCATGTTGACATTTTTAGAGAACTTGTGTTTATATTTTGATAACTTGTATAAAAGTATTCTAAATGTGGCCATTAAGAAAAATAAACAAACAAACATTGTGGAAACACAGAGAGAAACTTGATGCATTCAAAATGGTTTTGTAGCTATCTTTACCACAAGTAGATCTTTTTGAATTATTTTTTTGTACTACAGAAATACTAATTCTAATCCACACCTTCAATGTTACCTTTGTTACCCCTTTAATGTTCTAGATTAAATATTCTTTGAAGTATTTGGTATATTTATTAGGTGAATTAAATCCAGAACTATCGATTACCGATTAAGATTAATACTTCTGACCTTAATTTTATATAGAATAAATAATAATTAAAATTGGTTTACTCACTCCGATATGCCAGCTCAACGTTTGAGGAATTTGACATTGCACACACACAACATGACAAATGAAATAAATGCAAAGTATTTATTTACAGCTCAATGAGTATGTTTAGATTTTGGGTAATTTTAAATCATCCACAATTGTGGGCTTTTATAACATGCCCATATAATTTGATTTAGTAAAGTTACAATATTAGCTGCATACAATCCAGCCTTAACAAGAATTATAAATGACAAAAGTTCTGAAAGTCAATAAAGACATAATATCTTTTGCACGTCAAAACCTTTAGTGAAAAAAGAGAAGAATGAATCTGTGGTATTGCCCTCTTCCGATAAAACAACTTTTACACTTAAAGACAATTCGTTTGCAGACCATTAGATATACTCTAAATAATAACTGTTTATTTCACCAGATTGTTTGTAAAGACATTTTTGATTAATATGCAATAAGATATTCATAATAAAAAATGCATCCTCCCCCTTAATAAAATAGGTTGGACGTTTCATTATAATTTCCTTGCTACTTTTTTATTTCTTGAAAATGTTTATAAACCAGACATCATTAAATTATTTCTTTTTAAAAGTTTAATTTCCATACTTAAAATTCCATGTTTATATTAAGTATATAAAAGTATAGTAATTTTAATTTATTAATGAAAAAAGACTTTTTTCTTCTTGAAGTATGAGATGCTTTTATGCTCCTCTTTTACTGTTTTCATTAAAACAATCATTTTTTTCTTCTTTAAACAAATCTTTATCTAATACAACTAACTATTTAGCATTTAACATCAAATGCAAATGAGGTTGCTCCAATTATTTTAATCTCTTATTCATTGGTTTATTATTATTATTATGTATACCATAAAAAGTTAAGAAAGTCAATCAACATTAAAAAGAAAATATGTTTGAAAACATTGAAATATTAAATGATTTGAATAAATAAATTAATATGTATATTCGAAATTATTTTGGTTAGCAAATTTTACAAAATGATAACTGTAACATATTATAGGCTGATACAGCGATGTTCTTAACCTATAAAAACTCATTTATATCTGATAATATTTTCTTCTCTATTTATTATTTGTTTTTTCATTTAGATCCTTTAATTTTAGACTAGAACTAAGCTATGTGATATATTAAAAAAAAATAAGTAAGCATGCATGTACAGTAGCATTCTTTAGGTTGCAATTTTTGTACTAAAATTTAATGCTTGAATGGCTAAAAAGTTTTTAAAAAATTAATACAGCAATTTCTTAACGTTTGTGAGGGTTAGGATACATGAAAAACTTCTGAATGTCAAGACTATTTTCTTGCGGGAAAAAAAAAAAGGATTACATTCCATAAAATTTTATTAGAATGACAGAACCTTTATGATTAAAGAAATAAATTTATTAATTCAGAAAATAATAAAAAATTATGCACATCTGATTTGTGTTCTGAAATCATAAGGAAATATATATGGGTTAATATGTGCTTGCAACACAACTTAATCTGTAATCTAAAATAACAGGAGATATCTATCAACATTTTTTTACACCCAAGAATATTTGTTACTTTTAAGTGAACAGGATAAAAGAATTATTAAACATCTCACTTTTAACCCCTTAACTGTGTCAGGCATATATACAGGGTGTTTCAAAACTCATGGGCAAAAATTTAAGGGGTGGTAGAAAACATCTAAACAAGCCATTTTCACCATACAATACATGGGTGGAGAGCAAGCAGTGACCGTTAGAGGGCGCTGTAATGGAAAATATAAAGCATGTGTTTTCTTACACATCGTCATTTCTACCATGGGTTTCAACAAGCATGGCGACATACAATAATCAGGGAAAGGCGGACATGCATATTATGTATGGTCTGGCAAATGGGAATGCTCTGGAAGCTGCAAAACTGTTGTGGTATTTTTTGGTCTGACACGTATCTTCTCGGGAAACGCTGCCTGTACAGTCTTGCTGCTTCCAGAGCATTCCCATTCATGAGACCATACAAAAAATACATGCCCGCCTTTTCCTGATTATTGTATGTCGCCATGCCTGCTGAAATCCACGGTAGAAATGACAATGTATAAGAAAACGCATGCTTTATATTTTCCATTACAGCGCCCTCTAGCAGTTATTGCTTGCTCTCCGCCCATGCATTGTATGGTGAAAATGGCTTGTATAGATGTTTTCTACTGCCCCTTAAATTTTTGCCCATGAGTTTAGAAACACCCTGTATATGTTTTTCCGAAGTACGATCTTTTGTAATGTATTGCTACCAGTGAAACTATTGACACGGCTTGAGAATGCAGTAAAATAATCTTCAAAGTGATCTTGTTAGTGTTTTCGGAATATTTACTCATTTTAGAGTTGAAAGAGTAGGGTAGCATTTTGAAGCGAATCTTGTAAATTTTCCTTGTCAGTTAAGGGGTTAATAATTAAGACTACAAAGATTATAACGATTTCACAGATTGATACTAGAAGGAAAAACGTGGAAATTATTATTATTTTGTTTGTTTGCAAACAGTGATTTTGTTAAAATAAATAACTAAATATGACACAGGGACACGCTTACAAGTGTTTTGTTGCATTTTGTGTTTGCGAAAAACCTAAATTCGCAAATGTTCACTGTATTTAAAAATCGCTTATTTTAAGATGTACATTAGAGTAAAAGAATTGCTACAAATATGCGAATTATGGTATAAGAAGTTGAGACTGTATTACTCTAACCAGCTTACCAATAATGCTTACAGCAATTTTGAATGCATATGCCCTTACCCAATTTCTTCTTACTCATATCTACAATTTCGAAAATTTTCTTAATGGCCCTCTTGTAAATTTACAATGTATAAAAAATTTATGCAAGTTAACAAATATATATATTTGTTTATAGCCATTTTATCATTGGCTACATTTATGTTTTTTCTTTTTTATTAAATAATTATTGTTTATTGTGAATGAAAATTTCGATATATATTATTGATCAAAATTGCTTGTTTTATTTGTGTTGCAAAAATGCTGATCTAAAACTGATAAAGCATGTTTGTCTTAAAAAAAATGGATAAAAAAAAAAGTTTGTCAAAATAATAAAAATGTAGTTTCAAGTGTCTATGGGTGTTTATTTGTTCATTAAACTACTTTGACACAAAAATATTTTTAAGTGCTCTTGAACACGGAAGATTACTGAAAATTAATGTAAGTTATTTGGAATTTATGATCCTCTTAAAATGGCAGAAGAATACAAAATTGAGCATAAACGGCCATTTTGAGGATCATAAATATATCAGACAACTTCAAAATAACATTTATGATACTTGTATGAACATGACTGATTACAAATATTCTAATAGGAAAATTTCGTAAGCTATTCGTTATTTAAGATTTTATCAACACAACAAAATTGAAAATTTTCCATATAAATATGCATTTTGAGGATTGTTGCATTGGAAATAGTAGCATGAAAACTAAACTACGCAATTTACCCTAATAAAATAAATTAATAGATTAGAATAAGATAAATATATCAAAGTGAATGGTGGATAGCCTATTAGGCAGGGATTTCAGTCTGTCACTGTGTCAAGCGTTTGGTCAAATTCATTTCTCTTAACATAACTATGTTAAAAGAATGTCTTGTTCTAAAAATTTATGAAAATATATATATATGATGGGGAACTAAGCAGAGTTCACCTATCCCAACTAGTTTTTAATTTCTCTTGAACACGGAAGATTACTGAAAATTAATTTTACACTATTAATGATATTTTTATTAACAATTAAAATTGCAGATTTGAGGATTTAAAATGCACATAATAGTGTTTCTTTTAAATGATACATAATACACATTTCTAATTCGAAAATTTATTTCAATGAAGAGTAGCTTTAGGATGTGACACTTTCTTTATAAAGGACTGTTACTTATAAATTTAAAATTTTATTTTTTGCACAATCCCATTGTATTTTTTCAATGCTGTTACCCAATATTTAAGGAGAAATAAGTGAAATATTTGCAGAAGTGCATTAATATATCTCTGTATTAAGGTAAGTATATTACCCTATTAATACTGGCAGAGTACTATTACTTTTCAATTACAAAAAAAAAAAAAAAAAAAATTATTCTGATATTTGACTAAGAAAAATAGAAAATTGCAATAAGAATATTAATCGTAAACATTGAAAATTTGTTTCGTACCTACATATTTAATTTCTGTAACCAGTGGCCAGTTTTTAAAATTAACCCTACAAGGCACCCAGTTCCATATGTGGAACACCGACTTTAATCGTTCCTGTAGCTATAACAAACACTATTAGTAGCGACATCTCTTGACATCTTGATAGAAGCTACTGACATTTAGCAATGTAGTAATGCAAATCTTTACCTAAAAATGTCGTTCGTGTTTTTGTTATAGTGCACTCAATGTGAAATTTGAATGAAAGTGATACGTTAGTCGTTTGTCTGAATTCAAAAATAAAAAAAAGAATAGTTATTGAACAGTTTTGACTCGAAAAAAATACTGTGTTGTTCTATGTATGTGTGTCCAATATACAATACTATTTCCAAAACAATTCAATTGTACTAGTTTAATACCAAAAAGTACAGTTAAGGCTCAGTGTACTGTACGTGGAACTGAAATAAAAAGTTGATTTTTCCGTAAAATGTGGTTTTATTTATATAAGTTTTTCCTATCTTCTGATCACTAATTACAACCTATATATTTTTGTCACACACTAAAAAAAAATTGAGCCTTGTAGGGTTAAATCTACTAATAAATGTATTTTGCAATTTTTAAATAATCTTTTCTTTTTAAATGTCATTTTAATTACCATCTATAGACCAATATAACATTTTTAGGCATTAATAAAATAAGTACTTTAATTCTAATTAAAATGTATAAATTTTTCTAATGTTATAACCGTAGCATATAATTTTAAATTAAATATCAGCAGAACATAGAACATCAGATTTTAAGTTAAGCCATAACTTTATCCTAACATTATTTAATTATCTTTTAATGTTTTTAATGTCATGAATATAAAAAGTCATTTCATTACATAGGGTTTCTTATGTAGCCTGGTCTCCTGACACCCAAAAACCATGCACAGGGTGGCAACAATCAGGAAAATCATTGAAAAATCAGGGTACTTTGTAAAAACACCCCAAAATCATGGAAGTTTTCATTTTTGCTTTATAAACATTACTAAAAGATAGCCAAATAAGTGTTGCACAGGATTGGCTGCTTTCTAGATAAATCTCATCAAGTTAGTAAAAAAAAAAAATTTCTTTTTTGATATTAAATAATTTTAGTGCAATTTGGGGAATAATTTTATGTTTTGATGTGAATATGCTGTGCAATTAAAATGATTCATACGTTTATAATTTTGTTAATTTCTCTCAAATTTTTTATTTTCCTTTTTGTAAGTGAACACATAAAAAAATAAAAGGATTGATATAGTTTTGTTAATCAGTGTAGTTTTTTGAATTGAAGTGGTTTAGAAAACATGTTACACAAGAGTGTGATATACACAAAATTATGGAATGTATATAGGTAACGGAAATCATGGAAATCTGTCAAAATTAGTCAGGGAAATCAGGAAAAAAATCAGGGAACTTTTTTTCTGAATTTTTGTTGCCACCCTGATGCAACTTTAATATCATGACAATTTTTCAAATAAAAAGTTTATAAGGAAACAAAGTACAATTATAAAACGGTTGAAATTTACTAAAGGCTTCTATAATACTTGAATAAATTAGTCAGATTTTTTTTTTTTTTTTTTTTCCTTATATGATTCATCAAAATATTTACCACTCTTGAAAGAGATGGTAACCATTATAAATCATTTTTGTAAATGACTGTCTTAAGAGAATGAAGATTTGCATATGCATTGTTGAAATATAGCAGTATTAAGTGTATTAAATGGGGGGGGGGATGCTCTTTGCTAACTAATTTTACACACACACACAATATACTCCTCTCTCTTTATATATATTTTGTTTTCCTTCCCCTACAATTTTATATTATTAAAGTTTAAGCCTACACTCTAAACATATTTGGCATTACTTTGCAGATTCATAAATTGATTTTTTAAAACATATTTTTATGTTCCATTGGTTAAAAATAGCTTTAAATTTCAGCATATATATATAAAAAAAAAAAAAAGTTATGTGGGTACCACCTTGTGGAGTGATTGGTATGTATAGAAAATATGGTTAAACAACAAAAATGTAGGAAAAAATTTAAAAAATTCTTTCAAAATAATTTTGAAATTTTTAAAAAATAATTTGAAAAGTTTTATTATACTTAATTTTGTTATAATTCAATGCAATGTGTATGCGAATTTTCCTAAATGTATGATATTACTTATAAAGTCCTAAACATGTTTCCCCATCTTCCTGGGGTCAAAATCAAAAATAGATATCACTAGATATAGTAGTTTTCATAAAAAATATATAGGTAAGTTAAAATACACTAACTTTCCGTAAATGACTAGACACTTTCAATTTAAGATGTTTTGTGAAATATCTCAGATAGTACTGGACATTTTATTTTGAAACTTCTGGAGTGTAAAGAATATGTTTATACCTCATATATTTCAGTGAAAGTTTTGCCCCAAAAGTAAAAGAGGGACCAATAAAAAAATTAACCCTCTGTAACTCATGACCTTTAATATTTTTGTGTTTATTTGTTTCGTAATAATTGGAAAAAAATAAAATACACGTGTTTCAGGTTTTTTTTTTATTTCTCATAAATTTCGAAAAAACAAACAAAAACACCTACAGGCAACAAACACTTTTTAGCATAAAATCCTATAAAATACGTGAAATTGGGTCAAAATCAATATTATACAGTGAATTTGAAACACTTACCTCTTCACTGTTTCAATATAAAACACAAAACACACGAAAAACTATTTTTTATTATTTTTTGAATCAGAGCCGGTCCGCACTTGTCGTTAGTTACCCACTGTCGAGTAATGAACTTCAACTTACGACATACGGCGCCATCCAGTTGTGTTTCTAGATACTAGATTCTCTAACTGTGAGTGTATACGACAGGCTACAGTGCGTGATTACGTTGTAGAACCGATTCTTTGAATTTGAACCACGATCGAACGGTATGTTGCCTACAGTCTACAGTATGGTACAGAGGGTTAAAAGAAAAATGAAAGTATTTGAAATCACCCTGTAAAAAGTAATGCTTGAAATGCGATCTGGCTGTAGTATGTGATTATGGGGAGGGGGGGGGGCTTCTTATTTGTATACATTTTTATGTCTCTACTACATGTAATCAGGAAGATATAATGGTTTCTTTAAAAAGATGAAAAAACAAAATTGTTATTTTTTTAGCTATAATGCACAAGGTATTAAACCCAGTGCAAAGCCATTTTCAGGAAACTTGACATACAATATTAGACACAACATACTGCAATCAGAATGAAAAACTATTAAATATCTAATGAAATATAAGCATTTTTACTAAATATTTTTTTAACTGTGCATGCCCAAGATTTAGTGAAATTTCATTTGCATAATTTAATAGCCAAATGTATTGAGCTACTTACATAGAAACCC
Organism: Salticus scenicus; assembly: GCA_963930645.1. NCBI lineage: Eukaryota > Metazoa > Arthropoda > Arachnida > Araneae > Salticidae > Salticus > Salticus scenicus. Next base: position 28,137,877 of record OZ005660.1, read on the forward strand.
CAAACCAATATTGTATAAACTCAAAAAGCTATACACGATAGAATAATCTGAATTTCAGCTATTTCCAAAAATAAGAAAATGATAATGGGTTTTCTCAAAATATTTATTTACAATCATCGAAAATTGAATTATCAATCATTGAGTCAAAATAAAAATGAGAGTAAAACCCCTTACACATTAGCTTTTTTTTTTGAGAGAAACTGAATAGCAACTCATTCTTTCGAGTACAACTTTTTGAGTTTACATGATACTTGTTTGGGGTTTTTATATAAGTAGCTCAATACATTTGGCTATTAAATTACACAAATGAAATTTCACTAAATAATACACTGCACAGTTAAAAATTTAGTAAAAATGCTCATATTTCATTAAATATTTAATTTTTTTTAAAATTCTAATTGCAGCATGCTGTGCCTAATATTGTATGTCAAGATTCCTGAAAATGGCTTTGCACTGGGTTTAATATCTTGCGTGTTATAGATAAAAAAAGTGACCAATTTTTTAAAGAAATTGTTATATTTTCTTGATTACATGGGGTAGAGACAGACCTGCCAACTCCTAGGGGTGCAAAATTAAAAAACATGTTTGCAAGCATATCTCGGCTCCAAAGTACTTCACAGTAAAGAAATTGCACATAGGAAGACTAGACACAAGTAAAAATAAAGTATTATCTACGATTTAGGAATTTTCTATTTTTAAAGGGATTTTTAGCGGGAAACTTTGCAAATTATGAGTTTTGAGTAGTGCTGGACGATATCAGAAATTAAATATCGCGATATATCGCCAAGTTAATATCGATATTAGCGATATATTGCGATATTTCTTTCAAGGCAGAAAAAAATAGACATTTGTTATTTTTTAAAGACATATGCACACGAATTTTAAAGTATACAAGTATAGAGTGTTTTCCATGTATTTTCTGGTATATTACTACCATAACTTTATCATAAAAAAAAAAAAAAAAAAAAAATCATAAAAAGTGAATTAATGTTTTGTGTTTCTTATAACTTATACTATTGCTTTTTAGTATACCTCTGTATAGTTTATCCTCTATTCTTCCCATTTTAAGCTTTAATTATTTAAAAATCATATTTTAACACAGCTAATATGTGATCTGTGTTTTATTTGTACCAAGTATATCAAAATTCATAATTCTACTAAAAATAAAGCTTCAGAAAAATTGTCTTAAGATGCAGGTATTAAATAAAAATGAAAATTACTTTAATTAGTTCAGAATTGCCATTATAAATAGTTCAGAATTGCCATTGAATACACCTTTTTTTTTGGTTGTAGAAAGTAATATTTTTTACTTAAAACTCTTATATGCATCCTAAATGTCAGTTACTTGTCATTTTTATTTTTGTATCCTCTTACCAAATCATTACAATATCTTTTAAATATATATGTTCAATTCACATTCGTAATAGTTTCACAGTAATTGAAATTTGAATTACATATTATAATGTGTGTGTGTGTCTGTGTGTGTGTGTGTGTATTTATGTATACATTGTCAGTATAAAAATTATATTATTTAAACAAAATTATGTTGAAGTTTCATTTTGTTACTTAAAGTAACTCATTTTGCATTTAAACCAATTTTATTTAACATGTACGGCTTTAAAAATAAAATAAATAAATAAATGAATGGAAAGAGAAATATAAATGCTACATAAAAAAAAGTAATAAACTATTCAATATTATATAATTCTATAAAGAAACTGTCACTGTAAAATTACTGACGATAAAACTTTATTTTACATCAGTTAGATAGCACCCTTTCTCCCTTCCCATGTTATCCAATAGGATTTTTGTCGCTTCGTTTTATAAAAATATTTTATTCAAAAGTAAACTTTTTCGAATTCTGTTTTTTGAATATTACTCTTTGAACAGGTCGTCTTTTAGCTTAGTGAGCAATTTTTCGAAAAAATAAATTTAAATATTTTACTTAGAGATCCACACTTAGAGTCCATAATTTACTTATTGAAATAAGATATTTAAATTAATTTTTTCGAAAAATTGCTCACTAAGCTAAAAGGCGACCCGTTCAAAGAGTAATATTCAAAAAGCAGAATTTGAAAAACTTCATTTTTTAATGAGATATTTTTATAAAACGAAGCAACGAAAATCCCATTGGATAACATGGGAAAGGAGAAAGGAAGCTATCTGACTGATGTACAGTCTTAATAAAAAAAATATTTTATCGAAATATTTAATAATAATAAAATAATATTAAAAAAAAATACATTCCATAATTGCTTATATTTTCAGAAGTTTTTTATTAAACGCTAAGAAAATTTGCAAAAAAACTCTTCTAGTAGATATCAGTTCAGTGACGCCAGATGGTCGAAAATTATTTCCCCAAACAAGTCTTCAAATTTCCCCAAATCACGTTTTTTTTTTTTTTTTTTTTTCGAAAAAATCCCCAACTTGATTTTTACTAAAAAGGGAAAATAAAAATTTTTTCAAAAAAAAAATATCAAGCAGATTTTTCTATGATTTAAGCTCAGATTTTTCCCCAAATGAAGGCAATTTTTGAAAAAATCCCCAAATAACAATAAAGCTATTGAAAGTCTCTAGACATAGGGATAAATCATTATGTTACCAACATTGACAGAAAGTTGAAAAACGCCCCAGATTTGTCCCCAAAAATTTTAGAATTCCCCAAAAAAGTCCCCACAAACATTTGGTCTCCAAAATTGTCCCCAGAAGCCTCAAAACTCCCTAAAATGGGGACAAAATCCCCAATCTGGCATCACTGTATCAGTTCGGCTTTGATGATCTTTATTAAACACATGTTGAAGCATGTTATTGGCCATTTTATATCGACACTTTGAAATAGACCGATATCAATGAACCAATAGCAGGAAAGGAGCTAAAACAGAAGATATTGTTTTCATTCGTCATATTGCCTTTTCTGTGGTTTCCATCACCTACGATATGCATGAATGTAGAGTGGGAATCTGTGAAATCAGTATAGTGTAATATATCAGAACCCATAATAGATATCTCGGATAGGGATATATCGTTTCGACTAATATCCTAGTAAACACACCTGCTGATTATAGGTATTGTGATATTGGAGTATGTCTGATGAATTTTTTCTGAAGGGGTAGAACCGTGACCTTGAACGAAGTCAGCTTATTCACGGGATAATCAAAGCAGATGGCTTTCAATAAATATAATAATTTTTTTTATTATTATTTTTATTTATTTATTTATTTATTTTTTTTTTTATGCGGTGGCCTTTTTAAAGCAGTGATGTTTAGATTTGAGTTTATGAAGGATGAGGAAGTATATGTATATGTGTTGCAATAGAAATCGTTTGGCGTGGGGCTATTTTTTCTAGTTTATCAGTGAGTAATTAGAGGAAAGTAGAAAATGAGTATTAAAATAAGATATTCGGCGCTTTTTTTCTTCCGGTTTCGCTCTCGTTAGCTGTTGTATGTTGGCTGATCGGGTTTCATTCGCTCGAGTTTCGTTCACTCGGGTGCGCACTCGGCAATATCGTTAAAGGGATATATTGGAGAAGCTAGATCTTAAATATTGTTATCGGGATATTAAAAAAATATCGATACTTAGGGATATATTGATAAATAATCCAGCCCTAGTTTTGAGTAGAACTCTATCAAAAATGGAATATTTTTATTCCATTGAAAAAAAAAAGCTATGCGGTTTTATAAGGATATTTCCAAAAACACTTTTTTTTTGTAATTTGCGATTTTTTGTAATTATTATTATTATTTATTTATTTTTTTTTTTTTGGGGGGGGGGGGGAGGGGGGTTACGAGGGGGCAAAATAGAGACACACCTTTTAGCGCTAAATTTGTCTTGGGAAATCTATGGGAGCTGTGGTCACGAATTTTGGTGCTTAGATAGTTTAGATGTATCTAACACCTAAAGTAATGGGATTTATAAAATTACCCCCTTCTCCCCCTTGGGGGGACAGAAGGTAAAAACATCTTTATAAGCATAACTTGGCTCCAAATTGCTTCACAGTGAAGAAATTTCACATGGGGAGACTAGACTTGAGTAAAAACAAAACTTTATCTGCAATTTAGGAAATTTTGATTTCTAGGGAAAGGGAGGGGGAAATAAATTTTTGGCGAGAAATTTTGCAGATTTCGGATTTTTGAGTAGAACTCTACCAAAAATGGAATAAAGATGTTGAAAACAGCCATGTGTCTTCTTTAGGATATTTCCAAAACATGTTTTTAATCTTTTTGTGATCTGCCATTTGTTTTTTTGGAGCAGAGGGAGGGGAGTATGTGTTACGAAGGGCAAATTCGAGACAGATTGCTAAGACAGATTTAGTGCTAAAAGGAGGGACTCGAATTTGCAATTTTTAAGCACTAAATTTGCCCTGGAAAATTTATGAGAGCTGCGGTCATGAAGTTTGGTGCTTGAATTGTTTATATGTATTCAACTCCTAAAGTAACGGGATTTATCGAATTCCCCCTGGGGGGGGGGGGGGGAGGCAAAAGATTGTTGCAAGCATAACTTGGCCCTAAATTACTTCACGGTGAAGAAATTTCGCAAGAGGAGACTACACTTGGTATAAATAAAACATTATGTACGATTTTGGAATTCTTGATTTCTAAAGGAGAGAGGGAGGGGGGAATCGATTTTCAGGGGGAAATTTCAGAAATTCCGGATTTTTGTGGATTTCTACTAAAAATGTTACAAAACAGCCATGTGACTTCTTTAAGATATTTCCAAAGGCACATTTTTCTTTCTTTCTTTTTTTTTTTTTTTTGGGGGGGGGGTGGGTGTAGGAAGTTGCAGATTCGAGATCCCCCTTTTAGCGCTAAATTTGTCTTGGGATCTGCGGTCTCAAAATCTGGTGTGTAAATTGTTTATATGTATTCGACAGTTATTGTTACGGGACTTTATGAAATTCCTTCCCCTAGGGTCGGGTGGCAATAAAAACATTTTCTCATTTGAATTCACTTTAAATTATCTTATAGTGGCGAATTTTGGTGTGTGGATGTTCATTAAGTGTACACATTAGTGGGATTTTGCAAAACGTTGAACTTACCTGCTGGGGAAGGGGAAGTAAGGAGCAGGTAAGTTGTGTGGAAGGCAGTGGGGACCCGGACACCTCACTTTGCGAGCAGGAAAAACCTGTACTGAACACAACGGGAACTTCAACTTAGGCTATTAATAATGATATGTGATTTTGACATCTCATTTAAGTATAGTGTCCAGCGAAGTGGCCAATGCCAGCTAGTAATAATAATAAAAAAAACAATTTATTTAATAAAAATTGTAAGTAAAATAAAATTTGAAGTAGTCAAAGATACAGTTAGGACCTCAAATGCAGCATATTCAAGATTGTAGTCATTCTAGATTTGAAATTAAAATAGTGAAATGAACGGTATAACCCTCCACCTTTACATCCATGATTCTAAATCAAATAAGATATCAAACAAGGAAATTAGAAGCAAAAAAATAAAACTAAAAACAAAATTGTGTACATTATTTTAATTGTTAATTTACACCAAAATAATAAATAAATAAATAAAAAGGAAAATATTCGGTGATTATACAAGAAATTCTGAATAAAATAAAATTAAACTGAAGGCAAAACTGTGAGCAATAATAAGAATATATATATATATATATATATATATATATTATTATTATTATTTATTTTTTTTTTTTTCTGTCACAGCAACTTTTCTTTTATGTTAAAAAAAATATGAGAAATATTTTAAAATTGACTTTTAGCAGTTGGTATGATAGAAAATTACAATTCAATATTTATATATATATATATATATCTTAAAAATAGCTGTCAGTTAATTCAATACATTAATTCGCTCGACAAAATAGACAACATTATGACTTATGACTTTTAGGATCTTTTCAATAATATTGAGTTATCAGATCTTAGTAACATCATTTACAGTCTTTTTAACAAATATAAAACTCAGGTTAATCTTCCTCGCAATTTTAAAGCAGAAAAATTCAAAACACTTATTAATTTTGTTATCCATAATAATTATATCTTCCACAACAACAAAATCTATTTACAAAAAGTAGGAATCTCCCAAGGGGGATGTAGCTCCAGTATTTTAGCAGATTTATACCGCTATTATTATGAAAAACAATTTTGTTATGATGATGCCTGGCTTTATTGTTACATAGATGATATTATTGTATCTCAACAAGAATTCACAAAATACCTTTTCCTTTAATTATCCATCTAATCTAAAGCTAACTCAAAATACTCTAAATAATCAATAAATTAACTTTTTAGATCTAAAAATAATCTTTAATGGTAATACAATCTGCACAGATATCTATGACAAACGGCAAGATTTTAGTTTTAAAGCAAACTTATTTACACATTTTAATTTCCCATCTGCATCTTTCGGCATTTAGAAACATCATCATTAACCACTTATTTCATAAAAAATGATGATGTTTCTATGAAATAAGTGGTTCAAAGTATAAAAACAAGAATATTAATAAATTGATCACAGCCACTGCTAAAATGGGTTTTCCTAAATACTTTGTATTTTCCATTTTATATCCATAACCATATCTCTGTCAGTACATAAAAAAAAAAAAAAAAAAAAAAGAGAGTGCACATTTGTGTATTAAAAAAAAAAAAAAAAAAAATTATAAAACAATAAAAGACAATAAAAAAGGTGGAGGTTAGGTGGGCAGATGTTTCATTATGGAGGATGGATGGTGGTGTTTGGCTGTATGGATAGGTGAGAATGTGAAATTAAATACACATATATATATTAAATATATATATATGTGAAAAAAAAAAAAAAAGAAAACACAGAAGGCCTGTTGCATTTACCTTGTATTGATATGCAATTTTTCTTTTTCCATTACATGTTCAATTACTTCATTGTTGAGTTGTCAACTGTCCAGACGTGTTCTATGAAAATTCCAGTCTAGCCATATACTGTGCACTGGTTGTATTGAGGACAAAATAATTATGGTACCACTTGAAAACACAAAAGTTACATATTACTTTGACCTAAGGACAGATTGCCCTCCATGCGGGGTCTTTCTAAGAGGTCTTGTTTTTAAAAAATGGCAGAAGCTAAGAAAAAAACAAGAAAAATGACTCTACGTTGGAGGAAAAGTTTGCTTTTTTTGGCAATTGTATGAAATTCCCTGACTTTCATGGTCAATTTTCAAATTCTTAGACTATTCCAGGTTCTCCAGGTAGTGTGGCAACCCTGTATTTTGCTTTTTTATTCTATGTGACTCCAAATGTATCATCCTGTGAGTATTGATTGTTTATAATGGTTGATTCTCTGTTATTTATACTTAATAGTTTATTCCACTTTCAATTTCACTTCAATAATTTTCATGTACGATAGGAGGCTCACTAGTGATTTGCTATTATAGCCATTAGTGAACGAAATCGTACATTGGTGCTCAAGGGTGAAAAAGGTCTCCCTGATGAATTTTTTTCACCTTTCTGAGCTTCTCCTTCTTGAAATTTACTTTCGTATTGGTCTATGTGGTTTCAGTGATCTTGTATCTGTTGCTTGGCTTTTACTGCATTTAATAATTCAATATTATATATATATATATATATATATATATAATATCATCAATGCAAATAATCCACTCAGTTGCTTTTAACAAAACTTTACAATACATTGCTACATAGACATTAATAAATAATAATAAAGTGAAAGAAGATAAGACTAAATGTTCATTAAAACAAATGTATTTTACAGAATATAAAAATTACATCTGAATATGGTGTCTTGTTACGCATGAATGCATAAATTAAAGCAGTCCTTGACGTTTTAAATCTTCATATGTTTTCTTATTGACGACATTGCCTTGAGTATCTTCATATTCTTCCTACAAGAGAGAAAAAAAAAAGAAAGAATAAACTAGCTATAGATAGTTAAATTCCAGATAAAAAAAATAAAAAGAAAAAAGAAATTTTTTTGAAAATTTAGTGAGTCAAAACAAAACTTTTAATTGTATAATCTAACTTAATAAGGTTATTATTTTTATTAAATATATTCTGTTTATGTCTCATATTACAATAACTATATTATAGCTTTTTTAGTATAGAATTCATAAAAATTTGATTTCTGGTTTTTGATGTATTAGTATTTAGACATCTTGAGAAGTCTAGAACACATTTAGACCATTTTTAGAAAATGTCTGTTGGTGACAAAAATTTTGTAGCTCTAAACCAAGAACAATCTCTAAACCCAGGATTAATGCACATAATTTCATTAAAAAAAAAATAAAAAATAAAAATCATATTTAGTTGCACCTTGACATAAATTGGTATTTATATCAACTTTTCATGCATACTGCTCAACAAGTGGCCTTGTTGCCCTGTCTTTTCACAATTTTTAATATTGCAGCATAGGACAAAATTTTGTTTAAATGCACACAAAACATTTTTAAAAAAACATTGTAAAAAAAAAAAAAAAAAAGAAAAATTCTGTCTTTGACAGAATTTAATTTAGTACGACAGAACTAATTTATCCATTGCAATCTTGTAACTAAAAAAAAAAGTTATTAGCCACCCTGGCTAATCATAAGCTCAACATTTCTCACATAATAACCGTTGGCAAGGTCATCATATCTGCAAACGCAGATGTAACGGTTATTATATGAGAAATGACGAGCTGGTTATCAGCCTAGGTGGTTCAGTGGAAGAACATCCGAACATTAGGCAATTCCTGGCTCCGATATTTTTCACATAGTTGGTATATGGGGTGGTGTTGTAAGGCTGGATGGTTGGGTGGGTTTGTGAAATTAAATTAAAAAAAAAAAAAAAAAAAGTAGAGGGCTTGTTGCATTTGCTTTGTATTACTATGCAAACTTTCATTTTCCATTAAAATTTCAGTTTTTTCCTTTTTGAGTTGTCAACTATATCTAATGTTCTAATTATACTGTTAAACACAATGTGATCTATCGGTGAACTTCATTGTGGCTTCGTGGTTTCATTGTTGTTCATCTGCTTTGAAATTTGCATTTTTAAATCCATATGGTTCCTGTTCTGGTTGTGGCAGGCTGGGGGAGTGTTGCCGGCATAAAACTAGTGTAACCCCACAGGCAAGTCACAAGTCTTGCCGCCTGTCTCCTTCTTCCTACCTTGTGTTTCTTAGGTTGTTTTTTCATTAATTTCGATAAGTTGATGGTTTTAAGTTAAGATTTGTTGATTTACTTTATTGATTCGTTTGTTTTGCAGGCTATTAATTAATAGATATGGTTTCTTTAAATTAGTGTATTTCATCCACTGACGACGTTTTTTTTTTTTTTTTTTTTTTTTTATCTTATTGGTCATTGGTGTTTCAGTGATCTTCTATCTGTTGCTTGGCTTCTACTATGCTTAATAGATCAACTTTATTATATATATATATATATATATATATATATATAAAATCAGTCTTATACTCCAAACTACTTAAAATGAATTTTGACAGTTGATGAATTTATCAATAAAATTTCTAAAAATTTTACGTTAGTTTAAGAAATTATGTGGTAAAATTGGATATTGGCAGGCACCCTGGCATAATGAAATTGTGACAATGCAAAATCGCTGTCTAAAAGAAATAGTCCTGTCGTACTAAAAAAATACTTATAATAGTAGTAATTTGCCTGGATAAAATTTTGTGTATGTAGAAGCATCACCCTGAATTCTTTAATAGGCAATCAGTTTTTGAAAATCACTTCTGATCTTTTCTCATACTTAAAAAATTTCTTATTTTAATTTATTAATTGTAATAAGTTATGATGAAAATTCGATTCACACTCATTTTGATACCTGTATAGATAGTTCAATTCAAGATATAATTATCATCAAAGAAAATATATTGTATTTATATGTTTTAAATTATAAATTAAGTTAAAAGATAAATTAAAGTATAACATCTTTAATAACAATAAGATAACAGCTTTAGTGTAATTTAAGTTACACTATTTATTTTTTTTTCCCCGACTGAGTGAAAATAATGCCTGGACCGGGAGTTGAACCCCGGATCTTTGACTTACAAGGTCAAGGCTCTACCAATTGAGCTATCCAGGCCGACAAATTGGTCAGCATTACTCACTCAGACAACCTTTTGGTAGAAACATCTGATCTATCATTTAGATAGCTCAACAGAAATAAACCGCAGGTAAAGGAAAACACCATTAAATAATGGGAGAAAGAAATACAATTTATTAAACTCACACAATCAACTGATTGGGAAGAAAATCATATTTTTTTTAATTCATTTTTCCAACTGAGTGAAAATAATGCCTGGACCGGGAGTCGAAAAAAAAAAAAAATAAATAAATAAAAATATATATTATAATAAAAATAATAAATTTTAATAAATAAAAATTGTATTTCTTTCTCCCATTATTTAATAGTGTTTTCCTTTACCTACGACTTATTCTGTTGAGCTATCTAAATGATAGACCTGATGTTTCTGCCAAAGGTTGCCTGAGTGAGTAATGCTGACCGGTTTGTCGGCCTGCATAGCTCAATTGTTAGAGCCTTGACCTTGTAAGTCAAAGATCCGGGGTTCGACTCCCGGTCCAGGCATTATTTTCCCTCAGTCGGAAAAATAAAAAAATTTTTTTCATTAAATATGATTTTCTTCCAATCATTTGATTGTGATTTTAATAAAAATTAAGTTATACTGTTTACTATTATTACTCTTATTAAACCATTAACCTTTTTAAATTTATGTATCGAAAATTTTAAACATTTAAAAACTAATCTTAAAAAATTCTGCTGTCTACCAAACATTTTTAAATTTGTTAAGACCTGTCCACAGGTATGAATTTTCAATATGAGTATTTTTCAAAATAGCTTGTCAATACATTTAAAATGAGTGATTGAACCCAAGGCCATAGACAGGAGGTTTTAGGGAGGTTCAACCCCAAACATGCTTAAAGTACTTTATAATATATTTCAGCATGGAATTGTTGTAGCCATGTCAGAGAACCATAGAATGTTAAAATTTATTAAAGTTTATTAATATTTTCTTTATTTCTGATGGCCTGCATTTTTGGATTGTCATTTGTATGTATGTTTAATCTTAACCAAATCCGGCAATAATCACTCGAATCACTAGATTGGCTTTAGTTTGTCAATATATCAAATTAATTATGCAAATATGTTGTTTTGAAAAAAGAAATATACAGTAGAGCACCGATTATCCAGATTGGTCGGGACCGAGGCCGATCCGGTTAACAAAAAATCTAGATAATTGGACAACTTATAAAACGACAAAGGTCAATGTATTTTAGGTAACTTCCCGTCACACTAAATCGCCCATTGTGGAGTCCATGTGCTAATTCAGTGAAGAAGCCAGTCAAAAGAAAATGAATCAGGAAACACATTCCTACCCTCTCTAATTCTTAGAAAAAGAGAAATTCTAATCCTTTCTTCAGCCATTTTCCACTCTCCTCCCTCACTGAAACTGGGTGGAAGAAAGCGAGTGGAGGGGGCGAGGGACAAATGGAGCAATTTCTACCATCTTCAGATGCTAAAAATAAAAACTTATTTTCATTATTTTATTTTTTTTGGGAGGGGGGGAGAAGACTGGGAATGAAAAAAAAGTGTTCCTTAATCGATCTGGTTAATTGGACATTCCGGTTAATTGGCGTCCAGATAATCAGCACTCTACTGTAGTTGTAATAACTTTAATTGGAGCTACCTCAAAGTATATAATAATAATAATAATAGTAATAATATGGAGCTACCAGATAATCTTATTGTAATATAAATGCATTGTCTTTGGCTTACTATTTATTTTATTTATTTTTTTTCTCTCTCTTTCTAAGTTCTGCATGCTCAATATTTATTCTTCTTATTATTTTTTTATCTATCAACAGTTGAATTCAAATTTCGTATAGGATCTGAGAGCGGAAATCAGAAATTGTTAACATTCCAAAAGTATCATATTGCAGGTTCTTTCCACTCAGCAAAATCGTCAATAAAATTTAGCACACATATGCAAAAATGCCCTTATTGCCAAAGAAAATTAAGAAACTTTTTTAATAGTAAACAAGAGATTTTATTTCACAATTAATTAATACAAACTAATAATAGGGCTTGTATAGTTGTTTCAAATGAGAAAAATCGGTCATATTTAAACAAATTTAACTTCGATAATTTTACGAATAAATAATAAAACAAATATTTTTAAGTTGGCACTATTTAATCTACGGCACAAACATACAATTTGGAAGAAGGTGCTGCTGTGTGAAGTTTTGATGAGGAGTATTCATTCTCTGGCGGGCAGCCGACTTGTAAAAATGTTCTGTTTTTTTTTTTCTCTCCCCTTAGCTTTCCTTTCTCTCCTTAATTAATGATTTAAATTTCCTTTTTTTAGCACATGTAAATTTCTTGAGGTATTTTCATTAATTTTAAAATAGTAATAACATAAAAAGTAGCTCCTACAATAAAATTAATTTAAAATGATGTTTTACGAAATGAATATTGTAACTTTAATATTAAAAGTGACAGAACATAGTTATTTTGTAAAACTATAACGTATTACTGATACGAAATTTAATTGATTTTGATATGATTCTACTGTAACTCAAGAAAAGTTGCAACTATTCTTAAATAAAAGTTAAAGTTAAATGCATTTCTTACTAGTAGTTATGTTCTATAAGTCTCCTTTTTCTTCGTCTCTAATATTTTGTTTTTCAGATAAGATTTTTATGCAATAAGGTAAGAAAACACAAAATATTTATTTTGGATATTGAACTTAAAATGAAAATAATAAAATTTATGGTAAATTTGAGATGGAGTCATTGGGATTTAAATACACAAACCTACACTATGAAACAATGTACTAACATTTTTAAATGACCAGAAGATTAATGGAATGATTTACTTTTATGCTTAAGAATGCTAAGATTAAGACGAAATTAAATATCTTGAATTTTTATTTGATTATTCATTAGGTAATATAAATGTAGTCTTTAGCTTAAATTAATGTCCCATTCAAAGATGAAGAACAGTTACTTTCCTAAATTTAAAAAAGACTTAAATGATTAATTTAAATAAATACATGACGGTATTTCACTTTAACAAAAAGACTTGTGAATATGCACATCACAGTTACTTGATTTCTATTATTTTGGTGTCTTTTCTATCCTTTTGCATTCCACTTCTTATTCAAGAATTTAAAACACCTTAATCCAACTAAATATTAATAAAGCAACTATCATACACTATGAAATTTGTCATAAATGACATATAATTATTTTCAAACCAACTGTTAAACTAAATCCACCAAATGCATTGATTATAGTGCAAATAATTTTTATGCTATTAGTGGCAATTTTATGAAACAATGTTAAATTGCTGAAGATAACTTTATCTATTTCTAAAAATAATAAATATTAAACAGTAATTAATACCAATAAATATCAAACATATAATATCAAATTATCATTACTTAGTGACTATGTTTCCAGAGTTTATAACAGAACATAATTTTTTTTTCAAATATGGATTTGTGGTGGTTTACTTAAAATAATTAATGCGGGACTCTAAGAAAATGTAGCCAGATAAAATCAATTTTTTTTTTTAAATTATATATTTAAAATGGTTGTTTCTTGAACTATTTGCGTTTTTATAGATAAAATACTACAAAATATTTATAACAATTTTGTAGAATTTTATCGACTTACATTTGATAACATTTTTGAAGCATTCAGCCTATATTCTTATATTTCTTCATATATATTTCTCTCCCCCTCTTCATCCAAAGCATAGTATTTTAAAAATTAGAAAAACAAACTAGATTCATTGATTTCAATAACAAATTGTACCTTCAATTTAATCTGATGTATTTAATTAAATTAAAACAAATATAAAAAATAGAGCCATTAATTTTTCATTAATTTTGACACATATGAAGAGCTTAACAAATACAACTGCCAGGTAACTACTGACAATTTAAATGTTTCAACTAGCAATAAGTTTTTTAGAATCATCAAGAATTTTCTGTTTATATTTTTAAAAAAATTCTTATTTTGTCATAAGAATCAGTGAAAAAATGCATCTAAAACCACGAATTGTTTCTTTGGAACTACATTTTAATTGCCTTTGAATATTATACATTCAGAGATGCCAACTTCTAATGACAAAAAAGCAGGAGATTTTTTAACAGAAATCACGAGACTTTTTCCAACAAGAAAGTTTGTAAGAAAAATGAGTAAAATAATGCAAATTTAATTTTAAGTAAAGCTTTATAAGCATAGGAGGTATTTACAAAGCATCAGTATTAAAATTAAATGAATAATATATGTTTCTTGCAGTAAAACAAACTAAAAAAAAAAAAAAACCCTCAGTCATACAGTTGTTTAAAATTTAAGTCAAAATAGACAGATTTTATCATTTTGCTCCTAGTATAAAAACAATAAGAATCTTAATTATCTTTGTAAAAGAAAAGGTAATAAAGAAATGAAAATATCAGCTACATTCTAATGAAATTTGAATTCTTTAAGTTTTCAATAGTTATGGTATTTAAAAAAAAAAAAAAAAAAAAAAATCTTTTGATAATAAGACATTTTTCATTATGCAAAAATGAAAGTTAAAAATTTATTCTTAGCAAAAATTAGTTTCAAAGCATTGTATAGTAATTTACATTCAAACTGAACTTGATAAATATCAGGGCAAGATAAACTTCAATTTTCTTTCAAATTTTTTTACCCAATCCCACAAATTTTAAGCATAAATTATACTAAGAGGGATAGATAAAAATTACATCAGAAAAGCAGGAGAAATGAGTGGAAAATCAGGAGCATAGAAAAACAAGCAAAAAGCAGGAGGCTTGGCATGTCTGTACATTTTTTTTTTTTTTTTTTTAATCTATGGTTTCAATCCTAATTATTTTTAAAAATCTTGGAAATTCAATGTGCAAGATTTACTCTTTCTAAAATTACTATTATATAACATGGTTTAAATATTTGTTTTTTCAGAGTTAAATGATTGTGATAATTTCTAGTGTAATACTCAACTTATGTTCATTCTGATTATAAACCTGTACAGTTCAAGAAATAATCATTTTTATCAAAGAACAACATTTATACTGTATATCTGTATTTACATGAAATACAATAATTGTAAATATTAAATAATTTAAATGTCTTTAATGGGGTAAAGTATTATGCTAATTTCAATTTAAATATAGTGTGCTTATGAAAATGTATTTTTATTCATTTATTTATTTTCTGAACATTAAAAAATGATTAAAGAATTTGTATTTTTATATTGCCCAATCTATATCTGAAAAAAAAAAAAAGTAAAGAAAAGAATAAATAAATAAATCTTGAAATATAATAACTAATTAGCCAAAAATAGAAATGTTTTAGACATATAATGAAAATTTTATCATTAAACAACAACAACAACAATATATATATATGTAACGTAGCCCTTTCTTGTAGGCTGATGTATTCCAGTCACTCCATATTAAGAAAGTTCACTCAAAGAAATACTCCACAATTGATGATGCAGTCGTTTATTTGAAGACAGTCATATTACACTTTATTAAGTCACTTCATTTTGAGCACGCTGTACAGATCCGTAGCCGAGTCGGGCCGAAATTGTTCCATTAACGGCGGAACCGCGAATCAATTCCCATCCTGGGACCGTTAACTTAAACTTATCATTGTCGTCGACTATTTAATCAAAAGCTTTCATGGAAAGAGACCCCGATTTTCGTGTGCTCCCGTTTTTATATGGATATTTCGGCGGGAACCGAAACTATTCTTATTGGATAACTAGGTCAGCCAAAATCCAACCCACATCCTTTCATTGGCTGACCCGGATATCCAGGATTTCGTATTTCGCAATGCATTGCCGCTAATTTCAACTATTGCATAATTTTGATTATGAAACTTCTTCTAATCGCGATTCCCGCGCTACGATGTGTTTTGCTGAAAAACTAACTTTACAGGGGCGCTAAAATAGAACTCTCACAAAGTTGTTCTTAAAATTAAGATTTATTCTGAGCTAATAATATTAAGATATCATTTAATATTAATTTAAATATTAATTTAGATTCTTGCTTATTTTATCCTTTCATATATATATTATATAATAAAGAAATTCTTACCTCATTGCTTGGCAAAAATCTTTCTTTCTGCTTTTGTTCCTTCAATTTTTGCCATACTGTAAAAATAAATAGATAAATAATAATTTTTGCCAATTTGAGAAATCGAATTTCTTGCAAGTGTAATTCAAAATCAGCAAAATAAATAAAACACAGCATAGAAAATTTAATTTTTTAGTATTCTAATGAATAATAAAGGAGCTACTAATACAAGATAAAACAAAATAAACAATCTTATTGTACAATCAATACTTATATTATTTTATTTTTTTAATAACTTTTTTCTCTCTCAGATGTTTTCACCAACATTTAACTATTAATTGGGAATAACTACCAAAATGATTATAAAATTGATTATCTAGAAAATTACCCAGTGCATCTATTGTATATCAAAGTCAATATGCTGTAGTTGTTCTGCTATTTCACTCCATCAAAACTTTAATTTATCTATTAAGGAAACATTCCCTAGCAAATATTTTCTAAAATGTTATATTGTCCCCAAACCTAGTCATATTTAAAAAACAGGATATTTGAAGTTACTAAAAGTAATAAAGGTTCTCCCAGTATAAATTAGATTATTTACTAGTCTGAGGTATTTTTATTGTCCATTTAAGTTATTGCACAATCCTAAATAGTGTATTATATATATATATAATTAATTGCTTTTTTTTTTTTTTTTTTTAATGCTTGAAAATAACATTTGTTGACCAACTTATTATTTTTGTTAAATTAAAACATCAAACATTTGAAATGCTTGAAAATAACATTTGTTGACCAACTTATTATTTTTGTTAAATTAAAACATCAAACATTTGAAATGCCATGTTTATTAGTCTTAAATTTAATAGGATTCTCAATATTTTCTCTGGCCTTAAAATTATTACAAACACAGTAGTAATTATGCTACTATAATATGCATCACTTGTGTATAAGTAGAAAAAAGAAAAGTTTGAGGCTAGATTTTTAGAAAAATTAATTATGCCTTTAAAAAAAATAAATAAATAAATAAATAAATAATAAAAAAAAATTCATCAAGAGCCTTTATTAATTGTGTTGCAATGTCACTTTACATTTTTTTTTTTTTAAGGAAAGTTATTAGTATTGGCTGCTGCTGTTCTTTAATCTATCATGTCTTTTTCATTTTTTTTATTTTTTACAGTAAGAACTATTTCATATAAAAACACATTTTTCTTTCTTTCTTTTTTTTCTGACAAATGTTTGCAATTTTTTTTTTAAATACAACATACACATACCTTTTATGGCGAGACTAGTTTGGTTTTAAAATTCTCTGATTTTAAAAATAACATGAAATAATTCTTTGAAATTTCACAGAACACAGACAAATATATTCTATTCTCTTTTACTAGGAAAAATTTGTTTTGCTAATAATTTAACATCATAATTTCTCTCTCTCTCTTTTTTATATAAATATTTATTTTTTCATACATTTTAACTGGTGACTGTGTTTTTAGCCTTTCAAATGGCAACTTAATATTTATATTTTTAATATTTTGGTGAAAAAAAATCAGTGTAAGTAATACTTTTCTTGACTAATAATATAACAGTAATAATGACAAGATTCTTTTATATATATATACTTAAAAAAGAGATAAATGTGCCTGTGGTCCAAAATTATGTTAGGAATGTCTAAATTTTCAGAACGATTTTTTTTTTTTTTTTTTTTTTTTTTAATTGTTCTTATATAACATTTGTATCTTTAATATTAATATGACAATTATCCTTTTCCACAAAGCACTCCTGATTTTCTTGAATGTCAAGGAAAAATGAGTAAGCTCTATTTATCAATTAATTTTCTTGCAATTAACAAATAATATACTAGTAGAAGTATAATGTTTTGGAATTTTACAAAAATTATTATTATAATTAAACACATGCAATTGGAGCATTGATGGGTTAATAGTTTTTGTAATAATTTCCGAGTTTTTTTTTTTTTTTTTTTTTAATTATAATGGCATAAATTATACATATTCTCTTCAGCATACCAAATGCAAGTACTTGATTTATACTAATGTATATAACTTTAATTTCTATGTTCAATTGAATTTCAAAATTGAAATATTAATTTCCAGGAATGTTTACTTAAAAAAAAAAAAAAAAAAAAAAAATTCAAGAACTAATGGAATTAAATATTTGAACTAAAAATGCCGAACAAATCAGTATCACTTTATAATTATTCTCGTGAAACAGAACATGTTTTATTTTTTATTTATTTATTTTTTTTTTTTTCCTCTCCGTCTTTTCTTTTAAAATATGCATTATCATGCATTTAAGATTTGCAATGAAAAAGGGTGGATTTAAGGAGTGTTGCTACCAGAACAATGGAGCCCTCTAGTATCTCAAGAAAGAGTTACATATGAGAAAATATAGTGTATTCAGGGTTCCCACTATTAAAAAAGAGAAAAATTCAAGGACTTTTCAAGACCTATTTAACATTTTTCAAGGACTAGGGGGAGAACGCTAGGCATATACACAAAACTTTAGTAACTACTTTCATTAGTACTTTTTTTTTTATATATAATTAGAATAACTTTGCCTGTTTCCACAATACATTTTTGATGGATTGACCAAATTAACTTTTACAAGAGTCAAAAAACGATTAGTTCAGGATTTGGAATGTTTATGATTATTCCAAAGTTTTTAGGTTTGAGTCCTGGTCTGGTCACTTTCTGCTCAAAATTAGTGACCAGTCCATCAAACAGATATGAGACTGGCAAAAAAAAAAAGTTGAAACTATATGCAAAAGCAAGACAATGAAATAAGAATTTTATAACAATCATTTTATTAGGCAATGGCGTGTGGATGTGGAGATGGAGATAGTTGATGTCAAATTATTTCCATGTTGTTTTTTTTGGATAGTTTTATAATTTTTATATAAAGAAATTGTCAAGCAAAAATAGTAAAATAAAGTGTTAGGCTTGATTAACATAGGAAAATAAATTTTAGGCTGTTGCATAAAAAGCATTGTTTACATGTGGAAAAATTGTCTTTTTATTATGCATAAAAATTGGGTAATCATAATCATACTATAATTAATGTTTAAAGCCCTAATACTCACCTTTAATACAGAGCTTATTTTTTTTTTGGAGGTATTGTTTACATTTCTTCAGGAGAGCACGATCAACAGGAGTTTGTAGTTACCGGCATCCACGCAACACTTGCAAGCTTTGCTTGTCTATCTGGAGTAGTATCCATCGCCGCTAATAGATGGCGTGGCGTTCGGCTGTTACCGCGAGTTTTCATTGGCCAGGTGTTGAGATCCGCCGGGCTCTATTTATAGACAAGGAGGTGAACTACGCATTGCATCAGTTTCCCTGTTTTATTTTGTTTTGAATGCAGCATGGTAATAGTCGATGGCTCCTAGTATATTTGTGGGCGTTATAAGCTTAAAAATGCCGTGACAATATTGAATTAAAGGATGTTTATTGCCTCTCCATTATCTCCTCTCGTCTGGGCTCTGGTGATGTTTTCTTTGAATCGGCAGTTATCGTCGTATGTTTACGTGAGTTGTTTTTCCATAGTTAAGTGTGGTATAATGCTGTTTGTCAGCCGTTAGGCCGACATCGTTTTTTTCCTGATAAATTGTTACGTTTGAAAAGTACTTTACTGTTGAAACTTGTTGAATTTTTGTTGTTGTTCATATCTTTAAATTATATCGCCGTTGGTTATGTCGTTGTGTTTAACGTTTGTATATATAGTCTATTAATGTTGAAACTATGGCAGTTGGCGTTTTATTAAGTTTAAAATGATTTAAGTCTGTTAAGTTTTTCCTATTAAGTTTCAGATAAATTAGAAATGTTGGTATTTGTTAAAATTCACATAATTTATTTAAAGTTGAAGTTAAATAGATTTATAGCAGTTGGATGGTTTGTTGTTAAGTTTTTGAAATTAAATTTACATATGTTAAGGTTAAGTTTTACTAAAGTTTAAATGATTGTTGAAGGTTTTTTGATATTTTTATAAGGATTGCTGGCTAATCTTTATTCTGGTTGCCTAAGGATAAATATAAGATATAATTAAGTTAATGTTAATATTGTTGATATTGTTTATTAATTGTTGAATTTAATAACATTGTTGAAATCGTTTACAAGTTGTTAAGATATGGAATTTAATAAAAGTTGTTAGTTTTAAACTGTTCTCTTTATTTCATAACAAAGTTATATTATTTTTGAACACTTTAGCTGTCAATTTTTCAGTAGCTTTTACTGTGCATTCTATTTGCTCTGCAAACTATTCTTGAGCAAAATTTGTTTTTCAAATTTGCTAACAATAGTTTAGCCTTGACAGAGTTTGCGCTAAGCCCGTCTGTTGGAGTAGAAAATTCAAGAATTTTTAAGGACTTTGCACAAAATTCAAGTACTTTCAAGGGCCCTTGAAAATGAAATTCAAGTACTTCTTAAGGACTTTCAAGGACCGTGGGAATCCTGGTATTAGATATTGGAAGACTTTTAAATATGTTTCTCTTTGTTGAGTGAGTGACAGAGATGTTAAATTTAGTTTTGATGTTCAATTTAGTTTTCAAACTAGAAAAAAAAAAAAAATAAATAAATAAATACAAATGTTGCTATTATAATCCTGTATAACCACTTCACTCTGATCAAGGTTATTGAATATAAGGTTGAAATAAGCGATGAATGAAAACTTTGTAAAACTAACACAATAAACTGCAAAAACACTAAACTGTTTCAAATAAAAAATGATTAAAAACGAACCTTTATTAGAAAAAAAAAAATAATAAGCACAGCTATTGCTCTCAAGGCTACCTATTTACCTGATCAATAGAAAATTTTTTAGTGACTCTTATTAACATATCCGTTTTCTTAAAACCAAGCATATTTACAAAAGTTATGCACCTTGCAATAATGTTGAAAATGTCAACAAAATAATAAATGAATATCAAATATTTATTGTGTAGAAAGATTGTATTTAATATAAAAATGAGAAAATAAATAAATTAAATACTTACAACCAAGAGCATCTTCAATTTGAGTAACATTGGCAAAATGAGCTGTATTAGGTATACCCAAACACCTCATTCCATGGGCATGTCTCCATTCCTTAAAAAACAAATTAGAATTTGTAATTAAAAAATGAAACAAAGAGTCATTTTGAGAATAGTGAATGTCTTAATAAAGGGAAAAGTGGATTACCCTATTTCTTCCTTTGAGGATTTGCAAAAAATAAAGTTTATGTATCCCCATTACTCACAAATTTATTGAACTGAAACAAAGGATTTCTGTTGCTGTACAATCAATTACCAGTGATATTTTGGAACATATTTGACAGGAATTTACACACTGTATAACATTGCATGTGTAAAAGGAAGTTATAGCAAACACTAGTTTAAATTAATTTTAAAAAAACCTCTCATGTATTTTTTTTTTCTTTTTGGTATTTAATTCCCGTATAACTTATTATTTTGTGTCATTTATTAATGAAAATATAGCACTTTGAAATTGAATGATTAATTTTGAATAGCCCTGCATAATTTTTCTTTTAATTGTTTGTGAAAAAAATTATTGTAAGCATATATTGAAAAGTTACATTTTAATTAAACAAATGCCTTTGTATAGTACACTAGTTCATGCATTCGGATATATTTTGTACCCCTGATTAATAATAGCTAAGAAGTATAACAAACAAAACAGCAAAAATATCATGCCTTATTTTATAGTTAATTTTAATTCTAAAATTAAATAATCAGTGAATACTGTATGAAACATCTAATGAGAGATTGACTATATAAATAATCAGTAAACAAAATAACAATAATACACAAATATTCAGATTTAAAAAAAAAAAAAAAAAAACTTTACTTACAGCAAAATGTCTCTGAAAAGCTTTTGGGCCTTTATATGTAAAATTACCACAAATTTCACAGCTATATGTGATGTTTAAGCCATGGAGTTTGTATAACCAATAAGGTATAGGCTGAAAAAAAATAGAAAATTAAAAGATTATTTAATATTTTGTTAATTAAAAATGAGATATTCATGAAAAGATAATGCAGTATTATATTAAATAATAACAGTTAACTTTTAAAACTTAAGATAGGAAAATTTTATCACTTTAAAAGGACACATACGTACAGTAGACTCTCAATTAAGCAGTGTGACAAGGAAATACTTATTCGCAAATAATATCTATGAATTTATGCAAATTTGGATTTAAAAAAAAATACAAAAGTTGAAGAAGGATTTTGTTGCTGTTGTTTTAAACTTAAAATTAGTATCAAGGAGAAAAAAAAAAAAGCAGTATAGTCAATTTATTGTGTTAATAAAATTTGTAATTTATTGGTGTAATTTGCTCCAAATTGTAATTTAGCAACGCGCTACCATGTACTATAGATTTAAAGATGAGTGCTTCTGAAGAAGTAGCACTGTAACTACAGGTCTATTTGTACAACCCCCAAAAGTTCTTAAAAGAAACCTATTGAAGAAGCAAAGTTCAACAGATATCTAATAGGAATATCATGAAGCTCCCAGGGTTCAATTAAATGCCGACTCAGATCTTCGAACCTATAGGCAGAATACTTCACACATTCACAAAGAACATGGTAGCATGTACCATAACAGCATGATGAAATTTTTGCTGATATGAGTTGTTTGTATCAGTTTCAAGACATTCTTGATTTTCCAAACTACAAGTTGTAACATGCAGCACATTGTCATTCACAGTCAAAGCATCATAACTAGGTTTCATGCCAACAATGAAAATTTAGTGATCCAAAGAAACTATTCGACCTAGGTTGTTATTTGGTGTTTCAAAAATATAAAATAGTAGAATTACATACAACTGTTTACTTTTTACATACAGTTTTAGTACATATACCACAGGGCTCAAAATTAGCGGTCGTTAGCTGTATTTTGCAACTAAATATTTTGTTTTGATGACCACAATTTCATACCTAGTCGTCACTTTGATGCCTAACATTCCTTTTCTCCTTCAGCCCAGGAGCAGAATTATATCAGATGTTCTGCAACGAGACATTAAAATTTGCAAATGTTCTGCAGGTATTTTGTCCAAATTTGTCAAAGCACAGTAAAATGCAAAATAAGCATAAAAGTAATACTTATTAGTAAAATATTTATTACACATTTATAATAAAACATGGTTTAAAATTTTTATAATCTAAAACTGAGGCATACACCCAGAATTTGCAATTTTTTCAATGGCTTTTGGCATTAATATTGTCACATTAATGTGGATATACTACTTACAAAATGTTTATAAATTTTGTCTATACATTGAAACAATGACTGTTTCCAGCAATTTTCTAGTATGCTAACAAATTTACAGGTCAGTTGAGCATATCTAGGTTTTATTAATTTTAAAATGTTAGCTGCATCAATCAACATCATCCAGTTAGGGGATAGATGAAATGTTCTGCAAAAGCCTCAATTGTTCTGCGACGTGCGTCGGAGTTTTAAGCACTTTCTGCTCCTGGGCCCTTCAGTGTGCAGTTACAATATGTGATGAAATAAAGGCACTAGCAACAAAGTAGTAAAATCGAATTCCTAGCTTTCTTGTAAAAATATTTGCACTAGCACATTTTTAAAATGCAAAAAACTAAATAAATAAAGAATGAGCATTTTAAATAACTGCAGTTTATGTACAACGTTTACGCATATGTTTCTGTGTGTAAATAATTTTAAAATGGCACCTTAGTACAACATCATTGCAACTAAGAAAACAATGTTAGTTGCCTTTTTTCACCCAACTTGTTGATTCTGATTTCAACCCCTGATACACTGAAGTTTTTATGAGAAAACAACACAAAATTTTTCATTTTAAGCTATAAGCACAAGCTTCTTATGTGTTTTTGTTTTATTAATACTAAAGGCACAAAAAATTTAATTTCAGTAATTAATTTAAACACATAAATTATGAAGCAACACAGATTTTTAACAACTTGCAATACAATGCACGAAAAACTGGTGGTGAAAGAAAAAGAAAGTAGGCAAACATTAGAAATTGGAAAATTTTTTTAGATTTTTTATTTATTATAAATAGAATTAACATTATTTCTTTTTATTTCTTTATTTGTTTTATAGATACATTTATTAACTATGGAATTTCTGTTATGTATGGTAATATGATAATTTAATGATGTGTCAAATTTTATGAAATATTTTATTTTTAATAATATAGTAATTGAATTCTAAGAATTTTAACTTAGCAACAGGAAAAACTATTTTCTAAAATTGAAATTATAATGCAAATATAATAGATTTAAATCTCTTTTAATGAAAAAAGAAACAGAAATTTTTTTAGTAATTTTATTTATGAGATTTTCCTGATAGTCATATTAGGTATGTAAGTAGTATCATACAGATGTTCTGCGCAGTAAAGGTAGTTCATAAATAAAATTATTAAAATTAATATTTTTAGAAAGATAAATAAAAAAAAATAATATATACAGACAAAAATAAGTTACAGAGTGAGAAAGAGACCAAGAGAGAAAGAATTTCAATTTCACAGAAATAATTAATTCTAATCTAAATGCAAATAAATTAAGAAATATTTCAAAAATAAAACTTAAGAAATCACCTTGCCATCCCAGCCAAGTGGTAAGTTTTTAGGATTATAAATAACATCATTATCGTCTTCATCATCGGAATCTGATTCTGATGCTTCATTATCAGATTCTTCTCGTTCACCAACAGTTCTGGCTTGTTTCCTTTGTACATTCTCTTTAGTAGCCTGTCTTTGTTCCTAATGTGTATAAAGAAAGTTTACACAAATGGTATTTGAAACAAAACTTTTAATGATATACAATTAAAATCTCTAATTGTTTACATTTTAATTTAAACATTTTAAAAAAGTAAACAAATAAAAAATAATAATAAAAAAAACTGTAATTTATTTTATTAAGTGCCTTGTTTATCTATTTTAACATTAACATTTTGAAATTCTCAATACTGTGAAATGAAAAATTTATGACAATTAACTGTGCTTATATAATATTTCAGATATAAATACAATGTTTTTTTCTTTACATTCTATTTAGATTCTATATTCCAGACTCCTTTTTAATCAGGGTTGGCAGGTTTTTGACATGTGACAGTTTTTGATGGTTTAAACCATGATTAAAACCGTCATGTCAAAAAGCTATATTTATAATTTAATTGTCATATAAAAACTTAGTTTAATAAAATATAGTTTATAAATATTTTTTGAAAAGTAAATAGATAAATGTTCTTTGAAAAACACATTGTTACAACATTTTGATTATTATAAAAAATAAAACTTTAGGCTTTTAAAATTTTATTATGCATTATTTCTATGATCATTCAAAATATGCTGTGATACTTTTATATTTATTAAGAAATTTATTTATAACTATGCTTAATATAATACATGTTAAACTTAGTTATGTGATACTTTAAAAATATAGTTGTTTTTAATAAGATAGTATTTATAAGTATGTATTAAAAGGTAAACATATTAATGTTTTTGAGGAAACATTATTATAACATTTTGATTAATATAAAAACAATACTTTAGGCTTCTAAAAATTTATGATTTATAAATCATTGATAGATCATTTTGATTGACAAATCCTTTTATTTGCAATACAACATTGTATATTTCAATTTTTTTTTAGTATTGTGCTTTTTGTATTATGTATTTAACCAGTGAAATAAAAATGCATAGCCTAATATTTTGTATTTAAATATTTTATAGAAAAATATAACTTTTTTTTTTTTTCCTTTAAATGACTGCTGATATTGCAAGTTTTTAAGAAAAAGCAATAATTCTGAATGTTAAACAAGCTTGAATTGTGTCTGAAATTCTTATAATTACCTTGAGACAAAAGAAATATGAATGCTTTCTGGACATGTATAAATTGTAATAAATTTAATATTAACTCGTACAGATTTTTAAAAAAATTATCAGTCTAAGCTGTAGGACCCACCAGCGGCAAAGCGGTTCTACGCTCAAAGCTGGTAGATGTGAGGTGCCGGGTTCGATCCCAGGGCATGCTCGCCGGTCTAGCCGTTCAGAGTTTTTCGTGGTTTTCTCTGAAACTTGTATAAATACGGACTAGGACCCTTTAGAAAGACCCACATGGAGGGCACTCCCCCTTAGGCCTAAGACACTAGAGTAGTCAATCAGCCTTACTCACAAAACACCAAACACCAATAGTCCAAGCTATAAATAGGTACAAATATGTATACAATCAATAATAATAAACAGATAAAAATTTATTAATAAATGACAAGTGTAATAAATGTAGATTATAAATATAATTATTTTCAAATTCATATTAATTTACTGTCCACATATATTATGTTTTACTTAAAGGAAAAAAAAAAAAAATTCAGTATTCCTGTGTTTTCATGGCTTATGTGAAAATTCATAAGTAACTTTGGAATTTCAGAATTTCATAAATATTAATATAAATAAACATAAACATACAAAATATATGTATGCATACTTTGTATATATTTCTTATGTTATAAACCAGTATGTTTACCTAAATTTTTATAAATTATCTACAAATTGTTTTAAGATTTGTTAATTTATAAACAGCATAATATTTAGATATTCACTTGTATATGGCAAATATTACTAAATCCTATTTCTAACCAGATTCTAGCTCATTTATAGATGTTGAATTTTGACAATACAGGTTTTTGACGGTAGAGGTTTATGATAGGTTTTTGACAGTTTAAACTTTTGTCATGTCAAAAACCCAACTCTGTTTTTAATTGATCTCAAGATATTAAAATACAATTACAATCCCTTTGTGAATTACTTTACACTATACAAATTAAATTCAAAATAATAATAAATCTTACTGATAGGATTTCTACTAAGCGGTACAACTGTGATTCTAAAATTGCTATTTCCTTCTGTTTTTCTACATCTTTATGACGTCCTGCTTTACCAGGTTTTGACTTGGCAAATACTGTTGGATCCAATTCACTCAGCTTTTTACCTTTTGTTTCGAATAGGCGCTGTGCTCTCTCCTCAAGAGTTCTAAAATTTAAAATAACAGCTACTAAATCTGTATGATAATAATTATGCATAAATATAAAGTAATATGTCAATAATAAAATATATATATAAATGAAATAATGAACATTTTCAAAAAGTACTAAAAGATATTCCCTTATGTTTCTTAAATCACTTTCAAGAAATTGTTACCAATACATTATGTAACCAGATAGGCGATTATTTGCTGCCTTCACAGCATAGCTTAGATTGAGATAAACTTTCTACCTTTTGTTCTCTTTCAAACAAGAAACGGTAAGTTAATTATTGCTTTTTTTTAAAAATAGTTCTTCTAAAATTATTAGATTCTATGATGCAGTATTACTATACAATACATCATAGTAATGCATTTTTTTTTTTTTTCACTCAAATTTTTACAAATTAAGCTAAACAAGAAAAATATAAGAGTAAGATAAATATACTATTTTTTTCCAGATTTTCAGTAAAAAAATTTCAATTTCTTTGAGATTTCCTTGAAATTCGAAGCCAAAATCCTAATTTGTCAAGTTTTCCAGGTTTTCCCTGGGGTGTAGTATGAATCCTGCTATTGGAATCAGTTAACGGCCCTCTTCACTTACCGTCGCCAAAAGCCTGAGCCAATGTTATTCTGTGGGGAAATTTTCTTTACAAATAACTTATTAACTAATACATATTTTTAAATTCTGTTTTTACATTCAGAAAATTCCCAACTGTTAAATTGACGGACTATTTTTTTAATTTTTAATATTTTATTTTGAAATTGCAAAATGAAAAAAATTCACATATTGAAAATTCGTATTTTCAGCTTCAAAATAAAATATAAAAAATTAAAAAAAGAATTTTTTAAAAAAGGTCCGTCAATTTAACAGCTGGGAATTTTCAGAATGTGAAAACAGAATTTAAAAATATGTATTAGTTAATAAGTTATTTGTAAAGAAAAATTTCCTATAGAATAACATTAGCTTTGGCTTCCGGTGGCGGTGAGTGAAGAGGGCCCTTAAGCTCAAGATGTTAGAAAATTTACAACACTGAGATTTAAAAAACATCACATGATACTCATGAAGTAAAAGAAGCAAACTCACAGAGGCTAGATAACTTAATTTTAAAGAAAGGAAGGAAAGAGACTGGATTTGTTTTGGTCACTTTATGGCTATTTATTGCACATTAAGGCTAAAGAGACTGGGGAGTACAGTTTAAAGCTAGGGAGTTAATAAAATAATGACATTTCAATATTATTTTAACTGGCTTACTCAGCAACTAATGAAAAAATTACAAGTATTTTCAAAATATACATAAAAAAAAAAAATTACATTTATCGATTTGTTGTTTGTCTAACCTGTTCGCTTTTCAGTATATTTATATGTGTTTTTAATTTAAGTTATATATTGTTAACGATAATTTTTAAGAGTAGTATTTGTACTGGTTTAAAAATTGTTATGTTAAAATTTTTTTTAGGAGTTAATAGGTTACCGTAATTTAGTGAAGATAAACCACAGGCTATCTTTTAAAAAAAACATTGATTTTTGGGGCCTGCGGCTTATCTATCAGTGCGGGCTATCTAATGATAATGCCAAATTCCGTCGTCCATACTTCTTAGAACAGTCGATCTTTCCTGAAAACGGAAGTTTAGTATTTGAGTTTCTCGAGCACTGATTCACACTTATAATCTCTTATTTTCACGCTTATAATATCTTATTTATTAACTAATAATCTCTTATTTTGATTAATTTGCATATACATCTGGAGTTCACCATCTTGTTCCCTTGTTTTTGATTTTTTGCATCAAATTTGTATACTAACTTTAATTTTTTTTTTTTTTTACACAGTGCCTTTTAAAATAATTTATTACTTTTATTTATAATTAATTATTTTTATTACTTTGCATATATACCCGGATTCCCCCATCTTGTTCCCGTGTTTCTCATATTTATTGCATTACATCTGCATACTGGTATAGTTTGATTTTATTTTATTTATACTGAATTATTAAAAAAAAAAAAATTATTATTTTCATTTATAATTAATAATTTATTATATCTATTAACCTGCATAGATGCCATAAGACTGATATCTTTTTTCCTTATTTATCTGTCACATCATCCTAACAATGCTTGCATAATTGCGGCTTACCTTCCGGTGCGGTTTATCAAAGAGCATTTTATTTATTTATTTTTTTTTTTCACAGCATTTTAATAAGCTGCGGCTTATATACACTAAATTACGGTAATAATTTTTCAACAAAATTCAAGACTAATCGCAAAGATTCATGACGTCTTATTGCTTTAATATTTTTTTATGAATTGATTCAAATTATTATAATTGTAAAAAAAAAAAAAAAATTACTCCAGTTATCGTGTTCACAACTTGACATGGGAGAAAGCATTATACATATATATATATAAATAAACTTTTGAACGGAGGGTGGTTTGGGGTTCTAGGGGTCATGATCGGTGAAGATATGAAGAAATTTTCCAGAAGTCGTGTCATGAGAACCATTGGAATAGGTAGATCTCCTATAAGGAATCTACCTAAAAGAAGGAGGAGGAGGAAAAACAAGAAATAAAAACTACTGCTAAAATATCATATACTCGTTTTTTTTCCCCATTGGATCAAAATGCTATGAAACCCGGATTCAAAAATACATCTTAACTTTTTCATAAACATGAAAATAACCAGTTTTATTCCATGTTATATTAAATTAATTTTTAAATAACTATAGTTTTTAGAATAAAAATATATTAAATATTTAATAATTCATGATAATTCAGTATGAACAAATCATGAGTATAATACGTATTTTTAATTTTAAACCTGCAAACAGCATCATTCACATAATCAATTCATATTGCTAATAACTTTTAAGCTGTTTTCAGTTATAATCAGATGGCAATATATTATGGTTCATAAGAAAGGCAAAACTGTAACTTTTTCACTGTATAATTTTTTTTATAATGTAGTAAAGTGAAGGTTATTTCAACACAAATGTAATTATCTATATATTAAATCATGGGCATAAAATTTGTAAGAGAAGAGGGGCCTAATACGAGAAGAGAGGCTTAAAATTAGTATCATTTGAAAAGTAGGGTTAATGCGAATTGCAGAATTTATATATACAGTAAACTCTCGTTAAAACAGACAATCAAGGGCCAGCAGTTTTTGTCCATATTACCGAGAGTTCATTATAACAGGAATTCATAAACTGAAGTTCTATATGAACTATAAAATCACTATTATGTACACATACACAGTATAACATGAATGAAAATTTGTTTCCTCAAACCCTTTAATTCACTAAAAATATAAAAGCATGAAAACCGATACTTACTGTTACTTTCAAAACTTCTTTTCTTCATATATAGTACAACTTGATAACAAAATCCTTTGCTATGTCTCCACAATAGAAGTGGAGACAGGTGCAAATTGTTGACCTCAACTGTCACTGTCAATCAATACTATTTACCTCCCACAGTGTAATAACACAGAGTGAAAGAAATTAACCCTTTTATTATTGAACCTTTCCATGTTAAAAAAAATATATATATATATTGAATTTGAAAAGATTTTGGGAACTGACTCTTTTTCGAAGAAAGTAAGCTTTGAGGGAAAAAAAATGTCCATCTTAACGAATGAATTGTACGTATAAAGCAATGTTTATTACATGCAATTCTCATAGGCCTTAGCTGGGGATTCTGTTTTTGTACGTAATAACGAGAAATCCATCTTAAACGGGGCCGTCTTAACAAGAGTTCACTGTACATACATTATTCTCATGAGACCAAGAAAACATACAAAAAATACCTTTATCTTTATAACTTTTCATTTTATACATGTAATATTTATATATTTAAAATCCCTATAGAAGAAAGGTGGATGTGCAATTTTTAAAAATCCAATACAGCGGCTTGTGGTTCAGCTTATTTTTATGACTTTATTTTTCTGTAATTATTTTTTTATTTATCTGGCAGCAGAAGTGGATATAATTTGATACTAGTGATTATAAGTATACATTTGACAGTAAACTTCATGATTTTCACATTTAAAAAACATACTAAAAAATTCGTGATTATGCAATTTTAAAGTATGTCATTTATGAAAAAAAAAAGCAATATTATTTTATTGCATTTAGTTATATATTATATATATACACATGGCTTATGGAATTTGAAAAAATAAAATAAAAATAAAACTGATACCCAGTAAAAATACCCATTACGGTTAAAGAAGACAGTAATATTTCAACATACTTACCCACCACATTTCAAACCCAAAGCCATAAGAGCAGACTTTAATCTATCAAGTCCTAAAGAAGCTAATTCCTAAAATTAAAAATCAGAAAAAAAACTTGCTCATGAATATATAGTTTAACTTTTCAAAAACATATAAGGAAAATATCAAAAGACAAAGAAAGCAATATAGTGCATTGTAGGATGAATTTTTAATTATCTTCTATTATTTTTAAACAAAATATTTTGAAGGATCTATAAAGCTGTGGGAATACTGGATACTTGAAAATCAAACACTTTCTACAAGTGGAGTTCTATTCAATCAAATTGTTTCTCTCTTTAAATTACTGGTTATTAAAAAAAAAAAAAAAAAAATCTTTAAAAGCATATACATATTATAGACATTAATATTAATTGTTTAATGTAAAAAATTTTTTAATGGAAGATCTGCTTATACTTACAAGCAGGGTTGCCGCAAAAGAAATAGAACAAAAATAGTTGCTTTAGTAGCCTAGAAGCATTAAAATAGTTGCCTAAATAGTAGCCTATCGACCAAAATACTAACTTAAATATCACATGCTAACAAATATTATTATTAAAGGATAAAAAAACATATATATTTTCTTACTATACAATTAAGTACACCATAAATAAACATCTGTTTCTGAAAACATTAATTAAAAATCTGTCTAAAACCTTAAGGTTTAAATTAGTAAGAAAATTGTCACATAATCTTACGAAAAACATTTTATTTAAAAAATTACTTTTAGGCTTTTTGAACATGAATGTTTGCATCAAACACTGTTTTATTACTTTTTTATTTTTATTTTTTTGCTTTTTGCTCATTAGTTGTTTTTTAAACTGAAGGATCTTTAATCATGCCTTGATGTAATTTAATGGTTTTGCATGTCTTTAGTCGTAATCCTGCTGATAGCCAAGGTTTGTGTTATTTTATGGGAAATTTGTTTCCACAATTACTCATCACATTTTTTTTTTTTTAATTAAATACTGTTTTCAAATTCATGAGATTCACAATTGTTAAATTACTACTCATATTTTAAATTTTATTTATGAGTTTAAAAGTTGAAAAATAAGTGCACTTTTAAGCTAGAAAATAAAATATTAAAATTGTAAAAAAATAAATTTTTTGAAAATGAGTAAAATTTAACAATTGTGAATTTTCTGAGTGTGAAAACGGAGTAATCTTAAAAAAAAAAAAAAGTACATTAGGCAATGAGTAATTCTGGAAACAAATTTTTCCATAGAATAATAACATGTGCTTTTACTGTCAGCCAGATTAGATACTATCCACTCTTAAGAGCTCGTTTCAGTCTCTTGTTTGCCACTTCAGACAACTTTTCAGCTGTTTCTTTCATTGTATATGCTTTTCTGATTTACTAAGAGGGCTTTCTTTTATAATTTTGTTATCTTTTCTTACATGGGTGAGCAAGGACATAAGAGTATTCTAGTAGTCCAATACAATAAGCAAACTGGCTAGATTAATAGCTATATATATATCAAGTCTAGTGAAATTTCTCCATTCTCATTGAATATTTCACCTGCTTCAAAGTCAATATCAAGTGCATGGCATACTTTAAAGTAAAAAAAAAAAAAGGAGGGGTGAACAAGTTAAAATATAGGATTGTTTATAAAATGAATAGAAAATATTCCTTTCTCGAAGATTTTCTTGACATTTCTAGAAAAACTTTGCAAAAGGTAAAAAATAGTCTCCCAATAGTTGCCTTCTTGTGAAAATAGTTGCTTTTCAAACTTTTTAGGCAAAAAAAGTTGCTATAGTTGTCTTAGGCTGAAAGTAGTCGCAAATAGTTGCCTTTTAGTAGCCTGTGGCAGCCCTGTACAAGCTATAAAAGTAAAATTTTGAGAAAAATAAAATATAAATGACTCCTATATTTCTTTGTGTAATTATACTCATTTTAATTAAAACATTTTTATATGGTTTAAAGACTATTAAAGTCCATTAAAAACTATTGTGGTTAAAGATTATTAAAGACTATAAAGAAAAAAAAAGAAAGAAAGAAAACTGAATAATGAAAAAAAAAATATATATATATATATGCAATTTTTCTTTTCTTTCTTTCTTTCTTTTTAATAATCTTCATAAAATTTAAAGGTAATGCATTTTAAATATATCACAGTAATTTTTTTCTTCAAAAATATGAAAAATATTACTCTTTATTCTTTTAAGCAATTTGAAATCAATGATATTTTATAACTTTTTAAGTTCGAGCAAATTCAATTTGCTATATAATTCTCTTTTTCTTTATTGCATATACAGGAATGCTTGACATGAAATAAATCAAATAGCATGTCTAGCTTTTCTGTATACACTATTATACACAAGTTATAATCCACTGCTGAATTAGGGAGAATCTGTTCTCGACAGTCTAGTGTTTAAATCAGCCAAAATAGCTGAATTTCATTTTCACTTTCTTTCATTTGTAAGTTTATAATCTTATGAATGATAACATGTATAAAAAAAACTATTCCTTGCACCTTAGTGTAAGAAAAAATAAATGCCAGAACATACTTCCCATGATGAGAAAGCTGATAAATCCAAATGAGCACCAGCATGAGTTAAAGCACTCTCAGTTTCTTTCTAAAAAGAAAATATAAATGATTAATTGCATTTAATAATGTTATTAAACATTACAAAATAAATAAATAAATAAATAAATAAAATAAATAATAATAATAACAAAATCATCAAAATAAAGCATTAAAATTCCCAAAAAGAATTTAAAGAGGGGGGGGGGATAATAATGAGTTATATGTCTGAAATATTTCAATATTTTCATATCTAGTATCATAATTATTATTTTATTTATTTTAATAAGACTCATATTTTAGAAAAGCATTATGTGAAAAGTTATCGAAGTAAACTATTAAAGTTGATACACTAATAACACTGATCTGTAATTAGAAAAAAAAAATCAGCTGCAAGATTTTTTCTTTTGGTAAACTTTATGCTTTCGTTTTCGGGAATGCTAAATCTAAAAATGACCCCCATTTCTGCCAACCATATACTTTTTTTTTTGCACAATAAAAAATCACTAATTTTATTAGATTGACCAACACATTCTTTCTCATAACTAAATAAACCATTCCTTCATGATATATCCAACATTCTGTGTTCATTTTTTCATTTTTGCTTCTGAAACCTTTTCTTCTTCTCTCTTTAAGATAACCCTCCGAACATACTTTTACTTTGACGCCTTTTACAGCCCCTCCCCTCCCTATCACACATATTTCCCATTTTGTATCATTTTTAGAGTCACTTTTATAAATATTGTTTTAAAGTATGAAACAATTATTGAGGAGGGTTTTTATAATCAACAATAGGATATTAGATTTCATATTTTGATATAAAATTAAACTAAAAATATGACTTTTTCTAAAATAATAATAATTGTAATATTAATAATAGATTTCTTTTTCCCAGTTTTAACTAGTAAAAATCCATAATAAACAGTTAAAAAAAAAAAAAAAAATCCATGCAGTTTTTAGTTGCAAACCTATGCAAATAGCAGAAAAAAAAAAAAAAAAAAAAAAAAGGAAATTAAGAATGTATTGCATTGACATAATAATGGAAATGAAATTATTGTTCTGTTAGGAAATGCTACTAAGAAACCATATAATGGAGTTCTATTACTATTAAGAAATTTATAATAACATGTTAGGTGGCAATTTACATTGCCATTTAAACTGCTTGTAATTTGTATAAAAATTTAAACAAGTTATTTAATATCATAATAAATCTATATAAAAAGGCACGTAATATTAATGATCAGGGGTGGAGAAATGCTTGATTTACTTGCCACTGGCAAGTAAATTCATAATGAATAGAGTAATTTTCATAGGCTGGTAAGAATTTCTAAATATTACCCACCC
This sequence comes from Salticus scenicus, assembly GCA_963930645.1. Taxonomy (NCBI): domain Eukaryota; kingdom Metazoa; phylum Arthropoda; class Arachnida; order Araneae; family Salticidae; genus Salticus; species Salticus scenicus. The sequence goes on from OZ005660.1 coordinate 28,173,083, forward strand.
CTGTTAATGATAAATTAAAAAAAAAAAAAAAAAAAAAGAAGAAGAAGAAGAAGAAAAAGTTGAATTCCTGTTAAAAGTTTATAATTTTAAACCAAAAATGTGGTTTAAAATTAGAAAAACAATAAAATAAATTCACATTTAAAACTAACTAATTAATTATTATTAATAATAAAATAAAATAAAAACAGGATAAGCAAAATATGTTTTATTTAAGAGGTAGCAAATTTGTTTATACATGAAACCAGTGTTGGGCATAATTGATTAAAAAGTAATTGATTTACAATTGAATTACAATTAAATTACAATTACAATTATTTTACTGTCAATAAATTAAGAAATAATTGATTACAAATAAATTGAATTACTTATTCAATTTATTTGCAATAATTCAATTTATTTGCAACCAATTACTTGTTAATCGATTGACAATTTTTTTTTTAATTTAATCGTAATTCAATTACTTTTTAATCAATTATGCCCAACACTGCATGAAACCTGCTTTTCAACTTGAAAAATGATTCCAACTTTATTTACTTTATAAAGAGTATTAATATTCCACATAGTAACACCATATTCTTTATAAATAAACTCTAAATGCACAACAGATATGAAATTTAAGCAATAGCACACTAACATTCTGATAATTAAAAATGAGGTATCAATAAAAAAATAAAAAGAGGACTTACTTGCCATCCTGGAAATGTACCTTGTTCCCATGACTTTTCAAAATCAGCAATAACTGTTTCCATTTCCTAAAATTAAAACCTTTAAATTAGAATGCAGCGTCATTCTAAAAAGAATCAGATCATCCTTTCCCCGCTGATTTCATAGAATGTTTATGCATAAAACTTACATAAACCTTCATTCATTTGTTTGTCTTAATTTTTTATCTATTTCTATCTTGGTAATTTACTATACGTTTTCATATATATAAATTTGTGAAAAAAAAAAATCTAGTTTAAAAAGGAATAAAGTATCTTCACAATTACCAAAAATTACTAAAAAATAGAATAAGGTCAAGAAAAAAAAAAGTATTTTTTGTGCAAAAAGAACATGCTTTTTTTTTTTTTTTTTTCTTTTTTTAAGTAAATAAATTTCAATAGAATAATACATTTTTCTTATATACTTCCCACAAGATTTTTTTTTCTTTTTTAATACTAATTTAATGTGTAAAAATAGTATGAATCCTACATGATATAGCATACGTTTTCTACTGTATAAAATTTGAAGAATGCATATGGCTGACATTTTAAAATTGCCTATAATCATTTGTCATATGTCCTCAACTACACTGAAAGACATTTAATTTCAAAAAATCTTATGAAAATTTTTGTGCACTGATATTGTAGTTATTAAGAAGAATATATCAACAATTCACACTAATTATATTTAAATTTTATAAATAACTTTTTTTTTTTTTTTTGCAAGGATTTAATTAAAAAAAAAGAAAGAAATAAGAAAAGAACATTGAAAAAAAAACAAAAAAAAAAAAAAAAAAAAAAAAAAAATCTGGTGTGAAATAACCACACAACTTCCATTACTCACTATTATACGTATAATATGCATTTTTTTTAAGATAATGTGATCAGAAGTCATAAAATTGACTTAAAGAAGTAGACACCAAAAAAATTTTCTGGTAAGAGAAGCTTGATACATGTATAAAGACATATAAAATAGAGTTTACATAGCCAGTTAAAAAATAAGAAAAAAAAAAATTGTAGAGTTATTTCTTGAAATACCAATTTCCGAAATCTAAAACTGACCTACCTAATCAGGATGACTGTCAATTTTCCTGCAATAACCATATAATACATGAGAAAAGATATCTAAAATGGATTTATGTAACAATTTTTAAGAAAATCGTTAGAGCTGTTTTTTTAGATACCAACTTTTAACAAAACTTGGCCTACTCAATTATTGACCGGAAAACAATAATTACATACAAAGGGTTATTTAAAAGGAAGTTAATATGATGAGTTTGAAAATACTTCATACAGCCATTTTTAAAGGAATGCACTTGCAATACCTGAAATTGAGCTATTTATATAAGACGCCTATCAATTTTCCTGAACTAACCAACTATATCATTAGAAAGGACATCTAATAGAGTGTTTGTATAGCAACTTTGAAGAAAATCGTTACAGATGTTTCTGAGATATGGACTTACAGTCCCACTTTTCCGGTTTCCGATATCCCATTTTCATTTTTCTAATTTTCACAAATATTTGGAAAATTCACCTGTATACAAGACCTGTCTCTATTCTGAAGTTTCATAGTTCTATCTTTATTAGTTTTGGATATATGATAGCCAGAAGATTCCCCACATACACTCATATACACATAACGTACACACACACTGACCAATTTCCAAAAACTACTTTTTTGGACTCAGGAGACCTTAAAATGTGTAAATCAGGTGAAAACTCGATATCGAATTTTTGGAATGAATACAATACTTCCATTACTTATGGTGGTCAGGTAATGGAAGTAAAAATGTACAGAAAACTTTTGATAACTACTCTAAAAACACAATATTAAATTAGTTTAATTTAAAAATTTATTTATCAAGCCTGAAAGTTCACTTCAGAAAATTTTGGAGAGGAAGGCTGATTTTCTTCTACCAACTATGTGAAAAATACCAGAGCCGGGAATCGAACCCGGGCCTTCCGCTTTACGTGCGGATGCTCAAACCATTGAGCTACCCTGGCTGATTACCAGTATGGTATTTCTCACATAACATTCGTGGGCAAAGTCACCGAGTCTGTAAACACAGCTGTATCAAGTGACATAATTAATCATGGCACAACTCCAATGGACCATGAAATATTTAATTTAATTTAGAAATTGATTCATCAAGCCTGAAAGTTCATTTCAGAAAATTTTGGAGAATTTTCTGAAATGAACTGGAGAATTTTCTGAATTTTTTTGCCAAAATTTTCTGAAATTAAATTAGTGCTTATTATTCAAGACAGTTTTTTTCTTCTTTAAATTTAAAAGTTAATTTTAATGCATTACTTCATTTAGGTCCAACAGAGGTTTTACTCGGCCACAGTAATCTTCAAGATATTCCAGCAATGATTCAAGATACCTAAAATTGTTATTAATTATTATCTCACAATAAATCATCAACATTTATTGAAATTTAAGATGGATTTTAAAAATATATATTACCAATAATTAACTTACTTTTTATAATCTGCATTTTTTCTCTCTTTTGGAATGTCAAATAATTGATCAAACATTGACAAATATGTTAAGTAATCAACTTTCTGTAAAGAAAAGGGATACATTACAATGATAATAACAATGGTATTTTACATTAAGAATTAAACTGCTAAATAAATGAAAAAAACTACAATCACACACACATATATTTTAAGAATATTTAAAAAGAATATATTTTTAATTTGATATATAAATTTACATTAAAACAACATTCAGTGGGGAAAATATACTTTTGTAAGAGATTTTTATTTTTTATTCATATTATACAAAGTGTAACAAACTAAGGTTTTTTATTGCATCTTGAAACATATTTTTTATGATATAGTTAATTTTTAGAATATCAAATTCAGTGGTTGTATTGAAATAAAGTTCATATTTATTTTCATATAAACTATGCTATTAAGTTTTTAAATATTAAATAAAAATTAACAATTTTCTAAACTGATCAGTCAAGGATTAGTCAAGGCTGTTTAGCAATCTCTTCACAAAATTCAAATTAATAAAAATTCCTTTACACAAAATTTTATTTGATAAAACAGTTGTCAATTCAAGCAAAAATTAGGACCCTTTAGCTGTCCCTTCAGAAAAATTCAAATTGATAAAACAGGCCTTTTCCCAAAATTCAAATTCATAAAAAGGGCCATTTCATAAAATTTCATTTAAAAAATGATTCTTTAATATACATTTTTTTCCCCCATGTTTTCAGTATTATTTCCAATGAATGTCTGTCCTTGGTTCAATGAAACAGGGTGACTGCTAAATCGGAAACTTTTACATATTAATAATTTTTTCACAAAAATGGGTTTCAAAAATTAAAAATTGGATTGAACTCTATAAAAGTAATCTTTAATTAAAATCTATAACGATGAAACTATTCTTTATAAATTTTATTAAAATCACACAATCAACTGATTGGAAGAAAATCATATTTATTGAAATTTTATTTGTTGACTGAGTGAAAATAATGCCTGGACTGGGAGTCGAACAATTGACTCAGTCGGAAAAATAAAATTTCAATAAATATGATTTTCTTCCAATCAGTTGATTGTGTGATTTTAATAAAAATTGTATTTCTCCCATTGTTTAATGGTGTTTTCCATTACCTGCGGCTTATTTCTGTCAAGCTATCTACATGATAGACCAGATGTTTCTGCCTAAAAGGTTGTCTGAGTGAGTAATGCTGACTGGTTGTCGGCCTGGATAGCTCAATTGGTAGAGCTATTGGTACCTTGTTAGTCAATGATCTGGGGTTCGACTCCCGGTAAAGGCATTATTTTCACCCAGTCAGAAAAATAAAATTTCAATAAATATATAAGCTTTATTTTGACAAAAACATTTGGATCCTGCAACCATGCCTTCTTCAGTCCTCATCAAATCATTGTTCTGTTTAACTGTCATCTTCTGTTTTGATTGGGCTTAATCTGTTAGTTAGGTAGCTAATGACACTTTTTCTTTACTGCGAAATGCTCAATGTTTTTGCATATATTATTATTATTTAGGATTGCTACAGCTTCATGCATAAATCGAATCATTGAAATTGACTAATTTTCTTATATTGTTATAGTTGATATTAATTTCTTCATTAAAGTGTGAGTTTATTGCTGCAATATTTTTTTCATATTTCCCATAACTTTGTTATTCCTTGAATCTTTGATTGATTTTCTTTTGGTAATACTCACATAATAACCTTTTTTCATTATATTTATCAGTATACTCTATTTTATAGGTTTCTGGTGATTTCACTGTGTATCTGTCAGATTCTATGTATTGATAAATATTATGGTTTGGTTTGTTGGATATATTTATATTACATTTGGCTCCTTCATTTTTAAACAAATTCATAGCACTTTTACAATGAAAAATAGTTTTCTTCTTTTTTCTTTTTAATTATTTATTTTTTGTTACTGACCTTCTTGAATTATATTAAGGATTTTTATTCCTTTTCTGCATCATTTCTCATCATTTTTCTTTAAGTAATTTTCATTTTTTTTTTCATATAGTGTAAGACTTTTTCCAAATATTTTTGTCTTAACCCGTTAGTAGTCGCTATAGACAGCGCCACCTGGTAGAGATTGTGCACCTTTTTATTCAACTGTCACCAATAATTTTAAGAAGTGATATATGATATACATAATCGACGTTTCTTCGATTCTATTCACCTTTTATGTATATCAAATGCCACTTTAAAAAATTTTTAGTGGCTATCGAATAAAAAAATCTGGCAACATTGAAGAGATGGGCGGCAAATCAACCAACCAGTGACTACTAATGGGTTATACATAGGTAATAGCTTATTTATGTAAGATCTAAAGAAAGCTAGTTGTTTCATAATTAGAAAGAGGACATTTACATTTAGAGGACATTAGACATTTTGCATTAATTATTTCTCCACTGCTACTGAGTTTTTGATAAAGAGTGCTTCCTAGATTTGTAACTTCAATTTTATTTATTTTTACATAAAGATAATTTAGGGTGTTATTCTTCTCTGTTCCTACTGCAAATTTAAAGTTGGAATCAATTTTCATTTAATTCCTTTTGGATTTCATTAACATTAAAAATAGACATTCATTTAATGATAAAACAGAAAATATTCATATAAAATAACTAAGCTCATTTAATTTAGCGAAATAATTGTGAAATGATTTTATTAAAAATCATAATATAGGTAACAGTAAAAAATATAATCTAGTTTGTACATATTATATTTTTTTTCCATATAAGAATGCCAGCATTATTTCATTTTTACATAATAAAAATTTAGTTAGATTTCTTTTGAATGAAATGTCAAGTGTGTTTTTCTGAAAAATTTGAGTGCATAGTCAAGGATCTTATATTTACACTACAGCAGAGTTGGATTTAAGCTTAGGTTCGTGAGGCCCAGACCTAGGGATGCCAATATTTTAAGGGTGGCTTAGTTTTAAAGAAGACTAAAATCTGAATTGCAACGATGATTAAAATTTGAAGGATGACCAAAATTTGAAAAGGAGTTCGAATTTACCGAGTGAGAAAAATTAAAAATTGACAATTGAATGAATGTTTAGGAGAACAATTTCAGCCTTATAAATTCCATTTAACATGTTTTGGATTTTTTGATACCAGTTTAAAATACATTAATACAAATTACAAACTATATTTGTATAGGGTCATATAGTATAGGATCCATTATTCAGAAACCTGTTATCCATAATGTTCCGAAAACCAGAATGCAAAATGCCAACTACCAAAATTTTTAATTATCGTAAAATTTAAGAATTAAAGTTATAAAGTAACAGCGGTCAGAATTATAGTTTTATAACCTACTTTATTTAATGCTACGGTGTTATTCTGAGGAAATATGGTGAGCACAAAATTGCCCAAATAATTACTGAAAATTTTGCAAATTTAGGTTAGAAAATGAATTTTTATTGTATTTTTTAATAGATAAACATTAATAACACATACTTCTTAAAGTGCCCAAAAGCAGATGAATTTTATCCTTGAACTCAGGTCGCATGCATGAAGTTCTAATTGTTATAAAATTTTTAAATAGTTTTTATTAATTTCCATTATTTTTAGAATTCATGTCATAAAATATTTAGCATTATGTGCTAAAAATATTTGAAACATTTATGAATTATTAGTATCGGAGCAGAGACACACTATAAGCAAAAAAATATCATAGAAATTTTTGCGAAATCCAAATGAAAGGATGTTACTCTCAGGTCCAAAATAAAATTTTATATATGTTTATTTATTTTTCATTCATTAAACTATTGCTATTTATAGTTTGAAATTCTAATTAAGAATGTTTTTTTATTTTGTGGAAATAATTTATTAAATGAATTTATTATTAATAGGTAAAGTGTTTACATATATATTATTCATGTTTATCACTGCTATTCATGAAATTATTTTGTACCATTTTATTACATATAATAAAGTGTTCCAAATTACGGAAAAACCCCTTATCCAGAATATCCCAGGTCCCAAGCTTTCTGGATAACAGATCCTATACTGTATTGCCTTTGTACAGTTGATCATTCGGACTGGAGAGTGGCCATATATAAATACGGGACGCTGCTACTATCATATGGCGATTATCCAGCAACAGTTTACACTTAGGCTCGGGCCAAGGGCAGAAATATTTTAAAGACTACTAAAATCTTAAAAGCAATTTAATTTTGAACACAAATCCAAACATAAAAAGCAACTAAAATTTGAAATCGATTAAGATTTTGAAATCTACTCTCCCTGTCATAAGCCAAAGATGTTTTCATTTGATGAGTGGAACTTTTTTCTTACTAAGTATATGATGATGATTTAAATATAATATATCAGAAGAAAAGCTGTAAAGAAACTGTTTTGAAGCAAAGCAACTTGTACATTTATGAAATGAAATAATTTATTTCTATATATTGTTTAATAAAAATATAAACGTGACTTTAACCTGTTCTTCAGTGATTAATTAAAAATTTTAATTCCGCTCATATATCTCTGTGGGAGAGAGAAAACAAATAGACTAACTGATTTTTTCAATATCATATTGGACTACAGTAACCACTACATAATAAAATCACTGGTTAATAAAGTCAGCCGCTTAATATGATCAAATTGCAGGGACCGGAATCAAATCAGTACAAACTAGTTTTAACACCGCCACTTAATAAAATCAATACCGCCAGTTAATGAACTAAAAATTTTTTCATCAGCAACAAAAATGTCATTTATGCACGCTTAAGAGATTTTTTTATTTGCATTGCACTGTGCCTTTTTATTTTTAGATTTAAAAAGAAAATGAAGCACAGCAATCCCTTTGTTATCTCTCTTTGTCAAAAATTTTACAATTGCAGTATAGCAGCAAATTAAACATGTCCCACCCTTACTAACAATTTAAAAAAAAAAAAGTATTCTTCAAAGCACGGTTATAAGTTACAAATTTGACTTGATTCGGCAGTTATTTTTATTTATTTATTTATTTAATTATTAAAACACAATTTTTAGTTCTAATTTTGAAATAACTAAGAAGAAAAATGTTTAAAAGGAAAATTTTTTAATTTAAAAGAAAAGAAATAATAATACATTATTTATGGTAAAAAGAACTAGAATACAAATCTAAAACAAACAACCATGATTCTAAATTAGATTTAATTTCTCAAACAAGTTTTACACAAAAAAATATGGAATAAAAAAAAAAAAATATCTCACTTCAATTCCTCGAAGATTGAGGTATTTTTCATAACATTCATGAAGATCAAGAAATTTTCCATAACCTTCTTCATCGGTAAAATCTGTCATATCTAGTCAAAAAATAAATTTTAAAAAGTTAGCATTTTGAATACAAAAGTGATATTGAGTTTAAAGGATAAATATTATGACTAAAAAAAAAAAAATCCAATCTAGTTTTTCAGCTGTAAATAATAAAGAAACTGAACAGGCTTTAAAAATTTATGATATTTACAGGCATGAGAGAGCAGAAAATAAAAAAAAAGAGGAAACACGCGTGTTCATAAAATTAATTTCAAATGAAAAAAATGCGTGTGGGAAAACGATACAAATATGTTCATAAAATTTATTTCCAATGAAAAATAACGCACGTGGGAAAAACATACAAATATGTTCATAAAATTTATTTCAAATGAAAAATAATGTGCACAGGGAAAAACTATACAAAATATTTTAAAAGTAACAAATTAAACTAAAAGAATAATGCACATCAACACAATAAAGCATGTGTATTAAAAAAAAAAAAAAAAAAAAACAGCTAACAATCAACATTTAATCATTGATTGGTGGTGGTGGAAAATGGAAAAGGGGGGGGGGGAGTAGTTCATGAGTGGGAAATATTAAACATAATTTTACTTCTTTATGGGTTCTAGAATATCATAAAGTAAGTTTAAAATTAATATGGACATTTTTGTTGTGTATGGATAAATATTCAAAAATAAAAGGCTTCCTGCAGAATGTTTGATTGGCGATGATTAGAGATGAAAAAGAAAAAAAAAAAGAGGGAGGGGGGGGGGAGCAGGACTAAAAAAAAAATTACATGAGTGAGAAATATTGAATAATTCTGTTCTTTTATATGTTATAAAATCTGATAAAGCATGTTTAAAATGAATATTGACATTTATATTTTGGATGGAGAAAGATTGAGAATCTAGTCTTTTGTGGAGCGTTTGAACACTGTTTGTTATTGGAGTTTGATTTAAACAAAAAAAAAAAAAAAAAAACGCAGAATTAATGGAAATCACATAAAAGTGGAAAATCGCGGATTCACGGAAGAATCTCATGCGTGTATTTAAAAAGTGAAATTTAAAAAGGCACTTACTTTCTGGTACATTATCTTCTGTGTTTTCCCGGAGTTTATTTAATTCTTCAAACTCAACTGACATCGGAACTTGAATCTAATAATTTACAAAAAAAAAATACATAAACAAAATTCTACATATAAAAAAACAACTTAATATATGAGGTAAAGGAGAAATTGAAATCCTACAAGAGAATTTTTTGAGGAAAAAGTTTGATCAACTGAAAAATATTAATTTTTAAAAATAAAAAATAAGAATTTTGCTCAGTGTAGGATGAAAACATCTAATAAGCTATTACAAGAAAATAAAACTACTAATTTTATAAAATTAAAGAGAGTGGAGAAAGATAACAATCACTGGCTATAAGAATTTAAAAAAACATATTAACTACATATTTAAAGCAAAATTAAATACCTTCATTTGAACTTCGTGCTGGCAGAAAGCTTTTTCGGTAGGGGATCCTCTACGTCTATGGTGCCGTCTGCTCTTTGTGGTTGGCGGCCATCCAAAACTTGATCTTCTCTTTTATACTCGTACATGTGATGCCACATTTTGTCTATTTCTGCCAATTCGTGGTCGTTGATGACGTGACTATTTTGCGCGATTTCTATACTTTTCTCTAAAAAATCGCGCACAATAGTCACGTCATCAACGACCATGAATCGGCAGAAATAGACAAAGTGTGGCATCACATGTACGAGTATAAAGGAGAAGATCAAGTTTTGATGGCCTCCAACCACAAAGAGCAGTCGGCACCGTAGACGGAGGGGACCCCCTACCGGAAAAGCTTTTTGCCAGCACAAAGTTCAAATAAAAGTATTTAATTTTGCTTTAAATATGAATTATAACTTCGTTAAAAGTAATTTTTTTATAAAGTTTAAATACATATTAACTTTTCATTTTCTGTAGCGCCTGTAGAAGTAGACTCCTTTCACTTTTTACAGAGTTAAATATACAACATATTAGAGTATTTCTATATAATAAAGAAAAGTTGCTGCCTCCGCTCTTCTTTAATATATCATGCATTATTTTGTTTCTTCCCTTGTGTGGTAAATAAATTTCATATAAATCATTAAACTTGGCAACTTTATACAGAAATGTACAATAAAAAGACCAAGACAAACTGTTTATATGTTGATAAATTACTTTTGGTCCTATTTAAAAAATGGATTCAGCCGAACAGTTCCATTACAAAATATTTATAGGATAAAAAATTATACACTGCATCTTCTTAATTATAATTTGCTATGTTGAAAATAATATTGCTTTGAAATTCTTTAATTTTAAATAATATGTGAAATATTTTTTTGACATATTTACAAAACGTAGACAAATATACTCAACTTTGTTTATATGCAAACATATTCTACTTTTTCAGTCTAATTTTACTGAAATATTTTAGTTTATTCATCTCAAACATATATTTTACAAATTTTTAAACAAACATTATCTTTTCATTTCTGAATTTGCTATGGATTCAATATATTCAAAGATTTATCTTTTGTTTTATTATTAATATTATTATTTTTTAATAATAATAATAATAATATGGTAATAAAAGTGATATAATGCTTTTATCTCATTTTAAGTTCCAAATTTTAAATAAAACAAAAGGTTAAAGGGGAAAAAAAATTGCCGAAATATGCTAATAGATTAATATTTTATCTTAAAATTCAATTACATCAAAACTTTTAAAATAATATATTTGAAAATGCTTTTACAATAAAAAAGTAAATTATACCTCATGAGGATGTTTGCGATAAAATTCTCTGATTTCTCTCAGACGAGAATAGAATTCTGCAAATTCATTAGGTCCAGAAAGAGAAGCAATTTCATCTTTTCTAAGTCTAAAAATGAAATAAAAAATGGAATGTAAAACAACATAAAATAAGCATAGGTACTGACCAACATATTCAAAATAGTATCCTGAATATATGAAAGAAAGAGCAAAATAAATCTCACAATGTTTGATTCAGATTTATTTATTTATTTTAAATACATATTTAGTAATTTTAACTAACTGCCAAAATATCAGTAGAAATTAGTGAGAAGACAGACTTCCATATCTTGCTTCACAGTGAAAAAAAATTACAATCACATAAAAAAAAAAAAACCTCAATCTTTGTTATTTACTTGTATAAAAATAGTTATATAACAAAACTTTATTTAATTTAGATGACTTTTTTATTATTAATAAATAAAGAACTCTTTTTTAATTTCTTACAGGATTTTTACAGTTTAGCATCAGCTTTAAGACTGACAATGGTTGGAGTTTAAATCTGATTGATTACACTAGGGTCCTATGCCTTTAGGTAGAATGCTCTCCATGGGGTTTTTTCTAAGGGGTCCCAATCCATATTTATGTGAATTTCAGAGAAAACCACAGAAAACTCTGAACAGCTAGGTCATTGAGTGCGACCTGGGAACGAACCTGGCACTTCCCATCTACCAGCTTTGAGTGCTGAACTGCTTGGCTATTTGCGGGCAAAGAGCGACAATAGAATTTTATCAATAGCTGATAAGAAAAAAAAAAAAAAGTTAAAATTTATTTAAGTGTTAAAAAAGCAATAGCTGACAAGAAAAAAAAAAAAGTTAAAATTCATTCAAGTGTTAAAAAAGTTTGTTCAAATTTAACTTGAATTTTTTTATTTATTGGATTACAAATTTTACTCAAACAGTAGAAAAATTAAGGCTTTTAAATAAAACTTTACTTACCAATTTTTTAATTCAGTTTATTGATTTCTGACAATTCTTTGAATAAATTTAAGACATTTTACTCAAGCAAATAATAATAATACTTAAATGTTAATTCAGAATTTATCATTTTAGTTCTTTCTTCCTTGGTAATACATTATGTAACCAGACAGATGGTATCCCTTGTCCTTACATCATAGAACCGTTTTAGCCTGATATTAACTACTTTCTAACTTCTGTTACTTTTTAAATAATACATGGGCCTTAAAGGTAGTAGTAAAGTAAATAAATAAATTAATTAATTGGAAATTTGGAATTCAAATCCTAATTCCCTGAGTATTTCAGAGTTTCTCTCCTGTTTTCATTTTTACAGTATCACTTCTTTTCATAAATGCACATTTGCACATGCAACATGTCAGTCTTTTTTTTTTTTTTGTATAATAGTAGTCTCGGCAAGTTTTTTTTTTTTTTTTTTTTTTTTTTTTAAATAGAGAGTATAAAATTTAAATGGTGCTTTAATACAGTAATTAATTTTAAAGATAAGTAGATTGACTAAATTTGCCGGTGTATGCCCCTATTGACATATGGAGGATAACCACACTGATCAGATTTGACATGGTTCAATTTCCCAAGTAAGAAAATGAATTGAGTTTATCAAAGTATTATCCTTTCTAAGCAGGGTTAAAAATAAGCAATCATTAGTTGTATTTTGTGACCAAGTTTTTATTTTAATGCCTACAATTATAACCCTAACACTATTTCTAAGATTATTTTACATGCAACAAAACAAAGTTTAGTGATTGTCTTCATTTTAGAACCTTTTAGTGCAAGAAAAATCACATATGAGCTTCCTGGATTATGTACAGGTGCATTAATATGCATATTTAGTAACAGATATTAAAATGCAGTCAACTCCCTCGAATTCAGGAATGTTTTGTCCAAAGGTTGTGCAGATTACAGGTCCCTATCTTTATATATATATTTATATTTAGATACAAAGTAAGTTATTATCAATGCATAAATAGACATTAAAACGGAAAGATGATTTCAAAGAATTTTCAGATTAAAATATTTCTTAAATATTAATAAAACTAATCAATCATACATTAAAAGGAGACTTGGCGCTGGATTATTAAAACAAGTAAAAACTATAACGTTAGGAAAGCCAAAGAGAAAGTAATATTGGGAAGTTTCGGCAGCTGCTTTGGTAGCCTTTAGCATACCGTCCTCAGTACAATCAGATGCATTTAAGCTGTCATTTAAGCTGCGTTTACTGGTGAAACTAAAGTTGATACCTAGTTTAAAGACCTGATTTCTTCTGCAATTTACTGTAAATAAACTTCTGAGCTTCTGCAGAGTTCAATCTCAGACAACTTATGAACCTCCAAGTAGGCAACAATATCTTGTACCCAGGTGGCCCAAAATGAGTCAGTCTGCCTCTGATTATAATGTAAAATAAAGCCCATAAATACTTACCCATCTCTATCTTCATATAATTCTTTAAGCATCTCGGTGCATTCCATGTAACGCTTAAAAAGAAAGAAAAATTACTAATATGCACTTTCATATTAATTTGATCATTAAATATAAATAAATTCAAAGACATTTTAAAACAATAATATAAATATATAATGAACTTACATCAAGAAGAATTCTTAATCGATGATCTGAATTTATTTGATCTCGATTCTAAAAATAAAAACAGAATTCTATTAAAATGGTAAAACTTTATAATCTGGTATGAAAGCTGAAAACATTTATTTACATATTTCACTCAACTGTTTCAAAAGCTAGGGCATCATAGTGTAAAGTTTAGCCTCTAAATTTTTAATATATTTTAAAAAGAATTGAAAATGTAATTACTAATACACTAAGTTAAATTTAAAATTTAATCACATCAAAAACCGAGACAATATACACTAAAAATATACAATTTAAAACATTAAAATACACAAAACATAAATTTAAACGTTTCGAGCCTTTTACAAGCTCCTCATCAGTAAAACATCAAAAAGTAATTTGTTGAGTAGAACAAGAGAACTTCTTTAACAGAGTACAGTGTATTCAGTGGGAACTGCACATGCCTCATTAAGCGGAGAAAACAAAATTGTATATTTTTAGTGTATATTGTCTCGGTTTTTGATGTGATTAAAGTTTAACATAATTACATATAAGTACATATTATCATAATTACATATGATTTTTAAATATTTTAAATTTAAAATATCTGAAAAATGGATTAAAAATAATGTTTAATCACTTTTATAGAGTAAGTGTACAAAAATGTGTTTCAAGTTCAGTCTTTTTATTGTTAAAAGCTTATATTCTAAAAAAAAAATCTTTATAATATTTTTCTAACACAGACAGTTATGATTAAATTCGGTCAAAATGATATAACAGCAACATAATAAATAAAATATACAAGGATAAAGAACAATATTTATACATGGACCATGTTTAAGCATGCAGACACAGTTCAATGATCTAATTGGAAAAATGATGACATTTGTCTAATGAAATCATTTTATAGAAAAATGTCCTTTTAAAAGTAGCATTTTTACAACCTTTGCAAGTGTCATTTTAAATCTAGCAATAAGCAATACTTAAAAAATATAAACAAAATATGAACTATTATCATACATTGATTAAAAATCACAATAATAAAAAACATCTAATTTTTTTTGGATAAAAAATTATGCCAAAGTAAATAAAAAATAAAATAAAATGGTATTACCAACATGTCAACAAAAATTTAAATGTTGCCATTGGGGTCCTATATTAAAGTTGTATCGCCTGGGGTAGTATGAAAACTAATTTAATGTTTAAACCATTAAACATTAAATTTATTTTAAAAGCTTTCTCTGAATGATTTTGATTTTACTATTGTATAATATTAATTTGGTTCTAATAATTTGGCTTCTGATGAATTAAAATTTGGTGGTAAAATTAGTATAAGATTTATGAGTTTCAATTTTTTAAGATACTTAAGAGAAGAAATAAAATGTGAAAATTTTGTTCAGGTTTGCTAATATATATATATATTTATTTCCTCATTGCTTTTGTCCAGTATCGATGTTTACTGTACTATCATAACTTGGGTATTATGCGTATACAGTCGAACCTCATTAACGTGAATCTCAGGGGGAATAAAAATTTTTTTCACGTTATCAGTAGTTCATGCTAGCAATAACTAATCTTCATATAATTAAACTAATCTCCATTTTGACGGGGATTGTGGGAACAGTTCATTTTAAAAGCAATTCGTGTTAACGAGGTTTGACTGTATTAATCATGGGTATAGATAGTATGTTTATATCAATTATACAGTTCTATGTCAAAGAAATTTCTGCAAAAAATATTTAAAGATGTTCTCAATTGATCCGACTTATTGGAAACTAAACTTGTTTTGAGGTCAAGAGAGAAAAAATTCACCAAGCCAACCCGCAAGTTGGAAGATAAAGAACACAGAGTACTATTACAAGAATGGCGATTATTATAATGATCACCTATAATTGCTGGCATGCAGTTAATACAAAATGTATATAGTATTATCAAATATAGACATTTATATATATAAATATGCTGTTAATGGCATGCAATTAATGCATAAGTATCAATGCTTTATATTCAGTTGCAAAATTATTAATCAAACCTACCACAAAAAAAATTACATAAAATAATTTTATTACATCATACTTTAAAATTTTTTGCTGCAGTATTTGATTATTTTGAGGCATCATAACTGCCACACTAGATTGTACAATTAAGAGACTATATTATAAGTGATACGTTAGAAGAGAGATAAGAGAAAGTATAACAGACAAAAAATCAATCATAGTAAATTATACCTATAATATGAAACAGGGATTTGATGCTAAAGAATAAGGAAGAGTAAAAGTGACATGAGTATTAAAATCTCTTAAAATGGAAAGTAAAATTTGTATATTGCAATCTTGACAGTTTAAAACATCACTTCAGAACAGATAGAAGAATTTGTGCTCCTAAAATAAAATACTTTAAGAGATTTTTTACGCTAAAGCAAATTTTCACTGTGCTAAGTTATTGGACATTCAAACAATGTTAACATCCCTATTTACGTTTTTCTTAATTTTAAATTTAAAATGATAATTACCATGAATGAATGTTATCATAAGAATTTCATTTATTTTGCATTATGTACTTACTGAACTTTTTTTGTACAGCATCTCTTTAACCATTGCATCAATGAGTCTTTCTCGTTCCTCATGATAACGTCGCTGTTGTTCGAGTAAGGTTTCCATGTTTATTTTTATTTAAATTTTCATAAATTTCAAAGTTTTTAGAGGAAAACGAAATACTGAATTTTTAATAACACACCATTTTACATTGTTTTGAATGTAAACAACTTTCACGGATAGACATCCGTGCAAGCTAATTGGTTGGTTAATTGCTGTTGTGTGTTGTAACGTAACTGGATTTGCCGTTTGTTTTATAACGATTAAAGTTATTTATATTTTGTAAAATAAAAAATGCTTAAATACAAATGATAAAGATTGTCTAGAAGTTTTTTGCCTTTTTGTTCTGAGTTTTCTTTTCTTTTCATTTTTTTAGTAGTATTTTTTTTAACAGTCGAGATTTAAAATTGTATTATCTATGACCATCACTGTCAAAGTCTTGTTGTTGTTATGGTTTTGTTATGTAATGTTTTGTGTAAATTTTTTTGTTTAAAACCGCGTGTTTACAAAAAATCCAATTGCTTTTACGCAGAAATAATGTGTTGTTTAGCTTAAAATTAATGAAAAAACTGTTTTGTTATTTTCTATCAAATAATAATTTGGTAATCATGAATTTTGAAACAGAAAATGATATAGATAGTGACATTGTAACACTGATACCTTTACAAGAGGAGTTAAATAAGTGTAACAATTTTCTCGCAGATGATGAAAATTATAAAATGAATACTTCCCTTTATAAGGAAGATGAATCTTCATCTGATACAAACAGAATGCATTTAATGAATGAGCCTAGCACAAGTAAACAAAATTTCCAAGGTTATGAAGATGCAGTAAAAAATGATAGTGACATGGTAACACAAATACCCTTACTGGATCAGTTAAACAAATGCAATGATTTTATTGCAGATGATGAAACTAATGAGTTAAATTCTCTCATCAAGGAAGGTGAAAGTATATTTGATACTAACATAATGGATATTGGGAACGAACCTAGCACAAGTAAAACTAATTTCCAACTTTGTAAAGATACGATCACTTGTGTACCGCACGATGAAGAATTAGAAGGACTTGGAGTTAGTGTGTACGATCAAACTCAATTTGAAAATGAGGTTATGGACCAAGTTGATAAGGCAATGAAAGCTCACGAAGAAAAAAAGCGCAAAGAGGAAGTTGAAAGGGAGTTGAAATCCGTTGCTGATGATATTCGGTATATTTTTCTTTTTTTGAAAGCGGTTTATTCATTAGTCTGAGAAATAAAACTTTACAAATTTAAAAAAAATGTGTGCTGTTTTAGATTTTATGTTAAGCAGCAAATTAATGTTTATTTTAAAGCATTAGGTACTTACGTACGTCTATCACGATAAATTGTTCATGATTCTTGTGAACGGCCGGGAAACATTCATAGAATAATATATTAATAAAATACTACACCCATTTTAATAAAAATAATAAGATGTATATGTTTCAAAACATTTCATATTTTGGTATTTTTTTTAACCCGCCAGTGCACGGGTTGGGTCTGTGAGACCCAGTTTATTTATTAGAATGCAATGTAAGAGAAACATTTTATATATTCTGTGAAAAAAAATATAAGAAACTTAAAATTTATACTTCGTATTTTTTTTATTTTGTGGGTGTTATATTGTAACCATTCAAATATTGAAAGAAAATTATGTCTTTTTCCCACCTGTGCACTGGCTTGTCGGGTTAATCTAGTACCTTTAAACATGCATGAGTACTATAAAGGAAAAGTACTCATGCATTTTCTATCTTGGCAGTAATTCTGATGATAGAGGTCATGAATTTACATAAGTATCAATTATAATCTAAAGACTGTACTTACATATTAACTGTGTGATATTGCCCAGCTATTTAGGTTCTTACATATTATCGCAACCAGGTTGGCGCGATTTGTAAGTTTGAGTAAGAAAGTTAAGTTATTAGTATTAATTAAGTTATCATTATTATTAGTTATTATTATTAAGTTATTATTATTATAAGTATATTATTATTATTAGTTATTATTATTATTAGTTAAGTTATTAGTATTAGTTAAAGTATTTCACGGCATTCAATCTAACCAGTAAGCAAAATAATTTCTTTACGAAAAACTACGTATAACACGTAGGGTTGCCTTTAGTAGGGTCGCCAAATTTGGCGATTTATGCGAATTTTGGCCTGGTTGCGATAATACGTAAGTACCGCTATTTATTACATAAATATATGACGCTATTATTATACTATTAAATCCCATTACGTGGTACCCCCTTGCACTTTTTGGCGGCTATTGTTGGCACGATCCCCGCCGGCACAGAGGCGTGATTTACTTTCCAAGATGGCGTATGTTGACGTTTTAATGATTGCTTTTACATGCAAATGAAATTGAAAAAATATGATCGCTAATGAAATTTTAAATACAAAAAACATCAACAAACATCATTTTTAAATGTAAATCACACGTACGAGCTGACATGGATCGCACCAACAAAAGTCGCATTCAAAATAATAAAAATAGTACTAAAATATATATTATTAAAATATATATATTTAAATTTAGACCTTTTTTTTTTCTTTCTGTACATTGTAGGGGTCAGTATCCTTTTGAACTAGCGCGATCAGTTTAATTACTGCTCTTTGTGAGCATTAAAACAAAAAAAAAACATCACTGGACACCCCTAATTCGTGGGTCATGAATCAGTAAAAGCATGAAAATTGATGGAGCTGCGGTCACTATGTTTTCTGCTGTTTGCTCACTTCACGAGCATTAAAACCAAACAAAAACATCACTGGACACCCCTAATTCGTAGGACATGAATCAGTAAAAGCATGAAAATTGATGGAGCTGTGGTCACTACGTTTTCTGCTGTTTGCTCGCTTCGCGAGCATTAAAACAATAAAAAACATCACTGGATACCCCTAATTAGTGATGCATGAATCAGCAAATGCATGAAAATTTGTATAGGCCGCGAACAGTACACTAGCTGCTGTATGCTTGCTTCGCAAGCATTAAAAAAAAAAAAAATCACTGGACACCCCTATTTCGAGGCACATGAATCAGAAAATGCATGAAATATGTACTGTAACGGTCAGTATTCCGATGCTAGATCACTACGCAAGCATTATAAATAAATAATCACTGAATGCACCTAATTAAATCAGGTGCATGAAAAAATCTATACTGAAGCAATGACTATCGTGCCCTATCTTTTTTCTTTGTAAATTTATTAAAACCAAGATGGTGATTATATAATATACTATGTAGGATCACTTCTATTCATTACAAATAAATACACATAAAATATGCATTTTATAATTAATTAAAAATATATAAAAAACCTTGACATTACTTTGTGCATTGTCGTTAAATTTTTCGGTTGGGTATCCGGCTTTCATCACACGACTACTTCTGTGTGTATTTGTTCTTAAGTTGGAACTGTCACAAAATTTTTGTCACACACAGATGGATATTTTTAAAAAATTGATCAAATTATGTTCTGGATCTCTCAAAATATAAAAAATTTGTAAATGCATCGTAAACCTAAAGTAAAAATTTTACAAATCCAGAACTTTCTTCTTTTGAATATTGAAGAAAGTAATAAATAAAATTCACTAAATATCTTAAATTTGTTGTGCATAAATGAAAAATTCCAAAATATGTGAAAGCGACAACGCAGCTATCAGGCATATAAAAGGCTTTGTTCACCTAAACTAAAAAATAAATAGATAAAATAATAATTCAATAAATACCTCATTTTTTTGCTACATTTTTTCCAAAATATAAAAATTGAGTCGTACAGCAATCAATGAATACATGTTATAAGCTTCACTCCCATAAAAATAAATAAGTAATAATAATAACTAGTATCGCCCAGTGGTCGAAACTCGACCATTTTTTTTGCAAAGCGAGGCAAAGCAAAGTTATTGCCTTGTCCTAAACGGAATGCAATTGCAACACAGCTGCGGCAATTGTTTGCCAATATTCACTCTAACTGAATCAGCAGAGTTTTACTTAATATAACTATTTCTCTCTGTAGATGTTAGCTTTTCCTGAAATGAGAGAAAATCGCAACGTGAAAACGCCCCTTGTTGTGTGATACAGCCCAGAAGCTAATAGGTACCATGTCAGACCAAGGTCCAACCAAGTATCAAATTCTGTTAAATTAATTCGATTGGTTCATAAAGTACAGTGTTTGAACAAAAAAAAAAAAGATATTTTTCAAAAATGGTCGAATTGAGTTCGGGAAATTTCAAAACGTGTAACTTTATCGAAAACCGAAAATCTAAAACATTTCTGAATCTTATATTTTCTACTTATATATGCAGAGAAAAGAATAATAAATCCACTTTTTAAAAAATAAAAATAAGTAGTCAATTTCACTAATTTCACTTAATTAAAATGCAAGGAAATCTCAAAACGGGTAAATTCATCGAAAACTGGAAATCAAAAGTTTTTATGTATCTTCTACTTGCTTCTTCTACCCACAAAAGCTAGCAATAAAGACACTTTTTTAAAAAATAAGTAGCCAATTTCAGTTAATTGAAACGTAAAGAAAGCTCAAAACATGTAAATTCAGCAGAAAACGGAAATCGGAATTTGTTCCGTATCGTCTACTTATACATGCAGCAGTTAGTAACAAATCCATTTTCCTTTTATTTAGTATATTAGTTGAATATTTATTGTTTAAATATCACCCTTTGAAATGAAATGTTTATGTTTACATTCGAAACTGGAAGTTTGCCATTTTTTTTTTCTGGAGTTTTGTGATTTTAAATTAAAATTTTATCAGTTTTACAGAAAAAATAACTCAATCAAACACATGTAGACAGTAACATATATATAACTATACCCAAATATCGGAACTAAAATCGGCAGATAATTTCCGTTATTTTTTAATAATTTTTTACAAAAAATTCAATGGACAATTAACATAGAAAATCTTTTACATGGCTCCATGGACAGACAGTGACGTCATCACTTCGCTTGCGTATAGTGATGCTACATTATACAAATTACTGTGTCTATGGTTTTATTTGAGCTTTATGAAATTGCCAGATTTAACAACTTTCTACTTTTAGGTATTTTTTAATGTGAAGGAATACGTGTATAAAAGGGAAAAATGGGGGAAAATGCATAAAAAATAAATGTATTTTTAAATACCTTCTTGACATCGTAAGAAAATAATATTTGTATTCGCACCTTCCGGCTAACCATACCTTTCGAATGATACCATTTTCAACCCTCTACTCCCATAATTAATATGTTAAAAAGGGACAACAAATTTTATGCTTGCCTATTAATATATAGATTACTAAATACCTCAATTTTACTGTATGAATGTGCATGAATGCCAAGATTAGATATATGAAATTTGATCTCGGCATTCAGTAAAAATGTTATTGAGATTTCAGAGGTTGATCCAGGTTTTAAGTTTTGGAGCCCATTTTTGTGAAAAACAAATTATTTTTGGGAAAATTTATTCATTTTTGGGAAAAAAAGAACTGTCGCTAGAAACCTTTCATTTTAGCAGTTACTTTATCTAATGTTTAATATCAAGTTAATAGCATTTTGTTAAACAAATATTGACACTTAAAAATAATACTGTAAAAATCATGGAAAAATTTTACAAAAGTATTATTTTTATAAAACAAAATTTTGTGAAAGGGACTGTTTTTATAAATTTGAATTTTGTGAAGGGACCCATTTTCTGAATTTGAATTTTGTGAAGAGACCCATTTTATGGATTTGAATTTTGTGAAGGGGCCCATTTTAGAGATTTGAATTTTGTGAAGGGGCAGCAAAAGGGTCCCAATTTTTGTCTGGATCGACCTCTGGATTTGTTAAATAATAAAAAAGAGGTACTTTTCTATTAGCCAGGCCAAATATGGTGCTAATATTGCCAATGCAGTAGGATATAACAAACTAAAACTGCCAGTAAATCAATATAGGATATAGCACTTTATTAGCAAGCAAAGCAAGAGGAACTAAGATATATATTGATATAGCATAAATTATTTATAGTAAACTTAAATTATAAGATATATATAGATATAGAAAAATAAATACCAAAAAAAAAAAAAAGAAAGAAAACTCATCAGGAAGATTTTAAAAAATTAGTGTCAGTAAATAATTAGATTTAAATAAATATGTTTTATCTTTTTGGTATAAAAGGAGACTTTCAAGAAGCTAGCATTAGCGTATAATCCTGTATATATAATAACTGTATCAATATTTTCTTTCAGTTAAACTTTGCCCTTATTTCAAAGCAGCAGCAAAATAATTCTAAATAATCCTATTTACAATATTTTTTTCTAATTAAATGTTTATTTTTAATAGTTCTTTGTTTTAACAGATTTGCAAAGAAACGCTTAAATCATATTGATAAAGCTTTATCTATGGCACCAAAGGATTCAACATCTATGACACCTCTTGCTAGAAGAAAAGTAACATCCATAAAAAAAGAGCAAGAAAATAAGGTAATATGCTTATTTAATTTTTAGTATGATTCAAAAAATACGTTAATATTATTACAGTTTTTATTATTATTATATTTAATTGTTTAATTTTCATATAAATCATATCGTAAAGATTTTAACAATTTGTCCTAAAACTTTCCCCATGTAGGGCATCTTTGAACAAAATAAGAAACATGTATTTGTTGGTAATTTTTATAGAATAATCTGGTGTGTCACTCACACGACTTTCTCTTACCCTGAAATTTAATACTATAAAAACAGGTTGCAGATTAAAAGGTAAGATAACGAGTACTGTTATGTAAACCTGTGTTAAACAATTCATATTAACCTTCTGAAGAGTTTTATATGATAATTAGTTCTATGTGAGAGGGGCTACTGCCCCCTCAACCCCCCGTTTCATTAATGCACCTACATTTATATAGAATTTAATTCGGTTATTAAAAAATAATTCTGTTTAAAAAAAAATTAAAATTATTATTTAAAAAAATTATCTCTTATGATAATGCAGACAATTTCCATATTAGAGAAGTAGTATAACACCAAATATCCAAAAAAAAGTCCATTTTATTCTCAAAAAAAAAAAAAATACAATTTTTTTTCTAATTTTTTTTCTTTAAAAGCAAAAAAAAAATCGATAACTTTGTTTTAAATTATCGCAGATCGATGGTTCAACCATTCGTTTTAAAGGTATTGGAGAGCTCTTTTGAAAGATACCCATCATGAAAATTTACTCCCCTCGAGGGGGGACTTCCCCTCCAGGGGGGGAGGCGAAGCTCCTACATACACAGAAATTTTTTTCCCAGTTAACTATCTCTATTACAAAAAATATATATTTGTTTTATTTGGTTTAGTGCAGTCTATAGACGTTAAACTCTACTTACCTGCAATTTCCCCCATAGACGTAATGTATTTAGAATTCCCTTGATTGTTCCTGTACACGAACCATTTGCTCGATCTTAACGAAAAGCTTACTGTAGCATCCCTATATGATACACATTTAGAATACCAAGTTTGATCTTTCTGCCGTAATTTGTTTTTGAGATACGCTGATAACAGACAGACACACACATAGACATACACACAAACCATTTGCTAAAAACATGATTTTCGTATTCAGGGGACCTCAAAACAAAAAAAGAAAAAAAAAAATCTCGTGTTCGAAAATTTGACCCAAAAACAATACTTTCTCTACCTTATGGGTAAGAGAAAGTAAAAATTTAAAATGGAAAAACTTGCTGTAAAAAATAGGTTTCTTCCAAATTGAAAAAAATTGTTTTCCTTTAAGAATTGATTATATAAGTTGAAACAGTAAGATACAATAAATAAATTTTTCTTATAAACATATTTTTTACCGTAGATAAATTTAATTAGACCTGTAAAAGTTTAATTATATGTTGACTGTTTTCGAGCTAGATTTTAAGTTTTTATAACACTAATAATCTCTGCTCATCCATCATAAATTTAAGTGTAATTTCATCATAAAATAACATGATTGATTGTTGATGAATATGTGTGATGCATCCTTTTAAGTTCATTCCTTTGTATTTGTGGTTTATAAGAATAATCTGTATTCCAAAGCTGTATTCTTAAGGCTGATTTACATTGTCAGTGATACATAACTTGTGTTATTTTTTCTGATTGAACTTGTTAGTGATTTTATCTTTATTCATACACACGTAATATTTAAAATTAATAGATTTATGTATTACTTATTACACATCATACTACATACAATACATAGGTGCAAATTTGTGTGGCTACTATTTCTTTCAAAAGATTTCATCATTAAATTATCGAAAAACAAGAAGCAAAATTATTTATCAAACAATTAGAAATGAAAAAGACAAGGTAGATCCCCTTGAAACCTCCAGTATTTATCGTATTCCATTCTCCAAAGAAAACAATGACACTGGCTACTACATAGGTATGACTAAAAGCAAAATCAAAAACCGTATTAAAGAACATTCTGCCGATATCAAATTTTTGGAAAATAACCACTGCACTCACCAAGGTAAATGCTACCGAACCTATTTATATAAATTTTAGAGATACTCGCAAACTAGCCTAAATACAATAACGCAATATACGCTGCAAATTGCAAAACGGTCGAAATCTTATTCAATCCTCTTACCTGTAATGGCAACGACCCAGCACAAGAAATTAACCGTAACTGGTGTAGAATCATGAAGACTGCAAAAGATCAAGTCAACACAACAAAGCAAGCCACCACCGTGCTGCCTCTGACAATGGGAGGGGCCCCTTCCCGCAAGTAATAAGGCTTATTCCAAGAAGTATGTAAGGTTTCTTTAATTTTGAGATTTCATCATGTTTAATCACAGAAAACTGCTACAAAACTTATTAAACATTTCTGGTATCAAAAAAATGTACAAGTTGGCAGCTATGTACTGCATATAATAAAAGTAGATGTGTGTGTGCCCATCCATCACTTTGTAGGCAAATGGCTAATCACAGAGCTACAGAATTTTGCATGGAGTCCCATTTTAACTTCTCTTGGTGCACTTTGAAGCTTGATTTCTGAATTTATTATTATTTTTTAAAGTAATTTAAAATATATAAATTTCTGAAATGACTGACTCTAGAGGTAGAAAGGTAAAAGTCTTTCCATGGCTCATTACTCATTAGCAGGTCAGTTGCTAAGAGTATCATGCTAATAACGTAAAGGTCATGGGTTCAATCCTCCAAGGGTCAATATGTTACTTTTTGTAGATAATTAGTAGAAAGGTATCCATTGATAAAATAAAATCTTTCAGTATCTTCACAGTATCTTAACTATATGTATAATGAGAAAGTAATAAAAAGCAAAGTTAATACATATTAACTTATTTTCAAAAAAGGATTAAATTACATTTACTTTAAAAATATATACCTAAATAAGGTCCTTTTATAAAATATGCACTTATGGCTTATTTAAAACAAATATATTTTGGACAACCATCGTGTCCATCATCAGTGCATTGCAGTGATACTCCCTCTGTTTTGGTTTGTTTCCTCCTCTTGATCTTCAATTCTCTTCACTTCGAATGGTCTTTTTCTTTTAATTAGGTGTTGCCATACAGATGGTATGCTCTCAAAAGAGAAGCCATTGAAATAGTTACTAACAATCTATCTATTAATGATCGTGAGCACAGCATAATACCATCTGTATGGCAACACCTAATTAAAAGAAAAAGACCATTCAAAGTGAAGAGAATTGAAGATCAAGAGGAGGAAACAAACCAAAACAGAGGGAGTATCACTGCAATGCACTGATGATGGACACTATGGTTGTCCGAAATATGTTTGTTTTAAATAAGCCATAAGTGCATATTTTATAAAAGGATATTATTTAGGTATATATTTTTAAAGTAAAAGCAAGGTTAAATTTAGAGATGGTTGGTTGCTTTGTTGGCAGACATGGCTGGTCTGTTTTGACCTCTCCTGATGGATCTCAAATAGAGGTCAAGACTTAAAATTTTTAGAAGTGGCCACTGGACATGAGGAACTCAGTGGCCACTCATGAGTCGTCGTCGTTATACATCGGGTTCATACACATAATATATATATATATATGTATATGATATAAAAGTGTGTGTGCATAAAAACGCAAATGATATGGTCGGAAAGTTAAATTAAGAAATGGTGCTCTTTATTCTATTATTTTAATAATAATACAATAGTCATTATTATTAAATGACTATTATTAGTCATTTAATAATATAATAAGCGTGCATATATAATATATGTGTGTATTTCTGCCAATAAAAAAATAAAGAAAAAGAAGGGGAGATAAATGAGGGGGGGGAACAAAAAATAATTACATCAGCAAGAAATATTTAACAATTCTATTTCTTTAGATGCTCAAGAATCTCATAAAGTAAGTTTGAAATAAATATTGACATTTATGTTATGGATGGAGAAAGATTGGGAATCAGGAGTTTTCGTAGAACATTTGGGTTTTCTTTTTAAAACGAACGATATCCGTGACTTTTTTAAAAACGGAAGATTTCATCATCTGTCCAGAAGAAAGGAAGATACGTTAAAAAAAAACGGAAGTCTTCCGAGAAAATCGGAAAAGTTGGCAAGTATGCTAATACATGCATTTTGGTATGGAAAACAGCAGGCAATAATGATATGATTTGACAATGTGATTTCTCATACACAATTTGTGTTTTACGAGAATATTTATTTTGTGTTCCATTGCAAAAGAAATACAAAAATTTGATTAATTTAATAAATTTCACCTAGTGTGGCACTTCCATCTGCAAATGGAAAATAATTATGATCATAATTAGGAAAACAAAATTATTTTGAGTCTGAGGAGGGGGTAGGGTGGCAAAGAATCTGTATTAGCCTATTATCAGAGGTTTAATTTTATTAACTGGCATTTGATTGCTAAAATTAGAAATGTGCTGAAAATTTTCTGTAAACATGATTGGTTTGATGGACATTATTAGCATCACTTTCAATATATTGACTACCTAAACAGTTATATATAGCTTTTATCTACTTTAAACATTTTCAGGATTATTTCATTAACACAAAAAAATTCTTTCATATAACTGCAGTTACTTTTATATCCACATAAAACCTTATAAAAATTTCATACCATCAGAAAAACAAATTTTTCAAACATATATAGAATAAAATTTTTATGTATGTACATTAATCATACATTAATATATATATATATATATATATATATATATAGTATTTAATTATCAGTTTTAAACACATATGAAATCAACTGAGCATTAATTTTCTTAAACTGAGTTAGAAAAAAATTTCGTACCTAAAAATCAGTTTTTCATCCCCCCTCCCCCCTGTTTACACATTTGGTATAGATATGAAATATAAATATATAATTTAATTGATAAAAAATATATTCATCAAGTTATTGAGCACTTCTGTCGCTTTATTGTTTCTAGAATTGACCATTTATCACTATCTAGAAATGGGGAAAGGAGGGGGGGGGATTAAAAAGATAATTACATTAATAAGAAATATTAAATTCTCAATTCTACTTCTAGAATCTAATAAAGCAAGTTTAAAATGAATATTGCCATTTATATTATGAATGAAGAAAGACTGAGAAACAACTGCAGAACATTTAATCGACGATCGCTAGTTGGAAATAAAAAAAGGGGGAGAGAGGCAAAAAATAATTACACAAACAAGAAATATTTAACAATTCTATTTCTCTCTAGGTTCCAGAATCTCATAAAGCAAGTTTTAAATGAATATTGACATTTATGTTGTGGATGGAGAAAGATTGGAAATCGGAAGGTGCGATCATCATCAAAATCCCATTAACAATCGCCGATTGTTAATGGGATTTCTTTCTTTCTTTCTTTCTTTTCTTTTCTTTTTTTTTTAAACGAACAATATCCGCGATTTTTTTAAAAACGGAAGAAATATTTTCGCGAATACGCGGAAAAAAGTGGCGACCATACAAATTTTTTTTATCGCCACTTTTTCAAATTAAGTTGCCACGTGGCGAGTGGCGACCGTGAGTCTTGACCTCTAATCTCAAAGCCTGATTTTTAAAATTTTTATTATTATTGTTATTATTTTATTAATTAAAGTTTTTGTAGCTGGGCAGTGCTGCCATCTGTTGTCATACAGTGAAGATGTTATTCTGTCCGAGAAATGTCTGTCTGAAAATGTAACTTTTGAATAATATCAACACCACTTATTGTCCGGTTAGCATTTAAATTGAAGTCTCCAGTTAAGGCGTAATTGTAAGCAGTGGGGATCTGGAACCAATATAGCACTGATGAGAATGATGCTGCTGAGGACCCAAAGAGAAGTTTGAACAATCTCAATGGAATTTTTCCTTAGTTTTTATTTATTAAGTGATTTAAAATATAGTGATTAATGTTTTTTAATAATTCCTTTAAATATAGTGGCTGGTGAAACAGACAAAGTCTGCAAGTACATGATATTCTGTAGTAGGCTTTTGCTTGTTGTTGATGTTTTTAAAAGATATTTGTTTATGAGAGATAATTGTAATGTATATCTAGATAAATATTATAATATGAATTTTTAATGATGTTTTTGTGTAATACTTTGATTTAGTAGTATTTTGATTTGACAAAATTCTTATGATATAGTATATATATTTATATTTAATTTTTTTTCCTCTTGTATTTAGTTAAAACATCTAAAGAAACTTGAAGCAAAACAAAGAACTTTACAAGCTTGTATTGCAGAAAATTCTGAAGACATCAGTGAATCTTTGCAAGAGAATTTAGATGGTAAAAAGAAAGATTTTTGAAGATAACTTTTTAATTTATATTTGAAAAGAGGGCTGTACAACTAAATCCCATTGTTATTATTTAAAAAAAGAAAATAGAAATTTTCAGTTAAAAAATTAAATAATTTATTTAAATTAAATTTTAGCAATTATTTTCTCTTTTCTTAAAGATTTTCTATAAATTGTTAAAGGTTTATTTGATATCTTGCAAAAACTGTGTAATGTTTTTAAGTCAAATCCAAAGTGTTTTTAAAACACATTTTGGAAAATAGAAAAATTGTAGACTGTTCTGAGAATGAACTTTCTTGTTGATTCAGTGGAAAAATTTTTATTAATGTAGAAAATGCCAAGTTCTTTGCATGTGTAATAAAGAAAGTGATTTATAATGTAATTAAGCATTTTACCTTGCTGTTTTGTCCCCATTTTCTTTACAATACTATAGTACTATTTTAAATTATACATAGAAGATATATAGATAAACAGTAACATATAAATAATACAGTAACATATAAATAATAAAGTAACATATATTCCTAACTAACAAAGTCACAAAAAGTAAAAAAATAATCTGGTGTGTCACTCACACGACTTTCTCTTACCCTGAAATTTATTACTATAAATACAGGTTGCAGATTAAAAGGTAAGATAACGAGTACTGTTATGTAAACCTGTGTTAAACAATTGATATTAGGCTTCTGAAGAGTTTTATATAATAATTAGTTCTGTGTAAGGGGGGGCTACCGCCCCACTCAACCCCCCGTTTCATTAATGCACCTACATTTATATAGAATTTAATTCGGTTATTAAAAAATAATTCTGTTTTTAAAAAATAATTTATTATTATTTAAAAAAATTATCTTTTATGATAATGCAGACGATTTCCATATTAGTGAAGTAGTATAACACCAAATATCCAAAAAAAGTCCATTTTATTCTCAATATTTAAAAAAAAAAAAAAAAATTACGTTTTTTTTTTCTAAGTTTTTTTTTTTTCATTAAAAGTAAAAAAATCGATAACTTTGTTTTAAATTATCGCAGATCGGTGGTTCAACCATTCGTTTTAAAGGTATTAGCGAGCTCTTTTGAAAGATACCCATCATGAAAATTTACTCCCCTCGAGGGGGGACTTCCCCCCAGGGGGGGAGGCGAGGCTCCTACATACACAAATTTTTCTTTCCAGTTAACTATCTCTATTACAAAAAATATATATTCGTATCATTTGGTTTAGTGCAATCTATAGACGTTAAACTCTACTTACCTGCAATTTCCCCCATAGACGTAATGTATTAAAATTCTCTTGATTGTCCCTGTACACGAACCATTTGCTTGATCTTAACGAAAAGCTTACTGTAGCATCCCTATAGGATACACATTTAGAATACCAAGTTTGAACTTTCTGCCATAATTTGTTTTTGAGATATGCTGATAACAGACAGACACACACACAGACCATTTGCTAAAAACATGATTTTCGTATTCAGGGCACCTTAAAACATGTAAATATAACAAAATCTCACGCTCAAAAATTTGACCCAAAAACAATACTTTCTCTACCTTATGGGTAAGAGAAAGTAAAAATATCTATAACATTCATTTTTATAGGAAGTTAAATATGCTTTTGATCCGAACAGAATAGCAGGGTTAACTGATGCATTTTTATATTAATAATTCTCTTATTGTAGATGCAATATATATTTTTTGATATGTTGTTCAGGGGTGAAATATTTCAGGAGCTACTCTTGAATTCAGAGTTTTTGGAAATTTTGGATGTTTTTGAATTTTATATTAGATGTTTTGTTTTCTATAAACATTCTCATTTTGAATTTGTCTTATAATGTATTAAGAACTCTAAATGTCACTTATAGCTATAAATAAATACTTTTAATAATAGTCTTATGATATGTCATTAATAAATCTTTCCTCATCATTAACTCTGCAGCCAAGTAGCATTGGTTTTGTATACAGTAGAACTTGAATAATTCGAAGTTGAAGGGACCAGAGAAAAATTCAAAATATCCAAAAATTCGAATTACATATACTATTTTGTCAAAATGAAGAGATAAATAAAAAATATAAAACTGTATGATCAAAGATTTAACACATAAACTTTATATCTAAGAATACTGCATCATTAACCCCCTCCCATTAAATCAATATTTTTTTACGATCTTAATTATTCAACACTTTTTTTAAATAGTCAGATATTTTTGATTGCTTCTTTAAGTACAATATTTGTGTCATAGCATATGACTTCAACCCATCAATTGATACAAAAACAGATACTTCTACATTAGACATGACTTTCAATTTAAAAAAAACCTCGAATTTCATGTGTATAGACCATATCTTCTGCTGATGCACTACACTATAAGAATTATGTCCTACTTGCTGCCAGAAATTGTCTGTAATTTGAGAAAATATGTTCTGACAACTTAATTTTTTCGTAAATTACGCATATTTTCTCAAATTACAGAGAATTTCTGGCAGTAAATAGGACATATTTTTAACAGTGTAGGTAGGAAATACGCTTGTATTTCCTCATCCTTCTTTTGAAAGACTGTTAAAAAACATAATGCACTTTAGCTGAGAAAAATCTCGGGAACAAATTTTACTGTAATATTTTGAAGGTAATCATGTGAAAAATTCAAATTATCCAAAATAGAATTCGAATTATCCATGATTTTTTAAACATTATTTTAATACAAAATTCAAGGGACCAACTAAAAAATTTGAATTATCCAGAATTTCGAATTAAACAAGTTCGAATTATTCAAGTTTCGCTGTATTAGGTTGTTTCACACTTGACTGGCCCAATCATAGAAATCTAAGTGATTCTTTTCTGAGCCATTAAAAAAATATTTCATCTTGAAAGAGTGTTTAAAATTTAAGAAAACAATCTTTCTAAATGAATTAAGTTACAAAGTTTTCCCCAGAGAATTTCAGGATGGTGATGTACCCTATCTGCCTTTTATTTGAAAAAATATCTCCTTTCTTCCTCTCATCCAAAAAAATTAAATTTTTCTTGCCCCTCATCGATAAACATTGCAGCCTTACTGCCTTTGTAAAAATAACCTTCAAGCTAAATATAAATGATATAAATAAAACTATTGTCATTGTGTATGACAATCTGTATTCTTTCATACTTGGTAACAACCAAAAGTAAAGAAAGCTTAAATTTAGATTTCTTTCTTTTTCTTTTTTATGCATGCATAATTTATAACTGAAATTTGAAATTAAGTTTCTTCGTTGTAAAGTAAATTTAGGATTTTTTTTCTTTTTCAATGCTTGCATATTTATAACTGAAATTTGAAATTAAGTTTCTTCATTTTAAATGTTAAATATGCCCTTAAAAATCCAAAATTGCCCTCAATAATCTAGGAAATACACCCTTTTTTTACTAGTAGCACCCTGCCCTTTTCTAAACCTGGGGGAAACTCTGTGTGCTAATATCAGATATTTAAAGTTTCTGATTGCACAAGCTAAATTTCAAAACATGGTTTCAATCTAAATTTTAATTTATTTCCTTATATAGGAAAATGATTATATATTATGAGGTAATGATTATTTCCATTTAAAAATTTCTTTTAAAAGAGTACAAGATTATTTGGATGTTTAAAATTGTGTCCTTAAAAAAAAAAAATATATATATATATATATCTTTATATATATACATAAAACTCAACTAAGTAAAAATTCTAAGTTAAACCATACAATTTAAGTATTTACCTAAAAGTAAATCTCTTTTTTTCCCCGTGAGATGGCGCTCGCTCACGCTACGTTGAAAGTTAAAAATAAACTGCACTTTAAAAAGGTTAACATTAATATTAAAAATCACCTTTTTTAAAATTGATAAAAAATTTTAGAGATTATTAACTAACAAATAATGCAATCAATTAAAGTTTTTCAGTTGCACCTAAATCGATTAATTGTTTCTAAACTTTTAATCTTCTCTTTTTACTAATGTTCGTTTGGCAACCTGTCTATTTCTACTATCTCCATAAGTATGTTTAACATGTGGAGTGCTTAAACTACTTATTCCTTGTTTAAATTTTGGTTTGTGTTATTGATTAATTTAATTTCCTTTTTAATTTAATTCAATTTTCTTTTTTTATTTTTGTTTTGTTGCAAAATAGAGACTTGAGCTGTATATTGCTGGAATAGCTATACAGTCTTACGAAATCTTGCAAATGCTGATAGAAATGCAAGTTTCCTGAATAGTACATTTCTATTTTTCAGCATTTAAAATTCCAATTTTCAATTCATGAATTCCATTTTTTTTTTTTTCTTTTAATAGAACTCTTTGGTGATTTTATTCTTTTTCTTTTTCTCTCAAATGTTGACTGTTACTAATAATTCAATGTATTTGCAAATTCTCTCATCTTTAGGCTTATGTGTTATGTTAATATCATTTCTCTTCTGCGTAAGTACTTTAACTTGTTTTACTAATTATTGGTACTCAAAATTAATTTAATACTGTGAATAATATTAATCGACATAAATCTCAATTAAAATTTATTTTATGTTAATAATTTCATCTATCTTTTGTCTGCTAAGTGTTACAATGGTACTAAAAATTTTAAAATTATATATACATATATATCTTTTAATTATTATTTAATACATATTTATTTATTTTTCTTATCTGCTTAAGATGATGAAGATATGGATGAAGAAACAAAATATCACTTGCAGCAAGTATTTTCTAAAAAAGAAACTGAAGAAGAAAGGCTCATACGTCTAGGAGAAATGACACCATTTGGAACTACAATGGCTAAACCAAAGGAGAAAAAAGTACGAAAAATTGTCATACCTGAAAATGAACTCACAGATTTTGACAAATTTCTATTAAGTGAAGCTGATGCAAAGGCAAAAAGGAAAGAACAAAAGACCCCACAAAAACACCCATTACCTTCAACATCAAAAACACCCCCAAAGACTATAATTTCTGTTCCAATGAATGAAGAAGGAGCCACTATAAAAACTTTAACAGATCTCAAAGCTGTACCTAGGACAAAATATAAACCAAAGGTTAAATTAGGATCTAAGCATGCTAAAGGATACATTAAGAAGAAGAATCCTAATAGAATTTTGGTAACTAATTACAAAAGTGACTCTGACATTAGTGACTATGATATGGATGAGGATAAATTAAGTGGTTCAGATGAGGAATATCTGCCAGATCAAGATATTTCAGATGGGTGGGAAGAAGTTAGTGTTAAGAAAAAAGGTATATTATTATTTTTATTATGTATATATTGGTTAATTTCCTGTGAAACTTTTAGTGAATTGTGATATCGTTATTATCTGATAAATTATTTGTACTGTGACCAAGTTTAGAGTTTTTCACTTCAAAACATGTCCTCTATATGGCAGGGACAAAATTTGTATCTTTGTCATCATCATATCATGTTTTTTTTTTTTTTTTTTTTTTTTGTGTGTGTGTGTGTCAAATATCATCAGGTTTGTTTTGTTAAAAACTTTAATGTTTTTTTCTTCTCTGTATCATATAACAAGTATTTAATTTCAAAAAAAAAAAAAAAAATCCCTCCTTTATTCCCCAGTAATATTTACTATTCTAATAAACAGGGATGAGTTTTTTAAGCTTTTCAGCTGATTTCAGCTTTTTTGTACATTTAGCATTTCAGATTTTTATTTTTTATTTTTTTTCAGTTTATTTTTTTTATGTTTCTGATGTGCATTTCTTCTTTTTTTTTTTTTTTTTTTTTTTTTTATACATTTAAGGTTAAAATAAATATTTATTACTCTAATATAATAGATTTTGTCATCAAAATTCTAATATTTTATTTCAATGTCTTGTCTTTGCGTACAGTTTCAGCTTTTTTGTATTTTTGCTAATCTCATGCCTGAATAAAATTTATGTAATTCTAACAAAATTAGGTTTAAACAATATGTATTGTCTTTTGCACATTTTTACAAATTTTGTTTTGAATATTTATCTATTAATATATATATATATAAATAAATGATACTTTGACCAAGTCACTAGACCTTTTATTATTAGTGGTGTTCAACAGGTGGAAACCTGTTTTCAGTTCTTACTTTAACACATTGACTGTCGGTGTCATATGATCAGCACAATCTCAATATGATTAGCAGTTAATATATTAAGTCAAATTTTTGTTTACAAGAATTGTTTAGAAGCTGAATGCTTGCATGTAAAACTTAAATACACTGCAGCACTTAAAATTAATTAATGAGCCAGATTTGAAAAATTCTGTAGAAATAAAATAAAAGAGTTAATGAATTTTTTAAACTCTAGCTTTAAATGTCTTTAAGCTTGCCATGCCATCTCTTGCTTTATAAAATAATAATAGTAATAATAATAAGTCTTTCTGATTATTTTATAAGTATAAATTTGCATTAAAATTATTATTTTTTCCCTTATTCATTCATATATATGCATTTTCTTAGAAACAAAAGCAAAGAAAAGAAAACAAGTTTCTAAGTCCCCCAGGAAAAAGAATATATCTTCTGAAGATGATGATTCTGAGACTAATGCATCACAACCTAAGAAGAGAACCAAAATAATTGATGATGGTGATCAGAAAGCTTACATTAAAAGACTCAGGTTTCTACTTCCTCATATACTATTATGTGATTATGTTTATTAAATAATATTATAGTTTTAAAAAATTAAAGAACACGCTTATATAGAAATGTGAACTAAAAAGCACAAAATATCTATCTTAGTATTAAAATGCAGGGTAAGAGAAAATCGTGTGAGTGACACACCATAATATTTACATACATTTAAATCTTTAATTAAAATAATTTAGAATTAAACAAAAACCATTTTTAAAAAATATCCCCTGACTGGGCTCGAACGCTAGACCTTTAGGTTCATAGCGCGGAGCTGTACCTCACAGCCACGGCGTTCACGTAAGGAAAGTCTTTTTTTACAATATAGATTTTTTGTTTGCTCCCAGAGCGATTACAAACATTTATACATACAGGTGAAGCTAATAAAAGCGTGTTAAAAAATTAATAAAAAAATCACGGTCAAGATATTTATTTTCTGTTTCATATTTATTTTAAACAGATGGAAGTTCCATGGAAATAAATTTAGAAATTTAATGAATAACTGGTATTTTGTTTGTGTGATATATTTCAGGAGTAGTACATATCCTGATATTCCTGAAACGTCTTCAAATATAATAAGTTGGCTTAAATTTCCTTGAATTTTGAATTATTATGCTATATCTTGTATTTTAAAGCTTTCTATTTAGACAATCAGGTTTCACTCATGTTATACTGCAAAAATATTTTGTCACAATCATTAGTTTAAGTAATAAATAAATGCTGTGATCAAACACCATACATTGCAAAAAACTTGAAATAGTTGCCTTAGATCAAAATAAGAACTTGACATTTTATCAAGTGAAAAAGAGTAGGTATAAGTGCAGCATTAAAGCAGCGGCACTCACTTGAAGAAGATGAACTTTTTGATATGGAGATGATTAAAAAAAAAAAAAAAAGTCTAAGAACGGTTTTAGAATGAAGATCTCCAAAGTCTATGAAAACATGTTTCAACAGAGTTTCAGTTGTTCTTATTAAAATTTGGCTCACTTTTTTGGAATAACACTTTTCTAATTCCAAAATAGTGAGATAAATTTTCTTGTATTTTTTAAAAATATTTTATCCAGTTTCCCTTTTATGTTTTGCCATTTTGTTATATATTTTAATCATAAATAAAATTTTAAAATTCAAAAGCAATCTTAAACTGGCACATTTTCTTGTACTTAATAAACACATTAAAAAATTTGATTTTCTCTGTTTTCTAAATAAACTAACTCTAAATGTCTGTGCTTAGTGAACTCCTGGAGTCTTTCTTTGATGCGTAGATGGTAATTTTGTCCTGGAAATATACTGAAATTTTCAAAAATTTATATTCTGAAATTTTAATTTATGCTTTATGGTTGTACTATCCCTGTTATTTGCAAATGTCTGGATTTGGTCAAATATGACATATTTAATATCTAGCCAAGACTGGATTGTACATTAATATTAAAAATATATTTATAGTTAGTAATATATGAAAAGTTTATAATTCATTTTTAATATTATAATAAGTAATTACTTTTTCGATTCTTTTATTTTATTTATGTATTATTAATAAGGTTATTTTTCAGGATGCATGCAATATGTAATTTTTAATAATATTTTATTCAATGTATATGAATATAAAAATAGTATGTAATATAAATAATGTGTTTAAATATTTTTAATGTTTGTTCCTGAAAAATAAATTAAACAATATAAATGATTAAGTTTGATAACTTTTTAAATGTATGCAATAATTTTGTTCATCTATTTTTAATACAAAAAGTAAGTGAAAGTTACACATTTGCATTTTTAAATATTCTCTAATATATATAATAAAGATGATCTATTAAGCATAGTAGAAGCCAGATACAAGATCATTGAAACACCAATGACCAATAAGATTTAAAAAATTTTTTATCAGTGGCTGAAATACACTAATGTAAAGAAACCAGATCTATTAATTAACAGCCTGCAATTCAAACGAATCAATAAAGTAACACAACAAATCTTAACTTAAAACCATAAACTTATCAAAATTAATGAAAAAACAACCCAAGAAACACAAGATAGGAAGGAAGGAGGCAGGCTATATAAATTGTTTTTATTTTAAATTGTAAGTAGAATCTGAGATTTTTTAGAACTCCACTGTTTTCAAGGACAAAACTGAAATATTTAAATTATTGAATTAAAATTATTTACATTATACAAAAAGTAATCATCTAACATTTTTCAAAAAGTGTTTTATAGTAGTTACATATTGTATTCTTATGTTTAAAAAAAAAAAAAAAAAATCACCCTTTGTTTGAGATTTAAATTCTGTTATGATTGAAAGGTAAAGACTAAATGCTTCAGGAATTTTGTTAAATTATTTGCTTGATGGGAAAAATAATAGTCTTGAGAATTTATGGCGAAACCTCAATTCCTTTTAGAAAACCAAAGGATAAATAACCTAAATTGATATTGATTTAGATTCTACTTTCTCTGTTTCCATTGCAGTAGACAAATAAAATTTTAATACTTTTAAAATATTAGTGCTTTTAGATTTGTCATGGATTTAATTTGAGGAAAATGATATAAATTTGTAACCTGAAGAACTTGTGGGTAGTAATATGTACCCTTTTAAACTATCTCAGCACTGCTTATCACATCTACATTTTGGCAATGATTTTATTTTTGCATTATACAAAATTTTCTTTACACAAAATCTTATGTATTTTATGTTTTTCTCATAGTATACATGATATATTCAAAACAGTTTTAGTTGGACACATCTTATATAATCTGTTCAACAGCAATCAGGGGGGAAATTTTCAGGTCTTACCCCTGAATTCAGATTTTTTTTTAATTTCACTGTCTTTAATTTCATGTTAAATTACTTTGTTTTTATAAAAATTTCCCATTTTAAATATCACTTATTATAGGTAGCCATATGATATATCCTTGATAAGTATTTTCTATGCTCATGCAAGTTATAGTTTTCAGGGTTTTTGCATGTTTACCCCTGAGCAAAATAATTAAGCATGTCTTTGTTAATTCCATAACCAAACAACAATAGGTAATGGAAGTATTGTGCTAGAACATAATTTTCAATATCGAATTTTTAGATTAATATTTTAAGGTCCCCCGAGTAAAAAAAAAAAAAAAATGTTTTAGAAATTGGTCAATGCTATGCACTATGTTAAGGTTTCTTTTGAATATCATATCTCTAAAAAAAAAACAAAAAGTAAATAAAGATAGAAGAACAAAACTTTTTAATTGAAGCAATCTAGTGTACAGATGAGTGGGCAAAATTTTGGTGAAATTTGAAAAATTTAAAAGGGGACTGAAAGTCAGTATCTTGAAAATGGCTCTAATAATTTTCTTCAGACTTGCTATATAAATTTCCTTTCAGTTGTCTTTTCATATGTATTAGTTAGTTTGTTTAAAAAAAAATTGATAAGCTTCCTTTTAGGTCTTGAAAGTGTATCTTTTTTTTAAAAAAAAAGTGTCAACTGATTTTCTTTCCTTTTAGATGTCCTTTCATATGTATTAGTCAGTTTCCTGTGTACAGATATGTTTATCAAGTTTTGATTGAAAATCGAAAGACAAATCTCAATTTTCTTTAAATTTACTGCATAAATCCTCAATTTAGATGTACAGTAGAGAGTCAAAAATCCGCAAAGCTCAGGACCAGAGGTTGTGCGGATTTTGGGACCCATAAAAAATTATTTTCATTTTGAATAATAAAAACAGAATATTATTCAAACTAAACACATCACATTCTAGTGAATAATAACACTGAATATTAAATTACTACGTAGAATAATAATGAACATTAACAAAAATATATAATGAAAAAAAAAAAAGTCAAACTTTGATAAAATCTGTTCACATGTAGTTAGTTTTAAACTGTACTTGAACCAGCATGATTTATTTATTTATTTATTGTAAATAGTAGTAACACATATTTTATTTTTTTATTTTTAAAGAATTTTGAGTTCTCCCTTATAATTATGCCTTCATCAGAGAGCATTTTAAAAAATTAGTTTGTTATTATTTACCTGATTGATATTATATCACAATAATCATTTTCTTTTAATGAATTTATACTGTCAATAATTTTATTGACAGCAACTTGGTTCTTGCAGTCTTTCATATTATTATTTTGTTTTTCTTTTTTTTTGTAATCATAAAATGCAAACATAAAAAGTCTGTATTCAAGATATTTTTCAAAAATTCTGATTTGCACTTTTGCAACTTATTAATAGTGAATTTCATCATTTGTATCTGACAACCTGTGCGGATTTCGGACTTCGGCAGATTTCTGGCTCTGTACTGTATTTTCATATTAGTTGATTATCCCTAAAAAAATGATAGGCATCCGTATTATATAAGTCATTTTTAGATCTTTAAAGTGGATTTCTCAAAAAATAGCTCTACTGTATTTCTTTAAACTCACTCTAGTAATTTGGATGGCTTTATGATAGATGTATTAGTTGGTTGCTACATAAAAATTAGTAGGTGTGTTGATTAATTTTATCAATTTTATTGTCGCCTAACCACACTATTTTTAACAAGAGTTTATAATATGGGTAGTACATTGTAATGGAAGCCATGTGTAGTTGTTATCCACTAGATATTTTTTCTTTCTCAGTCAAAATGGCTCTATACATAATACAAAATTCTATTGACTTTTTAAATATTTTATTTATTAACTAGAAAGTAGTTAATTAAAGAAAAAAATAAATAAACATGCATTTAACCCTTAACGTTCATTCCATATTTTCTCTTAAAAACTGCTAAGTTATAATAAATATAAAATAAACCTATCTTTACTTCGCAGTCGTTCTGAGATCTTTCAGCGCCGGGCACCCGGGCCTCTTCGGAGAACGTTAACACTGTGATGGAGTCTTGGGTCTCTGGCTGCTTCCTTGTTGATCTTTCAACAGGTGGTTCCATGCCCTGTTTGGGGCTACTGCGCCGCTTTTGTTACAGGTGTCGTCATTGGTTGATATTTCGATGGATTCGCGATACATGGCGTATTGATAGTTATTGTAATCGGATAGTTTAATGGTTTTATCGAATTCTATTTTGATATCGTTTTCGTTATATGTTTTGGCTAAGGCTGTGTTGGATTTTCCAGTTTTGATGTCATGTTTATGTTCTTTAACTCTGGTTTTTATTTTTCTTTTGGTGACGCCAATGTAGGAACCGGGTTTATTGTTTTTATCTGTATAAGGAATTTTATATATACCTGCGGTTTCAAGTGGGGGGATGGGATCTTTGTCACTACGGATTAATTGATAAATATTCTTGTTTGGTTTTATAGGAATGTTTATATTGTATTTACTGGCAGTGTTTTTTATTTTATTTGCGGCTCCGCGATCAAAAGGGATGGATGAAGTGAATTTAACAGGTTGTTTTTGATAACTCGGTATATGTTCTAGTTTTTTAAGTCTATTTTTAATTAATTTATTTACGATTTTATTCGGGTATCCTGCTTTTCTTGTTAGATATTTAATGAAATCAAGTTCTTCCTCTAGGTCTTTAGGTTCGTTGCAGATCATAATGGCTCGATTGATGTAAGATTGGATAGCGTTTGTTTTGTATCTGAAGGGTGTTTTACTTTTAAAATGGATAATTTCATTACTATTGGTTGGTTTTCTGTAGACAGTGGTTTTAAACTTATTTTTATTTTTAATCCGGGTTATTGTGACATCAAGAAAATTTAGTTTGGATTCTTTCTCTTCTTCGTAAGTGAATTGGATGTTTTTATCGTAGTTATTGATATTGTTAAGGATTTCATCTTAACATTTTATATTTATTATTTATTTTATGTTGACAATATTGGTTTATTAGGTTTATTTTATATTTATTATGTATTAGTATAACTTCGTTTTTTTAATTAATTTAAAAACTGCTAAGTTAATTTCAAAAATGACTATTAGACATATGGCTGGTCATAAATACGTTAGAAAGAAAAATAAATGCATTTTTAATTTTAAAGAAATTTTCGGAAACATATATTTATTAGCCTGATTAAATTCAAATAATAACTAATGTATAATTTGGTTAGTAATCACTGCAAATTGCAAAATCTTGCAATAATTGTTTCATATCAAAATAATAGCACAGCCCTTTACCAGATAGTTAAAAAAAAACTAACAAGGAAACATTCAAAAGGTGTCGTCTTCAAAAAATATTGAAAAAAATATATGTGATTCTACTCTTCATAAAACACCAGGAAGTGAAAAAAAATATCGGCTGAAATGAATTAAAGTGACCACAAAAAAATTATCAAAATTAAGCATATTTGGCGATTTAGCGCTGTTAGGCAATACGTTTGCTAGCACTGAGATTGCCGTGTACGAACAGAACCGGTTTTTGTTTCTCCGCCAAGTACTCAAAATCAATCGCATAACAATGTGAAATCTCCAAATATGCTTAATTTTGATAATTTTTTGTGGTCACTGTAATTCATTTCAACCAAGCATTTTTTCACTTTCTGGTGTTTTAGGAAGAGTAGAATCACATGCATTTTTTTTTCAATATTTTTTGAAAACAACACCTTTTGAATGTTTCCTTGTAAGTATGAATGTATCAGTAAAGCAACAACTGAACAATCATGCCTATTAAGAAATTTAAAGTGACTTCTACATTTGGTATCCTGAAACATTGTTTGTCAAATTTCAGAGTAGTGTTGCCATCTACCAATAAGAGAAGAACCAAAAATTTATTATAACAAATAAAAAATATTGTTGCATAAAAAAATGTTAAATGATTGACTTTAGAGTAAAAACTATTTACATTAAAGGGTTAAAGGAAATTATTTAACTTTTCTTTGCTTAAGTTTACATTTTTAAAAACAAATAAATTACGCTAAAATACATTTCAATGTAACTGAAATACATAACAATATCATTTAAATTTTTATCAGAATTATAAATATTTATCCATAAGTATTAAATAAATTACTGTCAGACTCTCTATATTTGGTAATAATTAGCTTAATAAATGCTATATGTAGTAATTATTAAGCTTAGTCCTGCTTTAAAATAAAGTTGCAAACAAGCACAAAGCAAATTCTTAATCTTTAGTGCTATGTGGATTTATTTATTTGTATTTTCATAGGGAATTTGAAAAGGCTGAATTTATTAGAAAACATCAGAAAATGCTCGAAAGAGATGATTGTATTGTTGATGATGAAGAAGATGATTATACAGAATTTGATGAGGAGTTTAAAATTCCAAATTCTATCTGGAATAAATTATATAAGTATGTATTAAAAAGAAAAAAATCTGGGTTTGTTAGTATTTTGTCTAATGTATATTAGTTAATTAATCATTACATGACATATTATTTTACGCTATATATTTCAAATTTAGTAACTATATAATAGCTAGTTATATGTTATACTGTTTGACCCATAAATAAAAAATAAAAATATTTTGTTTAATTTTCTCTGTTATTTTTTATGATTTTCTTTGTTATCTCATGCAAAACTTTATAAGAGGTAGCCCCAAAAGCAGGACTGCCAACCATCTCATTAATAAGCGTAGACTTGTTAACGCCCCTTGAAAATACACCCCTTTTCCCACACCACTTTATATTTAGAGCAATTCTCTCCAAATAGTGTTACGATTAAATAAGAATAAAATTACTCTAAAAAATTACTGGTGTACAAAAAAAGGCGGTGACTAAAAGTACTACGCTTCATAATGAGATGGTTGGCAAGCATGCAAAAGCCTCTTCAAAAATTAGTATAGGTCATAATTCATAATTTTTTTGAATATGAATTTATTAATATTTTTCGGTATCAAAGTGATAATGGATTATGTTTGAGTTTCTTCACTGTATCTTGTAAAAAAATTATACCGATCAAGTTATTTTTTGTGAAGATATTAATAAAAGATTGAAATAGGAATTTAACATTAGCACCTTCAGACCTTTGAGCACTTATAACTATATAAAAAAATAAGTAAAATATACAACCAATATATTTTTTCGCATCGTCACGACCCCAGAAATTCACATATAAAATAAAAATAGGGTATTACCATTGAAAAAAAATCAAATTAGTGCCAGTTTTAATATGTAGACGACCCCCAATTCAAAATTTTATTTCATTTTCTAAAAGTATTCTCAATTCCCAGTCGAATGATACCTATTACATTTTTGTGCATTGATTAGCAACGAAGTTACATCGAGTGTTTTTTTTTTTTTTTTTTTCCCTGACTGTAGGTTTTATTTTTTTTTTTGTATTTATTTATTTTATTAATATGTTCAATATTTACTGACCATGTGCAATATTTACCATTAAATGCTTACTAAATTT
Organism: Salticus scenicus; assembly: GCA_963930645.1. Taxonomy (NCBI): domain Eukaryota; kingdom Metazoa; phylum Arthropoda; class Arachnida; order Araneae; family Salticidae; genus Salticus; species Salticus scenicus. The sequence goes on from OZ005660.1 coordinate 28,217,105, forward strand.
TATCAGAAAAGGGATTGAAGTATTAAATCTATATTATTAAACTGGTTATAATCTATTTTAGTTTTAAATTCTCAAGAAATCTCTTTTGTGTATGTGTGTTTCTGATATTTTACTGTTGTTAAAATCAGATATCAACAAACTGGAGTTCGATGGTTATGGGAATTGCACCAACAGAACTGTGGAGGCATAATTGGTGATGAAATGGGGCTTGGAAAGACTATTCAAGTTATTGCCTTTTTAGTTGGATTGAAATTTAGTCAGTTAAAGACTATTGGTGATAAGTAAGTAATTTAATATTTGTTAAAAATTGCTAAATATTTTCAACATTTTTTTTTTTTTTCCATTTTTAGTTTTAGCTCATTTATGTTGTACAGATGTAAATGAGTGTCTGATGGTATTTATATTTTCTTATATTTTATATAAAGTTTTAAGAAATCAGAAGTTATTAAAATAATTACATAATATTTAAAATAAATTTACAGTAAAATCCAAATTATTCGAAAACAAAAATTGAAACCCAAAGTTTTATGCATTAAAATCTGAATTAAAACAAAATTGAAATCATAATTAATTGAAATCTGAAGTAATGGACTTTATAGTTTGCGGCTAAATCATTGATTGTCTTCCACCCCAGCTGATTTTTCATTCTCAATTTTCCTAAAATTCCTCATAGAGTACAAACATTTCCCTATAAAATACAAACATAAACATGTTGCTGTTTTCCCTACAATGGTCACATGTAAAAGATTTTTATGACATCACACTGGTAGAGTCCATTTGCCCAAAGGGAGGTTACTCTAGTGCCTAATTAGTACCTATAATGGCCCAATCAAAGAGTGGCTATCACCAGTATTAATTAATATACATTAATAGGTAGGATTAACCCTTTGGTGGTCCCCCTAGAAATGTGAACTAAAAGGTACATTTTCAAAATTGTTTGGCACATAAGAACAACCACTAGAAATTATATCATGCTTCAGCTCCAACTTTGTTCCCATATTTTCAAAGTATGAGGCCCCTTTCTAACCTAGGCTGTATGATCATGTGGTTTAGACATCCACTTACATTTTTGCATTTGGAACAGTCGTATGTAATAAAATCCGGAAATGAACGATCGAGCTAATTAGCAGAAAGTGTAAAATACAATTTTCAATCAACAAATGTCGATTATAGTCCATATTTTTCTTTCAGTTTGCAAAAGCAGAAGAAATTTTAAGGTGGGAATGTTTCGGGTCGGAAAGGGTTATGGTAATTATCTGGCCATACTGTGGTATGAAAGTATAAATAAAAGAACATCATAAATTTTGAAGCTGTCGTTATTATTTTATAACACCTAATGCATTGCACTCATATGCAGGGTCCACCAAAAGTCGCCTCCCCCTTTCTATTTCAGAAATGCATCAGAATTTTGAAAAATAGCGAAACACGTGTTCAATGAATTTGAAGGAGACCTCTTATGGTCTCTTATGATGTAAAAGTTTTGGATTTGGGAAGTCTAGGGGGAAGGGGGCTCTAAGGAGGGTAACTTTAAAATTTCAAATAAGGAGGTATGTCTTGTGAGTTGTGATACATCTCTGCAAACGTCTCTTCAAGGCAATGAATTTGATATAAATAATTTTGTCATCATCTTTAAGAATGCCGTAAAACAAAACTATTTATATCAAATTCATTGTTTCGAAGATACATTTCCAGGGATGTATCATGAGATATACCTTTCTATTTGAAATTTTAAAATTGCCCTCCCTAGTGGTTACCTTAGCCCCCAGTCCCAATATTTTTTCACCAAAAGAAGTCCCTCTTAAATTCATGGAACATGCATTTTGCCATTTTTCGAAATTCCATCGCATTTCTGAAATAGAGGGGTGCGAGATTTTTTGCAGACCCTAGATAAGATGCTATGATACACATACATTTATTATTACTAGCAAACCCGTGCGAAGCTTTCGCACTTTATTTATTTTCTTATTTACATTTAAAATTTTAAACTCATAAATATTATACCAATTTCACCACCTAATTAAACTTTTAATTTACCAGAATCTAAATTATTATTGTAACCAAATAAATATTGTTCAATAGTGAAACCAGGATCCTTCAAAGAAAAGTTTCAAAACAAAATTCATGGTTGACAACCCATTTTTCATACTTCCACAGGCAGTACAGTTTTAGTCCTCATGACACCTTTTAAATTTTTATCACCAAGAGTGTGATGTCATTTTATTTATTTTGGCATAATATTTTATTTAAATAAAAATCCTATTTTGATTATACTTTTTATGATTGGGTTTTTTAGTCAATTTATGATAATAATTCATATTCTATGTATATCTTTAAAATATTGCTGGGTTTAAAATGGCGCTTGCAAAGATTCTGAAGAAGCAAATTTTAAAAATACAATTTTCTATAAAATAAGGCATGAGAATTTTCCGCGGATCCGCGATTTTCCGCTTTTTTGCGATTTTCGTTAATTTCGCGGTTTTTTATTTTGTTAAAATCAAACTCCAATAATGATCAGTGTTCAAATGCTCCATGAAAAACTTTAGATTCCCAATCTTTTTCCATCCAAAATATAAATGTCAATATTCATTTTAAACATGCTTTATCAGATTCTATACATATAAAAGAACAGAATTATTCAATATTTCTCGCTCATGTAATTTTTTTTGTCCCCCCCCACCTCCCCCCTTTTCATCTCTAACCATTGCCGATCAAACATTCTGCGGGAAGTCTTTTATTTTTGAATATTTATCCATCCACAATAATAATTTTAAACTTATTTTATGATATTCTAGAACCCATAAAGAAGTAGAATTGTGTTTAACATTTCTCTCATGAACTATTTTTTACCCCCTCCCCCCCCTTCTTTTCCCATTTTCCACCACCAGCCAATGATTAAATGTTTATTGCTAGCTAACGTTTTTTTTTTTTTTTTTTTTTTTTTTAAACACGTGTTTTATTGTGTTGATGTGCATTATTCTTTTAATTTAATTTGTCACTTTTAAAATATTTTGTATAGTTTTTCCTGTGAGCATTGTTTTTCATTTGAAATGAATTTTATGAACGTACATTTGTATAGATTTCCCCGCGTGCGTTATTTTTCTTTTAAAATTAATTTTATAAACACACGTGTTTCCTCTTTTTTTAATTTTCTGCACTCTCATGCCTGAAAAGTGTCATCATGCAAATGTCGTCATTTTTCCTTACTAGTTCATCGAGCTGAGTTCGCATGCTTAAATATTGTTCATTTTTAAATATTATTTTCTATCCTTGGGTATTTTATTAATTTCTCCACTATCGTATCGTTTCGATTGCACTTTATTGTATTTAAGTATTTTTATCAAGTCTTTATATTTATTGTTTGTTATTTCTGTTTCAGCTTTAAAGGTATAGGGCCTGTTCTTTTAGTTTGTCCTGCCACTGTGATGCACCAGTGGGTGAAAGAATTCCATACTTGGTGGCCTCCATTTCGTGTTGCAATTCTACATGAAAGTGGATCTTTTGTTGGCAAAAAAGTAATTTTTAAGCATGTTTATTCTGGTGGTTTGTGCTGAGTTGATAAATGAAAAGTCACAAATTATGAAGTTTCAAATAAAATACATTTACTGTATTAAGTGTAAGCATCTATTATCACTGAATGTTCAGAAAATGATCAATTAAACTTAAGGAAAAAAAAAAAAAAAAGTGGTGAGTAAATATTTATTAATGTCTAATTAATTTTGTAAACAATATTACTTGAAACATGAAACTAGCATTGGATTTGGATTGTCAATATTTATTAAACACTAGAAAGACAGGTAATGTTGTTTTAAATGTAAAGCAGTCAATTTGACTGCTTTAGTTATTCTAGTGTTAATATTTTAACCCTTTAAGCACTTTAACCATATTTTTCCGTTTAGCATAGTCAAAGTCCCAAGAGCAGAATTATATCCGATGTTCTGCAACGAGACATTAAAATTTGCAGATGTTCTGCAGGTATTTTGTCCAAATTTGTCAAAGCACAATAAAATGCAAAATAAGCATAAAAATAATACTTATTAGTAATATATTTATTACACATTTTTTTATAAAAATGATTTAAAATTTTTATAATCTAAAACTGAGGAATACACCCAGAATTTGCATTTTTTCAATGGCTTTTGGCATTAATATTGTCACATTAATGTGGATATACTACTTACAAAATGTTTATAAATTTTGTCTATACATTGAAACAATGACTGTTTCCAGCAATTTTCTAGTATGCTAACAGATTTACAGGTCAGTTGAACATATCTAGGTTTTATTAATTTTAGAATATTAGCTGTATCAACATCATCCAGTTAGGGAATAGATGAAATGTTCTGCAAAAGCCTCAATTGTTCTGTGACGTGTGTCGCAGTTTTAAGCGCTTTCTGCTCCTGGGGTCAAAGTAAACAGCTGGTGTGACTAAATTTTGAAATATATATTATTATTTTACGAAGAATAAGATTAATAAATATCTGTAGTATATAGTATCAATTTTTCATACTTGTACTGTGCATACTATTAATTTTATGAATCTATAAACAGATATGTTGAAAAACTGCTAATGCATAAAAAGTTAAATTTTTTTTTTAGCTATGTTCTTATTAGTATTACTAAATTTTTCAGTGTAAACTTGACACCATGAAAATACTTTACACTTCTTGATTAAGCAGATTCTTATGACATTTCTTTTATTAGATTTTTTGACTATTTCACTGAATGCATTTCAGTGGTTCGCTAAAAATTAAAATCCAATATTCATGTCAATTAACTATGTTAATGAAACTTCTCCTTATCACCTCATAAGTCTAAATTGTAATTTTTCTTTCTTTTAATCTCTAATTAAAAAACTACTTAAATCATAAAGTTAAAAGTTTTGTATTATGTCTATTAGACTCGTATATAAATTCAGTGCAATAAACTGTTTGGTTTTTTTTTTTTCTAAATATTAATTACATTGTTCATATTTCATATGGGAATTATATTACTGAGATATTTATAGTCCTCTTTTTAAGCAATGCATTCATGTGAAAATTTAACATATGGAAATATAAATTCACCCGTTAGTAATTGCATATTGGTCTAATCACCACCCGTCACTTATTAATTCATCTTGCGGATCGCCCCTTAAAAATAAAGTTGGGAAGCTTCTTGTTACTGACCTTGAGTGAGTTTCCTCTAACATAGTTAAGGGGATTCTCTACCTATTGTCTCCGGAAGCAGAGGCCAATATTATTCTATGGGAAATTTCGCCCCATTATAATTCATTAACTAATACATATTTTTATATTCCGTTTTCACTTTCCGAAAATTCACAACTATTAAGCAATTTATCGCTTTCTAAAAATTGATATTTTTATTTTTAAGATTTCATTTTTAAGCTCAAAAAAGAAAAATTTCACATTCTGAAAATTTGCATTTTACAACCTCAAAATAAAGTATGAAAAATGTAAAAAAAAATAATTTTTGGAAAGCGATAAATTATTTAATAGTTGTGAAGTTTCTGAATGTGAAAACAGAATTTAAAAATATATATTAGTTAATAAGTTATAATGGGGGCGAAATTCTCCATAGAATAACATTGGCTCTGGCTTTTGGGGGTGATAAGTGGAGAGGCCTCTTAATGTTAATTTTCAAGTCATTTCTGCTATTTTTTGAGCAATTAATAAAATTTTACTTCTGAAATCAGTCTATTTGACTGTGACTCGATCAGTAATGTTGATTCATCTTCCCTTCCTCTTTCGTTTTTTTAGACAGGTAATTGATTTGCAAGAAAAGCTTAACAGGAATTAGATACAGTTGATTTTTGTCTACTGGTTTCCATTCACCTTTCCCCCAACACTGTGGGCGTCGAGGAATAGACTGAAATGCAACCACTAGCGTTACAAAAAATGCCGCAACAACTTTCGGGTTAAAAATATGTAAAAAATAATTTAGGAATAGTTTAAGTCAAAATTTTGGGTAATTGGAATTATTAATTGAATATAAGTAATCTGAATAGAGAATAAAAATATTTTGTCAATATTGGTGTAATATATGCATGACTTTTTAAAATAGATATTATTCTCAATAATCAAATATTAATATGAACCATTTAATTTTAAAGAAAAGCATAATAATATTAGCAAAACATTTAAACTACCTTACAAAAACTTTTCCATTTAATTTGGCTGATTAATTTTGGTCACGGTGTGACCGAAATTAATCAGCCAAATTAAATGGAAAAGTTTTTGTAAGGTAGTTTAAATGTTTTGCTAATATTAATATGAACTTTATAGGATTGTTAACCGAAAATTAGTGCAGGGTGATTGGCTTGTTTTTCTAGCAACCATATACATGTTCATTAAATACCAGGTGATTAAAAATAGATGTTACAGCGATTATCTCGTAAACTAAGAAAGATAGAAACATACTTCCAATTACCAAATTGGTGCAAATTAAGAGTAGATTTCAAATATGATATATTTGTGTACAAGGGGCTGTATATATATTAAAATATGAAATTTAATTTTTATACGGTCCATCCTATCATATGAATTATATTTAGAAAAATATTCTCCTTGCTCTAAGAAAAAAAAAAAAAAAAAAAAAAAAAATCAACTCTCTAAGTCAAAATCTTGCTGAGTTATTGCAATTTGAAAATGACGACTTATACCACTTTATTTTCAATTTTGGCATCGGTTTTTCGACGCCAAAGGGCTCACTTTAGGGGGTTACCTAAGAGATGAGAAAAATTAAAAAAAGATCCTTCATTTTAAAATAGCAGCTAAAATCATTCAAACACATGAAATCAACAGTTTTAAGAATGTAATGCCAATTTACATTATTCCAAATTGTTAAAAAATTACCACTTTCCATCATCGTTGAAAATTTTTAATGACTTCGGCTCTTTAACAATTCCAACAAGGTTGAAAAGTGTTAATGACTTTGGTTTGTCTGTCTATCCATTCGTCATTCTGTCTGTCCGCGCTTTTACTCCCATGACTATTCATGGAATTTCCTGAAATCGATATATGTTATTTCAGTTCACTATCAGATGTTCCTTATTGAAAATGGAGTGAATACCTCTACTAGCTTGTGTACAGGGACACCCGAAATTATTCCAAAGCATTGTGTTCTATGAGAGGTATTTTTATAAACCATATTTTAATACCTTTAATTTACGCATATATTAATAAAATTGAAATATGTTATTCATGTTTACTATCGGATATTTTCTATAGAAAATGGAGTAAATACCATCACTGGTTTGTATATAGAGACACCTGAAAGTATTCTAAAGCATTGCGTTTTATGAAAGATATTTCTATAAACCAAATTTTAATTACTTTGCATAAATCTTAATGAAATTGAAATATGTTATTCATATGCACAAAAGAAGGCTTTCTATAGTGTACAGTACGATTAGCATAAGATTTACAGGGCGCACAAAAATATTCAGTTACGTTGAGGTTTATTGTTGGACATTTGCTGGAATTGCATTTTTGTTTACATTAAACATTTTCTAACAATTTTTAACAGTGAATATGATTTCAGTTTGCATATTTTTTTGACTGACTGTCCGTTTGTCTATTTGTCCGTCTTCCTACCTCCAGCATCTGTAAATATTTTCAGAAATTAAAAAAAAATGATATATGTTATTCAGGTTTACTATGGAATATTCCCTATTTAAAATGGCATTAATAGGTCCTCTACAATTGGTTTATGTTCAGAAACGCACAAAAAATGCCAATGCACTGCGTTTTGGGACAGACATTCTTATAAATTACATTTAAATAACTTGCTACTGTAAAAATCATAAAGAAATTCATATTTATTGTTAATATTGTAAAATAATTTTTTGCTTAGAATATATATGGTATTGATGTATAATTCTATGTCAGGGGGGTTACAGTCCTTCTGTTTAATTATAGGGTCTACATTTATTAAATAAAAAATCAAGTCTGTTATTAATTTCTTTGAAACTTACAAATCTTGATCAACTTTTCAAGTAGCAACTAGATATGGAATCCAAAGTATCAAATTTGAATTTCCTACAATTATTTGTTGTTAAATTATGCTGAAAATTCATATATATATATATATATATATATACAGATCAACCACTAAAAGTTTGACTTTCGTATTCAGGAGGCCTCCAAACCGTGATATTATACAGAAAAAAAATTGATCTCCAAAAACTACTTTGTATATAATACGGGTACGAGAAATTAATTTTCCGTTTTGTGTCAGCAGTGTTCTTCGACATAAAAAAAAATGCAGAAAAGCACTTACGTCAATTACATTTAATAAAAAAAATGTTTACCTTAATTTTGGGTATCCCTGTACATTGTCTATAAACTATATATACATGACTTTGTGTACGTAAATTTAGTGTTATATGTAAAACATGTAACAAAAAATAAAATACACTTTCAGCAACTCCCAAGTATAGCTCCAATGTATCCAAATAATCTGAGTAACCTTATAAATGAATGATGAATGATTGCTATACCACAATATACACAAAACATGCTTTTATGCGTATAAAAAATATCTGTCCTTTTCATTTTGTTTAGGGCAGCCTATAGATGTCACACTGTACATATGAGAAATTTCGCTCACAGACATAATGTATTTGAATTCTCATGGATGACCCTGTACACAACCCTTTGTCTGATCGCAATGAATAGCTTAGTGTAGCATCGCAATATGATATGGATTTAGAATATCAAATTTGGACTTTCTGCTACTATTGTTCTTGAGATATGCTAATAACACACACACACATAGAGAGAGAGAGACCAACCGCTGAAAACATGATTTTTGAATTCAGAGGATCTGAAAATGTGCAAATATAACAAAAGCTAATTTTTGGAAATTTGACTCAAAAACGATACTTTCTCTATACCCTGTATATGCGTAAGAGAATGGATAAAGGAAAAGAAAGAAAAGTGAATTTGAAAATTCCCTTTTAGTACATAAATTATTCATAAAGTTTGTTTGTTAAATTATCAATGAGTATTCTCGTGTGTATTCACTAGGGAAAAGTGAGACATTACATGTTAAAATAGCCGTCTTTCTATGAATAAAAAGTATTTTTTTTTTTCCCAAATGCTGTTCAGTCTATGCCTTATTACAAAAACTATAGTAATTACAATTTCTCATTTTTGATACAACCCCTTAAGACTTTGCGAAAAATGCTAGAAATTTCAAATTGCAGTAACTCAGCAAAATTTTCACTTAGAAACATGATTTTTTTTTTTTTTTTTTTTTTTCTTCTTCTTAGACTGAGGAGAATATTTTTCTAAATGTAAATCATATGGTAGGAGGGACTGTATAAAAATTAAATTTCGTATTTAATAAATATACAGCTCCTTGTACAAAGAAAGTCCATATCTGAAAACAACTCTTAATTTGCACCAATTTTGTAATTGGAAGTATGTTTCTATCTTTCTTATGAAATAATCGCTGTAATATCTATTTTGAATATCCTGGTATATAGAATAGAATGTTCTTTTTCTGTTTATTTGTTAAGGCAGATAAAGAAAAACAGTGTTTTGAAATCTTGAAACTTTCATTTTCTGATGAAAGGAAAATTGTGGTTTCATTTGCTTTGATTTTTATTTAAATGCTTAATAGATGATCTGCACTACTCAATGTTTTAGAGAATTGCAAGTTGAAACTGTTTTTTGTGATTAGGGTGGAAAAAAAAATTGGTAGTTTTTTAATGAATTCAAAATAAAACTTACTAACAATAACAACAAAATGTGGTTTTTTGAAAGCTTGAATGAGTTCTTAATGTTTACATAAATTAAAAATATGCTTAAGTTACTTGAGAGGAAAAATAAAATATTAATTTTAGGGCTGTGCCGATTAATCGGTTCGGTTAATCGATCAATGCTTAGTCCCGATCAATTTTTTTAATCGAGTTAATCGGATCGATTAATTCGATTAAAAATTTTCAAAATCCGATTAAAATTTTCAAACTACGAATTAAAGTAAAAATGTTGTTCTGCCTACAAAATATTTTTTCACATACTTTGCTAACAAACATTCTAAGAAACTTCCATCAAATAATGAAAAAGCCAAAATAAATAAATAAATAAAAATAATACCTCTCAAAAAAAGTTGTTGAACTTTTGTTCATAGAGAAAAGGGAAGGATAGTTATTAAACAAACTGCCTTTTCATGTGCATGCTGGAGCAACACCACCTGTCTGTAACCTTCTACAGAAAATGTTGGCTAAGGTAATAGTTTTCTCAGAAACAAGAAGCTTTCAAAAAATGGAAATGCTAAAGATTTAAAAAAAAAAGGGATTGAGATTTCCACTTCCCTATGATGGGGGAAATGTCAACAGAATTTCACAGTATCTTGAAGCGTTTATTGTCTGTTCAGAATTGCTGATAGTAACTATTGAAGTAGAAACAAAAAACAACATTCTGTGTTCTAGTCCGAAGTGACTAAGAAGTACTAAAATATAAGAATTTGAAATTTTTATGATAATGATATGGAATTTTGAGAATTCATTTAAAAATAGTGACAAGCGAGATGGACAAGGCCTGCAAATATAAAACTAAAATATGTGTAAATTCATTTAATGTTCTTTCAAAATGAATCAAAAATTAATTTATTAAAAAAAAATGAATAAGGGAAAATATTTATATAAAATTAACACTTAAAGTCGCCAATTATTATTCTGAAAATTGATTTAAATTTCAGTTATGAAACAGATGTAATTAATTAGACAAAAATTTTTGAAAAAAAAAAAAAAATCAATCAAACTTATGAATAGTATATATATATAATATGAGAGTTTTATTCATCATTGAAATAAAATTATATGAAGAAAAATAAAAACCGATTAAAAATCCGACTAATCGACCGATTAATCGATTAATGAACTACGATTAACCCAGTTAAAACTCTTAATCGATTCCCACCCCTAATTAATTTCAAATAATAATTTCGCTCACAGACATAATGTATTTGAATTCTCATGGATGACCCTGTACACAACCCTTTGTCTGATCGCAATGAATAGCTTAGTGTAGCATCGCAATATGATATGGATTTAGAATATCAAATTTGGACTTTCTGCTACTATTGTTCTTGAGATATGCTAATAACACACACACATAGAGAGAGAGAGACCAACCGCTGAAAACATGATTTTTGAATTCAGAGGATCTGAAAATGTGCAAATATAACAAAAGCTAATTTTTGGAAATTTGACTCAAAAACGATACTTTCTCTATACCCTGTATATGCGTAAGAGAATGGATAAAGGAAAAGAAAGAAAAGTGAATTTGAAAATTCCCTTTTAGTACATAAATTATTCATAAAGTTTGTTTGTTAAATTATCAATGAGTATTCTCGTGTGTATTCACTAGGGAAAAGTGAGAGATTACATGTTAAAATAGCCGTCTTTCTATGAATAAAAAGTTTTTTTTTTTTTCCAAATGCTGTTCAGTCTATGCCTTATTACAAAAACTATAGTAATTACAATTTCTCACTTTTGATACAACCCCTTAAGACTTTGCGAAAAATGCTAGAAATTTCAAATTGCAGTAACTCAGCAAAATTTTCACTTAGAAACATGATTTTTTTTTTTTTTTTTTTTTCCTTCTTCTTAGACTGAGGAGAATATTTTTCTAAATGTAAATCATATGGTAGGAGGGACTGTATAAAAATTAAATTTCGTATTTAATAAGTATACAGCTCCTTGTACAAAGAAAGTCCATAACTGAAATCAACTCTTAATTTGCACCAATTTTGTAATTGGAAGTATGTTTCTATCTTTCTTACGAAATAATCGCTGTAATATCTATTTTGAATATCCTGGTATATAGAATAGAATGTTCTTTTTCTGTTTATTTGTTAAGGCAGATAAAGAAAAACAGTGTTTTGAAATCTTGAAACTTTCATTTTCTGATGAAAGGAAAATTGTGGTTTCATTTGCTTTGATTTTTATTTAAATGCTTAATAGATGATCTGCACTACTCAATGTTTTAGAGAATTGCAAGTTGAAACTGTTTTTTGTGATTAGGGTGGAAAAAAAAATTGGTAGTTTTTTAATGAATTCAAAATAAAACTTACTAACAATAACAACAAAATGTGGTTTTTTGAAAGCTTGAATGAGTTCTTAATGTTTACATAAATTAAAAATATGCTTAAGTTACTTGAGGGGAAAAATAAAATATTAATTTCAAATAATAATTAGGTATTTCAGCTTATGATAAATAGTATAAATGAGCTAAGGATTCACCAAAAACTGAATTCAAAAACTGGCGTACAATCAATAGAAAAATATTAAAACTTCTTCACACACCATAAATTTTAAGTCAGCACAACCGGTTTCGAAAGGACGTAGCCTTCCTTCATCAGGTGCAAACACGTGCTATTGCTTTGGAGGCAAAAGCAAGACAGTCTTGCTTTTGTCTCCAAGGCAGTAGCACGTGTTTGCACCTGTTGAAGGAAGGCTACATCCTTTCGAAACCGGCTGTGCTGACTTAAAATTTATGGTGTGTAAAGAAGTTTTAATCTTTCTATTGAGCTAAGGATTGTACAGCTAACATGTAAATGTTAGCAAATTTAATAAATTAATTTCCTCTTGTATATTTTACTTTTTATTTTCACTTTAATAAAAAAAGATAAACTATTGTGTAATATTTTTTCTTTATTAGGCAGCACTAATTCATAATATCAACAAAAGTAATGGAGTTTTAATTACGTCCTATGCAGGTGTTGTTCAACATCAGGAAAACCTATTGGAGAAAGAGTGGCATTACATAATATTGGATGAGGGACATAAAATTCGTAATCCTGATGCTCAAGCCACACTTGCTGTTAAACAGGTGGTTTTAAAATCTTTTCTTTACATATTAACATATTTATAATAGTTTATTGAGAATTTAAATCCTATGATGTAAAAGAAAAAAAAAATTCTTTTACTAATGTTTTATTTCTTTAATGTATTTAATAAATGACTGAAATTTAATTTATTAAAGTAGTTAATTACTTCTCAATGCTATTTCATTTTAAATAACAGCATAAAAGTAAAATAAAACTATTTAAAATCAAATTAAAAATAAATATTTACCATAATGGCTTTTTTATAAAAGCCATAATGGTAAATAATTATTTTAACTAGCCGCCTTCGGCTACCAGCTGGTTTGCGATCCTTGAAAAGTCCGATTTTACAAAACTCCCGCTCGGTGGCGCCTGCGGTACCCTTTTCCCTGTTTCAGGTCTTACTACAGCTTATTGACATATAGTGAAAATAGCTTTATTGAAAAATTTAATTGCAGTAAATTCCCGCTTGGTAGCGCCTGTGGCGCGCCCTCTTCCCATTTCAATATCTGAAACAGCCACCATTTTATGATCTTTCAAATTTCTGACTTTAGCAAAATCCTGCTCGGTGGCGCCTGCAGTTCCTTATCCCTGTTTTGGAACTTACAACACCTTGCTGTATAGTAAGTTTTGTGTGCGACAAAGAAAACTTGAAGAATTTTGCAATTTGCAGTTTTTAATCACAGTCAAAAAATGCGTAACCTCAATCAGTAAAAGATATTTTTTCTTTTGCTCCACTTTCGAAATATCATCTGCAAAATTAAAAGAGAATTTCCATGGTAACCAATATACCAAGTATTGTTCGGCCCGCAAACGTGATAACTGCAATTCAGAATCTTATGATAAAGTACATGGATGCAGAAAATTAAAAAATTTATAACTGATTCAGTTTTTGAAATAAACTCTCAATCTTTTGAGATCTGATTCGTCTAATCAAGATCTGTATGCAAAAAAAAAAAAAAAAAAGGGAATGATTTATCTCTAAAAAAATTTGAGTTATAAAATGTTTTGTGAAAAATTCGATGTTTCATAAAATCTAAAAATATGGATCGCTAATCCATATTTTGTTATATGGTTCGAAAGAGGATTAAATGACCTTTCAAAATATACCAGTTGTTAAGAAATGGGACTATTGGCCTTTTCGTAGAGGGCAGTTCCAAAAAGACAATAAAAAAAAAAAAAAGAGAAATTTTGGACCCTTTTTTAAACTTTTTTTAAAAATATAAAAAATCCGTATTTAAAAAAAAAAAAAAAAAAATGTATCATAAGAATCGGTAATACAGGCGTATTTTCAATATCTGGAATCGTTGAGTTAGGATGGCTTTACAAAAACCTGCGAAATTTTCTGTCTCTGCTTTTTCTTTTGAGGAACGCGGTTCAGGGGAAAAATCACGGTTGCCTGGCTTTTTGAATTGTTTTTTATTTAGACATAGGTTAATGTTTTAATTATTATCTCCGTATCTAATTAAAAATTTTAAGTTTTTTTTGCACTATCCCTTCGGGAAAGTTTCTGAGCACCCACATGTCAAATTTTATACTTCTGCGTTCAGTAGGGGGCTGAACGTATAGATGCACAGACAGACAGACATCTTCTTTTATTATTATAAATTTGAAATTAGCTTTTTAAAGCAAATTTTTAATGTACTATTTAAAATCTTTTGAAAAATTTGTCAACATAAACTCTTATAGATTCAATTAATAATAAAAGTTTGTTTGATTATAAATTGATTATTTTGTTCAGTATCGATTTAAAACTTGTTTATTTTAATTTAAAAGCTTTATTTATGGCATATTGAATTTACCTACTTAATTTTAATGCTGCCATTCTTTAATATTTGGTATATTCTAATTCATGTGTAACATAATTATAAAATTTTAAAGTAAATTTTCTGTAAATGTTTATTAAAACTTACTTTTATGTAATAAAAATTTGTTTTGATTATTTTTGATTATTTTTTCATTTTATTTTATTTACTTATTATTATTGTTGTTATTATTACTCTAGTTTCGTACTCCACACCGACTTATACTATCAGGTTCACCAGTGCAGAACAATTTGAAAGAATTGTGGTCCCTGTTTGATTTTATATTTCCTGGTAAGCTTGGAACCCTACCTGTTTTTATGCAACAATTCTCAGTGCCTATTGTTCAAGGGGGTTATGCCAATGCATCTCAAATACAGGTAAATTAAAAATAAACAAATATTTTAAATATATGTCTGTTGTATATGGTAAAAAGTGATCATGTTAAAAATTGTTTATCACAAAGCATTGTATTGTGGTGCTAAAATAGAGTTAATGATGTACTGTGGGAATTTCAGTTTTAACCTTGATCTATATAGTTCTTCAAAATAAATGTACAAATTATAAATGGAAGTTTTCAGGAGAAAAATTAATTTCCCAAGTCCACATTATGCAGATGGAAATAGTATTAAATAGAATATTTTTGTGATTTCAAGTAGTTGTTTAAAATACTTTTCTTCAATTCAGGAATTCACTGAAAACATAAGGCAAGATGCATGCATGGGCGTCGGCACAATGGGGGCAGGAAAATTCTAATAAGCATTTTTTTCTTTAATTTTAAAACTATGCTATCAGAATTTTATTAAAAGAAAATTTTTTTTAGGTGTGCCCCCCCCCCCCCCCCTGAAATTTTTTCTGGCAGCGCCACTGGATGCATGATAAGATTAAATAAGAACTCCAATTTTAGAATGGCAAATCATTTATTTGGAATTTTGCAGGTGTTCTAAGTTGATACAAAAGCACAATAGTTTAAAATAATGCAAATGTTTCAAATTTCTTAATGCATGCATCCTCACCATCTTGCACGAGAGATATTTGTAAGTCCGAGAAAATAGTAATAAAGATGACAACTAATTAACATATTTTATATGCTTCTCCATATTAATCATCCTCTGCAACTGCATCCATGATGAACCAGA
Organism: Salticus scenicus; assembly: GCA_963930645.1. Taxonomy (NCBI): domain Eukaryota; kingdom Metazoa; phylum Arthropoda; class Arachnida; order Araneae; family Salticidae; genus Salticus; species Salticus scenicus. The sequence goes on from OZ005660.1 coordinate 28,232,880, forward strand.
TGAAATTCTTCGTGTGCCATTTTAAGAAGAAAAAAATAATGAATATCTGTGTTTTTCAAGCCAAACATCGGCTTTTAACCTGTTAGTAGTCGCTAGTTGGTCGATTTGCCGCCCATCCTTCATTGTTGCCAGATTTTTTTATTCAATAGCCACCAAAAATTTCCAGAAGTGGCATTTGATATACATAAAACGCGAAGAAAATCGAAGAAACGTCGATCACATGACTTCTTAAAATTATTGGTGACAGTTAAATAAAAAATGCGCAATCTGAAATAGGTGGCGCTGTCTATAGCGACTACTAACGGGTTAAGGGAAGAAAGGTACTATATCTGAAGAAGGTTGCCGAAACATTAACTTCACCTGAATATCTTGCAGATGATGGACAGAAGTTTAACAAATTTCATAAACAACACATTTTAGAATGTAATCACCAAACATGAGCTGCTGAACTAAAAATAATAACTTTACACAATGCTAAAAACGTAAAAGAAATGTATGACATAATTTAAATTAATACTTTCAGATTTTGAAAAGTCAAGCTAAAATGACAAATAGAAAATTGGAAGTTAAATCGCAAAGGTATGCACTAAAATTGATTGACAAGTGTATATTAAATTTTGAAAGGCAAAAAGACCTAGGAAATATTACACAATTAAATACTAAGAAATTGAATAATTATTTATTTTTATGGAAATAGAATAATATTCTAAATGAGAACAAAAATGATAAATACATTACATTATCCTTTTGTATTAGACTTCTTTTTTAATAAAAATTATCTTTAATCTAAAACACAAAGAATTAAAATGTTTTCCCTCTTATTATTATTATTTTTTTTTTTTTGGAAACTATACTGTTTATCATTATGTGATAATCCTTATTTTGAAAATATGTCAAGTGAAATATCTGATTTTGCATGAAATGTTATGTCATGAAAGCTGTATTATAGAAAAAATTTAGCAGTTACTGTTTAAATTTTTTGTAGAAAATATATGTAAGCAATATTTAATCTTGCAATTTTGCAGGAAAAACTGTGCGATCTTTTAAAGTACCTTAGAATATTTTTTTAATTCTTGACCAAAAAAGAAAGATGTTCATCTTTGTGTATGGCACTGTAGCTTCCAGTCAAATGGACTGATTTCAATTTGCTTTGTTTTATTAGAACGCTGATTTAATCAAGATGGTTCTTAGCAAGCTATGTTTGATGAAATTTTGCGTGATAGATTTTTTTTTTTTTTTTTTTATTAATATGCAATTCTTTTCAGATCACTTTGCATTAACATTTTAAAATTTGCAAGCTGTCAATCTTCTAACTTCAAACTCATGTTAGATGATAAGTTGCACAAATTGTGAATTGGAGTATAAAAAAGGTTTTTTTGAAAAAACTGAATTTTTAACCAATTTTCACAAAAATTAAAAATTGGTTATAAATAGTGATTACGAGTTCACATTCCAAAAATCTCTGAATTTGGTTGAAAATTACAGGTATTATTACAAGTATACATTTATTTACATTAGTTTGTACACAATATATACACTAAAATCCTTAAAATAAGAAATATATACAACCACTACAAACTTAGTTGTGTCATAAGATTGCAATAGCGACCATAGTATATGGTAATACAATTTTTGGCTTGAGCTGTCATTTTATGGTCAATTGGAGGATAATATGTTAGGTACCGAAAAAAATCATAAGAGAAAAGTGAAATTTAGACATATATGTATTCATATTGACATTTTAAAAATTTGGATAAAAGTAAATGTGTAGATGGTAATATACACATAATTTTATAAAATTAAACTATTATGGATTTACAGAAAACTATAATATAAACTTCTATACAAGCAGCTTTATTTTGAGATATTTAAGTAATAGAAGTATATCTTGCATTCATCACATTTCCTTTATTGCTTCAGACTACTCTTTTTAATGTTTAGGCTACTAAAGTTAGAATTTTAAACTTTAATTAAGTTAGAGATTATAATAAATTAGAACATTTGCATTGTTTTTAGTTCCCCATCATACTATAGGTATGGGGAACTTAGGTAATCGTGAAAATTTTTGACCTCGGTTTTTTTACTTTTTTACACGTTTTCAGGTGTGAGGAATTCGAAAATGACAAAATTTGTACGGTGTCTGTTAGTCTGTTAGTGTATTAGTCCGTTAGTTTTGTTAGTCTGTGTACACGATATCTCAAGAACAAATTGTTGCAGAGAGGTCAGATCAGTTTTAAAATATTACTTTCGACACTGGGAAGAACCCTATTCATTTGCAACATTCAAATTTAAAAACTTCGTAAGTTATTAGAAATTTACAATTTTCTTAACAGGGGAGAATAGGACAAAAATTCACTTAAACGTGCATTTAATGGAAACTTTTTACTGTAAAAATGTCAGACCAGTTTTAAAATATCACTTTTGATGCCAGAATGAACATCAGTAACTATAAATATGCTACTTTGGAAATTTACGAATTTCTTAGCATGGCAGTATAGGGCAAAATTTCACATAAACGTCAATTTTGAGAGATATTTTCATCGTAAAGATGTCAGACTACTTTTGAAATATTATTTAGGACACTGGCATGAATATTAATGACTATGAATTTTCCAATATAAAAATTTCGTAAGTTATTGGAAATTTACGAATTTCTTAACATGGCAGAATAGAGCAAAATTTCATATAAACGTCAATCTTGAGGGATATTTTCATTGTAATGATGTCAAACCACTTTCGAAATATTATTTGGGATACTGGCATGAATATCATAGACTATGATTTTTCCAATTTAAAAATTTCGTAAGTTATTTGGAATTTACGATTCACTTAACATGTCAGAATAAGGCAAAACTGAGCATAAACTTCCATTTTGAGGATCATAAATACATTAAACAACTTCAAAATTACATTTATGATATTTGTTTGAACATAATTGAATACAAATATTCTAATAGGAAAATTTCGTAAATTATTCGTAATTTACGATTTTATCAACATAGTGAAATTGTAAATTTTTCATATAAATATGAATTTTGAGGATTATTGCATTGGAAATAGTAGCATGAAAACTAAACAGAATTGACCCTGATAAAATAAATTAATAGATTAGAATAAGATAAATATATCGAATTGAACGGTAGATAGCCTATTAGGTGGGGATTTCATTCTGTCACTGTATCAAGCTTTGGTCAAATTCATTTCTTTTAACATGATTATAATATGTCTCACACTAGAAATTTGTGAGAATATAAATGTGATGGGGAACTGAGCAGAGTCCACCTATGCCAACTAGTTTAATGATTCATTTTATTTTTATGAATATTGTTGTGTAAATTTCATCAGAGAATTGTGATTGTCTAAATATCAGTAAATTGAAATGCTTCTTCTATGTCATAAACATGTTGCAGTGTTGAAAAGATATCACATAATTTTAGGAAATATTTCATGAATAATACATGATTTTTTTTTTTTTTTTTCTTGTTAGGTTCAAACTGCTTATAAGTGTGCCACAGTTCTCAGGGATACTATCAAGCCATATTTATTAAGAAGAATGAAATCTGATGTAAAAATGAGTATCAATTTACCAAACAAAAATGAGCAAGTAAGTGATACTGCATATTATTATTATTATTAAGGCTGCACATCAGTTAGATCACTCCATCCTTTTTCCCTCTCCATGTAATCCTATATGGGGTTTTTGTTTCATAATTCTAGGATATTTCTTTCAAATATGGAGTTTTCCAAATTATGATTTTTCAGTTCCATTCTTTGAACATGTCATATTTCATCTTAGTGAGCATTTTTCTTTTTAATAAGTTTAATATATATATATCCTACTATCTCTCTATTTTAAACTCATCAATCAATAATAGTAACATCTTCAGTTTAACTAATAATAACCTTATTATTAATAACCGAAAAATACATAATTACTATAAACTACTTCAACTTCCCTTCAATAACTTTAATTATCCTTATATAGTTCTCATACCTAAGTTTCACAAATCTCCAATTAAATTTCGCACTGTCACTGTTGGGTGTAACACTTATAACAACAATGCTAATAAAGCTCTACTGGATATTCTAAAACAAATTTACAAATGTACTTGCAAAGTTGATAATTTACACTGTCTTAAAAATAGCTTTCAATTAATTCATTACATAAAATCGCTCGATTCAATAGACAATATTATGACTTTTGACTTTCAAGATCTTTTCAATAATATTGAGTTATCAGATCTTAGTAATATCATTTACAGTCTTTTTCAAGAATATAAAGCTCAAATTAATCTTCCTTACAATTTTAAAGTAGAAAAATTTAAAACTCTTCTTAACTTTGTTATCCATAATAATTATATCTTCCACAACAACGCTATCTATTTGCAACAATTAGGCATCCCACAAGGAGGTTGTAGCTCCAGTATTTTGGCAGATCTCTATCTTTATTATTATGAAAAGCAAATTTGCAATGATGATGTTCGATTTTATCGTTACATCGATGATATTATTGTATTTTATCTCAACAAGAACTCACAAAATGGCTTTTCCTTCAATTATCCACCTAATTTAAAGCTAACTCAAAATACTCTGACTAATCAATCAATTAACTTTTTAGATCTAAAAATAATCATCGATGGTAATAAACTTTACACAGATATCTATGACAAACGGCAAGATTTTTGTTTTAATGTCAACTTATTTACACATTTTAATTCATGTCTGCATCTTTCGGTATTTAGAAACATCATCATTAACCATTTATTTCAAATTAATAATTTATGCTCTGCAATGTTTAAAAACAAGAATATTAATAAACTGATCACAGCCACTGCTAAAATGGGTTTTCCTAAAAACTTTGTATTTTCTATTTTATATCCTTAACCATGTCTCTGTCAGTACAAAAAAAAAAAAAAAAAAAAAAAAAAAGCTGTGTACACTCTTGTGTATATCAACAAAAAAATTATAAAATAATAAAAGACAATAAAAAAGGTGGCGGTTGGGTGGGCAGATGTTTGATTACGGAGGTGGGGTGGTGTTGTAAGGCTGGATGGTTGGGTGGGTTTGTGAAATTAAATTTATAAAAAAAAAAAAAAAAAAAAAAAAAGTAGAAGGCTTGTTGCATTTGCTTTGTATTACTATGCAAACTTTCATTTTCCAATAAAATTTCAGATTTTTCCTTTTTGAGTTGTCAACTATATTTAATGTTCTAATTATACTGTTAAACACAATGTGATCAATCGGTGAATTTCATTGTGGCTTCGTGGCTTCATTGTTGTTCATCTGCTTTGAAATTTTGCATTTTTAAATCCATATGGTTCCTGTTCTGGTTGTGGCAGGCTGGGGGAGTGTTGCCAGCGTAAAACTAGTGTAACCCCACAGGCAAGTCACAAGTCTTGCCGCCTGCCTCCTTCTTCCTATCTTGTGTTTCTTGGGTTGTTTTTTCATTAATTTTGATAAGTTTATGGTTTTAAGTTAAGATTTGTTTTTTTTACTTTATTGATTCGTTTGTTTTTGCAGACTGTTAATTAATAGATCTGGTTTCTTTACATTAATGTATTTCATCCACTGATGATTTTTTTTTTTTTTTTTTTTTTTTTTTTATCTTTATGGTCATTGGTGTTTCAGTGATCTTGTATCTGTTGCTTGGCTTCTCATATGCTTAATAGATCATCTTTATTAAATTTATATATATATATATATATATATATTTTTTTTTTTTGAGATTGTAAATTAGAGCCTAAAGTTTACTCAAGGGGTTACATAGATTTCAGAAGCTGAAAAAAAGCATTTTTCTTTCTTTCTTTCTTTCTTTCTTCATTTTATTTTTATTTTTTTAATATAATAAATAAATATTTTTATTTAAAATTTTGAGCATACATTTAAGCAATATTTTATAAAATTTTCATTACAAATTTTAGAAAATTCGGCCAGGGGTTGCTGGTGGACGCAGAAAAGCAGTGGACACGATTTCTTTAACCCCTTAATGCACGCTGTCCTCGATGTGAGGACGCAAAATTTAAGATCCAGCTGCAAAAATTCATCCCGGAAAATTTTTAGCAAAAATTTATGTTTATAACATATCAGAAAAGGCCGTTTTTTTTAACCTTAAAATTTAAAATTTCTTTTAGTTTAATTTAGTTCATGAATTCCGGTGGCAGTATAATTTAAATGATCTGAATTATCTTGCGCCGCAAAGGGTTAATGCACCAATCTTCTCGAAATTTTGCACATAATCTTAAAGTAGAATTGACTAGCGGTTGGATAAAGGGTTTTTCTTTTTATTGATTACAACTAATTAAAAAAAAAAAAAAAAATTTTTTTTTTTGTTAAAATGTGCTGAAATTGTATTGTTTTTGTATACAACTCTGTCAAAAATTCAACTTTCAAGTTTTTAAATCATTCATTCAAACACTAGTGAATTTTATTTTGAAGAAGTTTACAAAACTTATGTAAAGTAAGTGCATTAGTTTTTGAGAAATTGTGTCCACTGCTTTTCTGAAGTGTTACTGGTAACCAGGAGACAGGCTGAGTTCTCCAAATTTTTTATGAAAATTTTATAAAATACTATTTGAGTATTGTTCTTTTATGTGCTCAAAATGTTTAAAGGAAAAAAAAAAAACTAGTATGTTGTGGCCACCACGAGACTTTCTTCTATATTTTCCTATATAAATTCACTCAGTAACAATAATTTAAAAAAAAAAAAGTGGGACTTTGACAAAATTTTGGGTAAAATGTGAAAATTTGTTAAAGTTTGTCAAAACATGGAAACTGTGGGACTTTGACAAAATTAGGCAAAAAAAGCAAAAATTAGTTTAAGTTTGTCAGAACACGGAAACTGTGGGAGTTTGATAAAATTAAGGGGAGAGAAAAAAAAAAAAGATTTTTTTTTCTAAGTTTTTTTTCGTAAAAAGTAAAAAAAATCGATAACTTTGTTTTAAATTATCACAGATTTATAGTTCAACCATTCGTTTTAAAGGTACTGACGAGAGATACCCATCTTGAAAATTTTTGCCCTATATCACCCTGTTAAAAATTTAGAAAAAGCGGGATGGCAACGCAACCTGTAAGACGATTTTTACCAAAAGTTGATAGGCACTAATTTATGTCAAGGTGCAACTACATACCAATTTGTATGAAATTCTGTGCAGTAGTTCCAGGGATACAGTTGCCACAAAATTTTGTCACACACACACACACACAGACAGACAGACATTTTCTAAAAATGGTAAAATCGTGTTCTACAGCTCTAAAAACGTGTAAATCCATCAAAAACCCGAAATCGAAAATTTTTACGAATCCAATACTTTCTTCTATTGAAGATAGAAGAAAGTAAAAAGTTTTATTTATTATATTACAAAAATAGAGAATATATGCTTTTTTTTTTAGCCTTTGAAATCTATGTAACCCCTTAATGAAATAAAATATTTAAATTTCTTTTTCTAGAAAAATTGTTCGCTAAGATAAAGGCAACATATTCAAGGAACTCTAATTTTCAATGATATATCCTTAAAATACAATGCAACAAAAAATCCCATAGAATTACAAGTGAAGGGATAAATAATGAATCTGATTGATAGCCTTAAGTCTTATATCATTTCAGTATTATTTGAAATGTAAGATTATTATTATTATTATTATTATTATTTTGTGTGTGTGATACTGAATTAATTGAATTAATGCAATTGATGTTAAATAACTTAGAACTTTCTAGTATGGTATATATACATTATTAAATTTTAAATATTTTTTATTTATTTATTTAACTATAATTATTTAAATCCTGTGATTCAACATGAAGTAATAATTTAATCAACTCTTAAAGTTTTAGTTTTTTCCATTGTTACTTTCTTTTATATATATAAAAGGAAAATATTGGATTCGTGAAAATTTTCTAACTCTAGTTTTCAATGGATTTACACGATTTGACTTAAAAAAAAAAATAAAAATGATTGGCTGTCTGTGTGTATCATAAATTTTGTGGACACTATATCTCATGAACCAATGAACAATATTTAACCTAACTTCGTATTCAGTTGGACCATGACCTAAACTGATGCTAATTACATTTGGGGATCAGTTTCTCAACAGATGGCGCTGTGATACTATTTTTCTAAATTTGTACCATGGCAGTATAGGACAAAATTCCATAGAAATATACATAATGTGATTAACACATGATTGTGAAATTAATATGAATTATTGATAATAGTAGTAGTAAAGTAGGAAAAAAGTGTGTGCATCTAGGAGCATTTCCTTCCCCCACCTGGGGAAATGCCCCTCCAGAGATTGCAAATAAATTTTTAATACAAATATATTTTGAAAGAACTCCTCCATGTTTTTTAAACGGATAGTTAAAATATAGATCTGTCATAACTTAAAACATAGTTATGTATTTTTTCCTTTTTAATGAAATATAAATATAGAAAAAAAAAAAAAATTCTGATGTTGGCACAAAATTGACTTCCTTTCAGCATTTACTGTTATACTTCTCTAAGATAAAAATCATCTGCATTCATCATGGAAAATAATTTTAATGAATAGTATTTAATTAATAAATTTTACTGTGTCAATTTGTATAAGATTATATAGAAGAAAATATACTAATATTTTCAAAATATATCCACATGAATGGCCACAATATACTAGTTTTATTCTGGAAAAGAAAAAAATATTGATTTTAATAACACTGAATTTTTTTGTAAATCGTCATTTGTTTACATGATCTGTTTGATTTAAAATTTCAGGTATTATTTTGCCAGTTAACTCCCGAACAAATTGATTTATATAAAGGCTATATCAGCTCTAAGGAAGTTGACAGCATACTGAATGCAAGACTGCAAGTAAATTTTATTTCTATATTTATTTGCTATGTTTTTTAGAGTTGTTGGTATGTTTGAAAGGATTTATTTTCTTTAAAATGTTTTCTAAATGTTACTGCTAATTGTTAAAAGATAACTGAATATGCAAATGAAAATTATAAGCATTTATATAAATATTTCTATAAATATTAATGTTCATAATGTTTTCGTGATGTTAAAGCTTCAGATCTACAGAATTACTAGTATATTAAGTTTACAGTAATAAAAATTAAATGTATATAAAGGCTATTATTGTTTTAGATTTATTTAATAAGTTAAATGACACATTTCAGATATTTGTGGGACTGATTAATTTACGCAAGATATGTAATCATCCTGATTTGTTTGACGGTGGACCCAAAATATTTAAAGACACAGATTTAAGTACTCTTTCTGAGGAAGACCATTATGGTTATTACAAGAGATCTGGAAAGATGATTGTGGTTGAAGCACTACTTCGTTTATGGCACAAACAAGGTCACAGAGTCCTGCTTTTCACCCAGAGTAAACAGGTTAGATCAGTTATCTTTTTTTTTTTTCTTTTTAATATAAATTTGAATCTCTTTTCAATGTGTGCCATTATAATAAATAATAATAGTTATTTTTATTATTTTATTTATTTATTTTTTTTTTTTTTTTCAAGACTTAGTTTTGCTTATTTAAACTTTATTATTTTTTATTTTTGTGCTTAATTTTAACTTTTATTTCCTCTCTTCTCCACTATGTGAATAGAAAATTGGTACCTTTGACGCTGCTACTGAAGTAGGTTTCATATAAAAGCTTATACTTCACACAAATTTTGGCTTGAGCTGTCATGTTATGGTCGATTGGATAATATGTTAGGTACCAAAAAAATCATTTAATAAAGTGAACTATATTAGCTTTTTCTCTATAAAATATATATTCAGACAACAATATTGGATATTTATTGGATACTATTTAATGGAAATCCTTTTAGGGATTGATTTTGTAATAGCTGTAAAAGAAAAAAATATAACAAAAAGCATGTTTTTTTTTTCTTCTAAATTTTTGCCTAGCCTTGCACTATTTAATTTATTTTCTCAAAAAGTAAATAAATTTCATAACTCATGCTTAATTCTTTTATGTATGTTCCATTAAACATCCCCCCTTCTCTCCCCCCCCCCCCCCCAATAAAAAAAGTCCTTTCTCTGAAAATTCAGGGAATTTTGAAATTTCTTGGAAAAACATAGGAAAAACTTTTCATAATCAAATATTTAAAAAAAATTTTGTGCTTTATAATGAATTAATAGTTTTTTTTCTCAACTATAGTAAGTTAATAAAATTAATATACCCTAAATATGTTCAATTAGCTTGTAAACAGGTTAGATTCTAATACTGCATGATTGCGTGTCATCTATTTTACTTCTAAAAGGGACAGGGAAAACTCAGGGAATTTTTTCTCTTGATTTGTGTAGCAACCCTGATGAAACCTACTTGAGTGGTGCTGTCAAAGGTGGTAAGCCCCCTTAAGAGTGCAAGAACCAGATTAATATTGTCTTCCTAACTTGGCTACCATCGCAATATGTATTTAAAAAAAAAAAAAAAAAAAAACTTTTGCTTTTGTTCCTTTAATAAGGATCGATCACTCATCTTGTGTGTAAACTACATATAATGATTGTAATCATTTTTTATTTAAATGTTTTAGTACTTCCATACCTGACTGTAAACATTTGTAAAAATCTTAAGAACTTATGGATGAAATTTCAATGTTATATTAATGAAAAAGTGTTATGTTAACTTTATTAATATATTTATGTTAATTTTACTCATAATAGAAACCATTGAAAAACAGTAATGAATCAGAAATTAATCAATAAAATGAAACTACATTAAAATTAAATGAGTATCTAGTTTCATTTATGAATCTAAAGATGTAGTTTTATTTTGCATAAATATACTTTATTGTTATGCTTAAATATAATATATATGTAATATCTTGATGGCATGCAGTCATCAAGACTGCAGTCAGACAAGAAAAACTCAGAATTAGTCTAGAGAAACATCTTTATTCCATGTAAGTCGTCTGAGAACAGCATCAAATGCTGGTTAAATCAATGGGGAGTATGATATTGATTACGTCCATAAATGGTTTGAAGTTCCGTGATATCAAGTGGTAGCAAAACAAAGTACATTGCTTAGCAAACATACCCAGGCTGGAAATCCAAGCAGTCTTTCAAAAAAAGTGTTACTTGACATAAATAATAGAAGACAATTGGAAAAGAAACAGTTCTTTATTTTTATGTTAAAAGCATGAATGTCAAGCAGTCACTTACAATGGTCCTCATATGATCTATAGGGCAGAGAGAGAGAGGGAGAGCAAACTAGGGCAGTTGTTTTTAAACCAGTAAACAAGAGATACTAACTCTTTGAATGCGAAAGGTGTACTGAATTGCATTCGCCAATTCAAACCCGAAATTAATAAACTAATGCCAAATAAAGCGCCAAAAGAATGTTCTAATTGGTTAATTCAAAAGTTTAATCCGTTATTCAAAAGACAAAGCCAAGCTTGGCAACATAAATTACGCCAAAGTAATTATTTTTTATTGGTGCCATCAATATATCATTAAGAATTTATCTGTTCTTTTTTTATTTTATTATTATTATTAAAAGAAACGAGTTGACGCCAATGAGACTGAACAAAGTCATTATGATAGCACAAATGACAGGAAATGAAATAAATTTTGCAACTTCTGTTTATATTATAAAGTAATTTAGACAAATAAATTATTTTCTATCTATGATCAAATGAGATATTGAACATAACGTTATTGAAAAGGGGGAAATGTATCTATCTACAAACGAATAAGTCCCTTAGTAAAATACAAATTAAATTAAATATAGATTGACTTTTATAATAGAATGAATTGATTTCAGAGGATATTACAGAATAAAATGTTCTTTTTTTATTGGAATAAATTAAATTAAAATAAATTTGTTAAAAGAATTAATTAATTTTATAACTATTCTTAATAAATTGACTTTTTTTATTTAAAAATTTAAATTGAATTATTTAGAAAAGAAATAAATATTTAAAAGAACAATGTGAGAACAAGTTCACACAGGGAGTAATGATTGATAATCCTGCTAACTGCCATAATTTCAGAACAATGGAGCCGAGAGAGATGTTTAGCAATTGAAATCTGTGGAAAAAGTGTTCTGGTTATTTGTGTTTTCAAGTTTTGTTTCCGGAATACTAGATCCTGATAGATTTATAACTTTCACAAGACTCACAAAAATATGTCCAGGCTTAATTTGTATGCAAGACAGTTAACTGAAAGTTGCATTTAGGTTGCAAAATCAGTCTTTTAACTTTTACCATTTTCTAATTTTTGCATAGTCTTTTGAAATAGTCTTCATAAAGTCTTTTGCCATGAAACAAAGTTTAAAGGAGAAATTACAAATTATTATTTAATTTGTAATTTTGAATAATGATTTCTAAATTAAAAAAAAAAAAAAAGTTTTTTTTCTATAATTAAACTTAACTGTTTTTCTTTTTTTTAATCCTTTCATACATATATATAGTACATATTGATTATATGAGTCCTAAATTTTTTTCTTAAGTTTATTATTATTAAAGTATATTTTGAATGTATTTAATCTCTGGATTTTTTTCCTTATAGATGATGGATATTTTGGAAATCTTTGTTAAAGATAGAGGTTACACATACATGAAAATGGATGGAACTTCTGCTATAGGGTCAAGACAACCTCTTATCAACAAATTTAATTCAGTGAGTTTCCATATTTACAATACTGAAAATCTGAATTTTTATTTATTATATAATTATAATTTTATTTATTTTAGACCAAGCAGATTTCAATGTATAAGTTGCATAACTTACTCTTAAAATTTATTTTATTTAATATTTGTTATAAGAATCAGTCGTTCTATACAAAAAGTTCAAAACATACATATTTAAATTTTTAAAGTTGAATACCTTAAACATCACTTCGTGCTGGCAGAAAGCTTTTTCGGCAGGGGATCCCCTCCTTTGGCAGTGCCGACTGCACTTTGTGGCTGGCAGTCATCCAAAAGCTGATCTTCTCTTTTATATCTGTACATATGACGCCATACTTTGTCTATCTCCGCCGATTCGTGGTCGTTTATCACGTGATGATTGTGCGCGGTCTCGATGCTTTCTCTGAGGTAGGCGTATGTTTGATTATTAAAATTAGCTATTTTGGTGACATTATCAAAATCTATTTTTATATTGTTTTCTAGATAATTTTTAGCTAACGCGGTGGTACTTCGGTTGAATTTAATATCGTTTTGATGTTATTTTATACGGGTTTTTATTTTTCTCTTAGTAACACCTATGTAATTATATTCCTTATTTTCCCCTCAAAAATCATGAAAATAAGGAATATAATTACATAGGTGTTACTAAGAGAAAAATAAAAACCCGTATAAAATAACATCAAAACGATATTAAATTCAACCGGAGTACCACCGCGTTAGCTAAAAATTATCTAGAAAACAATATAAAAATAGATTTTGATAATGTCGCCAAAATAGCTAATTTTAATAATCGAACATACGCCTACCTCAGCAAAAGCATCGAGATTGCGCACAATCATCACGTGATAAACGACCACGAATTGGCGGAGATAGACAAAGTATGGCGTCATATGTACAGATATAAAAGAGAAGATGAGGTTTTGGATGACCGCCAGCCACAAAGTGCAGTTGCCACCGCCGAAGGAGCGGATTCCCTGCCGATAAAGCTTTTTGCCAGCACGAAGTGATGTTTAAGGTATTCAACTTTAAAATTTAAATATGTATTGTAAACTTCGTTAAAAAGTATTCACTATTATGTTCTATACATACTTCTTAAAAAGCTCTCTTTCATAGAAAAAATCCCCCTCTCACCCCCCATTGTTAAGGTCAATGTAAGAAATCTTATGAACACAAATATGCATATAGTAATTCTTTGCAAATACTTTATTTCTCAATTCCAATATATAAATATGCGTAAATTTGTGTTTTAAATTATATTTACACGTTAAATGTAAATCAAAGTAACTGTAATTTAACAACAATAATAATATATGTATATTCTTTGTACAACATAACTTTGTACAACATAAATATTTTTAGATTAATAGCTAAGCTACAACTTGATGGTTATTTTATTTATTTTTCCTAGGATAAGGGCATTTTTGTTTTTCTGTTAACTACTCGAGTTGGTGGTCTTGGAGTAAATTTAACTGGAGCTGACAGAATAATCATATATGACCCTGATTGGAATCCAAGTACAGATGCTCAGGCTAGAGAAAGAGCTTGGAGAATTGGACAAGATAAGCAAGTTACTATTTATAGACTTTTAACTGCAGGAACAATAGAAGAAAAAATTTATCATAGGTATTATAACATTTTTAATTTGTATACTATAACAGTCTTTGCTACATTAAAACAAATATTATTACTTACAAAACTTTGAATAAACATCATAAAATGCAATAAACTCACAACAGTTGTTTTGGGTCGAAAGAGCACACGACCCTTCATCAGGCAAACAAAGTAGGCACGAGTGCTGCTATTGAAAGTTTTGTAAGTAATAATTTAAAATGCCAGTTCTGTGGTGCTTTCTTATAAAATATTATTATTATTATTTTCCTTTTATGAACCTTAGAGGAAAAAAAAAAAAAAATCCATTGAAATTGGTCAGTTAGTGTTACAGAAATAAACAAATTAAGAAACTATTCATAGTTTCAATTTTGGTGTACAGTACTCTTTGCAATATATTTTAAGGGTATGCCGTATGCACACAATTCTTTTATAACCTTTAAATGAAAGTGTGATATTTTACCAAAATTTTCCATCTCCCATCCTTTCAAATTATTGTAAACATGCAGACTCCCAGCAAATCTGCATAACTTTGTACAGGTTATAATTATGGGACATTATTATAGTTAAAAGAAGAAAATGAACGAGTGAACATTTTTTGCATTTATTGGTATCAGCATGATATATTTAATAACTTTAAAACTATGAGGATATCAGTATCACTAACACATGTACAAGTTCATTACATTAACAACTTTTACTCCCATTTAGTCTTTTTATCTCTGTTTTATTTTGAAAAGATATTTATATTTGGTATTAGTGTACGCTTGAGTTTTAGTAGAAAATTCTAATTTATCTTTTAATGTTTGAAAAGTCCTATTGGTATCAGCATGATATATTTAATAACTTTAACACTGTGATGATATCAATATCACCAACACATGTACAAGTTCATTACATTAACAAATTTTACTTCCATTTAGTCTTTTTATCTCTCTTTTATTTTGAAAAAGTATTCAGATTTGGCATTTGTGTGTGCTCGAATTTTAGAAAATTCTAATTTATCTTGTAATGTTTGGGAAGTCCTAAACTACAGTTATGAGAAACCTGTTGTAGAGCAATCAAAAAATATTTCTACAAAAAAAGTATATAGAGATTGGTTGAAAAATTATGAAATGCAGGCAATTTTTTTTTTTTTTTTTTTTTTGCCACATCCTAAAACATGTATTTAATGAGTTTATACAAATAATCATTGTGAATTTCTACTATAAAAATACTTGTGCACGATTGAAAAAAGGGGAAAAGGTGTGGCTAGTCGTTCAATTGATACATCAATTGTTGCTTAATTCATATCTATTCATTTATTTTTCTTGTATGAAAGAATCTTTACAACTAGAATATTATATATGATTTCATTAAAAATTATTAGGTTGAGTCAAAAGTTTTGTCTGTTTTTTATTTGCGTATAGATAAATGCATTACATTAAAGTTGTAATGTGAATGTCATATATATTTTAAAAGCTCATTTACTGCTGATCGAAATGATGTATTTAATTGTTATGTTATTTTAATTTTCACAGATTTATTACTCTTTTAAAAAGATCAAGTATGTCAAAAAATCGTGAAAAAATCCGCAGCCTAATTTTCCATCAGTTCAAACAAGGCCACAATGCAACTGAAGCAAGTCGTAACATATGTGCAACATTTGGTAAGAAGTCTGTAAATGAAAGAACATGCAGACGTTGGTAAGCAAAGTTCCATTCCAGGGATATGCACCACGGCGATAAGAAACACTCTGGGCAACCATCGACAACCGATGAAAGAGCTTTACTTTGTGCGATTGAAGCCTATCCGACTGAAACCACCCAAAAATTAGGGCAAGGTTTTGGCACTCCTCAGTCAACTGTCAATCGACACCTTCACAAAATTGGCAAGAAGATTAGCCTTCGTCAAATGGTATCGCATGAGCTCAACAAAATGCAAAAGAATCATTGAAAATCAGTCTGTCAATCGCTGCTGCGAGAGTTTAGCCGAGATGGATGGCGTCGAATTCTGACCTGTAAAGAGAAGTGGGTACTATTCGACAACAAAAAAACTGCATGTCAATGGCTAAACCCACAACAGCTTGGAGTTAGGATGGCTACACCTGGGATGCATTCAAAAAACGCACTTTTGTGCGTTTTTTGGATGTTGACAGGAGTTGTGAATTTGGATCGTCTTTCTCAAGGACAAACAATGAACTCAGATATCTATTACACTCAACGGAACCACGTTCAACAGAAACTCGTCAAAAAAGGCTTTAATCCAGCTCGAGTTTTCTTCCAACATGACAACGCAAGACCACACGTTTCAAACCAGACGCGTGAGAAGCTGAATGAGTTGGGCTGGAAACTTCTCGCTCACCAGCCATATAGCCCTGACATTGCACCTACACATTATCATTTATTCAGGTCGCTAGAGCACTTTATGCGTGAACAGCGCTTCAGCAACGAATACGACCTCCAACAAGACATTGTCGACTTCTTCACTTAAAAACCAGCGGCTTTTAACAATCATGGTATTTTAATGCTGCAGTCACGTTGGAAAATGGTTGTTGAAAGTAATGGTGAATATGTTAATGAAAATATGTTATAATTGTTATAATTTTTTAACTTTTAATAACTGATTAGAAACCGGACAAAACTTTTGACTCAACCTAATACTTTAAAGTAGTTGAAAGGTTTAAATTATTTACTCTTCTCTATAAGGGTAAGTTTTTATTTATTTATTTTATAAAGTATTGAAAAATGATTTACCATGCTCATTTTATTATTACTATTATTGTTACAACATGTGCATCTTTATGTTTCTAGGCAAATATTCAAGCAGTTTGTGACGAACAGAGTGTTAAAAGATCCTAGACAACGTCGCTTCTTTAAAAGTAATGATATGTACGAATTATTCACATTCCAGGAGCTTGGAAAACAAGGCACAGAAACAAGTGCTATATTTGCTGGAACTGGCTCAGAAGTAAGACTGAAGAAAAAGCATCATAATTATCACAGTGATAGACCCTCTGAAAAAGAAAGAGATTCAGCTGTTCACCCTGAGAAGAAAGATAGTATGACTTTCAGTACTGAAAAATTAGAAAAAATGAAACTTTTGGCAAAGAAACTGAGTGCTGATTTTAACAAAAACATTGCAAAGTCTGAAACAGATGTTAGTAGAAATGACATTAAACCAAAAGATGAAAAAATCAAGAAAGAAAATATTGAAGTTAAACAGGAAGAAAATAGTCAGGCATCTTCAGATAAAACATTTGAAAGTAAAATTAGTAATAAAACTGATCAGTTTGATGAAGTGCACACATCTTTAAAAAAAGAGAAAAGTATAGAAAAGAAAAAAGAGCATAAAAGCAAATCATTAGAACATTCATTAAAGCATTCTAAAAAACCTAAGAAAAGAAAAGTTCAAGGTAATTTGTTTCAATTAATTTAAAAAAATAAAAATCTATTAATTTTTAAACGTGAGTACTGTTGAAATACATATGATAAAAGTTTCTCTCTTTTTCTCTTATATCATACTTGCCAACATACTAATTAATATTCCATAGTATTGTAGCTCCGCCTTCTTTTTCACACCAGTATTATTTTGGAGTATTTTTCCTCTTACTTAATCGTAATTGCATTTGGAAAATATTACTCTAAAAATTTATTGGTGTTAGAAAAAAGGAGGGACTAACAAGACTACAGAATATTAATTAGGATGTTGGCAAGTATGCTTATATATATAAATGCTTGTAAAATTTAGCTTCCTCAAAAAATAAATTAAATAAAATATGTTATTGTAGTCTATAACAGGTATGCTTTGTAAAAGACATTTTAAGAATTCAAATCAAAGTTATAACCAAAGTGAGTACAGGGTAAATGGTAGAAGGTAATGCTGAAAAATGTCTGCTGACGGCAGTGCCAATTGCATGTACCAGTTAGGCGGCAGAAAAGCAACCGGTTACGAATTGACAAAAGAAAACATAGCCAAACTCAGCATTTCCATTGTATTTACTTACCATATATATATTAGAGAAACCTTAAAATCCTTAAATATATGCAATTTTATACCCAGGAAAACTGCTATTAGTGTAATTTTTTTTTCTAAAATATTTCTGGTATCAAATAAATACTATTATATGTTTGCTGCCCCAAATGGCAGATAATCAAACTGACACATTCTCCATAGATGTTGCGCTGCTTACTTTGTGTGTACTTTGGTTATAACCTAGAATTAGAATTTCTGTGAGCAATAAAAATTTAAATTTTTTAAATTTTATTGACAGTCACTTTTATTATGCTGCAATATTTATAAATACACATTGATCAAAAGTGTTTCTTTTAATTTAGTAATTTCTGATGTTTTTCTTATAGAAGTAGATGGGGAGAAAATAGATTTTCTTGTGAAAAAAGATGTTTATAAGTCTGTTCAGGAAGAAAATGAGAAGAATGCTAATGATGATGATTATGTGCTCAGTAAATTATTTAAAAGTACAGGTAATCAAATTTTTATATTTATATGTAACTTAATGTAATATGCAATAAGCGAATTTTTCTGAAAACATTAAGAATTTAAAAACTCTTAGAAATGGAGTAGAAGGTTGATTTTTACGAACTATGTAAAAAATACCAGAGCCGGGAATTGAACCCGGCCTTTCACTTTACACGGGAATGCTCCATCGAGCTACCCTGGCTGATAACCAGCTCGGCATGTGAGGAGTGCCAAGCTGGTTATCAGCCAGGGTAGCTCGATGGTTTGAGCATACGCGCATACAGTGGAAGACCCGGGTTTGATTTCGGGCGGGCTCTGGTATTTTTCACATAGTTGGTAAAAGTCAACCTTCTACTCCATTTCTATCAGAAATTAATTTCCAGTTGATGTTAAAAAATTTCTGACTTAAAATCTTACTTCATTTTAATGTATTTGGCTGCACACAGAATTTCTCAGAATTGTGGGGTGAACTGATGGCTTTCTTGTTGATAACTTCTTTCATCTTCCTAACTGAAGCATTACTTTTTGCATATTTCAGGAGGTTTGATATTATTATTTGCATCATATTTACCAAAATCTCCATCACTTTGTGTTTCACAGCATAGGAGTATTTATTGAAAAATTATTAAAATCTATTTTGATATCTTCTTGATTAACTTTCATGAGGGCAGTAGTTATTTTTAGTACAACAGGCTTACAAAGACAAAGCTTTTCAGAGACTACAATACAAAGCTTTTCAGAGACTATTCCTGAATTCAGGTTTTATTTATTTATTTATTTGAAAATTTTGCTGTCTGATTTTCAGGTTAAATTATTTTGTTTTCATAGGAATTTCTCATTTTGAATGTTTAATTTGCCTTATAATGTATTAAGAACTCCTAAATAGAGCTTATTGTGGGTATAAATAAGTACTTATACCATTAAAAAACCTCCCTCTGTCATCCAATCTGTGACAAAGTTGCTATTTTTAGGGGATCTGGACATAATATCGCGGGAAAAAATATTGCATCGAAAAAATATGATATATTTGAAAATTTGTATTTCTGTCACGTGTGATCCCTGGTGATGGCCACAGGGCCTTAAAAATTAATATTAAATAAATAAAATAAATAAATACATTATAGAACGGAATTTTATTATTTTATCTATATTTAATTTTAAGTTATTTTATCATTTGCTTTTCACCATTCAAAATACATTTTTAAAATATTGTACATTACTGCTGACATTAAAGCTGAACACTGTTCACAAACCATAATTAAAAATTTTAAACCAGATAAGCACGATTAAATTCTTTTAAGCAAAATTTATAACAATTTTTGTGGTGGATTTGTGTGTATGCAAGTGCTCTGACTAAGGTATGTGTTATGAAATTTTATACAACATTATTAATAATTGCCAACTCCTTTATGTTTTCCATTCATTTATGTAAGTGATATTTTGTCCATGCGAGATTTTGTCCCCAACCCTATTTTTAGGGTTTTTCCATGTTAGGTAGTTTCACCCCTGAACAGGACAATAAGACATTTCACTTGTCATCATTTGCTGTGTTTGAATATGTCAGGATGTCTGCGCCAACATCTAGTTTTACCATTTTATTTCTTTACTTATAATAACATGTCCAAATTGTAGAAACATTTACATATTTGAAAATCAACTATTAATTATTGGATTGATTAAGTAATAAAATAATTAAGGTAATGGGGTGGCCACTGGTCAGGGAATCATGGAAAAGTCAGGGAATTTAAGTGAGTCTGGAAAAATCATGGAGTAGTTAAAGAATTTCCTATAAAGTCTGGGAATTTTGCCAAATTTTGTGGAAATAAGCCATATCTCAAAACTCATTATTGTAAATTGTTAAAGTGTTCACTAATTTTGTTACATTTTTGTAGGAAATAAACAGTGTAAGTCAGGGCAAGTGGTGAAAGATAGTCATGGAAAAGTCAGGGAATTTGGAAAAATTCTAATGTTGGTCATCATGGGTGAACAAAAATCACTTATATCTGTGGGGAAAAAAAAAAAAAAAAGAACTATTCAAAAATTAGATTACAAGAACATAATAAAATGTTCGAATTAACCATTTTTCTTATATATGTCTTGAATATTAATTTTGGTGTTATTTTCATTAGCAACTGAATTTTTTTTATTTATTTTAATAGATGATTGGATTAAAAAATATGGGGTAAGCTGTTTTTCACACGTTTTTACACAGTTAAAGAAATAAAAATCATAAATAAATAAATTATTATTATTATTATTATTATTAATTTAATTCATTTAGTTTATTTCCTATTTGGAGCTGAAAAAAGTAATATAATATCTTAATATAAATTTCAAAAAATAAATAAATAAATAATACTGTCACTTGATTTTGTATTTAAATTAATGTAGTAACTGTTGTTAAGGGGAGCAACTTTGTATTTTAAAAAGAAGAATGTAACTATTTCCAGAGCATATCAAAATCAACATATTAAGTTTGTAAAATACAAAATAATCCTATCATACTAAATTATTATTTTAAATGCTATTAAAATGTCCTTTGATTCTTTTTATTTATTTATTTATTATTGTTTTTCTTTTTAGCCATGCTGATAAATGAACTTGTTTTAATCCTTCTCTTTAAAAAATTAATTTTGTAGATAGCAACCAGTTCTTAGTAATCAATTTGATCTTTATCACTTCTGATCCATTGAAAAATATTCTTTTTGGGCTTTATAGGACTTTGTTCCTAATTTAGCTCCTTTTGATTTTAGTGTATTGCTAACATCCTTATTGTACAATACTGATAAAGTATTATTATTATTTTTCCCTTTGCTTTGGGCCATTATCTATATTATTTAGCTTTTTAATTCTGTTTTTAAAAAGTTTATTTATCAGTTTTTTTCTTATATCTTACATTATGACGAATTTCTATGATTTTACTAAGCTGTTGTTTTAGTAATATTTCACTTGAACATATATTAATTGTGTGATTTTTATAAGACTTAAGCTTCTATTTCTTTGCAATGATGGATTGGATTTTTTTTTTTTTTTTTTTTTTTTTTTTTTTAATGCTCTTGACTGAAATTCTTTTCATTGTTGTGATATAATTTCATTATCATCATACTTAGGTGTGCATTCAGCCTTGAAGCATGATAAAATATTAGAATCGTCTGCTCCTGATTATGCAATTGTAGAGGGTGAAGCGAGTAGAGTTGCAAAAGAGGCAGTAAAAGCACTTAAGGAATCAAGACGCATGTGTGCAAGAGCTGAAGAAGGTATACCTACATGGACTGGCCAAAATGGAGGAATAAAGTTAGTAATGTGAATTTTAATAACAGGAGACTAGGCGTTGGACTATTAAAACCCGAATAAACTACTACGCCAAAAACGCCAAAGAAAAATATTGGAAATGCATACAGCTGTTTCGGTAGCCTACAGTGTAACCAATAAATCGGCTATTTCTAAACATTGCTGGGAGGAAAATCATAATTTTAAATTTAATTCAGCTAAAATAATTTGCAGACCTAAATCCATTCATGAACTCGATTTCTTTGAAGCTTTTCATATTTATAAAAATTTTAAAAACCTTGTAAATTGTGATTTCGCTGTTCCCTATTTGTCTGACTGTTGGAAATTTTATATTCAGTCCATACTTTCTTAATTTTTCTACTGTTTACACAGCTAACTTTCCTAAATTCCTATTGGCCACTCTCCCCACCTTTCCCGTAATTGTATTGGTTGAACTAAATCCAGCCCCTCTCCTATATATATGAGCACTTCTCCTGATTCAGAATCCTTTTTGCACTGAAGACGGTACGCATTTCCAATATTTTTCTTTGGCGTTTTTGACGTAGTAGTTTATTCTGGTTTTAATATGAATTTTGCTTTTATATTATTTAAGGCATAACTGTATCACATCCCATGTGTTAAATGTGTGGCTGCAATGGATTGAATTGTAGTTTACAAAAGTAGTTTACTATTGCAGTTTACATTAATAGTTTACAAAAGATATACTTTATCACTGATAACTGAAATACTTTATCATATTTGATCATCTTTATATTACCATCTTTACGAGTCATTTTATATGTCAGAAGTCATCTCTTTATGAGTCATCATATAACCATCACTTATTTAAAAAAAAAAAAAATCAGCAAAACAAACACCCATTTCTCCTTTAAATGGGAAAAATTCATTGCAACTTATCAATAAGTTATCTCCAGCACAAAAGGTGATAATGCATGAAGTAGAATGTGTGAACACACTATCAGATGTACAGAGCCTTTGGGCCATGCGATATTTCGCTTACCAGTTGGATCAGTTTTACTGTATATATTTTTTAACTCATAATGAATATTCATTTATTTGTAAACAGTTTAATTCCTAAGAGCATGAATTTTTATTTATAACAAATAACATTTGAAATCAACTGAGAAATGGGTGTAGTTAAAGGGAAAAATACAAAAAAAAGGACTACATTTTCTTGCATAAATTTATCAGTATATACAAAAATATAAATGTTATTCAGTACTCTTACGTTGTTTCTATCCGAAAAAAATTTCCTGTATGTTTTTATTACTTATTGTATAAATAATTGTAATTCGTAACACCTAATGAAATGAAATTGTACTCGGATAGTATGCCAACAATGAAAATTGTTGTTGATAAAGAAATAAACTGTCAACAATTCTAGTTGCATTTGGAAATTATAAAATAGTTTTGATAAAAAAAAAAAAAAAAAAAAACTATGCAAAGTTTGCGACATAAAGAGATATGAGGTTTTAAATATATGATGCAGATCTACATTGCTATGCATTTAAGGGTTAAACAATTAACTATTTTTGTCATCAATAGATGGCGCTACCATAACCAATCATTTATCCAAAAGATGTCAAATCCTGATGGTTCTGAATAAGAAATAGTATACTGTATAATGAAATTAGTAAATATCTCTTCATAACTGCCTGTTAAACTTACAAATTTATTATATCTATTTCTGCAACGATGTCTGTAGTTTGTTTTTTTAATAATTTTGAGTGTTTAAAAACATATTTTATTTTATAAACATCTTTTCTCTTTGCTTTTCAGACAACGGTTTGGACAAAAGAAGAAATTACCGTTTAATGCTTCATCAAGCGTCAGTTCCATTGATCAGGCAGGCTCATCCGGTATTAAATTTGATGGAAAAAGTGAAAAAGTGGGTGCATTATCTTCCAGTGATTTAATTTCTGCAATAAAAAAGAGAACAAAAGTATTCGGTACTGATGATAACAGTGAAGAGGGCAGTGATGAGGATTATCCTACTTTGAGGCATACCACTCCTCACAGTGCTACTGAATATGATGAACTTCTTGTTGAAATTAGAAACTTTGTGGCTTTTGGTGCTGCTGTAGATGGAGAGGCATCTACAAAGGAACTCATTGATGCTTTTCAACACAAGCTACCAAAAAATCAGACTGCTATTTTCAAATCAATGTTAAGTAAAATCTGTGATTTTTCTAGATCTTCTAGCGGTGACGGCATTTGGTATCTGAAAGGTGAATTTAGGTGATAAAAAACCGAAATTGTTGTTCACTCAGGAATATTATTAAATATTTTTATGTATATAATTTTACAAGTGTTTCATTAAACTATTTTTTACCAAGTTTTATTTTGTGATTTATTTAACGCAAAAATTAATACTTAAAAAATGAAATAAAAATTAGGCTTTTTTAGATACGCTTATTTTTTTTTCACAAAACATTCCAACCTCCTAACAAATGATAGAAAATAAAGAGTTTTATTATTTAGTGTGCATTTGATGACAAAAGAAATTCTCATTCCCTATACCAAACTTCCTCTAGCTATAAAAGTTTATTATAATATCCTGTGGTTAAGTAAATTTCTATAATATTCATATCAAAATCAGTCTAATTCTAAAAAATAAAATACAATATAATAGAGGATGTCACTCAGTTATCTTTACATTGTAGCTCTAAACTTATACTTTCAGTTTGTGCTCAAACAAGTAGATTGTTGTATATTATAGCTTATATTTTGTTAGTATGTTGTGGCCATCATATAACTTTCTTCTATATTTTCCTATACAAATTCACTCAGTAAAAATAATTTAATAAAATTATCTTCCATGATAATGCAGACAATTTCCATATTAGAGAGTAGTATAACACACACAAAAAAAAAAAAAAAAAGTCAATTTTATTGTCAATATTACATTTTTTTTTTTTTTTGTTAAAAATGAAAAAAATCGATAACTTTATTTTAAATTATCACAGATCGATGGTTCAACCATTCGTTTTAAAGGTATTGGCGAGCTCTTTTGAAAGATACCCAGGCGGGTGGCGAGGCTCCAACACATGGCCACCACAAGACTTTCTTCTATATTTTCCTATACAAATTCACTCAGTAACAAAAAAAAAAAAAAAATTTTGTTAAAAGTAAAAAAAATTGATAATTTTTTTTTTAAATTATCACATATTTATAGTTTAACCATTCATTTTAAAGGTATTAACAAGACCATTCGAAAGATACCCATCTTGAAAATTTACTCTCCTCAAGGGGGGACTTCCCCCCGCAGGGGGGGTGGCAAGGCTCCGACACATACAAAAAATTTTTCCCAGTTAACTATCTCTATTATAAATAATTCTTGTAAATTTCATAATGATTCCTAAAAAATAATTCTCTTTATGCACATTCATACAAAATTTTGTCCTATATCACCATGTTAAAAATTTAGAAAAAGTGGGATGGCAACACAACCTGTAACACAATTTTTACCAAAAGTTGATAGGCACTAATTTATGTCAAGGTGGAACTACATACCAATTTGTATGAAGTTTTGTGCAGTAGTTCCTGAGATACAGTTGCCACAAAATTTTGTCACACACACAGACAGACAGAGACATTTTCTAAAAATGGTCAAATCGTGTTCTACAGCTCTCAAAATGTGTAAATCGATCAAAAACCCGAGGTCGAAAATTTTTACAAATCCAATACTTTCTTCTATTGAATATAGAAGAAAGTAAAAATTGAAAGACAATAATAATACAAGAAAGAGAAAAGGGAGAGAAATTTAAAAAGGAGACTACCATGAAAAATAAAAGCTAAAGAAATTTATCTGAACAGAGAAGAATAATATAGAATCCGACTTTTTATTAACAGTCCAAATTACAAAAGATAGTGAATTTTTGAAAAAAATCTAATTCAGTAGAAGAATTGGCATGGATGATAATTTTTGCATTTTTAGATTTATACTTAATGGCAGTTGATTTTCAAAGGAACACCGCTTTGTAGCCAGAAGCCTATAACATCTTTCTATTGCAAGATCCGTAAAAAAACCTATCTTTCAAAGCAAAGTTCAGTAGATACCTGATGCTCATATCTTTATCTAAGAAGTCATTCATTCATCAACACAGTTCATGACACTTTGAATTAGGATGCCTGAAAAATATTTAGATGTATACATGCAATTTCACTAATATATACCACTAATTCCACCATATTAATATTACTTATTCCACCCAGATTTAACATTTCTCCAATCCGAGATGGCATACAGAATATGAAGGGAACATTTTTAAAAATAAAGTTTTTTGTCTCAGAAATACGTTTGTTTAAGGCTGTACATCAGTGAGATTAAGGCTCCTATATATATGAGCTGGCACATCAGGCATTTTGTTGCCTTAGGGTTGCCACATGTACCCAGCACATTTCTCTGATAAACAAACAAACATTTTTTTTTATCGTCTTACGTTACTTTAGAGTAACTTGTTTTATTATATTTCATAATGTTAGCTAAGTAAACTATGATATGGAAGTTTGTTTAGCGATAAACTGCTATAATCATTCAAGAAGTGAATATAAAGTGTTCATAGACCTTCTATTACTGTGTATTTAAGTTTTGGCGGCATTTTGTAAAAGGAACAGAAACCGCCCTAACAACACATCGTTCCCCAGTACATCCATAGGATATCCTCAGAATAAAATGACATCCTGAGAATGTACTGTGAAAAAAATGTATTTTTAGGAATATTATTGTTCCTTATTGCTCCTATCTCGATCGGATTAGCTTTAGATCAAGATTTTTTTAATTAATTAGGGAAGCGATAAGGGCACCAAGCGGGAATGCTGTCCTCTTCGGAGGCAAAAAAATGGCAGTGATGCGCCGGCCTATTATTTTATATAGGGGCTCTAAGTGAGATTCCCTCTTTATTTCTTCCCATGTTATCCTATGGGATTTTTGTTGCTTCATTTTATTTCAAAAATGAAGTTTTTCAAATTCTGTTTTTTGAATATGTTTCCTTTTAGCTTAGTGAGCAATTTTTTGAAAAAATTAATTTAAATATTTAATTTATTAGGTAAATTTAGACTCTAAGTTTGGATCTCTAATTGAAATATTTATTTTATTTATTTATTTTTCAAAAAATTGTTCATTAAGCTAAAAAGTGACATATTCAAAGAGAGATCCGTACATAATATCGTGGGACAAAATCTCGCCAGACAAAATATCGTGTCGAAAAAATAATACGATCTGTCTGAAAATTTGAATTTGTGTCACGTGTAATCTCTGGCGAGGGCCTTAGGGCCTTATATTAATTAATTAAAATAAATAAGTAAATCATTGAGTGGAATTTCATTATTTTATCTATATTTAATTTTAAGTTATTTTATTATTTGCTTTCCACCATTCAAAATACATTTTAAAAATATTGTACATTAGTGCTGGGCGATGTTGACATTTCTTAAATCGATATATCGTTCATCTTAAATACCGATATAAGGATATATCGATTTAATGTAGCGTTACCAACTGTAGGGATTAGTCCCTACACGCAAGGACTAAAAAAAAAAAAATCGACCGAGACAGGGATTGAACTGAAAACCTTCTTGCCTCAAATCAAACAATCTGGCACTGTACCACGCTTTTTTGCCCACTAATTAAGTTTCGAGCATTTTGATAAAAGGGATTAAATTTTCTAAGGTTTTATCTTCGCCTATGGGTGAGTTGTTGCACAAAATTTGCCCTTTATCCTATGTTTTCGACCACACTCTTTAATTTAATCTTAGTTTAATTTCAATAGGAATTTTACTGATTCATACTTCCCTTTTAAGTGGATGTATGGTAGCTCCAAATTTTGGCGCAACTTAAATTCAATTGCAAGAAGTAGAAAACTTAACGTTGAACCATTTTATGATATTGCTTATAATTTTACTCCATATACAGTTGGTTGCAAAAGTATTCGAGCGCTAGCAATAATGCCTATATATATATATATAAAAGTACTCTTTATACTGCTTTCTTAAATAAATCCTTCTCGAGTCATCTTCTCAAACATTCAAGAATTTTATCCTAGTTGACTATTACTATTACAGAAAATTGTTTTTTAGTTTCACAATATTTCTTACTGTTATTTAGAACATTTATAGAAAAATTTATCATATACTGGAAAGTATTTATTATATCCTTATGTTCTAAAACGGGACGACAGTGCCATTTGTATACTGATGTGTACAAAATGCGAATAAGCGCTAATTTATATAAAGGTGCAAGTATGTAAAACTTTTTAGGAAATTCTATGCATTATTTTTCGCGCTAAATTCGTTGGATTTTTTTTTCATACTCAAGCAGATGGATAATTTCTAAAAATGGTCAAAACGTTCTTTAAACTTCTCGAAATGTGTAAATTCATTGAAAACCAGAAGATAAAAATTTTTACAAGTACTTTCTTGTAATGAATACCTATAGAAGAACGCAAAAACGCGAAAATCAACAATGAACCATAAAAAAATTATATTAGTTTGACAAAATTAAATTTTTTTTCTCGAAATTATTATTTTTTCACAGAAATATTTCCCATTGACTCGTGAGGTAACATTTCGGGAGTAACCTTTAGAACATATAAAGCACCCCAATTTATTTATTTAATTTTTAACTAATTGATAAATTCAGAATTTTATTATTTATTACTTTTTAATGCATTAAAATATTTACATTCTCCACTTACATGCAAACGAATTACAAAATGGCTTCACACAAGATATTAAATTTCTATAGTGCTTTGAATCTCCTAATAAATGTAAATCTTAATTAAAATTTTCTAAAATACAATTTCTTTCAAAACTCACGAGATTTTCTTTCTTTATTGAAGTTTAAAATTTTTACTTATGTTAGATTAAATTACATCAAGACAAATTACAACTAGTATGTTGTGGCCACCACAAGACTTTCTTCTATATTTTCTTATACAAATTCACGCAGTAACAATATTAAAATATATATATATATATGATTTTTTTCCAAAGTTTTTTTTCGTTAAAAGTAAAAAAAATCGATAACTTTGTTTTAAATTATCACATATTTATAGTTCAACCATTCGTTTTAAAGGTATTGACGAGACCTTTCGAAAGATACCGATCTTGAAAATTTACCTCCCCCGGGGGGTACTTCCCCCTAGGGGGGAAGCGATGCCCCATTTTTTTTTCCTAATTAACTACTACTATTATCAATAATTCATATTAATTTCACAATCACAGGTTAAGAATAACTCTCATTATATACATTTATACGAAATTTTGTACTACTTTTGTCCATGTTAAAAATTTAGAAAAAATACGATCACAGCGCCACCTGTTGAGCGATTGATCCCCAAATCTAATCAGCCACAGTTTATGTTAGGGGCCAGCTAAATACCAAGTCTGGTTAAATTTCGTTTAAAAAAAAAAAAAAAAAAAAAAAAACGATTTTTTTTTTTTTTTTTTTTGTTAAAAGTAAAAAAAATCGATAACTTTGTTTTAAATTATCACAGATTTATAGTTCAACCATTCGTTTTAAAGGTATTGACGAGACCTTTTGAAAGATACCCATCTTGAAAATTTACTCCCCTCGAGGGGTGACTTCCCCCCAGGGGGGGTGGCGAGGCTCCTACGCATACAAAAAATTTTTCCCAGTTGACTATCTCTATTATAAATAATTCTTGTAAATTTCATAATGATTACTAAAAAATAATTCTCCTTATGCACATTTATACAAAATTTTGTCCTATATCACCATGTTAAAAATTTAGAAAAAGCGGGATGGCAACGCAACCTGTAAGACAATTTTTACCAAAAGTTGATAGGCACTAATTTATGTCAAGGTGCAACTACACACCAATTTGTATGAAATTCTGTATAGTAGTTTCTGAGATACAGTTGCCACAAAATTTTGTCACACACACACACACACACACACAGACAGACAGACAGACATTTTCTAAAAATGGTCAAATCGTGTTCTACAGCTCTCAAAACGTGTAAATCCATCAAAAACCCGAGGTCGAAAATTTTTACGAATCCAATACTTTCTCTATATTACATATAGAAGAAAGTAAAAAGACTAATAATTGGCTTAGTGTAAGAAAGAAAATTAGTAATAGAAGGAAAAACAGTATGGTACACTTGAAGACAAAAAAAAAAAAAAAACATCAACTTTTACCGTATTTAAAATTATTTTTTAATACCCATACTATATACTGTTAAGTAATTGATTTCGAAATAAATAGAAATCAGATAATTAAATGTTAGAATAATCATATTTAAGATGACGCTGCTCTTTGAATTAATTTATTTTTGACAATATGACAATGTCATAGTCTTTACTGAAATTCATAAATTTAATGAAAGAATATTATTAATTACAGGAAATATTAATAAAGAATAGTTAATTATTCACTTATCTAATAAACAGAAACTGGAGTATCTTATTTTTTAATTATAGGAACAGGAACTATAATAAAAATAGCCGAAGAAAATACTAATATTGATAAAGTAAGTCTTCAGTAATCAAATGAATTTCGAATGAATGAATGAATAGATCTCATTTCTCGGTTTTCATTTCGTTACTACGCATGCGTTCCTAAAACCGTAATCCATTCGAAAGAATATGCTTCCTCTGGTCGGGTAAACCGATATTCTTTTCCCAGTACGCTTGCGCAACGCTAAATCAAAACTGCTACTCTCTTGTGTTCTTTGCGGTTTGATTGAGTAAAAATTTTCATGATTTAGCTGTTTATGACTTCGCATGCTTTACACTAAACCAGTATCTGTATCCGACTGAATGAATATCCATCTGGCATTATTCCAGCATTACTGAATCGGTTTATCCTGGCATCAGAAGTTCGCGTTTTTTTGTGTTTCTGCATCGATATTTCACGGAAGATGAAATATTTAAATCGAATAAACGATATTAGCATTAAATCGATATTTGATTTTACATCGATATAAAGCCCAGTCCTATTGTAATGAAAGCTGAACACTGTTCACAATCCTGAATTAAAAATTTTAAAACTGGTAAGCACGATTGAATTCATTATGACTAATCTTGACAAAAGTTAATAAACATAGTCTTTAAACATTTTAAGTAGAATTTATAACAATTTTGTGGTGGATTTGTCTGTATGTCAATGCTCTGACTAAGGTATGCGTTGTCATGAAATTTTATACAACATTAATAATAATTACCAACTCCTTTATGCTTTCCTTTCATGTATAGGCGTTATTTTGTCCCGTGAGATTTTATACCAAACCTATTCAAAGAGTAATATTCAAAAAGCAGAATTCGAAAAACTTTATTATTGAATAAGATATTTTTATAAAATGAAGCAACGAAAATCCTATCTATAATAATAAAAGAAGATGTCTGTCCGTCTGTACATCTATACGTTCAGCCCCTACTGAGCGTAGAAGTACAAAATTTGACATACGGATGCTCAGAAGCCTTCCCAAGATGATAGTGAAAAAGAATTAAAAAATCTTAATTAGTTGCAGAGATATTAATTAAAACGCCAATCTTTGTCAATTAATAAGAGTCAATTTTGAGCTTATGATGCATTTAAAGAGCGTTAAATGGCTAAATAAATTAGAAATATCGATCCAGTCATTACAAATTCGGTACCAAGTGAAAGGGGCGATTTTTTTGAATCTAGGAATACAAACAGTATTTCAACACAGACACAACAATTAGATTTTTTAAAATTAACTAAAGTATGAATTTTAGGTGGCAACAAATAACTTGAATCTAAGTTACAGCAGATGATTGTCTCTACCATCAACAGAAGGAAAAGAAAACATCTGCTACTCATTAAGTCACATGTTTTTGTAGTGGGATTAAAAATTGCAAATTTCAAAATATTTCAAATTTTCTCTCACGAACAAAAAAAATTAGTTTACAGCCTGCAGAACACAAGACCAACCTGCAGTTCAAATTTCATCAATTTTAGTTAATAAACAAAAGAGTTACATTTTAATTGCAAATTAAATTTTAAAAGACGATGTGAGTTTCCATAGCAACGAACGAAAGGTAAAAATATTTTTTTTTATTTTTAAATTCCATTACTGAACTACCGTAGGTTCTGGTGGAAGTATTGTATTCAGTTCAAATATTCGATATCGAGATTTCACCTGATTTACATGTTTTAAGGTCTCTTGAGTCAAAAATAAAAGGTGGGGAAGGGGGCAAAAAATTAGAAATTGAGTTAGACTGTTCATAATTGGTATATAAAGGTTTATGGGGCCTACAAGTCAAATGAAGATACTTTCGAAAGTGTAAATTTATTAGGGGCGGGAAGGGGGTAAAAAATTATAAATTCAGCTAGACTGTTGAAAATTGATATTTATAGGTTTTTGGGGCCTACAAGTTGAATGAAGATAATTTAGAAAGTGTAAAATTATCAGGGGGGCAAAAAATTAGAAATTGAGTTAGACCATTCAAAATTAATATATATAGTTAATATATATAGTTAAATTTTTTGTCGATGATAGTTAGACAAATAATTAAATTTTTCACATGGAAGTGAAAGAAAAATATGCAAATAGAAAGTCCTATAAATTGTAAAATTTTGCGATTAGAACAGTTTATTTCTTACTTTGCCTCCTACTTGTGCATACATGAAGTTTTAATTGCGATGCTGACTTGCGTTATTAGTGGAGATATTTTCCCTCAGGTAAGAACCGTCGACTGAAGCTCTAGTTAGCAGTGTTATAACTTGTTTGCAAACTGTAATTTGTGGTGTCAACAGACACATAGAATAGGATTTATAGGCCTGTAAACATCTGCATGTGAATAAGTACAGTTTTACATGAAAATGTGGGATCTGGCTGGTCACGCACAGCACCCTCTATCAACAAATAGCTTAATTATTATTTTTTCTTTACAACAACAACAACAACAACAAATAAGAATAAGAATAATAATCCCCCTTCACGAGAATGATTTTTTTGCAAACCACATTCAATTCATACAATAGTTATGAATTTTTCAAATGTCTGCAGACTTATGGGACACCCTGTACATATGAAGAAAGTATTAGATTTTTGATAATTTTCAACCTCCTGTTTTTGATGGATTTACATGTTTTAAGGTCTCCTGCATATGATTTGATCATTTTTTTAAAATGTCTGTCTATGTGATTGTATGCAAAATTTTATGGACATCGTATCCCATAAATCACTGGATGTAATCTATATATATAAAAGAGTAAAACTCACTGATCACTGACTCAACACAGCCATGGCGATTCTTTGGGACATAGAGTCGCAATTTTTGGCGAGTAGGTTGGATTTAGGACCCTGATGCGTACTAACACGGGATTTTGGGAAAGAAGGCAAAAGCACCTTTATAAGCATAACACAGCTCCAAATTACTTCACGGTGAAGAAATTGTAGTTGGGGAGACTATACTTGAGTACGAAAAAATTATTTTCTGCGATTTTGAAATTTTGGGTTTTTAAGGGGTGGAGGGAGTAAAACCGATTTTCGGAGACAAATTTAGCAAAATACGGATTTTTGAGTAAAACTCTACCAATAATAGCACAAAAATATAGAAAACCGCCAAGCGTCTTTTTGAGGATATTTCCAAAAACGCATTTTTGTTTTTTTTGCGATTTTCGATTTTGGGGGGGGGAGTTGCGAGGGGCAAATTCGAGCCCCCTTTTAGCACTAAATTCGTCTGGGAAAATCTGTAGGAGCTCTGAGGTCACAAATTTTAGTGTGTGGCTTATTTATGTGTGTCTAACTGCCATTGTAGCGGAATTTTGCGAAAGCCCCCCCCCTTTTACCCCTTACAGGTAGGTGGGTGGGGAGATAAACACATTTCCAAACATAACTTTGCTTCAAATTATCTCAGTAAGATTAATTTTTATGTGTGAATTTTTTTATGCGTTCTGAACACACACTGTAAAGGGATTTTACGAAGTTTTTCCTTCGCCATTTTTAGAGCAAGGGAGGGAGAGGGGAAAAAACACACTTATACGAGTAACTCTGCTCCAAATTATCTCAGGATAGCGATTTTTTGACATGTCGATTAGTTATGTGGTGGGGGGCAAAAAACATGTTTCCAAGCATAACTTTGCTTCAAATTATCTCAGTAAGATTAATTTTTACTTGTTGGTTGTTTATGCGTTTCCAACACGTACTATAAAAGGATTTTACGAAATTTCTCCATTCCCCCCTTTAACGGTGATGGAGGGGGCTGAAAAAATCCCTTTTAAGAGTAACTCTGCTCCAAATAATCTCGGAATAGCGATTTTTTGACATGTCGATTGGTTATGCGTACTCAAGACGTACACTACAAAGGAATTTCGTAAAATTCCACCTTATCCCCCTTGGGGGTGGCAAAATCATATTTTCATGCGCAACTCTGCTCCGAACAATCTTAGGTGGTTTTTTAAGTGCAGGCTGGTTATGTGTTCCCAACACACGTTATAAAGGGATTTTGTGAAAGTTCTCCTCCTCCCCCCCCTTTAAGGGCGGGTGGTAGGGGAGGCAAAAACATGTTTTAAAGAGTAACTCTGCACCAAGTTATTTCAGGAAAACAATTTTTTGATATGTCGATTGATTATGCGTACTCAACACACACAAACTACAAAGAGATTATTTGAAATCCTCCCCCCCCCCGTCCTTGAAGGTTAGGGGGGTAAAAAACATGTCTCCATAAGTAACTGTTCCAAATTATCTTAGATGGCAATTTTTGATGTGTGGACTGTTTTTGCGTATTCAACACCACTACAACGTGATTTTGTGAGATTTCACCCTACCACCCCTTGGGGGTGGGAGGGGGGCAAAAAAAAATGTATTCATGTGTAACTCTGCAGTAAATTATTTTAGGAAGGAGATTTTTGATGTATGGATCAGTTATATGTATCTAACTCACAATATAAAGAG
This sequence comes from Salticus scenicus, assembly GCA_963930645.1. NCBI lineage: Eukaryota > Metazoa > Arthropoda > Arachnida > Araneae > Salticidae > Salticus > Salticus scenicus. Next base: position 28,267,746 of record OZ005660.1, read on the forward strand.
ATTTTGCGGAATTCCCTCCCCCTTCTTTCCTTTAAGAGCGGGCCGGGGATTAAAAATACGTTTTAAAACGCAACTCTGCTTTAAATAACCAGGATCTCGATTTTTTAATGTGGCAGTTAGGTATGTGTATGCAACATACCTAACAATACAGTGCTTTACAATGCACTGTAAAGGGATTTTGTGAAATTACTCCCTCGCCCCCCCCCCTCTAGTTTGGGCGGGGCAAAAAAAGCGTTTTTAAGCTTAAATCTGCTCCAAATTACCTTAGAATGTTAGAATGGCGAATTTTGGTGCGTGGGTGTTGATTAAGTGTACATAATATGCATTTTGTTGTGGTTTTGCAAATCTTTCCACTCTACCCGCGAGGGACGGGGGAGTAAAATACAGGCAAGGCACTACCGAAGGCACTGGGGCTCCAGACTCAAAGTATGGCGAGTGGGAAAACCGCTACCAAAGGTAGCTTTTAACTTAGGTTTTGACTGATTTCAATATATTTATTATTATTATTATTAATGATAAGGTATTTTGAGAATTCATTTCAATATAATGACCAGTGAAGCGGGCAAAGCCTGCTTGTAATATAAGCAATTCAAAATAGGAAGTGTCACAGTGAAACAGTTGAGAAAATATATCTTTTGCTTCGGAAACTATCAACAGAAAATTTTAAAATTTGAATTGAATGGAACAGAAATCATGTCGGTAATTTTGGTAACGTAAAAGCGTATGTTCATGCTAAAGCAGCGGCTTATTCAGATTCTTCATTAAGTTTTGAAAAGATCCCCGAATCATTTTTTAAAAAGGCAGAAGATTCAACAGACAATGCCAAAGTGACTGGACTTCAACTCACAAAGGTAGAATATAACAAAACAGTTTTTTTCTGTTGGTGTATAAAGGGCTAAATAGAAATCTGAACTACTCTTTTAAAATTCACCCAATTTTTTTCTGGACACGCCAGAACTGGTGATTATCTATTCAGATTCAAACATGTTGATTTTCCCAGTGCTTCTGTGATCCGATTGAAATCCAAAGTATATAACACATTTCGTTATTTCGCCCTCTACTCGATCCTTACAGATATGTACTGTACAAATGCATGTAATAATGAGTAGAATATCGTCGCCTCCAGAATTTGAAATATTTTAATAAGACCTGCCTGCTTTTCTGTATTTCTACGCTTTATTAATAACTATAGATATAATAATCTCATAAAAAACAATACTATTGTAAAAGTCACCCCGCCCAGCAAAAACTCTTACCTTTCTTAAGCAGCCAAAAAAAGAATTGATATCAAATTTCGCCGCCGCTGTTGAATCCCGGGTACTCAATGTCTAGCTTAATGAAGATCTGCCAATAACACTGCATGTATCTTTCTAATATATCCTAATCTCTTTTCAACATTCTTTGTTATCTGTGTTAGTTTTTTCGCTGCATTATAAAGTTATAATGTAAAGTATTTTTACGGCGGGGTTCGTAATATTTTAATCTTTACTAACTAAATTTTTTATTAATTAAAACTTCTACATAGAGGACGCACCCCGCCGTAAAAATACTTTACATTATAACTTTATAATGCAGCGAAAAAACTAACACAGATAACAAAGAATGTTGAAAAGAGATTAGGATATATTAGAAAGATACATGCAGTGTTATTGGCAGATCTTCATTAAGCTAGGCATTGAGTACCCGGGATTCAACAGCGGCGGCGAAATTTGATATCAATTCTTTTTTTGGCTGCTTAAGAAAGGTAAGAGTTTTTGCTGGGCGGGGTGACTTTTACAATAGTATTGTTTTTTATGAGATATCACTTCTTTTTGCAGGTTATGTATGTGCTTTTATAAATATAATACGTATGCATAAGAAAGGTAAGAGTTTTTGCTGGGCGGGGTGACTTTTACAATAGTATTGTTTTTTTATGAGATATCACTTCTTTTTGCAGGTTATGTATGTGCTTTTATAATTTAATACGTATGCATAATGAATGTATTTGTGTAATAGATCGATAAAAATCGTGCGTGTTATGCATGGATGTAAATATAGTGTTACAGATTTCTACATAGTATTAGTTCTTTTTATGCGATTTCTTTCTAAAAGGTTTAGTCACATTATAAAATGTCAATTTTTTGCCTTTCTAGCTTGTTTCCGCGTTTAAAAAGATCCTTCTCCGTTAAAAACACACTTTATCAGGGCACGTAATAGACTTGGCGATGAATTTGGTGACTTTATCGCACCTTGACAACTATTTTGACGATATTGGTGAAAAAAACCTTTATTATCGATAGACCCATCGTCCAAGCTGTAACTCGATTATTAAGTGCAGTTTCCGCTGAGGTTGGTTGGAAGTCGTTACGAGCGGCGGTATTCAGAATCCTTTGATGTGGTCAAGCTGTTGGAATGCTTTGACGTTTTGGTTCGACCGGTTGGAAGTCCCTGGCTCTAAACCCGAGCTGAGATAATTGAGGGGCCAGAGGCAGAGATATCTTTGTCAATTTTGCACGCTTTCCTTTCAAGTAACTGCGAAATCTGATAAAAAAAAAAGGGTACAACTGATGAAAAGACATTTGGCTCTTTGTGTCGGGAGCGTGATTAATGGTTTTTTTTAACCTTGAAGTTCCAACTGCAATGGAAACCGGACTTTACGGAAGTTACTGTAAAATTCAGGATTAATGGCGGGCTATAAAAGGACCGACCACTGAGGTGAGTTTCTCGCTAAGATTTACAAAATAGAAAGTTTTGCTTGACTAAGTCTCTACCATTGAATTGTAGTTCATTTCTGTATGTTATGACTATGGTATCGTTTGTGCTGTGATTTATATGTTGTCAGCTGTTATTTAAGCTGAGTTTTCTGGTGAAACTCAAGTTGATACTGGGTTTCACTAAAGTGACCAAATTTTTTAAACCCAATTTGAGGACAAATCACCGCAGCGTCCTCAAATTGAAAGGACATTTGAGGACAGAGTTAAATTATGCTTTAATTTGCGGACATTTGAGGACAAATTTATAAATTCGAGAACATTTGCCCTCAAATGATTTTCAAATTGGTAAAAATGTATTGTCACCGTGTTCTGAGCTATCCTAAAAGTTTCAAATGCCTAGCTATTCGGGAAGTTAGTTAAAAATCGATTGCGAGATTTGTGCTGGTAACGCTGCCGATGGCAGCAGGAACCCGAAACAGTTGGCTAAAAGTATTATAAAATTGCATTTTTACCGTGTTCTGAACTATTCTGAAAGTTTCAAATGTAGTCGGGAAATTAGATAAATTAATTTTCTGTCGAATCATATAAACGCTGCCGAAGGCAGTAGGGACCTGTGAAAGTTGACTAAAAGTGTTAAAAAATGTATTGTGACCGTGTTCTGAGCTATCCTGAATGTTTCAAATGTCTAGCTTGTCTTGAAGTTAGTTAAAAAGCGATTGTAAAATGTGTAAAAATGTGTACTGGTAAAGCTGCCGAAGGCAGCAGTAACCCAAAACAGTTGGCTAAAAGTATTATAAAAATGCATTTTCACCGTGTTCTGAACTATTCTGAAAGTTTCAAATGTAGTCGGGAAATTAGATAAATAAATTTTCTGTCGAATCATATAAACGCTGCCGAAGGCAGTAGGCACCTGAAACAGTTGACTAAAAGTGTTAAAAAATGTATTGTCACCGTGTTCTGAGCTATCCTGAAAGTTTCAAATGCCTAGCTAGTCGGGAAGTTAGTTAAAAATCGATTGCAAGCGTTGGGCTGGTAACGCTGCCGATGGCAGCAGGAACCCGAAGCAGTTGGCTAAACGTAATAAAAAAATGCATTTTCTCCGCGTTCTGAACTAGTCTGAAAATTTCAAATGTCTAGCTAGTCGGGGAAATTAGTTAAATAAATTTTCTGTCGAATCATATAAACGCTGCCAAAGGCAGTAGGTACCTAGGACAGTTGACTAAAAGTGTTAAAAATGTATTGTCACCGTGTTATGAGCTATCCTGAAAGTTTCAAATGTCTAGCTAGTCGGGAAGTTAGTTAAAAAGCGATTGCAAGATGAGTAGTGGTAACGCTGCCGTAGGCAGCAGTAACCCGACCAAAAAAATTTTTGATTGAAAAAGGCACTGGTGCAGGTCAGAAGGAATGTCCATGCAAATTTTCAGCTTATTAGCTGCAGAACTCTAGGTTCAATCGCCGTCAAAAATTTTTGTCTTAACAATTACAAGAAGCAGAAGAAGAAGAATGTAACAGGGAAATTTCGGGTTTTCAAAGTTATATAACTCAGGCCCCTTAATTCGGAGCGACATGCAAGTTTGTATGTTTTGTCTTAAGGGTATGCTTAAGGTCTGTGCAAAAAATCATATGTCTTGGGGATCAGGGAGCTGAGATACAGGTAGTCGAAAAGTACGAGATGCTATGTCGACATAATATACACTTGTAGCGTTCACCATTGACTTCCTACTTTGTAAATTTCATTGGCGAGTGTTTGTTTTAGCTTGGCGGGGCGGAACGCTACCGCGTTCCTTGATATATATAGTAATATATATAGATCTATCATCCCCATGTTATCGAGCAAAAAATTTTGATGCCGAAAAAATGTTCTAAAAAAGTGTTCTATTGAAAAAAAGAATAAAAAGAACAATGACTTTGAAACTGTATCTGGAGTTTTTCATTGACCTTTACTAAATAAATTATACATAAATTTTATTTACTCAATTATCCGTGTGTATTCCTGTGTGTGATTTACTTGGGAAAAGGCAGCCATTAGAGTGACTTTTCCCGAAAAAAATGGTATCACTTTTTCCCTCTCGCTGATCAATCTATGTCTTATTACTATATCTGTGTTAATAACATTTCTTTTTTTAATTTTTGAATTTTACCATCCTCTTGTTCGCTGTTAACTGTATCTTTTACGTTCGAATTTAAAAATGTATATTTTCTTGTTTGAATGCATATAATATGACTATTTGTCATGTAGCGAGCTGTAATAAAGTTTTATATAGAAAGGAAAAAAAAAAAAAAAAAGTACATACGTACAAAACTTTAATTTATATAAATTTTCCTTTAAATTTCTTTTCTTTCTTACTTTCTTTCTTTTTATATACATTTTTAATTCATTATTTTCATAAACATCCCAATTTACTATTTTGTAACTCTTTAAAATATTTTGTAACTTATATTTCATGAAGACTATCGACTAAATGAATTAATGACAACTTTAAACGGATCTCCTATACGCAGTGGCGTCGCCAGAAAAAATTTCAGGGAGGGCACAACCTGAAAAAATATTTTTTATTTTAATAAAATTCTGATAGCACAGTTTTAAAGTTAAATTAAAAAATACTTAGTATAATTTTCCAGCGGGAGGGGGGGGGGGGGGCTTGCCCCATTCTGCCGACGCCCATGCCTATACGGGAAATCTTTTTCCTATGGAAATGGAACCCTCTAAACTGTTATTGAAATAAATCGTCTGCTTTATCGAATCCCGTGAAATTGAGAATAGTTTTAGAAAATAAAAATGTCACAAGTTTGAAAATCTTTGTCTCGTTCTCTGCCTCGATCAATTAACTGTCGTTAGTGAAAACTGAAGAAAGCTGTTTACCCCCTCTATACATAAATTATTCTTTTTACATGATAATTCACCATTTTTTTTTTTTCTTTTCGGTCTTATTTTAAAGCTGTTATTAACCCCTTAACTACCCCGTGCGTATATATACGTTTTGCCGAAGTACGATCCTTTGTGTTATGCTGCTATCAATGAGCATGGCTTTTTAGCGCAATTGAATGACCATGACAGTGTTTTCGAAGGAGTTACTTATTTAAGAGAAGATGGAGAGTGGGGGGAATCGGAAAAGGAATGTTTCTGGAACAGTAAACGCGTAACTACACGCGCTTGTGTGAAAAATGGTGGCACTGGAAAACGAATCTCGTAATTTTTCGTCGGCAAGTAAGATGTTATAAAAACGAAAAAACTTTTTCTTTTCCTTTTTAAAATTTACACGTTTTAAGATGTGAGAAATTCGAAAAATCACAAAATCGGTATAGTGTCCGTTTGTAGGGTGCCTGTTAATGAGTTAGTCTGTGTACACGATAACTCAAAAACGAATGATTGCACAAAGAAATCGGACCAGCTTTAAAATATCACTTATGACACTGGTAAGAATTGATTTTCAACATTCTGATATTGAATAGGACTTCGTAAGTTATTGGAAATTTACGATTTGTTTAACTTGGAAGAATAAGAGAAATCTTTTCATAAAGTGAGGATTATAATGGGGTAGATAAAGGGTTAAGAAGATTTTTGAGTTCAATGTCGGATACAGGACGACAAAAATCTCTTATCTTGTGTGTTCGGATGGATGAAAAATGTTTGTTGAGATACGGGGTGACTTTAAATTTACCTGTCGGATTTGGGTGAACCGCGCAAGGCTCAAATCAGAATTACGAAATCTATTTACTGCACTTAAACTGCAGTTTTCAAAATGTTAGATAAAGCTAAGTCTTCGAAAAAAAAATTAAGTGTAACTCAAAAATTTACATGAAATTTATAAAATTTCGGATAGGTTTTAACCCTTTATCTACTGCATTATGAAATAGACAAAAATTGTGCTTGAAACATATATTTTTAGTTAATAAAGAGCATTACTTACACATATATACGTTAAAAATTATGCATATCACCTGATCGTAGTAATTAATGAGAATTTTGTGAGGTCGTATTTTAGTGTACCACTGGTACATAGAGGTCGACAAAAGTATTTCGACATAAGTGTAAATAAATATTTACTTTTTATGTTCCTCATATTATTTCTAAGATTAGTGGGATATTCTTGAAATAATATAGGAATTAATTATAACACGCATGAAGATTGTGAAAAATATCAAGCAGAAACAGCAAGTGCACTCCATAAAATCCTTTATGGAACAAAAATGGCTATATGTATCGTCTAATGCTTTGTAGTGAGAGTAAAGGGAGGTACATCTGTTCCTTTCTTTTTAATATCTTTGTCATTTCTTCTATAAATTCGATTTTATACGCTTTTCAAAGTAATGGTACTTTAAAGTACCGTCAGTAGATAAAGGGTTAAACATTTAACACTTATCTACCCCCTTCTCCCTCCCCCTTGGCTAAGGTCTTGGGAATTATAAAAAGGAATCTTTTATTCTGATATTTCTTTTGTGAGTGGTGCAATTTAATTGCCTGTTTCTGCTACTGCCTATACAAATTATTGCCAGAGCGCCTCCCTTTATTACTGATACTGACTCATATGATTACTTTACTCTTTTTAATGAAACCAAGGGGGTCAAACGAAATAATCTAATTAATACCGCACTGTGCTATCGTTTTCGACCGTCCATCGAAGCATATCATTCGATGTGTTATTAAACAACAGGTGGTTAAAAATAGTCCCACGCTTTGTCTATGGCTGGATGAGGATTTGGGTCATGCACATCCGGTTACCAAGTTTCTTAGGACCCGGATCAATAGGCAATGACGTAGATGGAAGAGATTGAAAAGGAAAAGTGGGATCCTTTCTTTGTTACATGTTTCAAAAAAGAATTATGATGGATAATTATTCTTTATTTTTTTCTCTATGGCTTCAGTTTCGCAATAACCGCAGCTCCGTGATCACTTTCAATAGGTGTTGTCAGGTCAAAAAGTCGCGGGAATGACGATTGAGATGTTGATATCCATCAGATTTACATCTCAAAATGAATGTATCTTTAAAATCTTTAGAAGAGATACTAAGGGCAGGGATAGATTAGCTTACGACATTTATTTATATTTGCTACTAAATAAATAATACTTGCATCCAGTTAGTAATATTACGGCTTAAAAAATTTATATTGCACAAATAGTAATATCCATTATCCAAGGACTGACTTTTTAATTTTCTACCTGACATGCATTATAAGTCTAACTAACTAAATAAATAAATACTGAGATTATTTGAAATTTTGAGAGTTCTTTCTGAGAAATGGTTCAAGGGTCCTGGCTCAAATGCCCTACAGAAATCAGGTCCAGAATAATCACTGAAGATAATATAATCGATTTCTTTCATGCAATTCTTCAAATATTCATGCTTGATTTTTTATTATTTTTTATCCCCTTTATCCCAAAATTAGATAAATAAAAATAAAAAGCTTGTAAAATAAATTAGTTCTCTGATGCTTTTCTTATATTAATAAAACATAGCATCATGAGGAAGAAAATTAGTTCTTCTTGAGAGCGTAATACATATCCTGCCCTAGAGTCAAAGCTCATGTTATTCTATGGAGAAATTTATTTATAGAATGACGCATTACCTATTGTATATTTTTAAATTTCATTTTCATATTTAGAAAATTTACAACCATTAAATTTGTCCTCGTTCTTAAAAAAAAAAAAAAAAAAAAATCAAATCATTGTTTCCCATTTAAAAAAAAAAAAAAAAAAAAAAAAAAAGATTAAAAAAGAATAATATGCTGTGAATTTTTTGAATGTAAAAATGGAATTTAAAAAAGTCATTTGTCATTGGGTAATGAGTAATTCCATAAATAATTTTTCCCATAGAATAGCATTGGTTTTGACTGTCTGTGAAGATAGGTATTGTACGCTTTTAAATGAACATCTACATTGTGCAATATTTATTACTAACGAAAATACCTTAAATTTGGCCCTTCATAGAATTCATTTGTTCAGATTGTCTTTGGAACACTTTACAGCAAATATTTCTTTTCTTGAAGTATTACCAGGATTCCATAGTTCGTATAGATCAATGTTTAGACAGTACTACAAGAATTAAAAAGTTACAGCCGTCAACGTATTTTATTGCTTTCAACAGGTTATAGAACTGAATATGTCTTTCTGAAAGAACAACAACAACAAAAAAAAATACAGTCCTTTTTGCTCAAAATGAGATTAAGAATGTTTACAGGGTAGGCCAAAAGTCCCACATATCCCCCCCCCCATCTGAGAAATGCCTCGGAATTTTGAAAAATGACGAAACACATGTTTAATGAATTCGAGGGAGGCTTCTTTTGGTGTTGTGACATCGTCAAGGTTTTCTTCTTTTGTATTCGACTGCCAATGTGAGGTCCGAGGTGCCTCTCTGCCAGCGAGATCATGAAAACGAACATTCCGTGCATCCTTTCACACTCTCAGATGCAAAGTCACCGCAATTTCACGCTCGACTTTGATAATGCCGCCTTGCGCTCCCAGGCGAAGGTGGTACCCAGACATTTTGACGCCTAGCAAACACCAATGAACTATTAAACTAGGTGTGAACTTATGTATCTCACGTGACCAAAAACTTTCTGATTTGTTGTCATCTTGTGAAAAAATAGTCCCCCCCCCCCCTTTGCATCTCATCAAAATTTTGGAGGACTGAAAAAAAAAAAAAAAAAACTCTGGAGACTTGGATTATGCACAGGGTAGAGAATAGTCGTTCTCCTGAACTTCTCTGTAATTTTTACACATGCTAGGAATCATATGTATATGTGATGCATGTTTTTATGATTTTCCTGTATGAACAGGGTGTTAAATGGAATGGTTATGTATTATTTCGTCTTATTATTAAAACTTTGTTATGTTATTTCACAAGAGTATTTATTTTTTAGTTTCACTAAAATAATAAGTTTGAATTTTAACAAAAGTAGCAATTAAAGTGATACCTTCTGAATCTGTTACTGAATATATCACAGTGTAAAAAAATGGCTCCGGGATGTCTAGAAAGCCGCTAGGGAGGGCAACTTTAAAATTTCAAAGAGGAAGGTAGATCTTGTGATACATCCCTGGAAACGTCTTTTTGAGACAATGAAGTTGATATTAATAGTTTTGTCTTGCGACTATTATTGAAAGAGATATAGGAGTATAAAATCCACATTTCAAAACGCGAAAAACTCATGTATCTCTTTTAATAATAGTCACAGGACAAAACTATTTATATCAAATTCACTCTCTCGAAACGACATTTCCAGGGATGTATCACAAGACATACCTTCCCATTTGAAATTTTAAAGTTGGCCTCCCTATAAACCCCGGCCCCAAAAATTTTCACCAAAAGAGTTCCCTCTCCAGTTCACTGCACTGCACACGTGCTTCTCCATTTTTCAAAATTTTGACGCATTTCCGAGGTAGGAGGGTGTGAGTGGGATATTTGGCAGATCCTATATATGTTTGTGAAGAATTGATTTCAGTATATAATGTCTCAGTGATTCAAAGCAGATTCCTCTATCGGAGAAAACAAACAGATTATGTGAAATTGGAATCCTTGTACTGATAGTTGTAAATATTCGATAATCATAAACCCTTAAAATTATTCCTATTGGTACACACTGTTTAAAATTTCAACAGAAAACTCTGTGTAATCTATTATCTTAAGTCTTACGTAAAATTACAGAGAAAAATAAATGGAGATGTTAAAAAACTTATTTTATATATTCATTTTAATAACTAATATTAATTTAATTAATGATTGTTGAGGATATATTTTGGACTTGGAATGCATTTTCTAAAGTAGAAACAGTCATTTTTAATTTTAATTAAAAAATTAAATAATAAAATTAGTTAAAAATACAGAATAAAGATTGAGAATCTTGATTATTTACTTTTAACTAAAAATTACTGTAAAGTTACAGAGACTCAGGATAAATATTTACATTAAATTTACAGAAATTTTTAACAGTGGCATGAACACAAGATGCTGAAGTAAAATTTCTAAAATTTGGAACAGAGTTTATTATAGTGTTAGTCTTCCATCTTAGGGATGATCAAAGTTAAAGTTCAGTATGCTTGTGCTTTCTTGAAGATAAAGAACTTTTCTGTATAGAAAAATTGACGGTCTAACAACAAACAAACAAATTTGGGTATATTTAAAATGTTTTGGTACGACGTTCTGCACATCGTCGACATTATTTCATGATTTTTTAAGTGCTAAAATTCATAGTTTTTGTTTATAAAAATGTTCTGTAAAAGTTTTATCAATTATGCATTTTTTTAGTTCAGAAAAGAAGGAGTTTCAGCATCTTTACAATCTCTTTTTAACAATTAAAATAAAATTTGTACTGGGTGATGTAATTTTAATAGGTGTAATAACTGTAATTGGGATATAATTTATTTATCTCCACTGATAAAAAAAATCCCGTAAGATTACGGAGAAAACCCCGCAGCAGAGATTTTAGACAAAGCTCGTAAAAAAAAAAAAAAAAAAAAATACGGGCATAATGTTTTTTTACAGGCATGTAACATAATTAAAGGTCATTATATACTTAATTTACGATCTAAACTTCTTCTTCTTTTTACGGGCTTTGTCTGGAATGTCTGTTGCCGCGGGCTTTCCCCGTAATCTTACATGATTTTTATTTACAGTACATGAAACCAGCTACGCACCATTGCTGCTTACATGCAAAACTTCAGTCTATGTTTTTCGCCTGATGAAAGATTATTCTGAAATATTTCAATCCGAAACAATAGTAACATGTTTTTAGCAATTTGCGGTTTTGTTTAAAATGTTCTTAATCATGATAAAATTGATTACATATGTGTTTCGAAAAAATATATTCAAAAAACCTTCAAGGTTTTTCATCGTATATGAATATGCCCAATCGCAAAAAGTGAAGCTATTTTTAAAAGACGTCCGAATAAAAAAAAAAGGTAATTTTGTTGAAAATAATAATAATAATAATAATACGTTATTTGCATCAAATTTACACATTTTACAAAATGTAATAGTCGTAATTGTCCTACAATCTACAATTTAAATAAAATTTCCTGATGGACAATATCCGTTTTATGTGTTCGAGGCTAAATCATACCCAACATGTGATTTCCCATTTCCTTGAATAACCTTCTGGAGTTTCTCCATAGATACAAACATTTCCCCATTAAATACAAATATAAACATTATAATGCTGCACTTTACCCTGCAGTGGTCACATGTAAAGGATTTTATGGCATAACGCGGGTAAATTCCATTATTAAATGAGAAAAATAGATTCATTGATTCCACTGCTCGGCATAAAAATTGCCTCTGACACCATTTCAGCATATTCTTATGTAAAATGGCCTCCTGAATCCGAATGTGACGACTATTTTGCCCCATCATCTACCGTTTTTTAAGAATGGTCCCCTATTTTTATCATTTTTCGGTGATTTTATGACTATAAATTTCATTTTTTAGGAGGGGGGGGGGGATTATTTTAACCGTTAAATAATCTTCTGAGGGGCTACAGAGATGGAAAATTCTAAAACATGGACATTTGCGATAAGTTTTTTTTTTTTTTTTGGGAGGTGGGGGGGGGAATTTGCCACTGAAATTATGCATTACATATCTTATATTTTTTTTAATCTGTTATTAATGTTATTTTTTAAACTTTATATGTTTTTTGTTTTAAGTGTTAAATTAATTATTTTTTATTCTTCAAATTAAATTCATGGTCATAAAATTATAGAACAGGGAAAGGAATTGAGGGAGGAAATGGTGTATCTGGAAAACGGTGGGTGACTGGGCAAAATGGGAGTCATATTCGGATTCAGGAGATCATTTTACATAAGAATCAGCAAGAATGATATCAGATCTCGAATTTTTTTTTTTTTTTTTTTTTTTTTTTTTTTTCAGAGCAGTGTTCATTTTTTCCATTCCGTGTTCCAAAATAAAATTTTTTACGCTCAGCCGACTCGATCGTTAAGTATATCTTCAATAAAGATGAGACATTTTCTCGTCAACATTGCAATGCTATTTCAAATTATATATATATATATATACATATATATATATAAAGGCATTTCTAAACAGGTAATTCCTTAGTTTTGGATGTTATCACAATTAACAATTTACCTAATTAACAAGAAAAGTTTTTATTATCATCTTCATCTAATTAAATCATTGCACACGTGGATAAAAAATCACGTGTATATCTCTAGGGCCTTGAAATATGGCATTTACTTAATTCTTATAGATCTGCCCCCCACCTTCTTAAAGGGAAAGTGGTTCTGCAAGATCTCTATATCTGTTTTACTTTTTCTTCGTTTTAATTTGCTTTTTTAACGTGAAACTAACCAGGATTTTCCCTCTTCATGGCAATACTCTGAAAGTTCATACGAGCGGTCACAAGGGAAGATTTTTGTGACCTACTTTGGGAGATTTTTCTCTTTCTTGGGATATAATTTATTTTATAAGAACTGTAGCTGGGAATGATATTGTAGAGCTATTTTCAAAGAATACTCTGATAATTAAGTTTTTTATTTATTTTTTATTTGTATTGTAATGAAACACGATATTTCTCATTAAAACTTTTTGATAATAGCTAAAAGAAAAATACATATAATTATAGGTTGAAACACAGAAAATAATATATATATATATATATAGAATTAGTTCTCCCTCCTGTAAGAGAAAAAGAATTTTTTGATTTTGGTTTTGATTTTCTAACAAAAATAGGACAGTCATAAAGCCTAGACATCATAAAAAAAAAGGACACAGTGACCTATTAATGCATAAGGATTAACTTCACTGAAACTTAAGGGGGTGGTGGACATTGAAAATCGTTCTTAATTACCATCTTAAAGTTTTGAAAGTTAGCCTATAGATTAGTCGGGATATTTACTGCATTTTCAATAGGGAATGTCCAATAGTGAAATCGAATAACATATGCGCATCAGTTTCAAGAAATTCCATGAATATTCACGGGAGTCTGTCGTTACATAGCAGACAGACTGACAAACCGAAGTTATTAACACTTTTCAACCTTATACAGGGTATCCATAAAAGAATGTCCCAGTTTCAATAATATATTATAACAATTTAATTTAGACTATTTACAACAAATCACTTCTCAAATTGAAGGTAAACTAACCTAGTTTTTCTTACAAATGTTCAATATGTGCGCCTTTAATTACACGGCACACATCCAACCTATAGTCCAATTCTTCCCACACTTTGGTTAACAAGTCTGGTATAATGGAAGTAATAGCCTCTTCAATTCTGTGTCTCAATTCTGTCAAATCATTAGGTAACGGCGGAACGTAGACACGATCTTTTATAAAGCCCTATAGGGAAAAAATCACATGGCGTTATATCAGGTGAACGTGGAGGCTAACGACAAAGAGCTCTGTCGCCTCGACATTCACTATTTTGCGTATCTGGCGCTGTAAGCGAGAAAACAACAAAGCAGTATTCGCGCATGCGCTTATCTTAAACTGTTTGAGTTACTCTTTAATTGTGACCTTGAACCAACACTGTACAACGCTTATAGTTGATACTATTAAAATTTATAACTGGGACATTCTTTTATGGACATACTGTATTATAAAACAGCATCATAGAACTGGCGTTTAAAAGTAATAAGTACAAAACTTTGAATAAACACCATAAAATGCAAGAACTCATAACAATGCGAGTCCTGACGAATTGTTGCGAGTTTTTTACATTTTATGGTATTTATTAAAATTTTATTCTTATTACTTTTCAACCTTATTGGAAAGATAGCCAGAAAATGCTTTTAAAGTGTTCAATACTGGTGCAGTAAACCTAATTATAGGAATTAATATTAAAAAATATTCATCATATGTATCGTGTTTTCTGTATTAATGCATAGAATCTATGAGAATTTTAAATCCCCATTTTTATTTTAAGAACTGACAATAATATATTCATCAATATTAGTACTTATTGAGAAATTCAAATTATTCTACGCCGATATTAAATTCTCGACGTTTATTCGTACATCAACATTTTGAATTCGAAATGTCGACATTGCTTAAAACTAATGTTCTACAAGAAATCAAAAACGTATTATATTTTGGCAATCCCTTTATATTTTAAATAACTAATTTCTAATCTCTAGCTCTCTCTCGTGGCTATAACCCATCTATCATCGATAAAGCTCTATATAAATTTAAGAATCCTAAACGTTCTGCTCCCAAATTAAACGATCATAGTCTCATCCCAGTTGTTTTACCTTTTTATTCTTCACTCTCTTTTAAAATCTCTAAAATTCTTTCACCGTTTGGTTTCAAAGTTATTTACAAACCCGTCAATAAAATTAAATTATCTTCTCTTAAGGATCCCATTCCCACCGAAAACCGTTCTGGAATTTATTCAATTCCGTGTTCGTCCTGCAACTTAGGTTATATTGGTCAAACTAGGAGGCGTTTGAAATACAGAATAAATGAGCACCGCCGGAATGTTCGTAATGAAGAGATTACCAAATCTTCTATTGCTTCCCACTGCTGGTCTCAAGGTCATCGCTTTGATTTTTCCAAAACTAACATAATTTCATCTCCTGTCTGTTCCTCCCATTTGGATATTCATGAAGCATTTTACATATTTAAAAATTCGAAAAATCTTGTTAATGATATTTCTTCCACTCCTTTCTTCTCTGATGCTTGGAAATTACTCACGTAACTTAGATTTTAGTTTAATTTTTGTTATCCTTTGATTGTTATGTGTTTAATCTCACCCATTTATTTATTTCCTTGTTTTTTGGTACAATTCTACTCACACCAGTAGCTATATTTAGTTTCTACTTTATATACTTTTTCTTTTCATTTTAAACGGTTTTGTGCGTTGCCGCTTTGATTGCAGCACTCGTGCTTACTTTGTTCGCCTGATGAAGGGTCGTGGTTTTTTCGACCCGAAACAATTGTTGCGAGTTTATTGCATTTTATGGTGTTTATTCAAAGTTTGTAAGTAATAATTTTTACAACGCCAGTTTTGTGATGCTTCTTTATTAAACGGGTATGAGTGTTCGTTATGAATTTTGCCTTGTATTAGACAGAAATCCGTGTTTAACTTATACTAATTTCATGCTGTTTTCGTCCGGTGTTAGTTTATTTTCCTAATTTCTTGATTCTTCTTCTTCTTCTTTTTTTTTTTTTTTTTCTCACTTATGAATAGATTTTCTCCTCTTGGTTTTTTTCTATGTAAATTGCGGTTCTCTAGAAAAATGTCAGAAAAATTCATAAGACAGTTTTAATAAATAAAAAATTTCCGTGATACTTTATCATATCATGTAACCGGTGTACTAATGTTAGAAAAAAAATTCTAATCATTAAAATATGGCTATTATTGTTCTTTTTTTACTCAAAGTAATCCTTGATAATTCGAGAGAAAGTGAAAAAGTTTGCTTCTAAGAGAGAAAAGAATCTCCAAAGTATTTAAAATTAGGTATTTCCACCGTCGGTGGCAACATTGAACTTCCCATAAAGAAGATGGAGAAAGTTTGACCTACATTTTTTATTCAATGTAATACAAGGATTTGACAGCGATTTTCGCTGGGAATTCCCCTGTCATTATATACAACAAGGTCTTAGAAACTTTCACTCTTCATTAGTTCCGATAAATATGATAAATGCTAATCAATATGTATGAATAAATAATTTACAACGGTGTCTTATGCACGAATTGTTCCGATCTTGAATAACTGGAGCAGGAATAAAGGAAATGTTTAAGAAAAAGTATTCGTATTACATTCATCATTTTTAGTTTTGTTATTTTTTAAAAATAGAATAAATAATATTATAGTTTTTAAAAAAATTAAAGAACACGCTTTTATAGAAATATGAACTAAAAAGCACAAAATATCTATCTTAGTATTAAAATGCAGGGTAAGAGAAAATCGTGTGAGTGACACACCATAATATTTACATACATTTAAATCTTTAATTAAAATAATTTAGAATTAAACAAAAACCATTTTTAAAAAATCTCCCCTGACTGGGCTCGAACGCTAGACCTTTAGGTTCGTAGCGCGGCTCTTTACCTCACAGCCACAGCGTTCACGAAGGGAAAAACTTTTTTTTTAATATAGATTTTTTTCTTTGCTCCCAGAGCGGTTACAAACATACATACAGATGAAGCTAATAAAAGCGTGTTAAAAAGAACAATTGTTTTTAAAAAATCTTTGTAGCTTTAAAGAAAACTAATTTTTTCTTTGCTTTCAACAATTTTTAGTCTTTTTAGAAAATATTAATAGAGACAAGATTCTTATTTGACTTAAATTTCATATAGTTTCATTTGTCCTATTTGGTGATGTTTTAGTTAATTTCGTTCCATCAGGATAATATAAATTAAATAAATTCGAATTCATTTAAGATAGATGTAATGACTAATATTTCAGTAGATTGTAAAATTATTTTATTATACAAAATTTAATATATTTTTAGAATGTTTTTTAACTTTTTTTTTTTCACTCGTTGTTTTTATTTTCTCTTATTCTAGATGAAGTGTAGTGTTTTGGAAACTAAAATGTTACTTCTGTAGAAAAGTTTGATATCAGAGATTTTTATAAAATAATGCGTTTTCAAAAACAGATATTAGCAAGAAATCCAAATTTGCTGTTCTAAAAGTGTGTTACATGATAATAATATTTTAGTAGTATGATGATTTGTACTAAGATTGGACAAATGACTCGTATGAATAGATATACAAAAGAATTGAAATATATAATATCTGTGAGCGAATTTTCCCGTGGGTTCATTTCAACCATTTTAATTCCTTTAGAATGCACTAAACAAAATGAAATCATCACTTACACACACACGCACACAAACAAACACATTGATATATACACTCTATAACAAAAAAAAAAAAAAAAAAAAAAGAAAAAAAGAAAAAAAGACGCACCAAGAAGAAGTGGGGACAAAAATTGGTAGATGGGGTGGAAAGGGTGGTCCGAATGGGACAAAAATTGGTAGATGTGATGTACATGTGGAGAAAAATAATTGATTACAGTTTCAGAAAATTTGAATGATTTAATCAAGAGAAAGGGCCTTACAAAGTAAACAAGTCAATAACGCGTTGGTCCACTTCTGGTCCTTATGTACGCAGTTATTCGGCTTGGTATTAATTGATAGAGTTGGCAGATGTGCTCCTGTGAAGTATCGTGCTAAATTCTGTCCAATTGTTGCGTTAGATTGGTAAAATCCCGAGATGGTTGTAGGACCCTTTTTATGATGCTCCAAACGTTCTCAGTGGAAGAGAGATCCGGGGACTGAGCTCAACCCCACAGAGCCGCCTATTAAGGGTATTTGAAGTAACTGAAGTACCAGTTGCACGTAGGATCGACGATAATGATGAATTGGTACTTGATTCCATCGAAACCTGTATGTATGTCAATTTATGTCCAGTTTGCATTACTCCTTCTTGGTGCGTCACTTTTTTTGTTATAGAGTATATATATATATATATATATATAATCCTTTTATAGTAAAAGAAAAGAATGAGAACGAAGAAATATATATATATATATATATGAGTATATATGCGCAAAAACATGAACGACAATAAGAATAGGGAATGAAAAATATTCATCATTCGATTAGAAGGCCACATAAATTTATTTGGATATTTATTAGAAATTATGATTGGAAATTTTTCTGACAGGATTTGAAGTTGTGTTATGCATTTTTGTTATACTGTGATAAATTTAGATACATTATGTGATGCATATACAGTTTATGAATCCCGTATCGTACTATCCAAATTTATATATATATTAGTTTTATTATTTTTTCTTAGGAAAAATTTTATTTTTTAAGTAACATTGGTGTTGTAGTGTTTAAAAGTATGTTTGTCTTTGTTTTTCCTTTTTCTTATTGAGTTTGATTCTATTTACACATCTTTTCAGTGTTATTGGGCTTAGCATGCTGTAAATGTTTAGGAAATTGCGTAGAGTGTGATAGAAATAACACCTAATTTGCATGCAACATTCAATCTAAGCCCTTGAAAAGTATTGATGTTGTATGCATTCATTAAAAGGATGCTTAATTTTTTCAGAAAAATTTATTCATGTTCTCTCTAGTTCTTCATGGGATACTTGGTGTTTTCTTTTGCAATGTTTGAAGAAGTTTTCAATATATATATAATAAAGCTTTAAACTGCCCGGTAGAGTTTAAATAAAAATGTACGATTGTCGAAGAAAATCCGTCTTTTAAAATGTTGAGTAAGAGAAAGTATTGTGCTATAAGAGATTTTTGTTAATGGTTAAATATATTTGTAATTATTTTAATGAGCAAACTGAATTTGCAAACGGAATAAATTAAAATAATGAAAAATGTATTTTCCATTTTTTCTGTATTTTTCCGCCAGAGTTTCCTCTGGTTACAAAAAAGCGAAGGTTTCTGCAAAAAGGCAACTTTTTCAGATTCTTGAAGGCAATTTTTAATTTTTCAGAGCAGGTTTAACATTTAAATTCCGTACATTCATTTAAGATTCAGTTATAAGTATGCTTGCAAAATATACATTTTTTTAGCTTTCTTTATTTTTTGCTTGTTATTGATGTACTATATATGAATGTCAATGGTCATACACTTATTTATTTGCATATCATTTATTTTTATTTCTTTCAGTTTGAAGGTTATTTTCTCCTAAACTTGTAAATATCAGAATTCTGTAGAAAGATTTTGCATGAAAATGAGTCTTTCTTTTGATCCATATCAATGCAACAGGTCATAGCAACAGTAACAATGTATAAATTAGCTTTTATTAACAAGTACATGCTAATTTTTTTATATATTAAAAAAAAAAAAAAAAAGATTTGATAATTAATATACTGGTAGAATCTTTCCAAATATAACATAAAACATGATTAAAAGATGATTGTTTATGTTAAGTTTTAAATAGAAGAATACATTAGTTATTTAAAAGAATGCTTTCAAAAATTATTATGTTTTAAACATAACACAGATTTAAAGCAATCTTTCAACTACGTAGTATGCAAATAAGAAAACAACTACGTTTTGAATGTAATACGGTTTTTAAACAATCTTTTGACTACGTAGTATGAAAATAAGAGAACAATTATCAGACACACCTCAGCGCAAAATTTTGTAATACAAAAGTTAATTAGGGTTTTATAATTTTTTGTCTAAGGGACAAGAAGGGTGCCTTTTTTGTTGGATGTAGAATCCTCTTGAAAATGTCTGGGGGAAAACTCTGTCTCTGTTTCTAGTTATAAAAAGTTTTATAACCATAGTCTAGAGACAGATCAGTATCTGTAAATAAAGAATGGTAATAACTGATGGATTGGCATTAGGCATTCATTATTCTTACTTTTCAATTTTTGTATAAAAAGCGTGCATATATATATCAAGCTCATGTATGTTATTATCGAAAAAATCTTGCGTTGCAACAATCAAACTTTTCTTTTTTTCCCTTCCCCCTCCACACCAGATATCAATCATGGATGATGAATTTCTATTTTGTTTTTAGAGACAGTTGGTAATCCCCAAGAAAGATAGTAGTATTTTTGAAGTTATCATTACTTTTTTGTGCATTTTCTTTTATTTTTAGATTATTATTTTGATACGAAAATCATTTATAATATTCAAGGGATACAGATTTATCGTCGCTTTCAGACAAGCATCATGCTATTTAATGAGGAAATTTATTACCAGAATTACTTATTGTCTAGTATATATTCATACTTTTTAAATTTTGTATCCATATACAAAAATAGTTTAATTATTATTCATTTCTTTAAAAATGCGTTTTCGAAAATTTTTATGTTTAATTTTTAAGCTTTAAAACTTAAAAATACATAAAGTGTTTTTTTTCCCCGAAATTTTTAATTTTAATATGAAATAATACGAATTTAAAAATCAATTTTTATAAAGCAAGAACCCATATAATGATTGTAAAAATTTTTAATGTAAAACCGGAATTTAAAAAGATGCATAAATAAAAAGTTAAGAAAGAAAAGTTAATTTTTATAATGTATACCAACACTTCAAAGCTTTTCTTGCTATTGTGCCAGCAGATCATATATACCGGGTGATTCAAAATTCATAGAAAAAAAATAAATAAATAAAATAATAAAATAATAATCTGGTGTGTCACTCTCACGACTTCCTCTTACCCTGAAATTTAATACTATAAATACAGGTTGGACATTAAGAGGTAACATAACGAGTACTGTTATGTAAACCTATGTTAAAACAATTCAAATTAGGCTTCGGAAGAGTTTTATATGATAATTAGTTCTGTGTGAGGGGGCTACCGCCCCACTCAACCCCCCGTTTCACTACTGCACCTATATTTATATAGAATTTAAATCTCTTATTAAAATTAAAAGCTCACTTAAAATTATTCAGACAACTTTCCCACGCAACATTCCTTGAAACTTATCAGTCTTGATCAAACTTTTCCAGCAACACACTTATATTAATTTGAAAATACAACTTTTGGATCTCCTGAAATCATTCGTTTTTATGTTATTCTAAGCGACACAGACAAAGGTCAAACTTTAAAAAACTTGATTTTGGTAATCAGGAAGCCTCAAAACATGTAAATATACGAAAAACAAGCGATGAATATTTAGCTTAAAAACATACCTTATTTATCATATGTAAATGAAGAATTCATTTCCATTCCTGAGCAGCTTTCCTGGACATGGTGGAATAATATAATTAACCACTTCCACTAACAATAAAAAAGAATGTTATCGCTTAAATATTTGCAGCCCTGTATTCAGCTGCATTACGATGGCTTGAGAGAAGCATTTTTTAAACCAGGGCCCGAAATTTCGACTCAGATTACACTCGCCGAAAATTTTTTTTACTCGCCACAAAATAGAGTTGTCTTTTTTTTTTTTTTTTTTTGCGCATTTTGGTTTTTTCTACCCCCCCCCCCCAACTATTTGAAATGCTTTTACAAATATGCTTAAAATTATATGTATTAAAAGTGTGTCGTTTTTCATCAAATCTCATAATCATCTGGAATTAAAAATCATTATAATGTATTGTATTTGAGATTTGAGATTTGAAAAATTTTAAAATGTCTAATAACATAAATGTAAAGAGTCGTTAAAGAGAAGAAGAAGAAAAAAAAACCTCTTTGTTAATCAATATCCTGTGAAAATCTTTTTATTATAAAAGATTAAGCTTCCTTATTTACCTATTTATTTAACTTTTTACATCAGAAATGTCTTTTTCGTCCATTTTATTTTTTGTAATCAGACGGAATGTCAATGTGTATAACTTGTTCATTGTTGTCATTTGAAATAGCCATTCCGGAATAACTTTTTCGATAAAATCATTGCTTACATGCCTATAAATCATTACAAGCGCAAATCCTTGGAGTTTCAGTAAAAAACTAGAAAATGTGAACTGTTTTTTTTTTTTTTTTTTTTCATTTTTCAACAAAATAAACATAGGCAGTATCTTTAAAAGGGCTCGAGTTCATTTTCATGCGCCAATATCGCATAGGCAAACTTTCACATTTCCATTTTCTCGTTTAGTGGGCAATGGACAGAGAGCTTCTCTACTCGTCTATTCTCACTCTGCTTGGAGAAATCACAGTGGGAGGAACGAAACTACCGAAGAGATTAAAACTTTTATGCATGCACTAAGCATTTCTCCTTTCCTTGGCTGGAATTAAATATGTGGTTATAAGATGACAAGATTTTGCCATATTTAAATCTATAAAAAGAATGTTTTCTGTCACCGTATCGTGTAAGAATTCTATCTATAACTAGACCAAATTTTCACTCGCCACAGTAAAAATTTCACTCGCCAATGGCGAGCTGGCGAGCGGAAATTTCACTCCCTGTTTTAAACCATATTTTCATATCT
This sequence comes from Salticus scenicus, assembly GCA_963930645.1. Taxonomy (NCBI): domain Eukaryota; kingdom Metazoa; phylum Arthropoda; class Arachnida; order Araneae; family Salticidae; genus Salticus; species Salticus scenicus. Next base: position 28,290,252 of record OZ005660.1, read on the forward strand.
TTATCTTGCACAAAATTTAGCAAAATTAATATATACAGCCGGCAATGAAATTTTTGAAGCATTAGCAATAATTCGTATTTAAAAAATATGCATCTAATACTGTTTTGTTAAGTAAATATTTGTCGAGTCATGATCTTAGTTTTATGCTATTTATAAAAAAAAGTAGGTTGATAATAAAAATTAGCAATCAAATTTAAAAATAAATATGAAAAACATGGATGTGTGCTCCAATAATTTTGCTGCCGACTGTATTATTTGGATGATCAGATCATGTTTTCTATAGAATATGGTATGATTGTTTTTTTATATGGTTAATATAGGTGATATGGTTCGTTTATATAGATAACCGTATAGAATGTGGTTATTGCTTATTTACAGAGCCACCCAAAAATATACATGTACATAATGAAAGGTACACTAAGCGACAAAAAAAAAAAAAAAAAAAAAAAAAAAGCCGCACTTGAATATTTTCCTTTTTGCATTCTACAACCGCCAATTTTATCGTTTAAAAAGCAAATTTTCGAACAGATTTTATTATATTGTCCTCCACATACACATTAGCTTTCAGTCCAGTGTTAAAAACAAAATGCAATTGTCAGGAAATTTGTAATTTTAGAAATTATTTCAAAAATGGTAAGAATAAGGCAGTTAACGATGCCACAAAATGCATTAATTATTGAAGGAAAATCAAAAAATATTTTAATACGTGAGATGGCAAAATAATTAAATGTTAACGAAATATTTGTAAAAGGGTTTACAGCAAGATGTAAAATGTTTTGGTCGTTTAAACTGGAAATTTGGTTTTAGGCGGCCATGTTGCTCATCCAACCGAGATGACCAAAAAGTCATTTCTTATAAAATCGGTTTGTATTACATTTAGAACATAAAATAGATTCAGAGAAAGTGTTTAGTAGCATAATTTATTCAACTACAGTACAGCAATTATTAAACAAATTTAAATGACAGAAAATTTGAAGAAATTCCATTCTTAGTGAAGATAATTAGGAAAGCAAGACCTCAGATGGCTAAAGAAAACAAGCAGATCTGACAACGAAAATACGACCGACTTAATGAAAATAGCACTTTTAAAACAGTGACACATTCTCCGTACATTATGGTACGGAGGTGCATAACTTTTCAAACAGTCGGGCAAATTTTTATGCTCAAGGGATCAATTAACTCGAAATAAAACACAACCTTCATAAAAATGGTGCCTAACCGACTACTTTGGAGGTAACTTTTACATTTCCGCAAACAGCATTTCAAATGATAATGCACCTTACTACACAGTGTCTGTGGTAAGTTTATTCACTTCAAATTGTCAAAATATCCTATCCATTCCCATGAGAACCAATAATTCTGTAAGTAATCATATCTTTTTTCACTTTAAGTTAAATCCCACAAAGGATATAGTAGAATTTCTTCTTTACCAGACATGGAAATAGTCCTAATCGCGATCCGTTCGAAAACGTTTCGTCTATAAAAAGGCGGGGGAGAGGGGAAATGATTCGAAATTTGCAGCCTATAACTCTGCCAGAATTAGAAAAAATTATTTGTGATATTTGGCATATTGAAATTTCTGAAATTTATATTAAAACACTATATAAAACTATGCCATTGCGCATTAAAACAGTTATTCCATATGAAAGTGGAATTAACCAAATGCAGAATACATATTTTTAATAAAAAACTGCTTAGATCTAACAAATAAATAGTTTTATTTCATATATTAAAATATAACTTGTTTATTTCATATAATAAATCATACTATAATACAAAGTGTATGGTTATTACATTATGTTCAAAAAGAAAATTTTATGCAGTTTTTTATAAAGTACTTCGTAAAGTGCAATAAAGCGAATTATTAAATCGAAAATGTACATAGGTATCATTTAATACCTTTGGTATTATACAAACAAACAGTTTTATTTGTTTCAAACATTAATTTTAAAGTTATTACAAATAAAAAAGGTATAAGTCATTTTTCCTGCAGTGCGTTTTTTTTTTTTTTTTTTTTTTTTTTTTTTTTTTTGTCGCTTAGTGTATAAGTCAATTAAATATTTTATATTCAAACCGCATATATATAATTTTTTTTTGTTTTACTTAACTTTTTTGTTTTTTTAAACTTTCTGTTACCCATACATATGGTAGTGCTTTTGGGTCAAATTTTCGTAGTTGAGTTTTTGTTATAGTCATACGTTTTGGGTTCACTGAATCCAAAAATCAAGTTTTTAGCGGTCGGCCTCTCTCTCTCGGTGTGTGTGTGTGTGTGTACCAGCATACCTCAAGAACAAATAGTAACGGAAAGTTCAAACTTGGTATTCCAAATTTGTATCTTATAGGGATGCCACATTAAAGTTTTCCTCGAGATCAAGCAAACGGTTCGTGTACAGAGTCATCCAAGAAAGTTCAAATACATTACGTCTATGGACGAACTTTTTGGTAAGTACAGTTTAACATCTGTACGCTGCACCACTGAGCTGAAGAACAACTGGAGGAAATGCTAGACCAGTTTTTGTGTGCCGTTTTTGGAAGGTTTGTCTTCCGAGCGTTGCACGGCAGAAAGCTTTTGATATCGTTATATTTCAAAGTAAAATTGCGTGAAGATTGTCTGTTCGAACAACCATATGCAAAACATGATATTATAATTTTAAATTTTAATTCTTTAAAGGGTATAATTATAGGGAAACGGCTACAGACCAGTATAACATTACAACATTTATTAAATAAAGAAAAGGGACATTACAGAAACACTAACATATACATATTTTACGAGCGGAGAAGACCGTCTGTCTCTCACATAACAGCTCGACGTCGACTCAATAACTAAAACTAACTGGCGTGCGTTAGGTGCGCACGCATACATTGAAAAAGAATGATACAAACGGTGACGTGATGACACGTGATAGGTACGTATACAGTGACATCACACAGTGGAGATGATAGCCGAGAAATATAATTTCCCATATCGGCCATCATGACCAAGCAGGCGGCCTCGCCTGAAGGTTATTAAACAACAACAAAAAAAAAAAATTAAATTATACAAAAACAAAAGAAAAAAAAAATAAAATAAACAATATACAACACTACATAATAGAATTATAGATACAGTAATAATATAGCTGCATTAATAAAAAAAAAAAATTGTATACAATACCAAATGGAAAATTTTGTAAATATTACACTCAAAACCTGAATCATATCATCAAATACTAAAATAAAATAAGATAAGATGTTAATATACATACAGACAAGTAGAAAAAAAAAGATAGGTAGATAATTTTCACCAAAAAAAAAAAAAAAAATCAGGTATTGAAGAATATTCATGAAAAAAAAAAAAAAAAAAAAATAGGTGTATCGTCAGTTAAGGTGATGTTAAGCTCAATGTTCACAGTTTTGTTTTTATTAGGTTTATAGGTTGACAACAGTTTGTTAATGTCGTTACGAATATGTCGTGAAACATTAGGACCAATATCAAATTTGGGATTATCGTCAGTGATCGTCATGATAAAATTTGGATCTGCGGTACACTCATTTTGTTGTGAAAAACTAGAAAAAGTAACACCGGTGGGTGAAATGCGAATGTTGGCTTGTTGGATGACGTCACATCCAATTATAAGGTCATAAAATGTGGACACGTCGGGTACAACTGAAATAGTTGCTGAAAACTCTTGATCGTCTATAGTAATAAAAGAATTAAAAGTACCGATAACATGTATACGCGCAAAGTCAAAATCAGTTAAGGATTTATTAATTTTTGACAACGGTGGGGAACCTATTTTTATCCATGCAGAATGTTTCAAAAGGGTTAACTGACTACCAGTATCAACCAAACCAGTTAATTCATTACCACTAATTTTAACTTGTTTACACATATGAGAAGCATGCGATTCATGTACAGTGTTAACTCTGTCTCGAGAAGGAGGTCCTTCATTTGCAGCGGTTCGGCGGCAATCGGTAGACTTGTGTCCAAAAAGACCACATGCAAGGCACCTAGGGCCACGAGAGCGGTTAGGACAAAATTTAGATAAGTGACCGATATCGTTACAATTGAAACAACGTAATTTATTTTGAGTTGCCGGACCAATATTAAATTTGGATTCGCGAGTGAAAGCTGATTGTGTGTGACCAGTACTGCGTTTTCGACTGTCATATGTTTGTTTATAATTAACTGAATTTCGTTGATTTAAGTGTATTGTATTAACAGCAGTTTCATAAATACGCAATTTTTCTTTAAATTCTGAAAAAGATTTTGCTCCACAGAGAAGAATTTTTTCAGAGGGGTTGCCCTGTATACCTTGAATGGTGTACTGAATTACTGAAGAATCGTCAATAATAGCATTACCGCGGTTAGCAATTTCGCGCATCGCTAAAAAATATTGCGTAGCAGTTTCATTAGGACGCATTTTTCTGTTTTCTAACTGTTTATGTATTTCGATGGATGGTATGGTATCCAAAAATTCAGAAATTAACGCGGCTTTAAATGACTCGTAAGTATTAAGATTTCGTTGCGAAAAAAAAAATGTTTTAGCAGAACCATTAATTAAACGTTTAGCAAAAATAAGTTTTTGTTGATCGGTAAGACTAGGAAATAAACAGAATTGTTCCTCAATGTCATTAAAGAAATTACGAATAGAATATGAATCATTTCCAGAAAAAGTTCTACATGTGCTAGCTAGATCTCGAAGGAGGAACCAGAAATGATTACTCAAATCAGACATTGCGTCTGCAGCGTCATTCGGAGAAATATTTTGAACACCCGAAGGGAAAGTTTTGCTTTGGGTTTGAAAAACAGAAGTATTTGGAACGATCGAAGAATGGGTTTCAACAGAATGATTATTTACACTGAGATCGTCTTCGTCTGACAAAAAACTAGTATCTAATGTTTTCTGAAATTCAGATAAATTAGTAAGTGAATTAAAGATGTCTTTACATAAATTTTCCTTACTACCGACTGGTTCTAAGTGTAGCGAATTAGCGATTGATATAAAATCGGATAAATTAAACGTTTTTAAAATGTTTTCTTGATGTTTGTTGATGTCGAAATCGGCAGCAAAACCGCTAAAATTTCGCATACGTTTACGCGATTGATGATCAAATGTTGGGTATCCTAATAGCGTGTTAAGTAATTTTATGGTATTTGTTTTAGAATATTTCAAAGAATTTGCAACTAGCGGAAGGTCGCCTAATTTAAGGGCCATTTTTAGGATGCAATAAAAATAAAATAAGGATACCGAAGTAAATAAAAAAAAATTGTTCTTTTTTTTTTTTTTAAGTAAATATTGGGGAAAAAAATGGATTAAAACCAGAACATATATATTTTAGGAATAATAAATAAATATTGGGGAACAGAATATTTTTTTATTGAGGGAAAGCAATTAAATATGGGGGAAGAAAATTCTTTATTTATATAAAAATGAACAAACAAATAATTTTAAAGGGCGTAAAACGGCAATGAATGAATTTCAAATTTTAATTACAAATGAAAAAAAAAAATTTTTTCTTTATATACTATCCTACAAAGAGAAGAAAAAAAAAATGCATGCTCCTACCTGACATTAAGGGCAGTCCTTTATGCCGTGATGATTAAAACATTTTATTAAGCAGGAACAATTAGATGATGATGAATCCGTGTAGGATGCTCTTATTACATATAAAACAAACTTTAATCGAAATGAATCACTTTAAGAACGTCAGGCATGAAGAAAATAGCACACTGGTAAATTTTAAATCATCAACAGGAACAAAACTTGAATCATATTGAATGAAGGATTAAGTAAGGAACGTCATGAAAATAATGATATTTGATACTGAAAAACGTAAATTTACGTCATAATAAAGAACAGCGTCCACTGGATGAAACGAAGAACAGAAAGTATTCTTTTTAAAACGTCCGAATGTATGTCAATGAAATAATAAGTAAAATATCGTCTACAGAAAAAAAAAATGTTCACAGCTACTTGAAAACAAACAACATTTTGAAGAGCAACATTTTCACGCTACTGTTTTTTGAAAACCCAAAAGTAGCGGCTTTCGTGATGCTAGGGGTAGAACGGGATAGGTCGAGCCCCCAAAAATATAGGGAAACGGCTACAGACCAGTATAACATTACAACATTTATTAAATAAAGAAAAGGGACATTACAGAAACACTAACATATACATATTTTACGAGCGGAGAAGACCGTCTGTCTCTCACATAACAGCTCGACGTCGACTCAATAACTAAAACTAACTGGCCTGGCGTGCGTTAGGTGCGCACGCATACATTGAAAAAGAATGATACAAACGGTGACATGATGACACGTGATAGGTACGTATACAGTGACATCACACAGTGGAGATGATAGCCGGGAAATATAATTTCCCATATACAGAGTCATCCAAGAAAGTTCAAATACATTACGTCTATGGACGAACTTTTTGGTAAGTACAGTTTAACATCTGTACGCTGCACCACTGAGCTGAAGAACAACTGGAGGAAATGCTAGACCAGTTTTTGTGTGCCGTTTTTGGAAGGTTTGTCTTCCGAGCGTTGCACGGCAGAAAGCATTTGATATCGTTATATTTCAAAGTAAAATTGCGTGAAGATTGTCTGTTCGAACAACCATATGCAAAACATGATATTATAATTTTAAATTTTAATTCTTTAAAGGGTATAATTATAGGGAAACGGCTACAGACCAGTATAACATTACAACATTTATTAAATAAAGAAAAGGGACATTACAGAAACACTAACATATACATATTTTACGAGCGGAGAAGACCGTCTGTCTCTCACATAACAGCTCGACGTCGACTCAATAACTAAAACTAACTGGCGTGCGTTAGGTGCGCACGCATACATTGAAAGAGAATGATACAAACGGTGACATGATGACACGTGATAGGTACGTATACAGTGACATCACACAGTGGAGATGATAGCCGGGAAATATAATTTCCCATATACAGAGTCATCCAAGAAAGTTCAAATACATTACGTCTATGGACGAACTTTTTGGTAAGTACAGTTTAACATCTGTACGCTGCACCACTGAGCTGAAGAACAACTGGAGGAAATGCTAGACCAGTTTTTGTGTGCCGTTTTTGGAAGGTTTGTCTTCCGAGCGTTGCACGGCAGAAAGCATTTGATATCGTTATATTTCAAAGTAAAATTGCGTGAAGATTGTCTGTTCGAACAACCATATGCAAAACATGATATTATAATTTTAAATTTTAATTCTTTAAAGGGTATAATAGTAACAGACGACCCGACAACTGTTGCCTGCCGTGCAAGGTTTGACTCTGTACGGCAAATGATTGCAGAAAAACTGGCACGCACGAACACTGTGTATTGGAAGCATTTGCTCCAGTTGTTCTTCAGCTCAGTGGACTGCACTAAACAAAATGAAATGAACATACATTTTTTGCATGCATAATAAATAACATGTTTCGTGTAGAATTTGTTATGAAACTCATTCACTATTCCTTTATAGGGTTTCTCAAAAGAATAAATATATAATGGGACTATATTTGGAAATTGCAAGAAAACTGCTCAGGAATGAAAATTTATTCAGTATTTATGAAAATTTAATACAGTAAGCAAAGTATTTTTTAATTTAATTTAATTAATTAATTAATTAATTTGTTTTGTATAATTATACGTTTTTAGAGGAGCAGAATACTAAAGTCAAGTTTTTAATGATTTATCTTTGTGTATAACTGTTATCAGTGTTACTTAAAAACAAATACAGTAGAACTTGGAAAATTCGAAGCTGAAGGGACCAGAGAAAAATTCGAAAGATTCAAAACTTAGAATTACATATGCTATTTTGTCAAAAAGAAGAGATATATTAAAAAAATAAAATTCCACGATCAAAGATTTAACACATAAACTTTATATCTAAGAATACTGCTACCCCCCCCCCCCCCCTTTAAATCAATATTTTTTTACGAGCCTAATTATTCAACGCTTTTTAAAAAATAGTCAGATATTTTTGATTTCTTCTTTAAGTACAATCTTTGTGTCATAGCATATGACTTCAATCTATCAATTGATAAAGAACGGAATCTTCTATAGTCGGTAACAAAAGTCTCCGAACACTAGCAAAAATTCCTATGTTAAAAAAAGTAGAGTTAATACTGTTTTGTTAAATAAATCCTTGTCGAGTCATGTTCTTAGACTGACTAAGAACATGACTCGACAAGGATTTATTTAACAAAACAGTATTAACTCTACTTTTTTTATATAGGAATTTTTGCTAGTGTTTGGATACTTTTATTACCGACTGTACATTAGACATGACTTTTAATTAAAAAAGACCTCGAAGTTCATGTATATGGACCATATCGTCTTCTGATGCACTAGGTAGGAAATACTCTTGTATTTTCTCATCCTTCTTTTGAAAGACTGTTAAAAAAAATAATTCGCTTTAGTTGAGAAAAATCTTTGGAACAGATTTTACTGTAATATTTTAAAGGTAATCGTGTGAAAAATTAGAATTATCCGAAATAGAATTCGAATTATCCATGATTTTTTAACATTATTTTAATACAAAATTCAAGGGACCAAGTAAAAAATTCAAATTATCCAGAATTTCGAATTAAACAAGTTCGAATTATTCAAAATTCACTGTAATTGTAGCCAATTCAAATATTGAAGTTCATAGGAGTTTACTACTTGAAAAGCTTGATCAGGATTTATAAATTTCAATAAGTGGTGCTGGTGAAAATTCTCTCAATAATTTGGAGTAAACTTTTATATTTAATAACAGCCAGGAGTTCTATATAAATGTAGCTACTACATTCAAACGGGGGGTTGAGGGAGGGTCTGTAACCTCCTCCAGAAACTCTCTGTAACCTCTGTAATCTTCTCCAGATTCAGAATTCTTTTTGCACTGAAGACGATACGCTTAAGGCTACCGAAAGAGCTGTATGCATCGCAAATATTTTTCTTTTGGCGTTTCTGACGTAGTAGTTTATTCGGGTTTTAAAATTTCCTAAATCTAGTTTGAATTCTTTTTAACGTAGGTTTTTATACAGTACTTGTATTTCACTCTTTATTCTGCAATCTGTCTTCATGTATTAAAATTCTGGGACGTGGGAGTGCCATACCAGATTACATTTTAATGATTATATGTATTAAAAGTTTTCAGTGTATCGCTATGAGAAATTCAGTTTTAAAAATGAAATTACTTAAAATAAACTCAACATTTTTTTCAACTGTCCTATTTAGCTATTTTTTAAATATTATAGAAAACCCCACAGTTTGATGAATATACGATACCAAATAAATTAACTAAATCAGAAACGGCAATGACACAGAAACTAGCAAAGGTGGAGAGAGGGAGTGTTGGAAAAAAAAAAAAAAATCGAGTGGAAATGTTTGTTGAATATTTGGTGGGGCTGGTGTCTAATGGTTTTCACACATTTCCTACTAAGGCAAAGGTTTGTAAAAAAATTTCGAAACCCGGACTTCGTTAAAAGATTTTAGAAAACTAAGAAGGACAATGAATGAAGCAATATCTGGTAAACTATGAAAGTATCTATGTGCAACAGGTATCAACGATCTTGCGGTTTTGCCCAGTTTTAAAAGAATAATTTGCTTGTAAAAAGGTCATATTGCGTAAAGTAATGTTCATCAAAGAAAAGAGAAATGTTTAAATTTAAATATTTCCCATGCATATAAATTATATTGAAGTGAAACTTAAAAATTTTTTTTTTTTTTTTTTTTTTTTAATTTTATATATTTTATAGTAAGGTAAATAGCGAAAACATAGGACGAAAAGTAAAATTTTGATTTTATATTTTTGACTGATCTTAAAGTTTTTTGGTGTGCTGAAACCGAAACTGAAGTCCGTTTTTCTCTATCACGTATAGATTTTTGTCAATACAGGGTGCCTACCAATATAATTTCTTCCATTACACTTCCACTAATATAATTACATGGTAAGATTTATAGTATGTTTTCATGATTAATTAATTATGGATACCTATTGTTGTATTAGCGCAGCACTAATGCGACGTAAAACCATACCAACTAACCAACCAACCTATCGTTATGATGGTATATGCAAGAAATTGAGTCGGTAAGCACCCTGTATTGATAAAAATCTATACGTGATAGAGAAAAATGGGCTGCACTTTCGGTTTCAGCACATCAAAAAACATAAAGTTCAGCTAAAATCATCAAATCAAATTTTGCCAACTTCAATTTTGTAGGCCTGCGAAATTATAATAAAAGGTAGATAAAAAAGATTGTTATTTCGATTGCTATTTCAGCAGAACTTTAAAGTTACTTCTACGAAGAAGTGTCTAACGAGACCTTTTAAATTTAAATTTAATATTATTTCTAAGTTTAATCATTTCTCCAGAATTAATTTTTGACTTTTTGTACAATAATTATTAAATTAATTCAGTTATATAATTTCCCCCTTGCTCATCCTGGGTCTAAAAATGGGCATATGGTATACCCATTTCTACCATGAGGGTGTCTTTTGAAATATTATGGATTTCATAACAGTGTCTAATTTTAAACCATTTCACATGTAAATATCAACACCATTTTGTTGCATCAATTATAATCGCATTAAAGAATCCCGATTTCATTTGACACGAAATAATCTGATGTGTCACTCACACTACTTTCTCTTACCTGGAGATTAAGAGGTAAGATAACGAGTACTGTTATGTAAACCTATGTTAAACAATTCAAATTAGGCTTACGAAGAGTTTTATATGATAATTAGTTCTGTGTGAGGGGGCTGCCGCCCCCCTCAACCTCCCCGTTTCATTAATGTACAAAAAACAAGCGATGGATATTTAGCTTAAAACATACATTATTTACCATATCTCTATGAGGAATTTATTTCAATTCCCGAACAGCTTTCCTGGAAATGGTAAAATATTATTAGAAAAGCACATCCACTAACAACAAATAATTAGTGTGTTGTGGCCACCACACGACTTTCTTCTATATTTTCCTATACAAATTCACTCAGTAAAAATAATTTATTAAAATTATTATTTAAAAAAATTATCTTCCATGATAATGCACACGGTTTCCATATTGGAGAAGTAGCATAGCACTTAATATCCAAAAAAAAAAAAAAAAAAGTTGAATTTATTCTCAATATTACATAAATTTTTTTTTTTTTTTTTTTTTTTTTGTTAAAAATGAAAAAAAATTGATAACTTTATTTTAAATTATCGCAGATATTCAAACATTCGTTTTAAAGGTATTGGCGAGCTCTTTTGAAAGATACCCATCATGAAAATTTACTCCCTTCGAGGGGGGACGTCCCCCCAGGGGGGGGGGGAAAGCTAAGCTCCTACATACACAAAATTCTTTTCCCAGTTGACTATCTCTATTACACAAAATATATATTCGTTTGATTTGGTTTAGTGCAGTCTATAGATGTTAAACTCTACTTACCTGTAATTTGCCCCATAGACGTAATGTATTTGAATACTTTTGAGTGTCCCTGTACACGAACCATTGCTTCACCTCAACGAAAAGTTTACTGTAGCATCCCTATATGATACACATTTAGAATACTTATTTTGGAACTTCTGCTGCTATTTGTTCTTGAGATATGCTGATAACAGACACACAGACCATTCGCTAAAAACATGATTTTCGTATTCAGGGGACCTCAGAACATAACAAAATATAACAAAAACTCACGTTCGAAAATTTGACCCTAAAACAATACCTTCTCGACCCTATGGGTAAGAGAAAGTACAAAGAGAAGTTACTGCATGACTCTAATATAAACTTGCTTTTCACCATCAAGCATTTTAGTGTAGCTGTAGATCATTGAAGCAACTGTATAAAAATCTAGAGTGACCCCACTCGACTTTCGAAACATTTATTAATTAATGGTTGTTTAAATAACTTATTATGATTTTTCTTTTAAGGATGTTCTAAAATCAATATGATACTTTGAAATGTAGTTAAAAATAAATCCAGAAAATTTTAAGATATTTTCACTCATATTTTGGAACACAGAAAAATGTTTTTCAGTTTCTTACAAAACCAAGAATGAGAACTTGATTTACAGAAAACAATATTTCCCGTAAATAGTAGACATTTGCCTGTGAATTTACATTTGCCTGTGAATTTTTCTTCCTCCACAATCTTCTGCTGCACGGAGGAATCGCACTGTGCCTAGTTGTTCTTCTGTAGATGCTTCCATATTAAAGTGTGAACATAAAATGCATTATAGATAGTTTTTTTTTTTCCAACTTTAAAAAAATAATATAAATTTTCTGGTTTAAAATTAAATAATAATAATAATAATAATAATAAAATAAATAAATAATAATAAAATAAATAAATAAATGAAAAAGATTTGATTCGTTGTTTATTGAATGCAAATTATTATACACTGGTATAAAATATTAACTTTTTGATAAAAAAAAAAAAAAAAAAAAATCAGATTTTGAGAGAGATATTAAATAACTAGTTTGTCGTAGGGCGACTAAGGTGCCCGTTGAAAAATAATTGTTTTATTTTATTTATTTCTCACTCTCACTTTAAATCTTCATTTGCCAGCAAGCCCGTGCGAAATTTTCTCACTTTATCTCTTCGTTACCTTTAAAATTATTATTTTATAGACGTCATTTTGTTCATATGCATGAGCAAATTTATTTTTATTTTTATTTTATTTTATTTTATCTCTTTACGGAAAGCATATTTCATTTTATGCTGAATAAAAAAAAATAGCAACAATTAAAATTTTAAAATGTATTTTAAAGCTTTTATTTTCTTATTTTAATTAATTTTTAAAAATCTAATTATATATTCGTTACAAATAAGGTACCAAATGAAAGGTGTAATTTTTCTGAATCCGTTGATTTAAACAGCTTATCGATCGGGCAATTAGATTTTTTAAAATTGACTAAAGTATGAAAATTAGGAGACATAGTCCAAGGAAATCTCTTAAGCCTACTCTTAAGCCTAAAGTGTGACAGAACCAGGCACGGATGAGGGTAACTATATATGCTGATAAATAATTTTTTACTAAAGTTTCACTAAGGCATTTGAGATTTGCTTAAGAGAATACCTCTTTCTTAAGTTGCCCTTTTTAAGCACAAATCAAATTGAGGGTTCTCGTATAATTCTGTCTGTAATTCCAGATATGCCAGTGTTTTAATTTATTTCGGATCATTGTTAGTACGCGCCCTTTTTTAACACGCTTTTATTAGCTTCACCTGTATGTATGTTTGTATGTATCAATGTATGTTTGTAACCGTTCTGGGAACAAACAAAAAATCTATATTGTAAAAAAAAGACTTTCCCTACGTGAACTCTGTGGCTGTGAGGTAAAGCACCGCGCTACGAACCTAATGGTATAGCGTTCGAGCCCAGTCAGGGGAGATTCTTTAAAAATGGTTTTTGTTTAATTCTAAATTATTTTAATTAAAGATTTAAATGTATGTAAATATTATGGTGTGTCACTCACCCTATGGTGTGTCACTAACCTATGGTGTGTCTCTTACCCTGCATTTTAATACTAAGATAGATATTTTGTGCTTTTTAGTTCACATTTCTATAAAAGCGTGTTCTTTAATTTTTTTTTAAATTATAATATTATTTACACTACTTTTCTTGTTGGGTATTTTTCTTCTTGTTTAATTGTAATTACATATTGAAGAAAATTTAATTTAAAATAAAATGGTGGGGGAAAAGGGCGAACACTATTAGAGATCCCCCCCCCCCCCCCAAAAAAAAAAAAAAAAAAAAAAAAAAAAAAAAAATTAAAAGTTGGCATGCCTATAAGTCCTCTCATTTAATTAGAGATAAAAATCTTAAAATTGAAGTAAATTTTTTTACATTGTTATATTAGATAAAAACAGTAATATATCTGTTATCCAAACATATCTATACTTCTCTCACATATCTGTTATTCACCGTTAAACTTTGAGAGAATCGAGATCCTTAGGGCAATATAAATAACAATTATTTATACCTAATTCAAACTGTGACTGTAACCAATCGATCAAATGTAATCGATCAAAAGATATACCTACGCTTATTCCACATTTGTTAAAATAAAGAGTAAATGTTAATCTTCAATAGAATCAAGATTTGTCTGAAGTTTAAAACGTCGACATTCTTTTATCAGTTGACGTCAGTGTTGCCAGATGGTCCAAAGTGAATTTCCCCAAACAGTTCTCAAATTTCCCCAAAACAAGGGTTTTTTCCAAAAAATTCCCCAACTCAATTAATTTATACTAAAAATGTAAATTTTTTGGAAAAAGTTAAAAAATATTTAATAAATTTAAGTTCACATTTTTCTCCAAATGAGGCTCTTTATAGAAAAAAATCCCCATTTATAAAAATAAATTTCAATGCGCTTGTTTTCGAAAAATTTTTAATTTGTGTAACTTTTGTCTATTTGTCTAACTTTCTGAGATTCCTCATGTCTAATCATTTTTCCTTAACCCCTAAGTATATATAAAAACATTTTTTTTTCTTTAATGCATGAAAAACAAGGTATACCCAACCCAGGAGCTTAAAGAGCTTTCGTCAAACTGAACATTCCATCCCTGCAAGTTTAAATCAAGCTAGCTAAGACAAAGCATCCAAATTTATGCTAGTTCAGCTTACTATAAGTTTGATTATTCAAGCGAAGCAGTAATCAATAAGTATTTAGCATTCACTATACTTGCTACAACACTTAAACCAAATAATTCCTGAAATCAGAGATTACAAGTGGGGAAAAAAAAAAAATATGAATAAATTTTATAATCAAAAAGATGAAAAAGTGGCATTTATGTTTCTGAAATACAAATTGCATCCAGAATTGCCCATTTTTTTTTTAATTGAATTTTAGGAAAATGTCATCTTTTACTAATTTTAAAGAAAATCCCCGTGTATTTCCCCAAAATTTTTCTTTTCCCCAAACTGTTCCCCACTAAATCTCTGTCCCCAAATATTTCCACTGAAGCTTCAAAACTCCCCAAAATGGGGAGAAATCCCCAAGTCTGGCAACACTGCAGTGATGCCAGATGGTCGAAAATTATTTCCCCAAACAGGTCTTCAAATTTCCCAAATCAAGGGTTTTTTTTTTTCGAAAAAAATCCCCAACATGATTTCTACCATTTTCTACTAAAAAGGGAAAATAAATTTTTTTTTCAAAAAAAAAAAAAAAAAAAAAAAAAAGAAAAAAAAAAAAGAAAAATATCAAGCAGGTTTAAGCTCAGATTTTTCCCCAAATGAAGACAATTTTTGAAAACAATCCCCAAATAGCAATAAAGCTATTGAAAGTCCCTTGTCGTAGGGATAAATCATTACGTTGCCAACATTGACAGAAAGTTGAAGAACTCCCCAGATTTGTCCCCAAAAATTTTAGAATTCCCCAAAAAAGTCCCCACAAACATTTGGTCCCCAGAATTGTCCCAAGAAGCCTCAAAAATCCCCAAAATGGGGACAAAATCCCCAATCTGGCATTACTGCTCCAAGCTTTTGGAAACCATATCAGCGAACAAAAATTAAATAAATGGAAGAAAATAGCGGAAACGATTTGGGAATATGTATTCATATGCTCATTTGTGAAGACTTATAACATAGCTTAGCTTGCAGTTTGTTGTCATAGTGTCATAAGAAAATAATATTAAAATGATTTCTCAGATCTACTTTAGTATTTATTTTAAAGAAAGCAATAACAAAAACACAAAAAGTAACGGAAAAGCTTCAATCCAAACTTTTTTTTATGTGCTAAAAAACTATTAAAAACTGTGTTGTAAGTATCTTGAACGAACATATAAATGTCATTTATAAAAATGATTTGTTTGCAGAATTATTTTATTTATTTATTTATTTATTTATATAGTAGCGTTGTTTGAGTTTAAAAAAAAAAAAAAAAGAAATTATTTAATCTGTAATTTATAATTACGCGTTTTCACGAAAAACCTTGGTCCAGGCATAAATATCTTGTATATGGACCTTAGATGTAAACAAATTACAAAAACACGTAAAATCTGCACAGAATAGAATTTTATAAAAGAGAGAAAAAAATTAAGTGATTTTAATATCAAGATTACCAAATTTTAATTTTTATACAACCACCATGCAAAATTTTTTCAATGAATAAAATGTCACCTATACTTTAATTAACTGATGTGCAAAGTTTCAGCTAAGTTTCATCATTAAATCTTTCGATTAGTTGTTGGCGAGTTAACTGTAAATTAAACTGTAAACATGGTTATTTATGTTTTTATTATTTCCGCTTGTAATTAGTATATAACCCCAAAAGTGTCATCCATCCGCTTGTTTTTTCAGTCGGAAAATTTATGTCGTGGCATTTAAAACTGATTAAAGTCTTTTTTTTTTTTTTTTTATTCTAAGTTATTTTTATGACAGAGTTATGGAATTTTATAAACCAAATTATTTGTGTATTGAATGTATTCTCACACATGATACTTTTTATGACGTCCAAACAAAAATTTAATTTTTGCAATTCTTGAAGTAGAATCGCTTGAAATACTTTTTATTTATTTATTTTTTTTTTTAAATTCTGTACCGTGTTTTACGCATTTTTACTTTCCGAACATACATGTGTAAGGAAAGTATTGAGATCATGTCAAATATCCGAGATTAAGATTTTGGTTTTTCTACACGTTTTGGGTCCCCTGAATTCATATTTACTATTTCACGATGCTGCGTGTATGTATGTGTGTATATATGTGAGTGAACACGATAGCGTCTAAACGCTTTGTTCGAATGAGCTGAAAGGTATGTATTTTATAGGTCACCATAGCATGAAGCCTATTGGTTTTGGTGAGTCTAGTCCTTATAGTTGTTTTTTACAGAGACACAAAGAAAAAGTCTTTTCATTATGGTCTATGGGTCCAAACTTTTTCAAGTGCGATAGCGTCTAAATGCCTTATTCTATTGAGTTGAAAATTTATATACATGTTATAAGTTACCGTCACATGAACTGCATAGGTTTTGGTGAAT
Organism: Salticus scenicus; assembly: GCA_963930645.1. Lineage (NCBI taxonomy): Eukaryota > Metazoa > Arthropoda > Arachnida > Araneae > Salticidae > Salticus > Salticus scenicus. The sequence continues at coordinate 28,307,202 of OZ005660.1, forward strand.
CTAGTGCTTATGACTTTTATATAGGGACACAAAGAAAAATTCTTTATTATTATGATCTATACGAGACTAATTTATTTTAAGTGCGATAGCATCTAAACGCCTCTTTCGATTGAGCTATAAATTTAAACACGTGCTATAGGTCACCATTACACGAAGTTCATAGATTTTGGTGAATCTAATACGCATAGTTCTTTTACAAGGACACAATGAAAAATTCTTTATCATTATTCCTATGGGCTCAAATTCTTTAAAGTGCAATAGCGTCTAAACGCCATATCCGATTGAGCTAAAAATTTATGTACATGTTATAGATCATCGTCATACTAACTGTATGAATTTTGGTCTATATAGCCCTTATATATTTTTTAGAGGGATACAAAGAAAAATTCTTTATCCTTGTTGCTTATGGGCACAAATTATTTAAAATGCGATAGCGTCTAAACACCTCATCCGATTGAGCTGAAAATTTATATACATGTTACAGGTCACTGTCGCTCGAAATGTTTAGAATTTGATCTAGCACTCACATATTTTTACAAAACTAAAAATTTATCTATGGTCTCAAATTATTTCTGTACTGATAAGTATAAAGGATTTAAGTACATATTTTTGATTTTTCAGGAGACGAAAAATAAAGTTAAACTAACTAAAGACTAATCCGAAGAATCGATTAGGAAAAAGGGATTATGTTGATTTATACCCTTTATACAGTTCAGTGATTGTCAACCTTCATTTAATAAAGGGGAAAAATGGAATTAAATATTTTATACCAAGCATTAATGCTAAATTTCTGACTTGAATCTTTTTTTACCAATGGATTTTCTCAAAGACTAAATGACATGGATTTAAATCCTGTATAACAATCGATAGAGAATTTTTTTCTGAATCTGACTATGTACTTAACTCAAAACCGACATTTTTGGACTTAAATCCTTTATACTTATCAGTACAGATTTGAAGGTGAATATAGTTAATATAAACAACATGTTATATAAAGAAAAATACTCAAACACCCTATTGTAATTTTCTCTTTTGTTTATTTAACGACTTCTCTTACTTTAAATTATTTATACAACCGTTTATTGTTTAATGTTCAGAAAGTAATGTGGAGTCACTCCAGATTTTTTTATAATTTGCCTAGGTGAAAGTTTTTCAAACACTCTGTATGTTTTAATCTTTCAAACACCCAGATATTATAGAGAAATGTCGTGTTTCAAAACAGTTTTAAGTGACAATGTACAAGGAAGTTTAATCTTGACTATACTAAATTCATGCGTATGCGTTGCCGAACCAATAACAAAACTTTACACTGTACTTATCGCGGTCAAAATTTCCGAACGAGGTCGATCGTTATTTAACCATGCCTTGTATATAACCATGCATTATTTAACCATACCTATTTCAAATGCATCGTTTATGTATCAATTGTTAATGGTATTAATATTATTACAATTTTTGTGAGCAAAGTGAGCTTTTTTACACCAAGCAGCCTGTGCAAACCAAAACACATGGCGAGCCACATTGTATGAATACATATACATATATTCATATCTGCAAGAAATTTAATAATATTATTAATTAAATTTAAATATAAACTAGATATTAATATCTTTTTTTTTAATACTTAGATTTATTATTACATTAATTAGTTATGAAAGTGTAAAATATTATTTTTTTTAAAATTTATATTAATTATGTATATACAGTAAAGCACCGTTTATACGCCTTTCGTTTATACGTATTTTATTAGGTCGTTGCAAAAGTTCGTGCGGACGCGGATCATTTTATTGCCTCCAAAGACGAGATCTTCTATCGCCGTGGTATACATTTGTTACCCTAAAAATGGGCAAAGGTTGTAGAAAGTAATGGAGAGTATTTTGATTAAAAATTGTCATTTGATTTGATGTATTTTTATGAAATGAAGCAATAAAAAACCGCACGAACTTTTGCAACGACCTAATACATTTATACGTCCTTTTAGTGAAGTCCTGAATCATTCCTATTCATTTTAATGCAAAAATTCTTCGTTTTTACTCCGCTAATATCGGTTATACATCTTTTGCACTTTTCTAAAAATTGCAAAATTTCTCGATCTGTCCTTATTTTCCATTCTAAATAACACGGATTTTTCCTACAGTAACGATCAAAGAATACTGAATAAAGATTCAATTGAATTCACAGTAGAATTTTTAATACTCATAGTCAAGCAGCAAATCAGATGAACATTAAAGATTTTTAATGTTGTTAAATAACTGCCTGTATGGACGTAAATCGTATGGTTATTATTAAAGATACGCAATATAAATAATTAATATTCAAAATGTTTTCATATAGTTCTTAAGAAATGTAATATAATACTCAGTAAATGATTATGTAATTAGTACCCAGTCAGGCATCAATAGTATGATTTTTCTCACTTTTTGTAATAAATCTTTTTACTTTCCGAACATATAGCGATGAAAATATTGCAATCATGTCAAAAATCCGAATTTGAAATTTTGATGTTTCTATACATTTCGTGGTCCTGTGAGTCCGTTTTCACTATTTTCACTATTTTTACGATGATGTATGTATGTGTGTCCGTATGTGTGTGTGTATGTCTGTGGGCGAACACGCTAGCGTCTAAACGCTTTGTTCAAATAAGCTGAAAGTTGGTACGTATATTGTAAGTCACCATAGTACGAACCCAATTAATTTTGGTGAATCTAGCACTTATAGTTTTTTTTACAGGGACACCAGGAAAAATTCTTTATCATTATGGCCTATGGGAGTTTGGTGAATTTAGCACTTACAGTTTTTTTACAGGGGCACAAAGAACAATTCTTTATCATTATAGCCTATGGAGCCAATTTTTTAAAAGTGTGATAGCGTCTAAACGCCTTATTAATCTGAGCAAAAAAATTGTACACATGTTATAGGTCACAGTTGCACCAACTGTATACATTTTGGTGAATTTAGCACTTACAGTTTTTTACAGGGACGCAAAGAAAAATTCTTTATCATTATGGCCTATGGGACCAAATTTTTAAAAGTGCGATAGCATCCAAACGCCTTATTCAATTGAACTGTAAATTTATATGAATATCATAAATCACTGCTGCACTAACTACAAGCATTTTGGCGAATCTAGCATTTATAGGTTTTTACAGGGACACGACGAAAAATTCTTTATCATTATGATCTATGGGCTCAAAGTTCAGTAGCGTTAAATAAAACATCGTGTAATATATGGAGAAAAATACTCAAGCACTCTATTATGGTTTTTTCTCTTTTGTTTTTTTAACAACTCCTCTTTCTTTGCTTTATCAACAAAACTGTTAATTACTCAATGTTCGGAAAGCCGAGTGGAGTCACTCCACATTTTTTTTTATTATTATTAATTATTGTCCTAAAAAAAGTATGATATACATTTACTAACTTCAGAAACTTTATTAATTAGTATTTTCATATAAATTTTGCTTAAGCGTCATTAAATTTGTGGTAATCAAAGTGTTATTATTAAAATTTCGATTATACGTCTTTTCATTTATACGTCCTTTTACGTCAGTCCCTTGAAAGACGTATAAACGGTGCTTTACTGTATATTTATTATTTACGAATTGTAATTCACTTTAACTTCTGCTTTAAATTATTAAGCAGTTTAAACTACATATTTTAGCGTTCTTCAAGTAAAAATTTTTCGGTTAGTTATACTGTTTATTTATTTATTTTTTTCATGTAAGTTCGTAAGCAATTTTATAGTTTCTTTTTATCTTATATTTAATGCCTATATTAAATTTATATTGCTTTAATATGTTATTGGTTTAGTTTGGGTGAACTGGGGGATGATGTGTAATGTTTTTGTATTTAGACTTACAAATATACAGAAATTCATCTATTATTTACATATATTATTCCACCACTGCCCTTGAAGAAGTAGTGTTTTAATGTATGCTTTAATTTCTTGGATTCTGAAAGTCATTTTTAATTAAATTTTCCGTTTCTTCATGTGATATTACATTTTTTTTTTTTTTCCGTGAAATGTTATTGGCCTGATAATATTCTATTGACAACAATTAATGCTGTATTTATTTTTAGCAAACATAACCGATATTTTTATTCCAAACCAGTATTTTTACTTCTAAATCTTCCATTTCTTCGTGTGATATTTTTTATTTCACCCTGTGTAATATTTGAAAAGATTTTCATTTTATGTATGCATAAAATAAAACATTTTTGACAATTTCCAATAAAAAAATTTGATTTCAGTTACCATAATTTCTGGTAGATAAGCCGCAGGCAAGATGTGTCATTCCTCCACCAGAAATTTTAATTAATAGAGAAATATATACTTTTTCGAAGGAAGAGCTCATACAAATATAAATTTATTTATTAATTGAAATTTCTGGTGCAAAACTGGATTATATAACCTGCGGGGTACCTGCCAGAAATGACGGTACTTTACAAATAACTTTAAACTAAAAATAATTTAAAGTTACTTCTGTTTGATGCCTCATAAGGAAATATTGCTTTGTACATGAAAATTTGTCCAATTTCTTTAAACTGAATTTCAGTATAAGGAAAATGGTTCTGGAATTAGTCATTATTACGACACTGCAACGGTATTCAGCACTTTTTTAAAAGTTCGAGATAATTTTCCCAATATTCAGTAAAATAGTTTATGAATTTCAAGAATTTTAATGTTTATTTTGACACTTAAAATTACTTAAAGTTACTTCTTTTTGCTGCAATCATAGGAAAATATTATTAAAAAAAAAAAAAAAAAAAAGCTTAGTTTCTTCTAAACAGGATATCATTTTCATAGGTTAAAATATTTCCTTCTTCGTAAATATTAATATTACTGGCATTAATATTACCCGTGCGAATTTTTCGCACTTTATTTCTTTTCTTGTTTACCTTTAAAATTTGAAACTCATGAATATTATACCAATTTCACCACCTAATTAGAATTTTAATTCACCAGAAGCCAAATTATTATTAAAACCAAATTAATATTGTACAATAGTGAAACCAAAATCATTCAAAGAAAGGTTTCCAAGTAAAAATCATGGTTCACGACCCAATTTTCATACACGACGCCTTTTAAATTTTTATCGCTATGTTATCGATGACTTTTGGTTAATTTTGGTATATTTTTTTGTTTAAAAAAGTAAAAAAAAAAAAAAATCTTATTTTGATTATATTTTTTATAATTGTGTTTTTTATTCAGTTTATGACACAAAAGTTCATATTCTGTATATATCTTTAAAGTATTGCTAGGTTTAAAATGACGCTTGCAAAGATTCTGAAGAAGCAACTGTTGAAAATACATTTTCCCGTAAAATAATCTCATCAGACAAATGACGTCATTTTTTATTATTAGTTCATTGTGCTAAGTCCGCGTGCTTAAATATTGTCCCTATATAAATATTTTTTATCCTATTTAAGTGTGATTATCAATACAATTAGTCTATTTGTATGCCTTTCAGTCCTTCTTCTTGTCCGTTGTGTGATAACGTAGGCAAAGAACATTGGAAGTTGTACAACAAATACGTACAGTTAGAAAGTGCTAATAATAAATGCGTACCGCATGATTTTTCGTTCCTGTTTAATCTGTTTTTGTTATCGCCGGCGTCATTTTCTATTAATGATTGCAAAAATGTCCGATTTCACTAAATATAGATGTATTTATTAAGTATAGATGCTACCAACAGTATTTTTTCTTACTGAGACAAGCTTGTTTTCAATCCGAGTATCTGACTTGATTGTATATTTTGGACCAATTTATTATTTTATTAATGCATGAATTACATCTTTGCGAACCAAATCCGGATCCGGAGCATTGCTAGTATCCGTCCCCTTTTCCTCACCATTTAATTTTTATAGTATTTCCCTTTAAATGTATTTACAATGAAATAAGAAGAGTACTCTTAAAAAAAAAAAAAAAAAAAAAAGGCACTGGTGTGAAACAAAGGCGTGTACTATCAAATTTCCGGATTATTAATTAAGATGTTGGCAGCTCTGGAATTAGTATTGCAATTCACATACCTGCTAACTTACTATTTAATATCCGTAAAATTGTTAGTACCCGCCCTTCTTTTAACACCAGTCTTTTTTTAGAGTATTTTTTTTTTTTATCTTATTTAATTGTAATTACATTTGAAGAAAATGTCTCTAAAGTGGTGTGAAAATAGAGGCGGGTTCTGAAAATATTCCGGAATATTAATAAGCAAGTTGGCAGGTAGGAATTCATATACTCGGTAATCGAATGGAGTTTTGTATTTTTTCATAAAAACCAAATAATAGTTTGTATTTGTGAGGTGGTGTAGGTGTAAAGTCGACAGACTACACGAGGGTCCTGTGCCTGGGTGGAGTACCCTTCGTGAGTGATCTTCCTGAAGAATCTTATCCGGTATTTAAGAGAATTTTGGAAAAAACCGCAATGAACTCTGAACGACTAGACCGATGAACACGACCTAAGATTCGACTAGGCACCTCCCGTCTACTAGATTCTAAAGCAGAATTTCTTGACCATCAGGGCGTTTTCTTTCTTTTTTTTTGGGGGGGGGGGGAGGGGCAATAGTTAAAAATCGTATCAAAGTGCATTACGATGGACAGGTTATTAATAATTTTGCATCTTGAAGTTATCAACAGGGGTCAATCTAGTTTTATTTGATATTTACCACAATTTGAGAAAAGCGTAAATCTTCATTTATTTTCTAATTGTTTTATTATAATTGTCTATAATGCATTTCATCTGAAAAAGGCATGCGTGTCACCATACTTTAAGTACATTTTTACTTTCTCTTACCCATAGGGTCGAGAAAATATTGTTTTAGGTTCAAATTTTCGAACGTGAGTTTTTGTTATATTTACATGTTCTGAGGTGCCCTGAATACGAAAATCATGTTTTTAGCGAATGGTCGGTGTGTCTGTCTGTCTGTGTGTCTGTCTGTGTGGATGTCTGTGTGTCTGTCATCAGCATATCTCAAGAACAAATAGTAGTAGAAATTCCAAACTCGGTATTCTAAATGTGTATCATATAGGGATGCTGCAGTAAGCTTTTCGTTGAGATGAAGCAAATGGTTCGTGTACAGGGACACTCAAAAGTATTCAAATACATTACGTCTATGGGGGATATTGCAGGTAAGTAGAGTTTAACATCTATAGACTGCCCTAAACCAAATGAAACGAATATATATTTTTTGAAGTGGAGATAGTCAACTGGGAATTTTTTTTTTTTTTTTTTTGTGTATGTAGGAGCCTCGCCCATCCCCCTCCCCGGGGGGAGGAGTCCTCCTCGAGGGGAGTAAATTTTCATGATGGGTATCTTTCAAAAGATCTCGGCAATACCTTTAAAACGAATGGTTGAACCATCGATCTGCGATAATTTAAAATAAAGTTATAGTTTTTTTTTCATTTCTAACAAAAAAAAAAAAAAAAAAAAAAAAAAAAAATTCTTTTTAATGTAATATTGAGAATAAATTCAACTTTTTTTTTTGTTATTTAGTGTTATACTATTTCTCTAATATGGAAATCGTCTGAATTATCATAAAAGATAATTTTTTTAAATAATAATTTTAATAAATTATTTTTTAAAAACAGAATTATTTTTTAATAACCGAATTAAATTCTATATAAATGTAGGCGCATTAATGAAACGGTGGGTTGAGGGGAGCAGTAGCCCCCTCACACAGAACTAATTATCATATAAAACTCTTCCGAAGCCTAATTTGAATTGTTTAACATAGGTTTACATAACAGTACTCGTTAACCAACACGACTTACCTCTTAATCTCCAACCTGTATTTATAGTATTAAATTTCAGGGTAAGAGAAAGTCGTGTGAGTGACACACCAGATTATTAATTTTTGTAGTCTGAAATTTTGAGTAGACTTTTCGGTTTCCAATAACGCCCTTATATTTGCATGCTGTATATATATGTAACAAAAGGATATGCAAAATTATGAAGAAGTGTAATTTATATTGAATATAAATTATATTTCCTCTAAGTATATTTTTAGATTAAATATCAAAATATTTACTCAGATTTTCTTCTGATTATTTGTATCTTTAAATTGCTTTTCTGAAATTGTGCATATGGCATAAACAGTAAAATGATTATATAAGTTTTAAAGAATGTGTTTAATTATATCAAACTTATTTCCTCACAATTCTTCTTATTTTTTTAATAATTCACTCCTTTGAATAAATTCATTAAATTGTGCATATTCCTCATTGTAATATGGTGATACATTGGATTAAGGAAGTCAGTAGCATTTTTTAAGAAAAAAAAAATTTCATTAATTTTTTTTTTTTTTTTTTTTTTTTTTTTTTTTTTTGCCGATTTATTGCTTTAAATTCTTTGTCGCGTAAATTAGAAACTTTTTTTACATAAATTGAAAACTTTCGAATATCTCAACCAAAACAAAGACAGTGAAAACCGTTTTAAATTACCGCTTTCACCTGACGTAAAGTTAAGCTGATAAAATTTCTCTTCTGGTGGTTTTTCCATCTTCCGAAATCAGGCCAAGTCAGAAATGACATCACGAGGACCGTTTCGTACACCCTTCTGGTCCCCCCTTCCCTTCGTTACGAACGTTGACCCCGTTTTACCTCTTAATGGCATATATAAGAACATTTTTCTAGGCCAGGGTTTAACATACATCTCGTGAAGATAGAAATGAAAACATCAGATTAGCATTCGAGAAAGAGACTTAGAACACATTAGTGATTATTTAATAGTAGAAAGGTAAGGGAGAACTTTTTTCTAATTTTATTGAATGTATTTCTCTTGCGATAGTTAATGAAAATAGTGTTATTTTACATGTTTAATTTATAAAATATTATAATTTTTCAATATATTACATATGTATAGTAAACCCTGAAAATTATTTAACTATTGTATTTCATCTAAGGGGGCGTTAAGCGCTTTGGTTTTATTTGCCTCAACATTTTATCATACTTTATAGTCAGTTGATATAATCACTTTGAATTATAGTCATTTCACATAAAGTATTTTAAAAGAGACATTTTTATTATTAACAGCTAAAATACGGTAATAAATCTTGTAATTTATTAAAATTTGAATTTGTAATTAGAATTAGAAAAACTGCCCTTATCGATGAGAAAGTATTTATTTATTACCAATGTGCCCTAACAATTCTAATAATATGCCTATCAATAATAATATTTTTAAAAATATTTTCAGGAGCACCATTGAAATATACATGTGTATTTATATTCCGAAATATTTATCTTCATTTATCTTCATTTATTGTATTTTTTTTTTTGTGTGTGTGTGTGTATGTGTTTCTTTTTATATGCCTTTTTCAAATAATATGTTAAAGTTTTTGTTAAAATATGTTGAATTTCTCGAATTTTTTTTTTTTCTTAAACGTGCTTTTAATTATTAATTTGCTCCGTATAATGCGTATCACAACTTGATGGTATTTTGTCTTTATATGAGACTTACCTTGCTCTACTGATTTTTAATTGAATTTAAAAACTTAAATTTTAAAATCATTATTTCAATTTGTTATTTTGTTTGATATATATATATATATATTTAAATATATAAGTATTAAGGTTTTCCATCAGTTTTTCATAAAATTTGTTCACATTTTATTATATCATGCACTGTCATAAAAATGTTTAGTATATGAAGTAATAGCCTTTATTTATTTATTTTTTATTTATTATTATTATTTTTTTTTATTTAATACAATTTTAATTAGTTATCTAAAACTAATTATATAACGATTTTTTTTTTTTTTTTTTTTTTTTTTTTTTTTAAATTCATTTCACATTGTCATTTATCACTCATCCCAGTGAGGCAACGAAGTACAAATTTATTTTCTATTTAATAAATTTAAATACTTTAATTATTTCAACTATATTTTGATGATTACTTTGTATTTAATTTTGTTAAACTATTTTACAAAATATCTCACCACTCTATCTTATCTACCATTCTTTCAAACAATATTGAGACATTAGTATTCATTCTGGGAAATCATCTGAATGTATATTTCTTTGTCATATTTAATGGCTTTAATTTTATAATTAGACTAGTTGTTTTGCCCGTTCTTTGCACGGGAATTTAATTATTATTCACAGTTATTTAAAAAAAATATATATTTTTTAGTTGAAGCTTACTATGGTGATTAAGATAGAGAATGGATTATTATAGTTAATAAGTACAATTTGTAAATTTTCACTTATTACTTATATTTAACTTGCATAATTGTTTGTACACTGCTTTGATAATAAATTTTCTCAACACCCCAAACACACAAATTCTATTGCATTTACGTTCCCAAAAACGGTTATAATAGCTAGTAAATAAAATGTTGCCAAGAGGGTTCTATACTAAAGCTGTGTCTTTTCTTCAATTTTCAACTGCATCAAAAATACATTAGATTTTTCTGTGTTGAATTTTCATCAAATGCTGAATCTATGGCGATATTTAAATTCGGTATCTATAACAGGGGATCATTTAATATATGTATACGTTATAAAATAGAGAAAATTATTAGTTTTTAGAACAATTTTAGTAGCCCAACTTGGTGAAATTTGAAATTTAGCACCGAAGTTGCTTGGTCGTTTCTCGCCAAGGTCTTTTCTAACGTAACTACGATAGCCCTTTTAATTCATCGCCGAAATGGCAGTAAAAATCAAAAAGTCGCCAAGGGGCTCTTATGTTAAAGCTATGTAAAAGAAATTTTAAGAAATGAATTTAGTCAGAGATTCTAGGGAATTAAACACTGTTATTGCATGCCTTTATATGGAAGAATAGATTAAAATAAGTCCTGCCGTATTAAATTAAATTTTGTGTACGACGAATATAAACAGATTATTATTATTTTTTTTCAGATAATACACACAAATGTTATTTTTTAATTTAAAGAACTAAATATAGCAGTTATAAGAACTTTATAAAAATAATTACTTAAAAAGCACGAAATATGACGCCGAATAGGACGCTCATTTTGCCCTATCACCTACCTTTTTTATAGATAGCTTCCTGTTTTTTCACTTTTCGGTGATTTTGTAGCTATAAATTTGATTTTTAGGGGGGGGGGGGATTATTTTAACTGTTAAATATCTTCTGAGGGGCTACAGAGTTGGAAAATTACAAAACATGAACATTTGCAGCAAGGGAAATATTAAGGGGGGGGGGATTTGCTACTGAAATTATGTATTACATTTCTTATATTTTTTAAATCTATTATTAATGTTATTTATTAAACATTATAGTTCTTTGTTTTTAGGTGTTAAATTAATTCTTTTTTATTCTCCAAATCAAATTTATGGTCATAAAATTATCGTACAGTGATACAAATTGAGGGAGTGGTAGGAGCCCCTAGAAAACGGAGGTTGACAGGGGAAAAAGGGAGTCATATTCGGATTCAGGAGGTTATTTTACATAAGAATCAGCAAGAATGGTATTAGAGCTCGATTTTTTTTTTTTTTTTTTTTTTTTTTTTTCAGCGCAGTGTTATTATAAAATGCTTCTACCATACACTATGAATTTTCCTGTTTCAAAACGCATAGTTAGAAATAAACTTTGTCATAGTAACATTTGTTATAATAATCGTCTAAAAAACGTGAATGAAATTTCACAGTTTAATCATAATATGTTCTTTTTACCATTAAGTAAAACTATTTAATAATAGTAATAAATATAATTTAAATGAAGAAAGTCAAAAAATATATATTTTTAATATATGGTAAGTGCACCAGTGATTGACACTTTTAGAGCAATCTTTGATGTTTTTAATGTTCTAGTCATCAGAAAATATTTTTAGAAATCTTAATTTAGTACATATGGTATGAAAGACATTCAGGACCACATATATGTTAAAATATACAGTTCCCGCCGCTTATTAAAATCACATTCGTTCTGAGCCAAAGTGATTTTATTAAGCGGCTGATTTTTATATCCTGCCAACGTTCCTGCCCTTAAGGAAAAGGTATTACTACCCTGAATTTCGAAAAAAAAAAATATCAAAAAGTAACGAATATTAGAATTAGTAAACAGTATTAATTAATTTTTGGTAGATAATTAATTAATTGTTTCTTCGATATAAGTAAATTAAACACATTGTAAGTTCCCGTGCACTTTTGTTAGAGGAAAATCATCATTACTTTACCAAAAGTTCACGCTGTTCTTATAAATTTAAAATCTTTCCGTTTAAACCTCATGAACTATAGTAATTTCAAAATAAGAACTAGAAATTGCCTTCTAATAATTAGGAAAAAAAAAAAGAATCATTTCAAATCAAATTTGTATTTTTTATTACTCAGCTTTGAAAAATACGTTCCTTGAAATTGTTACGAAGATAAGTTGCGGGGCGTGTTTTTAATTTGTAACTGTGCTGCAAGTATAAAATCTTGAACAATGAGCGATAACGGTGGGTTTGTTGTGCTTTAATTTCTTATCTATAAAAAAAAAAAAAAAAAAAAATCACAATGTAAATAAAAAAAAAAAAAAAAAAAAAAATTAGTGTGCATAAATTATATTTTTGGCTGCTGAGAAGATATTTTTGAGTTTATTAACCGGCGATGCTGATTTTATTAAGCGGCGGCTTTAAACGTAGTTTGTATTGATTTGATTTCGGTCCTGGCGATTTGATCAGATTAAGCGGCTGATTTTATTAACCAGTGATTTTATTAAGCGGCGGTTACTGTATACATTTGATAACAATTTTTTTTAAATGAATTTTTATTTGACACCCACTCACTGTTCCAGTAGTTGACTCTGCCAGTTTTTCATTTTATCAGTAATTGCCCCCTATGTTCCAGTGTTTGACACTGCTAGTTATTCATTTTACCAGTTATTAGCACCCTATGCTCTAGTGTTTGACATACAATGTTAAAATTCTTATACGTAAAATATATGATTTTATTATTTTTCTTATTTATTAATTATTTCGGGATAAATGTCAATTACTGGAGCAAGCCAATCACTGGAGTACCTATCCTAACTTTATTTTTATTCCTTTGAAAAAACATTTTTTTCCACCAGCAACAAATCTCTTTTTAACAGTCACTTTTATTTGTCTGTTTATTTATTTATTTATTTTTAAAGGAGGAGAACTCAGAGAATTTGAGAAAAAATTTCTTATCCTAAAATAAATGTTATATTTTAACATTTTCTTAATATATTTTATTTTAAGAAGGAGTCGCCCATACGTTGTGATGTTACCTTGACTCTCACTGGTAGGGCCTAGTTTGGAATCCCGGACAAGGCATAGATGTATTGCCCCTGTTAGGGGTAGCGATGGCTGCCCCATGGGTGGTCCTTCACAAATGACCATCAGTTCGGCGATCCCCTTGTCAATGCTTACTTGCAAGTACTGAGCCATTGGGGTTTAAAAAAAAAAAAAAAAAAAAAAACGAAATAGCGAAAGATGTAATTTGTCTTAAATCTTATTTTATTAAATACAAATTCATGACTTTTTATAAGTATTGAGGCACAATGTTTGTGTATCTCAGAATGAATTTTTAGATTTTTATGAACACAGATAATAGAATTATACGTAAAGATTCAACGTTTACTCAACACTGCAGAAAATTGTTTCACTATAAAATTCCATAGTTTTCTCCTTTTTAGAATTTGGTTAAATATTTTTTTAACCCATTTTATCCCATTGTCCTATTTAAAGGACAGCTGAAAAATAGCATATAGAAATCAGAATTTGTTTGGTGCGAATATTTTGTGAGCTGGAATATATAATGGTATATATATAAGTTTCTGCTAGCGTGTTATGTGCCTCACCTCCTCCTCCTCCTCCATCTGGAATCTTTATTTAATCATTACATTGGGGGCGTGGTTTTTCTTCTCTTTGCGGTTGAAAATTCTTTCTGGAGAACTATCATGTAAATAAGAAAGTATCATACAGATAAAGCAAAACTTTATACTCGGAAAGCACTTTTCACTATTGAAGAGAACACTAAAACATATAAGTGTAAATTTCATCCTCTTTATTTCAATGTCCTGCGTACAAGGTGGATAAGATTTCTTATACAGAATATAATTTTTTTTTTTTTTTTCAAATTTTGTTGTACTTAGTTTATTTAGGTTTAATTAACCTTAAAAAATATAATTTTTCTCAAATTTGAGCAAAATAAATAAATTGGGATATTTGAAGATATTTCTGTGAGATTACTCATATTCCTTCGTTGAGTCAGCTGTCTTTTTCCTCTACTACTCCCTATTTACGCTCTATTTTAAAGATCAATAATGTATATCAAATAAATTATGAGACATGCTCCTCAGTATATAACACATAAATAATGCTCGGAGGAGTTTAATGAACATTACTTAATCAAAGCCGCTCATGCATGAAATAAGATAACAAGTTATAAACGTCTATTCTCCGTTCGTTTCTGATATTGCATGACAATGCAGCGTTCAAGATCACTGGTAACGTGTCTACATCCTCACTAACACAGAAAATCAGCAGCGCGAAAGGTGTCTTATTCGATTTCATGATGCAAATTGTTGCACCAAATACTTAAATATATTGAATAAGCATATTTTCAAAAAATACTATGTGCAATGATACAATTACAATGGGATGATCTAATTAAAATCGTGTTCTTTTTCTTTTTCCTTCAGAGTAACATATGATGTAATTGTACCCTTAAGGCACTAGATAAAAAAGGCAATTTTGGCTGATCTCCATGTCGCTAAAAATCAATCAGTTCTGTATTAGAGCAATTTTTCGATTATTTTTGAGTGAGAATTTGGTTGAAAGGTATTTCATTTTTTATATGAGAAGATGTAATTTACAGAAAAGTATGAAACCTATTTTCGTTTACTTAGAAAATTCAGTAGATGGACGCTTATAAATCAGCATATATAGTTACGCTCATCAGCGCCTGACTCTGTCACGCTTAAAAAGGCTTAACGGCCCTCTTTACATATCGTCGCCGGAAGCCCGTGCCAATGTTATTCTATGGGGAAATTTTCTTTACAAATAACTTATTAACTAATACATATTTTTAAATTCTGTTTTCACATTCAGGAAATTCCCAACTGTGAAATTGACGGACTTTTTTTAAAAATGTATTTTTTTAATTTTTAATATTTTATTTTGAAATTGCAAAATGAAAAAAATTCACATATTGAAAATTCGTCTTTTGCAGCTTCAAAATAAAATAAAAAAAAATAAAAAAAATAATTTTTTAAAAAAGATTCGTCAATTTAACAGCTGGGAATTTTCAGAATGTGAAAACAGAATTAAAAATTATGTATTAGTTAATAAGTTATTTGTGAAGAGAAATTTCCCATAGAATAACATTAGCTTCGGCTTCCGGCGGCGGTGAGTGAAGCGGGCCCTTAAGAAATTTCTTGGAACTCTGTGTGTGAACGCAAGTTGTATCTAATTTTCATACTGTAGTTAATTTTTAAAAATCTAATTGTCCGATTGCTAAGCTTTTTAATCCGACGGATTCAGAAAAATCGCCCTTTTCGTTTAGTACGTTATTTGTAACGAATTTGATTAAGTTTTTTAAAAATTAATTAAAATATGAAAATAACAGCTTTAAAATAGACATTTAAATTTTTAGTTGTTGCCATTTTTTCCCCTAGCATAAAATAAAAATATGCTTTCACGCGAAAAAAAACAAAAAAACATATATATATAATATTAAATTTGTTCATGCATATGACAAAATGACGTCTATAAAATAATAATGATAATTTTAAAATTTAAAGGTAATGAAGAGATAAATAAAGAGCGAAAATTTCGCACTGGCTTGCTAGCAAATGAATTATTTGAAGAGAGAAATAAATAAAATGAAGTGATCATTTTTCAACGGGTGCCTTAGTCGTCCTAGAACTAACTAGTACATAATATTGTGATGATTATTTAATTGATATTTCACATTTTTCTATCAAACTAATTCTTCAACCCTGAAACAGAAGGCATTACGTTACGGCTTAATCTTTATGGTATAAAAACATTTTTTTTATATACGTTATCCGGAAAAAAAAAAATAATAATAATAATAAATAAATAAATAAAAATCTGTGACTGACATCTAGAAAATAAATTGTGGCTCAGGTAAAAATAGTTTTATGTCATTCTTACAAATTCTAGTTCCCTTTGCTAGCGAGTTCTAAAAGCCCCTATTAGAATTCTATAGCGTTTCTCTATATTATCGTAAAATCAAACTTATTTAAAAATCTTTGCAAATGAATGCGAACACACGAGGCGGGTTTCAGTATCTATAATTTTGGTTTATATTTCATTTCTCAGGCATGAGAGTGCAGAAAATTAAAAAAAGAGGAAACACGCGTGTTCATAAAATAAATTTCAAATGAAAAATAGCACGCGCGGGGAAAATTATAAAATTTCTTTCAAATGAATAATAATGCCCACAGGGTAAAACTATACAAAATATTTTAAAAATGACTAATTAAACTAAAAGAATAATAATGCACATCAACACAAAAAAAAAAAAAAAAAAAAAAAAAAAGCTAGCAATCAACATTTAATCATTGATTGGTGGTGGAAAATGCTAAGGGGGGGGGGGGATGTTCATGAGTCAGAAATATTAAACACAATTCCACTTCTTTATGGGTTCTAGAATATCATAAAGTAAGTTTAAAATTAATATTGACATTTTTGTTGTGGATGGATAAATAATCAAAAAATATACGGCTTCCCACAGAATGTTTGATCGGCGATGGTTAGAGATGGAAAGAAAAGGGAGGGGAGGGTGCAGGACAAAAAAAATTACATGAGTGAGAAATATTGAATAATTCTGTTTTTTTTTATATGTTATAGAATCTGATGAATCACGATTAAAATGAATATTGACATTTATATTTTGGATGGAGAAAGATTGAGAATCTGTAGTCTTTCATGGAGCGTTTGAACACTGATCGCTATATGAGTTTTTTTTTTTTGTTTTTTTTTTTTGTTTAAATCAAAGCGAAATTAACGGAAATCACATAAAAGCGGAAAATCGCGGATCCGCGGATGAATCTCATGCCTGATTTCTAGAAAATCAAAGGAAAATATCTTGCAACACAAAGGATTCACAATATTCATGATATTCATAATTTTGTTTCATCATCTAGAAAAGTATAGACTAGAAATTATTAAATTTATTTGTTTATTTATTCAATTTATTATTATTACTTAATTTATTAGGTCTACTCAATTTATTTGTTTGTCTTATACGCATGACTCAAAAATCTACATTTCTAGTTTAGGGATTCAGAAAATGACTACTTATTCGTTCTAGATGACGGATATATATATATATATATATATATATATATATCCCTCAGTATTATTGAGCAAAAATTAAATAATATTTTACTCTTTTCATTCGAGATGTTAATTTTAGCTAAGTAGTGCCAACACTTCGGACTTTTTAATGCCATTTCCTAAGGTTATTTTCGAATAATTTAATCACAAAATTTCGTTATTAAATAAAACAATTTTTGCTATTCAAAATTATTGGTAATCAGAATATGGAGAGCAGTAACTGTGCTGTTATAGTATAAAAAAAAAATAGTTCTGCGTTACCAACATATTCCGTACTATTGCTAGCACCCGCCTTCTTTTCACACCAGTTTCTTTGTGCACTGATTTTCTGGAATATGTAAATACGATTAAATTCTTAGCAAATTGTGTTTTCATTTCTTGTGAGCTGAATATTTCAATTCTCTTCCAATTCTTAAAGCAAGAAAGCTTCGGAATAATCCAAGAAGTATGACCAAATTCCATACAAATGTTATCAATATCCTTATTTTTTTAAACTGATCAAAAAATAGACCCCAAGAATAAATGCTATTAAGCAAATTGAATTATGAATGACTTATATTTCACGCTACGCTGGAAGTCACGATGATTCATTTTGATTCATTCACGGTTACGTTTTGTACAAAGAGTTATGTTGAAACTAATGGGTTTAATCAACATTCATAGAGCTTATCCTAGTCATGCAACTATAAAAGTTATGTTTCTGAAAACAAAGAAAACTTCTCGCAGTTTAAAGATGTAATCGGATTATACCATGCATAGTAGAAAAAAGAAAGAAACATATAAATATAGTAGCGTTTCCTTTTTTATAGTTTTAAAATAATAGAATGAATTGGTTGTGCATTTTTACTTATTGAAATGTTCCGAAAGGAAATTTTTTTCTTAAATGAAACACAAAAAAATGAAATATTTTTATGCCCTCTTTTAAGAAGTAATGAATGTCAATGTTAACGAAAGAAGTGACATCTAAAACTAAGAAGGATAAGTCAACTTTTTATATTGTATATATAAATAAAATTAATCTAAAAAGCCTCAAAGCGTGGGCTTGAATAAATAATCATAGTATAAAGTCCCAAATACTTCCTTAAGAAAATAGAAGCTTTAATCATATTTATTTTATTTAATTATTTCATGCTCTGATTTAAGGCATAAAATAAATCTCAGTGCTAGAATAAACAAGAATGAAAAATCATGGGGTAAGCACTGATTATTAAAACTTTTCAAGTCTACTTATTTGCTGCATCATATAACCTTCAATGTTATTTACATACTTTATCACCAAACGGACAGACATATAGACTAACTTAATTCATAATCACTGTTAAACATTGTTGAAAAAAGATTAAAATTGTTTAATACGAACGGAGATTCAGCACTCTATTTCCTACTCCAGCCCTTTATATTTGAATATTTTAGTGTAGCCCTGTAAATCTGAAGGTTAAGCATATAATATTCTATACGAAACATTTTAGCTTATTAACAATAAATTTTAATTAATTAACTAATTAATTATTATTATTATTTATTTATTTTTGTAGTTTAAAGTTATTTAAGTGTCATTTATAAAAATGTCTCTTCCGAAACGTGGTGCATTGGTAAATTTTTTTTGGGGGGTGTCCATGTACTAAAACCAGTTGTACAGGACCTATGAATGCCATTCTAGATAGGGAATATTCCATAGTGAACTTCAATAACCCATATCATTTTTAAGAAATTATGAAAGTATTTACGGACTCTGGAGGCGAGCAGACGGACAGTCGGACAGAGAAAGGCAGTAATTTAAATCACAGTCATACTTAAAAATTGTTAGAATGTGTTACAAACGATTAATATTAACGAAAATGCAATTCAGCAAATTTCCAGTAATAAACCTTAATGTAAGCGAATATTTTTTTTGTGGTCCTGTAAATTTTAATGATAATCATACTACATAAAGCATTCTTTTGTGTATATGGATAACGTATATTAATTTCATTAAAATTTATGCAAAGTAAAGTTATTAAAATGTGGGTTATAGAAATACTTCCCTTAAAATGCAATGTTTTAGAATACTGTCTAACGTCCCTGTAACCATTCGTGGTATTTATTCCATTTTCAATAGAAAACATTCGATAGTGAATTCGAATAACATATTTAAATTTTATTAAGAGTGTGTAAAGTAAATGCATTACAATATAGTTTATAGAAATACCTCTCATAGAACGCAGTGCTTTGAAATGCTTCGAGTGTCCCTGTACACAAACCGATTGTGGTATTTACTCCATTTTCATTAGGGAACAACCGATAGCGAACATGAATAACACATATCAGTTTCAAAAAATTCCATGAATATTTACGGGAGTTAGTGCGCAGACAGACAGATAGACAAACCGAAGTCATTAACACTTTTCAGTCTTGTTGGAAAGCGTTAATAATAATAATAATAATAATAATAATAACAATAAAATAGAATTATCTCTAAAAAAGAAAAATATACCAGGTGTATAAACTTAAATCCGCTGTTTGCGTATAGATGGCGCTAGTGAGTGTATTAACAGTGGACATTTAAATGTCTTATTGTTTTTGTATTAGTTTGACGTCTGTTCACATAAATCAGTGCAAATCGTTAGTGATTTCATATAAAAACATTAATTTTTCTTCATGTAAACATGTCTCGTTTTGTACAAAAAAAAGAGCATATGCGGGAAGCTCTGCTTTTCTGCTTCAATTTGAAGAAATCAGCTGCCGAATCGCATAGAATGCTTGTGGAAGCTTATGGTGACAGTGCTTTGTCAGAAACAACTTGCAGAGACTGGTTTCGTCGGTTCAAAAATGGCTATTTTGACTGAAATGACAAAGAGCGTGAAAATCGGCCCCGAAAGTTTGACGACCATGAATTACAGGCTCTTTTGGACGAAGATGATACCCAATCGCAAAAAATGCTTGCCGAGAAGTTAGGTGTCACTCAACCAGCCATTTCTATCCGTCTACATGCCATGGGAAAGACCTTATTATCAACAAAGACATGACAAACTGATTTTTCTTCATGATAACGCGCCAGCACACACGTCAAAATTGGTCCAAAATTATCTCACAACACTTAACTGGGAGGTGTTACCCCATCCCGCTTAATTCACCAGACCTGGCTCCTTCTGATTATCACCTGTTTTCATCAATGGGCCATGCACTCGCCGAACAGCACTTCGTTTCTTACGAAGACGTTCGAAAATGGCTGGACGAGTGGTTTGCCTCAAAAGATAAGGAATTCTTTTGGCGTGGAATTCACCAACTGCCCGAAAGATGGGAAAAATGCATAGTTAGCGAGGGAAACTATTTTGAATAAAATTTTGTTTTGCTTTATATAAAAAATAAATGTGTTTTTATTACTAAAAAACAGCGGATTTAAGCTTATACACCTGGTATGTCTTTTACAATAAAAATGCTTACTAATTAAATTTAAATGAATCATAAGGTTAGGTACTTTTCTAGTTATGCAATGATAATAGTAATAATAAAGATACAAGAATAGGAATTATTTTTTAAGAATAAAAGTATAATTTAAAATGGCTATGAGATGCATTTAAATACAATATCTATATTTCAAAACAGAGAAAAAAGAAGAGAGAGGGATATAGACAGATTTTTGAAGGAATTCCTAAATCCAAACTACATAATTTCCAATGTATCGACCCCCCCCCCTTCCCTCCTTCTTCGCAAAAACATGAAATTTGCAAGTATTTCAATTTAGTTTCTATAATCAAACAATTTTTTCTATTTTTATATTAAAAAAACCGACATAGGAAAAATTTTGGCATTTTAAGTTGATATTTTATAGTAATTCCTGTTTTCTAATAAACATTCGGACACATTTTTTGTCTAAACGCATAAAAATTTGTAGCTTTTTCTTTTTCCCACGTTAGATAAGAATACTCAATCTTGGCTTAATTTTCAATCATAATTTTAATCATGCTTTTCGATGTAGCCCCTGAGTCCCGAAATGTAGAAAAAAGAACTCAAAGACAAGCTCAAGGAAGTCCCTAATAATTATGAAACAAGTTTTTTTTTTTAATTTAACATTCTTAAGTAAGTTAATTATTAAATACATTGTACAGCACGGATATGATCCAACTTATAAATGCATTATATCAGTTTAAATGTTTATTTTATTTTTTATCGTGTTAGAATGTATTTTGTTTTGCTTTCCTCCCGTAAATTAATAAATTTTCCTTTACCATGTTTCAATTAATGTTATCATTCTTCTTTAAAGCGCGTCCTAACTTTTAATTGCAATTAACGCAAATTTTGGGTAATTATCTATGAAATCCAGAAGTCATAGCGTCCCATTTTTTGATACCACTATTTTTTTTATCACCCTGTTCATTCAAAAGTTTTAAAATATCAGTATATTACAAAATTTCGTGTAAATTTACACAATGAAAAATATTTTTAGCCAATCACAGGGATGGAACACGGGCGCAGAATTCATACCACTATCGATGTAAGAAAAATTTCTACTTCTTAAATCAACGATATTATAAATAGAGAAATTTCTTAAACGGATTCCGGTATGAATTCTGCGCCCGTGTTCCATCCCTGCAATCATTGTCGGTTGGGTTGGGGGGATTAAGGCCGATTGACTGCACTAGGGTCCTAGGCCTTAGGGAGAATGTCTTTCGTTGGAGTTTTTCTAAGAGGTCCTTGACCGTGTTTACGTAAGTTTCGGAAAACCCCCACAAAAACTCAGAACGGCTAGGCCAAAGAGCGTGATCAGGGATCGAATCCGGCACCTCACGTCTACCAGCTTTGAGCACAGAATCGCTCGGCCGTTGGTGGGCCCCAATTATTATGATTTTTTTTTTAAGTGTACTAATAATGGTAATAGTTAACTAGGAAAATTTTTTTGGATATATAAGAACATCGATTTTCTCCAGAGGGTATGGGGGCTGTGATTGTCATTTTTAAAATGAATATTTTTCGAAACTCGACAATATATTTAAAACGAATGGTTGAAATTTACATCTCTGATAATTTTAATAAAAATTACAGATTTTCTTTGTATTAATAATAATAATAATACTAATAATGAAATTTTGAAAAAGTGCATTTTCTTAGATGCCGTTTGTTTGACACAAAATTGACTTTTTTTTTTTTAGACATTAAATGTTATAATTCTTTGAAATGACAAATCGTCTGCATTCATCGTGGAAAATAATTTTAATATATAATTATTTTAGCAAGTATTTTTTACCACGGTATTTCGAATAGAAAAATATCGAAAAAAGTTTTGTGATGACTAAAACATACTAATTTTTTTTTTTTTTTTTTTTTTTTTTTAAGGAATTTTTTCTTTATTATCCAAAGAAAGCTTTTCAAGTTCACTTCCACTTGACTTCTTTTTTACAGTTAATAAGATTTGAAAATAGAAGTGAAATAGATCCGAGATAATACCTCTTTACTCTATAATGATACCTCTTTATATCGAAACTGGTTTAGAGGAAGTAAAATCAGGTTGATAAACGTACATGATGTTATTTTAATCGAAGTAAAAAATAAAAAAATAATAAATAAATATATAATGATAAAAAAATAAATAAGAAAATAAATAAATAAATAATAATAATAATAAAATTATTTTATTGAACAACGTGTTTAAAGAAGAGATTTTTTCTTTTTTTCTTTTCCGAAGTTTTAAAAGAGATCCACAATTCTCCTTAATAGCACAAATATATTGGCACAAATGTACAATTTATAAGTAACTTCATATAAACAGTTCTAAAATCCTGTAATTTCTAAGGTTCTGCTTGTTCCATATAGACTAACTTACATAAAAAAAATTTGCATGATTTTAAAAATTTAATAACCTGTAAAAATATACAGAAATATATGTTACCTTTTAAAACAATTCTATCATTGAAATCCAAATTATCCCCCCCCCCCCCCCAAAGGGGAAAGCGATACCCACACATGCATAATTTTTTTTTTTTTTTACTTGTTAACTACTGCTATTATCAATAATTCATATTAATTTTACAATCACATGTTAAAAATAAGTCTCATTATGTACATTTATATGAAAGTTTGTCCTATACTGCCATGTTAAAAATTGCGATTACAGCGCCACCTGCTAAGCGATTGATCCCCAAATCTAATAAGCCCCAGTTTATGTTAGGGTCCAACTAAATACCAAGTTTGGTTAAATTTCGTTCATTGGTTCGTGAGATACAGCGTCCACAAAATTCGTGATATACACACACACACAGACAGACATTTTCTAAAAACTATCAACTCATGTTCAGGACATCCCAAAACGTGTAAATCCATCCAAAACCGGATTTCGAAAATTTTCACGAATATAGTACTTTCTCTATATTACATGTAGAAGAAAGTAACAAATATATATGAAAAGTGTGGATGTGTGCTTCAATAATTTTGCTGTCGACTGTGGAATGTTCATATGGGACAATTTTTAAAGAAAATAAAATCGTTTAAAACCACGCATAAATATTAAACTTTTACTTTCAAATTTGCACTTATTTGAATTATTTAAAATTCGAATGCATGTATTGGCTTAATAATGTACTTACTTAAATGGCAATAATAAATGGCTAATTTATAAACTGAATTGTTTGTGAAACAATACTATTTTGTCGACAGATTTCTTTCAAAAACTATTTAAAGAAAATTAAACATAATTTATATCAGATTATATGAATAAATAATACATATAATGGAATAATTTTTAAAGAAAAAAAAAATCTTTGAAATCAAGTAAATCATACTTTTACTTTCAAGTGTGTATAACCTATTTGAATTATTTAAAATTCGAATGCATATATTCGCTTAATAATGTAATTAGTTAAATGCCACTAATAAATGGTCGGTTTATAAATTGAATGATTTATAAAACTATGCTATTTCTTTGACAGATTTCTTTCAAAGACTATTTAAAGAAAATTAAACATCATCTATATCAGATTATATAAATAAATAATATATATAATGGAATAATTTTTAAAGAAATAAAATTCTTCGAAATCAAGTATAAAAATCATACTTTTACTTTCAAGTGTGTATAACTTATTTGAATTATTTAAAATTCGAATGCACATATTTGCTTATTAATGTAATTAGTTAAATGGCAATAATAAATGGTCGGTTTATAAACTGAATGATTTATAAAACTATGCTTTTACTTTGACAGATTTCTTTCAAAGACTATTTAAAGAAAATTAAACATCATATATATCAGATTATATGAATAAATAATACATATAATGGAATAATTAAAAAAAAAAAATCTTTGAAATCAAGTATAAAAATCATACTTTTACTTTCAAGTGTGTATAACCTATTTGAATTATTTAAAATTCGAATGCACATATTTGCTTAATAATGTAATTAGTTAAATGCCAATAATAAATGGTCGGTTTATAAACTGAATGATTTATAAAACTATACTATTTCGTTGATAGATTTCTTTCAAAGACTATTTAAACACCATCTATATCGGATTATATGAATAAACAATAAATATAAAGGAATAATTAAAAAAAAAAAATTCTTTGAAATCAAGTATAAAAGTTATACTTTTACTTTCAAGCGTGTATAACCTATTTGAATAATTTAAAATTCGAATACACATATTTGCTTAATAGTGACGTGATAATCTTCGAAGGCAAGCCCTCCAAGCTGCATCTATGCATACGAATGATTTAAGTCTCTAAAAAGTATTGTCTTTCCAAAGATATGCTTTTTCCTGTCATGGTGTTCGATGATATAGAATTTTCTGCAATCGCCCATCTTCACCATTTAGAATTTGAGGACATTATGTAGGAGTGCATTATCCGTGTTCGAAGTCACTTTTTTAGAACATCGAACAAAAAAGAAGATGCGTTCAAGGAATCAGTGTAGGTTTTAGGAAATTGTGTTTCATGGTATTTTTTGCATGTCGATTTAGATTTTGGAGGAAGATCCGCAGTAAAAACCTACACAGTTTTCTCCTCTTCGATGACCCATTAGTCTGTTAAAGAAGTGGGTCAAAAACAAGAGCTAGAAAGTTTGTTGACATCTATCTTTCGTAGCTATTTGTAGACAATGGGTTGTTATG
The DNA here is from genome assembly GCA_963930645.1 of Salticus scenicus. Taxonomy (NCBI): domain Eukaryota; kingdom Metazoa; phylum Arthropoda; class Arachnida; order Araneae; family Salticidae; genus Salticus; species Salticus scenicus. The sequence goes on from OZ005660.1 coordinate 28,332,555, forward strand.
ATGCTAAGGATAATTTCTGGTTTAGAAACTAGTGTTCGTAATTTAATGTTTATTTATCTGTTTCTGTGAAAGAAGAGGCATGTCAATCATAGTTTATTTAGGTGTCATAAAAAAGGAAAGTAAAAAAATGAATCCTATTTATTTATTTTTAAGTATTAGTAATAAAAATAAATTTCTGTGCAAAACAGAACTTAATTTAATAAAACAGGACATTAAAAAAAAAAATCTGTTCTTCCATATAAAGGCATGCGATAACTGTGTTATGATCTTTAACAACGGTTACCATATTCATTTCTCAAAATTTCATTGGTGCAGTTTTAGTATAGGACCCCCTTGGTAATTTAATTTTTCTTGCCATTTTGACGGCGAATTAAAATGGCGATCGCAGTTGTGTAAGTAAACATTTTGACGAGGAACGTCCGAACTATTGTGCTACCACGTTTCCTAAAACTGCCAGTGAGGACTAATCCAGTTTCTTGGAGGGGTGCCAAATTGACCGAAAGAGGTTGGGATTTGGAAAACATCCAGTCATTCGGCGCTGTCTTATCACTTATTTTCTTTCTATCACCCCTATTTTAACACTGGACTCGTTGTGCCAGCATTTGCGCAGAGGCTTCGATGGTTTCCTGAAGTGTGGTCGAAGAATACTTCGGTACCATATTTCAGGTTTCGCCAAGGAACCCTGTACTAAAGTTGGTCTATTTCTTTAGCACAATTTTACTCAATTTTATTTTATTTTATTTTATTTTATTATTTGAGCACGAAGGGGAAAAGTTTTTTAATTGATCGAAATATAAAGAAAGAAAAAAAAAAAATGTTCCCCAATTTAAATAAATGAAATTTGTTATGCTTTCTATACTTTTCTAGATGGTGAAACGATACTAGGAATATTATAAATATTACGAATTCTCTGTATTTGGAGAAATTTTAGCTTGATTTCCTAGAGTTGGTTATAAACCGAGTTTATACTTACTAAAACTCGCCTATTAATTTCATATTTATTTGCAGAGAATTTTTAAATAAGTTTGACCACGATAATACAAGAAAACGCTCTAGAATTCTAATAGGGGTTTTTAGAACTCGCTAGCAAAGGGAACTAGACTTTGTAAGGACGACATAAAACTATTTTTACTAGAGTCACAATTTAGTTTCTAAATGTGAGTCACAGATTCCCCCCCCCTGCCCCCCGGTGTGTATTCATTTATTAGATATGTCGAATAAGTTTGCATTATCTTAAAATAATTTTAGTTAAATATATTATTTTCTTGTCTTTTACAGGTTTGTGGATGGTCAATAGAACTAAAGAAATGAAACAAAAAATACTTATACTAAGTTTTTTGGTGGCGTGTATTTCGCTATGCACAGGTAATTAATTTTTTAAATATGGTACAAAAACATAAATTAAGTGTATTTTATTTCAGAAGCTCTGGAAAGAAAATTATTAAATGAGCTATTAAATACTTCTCTTCATTTAAAACTATTTTCATTTAAATTCAGATATCTATTTTTAAAGTATTAACTGTAAAAATATAATGTGCCTCAGATTTTTTTTAAGTATTTTAGTTAACATATTTTCCACATACAGAAAAATATAGGTACATTATTTTATGCAAAGCATATAATGCTCATTAACGTACTTTAAAGTTTTAGGCATGTTTTAAATAACAACTTAATATTTATTTATCACTGAATGAGAGGAATTGGTTTTTAACCCTCTGACAGACTTTGAAAAGGACAAAATTGTAATGTTGTTCTTCAATGAACAATTTTTACAATGTACTAAAATAATGCTTATTTCGATTTGAGATTAAAAATGTTTCTATGTATTTGAAGATAGATCTGACGACTATTATTTATGACCTCCCTATTTTAAAAACTGCTTAAAAATCCATAATTATGTAATTTTGACTTATAAGTGTATTGTGGAAAGAACAAAAAACCAGTGAATAGATTTTTTTTTCCGACTGAGTGAAAATAATGCCTGGACCGGGAGTCGAACCCCGGATCATTGACTTACAAGGTCAAGGCTCTTCCAATTGTAAGTCAATGATCCGGAGATCGACTTCCGGTCCAGGCATTATTTTCACTCAGTCGGAAAAAAAAAAAAAAAATCAATAAATATAATTTTCTTCCAATAAGTTGATTGTGTGATTTTAATAAAAAAAAATTGCAGTGAATAGATATTTTCATCAGTGGCGGTGAGGTAGTTAAAATTGCAATGCGTAACAATTTCTATAAAAATGCTCAAAGACTTTATTAGTAAAATTACGTTAATTGTAAGAAAAAAAAAAAAAAAAAAATTCGTTGAAACAGCAAAAAATTTTGCTAAATTAATCACATTTTTCCTTTGATATATATCATCCCCTTCGTGGAGGAGGATCAAAACTCAGAGTCATGTCTCCAGAACTGACTTAAGGGTAAATCCCAGACCATTATCAATTGCCCACCGTGTAGCACTAGTGCGACGTAAAACCCACTTTACCTGAACCTTTGATTATTAGAATCGAAAGAAGTACATCGTTCGCTCATTGGCTGTTTACAGAGAGATCTATGACGTAACTTGACGGACTATCCAGTGACATTAATTCTTTTTCAATCATATTCTTTTGGTCAACTGAAGCAAGTTGGTTTAGTTAAGTGCACTAAATTATTATTAAAATAACAAAATAAATCTACAAAATCAGTTAATAGAATAAATTTGGTTTTCCTGACAAAACATTATAACAGTGTACAGCCTATGGGCTGCAATTAAAGATATATTGATAGCTGAAAATAACTTTGATTGTTTTTAACAGTAAAAGGAGTTCAGTTTAGTGAAGATATTTATTGAAGTACTTTGAAATGAATTTTATTTTTTTTTAAACCAAAATTTTTGTCCAAAATTCTAGAAAAATAAAATAAATAAATAAATAAAATAACTACAGTAATTTCTGGTAGATAACCCGCAGGTTAGATGTATCATTTCTTCACCAGAAATTTTATTTAATAGAGAAATCTATACCTTTTCGAAGGAAGAGCTCGTACAAATATACATTTATTTATCAATTGAAATTTCTGATGCAAAACTGGATTATATAACCTGCGGGGTATCTACTAGAAATTACGGTAGATAGAAATCATGAGATAGCGCCAACTTTTTTAAGCAAAAATATTTTATTTATGTAGATTTTGATTTATTCTAGTAACTGATTTTGTAGATTTGTTAAACTAACTATAAAAATAACAAATTTCCTTAAAAAAAAAAAGAAAAAGAAAAATCAAATTAAGAAATTAACTTAAGAAATCAGTCACAAACCATAAATTTTTGTTATTAATTTAAAGTGTCTTGATAAAATTGTTATTATCTATTTAATTTTCAAATGATAAACAGCGATTTATTGAAATTTTGAAATTTATCTTCTTCTAGAAACAAATTTATTCTTTTACGAAATAACTTCAAGCAATGTTAATTTATTTTCGATTTTTTATTTTCAGCTGATACTGCAAAACCTTGGTTTTGGAATTCTACTACAACTTCAACTGATTCCCTGACAGCAGATGAAGGAGAAAAAAATACTACTTTAACTACTGCTCCACCAAAAACCGCAACAGATGCACCAAAAAAGAACGAAACTGTAGAATTTTCTCCAGTTTTCCTTGATGGCTTTATTCCTTCAAATATAACAAGTGGAAGAAGTGCAAGTGCAGTTTTGACAGATCTCTTTTCAGATAATTTTGCACCAGCTAATGTTACAAGGGGTAGAAGCAACAAAGCACTGAATTTAGATTTATTGGGAAATTTCAGAGAAGGAAGGATCATGAACGATGATCCAGGGAACAGAAGAATAAATCTGCAAGGTTTCATTCCAATCGTGTCTTTTTCTGCAAAAGAAGAAAGCGATGATGACAAAAAATCCTTAGCGAAAAGCCCTAAACGACTAGAAGAAGATTTATATTACAATGGACCTTATCCTCCAATACCAATTGATAACGAAGAACAAACCAAATCTCAAAATTTCTTCATTGAATCGTCAGATTCTTCCAAAAATAACAGATTAGGTTATGAAAAATCAGTTGATTCTACTAAACAGGACAGATTTGGCACACGAATACAGGAATCGAAACATGTAAATAATGATTTTTACATTCCTCCACCTCAAAATTCTCAACCGAACAAGGATAGATTCGTCATTGTACCAGATAAAGAAGCTGTAAGGTACCTATCTGCTGAAGAATATCATAAAAGACCGACTTATTCGGATTCTCCTGCAAAATATCCTTCTGATAATTATGGAAAATACAATCCGGATAATCAGAAATCAGAATCGCAAGGCGCAGGACATTTCATAGTTTCCTCAAAGCCATCTAAGGCTGATGATGACGATCAATACGTACAAGCTGGCCCGTATCCACCACAACCATTGCCAACAAATGAAAGACAGCCAACTAAAGATACAACTGCAAAACAATACGGAAAGCAGTATGACCAAGAAGGAATTTATGAATTGCCAAATGGCAACTACATCATCAATAATCAAGACGGAAATGATGAAAAATGCATTTGTGTGCCGTTTTATCTTTGCAGAAATGGATACTTGAATAATTACGGAAGATCTTTAGAGAAAGACCTGCCTATCGACGAAAGATCGGCAAGAAAGATTTCTAAAAGAAGTACAGGTAACAGGGTAAGTTTGTGTTTTGCATACTAAGAAAGAATTAAGAATATTTTTACAATTTAAATTGTTAATACATCGATAAGTGTTAGTATACGGTTTTTCATTAATAAAAAAATGCTTGCTCTAAATGCATTTTCAATATTGTAACTTTAGTCTGATCAACTAGTATAGAATCTAAAATGCACAAAGTAACTTCCATTAAATCCTTCGCTTTTGTTTTATCTAATACAATGCTAAAACATGTGATAATGATCTTTTATATTTGTAAAAGATAAAATAAAAAGGATACGGTAACAAGTATATCAAAAGCGTATGTTACAATAAGATAGTTTTAATCTTTCGTAGATTATTCGAATTTTAATTATATATATATACATATACAAAAGAAATATACTATATACGAAAGATAGAATTGAAAAATGAAAAATGATAGAAAAATGTCGGAATCATTTGTGTCAATTAGTTTTAACGGTAATTTATGCATATAGCTTAATATATATATATATATATATATATATATATGAAATTATAATATATGTTTTCAGTCATATAAAATTTGAAAATATGTAAAAAAAAATAACTATACGAGACGAAAAATAACAAACTTAGGAGAAAATTAATAAATGAGAAACAATTTATAAGCAAAACTTACTGCAAAAACGTAAAATAAATGATTTAAATTGTCAAAAAATGCCCCGCATGACTTGAGACATACGTGTGGGGTTAAAGCATGCTTTTAATTGATCAAAACTCTCCCCCTAGGCAGACAGTTTAATAAAAAAGCACATATATGGCTAAGTTAAATATGGATAAAATAAAATGAATAAAATAATATGGAACAGACAAAAAACTTATATGGATTAGGCAGAAAATTGATCAAACATTTACACAAACAGCAGCATGTATTTCATAAGATCTCCAGCGAGACAACTAACCAAAATACGAAACAAACGAGAATATATTACAACGCCATCTATATTAAATTAAAGAAATTAAAACAATAAATAAAGTTATTATAGCTAAATTTAATCGAAAAATAAGGAATATTTAAAAAGGAAAATTAAAAAAATCATTTATATTTCAAATGTTTTAAATATTTTTCTATAATATAACCATGTAAAAAATCTATGAAAAAAGTATCTCTCTTAAAAGTATATACATATGTATGTAAATGATTTATATGCGTGAAAAGTACGATAAAAAAAAAAAAAAAAAAAAAAAAAAAAAAATGAAAAGAGCATTATTAAAAAAGATTTAATATCTCGTGATAAGATTATTTTAGTCTTTCAATTTTCTTTTAAAATAATATTCGCAAAATAATTGAAAAATACACGAGGAAAACTGTATTTTTTCTTTTTTACTTAACGCATAATTATGCAAAATGGCATTCTCTAAGTGAATAATCGAAATCTATAGCAATTTGCAATTTGAAATATTTGTTGTTAATTTCACTTTCTAACATGTAATTTTTTTTATAATTAGACTGAAGAAGACGATGAATCATCGACACTTCCCCCTTATACTGAAGATATCATGGCTCGAATGATAGGCCTTGGTAACGTGCAAGACAGCTGTGGCTTGTTAAGACGCTGTTGCAAAGTCCCCTCTAGAAGAGGATCACCAGGTGGATTGCTGCCTTTCAGCCCTGACAATTATCCAATTCCACAACCTGACCTCAGCAATTTACCACCTGGCTTACTTCCACCAGGAATCTCCATTCAGACAGTTCCAGGAAACCCAGAACAGGCCTACATTGTGAATCAAGGAGGATATCCTGGTAAATACAATATATTGCTACTTTTCTACATACTTCTACAAAAGTTAATAAATGAATAATAATATAGTTTTAAAAAAATTAAAGAACACGCTTTTATAGAAATGTGAACTAAAAAACACAAAATATCTATCTTAGTATTAAAATGCAGGGTAAGAGAAAATCGTGTGAGTGACACACCATAATATTTACATACATTTAAATCTTTAATTAAAATAATTTAGAATTAAACAAAAACCATTTTTTAAATATCTCCCTTGACTGGGATCGAACGCTAGACCTTTAGGTTCGTAGCGCGGAGCTATACCTCAACGCCACGCAGTTCACGTAGAGAAAGTCTTTTTTTACAATATCGATTTTTTGTTTGCTACCAGAGCGGTTACAGACACACAAACATACATACAAACATACATACATACAGGTGAAGCTAATAAAATCGTGTTAATAAAAGAAAAAATGTATATTTCTTCCTTTAATTTCTATATATATATATTTTTTTTTTTCCGCAATAATTTCAGCTTAACCCCTTGAACTGAAATGACGAGTCCAGCTCGTCATGAATTTCCCGACACTAATTATGTTCTTATATGTATATATAACAATAAACATTCATATAAATGTGTGGAACAAATGTTATTTTTAATAATAACAAATTATTTGAGCAACAAAGCCGTAAGTTTCTATATCAATCCCTCCTCTTAAAACTAAGAAAATTAAATTGTCTGCATGAGCAGTGCTGACTGAAAATAAATTGCAGTTCAAGGGGTTAATCAATATTTTTGCTTACAATTTCGTATGACACAAGAAAAACAAATCATTTTAGAATGTGAAGGAATTCAAAATTAATCGCAGAATCCTCTGTTGATAGCTTTAACCAATTTTTCTACCATCTATATTATCAGAGCTTTGTATCCTGGGTTTAAAAACACAGATTTAAAAATCATGGTAAAAACAATATAACATTATCTATAAAAAATAAATAGATAATACACTTGTTTCATGTTAAATATAAAACACATATTATTAGCTAAAACTTTTCAAAAAAGTCATAATTTTATTTCAAACTTTTCCTGTTTTAATTAAATTGATATTTTTATTATTACACGTGAAGAACGACTTTTCTCATATGAAGTCAAACTTAAGTGCGTAACCATTTTATTATCTAACAAAAATTAGATTTCAAAACCTTTCTCATCTCAACATGATTACATAGGTAAAAAATTGTAGACGCCAACATAATAAAGTTATTATTATACATCACAACATGTGAATAACCTGTTGATTGGGAAAAATACATATCACTAGATAAACTTTACTTTCTTTAAAGTATTTAAACAATTTAATAAAAGATTATTTAATTTATAAATATCTTTTTTTCTAAAATATCTTTTTAATACTTGTTTATATATATATATCCTTGTAAAATGATTATTTTCTTCACCAGGTCATCCACAAGAACAGCAGATTATCATAGTACCCCAAGAAGTTCCACGTCCACAACAAAATCCTCACAGAAGACCCAGACCTGTTCGTCCTCCTGCAGTCCACATTCCCCAACCAATAAGACCTCAGTATCCATCTACCATTCGTCCAAATCCAAATCGTTCAATCAGGCCAATTTATCCCCAGAGGAGACCTCAACAACCACAACCAATTTATCCTCAAGAGCCAGTCTATCAGCCTCAACCAAGTTATCCCAAACCTCAACCAGTTTATCCCCCACCAAATATTAGACCACCAAAGCCTTTATATCCTCAACCAGATTACACTGATGTGCAACCACAATTGCATCAAGGACAATGTGGTGCCAGAAATGGATTCGGTATTCATGGCAGAGTAAATAATTTGCAATATTCTGATGATGCTTCCGAATTTGGAGAATATCCATGGCAGGTAAGGGAACAATCAATGATTTATAAATAAAATGTAAACATTCCAGAATATATTAAATATATATTACTAAATATATAAATATAATACTAAATTTAAGGTTAAAAGGCAGAAAAAAAAAGCTTTATTTTATTCTTCGTACAGAAAAAAAAAAAAAAAAAAAAAATGTCTACAGATGAGACATATACAGTAACCGCCGCTTAATAAAATCACTGGTTAATAAAATCAGCCGCTTAATCTGATCAAATTGCCAGGTCCGGAATCAAATCAATGCAAACCAATATTAAAACTGCCGCTTAATAAAATCAGCATCGCCGGTTAATAAACTCAAAAAAATTTCTTCAGCAAAAATACCATTTATGCACGCTGAGCAAATTCTTATTTACACTGTGAATTTTAATTTTTTAAATAAAAAAGAAATTAAATACAGAAATCCCTCCGTTATCTCTTTTTGTCGAAAATTTTACATTTGCAACAATAAAATACGTCTCATCACTTGCTTTAGGAATAATTACAAGGAATGTATTCTTCAATGCATAATAAATTACAAATTTGATTTAATTCGCCAGGGATTTTTATATTTAATTTTTAATTATTAAAAGACAATTTCCAATTCTTATTCTGAAATAACTAAGAAACAAGATGCTTAAATGGAAAATCTTTAAATTTTAAAGAAAGGCGTGAACTTTTAGTAAAGTAATGATGATTTTACTCAAAGGAAAGCGCATCGAAGCTTGGGACGCGTTTAATTCTCTTATTTTAAAGGAACAGTTAAATAATTATTTGTTAAAAATTAATTAATACTATTTATTAATTCCATTATTTGGTATCTTTTGAGAATTCTTTTCAAATTCAGGGAAGTAACACCTTTTTCTCGTGTGCAGGTGTGCTCACCGGATATAAAAATCAGCCGCTTAATAAAATCACTTTTGCTCAGAACGAATGTGATTTTAATAAGCGGCAGGTACTGTATTAGCAAAAAACAAACAAACTTTTCCTTGTACTTTTTTTCATTATAACTGAAAAACACTCTTTTATTATCAATGTTATTTTTATTAATTGCATTTTTCGAAGGACAGGGAGAACAGGAAGAAACCTAATTTTACAGGAAGAAACCTAAATTAATATTCTTCGTGTTAAGATTAAAAAAAAAAAAACCTAAATAATTACCATGTGTTATACTATTTTACAATTATTTTCTGATTTATTGTACTTTTTCTATACCAAATGTAAATTTTTATATTTCAGGCTGCCATATTGTTGAAAGTTGGACCAGGAAACAACCTTTTCGTATGTGGAGGTACTCTGATTTCTAGCACATGGGTAGCAACAGCAGCTCATTGTTTAAAAAAGTAAGTTTTATTTATTTGTTTATTTGAGTATTTCATGATTGACACTTTAGAACGGATATTATATTCATTCAGTGTTGGGCATAATTGATTAAAAAGTAATTGAATTACAATTAAATTACAATTATAATTATTTTACTGTCAATCAATTAAAAATTAATTGATTACAAATAAATTGAATTACGTATTCAATTCATTTGTAATAATTCAATTTATTTGTAACCAATTACTTGTTAATCGATTGACTGTAAAATAATTATAATTATAATTTAATTGTAATTCAATTACTTTTTAATCAATTATGCCCAACACTGTATTCATTAAATATCTAGAAATTTTCACACAATAAAGATATATATGTATTTCAAATGAGTAATTTATTCCTCTTCCTTTTTAAAAAGTATCTCAAAATCAATATTTAACTTATAAAATTAAATAATGGAAGTGTTTAAAAAAATATCTCTTTAACTGATGCTTCAAAATAAAATATTAGAGATGTAATAAATCATAATTTAAGTTTAATGCAATATTACAATAAATAATTACGTAAATATACCACATTATTATTTTTAAATATATTAACAGTATATCGTGAAATTTATTATTTGTTTCTTGAAGCCACGTCACCTATAAATCAATAGAAAACAAAAGAGAATAATATGCTTAATCAAAAATATCAAAATAAGAAGAAAGCAACTTATGAGGAAACAGAAGAACATTATATAAAAAGGAGAAATACATAAATAATATAAATAAAAACTGATTAAAAAAAAAAAAAAAACGTTCTATGTATAAACATAAAAAATTATATGAATGAAACAAATTCAATGAGTAAAGAATAAAATGTTGCAAAAGAGGATAGAAATGAATGGAGCTTTGAAGGGTTTAATTATAGCCTCCTAAACTAGATGCCTGTCGCATTGCTCGTAAACTTGGCAACAGTTGAAGCGGTTGACAGCGCCACCTGGTACAGATTTCGTGACTTTTTGATTCAATTGTCACCAATAACTTTAAGAAGTGATATATGATATATATAATCGACGTTTCTTTGATTCTATTCGCCTTTTCTCTATATCAAATCCCACTTTTAAAAATTATTGGTGGCTGTTGAATAAAATAGTCGCGCAATCTGTCCCAGGTGGCGCTGTCTACCGCTTCAACTTTTGCCAAGTTTAAGAGCAACGCGACAGGCATCTAGTTTAGGAGGTTATGGTTTAATGTAATAAAAATATTTTCACTCCAGTTTATTTTTCATAGTATTTAATTTATATTTAATCTATAAGATCTTAATCATTTTTTTTTTTCACAGGCACAATGCTGATGAATTGAAAGTTCGTCTTGGCGACTGGGACGTACACAGAGATGATGAGTTTTATCCCTACGTTGAAAAGTACGTAGTGGAAGCTGTTGTCCATCCAGATTTCTATCCTGGTAACTTACAAAACGATCTGGCATTATTGCGATTGGAATCACCTGTAGATCCCAGTTTACCACACATTTCACCAGCTTGCTTGCCAGAACTTAACGAACGGTTCGAAAATCTCAGATGCTGGGTTACTGGATGGGGAAAGAATGCATTTGGTAAGCTGAAAGAACTATTTTATTTGTAATTATTTTTACAATCGGTACTTTTTAAGGAAAAATTATTTTACTTGAATCATTTTACTTGACTTGACTTTTTTCCAGTATTTCAAAGCTATGTCTTTATCAGATCAATATATCTGTACGATTTGGTTAGTTCATAAAGCGTCAAAGTATAAAAAGTGAGATACTATGATGAACTAGTGTCGTAGCATTTAGTGTATGTTGCTTTTCTGTACAGCTAAAACATGATAGCCTTGACGAACATGCGTTACTGTTTGGACTTAGCGTACAGATAACATGCTTGATAAAAAAAGAGGCGATTACGAAGTATATTTTGAATTTTTCACTTTAACATAATGAATACAAATGAGATAAAATACATTTTATGTACTACATTTAAAATAATCTTTCCACAATTTTATCCTGAGTTTAGGAATGGGCAATACGCAGCGACATCGTCGGTCTGAAGAGCCATGGACGATATAATGTGTCCTTATCATTTTTTAAATATATGCATATATAATAAAATACTAGGCGAATTTTTTACCTTTGTAAACACAAGGATTGTGAAATCCATACAGTAATATTGATCAATTTTTAAATCTTTGTCAATACAAGAGTCACGTAAATAACCTTTCATTCTAACTTAGTCACGTATGCTAGAGCTAGTCGATATTTTTTGAGATTTTGAAAATTCTCTCTATTAATGTAAAATTTAACATTTAGATAAACATATTATATTACCAAACCCCTGAAAATTTTTCGTACTTCATTTCTTTTCTTATTTACTTTTAAAATTTGAACCTCATAAATCTCATACAAATTCTCCCACCCAATTTAAACTTTATTTGATTAGAGATCAAATTATTATTAGATATAAATTAATATTGTGGGATGAAATACATATGATAGTTAAACCAGAATCATTCAAAGAAAGGTTTTGAAAATGAAATTCATATTTGATGAGCCAGTTTTCATGCATACAGGCATATTTATTGCATTTAAATTAAATATGAAAGCGTAGTCAAAAGAAAAGTAAGGATTTCAGTATTTTAGAAGAAAAATATTTATAGTTGTTTGTATATTCAGCCGTTTTTAATTACACAAAAATTATTAAACATAACATGGTGCTCATTTAAAATGTTTTGGCAGATTTTTGGCTCATCTCCATCCTAAAATTAACATTGGTTTCTGTGCCATGTACATTCGCGTAATATATATATATATATATATATATATGCGTGTGTGTGTGTGTGTGTACAGGGTGATTCAAAAGTCACAGAAAAAATAAAAATTATATTATTCAAAAAGTATTAACTGTACACTGTTAAAAAAATGCAACTTTGCTGCCAGAAATTCTCTATAATTACAGAAAAATACGTTTTGTCAACGTAATTTTTCCGTAATTAACGAATTTTTTTCTCAAGTTACAGAGAATTTCTGGCAGCAAAGTTTCATTTTTTTAACGATATAGCATTATGTGGTTTTCACTGAAATGCACAGAAAAACATGGGAATTCTTTTAGGCAACAAAAAATTTATTAACAAATTAGTTTAAATTTTCTTCTTCAAGCGGCGTTTTAATTGCAAAATTACTTTTTTACATTGGCAACATACAACAACGTAACTAGGTCTGTAAGTGCTCAGCGTAAAGGCCATTATTCATTAGAATGGCAGTACCTTGCGCATTAGAAATTCTCCTAAAAAAACTTCAACATTTGAAATATGGCATCATTTAATCAGACAAATCAGTTTAAAATGTGAGAGGATTACTGCAAATACAGGGTGTTATGTTGGTGTAAAGTATAACTAATATTTTTTCTTATATATATATATAAGAAATGCTTCTCTGTACATTTCAGTGAAAACAGCGAAGAGCTCCTATCAATACTTTTTATGAATAATAAATTTTATATTTTTTCTACAACTTTTGGATCACTCGGTATATATATATATATATATATATATATATAGATAGATAGATAGATAGACAGATAGATAGATTTCATTGAAACGAATGCAATTTCGCATGTCACGGCTAAAGTTGAATTTCTGTTTCTGTTTCTGTGTGTCTCATTCATAGTACACCCTGAGGATGTTCATAGGATGTGTTTTCATCCTCTGGATATCCTGAAGATATCTTCTGGAGAAGATGTGCTATTAGGGTACTTACGCTAATGATGAATTGATTAACAACATAATATTAAACAAATAACAATAATAATAAAACAACAGATATGAGAGAGCAAACTACTTCCAAATCAGTTAGCTTTAGTTGGATAAGTTCATTTTTATAAATAACTTGAAAAGGGAACTAATTTTGCATCAAAATGTTTCATTAATACATAAACTCTTTGTTCTGTTCGTATCAAACTCGAAGTTTTTAATAAAGTAGGCTTTTCATTAGAATTGTAAGATTAAGAAAATTGGCAAAATAAATGTCTTACAAATTGTGATTTAAATAAATTCGCCATAGCTTTATCATGGAATTCTTTTATTATTATTATTTTAATTTTCCATGCAATTATCGAAATTTTTTTTGAAATCACTAATAGTCTTCTATAAAAATTATAAATAATTTTTAAGCAGTAATTAAGGTGAAGCTTTGACTGCAAAATATCTCTAAGGTTTTATAGAAATAATTAATTTAGGATTAATAACTTAAAAAAGAATTTCAAGGTGATCTAAAAAAATTTTAACACATTATTTTACCGTTTTATGATTCTTTATGTTACCAAAAATAAATAAATAAATAAAAATAAATAGATAAAATAAAATAATATATATATATATATATATTTATATATAAATTAGAAATTTTTTACCAGTAATAATAATAATAAAAAGTGAATACTAAGAGAGAATCTGTCTTCTTTCTTAGGAGAACAAGGTGAATATCAAAGCGTATTGAAAGAAGTTGATGTCCCCATGCTCGGACATAAAGACTGCGAATACAGGCTAAAACAAACAAGATTAGGCCGCAGCTACAACCTTCATCCTGGATTCCTTTGTGCTGGTGGTGAGCCAGGAAAGGATGCTTGCACGGTAAGGATATGAAATGTTATCGCATTAAAAACCTTTCTTATTTAGTTTAATGCCGAAAACTTTAACCCTATCATTCCCAATTTTTCCCCTCCATAAAACAATAAATCTTATATTTAGTCATAAATTTATTTCAAAGGTAATATATATAAATATTTTTTTTTAACCTTTTCATTCTCAAATTTTTGCATCAGTAAAACAATAAATCTTATACTTAGTCATAAATATATTACAAAAGTAAATAATAATAATAATAATAATAATAATAATAATTTTTGAAAATAAGAGTGATGTCTGAGTACGAATGAACATAGTTAACAAAACTACCAAGATGTGTTTATTTGTAATTAATATAACCAATAATGCCATTTAAAATCAACTTTTCAATAAATAAAATTATCAAAATTTTGAAATAAATACATGTTACAATTAATTAAAATACAAATTATAAACGTTAAAAAATAAAATGAAAAATATCTGAAACAAATACTTCCCTTAACCCTTTATATCCCAAATTGCCTTATTTTTGGAAAAATAGTTTGAAACTTTTTTATTACATTTTTTTATGCATGAGAAACATCTCAATGAAATCCTGTAGTAAATGTAAATGAAATCCTGTAGTAATGTAATCCTGTAATCCCAATGAAATCCTGTAGTAAATTTAGGCTATATTGAGGAATTTTTTTGATGGGACTTTAAAGTCCCGGTGGGATACAAAGGTTTAAGAGCAGAAGAAGTGAGAAAATATTAATAAATATAATGAACACATATATGAGACATAAGTGTATTGGCTCATGATACGTGGCTATGTAATCCATGTCATGAATTTGCTGAGAGCATCTACCACCAGTCGTCTGTAGCTGTCTTGAGCCAATCTGTCTTGATAGAAGTCCAGTTTCTCATTTTGAAGCCTTGATCAATACCACAGTAACACCTCTATCTCACAACCTGAAACACCATCCCAACTGCTGATTGTAAAATGATTAGAAGGCATCCTGTGAATTTCAGTCTCCTCAGGTCCCGGAAAACTCAACGATTCGGCAGTCGGATAGACGAATGCAGCTGAGAAACAAAAATGAAATAACTTTCTTGAAACACTGGACATAAACATACAAGGCAGGAAATCACTTTAAATAAAAAATATTACTTTATAACATCTTTATAAAACTGAATATTTTAATAGTGTTAGAACTGCACTGTAAAAAATAACGACAGTTTTTACAGCAGAAACTTCTGTAAAGTGAGACTCTTTTACAATGAGCTCTTCCCACCTGACGTCAGAGGTCACATGATAGAGGAAAAACAAATAGCAGACGCAGTCTTGTTTATCTATAGCAATTGCTGAAATAACATATTTTCTATCCTTATTTTCGATCAATCGTATTTAATCTGTGTTATTTTTTTTTTTATACATCATCATTTTTAATCCATTTTATATCATTATTCCTCATCTTTTGTTTGCCGTATACATTTACAATCATCATTTAGTTTATATTTCTTATTGATGTTCGTGAAGAACATATTAAATACTCTGATTTTTGGTACTTATATCATTAACAGTGCAACATCGTACTACGTAAATCCATTTAGACCAGTAACTAAGTTAATTAACTTGTTGTAACACCTTTATGAAATTAAATTAAATGAAAACATTTTATAATCCATAAACATTCCACAAGAACAAGCTATTATTTATTGCTAGATCAGTTAATGTAACAGTTAAACTAAAACATACAAAAATCGATCCTTACAGCTGAAAATAAATAAACACATAAAGTGTTTTTAAAAATTTTTAAATTTACAAATACAACTATTCTACTGTTTACAAATGCACAATATTACTTTTATTTTATTTTGTATTAAATATTAACACTTTTGTTCTTACGAACAATACTTAATTGAATTCGATTCTCAGAATTCAATTCTCAGAATTCGATTATTCGTTTTCCTCTATCACGTGATTGAGCAGACGACGGTGGGAAAAGCCCATTGTTTCTGCTATAAAAACTACCGTTATTTTTTAAAGTGTGTTTCTTTCAGCCCACATATTTATTTCTAAATTTTTTTTTTTTCTTTCAGGGAGACGGAGGTAGTCCCTTAGTATGTGAGAAAAGTGGTACCTGGAAAGTAGCTGGATTAGTTTCCTGGGGCATTGGATGCGGTCAAGCAGGTGTACCGGGCATATACGTAAATATCGCCAAGTACAGGAGCTGGATCGACACCGTAATTGGCAGATATGGATAAACTTGGACTGTTTTTTATTTTGTAAATAAGACTTGGCTTTTATGCCTAGATGCTCCCATTCATGTGATTGTGTCTACTGGTAGACACCGACTTATAACACGTTTCAGATTTTACACATGTACACTGTTATAGATCTAGTAAATATGTCATTAAGTTAGGAATTGTTGACAGGTTAGTACTACGATAAGTATAAAAATTAAATAATCTTACATAAGCATTAAAAAAAGGACTACTTACAGCGCATATTTCAAGATTATTAAAATTTTTAGCTATAAGCACTTTTAAATAGAATGCTGAAAAATGAAAAAACATTTCTTGTGTAGGCGTGAGAATATAGTATATTCACACTTAATAAAAGGCTGATGATATATATTCTTCTAAGAATATATATTCACACTTAATAAAAGATTGATTAATGCTTGCACTAGAAGCGTTCGTTGCTCCTTCTTTCAAATTTTCAGGCCTTTTGCTTTCATATTCTGTAACTGATCTTAATTTATTTTTCTGTTATGTTGTGCATCTTTTGCTTCTATTATATGTGCCAGAAACAGTGGCGTCGCCAGAAAAAAATTCAGGGGGGGGGGGGGGGGCACAACCAGAAAAAATATTTTTTTTTAATAAAATTCTGATAACATAGTTTTAAATTTAAAGAAAAAATGCTTGGTAGAATTTTCCACGGGGGGGGGGGGGGGGGAGGGGGGGCACGTGCCCCCCTTGCCCCATTCTGCCGACGCCCATGGCCAGTAAAGAAAAATTTCTAAAGATATCCTAAAGATAAATTCTATGAAAGCTGTTTTAATATTTTGTATACAATAATAAGTGATAAAAATTATATATTGTTATATGATGAAATCAATGCTTGCATTGCATCATAAAAAATGATTCTACTATATCTAATAATACCATCACATAATGGAAGTTAAAGTTTTCACTATATCTGGGCAATATTAACTAAATGACATATCTACTTTTATTTTTTGTAAGCACCCAAAGCATAATTTTTATATTATTCAACAAGGAAACAATGTATACCAAATTGGTAGACAAAGATCTCTTTGTGCAAAACATTCCAAGATTTTCCTTGTTGTACCACCGTTTCTCAAGAGATGTTCTTGAGTTTTTTATGTCTTATGTTTATCGTGTCATTTTTTTCGTTGATATTTATTTAATTTTTCATTGAAATGTTTTAATAAGATAATAAAAATTGTTATATTTCATCTTGCAAATTTGGCTTTTTTTTTTGCTTCTATGTGTTTGTTTGACATCTATGGTACATCTACAGAGTTGCCAACCAAATTCGGCAAATTGTTAGTACCGCCCATTTTTCTACACCACTTAAGTATTAGAGTAATTCTCTTCAAATATATTTACGATGAATTAAGAAAACAAGTATTCTAAAGATTAAGTGGTGTAGAAAAATGGGCAGTACTAACAATTTGCCGGATTAGGTTGGCAGCTCTGCATCTATAAAACACGTACGTTGAAAAAAAAATCGCTTTTATGTATAACAAAACATACATAAATACGATTTACAGATGCAATTTTTGTCGTAAAAGTTTAAAAATTAATGTTATTAATGCTGCAGACATAGTCTAAAATCAGTTTGAAATTAATGAGTACTACTGAATTATAAAATTATTTCAATATTCTGTTATTTTAAGCAGAATATTTTGTACATTTTCATCATATCGACATGATTATATATACATCTAAGATGCGTACATATGTTTTACATATTTAAATACATATGACAACGCATATTTATCTAACAATGCAAAAATATGTATACATATACAATGCAAGAAATGTACAACACATTTACAATCCATATAATTCAAATAATGTACAAGCAGCACATAGTTCCATTAAAACAAACAATTTGTATACTTCGTTCATAATGTTCTTTCTACTTACACATTAGTTTTAATTATGCACTTTTTACTTTCCGAACACTACAGTGAGGAAAGTATTGTAATCATGTCAAAAATCCGAATTTGAGATTTTGATGTTTCTATATGTTCCGAGGTCCCCTGAGTCCGTTTTCACTATTTTTACGATGATATATGTATGTGTGTGTGTGTGTATATGTGTGTGTGTGTGTGTGTGTGTGTGTGTGAGTGAACACGCTAGCGTCTAAACGCTTTGCTCGAATGAGTTGTAAGTTAGAACGCATGTTGCAAGTCACCGTAGCAAGAACGCTATTGATTTTGGTGGATCTAGCACTTATAGTTTTTTTAAAGGGGCACAAAGAAAAATTCTTTATCATTATGGCCTATGGGGCCAAATTTTTAAAAGTGTGATAGCGTCTAAACACCTTATTAATCTGAGCAAAAAATTTGTACACATATTATTGGTCACAGTTGCACCAACTGTATAGATTTTGGTGAATTTAGCACTTACAGTTTTTTTACAGGGACACAAAGAAAAATTCTTTATTATTATGACCAAATTTTTAAAAGTGCGATAGCATCTAAACGCCTCATTCAATTGAGCTGAAAATTTATATGAATATTATAAATCACTGTTGCACTAACTATAAGCATTTTGGTGAATCTAGCATTTATAGGTTTTTACAGGGACACAACGAAAAATTCTTTATCATTATGATCTATGGGCTCAAAATTCAGTAGCGTTAAATAAAACATCGTGTAATATATGGAGAAAAATACTCAAACACTCTATTATGGTTATCTCTCTTTTGTTTGTTTAACAACTCCTCTTTCTTTACTTTATCTACAAAACTGTTAATTACTCAATGTTCGGAAAGTCGAGTAGAGTCACTCCAGATTTTTTTACTTTCCCTACATACGTAATTAAAATATTGTAATTAGGAGAAAAATTCGTTTGTATCTCTACGTTTTAAGGTTCACTAAGCTCTTTGCTCGAACAAACTGAAACGTATGATTCGTATGTTATAGGTCACCGTAGCACGAACTGTATAGATTTTGGTAAATCTAGCACTTATCATTTCTTTGCAGGTTTTTAGCAATTTAAATAGAATTTTTTCAAGTTTTTATTTGTAAAGTGAAATAAAACTAGTTGGCATAGGTGGACTCTGCTCAGTTCCCCATCATATTTATCTTCTCATAAATTTCTAATGCGAGACATATTATAATCATGTTAAAAGAAGTGAATTTGACCAAAGCTTGATACAGTGACAGAATCAAATCCCCGCCTAATAGGCTATCCACCGTTCACTTCGATATATTTATCTTATTCTAATCTATTAATTTATTTTATCAGGGTCAATTCCGTTGTTTAGTTCTCATGCTACTATTTCCAATGCCATAATCCTCAAAATTCATATTTACTTATATGAAAAATTTACAATTTCGCTATGTTGATAAAATCGTAAATTACGAATAATTTACGAAATTTTCCTAGTAGAATATTGTATTCAATCATGTTCAAACAAATATCATAAATGTAATTTTGAAGTTGTCTAATGTATTTATGATCCTCAAAATGGAAGTTTATGCTCAGTTTTGCCTTATTCTGACCTGTTAAGTAAATCGTAAATTCCGAATACCTTACGAATTTTTTAAATTGGAAAAATCATAGTCTATGATATTCATGCCAGTATCCTAAATAATATTTCGAAAGTGGTCTGACATCTTTACGATGAAAATATCTATCAAAATTGACGTTTCTGTGAAATTTTGCCGTATACTGCCATGTTAAGAAATTCGTAAATTTCCAATAACTTGGGAAATTTTCAAAGTAGCATATTTATAGTTACTGATGTTCATTCCGGCATCAAAACTGATATTTTAAAACTGGTCTGACATTTTTACAGTAAAAAGTTTCCATTTAATGCATGTTTAAGTGAATTTTTGTCCTATTCTCCCATGTTAAGAAAATCGTAAATTTCTAATAACTTACAAAGTTTTTTAATTGGAATGTTGCAAATGAATAGGGTTCTTGCCAGTATCGAAAGTAATATTTTAAAACTGATCTGACCTCTCTGCGATGATTTGTTCATGAGATATCGTGTACACAGACTAACAAACTAACGGACTAACGGACTAACACACTAACAGACACCCTACAGACAGACACCATACAAATTTTGTCATTTTTGGATTCCCCACACCTGAAAACGTGTAAAAAGGTCAGAAAACCGAGGTCGAAAATTTTCACGATTACCTAAGTTCCCCATACCTATGGTATGATGGGGAACTAAAATAGTGATACAATTTTTTAAAAATTTATTTAAATGTAGTGACTAGCAAAGTAAGCAAAGCCAGTAAGTTTTTCCAAAGAACACGTAATTTTCAATTACAAGAACGTTAGCTGGAGAATCGGTTGAATTTTTTTTTTTTTAAATAAAAAATCCTCTTTTAAAAATTCAATCTATAAATCATGTGATTTAATATCTAAAACTAGTTAATTGGAAGGTTCTTAGCACGCAAAGTTGCGAAGCTAGGGGTTAGTTGTAATAACTTTTAGAAAACTGAATATATTTTTAAATGCATTTAAGTTTTCATGTTTATAATTGCCGTTTTGCATATAATACATATTCTTCTATAATATTCATAAAAGAAACATTCGTTAATTTTGTTGATTATCGTACAAAAAATATTTTTTCAAATATTTTTTCCTGTTACAATATGCCTCGTATTTGGGGGCAAATTGTAATAGATATGAGGGAATTACTAACAATACAAATGACGACATTTATTTATTTATTTATTTATTTTTTATCATTCATTTATTAATTAATGAAAAAAAAATGCGATTAATTATTAATAATAAATCATACCTTCTTATTGTAGTAATAATGAATCATATCAAATGAATTACAGTAAAGTAAAGGGAAAATTAATTAACTAATCAACATAGAAGTCAGTCTTAGTCAGAACTGAGGTTAATACAAACAAATGATATATTGCTCCGTCTCATACATTTAACGTGTACCCAAATTTTGCAAATTAAGAGCGTTATACCCATTCTTCTTCTTCAAATAGGCTGTAGGCAACTCCAGAAGTTAAGTTAAATCTCTCATTTTATCAGAATCTGTATCTGGAATCAAAATCATTTTCTTTATATTTTTATCCTAAATTTTTAATTTTTTAATTTATTCTTTTATTCTTTTTTACTTTCTTCTATACTCAACAGAAGAAAATATTGGATTCGTAAAAATTTTCAACCTCAGGTTTTTGATGGATTTACACGTTTTGAGAGCTGTAGAACACGATTTGACCATTTTTAGAAAATGTCTGTCTGTCAGTCTCTGTGTGTGTGTGTGACAAAATTCTGTGGCAACTGTATCTCAGGAATTACAGCACAGAATTTCATACAAATTGGTATGTAGTTGCACCTTGACATAAATTAGCGCCTATGAACTTTTGGTAAAAATTGTCTTACAGGTTGCGTTGTCATCCCGCTTTTTCTAAATTTTTAACATGGTGATATAGGACAAAATTTTGTATAAAAGTGCATAAAGAGAATTATTTTTTAGTAATCATTATGAAATTTACAAGAATTATTTATAATAGAGATAATCAACTGGGAATTTTTTTTTAGTATGTGTAGGAGCCTCGCCACCCCCCTGGGGGGCGAAGTCCCCCCTCGAGGGGAGTAAATTTTAATGAGGGGTATCTTTCAAAAGAGCTCGCCAATTCCTTTAAAACGAATGGTTGAACCATCCATCTGCGATAATTTAAAATAAAGTTATCGATTTTTTTCATTTTTAACAAAAAAAAAAAAAAAAAAAAAAATGTAATATTGACAATAAAATGGACTTGTTTTGGATATTTAGTGTTATACTAGTTCTCTAATATGGAAATCGTCTGCATTATCATGGAAGATAATGTTTTTAAATAATAATTTTAATAAATGATTTTTACTGAGTGAATTTGTAAAGGAAAATATAGAAAAAAGTCTTGTGGTGGCCACAACATACTAGTTTTCCCTTTTCTTTCCTTTCTCTTAATGTTTATGTTACTTTTTGTCTTTCGGCTGATGGGTGTCTTATATTTGTACTTCTGTCTAAGAAGACTCTAGCCAACTCCTATTTATCTTAACCTTTGAAGTTCTTTCAGACTTCTTTTTATAGTTCCTCATTATAAAACAAGAAAAACAAATTAACAGAATAAAGCATAAAATAAATAATTTTCTTCTTAATATTTAAAGAAGAATGTCTAATTACATGAATCAAAACACTAGGGGCAAGTTGTAACATGTTATAACTTGCCCCATCATATGATTTTGGGTATTTTGTTTATTTATAAATATATATAGGGGAGATTCGTGTACCTAGGGCCGCTTTTTTTCCATGCCCAAAAACAGAGCCCTTGACCTGTTTAAAATTATCAAATTGATATGTACATATCATTAGGACTAATTATTTCCAATGGGGATTAATATAAATACCTAAAATAATAAATTCCGACAAATAGAAGGTTTTTTTAAAAAAATTCACTCGTGGTCCTAGGTAGAACACCCTCATTGTACCTAGGGCCAGACCTCATTGTACCTAGGGCCATTCTCTCAAATTTAGATTTCACTTTGTAATGAATAGAAAATAAGCATATAAATATTTATTTTATAAAAGAAACAATATCAAGTAATATATTTATTTATCATTATCATATAATAATTATCATGTTGTTGCCTTAGTATAAAACACGAAAATTTTCACACCCCCCCCCCTTCGATTTCTTTTTTTTTCCTGGAGTGTATCTTGGATTTCTAGATCTCTCTGGTTTTCGGTCACATCTTTTCTTTGATGTGGGAGGTTTTGCTTTAGGTAAAGGTTTTGCTTAGGTTCGTACCTGTTAAAGCATAATACACGAAAAGATGTTAGTTGTTGAAGGTTTCGAAATTTCAACAAGACACGAAACAGAGACTTCTATCATTGTTGGTTCACTTTCTTCCTGGATTTATTATTATTTTTTATTTTTTTAATTTATGGAGGGGTCTTGTCTTTCAGTCACATTTGAACTTAAATATTCATCCTCAGTGAATGTGTTTTGATTTATTGGCTATATGCCGGATACACGAAAGCCTGATAGAATGTTTGCAGGAGTAAAGGTCGACGGATAGGACTTGCCAGCACTTTTAGCAACGTCATATATAGTGATTGGTTTACCAAGGTTTGTCAACATCCAATTACTGCAAGCTGTACCGTGTTTCTTAACATTTTCTCGACCGCTGACGTAGATTCACGTCATTTGAAAATATGAAACTCCACCAGTGGGAGTTTCTTTTGCAATTTGTATGTTATTTGTTTCTAAAAAATATACACTATATTCATATTTGTACAATCAGTATACTATGGATGCAAATACTTTGATTAGAGAGAGAGTATGATTATAATGCATATCCATTTGTAATATAAATGTGAATACGGAAAATTTTGTTTTTAAAAACTGTAACACATCGACAAAACCTTCAGCCACACTCTTTTTTGTTCGGAGGTTAAAACTGAAACTATCGGTTGCAGATAAATTTGCCAAAACTGTACCCATGTTTTTGGCAAAATGTTATAATTTATTACTATGTTTTTCAATATTCAGCAGAAGAAAGTATTGGTTTCGTAAAAATTTCTGAATTCAAGTTTTTTATGCATTTACATGTTTTGAGAGTTTTAGAACATGATTTGACCAATTTTAGATAATGTCTGTCTGTGTGCGTGACAAAAATTTTGTTGCATCTGTATCTCAGGAATTACTCGATAAAATTTCAAACAAATTTATATGTTGTAGCACCTTGACATAAATTACTGCCTATCAACTTTTAGTGAAATCTGTGCAACAGATGGCGTTGTCATCCCGCTTTTTTCAAATTTTTAACATGGCTGGCTAAGACAAATTTTCTATAAATGTGCACAATGAAAATGATTTTTGACAAATCATTATGGAATTAAAAAGAATTATTTATGATAATAATCCTCAATTAGGAAAAAAAGAAAATAGGTTCGTAGGGAGAAGACACGACCCTGCGTCAGGCGAACAAAATAGGCATGGATGCTGTAAACAAAGCGGCAATGTACACCCGAAACAATTATTGCGAGTTCTTGCCCTTTTACGATGTTTATTCAAACTTTTGTACTTATTACTTTTAAACGGCAGTTCTGTAGTGCTTTATTTATTTATTTATTTATTTTATTTTATTATTATTTTTTTTAATAATTATACTGGGCTACTCAAAATTAGTCGAATATGTTTCAAAGCGTGGTGTGGCCGAAAATTCCCCACATAATTTGAAATAAAAATTCGGTAATAGCTTTCATGAATGTACAGGCCCTACCCATTAGGCACAACAAGCATGTGCATCGCTTGTAAAATTTTCAAAAGGCCCCCAAATTAAGCAAAATAAGGTCCCCGAATTGTAAGCTTGTTGTCTGAAACATTGTCTGATTGTAAAAAGTCACAATAGACATTGCACAACTACCATTTTTAGATTATATAGGAAATATATTAACGAAGCTTTTACACATGCATTTACAATGGAATAATTTCATATATTGTGTAGAGATTACAGCTTTCACCAATTTACATTTTAGTGCTTATATTAAGCGAATTTACTTATGTGTATTTTCCCCCAAATCTAACTAAGTACAAAGTTTAATGAAAAATTTGTAAATTTTTCGAGGTGTTTGTAAGAGTCTTTAGACCAAGCAGTCAATGGGGGCCCCCAAATCGATTTCTGCTTCCCCTCAGATGAAAGGTTTAGGCCCTGTGAATGTACCTACGATATTCAAACAGAGCGTTCAGAAGTGCAGCAGCCCCCCCCCCCCCCCCGCTCCACCCCTTTCACAGAAAGCTATCTTAAATAAAATTGTTTCTAAAAATATTTTTTACTGTTTTTAGAGTGCACAGGAAATTACAATAATTTTTATCTTGCAAACTAAATTGTAAAAATATGTCTCTATTAATTCTCCATAAAAGAAAGTACAGAGAATGCAACACCACATTATTTTATTAAAATAATACATTGGTCAATTTATTCAACACGAACAACTGTGACGTTAAATTTAACCTTTCATATTACGAAATTTCGAATAATTTGACGATGTAATGAAATGTTAATGAACATTATGTCATCCAAATTACAAAATAATTTATATATTTGTCTATGAATAGAAGATGATGAGTAAAGACTATGGAAGCATCTTCATTTGAAAATGAATTATTCTTTGGGGGAAAAAGGTTGTTTAAAAAGATTGATGATGAGGCATTTTAAAACAAATTTGTTGCCGACATAAGGTTCATTTAATATATTCCTCGTTTGAGCCTGAGTTGTTCGAGCAAATTGGTTTTTACTTTCTCTTACCAGAAGGTAGAGAAAGTATTGTTTTTGGGTCAAATTTTTGAAAATGAGTTTTTGTTATATTTACACGTTTTGAGGTGACCTGAATACGAAAATCGTGTTTTTAGCGGTTGGTCTGTGTGAATGTCTCTCTGTGTGTGTGTGTGTGTCTGTTACCAGCATATTTCAAGAACAAATAGCAGCAGAGATTCCAAACTTGGTATTCTAAATTTATATCATATAGGGATGCTACGCTAAGTTTTTCGTTGATATGAAGCAAATGGTTCGTGTACAAATATACTCAAGAATATTCAAATACATTACGTCTATGGGGGGAAATTGCAGGTAAGTGGAGTTTAACATCTATAGACTGCACTAAATCAAATGAAATGAATATATATTTTTTGTATGCGTAAAAACATGCCTCATGTAGAATATGGCAGGGAAATCATTCACTGTTCATTTACAGGGCTACACAAAAGAACTAGATTATAGTGCTACAATAGCTGAAAATTAATGGAAGTTCATTTCAGGTTGTGCCGTATATTATTACTATAGGATTATATTTAGGTGCATTATGTCGTTTGTAATATTCGTCAAAAAATATACAGGGTTTCAAATATTTAAGCGATAACATTCTTTTTTATTGTTAGTGGAAGTGCTTTACTACATATAAAATTTTACCATGTCCAGGAAAGCTGCTCAGGAATGGAAATGAATTCCTCATAGACATATAATAAATAATGTATGTTTTTAAGCTAGATATCCATTGCTTGTTTTTTGTGTATTTACACGTTTTGAGGCTTCTTGATTACCAAAGTCTAGTTTTTTAATGTTTGGTCTTTGTCCGTGTCACTTACAGTAACTTAAAAACGAATAACTTCAGGAGATTCAAAAGTTGTATTATCAAATTAATATAAATTTGTTGCTGGAAAAGTTTGATCAAGACTGATAAGTTTCAAGGAATGTTGCGTGTGAAAGTTCTCTGAAAAATTTTAAGTGAACTTTTAATTTTAATAACAGATTTAAATTGTATATAAATGTAGGTGCAGTAATGAAACGGGGGGTTAAGGGGGGCGGTAGCCCCCTTCACACAGATCTAATTATCATATAAAACTCTTCCGAAGCCTAATTTGAATTGTTTTAACATAGGTTTACATAATAGTACTCGTTATGTTACCTCTTAATCTCCAACCTGTATTTATAAGTATAAAATTTCAGGGTAAGAGAAAGTCGTGTGAGTGACGCACCAGATTATTTTTGTTTTTATCACGTGAACTTCATTTTGATTTAAGATGGTAAATTAATAAACTTGGTTTTGATCTTTATCTGGGCTATGTAAATACTGAGTTTCAAGTCACTCAGTATATAAATGGTTCATTTCATTTGTGAGAGACTAGATTTCGAACAATTTTCTTGCCCAATTTTAAATACTAAATATTAATGTATCTTAATGAATTTTGGTATGCCTATTTATCTGCATGTCTTTCTTATAAAAAACATACTGCAGCATTGTAAAATAAATTTGTTTCCGACTTAAGGTGTATTTAATATATTCGCCATTTGCGCATGAGTCTGTTAAGAAAATTGGTTGCTTTGTTTTTTTCAAGTCAACGCCATTTTGATTTAAGATGGCGATTGAGTAAATTAATAAACTTGGTTTTGACCTGGATATGGGCTATATAAATACCGAGTTTCAAGAAGTTAGTATATAAATTGTTATATTCATTGTGAAAGACTAGATATCAGATAATTTTCTTGTCCGTTTACTAAATATTAATTTATCTTAATGAATTACATACTGAGTTTCAAACAAATTGGTTCATAAATAAGTTTCATATCTGAGTCTGAAATTTTCAAAGTGCTGCCATTTTGAAACAAGTTTGTGGATAAAGTTAGCGAATTAACTCATCCAAGATATTTCTAAGATAATCCACTGTGCAGTATTGGTTTGAATGAATTCAACATTTCGAAAGTTATTGTGTTGACAAATTTTACATTAAATGTTGATCATTAAATATACGATATGTATTTATATATATATACGTGGTGTCCCATTACTTCGTAGACCTTTTATAAAGTCATAAAATTGAAGGAACTGATAGAATTGAACGCGGTTTTATTGGTTGAAAACTGTAATTTGTGGTGATAACAGACATATAGAATTTATATACCAGTATTTACTAGTATAGAATTGATATACCAGTAAATATTTGCATGCAAATAAATATAGTTTGTCACGGAAATGTTTGATTTGCTCAAGTACAGTGCTATCTATCGACGAAAATTTTAATTATTATTTGTTTCTTAAAAAAAAAAAAAGAAAAAGAGAAAAAACTGTTGACGAACTTTTTCGCAAACCGCATTCAATTCTACCAATTAATTCAATTTTTATGAATTTTTTGAAATCTCTTGACTTACAGTTGGCAGCAAAATTACTGAAGCACACATCCATATTTGTCTTTTTCTTTAGTTTTTTTTTTTGGTTTGATCGCTAATTTTAGATTGATTTCTTTAGAAATCGACCTATTGCAATCACTTCGTTTATCTGTCTGTCTATCTATCTATAGATAATGAAAATTTTGTTATCACGATAGCTCCCGAAATAATAATTCAAATCGAACCAAATTTGGACAGTGAACTTATCTTATATATATCTTGGATGAGTTCGTTAACCAAGTTGCTCTGTTTTTTTTTTTTCTCAAGTTGAGGCCACTTGAAAGTTTCAAATCCACATTGTAAAAAGCGTATTTAAGTCCGTATTCGCTTGAATTTTGATACATACATAGATCACATAAGGGTCTAAACCAAGTTTATTAATGAACTTCAATCACCATTTTTAACAAAGTGGCGGATATCTCAAATTAATCAAGGCCACTTGAAATCAAGCTATCACTTGAAAATTTAGTATCACAATAACTTCCGATATAATACTCCGAATCGAACCAAATTTGGACAGTGAACTTATCTTTTGAATATCTTGGATGAGTTAGTTAACCAAGTTGCCCCACCATTTTTTTTCAAGTGGAGAGCACTTGAAAATGTCAAATTCACATTGTAAAATGCGTATTTAAAACCAGTTTTCTTAGAATGTTGATGTATATTTACACCACATTAAGGGTTTGAACCAAGTTTATTAAAGAACTTTATCCACCATTTTTAACAAAGTGGCGGATATTTTAAAGTAAGCAGGGCCACTTAAAATTAGGCTACCACTTGAAAATTTATAATCACGATAACTTCCGAAATAATACTCCAAATCGAATAAAGTTTCGACAGCGAAATTATCTTATAAATATGTTGGATAAGTTTGTTAACCACGTTGCTCAGCCAGTTTTTTCAAGTGGAGGCCACTTGAAATTTTCAAATTTACGTTCGAAAAATTGTATTTAAGACCGGATTTATTTGAATTTTGTTGTACACATAGGCCATATAAGTGTCTAAACCAAGATTATTAATGAACATTACACTGAGAAAAAATTCTATAACTGACATCTAGAATCTAAATTGTGGCACTAGAAAAAATAGTTCCATGTCGTCCTTATAAATTCTAGTCCTCTTTGAAAGCGAGTTCTAGAAACCCCGATTAGAATTCTAGAGAGTTTGTCTGTATTATCGAGTTCAAACCTATTTGAAAATATCTCCAAATAAATGCGAACAGAAGAGGCGGTTTGCAGAAACTATAATCTTGGTTTATGACCCAATTCTAGATAATTAAGTGAGAATTTCTCGCCATACAAAAGATTCAAAATATTGCTTCATCATCTGGAAATTTGTAGACCTGAAATTCTCGATCATTTCGTCTATTCAGTTTATTGGCGTGTCTTACGCGCATAGCTCGGAAATCCATATTTCTACTTAAGGGATTTAGAAAATCACTTATTCATTCTAGATGAAGGCGGTATATTTTGTTTTCTCTGTGTATCCACTACTTTTAATAAAGGGGCGGATATATTAAACTAAGCAGGGCCACTTGAAATCAGGCTACCACTTGAAAATTTATAATCACGACAACTTTCGAAATAATACTCCAAATAAAATCAAATTTGGATAGCGGACGTATCTCATAAATATCTTGGATGAGTTTTTTAACCAAGTTGCCCTGCCATTTTGTTTTAAATGGAGGCCGCTTAAAAATTTGATATCCACATTGTAAAAATCGTATTTAAGCCCGAATTTGCTTGAATTTTGATGTATACATAAACCATATAAGGGTCTCAACCAAGTTTATGAACTTTATCTGCCATTTTTAACTAAATGCGGATACTATAAACTAATCAGGACAACTTCAAACCATACTACGACTTCAAAACTTATAATTATGATAACATTTTTAGTACTGATTCAATTCGATCCGAAGTTGAGAACTTATCATATCTTGGATGAGTTCACTGAGCAACTTGTTCCGACATTTTGTGTCCAAGTTGCGGACACTTGAAATACGGCTGCTACTTGAAAATGTACCATTATGATAACTTTTAAAATACTACACTGATTCAAACCAAAGTTGAATAGTAAACTTACAGTTCAAATATCTTGTGTAAGTTCGCTAGGCAACTGGCTCCATCATTTTATTTCCATGCGGCAGCCACCTGAAAATTTATCATTATGATAACTTTTGTAATACTGAATCAATTCGTATCAAATTTGGGTAGTGGATTTATCATTCAAATATCTCAGAAAAGTTTGCTGAGCATCTCACTCTGCTCTTTTGTTACCAAGTGGCGGCCACTTGAAATCACGGTGCCACTTTAAAATTCTTATCACAATAATTTTGGAAATACTGAATTAGTTTGAACCAAAGTTGGACAGTGGATTTATTATGCAAATACCTCGGATGATTCCGCTAGGCAAGTTGTGCCGTAATTTTGTTTCCAAGTTGCAGCCACTTAAAATCAGGCTGTCACTTGAAAATTTCTCATCACGATAACTTTTGAAATATTGAATTAATTCGAACCAAAGTTGGACAGTGAACTTATCATACAAATATCTTAGATGATTTCACCGGTCATGTTCCTTCGCAATTTTGTTTCCAAGTTGCAGCCACTTAAAATCAGACTACCACATGAAAACTTCTCATAACAATAACTTTTGAAATACTACTCTGATTCGAACCAACTTTGGACAGTGAATATTTGCTTCAAATATATCTTGGATGAGATTGTTGGGTAACTTGCTCCGCCATATTTCATTCAAGTGGCGGTCGCTTGAAAATTTGTTATCACGATAATTTTTGGAGTGCTCAATCAATTCGAACCAAAGATCAACAATGGATTTATCATTCAAATATATATTATTTCGGTGGCCAAGTTTCTGTGTATTTTTGTTTCCAAGTTGCGACCACTTGAACGCTGCCACTTGAAAATTTGTTATAAGGATAACTTTTGAAATATTGAATTTATTCAAACCAAAGTTGGACATTGGACTTTTCCTATAAATATCTTGGATTACTTCATTCAGCAACAAATTCCACCATTTTAATCCAAGCGGCGACTTCTTAATTTGTCAACATGATAATTTCTGAGATTTTAAATTAATTCAAACTAAATTTGTAGAGTAGACTTATCTCACAAATGCATTTGATATATTTGTTTACCAACTTGATCCGCCACCTTGTTTCCAAGTGCTAGCCATTTGAAAATTTCAAATTCACATAAAAAATTATTTATGATCCGATTTGCTTAAAACTCCATATGTGCATAGCCCACATCAATATTTCTGCCATTCCATTAATAATTTGGGGCCGTGGTAGTCCAGTCTGTAGAGCGCTGGCCTCGTAATTGGAAAATTGCGGGTTCGATACTCAAGTCGGCCAAAGACAGTCGTGTACACTGATGGTGGCTGGTGCACGTAAAATCTGTCGTAACCGCAATGTCCTCCATGTTCCCATCAAAAATTATACCTGTGGGGGTCACCGAAGTGGGAGAGCCCTCCCTTCCGTGGAGGATCAAAATTGCGATGGCATGTCTCCGGACCACCTCTAGGGGTGAGTCCCAGACCGTCGCCAATTGCCCATATGCGCAGCACTAGTACGACGTAAAACCCAACCAACCAACCCTTAATAATTTGTAGCCGCTATTTTGAAACAAAATGGCGGCTACAGTCGGTAACAAAAGTCTCCGAACACTAGCGAAAATTCCTACATAAAAAAAGTGCACTTTACAGTTTTCTTAAATAAATCCTTGTCGAACCCTGTTCTTAGTCAGTCTAAAAACAGGATTCGAGAAGGATTTGTTTAACAAAACAGTATTAAGTGTACTTTTTTTATATAGGAATTTTTGCTAGTGTTCGGAGACTTTGTTACCGACTGCACTTGATAAGAAAAAAGAAATCAATCTACCTTTCTGAATAAGCCGGAAGGACTTGTTTTTCATTATAAACAGTATAAAGACTAAAATCATGATTCGACAAATATTTTCTTAACAAAACAGTATTAGGAGAACATCTTTTAAATATGAATTGCTGCTAGCGCTTCAATAATTTTTCTGCCGACTGTATGGGACACCCGACAGAAAAAATAAATCAATAGACAGAGAGATAAATAAAGCGATTGCAATGGTCCTATTTCTAAATAAGTCACCGTAAAAGAAATATCATTGTATTTAACTATATACTTTAATTCTAGTCCATTAAATATCTCATATTATCTGTCAGGAAATCAGCAAACCAGTTTTTCGAGCTTTCATATCATAATCATCAATATATCTTTTCATTCTAAACAAATTTGTATGGAAATCATACTAGAGATTTTTTAGAGGAAAGATTATTTCAAGGTTATTATGTGAGAGTTCAGAAAACAATAATTCCTACCTATTAGTTTTTGTATTTAATATTAAACATCTCTAAAATCATAGAGCGTAACATGAATGAGATTAAAAAAAAAAAAAAAGGGTATTTTTTAAAAGATAAACATGTGCATGCTAAAACGTGACTGTCTCAAGTAATTTCATTTATAAACACGACTGTATATGTTATCTTTGAAATCCACAGTATATTAAAGAAAAATTTAAAATATAAATTTTCTGATATGCACTGTGAAAACAAAAATCCTCTGCTACATTACAGAAAATTTATGGCAATAAAAATGCCACAAAATGTCGTTATGTTTAGGAAAAGACAAAAAAAAAAAAAAAAAAAAAAAAAAAAAAAACGCGTTGACAGAAATTCTCTGTATCAGAAGAATCTGAAAACTATTTGTGCGAAACAGAATCTTTTATAGGGCCCGCTATAAAAAAAAAAAAAAAAAACCTCCAATTAAATAAAATTATTTAGTATGACCAGCCAGTATCGAACCAGGGATCACCAAATACCATGCGACGACGCCACGGAACCCTTTTTATGTTATTATTTAGCACTTCTCAATCGTGCTTGGTTATCAAGTTCTACGTACTCTGTATGAAATATATATATATATATATATATATATATATATATAAACAAACCAGATACAATGTGTATAATTGTAACCAGAAACGATCTGTATCAACTGATATAGATGTTATCTGGTTAAAAAAAACATGTGTCTTTTGAAACATTATGATGTAATTTTTCAGTAAATTTCTGTAGTTTTAGGGGAAAAAAAATTTTCTGCGTGAAAGTTAAAAACTTTCTGTATTTTTATTTATTTATTTTTTAACATTTATTTATTTACTAACAAGTTTTGCCCGCTTGGCTGGTCAGCATATTTAAATGATTCATACTCTCTCTCAGAAATCAACTCACTCCTATTTATACCTTTTGGCGAATGGGGCTTGGCGATGATTTAGTCGAGAATCCCGTGGAAAGCTCGAGAACTATGTTCCTGTGTGTCGAAGAGCTTTGAAACTTTGGGAACTCTAAACTATCATTTTTCACCAAATTTGGTCGCCCACTTCTCAAGTTTGTCGCCAAGGCTCAAACCACTGAAAGTGAATAAACTTCCCTTATATATTCACTTTGCCTGTAAAACTACTTCAATTGTAACAGTACAATTGATGCAGGGCAAAGACTTAATCCCTTGTAACAATATGCTATGAGCACTATTTCTGCCGTATTTTAGACAACTAACGTTTTTATGGTTATATAATTTCCCATTAAACATATTTTTATTTATTTATTTAAATATTAATTTGAATTAATGAAACAATTCTTCCCGACAGCGTGCAATTGCGGGCACACACCGCAGCTCCTTTATTTGTATGTTAAATTAGCGTAGTAATTGGTATATAAAAAATCTGATGTGGACACCACATTACTTCCTTATTCCCATTGGAATATACATATTGTTATGAATTGTTATTGTTATTGTTATTACATATTGATTTTTGTGTGAGGTATCTGAAAAAAAAGCTAAAAAACTGCTACTCTAACCACAAAAGTCATGATAATAGGATTATACATACCGCCAAACAAATATACTAGTTTTTTCAGGAATGGCTTATTACAGAATCTCTCATTGGCAAATACTAGAGCTGGACGATATCAGAAATTAAATATCGCGATATATCATCAAGTTAATATCGATATTGGTGATATATTGCGATATTTATTTCAAGAGAAGGAAAATAGATATTTGCTACTTTTTAAAGACAAATGAACACCAATTTTAATGTATACAAGGGGGAAGTGTTTTCTATATGTATATTTATATTTTCTGGTATATTACTTCCAAATCTTTTTTAATAAAAAGAAAAAAAAAAAGAAAGAAAATGCATAAATAGCAACACAATGTTTTGTGTTTATTTTAATTTATACCATTACTTTTAAGTATATTTCTGAATAGTTTGTCCTCCATTCTTTCTATTTTAAGATTTAATTATTTCAAAATCACATTTTAAGAGAGCTAATGGGTGATATGAGTTTTATTTACACAAAGTATATCATCAAGATACATAATTATAATAAAAATATAAGCTTAAGAAAAATGAAGTTGTACTTAGAATGCAGATGATTAATAAAATTTTGCGCAGAAGTCGTAACTTAACTATTTATCTATCTCTATATATATATCAATGATTCACTTATACACGGAAATTTTAAAAATAAATATTAGTATGAGTTTTGCGCCTAATTCTCATCCCTGAGTATAAAGAAAGTTCATTTACCTGTTCATAGTCCTGTCATTCATTGATATGGCGATATGGTTGTAATTAAATTAATTTCAGTGAATAAGAAATGCACAGTAGAAATACTGTTTATAAACTTTCTATAGAATTGCCACCGAATAAACTTTCTCGGTTGTAGAGTAACATTAATTTGAGACCCTATAACTCATAGGTATTCTAAAGGTCAATTACCTGCCATTTTTATTTTATTTTTTATCTACTTACCATATCATGACTTCTTTTTTTTTTTTTTATTTTTTTTTTTAAAGATATATATATTGAATTCATATTTTGTAATGTTTTTATAACATTTGGAAATTGTATTATATTTATATACTAGTACCGCCCAGTGGTTGAAGATCAATCACTTTTTACAAAGCAAAGCAAAACAACTGCCTTCTCATAAACGGAATTAAATTATTGCAGCACAGCAGCGACCCCTGTTGGCCGATAGGCGCGAGTCGTCCATGAAATAGAGCGTTCGAACTAAAAAAAAAAAAAAAAAAAAAAAAAAAAAAAGAGAAAAGAAAGAAAGAAAGAAAATCTTAAAAATGGTCAATTAGAGTTGAAGGAATCTCAAAACTTGCAACATCATCGAAAACTACAAATCTAAATTTTTTCTAAATCTTATACTTTCTTCTTATATATGCAGAAGGTAAAATAATAGATCCACTTTTTTAAGAATAAGTAGTCAATTTTAGTTAATTTAAATGCAAGGAAATCTCAAAACGTGTAAATTCACCGAAAACCAGAAATCGATATTTTCCCCGTGTCTTCTATTTTCTTCTTATGCATGCAGAAGCCAGTAATAAATCCACATTTTAAATAATAAGTAGTCAGTTTCAGTTAATTGAAAAGCAAGGAAATCTCAAAACGTGTAAATTCATCGAAAACTGGAAATCAAAATTTATCCAAATCTTGTACTTTCTTCTTGTATATGCAGAAGATATAATAATAAATCAACTTTTTAAAAAATAAGTAATCAGTTTCACTTAATTGAAATGCAAGGAAATCCCAAAACGTGCAAATATATCAAAAAACGGAAATCGAAGTTTATTTCGTATCTTCTTTCTTCTTATGTACGCAGAAACTAGTAATAAATCCACTTTTTAAAAATGAGTAGACAATTTCAGTTAATTAAAATGCAAGGAAATCTCAAAACGTATAAATTCATCGAAAACCGGAAAGACGTTTTTCCAAATCTTACATTTTCTTCTTATATATGCAGAAGATAGAATAATAAATCCAATTTTTAAAAAATAAGAATCAATTTCAGTTAATTCTTTGCTTAAAAAAGAAAAAAAAAAAAAACACTTGACGATATTTCGAACGATCCATGCAATTCCGAACAATATATCAACGAACCGATAGCAAAATCTAAACACGATATACTGTTTGCAGTGTTTTCGCTTTTCACCTGCGAGCGATGAGCAGCTTCGATATTATTGGTGTGGGGATATTATCGAATGTGAGAAGCTGGGAAATAATATACTACTGCGATGAACTAAACCGATATACTGTTTGCAGTGTTTTCACTTTTCACCTGCGAGCGATGAGCAGCTTCGATATTATTGGTGTGGGGATATTATCGAATGTGAGAAGCTGGGAAATAATATACTACTGCGATAACTTGATGAATGAGGCATGAAACATTTTATATGTTATCGTTCAAGGTCATACTTTTTAAGTAGTGGTTTCGATTTGAGAGTTCGCACAAATGAAGCAAAGGGACTGATCGCAGGAATAAGGAAGAGAAAGTGTGTTCGGATCGTTTGCGGTTGGGGTTATTTTTTCGAGTTTAGTCAGTGAGTAAATAGGAGGAAGTGAAGGTGTATTTGTATAAGATATTCGGCGGTCGGTTTGTTGGGTGTTTACGGGGTGGTATGGTGAGGCGGGGAAGCAGAATTTGAAGATATGGTGGTTGGCGTTGGACGCTGTTTATCGGCATATGGATCGATCGCGCTGTGCGCACTAGGAAATATCGTTAGAGGGATATATTGGTAGAGCAAGAACTTAAATACTGTTATCGCGATATTAAAAAAATATCGATACTTGGGGATAGATTGATAAATAATTCAGCCCTAGCAAATACATAGCTTAGTTTAATGAAAATCCTTCGAGTATAGATGACCTACTTTTGTTCTCTTTGCCGAAAATTAGAGGGGAAAATTATATATTATAAAGAAATAATTAATTCAGTTAAAATTGAGAAAGTATTTACTAATTCTGGCTACCCTGAAACAATATTTGCCGCCAAATTTGATCACTAATTTCGCCTAGTCACCAAGTTTGTAACCAACACTAATTTTTACCTTAGCATCGATTTTGGCGATTTTGTAGTTTAGGGTTGCCAAAGTTTGGAAGCTCTAACTTCAATAAGAACAGAATTCTGGAATTTTCCGGAAAGATTCATTGGTTTATAGCGCTGAATTAAATTCTTCGAAAATTCTTTAAATAATAAACAAGACTAATACAAAATAAAGTGCACTCGTCGACTAGAACCTGCTTATATATTAAGAATTACTTTCTACACTCAAACATGTTGGCAACTTTCATAACAGTATCATTACGTGCTCTATCTACGTGCTGAATATTCATTAAAGTGCATTCATCGACTAGAACCTGTTTAGGTCTTTAGGAATAATTACTTTCTACACGCAAAAATATTGGCAACTTTCATAAAAATATCATTACGGGTGCACCAATATAAACTGGCACCAGCACGAATATAAACTGGTGCTGATTACATTTGGGGATCAATCACTCAACAAGTGGCGCTGTGATCGCATTTTTTCTAAATTTTTAACATGGCAGTATAGGACAAAATTCCGTATAAATGTGCATAATGAGAGTTATTTTAAACTCGTGATTGTAAAATTCATATGAATTATTGATAATAGTAGTAGTTAACTAGGAAAAAAAATGTTGTGCATGGGGGGGGGGCATCGATTCCCCCCTCCCTGGGGGGGGGGGGGTAAAGTTTCAAGATGGGTATCTTTCGAAAGGTCTCGTAAATACCTTTAAAATGAAGGGTTGAACTATAAATCTGTGACAATTTAAAACAAAGTTATCGATTTTCTTTACTTTTAACGAAAAAAAAAAAAAAATCGTTTTTTTTTTTTTTTTTTTTTTTTTTAACGAAATTTAACCAGACTTGGTATTTAGTTGGTCCCCGATACAAACTGGTGCTGATTAGATTTGAGGATCAACATGTGGCGCTGTGATCGCATCGTTTCTAAATTTTTCTCATGGCAGTATAGGACAAAATTTCGTATAAATATGCATAATGAGAGCTATTTTAAACTCGTGATTGTAAAATTAATGTGAATTATTGATAATAGTAGTAGTTAACTAGGAAAAAAATTCTGTGCATGTGGGGGCATCACTTCCCCCCTGGGGGTAAGTACGCCCCGGAGTGGGGTAAATTTTCAAGATGGCTATCTTTCGAAAGATCTCGTCAATACCTTTAAAACGAATGGTTGAACTATAAATCTGTGGTAATTTAAAACAAAGTTATCGATTTTTTTTTTTTTTTTTACTTTTAACGAAAAAAAAAATCGTATATATTTTTTTAATATTGTTACTGAGTTAATATGTATAGGAAAATATAGAATAAAGTCTTGTGGTGGCCACAACATACTAGTTTATAATAGAGATAGTCAACTAGGAAAAAAGTTTTGTGTATGTAGGAGCTTCGCCTCCCCCTGGGGGGGGGGGAGCGAAGTCTCCCCTCGAGGGGAGTAAATTTTCATGATGGGTATCTTTCAAAAGAGCTCGCCAATACCTTTAAAACGAATGGTTGAACCATCGATCTGCGATAATTTAAAATAAAGCTATCGAATTTTTTCATTATTATTTATTATTTTTTTTTTAATGTAATATTGAGAATAAATTCAACTTCTTTTTGGATATTTAGTGTTATACTACTTCTCTAATATGGGGAATCCGGACATAATATCGCGTCAAAAAAATAATATAACCTATTTGAAAATTTGTATTTCTGTCACGTGTGATCTCTGGTGAAAGCCACAGGGCCTTATAAATTAATATTAATTAATTAAAATAAATAAATAAATAAATACATTATAGAATTTAATTTTATTATGTTATCTATATTTAATTTTAAGTTATTATATCATTTGCTTTTCACCATTCGAAATAAATTTTAAAAATATTGTACATTACTGCTGACATTAAAGCTGAACACTGTTCACAAACCTTTATTAAAAATTTTAAAAAAGCACGATTGAGATTGAATTCTTTATGACTAATC
Source organism: Salticus scenicus (assembly GCA_963930645.1). Taxonomy (NCBI): domain Eukaryota; kingdom Metazoa; phylum Arthropoda; class Arachnida; order Araneae; family Salticidae; genus Salticus; species Salticus scenicus. Next base: position 28,371,703 of record OZ005660.1, read on the forward strand.
TTAAAATAATAATAATAATAATAATAATAAATATAGTCTGTAAACTCTTTTAAGGAAAATTTATAACAATTTTTTTGGTATTTTAGTGTGTATGCCAGTGCTCTGACTAAGATATGTATTCCCATGAAATTTTATACAACATTATTAATAATTACCAACTCCTTTTTGCTTTCCATTCATTTATGTAGGCGATAATTTGTCCACGCGATATTTTGTCCCGCGAGATTTTGTCCCCAACCCCTAATATGGAAATCGTCTGATGCGTCATTCAGCGAGTATTATCCTTAGAATCTGGCTAATATATGTTATTCATCTTAGTCAGTGAAACTTTTGAACTTAGATTACTAATTTACTTAGCAATAGTTCAACTTAGACTTTTATTTAAAAATAGACTAATTCTTTTCATTTTACAAGCAGTACTAACTGCTATACGACAAGTGTTCCGTTATTGGGTTAGGAGGATCGTCGGTAATGACAGAAAAAATATCCTGTTTTTGCAAATACATTTCTACGCGAAATTTCCCCACATTATAATTGGTGGAATTTATCGGTTCTTTTAATGCTGACATATTACGCAAGTTTCGTTGAAGAAAATTAAAATATATATATATATATATATACTTCAGCCTCTTAATCTATTAAAATGTTTATAAGGCTATGAGTACGAAATTTCTCCTCAATTATTTTACACATACATAGTATTCTTTATTTAAAATCTTCAGCAGTCATATAATTAAAATTTCCACTTACCTGGGTCAACACAGGTATATGGTGTTCAGGTAAATCTGTTTTTCTTGAAGAAAGATCTCATCTTGTCATAATCAGCAGCGACCACACTTGATAAAACAAAATAGGGTAACCACTGACATCAGAGATTGACGACGTAATTCAGAATTTCAAGATACGCAGGCAATATTAAATTTAACTGTTTCGGATTTGAAAACCAATTTAGATTATTTTCTGCAAAAACAAAGTTAATTAATTTCTTTCATAACATTTCAATTATTGACAATCTAATAGATTTATGCCCAGATGTTTTTATTTATAAACGTTATTATTATCTTAGCCATAACAAAATAATAGTGGTAGTATGACTAAATAAAAAAGGAACCGTCCTACACAGGAAAATATTACATGATGAAAAAAAAAAAAAGAATTACAGAAGCAGTCGCGTACCGTTACATTATTGTCACGTGATTCAGTAGGTGCATCAGAACCATTTTCTGGGAAGAAAAAAAGAAAGAAAAAGTTTCGGAACACAGAAAAAGTAAAAAAAAAATTGTTATGAGATTATATATCTGACACTAATTACACTAAAGTTCAAACTAAAAATTATTTTTACTAAATCGTTCAGTAAAGGAATTAATTTCCCTTATTAACTGTGAATTTAACTGTTTTCGGTCTCCTGGCTGTTGTGGAGTGTTTTACCTTTTTTCGCCGTGCTTTTCAAAAGTAAAGAAAGATAAAATTTAGTTTTATTAAATTTTCTTAGTGTTGATTTATTATGATGGGATTGGTGTTTTATGTTTAATAAATTTGTTTCTCTCATAGTTTTTTCCACTTCATAAATTTATTGTGAAAAAAAATGGTGCTTGAAGTTTAATAAGTTTATTTCTTTCTTCGTTTTTTCCACTTCATAAGTTTTTTTTCTATTTTGGTTTATTTGCACATATTATTTGAAATTATTTTCAAGTCCTTAAGGTGAGCACGGGCATTGCATGCTGTAAATATTTAGCAGTTTGCAAACAGCATGACAGAAAGATCACCTAATTTGCATACAACATTCATTCAATGCCCTTGAAAAAGTAATGAATTTGTATGCTTCAATATCAAGTTCCTTATTTTTCCTTTCGTCAACTTCATTCATTTTTTTATAGTTCATCATGTGATAATTGGTTTCATATAATGCAATGTTTGAAAAGGTTTTCTATATATATATAATATTTTCAATAAAATCTTATGTTTCAAATAAAAATTTTATTTTTGATGTATATGGTATATTATTTTATTATTTTTTAGTCTTATGGCCATATCACATGAGAGATTTCACTCAACTTTTTACCATTGTTGCCAACATTTTAATTTATTCAGGAGCATTTTTACCTCCGCATTTATTTCACACAAATTTATTTATATAATAATTTTCCACAATATATGACTACGATAAAATATGAAAAAAAAAAAAAAAAAACTCTTAAAATATAAGTGGTATGAAATAAAGGCGGGGCTAAAAATGCTCCGAAATAAATTATAACGTTGGCAACTCTGCTTTTTACTAAACACAACATGATAAACTTTTCCGAGAGACGGTCGAAACAGTTGATTATCCGCTGACCCATACGCTGTCTGTGTTGTATTTAGTAAAACGTTGCGTGAAAATCTCTCGTGAATATGGAATATCTCTCACAACCTCTGTCTATTAACATACTTGCCAACCATCTCATTAATGACCGTACAATTGTTACCGCCCCCTGAAAAAACGCCCAGAGCTGCCAACCTAATCCGGCAAATTGTTAGTACCGCCCCTTTCTCTACACCTGTAATTTCGTAGAGTTTTTTTCTTCCTAATTTATCGCAAATATATTTGAAGAAAATTACTTTAAAAATTAAGTGGTGTAGAAAAAGGGGCGGTACTAGCAATTTGCCGGATTAGGTTGGCGGCTCTGAACGCCCCTTTTCTCACACCACTATATTTTTAGAGTAACTCTCTCCAAGTGTTGTTACGATTAAATAAGACTAAAATTACTCTAAAAAGTTATTGGTGGGGCAAAAAAAAAAAAAAAGGCGGGTACTAAAAATTGTACGGTTCTTAATGAGATGGTTGGAAAATATGTATTAAACATTTAAAATATACTTGTTTTTTACTACAGCATTATCTTGGCAAAATTTAACTAAAACTTGCTCCCGTTAAAGAATTATATATAATCAAAAAATGTTATTTATTCTTTTGTAGTACTTAAAACTTGTAATAACTATGAAAAGCCATGGCCTTCTGGTACTTTGCGCTCCAAAACTGCGTAAAATGTAAATTTGAGTATAATATTAATATTTTTTCATAATTTCCATTTGCTCCCAGTTTCATTCAGAACTGCGTGTCGTCGTCAGTAAGAATTTCTTATTTCCCTCTTTCGAATGTGATGACACAGCCCTTATACTCTTCAGCCCTGCTTCGGTACAGCTTATTTAAATATACATATGTGAGGTCGAGACTATAGACCGTCACCAAAAGTTGGGACGGTTAGATTACTTCGTCGCCAGGGACTCGGCGAAAGTCTTGGTCGAGTTAGTTTTATGTCGGCATAGTGCTTCTGTGAAATAATTAGGATCTGAATGTTTGATGAATGGGAAGTGATTGTAAGTTTTAACTGAAATGAAGGGAAAGGATGTTTGAAAGGAAGGATAGTGAATTGCTAGGGGAAGGAAATGTAATGGAATGGTAATCAATGAATTGATAGCTGCTTAGCGTGTGAGGAGGTGGAGTTAAGAGTAATGTTGATGGTGATAGCTCTACGCGTATGATGGTAGAGAGGTGTAGTATTGTGGAGTAAATTAAGAAAAGAGTCAGTCGTGTATCGGGAATCCGCTCGACACTCTGAGGTGAGAATAGTTTGCGTGTAGCAATGAGCAGTTGCCAAAACATCAGCATTGGTGAGATAAAACAACTTCTTATTTTATGTCTTGTTAAAATTATTTCTTGAAGGCACTTATTTAATTAGAGTTAGCTGAACGCCCTCCTTAATACTGAATGCTAAATAAACTGTGTTATTTATTTGTTAACTTTGTCTCGAGCTCTTCTTATTTCTAGCTAATTAAGCAATTAAGTATTCAAGTTTATATTTAAGATCTAGTAAGATCTAAGATCTAGGATTTAAGATCTACATTTGAGAATATAGCGGCTTATTCTCTACACATATAGTTAATCAATTATCTAATTATGCATTTAAATTTATCTAATGTACATCTAAAATTTTGCAAAGCAAAGCTCGAGATGAATATGCCTCTACGGAGATTCATTTTTATTTTTATTATTTTATTATTATTTATAATTATAATTATTTTTAATGAAACATTTTTATGTCGATTAGCAGTGTGATCTTGTTCTTTTTCTTATATGACCTTAATTTTACTTTACTAAATTTTCAGATAATATCTAAACACTACGTTATAGCTGCAATCTAATCCGGAGTATTATTAGCATTCGTTCCTTTTTCAACACCACTTAATTTTTATTGTAATTCTCTTTAAATGTATTTACGATAAAATAAGAAGAAAAGCACTCTAAAAAAAGATTGGCGTGGGGACAAAAAAAAAAAAAAAAAAAAAAGCAGATACTAACTATTCCCCGGAATATTAACCCTCTGACTGCTTCATTTGTGGACCGAAATCGCTTCAAATGTTGTGTTTTTTTTTTTTTTTTTTTTTTTTTTTTTTTTTCCCTTGCATATTTTAAATCTATATATATTGGAGAATTGAAACATGCTTTTTTTCTTTCTAGAAAAGATTTTTTCTATAAATTTTTTTCATGAGAAACTAAGCTGTAAGAAAAAACAATTTCAAATGTTATCACTTTTTTTTTTTTTTTTTTTTTTTTTTTTAAATATAAATTTCAATTTAATTACAGTTAATTTCTATTTTTTACATAATATAAAAAAGTAAAATGTACAAAACTTAAGAAAATATAATGAAAATTAATGAAAATATAATGAATCATGATCACTGATTCATCGCTATCTGAGGAACAGTCCGAAAAATCTATATCACTATAACTATCAAAACTAAAATCATTTTCAGAATCTGATAAATCATCAGGAATATATCTGTCAATCGCTGAACGTTTTTAACATTGCAGAATAGAGCAAAATTTCATATAAACGTCAATCTTGGGGGATATTTTCATCATAAAGATGTCACACCACTTTCAAAATATTATTTAGGATACTGGCATGAATATCATAAACTATGATTTTTCCAATTAAAAAAATTCGTAAGTGATTTGGAATTTACAATTTACTTAACATATCAGAATAAGGCAAAATTGAGCATAAACTTCCATTTTGATTATAGTAAATACATTAGACAACTTCAAAATTACATTTATGACATTTGTTGAACGTGATTGAGTACAAATATTCTAATAGGGAAAATTTCGTAAATTATTCGTAATTTACAATTTTATCAAAATAGCGAAATTGTAAATTTATCATATAAATATGAATTTTGAGGATTATTGCAATGGAAATAGTAGCATGAAAACTAAACAACGGAATTGACCCTGATAAAGTAAATTAATAGATTAGAATAAGATAAATATATCGAAGTGAACGTTGGATAGCCTATTAGGCGGGGATTTCATTCTGTCACCGCATCAAGCTTTGGTTTTGACATTCATTTCTTTTAACATGATTATAAATATGTCTCACACTAGAAATGTATGAGAACATAAATATGATGGGGATTGAGCAGAGTCCACCTATGCCAACTAGTTCATAAATTATGTGGTTATTACAGAAAAATTAACGGTCATTCTGATTAGATAGTTCAGTTTTAGATCTTGGAAGTTGGTGTTTAAAAAATAAAATTCTGTCACATTTATATATATATATACATATAATTTATATTTTAATATCTTGATTTTGAAAATAATAAATCTTGTAGTTTTGCCAAATTTATTTACCTACAAGCCATTTTTTTTAAAGGAGGAATGGAAAAAATATATATACAGTAACCGCCGCTTAATAAAATCACTGGTTAATAAAATCAGCCGCTTAATCTGATCAAATTGCCAGGACCGGAATCAAATCAATGCAAACCAGTTTATACATATAATTTGTAATAAAATATACATATAATTTATATTTTAATATCTTGATTTTGAAAATAATAAATCTTGTAGTTTTGCCAAATTTATTTACCTACAAGCCATTTTTTTTAAAGGAGGAATGGAAAAAATATATATACAGTAACCGCCGCTTAATAAAATCACTGGTTAATAAAATCAGCCGCTTAATCTGATCAAATTGCCAGGACCGGAATCAAATCAATGCAAACCTGTTTTAAAACCGCCGCTTAATAAAATCAACATCGCCGGTTAATAAACTCAAAAAATATTTCTTCAGTAGCAAAAATACCATTTATACAAGCTGAACAAATTTTTATTTACAGTGTGACTTTTTATTTTTGAAATAAAAAATAAAAATAAAATTCAACAATCTCTCTGTTACCTCTCTTTGTCGAAAAGCTTACATTTAAAGCATACTTATAAATTAAACACGCCCCATCACTTGTTTTAGTAATAATTTCAAGGAGTGTATTCTTCAAAGCGCCGTAATAAGTTGCAAATTTGATTTGGTTCGCATGTGATATATATATATTAATTATTAAAAGTGAGTTTCTAGTTCTTATTCTGAAATATCTAAGAAGCAAAAGTTTAAACGGAAAGATTTTAAATTTAAAAGAAAAGTGTGGACTTTTGGCAAAGTAATGATGATTTTTCTCAAAGAAAAGCATATCGGAACTTGGGATGTGTTTAATTTACTTATTTTGAAGTAGCAATTAATTAATTATCTGACAAATGTTAATTGATATTGTTTATTAATTCAATTATTTGATACATTTTGAAATTCCTTACCAAATTCAGGGAAGTAATACATATTTCTTGAGAGTGCAGGAACGTTCGCCGCATATAAAAATCAGCCGCTTTATAAAATCGCTTTGGCTCAGAACGAATATGATTTTAATAAGCGGCGGGCACTGTATATATATATATATATTTAATTTAGCACTAGATCGTCAAAGAAAGTAATTTTGACAGATTCTTAATTTAAAATATACATTTATAATGATACGATTTCTTAGATTTTATGTGACGTCAAACTAAATAACATAGCTGCTAATTTTTAAATTTATTTCAGAATGCTTTTTGCCTGCCTTTATTTCGCACCACTTTATTTTTAGAATAAGTGTCTCCAATATATAAACACGATAAAACGAGAAAAATTTACTCAAAAAAAAAAAAAAAAAAAAAAGTAGTATGAAATAAAGGTTGAGCTTTTAGCTCAACCTTTATTTCATACTACCCTATTCTGGAATATATTAACACTTTCGCTACAGCATGTTTCCCTAACAGCACAGTTAGGGTTAACTTATCCACAGTACATTTTAAGGACGTTTCTGGGATGTCTTTTCATTCAGAAGACATCTTGAAGATATCCTGGGGAGGCAATGTGCTGTCTGGGATTTGTGTCTTTTTGACAGTAAGGTCCGCCTGTGGGCATTATTTTCTTAAGTTACAATATTTCAGAGCAAAATTTTCTGCATTCACATTTATAATACAAATGGATATGCCTTATAATTATATTCTTTCTAATTAAAGTGTTTGTATCCATTGTATATTTTATTGTGCAAATCTGAATATTAGTTATATTCTTAAGAAATTCATAGCATACAAATTGCGAAAGAAACGGCCACTGGCAGAGTTACAGATTTTCAAATGACATGAATCGACGTCAGCGGTCGCGAAAGTTTTAACACTTTCGCTACCGCATGTTTTTATCTTTTTGACAGTAAGATCCGCCTGTGGACGTTATTCTCCCAAGTCACCATATTTCAGAAAATAATTTTCTATATTCAGATTCATATTGGTGATGGATATACATACTTGACAACCATCACATTAACCCCTTGATTCTTGCTCCCGTGATATTCACGGGTAGTAACCACGCCCCACATGTACTTTTCCTTTAGCATTTTAGAGTACATGAAAGCACCAGCCAGTACCAAACTATATGTAATGCATATGCACAGAATAAATTTATATATTATTCATATATTTTTTTCAATTTTTTTTTTTTTTTAATTAGACAAAAATGTGGAGTTCATGGGTGTGTCTTTGAAAAATATGCGACCATTAAAGGATTAATAACCACACAATTGTGAACGCCCCCTTTTTTTTCCCCATCGTTTTATTTTTAGAATAATTCTCTCCAAATGTTGTTACGATTAAATAAGAATAAAATTATTCTAAAAAATGACTGGTGTGAAAAGAAAGGTGCGTGCTAAAAAAGGTACTGTTTATAATGGGATGTCTGGCAAGTATGGTTATATATTAGAATTACACTCTTTCTAATCAAAGTATTTATATCTCTAGTATATTGGTTGTGCAGATATGAATATTGTGTATATTTTTAAGAAATAAATGACATACAAATTGGAAAAGAAACGCCCACTGGAGGAGTTAAAGATTTTCAAATGACGTGAATCTACGTCAGTGGTCGCGAAAGTGTTAACATGTCATTTTCATTTGCAACATTTTTAAAAAAAAATAGATGAATCTCTCGACTCTCGAATTATGAGTTACCGGTATGAGTTTTTGCTGATGGTCCACCTCCGCAAAAGGCTGAATTATGTTTAACTGCACCAACCGCCCTGCTACCCCCTGGCGCAGACCATATGTTTCATTATTTTTACTCATTTTTATATAGCGGAATCCTTACCTTACAGTGCATAAAATTGATAGCTGTGAAACTGAACATATTCCACGACGTATAGTAATTTTTCCCATGTTATTTAATTTGAGAAGTCTAGGATATTATATCAACTTCCTATTCATAATATATGAACCATCATAAAATTACCTAGATTTTTAATAATACACCATGCATAAATAGTAAATGGAATGTACTAAATAAATAAATTTATAAAATATTTCTTTAAATAATTTTTTGCTGTACAACACGTTTGAATTTACATAAATATTTTTTTACATAACACACTCACACACACACACACAAAAAAAAAAAAAAAAAAAGAATATCTTTGTTGTAATTTGAATGTATTTATTTGGTTTATTTCCCTATTTAAAAAAATATAATAAAAATAAGGGAATGGAGAATAGTTCAACCTTAGAAACTCGCAAAGTTTAAAATTTGTAATAATTTTATTTCAGTAAAGTTATTGAACAAATAAAGTATTTTAGATTTTAATCACATCGATAAATACATAATTTCAGTTACGTATTTTATATCGAAGAATTTATAATAAAAGGGAGCTATAGTCTAGATTCACTTTCAAAAATTTTATTCTGGCGTCACGATTTTACTGTATAAGATTTTCTATATGTTCAATAAGAACAGAGCTCGAAGTCTCCGCCCTTATTTCAGGACACTTTGAGGGATAGAAAATTTCCTCTTTTTTAGCTACCACTATCTTTATACAATAATTTCCATCCTATTTAATACCGAGAGATTAAGAAAAAGGAGGTGGGGGAGGGGGTGCAGATTTCGAGCTCTGAAAATGAAGTTGTTGGGGCGGATCTTCTGGAAAGGGTGAGGGTGGTAATTAACCCTCGCTTTCCCAAGATCAAGGCGTTACTGCATAAAAATTGCTTCCATGTGCCGCTTGCTTTATTTAGAAGTTGTAACATTCTACTGGTTACGTTTGCCATCTCTGCGAGTCAGCGCACTTTTTGAATGAAGCGGGCTTAACTAAATTTCAACTACAAAATAAGGTCAAAATGACATCATCTTGGAAGGCGAGGCAATGGTTAATAGTAGGAGCACGCTGGAACATTTGTCATGTGCATAATATCTTCTACTGCTTGCTAGAGAAGTGCCGTCATTCGAGTGAATAACTCGATTATTTGTAATTATTTGATTAACTCGATTATCTGAAAATATCTCGGAAGAACCATTCGGTAATTCCTTCCTATTAATTCATTCGTTAGTATTTCATTCCGATTATTTTTTCTCTCGATTGCTATCATATCCTTTATGCGCGTGCGCGAATGATTATGTCGATTATTTTCTTTCGAATGATTTTATATCCTTTATGCGCGTGCGCGAATGATTATCTCGATTAATTTATTTCGATTATATTATATCACTTATGCACGTGCGCCGTGCGCGAGTGATTGTCTCGATTATTTTATTTCGAGTGGTTTTGACAGCAAAAATTTACTTGCTCATTCTGTATTTCGATTATTTGCAGCGAATTAACGAATGAGACATTCGTTTGGCAGTCCGGCTGCAATTCAGTGTGGTTATTTTTTTAATGCTGGCTTTTCACACATGCGTAGATTGTGAATAGTTGTTTCTCAAAATACATTTTTATGCATTAATGTTTCTGTCCATAAACATACGTTAATAAAATATTAGAAATTTTGTTCGTTTAATGAGAAAAAAAAAAAAAAAAAAAAAAAGAGTATTCATAATTTTTTCATCATATTGAAATTGAAGTACATATATGAATTTTTCACGGTTAAATGCAATATTTCAGGGTTCGAATATTTTCAAATAATAAATTTGGTTTTATTAGAATACATAAATAAAAGGCCAAATATTTGAATGTGAGTTTCATTATATTTACACGTTTTAAGTTTCTATGAATCCGAAAATTAAGTATTTTGCAGTTGGTCTGTGTGTCTATTATCAGTATATTTCACAAAAAAGTAGCAGGGATGCTTTTCGTTGTGGTCAGACAAATCGTTCATGTACAGGGACATTCAAGATAATTCAAATTTCAAATACATTACGTATATGGATAAAATTTCTACTACTTACATTTATATTTTGCACTAAATAAAATTAAATTAGCATACCTTCTTTATATGAATAAAACCATGTTTTCTGCAGAATATGGTATGAAAATAATCGATCTTTCGTTTACAGAGATACTCAAAAGCACTTGGATATACTGGGGCTATAATTGAAAATTGCTAGAAATTAATTTCAAATTGCGATATTATTTTTTCATATGTAGGTTTAATTTACACAATGTACTGTGAATATAACTTTTCGACAGCACAAAGGGCTACCCAAAATTAAGCGAAAGTGTTTATGCTGTTGAATGTAATTGATGTAAATATTTTACTACATTTTGCCATGTCGAAGAAAACTGCTCGGGAATGAAAATTAATTAATCATACTAATACGATAGACTAAGTACTTTGTAAAATTCAATTTTCCGCTCTCTTTTTTGTATAATGCAGGGATGGAACACGGGCGCAGAATTCATACCGGAATCCGTTTAAGAAATTTCTCTACCTATAATATCGTTGATTTAAGAAGTAGAAAATTTTCTTACATTGAGAGTGGTATGAATTCTGCGCCCGTGTTCCATCCCTGATAATGTCGTGTTTTGTAGCCTCGTGAATATGAAAGTCAATATTTTAAATGTTTGATCTGTATATATGTGCGTTTAAAGCATAACTTAAAAAATAAGTAATAGCAGAAAATTCAAATTCACATTTTGAAGTTCATGTGAGATATGAGGTTGCTACTTAAATAGTTTAAAATGAAAAAAAAAAAAAAAAAAACTGGCAAACTGGAATTTTAGTTAAAAAAAAAAAAAAAAAAAACACCACGATCCTTCATCAGTCGCACAAAGTACGCACGAGTGTTGCAAACACGTAGTAATACGTTATCTGCCAGTACAAATTACTGTACTAATGTCATTACTTTATAGTACCTGTCTTTGATTGCAGCCCATCAAAATTAAACAGCCTGTCTAAATCCTTTCAGTTCCAATCAGATTTATTTCTTATTTTGAAGTAGCTGCTACTTAGAAAAAAAAAATGGTGGATTGAGCTGATTAGTAAACTTGGGTTATGTACACCATGACTTTCAGGCAAAACGGTTCATAAATAAGTTTTTTAATTGAATTTGAAATGTTGAAGTAATTGCAATTTTGAAACAAGTTGATGCATCAAATTCATTAAAAATTTGGTTGAGCTGAGATCTTCATATGGGTTTTGTATATACCGAGATTCATGCAAATCTGTTCATAAATACGCTTTTTATGTGAGTTTGAAATTTTTAAGTGGCCGTCATTTTGAAACACGATGCCCGATCGAGTTCATCAATAATCTTGCTTGAGGCTTTCATATGAACTATGTACATACCGAATTTTAAGCAAATCCGTTCAAAAGTGTGTTTTTTATACGAGCTTGAAATTTTTAAATGGCCGCCAATTTTTAACTTGATGGTAGATCAAGTAACCAACAAAATCATTTACGCTATTTGTATGGTAAATCCGCTGTCAAATTTGTGTTTTAATTGATTTCGTTATACATATATATGTATGTTACCGTTAAAGCTCGAAATCCGTTAATGCGCAGATTACCTAGCTAATCTGCAGATTAACTAAAATGACCCGTTAAAGTGTGGAATCAAGAGCTTTCCGCATTTTAACTAGGTAATCTGCAGATTAGCGGCTTCTGTGTCGTTAAAGTTCAAATGTTTATTTCGAACCTTAGTTTTTTTTACTTTCACTATGACGTCAAACAGTCATGTGATACAGATACGCGAATGCCCTTCAAACACAAACCAAAACTTTCATCCTTTCCGCTCCGTGTCCGCTATGATAATTGGTAAACGCAAAAGGTGGATCATCGAAGACATGATTATTATATTATAGGTTTCTACAAAACTTAAAGTAACAAGTAAGTTATAATTGTTTTAATTTTGATTTTATTTCTTCTCTTTTTTAATTCTGTCAATATAAGTTTGATAAGGGTCTGCACTAGAGGTGAGTTCGGGCTCTATTTTGGCAATCCGAGCCCGCCCGGGCCCGAAACATTTTTGAACTGAGCTCGCCCGAGCCCGAAAAATTTTGTGTGATCAGAGCCCGAGCCCGATATTGAAAGTGGTACGCTATGCAACGCATACACAATGGTAAAATTAAATACCGTTTTCATTTTCAAATAATTTTTTTTAATATCAATCCTCAATTTAAATAACTATAAATGTTATTATAACAATTTATAATGTCTGTGTCTCTTTATACATGCATATATTTATATAATATACATTTATAGTGCAGCCCATTGTTTATAACGCGCCTATCGGGGGACAAAAAATTTATCCGAATGAGTGATATAATGAGGCCCAATATAATGAAGGAGGAAGGATTACTGTATAACACTCTGACATAATATGCATCCCGTTGAAAAAAAAGTTCTATTTAGAAAAAGGAAAGTCAAAGCTGCTAAGGTTTGCAAGACTATTTTGTGATTTATAACCTATCATGACTATTATGGCATTACTAAAAGTGCTCTCAAAATGAATAATATTTTTTTTTTTTTTTTTTTTTACATTTTCCAGTTAGTGAAGAATAAAATAAACGGAACTTTTAACTTGAATCCGAGCCCGCCCGGAGCCCGAAGACTTGCGTAAGATTTGAGCCCGATCGGGCTCGGGCTCGGGCCCGGGCTCGGGCTCGGGCTTACGGGAGCCCGTCTCATCTCTAGTCTGCACTGCATTTTATTATTGAAATCTAATCTTAAATAAACGCTCTATCTCCTGAAACTTCATTTTGAATTATGAATATTAAACTTTACAACACAGTAATTATTTCCTCCCGAAATAAAACTATTAAAACACAACTTTTTAAAACTAATTTATTTAAAAATTGATTTAAATTACTATTTTTTACTGAAAAAAAAAGTATTAATTTTTAACTCTGAAAAATATGGCATTCAATATTATGGCTTTCTTTAATAAATAATTAATATGAAATTTTTATGCATTTTTTAGCATTTCATTACATTTTGTTGTTGTTGTTGTTGTTGTTTCTTTACATTTCAAGTTTCCTTTATATATTTTATATATCATGATTACATTTTAATTTTTATTTTATTCGCTTTTTCAGATAATTTCGTTGTAGTTTATCAGATAAACTGTGTTAATAAAGTTTTTTTTTTTTTTTTAATTGTAAAATTAATATATTTGCTAAACTTGTACAGATAATGTATGCTGCAAAATATAGTTTAATAAAGCATTGGAAAACAGTCATTTTAATTTTCATGCGTTCTAAAAATTATTAAAGCAGTTTTAATTATTTGAAGTACTTCTTAAATAATGCTTCTGAATTGCCAAATTTAATATTACTTTATCAAATTAAAAATTGGTGCATAACATAAAAAAAAAAAAAAAAATAGTAATAGCAATGTAAGTTGTTAAACTTTTTTTTTTTTTTTTAATAATTTAAATGGTTAAATATTTTTATTTTGAAAAGAAATCGTTACTGTATTACAATTCTAACATTCATTTATAAAATAGAATTTACTGAAAGCTATTAAAGTTATTATATTTCATATTAAAAATGCATAACATCTTCAAACTTATATTGATAGAATAAAAAAGATGAAATAAATAAAAAAAATTAAAACAAATATAACTTTAAAAGACATAAAAATTAAAGCACATACATATTACAATAAGTAAAGAAAGAAAGAAAAGAAAAGAAAACAATTTTTTTCCCCAAATGAAAAAGACAAATACAACACAGCGTGTTGTAAAATTACAACACCAGAGATCTTATTTTCACTTTAACGAGTGCCTAGTAGGTAATGTGCAGATTATGAAGGTACTTCGTAGATTACCTAGGTAATTTGAGAAATGAAACAATTTTCCCCACTTTAAAGGATCACCCTAGTTAATGTGCAGATTACCTAGCTAATCTACAGATTAACTGATTTCTGCACTTTAGCGGAAACATATACGTATAGCACATACAGAGAGAAAGAAGGGAGCGAGAAAATCTAAACAAATATTAAAGGTTAGACCTTAAAATTTCATAGCGATGAGTGAAAAACGAAAGTATTAAGAGAGAAAAACCTAAAGCGTATCTAACCTTAGGTTAGATATGCTTTGGAAAAACCTGATATTCAAGAACAGTGTTTCCAGACGTAGGGATTTCTCCCTACAGGGATTTTCAGCTCTGCTTTTGGCGTAGGGGGGATTTTTTCTTTTTATTCTGTTTTGTAGGTAATTTTCTATTATCTAATGAAAGTTATAAATTTCTTTTTAAAAACGCAAAAAGCTTTAAACTTACCTGTAAAAAAGTTGCTTACAATGCCTTGTTTCTGATACATTATTTATTTTATTACAGATTGATGCGAAGTGAAACATCTAATAACTCAGAGTTGCCAAGCTTACTGTAAAGAATTCTGCCTGGCTAAGTATCTCCTAGTGATCGCAGCTTATTGTTGTGTATTAAAGCTATGGTGTTGGTTCATGCTGTGATTTTAATGTTGTCAACCGGTATTTAAGTTTATACATGGTTTACAGACCTGTAACCTTTGGAAATTTCCGTAAATAAACTTTTAAGCCTCTGCGTTTCGTCTTTCATTCGGAGACAGTTTACGAATGCTCGCGTACGCAGCAACATTAATTTTACATGTTAAGATATGGTACATACGAATGATGAATTTGGATACAATGCATTGGCATTCTTTTAGGTGCCCCTGTATACAAACTATTCGTGCTATTTACAGCAATTTTCAATAGGGAAGAAGTCAAAATGAGCTTGAATAACGTATATCAGCTTGAATAAATTCTGAAAATATTTATGGGGATTAGAATGCGGACACAAAGACAAACCGAAGTAATGTACTCTGTTGCAAATTGAATTGTCTTTGCATCCTCTCAGGCGGCGCTACTAGTCGTCATTTTTCGACGCGCCGATGTATGATTACTGACTAGTTAAGAATGTGATCTGAAAGGATTCGGTCATGCTTGACCGTTTAAAATATAGCGCTTAAGAAATGTTTATTTATGTTTTTATTGTGGATCCGTGTTCTATATGTTTTGTGAAGTGAATAAATAAAATGGAAAAGAACATTACTTGCATTATTTATGGAAATGGAGAATTACAATGTGTGTGAGTTTATGGAACATCGAAAGATTTAATGAACATTTTGGTGACCCTAGGATGTGATTGTTTGCATTGTTTTGGACGACATGCATTTTTTTTGGATAAATATGGCATTAGTAATAAAGAATCATCAAGGCAGCATGCATCGAATATGGGAGGTAGGCTTTTTCCCTTATTATTTCATTATTTTGGTTTGAATTTGGGGGTTAAAAGTTATGGTTTCGGTTTTAAAAGAAAAGCGTAGTTTTGTTATGAAATGGTTGCAGTCTGTGAGGACATCGAATTCATTTGGTTTATATATAATATTATTTATAATTTATAAATTTTGCTGATATATGAAATAAATGGTTTCAAAATTTGAATAATTAAAAAATAGTTTGGGTTTTTGAATATAAATGGTTTCATTCAACATTTAAATAATTGAAAAATTACTTTCGTTTCATAAAATGTTGTTTAAATGGTGTTTCTTTTTGTTTCTTTGAAAAAGAAATTGTTTTTTTTTTTAATGGAATATTATTTAATTATTTTTGTTTCTTGCAATGCTATTAAAATTGAGTTACTTCTGGTTTAATACAAAATTATTTATTTAGTTTTGGTTTCATTAAATGCTATTTTAAATTGATTTACTTCTGTTTTAACAATATTTATTTTTTTGTTCTTAAATGATATTTAAAGATGATGTTTACATTTTTTGATATATAGATAATACATGTTTATTTTTATTTAATAAATTTGGATAGGGGTTATTATTAAGCAATTAGAAGGTTTAATAATTTTTTATTTTGTTCTCTTGTTATGATATTGGGTTTAAAATGGATCTAGAAAGATTGAAGGAAAAAAGAAGAGGTTTAAGAACCTCATTTACGAAATATTTGGGGAAAATAGAAACAATCCTGAACTCCGAAATTACGGAGGAGTACACGAAATTAATGAAAATTGAGGAGCTTCTTAGATTAAAGGCTCAGCTCGTGGACAAACAAGCGGAACTCGTAAACATCGATTATGAAACACAAACGAAAATTAAAGTTAAAGATATAGCTGAGGATGTAGCAGGCTGCGAGGAATACAGGGAAAAAGGGATCGATGTAAAAACAAAATTAGAAAGGCTAGTGGATAATTTAAATGACAGGCCGTTGCCTGGTGTTATTCAGATCGCTAGATCAAGTGATCAAACAGGTAACAAACTGGTAACAGTTAGAACTGAAACCAGAAGTACAGTTAAACTTCCGAAATTACAAGTTGTACATTTTCTTGGTGACTGTAATTCATGGTTGGACTTCTGGAACTCTTACGAGGTTGCGATACATAACAATAATTCTTTAAGCAAAATTGAAAAATTTACGTATTTGAAATCTTTCTTAGGAGGCATCGCCTTGAGCGCTGTATCTGGGTTTTCATTGACAGAATCGAATTACGATGAATCAATACAATTACTTAAGGAACGGTTTGGACGAAGTGACGTAATTATATCGTCCCACATGCATAAGTTACTATTAATAGAACCGGTGAAATCATGCGCGAATGTTACTGAATTAAGGAGAATGTACGACGCGATTGAGGTACAAATTCGTTCGTTACAATCATTAAATGTAGCAACAGGCACTTGCAGTAATCTGTTATGCCCTGTAATATTACAAAAACTACCGGAAGAATTAAATTTAAGTTATAATAGACAGCGTAATTCAGATGAATTGTTTGATATTTCTAAATTAGTTGATTTTATACGTAAAGAATTAGAAATACGAGAAGCATCGATAATTTTAGCGAATCCCAGAAATAATAGCGCAAATGAAAATAATTTTCGGAACAAAATGACAGGCCACAATAAACCTTACTTAAATTCTAAAAGGAGCGAATATCACCCCCCCCCCCCTAAATCATCAGCTTCCGTTTTAGCGACTCAGGCGGAAAGAAATTTATCTGGTTATCATAATAGGTATTCTTATGATAATAATAGGCCTAAATTTAATAACAAAAGAAATACGAGTTCATTTTCTCAAAATACAGGAGTTCAGGGCTGTTTGTTTTGTTCCTCGGCACATATGAATCATGATTGTTCTTTAAAAGTTTATGATAAGAAAAGGGCTCTAATGGCCAAGGGATTATGTTTTATATGTTTTTCAAATCATTTGAGTAAATTTTGTTCTCGTAAGGATCATAAGTGCAAGTATTGCGCGTCTCCCTGGCATAACTCATTAATATGTAATACAGAAAGAAATGAATCCCGCTCAGTTGAGGATAAAAAACAAATACAGTCAGAAAGTTCTTTAAATTTGGTTTGTAATAAGAATAAAGAGCTTGAGGACACGCCGAATGATTCGGTGTTGTTGCAGACTGTAACGGCAAGTGTATTTAATATTCGGGCCAAATGCCATTTATTGAGGTGTCTTATTGACAATGGAAGTTCTAGGACATTTGTATTGCGCGAAGTGTGCAATTTATTGGGATTAAAACCAATCGGGAAGGAAACCCTTTTAATTTATACTTTTGGCAATGAAAATACTGAAAGGAAAACTTATTATATTGTAGAAATAGTATTACATAATGTAAGAGAAACTAATAA
The DNA here is from genome assembly GCA_963930645.1 of Salticus scenicus. Lineage (NCBI taxonomy): Eukaryota > Metazoa > Arthropoda > Arachnida > Araneae > Salticidae > Salticus > Salticus scenicus. Next base: position 28,389,917 of record OZ005660.1, read on the forward strand.
GAAAATTAAATTAAGGGCTGTGGTTATTGATTCAATTACATTTGGGGAAATTAAAATTCCTTCACAATGGGTGCGTAATATCGCACTAGAAAAGGGCATTGAATTGGCAGATAAGGGTAATTTAAGTAAAATTCATGTACTTATTGGATCGGATTACATTGGGGAAATTCTCGGAGAAAGGAACGTGAGAATTTCTAAACGATTAATGGCAACAGATACCTTATTTGGATTTGTGATACAAGGAAAGGAAGGGGACCCTAAAGCACTTAAGAATTGTCAGAAAGTGCGCGTTAACCATTTACATGTTGTTAAGGAGGAATTGGACCATCAAAGGGTTAAAAATTTATGGGAATTAGAGGCAATTGGAATTAATCCGGACAAGGAACATTCTAAATCAGATGATGAAATTTTAGAGTTATTTAGGCAAACCACTAATTATAGGAATAAAAGATATGAAACGCGATTGTTGTGGAAAAATAATGTTAAGGAATTGGACAGTAATTATGGGATAGCAAGACGATGTCTATCTCATTTGAACACTGTTTTTGGTAGGAATCCGGACTTATATTTTAAATATAAGGAAATTATTGAGGAACATTTAAAGGAGGGCATCATAGAGGAAGTAGCGTCGGATTTAAATGACAATACGGGTACAGGCTATTACATGCCGCATCATGCAGTAATACGCGAGCAAAAGAAAAGTTCTAATGTTAGGATAGTTTTTGACGGTTCATGTAAGGGCAGGGATGAATTATCTCTTAACGATTGTTTAGAGAGCGGTCCTAATTTAAATCCAGATTTACTCAGGATAATTTTGAGGTTTAGGTTACACCCTGTAGCGTTTTGCGCAGACATTCAACGAGCTTTTCTAGAAGTAGGAATCGCTGATGAGGATAGGAATTTTTTGAAATTTTTATGGAATGATGGGGAGGGGCCCGATCTCCATTCCGATGCTGCTAAACGAATTAGGACATTACAATTCTGCAGAGTTCCCTTTGGGGTGAAATGTTCCCTTTTTCTATTATCGGCAACAATCAGGCTTCATTTGAAAAAATTTGAGAATGACTACCCGGAAGCAACAGAAATATTAAGATCTCTCTACGTGGATGATCTCATCTCTGGCACTGAGAATATAAACACGGCCTTTCAATTGTCTAAAGAAATGATGTATATTTTAAATGAAGCTAGCATGAATCTCAGGGCTTGGATTTCTAATTCTTCTAATCTTAATCAGTTGTGGAAGACAGACAATTTCGAATGTCGAGAAGATCCGGAGGAATCCAATGTTGAACTAAAAATATTAGGGATTATTTGGGACAATACGACCGACGTATTACGGATTGACACTTCACAATTTAACAAATTACCGGAGGACAGAATTATAACAAAGCGATATATTTTGGCTGTTTGCGGAATGTTATTTGATCCATTAGGGATCATGAATCCATTTTTGATTCGCATAAAAATTATATTACAATCAGTATGGAAAAATGGCAAACAGTGGGACGAACCTGTTCCACATGAAACTGAAATGTTGTTTTTAGAATGGCTAAATGAAGCTAAAAATTTGAAGTTCACTGGAATTCCTAGGCTGTATTTTAACGAACTCTGCTGGAACTCAGTAGAGGTACACATATTTTCCGATGCTAGCCCAAAATGCTATGGTTCTGTAGCTTATTTTCGATTTACGAATTCTCAAGAATGCAAAACAAGTTTTATAATTTCTAAGTCTCGACTAGCCCCTTTGAAGAAGATTACATTACCGAGACTTGAATTACTTGGCACTTTAGTCTCAGCAAGATTGGGATCATATCTCAAATCTGTTTTTCCTATGCTCGACCCCAGAAATATTTTTTATTGGACTGACTCTCAGATTTGCCTTCATTGGATAAAAGGTTCAGTTAACGATTATAAGCAATTTGTGAAAAACCGAGTGATTGAAATCAAGGAAAAAACTGATCCTGAAAAATGGCACTTTTGCAAAGGCAAGGTCAATCCGGCGGATAAATTGACGAGAGGTGTGAAAGCAAATTCCTTAATGAATGATAAAGTATGGAGTCAAGGACCAGCTTGGTTGACAGAATTAAGTATACCATATGACTCTCTAATGGAAATTTCCTGTGACATGGACAGCGTGGTTGAAGAAAGACATGGAGTTACAACACTTCAGGTTAACGTAGAAGTTCCAATGCCATTATTAAATCTGGAGAATTACAGTAGTTTGAATAGAGTTTTGAGAACAACCGCCTATGTTTTTAGATTTCTAAATAATATCAAATCTAGGTCTGAAAAACGTTCAGGAGCGCTGACAGCAAATGAAATATCTGCAGCAGAAAATTATTGGCTTCTATTTGTGCAGCAAAGTGAATTTAACAAAGAATATACTACATTAAAGGCAAAAAATTCAGTTTCTCCTGATTCTAAGTTATATAATTTGAATCCCATTTTGACAACAGAAGGTCTAATAGTATTAAAAGGAAGAATTCAAGGTTCTAATTTTTCTGATGAATCTAAGCATCCAATTATTTTGCCGAACAAGGCTCGATTTACTAATCTTTTGATCATGAAGGAACACGAAAATTTAGGTCATTCTGGTATATCTGACACACTCACTCAATTAAGAGAACGTTTTTGGATCATTAAGGGCAGGCAAGCTGTGAAATCCTGCTTGAACAAATGTTTTCTATGCAGAAGGTTTAAGGCCAAACAAGGACAGCAAATAACAGCTCCGCTACCCATAGCAAGAACTAGTGAGGCTCAACCTTTTGAAGTCGTCGGAATCGATTTTGCTGGACCCTTATTCACAAGAGACAACAACAAATCTTAAATTGCATTATTCACTTGTGCAGTCACTCGAGCAGTGCACTTGGAAATAGTCTCTAGTCTCAGTTCTGAACATTTTTTACTTGCATTCAGACGTTTCATCTCCAGAAGAAGTATGTGCAAGGTTGTGAATTCCGATAACGCTTTGACTTTTAAAAGTAGTGAAAAGGAACTAAAGAAACTTTATATGAACATTAAGAACTTTGAAATACAGAACTATTTTGGTAATAAGGGTATCAAATGGAATTATATAGTAGAAAGAGCCTCATGGTGGGGGGGTTATTGGGAGCGAATGGTTCGTATGACAAAGGTCATTTTGAGGAAAATTCTTGGTAGGGCATTGGTTACATTTGAAGAACTGCAAACTATACTTGCAGAAATTGAATCTATTATTAACTCTCGACCTTTAACTTATGTATACAATGACCCTGTAGAGCCATTCCCTCTCACCCCAGCCCACTTCTTAATAGGAAAAAGGTCAACTGCATTGCCACCACAAAGTGGCCGTTTAGTGATTGCAAGTCAATCTAGTTCTCAAAAACTTTTAATTAAACGATACTTGTATCGTGAGAGACTTCTTAACGAATTCTGGAAGCGCTGGAAATTTGAATATATTTTGCAGTTGAGAAATGCTAATGTTGTAAAACCTGTTAATCCAATTTCTAATTTTAATATAGGTGATATAGTCCTAATAGGTGATGACAAGGCCCCAAGACAAATTTGGAGGTTAGGAAAGGTAATTGAGACACATGTAGGACGTGACAATAAGGTAAGAGCTGTAACCTTAAAAACTTCATCAGGAATGTTAAAGAGACCCATTCAACTTCTTTGTAACTTGGAAGTCCAAGGGGACTTACCTTAATTAAACCAACTGTTCACCTGTAAGGTAATATTAATATTGTTTTCATTTTTCAATTGTATCCAGGTAACATTGATTTTTGTATTTGATATAATTTCTATTTTCAGTATTATGTGGTTGTGAAATTTATTATTTATGTACTGTGATTTTTTATTGGTTGAAATTCTTGAATTGTATTTGATTTGGATTTGTCAAAATTTGTATTGAACTTAACTTACCTTTCGGGGCGGGAGGATGTTGCAAATTGAATTGTCTTTGCATCCTCTCAGGCGGCGCTACTAGTCGTCATTTTTCGACGCGCCGATGTATGATTACTGACTAGTTAAGAATGTGATCTGAAAGGATTCGGTCATGCTTGACCGTTTAAAATATAGCGCTTAAGAAATGTTTATTTATGTTTTTATTGTGGATCCGTGTTCTATATGTTTTGTGAAGTGAATAAATAAAATGGAAAAGAACATTACTTGCATTATTTATGGAAATGGAGAATTACAATGTGTGTGAGTTTATGGAACATCGAAAGATTTAATGAACATACTCAACTTTGTTGTCAATACTTTTCAACTTTGTTGAAAAGTATTAAAAAGGTTCATTGCTCTTTTAAAACGGATGTAAATATTTGAAATAAATTTAAATAAGCATATAATAAAGCTTCCCCCCCCCCAAAAAAAAAAAAAAAAAAAAATTACAAATTGCCTCAACAATTCATAATACCAAAATTCTGAGGCACCCCATTCTCGCTGGGCTCCCCCCAACCAGGGGATACGGGTGGCGGTCGCTACGAACCTGTATATATATATATATATATATATATTAAATAGGCAACAATTTTTGAATTTACATATCTAGTTAAAAAAAAAAAAAAAAAAAAAAAAAACTTGGGACTAAAAAGAAATTACTAAACAGGCAACCCCGCCCTTAGTAGCATATCTGTAGATCTTTGTACTTAAATAGCATAAAAATCAAACCCTTTTCTGAAAGGCTCATGTAGGCAAATCATGTGTGTGTACTATAAATGTATAATTATCATAATTCATAACTAACAATCAGTGTTCACAGACCGAATTTTCATTCAATAATCACCAATATTTTTTAATTGTATTGTAATGTTTGTCTAATCACATCGAGTATTTATTGTCTATTATGTATATCAAACATCACATCTCAAAATTAAAGTTGATTATTGAATCAAAAATCCCCCAGATCCCTCCCCCTCCTCCCTTAAAAAATAAAGAAAAAAGAAAAAAAGTCTAATACATCTTATACGCCATTGTACGAGTTTTCTGTGAAAATGGAAAGAGACAAAAGAGTAACTTTACGCGTAGTATGCCCCCTGAATTATAGATTGAATGGTTAGTCATTTTTTAATTAATTTAATATTTTTTTACTTCTCATCTTTATATGCACAGATGCCAACATTTTACTTTACTCTGGAGTATTTTTAGCACCGCTTTTATTTCATGCCACCAAAGTAATTTTTTTCTTATTTCGTGAAATTTATATACGTGAGAAAAATTTCCTATAAATAAAGTGATGTAGAACAAAGGCGGGGCTAAAAATACTCGGAGTAAATTAAAATGCTGGCATCAATGCTATGTGGTTTATTATAGCATTATTTGTGTTATTCTTATGATTATACATTAATTTTTAATTTCTTCCGAATCTCGTAATCTACTTTTTACGACCGTTCTATAAAAACAATTAATAATTGTTGTTATAGAAGTTGTTATAACAACAATTAATATTTCTTGTTATAAACATGTGATAATTTCTTCTACAGAGATTCCAAGTCGTTTCTGTATAATAAAATTTAAACATACTCAATTAATCTTTGAAACAATGCCAGACACTTGAGTTTCATAAAAACTTATCAAAATTTTCTTTTTCAGAAACTCCGCCCCAAAACCTTCATTTTTATGAAGTAAATCATCACAATAATAAATTTTATGAAGATGAATCTAGACTGTACAGTCTAGTATATAATTACACTGGTAGTTTATTTGCTACCTCTACAATTTACTTAATATAAAAAATGCAACTGGAATTATGTATTTATAAATGTGATTCAAATTTAAAACACTTTATTTATTTAATCTATATAAGTTCACGGAAATGAAAGGATTACACATTTTAAACTGGCTAAGTTTCCAAGCTGAAATGATTTTATTATCTATCTATTAATTAATTTATTTTATTTTATTTTTCTTTATTTCTGTTGGAAAATGTACTAATTAAATACTTTTAAAATTACAACAAACATATTTATAGTAATAATAATAATATTATTTATTATTATTATTATTATTATTATTTAATGTTGTTATGTAAAGAATTATATATGTAAATTAATATTCATATGTGTTCAACAATGAAAAAATAAGAAAAGAAATTATCATTTAAAATTACAATGAAATTCAACATTCAAATTTACATTTATACAGGATAGATTAAAGTAAATGTAAGTATTGTAAGTATTTTTTTAAATTATAATCTTAAAGTTAAGGTACTGCTGCAATATTCTAGGTATCGCAGGGTATTTTAATTTGTTGAATTATTCATAATTAGTAATCACATCGCTTGTGCTCTTGGGCAGCAAGTTATGGAAGTAGTTAACGAGTGATCCAACGGTGGGCGTAACGGTTCTTTTTTAAAATGAATACGAGCTATGCTTAAACAGTTTGCAACTGTTAGAAAAGGAAACATAATTTTCCAAAACAGATAGCTTAATAGACCATTTTTTCTCTCTTACGTGTCGGCTTTAGACTACAGCGGAAAACTGTGCATTCTTGAATGCTATTTTTATTTTTATTTATTTTTTTTTTTTTTAAATTAATTTATTGATCATTGCGATTATTATTATTTTAAAATATGCGTATTTGTATAAGACATTTGTTGAAAAATGACATGGTAGAAAAAGGAATTTAAAGTAATGCGTGGATATGATGTTAATGAAGACTATATATATAACAGTTACAGTATTTTGTTCTTTTCATTATCTTTTTCGACCACTGAGTTATAGTTTCAGAAATGTCTCAGTGAATTCCATGCGTTATAAACGAAATAAACTTATTTTTACCTGCTCATAAAGCACTTTTTTTTTTTTTTAATAAAACAATTTGAAAACATTTATGATGTATGTTAGTCAGTTTAAAACTTAATGTTTCTTTTCACAACATTTTAAACAAGAAACAAGATTTTGTAGATCTGTTTTGAAATTTTTGAAATTTAAATAAATTTGTTATTAAACACCTATTTAATTTATTAAAATCTTTTATTTAATTTATTTAAAATACTTTTTTCGAATTTGGCACTTGTTGCACTATTTTTAAAGTACAAGTTTGATTGAACAATATATTTATATAATTGTAGATACGTCCAAACAAAAAATATTTAAATTAAGTGTGAATATATATTTCCTGTAATTAATTCTCTAAACATGCTTCGTACAGTCCTTTAATTTTCTTGATTTTCAGCAGAACTAATAACATCTAGCAACCTTTCAAAATAAAAAAGTACATTACAAATTAAAAGGAAATAAATTCAGAGATAAAATTCTCCGCCTTTTTTTAGGGCAATTTCAGGGAGGAACAATTTTCGACTTTTTCTCTACGATTAATTTTATCATGAAATTCTTATGGTACTTCCTAAGGAATATGTCATGTTGAAACAGGTTAGCGATTTTTCTATAAAAGCAGTGGTAGTAATAAAAACAGAAATTTCTTATCCCTGGAAGTGCCCCAAAAAAAGGCGGAGTATGCGACACCTGTAAATTGATTAAAAGCATAGGTAAAAGTTTCTGGTAGAAGTGTCCTAGAAAAAGGCGTGTCCGTACGTATTCCGTAAGCGACTGTCTTGATGAAACAACGTAGTAGAAACCATACATCCCAGAAAGAAGGCACGATAAACTAACTAAACATTTGTTGAATAAAATGTAAAACACCAGTCTATGGGGGGCGGCTCATTAATGCTGAGAAATTAGAAAATCGAAATATATTAATTCAATTTTCCACGTTACAGCATAGCTGCTAATATTTTAATTTATTCCGGAGTACTTTTAACCCCGCCTTTATTTCGCACCATTTATTTATAGAAAAAATTTCTTTAATACATAACTTCGTTAAAATAAGAAAAAATTACACTTAAAATATAAGTGGTACGAAATAGAGGCGGGGCTAAATTTACTCCGAAATAAATTAAAATATTAGCAGCTAAGCGTTTTAGTACTAATTTAACTAAGTTAAATTTTATTTATTTTACATTATTTTATATACATTTAATTACTTTTAAAATCTTTGTTTTTTTTTCCCTTTATTTCAGTGAGGTACAGCAAACCCCCGATTATCCGCGGCCGCTAGAAAATATGGGATCGAGACTAAACCCAAATGATTGCTATTTTTTTTTTTTTTTTTTTTTTTTTTTTGTAATGTAAATATAAGAACATTACAGTACCACACCAGATAAGGCCCCATTTTAGTTTTTTCCAAAACTCCGCCCCAACTACTTCATGCTTATGAAGTAACCTGTCGAAAAAATGAAGGTTATGAAGATTAATCTAGACTGCAGATTTTATATATATTAGATGGGTAGTTAATTTGTTACTTGTACAATTTACTTAATGTAAAATACGCAACTGAAATTGTGTATTTATAGATGTGATTCAAATCTTAAAAAATTTACTTTTTAATATATATAAATTTACTGAAATAAAAAAATTGCACATTTTAAACTGTCCGGGATTCTCAATCTGAAAAGTTTTTTATTTATCTATTTATTTAATTATTTATTTTATTTATGTTGAAAAAGGCTCTAATTAAATACTTTTAAAATTACAACAAACACATTCATAACAATAATAATAATAATTATTATTATTATTATTATTTATTATTGTTGTTATGTAAAAAACTATATATACAAATTATTTTTCAATTGTGACACAAAAAAAATCTATCAGTTAAAATTACGATTAAATTCAAGTCATACATACTCCAATTATTATTTATTCGTGAAATATGAATGACAATGTAAGTACTTTTTTGATTTGTTTATTTATAATATTAAAGTTAAGAAACTTCTGCAATTTGCAAACTCCTTAAATTAATTAAAATACCTTACAAGAATTTACTGTACTCACACCAATAAAATTATTTGTAATTTTAGCAATCAATTTTAACCAAACGTACATTAGTCAACATTGATCAAACGCAAATTTAACATTTTATAACATTGCTGGCGCTGTTGGGCAGCAGGCGATGACACTTAGTTGATAACATAACATTTTATCTTGGGCGGCAAGCCATGAAAATGGTTCATAACGACATACCTTACAATTTTATAATTATATTCAATTGTGATTTCATTTCAAGTGTTTGTGTTGTATTGATGGGCGTGTCTGTTCTTTTTATTAGTGAATCCGAATACAATTTATTTTACAAATGTTGCCACTGTTGCAGAAGAAAAAGTCATAACTTTTTGAAACAGAAGGCTCTCTAAACCCATTTTTTATTAATATTTATTTATTACTTTAATATTTGAATTCCTATCAGAAGTTTATTAAACAATAACAATGTTAGAATAAGGAATTTTAAGTAATCGGCCGATATAATAGTGATGATGAACATATATAACTGTCACAGTATTTTTTTCTGTTCTTATACTTTTCGACTTCTTTTTCTTTTTTTTTTTTTATTCTTACTGAATGAGTTTGTATCGGAAAATATAGAAGAAAGTCTTGTGGTGGCCACAACGTACTAGTTTTTTTTTTTTTTTTTTTTTTTTTGTTCTTAAAATACTAAATAAATGCACCTTTTGCTCAACGATAGACTGTATCTGAATAGGTGATAGTTTTTTATGTTATTTTATAGTATGAAATCAAAAATCAATCTTTTCTTACCGATTTGACAGTCTTACTTTTATTTGCACAAATGTATAACGAAAATTTTGTGCTAATATTACATAGAGGTTTTTTTTTTTTTTTTTTTTCTAAAATATTTAATTTTGTCTGATTAATAGATACACAATTTTATGTACTAAGTTTTTATAAAATAATGCATATTACATTGATATAAGATAGTTATAATTAAAAGCTCAAATCATGAATCATCTCTATACTCAGTTTGGTAACAGCCCGTTTTAACTGCAGAAAGCTGTTACAGCAAAAATTTTAATTATAATGACTCTGTATTTATATTTTCATATGTTTTTAGTTTAGTTATAAAATAAATATCTCTCATTAACACATTTCTTTCAATAATGGATAACAATAGTGAAATTCCCACAACTACTCGGTATTGGCCGAATACATAGCCTAAATTTGGCCGAGTACCGAGTACTCGGCAAATAGGCCGAGTGCCGAGTATATACCGAGTACTCGGTACAGCTCTATCCCTCAGTACAGAAAGAAGGAGAGAAGGAAACAAAAAATTTCAAGGATGTGAAAATTTTCATTAAAATTCAAGTTTGAGATGAAAATATTATTTTCTCGTTTGAAATTTTTACCTGTTGGAAGCACGGGGGCGAAAAGATACTTTCGCCCCCGTGAAAAATTATATCGGGGGTGACTGCCCCCGCTGCTCCCGTTAAGACGGCGCTTATGCAGCTTACTGTAAAGAATTCTGCCTGGCTAAGTATCTCCTAGTGATCGCAGCCTATTGTTGTGTATTAAAGCTGTGGTGCTGGTTCGTGCTGTGATTTTAATGTTGTCAACCGGTATTTAAGTTTATACATGGTTTACAGACCTGTAACCTTTGGAAATTTCCGTAAATAAACTTTTAAGCCTCTGCGTTTCGTCTTTCATTCGGAGACAGTTTACGAATGTTAGCGTACGCAGGAATTTTAATTTTACATGTTAAGATATGGGACATATGAATGATGAATTTGGATACAATGCATTGGCATTCTTTTAGGTGCCCCTGTATACAAACTATCCGTGCTTTTTACAGCAATTTTCAATAGGGAAAAAGTGAAAATGAGCTTGAATAACGTATATCAGCTTATATAAATTCTGAAAATATTTATGGGATTAGAATGCGGACACAAACACAAACCGAAGTCATGAACACCTTTTAACTTTCTTGAAAAGTATTAAAAAGGTTCATTGCTCTTTTAAAACGGATGAAAATATTTGAAATAAATTTAAATAAGCATATAATAAAGCTCCCCCCCCCAAAAAAAAAAAAAAAAAAAAAAAATATAATAAATATTACAAATTGCCTCAACAATTGATAATACCAAAAATCCTATTCTCGCTGGTCTCCCCCCAACCAGGGGTTACGGGGGGCGGTAGCTACGGCCCTGTATATATATATATATATATATATATATATATATATTAAATAGGCAATAATTTCTGAATTTACATATCTAGTTAAAAAAAAAAAAAAAAAAAAAAAACTTGGGTCTAAAAAGAAATGGCTAAACTGGCAACCCCGCCCTTACTAGCATATCTGCAGATCTTTGTCCTTAAATAACATAAAAATCAAACCCTTTTCTGAAAGGCTCATGTAGGCAAATCATGGGTGTGTACTATAAATGTTTAACTATCATAATTCATAACTAACAATAAGTGTTCACAGATCTGGCGGATTTTTCATTCAATAATCACCAATATTTTTTAATTGTATTGTAACGTTTGCCTAATCACATCGAGTATTCATTGTCTATTATGTATATCAAACATCACATCTCAAAATTAAGGTTGATTATTGAGTCAAAAATCCCCCAGATCTAGCAACACTGCTAACAATATAAATGACTGCTCCTCGTCCCTCCCCCTCCTCCCTTAAAAATAAAGAAAAAGAAAAAAATCTAATTCATCTTATACGCCATTGTACGAGATTTCTGTGAAAATGGAAAGAGACGATCGAGTAACTTAACGCGTAGTACGCCCCCTGAATTATAGATTGAATGGTTAGTCCTTTTTTAATTCATTTAATACTTTTTTACTTCTCATCTTTATATGCACAGATGCCAACATTTTACTTTACTCTGGAGTATTTTTAGCACCGCCATTATTTCATGCCACCAAAGTAATTTTTTCTTATTTTATAGAAGTTATATACGTGAGAAAAATTTCCTATAAATAAAGTGATGCAGAACAGAGGACGGGCTAAAAATACTCGGAGTAAATTAAAATGCTGGTATCAATGCTACGTGGTTTATTATTGCATTTGTGTTATACTTATGATTAAACTTTAATGTTTAATTTCTTCCGAATCTCGTAATCTACTTTTTACGACCGTTCTATAAAAAAAATTAATAATTGTTGTTATAGAAGTTGTTATAACAACAATTAATATTTCTTGTTATAAACATAAACATGTGATAATTTCTTCTACAGAGATTCCAAGTCGTTTCTATATAATAAAATTTAAACATACTCAATTAATCTTTGTAACAATGCCAGACACTTGAGTTTCATAAAAACTTATGAAATTTTTCTTTTTCAGAAACTCCGCCCCAACAACTTCATTTTTATGAAGTAAATCATCGCAATAATAAATTTTAAGAAGATGAATCTAGACTGTACAGTCTAGTATATAATTACACTGGTAGTTAATCTGCTATCTCTACAATTTACTTAATATAAAAAATGCAACTGGTATTATGTATTTATAAATGTGATTCAAATCTAAAACACTTTATTTATTTAATCTATATAAGTTCACGGAAATGAAAGAATTACATATTTTAAACAGGCTAAATTTCCAAGCTAAAATGATTTTATTATCTATCTATTAATAAATAAATTTTATTTTATTTTTCTTTAGTTTTGTTGGAAAATGTACTAATTAAATACTTTTAAAATTACAACAAACATATTTATAGTAATAATAATAATATTAATTATTATTAGTATTAATATTTAATGTTGTTATGTAAAAAAATATATATGTAAATTAATATTCATATGTGTTCAACAATGAAAAAATAAGAAAAGAAATTATCATTTAAAATTACAATGAAATTCAACATTCCAATTTACATTTACACAGGATAGATTAAAGTAAATGTAAGTATTGTAAGTATTTTTTTTTTTTAATTATAATCTTAAAGTTAAGGTACTGCTGCAATATTCTAGGTATCGCAGGGTATTTTAATTTGTTGAATTATTCATAATTAGTAATCACATCGCTTGTGCTCTTGGGCAGCAAGTTATGGAAGTAGTTAACGAGTGATCTAACGGTGGGCGTAACGGTTCTTTTTGAAAATGAATACGAGCTATGCTTAAACAGCTTGCAACTGTTAGAAAAGGAAACATAATTTTCCAAAACAGATCGCTTAATAGACCATTTTTTCTCTTTTGCGTGTCGGCTTTAGACTGTAGCTGAAAACTGTGCATTCTTGAATGCTTGAGATAGATAAACATTTTTTTTTTTTAAATTTATTTATTGATTATTGCGATTAGTATTATTTTAAAATATGCGTATTTTTATAAGACATTTGTTGAAAAATAACATGGTAGAAAAAGGAATTTAAAGTAATGAGTGGATATGATTTACCACACTCGACATGCCAAGTGCCTATCACCAGATTAATTTGCCGGAAAAATACCAAGACAAAATTTCTTTCACCACTCAGTGGGGTACCTTTCGCTGCAAACGCCTCCCCTTTGGTTTGAAGACGGCTGCAGGCATCTTCCAGGCTATGATTGATGACATTATTGAAGAGACAAACCTCCCGGGTATATTTGCGTATCAAGACGACATCATTTTGTGTAGCAACTCCTTCCAGGAAACAATAGAGAAATTAGCTGAATTTTTAAAGTTTTTTTGTAAATACAACCTCACCCTAAATTTATCCAAGTGCCAGTTCCACAAGGAGTCTGTAGATTTCCTTGGCTTTCACATTGAACGATTAATTTTTAGACAATAGATTAATTTTTAATTAACAGAGTGTATCCTATTAAGTCTAACATTAGAAAAATCCATGCATTTCCAACTCCAACTTCCAAGAGGCATGTCAAGAAATTCCTTGGCCTATGTGGCTTTTATCGACACATTATCCCTTCCTTTGCATCGGTAGCTGAACCGCTGGTCACCTTAACTTCTCCTAAGTCAACGTTTCATTGGGGTCAGTCGCAAGAACAAGCCTTTCAACAGTTACAACAGATCTTTTTTCAACAACCTTTTCTTCAGCAACCTGATTTCAATAAGTTATTTTATCTAAACACAGACGCGTCAAAATTTGCCATCAGTGCGGTTGTGCTTCAGAAACATGGCAGCGACTTGCTACCAGTTGCATATTTTTCCAAGGCCCTACGTGGTGCACAGACAAAATATCCACCTCTTCAACTTGAATTAATGGCTATTGCAAAAGGGATGGCTGCATTCAGAGATCTTCTGTACGCCAGGCATTTTGTTCTCCTCTCTGATTGCAAGTCTCTCAGCAAATATAAAAAGGCAAAGTCACCTGCTGACATCATCACGAGATGGTTACTTGACATCAGCGAATACTCTTATACTTTTCAACATATCCCTGGTCGGGAAAACATACTTGCAGACTTCTTATCCCGTACTCCAGTAAATTCGAGTGATATTACATCAGATCCTAAAATCCTCAATTCCAATCAAGTACTTCCTGTCTCACTTAACGAAGAATGCAGCAACTCCAACTTTCCAACAGAAACCATAAATGCAGTTCAGGAGCCCACTAGGGATGTGAATTCTATACCTAGTGAGGTCAAGGCTTATGCTCCCACTAAAGATCCTCGTAATCAAATCTCCATTCAGACTATCCTTCACGAACAACAAAACGATAAAAACTTATGCAACATAATAAAGGACATTAAAAACAATAGACTTTCAAAATTTAAAAATTTCGTCATTTGCCCAGAAACTGAACTGCTGTTATACAACCCATCCAGGCACGACTCAAATGACCCTAACCGCTTCAAGATTGTCTTACCTGATTCTCTTAAAGGAAAATGCCTACGAATTAAACATCTTTCTCACCTTGGCATTGACAAAACGTTTAGGAATGTTAGCAAGACTTACTATTGGAAAGGTTTATACAGCGATGTTGTCAACTTTGTAAAATCTTGTACCACCTGTATCAAGTCCAAGCATCAACGCATACTAGGGCTGGAGTATTTATCAATATATCCCCAAGTATCAATATTTTTTAAGTATCGCAATAACGATATTAAAGATCTAGCTTTGCTGATATATCCCTCTAACGATATTTCTTTAGCGCACACTGAGCGATCGATCGAAACGCCGATAAATAATGTTTCTCACTAGCACCTACCACCAGTCGCCACGCTCGGAATAAAGAGAACGCCGGATAGCTTATTCACCGTGTTTTCTAAAAAAACAAACAAACCGTTTGGCTAGCGGAAGTGACGCAACCCCTTGTGCGCGCCACAAACCTGCATCACCGCGCGCCAAGCAAAGCCCGAAAAAAAAAGAGACCTGAATAGCTTATACTAATGCAACCCCCTTTTTCCCCTCCCAACCCCAAACAATCCTTCCTCTCCAATCCTCTCTATACCGCAATATATCTACTTTCTTGAAAATATCACTGTCCAAAAAGTCAATGATATTCATCAGGAAAATTAAACTATCACAGTATATCGACTTCCCATAGTATATCGACTTCTTACAGTATACTGACTTACTGACTTCTCATTCTACATTCATGAATTTCCCTGGCTCTAAACGCTAATATGAAAGAATTTATACTACCGTTAGTATAAGTTCTTTGATAATATTGCACATTATCGCTCGTGGATCGTACGTGTAATACCACAGACAGGCGATATAAAATCAAACGCTTATTATGAATGAAAACAATATCCTTTGTTTTAGCTCATTTCCTGCTATTGGTTCATTGATATTGGTTTATTTCAAAGTATCCATATCTTCTGGCCAATAAGATGCGACATGTGTTTAACTCGCTTTGGGCTCAGTGATGCCAGATTGGGGATTTTGTCCCCATTTTGGGGATTTTTGAGGCTTTTGGACCAAATGTTTGTGGGGACTTTTTTGGGGAATTCTAAAATTTTTGGGGACAAATCTGGGGAGTTCTTCAACTCTCTGTCAATGTTGATAACGTAATGATTTATCCCTACGACTAGAGACTTTCGATATCTTTATTGGTATTTGGGGATTTTTTTTTAAATTGCCTTCTTTTGGGGAAAAATCGGAATTTTTATCACAGAAAAATCTGCTTGATATTTTTTTTGAAAAAATTTTTATTTCCCCATTTTAGTAGAAATCAAATTGGGGATTTTTCGAAAAGAACCTCCTGAATTGGGGAAATTTGAAGACCTGTTTGGGGAAATAATTTTCGACCATCTGGCATCACTGTTTGGGTTGTACATCAGTCCCTTTCTCCTTTCCCATGTTATCGAATGGGATTTTCGTTGCTTCGTTTTATAAAAATATCTCATTCAAAAATGAAGTTTTTCGAATTCTGTTTTTTGAATATTACTCTTTGAACGGGTCGCCTTTTAGCTTGGTGAACAATTTTTCGAAAAAATTTATTTAAATATTTTATTTCAATAAGTAAATTATGGACTCCAAGTATGGATCTCTAAGTAAAATATTTAAATTTATTTTTTCGAAAAATTGTTCACTAAGCTAAAAGACGACCTATTCAAAGAGTAATGTTCAAAAAACAGAATTTAAGCTAAAAGACGACCTGTTCAAAGAGTAATATTAAAAAAAAACAGAATTCGAAAAAGTTCATTTTTTAATAAAATATTTTTATAAAACGACGCGACAAAAATCCCATTGGAAAACATGGGAAGGGAGAAAGGGTGCTATCTGACTGATGTAAAATAAAGTTTTATCTTCAGTAATTTTACAGTGACAGTTTATTAAATTATATAATATTGGATAGTTTATTACTTTTTTTTATGTAGCATTTATTTTTTCTCTTTCCTTTTCTTTCTTTCTTTCTTTCTTTCTTTTTTTTTTTTTTTTTAAGCCGTACATGTAATTGCAAAATGAGTTACTTTAAGTAACAAAATGAAACTTTAACATAATTTTGTTTAAATAATATAATTTTTATACTGACAATGTATATATATATAATGAAACTATTACGAATATATGAAACTATTACGAATGTGAATTGAACACATATACATTTAAAAAATATTGTAATGATTTGGTAAGCAGATACAAAAATAAAAATGACAAGTAACTGACATTTAGGATGCATATAAGAGTTTTAAGTAAAAAATATTACTCTCTACGACCAAAAAAGGTGTATCCAATGGCAATTCTTAACTATTTAGAATGATTTTCCTTTTTATTTAATTTTTCTTAAGCTTTATTTTTAGTAGAATTATGAATTTTGATATACTTGGTACAAATAAAACACAGATCGCATATTAGCTGTGTTAAAATATGATTTTAAAATAATTAATGCTTAAAATGGGAAGAATAGAGGACAAACTATACAGAGGTATACTAAAAAGCAACAGTATAAGTTATAAGAAACACAAAATATTGATTCACTTTTTATGTTTTTTTTTTTTTTTTTTTTTTTTTTTTTTTTTATGATAAAGTTATGGTAGTAATATACCAGAAAATACATGGAAAACACTTTATACTTGTATACTTTAAAATTCGTGTGCATATGTCTTTAAAAAATAACAAATGTCTATTTTTTCCTATCTTGAAAGAAATATCGCAATATATCACATAATATCGATATTAACTTGGTGATATATCGCGATATTTAATTTCTGATATCGTCCAGCACTAACGCATACCGACAGCTCCTTTTCAGAATACAAGAATTCCAACGAGACCTGGTCAGTTCATTAGCCTCGACTTTGTAGGTCCTTTTGAGAATGGCCAACACATTCTGACTGCTATCGACCATTTTTCCAAACACCTCAAATTATACATCATCAAAAAGATTACTGCAATGAATACAGTCCACGCCATCTTTGACTATATCATAACTTTCGGTCTTCCAGAACTCATCCTTACGGATAATGGCTCTCAATTTATAGCTGAGGTCTTTGAGGAGTTTTCCAAAATGTTAGGCATCAAACTCGAGCACACTACAGTAGCTAACCCTCAGGCCAATTCTGTGTCCGAACGCATCAACACTTCCATTAAAGCTACAATCAGAGCCCTACTTCAAGATGGCTATAAGTTTGAATATGCAGTCAAGATCCATGAAAACATATACAACAACACATTTCACAACACCATCAGGCACTCACCGAATCTAATCCATTTTGGCAGGAATATGTCAACAGTCTTTGACTCATTTCAACCACCCCGATTGCAAGACCAATTAGATGTCCATCACGATTACTTCCAACTGATGCAAAATCTCAACAAATTGTACGACAGTATTTACAAAAATTTAATATCTTTTCAAAAAATTCAAAATGATCGACAACATCCCAAAAGTAAGCTTCGCAACTTTAAACCAAATGACATTGTTTTCGTACAGCACAACACAAAATTCAAGAAAATTGTCAATCCATCTCCATACAGAATAATAAAAAGGTTATCTCCAGTAATTTACCTCATTCAAAGTGTTGACAAACCTAGCTCCTCAAGACGAAAGATTCACATAAATAAGTTAATCCTTGCCACCCACAGAAAACAATTCCAGTCTCCAAGCCCTGATAATGGTGACCCAGCGCTTCAAGACGACAACAGGCCGCAAGTATCAGACCTATCTCATCAGAACCTTCTACCTCCTGTACAGGTCACAGAAGATATCTCTCCAGCTATGCAAGAAAATACAACCTCACCTCCAAATGCACCTGAAATTCCACGTTCCAGAAAACAGCGTATTTACAAACCCACACGAGATCCGTATCTACTCAGGCCCAGATAGTTCCTAACTGACGTCATACAAGAACTTGTACTTATAAAATTTGTCATGAGACTTTCCATCTTCCAAGTTCTTACATGACTTGTCTGTGACTGTGGTTCCGGTTTCTTTTCTGCTGGCAGAAAATAAAAACTTTCGACAATTATGGACATTGTTGGACATTCTGCATCTGTGTCAGATACTCTTGTGTTTTAAACATTTTTTTTTTTATTTATTTATTTATTTAAATTTTTTTTTCCCTTCACCTTTTATTAGCTGTAATCAACATACAAGAACTTTCAATTTATATCTCTGAATAATTACCTGTTGTATTAATATATGACTTTCTTTTTAGCCTGAGAGTTAGTGCAGATTCGTATGTCATACCCTTCCCAGTTTGTCAATTAGGACCCTCCCATTGGTATATTTCCTTGCTTTCTGCTACTGTTTTACTTCATCCACTGAGGTAATAGTTTTCGTATTTTTCTTTACTACCTGCTATGATTCAATTTTGTATACAGGGTTATGATGATTCATAATATAGTTAGATGCTTAGATAGAGCATTATTGCTCCAATAATTTCTTCGTGACAAAAAGGAAGAGGTACCTTCCCTTGTCGGTTTATTTTCCTTATGCTCAACTGGAAAGTTTTTTTTTAGTGTATGTTTATATGCATTCTCCTGTTTTTTTTGTTTTGTCTTTCGTGTATGTTCCCCCCCCCCCCCATGAGTTGCAACTCTTTTCCCCCCATGTTTTTTTTTAGCTATGTTCTTACTGTTTTGTTTTACCATTTTTATTATTTTGTGTTGCCATTAATCTAGTCTTTTATATATATATTTGTGTGTATGTGCCATGCCATTTTTCGTGTATCTAATATGTCTGTAATGTACTGTGAATTATGCTCATTATGGAACTTCCGTTTGTAGTTGTGGTATATTTGCATTTATCTATAACACTTTATGTATGTACGTTTCATGTTATTTATTCTAGGGCAACAACTATGTGTTATATCAATGTTTGTACTCAACCTGTTTTAAACATACCTGTCTTTAATCTAGGATGATTTCTTTTTGTGCTACTATATAGTTTGTATTCTGTGGCACGACATGTTGGATGTCGTTTTGTATCCCCCTGTATCGCAGGCTTCTCCCGGGCTGCTATTTTTTTTTCCACTCCGTTTTTGGGGAGGGTGTCATATTGCATGACATCGCTCTTTTTCGTTATTTGGCAAAACCAATTTAATATCCGTTCATTTATTCTAATTTACTCAATAATTTAATCCTTCCCATTACGCGCCGTATCTTGGCTTCCCAACGGCACTTCATTTTCCCCTACTGTTCCTTCTTTTGAGGTCCGCTTTCCCCCTCCCGCTACGATGCGCGGCGCTCGTGACGTACGCGCGCTGTCGTCACGCTCTTTCGTCAGCGCTTGCCTCCGATTGGTTGCTTCGCGGCAACACCCCTTTTCTCCAGGCTTGCTGGCGAGCGCGCGCGGTGAGGAAAGTCAGTAGTGGTTCCCTCTCACACGCGGTGCGGTCCATATACAGCTCCGATCACGGTAGCTTTGGAGTCGGCGTTTAGTGCCGGCGGCTTCGATCCTTGGTGTCTGCCCGTGACTACAATCCAGATGCATCGCCCTATCTGGCATTTCTATTAATTGAACGAATGGTCTAAGTAATAATTAAAGAAAAGTACGAAATTACTGTCCACGTTTTTTTAAGGATTCCGGTTCCCAAATGCTTCCCGTCTTAGGAGCCCGGAAGGTGGTCTGCGAAAGTCCGTTTTAGTCTTCAATAAAAGATCTGTTCTAACCAGCCAGCCTCCTCACTGTGCCTTGCAACCCAATACATCATCCTTACAGCCGAAATAAAGTGAGTACGTTCCTTTATTTTTATTATTATCGTCAGATAACTTAAAATGTGCATGCCAGTCATTGAACGCACGTGGCATTCCACGCCGTGGTAACTGTATGACGAAATGAGTCCTCCATCAGTGGACATCCAAGTTCCTGGGTTAGAATAAAAATGAATCCTTCCTTATAACAAATTTCCAAAAATATACTCATCCACTTTGCTTAAGCCACGATTTCACGGCTAGAAGAGACTTTGATACTTCATAATGATGTTAATGAAGACTATACATAACAGTTACGGTATTTTTTTCTTTTCATTATCTTTTTCGACCACTGAGCTATAGTTTCAGAAATGTCTCAGTGAATTCCATGCGTTATAAACGAAATAAACTTATTTTTACCTGCTCATAAAGCTTTTTTTTTTTTTTTTTTTTTTTTTAATAAAACAATTTGAAAACATTTATGATGTATGTTAGTCATTTTAAAACTTAATGTTTCTTTTCACAACATTTTAAACAAGAAACAAGATAATAAATAAAATTTAAATTATAATAAAGCACTTTACACATAATTAATTAAATATAAAAACCTTTAAATGTACTTCATGTTACATCGTTAACATTTTCATCTGGGCGCCCAGACCTTTTCAAACGATCTTCATCTGTGCTGGATCTCTTAGAGTTGTGGTCTTTTATAGATTCTATAAGTTGATTCCACATCCGATTAGGGGCCATTGCGTCACTGTCATTGCACACATCCGGCGTTGTTGCGATTTCTATGGCTTCTCTAAACATTGCGTAATTATAGTTATTGTAGTTAGCTATCTTTTTAGTTTTTTCAAAATTTATTATAATTTCTTCATTATCGAAAGTTTTAGCTAAAGCTGTATTTATTTTTCCTGTTTTGATATCGTTTTTATGTTCTTTGAGTCTGGCTTTAATCTTTCTTTTCATTACACCGATGTATCAACCTGGTTTATTTTCTTGGTTATTTGTGTACGGTATTTCATAAATTCCGGCAGTTTCCAAATGGGGGATGGGGAGGTCTTTGTCATTACGTATTAGTTGAAAAATATTCGGGTTAGGTTTTATAGGAATATTTACGCCGATTTTATTTGCAGTGCTTTTAAATTTATTCGAGGCTCCGCGATCGTAAGGTATGGAAGAGGTGAATTTTAAAGGGTTTTTTTGAAAATTAGGTATACAGTTACTGGCTTTTAATCTGGTTTTAATTAGTTTTTTAATAATTTTGTTAGGGTAACCCGCTGTTTAGTGAATTCTTTAATTAAGTTAAATTCATTATTTAGATCGGTAGGGTAATTACATATTAATATTGCACGATTTATATATGAACTAACGGTGTTAAATTTGTAACGGACTGTATACCTAATTTTCAAAAAAACCCTTTAAAATTCACCTCTTCCATACCTTACGATCGCGGAGCCTCGAATAAAATTAAAAGCACTGCAAATAAAATCGGCGTAAATATTCCTATAAAACCTAACCCGAAAATTTTTCAACTAATACGTAATGACAAAGACCCCATCCCCCCTTTGGAAACTGCCGGAATTTATCAAATACCGTACACAAATAACCAAGACAATAAAGGAGGTTCATACATCGGTGTAATGAAAAGAAAGATTAAAACCGGACTCAAAGAACATAAAAACGATATCAAAACAGGAAAAATAAATACAGCTTTAGCTAAAACTTTCGATAATGAAGAAATTAAAATAAATTTTTAAAAAACTAAAAAGATAGCTAACTACAATAACTATAATTACGCAATGTTTAGAGAAGCCATAGAAATCGCAACAACGCCGGATGTGTGCAATGACAGTGACGCAATGGCCCCTAACCGGATGTGGAATCAACTTATAGAATCTATAAAAGACCACAACTCAAAGAGATCTAGCACAGATGAAGATCGTTTGAAAAGGTCTGGGCGCCCAGATAAAAATGTTAACGATGTAACAGGAAGTACATTTAAAGTTTTTTATATTTAATTAATTATAAGAAACAAGATTTTGTAGATCTATTTTGAGATTTTTTAAAATTTAAAATAAATTTGTTATTAAACATCTATTTAATTTATTAAAATCTTTTATTTAATTTATTAAAAATATTTTTTTCGAATTTGGCCCTTGTTGCACTATTTTTAAAGTACAAGTTTGATTGAACAATATATTTATATAACTTTAGATACGTCCAAACAAAAAATATTTAAATTAAGTGTGATTATATATTTCCTGTAATTAATTCTCTAAACATGCTTCATACAGTCCTTTAATTTTCTTGATTTTCAACAGAACTAATAATATCTATCAATCTTTCAAAATCAAAAAGGACATTACAAATTAAAAGGAAATAAATTCAGAGATAAAATTCTCCGCCTTTTTTTAGGGCAATTTCAGTGAGGAACAATTTTCGACTTTTTCTCTACGATTAATTTTATCATGAAATTCTTATGGTACTTCCTAAGGAATGTGTCGTGGTGAAACAGGTTAGCGATTTTTCTATAAAAGCAGTGGTAGTAATAAAATCAGAAATTTCTTATCCCTGGATTTGCCGTAAAAGAAGGCGGAGTATGCGACACCCGTAAATTGATTAAAAGCATAGTTGAAAGTTTCTGGTAGAAGTGTCCTAGAAAAAGGCGTGTCCGTACGTATTCCGTAAGCGACTATCTTGATGAAATAGCGTAGTAGAAACCATACATCCCAGAAAGAAGGCACGATAAACTAAACTCTGTTGAATAAAATGTAAAACACCAGTCTATGGGGAGCGGCACATTAATGCTGAGAAATTAGAAAATCGAAATATATAAATCCAATTTTCGACGTTTCAGCATAGCTGCCAATATTTTAATTTATTCCGGAGTACTTTTAACCCCGCCTTCATTTCGCACCACTTTATTTATAGAAAAATTTTCTTCAATACATAACTTCGTTAAAATAAGAAAAAATTACTTTTAAAATATAAGTGGTACGAAATAGAGGTGGGGCTAAAATTACTCCGGAATAAATTAAAATATTGGCAGCTATGCGTTTCAGTACAAATTTAACTAAGTTAAATTTCTTTTATTTTATATACATTTAATTACTTTTAAAATCTTTTTTTTTTTTTTCTTTAATTCAGTAAGGTACAGCAAACTCCCGATTATCCGCGGCCGCTAGAAAATATGGGATCGAGACTAAACCCAAATGATTGCTCTTTTTTATTTTTTTGTAATGTAAATATAAGAACATTACAGTACAACAACAGATAAGGCCCTATTTTAGTTTTTTCCCAAACTTAGAATTTTTTTTTTTTTTTTTTACAGAGTATTATTTATATTGTTGCGTACTTGGGGGGTTCGTGAGTTGTCTGAGAATGAAAGGCCAAACGTACAAAAATTCAGTAATTTATTCACAGAAAGTTCCAGAAAAATACAGGTCTATAAACCAAGTATCAGCTTCAATTCAAACAGTAAACACAGCGTAAACAACAGCTGTCAATAGCAAATCCACAGTACAAACTGTATAGCAATAACACTTGAAGCAAGTCTCTCTCAAAGAGGCTCAAGAGCAATGCAAGCACTAGCGAAGCTGGCTGAAGACTGAACTGAACTGACTGACTGCCTTGGCGAGAAGCGCTCCTTATATATTGTTCCATGGAACCCAGATTTTTCGAGAAAACTCTAGAAAGTGGTCAACCAATCAACTTACAACTTCCATATTTGGTATATCCCATATAAGGATTTTCTCGCCAAGGTCGCCAAGGTGGGAAAAAGTCGCCAAATTTGGCGCCAAATCAATTACCTGCCTTATTGGGGCTTTTTAATGCGTTTTTAAGGGAAAATAAGGCTATTTCAACGCTATAACGACTAGAAATGCACAAAATTAACATTTTATCAACTTACTAAGCCTCTTTGAAAGAAGTTATACAAAAATAAACACAATTATTTACAATTTTGTAACAATATTAACAAATCGTGATTACATATTGGAGAAAAATTACTCCACAAATAAATTGGTAAAAAATAAAAGGGGGCGGTTATTCTCTGTGTTCCGGAAAAGGTTAAAAGGTTGGCATGTTGCGATAATGTGTAATTTAGTGCGTAAGTGAATTTACGGGGTATGATTTTGGTTTACAATAAATGCACTTTTTTGTCTATGTTTTTTCACATTCTTTAGAATATAAAATGCAAAATATTTTTAGTACAATGTGAATATTTTACTGTTTTATTATTAAGATTTATATACATACAAACTCATCTTTTAATTAGATTGTTTTTATTTATTTATTTTTCTCACTTAACCCTTATTTCGTGCAGTTTTGTCGTTTGTCCCTTGTTTGCATTATCCGCGACACATGACACTCAAATCCGCCGATAATCGGGAATATACTGTACTTTGAATCGATTTAAAGCATCAGTTTAAATATTGTAAATTGTAATGAAGTATGTATTGTAATAAAATATGTTTTTCAATAATACTAATTATTACTATTAAGAATAATTAAGCTCCCATGAAACTTATTCAACCCTCGCCTTTTACAAATAAAAATGATTCAATTAAGAAAAAAAAAAAAGCTTCTGAATATAATAATATAATAAGTATTTATGTGCGAAGAGAGCTTGCTCTATAAGATTTCTACATTAATACTGTTTTTTAAAACTCATGGTTTAGGTGTGTTATTTTTTAGGTATTTTTTACTAGTAATCATCAGTAATTGTACATTCTCTGTTTTATTACAGTTAAATTCTGAGAATCACAATATATATATAAGATGAAAATTTCTGATTAAAAATATCCGGAACACAAACACCCTTGATAGCATAAAGCAAGTAAAACAGATCCTTAACATAAAGCTGGTCGATCACATTGAGATTATTAATTTAAATATATATATTATACACTAAGCGACAAAAAAAAAAAAAAAAAAAAAAGCCGCACTTGGATATTTTCCATTTTTCTTCCTGTAATCTCTAATTTTATTGTTTCAAAAGTAAATTTTTGAACAGATTTTATTACACTGTGTTCCGTGTGCAATTTAGGATTGAATCAAGTGTTAAAAACAAGATGTAATTGTTCGGAAAATTGTAATTTTAGAAAGTATTTCAAAAATGGCAAGAATAAGACAATTAACGATACCACAAAAAATATTAATTTTAGAGCGAAAATCAAAAAAATATTTTAATACGTGGGATGTCATAATTCTTAAATGTTAACAAAATATTAGTGATCTGGTTATTAGCAAGATATAATATTTTTTGGCTGTTTAAACTGCACATTTGTCCTTAGGCGGACACGTTACTCATTTAGTCGAGATGACCGCAAGTTAAAAAATCAGCGCTTAAAAAATCAGTTTGTATTACATTTAGAACATAGCAGGGATTCAGCAAAAGTGCTTAGTAACATAATTTATTTAAATACAGTGAAATAACAATTAAACAAAGCAGGTTTAATTGCCAGAAAATCTGAAAAAAATTCATTCTTAACGAAAAGAATTAGAAAGCCAGGACATTAAAGGGTTAAAAAAATTAAAAAATGATCAATTAATTATTGGGCTGAAGTTGTTCTCTCTGATGAGTCAAGTTTAACTTATTGCGAACAGACAGAAACAAGCAGATCTGATCACGAAAATGTGACTGACTTAATGAAAATCGCACTTTTAAAACAATAACATATTTCCCGTACATTACAATACGAAAATGAATAATTTTTCGGTGAGTATGGCAAATTTTCATGTTCAAGGGATCAATTTACATAAAACTTGGCCACTAAAAAATTGATACCTGACCGACTATTTGGGGGATATTTCAGATTTTTCCATAATCAGCATTTTGAGATGATAAAGCACCTTGTTATATGACACTTGTGATACATTTATTTTATTCAAGTTGTTAAAATTACTTATCCATTCTCATGAGCATCTATAATTTTGTAAGTTATCATAACATTTTTTACTTAAAATTAAATCTCACAAAGAATATCGTTGGATTTCTTCTTTATTAGACCTGAAAATTGTCCTAATCTCAATCCGCTCGAAAATGTTTAGTCTATAAAAGAGGGTGGGGATTAGAAATTTGTAGCCTACAACTTTGAAAAAACTAGCAAAAAATATTTATGATATTTAGCACAGTGAAATTTCTGAGTTTCATGTTAAAAAACTGTAAAATACTATGCAATTGCCTATTAAAGCAGCAATTCCATATAAAGGCGGAATTATCCAATCCAGAATACATATTTTTATTAAATAATTGTTTAGACCTAACAAACAAATAGTTTTATTTCATATATTAACATAGCACTTGTTTATTTCATATAATAAATCATGATAGAATACAAAGTATATGTATATTATATTACGTTTAAAAAGAAAATTTTATGTGTATTTTGATTAAATGTTTCGTAGAGTGTAATAAAACGAATTATTAAATCGAAAATGTACATAGGTATCATGTTATGACTTCCGTATTATACTAACATTACAGTTTTATTCTTTACAATTATTAGTTTTTAAATTATTACAAACCCAAAGGGTATAAGTCAATTTTTCTGCCGTGCGGCTATTTTATTTTTATTTTTATTTTTTTTTTTTTTTGTCGCTTAGTGTATATATATATATATTTATTTATTTAATAGGCAATAAGTGTTAAATTTACATATCTAATTAAAAAACATGGGTAGAAAATAGAATGGCTAAACATTCAGTAACTTTTCTGCAGATCTTTATCCTTAAATATCATACATATAAATCTGAGTTTTGAAAGGCTCTTATAAGCAAATCAAGTTCGAACCCTGTAAATGTATAATTATCATAATTCATAACTATCAATAAAAATGACTTCTCGTCACTCACCCAACCCCCTCCCTTGGAAAAGAAAAAAGAAACAGAAATATCTAATCTACAAAATACGACATTGATTTCTGTGACATTGGCTAAAATGAGGCGGCAGTGTAACTTAACGTGTAGTACGCATTTAATTATAGATTGAGCGGCTAGTTATTTTTTTATTAAATTCATGTTTTTTCACTTTTCATTTCTATATGGTTTATTATTGCATTTGTGTTATTTTACCATGTTTTTATTAACTCACTTTTTTGTTTATTTGTTTGTTCAGTACAAATCATGCAATCAAATTTAACTAACTTCCTGACTAGCTAGACATTTAAAATTTTTAGAATAGTTTAGAACACGATTCCAATGCATTCTTTTAACACTTTTATTCAATTAATAAATGTTTCAAAATTTCATATAATCGCTCTCTTTACTACGCTTTGATCATTTTCTTTCAAATTGTTGGGATAATTCACCAAAAAAATTTTTTTTAAGTATTTATTAATATATAGAATTGTCAGGTTTATATGATTCAACAAAAAATTTAAAATCGTGGTACATAAAAAGTTCTTTTTATTTTGTAATCATTTATAATTGAACTTCAATGTTAATTTTTTCCAAATCCCGTAATCAACCTTTTAGCTAGAAGCAACAATTACTATTAATATATGATAATTTCATCTACAGAGATTCCAAGTCATTTCGATGTGAAATTTAAACATATTCAATTTATCTTTGTAACAATGCTGGAGACTTGAATTTCAAAAAGAAGACTTTCCACATTCTTCTTTTTCAGAAACATTGCCCCAACTACTTCATTCTTATGAAGTAACCTGTCGAAATAATAAAGGCTATGAAGATTAATCTAGACTGCAGGTTTTATATATATTAGATGGGTAGTTAATTTGGTATTTGTACAATTTACTTGATGTAAAATACGCAACTGAAATTGTGTATTTATAGATGTGATTTAAATCTTAAAAAATTTACTTTTTAATATATATAAATTCACTGAAATAAAAAAATTACACATTTTAAAGATGTCCGAGATTCTCAAGCTGAAATGTTTTTTATTTATCTATTTATTTAATTATTTATTTTATTTAAGTTGAAAAAGACACTAATTAAATACTTTTAAAATTACAACAAACACATTCATAACAATAATAATAATTATTATTATTATTTATTATTGTTGTTATGTAAAGAACTATATATACAAATTATTATTCAATTGTGTCGAAAAAAAAAAAAATCTGGCAGTTAAAATTACGATGAAATTCAAGTCATACATACTCCAATTATTATTTATTCGTGAAAAATTAATGTCAATGTAAGTACTTTTTTGATTTGTTTATTTATGATCTTAAAGTTAAGAAACTTGCTTCTGCAATATCGTAACTCCTTAAATTAAAATACCATACAAGAATTTACTATACTTACACCAATAAATTTGTTTGTAATTTCAGCAAGTAATTTTAACGAAATGTACATTAATTAACATCATTGAAACGCAAACTTAACATTTTATCACATTGCTGGCGCTTTTGGGCAGCAAGCGATGAAAACTGGTTGATAACCTAGCATTTTATTACGTTGCTGGGGCTCTTGGGCATGGGCAGCAAGCAATGAGACTGGTTGATAACGACGTACCTTCCAATGTTATAATTATTTTCAACTGTGATTTCATTTTTAGAATATTAATGTAATTGGTGTGAAAAAAAGGGCGGGACTAACAACTTCACGGAATATTTATTAGGATATTGGTAGGTATGTAACAAGTGTTAGTGTTGTATTGATGGGCGTTTCTGTCCTTTTTGTAAGTGAATCCGAATACAAACTATTTTACAAATGTTGCAACTGTTGCAGAAGAAAAAGTCATAATTTTTCGAAACAAAAGGCTCTCTAAACCCATCTTTTATTATTATTTATTTATTACTTTAATATTTGAATTCCTATCAGAAGTTTGTTAAACAATAACAATGGTAGAATAAGGAATTTTAAGTAATCGGTGGATATAATAGTAATGAAGAATATGTATAACTGTCACAGTATTTTTTTCTGTTCTTATACTTTTCGACCATTAAGCTATGGCGTCAGAAATGTTTCAGTTAATTTCATGCGTTCTAAATAAAATTAACTTAATTTTATTTGCTTTTAAAGGGGTTATTTGTATATTAGAGAATTTGAAAACATTTACAAAGCATATTAGTCATTTTCAAACTTAATATTTTTTTACCATTTTTCAAAGAAGAAACAAGTTTATACTGATCTAGTTTGGGATTTTTGACTTTAAAATAAAATTTATTTTTCAAAATCTGTTTAATTTACCATAAGCTTTTATTTAATTCGTTTTAAACATTTTTTATATCTTGCCATTTGTTGCATTATTTATAAAGTATAAGATTTGTTGAGCAACGTATTCGTATAATCGTAGAATTGTTGTTTATTTTCGCACTTCCAATGATGTTCACGGATGTTTTTTAGCTACCTTTTGTTTATTCTCATGGCGCCTAGAAGATGCTGGCTGACCGTTTTTCTAATTTTGTTAGGCAATTTCTCCGGATATATGCAATCGCTCATGAGGATGTTTCTGTCATTGTTCCTAATAACTGTCTAAAAACTAGACATAGAGGCGGTTCTATTATTGTAATCTTCTGTTTTGATCTATAGAATTTATACCGATTTGAAACGACCTTAATGTGTTGTGTTTAACACTTTAGTTAATCCTCAAGAGGAAAGATCTCATAGTCCGGCCTGTCTTGGTAAAAGATATGAAAACTGAAAATTATTCCACCCATTCTTTGTGTGTTTTGGGGTTTACGATAAAAACTTGCTTTTTAAAAGTACAGGAAAAATCATAACCCATTGTTACAAAAAGCCAAAGTTAACAAAAGGAAAGGTACAAAAATCTTAACAAAAGTTGAAGATAGCTGACACCGATCGGAGATATTTTTCAGGGCATCAAATCACATATGTTATTGTTTACTTTTGTTATATGTTTAAATTGAACAAACTGTAACAGACTCATTTTTAAAAGCCTGTCACCTGCTCTATTTTGCGGTGAGACCCTGAAAAGGGGTTCAGTTACTCTCTCGCAAAAGGAGCATTGTATAAAGTATACATCCTGTTTTCTACTACTCCCTCAGTAGTACTGCACCGAGTAGCACTTTGGCCGAGTAGCCGAATACCGAGTACTCGGCCTTTTACTACTCGGCCGAGTACCGAGTAGTTCTAAGAAAGAATAATTGATGCATATATGAAGAAATTTGCACATCTTGAAATAAAAAAAAAGGCTTTTGAATATAAAATTTAGTTAAATGGTAAACAGCATGCTTTCATGTAGAACTTTTGTAGTGTGTATACATAATTAGGTTCATTGCTATATTTTGATACTTTCAGCTTAGTGGATTACTAAAACCATAACCGATAACTTTATTCTTATCTTTTTTTTTAGATACGAAATTATCATCCTCAGATAATTCTGAGGGAATATAAAAGTTATTAGGCACTAAGGCTTAATTTAAGATACATGAAATTCACATATGAAAGGGGAACATTAAAATATTTTATAATTTCAAACATGATAGGCTTCATTACTCTTCAGATCGTAGAAATATTAAATGACAGGTGGTTTTGGGCCATAATTGGCAAAAAAACAGATTTGATTATGAAATTACGTTTTAAATAATATTTCAGTGTATTTACCTTTTTTATGTATAACGTAAAATGCCATAAAAGCCTTTACTCGGTTAAATGCCCCCTCCCCTTTTCACATTTTTTTTTTTTTTTTTCTTCTACATTCAATAGAAGAAAGTATTGGATTCGTAAAAATTTTTGACCTCGGGTTTTTGATGGATTTACACGTTTTGGGAGCTGTAGAACACGATTTGACCATTTTAAAAAAATGCCTGCCTCTCTTTGTGTGTGTGTGTGTGACAAAATTTTGTGGCAACTGTATCTCAGGAACTACTGCACAGAATTTCATACAAATTGGTATGTAGTTGCACCTTGACATAAATTAGTGCATATCAAGTTTTGGTAAAAATTGTCTTACAGGTTGCGTTGCCATCCCGCGTTTTCTAAATTTTTAACATGGTGATATAGGACAAAATTTTGTACAAATGTGCATAAAGAGAATTATTTTTTAGTAATCATTATGAAATTTACAAGAATTATTTATAATAGAGATAGTCAGCTGGGAAAAATGTTTTGTATGAGTAGGAGCCTCGCCACACCTCCTCGGGGGGAGTCCCCTTTCGAGGGGAATAAATTTTCAAGATGGGTATCTTTCCAAAGATCTCGTCAATACCTTTAAAACGAATGGTTGAACTATAAATCTGTGATAATTTAAAACAAAGTTATCTTTTTTTTTTTTTTTTTTTTTTTTTTTAATTAATTAATTTTTTTTTTTTTTTTTTTTATGAACGAAATTCAACCAAACTTGGTATCTAGTTGGCCCCTGACATAAACTGGTGCTGATTAGATTTCGGGATCAATTGCTCAACAGGTCGCGCTGTGATCGTATTTTTTCTAAATTTTTAACATGGCAGTGTAGGACAAAATTTCGTATAAATGTACATAATGAGAGTTATTCTTAACCTGTTCAGGGTTGTTGATTTTTTTTGTAAATTTAAATCGAGATTTATTTGATTTTAATGATTTTTATTATGTATTCATACATTATTGTACAACATTTGTTTTTTATTATGTGTATGTGTGTGTATATATATATGTATAATATCCACGCTATCAATCATTTTACTTAAATTATAAAAATAAAAATAATATTCTATTTCTATAGAAAAAATCCATGTAGTAATTTATTACCAACATTTTTATTCAACATAGTATCTTCCTAATAAGAAGTAATTTTATAACAATCATAAATGCGGTAGTATAAGCCACTCAACTTCAGACTTTGACTTTGTAGCTACAATAATGTATTGAAATCAAGCAAAATTTTACTCATGGTATAGAACACATAAAATAATTTTGGAAAAGGATAATTTAATAGGAAATATGACATATAACTGAAGTAATGTATTAAGAGAAAGAAAACTTTAATCATAGTTTCTAATTAAAAAAAATATATATATATATATAATATATATAAGGAATTAGGGAAGATTAAAAAAAAAAAAAAAAAAAAAAAAAAAAAAAATGATATCCTAAAAAATTTTTTGCTTAGGTTTAACAAATATCATTTGAATCAAGAAAAAATTTTCACACTTTACCCATTAACAAAATTCATATTTTAATTACCATTTTAATACTTTCACTTATTTTTTTTATCTTTTTTTTTTTACATTTAGTGGGTACAATTCATTAAAACAAGCAGTGACAGGAGCCTCGAATTGCATTTAACTTATTATATGTAGTTAAATTAAAATGTTATTATTATTTTTTTAAAACTTTTTCGAGCCTTCAGGGCTTTTTAAACAGTACATTGTAAACTATGCTATTATTTTTTAAATATCATATGAGCCAATGCCAAATGACATAAACTGGTATGAGAGCTAAATAAACAAGGAAATATTTTCTTTTTGAAATATCAACCGCTAGGTGGGCAAAGGCGAACTAGAATATGTATATAATATTAATCAATGAATTATACACTAATTAAATATTTACAATTCATACACCAGTCATAAGGCTGTACTTGTATAAATAATTAACCCATTAACGCCCAGCGTCCTCATTTGAGGACAGCGCAATGTA
Source organism: Salticus scenicus (assembly GCA_963930645.1). Lineage (NCBI taxonomy): Eukaryota > Metazoa > Arthropoda > Arachnida > Araneae > Salticidae > Salticus > Salticus scenicus. The sequence continues at coordinate 28,422,782 of OZ005660.1, forward strand.
ATTTTGGGTTTTTAAAATGGTATGTATATTTTTGGGGGTTTGTTGGAATGATTTCTGCTTTTTAGTGACAGTTTATAGCATCACTCCGAATGATCTCAGAGAGTTTTATGTGTCTACTTACTATTAATTACTATTTCGTAATTCGGATAGTTATTTTATGATTTTTCATTCGTCGCACATATATTTGCTTTTTGCGCAAATATATTAACTTAAACCAAGTTGTATAATATATATTATAATAGTACTTTACTTTTGAGGTCTTTATCATGTACGTACATGTAATAGAATGATATAACATGAGGTCGTACATGTAATAGAAAATTAATCTGTTTTCTCAAAGTTTTTTTTTAATCTGGAAGATTTTTCGCTAGAACACTAAATGTCCTCAAATGAGGATAGGTTGTTAATTTAAAACTATTAGAAGAGTTTTTTTAATTTAAAATATTTCATTTTTAGTTGTTCATATTAGTTTAAAATTGAAATATTCATCAAAATATATTTTTCAAAATTATTTCAGGCATTAACGGGTTAAAATATAAGTTATTAAAATATATAATAAAATTTATAAATAATTAAGAAAGTTAAGAAATAACTTATTTTTGTGTTTATTAATGTTGCTTTGTAGAGATGAATCTAAAGTCAAGAAATGAGAAATATTAGCTCGTCTAATGAAATATTTTGTTATATTTTACGAATTGTATTTTTAAATTTACATAAGAAATAATGAAATATCTCATTTTTAAAAGTTAGATTATGAATTACATTCCATTAAAGCCAATAACTTTGATATTTAAATCAATGATTTTTTTTTTCAAAAAAAATCAATTGATTTAAATAATGATTTAAATCAGCGATAATCACTACAACCCTGTCTGTGATTGTCAAATTAATATGAATTATTGATAATAGTAGTAATTAATTAAGAAAATTTTTTTTGTGAATGTGGGCGCATCACTTCTCCGCCTGAGGGAAGTACCTTCCGGGGAGGATTTTCAAGATGGGTATCTTTCGAAAGGTCTCGTTAATACTACCTTTAAAACGAATGGTTGAACTATAAATATGTGATAATTTAAGACAAAATTATCGATTTTCTTTAATTTTAACAAGCAAAAAATAATAATAATAATAAAAAAAAAACACTTAGGGAAAAATCAATTTTTTTTTTAAAATTAATTATTATTTTTTTTTTTTTATTTTTTTTTTTTTTCATTGTTACTGAATGAATTTTTATAGGAAAATATAGAAGAAAGTCTTGTGGTGGCCACAACATACTAATTTTTTTTTTTTTTTTTGTTCTTAAAATACTAAATAAATGCACCCTTCTGCTCAACGATAGGCTGTATCAGAATAGGTGATAGTTTTTTATGTTATTTTATAATATAAAATTCAAAATCAATCATTTCTTACCGATTTGAAAGTGTCTTACTTTTGTTTGCACAAATGTATAACGAAAATTTTGTGTTAATATTACATAGAGGTTCTTTTTTTTTTTCTAAAATATTTTATTTTTGTCTGATTATAGATACACAATTTTATGTACTAAGATTTTATAAAATAATGCATATTACATTGATACAAGATAGTTATAAAAAAAGCTCATATCATGAATCATCTCTATACTAAGTTTGGTAACAGCCCGTTTTAACTGCAGAAAGCTGTTACAGCAAAAATTTTAATTATAATGACTCTGTATTTATATTTTCATATTTTTTTAGTTTAATTATAAAATAAATATCTCTCTTTAACACATTTCTTTCAATAATGCATAAAAATAGTGAAATTCACACAACTGCTCGGTATTGGCCGAATACATAGCCTAAATTTGGCCGAGTACCGAGTACTCGGCAAATAGGCCGAGTAAGCCGAGTGCCGAGTATATACCGAGTACTCGATACAGCTCTATCCCTCAGTACAGAAAGAAGGAGAGAAGGAAACAAAAAATTTCAAGGATGTGAAAATTTTCATTAAAATTCAAGTTTGTGATGAAAATATTATTTTCTCGTTTGAAATTTTTACCTGTTGGAAGCACGGGGGCGAAAAGATACTTTCGCCACCGTGAAAAATTATAGTGGGGGCAACTGCCCCCGCTGCCCCCGTTAAGACGGCGCTTATGTTTCCAACATCTATAATTTATTCTAGTGTATTATTAGTACCACTCTCTACTTCTCGTATTTCTACTGCTTCTACTACTTTTTTTTTTATAAGGGTTGTTTTCTTCCTATTTAATCTTAGTTACATACTGGGTAAAATTATTCAAGAAAATAAGTATGGAGAAAAAAGGGCATTACTATGATTGCGCCGGCACAAATTATAATAGTTGGAAACTTTGCGTATTTTTAATCATAGATATAGTAATACATATAGATCTATCATCCCCATGTTATCCAGCAAAAACTTTTGATGCAGAAAAAAAGTTCTAAAGTCAGCCATTAGAGAGTATTGGAAAAAAGAATAAAAAGAAAAATGAATTTGAAACTATATCTGGAGTTTTTCATTCACCTTTAGTAAATAAATTATTCATAAATTTTATTTACTAAATTATTCGTGTGTATTCCTGTGTGTGATTTACTCGGGGAAATGCAGCCATTAGAGTGACTTTTTCCGAAAAAAAGGTATCACTTTTTCCCTGTCGCTGATCACTTTATGTCTTATTACTATATCTATATTTTTAATGTGTCCTCCCTTTTATTATTATTACTATTATTATTCCAAAATGGTAAATATATTATATAATTTTAATAAAAAATGTAACGTTTATTTAATATTTTGATATAATTAACATCAAAGTTTTAAAATAAATTGGTCAATAAGTCATATATATATATATTAAAATTAAATTTCCTTGAAATACCAGTTGTTTTCATCAGCAATTGTCAAGTTATTTGTAATTTTTATACACCCACCCCTCAAATAAAATATATTGTGCAATATAGAATCTTAATCGTAAATATATTATACTGATCTAAATGTGTATTTTATTTTGTTTTTCGTCAGAATGCGTTGTCTTTCGTTTTCCTTTTTGTAAATTAGTCTTTTTATTTCTCTTTATTTCTCTGCTCACCGCACCCATTTCGTGTAGCCACACCCCCTAAGGAGTCGGAGTGAGGTACCTATCAAGTCGATATTGCTGGTTTAACATTGATTATTTATAGACCTGCTAACTATGTTAGTTTATCCGTAATGGCATTAAGCCCCGCCTTTTTGTCATACCAGAATAGTTATAGGTAGAGCAACAGTCTACTTCTTTAATCATGAGAACACATTGCTGAATATTACACTACAACTATTCTGGTGTGGAAAAAAGGCGGGGCCTAATACCATTACGGATAAACTAGCATAGTTAGCAGGTCTAATTATTTATTACTAAATTAAATTTATTAGGTAAGTTGCGAAAACATGTCAAAGGAGATTAGTTGTTTGATTTAATAATTTAATAGAATAAAGAGCTAACAGTATTAAATTTAAACAAATTATAGAAACATAGTCCATTTTATTTACTGTTTTGTATATATATATATTAGGTACTTGTTTTTATTTGTCCGTTTGTTTGAACAATCAACTTACGTGTATATTAATTAGAAAGGATTTTTTTTTAATGCTAGAAAATATTAAAATATTATTTATAATATGATTTTTTAAAATTTCTATTAATAGTTTTGAATCGTGGGATATTTTGTAGTGTAAAAACATTTTAATGTAGGGATTTTTTCTCTATTAAGTAGGGATAATTTAAATTTTCATCTGGCGACACTGTTCACGAAGAAAACTAAACTAATTACACAACACTTATGCTACGCTTACGTCATCGATTGTTAAATCCATCGATTATTCCCATGTCTACTGCTAGCTACCCGCGGGTGCATGCGATACATTAAAAGGTATTTTGAAGCGCGGTGTAACGACTTAGTAACTACTAGATAAGATTGATATTTCAATAATTGAACGTGTTTGACGGTGTCATTATAATAATTTTTCACTTGTATCTTAATTTAAGAAGTCTAGTTTCATAAATTTTGAGATTCATAAATTAGCAGCAAGCATTCAAACTATGTTTTCTCCAAAAAAGAAAAACTAATTGATTTAGTGATTTTTCTTTGAACTTAAAATAAAAATAGTATGTCTACGCATCTTCTTAGATATGTGGAAATATTGTCTTAGTATCTGGTAATACATCTGAAAAAAATGATAATTAGATTTTAAGTTTAGTTATTTTTTAATTTATTAAATTTTGTGTTGTCGAAAAATTGTATTCGAAGAAACTTAAATGGTATATATCAATTTCAATGAATTCCATGAATATTTAAACCAGTTAGAAACAGGGTCCAATTAACCTCAAATGAGACCCGGGGCACACATGCTTTCTTGGGAGCCTTACCATTCTCCTTTTCGCCCTTAAATGTTTCTATTACGATGTTTATATATTAAGAGCAGAATTTGTTGATTCAAGTATACGAAAAATTAGTTTTACGGCCTCTTCTGTTCTGGGCTCGGGGTATGTGTACCGCGTGCTTCTACGATAATCAGGTTCTGGTTAGAACGTGGACAGACAGACAGACGGAGAGTCAAAAGTGTAAAAAGACATACAGGTAGACTAACAGAATACATAATCACTCTCAAACATAGTTGAAAATTATTAAAAACGCTTAATGAAACTGAAAATCCATTTTCAGCAATTTCCGGTTATAGCTCTTAATCTATGTGAATCTTTTTGAGTAGCCCTGTAAATCGTATTGCTAATAACATTGCATTTATAGAGTTTTTTTTTTTTTTTTTTTTTTTTTTGTGCATGTGAACAAAAAATGTCGATCTCATTATAATCTGTGTAAAATACAGGTACTAAAATTCGACTTAAAAAATACATCTCATAAACGCAATGCTTTGAAATTGTTTCCCTGTGCACAAACTACAGATAGTATTTACTTCATTTTCAATAGGGGACATTGCTTAGTAAACATAAATAATATATATTCATTCCAAGAAATTTCATGAATGTTTACGGAAGTTAAATAGCGGACAGAAAGACAGACAGATGGGCTGATCCAATCCGTAATCACTCTTAAACATTATTAAAAAGACTTAAAAATGCTTAGTAAGATCGAAAATGTAATAGCAGCAATTTATGGTTGCAGCCTTTAAAGTATCTAAATATGTTTGCGCGGCCCTTTAAATCTTAATGCTAATCATACTGTATTCTATAGAAAGCATTTTTTGTTTTAAGTAAAACTAATGTCCATTTCATTATGGTCTGCTCAAAATAAAGATATTAGAAAGTGGTTTATATAAATACCTCCCATAGAACTAAATGTTTTGGAATTCTTGCAGTGTCCCTGTAAATAAACCAGCGGTGGTATTTCCTTCATTTTCAATAGAGAATATCCCATAGTGAAATTGAGTAACATATATCAGTTTCAAAGAATTCCATAAATATTTACGGGAGTTAGAGCGCGGTAAGAGGGTAAGACGGACAGACAAGCAAACCGAAATCATAAACTCTTTTAAACTTTCCTTAAAAAATGTTAAAAACACTTTTCAGATTTGTTGGAAAGTGTTTTTAACACTTTCCAAAGATTTACCTGTGATTTTGCCCCCTTTTCACTAATTACTCACATTATCCCCATGCCATGGAATAAAGTGGGTAAAAACTAAGTCTATTTCAAATCGCTATTATTTATTTATTTTCAAACAATAAATAAAAAATTCAAGCGCAATGTATTCTCATCACTTGTAATGTGATGAAACAAAAAATTTCATAAATTTTCTGCCATTGATTATCAAAAACGATGTTTTTGTACACATATTTTCCCACCTGATCATATACATTAAAATGTAATTATAAAAATAGGACGGGAGGTAAAAGTTGCAAATTGCGGCTCAAAATATTTATTCAATGGAGCAATCTGGCATCATAGAGCAGGAATAGCGATACACGAAAAGGCCAACACGTGGAAGAAATAGCAGTGGTGGAACACTGACGCAGAACTCATACTACTATAAATAAAACAAATTTGCATGCTTCTTAATTTGACGACTTCATACAGAATTTCTTAAGCAAAAACCGCCGCGATCTCAGCAGCAATGCTCTACACCCGCAACAGGACATACATGTTTAACAGCACCGACCGCTTGCTGCCCTAGGGCGCAAGCGGTTAATATAACTGTGGTTTTAAAAATGGTTTACAAATAATACGCAATAAATAAAAATTATAACTATGAAACATAATTTATTTCGTGGTGTCAGTATAGTAATTTGTTCCATCTTATTTTCATCTAAGAATTCTAGTATATTATAGCAATTTAATAACTTAGAATAATATAGGAAAGGAACTATAATAAAATTTTAAATATTTTTAATAATGCGTCATGCGTAAACGGTAAATGGAATGTACTAAACAAATAACTTATAAATATACTGTTGTTCATCACATTTAAATTATAATTTACATAAATAGTTTTTTACATAATACACACACAAAAAGAATATCTTTGTTGTAATTTTAAAGTATTTATCTGGTTCATTTTCCTTCGATAATAATAATAATAATAATAATAGTAAATAAATAAATAAAATAAAAATAAGGAAATGAAGAATAGTTCAACTTGAGAAACTCGCAAAGTTTAAAATTTGTAGTAATTTTGTTTCAGTGAAGTTGTTGAACAAAAAAAGTGTTTTAGATTTTAATCACATCGATAAATACATAATTTCAGTTACGTATTTTATATCAAAGGAACTTATAATAAAAGGGACCTATAATCTAGATTCACTTTCATAAAATTTATTCTGTTTTCACGATGTGTATTTATAACATTTTATTCTATGTTCAATTAGAACAGAGCTAGAAGTCTCCTTCTTTTTTCAGGACACTTTGAGGGTTGAGAAATTCCTCTTTTTTAGCTACCACTATTGTTGGTACCAAAAGAGGCAGACCATGCTCATCTGTGAGAGTGTCCATAAAAAAAGGCGGAGACTTCGAGCTCTGTGAGGATTAAGTTGTTAGGGCGGAGCTACTGAAAAGGATGAGGGGGTAAAGCCTATTTTATTAAATTCAGATATCCAGCACTGTTTAAAAGAGGAAATAAATATGTTCTCATTTCGTGGTATAGGAATAGGAACGACATGGAATCTTTGTAGTTAAGAATAACTGTTGTCGGTTATTTAAAAAAAGAAAGGATCACCACACTCGGGGATAATTTAAATATTAAAGCAATTTATAAGATCACAGAAATGCTATAATAAACAAATCAAGGAGGGAAAAAAAAAAAAAAATATATATATATATGAAATAAATAAAAAATATCGAACCATACAATGTAAACAGTATGCTACACATCTCGTTATACTGTAGCTTCTATCTAACTATTAACTGTAGTAAACATAGAGATCCTATACTAGAATTGGCTAGACATTGACAGAAAGTCGGCCAAAGCCACTTCAAAGCATACTTGCATAGCTGCCACTAATTTAATTTATTCCGGAGTACTTTAAGCCCCGCCTTTATTTCGCACCACTTGATTTATAGAATTTTTTTTTTTCAACATATAACTTTGATAAAATAAGAAAAAATTACCTTTAAAAAAATAAGTGGTATGAAATACAGGCGGGCTAAAATTACTCCGGAACAAATTTAAATATTGGCAGCTATGTACTTGCCAACATACTAATTAATATTCTGTAGTTTTGTTAGCCCCGCCTTCTTTTTAACACCATTATCTTTTTAGAGTACTTTTCTTCTTATTTAATGGTAATTGAATTTAGAGAATATTACACTAAGAATTTATTGATGTAAAAAAAAGGGCGGGACTAGCAGCACTACGGTATATTAATGAGGATGTTGGCAAGTATGTCAGAGCGATCTCTGTATAATTTAATGCTTTTTTCTTGGTGACACATTTTACTGCACAGCATAAAAGCAAGAAAATTGTATTTTTTCAGAAAGCAATGCAGAATATAAATATGTATTTTTATTTTATTTATTTATTTTTTGTCCTAAAAAAACAGCAAAAAAAAAAAAAAAAAAAAAAAAGAATTTCAAGAAAACGATTTTTTTTTTTTTTTTTGTACCTTTGACAAGATATTGTTACTTTTTCAACACCGATTCCAAAACAGAGGAATTTGACTATATATTTATATATTAAGAAAAGTACATTGGCAGTGCGAAAAATTATATGCTATATCTTCTGAGGACATACAGTGTTTTATTTAAAAAAGATAATAAATAATTAAATAAAAGCGAATTTAGTTTTTGCCAAATATGATAAAAAAATATAAATCTATAACAGTTAAAACGAATTTTTTTTATCATTATTATTATTTTATAAAAATATTTATGTAATATTTTTACATGCTAAAGATATAATTATTTCAGTTACGCATTATTATGATTAATTACGTAATCATTATTTATTTATTTATGTGAAAATATTAACCAATAAATAACAATAAAAATTTAATAAGTAGTAATTTGTAGAAACATCAACTAATATTTTATGAACTAAAAAATTTGTTTTCATTAATTTTATTTGTTTTTGAATATTTAATTGATTTTGTTTATTTTTTAGTTAAAAGACAGTTTATTAATAATAATAATAATTTTTCATAATAATTTTTTTAAATATTATTTATAAAATTTGTTATAAAAATATTACTTAAAAGCAATTTATTTTTCATGTGCTTATAAGTTATTAAGGGGACCTGAAAGTAATGTCGTTTTTGGGCGTGTCTATACTCGATTGTTATTTATCAGCTCATTGTGTGCTTCAACCATACTTGCCAACATACTAATTAATGTTTCGTAGTATTGTTAGCCCCGCCTTATTTTTCACACCAGTATCTTTTTAGAGTATTTTTCTTCTTATTTAATCGTAATTGCATTTGGAGAATATTACTCTAAAAATTTACTGGCGTGGAAAAGATGGCGGGACTGACAACGCTACGGAATATTAATTAGGATGTTAGCAAGTATGGCTTCAACTGATGCCAAAATTATTTCAAGGTTAGAGTGGCTTGTTTACTTGTAAATTATTAAAATACTTTTTTTTTCTTAATTTTTTTTTTCAATTTATAGAGAAATGGCCGGGCAAAATAAAAGAAGAGGTATATATCCGGCACTGTAATGCATTTTAAGTTTCAAAAAGGTAGTAACGCAATAAGTGTTTCTTCAAGTGCATTAAATATTTATGCTGAAGGTCATTTCTAAAGTTTAAATTCGGTAGTTTTAATCTTTCTTACTCGCGTCAATCAGGATGAAAAAAAATTTAGACAATGACATGTAAAGGGCGGAAGTGGAAGCAAATCTATGTCAAAGAATCAAGAAACTATTAAAATCGGACATGGCGCAGGATTATTAAAACTAGTAAAAATCTACAACGTCAGGAACGCCAAAGAGAAAAAATCTTGGAAGCAGACAGCTGTATCGGTAGCCTTTAGTGTACCGTCTTCAGTGCATCATCATCATCATCATCATCACGTTGCTTGACGGAGTGCCTACGACGTACAGTGGATCGAACAATGCTAAAATACGAGCATAAGATCAAAATTTAGTCTCTGAATAACTGATATTTTGCAGTGAGATAATTTAAAAGAATATGTAAAAAATACAAATATATGTTTATTTCTACAATTATACAAAGTTTTATTACATATATATAAGTTCGAAACGATAACTTTCAGAAATAAGATTTTTCGATGAATTTCAGTGACTTTATTTGAATGACCATCAAGTGGCACTTACTTAAGATAACTACGAAAAAATACGAAATAAAAATACTTTTAATAATGTCCTAATAAAACTTTAAGGCACTTCTGCCCATAGGTATAGTAATAACGGCCTTATTCACCAAATGTTAACACTGATGTTAACCCGGGAATATGCTAGGTTATCTCAAAATCGATATTCACAACGCAAAACCAGCGATTTAACACTCGGGTTAACCCTCTTTTTTTAATCCTCCGAAATTGGTAGGTTAACTCTGGTGTTAAATGAGCATGTTACAGTTACAGCGAAAACACACTTGCTTACCTTTTTAATACATTGCGCTTTTTTTTGACCAATCAGCGAGACGCTTACAGATAACTCTGGGGTCAACTAATCCACAGATGGTGAATACGAAAACTTTCTAACCCAGGGTTAAAGGAGTGTTAACTCTAACACAAGTGTTACGTGAACCATGGGTTAACACTGGTTTGGTGAATAAGGCCTTAAGACATAGATTGATCAGCGAGGGCGAAAAAGCGATGCCTTTTTTACTCAGGGAAAGGCGGCCATTTTACTCTCTTATGGATGTCTTTCCCCAAGTGAATATACACGGAAATATACACAAATAATTTAGCAAATAAAATTTATGAATAATTTATGTACTGAAGATGAATGAAAAAACTCCAGATACTCATTTTTCTTTCTCTTTTTTCTTCTTCCTTTTTTTGTATGGAATAACGACATTTAAAGAAATTTATCGTTTCCATCTAGTATTTCTGTCTGGTTAGAAGTTTTTTTGGTCGAAAAAACTATTGGACTTATCCTCATCTTTTGAAATATTCGAGTTAACCCTTTAACTGCCAATCTCAATACAGTCGGTAACAAAAGTGTCTGAACGCTAGCAAAAATACTTATATACAAAAAGTACACTTCATATGGTTTTGTTTAATAAATCCTTATCGAATCGTGTTCTTAAACTCACTAAGAACAGGACTCGACAAGGATTTATTTAACAAAACCGTATGAAGTGTACTTTTTTTTACATAGGAATTTTTGCTAGTATTCGGACACATTTGTTACCGACTGTATATAGTAGAAATTTATGTTTACTCGGAAATGGTTATAACGATATTAATAAAAGTTTGGGATAAGTCCTTTTTAGAGACTTAAAACAATTGGAACATTGTTAGCTTCAAGAAAATTATTGCTAACCCTTTAACTGCCAATCGCAACATGCCGTAGAAATTGAGTTTACTCAGAAATGGATATAACGATTTTGATTAAAGTTTCGAGTTAAGTGTTCTTTTTTTTTTTTTTTTTTTTTTTTTTTTTTTTACAGAACTAAAACGTTTGGACATATCCTAATCTTCAGGAAAAATTTGCGTTAACCCTTTAACTGACAATCGCAACATATAATAGAAATTGGTTTTACTCGAAAGTGTATATAACGATTTTTATAAAAGTTTGGGGTTAAGTGTTCTTTAGAGAGCTAAAACGATTGGACATATCGTCAGTAAAATTCGCGTTAACCCTTTAACCAGTGTTGTGCAAGTTCACGAAAAAAACGAACTAGTTCAAACTCAAGTTCATCGTGTAAAAAACGAGTTAGTTCGCACTCAAACTCATGTCTGAAAGAAATGAACGCGCTCAGTTCAAGTTCATTTTTAAAAACGAGCGAAATTCACGAAAAGTTCTTTTTTACGTACATTTTTTTTTTTTTCTAAATAGTCTATCCTCCGTGAACACTTTCATAGGTAATATCTCTTTTTCTAAAATTACCAATTACCATGAAAATTATTTTTCATTGTACGCTTAATTAAACTTATAACTCTTAATTATAACTTAATTTAATTGTAGTAAAATTTATTTAGCAAACACTTCTGAATAGTGTACCCACTGTTTTTGCATGGTTTTTCATTCTCAAATTTTCAATACGTTTGTTTATGCGCATGAGAACTTATTAATAAGAGACAAATTCTACCATTTAGAGGTTCCGTTGTTTAAAATCAGTGCTGCGCAGAACTGCGTTCATGAGTTTAATTAAAATATTTTCAGTTTTGAGCTGAATTTCGCTCGTTTTTTAAATTGTGAACTTGAGCTGAGCAAAGTTCGTTTTCTCATGAATTTGAGCGGGAAAAGCAACTCAAACTCATGTGGATTTTATTCCTTTGAAAAAAAAAAAGTTATATTCTTGGTAGCAATACTTTCTAACCTTTTAATCATAAGAGAGGACGCATTTCTCACAAGAGAGAAACGCATCGGGTCGGTAATCGCTTATTACCTGCTTTGCTGGTCGAGTGCAAGTAAAATTTGCATTAATTTTTATTTACAAAATGTTTTCTCCGAAGATTGTTTTATGCTTTACTTATGATTATAAACTTTTAAATGAAGAGATTGGATGACAATGTCTTCCTTCCTAGTGATTTAAACACATGACTGATAACATGAATTTAATTACATTTACCTAAATATTAATACTTAACGTTTAAAGCTTTATATGGAAAACTATTTTTTTTTTCCCGACCTATATTTGCTTCCTTATTTTACTGTCAAAATACTTGGATCAGTGGATTTTTTAAATATATGTTTTAATACAGCTAAAAGTTTGTTTAAAATTAGATAAATACATTGTTGTAATATTTTTATGCCATATTTAATTGTCTGAAAGGTTTCTTCAATAATATAATTGTAGTTTGATTAAAAGAATTTTTATTCAGTTTATTATATAACACAATTTTAACAATATAGCGGGTCAGAAGTTGCAGAATCAGTTCGGGTTGAAGGTCAAAAATCATTTTGCAGGTCGGGTCGGTTGCGAGTCAAGTTTACTCGAATCACGCAGGGCTCTAAGCCAGTTCTTTCATAAGAAGAAATATAAATTCCGCTGTTCACCTAATACGATTAAAGACTTAAATGCCCTATCCAGTAGGCTACCCTTTTCCTTGTTACAGTAATTTTTTCGTGCCCAGTTCTCCCGATATTGTACTGTTGTCAATTTTGTATTTCAATTTTCATGCAAGCAAATCCATGCTATTTCAATAACGCAAATTTTTGCGAAATACCTCCTTTTATGAAAAATTATGGAAGTTCTAAGAGTAATTTAAGAAAACTTTTAAGAAATCCTTTCATTATAAATAAAAACATAAAGATTTAAAAGTGTAATAGTAAATCCCAATAATTAAGTCCTATTTGCTAGGATCATAAATGATATTTTAAAACTAGCTGTACATTAAAAAAAAAAAAAAAAAAAAGAATCTTTAGTTTAGTACACATATATTTGAATTTTTGTGGATGTATTCATGGATATGTATATTCATTAAAAAAAAAAAAAAAAAAAGAATAAGAGAATTTAAATTAGATTATAAATAGCTTGTTGTAATAAGGAGGATTTTTATTCTGTTTTTATTTATATTTATACTATCTGACCCGTCCTACTTCGTACGGATGAACAAATTTTAGTTAACGATGAATTGATATGCAAAAAATAAAAAAAATATCAGTTTATATGTTATAGTCAGGCAATATTATCAACTGAAAAGTCAAAATATAATTTTACAATTATTTTTTTCAATCAGTTGTTAAATGTTGGTAATTTTTACTTTATGTTATTTATTTATTTATTTCATAAAAAGAAGCATGTCTTTACTCATGAATAAAAAATATTGAAATATAAACCTATGACATGAAAATGTGTTTGATAAAGTTGACGTCATAATTGCTTTAATTATTATTTATTTGTTCTTATAATATTAATTTCTATTAAACACAGAGCTTATGTGTTTTTAATTTTCTTAAATTTAACATCCGCAAAGTAATCTGGTTATTGTTTTAGTAATGGTTCTCCATTAGTGATCGTTAATATTTTTTGTGATTTTGGCGGTGAAATAAAAAGGTTATCGCAAATACGTAAAGTCCTTCGAGTGAAACGTCCTAGCTATTGCGGTGCCAAATTTTAAATATTGCCAAAGAAGCCCTATACAAAAGTAGATTTCTAACGCGAATGCACATTTATTTTATTTTAAATGAACCGTGTTTCCAATCAACATAATGAAACTTGCATAATCAAATGTCATTTGCAATTCCCAAGCGGCTGTATATTGCGCTACTTGCTTTCGGAAAAGATTTTATATCAATCATCCTTGCCGGGAAAAAAAAAAAAAAAAAAAAAAAAATGATTGCCAAGTTATCTCGCAAATATATTTAAATTTTTCCATAACTGATGGTTTTTAATAATGTATATTAAGGGAAAAATCAATAATATGAAACAATATTCGTATAATATATACTATTACAAAATCTGGTGTGAAACAACCACACGACTTCCATTACCCACTATTAAACGTATTATATACATTTCTTGGAGATATTAAGTACATGCATTTTTTTTTTTTTAGATTTTCCAGTAAGAGAAACTTGATACACGTATAAAGACACCTACAACAAAGTTTACATAGTGAGTTAAAAAATAAGGGGAAAAAATAGATAGTTATTTTTTTAAACACGAATTACCGAGATCTAAAACTGAACTTCCTAATGATGATGACCGTTAGTATTCCTGTAATATGTACGTAATACTTGAGAAAGGTTATCTAAATTGAATTAATGAAAAAATTTTCAAGAAAATCGTTAGAGCCGTTTTTGAGATACCAACTTTTACCAAAACTTGGCATACTCAATTATTGACCGGAAAACAATAATTAAATACAAAAGGATATTTAGTAGGAAGTTAACATGGCGAGTTTGAAAAAAAATTCGTACAGCCGTTTTTAAAGGAAGGCACTTATGAGATCTGAAATTGAGCTGTTTAAAGAGGACGCCTATCAATTTTCCTGAACTAACCAATTATATCATTCGAAAGGACATCTAATAGATTGTTTATATAGCAACTTTGAAGAAAATCGTTAGGGCTGTTTATGAGGTACGGGCTTACGGTCCCATTTCCGGTTTTCGATGACCCAGTTCTGGTTTTTCAATTTTCACCAAAATTTGGAAAATTCATCTGTACATCAGACCTGAATCAATTGTGAAGATTTGTAGTTCTATCTTTATTAATTTTGGAGATATGACACCCGGAAAATTTCACACATTCGTTCACACACACACACTGACCAATTGCCAAAAACTACTTTTTTGGACTCAGGAGGCCTTAAAACATATAAATCAGGTGAAACTCTATATCAAATTTTTGGACCGAATACAATACTTCCACTACCTACGGTAGTACAGTAATTGAAGTAAAAACATAGATCTCGTATTTAATACGAAAATATACAGATTTTCGTATTACGTTTTCGATCTCGAAATACAAAAATCGCCAAGGACGACCAATATCAAATCTATGCTTTGTTTTCAATTAAAATATTGAAAATTTGAATTAAAAATGTATTTTACCAAAATTTTTTATAGCCTCTAGCACTTAAGAGACAGTGTAACTTTTGATTAGTATAAAAAAAGAAAGAAATAGAAATCGGCTTTTTAGTTCTAGCGATCGTTCTCTACATATACATATAAACCTTTCCTCTTTATATATTAGTATAGAGCATAGATAGGTTAAATAGGTTTCTAATCAACATAATGTAACTCAAGTAATTAAATGCTATTTGCATTGCAGTAATGGTTGTATGCGCTATGTATATTGAGCTACTTGTCATAACTGTTAGTTGCTAAAAATAGTCGTCAAATAAATTTAAACTTCTCAATTATTCTTTTAACAAATGCACAATGAAATGCAGACGATATTTTTTTAATTCACTTTTTATATTATTATTCGCGAGAAAATATATTTTATTATATGTCGAAAAATGAATTAACCCGTAAATTTTTTGGGCAACAATTATAAAATAAATAATTTAATAAAAGTTTAGAAGTAACGCTTAGATCATTACATTATATCATACCATATCAAATTATATTATTAGAAAAATAAATACTTTAAATTTATAATGACGTCAGATTTAACGTGTAAGTTTAACATTTTGCAAAGCTTTATATGAATTTCAATTTAATCCACGTGCAAATATATTTTTTTTCTTTTCATGTCAAGATATTTCGAAAACAAAATCAACATGTAAAAGTTTCTTTTATGTTGGCAACGGCTAAATATTTTAATATTTCATTATTTCCATTTCTATTATGGCTTTTATGGGGATTTTAATTAAAATGCTCAGATTTTAAACTAAAATTTATTTTATCAAAATTAAATATAGCCTATAACAATCAGGCATACTGTAGCTTTTGGTCAGTGAAAGAAGTTTTAAAATCGGTTCAGTAGTTTCAGAGATTACCCTCCACAAACATACAATTTTTTGCGCTTTATATAATGATATAGATTTATCTTATTTTTTATTTAATTTACTTATTTTTAATTATTATTTGCATTTCCCAGAAAGTGTTGAAAATAAAATAATCATTGGTATGCAATCTACATCTCTGATATGAAATTATTTCAATAACCTGAATGCATTTTTATTTTTAATATTAAAAATATAAATAAACATTAAAAAATATGCTATTATTCTATTTAATCTATGTGTAACATGTGTTAAACCAGTAATCTTTGTTTAATCTTTATATTTTAAAGATGCTTATCTTTCAATGCAAGAGTTATAAAATAAAGATAAGAATCATTTTCGCAAATAACAGGAATCTCATTTTTAAAGAAAAAAGAGAATCTGTGAACATGGACTCAGACCTATAGAGCAAGATATCAATAGTCCTGTGATAGCAGATCCTTTCATTGATTAGCATCGTCTTTATCAGCGAAATGAAATGTCCAGTACTTTTATGAGTGGGCGGCAATTTGTCACACTGCCTCAGAGCTATGGGGTATGGTACATCTCCCGTAGCTCTGGGTGGTCTTGCCAAATATCTTTGTATCGTGGCACCAGCGTAAAGCAATGTTCTACTAGTATTTTATAGTATTGTAGAATCAAAGCTTCCTAGATCTACTATCAAGCTTGAAGATTTCCTTCGTGACGTCACAACCGGGGACCTTCCGCAATTCGGCATCGTTTACTTTCGCTTGAAACCTCTTAAGATCTTCTCTAAAAGCTTCATTTCTTCTCCATAAAAACTGATTTCTCACTAATATTCAGTTAAAAAAATATTATTTGACATTTATCTACCCTTCTTATTATTACTAGCAGGCTTCGCCCGCTTCGCTGGGCACTATATTTAAGGGATTTCTTTTTAATTGGATAATTGAAACGTTTAAATAAATATATTTTGATTGGCGACTGTTTTCTTCACAGTTTCAGTATGGAATCTCCTTGACAATATCAAACAATTTTTGAACTTCTCGAATCTGTGCAACAAAACTATTATTAAAACGAATATTCCTGAAAACAGTCAAATAGAAATGTCAATTTTTCGAATATTCTGGAAACGGCTGAAGCTGTTACTCGTACAGTAAAGTCACTATTCGATGAATGGTCGAATCAGAGAACGCACGTAAGTCGTTTTCGCAGTAATCACTATAACCCACGTATCTACGCTTCACGCACATGAAAAAAAAAAAAAAATCACTGGACAGCCCTACCCCGCTGTGCATGAATTTCAGAACGCACGAAACTCGGTTCCGCGGCAATCAATACCACGCAAGTTAAAACCAAAAAATATCACTGTACACCCCTACCTAGTTGTGCATGAATCTGAAAGCGCATGAAACTCGGTTCCGTGGAAATCACTAACATGCATGTTAAAACCAAAAAAAAAAAAAAAAAAAAAAACGTCACTGGACACCCCTACCAGGCTGTGCATGAATCTGAAAACGCACGAAACTCGGTTCCGTGGCAATCACTATCACGAATGTTAAAACGAAAAAAACATCACTGGACACCCTTACGAGGCTGTGCATGAATCTGGAAACACATGAAACTCGGTTCCGTGGCAAGCACTATCACGAATGTTAAAACGAAAAAAACATCACTGGACACCCTTACCAGGCTGTGCATGAATCTGAAAACGCACGAAACTCGTTTTCGCAGCAATCACTGTCAAACATGTTTAAAAAAAAAAAAAAATAAAAAAAAAAAAATAAAAAAAATCACTTGACACCCCTACCTCAAATCAATGAAAATCAAATAAACCAATCAAATCCCTCATAATTACACATAACGTAGCTCTAAATCAATGTAAAATATACTCAAATATATGAAAATCAAATCTCTTGTAATTTCTTATAACGTAGCTCCAGTTCAATGTAAAATACACTCAAATCAATGGAAATCAAATAAACCAATCGAATCTTTCGTAATTCCTCATAACGTAGCTCTAGTTCAACGTAAAATACACTTAAATCAATGAAAATCAAACCAATCATATCTTTCGTAATTAATCATAACGTAGCTCAAGTTCAACGTAAAATACACTCAAATCAATGAAAATCAAACCAATCAAATCTCTTGCAATTCTTCATAACGTAGCTCTAGTTCAACGTAAAATACACTCAAATCAATGGAAATCAAATAAACCAATCAAATTTCTTGTAATTACTCAAAACGTAGCTCTAGTTCAACGTAAAATACACTCAAATCAATGAAAATCAAATAAACCAATCAAATCTCTCGTAATCTAACGAAGCGGGCGTAACCTGCTAGTAAAAAAAATTCATGGAATTTGGCACCAAATTTAGACTTAAAATTTAGACCAGTTTTAGACCAAATTTAGACCAGTTAAAACTAGCATTCCACAAATCTTTCAACAGTTATCATATGACCTAGATTTATTTATTTATAAAATATCTATTACTCATAATAAACCTATTGTCTACTTCACTCAATGGAAAGTTTTAGTGTTACAAAAAATTAAAAATGCATTATTTCTCAATTATTCAAATCTGGTGTTTTTTAAAAAATCCGTACTTCTTAACTCAATCAAATCACTACAGGATGACTTTGTGATCACTTATGTTGACAAATCACCTAATAATTATGCCATTATATGTAAATCCTACTATCGCTCTTTTTTAAACTCTTCAGTCACTAATAGTAACATCTTCAGTTTAACTAATAATAAATTTGTTATTAATAACCGAAAAATACGTAATTACTATAAACTACTTCAACTTCCCTTCAGTAACTTTAACTATCCTTATATAGTTCTCATACCTAAGTTTCATAAATCTCCAATTAAATTTCTCACTGTTACTATTGGGTTACACTTATAACAACAATGCTAATAAAGCTCTACTGGATATTCTAAAACAAATTTACAATTGTACTTGCAAAGTTGATAATTTACACAGTCTTAAAAATAGCTTTCAATTAAATCAATACATCAAATCGCTCGATTCAATAGACAATATTATGACTTTTGACTTTTAAGATCTTTTCAATAATACTGAGTTATCAGATCTTTGTAATATCATTTACAGTCTTTTTTAAGAATATAAAACTCAAACTAATCTTCCTCACACTTTTAAAGCAGAAAAATTTAAAACACTTCTTAACTTTGTTATCCATAATAATTATATCTTCCACAACAACAATATCTATTTGCAACAATTAGGAATCCCAGAAGGAGGTTGTAGCTCCAGTATTTTGAGCGATCTCTATCTTTATTATTATGAAAAGCAATTTTGCCATGATGATGTTCTATTTTATCGTTACATAGTTGATATTATTGTATTTTATCTCAAAAAGAACTCACAAAATGACTTTTCCTTAAATTATCCACCTAATTTAAAGCTAACTCAAAATACTCTAACTAATGAATCAATTAACTTTTTAGATCTCAAAATAATTATTGATGGTAATAAAATTTACACAGATATCTATGACAAACGGCAAGATTTTGGTTTTAAAGTAAACTTATTTACACATTTTAATTCCTGTCTGCATCTTTCGGTACTTAGAAACATCATCATTAGCCATTTATTTCGAATAAATAATTTATGCTCTGCAAAGTTTAAAAACAAGAATATTAATAAACTGATCACAGCCACTGCTAAAATGGGTTTTCCTAAAAAATTCGTATTTTCTATTTTATATCCTTAACCATGTCTCTGTCAGTACATTATAAAAAAAAAAAGCTGTGTACACTTTTGTGTATATTAACAAAAAATTATAAAATAATAAAAGGCAATAAAAAAGGTGGCGGTTGGGTGGGCAGATGTTTGATTACGGAAGTGGGGTGGTGTTGTAAGGCTGGATGGTCGGGTGGGATTGTGAAATTATATATATAAAAAAAGCAGATGACTTGTTGCATTTACTGTGTATTACTATGCAAACTTTCTTTTTCCATTAAAATTTCAGTTTCTTCTTTTTTGAGTTGTCAACTAGTCTTAAAATTCTAATCATACTATTTAACACAATGTAATCAATCAGTTAATTTCATTGTTGCTTCGTGGTTTCATTGTTATTCATCTGCTTTGAAATTTTTCCTTTTTTTAAATCCACATGACTCCTATTATGGTCGTGGCAGGCTGGGTGAGAGGGTGTTGTGAAACTAGTTTAACACCACAGGCAAGTCACAAGTCTTGCCACCTGCCTCCTTCCTTCCTAACTTAAGATTCTTCAATTATTTTTTCATAAATTTTGATAAAGTTTATGGTTTTAAGTTAAGAATTGATGTGTTACTTTAATGATTCGTTTGTTTTGCAGGCTGTTAATTAATAAATCTGGTTTCTTTAAATTAGTGTATTTCATCCACTGATATTTTTTTTTCATTTTCTGAAAGAAATCTTTAATCTTATTGGTCATTGGTGTTTCAGTGATCTTATATCTGTTGCTTGGCTTCTACTATGCTTAATAGATTATCTTTTATCTATCTATCTATCTATCTATCTATCTATCTATCTATCTATATATATATATATATTATAACAATTATTAAAAAAGTTTAAAAATGAAATAAGCTTATTGTAACTATTAAAAAATAATATAATAATAATATAATTTTCGCGGTATAATTTTATTCCACTTTGCAAATTTTAAGATTTATAGTTAATGATATTATAAGGGAGACTTTTTTGGAACTTTCTTAAAAACGCCAACTTAATAAATATAAAAGTTTAAAAACCAAAAATTTAGCAAGCGTAAATAAGCTGCATATTAAAATCAGTCCCATGAAATTCTCTATAAAATGAGGGCTTAAGCAGCACTATGCCTGATAGAACATTGGAAATTTAAGTTTGCACATGCCAAACAATATATTTATTTATTTATTTAAAAATTAATTATACGAAAATCTAACAAGATATAAAAATTATAAAATATTTTCTCTTTTACAACAGTAATGAAAATGATTCCTGAAATTAATGTTGAAAATCTAAAAAGTCAGTATGGAAATTTTTAAATTTGTTTAATTTGAAATGGAAAGTAATTCAAATAAGTATTTTGGCCATCAGAGGGCAGCACTACCAAAGAAAGTATTGAATGAAAATGGGAAATAAACATTACAAATTTTTTAAAAATCCGGCATATAACGCATGCGCCTAATTTGCTGGAAAGTGTGAGAGTTGCTTGTCAGCAACTCAACGCTAGTCAAAAAATTCCCCAAAAAAGGAACAAAATTTTTAACTTGGCAACATTGTAACAACAATACTTGTTTTTATAATAAAAAGAATTTCATAAAACATTTCTGGTAGAATTTTTTTCTAATTATATAAACTGTATACTTTTTCGTACTGCCAGATCATCCTTTCCAACATCCTAATTAATATTCCGTAGTGTTGTTAGTTACGCCCTTTTTCAACACCAGTAAATTTTCAGGATAATATTCTCCAAACATAGTTATGATTAAACATGAAGAAAAATTCTTTAAAAAGATACTGGTGTAAAAAAAAAGAAGGTGGGGCTAACGATACTACGGAATATTAATTAGTACCTTGGCAAGTATGCAAGACTCACAGAAATTCAAATATGAAGTAAAAATTGGGTGTGGTATTGAAAAATTAAAAGTTGCTGTGCGTTATAATATGAAGACGACCCCAATTCAAAATTTCACTTCATTATCTAAAAGTACTCAGAATTTCCCGTCGAATGGTACTTATTACATTTTTCTGCATTGATTAACAACAAAATTATATCGAGTATTGTATATATATATATATATATATATATATATATATATATATATATTTTCCTCGCCTGTACATTCAAAATACTTTGGTCATAAATTCCTTCATGCTAAGGAATATAATTACCATGTATATTCATACGTTCAAGGATGGACCATGGGCGCAAAACTCGTGTACTTCTTAAATCAACGATATTATAAGTAGAGAAATTTCTTAAACAAATATCGGTATGAATTCTGTGCCCACGTTCCATCCCTGCATTTTGTTATATAAGTAAGGATGCAAAAAGCCGTGTTCTGAAATAATGTAGCTTGAAAGAATAACGCCCACAACCAACACCTCCTGTAATAATGCGTCCGGGCTGAGCTCTACGTCATGGAAGATCGGCTGATTTTATCCAATCAACACTTCCTATGATACATGTTGGATCGTGGGGATTGGATGAAATCGGCCGATCTTCCGTGACGTAAGGCTCAGCTCGGAGGCATTATTACAGGTGGTGTTGCCACAACACACTTCCAGGAAGAGAAAAGCATGCGGTCGCGAAAAAGTTATAAAAATAAAAGAAAATGAAAAATATTTTAGTTTGAGAAACTCGTGAACTTTAAAATTTATAATAATTATATTTCAGTGAAGTTTTTGCACAAAAGAAGTGTTTTAGATTTGAGTCACATCTATAAATAAGTAATTTTAGTTACATATTTTATTCCAAAGAACTTATAGTAAAAGGAACCTATAGTCTAGATTCACTTTCAAAAAATTTAGTAATGCGACCCGGTGTGAAAATCATAAGATCTGATTATATATCTCTGAGAAGGAAGTAGTTACGGCGGAGCTTCTGAAAAATAAGAGGGTGGTAAGTGAAGTGTACTTTAGGCAGAACTGCCAACCAAATTCGGCGAATTGTTAATACCGCCCTTTTTTCCACATCGACTAATTTTTAGACAATTCCCTTCAAATGCATTTACGAGGAATTAGAAAGGAAAATGCTCTAAAAAAAGACTGGTGTAGAAAAAGGGGCGGTATTGGCTCTGTTTGTGAGACTCAAATGTCCGGCACTGTTACAAAGGTGAATTAAATATGTTTTCATTTCATAATATAGGAACGATTTGGAATCTATAGAACAAATTAATGAAAGGTTAATAATAATTCTTGTTAATAGTACGGTCAATAAACTCGGGGAAAATTTAATATTAAAGTTTAATCAGAAAACCACAGAAATCTGATAATCAACAGTTTAAGGATGAAAGATGAAGAAATGTGCAATAAATCAAAAATGTCTAACCATGCAATCAAAACGGCATGTTACACGTTACGTTATACTGTCGCCTCTGTCTAGCCATTAGCTCTGTCAGATATCTATATTAGAAGAGACTAGATACTATAAACGGAAAGTCGGCCATCCTAATAGCAAACTGGAGAAAACCTTGTAGAACGCAATACTTTATTCTCTCCGATTCACATTATACTATACAACACAAATGCCAGAAAACTGTATTTGTTGAGAAAGCAATGCAGAATATCAATACATAATTTTTATTTCCATTACCCGACTACCGTAGGTAATGGAAGTATTATATTCGGCCGAAAAATTCAATGTCGTGTTTTCAAATGATTTACACGTTTTAAAGTCTCCTGAGTCCAAAAAAGTAGTTTTTGGCAATTGGTCAGTGTGTGTGTGTGTGTGTGTGTGTGTGTGATTGTGTGTGTGTATGCGTGTGTGCATATGGGGAGATTTATGGCCATCATTTCTTCGAAACTAATAAAGATACTACGAAGTAACTAGGAAACTTCAGAATTGAGACAGATCTGATGTATAGATGAATTTTTCAAATTTTAGAGAAAATTGTAAAACCAGAAGTGGGACATTGGAAACCGGAAGTGTGACCGTAAGCCTGTATCTCAAAAACGGCCCTAACAATTTTCTTCAAAGTTGCTATATAAACACTCAAATACCTGTTTTTTTTTTTTTTTTTTTTAATGATAGTCGGTTAGTTCAGGAAAATTGATAGGCGCCCTGTATAAATAGTTCAATTTCAGATCCCACAAAAGCATTTCTTTAAAAATGGCCGTACAGATTTTTTTCAAACTCACCGTATTAATTCCTTTTTAAATATCGTTTTATATGAAATTATTCTTTTCAGGTCAGTGATTGAGCATGCCAAGTTTTGGCAAAAGTTGGTATCTCAAAAACGGCTCTAACGATTATCTTGAAAATTGTTCATAAATACATTTTACATATACTTTCTCATGTATTACGTGGTTATTACAGGAAAATTAACAGTCATCTTTATTAGGTAGGTCAGTTTTAGATCTCCAAAATTAGTGTTTAATTTTTTTTTTTTTTTTTTTTTTGTGCTTTAAAGTTTATCTCAAAACAATTGGTGCGTGTTTCTGTAATTTATGGTGTTTGCACAATTCTTTGTGCGCAACTTTTCAACGCATATTAATGCAGGATTTTGAAAATTTCTCTCTTGAGTAATTTATTTAATTTAATTACGGGATTAACCAGGAACGTCTCATAGTAAACTTAAATGGTATATATGAATTTCAATCAATTACATGAATATTTAAACCAGTTAGAAACAGGGTCCAATTAACTTCAAATGAGACCCGGGGCACACATGTTTTCTTGGGAGCCTTACCATTCTCCTTTTCAGCCTTAAATGTTTCTATTACGATGTTTATGCATTAAAAGAAGAATTTGTTGATTCAAGTATACGAAAAATTAGTTTTACGGCCTCTTCTGTTCTGGACTTGGGGCATGTGTACCGCGTGTTCCTACGATAATCAGGTTCTGGTTAGAACGTGGACAGACAGACAGACGGAGAGTCAAAAGTGTAAAAAGTCATATAGGTAGACTAACAGAATACATAATCACTCTGAAACATTGTTGAAAATTATTAAAAACGCTTAATGAAACTGAAAATCCATTTTCAGCAATTTCCGGTTATAGCTCTTAATCTATGTGAATCTTTTTGAGTAGCCCTGTAAATCTTATTGCTAATAACATTGCATTTATAGAGTTTTTTATTTATTTATTTTTTTTTTTTTTGTGCATATGAACAAAAAATGTCGATTCCATTATAATCTGTGTAAAATACAGGTACTAAAATTCGATTTAAAAAATACCTCTCATAAAACGCAGTGCTTTGAAATTGTTTCGGGTGTCCCTGTGCACAAACTACAGATAGTATGTATTCCAGTTTCAATAGGGGACATTGCTTAGTACACATAAATAATATATATTCATTCCAAGAAATTCCATGAATGTTTACGGAAGTTAAATAGCGGACAGAAAGACAGAGAGATGGGCTGATCCAATCTATAATCACTCTTAAACATTGTTAAAAAGAGTTAAAAATGCTTAATAATATCGAAAATGTAATTGCATCAATTTCTGGTTGCAGCCTTTAAAGTATCTGAATATGTTTGTGCGGCCCTTTAAATCTTAATGCTAATCATACTGTATTCTATAGAGAGCATTTTTTGTGTATAAGTAAAACTAATGTCAATTTCATTATGGTCTGTTCGAAATAAAGAAATTAGAAAGTGGTTTATATAAATACCTCCCATAGAACTAAATGTTTTGGAATTATTGCAGTGTCCCTGTAATTAAACCAGCGGTGGTATTTCCTCCATTTTCAATAGAGAATATCCCATAGTGAAATTGAATAACGTATATCAGTTTCAAAGAATTCCATAAATAATTACGGGATTTACTGCGCGGTAAGACGGGCAGACAGGAAAACCGAAGTCATAAACTCTTTTAAACTTGCCTTAAAAATGTTAAAAACACTTTTTAGATTTGTTGGAAAGTGTTTTTAACACTTTCCAAAGATTTACTGCGATTTTGTCCCCTTTTTACTATTTACTCACATTACCCCATTTTGCCATGGAGTAAAGAATGTAAAAAACTTAGTCTATTTCAAATCGTTATTTTTTATTTACTAGCAGGCTACGCCCGCTTCGCTGGTCACTATTTTTAAAGGAATCACAATTATTAATGAATTCTCAAAATTAATGAATATTAATGAATATTAATGAATTACTTTTTTATCATGTTGTTAAAAAGAGAAAAAAATTTCTGGTCGGGAAAAATGTCGCACCGGGTCCCCACTGCCTTCGGCAGCGTAGACCCGTGCGCTGCGCGCGCGTATCCCTTCACCATCCTTATGACTTCTCAAAATTCCATGTTATTACTCATAAACTTTCATTCTTAAGAAAAGGAATTAAAAAAATATATCATTTAGCATCGTGTAAAAACTCATACCGGGACCCCACTGCCTTAGGCAGCGCAGATCCAGGCGCGCGCACATGTGAGGATGGTGAAGAGATTTTCGTGCGCTGTGCACGAAAATTCCTTCTCAACTCAAACTTTTATTATTAAGAAAATATATATATATATATATATATATATATATATGATCGGGTAAAAACTCGCACCGGATCCCAAACGCATGCGCGCTGCGCGCGCCCGTGTTAAGATAACGTGCGGTGCGCGCACATATTCTGAAATCAAACTTTTATTCTTAAGAAAAGAAATTGCAAAAAATCATTTCTCATCAGGTAAAAAGTCGCACCGGGTCGCCACTGCCTTCGGCAGCGCAGTCTCGTGCTCGCTGCGTGCGCCTATTCCTTCCCCACTCTTCCAGCCCCTCCTAATTAACCTACATATACCAATTTTGAACGGTCTAACTCAATTAGCTGTGATGCAAAAGAAAACCTAATCAGGACACCTTAAAATTGTAAATCAGGTTAAATCTCGAATTCCACTTTCGATAATATAAATAAACTTTAAAACATCTTTCGAATGATGTATTAGAAATAATTTAATCATAATTAGAATTTGAAATATTGAAATTTAAAAATATTACAGCGCCATCTGGCGGTAGAAATTTCTGTACTCTATTGTTCCATTCCAGATCAACAAAGCTTTCAAATGGTGTATTACTTATGAAATTATTTTAATTAGTAGCTTGAGATACAAAAGAAAACCTAATCAGGACACCTCAAAACGTGTAAATAGGGTGAAATCTCGAATTCGGCTTTCGATAATATAAAAGTACTTTAAAATATCTTTCGACTGGTTTATTAAAAAAAAATTAATAATAATTAGAATTTGAAATATTGAAATTTTTAAATATTACAGCGCCATCTGGCGGTAGAAATTTCTGCAATCTGTTGTTCCATTCCAGATCAACAAAGCTTACAAATGATGTATTACTTAAGAAATTATTTTAATTAGTAGCTGAAATACAAAAGATAACCGATTCAGGAAACCTCAAAACGTGTAAATCAGGCGAAATCTCGAATCCCACTTTCGATAATATAAAAGTACTCTAAAATATCTTTTGAATGATGTGTTAAAAATAATTTAATCGTGATTAGAATTCGAAATATTGAAATTTTAAAAAATTAAAGCGCCATCTGGCGGTAGAATTTTCTGTAATCTACTGTTCAATTCCAAATCAATAAAGCTTTCAATTGATGTATTACTTAAAAAATTATTTTAATTAGAAGCTGAGATACAAAAGAAAACCTAATCAGGCCACCTTAAAACGTGTAAATCACGTGAAAACTCGAATTCCGCTACTTACGGTAGTCGGTTTATGGAAGGTGACAGAAATTTGTTGCGTCTACTCTTGAAATTCAATTCAAATAAGTTTCAAAATGACATATTACTTATTAAATTATGCTAATTAGAAGCTGAGATACAAAAATGATATAAACACTATTATAAAACGATTTATGTCTGACTTTTTTCGTGTTTTTCTCCTAAACTTGCGTAATTCCGTGCTAAATACTGTTAAAAATCCATAGTATGAAATGTGAAAGGAGTATCATAATTCGGAACTCTGCAAAATATAAAAGAATAAAGGCGTTCTTGGTTTTTCGCTGTTTTCTCCGAAACAACCGTTCCTTTTCTACGTTTTTGCCCCTTCCCCCCTTTCCGTCCCTTCTAATAATTTTACTCTTGAAAATATCCGCAATCGATTTATCTTTCCTTAAAACGTAATAATAACAATTTCAAACGCTGTAACTCTTTTTTTTTTTTTTTGCCCCTTCGCCCCCCTCCCCTCCCCCTCAACTCCTTCCTAATAACTGTACACTTTCAAAAATATTCAGAATCGAATTATCGGGTGTTAAAACCAAATATTACGAAATTTCAACGGCATAACTCTTTTTTTTTTTCGTGTCTAATATCTCAATTAAAAAAAATATAATGCAAAATTTAATCTAAATTTTTTGTTTATCCACATATTTTCATGAAAATTTAACAGTAGCTTTATAATATGCTGTCTAGGCCGAATATTAATTAAAATGTAACATGAATGAAAATTTGAAAAAAATTGAAAATTGCAATTTTTCTCCCCGCTACAAAACACGTGACATCTTGATCGGTTAGAATCATTTCCCTTTTCATCTCAGTCTGGCGTTTGAAATGATGTTGCCACAAAAAATTCATACTTTAGTTGATTTTAAAAAATCTAATTGGTGTACCGATAAACCACTTGCACACTTAGATTCAGAAAAAATGCCCCTTTCATTTGGTATCGAAATCGTAACGATCGGACAAATATTTCTAATTTATTTACCACTTTTTCTGCTTTTAACTCCGTTAAAATATCTATTTTTATGCAATCGCGGTGAATTCTCAGTCATTGAGACCGCATTCTGATTAGGCATGATTGTACATTTTGATTAATATCTCCACAACTAATTAAAATTTTTAAATTATCTTTTGAATAGGACCTCGGAAAGGCTCCAGAGCATCCGTATGTCAATTCTTGTATTTCTGCGTTCAATAGGGGCTGAACGTATAAAAGAACAGACAGACAGACAGACCTACAGACGGACAGACAGACAGACAGACAACCCTTTCCATTTATTATTATAGATTTTCAAATAATAAATCAAAAATTCAAGTGCAATGCATTCTCATCACCTGTAATGTGATGAAACAGAAAATTTCATAAATTTTCTGCCATTGATTATCAAAAACGATTTTTTTACACCCATATTATCCCACCTGATCCTATCCATTAAAATGCAATTATAAAAATAGGAATGGAGGTAAAAGTTGCAAATTGCGGCTCAAAATATTTATGGCATCATAGAGCAGGAATAGCGATACACGGAAAGGTCAACACGTGGAAGCAATAGCAGTAGTGGAACACTGACGCAGAACTCATACTACTATAAATAAAACAAATTTGTATACTTCTTAATTTAACCATAGATATAGTAATATCATACTTGCCAACGATCTCCTTAATAACCGTACAATTGTTAAGGCTCCCTGAAAAAACGCCCCTTTTCTCACACCACTATATTTTTAGAGTAATTCTCACCAAATATTGTTACGAGTAAATAAGACTAATATTACTTTAAAAAAATATTGGTGTGAAAAAAAAAGGCGTTTACTAAAATTTGTACGGTTCATAACGAGATGGTTGGCAAGTATGTATTATATATAGATCTATCATCCCCATGTTATCGAGTAAAAAATTATGCCGAAAAAAGTTCTAAAATCAGCCATTAGAGAGTATTGAAAAAAAGAATAAAAAGAAAAAAAAATTTGAACTGTATCTGGAGTTTTTCATTCACCTTTAGTAAATTAATTATTCATAAATTTTATTTACTAATTTGTCTGTGTGTGATTTTCTCGGGGAAAGGCAGCCATTAGAGTGACTTTTCCCGAAAAAAAAAGGTATCACTTTTTCCCTCTCGCTGATCAATCAATGTCTTATTACTATATCTACTCGCATGAATTAAACGACTTCATACAGACATTTCTTAAGAAAACACCGGGGCGAGCTCAGCTACAACGTCCTACACCCCCAGCAGGAAGATACATACTTAAACAGCACCAACCGCTTACTGCCCTAGAGCGCAAGCGGTTACTTTTATCGAACTAATTAAAATCTGTAATGTATAGTATCTAGTGCAACAAATAAAATTAATAACTGTGAAACGGAACATATTTCATGGTGTCAGTATAGTAATTTGTTTACTCTTATTTTGATCTAAGAGTTCTAGTATATTATAGCAATTTCCTAACTTTGAGATTAATAATATATGAACTAATAAAATTACACATATTTTTAATAATGTGTCTTGCATAAATGGTAAATGGAATGTACTAAACGAATAACTTATAAATATACTGTTGTTCATCACATTTGAATTATAATTTACATAAATAGTTTTTTACATAACGCACACACACAAAAAGAATATCTTTGTTGTAATTTTAAAGTATTTTCTGGTTCTTTTTCCTTCAATAATAATAATAATAAATAAATAAGTAAATAAAATAAAAATAAGGAAATGAAGAATAGTTCAACTTGAGAAACTCGCAAAGTTTAAAATTTGTAGTAATTTTGTTTCAGTGAAGTTATTGAACAAATAAAGTGTTTTAGATTTTAATCACATCGATAAATACATAATTTCAGTTACGTATTTTATATAAAAGGAACTTATAATAAAAGCGACCTGTAATCTAGATTCACTTTCAAAAATATTTTCTGGCGTCACAATGTGTACTTCATAACATTTTATTCTATGTTCCATTAGAACAGAGCTAGAAGTCTCCGTTCTTTTTTCAGGACACTTTGAGGGCTGAGAAATTTCCTCTTTTTCAGCTACCACTATTTTTATACAATAAATACTATTTTATTTAATCTCGTCACATTAATAAATAAGTACAGTAAATATAATTGTATAAAAATAGTGGTATCAAAAGAGGCAGACATTGCTCATCTGTGAGAGTGTGCTTAAAAAAGGGCGGAGACTTTGAGCTCTGTGAGGATGAAGTTGTTAGGGCGGAGCTTCTGAAAAGGATGAGGGTGTTAAGCCTACTTTATTAAATTCAAATATCCAGCACTATTTAAAAGATGAATTAAATATGTTCTCATTTCGTGGTATAGGAATAGGAACAACATGGAATCTTTGTAGTTAAGAATAATTGTTGTCGGTTATTTAAAAAAAAAAAAAAAAAAAAAAAAAAAAAGTATCACCAGACTCAGGGATAATTTAAATATTAAAGTTATTTATAAGATCACAGAAATGCTATAGTAAACAATTCAAGGAGGAAAATTAAATATATATATATATATATATATATATATATATATATATATATATATGAAATAAATAAAAAATATCGAACCATACAAATACAATGTAAACAGTATGCTACACATCTCGTTACACTGTAGCTTCTGTCTAGCCATTAGCTGTAGTAGACATAGAGATCCTATACTAGAATTGGCTAGACATTGACAGAAAGTCAGTCAAAGTCACAACAGAGCATACTTGCCAACATACTAATTAATATTCCGTAGTTTTGTTAGCCCCGCCTTCTTTTTAACACTATTATCTTTTTAGCACACTTTTCTTCTCATTTAATCGTAATTGCATTTAGAGAATATTACACTAAGAATATTTTGGTGTGACTAAAAAGGGCGGGACTAGCAGCACTACGGAATATTAATGAAGAT
Source organism: Salticus scenicus (assembly GCA_963930645.1). Lineage (NCBI taxonomy): Eukaryota > Metazoa > Arthropoda > Arachnida > Araneae > Salticidae > Salticus > Salticus scenicus. Next base: position 28,453,999 of record OZ005660.1, read on the forward strand.
GTTGGCAAGTATGCCAGAGCGATCTGTACATAATGTAATGCTTTTTTCTCGGTGACGCATTTCGCTACACATCATAAACGCTTGTATTTTTTCAGAAAGCAATGCAGAATATATATATATATATATATATATATATATTTTTTTTTTGTCTTAAAAAAAAAAAAAAAAAAATTCAAGAAAAACTTTTTTTTTTTCCTGTACCTTTGACAAGATATTCTTACTTTTTCAACCCCGATTCCAAAACAGAGGAATTTCGCTATATATTTATATATTAAGAAAAATACATTGTCAGTGCGAATAATTCTACGCTATTTCTTCTGAGGACATACAATGCTTTATTTAAAAAAGATAATAAATAAAAGTGAATTTAGTTTTTGCCAAATATGATAAAAAAATATAAAACTATAACAGTTAAAACGATTTTTTTTTTTTTTTTTTTTTTTTTTTTTAAATCATTATTATTATTTTATAAAAATATTTATGTAATATTTTTACATGCTAAAGATATAATTATTTCAGTTACGCATTATTATGATTAATTACGTAATTATTATTTATTTATTTATGTAAAAATATTAACCAATAAATAAAAATAAAAATTCAATAAGTAATAATTTGTAAAAACATCAACTAATATTTTATGAACTAAAAAATATGTTTTCATTCATTGTATTTGTGTTTGAATATTTAATTGATTTTGTTTATTTTTTAGTTAAAAGACCGTTTGTTAAGAAGAATAATATTTTTTCATAATAATTTTTTAAAATATTATTTATAAAATTTATTATAAAAATATTATTTAAAAGCAATTTATGTTTTATGTGCTTATAAATTATTAAGGGGACCGGAAAGTATTGTCGTTTTTGGGCGTGTCTATATTCGATTGTCATTTATCAGTTCATTGTGTGCTTCAACTGATGCCAAAATGATTTCAAGGTTAGAGTGGCTTGTTTACTTGTAAATTATTAAAGTCCGCCCCCCCCTTTTTTTTTAAAATTCAATTTCTAGAGAAATGGCCGGGCAAAATAGAAGAAGAGGTATATATCCGGCACTGTATGCATTTTAAGTTTCAAAAAGGTAGTAACGCAATGAGTCAGAGTTTCTTCAAGTGCATTAAATATTTATGCTGAAGGTCGTTTTTTAAGTTTAAATTCGGTAGTTTTGATCTTTCTTATTCGCGTCAGTCAGGATGACAAAAATTTTTAGACAATGACATGTAAAGGGCGGAAGTGGAAGCAAATCCATGTCAAACAATCAAGAAACTATTAAAAGGGGACTTGGCGCAGGATTATTAAAAGTAGTAAAAACCTACAACGTCAGGAACGCCAAAGAGAAAAAATCTGGAAAGCAGACAGCTGTTTCGGTAGACTTTAGTATACCGTCTTCAGTGCATCATCATCATCATCATCTTCATCACGTTGCTTGACGGAGTGCCTACGACGCACAGTGGATCGAACAATGTTGAACATAAGACTAAAATTTAGTCTCTGCATAACTGATATTTTGCAGGGAGATAATTTAAAAGAATGTCTAAAAAGTACAAATATATGGTTATTTCTACAATTACACAAAGTTTTATTGCATATACATAAGTTCAAAACGACAACTTTCATAAATAAGATTTTTCGATGAATTTCAGTGACTTTATTTGAATGGCCATCAAGTGCAGGACTGCCAACCATCTCATTAATAAGCGTAGACTTGTTAACGCCCCTTGAAAATACGCCCCTTTTCCCACACCACTTTATATTTAGAGCAATTCTCTCCAAAGCTTTGGATGGAATGAGTTGGAGGCACCTGTGACTGAGTCACGCATCCTCCAGTACATAAGAGTGGAATCTAACGGAGTAAAATTCTGAAGAAGGCTGGTGAACCAGCCAGTGAGGAAAGAAAAAAAATTTAACATTCCTGGTAAATAAGTAAAGAAAATAAGCTCAAGGAGAAGAATCACCGAGGGCTTGCAATAAGATTAAAATCTTAGTGGCACGATCTTCTGTGCTTTTTATTGAATTAAGGGCATTTTTAAGTTTGATTACCAGATATGATAAATTTGGAATATTTAGTTCAGTGTTAATTTCATTAATAATTTGGCTTAATTCTGAAAAATGAGAAGTTTGAGGTATTTGGGAACTGCTAATTTCGGATTGGTCAGGGGGAGTGACTAAGTAGTGGGCTTTGGAAATTTCGGATTGGTTAGTGGGAGTAACAAGATTAGCGTAGCTGATTTTAGATTTCACAGGGCGAGTAATGAACGTTTTTCTTTTATTTTCGGGAAAAATGGGGCAACCTCGAAAAAGAGCTAGGTGATTTCCACCGCAGTTACAGCACTTCGGATTTTCAACCTTTTTGTTTCCCAAAGAGCACTCTTTTGAGTCATGTTCTTCTGAACATCTTATGCACTTTGGTTCCATATGGCAATTTTTTGCTGTATGAAATAGCTGTTGGCATCTGAAGCACTTTAAAGTACGTGTGGGGGTTTTGTAGCTCTCCACGACGATGCGGAAAAATAGGAATTTATCCAATTGGAAAATCTCTTTACTTTTATCGTTATTGGGTAGTTGAATTTGAAATAGGGGCAATTTTTCTTTGGTTTTGAAACTGGTAAATTGAGAAATTTTAATGACATCGTAGTCTAGGGAAGTAAGGGCATCTTCGATGTCAAGGATATTAGTGTCTAACGGAAGCCCTCGGATGACAGCCTTGAGTGGTAGGACTTTCCTATCACCCATGGTGTAGAATTAGACTTTCATTTCGTTAAGTGCAAAGATAATTTTATCGTGCATTTCGTCAGTTTCAGGAAAAATTTTAAGATAGTGGCCAGCAGGGGTGGCAATGAATTTACAATTATGGGGGGGCTTGCTAATATTTTTTAGGAGTTGGGTTTTGTTTCCACAACGAACAGTGATAAATCTTCCCTTAGGGAGAGGATTTTTTCTTGCGGATTTTTCAGTTTTGGGATTAGCGGGGGGTTGGGGGACAGATTCATCCAAAAGCACTTTTTCCTTAAGTAGATCAAATTTGTTTTTTGTAGGAATGAGGAATTTGGTTTTTGAATTTTTTGCCGGATCAGAATTTTGGTTAAGTTTTCTTTTTGAACCAGGAATGGTAGTTTCCGAATTAGTAAGGGGGGGGGGCTGAGAAATTTACGTCAAAGGAAATAGAACTAATATTACTTTCCCCAGCAGGCTGGTCCTCCATTGCGTCATCAGTCCTGGTCCAATCACTAGAGGCAATTGTTCCAAAGCCAGGTCGGAATTCAGGAAACTTCGGGCATCTTGAGTGTATTTCCGAAATGGTGAAGGTCTCTAGAGGTCCTTCTTTAGCTATGTTACCACTCTCATCAAGGAGTTTGAAATTAGCTTTAAGAATCTCTTTGTACGAGTCATCATCGATTTGATGGAAGAATTCGGGATTTATGTGATCGAAGAATTCATTTTCAATATAAGAGATGATCCCTTTACAGAGATCTCTATTGATTTCAGCTAATTTAGGGTTTTCCATCATTAGTTTAAATTCAGGAGTGGTATAGAAAAGAGGATTTTTATCCGCCATGGTGAATTAGTGCACCTCGAAAAATTAGCCCTGAAAAGGGCTTCAAAGTACACTAAGGAAGATTGCAGATTGTAGATAGGAACAAATATTAACATCAAGGTCCGCCAGATGGCGACACTTGGCAGCTCAGAAAAAATGCGACTGTACTCTCCATGAGCCTGACGGTCAGTCAGTCCGAGCCCGAGTCATTCTCTCTAAATAGTGTTACGATTAAACAAGAATGAAATTACTCTAAAAAATTACTGGTGTGCAAAAAAAGGCGGTGACTAAAAGTACTACGCTTCATAATGAGATGGTTGGCAAGCATGCAAGTGGCACTTACTTAAGATAACTACGAAAAAATACGAAATAAAAATACTTTTAATAATGTCCTAATAAAACTTTAAGGCACTTTTGCCAACATTTTGTTTATTTTTTATGTTGCGATTCGCGCATGAAATGTGAATATAAAATTAACAACAAAATTAAATTTATAAATTGTGTAACATTTTTTGTCCAAAATTATCCAAAATTTCAAACACATTTTACTACTATGAAAAGTATACATTTTAATCTGTAAAAAGAATTTCGTGCGCAAACGCACTCTTTTAGGGAAAAATAAATTTTAATACTGTTTACCCTCAAATTATCAATCGAGAAATTTATCTGAATATTTATATTCATTAATGACAGAAAATATATTAAACTTTTTATAGTGAAAGTATCATAGGTTTGAGGATTAAAATAGATTTAACTAGTGGATCTGCAGATCAGGAGCCTCAACGTCCTATTTACATCAGACATTATTCAATAGGTCATTTTTATTTATTCCTTACTATATAATCGTATATATTGATTCGATCGACTTGTTACCATAATCAAAAACACTCCTGAGGGGGGCTGCCGCCCCCCTCAACCCCCCGCTGTGTCTCTACTTGCATATCTTATAAAGTGTTACGGAATTGTAAATAATTGCATTTATTTTTGTACCTATTCTTTCAAAGAGGTTTAATAAAGTTAATGAAATGCTAATTTTGTGTATTTCCCAGACAGAACATCGCCTCCCCAGGATATCTTCAAGATATCTTCTGGATGAAAAGACATCCCAGAAACGTCCTTAAGATGTACTGTGGATAAGTTAAGCCTAACTGTGCTGTTAGGGTTCTAGTCTTTTAGCGTTAAAATAGCCTAATTTTCCTTTAAAAACACTTAAAAAAGCTCCAATAAGGGAATAAAAGGATTTGGCGCCAAATTTGGCGACTGTTTTCCTCCTTGGCGATTTTTTTGGCGACCTCGGCGAGAAAATCCTAATTAGGGATATACCAAATATGGAAGCTCTAATCTCATTATGAGATACGAGAATTTTCCAGAACAGTCTGTGTTCGATAGAAAAGTATAAAAGGAGCATTTTCTCGCCAAGACGGTCAATCTCAGATCTGTGTTAGTTTCGTCAAATGCTTGCTTTGCTTTGAGCCTCTTTAGATGAGACTTTCTTTATGTGTTATTGCTAAACAGTTTGTACTGTTGATTTGCTGTTAACGGCTGTTGTTTAAGCTGTGTTTACTAGTTGAATTGAAGCTGATACTTGGTTTATAGACCTGTATTTTTCTGGAACTTCCCGTGAATACATCACTGAATTTTTGCAATTTTTTCCTTTCATTCTCGGACAACTTACGGACCCCCAAGTACGCAACAATATGTATTCTGAATAAACGACGGTCTTGTATTATTTCCCTGAAATTCATAAATACCAAATTTCATAACTACCAAATTTCATACAAAAAATTACGTAGCATATCGGAAATATTTTGCGTAACCTTTAAACTAATTTCCAATTCTATGCCCATAATTATCAACAAGAAAACATATGCTTTTAAAATTCTAACAATATTTCATTATATTTGATGGGGTGTAACCATGTTAAAATAAATTTTTAAGAAATATCGAATATAGACCGTAATAGTGCGAAATTATTTTATGTATCCCGGAAAAGTAGCCACAGTCATTATAAACGCCAATAATAAGAATAAACCTAATTAATTATAACTCATTAATTTTTCAAACTAATTTGACATCATTTGGATGATTACAGTACATATTCGAAATTTTTTTGTGTGGTCCTATAAATTATTTAGTCTATACATAACCTTTTTTAAGAGTAAACATAATTTTAAGCATCTTTATAATGTTAATTTTATTAAGTTCAATTTAGCATAAACGCATTAAAGTGCGCGCTTAAATAAAAGTTTGTCCATAGGCTCTAATGCTACGAAATTCTTTTGCGTGTCTCTGTAAACAAACCATAAACATTGTATACACCAGTAAAAACTATTCAGCTTACTTTGCGTTTAAAATTAATAATTGTTCCAAATTTAACATCGTTTGGATGACTACGTGACATTGTCAGAACACTTTTGTAAGGTCCTGTACATTAATTAGAAAGCTTAAGAGCACATATTTTCTTCAAACAACATAAGTTTAAACATCTTACTCACGTACGCTAGTTTAATTTTCTTGATTGCAAAGTAAAGATGTTAAAATGCGTTTATACGCAATTCACGTCATACGCCGTATTGTGAAGTATTTTGGCGTGTCCCTGTATACAAGCCATAAAAAGTATAGACCTAAAAAAATAAATAGCTATTTCTATACCGAGCCTGAATATATGCGTCAATTTGCGAGTCAATCGGAGAATTTTTGTGGCCGCTATTGCGGTACATACAAATTCTTCCCATAGGCCGTAATGATAAAAAAAATTTTGGCGTGTCCCTGTACACGAACTACAAATGGAATGCACACCCAAAACTATACAGCTAATTTCGTGGGGATCATGAACATGTGTACCAAATTTCAAGTCAATAGCGTGATATTTGCGGCCGCTTTCGCACGACAGACAGACAGACAGACGGACAGACGGAACACAAAATCCTTTTGAGTCTCAACAGAGGCCCTCCACTGACGTTTCGGCAAAAATTGGAAGTCAATAACTTGATTTTTGCGGTTACTATCGCGGTACATACAGATTCTTCCCATAGGCCGTAATGATAGAATGACTTTGGCGTGTCCCTGTACACGAACTACAAATGGAATACACACCTAAAACTATACAGCTAATTCCGTTGGGCTCATGAATATGTGTACCAAATTCCAAGTTAATAGCGTGATTTTTGTGGCCGCTATCGCAATACATACAAATTCCTCCCTTAGGCCGTAATGATAAGAAAAACTTTGGCGTGTCCCTGTATACGAACTACAAATGGAATACATACCAAAAACTATACAGCTGATTTCGTGGGACTCATGAACATGTGTACCAAATTTCAAGTCAATAGCGCTATTTTTGCGGCCGCTACCGCGATACATACAAATTCCTCCTATAGGCCGTAATGATAAGAAAAACTTTGGCGTGTCCCTGTATACGAACTACAATTGGAATGCATACCAAAAACTATACAGCTGATTTCGTGGGGCTCATGGACATGTGTACCAAATTTCAAGTCAATAGCGCTTTTTTTGCGGCTGCTATCGCGATACATATAAATTCCTCCCATAGGCCGTAATGATACGAAAAACTTTGGCGTGTCCCTGTATACGAACTACAAATGGAATACATACCAAAAACTATACAGCTAATTTCGTAGGGCTCATGAACATGTGTACCAAATTTCAAGTCAATAGCGCTATTTTTGTGGCCGCTATCGCGCGACAGACAGACACAGCCCAAAACCGTTTTGAGTCTCAACAGAGGGCCTCCACTGACGTTTCGGCAATAAATCAGAAATTACTTATTATTTTTTTAAATATTTAATAAAACAATTAATTTTACTTAATGGTACTGAAAAATACCGTTGGACCGTTGGGGGGGGGGATGTAATTGGTTGCCGTGATATGTCATAAAACGCTAAAATTAAGTAAATGTTTAAATTATTAAATGTTAAAATTAAGTATTGCATTTCCATATTACGATTTAGAGTAAAAGTTCCTGTGTAATGAAAATAAAGACGTTAAAGTAAAGACAAATGTGAATTTTTTCATAGAGTTTGTCAGTAAATGCCTGCATAGATTTCTATTGAAAAACTACATGAAAAAAAGAAGAAAAGAGAAGCAGTAATGTGATGATATATTTAACATTGCGTGCTAAATGAATTGTGTTACAACTATAGATTTTCTTCACGAAATTTTTATTTACTTTCTTTTATTCTATACTTTTTTGCAACATTTGTTTCTTTATCAGGTATGTTTCTAGTTGCCTATTTGCTGTAGAAAAGTACGATACCGTTTAACCTTTTTATAAGGCTTTTTTTTCCTCAAATGGTACATTAAACTATTTTCACGAATAAAAATTGATGTAAAGAAAAAAAATCATTTAGCTTATTAGAAATAATCAATTTTACTTTTGGCACCTCATTCTCTTAGTCAATCGCATACTTCTCACAAGCTATTGTACTAGCATAAGCAGGATAGCAACAAATGACCACTTTATCAATTTTTTTCGCACCAGTATTATCAAAATAATATTAATACTGATAACTGATGTTTTAGTAGAGAAACGATACACAGAAATCATTATTTTAACCCTTTGGATACATTTGACGAGTGAGACTCGTTATGTGCTTACTTGGGCGAAGTTACGGTGGACGAGTCTGACTCGTCATTTGAATTTAAGAAGTAGGCGTTAATGTTTGCGGCACCCCCGCTAGTGGGCGTTGATCGCAAACACTTTGCTGGCGTTTTTTATGATATCTTACAACCATACTTATATCATCAATATAAGTATGTTCCAAATAAAATGTATTACTTTTACATATTAACACTCTCGCGACCGCTGACGCAGATTCAAATCATTTGAAAATCTGTAACTCCACCAGTGGGCGTTTCTTTTGCAATTTGTATGCCATTCTTTTCTTAATTATATAATTAATATTCACAATTTTACAATGAAATATACTATGGATACAAATATTTTGATTAGAAAGAATAAAATTATAATGTATATCCATTTGTAATATAAATGTGAACACAGAAAATTTTGTTCTGAAATATTGTAACATGGGAGAATAACGCCCACAGGCGGACCTTACTGTCAAAAATTCAAAATCATTCCATATAGCGACAAATTAAATCCGTCCCTTGGGCATAAAAATCTTCTAATAATTAAGCACTCAAAGGGTTAAAGAAAATTGGTGCCTTGAATAAAAAGATAATGGGGAAAATATTCCCACGGCCTTTTAAAGGGTTAAAAAACATGAAATCTGTTTTAGCATCATACATATATACATATTTAAATCGAAATGGGACAAAAAACATCACACATAGATAATAATAATACCATAACGCTCCTACGTTCGCCTCTGCCTATACTTCGATCCACTGTACTACTGTCGCGACCGTCACCTACCTCCACATGAGAAGGAGAAGAACCTGGAACTGAAGTGCATGTTCCAGAAAATCGGTAGGAGTAACCGGGGTAATTTTTAGACACGTTGGGGGTAATTCTAATGGCCATATCACACGGGAGCATATATACTCAACACAACATTATACGCAACATGTTGACTATGCTGAACGAACGAGAAACCGGTCAGCTGTCCGTAAGGTTCTCCCGAATCGATAGCGTGATGTATTCCCTTCCCTAAAGGTATTCCAGGAAAAAAAATCTTGTTTATTCCTCCTATTGGTCAGTTTTGATCAGCACGCTCAACATACTCAGCTTTTTCTAAACGGTTTCGTAAAAGTTGATTATCCGAAAACTTGCTGTCCTTGAACAAAATCAGGCTGAGTATGTTGGGTGTAATGCTGTGTTTAGTAAATTGCTGAACGAAAGTCTCTCGTGTGATATGGCCATTAGACGCACTTGGTGTTTAAAAGCTATTAACTTTTATTTGATTTTGTATTTGAATTTAAGTTTTTAAAAGTCTTTTCTCATTGTATAAAAATTTAATAAGCAGTAATTCACATATTAGCAAGTTTTCTATTTCACTAGAAAAATGTTAGTCAAGATGGGTCTGTTCATGGATTTGTACACAGTAACAATTTATTTTTAACAGACAGGCGGCTATTCCAAGCTAAAAGAGGAAAGACAGGGGCGGTGGCATTTTGCGCATTTTTCAGAGTTTCTGAAATGTGCTTTTGCCACAATAATTTGGAATCTAGGTGAATGCCTAGGTATTTAAACGATGTTTACCAGGGAATAGGTTCATTATTAAGAAGGAAGTTAATGTCTGGGAAATAGGATTTATTAGTGAAGAAAACGGCGGCACTTTTAGAACTATTGACCTTAATTTTCCACTTTTTAAGCCAAATTCATAGGAATGGAGATAATCTTGGAGTTTTTCAAACACTGTGTGTGGTTGTGTGTGTCTGTACCATGGTAATGGAATATCTCAGGTATACTCACTGCGTGTTACATTTTTGGAACAAAAAACCAGCTTTCGTCGTACATCGACCGGGACCAACGCCATCTATCGCGTACATTAGAAAACGCTTGCTTGGTAATTTCCTTAACCCCTTAACGCGCGGTGTCCTCGCTGCGAGGACGCAAAATTTAAGATCCAGCTGCAAAAATTCACCCCGGAATTTTTTTGCAAAACTTTTCGTTTATAACATATCAGAAAAGGCCGATTTTTTTAACCTCAAAATTTAAAATTTCTTTTAGTTTAATTTAGTTCATGAATCCCGGTGGCAGTATAATTTAAATGATCTGAATTGTCTTGCGCCGCAAAGGGTTAAAAGTATTTTAGCAGTATATTTTTTAAAGTACTGCAATTTTCTCTATCTCTTTTATTTATTTATTTATAAAAAGGTATAAAATTTTTTAATTTAATTCACAAATTTCAAAATATTTGTAATAAAAATTACAAGTTGTGTTAATAGCTAACAAATATAATTTAATTTAAAAAAGTGCAAAAGGACAAAAATTATTGATTCATTGTTAGGATAAATATCGAAATTCACTTAAAATTTTAGATTTTTAAATTTTCTTTGGACAAGTTATTTAAAATAAGTGAACTTTAACTTAAAGATGAAAATAAAAATTTATTACTTTTAATTAGAAATATTTATGCTTGTATCTCAATATCTATTTAAACATTAAGAAAAGAAAGAAATTGTAGTTATATTTTTGAGGGTTTTAACAAAATGGCAAAAATGAAATCAACTTTTTCCTGGAAAGTCAATTTTTACAGATTTTCTACTTTTTTACTTTCTTCTATATGTAATATAAAGAAAGTATTGAATTCGTAAAAATTTTCGACCTCCGTTTTTTGATGGATTTACACGTTTTGGGATATCCTGAACACGAATTGATAGTTTTTAGAAAATGTCTCTCTGTCTGTGTGTGTGTATCACGACTTTTGCGTCCACTGTATCTCACGAATCAATGAATGAAATTTAACCAAACTTGGTATTTAGTTGCACCCTAACATAAACTGGAGCTGATTAGATTTGGGGATCAATCTCTCAAGAGGTGGCGCTGTAATCCTATTTTTTCTAAATTTTTAACATGGCAGTATAAGACAAAATTTCGTATAAATGTACATAATGAGCCTAATTCTTAACTTGTGACTGTAAAATTAATATGAATTATTGATAATAGTAGCAGTTAACTAGGAAAAAAAAATTCTGAATGTGGGGCATCGCTTCTCCCCCTGGGGGGACTCGTCAATACTTTAAAACGAATTGTTGAACTATAAATATGTGATAATTTAAAACAAAGTTATCGATTTTTTTTTTTACTTTTAACGAAGAAAAAAAAACCTTAGTTTTTTTTTTTTTTTTTTTTTTTTTTAATATTGTTACTGAGTGAATTTGTATAGGAAAATAAAGAAGAAAGTCTTGTGGGAGCCACAACATACTAGTTTAAATTACTACATCATTTTTTTTAATTAAATTTCCTTCATATTCAAAACCTAAATTTTATTTTCTTAAAAATGCTGATTTTTTCCTGATTTTTATGAAATTTTCTTAAATATAAATTATAAAATTATCTTTGCTATGAAAATTAAATATGTAAAGAAAATTAAATAATCCCCCTTCTTCTTCTTCTAAAAAAAAGTTGTAGTTGAACGGGTTAAAGCCGATTGACTACATTATGGTACTATACTTAGGTGGAATGCCTTTCGTGGAGGGTGCATTTTTAAGGAGATCCAAGCATGTGTTAACGTGAATTTCGGAGAAAAACACGGAAAAATCAGAACAGCTAAGATGACGAATTGTGATATTGGATCGCACTAGAAATTTAAAAAATAAAAAATAAATAGATTATGATACACTGGAAATCGCGAATTTATAATCATTTTTGACAAAAATTTTGTTAAAAACAAGCGATTATGGGTTTAGTCTAAAAATCGCTAAATTTGATTGATGTTTCTATGGATTATGGTCAATTAACTATGTTAGGATTCTAGTCCTGGTTAAAATGCCTTTCACGTGTGTTTTTCTAAGATCTAAGCATGTATTCACGCGAATTTCGAGGAAAACCACGGAAAACCCATAAAGGCTAAGACGATGAATTGTGACATTAGATCGCATTACGGAATATATATATATATATATATATATATATATAAATGGTGACGTATTGTAAATCGCGAAATTTATAACCAATTTTGAAAAAAATTATTATTTATTTATTTATTTTTTTATTTTTTTAAAATAGCGATTATGAGTTTACTCAAAAAATCACTATTAAGTTGATGTTTTAAGGGTTAAAAATCGATTGACTGCGATAGGATCCTATGGCCTTGTTATAATGCCTTTTATTTGTGTATATGTAAGGAGATCAGAGCATCTATTCACGCGAGTTTCGGTGGAAACCGCGGAAAACTCAAAATGACTAAAATGACGGATCGCGACATTGAATCGCATTAGTAAAAATATAAATGAATTGTGATATATAGTAAATCTGGAATTATTTAAGAATTTTGATAAAAAATATAATTTATTTAAAGACAGAGATTTAATTGAGCCTAAAAATCATTATATTAGGTTGATTTACTGCGTCGGGATCCTAGGCCTGGGTGCAATGCCTCCTGTAGGTGGATTTTCTAAGGAAAACTTATTCGTATTTGGGCGAGTTTCGTAGAAAACTACGGAAAACTCACAACGGCTAAGTTCTATATCTACATGGTCTGTACATAATGACAGTATCATCAGCAAATAATGCTAAGTTGATCTCGGGCTTGCGCGGAATGTTGTTGATGCAGATATTAAATAGCCGAGGTCCGGCGAGAAAACCTTGAGGAACAGAGCTGCGAACTGGTTTTGAGATAGAGAGGGAATTTCACACTTTTACCACAAAAGACCTGTTAGATAGTCTGCAAAGATTTTAGTTAGCTGGTCAGAAACACGCAACTCAGCCATTTTAAAGAGAAGGCCGGCGTGCCAGACCTTATCAAAGGCCTTTGCACATTGAGGAATATAATTCCCGCCACACCGCTGGTTTGGTATCCATCGTGAATGAATTCCGTCACCCTCCACAACTGTTGTTGTGTTGAATAACGAGTTCTAAACCCAAATTGCTCCGATATGATCTTGTCATGAGAGTCAAGGAATTCATTCAATCGGTGGACGAGAACATACTCATAAACTTTTGAGAGACAAGAGAGAAGAGAGATAGGTCGATAGCTAGAAGGAGAGTGAATATCTTGGCCCCCACCCTTTGGTAAGGGGACAACGATAGTTCTCTTCCAACAATCGGGCAAAATATTGAGATTTAACATGCAATTAATAATTAGAGTAGTATAATAGATAAAATGTAGAGGTAGATTGATAAGCATATTGTTTGAGATTTGGTCCTCATCGGGAGATTTGTGTTTTATCAAGCCCGAAATATACTTCTTTACCGCTGAGGGTAATAAAGCAGGTTAGACAATGTTTGGTGTGTCAGTGAGCAATAAATTTTTGACCCTGTAGTCGACCACTGGGTTAACAATGTCCGAATGAGGTGAAAACTGACTTCTAAGACGTTCAGCAATTGCTTCAGCCTTTTCAGTGTTACTATAAGCCATGCTATTGAGGCTAGTAATGACAGGAATGTGTGCTAGTGTCTTACCAATACGGGAGGCATCTCACCAAATTGTGTCGTCTTCAGTCAAGAGAGATTCGACAAAATTGTTGAAACGTGTTTTACTAAACTCCTTAATTGCAGCTCTAACATTACGAATAAGCCTGTTTAACTTATTCCTAAAATTGGGGATCCTATGAACCTGCTATTGCCTGTGAGGTTCTCAATACAAACCATGTTTCTCATTGTTGTTGTTGTTGAAATTTGTTAGCTTATAACTTCGTAAGAGATGATTTAATTTTAATACTTTTTTGTTGTTGTAATGATCTTGGCCTGAAATAGGTTTCATTATGATTTCATTAAGATATAAACAAATTACAGGATACTCACAAAAGTCCTCACTCTAACTGCTGAACGCATGCAGCTACACTGGTAAAAGCAGTATGTAAGTATCGATGTTGAAACTTCTGTCCGTCAGCTACAATGCATATTTTGGTCTTTGTTTGAACTTTACGCTGCGCAATTTCCAGCGAAGCGGGTGACACGTATTCACTGTAAAGTTCAATATGTATGCCTAACAGAGTTTTTAGTTACGAATACAGCGTATCCGTTCTTTACATTTCTAAAGACTTTTTAATTTAACGTATGTTCATTTAATAGATAGTTTTTTGCTCATATCCGATAAAGGCAAGAAAAGTGACACAACTTAAAAATGCAGCATTTGAGAAAAATCAACTTAAAAATAACTTGACTAGAATAAAACTGGCACAAGTGTCTCTCGAGTAGATAACTTTCTAGATGGAGATGTAACTTTTTTGTTCACATTGGGTGCATTTCATGTATTTTTCAGTGACATAGACCATTTTTTGAGTTATGTCACTTTTCTTGTAAGTTGTGACTTGTGAAACTGCCGTCGAACGTCTTCTGATGTTCTGCTATATGAATAAGTTTTCACTGAAAAGAGAAAAATAAAATCTTTTTGTAAAAAAAATAGAACCGACTCCAAAAAGCAACTACTATTCAAACAACTAAAAAAAAAAAAAAAAAAAAAAGGGGTATGAAATGAAACTGTAAATTGCGCCTAGAAGTATAAAATACTTTCCTTCGCCAAACAACCTATAACACTACAATTAATCATAACTTTTGAAGTCGGCGCAAAATTAAATAAAAATTGATACCTTTATTCAATACAAAAATCAAATCTTATTCGAAATACACATCTCACATTGTCACCTGCAAAACGCAGCCGAAAACTACTTTGATTCAAGAAAACAAATAAGATTTCGTAAGCAGCAAAAGTTGGCGAAGATGCTGGTATCTGACGTCCTTGGTGAAAGAAAAATCGCAAAATTATCTGGCAAACATATTTAATTTCTTTGGGATAACATGATTATTTTAATAAGGTATATTAAGGGAGTAATCAAAAATATGAAACAATACTTCGTAAAGTATATATTATGAAAAAAAACATCTTGCATGTATATTTTTGCATTACGTTTTGATCGCCAAAGCCAAAAGCCACCAAGGATGATAATTATCAAAGTTATACCAAATTTGCAAAGGAAACTCTAACTTCGTAGAAACATAAATATCGCATTGTGAAGAATGTTCACTGTTCTCTGTAGATGCTACTAATGTGCCAATTGTATACAGTGATAAAATAATAAAGGAAACATAAAAATGGATCATTCGAGACAACAACATTTGTTGCTACCGATCTAAAAACAAACACTTAAAAACTAATTCAATTTTATTTAATTTTGCGCCGACTTCAAAAGTTATGATTAATTGTAGTGTTATAGGTTGTTTGGCAAAGGAAATTATTTTATACTTTTATGCGTAATTTACAGTTTCATTTCATACCATTTTTTTTTTTCTTTTTTTTCAGTTGTTTGAATAGTAGTTGCTTTTTGGAGTTGGTTCTATTTTTTTTACAAAAAGATTTTATTAAAGTATTTATAAATACATAGAATTGTCGAGTTTATATGATTCAACAGAAAATTTAAAAACGTGGTATATAAAAGTTCTTTATATCTTGTAGTTATTCCATACAGCTATTTCTAAATGTAATTTTGCACCGAATGTAGTTGACTATTTCACACTGATAAATATATTAACCTCTTTGTAAAAGTAATTTCACAAAATCTTTTTGTAATGTGTGTATAGGGTACGCATAACTAATTGACATATCAAAAACCGCTTTCCTGAGTAATTTGAATCAGTTGCACTTGAAAACTTGTGACTCCTCCTCTGTAAATGGGGGAAGAAAAAAATTTCATAAAATCCTTTTATATTGCATGTTTTGTGTCTATCAGTGTTATCTACCAGACATGGTAATGATTTTATTCAAAAGTCACCAATAGTTTTGAGAAGTGATATTTGATTATATATAAAAGAAGATTAATCTTCAAAGTGATTAGCCAACTTTTATAATTAGAATTTAGTGATGGATATTGAATAAAAATGTTCCCAAATTTGGCAACATTGGTATCCATAACTAAGTCATACATAAAAATCATACATAAAGTCATACATTAATCTTACTGAGATAATTTTGTGCAAGTTATGCTTGGGAACTTGTTTATTGCCCTGACCCTAAAGGAGGAAAGGGGCAGATTTCGTAAAATCCCGTTATAATAGGTGCTGGATACATATAAATAATTTACACGCCGAAATTCATAATCGCAGTTTTTATAGATTTCCCAGGACAAATTTAGTACTAAATACGGAGTCTCAAATTTGTTCCTTCGAAATGCTCCCCCCTCCCCTTCCAAAAAAAAAAAAAAAAAAAAAAAAAAAAAAGAGAGAAATTTACAAGTAAAAGAATGGATTTCGGGAAATATCCTAAAGAAGACGAATGGCTGTTTTCAACATGTATCATTTTTGGTAGAGTTTTGCTTAAAAATGCGGAATTTGCAAAATTCCCCCTCCACCCCCCTCGAAAATTGATTTTATCCTCCCCTCTTCAAAAATTGAAAAAATTCCAGAATCGCAGAAAATATTTTTTCTTTTTCTTCTCTTTTTTCTTTCTGTTATTTATTATTATTATTATTATTTTTATTCAAGTCTGCTCTCCCCATGTACATTTTCTTCAACACGAAGTAATTTGGAGCATGATTATGTTTGAAAACGTGTTTTTGACTACTGCCCCCCCCCCCCAAGAGGATTTCGTAAAATACCGTTATAGATGTTGGATACGTATAAACAATCCACACATCAAAATTCGTGACCACAACTCCCATAGATCTCCCATGACGAACTTAGCGTTTAAAGGGGTGTTTTGAATCAGCCTCATTTATAACGTGCCCATCAACTCTAAAAAATTGAAAATCACAAAGAAACAAAAACAGGCTTTTGGAAATATCCTAAAGAACACACATGGCTGTTTTCTACGTATAAAGAAGGGAATTTCGTAAAATCCCGTTACAGTAAGTATCGGATACATACACTGATGGAAAATAAAAATCCCAACACTAGGAAGGAGCTGTGCTAGATAAACGAAATTTGGTAGGCGTGTTTATACATCTGAAAGATGACGTCGATTCAAATTTCGAGCTACGCGCATAAGTGCGGCGCTAGTAGCGACACTATGAACATGCAAATGAGGTTTGCTTTAGATAAGCGCTGTAAGGTTCGTGATCGTTATTTACAGTTGAGATTTGACGTAGTGGGTTAATGTTAGTCAAGGATGCCTCTAAGAAGACGAAGAAGCCATTATCAACAGCTCACTGAGTTTGAACGAGGTCGTGCAGTAGGGCTACGAGAAGGTGGGTTTTCTTTCCGCGATATTGCAGAAAGACTTGGCAGGAATGTATCCACTGTGCATGAGTGTTGGCAGCAGTGGTCAAGGGAAGGTACTGCCTCAAGAAGACCGGGTTCCGGGCGGCCACGTGGCACTACTGAGAGGGAAGACCGCCGTGTTCGGCGTATGGCTGTGGCTAATCGTACTGCGTCTGCAGCTGAAATTCGAGCTGCAGTTGGCACCATAGTGACACAACGGACTGTTACAAATCGGTTACTTCTAGAACAGCTCCGAGCCAGGCGCCCTGTAGCGTGCATTCCACTGACTCCAAACCACTGCCGTTTTCGACGTGAGTGGTGTCAAGCTAGAGCTCATTGGAGGACGGAGTGGAGATCTGTTGTGTTTTCTGATGAAAGCCGGTTCTGCCTTGGTCGCAGTGATAGCCGTGTGATGGTTAAAAGGAGGCCAGGTGAACGCTGCTAGCGACCTGTCTGCGGCCTAGAGACACAGGGCCTACTCCTAGAGTTATGGTTTGGGGAGCAATTTCGTATGACAGCAGGAGCACTCTCGTGGTCATCCCACGCACCCTGACTGCAAATTTATACGTCAGTCTAGTGATACAACCTGTTGTGCTGCCATTCATGAACAGCATTCAAGGGGGTGTTTTCCAACAGGATAATGCTCGCCCTCATACCGCTGTTGTAACCCAACATGCTCTACAGAGTGTTGACATGTTGCCTTGGCCTGCTAGATCACCAGATCTTTTCTCCAATCGAGCACGTATGGGACATCATTGGACGACAACTCCAGCGTCATCCACAACCAGCATTAACCGCCCCTGCATTGACCGCCCAAGTGCAACAGGCATGGAACTGCATCCCACAAACTGATATCCGACACCTGTACGACACAATGCATGCACGTTTGCATGCTTGCATTCAAAATTCTGGCGGTTACACCGGTTACTAATGTACCAACATTTCACATTTGAAATAGCTCTTCTCGCCAATGGCTCTTCTCGCCCACTCCACCTGTGATCTTGAAACTTTAATCAATTAAATATGTTACCTAGACAAATGTATTGCGGAAATTTCATTACTGTTCAATAATTTTTTCTTGGTGTTGGGATTTTTTTTTCCGTCAGTGTATAAAGAATTTACGCACCGAATATTCGGGACTGCAGGTCCTATAAATTTCTCAAGACAAATTTACCTCTCTGCCCGTTCTTAAATTGCGGGAAGGGGGGATGGAAGCTTTTGCAGACTCTTTATTCTACATGTTTGATACATATAACCTACCCACACACCAAAAAACACTTTTTTAAAGAAAATTTGGAAGCAATTTAAACTTAAAAACGTGTCTTTTGTCCCTCTTCCACCAAACACTAAGGGTTGTAGAAAGTAATTTCGCAAGGAATTTCAAGGATTAACGACTTTCAAGGATTATCCATTCATAGACAGTTATTATAATTATGTGTTTCTGTATGAAAATCATAATTTAAGATGATATACACCTGTATGAGCTAGTATCATTGCATTCAAGAGAAAAACGTTTCCTACAATTAAAAACGAAATTTAAAAAACAATCACTTAAAACCAGCAGGGGTGCAGAAAATATTTTTACTCTCAACATTTTGCGCAATCCATATGAAAATTTCCCCAAAATGGGTGAATGGTTTTAATAATGAATTTTGTAATTCGTTGTTAAAATCAATATCAATTGCATATTTTTCTGCAAAATTTTCTCCAATCCTAGACTGCTAGATTTAACATATTCTGCACCTCTGAAAACCAGTACCACATAACAAATTCTTTTAAACGGATTCTCTACTTATCGTCGCCAGGAACCAAAACCAGTATTACCATGCGGATATAATCCTCATTATAATTTGTTATAGTCCAGTCAATAGGTACGTAAAAAAGGGCTTGCCTAGCAAAAGGTGGGGTAGAAGATTTTTCTTTTTTAATTTGTACATATTAGTGTCAATATGAAAAAAACGATTTATCCAACATGGTCGATCCCGGGAGAATTTTTGTCGGCTGAAAAACCTCGAAAATTTTCTACTTTTTTGGCTTTTTTTGAAATATCTCAGAAATGGCTGAATTTAGCAATATTTTTCCGTTATAAAGTTTAAAGAAGTTTAAATTTCCTACAATTTTCTTCATTACAACGTTTTTGTAGTACTAATAGCAAGCGCGTTACAGCCTCTTGAAAGTCGGCATTTTTTCTCAAGCAAATAAAATACAACTCAAAGAAATGAGTCGGTGCATGAACGTTTATTAGAAAACGGAAAAAAAAGAAAGGACATATTCATCTGTCTGACCTTAGGAAATGATGCCTGCTTCGTAGCAAAGGAGGTAAAAAAAAAAAAGAAAACTGCCCCCTCCCCCCCCCCAAACACAAAAAGCTCTCCCTTTCCTCCCGTCTCTTCCCATCTTGTAGTACGCTGCCTCGGCTGAGCATCTACCTATATTATTCAGTTCAGTTCGAATGTGTGAACATACTTTTTCTACCCATGAGCGTTTTCTATTACAATAACAGGATTGTTTGGTTCATTTACGAAATCAGTTGGAATAAAGGTGAAATAAAGATTCTGAAGGAGAAAGGTATACAAAAAATCTGCAAAAGTGCAATGCAAAACGTCAAAATGAAGAACATCGGTGTTTTTTGATGAACCTACAACAAGTAAGAATTCACAATGCCTGTCACAAACGATACATCAATGGGCGAATGATTGCAGCATATGTACGGCGTCATACAACTGGTGATAGAGCTGGTCCAAACTGTGCGGCTCCATACCTTTCATCAAGAACTGAAGGTTTCAGTTGTAAAGATCAGTGTTTCTCGTGTGGAGAGGGGATACTTGAAGATTTCTTTAAAAAACAGGAACGACTTCCTGAGCATGAAAGAAATTTTATCCACCATGCTATGAAACTGGTGTGAAAGAAACACTTGTAAATGGTATCGAAAATCGTAGGGATGAGAGAAGAAAAAAAGTACTTGAATGCATTGGAAATTTAAAAGGTTTAGTTGCTATAAATGCTGGGTATCACAGGTTTTGTCATCAAAAGCTGCATTGGAGGCCTAAAAGTGAGATGAAACGAGGATATTACCGTGCAAGTAACACTGATGAGGCAATGGAATCAATTTACTCCTACCCTGAAAACGACTCGGAGGAGTGCCAGTCTCATAAAGTATTTGATGAATAAAATAGAGGGTGATTTTCGTCCTGGCATCAGAACGGTTACATCGCGCTTTTGCAAAAAATATGGTGAAGATGTTTTAATAGCCGAAACTGCCAACAAGAAAGCAGTTTGCTTCCAAAATGTTGGCTATAAAATACTCAGTGAAACTGGTATAGTAACAAGGACTTTGATCCTCAACAGGAAAATGTCGAAATAATTTCATCATTTGACGAGGCTGAAAAAGATGATAAGCTATTCCAAGAGCTTTTATAATTACTGCAAGACGGAGAGGAACAATTTGAGGACGACACACCTTCCTTCTACCTCTGATGACTACTGAAATTTAAGAACCCGGGCTTTCAAAATAACCACGAAGAAAATAAACATGTATATTATACATTAATGTACGTTTCTTTATTTGTTTCAAGGCTAAATGAATCTCCCTACACACAGAAAAATGAAAAATCGAAACTTGTCAAGAGACATGCCATCTTTGTGACACGAAACGTTTGTGAAGTACATTGACAAATTTGCACAAAATTACGCAAAATTTTAAGCAATCAAAACACTACCTGACAATCCCATTTAGTCATGAGACACAAAAGTCGTTTTATTTTACCATGTATCTTTAATGTGTTTCGTCTGATGATCCGTTTTGACTCTAAAACTTCTCAGATGACTAATTTCCCAGGTACAGTTTTCATTTTCCTCAAAATTGACCGGTTAGTCAGATGAGAGAATAAAAAAAAAATTGTTCCCGTTTTGTCAATTGACTAAGAAAAATTTGCTTGGCTAGTCCAAAAGCTAAACATTGTTCTTCTTCTTTTTTTTTTATTTGTTATTTATTTTTTTGTCTCCTATTGACAACTTGTGTTAGTCAACCGAAACCGAAAAATAAACAATAAACTCATCGCATTTCGCGGGATACTGCAATTGTCGTTAGAGTAATTTTCATTTTAGAAAGAGAACGAGAGATTTTTTAGTAATCAGAATCAGCGAATCGAGTTTACAGCCAAAAGTAAGTGCTAAATACTTTATTTTATTGTAAGCTTTGTAAGAATAGTAAATTTGTAGAATTCTAAAGCTTCGGCAATCTTCTAATAATATGAATCGTATTTAGAATTTGTTCTAATTTATAAAGTTGTTTAAAATGTATAAAATTTAAAATACGTTATTATAAATCTAGTTTTACCTATCGTTGTATTATAAAAGTAAGTATATTTAATTTGTCTAAGCTATAGTTGTTTACATACACTGTTGACATTAAGCTCATATTAATATTTTTATACACAGAATAGTAATGATTTATTTTTCCCTAAAGATGGTTCAGAAAGTATTTGGATTTCCAAAGGACGTCAATTTAAGAAAGATATAGAAAAATGCTATCCATGGGGATTTTGAAAGAAATCCGAATTTTAAGGTATGTTTTTTAAATTATCGTTTGCAACATTATATCTATCTTAGAACAATAAAAAATAATATTAATACTTTTTTTTATATTTAAACTTTTTAATGAGATAAATTAAAAAAATTTAAAGGATTCTCGTTTATCTGTTATTATTTATTTATTTTTAATTCCTTTCTAAATAAATAATTTTTTTAATTTAAATAATTTTGGCAAATGGTTGATAATACATAGTATGTAATAAAAAAATGACTTTTTTATTATTAAATGTTTGACACCATTTTTTTTCAAAACAACTTTTAGCAAAAATAGTATGAATTTAATATTGCATACTATATTCTGTTCTCAATTTAAAGTCAAATTGTTCTTGTATACAACATTAATTATTAGCGATAAATAATAAATATCTTGGTAAATAAATACATATATATATATTCAACTTCATGTTATTTGTTTCATTCAAATGATTGATGATTGTAGTAAAAGGTTGATATTTTTAGTTATTAAAAATTTGATATATATATATATTGAAAGCAAATTTAATCAAAAATAATATGAGTTTAAATTATTGGATACTGTATTCTCGATTCAAAATCAAATTGTTCATGCGCAGCATATTAAGTATTCGTGATAAACAAAAGATATCTTGTTAAAAATATGTACTTAATTTCATGTTATTTGTTTCATTCTTAACACATTTAAATTTAAAAATTATTTGGTATGTCAATTTAAACAACATTCTTTTCTTTTAACTATGCTCTATAAATTAAGTAATTCTTGCAAACATTTAGTTGTATACTCTATTTCCACAATAACTTAAAATTTATTTTGATTTTCTTCTACAAATATAAGAATGAAGTACTGGATTTTTCAAAATTTTCTTTTTCTGGCTTTTGGTGCATTTACAAATTTGAGATTTCCTTAAACTCGATTAAACCATTTTTAGGAGATGTCTGTCTGTGTATAATCAAAATTTTATGTTTTGGGTGCTGTATCTCACAAAATAATGAACAGAATTTCACAAAAGTTTATATTTAGATGCACTTTCACATAAATTCGTGCTGAATAGCTTTTGGTACATATCATCTAAGAAGTGGCGCTACTATGCTGCAATTTCCCACAATTAAGGAAAGACTATACCTTAGCTTCTATTGTGTAGAACTTCACATAACTTAATGTTCAAATAGTCGATTGTGAAAGACTATGTTTATTCAACTTAGGTGCATATCGGTCATCAGGTAATGCCAGTATGTTGCAATTTTTCACGTTTAAGAAAATGCTGTAACTGAGCTTCTGTGATATATAAATGCACTAAACTTGATATGTGCAACAGCCATTATGAACTATTATGCTGATTTAATTTGGACGCATATCGGCCAACAGGTGACGTTGGCATGGTGCAATTAACTCTATTTATAGGAGAGCCATATCTCAGCTTCTATGATATGTAAGGTGTATGTCATACATCCAAAAACTATGCCAAACTAGCTTTTTAAAAACTATGCCGAATCAATTTGGGTGTACACCAGATGACGTGCCGCGCTACTATTACTCTTTGTAAATTTCCAGATAGTTATAGTATCCAGCATCTATTTGTTAAATTAGTTTGTAAAATCTTTATTTGTGAGAAGCTGTGTTAATTACTTTGTGCATTGTAACAGATATATGGTGCAATAATATTAAATAATAATAGAAGAAAATTTTGTAATGGCTACAGCATATACTAATTTTAGATATAGTGGGTTAAATATATGTTAGTAATTTGCAACTGGTAATTATGAATGATTTACTTATAAATTGTCAAATATAGTTCCCCCAGAAAAATTTTTAAATTCATTAATACGTAACATTTTTCCCCCACAATAGTATCAAGACACAGTAAAGGTATATAAACTTTATCATTAATGGTATAAATGGCAAACATTTCCAATTTAACAATAAAACTTTTTTTAATAATCTACAACAAGTAATTTAAAATACTTTATTTAAGTGGGCATGAATATTATAATACTTACAAAACTTTAAATTGACACCATAAAAATAAAATATCTCGCAACAATTGTTTCGGGTCTAAAGAGCACACGACCCTTACCCAAAGTAGGCACGAGTGCAGCAGTCAAAGTGGTAATGCACGGCTTTGACTGCTGTACTCGTGCCTACTTTGGTCGCCTAACGAAGGGTCGTATGCTCTTTCGACCCGAAACCATTGTTGCAAATTTTTTTTTTTATTTTATGTTGTTTATTCAAAGTTTTGCAAGTATTATTTTGCAACGCTAGTTCTGTGGTGCGAATAATTGATAAACCTTTTTTCATTTTCTTTCTGAAACAACAGACAGCCCTTTTTTTTCTCTCTCTCTCTCTCTGTGTTTGTTTATCTTCGATAGCGCACATTCGATCTACGACTGCAATTCACAGCTACCGTACTGCTCACCTTTCAAAATATTTTTTACAATTATAAATCTAAATTTATAGGCATATTTATAACTCTGTAACTAATTTAAACATTATACACATGCTAGACATGTATCGGAGCTACCTATTCGTATCCAGAAAAATAGATGCGTATTTGTATGGATCTGTTTTCTTTTCTTCAACGAAACTAATATGTATCTTTTGTAGAAATTGTATGAAAATTAGAAAAGTATTATAAATCTTTTTTGACTGTTATTAATATATAAATTAAATAAATACAGTATAACCTCGTATTTACATCCTGGAAATTGAAAAGATTTCGCAATTTACATTTTTTTTTTTTTTTTTTTTTTTTACTTATTCTATATTTAATAGAAGAAAGTACTAGATTCATAAAAATTTTCGACTTCCGTTTTTCGATGAATTTGCACGTATTGAAAGTTCCAGAACACGATTTGACTATTTTTAGAAAATATTAGATATGCCTCTGTGTGTGTGAGAGAGACAAAAATTTTGTGGCGACTGCAACTCTGGAACTACTGCACGTAATTGCATATAAATTTATATGTAAATGCACCTTGACATAAATTAGTGCCTATCAACTTTTGGTGCCCATCCATCAAGAAATGGTACTGTTATACAGCGATTTCTAGAGACCATATATTAGGAAACTATATTATACAGGGTCTCTAGCGATTTCAACAATTTAAGGGAATGCTATGTCTCATGAACTACTGCAGAGAATTGCATATAAATTTATATGTAGATGCACCTTGACATAACCTAGTCCTTATCAGCTTTTTATGTCAATTTCTCAAAAGATGGCGCTGCTATACAGTGATTTTCACAATTCAAGGGAAGGCTATATCTCAGGAACTACTACACATAAATTTATATGTGGATCTACCTCGAGATAAATTATTGTCCATCCACTTTTGGTATCAATAATTCAATAGGTGACGGTGCTATGTAGCGATTTCCATAATTTAAGGAAAAGAGATGTCTCAAGTTCTATTGCGTATAATAATAATAATAAATGATATGTGAAAAGACCATTATCAGACATTATGCTAATTCAATTTGGATGCATATCGGCCAATAGGTGGCGCTGCTGTACTGCAATTTTCCCCTAGAACGGAAAAGCTATATTTCAACTTCTATGGTGTATAATTGTACAAAATTTGATATGTGAGATAACCATTATGAAAACGCATTTTTTAATATATTATTTATAGAGAATAAAGCTGTCTTTCTTTGTACTTTCAATGCAATTTTTCTCTAAGATGAAAATCGTCTGCATTCAGTATGGTAGGTATTTAAATAAGTATGTTGGTGGCCACAACATACTTTTTTTTTTTTTGTTGTTGTTTTAAATACTTTTATTTTTAATAAAATTCAATCCTCGCTTTTATGTGAACGAAATTTTCAATTTTTCTCCATGTATACTTGTATATACAGCAAATATAGAGGAAATACTTGTCGTGATTTCATTTAAAGCTATTATGTTGTGACCACCGCAAAACTTTCTTCTATATTTTCCTATAGGAAAATTCATTCGCCCAGAAATTTTTTTTATTTTATTAAAACTGTTATTTATTAAAATTATCTACCATAATGAATGCAGATAATTTCATTTTAGAAAAAACTAACACTAATAATAAGAAAAGAAAGACAGTTTAATTCTCTATAAATAAAGTCTTAAAAATGCTTCTCCATAATGGTTACCTCATATATCAGGTTTTGTACAGTTATATGACACAGAAGTTGAGATATAGCCATATCCTGTTCTCTAAGAAAATTGCAGTATACCAGCGCCACTTATTGGCTGATATGCATCCAAATTCAATCTGCGTAATGTCATATAATGGCTACGTTGATACGTGTCAAGTTTTGTTTGATTGTACACAACAGAACCTTAGATACAGCCTTCCCTGAAAACGCGAAAGTCGATGTATAGCTGCACCAACTGTTGAGCATTTGACAAAAAATATTGGTGGGCACTAACTTACGTCAAAGTTTATCTGCATATAAATTTATGCAAATTCGTTTAGTAGTTTCTGCGATATAGCCTTTCCTAAAATTGCAAAAATCGCGGTCTAGCAGCGCCACTTGTTGAGCAAATAACACCAAAAGTTGATAGGCACTAATTTAGGCCAAGGTACATCTGCATATAAATTTATATGCAGTTTTCTGCAGTAGTTCCTGAGATACGTTGCCACAAAATTTTTCTCACACACACACAGACACAGATTTTTCTAAGAATGGTCAAATCGTGTTCTGGAGCCCTCAAAACGTGTTAATCCATTGAAAAGCGAAAGTTGAAAATTTTTACGATTGAAATACTTTCTTCTATTGAATACAGAAGAAAGTAAAAAACAATATAAAATAAACACATTTAGGAAACTGATTCCATCAAGGCAGATAATAATAATATTCTTTATCGTCTTTTCTAGAACAAATAAAAGCAAAGCAGATGTTTAATTTCGAATCATATATATCCGTGCAACCCAAATTATTTTAGTAAATAATCATTCCCGTCGAACAAATGCAATAAATAAAGATACTTTTTTTTTTTTCAGAATATAAGCATTAAACAATGAACTACTATCACTGACCTTGGAACACATTTTTGCAATCTTGAAGTTCACAACTCACATAAGTCTTTTTATCATTATTATTATTCTTTTTTTTTTTTTTTTTTTTTCAGATTTTTAACGCAATACAATTAGAAATTATATCTTTTTTTTTTTTTTTTCCTTGTATGTTCAATGGAAGAAAGTATTGGATTTGTAAAAATTTTCGACTTCCGGTTTTCGACGGATTTACAAGTTTTGAGAGGTCAGACCACGATTTGACCATTTTTACTTTCTTCTATATATAATATAGAGAATGTATTGGATTCGCGAAAATTTTCGACCTCCGTTTTTTGACGGATTTACATGTTTTGGAATGTCTAGATTACGAATTAATAGTTTTTAGAAAATGTCTGTCTGTCTGTCTGTATCATTTTTTTGTGGACGCTGTATCTCACGAACCAATGAATGAAATTTAACCAAACTTGGTATTTAGTTGCACCCTGACATGAACTGGTGCTGATTAGATTTGGGGATCAATATCTCAACAGGTGGCGCTGTGATCGCATTTTATGCAAATTTTTAACATGGCAGTATAGGACAAAATTTCGTATAAATGTACATAATGAGAGTTATTTTAAACTTGTGATTGTAAAATTAATATGAGTTATTGATAATAGTAATAGTTAACTAGGAAAAATTTCTGTGCATGTGGGGCATCGCTTCCCCCCCTGGGGGGGGGGAAGTACCCCCCCGTGGGGGGGAATTTTCAAGATGGGTATGTTTCGAAAGATCTCGTCAATACCTTTAAAACGAATGGTTGAACTATAAATCTGTGATAATTTAAAACAAAGTTATCGATTTTTTTTTTACTTTTAACAAAAAAAAAAAAACGTTTTTTTTTTTTTTTTTAATATTGTTACTGGTTGAATATGTATATAGGAAAATATAGAAGAAAGTCTTGTGGTGGCCCCAACATACTAGTTAGAAAATGTCTTGTCTGTCCGTCTGTGTGTGTATGTATGTGTGACAAAAATTTTGTGGCAACTGTATCTACGGAACTACTGTTCAGAATTACATATAAATTTATATGTAGATGCACCTTGACCTAAATTAGTGCCTATCAACTTTTGGTGTCAATCGCTCGAAAGGTGGAGCTGCTAAGCAGCGATAGCATTTATAATATGGTTGTCAACTTTCAAATATGCTTAACAATAGTGTTCTAACAGGGATATATTCATTAAAAAAAAAATAATAATTCAATAAAAAAAATAAAAAAACCAGATCGATTTTAAAAAGAATCTCGTGCTTGCTTTTCTAAAGTAATCATACGAAGTATAAGGTATGGTGTTATATGACAATATATATATATATATATATATATATATATATATATATCATCATTACCAATTTCAGCCTCTATCAACCCACTGCAGGATGAAGGCCTCTGCTAGGCGATTCCAAACTGCCCTGTTTTCGCACGCACACACACACACACACACATATATATATATATATATATATATATATATATATATATATATATATATATATAATAATTTATGCATAGATTAAGAAAGGTTTTGATAGAATATTTCGTTTCCTCATTGATTTATTTGATTTCCAATGAAGCTATCTATGATATATGCAACTTCTTAATTGAATGCAACCTATGCAATGAGGTGAAATTTACACCTCATATAACGTATTTCTTAGTAATGTCCTGATGTCTTTTTTTTTTTTTTTTTTTTTTTTTTTTTTAAGGTTTGTGAGCTCTATTTTAAACCTGATGGAATTATACAAACAATAACTTATTTTGATGAAAAAGAAGGAAAGTTATATCAAGTCCCAAGAAATAAACCAATTGTTAAAGATGGTGCTATTCCTACAATTTTCAGCGGCTTGCCATCTTTAGGGATAAACAAATTACGTTTTATTACCTAATTATATTTGTGCTTTTATATTATTATTATGATTAATTTTTATGTAAATTATGGAGCAATCTTCTTCATGTATATGAAACATTTATAATTTTCAATAAAATTATTTTTATCTTGATTTTTGTCTTTTATGTATTATTTCATTTACATAGTTTTAATGGAGAAATCTTATTCAAATAAGCCACATAAATGCTTGATTTAAGAATGTTGAAAGTAATGTTATCAGGTAAGTGAGAGTTATTTTGGATGATCAAATACTTATAAATTATTGTTATATATTAAAATTTCTCTGGGCATAAAATTTACAGAGATGATTAAAAATAAAAATTCTTATTATATATGTTAAAGTGTTTTTTATGCAAATTTTATGTCCACCCTCACCTTGAAAAAAAAAAGTATATCATTAATATTTATGATTTTAAAACTGTAAATAACCTGAAATTTGGAGTTCGATGTTATTTATAGTTTAGTACATTGTATCGTCTATACCGTGCATATTGTTTATATTGCCTGTATCAATTGTTAAAGCACATTGTATCATCGTACTTATCTGTAATTTTAATCAGGTGAAAAAAATCCATTATCTAAAAAAATATATACATATATTCAGGTGGCTTACATATTAAAAAAAGGAACTTAAAAAAAAAAAAAAAGTTTACATTTATTTTTGTAACCACAGCGTATAAAATGAAAGCACCGATGAGAAAAAATATATATATACAGTCGGCTGCAAAATTATTCGAGCACTAGCCAATAATTCCTATATTTAAAAAGTACACTTAAGACTGCTTTGCTAAGTAAATCCTTGTCGAATCATTGTCTTAGACGGATTAAGAACATGACTCGACAAGGATTTATTTAACAAAGCTGTATTAAGTGTACTTTTTTTTGGCAAGGATTATTGCTAGTGCTCGAATAATTTTGCAGCCGACTGTATTTCTAAATCATATATGAGGATGTGCATAAAAAGTGGACCAAATCATGTGGCGCCACAATCCTCTTGGAATGCCTTGATAAAAAAGTGTTGGATAAATGCGTGCGTTAATGATGAATAAAGGTAGGGAAGAATGATTAAACTAGCAAATTCTTTGTTTCAGTAGTTTGTTAAATTTCCAGTATTCATAGCTGCTAACTTTTTTAATTGATTCCGGAATGTTGTTAGTATATCGCCCTATCTTCAAACCATATTCTTTGAGGAGTAATTATCTACATATTTAATTGTAATTACATGCTAAAGAAAATTATTCTATTAAGAATATGGTATGAAAAAAAGGGCGAATGTTAACAACATTCCGGAATAAATTGAAAAAGTTGGCAGCTATGAGTATTTCATTCCAGTTGATGGACAAGTAATATTTTTCAGAAAAGTTTTTAAATATTTTTTCAAGGTTGAACATTTAAAAGGGGAGGGGGGATTAAACAATTACAAAAGTAAAGAGGTTAAAACTAACATCAATGCTTTTTCAAAAGCCCCTGCAAACAAGTATGAGGCCACTTCGTCATAAAATATGAGGGATTTTAATCTATTAAATTTTTTTGATTAATCTCTCTCAAATATTATGAGACAGGCTAGTCAAATATATATATATTTTTTTTTTCGGGATAAAATTCCTCCACAAATATTATGAGGCAGCTTAGTCAAATAGAGACTAGTTTTCCTTTTAAAATATTACCAGACAGATTAGTCAGGTAAATAGTCTTGACTATCCTGCCTCTTCAGATATTCATTGAAAATTGACTAGCTTGCTTCGTAAAATACCTGTTGGCTGCTGACTAACCGTCTTAATCAAGTGCAGATTCTGACTAACTTGCCTTGTCTGGCAACTGCGGTTGTTGACTAACCTTCCTGGTCTGATAGTTATGATTATCGACTAGCCTTCTTTGTCTAATAATATTAACCTTCCTAGTCTGGAGTAATGTTTTGGTGACTAGTTTAGCAAGTACACTTTTTAGTTTTGGAGACTAGTTAAGCAAGTACACTTTTCAGTTTTGGTGACTAGTTCAGCAAGTACAGTTTTTAGTTTTGTAGACTAGTTCAGCAAGTACACTTTTCAGTTTCGGTGACTAGTTCAGCAAGTACACTTTTCAGTTTTGGAGACTAGTTCAGCAAGTACACTTTCTGGCTAGTCAGTTATTTTGGTTAGTCAATTCTGTATTGTCAGCTGAGCATTTTGGCAGGTCACTGTGACCAATTTATTTTTCTGTGTGTATAATTTGCATATAAAGTTAAATTTCTACAATTTACTTTTGTAATTATTTGCTATTGTTCTTCAAACAAGTCTGCCTATTTATGAAGTTCATTTAAAATTAAGATTGTGTCTTGTTATTATCATCAATATTAATATAGCAGTAATTAATGTTTATTACAACATTTATGTATTATATCTAAATATCATTAACGTTTTATAATTTAATAAATAGTAGAATTAAAATATTTATGTATCAATGCATTGAGTTTTTGCTTACTAGCCCCCTAATATTTATTCATTTACATTTATATACAAATATCTTTTATTTTATTTATTTTTCTTTGTATGTCTTTGTGTGTGTATTATGTGTTCCAGTGGTAGAATGCTATACATTGGCAGTTATTGGAGCCTGATGATGACTACTGTTGTTAGGTCAGAATTGTCAGTGCGTGGCCGGAGGGGAGATAGAGAGTTAGTAAAAAGGAGAAGGAAAAATTAAAAGGGAGCAGATTTGTTATCTGTCGTCCTTAGTGAAAAAAAAAAAAAAAAAAAAAAAAAAAAGAAATGAAATGATCGCCAATTTATCTGGCGAACATATTTAATCCCTTTCAAAAATCACGATTACTTTAACAAGACATATGTTAAGAGAACAATCAAGAATATAAAACAGTATTTCTTACAATATGTATTGTAAAAAAATACATCTGACGTGTATATTTCCGTATTACGTTTTTGATCACCAAATCCAAAAATCCCAAGGATGACAGATATCACAGCAAAACCCTTAAAAGTTGTTAAGCTTTCTGTAAATAAAGCTTCTAATTCTAATAATTACTGTAGATTATTTATAAGGAGAAATGCGCTTTTTTTACGAAGTTGGGAAATCTGTTTATTTTCAAGAAGCTGTTACGCGCTTGCTATTAGTACTACAAAAAAGGTGTAATGAAGGAAATTGTAGGAAATTTAATCTTCTTTAAACATTACAATAGAAAAATATTGTTAAATTCAGCCATTTTTGAGATATTCTGAAAAAAGCCAAAAAATTAGTAAATTTTCGAGGTTTTTCAGCCGACAAAAATTCTCCCGGGGCCGCCCATGTTGGATAACTCGTTTTTTGCATATTAGTACTAATATGTACAAATTAAAAAAACAAAATCTTTTACCCCACCTTTTGCAAGGTAAAATGTATTTATTGACTGGACTATTAATCAATAAATATTTTTCAATTTTTTTTTCAAATTTTGAAAAATCATGATTAATTAAATGAGTTCTTGTATTCCAAAAGTTTATTATTATTGTAATTATTATAATTTTATTTTATTTATTTACTTTTTTTTTCAAATTGCAGATATCTTATAATTTACTAGCAGACCCGGCCACGCGTTGCCGTGACTAAGTTATACTTTGAATTATATGGCAGTAAACTATTTAATACTGTCAAATTATTATTTACGAATAAAGACGAAAACGTTGTAGCCGATGTAAAAACCCACAGGATTGAGATTTGAACCTTAGGTCAAAATTTGGAAACGATTGATAAAAATTTTCGTAGTGTTGATATTAAGTACAAATTAATTTTATTGTAGGGTCCTATAAGTTTTAATGGAGAAGTGATATATATTATTTCTAATGCTACTTAGGATAAAATTGCTAAAATGACTAATATGTAAATTAAATTCTATTAAAATTCTATTAAAATAAAAGTATAAAAGAAGCAGACGATTTTAAAAATCAATTTTTATGGATGAGGGAAATATAATGTTTAAAGCTAATTTGGATTAAAATGCTAAAAAGACTAATATGTTTACTATGTTTACTACATTGTGTGAGAAATGCCTAGCTGGTAATCAGCCAGGATAGCTCAATGGTTTGAGCATCCGCACGTAAAGCGGAAGGCCCGGGTTCGATTCCCGGCTCTGGTATTTTTCACATAGTTGGTATAAAAAATATCAGCCTTCCACTCCAAAAATTTTCTGAAATGATATTTCATGGTTGATGAATAAATTTCTAAATTAGACTAATATGTAATTTTATTTTTATTAAAATTCTATCCGCGATTGTAATGAAATGCTCGCTCTCTGGTGGTCTAAGGTGAAATTACATTTAACATGCATAGCTTTCGGCTTCCATCGAGATGCCATTGCTTGCAGATGTTTAGTTTCACATATATTTATTGAATAAAAATGAATAAATCCGGTAAAAAAGATAACACATACTGTTGTGTGCCACAGTGTTACTCCAAAGAATCAAGAAATCCAGAATTAAGCTTCCATTTATTTCCAAATGACAAATATAAAATTTCAGTTGCTTCGGCTAATGGAAGTAAAGAATTAACCAGATGATTTGAAACTAATATTTGTTCAGCTTCAGTTAAAAATCTACTTCCGATCGAACTTTGAATAAACTGAAATATTTTTTCCAAAAGCAATCAATTTTCCATGATGTAATGGCGGAGAAATTATAGCACGAACATTAAATAGTAACACAATTAGAACAATAATAAATACACATGGCTATTATATTTACTAACAACAAAAGCTGAAAAAGGGCCATCTATCGATCATTACAAACGCGGATTAAAATAAAAGTATAAAAGAAGCAGACGATTTTAAAATCAATTTTTATGGAGGTGTGAAATATAATATATGCTATAATGGATAATTTTACTATAAAATGACCTCATCATTCTAACTGTTTTAAAGAGAGCAACAGCTGTAGTTATAAAAAGGAAAATAATATGGCTAAACCAGAAAAATAAGTAAATTTGATAAATATTTTAAAACTTTAAAATAGGACATCTTATGAAATATTGGACATTTAAAGTAAATACATGTATCAATTTAAATAAAAAAAGATTTTGGAAAAGTTTAGAGTATTTTAAAGAAGTGATGAGAAGGCGATAAGAATAATTATAAGATAAAAAAAAAAAAAAAAAAAAAAAAAAGAAACTTTTTATATGCCATGCTTTTAAATTTTAATATACTAATAATATACTAATTAAAAGGAAAATGATAAATATCCTATCATAGTTTGAAGTCAAATTTGTTTTCAAATATCTAAATAAAATATCTGATGTAAGATACTAATATGTTGCAGCGGAATAGATTTCATTTCTGTCATCCTTGGCGAAAAAAAAGAGAATATCGCCAAATTATCAGGAGAAAATATTTAATTCCTTTCAAAAATCATGGTTATTTTAACAACTTATATTAAAAGAGTAATGAATAATATGAAACAATATTTCGTACAATACATATTACATGTCATACATACGTACAATGAATAATACATATTACATTTCGTACAATACATATATCTGGCATGTATATTTTCGTGTTACGCTTTTGATCGCCAAATAAAATTAAAAAAAAAAAAAAAAAAGTCAAGGGTGACAGAGTTTTGAAATTTAAAATAAAAATTTTGTCAATTTGACAGCAAAGTAACTCAATCTAACGCACGCGATAACTAATACATATCTATACCCAAATATAAGGATTAAAATCGGGAAATAAATTTCCTCGATTTTTAATAATTTTTTACAAAAAATCCAATGGGCGATTAACATAGGAAATCTTTTTCTTGGCTGCCCAGACGGTCAGTGAGTCACATTTCGCTTGCGTATAGAACTCATAGATATAGTATAGCATATATAGAATAGAGCGATCATTGGGGAGAAAAAAGTTATTCATTTTCACTTGGTTAAAGACGACGTTTTTACCAAAATATGGCCGTCTTTCCCCGAGTGAATACACACGGGAATACATACTATATTTTAGCAAATAAAATTTATGAATAATTTATTTGCTAAAGGTGAATGAAAAACTCCAGATACAGTTCCAAATTCATATTTCTTTCTTTCTTTTCTTTTCTTTTTTTTGTTTTTTTTTATACCACTTAATGGCTTTTTCCAAAGTTTTTTTTTTTTTTTTTTTTCGGCATTAAAAATCTTTGTACGATAACATGAGGATGAAAGATCTATATATATTACTATATCTATGATGGAACTTCATTAACACTTTATCAATGTGTATAAAATCTTTAAATTGATTATGACGTCAATTTTCGTGAGATGCATAATTTAGCTTTTTATAATTTTTAACGTTCACGTTTGATTAAATGTATTTATTTTTATGTCAAAAGAAAATAAACTCGTGTTTTTTTTTTGGCAACAATTAAATTAATGGAACTCACAGATATTTCGGAGCAACTTTAATAAAGGTCTATAATTGACAAATAATTGCAATAAAACAATATTGTGACAATAAATTGAGATAAAAACTATCCTATCTCTCAAGTTAGACCAAACTGCACACAGTGTGCAAAATTTCATTAAAATCGGTTCCTTATTTTAGGAGTTTACCCCGGACAAACATCGTGACACGTAATTTATATATATATACAGATATCCCCTTTTAGATTTTTAAAGACAATAAGCAAATGATTGGAAATTTTTAACGGTACGAAAACGAAAGCTGCCAAAAAATTATATATATTACAGAAAATTCGGCGAGCTTTACAGAGAAAGTATAGTTTATATTCATACTCTTTCATATATAATATATTTATATTCATACTCTTAAAGATGAAAAAGTAATTAAAAATTAAACTTGCCCAAAGCAAGTATCAGGTATACAGGTTCTGGAGAAAAATCAAGAATCCCAAATCCCAGGAAAGACTATTTAATATGCTCATATCTGTATATATATATAAATTACGTGTCACGATGTTTGTCCGGGGTAAACTCCTAAAATAAGGAACCGATTTTAATGAAATTTTGCACACTGTGTGCAGTTTAGTCTAACTTGAGAGATAGGATAGTTTTTATCTCAATTTATTGTCACAATATTGTTTTATTGCAATTATTTGTCAATTATAGACCTTTATTAAAGTTGCTCCGAAATATCTGTGAGTTCCATTAATTTAATTGTTGCCAAAAAAAAAACACGAGTTTATTTTCTTTTGACATAAAAATAAATACATTTAATCAAACGTGAACGTTAAAAATTATAAAAAGCTAAATTATGCATCTCACGAAAATTGACGTCATAATCAATTTAAAGATTTTATACACATTGATAAAGTGTTAATGAAGTTCCATCATAGATATAGTAATATATATAGATCTTTCATCCTCATGTTATCGTACAAAGATTTTTAATGCCGAAAAAAAAAAAAAAAAAAACTTTGGAAATAGCCATTAAGTGGTATAAAAAAAAACAAAAAAAAGAAAAGAAAAGAAAGAAAGAAATATGAATTTGGAACTGTATCTGGAGTTTTTCATTCACCTTTAGCAAATAAATTATTCATAAATTTTATTTGCTAAAATATAGTATGTATTCCCGTGTGTATTCACTCGGGGAAAGACGGCCATATTTTGGTAAAAACGTCGTCTTTAACCAAGTGAAAATGAATAACTTTTTTCTCCCCAATGATCGCTCTATTCTATATATGCTATACTATATCTATGAGTTCTATACGCAAGCGAAATGTGACTCACTGACCGTCTGGGCAGCCAAGAAAAAGATTTCCTATGTTAATCGCCCATTGGATTTTTTGTAAAAAATTATTAAAAATCGAGGAAATTTATTTCCCGATTTTAATCCTTATATTTGGGTATAGATATGTATTAGTTATCGCGTGCGTTAGATTGAGTTACTTCGCTGTCAAATTGACAAAATTTTTATTTTAAATTTCAAAACTCTGTCACCCTTGGCTTTTTTTTTTTTTTTTAAATTTTATTTGGCGATCAAAAGCGTAACACGAAAATATACATGCCAGATATATGTATTGTACGAAATGTAATATGTATTATTCATTGTACGTATGTATGACATGTAATATGTATTGTACGAAATATTGTTTCATATTATTCATTACTCTTTTAATATAAGTTGTTAAAATAACCATGATTTTTGAAAGGAATTAAATATTTTCTCCTGATAATTTGGCGATATTCTCTTTTTTTTCGCCAAGGATGACAGAAATGAAATCTATTCCGCTGCAACATATTAGTATCTTACATCAGATATTTTATTTAGATATTTGAAAACAAATTTGACTTCAAACTATGATAGGATATTTATCATTTTCCTTTTAATTAGTATATTATTAGTATATTAAAATTTAAAAGCATGGCATATAAAAAGTTTCTTTTTTTTTTTTTTTATCTTATAATTATTCTTATCGCCTTCTCATCACTTCTTTAAAATACTCTAAACTTTTCCAAAATCTTTTTTTATTTAAATTGATACATGTATTTACTTTAAATGTCCAATATTTCATAAGATGTCCTATTTTAAAGTTTTAAAATATTTATCAAATTTACTTATTTTTCTGGTTTAGCCATATTATTTTCCTTTTTATAACTACAGCTGTTGCTCTCTTTAAAACAGTTAGAATGATGAGGTCATTTTATAGTAAAATTATCCATTATAGCATATATTATATTTCACACCTCCATAAAAATTGATTTTAAAATCGTCTGCTTCTTTTATACTTTTATTTTAATCCGCGTTTGTAATGATCGATAGATGGCCCTTTTTCAGCTTTTGTTGTTAGTAAATATAATAGCCATGTGTATTTATTATTGTTCTAATTGTGTTACTATTTAATGTTCGTGCTATAATTTCTCCGCCATTACATCATGGAAAATTGATTGCTTTTGGAAAAAATATTTCAGTTTATTCAAAGTTCGATCGGAAGTAGATTTTTAACTGAAGCTGAACAAATATTAGTTTCAAATCATCTGGTTAATTCTTTACTTCCATTAGCCGAAGCAACTGAAATTTTATATTTGTCATTTGGAAATAAATGGAAGCTTAATTCTGGATTTCTTGATTCTTTGGAGTAACACTGTGGCACACAACAGTATGTGTTATCTTTTTTACCGGATTTATTCATTTTTATTCAATAAATATATGTGAAACTAAACATCTGCAAGCAATGGCATCTCGATGGAAGCCGAAAGCTATGCATGTTAAATGTAATTTCACCTTAGACCACCAGAGAGCGAGCATTTCATTACAATCGCGGATAGAATTTTAATAAAAATAAAATTACATATTAGTCTAATTTAGAAATTTATTCATCAACCATGAAATATCATTTCAGAAAATTTTTGGAGTGGAAGGCTGATATTTTTTATACCAACTATGTGAAAAATACCAGAGCCGGGAATCGAACCCGGGCCTTCCGCTTTACGTGCGGATGCTCAAACCATTGAGCTATCCTGGCTGATTACCAGCTAGGCATTTCTCACACAATGTAGTAAACATAGTAAACATATTAGTCTTTTTAGCATTTTAATCCAAATTAGCTTTAAACATTATATTTCCCTCATCCATAAAAATTGATTTTTAAAATCGTCTGCTTCTTTTATACTTTTATTTTAATAGAATTTTAATAGAATTTAATTTACATATTAGTCATTTTAGCAATTTTATCCTAAGTAGCATTAGAAATAATATATATCACTTCTCCATTAAAACTTATAGGACCCTACAATAAAATTAATTTGTACTTAATATCAACACTACGAAAATTTTTATCAATCGTTTCCAAATTTTGACCTAAGGTTCAAATCTCAATCCTGTGGGTTTTTACATCGGCTACAACGTTTTCGTCTTTATTCGTAAATAATAATTTGACAGTATTAAATAGTTTACTGCCATATAATTCAAAGTATAACTTAGTCACGGCAACGCGTGGCCGGGTCTGCTAGTAAATCTAT
Organism: Salticus scenicus; assembly: GCA_963930645.1. Taxonomy (NCBI): domain Eukaryota; kingdom Metazoa; phylum Arthropoda; class Arachnida; order Araneae; family Salticidae; genus Salticus; species Salticus scenicus. Next base: position 28,492,708 of record OZ005660.1, read on the forward strand.
AAAAAATTCACAAAGAAAAATAATTTTATTCTTTTTTCCTCCACAAGTCCTTCTTTAATAGCTAAGACGTTAAGATCGTACAGTTCACTTATGCAAAAAATTCTTAAATCTATATCATTAAACATCATAAAATGATACTGATGAACCCCCCTCCTCCGTCCCTTCGGATTGTCTATAGTGGGTTCTATAATACCACTGCACTCGAAAGCACAAGAATGATGAAAGAAATTTTGGACAAAGACAGTTTCAGGAGGGCGCTGTGCCTTGCCTGCCCTATGACAGAAAAAAATAAAATAAAATAATTAAAACCACCCTTCTTACACTTAATCTAAAAAGTTGCGTCCTTACTGCCTTTCATTGAAAATAACCTTCAAATTGAAGATATAGAAATAAATACATGTATTGAGTATAACAATCAGAATTGGTTCATACACCAGTAACAAGCAAAATTAAGGTGTAATAATATTACAGTTATAAAAAAATTAAAGAACACGTTTTTATTAGGGCTGTGCCGATTAATCGATTAATCGGTTCGATTAATCGACCAATGCTTAGTCCCGATCAATTTTTTTAATCGAGTTAATCGGCTCGATTAATTCGATTAAAATTTTTAAAAATCCGATTAAAATTTTCAAATTACGAATTAATGTAAAAATGCTGTTCTACCTACAAAATACTTTTTCACATATTTTGGTAACAAACATTCTAAGAAACTTCCACCAACTAATGAAAAAGCAAAAATAAATAAATAAATAAAAATAAAACTTCTCAAAGGAAGTTGTTGCACTTTTGTTGATAGAGTTGTTTTCTAGTCCGAAGAGCCAAAGAAGGGCTGAAATATAAAAACAATGAAGAATTTAATATTTCTATAATAATGATATAGAATTTTGAGAATTCATTCAAAAATAGGGACAAGCGAAGTGAACAAGGCCTGCAAATATAATATAAAACTAAAGTATGTGTAAATTCATTTAAATAAGTGGAAATATTTATATAAAATTAACACTTAAAGTCACCAATTATTACCCTGAAAATTGACTTAAATTTCAGTTATAAAACGAATATAATCAATTAGACAAAAAAAAAAAAAAAAAAAAACTTTTTTTTTTTTAAAGTCTAATTTATGAATAAAATAATATTATAGAAAATTTATTTTTCAGATATGAAAGTAGTAACAAATATAAGTTATTTCTCAGCTGTATTTCCGAATAAAGATGTTATTTAGGAATATATTAGGAACATATTTTTTCATTATTTATTTGCATGTTTATTATTATTATTATTATTCATTGCTTAGGGAACTGGTTAAATTAACATCTAAATCATTTTTATGGTTTGTTGTGTGCTATCTATTTATCTAACTAACTATACGTATATATATATATATATATATATATATATATATATATATAGGCGTGTTTTATTCATCATTCAACCAAAATCATATAAAGAAAAATGAAAACCGATTAAAAATCCAATTAATCAACCGATTAATCGATTAAGGGGGAACAACACAGTAGAAGCTTTGTAAAATACATTTTTTTAAAATGAATTTTGCAATGATTGAGATAAATAAAACATTATATATTTTTTTTGTCTTATTCTACTTACCTTAATCTTCATTTTAAAATGTAAAAATTACAAAAATCAAAAAAGATATTTTTAATATAACACAATCTTTGAAACTGTGTTTTGCAATTATCGATAATTGGCTGTATGCATAACTTGAGTAAAAAGAATGCGAAACTGAATCTGTTTAGATTTTTTTAAACTATATAAATATAGTTTTCGTTGCACGTAGGTTTTTTTGAAAATTTGAATTTTTCACAAAATAGCGAAGTGTTTAAAAAAAACTCAAAAAATATTCAAAAAAAGGAGTACATATTCTTGGATTACTGAAAAACTATAAATCAAATCAAAAAACCCCTACGTGCAACGAAAACTAAACATACTGTGAACACGGTGTCAAAATTTGAAGCAAATCGGTAAAAAATTACAGTAGTTAGAGCGACAGCCGTTTTGAAAAACTTGGTTTCGAGTAAAACACGTTTAAAGTTTTATGAAAAATCATTCGTTTATAATTTATAAAATGCTTACAATACTACAATGCATCTATACCAGGTCCATAAGATGTTTCTTCTTGTATAAGTACTTGTATAATCTTTTTTTTTAGTTTCATGGCGATTAAAAGGTCGTTTCCGTTTCTTCCCATCTCTATTTCGTCTTTTATAATCATGTTTTGTTGATTTTCTATCCATATGTGTGATTAATTATATTTTTTGTATATATATTTTTATATATTTAGTTATATACAAACTACTTATATAAAAAATCCTTTTTTAAAAATCAGAACTGTCAAATGAACACATCACTATGTATTAAAACACATCAACACTTTATTGTTTAAATAATTAACGAATTAATTTAGTTAAAACGTAAAACAGTTAAAATGATGTTACTCTACTATAACGTTTCGATAAAAGTGAGCAAATGTAACAATTAATCGCGCGAACAAGTTCACTCGCTCGTACAGTCGCCAGATTTATTCTTCGAGCAACTCCACCCCGCCAGAATTGTTCACGTTCGGTTCGAATAATAAATATTTAGAATTTAAATATATTATTTAAATATTTTATTTTAATAATAAAATATTTATTATTTAAATATTTTATTTTAATAATAAAATATTTATTATTTAAATATTTTATTTGTTTATCGAATCGTTAAAATATATATATTATTTGTTTATCGAATAGTTAAAAATATATTATTTGTTTATCGAATCGTTAAAAAAATATATTCAATATTGGTACAGCATTCATTTAAAAAATGCCCTTATTCAATATTGTAAATTTCTATCTCAGATTTAAAGACATTAACCAATCAACCAATCATGCTAAAGTATCTTAATGTTAGGAGCGTTTTAGTAGAAGGTTGATGCTAGAAGAGATTCAGACAGAATGAAGGAATGAAGGTTTGAGTACAGCTATTTATAAAGAATGAATTCGAGTCAATCAACCAATCAACCAACCTTGAAAAAAAAAAAAAAAAAAAAAAAATTTTTTTTTTTTTTTTTTTTTTTTTTCAAGGTTGGTTGATTAGTTGATTAACTCTTTTAACACATATATCATGCTAAAGTATATACACTATCATTGTCCAGCAATACTTATTTGTTTCAGCGTCTATAAATATCTTTACTGCATCCTGTTTCCGTGTTCAGTATCCTGGTTCCGTGTCCGTTGCAAATGAGTTATGCAATATCCAGCGATAAATTATTCTATAAAAAGCCTTATCTCATCCTGTTTTCGTAGAAAATGAGTTATGCAATATCCTGCCTTCAGATTGACTATATAAATATTTCATTTAAATATATTATTTGTTTATCGAATCGTTAAAAAATATATTCAATATTGGTACGGCATTCATTTAAAAAATGTCCTTATTCAATATTGTAAATTTCTATCTCAGAGTCAAAGACATTAGCTATCTCAGATTCAAAGGCATTAGTATCGTTTCAATATTGAAATATTAATATTATCTATCTCAGAGACCCCATTCAAAGTCTCAATTTGTACCCATCCAATATTGGCTTACTACCGTCGCAAAAAAATGGGCCGAACGAAGCGTCAACGACAGAAATCTGCCATGAGACGCTTCGTTCGGCCCATTTTTTTGCCCCCTCCAATTTAAATCTCTAAGGCATCAGTTTATACCAGCGAGATCGATTCCCCACGAAGACTTTGATTTTGGACGGAGGGGTGTCTGTCCAAGAAATAGTCTCAAATCTATCTTCGTGTAGGCGAGGGTCATCATCGTGGTCTCCATCATAGAACAGCAGGGTTCTTTCTATGAAATCCTTTAAGAATTCATCTATGAATACATCAGAATTCCTCACGATCCGAATTCTGACTGCTTTATGGATGCATGCAGTTGGCACTATAGGATCTAAGATGTCAATCTTAGCAGATTTCATCATGGCCTCAAAACCCATGGTCGACAGCGCATCTCCGAAATGAATCTCTTCTATTGGATACACCCAGGTATTAGCTAAAGAGACAGGTATCCTGAACCTTTTGTAAACGAGGTCCCTCACCTTTAGCTTGGTAGTTTTTTTTACGTATGCGCTACCCTTACCCATCAGCTTGGCCACATCAGAGGCCCTGACGAACAAAAGTCCATCCGCAGAGACTACGAATAGGATTTTAGCATCAAGCTGTGGATGTTCAATTGTGAATAGCATGACTTAATGCAACAGAAGTCAAAATGATGCAGGCTCTTAGAGGCAGCTCGTATATATACCCGATTCGCGACCTAATTTTAGCAAGCTTTCTTAGAAAACGTGACCTTCTGATAAAATTCTTCTAGCTGTTGACAGGATATTATGTAATCCTCGATAAACTTATTTTTAGAATTAATTTGTCGTTTGAGCGGGATCTTGCATAATCTACAGGACGTGCGTAAGAGGATGTGCGTCAGAGGATGTCGATAAGAAATTTAGATAGAAATAGAGATTGCTGCTAGTATAAATACAGGCTGCTGGACGAGACATTTCATTCTGACTGCTTGATATTCTAAAAGCTCCAAAATGATATTTCAAATTTTAGCTGAAGAGTTAAACGTGAAATTTACTTGTTTTTTGACTTTTGACGGTGACATTTTTATCAAAGGTTCAGACGTAGCTCGTACCATGGGCTATCAAAATTCTTCTGGCGTTTTAAACTTATGCCATCTTACAGTGACTGACATCGCTCCCGAGGGCTTGAGCCTGCCTCCGTCTCTAGCCAAGACACGTATTTTTGGATTGGAAGATGCCAACACGCTGTTGGATATGCATCCAGGCGAATTTCAATCCTTATTTCAGGGGCCTATCGAGATTCTGTCGCCGATAGAATGTACTTTCAACATCAGAAGGCCCATACGTATCAAGATAGCATCCATTAGCTCTTCCAATGCTACCATGGAGAGTTTTATATCTGATTTGAAAATATCTATGGACTCTTACCTGCAATCTGTACCGATGGATAGCTATGTCTTCGGAGAGAGGTACGGAGACTTGGAGCTAGGGTATTTCCCCAAAAAAATAAAAGTTTTGGTGGGAAACAAGCCCTACTTTTATAAATCCTCGTCTTAAGATCAGGACGAGGTGCAAAAAAATGGGTCGAGCGAAGCCTCTCATGACATAAGTCATTGAGGCTTCGCTCGGCCCATTTTTTTGCGATAGATAGAGTGCCAACATTGGATGCGTACCGATTTGAACTTGTAATTTTCAAGGGATATGGCTTAGCTATAAGATAATTTTGTATCTTGGTAAAATATCTATAGACAAATTTAAGGTATCTAAATTTAAAAATTTAATTGTTTCATTTAAAATTTACTGTGTAAAATTTAAAATTTTTAAAGACTAAGTGTGGCGGTCATTATAATCTGATCTCTAATTTTTCAAGGGATATGGAAGACTATAAGATAAATATGAAACTTGGTAAAATATACAGACTCGATAGCTAAATTTAAGGAATCTGAATTTTAAAATTTAATTTTTTTCATTTAAAATTTACATTTTTTATGTAAAATTTAAAATTTTTAAAGACTAAGTGTAGCCAAGCCAACATTGAATGCGTACCGATTGTAATTTTCAAGGGATATGGCTTAGCTATAAGATAAATATGAATCTTGGTAAAATATCGATAGCTAAATTTAAGGGATCTGAGTTTAAAAATTTAATTTTTTCGTTTAAAATTTACATTTTTTGTGTAAAATTTAAAATTTTTAAAGACTAAGTGTAGCCAAGCCAACACTGAAAGCGTACCGATTGTAATTTTCAAGGGATATGGCTTAGCTATAAGATAAATATGAATCTTGGTAAAATATATAGATTCAATAGCTAAATTTAAGGGATCTGAGTTTAAAAATTTAATTTTTTCATTTAAAATTTACATTTTTTATGTAAAATTTAAAATTTTTAAAGGTTAAGTGTAGCCAAGCCAGTTATTATGATCTGATCTCTATAAAAAGATTTTCGAGAAACTATTGACAGGATGCTTGATAAGCGGCTTCGATTAAAATTACAATCAGATCTCTATAAAAAGATTTTTCGAGAAGTGTTGACAGGATATTATGTAAGCCTTTCCTCAGGATGCAGGAAGCCCGGTTATAATCAGATCGATAAAAATTGCTCAAGAGACAGGATATTATGCAAGCCTTTCCTCTTGATAAGCGGTTCGTAGAAATTTACTATCAGATCCTGTTGATAAGACCGGGTATATATACGAGTGTCCAGCGAGAGCTCTTCAATTGCTAGTCGATCTCTCTACTAGCTGCTTAGATACATTAGCTCTCTGTCAGTCATGTTTTTTCATGTAAAAAATTATGCTTATGGCGTTGCCTTTAAATGCCTAATGGCCACTGATGGCACCCTGTTTGTCCGGGCTGAGGACCTGGCTATTTATTCGAGGCACCCTCTAGATCTAAAATTTGCCGAAAAATATGCAGGCCTCACCGTCCGAGACGTAATGGACCCTAAAATCGATTTACCTAAATGGCTCGCTAAGACGAGAATCTTCTCGATTAGCGAAGCCAAACAGCATTTGAAAGGGTTCATGGGCGAACAGGAATTTGATAAGATGTTCGATGGTTCGGCCATGGTGAAATACCAGGCTAACATGAAGCTCAGCTTCGTGAAAGCCATAGGTGTTCGATTTGTCGAAAGGTCCCGTACCAAGTTCGAAGACTTCCTTGCCGCATACCAACTACAGGTGAGGAAATTTTTTGAGCTTGAGTATGAGGATTATGAATTATACAAATCTCAAATGACCGGACCGTTGAAGATGACCATCAGTAGGTTATCTAATGAGCAATCCATAGAGAGCTTATGTTGATCTTTAAAATGAGAGTAAAAAAATGGGTCGAACGAGGTGTCTCATGGCAGAATTTCTGTCTTTGACACCTCGTTCGACCCATTTTTTTGCGATAGATATAGTGCCAATATTGGACGGGTTTAATTTGAGACTTTGATATTAAATTTATAAAAAAATCTATTTAAGCTAGTATCGAAGAGATTATCAGGATAGCATGAAGACTATTTAAACGTATAAATTATAATAAGCCAATATTGTAGAAATTAAATTTAAGACTCTGGAAAACGAGACAAAATGGTATCACTTTAAATGTATAGATAAAAATAACTAAGCCAACAGAGACATGACTGGACAATGACGGTTTGGATACGTAAGCGAGTTTATCTCTCTCTATATATATATATAGATGGGATGAAGCCACGCCCACAAGAAATCCAACGACCTTGAAAAAAAAAAAAAAAAAAAAAAAAAAAAAAAAAAAAAAAATATTTTTTTTTTTTTTTTTTTTTTTTTTTTTTTTTTTTTTTTTTTTCGTGTGACCTTGAACACATCTTCAAGGACGGAGCAGAATCTATAACTTAACGGAACTAACCTCATTTATTGAACATTAGTTTTTTTCGTGCGTCCTATATATAGAATGGCTAGCGTACCCACATCTCATTTTGTCTCGACGTCTGCCAACAACAGTATCTGTAAAATATTTTGAATTTGTAATTTTCAAGGGATATGGCTTCTCTATAAGATAATTATGTATCTTGATAAAATATCTGTAGATAAATTTAAGAGATCTGAGTCTAAAATTTTCGTTTAAAATTTTAACTTTTTGTGTAAAATTTAAAAATTTTAATGGCTAAGCTAGAGATAGAGTACCAATATCGTAACGATTTGAAGGGATATGGCTTCTCTATAAGATAAATATGAATCTTGGTAAAATATACAGGCTCTATAGATAAATTTAAGAGATCTGAGTTTATAAATTTAATTTTTTCGTTTAAAATTTTAATTTTTTGTGTAAAATTTAAAATTTTTAAGGGTTAAGCTAGATATGTAAATATTTCACAGTTGGTTTCTAAAGTTATATTTTTTTATCCAATCATTGTAGATGGCGCTGCAGTCTATATATATAGTATATATATAGTATATCTATTAGGGTGGGTGGGAGTGGAATTTATTTCTTCTACTGTAAGGTCATGCATAAACCAGCTCCGTGATACCGAAACCCGTTTTCTTTAAAATAGAATGGCATAACGTAATTTATACAATATTGGCTTTGAAAACAAGATTTTTATAGACTTTTATCTGACAAATGACAAGATGTTGCAGGTTTTCATGAAATCAGAATAGATCATGGGTTTTTATAAAATATAATAACATAAAATATTTTTTTATCTGTATTTAAACAAGCAGACATTTCCGCTTCGCGGAAATGTCTGCATGTTTAAATACAGATAAAAAAATATTTTATTTCAAACTCAATGATGTCTCTTATGTAAAATGTCTTTAATAAACCGTACTTTTTCCGACAGCGGTACCATGATTTGTTTCAAGCCAAAAATGCGTGTCTTATCCTCTAGCAGTACGTTCCTCGATTGTATCCTGAACGAATCGCTCACGTAGCCTATACCTATATTAGAGCCATCCATTTTTTCGGTAGCGATTCAAGGTACGCCAAAATAAATTTGACTCGCGATACTTAATCATCGTAAAAAGTTTGAATAGATTAGAAACAGGCTAAGATAGCGTATTGTTAATCTGCCAGACATAAATTAGAAACGTTCCATGGCTAAGCTAGAGATAGCATATCGTTCTAAGCCGGCAGGATCTAACAATGGATAGATTTACTGGGACAGAAGAAGACTGATTGGAGAAGAGTCGGCTATTTATATAGAATGGATTCAACCAACCAACCAACTGTGAAAAAAAAAAAAAAAAAAAAAAAAAAAAAAAAAAAAATTTTTTTTTTTTTTTTTTTTTTTTTTTCACAGTTGGTTGGTTGGTTGATAATCTTCTCTATATATAGGATCGCTGACGTGCCACCTCCTCATTCTATCTAGATCTTTGCCAGCAACGGTCATATCTCTCGTCTGTTAAAATTTTCAATTTTTCAACTAGGCATAGTGACTAGACGACCGTTGCTGGCAAATGTCGAGACACAATGAGGAGGTAGCAAGTCAGCGATCCTATATATAGAGGATATAATCAACCAACCAACTATGAAAAAAAAAAAAAAAAAATAATAATAATTTTTTTTTTTTTTTTTTTTTTTTTTCACAGTTGGTTGGTTGGTTGATAATCTTCTCTATATATAGGATCGCTGACGTGCCACCTCCTCATTCTATCTAGATCTTTGCCAGCAACGGTCATATCTCTCATCTGTTAAAATTTTCAATTTTTCAACTAGGCATAGTGACTAGACGACCGTTGCTGGCAAATGTCGAGACACAATGAGGAGGTAGCAAGTCAGCGATCCTATATATAGAGGATATAATCAACCAACCAACTATGAAAAAAAAAAAAAAAAAAAAAAAATTTTTTTTTTTTTTTTTTTTTTTTTTTTCAAAGATTTTTTTTTTTTTTTTTTTTTTTCAAAGAATTTTTTTTTTTTTTTTTTTTTTCATAGTTGGTTGATCATATCCTCTATATATAGGATCGCTGACTTGCCACCTCCTCATTCTATCTCGATCTTTTCCAGCAACGGTCATATCTCTCATCTGTTAAAATTTTTAGAAAATTAGTTTGTCGCTTGAAGCCTTCAAGATGATCCGATAAAATTCTTCTAGAACAAATCTGTTGGCAGGATATTATGTAAACCGTTTCCTCAAAAACAGGACGTGATAAGTTATTTATAGATGCGTCAAGCCTCTCTAATCTATAAAAAGTCATCCTGTCGAGCCTTATATAGTATTACTGATGTCGTTTCTCAGAACCGCTTATCAGATCTCACGCATCCGCTTGCCAGAGTATAAATACGAGCCTCTCGCCTCAGCTTATTCATTCTGAGCCTCTGTTTTTCAAAATGGAAATGTTTTCTTTCGACTCTCTGACCGACGAGCGATTTGACTATGACTATGCCGTAAAGCCTGGATGGAATGTCTTGAATACGTCTCGTCTTTCTCTCGAGTTATTATGCAATTATAATCGAGACATGTCCATGCCAACTCCAAAACCAGTTTCCAGACCATCTCCAGTTTTCAAATCTAAACGCGTTCCAGTTCCAGTTCCAGTTCCAGCTTCTAAATCTGTTCCAGTTCCAGTTCCAGCTTCTAAATCTGTTCCAGTTCCAGTTCCAGCTTCTAAATCTGTTCCAGTTCCAGTTCCAGTTCCAGTTCCAGCTTCTAAATCTGTTCCAGTTCCAGTTCCAGTTCCAGTTCCAGCTTCTAAATCTGTTCCAGTTCCAGTTCCAGCTTCTAAATCTGTTCCAGTTCCAGTTCCAGCTTCTAAATCTGTTCAAGTTCCAGTTCCAGTTCCAGCTTCAAGACCAGTTCCAGCTTCTAAATCTAAACCAGTTCCAGTTCAAATTTCAATACCCATGTCAGAGATGATTTATTTTAAAGTACCAAGGCTATTAAGCCCGCTACCAAAATCTCCAGAGTCCAACGTAACAACTTATCGTGCCTGGAAGCCTCCACCGAAGATAGATTTCGTGGTACGGCCTAAATTAAAAACTGCTGGCTTTGAAGATCCAAGAATTCGAAGACGGCATGGCATAGTCGTTGTCAAATCGAACGTCAATTTGAGAGATGGAAAATGCTACAGCCTTATAAATACAGAGGCTAGAAAATACTACAGTTGGGTTTAAACCCAAACGATTTATAAAAAAATCGGGCCGAACGAAGTGTCTCATGGCAGATTCCTGTCTTTGACACTTCGTTCGACCCGTTTTTTTTGTAAGAATTATATTACCAATATTGGATGCGTACCGATTTGTACTTTAAGATTTTGAATGGATACTTAAGATTTTGAATGGATACTTTTATAACTGAAGTCCCTGAGATATAAATTTATATATAAACTATTATCAACCAACTTAAAAAAATTTCAAGATTGGCAAAAAATATTATTTTGAAATCAAAAACTATAAAATCGAAATGATAAACTTTGAAAAAAATTCCAGATTGGTGAAAAATGGCAAAGTCTCAAAAAAATAGTATCTTGAAAAAAATTATAGAAATATAAAATCAACCAAAGACACTTTAGCATGATATATATATATAGGTTAGCTAATGTCAATCAACCAATCAACCAACCTTGAAAAAAAAAAAAAAAAAAAAAAAAAAAAATTTTTTTTTTTTTTTTTTTTTTTTTTTTTTTTTTTTTCCAAGGTTGGTTGATTGGTTGATTGACTCTAACTAAACCTATATATATATCATGCTAAAGTATCTACACTATCATTGTCCAGCAATGCTTATTTGTTTCAGCGTCTATAAAAATCTTTACCGCATCCTGTTTCCGTGTTCGGCATCCTGTTTCTGTGTCCTGTTATGCAATATCCTGTTTTCGCGTTCAGCGACAATAATTCTATAAATAGCCTTATCTTATCCTGTTTTCGTAGAAAATGAGTTATGCAACATCCTGCCTTCACTATATAAGCTCTGCCATTCGATCGAATAGTCATTCTCTCTTCGGAGCTTGAACTGCTAACATGTATAAGCATCAATGCTCTGTGAAGAAACTTAAAGCGGCTAACGCTCTTCATAACCTTTTCGGAATGACTGAGCCTTTTCCAAATATTCTTTCGACTTCTGTCAAGAAGCTGAAGAAATATCCTCATTTCCAAACAATGATCGGAGAAGGCAAAATCCATATGTTCTGCCTACATTTGACACCTGATCATAATATTTCGTTTAAAAAACGTACTCTGACGGACAAGATCCTGAATACGATTCCAGCACTAGGCAGAGAGGCCCAGACAATCTATCCGTTGAGACCTCAAGACATAAAATGGATCACTGTTATGAACAGATTCAAAAGACCCCCCAGCGAAGCCAACAGAACCAACGCTGATATGAGAATTGGTTTCAAGTGTCCCCATAACCAATTTCTGGTGAAAGGTCATTTCACGTTTGGACAGAGAACCGTTGGGCAAGGATGCGCCCATATTATCCAGACGTTGGACGCACCATTGCTGTTCTATGTGAGACCCCCCAACGAGACACGAGTGAGAGCTGACAGCAGATATTTCTCAGGGGACAAGCTTCACTTCTACGAGAGGTTCATATTGATTGCTCGCTCAAGCTACAAGATACCTGCTGGCACTACCTATATTTTATTTACGACCCAAAAGAATTTCTTCAGTCTACATGTTGTGAAGGAGAGCTTGAAGCTGGGTTTCAAGGTAAAAAATCCGTTGGTAGAAAGAATCACGAAAATAGACGGGATGTATGAGGTATCTGTGCCAACACCTATGATACTTCATATGGATGATGATGACGAGCCACCCTCTGAATATATTCAAACAGCTCCAATCTCAGAGCCAGAACCATCCCAAGAGCCAGAACCATCCCAAGAGCCAGAAACCGATTTGCCAGAAATCTATTTGCCGACGAACCCTCCTGTTGTGTTGGACAAAACAATAACCGTGGTCACTACAAATTATGCAGAACAATATAACTCTCAAATCTGGAAAGTATTGACAGATCCCCTTAAAAACAACTTCGTACGTACCTACGGGCCTGATCTACCTGGAATGGATATGAGAACTGCATCGGTAAAACGTAAGGCCGAAAAGAATCCCAAGCGTTTAAAGAAACGTAAGCTCACCTTCAAGGACGCTGCAACAAATACAGAGCCTGAAACTAGAGAACCAGAGCCTACACCTATTGCAAATCCAGAGCCTGCACCTATTGAACATTCAATGCCTTTTGTTGAAAATCCAGGATTTCATAGTGAATGGCCTATTCAAAGCCCAGCGGTACCTGAAGATCTTAATAATATAGTATGCTCTCCCATGCCAGATCAGCTACTACTAGACTCTATGATGAAAGATCTCCTGACACCTGGCACTCTAGAATATATAATAGATGAGTCCAAACAGCCAAATTACATATCACTCTAAAAATATTAAAAATTTAAAAAATTTGGGTCAAACGAGGCTTCCTCATGTCAGATTTGTCATTATGACTTATCTTGACGATGGAAGCCTCGTTTGACCCATTTTTTTTAAATCTATCTCCTACCAATATTGGATTTGTAAAAAAAATAACTTATAAATTTTATGAGTAGACAAATGAAAATTGTCTAAGCCGTTCAACGGAATCGCTTAAAGCGGCTTCAGCTATGCCATCCTATCGATTGGACCTGCAAACGGGACAGCCAACATTATCCATAAAAATTTAACCTCGATAAAATTGAAACGGGACAAATGTAGCTTTTAAATTGAGATGCTGAGCCAGAAAAACTGAACGCGTAGAGATTAGCAGCTCATATTGTAAAAATTTAAACGTAATTATGAAAATAGTATTAACGAGATCCAATGACAGAGATCCAAAAAAACTTTAGTAACCAATCGTTTGGTCATGACAATTGAAAAGCGAATCTTGATGAACGAGGAAAAGATATATATATATCAACCAACCAACCAACCTTGAAAAAAAAAAAAAAAAAAAAAAAAAAAAAAAAAAAAAAATTTTTTTTTTTTTTTTTTTTTTTTTTTTCAGGTGCCACGCCCACCCTTGAAGATTGTCTATATATAATATGGCTAACGTGACTACACCCTCATTGTGTCTCGACATTTACCAGCAACGGTCGTCTAGTCACTTTGTCTCGTAATGTGTTTTCAGCAAGATGTACATTGATGGACACTAGAGAGTTAGATTTTTCTATAAAAGTCTATGATCTATTCTGATTTCATGAAAACCTGCAGTATTTTGTAATTTGTCAGACAAAAGTCTTGTTTTCAAAGCCAATAATGTATAAATATCGCTATCCCATCCTGTTTTAAAGGAAATGGGTTTAGACATCAGGAGCTAGTTTATGCATGACCTTACAGTAGAAGAAATAAATTCCACTCCCACCCACCCTAATAGATATACTATATATATATACTATATATATAGACTACAGCGCCATCTACAATGATTGGCTAAAGAAATATAGCTTTAGAAGCCAACTGAGAAATATAGCTTTAGAAGCCAACTGAGAAAATAACTGAGAAATATAACTTTAGAAATATAACTGTAGCAGTCAACTGAGAAATATAACTTTAGAAATATAACTTTAGAAACCAACCAACCAACCTTGAAAAAAAAAAAAAAAAAAAAAAAAATTTTTTTTTTTTTTTTTTTTTTTTTAAGATGCCACGCCCACCCTTGAAGCTTGTCTATATTTACTATGGCTAATATGACAACACCCTCATTGTGTCTCGACATTTGCCAGCAACGGTCGTCTAGTTACTATGCCTCGTAATGTGCTTTGAGCAAGATGTACATTGATAGACACTAGAAAGTTAGATTTTTCTATAAAAGCCTATGATCTATTCTGATTTCATGAAAACCTGCAGTATCTTGCCATTTGTCAGACAAAAGTCTATAAAATCTTGTTTTCAAAGCTAATATTGTATAAATAACGCTATTCTATCCTGTTTTAAAGGACATGGGTTTAGACATCAGGAGCTAGTTTATGCATGACCTTACAGTAGAAGAAATAAATTCCACTCCCACCCACCCTAATAGATATACTATATATATACTATATATGTAGACTACAGCGCCATCTACAATGAATTTGATTGGATAAAGAAATATAACTTTAGCAGCCAACTGAGAAATATAACTTTAGAAACCAACTGAGAAATATAACTTTATAAACCAACTGAGAAATGTAACTTTAGAACTTTAGAAACCAACTTCATCAACCAACCAACTAAAAAAAAAAAAAAAAAAAAAAAAAAATTTTTTTTTTTTTTTTTTTTTTTTTTTTTTTTTTTTAAGGTGGGCGTGGCTTTACTTGTCAATTATATTTGCCTATATATACCAACCCTTCAAGCCATCTTCAAGCCATTATTCATCTTCTACGATGCCTGCCGGTCCCAATTTGAGAAGGTATATGAACGCTCTCGTATGGGACAGAACTCCGTTTTCATGTCCGCGCTGCAACGTTCTCCTCTTGTCCAAAGAATATGAAAGGCATTGTAAGAATGAAACCGGCATGGACCCTTTAACATGCTGCGTTTGGTGCGAGGGCCAATTTACATTCCAAAAAGGGGGTAAGAACGGCGCCGCTGATCATTTGCTGGAATGCTTTAGAAATTTTAAATTTAGATTTCGGGCACCTGAACCTGAACCTGATCCTATGGAAGAAGATTCTCCTGACGAAGAAGATCAGTACGAATTTTTCGATTTCAGCCCAATGTGCAAAAAAGAAGATTTTTTCGATCATACGCGCCTGTTTATGGATGACAGACCCTACAAACCCGTCTGGCCGATCGAGTTAGAACCTCACCCCGTACCGTTTGAAGACGAAACGTTAAACTTGGCCGCCTCTTGCGTGCTGAGATATCTTCAAGGTAACCTAGCGTTCATCCACGTCATGGTGCGAGCCATAGCCTATGAAAGTTTTCTGAGATTCATGGATAGGGACGGCGGCTTGACCCAGACCCTGCCATTTTCTTGCTGGTGCGACGGCGGCAGGGAACCAATCCCAAATTCAGGCAGCATAGACATATGGTCGTGGTAACTCCTTCAGAAGATCATTTTCACAAGAACGTGTGGGGTAGGATCAGGCCCGACGAGCGACCGTATGTCGGTTACAGATGCCTGAAAAGCAAATCCATAGAGACCGTCTGGCATTTGGTCAATACGCTGGGATATCTCAGCAACCGAAAATCCAGCTGTAATTTTTCATTCGAAAGCCAACTAGGAGTTGGTAACAGGAAACATTTTTACATCCAAGAGACGCTTCCCAAAGATTACAGATTGGTCTTGGCTACGCTCTGGAACGGAGGCATCATGAGGCTCATAACCCAAAATTATGCCTGCAGGCATCCCAATAAATTGCTCAGAGTTCCAATGGTGTTCATCGACGGAAAATATCAAATCAAAATCAAACATTTGCCAGGCATAAAATTGAAACTGGTACTACCCGTATCGAGAAATTTCAAGTCGTCTAGTACACGTACCCAATACTTCTTGCATCTGAACAACGAAAAAAAGATGTATTTTACGACAGGCACGCAGACCGAAGAAGATTACAAACTGTTTTACAAAGTCGTTAAAGAAGATTATTGGGTGCCTAGCAAGCGTCAACAGATGTGCTTTCAGTGCGTGATGCCCATATTGAGACGCTGCGAAGGGATAGAGGCCGAAATGAAAAAGATGAAAGAGATTTACGAAAATAAAATTATAGTCTGCCAGATATAGTTTGAAAGAATTTCATTTGGGCCTTAGAAAAATCCGCTGATATTTTTTACCAACGACCAAACTCAGGTCAGCTAAGATTTCAAGCTAAAAAATACCTATATTGGGGTTCAGCCAGTGGGGGAGACAATTTGGGTTCTTCTATTTAGCTCCGAAATCAATCTCTATTATATCACTTTTTCATCCGAGTCACGTGACCACACCCACTCTTGAAATAAACCAACCAACCAACCTTAAAAAAAAAAAAAAAAAAAAAAAAAAAAAAAAAAAAATATTTTTTTTTTTTTTTTTTTTTTTTTTTCAAGGTTGGTTGGTTGGTTTATTTCAAGTTTGTTGGTTAGTTAGTTTGTTGGTCATGTGACTTTGAAATTTAACCCTTCATACATATATCCACTTTTGAATTTTATAATTTTAAATTTTTACAATATGGGCAGCTACTCTGTACGTCTTTCAGATTTCAAGCGTACCTATAGATTTGTTCAGTCAGCCGATTCTATCAAGGCCTCTTGGATGGCTCAATGGTTTCTTTTAAAATGATGCCATAGACTGGCATTTGGCACGGACTTTTCATTTGTCTTTCTACGCTATTCGTTTTGTCATTAGATCTCGTAAATATTATTTTTACAGTATGGGCTGCTACTGCTAAGCTGGCCCAGCATTTACAATTCAATGGTTACGTTTATAGCCCAGCTCGTTTAAATTTTGCCTGCTAAGCGATACCCCGTTTTCAATTGCCATGTCTTCGTTTTGACCTGTTTCAGATACAGGACTCAGTTTTATCATGGCATCTTGTATAGTCGATCCACGTTTAAACGATACTTTTGAACAGACTACTATAGCTTAGACAAATTTTAAAGTCAGATTTCAAACATCTAATTGCTACGTTTTGTCATAGATACACCCAGCCGGTTTTAATTTTCATGAAGGCCTTTTGGATGGCCAAGCGATCCACATTTAAGATAGACATGTTTCATTTAAAATGAGAAGACACACCTGTTTCAAGTTTATCGAGACTTTTGAAACTTAGCATTTGGGTAAAAACATGAAAAGGCCAGGATGAAATTGAAAAGCTAATATTAATAAATGAAAAGTGATGAACGAGGAAACAAATATATATCAACCAACCAACCAACCAACTAAAAAAAAAAAAAAAAAAAAAAAAAAAAAAAAAAAAAAAAAAATTTTTTTTTTTTTTTTTTTTTTTTTTTTCAAGGTTGGTTGGTTGGTTTCTAAAGTTATATTTCTAAAGTTATATTTCTCAGTTGACTGCTACAGTTATATTTCTAAAGTTATATTTCTCAGTTATTTTCTCAGTTGGCTTCTAAAGCTATATTTCTCAGTTGGCTTCTAAAGCTATATTTCTTTAGCCAATCATTGTAGATGGCGCTGTAGTCTATATATATAGTATATATATATAGTATATCTATTAGGGTGGGTGGGAGTGGAATTTATTTCTTCTACTGTAAGGTCATGCATAAACTAGCTCCTGATGTCTAAACCCATTTCCTTTAAAACAGGATGGGATAGCGATATTTATACATTATTGGCTTTGAAAACAAGACTTTTGTCTGACAAATTACAAAATACTGCAGGTTTTCATGAAATCAGAATAGATCATAGACTTTTATAGAAAAATCTAACTCTCTAGTGTCCATCAATGTACATCTTGCTGAAAACACATTACGAGACAAAGTGACTAGACGACCGTTGCTGGTAAATGTCGAGACACAATGAGGGTGTAGTCACGTTAGCCATATTATATATAGACAATCTTCAAGGGTGGGCGTGGCACCTGAAAAAAAAAAAAAAAAAAAAAAAATTTTTTTTTTTTTTTTTTTTTTTTTTCCTAAGGTTGGTTGGTTGGTTCATTTCAAGTTTGTTGGTTAGTTAGTTTGTTGGTCATGTGACTTTGAAACTTAACCCTTCATACATATATCCACTTTTGAATTTTATAATTTTAAATTTTTACAATATGGGCTGCTACTCTCTACGTCTTTCAGATTTCAAGCGTACCTATAGATTTGTTCAGTAAGCCGATTCTATCAAAGCCTCTTGGATGGCTCAATGGTTTCATTTAAAATGATGCTATAGACTGGCACGGACTTTTTAAGCTTTTCATTTGTCGCTTTGTCATTGTATCTCGTAAATATTATTTTTACAATGCGGGCTGCTACTGCTAAGCATGGCCCAGCATTTACAATTCAATGGTCAAGTTTATGGTCCAGCTCGTTTAAATTTTAAATTTTTCCTGCTAAACGATGCCCCGTTTTCAATTGCCAGGTTTGACCTGTTTCAGATACAGGCAACGTGACTCAGTTTTATCATGACCTCTTGCATAGCTGATCCACGTTTAAACGATACTTTTGAACAGACTACTATAGCTTAGACAAATTTTAAAGGGAAACTGTAAAAGGTTATGGACTCAGTTCAAACATCTAATTGCTACGTTTTGTCATGGAGCCGGTTTTAATTTTCATGAAGGCTTCTTGAATGGCCAAGCGACATATTTAAGATAGACATGATCAAAATTAACATGTTTCATTTAAAATGAGAAGACACACCTGTTTCAATTTTATGTAGGCCACAGCTGAAGCGCGAGACTTTTGAAACTTAGCCTTTCGATAAAAACATGAAAAAATCCAGGATGAAATTGAAAAGCTAATCTTGATAAATGAAAATAAATATATATATATTAACTAACCAACAAACTTGAAAGAAACCAACCAACCAACTGTGAAAAAAAAAAAAAAAAAAAAAAAATTTTTTTTTTTTTTTTTTTTTTTTTTTTTTTTACAGTTGGTTGGTTGATGAAGTTGGTTTCTAAAGTTATATTTCTCAGTTGGCTTCTAAAGCTATATTTCTCAGTTGGCTTCTAAAGCTATATTTCTCAGTTGGTTTCTAAAGCTATATTTCTGAGTTGGCTTCTAAAGCTATATTTCTCAGTTGGCTTCTAAAGCTATATTTCTTTAGCTAATCATTATAGATGGCGCTGTAGTCTATATATATATAGTATATATATAGTATATCTATTAGGGTGGGTGGGAGTGGAATTTATTTCTTCTACTGTACGGTCATGCATAAACTCGCTCCTGATGTCTAAACCCATTTCCTTTAAAATAGGATGAAATGGCGTAATTTATACAATATTGGCTTTGAAAACAAGACTTTTGTCTGACAAATGACAAGATACTGCAGGTTTTCATGAAATCAGAATAGATCATAGGCTTTTATAGAAAAATCTAACGCTCTAGTGTCCATCAATGTACATCTTGTTGAAAACACATTACGAGACATAGTGACTAGACGACCGTTGCTGGCAAACGTCGAGACACAATGAGAGTGTAGTCACGTTAGCCATATTATATATAGATAAGATTATCAACCAACCAACCAACTGTGAAAAAAAAAAAAAAATTTTTTTTTTTTTTTTTTTTTTTTTTTTTTTTTTTTTTTTTTAATGTGACCTTGAAACTTGACTGACTATATTTTCAAGGTCATCTTACTTAGATTAACTTTATATAAGCAGCTTGAATAATTTCAATCCAGCATAATTTTTTTAGATTGCTACATGACGGCTGTTTAATTTTTGGTCTCCAGTTATATCGTATTTGCATGGCTGTTGTCCACTTTGCAAAGGCAAGTTTTAATTTTAGCTAAAGACTATCAGAGGTCTGATAAACATAAAATGAATGCCTGGCTTTGTTGTGCAATGGCATAATCAAATTTGGTAGAAGCGTAAAATCAAACCTGGTAAGTTTCAAATGTCTCAAGAGAAAAGATATAGAATTAAAATTTTAAACTCAGATCTCTTAAATTTAGCTATCGAGTCTGTATATTTTACCAAGATACATATTTATCTTATAGAGAAGCCATATCCCTTAAAAATTAGAATAGGTACAATATTGGTACTCTATCTCTAGCTTAGTCATTAAAATTTTTAAATTTTACAGAAAAAATGTAAATTTTAAACGAAAAAATTAAAATTTTAAACTCAGATCTCTTAAATTTATCTATAGAGGCTGTATATTTTATCAAGATACAAAATTATCTTATAGCTAAGCCATATCCCTTCAAATTAGAATAGGTACAATATTGGTACTCTATCTCATGGTCGTTAGGACCGGTCCGAATGTTCTTTCAAAGATGCGGGTGGGAATCATTTTTATATCGCTGCCGAGCGATTATAAGCTAGTATTGGCTACATTGGCTCTTTGACGAACCAAACTCTTAGATCAGAGATATTTAAGCTGGCTTATCAAGGTCCCAATGGAGTTTATTAGTGGCGCATCCAAATTAAACATTTAACAGAAATAATATTGAATTGGGTGCTGCCCGTGTCCAAAAATTTCAAGTCTTGTGAAGAGCCCACTGAGTACATCTGATCAACGGTAGAACGACGTATTTCGAGCTTGGCAAACAAACCGAACTAAATTATAAGATATTTTGCATCGTGGGAAACGTGCAGGTTGTAGCAAGACTGTTGCGACATACGACAAGCCGAAACTCGAAATCAGCGAGATGAAACTCTTTACGAGACCCTATAATTGAGTATGAAATAAAATATATTTTTTATCTGTATTTAAACATGCAGACATTTCCGCGAAGCGGAAATGTCTGCATGTATAAATACAGATAAAAAATATATTTTATTTCTAATATTTTATTTAATTTATTTTATTATATTCTATAAAACCCATGATATCATTCTGATTTCATGAAAATGTACATCTTACTTAAAATACATTACGAGGCATAGTGACTAGACGACCGTTGCTGGCAAATGTCGAGACACAATGAGGTTATGGTTATGTTAGCCATATTAAATATAGACGAGCTTCAAGGTCACACGAAACAAGCTTGAAGGTCACACACACACACCAAAAAAAAAAAAAAAAAAAAAAAAAAAATTTTTTTTTTTTTTTTTTTTTTTTTTTTCGTGTGACCTTGAAGCTTGTTTTATGTGACCTTGAAACTTGATTGTCTGTATATAAGTATTTATTTGTCCCTTCCTTAATCTGTAGTCCATTTGGTTAATACTATTTTCCTAATTACGTTTCATTTGTTATATTTCATTGGTCATGCTACTCAACGAATGGTTAATACTATTTGCATAATTACATTTGACAGCGTCCATTGCTACATTTGTCGTGACAACTCTCAGCAATATGAATTTCATAGAGACCTCTTGTTAAAATTTTCTCTCTACGCAACAATGTTTATATTAGCCAGTTTAAATTTTTACGCCTGCCGTCCGGTTTCAAGGTTCCTGCTAAGCGATATGTCTTCATTTTGACATGACAAATAAAACCTGTTTCAGATTCACTTGACTCAATTTTATCATAGCCTCTTGCATAGCTGAAGCCAGATTCATGTTACACGATACCTTTGAACGGTCAAAATCGAAAGACTGCCTGATAAATACTATATCTGATAAATTTTATAACTTATTTTTTTACAATATTGGTAGCATTTAAAAAACTGGGCCATCGTCAAGATAAGCTTATCAAATCTGATAAAATTTTATAAGTTATTTTTTTACAATACCAATGTTGGTAGCAACATTTTACGGACCCGACTGAACTTGGCAATTTGTTACAGTTGGTCAGGCAGAATTGAAAAATCTCTTTTGAAAAGTTTTCCTGGCAATTAGAAAATTCAATTTCCAAAAGTGAAACCCCCGTGAATAGGCATGCATCTATCATTTGACCGTGATAAAATATCAAAATTAAAATTATCATTAAAATTTACTAAACCTTTCCAACGAAACCCTAAATCTTTTCCCCAGTTTATTATAACTTTTGTCTTTATTCCATTTCCTTGAAAATTGAAGCTAGATAACGAACTTACATTTTGACTCAAGATAATATTGAGCTTAAAATTTAAAATTAAATATTACTAAACCTTTCCAACGAAACCCTAAAGGTTTTACCAATTTACTTTTAACTTTTGTATTTCTTCCATTCTATTGTATCTTTTAACCCTCCATTGGCTGATAATATTTTACGCCACGCTATGACCTCGATAAAATGTCAACATTAAATTTAACATTAAAATTTACTAAACCTTTCCAACGAAACCCTAAAGGTTTTACCAATTTATTTTTAACTTTTGTATTTCTTCCATTCTATTGTATCTTTTAACCCTCCATTGGCTGATAATATTTTACGCCACGCTATGGTATCGTTTAACGTGACCCTCTATGGTATCTTTTAAGATGACTCACAATAGATTTTGAACGTTTCTCAGCGCTACGGTATCTGTTAACTCGACTCCCTTGCATTGAATTCAATTTAGCTTGTCGCTCAAACGTGGATCAGCTATGCAAGAGGCCATGATAAAATTGAGTCAGGTGCCATGTTAAAACGAAGACATATCGCTTAGCAAGAACCTTGAAAACGAAGACATATCGCTTAGCACGTTAAAATGGAGATAAAATTGAAACGGGCTGAGGGTTATCTGAAACAGGAGCTGGGCCATAAAACTTTAAATGTAATTTTGAAAATAGAAAGATAAAACGCGTGGACTTTGAAAAAATTTCACAGTCAGTTTGAAATGGCCAACTTTGAAAAAAAAAGAAAGGTACGTTAGCAATAGACGAGCCACGCTCAAGGTCACATTAAAAAAAAAAAAAAAAAAAAAAAAAAAAAAAAAATTTTTTTTTTTTTTTTTTTTCATGAGACTGTCGTACTAAACTAAAATGTGGGTTACGTAATTTATTAATCGTCACTTAAAAGCCACTGTGATATATGACTTTCACCCTCATTTATTTTTCTTTTCTTAGAATCCGAGTCTAAATCATTAGAACTTCTCTTATTGTCCACATCATTCAAATCAATGGTATCGTGACTAATTTCAGTATTTTCCAACTCAATAGTATTTTCCAAATCAAAAGGTTCATAAGGTATCTTTGAATCGTTTAACATCCCTTCCAAATAATCGCCAAACTCATCATCGGTTTTTGTTGAAGATTCTACCTCCTTAGTCTTCGTTGAAGGTTTAGCCTCCTTAGCCTTCGTTGAAGGTTGATTATCGATTTCTGTTATGAATCCTATATTAGCTGTTTTAGAAGCCATTAATTTTCTTTCCTGAAATCCGATGAAATCTAAAATACTTCCACTAATACGTAAAATTTTTTGATTATTTTGAGTATAATAGCTGTATCTCGTATTAATTTTTATTTGTAAGATGGCTACAAACGTGTCAGTGAACGTGGGTTCGATCATACTATAAAAGCGATTCGCGACTTCAGTTCCAGTAAATACGCTGGTGTCCAGTATGCATGGTTGAGATCTTAGATCTATTTTATGACCTTTTGCTTTGAATTCGTTTGCACGTTTACCGCATTCATGACAATTCAAAACACCACTACAATCTTGAAAAGAAAATTTAAAATCGTCAGAAATTTGAACTGAGAGATCAGATGTCATCGCACGAGCAATTAAACGTAATGGCTCTGAAGCCATAATATATAAATTCAATTTGGGATTTAGAAGGCCTCTATCCCCATAACGTTTCATAAATTTACAGTATGCAACGACAGCAACTTTAAAATTTGGGCGCTTGGATTCTTCATATTCATAATTCAGCGTCATATAAGGTGGATTCCATAACCGTTTGGCGTCGGTGACATAATCTTGAAAAGTCACGTTATTTTTCAAACGAGCCACCCAATCTTTAGATATAAGATTTAAACAGTCTTTGTGCAAAATATTGTCGATACCCTCAGACAATTGCGGTTTTGCCAAAACCTTTGACACGAGATCTAAATAGCTATCCATGCCCTTATATTATAGTTAAATGAATAATGTTAGAAAATGAGATTTGTCAGCTGCTTATATAGGCGCTAACAATCTATCAAGGTCACAAGGTCACTAAAAAAAAAAAAAAAAAAAAAAAAAAAAAAAAAATCTTTGAAAAAAAAATATTTTTTTTTTTTTTTTTTTTTTTTTTTTTTTTTTTTTTTTTTTTAGTGTGACCTTGAAGCTTGACTCGTGTGACCTTGACGGGTTATATATCTTTCAGATTTCAAGTGTACATATCAATTTGTCGTGACACCTGTTTCAGGATAGAACTCAGCCGGTTTCAATATTCATGAGGGTTTCTTGGATGGCCAAGTGATCCACGTTTAAGACGATCAATATTAACAGGTTTCATTTAAAATGAGAAGACCCTAGCATTTGGATTGAATAATGTTTCAGATACACCTGTTTCAATTTTATAGCATCTGGACAAAACTCGAAAAAGGTCAGGATTAAATTGAAAAGCTAATCTTGATACTAATTTCCTAATTATGTTTCAATTTTCATTTGTCATGCTACTCAACGAATGGTTAATACTATTTTCATAATTACATTTAAATTTTCCAGCGTTCATTGCTACATTTGTCGTGACAACTCTCAGCAATTTAAATTTTATAGAGACCTCTTGCTAAATTTTACGGATTCTCTCTACGCAACAATTGTTTCAGGTTTTGATTAGTTTGTTTCGGGATGCACTCAGCTTGACTCATGAAGGTTTTTTGGATGGACCAAGTTTAAGATCGACACGACGACTGTGCCACGATCAAAATTAACAGGTTTCATTTAAAATGGGAAGATCTAGCATTTGGACACGATTGGATGGAATCCTGTTTCAGATACAGGTTCAAATTTATCATATTTGTCATTACGAGCAATAATAACTAGACAACCGTTGCTGACAAATGTTGAGAGACAATGAGAGTGTGGAGGCAAATAGATAATTATATATAGCCAGTCAAACCAACCAACCAACCAACCTTTGAAAAAAAAAAAAAAAAAAAAAAAATATATATATATATATATATATATTTTTTTTTTTTTTTTTTTTTTTTTCAAGGTTGGTTGGTTGGTTTCTAAAGTTATATTTCTAAAGTTATATTTCTCAGTTGACTGCTACAGTTATATTTCTAAAGTTATATTTCTAAAGTTATATTTCTCAGTTGGCTTCTAAAGCTATATTTCTCAGTTGGCTTCTAAAGCTATATTTCTTTAGCCAATCATTGTAGATGGCGCTGTAGTCTATATATATAGTATATATATAGTATATCTATTAGGGTGGGTGGGAGTGGAATTTATTTCTTCTACTGTAAGGTCATGCATAAACTAGCTCCTGATGTCTAAACCCATTTCCTTTAAAACAGGATGGGATAGCGATATTTATACATTTTTGGCTTTGAAAACAAGACTTTTGTCTGACAAATGACAAGATACTGCAGGTTTTCATGAAATCAGAATAGATCATAGGCTTTTATAGAAAAATCTAACGCTCTAGTGTCCATCAATGTACATCTTGTTGAAAACACATTACGAGACATAGTGACTAGACGACCGTTGCTGGCAAACGTCGAGACACAATGAGAGTGTAGTCACGTTAGCCATATTATATATAGATAAGATTATCAACCAACCAACCAACTGTGAAAAAAAAAAAAAAAAAAAAAAAAAAAAAAAAAAAAAATTTTTTTTTTTTTTTTTTTTTTTTTTTTTTTTTTTTTTCAAGGTTGGTTGGTTGGTTGATATATATATATCTTTTCCTCGTTCATCAAGATTCGCTTTTCAATTGTCATGACCAAACGATTGGTTACTAAAGTTTTTTTGGATCTCTGTCATTGGATCTCGTTAATACTATTTTCATAATTACGTTTAAATTTTTACAATATGAGCTGCTAATCTCTACGCGTTCAGTTTTTCTGGCTCAGCATCTCAATTTAAAAGCTACATTTGTCCCGTTTCAATTTTATCGAGGTTAAATTTTTATGGATAATGTTGGCTGTCCCGTTTGCAGGTCCAATCGATAGGATGGCATAGCTGAAGCCGCTTTAAGCGATTCCGTTGAACGGCTTAGACAATTTTCATTTGTCTACTCATAAAATTTATAAGTTATTTTTTTTACAAATCCAATATTGGTAGGAGATAGATTTAAAAAAAATGGGTCAAACGAGGCTTCCATCGTCAAGATAAGTCATAATGACAAATCTGACATGAGGAAGCCTCGTTTGACCCAAATTTTTTAAATTTTTAATATTTTTAGAGTGATATGTAATTTGGCTGTTTGGACTCATCTATTATATATTCTAGAGTGCCAGGTGTCAGGAGATCTTTCATCATAGAGTCTAGTAGTAGCTGATCTGGCATGGGAGAGCATACTATATTATTAAGATCTTCAGGTACCGCTGGGCTTTGAATAGGCCATTCACTATGAAATCCTGGATTTTCAACAAAAGGCATTGAATGTTCAATAGGTGCAGGCTCTGGATTTGCAATAGGTGTAGGCTCTGGTTCTCTAGTTTCAGGCTCTGTATTTGTTGCAGCGTCCTTGAAGGTGAGCTTACGTTTCTTTAAACGCTTGGGATTCTTTTCGGCCTTACGTTTTACCGATGCAGTTCTCATATCCATTCCAGGTAGATCAGGCCCGTAGGTACGTACGAAGTTGTTTTTAAGGGGATCTGTCAATACTTTCCAGATTTGAGAGTTATATTGTTCTGCATAATTTGTAGTGACCACGGTTATTGTTTTGTCCAACACAACAGGAGGGTTCGTCGGCAAATAGATTTCTGGCAAATCGGTTTCTGGCTCTTGGGATGGTTCTGGCTCTTGGGATGGTTCTGGCTCTGAGATTGGAGCTGTTTGAATATATTCAGAGGGTGGCTCGTCATCATCATCCATATGAAGTATCATAGGTGTTGGCACAGATACCTCATACATCCCGTCTATTTTCGTGATTCTTTCTACCAACGGATTTTTTACCTTGAAACCCAGCTTCAAGCTCTCCTTCACAACATGTAGACTGAAGAAATTCTTTTGGGTCGTAAATAAAATATAGGTAGTGCCAGCAGGTATCTTGTAGCTTGAGCGAGCAATCAATATGAACCTCTCGTAGAAGTGAAGCTTGTCCCCTGAGAAATATCTGCTGTCAGCTCTCACTCGTGTCTCGTTGGGGGGTCTCACATAGAACAGCAATGGTGCGTCCAACGTCTGGATAATATGGGCGCATCCTTGCCCAACGGTTCTCTGTCCAAACGTGAAATGACCTTTCACCAGAAATTGGTTATGGGGACACTTGAAACCAATTCTCATATCAGCGTTGGTTCTGTTGGCTTCGCTGGGGGGTCTTTTGAATCTGTTCATAACAGTGATCCATTTTATGTCTTGAGGTCTCAACGGATAGATTGTCTGGGCCTCTCTGCCTAGTGCTGGAATCGTATTCAGGATCTTGTCCGTCAGAGTACGTTTTTTAAACGAAATATTATGATCAGGTGTCAAATGTAGGCAGAACATATGGATTTTGCCTTCTCCGATCATTGTTTGGAAATGAGGATATTTCTTCAGCTTCTTGACAGAAGTCGAAAGAATATTTGGAAAAGGCTCAGTCATTCCGAAAAGGTTATGAAGAGCGTTAGCCGCTTTAAGTTTCTTCACAGAGCATTGATGCTTATACATGTTAGCAGTTCAAGCTCCGAAGAGAGAATGACTATTCGATCGAATGGCAGAGCTTATATAGTGAAGGCAGGATGTTGCATAACTCATTTTCTACGAAAACAGGATAAGATAAGGCTATTTATAGAATTATTGTCGCTGAACGCGAAAACAGGATATTGCATAACAGGACACAGAAACAGGATGCCGAACACGGAAACAGGATGCGGTAAAGATTTTTATAGACGCTGAAACAAATAAGCATTGCTGGACAATGATAGTGTAGATACTTTAGCATGATATATATATAGGTTTAGTTAGAGTCAATCAACCAATCAACCAACCTTGGAAAAAAAAAAAAAAAAAAAAAAAAAAAAAAAAAAATTTTTTTTTTTTTTTTTTTTTTTTTTTTTCAAGGTTGGTTGATTGGTTGATTGACATTAGCTAACCTATATATATATATCATGCTAAAGTGTCTTTGGTTGATTTTATATTTCTATAATTTTTTTCAAGATACTATTTTTTTGAGACTTTGCCATTTTTCACCAATCTGGAATTTTTTTCAAAGTTTATCATTTCGATTTTATAGTTTTTGATTTCAAAATAATATTTTTTGCCAATCTTGAAATTTTTTTAAGTTGGTTGATAATAGTTTATATATAAATTTATATCTCAGGGACTTCAGTTATAAAAGTATCCATTCAAAATCTTAAGTATCCATTCAAAATCTTAAAGTACAAATCGGTACGCATCCAATATTGGTAATATAATTCTTACAAAAAAAACGGGTCGAACGAAGTGTCAAAGACAGGAATCTGCCATGAGACACTTCGTTCGGCCCGATTTTTTTATAAATCGTTTGGGTTTAAACCCAACTGTAGTATTTTCTAGCCTCTGTATTTATAAGGCTGTAGCATTTTCCATCTCTCAAATTGACGTTCGATTTGACAACGACTATGCCATGCCGTCTTCGAATTCTTGGATCTTCAAAGCCAGCAGTTTTTAATTTAGGCCGTACCACGAAATCTATCTTCGGTGGAGGCTTCCAGGCACGATAAGTTGTTACGTTGGACTCTGGAGATTTTGGTAGCGGGCTTAATAGCCTTGGTACTTTAAAATAAATCATCTCTGACATGGGTATTGAAATTTGAACTGGAACTGGTTTAGATTTAGAAGCTGGAACTGGTCTTGAAGCTGGAACTGGAACTGGAACTTGAACAGATTTAGAAGCTGGAACTGGAACTGGAACAGATTTAGAAGCTGGAACTGGAACTGGAACAGATTTAGAAGCTGGAACTGGAACTGGAACTGGAACTGGAACAGATTTAGAAGCTGGAACTGGAACTGGAACTGGAACTGGAACAGATTTAGAAGCTGGAACTGGAACTGGAACTGGAACAGATTTAGAAGCTGGAACTGGAACTGGAACAGATTTAGAAGCTGGAACTGGAACTGGAACAGATTTAGAAGCTGGAACTGGAACTGGAACTGGAACGCGTTTAGATTTGAAAACTGGAGATGGTCTGGAAACTGGTTTTGGAGTTGGCATGGACATGTCTCGATTATAATTGCATAATAACTCGAGAGAAAGACGAGACGTATTCAAGACATTCCATCCAGGCTTTACGGCATAGTCATAGTCAAATCGCTCGTCGGTCAGAGAGTCGAAAGAAAACATTTCCATTTTGAAAAACAGAGGCTCAGAATGAATAAGCTGAGGCGAGAGGCTCGTATTTATACTCTGGCAAGCGGATGCGTGAGATCTGATAAGCGGTTCTGAGAAACGACATCAGTAATACTATATAAGGCTCGACAGGATGACTTTTTATAGATTAGAGAGGCTTGACGCATCTATAAATAACTTATCACGTCCTGTTTTTGAGGAAACGGTTTACATAATATCCTGCCAACAGATTTGTTCTAGAAGAATTTTATCGGATCATCTTGAAGGCTTCAAGCGACAAACTAATTTTCTAAAAATTTTAACAGATGAGAGATATGACCGTTGCTGGAAAAGATCGAGATAGAATGAGGAGGTGGCAAGTCAGCGATCCTATATATAGAGGATATGATCAACCAACTATGAAAAAAAAAAAAAAAAAAAAAAAAAAATTCTTTGAAAAAAAAAAAAAAAAAAAAAAAAAAATATCTTTGAAAAAAAAAAAAAATTTTTTTTTTTTTTTTTTTTTTTTTTTTTTTTTTCATAGTTGGTTGGTTGATTATATCCTCTATATATAGGATCGCTGACTTGCTACCTCCTCATTGTGTCTCGACATTTGCCAGCAACGGTCGTCTAGTCACTATGCCTAGTTGAAAAATTGAAAATTTTAACAGATGAGAGATATGACCGTTGCTGGCAAAGATCTAGATAGAATGAGGAGGTGGCACGTCAGCGATCCTATATATAGAGAAGATTATCAACCAACCAACCAACTGTGAAAAAAAAAAAAAAAAAAATTATTATTATTATTATTTTTTTTTTTTTTTCATAGTTGGTTGGTTGATTATATCCTCTATATATAGGATCGCTGACTTGCTACCTCCTCATTGTGTCTCGACATTTGCCAGCAACGGTCGTCTAGTCACTATGCCTAGTTGAAAAATTGAAAATTTTAACAGACGAGAGATATGACCGTTGCTGGCAAAGATCTAGATAGAATGAGGAGGTGGCACGTCAGCGATCCTATATATAGAGAAGATTATCAACCAACCAACCAACTGTGAAAAAAAAAAAAAAAAAAAAAAAAATTTTTTTTTTTTTTTTTTTTTTTTTTCACAGTTGGTTGGTTGGTTGAATCCATTCTATATAAATAGCCGACTCTTCTCCAATCAGTCTTCTTCTGTCCCAGTAAATCTATCCATTGTTAGATCCTGCCGGCTTAGAACGATATGCTATCTCTAGCTTAGCCATGGAACGTTTCTAATTTATGTCTGGCAGATTAACAATACGCTATCTTAGCCTGTTTCTAATCTATTCAAACTTTTTACGATGATTAAGTATCGCGAGTCAAATTTATTTTGGCGTACCTTGAATCGCTACCGAAAAAATGGATGGCTCTAATATAGGTATAGGCTACGTGAGCGATTCGTTCAGGATACAATCGAGGAACGTACTGCTAGAGGATAAGACACGCATTTTTGGCTTGAAACAAATCATGGTACCGCTGTCGGAAAAAGTACGGTTTATTAAAGACATTTTACATAAGAGACATCATTGAGTTTGAAATAAAATATTTTTTTATCTGTATTTAAACATGCAGACATTTCCGCGAAGCGGAAATGTCTGCTTGTTTAAATACAGATAAAAAAATATTTTATGTTATTATATTTTATAAAAACCCATGATCTATTCTGATTTCATGAAAACCTGCAACATCTTGTCATTTGTCAGATAAAAGTCTATAAAAATCTTGTTTTCAAAGCCAATATTGTATAAATTACGTTATGCCATTCTATTTTAAAGAAAACGGGTTTCGGTATCACGGAGCTGGTTTATGCATGACCTTACAGTAGAAGAAATAAATTCCACTCCCACCCACCCTAATAGATATACTATATATATACTATATATATAGACTGCAGCGCCATCTACAATGATTGGATAAAAAAATATAACTTTAGAAACCAACTGTGAAATATTTACATATCTAGCTTAACCCTTAAAAATTTTAAATTTTACACAAAAAATTAAAATTTTAAACGAAAAAATTAAATTTATAAACTCAGATCTCTTAAATTTATCTATAGAGCCTGTATATTTTACCAAGATTCATATTTATCTTATAGAGAAGCCATATCCCTTCAAATCGTTACGATATTGGTACTCTATCTCTAGCTTAGCCATTAAAATTTTTAAATTTTACACAAAAAGTTAAAATTTTAAACGAAAATTTTAGACTCAGATCTCTTAAATTTATCTACAGATATTTTATCAAGATACATAATTATCTTATAGAGAAGCCATATCCCTTGAAAATTACAAATTCAAAATATTTTACAGATACTGTTGTTGGCAGACGTCGAGACAAAATGAGATGTGGGTACGCTAGCCATTCTATATATAGGACGCACGAAAAAAACTAATGTTCAATAAATGAGGTTAGTTCCGTTAAGTTATAGATTCTGCTCCGTCCTTGAAGATGTGTTCAAGGTCACACGAAAAAAAAAAAAAAAAAAAAAAAAATTTTTTTTTTTTTTTTTTTTTTTTTTTTTTTTTTTTTTTTTTTCAAGGTCGTTGGATTTCTTGTGGGCGTGGCTTCATCCCATCTATATATATATATAGAGAGAGATAAACTCGCTTACGTATCCAAACCGTCATTGTCCAGTCATGTCTCTGTTGGCTTAGTTATTTTTATCTATACATTTAAAGTGATACCATTTTGTCTCGTTTTCCAGAGTCTTAAATTTAATTTCTACAATATTGGCTTATTATAATTTATACGTTTAAATAGTCTTCATGCTATCCTGATAATCTCTTCGATACTAGCTTAAATAGATTTTTTTATAAATTTAATATCAAAGTCTCAAATTAAACCCGTCCAATATTGGCACTATATCTATCGCAAAAAAATGGGTCGAACGAGGTGTCAAAGACAGAAATTCTGCCATGAGACACCTCGTTCGACCCATTTTTTTACTCTCATTTTAAAGATCAACATAAGCTCTCTATGGATTGCTCATTAGATAACCTACTGATGGTCATCTTCAACGGTCCGGTCATTTGAGATTTGTATAATTCATAATCCTCATACTCAAGCTCAAAAAATTTCCTCACCTGTAGTTGGTATGCGGCAAGGAAGTCTTCGAACTTGGTACGGGACCTTTCGACAAATCGAACACCTATGGCTTTCACGAAGCTGAGCTTCATGTTAGCCTGGTATTTCACCATGGCCGAACCATCGAACATCTTATCAAATTCCTGTTCGCCCATGAACCCTTTCAAATGCTGTTTGGCTTCGCTAATCGAGAAGATTCTCGTCTTAGCGAGCCATTTAGGTAAATCGATTTTAGGGTCCATTACGTCTCGGACGGTGAGGCCTGCATATTTTTCGGCAAATTTTAGATCTAGAGGGTGCCTCGAATAAATAGCCAGGTCCTCAGCCCGGACAAACAGGGTGCCATCAGTGGCCATTAGGCATTTAAAGGCAACGCCATAAGCATAATTTTTTACATGAAAAAACATGACTGACAGAGAGCTAATGTATCTAAGCAGCTAGTAGAGAGATCGACTAGCAATTGAAGAGCTCTCGCTGGACACTCGTATATATACCCGGTCTTATCAACAGGATCTGATAGTAAATTTCTACGAACCGCTTATCAAGAGGAAAGGCTTGCATAATATCCTGTCTCTTGAGCAATTTTTATCGATCTGATTATAACCGGGCTTCCTGCATCCTGAGGAAAGGCTTACATAATATCCTGTCAACACTTCTCGAAAAATCTTTTTATAGAGATCTGATTGTAATTTTAATCGAAGCCGCTTATCAAGCATCCTGTCAATAGTTTCTCGAAAATCTTTTTATAGAGATCAGATCATAATAACTGGCTTGGCTACACTTAACCTTTAAAAATTTTTAATTTTACATAAAAAATGTAAATTTTAAATGAAAAAATTAAATTTTTAAACTCAGATCCCTTAAATTTAGCTATTGAATCTATATATTTTACCAAGATTCATATTTATCTTATAGCTAAGCCATATCCCTTGAAAATTACAATCGGTACGCTTTCAGTGTTGGCTTGGCTACACTTAGTCTTTAAAAATTTTAAATTTTACACAAAAAATGTAAATTTTAAACGAAAAAATTAAATTTTTAAACTCAGATCCCTTAAATTTAGCTATCGATATTTTACCAAGATTCATATTTATCTTATAGCTAAGCCATATCCCTTGAAAATTACAATCGGTACGCATTCAATGTTGGCTTGGCTACACTTAGTCTTTAAAAATTTTAAATTTTACATAAAAAATGTAAATTTTAAATGAAAAAAATTAAATTTTAAAATTCAGATTCCTTAAATTTAGCTATCGAGTCTGTATATTTTACCAAGTTTCATATTTATCTTATAGTCTTCCATATCCCTTGAAAAATTAGAGATCAGATTATAATGACCGCCACACTTAGTCTTTAAAAATTTTAAATTTTACACAGTAAATTTTAAATGAAACAATTAAATTTTTAAATTTAGATACCTTAAATTTGTCTATAGATATTTTACCAAGATACAAAATTATCTTATAGCTAAGCCATATCCCTTGAAAATTACAAGTTCAAATCGGTACGCATCCAATGTTGGCACTCTATCTATCGCAAAAAAATGGGCCGAGCGAAGCCTCAATGACTTATGTCATGAGAGGCTTCGCTCGACCCATTTTTTTGCACCTCGTCCTGATCTTAAGACGAGGATTTATAAAAGTAGGGCTTGTTTCCCACCAAAACTTTTATTTTTTTGGGGAAATACCCTAGCTCCAAGTCTCCGTACCTCTCTCCGAAGACATAGCTATCCATCGGTACAGATTGCAGGTAAGAGTCCATAGATATTTTCAAATCAGATATAAAACTCTCCATGGTAGCATTGGAAGAGCTAATGGATGCTATCTTGATACGTATGGGCCTTCTGATGTTGAAAGTACATTCTATCGGCGACAGAATCTCGATAGGCCCCTGAAATAAGGATTGAAATTCGCCTGGATGCATATCCAACAGCGTGTTGGCATCTTCCAATCCAAAAATACGTGTCTTGGCTAGAGACGGAGGCAGGCTCAAGCCCTCGGGAGCGATGTCAGTCACTGTAAGATGGCATAAGTTTAAAACGCCAGAAGAATTTTGATAGCCCATGGTACGAGCTACGTCTGAACCTTTGATAAAAATGTCACCGTCAAAAGTCAAAAAACAAGTAAATTTCACGTTTAACTCTTCAGCTAAAATTTGAAATATCATTTTGGAGCTTTTAGAATATCAAGCAGTCAGAATGAAATGTCTCGTCCAGCAGCCTGTATTTATACTAGCAGCAATCTCTATTTCTATCTAAATTTCTTATCGACATCCTCTGACGCACATCCTCTTACGCACGTCCTGTAGATTATGCAAGATCCCGCTCAAACGACAAATTAATTCTAAAAATAAGTTTATCGAGGATTACATAATATCCTGTCAACAGCTAGAAGAATTTTATCAGAAGGTCACGTTTTCTAAGAAAGCTTGCTAAAATTAGGTCGCGAATCGGGTATATATACGAGCTGCCTCTAAGAGCCTGCATCATTTTGACTTCTGTTGCATTAAGTCATGCTATTCACAATTGAACATCCACAGCTTGATGCTAAAATCCTATTCGTAGTCTCTGCGGATGGACTTTTGTTCGTCAGGGCCTCTGATGTGGCCAAGCTGATGGGTAAGGGTAGCGCATACGTAAAAAAAACTACCAAGCTAAAGGTGAGGGACCTCGTTTACAAAAGGTTCAGGATACCTGTCTCTTTAGCTAATACCTGGGTGTATCCAATAGAAGAGATTCATTTCGGAGATGCGCTGTCGACCATGGGTTTTGAGGCCATGATGAAATCTGCTAAGATTGACATCTTAGATCCTATAGTGCCAACTGCATGCATCCATAAAGCAGTCAGAATTCGGATCGTGAGGAATTCTGATGTATTCATAGATGAATTCTTAAAGGATTTCATAGAAAGAACCCTGCTGTTCTATGATGGAGACCACGATGATGACCCTCGCCTACACGAAGATAGATTTGAGACTATTTCTTGGACAGACACCCCTCCGTCCAAAATCAAAGTCTTCGTGGGGAATCGATCTCGCTGGTATAAACTGATGCCTTAGAGATTTAAATTGGAGGGGGCAAAAAAATGGGCCGAACGAAGCGTCTCATGGCAGATTTCTGTCGTTGACGCTTCGTTCGGCCCATTTTTTTGCGACGGTAGTAAGCCAATATTGGATGGGTACAAATTGAGACTTTGAATGGGGTCTCTGAGATAGATAATATTAATATTTCAATATTGAAACGATACTAATGCCTTTGAATCTGAGATAGCTAATGTCTTTGACTCTGAGATAGAAATTTACAATATTGAATAAGGACATTTTTTAAATGAATGCCGTACCAATATTGAATATATTTTTTAACGATTCGATAAACAAATAATATATTTAAATGAAATATTTATATAGTCAATCTGAAGGCAGGATATTGCATAACTCATTTTCTACGAAAACAGGATGAGATAAGGCTTTTTATAGAATAATTTATCGCTGGATATTGCATAACTCATTTGCAACGGACACGGAACCAGGATACTGAACACGGAAACAGGATGCAGTAAAGATATTTATAGACGCTGAAACAAATAAGTATTGCTGGACAATGATAGTGTATATACTTTAGCATGATATATGTGTTAAAAGAGTTAATCAACTAATCAACCAACCTTGAAAAAAAAAAAAAAAAAAAAAAAAAAAAAAAAAAAATTTTTTTTTTTTTTTTTTTTTTTTTCAAGGTTGGTTGATTGGTTGATTGACTCGAATTCATTCTTTATAAATAGCTGTACTCAAACCTTCATTCCTTCATTCTGTCTGAATCTCTTCTAGCATCAACCTTCTACTAAAACGCTCCTAACATTAAGATACTTTAGCATGATTGGTTGATTGGTTAATGTCTTTAAATCTGAGATAGAAATTTACAATATTGAATAAGGGCATTTTTTAAATGAATGCTGTACCAATATTGAATATATTTTTTTAACGATTCGATAAACAAATAATATATTTTTAACTATTCGATAAACAAATAATATATATATTTTAACGATTCGATAAACAAATAAAATATTTAAATAATAAATATTTTATTATTAAAATAAAATATTTAAATAATAAATATTTTATTATTAAAATAAAATATTTAAATAATATATTTAAATTCTAAATATTTATTATTCGAACCGAACGTGAACAATTCTGGCGGGGTGGAGTTGCTCGAAGAATAAATCTGGCGACTGTACATGTTGAAGCGCGTCACGAGTCGCATGACGCGCTTTACGTATTACGCTGTAACTTCTACATTTTAACGAAAATCAATTTAATATTTTGGCATTATAATCTTAAAAGTATAAGCTATCAAAAAATACAATAAAATTTTTTTTCATTTTTCGAAAATTTTACTGTGTTGTTCCCCCTTAATGAACTATGATTAACCCAGTTAAAACTCTTAATCGATTCCCACCCCTAGTTTTTATAGAAATGTGAACTAAAAAGCACAAAATATCTATCTTTAGTATTAAAATGCAGGGTAAGAGAAAATCGTGTGAGTGACACACCATAATATTTACATACATTTAAATCTTTAATTAAAATAATTTAGAATTAAACAAAAAACATTTTTTAAAAATCTCCCCTGACTGGGCTCGAACGCTAGACCATTAGGTTCGCAGCGCGGAGCTTTACCTCACAGCCACAGCGTTCACGTAGGGAAAGTCTTTTTTTTACAATATAGATTTTTTGTTTACTCCCAGAGTGGTTACAAACATACAAGCTTACAAATATGCATACAAACATACATACAGGTGAAGCTAATAAAAGCGTGTTAAAAAAGGTTAAATTTTAAAACTTTTTCCTCTCTTTATACTTAAAAGAGAAATTTAAAATTAAGTGTCTGGATTTAAAATCTTAAATGTGTCCTTGGGAATCCAGACCTGCCTTCATAAATCTAGAAAATGCGTTTTCTTTTCTTTTTTTTTTTTTTTTTTGAAACAGTACCCTGCTTTTTTTTAAACCTGGGGGAACGATGAAATAACAATACCTGCATTGTTATATTTTTGTTTTTCCTGTTATTTTCCTATAACATTAATCAGTATTATATGATACTGAATGATGCAATGATTTATGATCGCACAAGAGTTCTGAAATCGTTACTTTCTAGACTTTTTAATATTTTTAAAAATATCTTGACTATGAAAATTTTTTTTAAACTGTTAAAAAACAGCTATTTTTATTTAAGCTTCTTTATCTGGCGCCTCTGTAGATTTTGTGCCCCTAAGCGGTCGCCTAGATTAGCCTAATTGTAAATCCGGCTCTGCTATTAATTTATATAAATACATAGATTACATATGCATCATCATTTCTTTACTAAAAATTAACCTCTGTTATAAAATATTTTACAAGTTCTCTCTTTTCATTGGAAATAAAAATGGACCTTTTAATATTGCAAATAACACTATACACATTATATAAGAGAATCATACTACAAATATATGCATATTTACAGTGCCTGATTATCCAAAAGGCTCAGGAAACACAAGCTTCCCCTCTAAAATTTAAGAGGGGCCCCCATAAGGATTAAAAATATGGTCTTGAATTTTTTGTTTCATATTTTTACACTGAGAGTGAATTTTTTCTGGGTAAGGTTACCTAAAACAAGACAAAACGCTCACTATTTCGGGAAAAATCTATTATTTAACCTCAAAAAACTGAATGTTCTTAATTAAAAAGTTGTATCATTTTAATGTTCTGTGTAGAAACCACCCAGATGTATGGGGAAAAATAATAATAAACACACACTATTTTTTGGTCTATATATAGCATTTTTATATTACAATATGTAACAGGAAAACAAGATTTTCCAAAATGAAAGGGGGCCCCGAAATTATGCTGAGCTTCCCCTAGCTTCATAGCTTTATCGGGCCCTGCATATTCATATATCTAAAGATTTGATTTTCTTAAAATATACTGTAAATGAGAAAATTTGATTAATATTTTTATTTTAGATAAAGTGGATTGGAAGGTTGATTTTTATACCAACTATGTAAAAAATTCCAGAGCCAGGAATCGAGCCCGGACCTTCCGCTTAACATGCAGTTGCTCCACCACTGAACTACCCAGTCTGATAATAAACTCGGCACTTCTCGCATTATGTGTTTATTAGAGTTTTTTCATTTTTCATATCGAATACTTTGTATAAAAGCATCAAATTGATAAAAATTACGTAGAAAATTGGTTTTAAATTAA
Organism: Salticus scenicus; assembly: GCA_963930645.1. NCBI lineage: Eukaryota > Metazoa > Arthropoda > Arachnida > Araneae > Salticidae > Salticus > Salticus scenicus. The sequence goes on from OZ005660.1 coordinate 28,531,362, forward strand.
ATTATGTATATTTTTCTATTCTTCATATAATGTTTCTTATTACTATTTCGAATTACATTATTAAAAAAAAAAAAAAAAAAAAAAGAAGAAAAAAAAGAAGAAGAAGAAGAAGATATTTCATTTTAAAATTGAAATATCTTAAAAAAAGCAGTTTATTTATATTATTTTATATATTTTCTAGTTATATTCATGCCTCCCAAAATTAACTATGCATTATCATCAGTAAATTTCAAAGAAAATAAATACGAATTAATTTAAATTCTATATATTCAGCTATACACATTATATATTTTATCTATACAATAATAATAATAATAATAATAATAATAATAATAACAAAAATAATAATAAATAAAATAAAGTGAAAAATATATAAACATTTTTCTGACAAATAGTTGAGATACTTTGTTTAAAATTAAGTTAGAATTTTATTGGATGTAATATATATATATATATATATATATATATATATATATATATATATATATATATATATGTGTGTATTATAAAATGAGCAAATGAGAGGAAATATTTATCATTAACTAGCAGGCTTCGCCCGCTTCGCTGGACCCTATTTTTAAATGAATCACTATAATTACTGAATTCTCAAAATTGCATTAATTTTTATCACGTGGAAAAAAAAAAGCGAAACAAAATCTGATTAGGAAAAATGTCGCACCGGGTTCTCACTGCCTTCGGAAAAAATTCCCAAAATGCTCTAACTCTTATTTCTGTTATTTTCCCCCTTCGCCCCCCTCCCGTCTATCCTAATAATTTTACAAATTCGAAAATATCCGCAATCGATTTGTAAATATCAAAACCCTCTATGCACCAGTTTTGAACGATCTATCTCTATTTTTATTTTTTTGCCCCACCACTCTCCCCCCTTCCCAATAATTTTAAAAATTCGAAAATATCCGCAATCGATTTGTAAGTATCGAAAACCTCTATGTACCAAATTTGAATGATCTAACACTATTTTATTTTTTTTGCCCCTCCGCCCTCTCCCTCCCGTCCCTCCTAATTTCGAAAATATCCCCATTCGACTTGCAGGCCTCTAAAACCAATCTGTACCAATTTTGAACGGCCTAACTGCATTTCTATTTGTTTTTGCCCATAGCTCCCCCTTACCGCCCCTCCTAATAATTTTACAAATTCAAAAATATCCGCATTCGATTTTAAGTATTGAAAACCATTTGTGTACCAATTTTGAACGATCTAACTCTATTTTTATTTTTTTGCCCCCCCCCTCCCCCCTTCTCGCCTCTCCTAATAACGTTACACTTTCGAAAATATCCCCATTCGACTCGCAGGCCTCTAAAACCAGTCTGTACCAATTTTGAATGTCCTAACTGTATTTCTACTTGTTTTTGCCCATAGCCCCCCCCCCTTACCGCTCCACCCCCCTTCCCGAACCTCCTAATAATTTTACAAATTCGAAAATATCCGCAATCGATTTGTATCGAAAACCTCTATATACCAAATTTGAACGATCTAACTCTATTTTTATTTTTTTTGCCCCCCCCTCTCCCCTCCCCCCTTCTCTCTCCTCCTAATAACTTTACACTTTCGAAAATATCCCCATTCGACTTGCAGGCTATTGAAACCTATCTGTACCAATTTTGAAATGCCTAACTGTATTTCTAATTGTTTTTGCGCCTGCTGCCCCTCCCCCCTGCTGCCCCACCTGGGAGCTGAATTTTTAAAACTCCAGAAATTTATTTTTAGATATTTGTATTAGCTATATTTTATAGCAAAAATTTCACGTATATCTGTTTTTTTTTTTGTTTGAGATATCTAGAAGTATGCGAAATCGCGTTTTACGCATGTGAAATCCCGTTTTGCACCCCCCGCCCCCCCCCCCCCCTTGGGGACCGAATTTCGAATATTCCAGAAATTGGTTTTTAGACATTTATATTAGCTATATTTTAAAGCAAAAATTTTACGGATATCTGTTTTTTTGTTTGAGGTATGAAGGATTTTTTGAATTCACGTTTTGCCCCCCCCCCCCTTGGGGGAGCGAATTTTTTAATTTTTTTTTTTTTTTTTCCTAAACCATCCCTGACCTATAAGGAAAAAAACAAAAAAAGAATGATCGAAATCGGTCAAGCCGTTTACGATTTTATAAAGGACATACAGACAAACATTCATTTTTATATACATAGATAGATAAACATTATGAGAAGTAGGACTGGGTTTAAATAGATGTAAAATCAAATATCGATTTAACGCTAATAACGTTTATTCGACTTAAATATTTCATCTTCCGTGAAATATCGATGCAGAAACATGAAAAAACGCGAACATCTGATGCCACGATAAACCGATTCAGCAATGCTGGAATAATGCCAGATAGCTATTCATTCAATGGGATATCGGTTTAGTATGGGAGATCGGTTAATCCTAAGCTCGATCCGTACGAAGTGGATCTAGACAGAGGGATGGGAATCTTTGCGATTTTGCGCGCGCGAGGAGTGTTCATGTTTACGATTTTGCTCTTGTTAGTTATTGCTTTGCTTTTGCTCGATTCTTTCTTAACAATTTTATGTTCATCTTGACTCCTTTTAAAGATTTGATTGTTTGATTGACGAGATAATTTTTTATTTTTTTTTATTTATCGCATTACTTGAAATATTTAATTCGCTGTTGTGTGTTTAAAGACAAAGGAGTCTTCAATGCTCAAATGATGGATTTATTTTCTATTTTTGTGTTTACAATATGCGCCCAGAGGTGTCACATGTTTCCAGAAAATACGTATGGATGTAATTCAAGTGTAAGATGGTCTCTCTAATTTGCATTTCTCAAACTTTTAGCCAGTTGGTGTAACGTTAATAGCAAAAAGTTTTATTTATTGATTTTTTGATTTAATGTAAACACTTGCAGGCTAAAAAATCTTCCAAGATACAATAATTTCAAGTGAGTCAAATCTATTTATCTCTATTTTTTAAAGATCAATTTATTTATTTATTATTATTATTATTGTTATTCATATATTTTGAATAATGTAATTGTAAAGGCTGGCATCCAATTAAAAGAAAAGTTGCAAATAATTATTATTAATTTTGTTCAAATTCAATGTTCAAATTAACCTGTAATATTTCTCAGTTATATTGCAACAGCTTTTATTTTTCATTCTGTATTATGTATTTTTAATTATTCCATTTAATATATATAGATATTATTCTCTATTAATAAAAGTATTTTATATCTAAATTATGCATTTACGTTTTCTATTGTACTCGGTGTTGAAGTTTTATTCCAATGACACTGTCATTTAAGAAAATAATTGTAAATAGAATAAAGTTCCAACGCATTCTGATTATTTTAAGGGAGGACTGGCTTTATCTCGACCCCCTCCCAACCCCCCCCCCCCCGCCCCAGAATCTTTACTTAAAAATTGCACTTTTATATAATTAGTTAATAATAAACATTACGTAATGGGCAAAGATTTAGGTACTGAAATTGCTCTGTAAAACATCAGGTTGAAAAAACTAAAAAGAATTTGTAATTATTTTATTAAAAGATAGCTAAAGGATTATATATATTGTTGGGTACTCGGGGGTTCGTAAGTTGTCCGAGAATGAGAGGCGAAACTTCTAAAAAATTCAGGAGTTTTATTTACAGAAAGTTCCAGAAGAATACAGGCTTATACACTGAGTATCAGCTTCAATTCAATCAGCAAACACAGCTTAATTAGCAGCTGTCAACTGTAAATCCACAGTTCAAACCGTATAGCAATATCTCATAAAGCAAGACTCATTCAAAGTTTTTTACAGAAAGTTCCGGAATAATACAAGACTATAAACTGAGTATCAGCTTCAATTCACCAATAAACACAGCTTAATAAACAACTGTCAACAGCAAAACCGCAGTACAAACTGTATAGCAATAGCACAGAAAACAAGACTCACTCAAAGAGGCTTAGAACTCCTTCAATTGCAATGCAAGCATTCGCGAAACTGACTGACTCTGATCTGATCTCAGACTGAACTGAACTGACTTGCCTTGCAAGAAAGCTCTCCTTATATACGGTTTCATCAAACCCAGACTTTTCGAGAAAACTCTAGAAAGTGGTCAACCAATCAACTTACAGCTTCCATATTTGGTGTATCCCTAATAAAGATTTTCTCGCCAAGTTCGCCAAAAAATCGCCAAGGTGAAAAAAATCGCCAAATTTGGCGCCTAATCCATTACCTGCTTTATTGAAGCTTTTTAATGCGTTTTTAAGGAAAAAATAGGCTATTTTAATGCTAAAACGACTAGAAATACACAAAATTAGCATTTTATCAACTAACTAAGCCTCTTTGAAAGAATTTACGCAAAAATAAACACAATTATTTACAATTTTGTAACAATATATACGTGCACAAATTAAAGCAAGAAAAAGTAAGACTGTCAACGTTAAAAAAACTAATAAGAAAGAAAAAAGCTCTGGGACTAATGCTGTCTGATGATCGAAAGTCAATTTCTCCAAACAATTCTCAAATTTCCTCAAGTCAAGGCGATTTTTTTTTAATGCCTGCATGCTACTAATTATATTTATTTAATTTTATTACTTTATAATTTGTATATATTTCATGATTTTAAAATTTTGTAAATATTGATAATTACCGAATCTGCTTCAAGGTGATGCTTTTCAATTCACTAAGAAATTTTATTCTTAAATAAATGAATAATTTAGTTTGACTCATCAACAAATAAGCATGTAAGTTATATATATATATATATAATGTTATATTATTGAAATTTTTAAGACGGTTTTGACATTTCTTTAACCCGTTCAATACCTAACCTAATACTGTTTTATTAAGTAAATATCAGTCGAGTCATGATCTTAGTCTTATTCTGTTTATAAAAAAGTAAATTGATGATAAAAATTAGCAACCAAACCACAAAAAAAAAAAAAAAAAAAAAAAAAAAAATGAAAAGTGTGGATGTGTGCTTCAATAATTTTGTTGCCAACTGTACTATATTTCAATATTGATTTTTCAAATAATATCGTAAAGCATATGCATATAAAATGTTACAAATAGCTTATATTGGTCATAAAAAAATATAAGAAATTACTACAGAGCTGGCATTTAAAAATGTAATAAGAACAAAACTTTAGATAAACACCATAAAATGCAAGAACTCACAATAATTGTTTTGGGTCGTATCTTCTTTCGAACTGAAACAACTGTTGTGAGTTCTTACATTTTATGGTGTTTATTCAAAGTTTTGTACTTATAACTTAAATTGATGTTCAGTTTCTGCTTTTCATCAGTCAGCATCAGATTGACAACAGAATAACTTTTTCATGAAATTGTAATTTTATGTCAGTATATTCCTCTTAAAAATGTTTATGCAAAATCTACAATTGTTTTGCATTGTTAATTAGACATCGCATATTTGATTACGATGTTCTGTTGTTAATGTTTCATATTAGTTCTTCTTCCTGTTTACAACTCACTATACAGGCAGCAAATATTAAACATATTTTTCCAAAGTTACAACTTTGCTAAACAGTGATGTGTCACATTTAATCATCTAGAATGTATATAAAAGAAATAAAATATTACACTATAGTTCTAGCAATGAAAAAATTTATTACTTTTTATTTCTGTTTACATTCACCTTGTGGTATCATCTTTATATATGACTTCATTTAAAGACCATTATTGCTTCTTGCTATACTGGTTGATGTATAGTTCCCAAATCTTCTGGTATTAAAAAAACTCTTTTTATAAGTAGTTACCTTAATCTTATGTAACTAAAAAAAATTAACCCGTTAGTAGTCGCTAGTTGGTCGATTCGCCGCCCATCCCTTCAATGTTTATTCAACAGCCACCAAAAATTTTTAGAAGAGGCATTTGATATACCGTAATTTCGTGTATATAACCCACGGGTAATCTATAAATAAAACCTGAGTTTGTATGTCCTGCGGGCTATCATCCGGTGCGAGGTATCTGTCGCAGAGAAGGAGAAAATCAACACCAGTCTGGATTATTAACGTATAATGACGATGAAATTGAGGACAGTGAAAAGGAACTTGATGAGGAGTATAATAAGGATGACGAAGACGAACTGTCCCAAACATTTTAATTCTGATACGGAAGAATCCGATTTCGATGGATTTGAAGGAATTTTGTAAATAAATTTATTATTAATCTATAATTTTCTTATAAATCGAATAAAGGTGTTAATTGTTAGAAGTTACTCCAGTTTTCAGTAATTTATATGTAGAGAAAGATTAATACTAAGTTATGATTATTTTCTTTTTCGTTATAGGTAAGTAAATTTATTTGTTTATTACTTATATCTAGTTGTATATTTCTTTATTATTTGTATCTTTTCCTACTTATTATGAAAATAATAGCAATTAATATTGAAATTATAAACAGCGATTGCCGACCAGGTGATTTTAGAAATGCAAGTATCGTCTAGTGCGGGGTATCTTTCGATTATAATTATTTTTAAATAATTTTTTTACGCTGCGGGTTATCTTTCGCCACGGGTTATATACGCGAAATTACGGTACATAGTCGACGATTATTCGAGTCAATTCTCCTTTTATGTATATCAAATGCCCCTTCTAAAAATTTTTTGTGGCTGTTGAATAAACATTGAAGGGATGGACGGCGAATCGACCAACTAGCGACTACTGACGGGTTGAGTCATTAAATTGAAAAAAAAAAAAAAAAAAAAAAGATAAAGAAATAGTGTTATTGAAAAACTTGAATATTTGGTAGCAATGTAAATGGGAGGTGCCTGTTTCAAACCTAGATAATATTCGCCAGCGTGGCAGTTTTTTTTTTTTTTTTTTTTTTTGTGATTTATTCAACAGTGTGAATATAATCTAGGGCCCCTAGAAAGACCCTGACAGAAAGCACTCTACCCAAGTCTATGCTCCTTGCACAAACATTTGAACTTAACAACCCCTCCCCAACACTACACTATCATTAATATTAAAATCTTGTACAATATTGATATTACAAATATCAGTATTGGTTGTAAGCCAAAATCTCTTGCAAAAAAAAAAAAAAAAAAAAAAAAAAAAAAAAAAATGTCACTTTTCCCTTATACTCCAAATATATTGAATGATATTCTACGCATACTTGAGCAGCCTTATAATTATATATATATATATATATATTTTTTTTTTTTTTACTTTCCGAACACTATAGTGAGGAAAGTATTGTAATCATGTGCAAATCCGAATTTGAGATTTTGATGTTTCTATACGTCTTGGGGTCCCCTGAGTCCCTTTACAAAATTTTTACGATGATGTATGTATGTGTGTATGTATGTGTGTGTGTATGTATGTGTGTGTGTATGTATGTGTGTATGTATATGTGTGTGAGTGAACACGCTAGCGTCTAAACGCTTTGCTCGAATGAGCTGAAAGTTGGTACGTATGATGTAAGTCACCGTAGCACGAACCCTATTGATTTTGTTGAATCTAGCACTTATAGTTTCTTTACAGGGACACCAAGAAAAGTTCTTTATCATTATGCCCTATGGGGCCAAATTTTTAAAGAAACTGAGCAAGAAATTTATACACATGTTATAGGTCACAGTTTCATGAGCTTTATAGATTTTGGTGAATTTAGCACTTACAGTTTTTTTACAGGGACACAAAGAAAAATTCTTTATCATTTATGGCCTATGGGACTAAATTTTAAAAAATGCGATAGCGTCTAAACGCCTCATTCAATACAGCTGAAAATTTATATGAATATTATAAGTTCCTGTTGCAGTAACCATAAGCATTTTAATGAATCTTGCATTTATAGATTTTTACAGGGACACAACGAAAAATTCTTTATCATTATATTCTATGGGCTCAAAGTTCAATAGCGTTAAATTAAACATCGTGTTCTATATGGAGAAAAATACTCAAACACCGTATTATAATTTTCTCTCTTTTATTTATTTAACAACTTCTCTTACTTTACATTATCTACAAAACCGTTAATTACTCAATGTTCGGAACGTCGAGTGGAGTCACTCCAGATTTTTTTTTCTTTTTGTTAGTTTGATCATCAAAAGAACAAATAATTCAAGGTTTAGGTATGTCTCTTTCTTTAAGAAATAGTTTTGAGAAACAAAGTCGACTTTTGTAACATCCATGAGTAAACAATGAATCTATTTATATAATTTGCAAGAGAGGTGACGATTCCGGTTCGTACTCATCTACATAGCAAGTTGCGACCTATTTTTCATATTTTAGTTAATTTTTAAAAATCTAAATGTCCGATCGATAAGTTGCTTAGTTCGACGGATTCAGAAAAATCATACCTTTCATTTGGTACCTTATTTGTAAGGACGTTTTCATGAGAATTTTTAAAATTAATTAAAGTATGAAAATAATAGCCTGGTAATAAATTCGAAATCTGCGGAAGTGCTCGTATTTATAGGAAGAGGGGCCGAATTTAGTTCAACCAATAGGATTGCGGGAAAGATGGAGAGAGTGGCCAATAGGAATTTATTAAAGTTAGCTGTGTAAACAGTAGAAAATTTAAGAAAATGTGGACTGAATATAAAATTTCCAACAGTCAGACAAATAGGGAATAGCGAAATCCCAATTTACAAGGTTTTTAAAATTTTTATAAATATGAAAAGCTTCAAAGAAATCGAGTTCATGATCCTATTGGTTGAACTAAATTCGGCCCCTCTCCTATAAATACGAGCACTTCCGCAGATTCAGAATCCTTTTTGCACTTAAGGCTGCCGAAACAGCTGTATGCATTTCCAATATTTTTCTTTGGCGTTTCTGACGTAGTAATTATTCGGCTTTTTTAATATACTTCAATTTTAGATTTTTTTTTTTTTTTTGTTTAAATAGTCTACTTTTGGCACGGATGAATCGCGCTTGGCATGAAAGCTAATTCATTGATAATCCTGGGTAATAATTTAAAATTTTTATGGTGAAATAGATGGGACATTTTTTGCCAAGGACTCTACTTTTGTGAAAGTCACTTTAAGCCAAGTTAGTGCATCAAAAATATAAATAAATTATAAAATATTGAAAAACAGAAAAGAAAAAAAGGAAAGGAAAGGAAAAAGAAAAGAAACAAACAAACAAAAAAAATAATAATAATTGTCTAAATAAAAATTCAAAAGTCGACAAGGGGAGCTATATTAAGGCTGTACTATGATCAGATTTACGCATTTAATTATTTATTTTTCTATATACCAACTACTATTAACTAACTCAACTACTATTATAACCACAAAAAAATAATTCTCTCATGTGGTAGATGTAGCCGATCATAGCATATTGTAATATTATATTTGGCGTGAAACTGTTGTCATTTTATAGTTGATCGAATAAATCAAATAAACGTAGAAAATAACGTGAAAGAAAATATTATGTACACCATAGTGTTATTCATATGTAACTGGGATTTAAATATAAAATTGCTACTTCAATTTTTTCAATACTGTCCGTTTCGAAATTGTCATCTCATCACTGTCAAACTGTCACTGTCACTAATCGCAACTGTCACCCAAATGAAGGCCCACTGGTAAGCTATTGTCACAGACAATAGGGACAGTCACCTGAGAGTCTGCGAATGAGTGGGTAGCTGCCGAAGGCAGCGAGCACAGGAAGCGGACTTTTGAGCAATTTCATGATTAAAAAAAATATTTTTGTTTATAAAACGAATATAGGAAAGAGTTTCCTTTAAATATAGTGACCAGTGAAGCTGGCAAAGGATTCGTTGATTCACTACCTTAATTGATTTCACATTCCGTCATTTTTGACGGGGTTATATACTAGTTTAATATAATCATAATTAATTATTTTATTATTACCCCTTTTTTGAAAGTATGCATGTCGCAACATAGATCAAATCTTAGTTCTTGACATTTTCAATTTCTACTATCCAAATCAGATTGACAATATTTTTTATGAAATTGTGGTTATTGGTGTTCTTGAATATGCTTACAAAGATTTACAATTATTAAAAATTTTCACTGCACACATCACACACTCAACTGCATTTTATTATTATTATTATTATTATTAGTATTATTATTGTGAAGAGGGGGAAAAGTAAACATATTTTAAGTTTTCCTGAATTTCCTTTGTACAAGAAAATCACCTTGCACTGCAAAATATAGGAAATAAATATCGTTCAAGTTCCTTCAAAACATGCTTTAAATCATCTACCGTATTTTAGTGAAGATAAGCTTCGGGCTATCTTAAAAAAAAAAAAAAAAGATTTTTGGGGACTTCGGCTTATCTACCAGTGCCGGCTATCTAATGGTAATGCTAAATTTCGTCGTCCATACTTCCTGGAACAGACGATATCCCCAGAAAACGGAAGTTTAGTATTCGAGTTTCTCGAGCATTAATTCACTCTTATCTCTTATTTTCACGCTCTTATTTATTAACTAATAATCTCTTATTTTGATTAATTTGCATATACGTCTGGAGTTCGCCATCTTGCTCCCTTGTTTTTGATTTTTTTTTGCATCGTATTTGTATACTGGCTTTGTTTTAATTTTTTCTTTATACAGTGTCTTTTAAAATAATTTATTACTTTTATTTATAGTTAATTATTTTTACGACTTTGTATATATGCTCGGATTCCCCCATCTTCTTCCCTTGTTTCTCATATTTGTTGCATTACGTCTGCATACAGGTATAGTTAGATTTTATTTTCTTTATACCAAATTATTTTTTAAATAATTTATTATTTTCATTTTTAATTAATAATTTACTAGCTGGAACCCGTCGAATTCGACGGTCACTTTATTGACCGAAATGTTTCAAAAATCGTCGCATCATTATTTAAATGTATTTCATCTAATATAATTTACGACATTTCTCTTAAAAAACAGAAATTCGGAAAAACGCTTATAGATAGAAATGAACCTTAAATTTGTATGAGTTTATATCTTTAACTCGATTTTGTTTGAATTTCTATTTTTAAACAAAAGCATCGCGAAAAAAATAATGAACTGTAACAAAAAAAGTACCTCGAATCGAACGAAACTCTGCACTGTACCCCGGTGCCTGCGGCAGCGCATACGCCGGCCACTAATAACATAAAAAAAATTCCCAAAAATTAACCTGGAACCGAACGAACCCGTCCGGTATTGCCCGGGCCCACGATACCTTAAATGAACCTTAAATTTGTATGAGTTTATATCTTTAACTCGACTTTGTTTGAATTTCTGTTTTTAAATGAAAGCACCACGAAAAAAATAATCAGCTGTAACAAAAAAATTACCCCGAACCGAACGAAACTCTGCCTTGTGACCCCGGTGCCGGCAGCAGCGCATACACGGGCCGCTAATAACATGAAAAATTTCCCAAAAATTAACCTGGAACCGAACGAACCCGCCCGGCGTTGCCCGGGTCCATGATAATAACCTTAAATGAACCTTAAATTTGTATGATTTTATATCTTTAATTCGATTTTGTTTGAATTTCTATTTTTAAATAAAAGCATCCCGAAAAAAATAATCAGATGTAACAAAAAAATTACCGCGAACCGAACGAAACTCTGCCTTGTGGCCCCGGTGCTTGAGGCAGCGCTTACGCAGGCCGCTAATAATATAAGAAAATCCCCCAAAATTAACCTGGAATTGAACGAACCCGCTCGCTGTGACACGGGCCCATGATAATAACCTTAAATTCGTATGATTTCATACCTTTAACTCCATTTTGTTTGAATTTCTATTTTTAAATGAAAGCATCGCGAAAACAACAATCATCGTTAACAAAAAAATTACCTCAAACCGAACGGAGTTTGGGCTCTTGACCCCGGTGCCAGCGGCAGCGTATATGCGCGCCGCTAACATGAAAAAATTCTCAAAAATGAACCTTGAACCGAACGAACGTCTGACTTGTGTTTCCACTGCCTACGGCTTCGGCGCCGTACAGCAGGCGTGCTACGCACGCGCTGCAAAATACACTTTCCTCCACCAGGGGGAGTAGTATGTTGTATGCGAACATCACCAATCGGCTTGAATTTTCAAGACCTTTCAAATAAGGTATCACGCGGTGGTGTCAACTGCAAAATCCTTTAGTTGCACTTTCCGCCACCAGGGGGCGCAGTGTTATGTACGAACATCATCAACGATCAGGAAAATCAAGACCTTTAAAATGAGGTGCTACATGTGGTCTAGAACGGATTTCCCCCTCAAACTAATTTCCCCCTTTCCCCTCCCCCAAATTTATCCCCCCCCCCTTTTCCCTCCTTTAAAATCGAAAATTCCAAATTCTCAGAAAGTGACTTTTTAGTATTCGTGTCCAGTCCCTCCATGTACAATTGTTACCTGACCTACAATAAGTTTGAAGAAAATCGTTAGAGCCATATTTGAAATATGAATTTACAGTCCCACTTCCGGTATTACAATTTTCACCAAAATTTAAACATTCATCTGTACACCAGACCTGTTTCAATTTTGAAGTTTCGTGGTTCTATCTTTATTAGTCTCGGAAATATAATAGTCAGAAGATTCCCCCCCCCCCCCCCCACACACTGACCAATTGCAAAAACCACTTTTTTGGACTCAGGAGACCTTAAAACATGTAAATCAGGTGAAATCTCGATATCGAATTTTTGGACCGAATACAGTAGTTCCATTACCTAAGACAGTCGGGTAATGAAGGTAACAGTATTTATGTAACAAGTTATAAAATATGCATTTTATTCAATTACGCATTATTATTAATAATCGCGTAATTATTATTTATATATATGTAAACAATAAATAGAGCTTAAATTCTAATTAATAATAATTTATAAAACCATTTCAGAAAAAAAAATCTGGAGTGACTCCATTCGACATTTCAAACATTTCGCGATTAACGGTTGTTCGAATTAATTTGAATAAAAGAAGTCGTTAATAAGACAAAAGTGAAAATCATAATAGGTCTTTTGAGTGTCCCCCCCCCCCCCCCCATACGCATGATTTGAGTTTTAAAATATTTAAACACATGATGTTTAAGTTTTAAACAATTTAAAATTACTACAGCGAACTTAAAATAACTTGAACCCACAGACTGCAATATATAAAAATTCAACTATGAAATATCAGTAAAAAATCTACAACTCTTACGCTCCAGTAAATCTGTACGGTTTTAACGATAATAGCCTTTAATATAAGTATCAATTTAAATTTTAATCGAATGCAGAATTCAAACGCTAACGCCCATCGAACATTTAGAGTCCTTAAGTCATAATCATGAAGAATCTTCTTTCAGTTTTTCTGTAAAACAACTATACCTTACGCACTCATCAAAATACATAGAAATCATACGATGGTGGCCTAAACTTACCTATCAATTTTCAATTGGATAAGGCGTTTAGGTCTATTACACTTTAAATAATAATCTGAATCCATAGGCCATCATGACAAAGGAATATTCTTTGTGTCCCCGTAAAAAAACTATACCTATTAAATCTGAAATTATCTACAGTTCGTGCGACGCTATTCCATAACATTCAAAACAACTTTTAGATCAATCAAATAAGACATGCCATTTACATATTGCGCATTTTAAATCATTTGAGCCCATAGACTGTAATGATAAAGAATTTTTCTTTATGTCAATGTAAAATAATTATAAGTGTTAGACTCACCAAAATGTATACAGTTCGTGGTAGGAAAATCATTAATATATATATATACCAGCTTTCAGCTCAATCGATCAAAGCGTTTAAACTGTATCGTCTTCACTCACGTAAAATTAACAAAAATTATCTAAGTACCCCTCAAAACGTATAGATACACCAAAATTTCAAAGTCGAATTTTTAGATTACAAGACTTTCTTAACATATGTATGTTAGGAGAGTCAAAATGAAAGGGAAAAAAAAAATGCTATTATATACTCATTAAATAAATTTCAACTGTGACTGTTGCTAAATACGTTTCACTATTTGACATTACCTAAAACATACTATTTTATTTATTTATTTATTTTTTAGTTCCCCATCACACTGGTATGGAGAACTTGGGTAATCGTGAAGATTTTCGACCTCGGTTTTTTTTACTTTTTTACACGTTTCCAGGTGTGAGGAATCCGTAAATGAAAAAATTTGTATGGTGTCCGTCTGTAGGGTGTCTGTTAGTTTGTTAGTCCGTTAGTGTGTTAGTCCGTTAGTGTGTTATTCCGTTAGTCTGTGTACGCGATTTCTCCTGAACAAATTGTCGCAGAGAGGTCAAATCAATTTTAAAATATTACTTTCGACACTGGCAAGAACCCTATTTATTTGCAACATTCGAATTAAAAAACTTCGTAAGTTATTTGAAATTAACGATTTTCTTAACATGGGAGAATAGGGCAAAATTTCACTTCAACTTGCATTAAATAAAAAATTTTTGTTGTAAAAATGTCAGACCAGTTTTTAAATATCAGTTTTGATGCCGGAATGAACATCAGTTACTATAAACATGCTACTTCAAAAATTTCGCAAGTTATTGGATATTTACGAATTTCTTAACATGGCAGAATAGGACAAATTTTCACATAAACGTCAATTTTGAGGGATATTTTCATCGTAAGGATATCAGACTACTTTAGAAATATTATTTAAGATACTGGCATGATTATTATTGACTATGAATTTTCCAATATAAAAATTTCGTAAGTTATTAGAATTTTACGAATTTCTTATCATAACAGAATAGGGCAAAATTTTACACAAACGTCAATCATGAGGAATATTTTCATCATAAAGATGTCAGACCACTTTTGAAATATTATATAGGATACTGACATGAATACCATAGAGTATGAATTTTCCAATTAAAAAAAATTCGTAAGTTATTTGGAATTTACGATTTACTTAAAATGGCAGAATAAGGCAAAATCGAGCATAAACGTCCATTTTGAGGATCATAAATATATCAGACAATTTCAAAATAACATTTATGATACTTGTATGAACGTGATTGACTACAAATAGTGTAATAGGAAAATTTCGTAAGTTATTCGAAATTTAAAATTTTGTCAACATAGCAAAATGGGGCGATATTTCATATAAATATGCATTTTTGGGATTGTTGTATTGGAAATAGTAGCATGGAAATAAACTACGTAATTGATCCCAATAAAATAAATTAATAGATTAGAATAAGATAAATATATCGAACTGAAGGGTAGGTAGCCTATTAGGCGAGGATTTCGTTCTGTCACTTTGTCAAGAATTCAAATTCATTTCTCTTAACGTGAATGTAATACGTCCTGTACAAGAAATTTATGAGAACATACATATGATGGGGAAATGAGCAGAGTCCACCTATGCCAACTAGTTTTCAGATGAATTTTGACATTGCAATATGAATGAATTTGCAAATAAATATTGTTCCCTATTTACACTTTTTAAATGGTACAATACACATAAAACAAATAAATTAATCGAATATGAAATTACTCTTCTCCACAATGTCATTTTTAAAATTTAAAAACAGATTCTCAATTATAATATTCATGCGAATGTAATCAAGCAAAACCATGTTTATTGCGAATTAAATCGAAGATAGTAATCATTCGAATAAACAAAAACGAAAGTTTATTGTTCACTAATCCCGACAGAAACTCCCTCTCAGCAGAGTGAATCGGTGAAATTAGCTGGATTTCCCCCCCCATGCTCGAATTCCAGTGCAGCTTGGATAAAAGCTACCAGGAAACCACTCCATAATGTAATCATTAAAAAAAAAAAATCTAAACGAGCATTAATCGAAAGAGCGTATATAAACATGTTTTTTGACGCATAAATTAATTGTCTTTGTTATTTTGTTTTCCAGATATAAATTCTGAAAGTTCCCTAATAATCGGTGCTACCACGCCTAAATCGATAAAAACCACGCCTAACTGAAATAATGAATGAAATCCAAAGCGAGCAATAATCGAAAGAGCATGAACAAACGTGTTGATTGAGGCACAAAATCAGTTTTCTATTTTAGCTTTAAGATATATTCTGTCGAAATATAATGTTTAAAAATTCGCTAATGTAGAATCTACAAATTGATAAAAGTCATTTGCTAACAAGTTTTTTAGGGACTGCCCCTACTTCTTTCTCGTTACTACATTTGTACCTTAACCCATTTTATCCCATTGTCCTATTTAAAGGACAGCTGAAAAATAGCATATAGAAATCAGAATTTGCTTGGTGCGAATATTTTGTCAGCTGGAATATATAATGGTAAATATGAGCTTCTGTTAACATGTTATGTGTCTCACCTCCTCCTCCATCTGGAATCTTTGTTTTATCATTGCATTAGGGGGCGTGGTTTATCTTCTCTTTGTGGTTGAAAATTCTTCTGGAGAATTATCGTGTAAATAAGACAGTATTATACAGATAAAGCAAAACTTTATAATCGGAAAACACTTTTCACTATTGAAGATATAAGAAGATTGAAAACATATAAGTGCAAATTTCATCCTCTTTATTTCAATGTCCTGCGTATAAGGTGGATAAAATTTCTTGTACATAATATAATTTTTTTTCAAATTTTGTTGCATTTAGTTTATTTAGGTTTAATTAACTTTAAAAAATGTAATTTTTCTCAAATTTGAGCAAAATAAATTAATTGGGATAAAATGGGTTAACTTAACTATTTATATATTTCTGGAGAACACGCTTACGCGGGCGAACAGTTTAACTGTTGAAAATCCCGTTAGATTATGCCTTCTCGAATGAACATAATATAATTTACATCTATTATTACTCTATTCGAATGGTTTCCTGGTTAGAGCATAAAATAAATATTGTACCTTTAAAAAATTTATTGCCTGCCTGTATTAACAAATAGTCTTTAGGCTGCAAGATCTTACATATCACAATAATAAAGTGATAGAACCAATGTTAATCAAATTTATATTTTCATTTCATATTTTAAAGTATAATTACTATTAAATTTTCAGAATAAAAGCTTTAACTTTGTGAAATGGTGTAATATCTTAAATGTGGAAATTGTCGAAGTAACTGTCAAAATTTTGTGTTTTTTTTCCCCGTTAACATCAGCCCCCATTTTTTAAAATGGCGGCCAAACGCCCAAAATACAAAAGTGGCACCTAAATTTCATTCCTAACATTTCAAGAATGAATTACAAACATAATAAAAATTTAAGGAAAATAATAATATTATAGTTTTAAAAAATTAAAGAACACGCTTTTATAGAAATGTGAACTAAAAAGCACAAAATATCTATCTTATTATCAAAATGCAGGATAAGAGAAAATCGTGTAAGTGACACACCATATTTACATACATTTAAATCTTTAATTAAAATAATTTAGAATTAAACAAAAACCATTTTTAAAAAATATCCCCTGACTGGGTTCGAACGCTAGACCTTTAGGTTCGTAGCGCGAAGCTTTACCTCTCAGCCGCAACGTTCACGTAGGGAAAGTCTTTTTTTTTTTTTTTCACAATATAGATTTTTTGTTTGTTCCCAGAGCGGTTACAAACATACATTGATACATACAAACATACATACAGGTGAAGCTAATAAAAGCGTGTTAAAAACATATTTAACATTGGAAGCTTTTTATTGTAAGGTCCTAAAAAGCATAAAATAAAAATTTATTGTTGTAAAGACATTTTATAAAGAATGAAAGTTTTAACAGTAAGAAAATTTTAGAGAAAAATATAGATATTTCACTTTTGCAAGAGATGAAAATTTTTAAATATTCAAAATATTTTAAAAAGCAATTTTGTAGATTTTTGTATAATTATTTGTTGAGCCATAAATTTCAAAGGTCTCGAAAGCTTTTTAAATATTTTGAATTTTTAAAAATTTTCATCTCTTGCAAAAGTAAAATATCTATGTTTTTCTCTAAAATTTTCTTATTAGTTAAAGCTTTCCTTCTTTACAGAATGTCTTTGCCACAATAAATTTTTATTTTATGGTTTTTAGGACTTCACAATTAAAAATCTTCTAATGTTAAAAAAAAAAAAAAAAAAAATGTTTTTTTTACTTAAATTTTGACTTTTGCGCTTTTTAGTTATAAAAAAAGCTACTTAAAAAAACTAATCAAAATTTTTTAGGATACTGTGTAACCAACTAAAGGTTTTCTTTTGCCAATTAACATTTTTTCCTTTTGTAATCTGAAAAAAAAAAAAAAAAAAAAAAAATCATCCTTCGAGGATCGAACCCTTGACCACCACGTTATCAACATGACGCTATAACTAAAAGTTAAAGAACAGTCAAGAAAAGTCATAGAACATGCTAGAAAAATCTTACAAATAACAAAAAGAAAAAAAATTCTTGAATGCTTTTAAAAATATTTTGAAAATTTAAAAATTTTCATCTCTTACAAAATTGAAATATCTATATTTTTCTTTAAAATTTTCTTATTGTTGAGACTTTTATTTTTTATAGTATGTTTCGGCAAGAATAAAATGTTTTTTTATGTTTTTAAGGCTTCACAATAAAAAGCTTCCAGCATTTTGTTCTTATTAGTTACTAAAAAGAAGCGTCTTAAAAAAATCTAATCAAAATTTCTTAGGATATTGTGTAGATCAGTAAAGGTTTTCTTTTGATAAATGACATCATTTCAATTTATCTGCAAAAAAGAAACTCCTCTTCCTTCGAGGACCGAACCCACCACCATCGCGTTATCAACCTGACGCTCTAACGAACTGAGGCAACGAGCGACATAAAAATTTGTTTACATTTACTTTAAACATGAGGCGTCATGTTTTTTAGCGTGACACGAAGACAAAATCCAATTTCAATAAAATCTTCTACAAAAAAGTCCCCTCGAGAAACGCACGGATTTCGGTCTTATTACGGGTAAAAATGTTCAACAACACAACTCAGAGAAAGAGCAAGGACACACGCTGTAAATGCTTTAATTCAGTTTATAAACAGTATCACCACTCGCTACCCGTGGGCGCGTGCGATATGTTTAAACGAACTATTAAATTAAATCAGAACTGATTACTCTTCGGATCTTCGGATGGAATGGTTGGGAGGCACCTGTGACAGCGTCACGCATCCTCCAGTACCTAGATGTGGAAGCTAACGGAGTGAGGGTCCCGAACAACAATTCACTGCAATGGAGAAAGGGGGGGGGGAACATAAAAGGCACAACAAAAACAATAACAGATAATTTTAGAGCTTATGGAAAGAGGAAACACAATAATAAAAATGAGTAGGAAGGTTAAGTACAGCATTACACATCTAGGAGAAAGTTTAGGGATAGTAAGAATATTTTTTAATTTTCAGAGAGCAAGTTTTTTAATTTTTTTGGTATTTTAAAACACAATTTTTAATTTTTTTTTTTTTTTTTTATTAACACAAGGACAAAAATAACATATACAGGACAACACAAGGACGAGGACAGGATATAATCTCCGAAGAGAAGTCATTGCCCGAGGGCGATAGAAAGATGAAAAGATAAAGAAGTTAACAAATAAAAAGATTAAAGGTGGGAGTTTAGACTGAGGCCCGCTCTGGGTCTGCGTCTATTCAGAGGAGCATTATGGTCATATGTTGCTAGTGTGTTTAAAGCAGCGTTATCTATTGATTCAAGAGCCAAATGGAATTGTATATTTAAGTATTGAATGAAGTCATTAAGTTTAGGAGTTTCAATTTCTTTGTAGATGTGAAAATTTCTAACGTACCAAGGCATATCAAGAATTTGCCGAATAGTTGAATTTTGAGCCCTAATGAGTAACTTGATATGCGATTTGGCAGCATATGACCATACCATACAAGCATAAGTTAGAATGGGTCGTAAGTAGGAAGTGTACAAGAGCAATTTATTTTTAAAGTTTAATTTGCTATTCCGAGCTAAGAGGGGAAGTAATTTACTTTTAGCTGCACGGAATTTATTACGCGTGGTGATAATGTGTTGTTGAAAAGTGAGAGATTGGTCTAGAATAACACCAAGGTATTTACAGTGATTTGACCATGGTAGGGGGGTGGCGCCGAGGCTAATTTGGAATTTATCACGTTTATCAGATGTCATAGCATTTCTTCCACGTGAAAAAAGAATAGCTTCAGTTTTGGTAGTATTAAATGCTATTCTCCATTTATAAAACCAATGAACCAAAATTTTGAGGTGACGGGAAATTGCCGAAATAGCATAACGCCTGTTGACGCTCGAAGCGAAAATACAGGTATCGTCTGCAAAAATAGCCAATGAGGTGTGAGGGTATCTAGGTATATCATTAATATAAAGATTAAATAATTTAGGACTGATTTTGGAGCCTTGAGGAACGCCGAAATGGGCAAAAAAGTTCCGTGAAAGAGTGTCTTTCACCTTCACGTGGAAGTTCCTGTCAAGTAGGTAACTATGAATTAACTTAATAAGGGCGGGTGGAAAGTTATAATTAATAAGTTTAAAAATTAAGCCAGAGGTCCAAACTTTGTCAAATGCCTTTTCAATGTCAAGAAAAACTGCCGCAGTATATTGCTTCCGAATTTTGCCGGTGGTAATGTGCTCAACTAATCTGTAGACCTGGTGTGGGGCTGAAAGGCCATTGCAGAATCCAAATTGTTCGGGGATCATAATATTATTTTCTGCAATATGAAAATCTATCTGTTGAGCAATAAAGGCTTCGAATAATTTACTAAGTACATTCAGAAGGGAAATTGGGCGGTAACTCGAAGCCCTATCAGGGGGTTTGGCAGGTTTTAGTATCGGAGCAATGACTGCAGTTTTCCAATAGAAGGGAAAATAATTGAATTTAAAAATATTATTGAATAGGTGGGTGATTTTTGGAATATAAGTGAATGGTAGATTCTTGAGGGCGTCATTAGTGATTCCGCTGATGCCTGGGGCTTTTTTGTTTTTAAGTTTTTTGATTTCGCGGATGACATCAGCGTGGGTTACCAAAAAATCAGAAGGAGGAATGGGGTTATTCAAGAATCTGCTAACAGTAGAATTGACTTCTCTCTCAGTTTCAGCACTATCAATAGGATTACCTTGGAATTGTGTCTCGAGGTTTATGGCAATAGCATTAGCCTTCTCCTCGTTAGTGTACGCATAGTTCTGGGAATTTGGAATAAGGATAGGAGGCATTGGTTCAAAGGAGCTCTTAAATCTCCTGGCCGCTTTCCAGATGGAGTTATCCTCTGGAGACAGGGATTCGAGGAATTCTTTCCAACTGTCATTGCGTTTTTTATAAAGATAATCTTTAAGATCCTGCTGAGCTCGATTGAGAATAATTTTATCTTGAATTCTATGCGTACGTTGCCAAGTTTTCCTGGCTCTATTTTTATTAGTAGTAAGAATGCGGACTTGCGGGTCTAATTTAAAAAATTCGTTAGCAGGTTTGGAAGTAGTAGCATAGTCAATAGCACTCTTAATATCATTAGTGATGGTGTTAACCAGGAGATCTATGTCATTAGTGCTATTGATGGTTGGAAGGGAGGGTGGAATATCGTTAATAAAATTAGTGAATTGAGTCCAATTTGTACGAGAAATAATTTTGGGGGGAATCAGGGGGAGACGAATTTGAATATTAATTTTAATTGGATTATGATCAGAACTCAATTCAGCCAAGGAAATAATACTTTTATCAAAGTTAAACCCATTAAAAAGTCCAAAATCAATAGTGCTACTACTTAAGCCAGTGTGATGTGTAGGGGAGTCCGGAAAAAGGATGTCCGCATAATCAAAAAGAAGGATGTTGTCATGGATTGCTCTACCATAAGCGTTTGAGGCATTACAATTCCAAGAGGGATGGTGGGCATTAAAGTCACCAAGGAGAATGGTGTTCGCGTCATATCTGAGTAAAGTTATTAAATCAGATCTAACATCAACTGCGCTCTCATTACAAGGAACATAAACTGAGAAAAAGTCAAGGGGGGGGAACCTGGAATCATGAGAGTAATGCCAGTGGCATTGACAATGTTCAGAGTGGGGATAGTTACCTGGTGAAAATTTAGATTATTTTTAATGCAAATAGCAGTGCCTCGGATGGACAGTGGGCTAATGGGGTTAATATAATCATTTCGAATAACAATGTAATTTGGAATTTTAAGGGTCATACCAGGTCGTAATTTTGTTTCTTGCAGTAGAATAATATCAGGAGCATGCTCTTGTACAAATTCCCTAAGCTCTAAAATTTTACCCTGAATACCATTGCAATTCCAAGCGACACAGGACAAACAACCGCGAGCATCCATTAAGGAGCCGAAAACGCCTGGGTTAGTACATTAATTTTAGCTGTGAGATCCTGGCAACTTCTAAGTTTGTAAAGAATGTTTTTGTATTTATTTATTAATTCTGTAAAACTGTTAACATTAAATTCTTGGGCTATTTCTGTTAAAACATTATTGAGTTCTGAAAGGGGATCAGCACTATTTGATGAGGTTGAGGGGGTAGAATTTGGAATAAGTGGGGGTGGGGCAGTAGGGTTGGATGGGTTAAGTGCACTGGCGAAAGAGAAACTGGGATTGTACGGAGTGGAACTAAAGGTGGGAGGCTGTTTTTTGTTGCCATTTGGAAATTTGTCGCAACCTCTGTAGCTGGCTGCGTGTGCACCCTGACAATTGCAACATTTCACATTCTGGACCTTTTTTCCCTCAGGACAATCCCGAGTCTCGTGATCGCCCGCGCACTTAACGCAACGGGCAGACATTTTGCAATTTTGTGACGAGTGATGGAAATATTGGCATTTATAACATTGAACAGTGCGGGTGGGCCGGAGATAGTCTTCAACGCGAATAGTGTAAAATAATAATTTATCTAGTTTAAAAATTTCGCGACTTTCAGGGATATTTTGTAAGTGAATTTGGAATAGGGGCATGGGTAATTGGGTTTTAAAGCTTGTTAACTGGTTTACTTTTAGGACCTGAAAGCCGTTTTCAGTAAGAGCATTATGTATTTCGTCTTTATCCGTAGCTGAGTCGAGGCCTCTAATGACCACACGGAGGGGCATTGTCGTGCGATCCGGAAATAAAAAGTGCTGGATATTGTGCTGATCTAGTTGTGCAATTAAAGTTTTATAGTCTTGTTCACTATCCGGATAAAGACGAGTGAATTTACCCGCCGGTGTCGCTCGGAATTTGCATTGGTCACTGTGAAGTTTTTTAAGTACATTAGTCATATTATTTTCAGATAAAATAGTAATAAATCTGGTTTTTGGCATATTTATTCTCTTATTCTGTTTTTGATCATTGGCCCCTTTAAGGGGGTTGGCTTTAATTAGAGGGGATGGTCCGCCCAGGGAAGTTTCCTTAAGGGGGGCGAACCGGTTGGTCGTAGATGGGTACATTGCCATTCTGGCAACTTTAAGGGATGGATGGTATTCATTTATGGTGGTGGGGTGACTGATTTTAGGCCTTTTAGAATTATTAGTTACAAGTTTGAAGTCATTTTCGTTAGGGATTGCAGCGAATTGAAATTTGGGTCCACTCACCCCATTTTCTGCAGTGGCTGGAACATTTGAACTCGCTTCTTCCATAGTATCATCCTTCATTTCAGTTTCGTTGTCAATTGGTCTTATTTCAGGGTAATTTGGTTGTACTGACTTTATTTCTATATAACTGCATTCACGAACTGGCTTTTTCATGAAATAAGGTGGTGCAGCAGTTTCAAGATAAATGTCTGTGGTTTGGAAGAAGTCATAAACATCTTGTGTCCAATTTACTATAATATTTGGTTTTGGTCTCAAAGAACTTGAAGATGTGGACTTGTTCGCCATATTATCGGCGAAAAAAGCACTGAAAAGTGCTGTTGAGGTAGCAAGAGAAGAGTTTATAGCGAAAAACGCTTAAAGAGGCGAAAAGCCTCTAAAATAGCAAATAACTGCTAAAACCGCCGCCAGATGGCGACACTAGAGAGCTAAAAAAAAGAGCGACTGCTCTCAAGTCGAGTCGAGTCTCACTGATTTGCATCACTTGCTAAAATTTAAACCTGAAAACCTAAACAGGTTTAACGGTGTTGGTAAAGTAATTTCTTTTATAGGATTTTCATTTAAGAATTCTAGTTTCCTAAACTTTGAGATTCATAATTTACAAACCATCATAAAACTACTTATATTTTTAATGCAGGGATGGAACACGGGCGCAGTATTCATACCACTATCAATGTAAGAAAATTTTCTACTTCTTAAATCAACGATATTATAGGTAGTAAAATTTCTTAAACAGATTCCGGTATGAAATCTACGCCCGTGTTCCATCCCTGTTAATGAAATATCATGCATGAATAACAAAATTAATATGTATTAAATAAAGTTCATGTACAGGGTGGCTATTAAGTATCCGGAAAAAGTATTTGATAATAAACAATTAGTGAAATGGCAAACGAATTTAAAGCTTCTATTTTTGCAACAAAAAATGTCTAATAATTATTTTTTACTATGAGTTTTCGAAATGACGGTCATCGCCTTTGATGCAAACTGCTATCTTCTTCGGAAGTGAGGTGCTGGTGCGCAGCAAGTAGTTTGGATCTAAATCACTCCATATTTTGCTCAGGACTTTCTTAAGTTTATCAAATGCATGATTTTCTGTGTTCGCAATTGATCTTCTAAGAACCAACACACTGAAAAATCCATTTTATACAAATCAGAGCTGTTAGAAGAAAAACAGATTTTTGATCAGATACCTTTTCACTTTGACGTCGATTAAAGCAAACATTGATTTGAATCGATGGGGCAGAGCACAAACTGGGTGAAACGTCTAAGCCGGGTGATTTTGTTTCCACGGAAGTACAGTTTTCTCTAAAACAACTTTTGATAAACTTTTCCATTATTTTTTACGTTTTCTTCGGGAAAAAAAAAAAAAAAAAAAAAAAAAAAAAACAGTTGCGTCTTCCCATTGTTGCTAATCTCAGCCCAAACATCAAACAGTTTAATAAAAAAGCACCACAAAACTGGCGTTGAAAAATTACTTACAAACTTTGAATAAACACCATAAAATGCAATAAACTCGCAACAATTGTTTCGGGTCGAAAAAACACACGACCCTTCACCAGACGAATAAAGTAAGCACGAGTGCTGCAGTCAAAGCGGCAACATGTTAAGTGAGTGTTCTTTAAGTTATTATTATTTTTTTCAGCTATTAATGAAGAAGTAATGAGAAATGGCTTAAGCAGTGCAAAGATAGGACCAAATAACTATGTGATAATCAAATTAGCTGGCAAGAAAAGCTTCAAATTTTATGTAGCTTTAATTATATCACAAGAGTCTTATAATGAATTTACTGTAAAATTCATGCAGAAATGCTTTAATGACACTTTTATTTTCCCCGAAAAGGATGATATATCAAAAGTATATTTAAGTGATGTTGTTGAAGTCCTGAAGCAACCTACTATGAATAAAAGAGAACAATATGTCTTTAGTGAAAATTTGGCACAGATAACTTAAAATGAAAAGTGTTCAAATTAATAATTGCAGAAACTGTTTCTTTTATATGTTTTATAATAAAGCATTTTACACGAGCAATCAGTGTAATTAATTTAATATACAAAAGCAATATGTACACATTCATAAAATGTTTAAATTGTAGAAATACATCATAAGGGTGTATTCTCCGTTACATGTATGTATCCTCCGTTCACGTTACAAAAAAAAGTTAAAAAATAATCAAAAAGAATGTGTCCAACTATATGGGGGTAGAAACAAGTATAAAAAGAGCAAAATAAATTAATTAAAAAAAAATTTGAAGATTTTATTTTATTTTATTTTATTTTATTTTTAATTCTAATTTTGAAAACCTACGTTTTCTGTAGAATGACCCATATGCAGCATAGAATTTTTTGGTGATCGGAAACATAAAAGAATATATAGACCAGCTAACTATGCTAGTTTATCCGTAATGGTATTAAGTTTATTTAATCATGAGAACATATAGTTGAATATTACTCTACAACTATTCTGGTGTGAAAAAGAAGGTGGGGCCTATTACCATTACGGATAAACTAGCATAGTTCGCAGGTCTAAATATAGAAGTTGGAAAATTGAGTTTTTCTTTGTAAGGCCAACCCAAGGCATCTAACAAGGAAACATTCAAAAGGTGTCGTCTTCAAAAAATATTAAATATATATATATATATATATATATGTGATTCTACTCTTCATAAAACACCAGAAAGTGAAAAAATTATCGGTTGAAATGAATTACAGCGACCACAAAAAATTATCAAACTTAAGCAATTTTGGCGATTTAGCACTGTTAGGCGATAAGTTTGCAAGTACCGAGGTTGCCGTGTACGAGCAGAACCAGAGCCTGATTAAGAGGGAAGCACACATTATCTCCGCTCTCACCGGAATATTTTTACGATTATTTTTTACTTCATGTCATAGAAATTCCACGCTTTGACGAGGAAATATTTTTTATAAAAAATGAACGGTGTAAAACAATCCAATTTACTCACCGTTATTAGACACCAGAATTCTTTTAACATAATTTTTAATGAGAATTTTGTGTTTATTATAGGACGAAAGTATTTGTTAAAAAATAACGGTGTAAGTATAAATAATGTGTGCTTCCCCCTTAATCAGGCTCTGAGCAGAATCGTGTTTTGCTTCTCCGCCAAGTACTCAAAATCAGTCATATATCACTTCTTAAAATTATTGGTGACAATTGAATAAAAAAGTCGCACAATCTGTACCAGGTGGCGCTGTCTACCGCTTGAACTTTTACCAAGTTTACGAGCCACGCGACAGGCATCTACTTTAGGAGACTATGGTACAACTTGCCCCATCGTTTGAATTTGGACATTTTGTTTATTTATGAAAAAACATAACGATTTATACAAAAACTTAAATATACATTTTATAACTCAACACACGGACTAAATAAATAGCTATAAGCAATTCTTTAAAGTATAAATTAGCATACCTTTAATCAAAATTTACGAAATACTTTTCCCCCACTAACTAGATAAAATGAAGCACGTGTACAGAAACTCTCATCAACCATTTCTGTAGTAGCACCGATTGTGCTTACATTATAAAGCGTGTCATAAGAGTTATGTTTATAAAAATATTTAATCACAAATGTTACAAACTATTTCGTAAATTGCGTGTTACATTTTATAACCTAACTAAGCATCTTTGAATCATTTTATATAAAAATAACTACTCTTATTTACAAATTCATAACAGTATTAATTAAAATGAAATTGTGCAATTTTTTTTGCCTTCTAAAATTTGGTGTTCAGGATACATGCCCCAGGTAATTGTATGATAATTAGATCCTGTATGTATCACTTTTATGCACATATAGGTTTTAAACATATTGGTCGCAGCAATGTTTAGGGGGGGGAGCTTCAGTTCTTCGTGCTTCTTAGAACGATTAACCCTTTGAGTGCTATGGACGCACATATGCGTCCAGCGAAAGTCATTAATATAGACTATGGACGCACATATGCGTCCAACGAAAGTCATTAATATAGACTATGGACGCAAATACGCGCTTAGCAGATGTTATCAGTATGGACTATGGACGCAAATATGCGCCCGGCAAAAATGATCAGTGTACTATGCAACACTCGCATAAAGCGCGTCCGCGATAAGAATGAGACAACTCGTCAGCGCCAACTGCGCGCCGTCCGTATGGACCGCATAGGCCGCGAGTATTCAGCACTCAAAGGGTTAAATTTGCAAAAACTACCAGGGTCATAGGATTTTAATAGACTTATCATCATCATAAAAAAAAAAAAAGTCTGTTTATATTCTGACACAAATTTCAGCGGGCAAATAGGCCAGCTCGAAAAGTATTCAGTATTGCCAGACTTTGTGACATTTTTATTCAACATTCACCAATAATTGTGAGAAGTGATATTTGTTATAAATAATAGACGATTCTTATTTAAAAATCGTCTATTATGTATATTAACTATCACTTCTCAAAATTATTGGTGACTGTTGAATAAAAAAACCGCAGTGTCTGGCAAACCTAAAAGTATTAGGTTCATTGGAAAGTTCTGTCTTTTTTAGTTAGTAAGTTGTTTAGTTAGTAAGTTGACACCGGAAATTTCTGCAAAGCAACATTTATATGGAACTTTACCAATTATCACCTTACGAGCTTCCCATGAATATTTTAAATATTATCCAGGATAAGTTTCCGGTGTCATTATTTTAATTCAAAAGGGCTGAACTTTCCAGTAGACCTAATATTTGACCAAATGAAGAATCTTTTTGTAATTTTGGTCTCGAAGATAAATAAAATTACTTCAGTCAACTTAACGACAGAATTTTATTTTAAAATTTTATTCATATAAGTGAAACATGGTCGAGTTAGGGGAAAACGCCTGAAGAATTAAACCAAATATGAAAGTAAAATTATAAGTGTAAGTAAAACTTTGTGCCCCTTAAATTTTCCTGTACAGAGCACGGGCCCCGTGTGGCTACATGACAGTTAGACTGTGGATGTGTGTGTGACATATATCACAGATTTATTTAAGCTATAAGCTGTTCTGAAACATTTTTAAAGACTTTATTTTGAACATTTTCATTCTAAAGCTTATGTATTCAAACTGAAAGTTAAAAAAAAAAAAAAATAAAGGAGCGTTTTAACTGACATAGCTATCATCATTTTAATTTATTCAGAAGTATTTTAAGCTTCGCTTTTATTTTCCAACATATAACTTCGATAAAATATGAAAAAATTACTCTTAACGGCCCTCTTCATTTACCGTCGCCGGAAGCCCGAGCCAATGTTATTCTATGGGGAAATTTTCTTTACAAATAACTTATTAACTAATACAAATTTTTAAATTCTGTTTTCACATTCAGAAAATTCCCAACTGTTAAATTGACGGACCTTTTTTAAAAATGTATTTTTTTTAATTTTTAATATTTTATTTTGAAATTGCAAAATGAAAATAATTCACATATTGAAAATTCGTATTTTGCAGCTTCAAAATAAAATATAAAATATTAAAAAAAAAATAATATTTTTTTAAAAAAGGTCCGTGAATTTAACAGCTGGGAATTTTCAGAATGTGAAAACAGAATTTAAAAATATGTATTAGTTAATAAGTTATTTGTAAAGAAAAATTTCCCATAGAATAACATTAGCTTCGGCTTCCGGCGGCGGTGAGTGAAGAGAGCCCTTAAGCTATAAGTTGTTCTAAGACATTTTTAAAGACTTTATTTTGAACCTTTTCATTCTAAAGCTTATGTACTTAAATTGAAAGTTTTTTTTTTTTAAAAGGAGTTTTTCAACTGACATAGCTGTCATCATTTTAATTTATTTGGAAGTATTTTAAGCCCCGCTTTTATTTCGCACCACTTTATTTATAGAACAATTTTCTCCAAAATAAAACTTCGATAAAATATGAAAAAATTACTCTTAAAATTTAAGGGGTATCAAATAAAGATGGGAATAAAAGTACTCCAGAATAAATTAAAATATTTGTTTTAAATTGGTCATATTAGAAAATAAAATTATCTTTTTTTTTTTTTTTTTTTTTTTTTTTTAAACACGCTTTTATTAGCTTCACTTAGCTTCACCTGTATGTATGTTTGTATGTTTGTAACCGCTCTGGGAGCAATAAAAAAAACCTATATTGTAAAAAAAGACTTTCCCTACGTGAACGCCGTGGCTGTGAGGTAAAGATCCGCGCTACGAACCTAAAGGTCCAGCGTTCGAGCCCAGTCAGGGGAGATTTTTTAAAAATTGTTTTTGTTTAATTCTAAACTATTCTAATTAAAGATTTAAATGTATGTAAATAAAGATAGATATTTTGTGCTTTTTAGTTCACATTTCTATAAAAGCGTGTTCTTTAATTTTTTAAAACTATAATATTATTTTTAAATAATTTTCTAAATCTTAGAATGTATAAACCCTCTTTGTTCGTCTACTACTCAAAATATAGAAGTGAGAAATATCTGAAATATATTCTGCGGCATTTATTAAAAACCTTACTTCCGCATCATGTCTTGAGGGTGCATTTCGAATGGGTGGGTTTTCCCATCTTCATTGAAAGTGAAGACAGAAACAATTTGATCATTTCATTTTCCTGCGGTCACCGTCAAAGGTCACAAAAAAATCACCGGCAAGTCGGAGTATGCAATCGGTCAAAACTTTGGAAATAACCAGTTTCCATCTTCGTCGCAGTTGTTAGCCTTGAAAATCGAATTTCGTAGTGATGTTCTTCCAATTAAATGGCCAGAAACAGAGAAGTAACCGAAGAAAGCGAACTTGTGGATAAATATTTACATCAGCACAAAGTAAGTACTATTTGGTTTCTTATATTTTGAAGTAATGCATAGCAACAATTTCTTAAAATTCCATTGAACAAATTTCAGTCTTTAAGAGATAGTTTAGGTTTTAGTATTTGGCTTTCTCTGTCTTATAAGTTAGAAATAAACACATAACTGCCAACTTGTACGTTTTTTTGCATCCGGAAGTTTTTAAGAGAAATTTTTAATACATTTTTTTAACAATTTTCTACGATTTTTTAGCAGTTTTCTACCATTAAACTTAAAGATTTCTTTTTTTTTTCAAAGGAATAGTGGTGTTAAAAAACCGTACAAGTTGGCACCTATGCGAAACATATATCTGTGAACAGTCGGTAACAAAAGTGTCCGAACACTAGCAAAAATTCCTATGTAAAAAAAGTACACTTCATACGGTTTTGTTAAATAAATCCTTGTCGAATCCTCTTCTTAGTCAGTCTAAGAACATGATTCGATAAGGATTTATTTAACAGACCCGTATGAAATGTACTTTTTTTACATAGGAATTTTTGCTAGTGTTCGGACACTTTTGTTACTGACTGTATATAACACGATTTCACCTAGCCTTTGATAAATACTGTAAAATTTGTCCGTATTATGACTCTTTCATTTCTTGAAGGGGTCTGATAACTTTAAAAATATCAGATATATATATTTTTAAAGTCAGATATCAAATACCTTTTAAAAGTTCGTATGAAAAGTGAATCTGTTTTAGTTGATTTTTAGTTTCATACATCTTACAGTTCCACCTTTTTCTTGACTCTTCAACCACTATATTTATAAAGGAATTTTCACTTTAACCGATCGTGGAAATATATTAGATTACAATATAAATTTAGTGGTAGAAGAGAGTGTAAAAAAAGGCAGATGTACCATATACGTAGTTTTTAGTAAAATTACACAAAAATGTACGTGATGATGTTTAAGCTTTTGAAAAAATAATAAAATTAATATTTTTTTTGAATTAGTTAAACTAAGAAAGTAGTGAAGCATTTACTACGGTCCGTAATTTCCCCCTGACTCTTGTACTATTTTTAATTTTTTTAATAGTAAAAATCTACAAAAATAAGTTTCCATGTTGAATTGAGGTAAAAATTACTCAGTAAATTTTCTAGTGGAAGAACCAATAAAAAAAAAAAAAAAAAAAAGTTCATAGCAACTAATCTTATATATGTGCCTTCTAACTTTCTTTGTAAAACGAACTATCTTACTTTGTCCTTCAAAGGGTCAATTCATTCTAATGGATGCAAATTTGGAAGCATTTTATATGTTAATGTGTAAATTTTAAATTATGTTACCTTACGTATCGTTAAATTACACTAAAATATTTTCTTACATTAATAACAACACTGCTCTACAAAAAAAAAAAAAAAGTAATAATAATAATAATAATAATAATAATAAGATACGTAAATAAGTAAAATAAAAATAAAAATAAAAAATGTCGAGATCTGATACCATTCTTGTTGATTCTTATGTAAATTGACCTGCTGAATCCGAATATGACTTCCATTTTGCCCAGTCACCCACCGTTTTCTAGATACACCACCCCCCTCCCTCAATTTCTTTCCCTATTCGATAATTTTATGACCATGAATTTGATTTGAAGAATGAAAATGGATTAATTTAACACCTAAAAATAAAGAAACAAAAAAAGTTTAAAAAATAACATTAATAACAGATTAAAAAAATATTAGATACGTAATGCATAATTTCAGTGTCAAATCCTCCCCCCCCCCCTCAAAATTTTCCCTTTCCGCAAATGTCCATGTTTTGGAATTTCCCAACTCTGTAGACCCTCAAAAGATATTTAACGGTTAAAATAATCCCCCCCCCCTCTAAAAATCAAATTTATAGCCATAAAATCACCGAAAAATGATAAAAATAGGGGGTCATTCCTAAAAAAACGGTGGGTAATAGGGCAAAATGGCCGCCCTATTCGGATTCAGGAGGTCATTTTACATAAAAATATGCTGAAATGGTGTCAGAGGCAATTTTCATGCCGAGCAGTGTAGTTTAATATGTCTTACACATTCTTATTCAACTTGATATGCTGTTTATGTGTGCGGGTTAAATGTAAGAATTGAATTTTCACCCATTTCCTAACATTAGATTAATCCTTTCATTCCCGATTTTTTTCCCTCCCTAAAACAATAAATCTTATATTTAGTCATAAATTTATTTCAAAGGTAATATATATAAATATTTTTGTTTAAATGGGAGTAATAGCAGAGTACGAATTAATATAGCTAACAAAGCAACTGAGAGGTGTTTATTTATGTTTAATATAACCACTGATGCCATTTAAAATCATAACTTTTCAATGAATAAAATTATCAAAATTTTGGAAGAAATACATATTGCAATGAATTAAAATACAAATTATAAACATTAAAAAACAAAATAAAAAATATTTCAATCAGTTAATTTACCTAAATTGCCCAAAACAGGAAACTGATTCTGATATTTTTATCAGAACAAAGAAAATATACTTTCAATTATCAACAAGGATAGTGAAATCATCTAAAATATATATTTTTCGGTGGGAAAATGTATATAGATTTTAAAATTGTTCATTTTGAATCAGTGAGAGTGTTAGATGGTAAGAAAGAAAATCTGAAATGTTATGATTCCAATGGACAATATTCCTGTGACGTCACAGTAGGTAAAATCGCCGAACACGTGGCCGATATTTTGTAAACAAATTAGATTCAAGATGCCATTTTATTGTTACGCATAACATTTTCCTAAATATTTCTGCAGTGAAACTTAATAATAATGTTCAAACAAGAACAAAAGAGAAATGTAAACAACTGAATCGAATGATAAAGTTAAGACTATTCCATATCGTAAAATTGCAGAACATTTTATGTATACACATACACACATACATATATATAATGAATAAAAGATTAATAAGAACATTTTACACACACACACACATATATATATAGACATCAAAGCTTAAATAATTAGAATTTCAATCACTTTAATAAAGGAATTTAATAAATGGAACATCCATTTAAATATGTTAACATCGCCACAGTTCACACGGCAACTTTTAATATTACATATGTAGATTAATATTAAAGTATATTACTAAAACTGGATTAAAAACAAAACAAAGTTATCACTATATCACTCTTACTTCAATTTCATATAATCCGTAATTCTTATAAATAATATTGCAAGATAAAAATTTGCAAGCCACAGTGCTTTGTTATGGTAGAGTTGAGGATTGTTTCCCTACCCAGCTGATATTCTTGTAGCCTCGAACCCAAAGCGGGAATATGGTCCATTGGCATCACGGGGAACGAAAGGGTTAAACTGAAATTTCACATACATGCATAACTCGGATGACAACACATGTTCAAATAATAATCGATTAGGATCTGGACGTCCTATGCCTCCAACCCCAGTTCACATTTCCTAGCCAATTTTAACTCATTTCTTAACATCTGGTTGAGCTGAAATTTTGCACATACGTATAATTCTGACAACAATACATGCACAAGCAGTAACGGATTTAACCCTTTCATTCCCCGTGATGCCAATTGGAATCATAACATTTCAGGGTTTTTTTCTTACCATCTAACACTCCCGCTGATTCAAAATGAACAATATTAAAATCTATATACATTTTCCCACCGAAAAATACCTATTTTGGATGACTTCACTATCTTTGTTGATAATTGGAAGTATATTTTACGCTGTTCTGATAATAATATCGGAATCAGTTTCCTGTTTCGGGCAATTTAAGGAAAATAACTGTTTGAAATATTTTTTTTATTTTATTTTTTAATGTTTATAATTTGTATTTTAATTAATTGCAATATGTATTTCTTCCGAAATTTTGATACTTTTATTTATTGAAAAGTTATGATTTTTAATGGCATCAGTGGTTGTATTAAACATAAATAAACACCTCTCAATTAATTTCTTAGCTATATTGATTCGTACTCTACTATTACTTCTATTTAAAAAAAAATATTTATATATATTACATTTGAAATAAATTTATGACTAAATATAAGATTTATTGTTTTAGGGATGGAAAAATCTGGGAATGAAAGGGTTAAAAGGAGTGGGGGTAGAGGGGAATGGGCCCCCAATTCTTGTTCAAAATTTGTTTTCGAATTTTAGCCCATTTCCTATCAAATGAGTTAAAGTTTTGCATACATCCACATCCGCTCAATTGGAATATTTAGTACACTTTGAAATGGAGGCATGTTTTTTTTTTTTTTTTTTTTTAAATATATTTAAATTATGTCTTATTGAGTACAATTCATTAAAATTATTAAATTTTGGATTTTTGAAAAACTGAAGCAAAAATGCAAAATTTGGTAAAATTAGGGCTGTGCCGATAAATCGATTAATCGGTTCGGTTAATCGATCAATGCTTAGTCCCGATCAATTTCTTTAATCGAGTTAATCGGATCGATTAATTCGATTAAAATTTTTCAAAATCCGATTAAAATTTTCAAACTACGGATTAAAGTAAAAATGCTGTTCTCCCTACAAAATATTTTTTCACATATTTTGCTAACAAACATTCTAAGAAACATCCACCAAATAATGAAAATAATAATAATAATAATAATAATAATAATAATAATAATAATAAAATAAATAAATAAATAAAACCTCTTAAAAGAAGTTGTTGCACTTTTGTTGATAGAGAAAAAGGGAAGGACAGTTATTAAACAAAATGCCGCTTCATGCGCATGCTGGGGCAACACCACCTGTAGCCTTCTTCAAAAAGTGTTGGCTAGGGCAATAGTGTTCTCAGAAACAAGAAGCTTTTAAAAATGAAAATGCTCAAGATTAAAAAAAAAATAAAAAATAGAAAGGAAAGGATTGAGATTTACACTATCCCTCTGATGAGGGAAATGTCAAAAGAGTTTCACAATATCTTCAAGTGTTTATTGCCTGTTCAGAATTGCTGATAGTAACTATTGAAATAGAAACAGAAAATAACATTCAGTGTTCTTTTCTGAAGTGACAAAGAACTGAAATATAAAAACAATGAAGAATTTGAGATTTTTATAATAATGATATGGAAATTGGAGGAGAATTCATTTAAAAATAGTGACAAGCGAGATGGACAAGGCCTGTAAATATAAAACTAAAATATGTGCAAATTCATTTAATGTTTCTTTCAAAATGAATTGAAAAACTTATTTATTAAAATAAATAAATAAATAAATAAGTGAAAATATTTATATAAAATTAACACTTAAAGTCACTAATTATTACTCTGAAAATTTATTTAAATTTCATCTATGAAACAAATATAATCGATTAGACAAAAATTTGAGAAAAAAAAAAAAAAAGTCAGTCAAACTTATGAATAAAATAATATTATAGAGAATTTAATTTTTAGAATATAAAAGTAATAATAAATATAAGTTATTTCTCAGCTGTTTTTCCGAATAAAATTTTATTTTTAAGTATTTATTAGGAATATATTTTTTCATTATTTATTTGCATGTTTATTATTATTATTACCTATTGTTTAAGGAACTAGTTAAATTAACATCTGTATCATTTTTATGGTGTGTTGTGTGCTGTATATCTATCTAACTACATATATATATAATATACACACAATATGAGAGTTTTATTCATCATTCAAATAAAATTATATAAAGAAAAATGAAAACCGATTAAAAATCCGATTAATCGACAGATTAATCGATTAATGAACTACAATTAACCCAGTTCAAACTTTTAATCGATTTCCACCCCTAGGTAAAATATGAAAAATCATGTGATACGGATTGATTATTAACCAGACATGCTCGTTGTATCCATTAACTTTAAATGTTTTTTGCTTACGTTAATCCAAAACCGCAAGACAGAAAGTCAAAAAGATAGACTAACAGAGTTGATAGTTACTCCTAAACATTGTTGGAAAGTGTTAAAATTGCTTAACAAAAACGGATAATGCAGTTCCAGCAATTTCTAAGTGCAGCCCTTAATGTAATTGAATATTTTATTGTAGCCTTGTAAATTTGAAGACTAAGCATACCATATTCCATACAAAATATTATTTTAGTATATTAACAGTAAATGCCAATTTCATTATGATTTTTCCAGTAGAAATGTATTTAAAAGTGATATGTAAAAAAGTCTCTCTTAAAACTCAATGCATTTGTTTTTGTTTTTTTCCTTTGTGTGTGTGTGTGTGCGTGTGTGCTCGTGAATGTACCCTGTACACAGACCAGTTGTAAAGGACCTATTAACTCCATTTTAAATAGGAAACATTCTATAGTGAACTTGAATAACTTATATCATTTTTAAGAAATTTTGAAAATATTTAGGTACGCTGAAGGCAGGCAGACGGACAGTCAGACAGACAGATATACTCATTCGAATCATAACCGCTCTTAAAAATTGTTAGTAAGTGTTAAAAACGCTTAATGTAAACGAAAATGTAATTCCAGCAAATTTCCAATAATAGTCCTTAATGTAACTGAATATTTTTGTGTAGCCTGTAAATCTTAGTGCGAATAATATTATATTCTATAGAAAGCATTATTTTGTACATATGAACAACATATTTCACTTTCATTAAGATTTGAGCGAAGTTAAGTAATTAAATTATAGTGTATAAAAATACCTCTCATAAAACGCGTTACTTTGGAATACTTTCGGGTGCCCCTGTACACTAACTGGTAGTGGTATTTACTCCATTTTCAATATGAAGAAACATAAATTGAGAAAACGCATTTTAAAGATTTCAAATCTGTAAAAAATGTATCAAAAGCCATAAGAATTGTTACCTGAATATATATTTTATTGAATAAACGTAATATAATTGAATTTATAAATATTAAATGGAAATGCAGTAAAGCACTTTTTATATGTCTTTCGTTTATACGTCTTTTATATTTATATGGCCTTTTAATGAAGTCCCGATTAATTCCTTTTCATTTTAATGCAAAAATTCTTCGTTTATACGTAGCTAATATCGGTTATATGTCTTTTTCACTTTACTAAAATTCTCAAAATATCTCGACCTGTCATTATTTTCCATTCTAAATAACACGGATGTTTCCTAGAAATCATCTTAAATGGAGGAACACAGAAAAGATCGAAGAATATTGATCAAAGAATCAATTGAATTCACAATATAATTTTTAATACTCATAGACAAACAGCAAATCAGACGAATATTAAAGATTTAGGATTTTGTTAAATAATTATCTATATGGACATAAATCGTATGCTTATTATTAAAGATACGCAATATATATAATTAATATATATACCGTAATTTCTGGTAGATAACCCGCAGGTAAGATGTGTCATTTCTCCACCAGAAATTTTGTTTAATAGAGAAATCTATACTTTTTCGAAGGAAGAGCTCGTACAAATATAAATTTATTTATCAATAGAAATTTCTGGTGCAAAACTGGATTATATAACCTGCGGGGTATCTACCAGAAATTACGGTAATTAATATTTAAAATGTGTTGATATAGTTCTTAAGAAATGTAATATAATATATGATATACGAAATACGAAACACATTATATATGCAATTAGTACCCAATCATGCATTAATAGTATAATTTTTCTCCCTTTTTATAATAAATCTTTTTTTTTTTTTAAATAAATTATTGTTTTAATAAAAAGTATAATATACATTTACTAACTTAAGAAATTTTATTAATTAGTATTTTCATATAAATTTTGCTTACGTGTTTTTAAATTTGTAGTAATCAAAGTGTTATTTAATAAAATTTCGATTATACGTCTTTTCGTTTAATGCGTCCTTTTACGTCAGTCCTTGAAATACGTATAAACGGTGCTTTACTATATCAGCTTTTATATGAAACCTTCAGTGGTACAAAGTTAAAGACGCCAAGTCTCCTTAAACAATTCATAATTGAATTATTAAAATTGATAACTAAACCTAGTTACCGCGCAGTTCCAGATCTCGTTTTTCATTTAAAGTGTCCTTATTTCAACCTACATTTTTTCTTTATATTGACCTAAAGTGCAATTGAAAATAACACCAGAATCAGGATAATGAAGACACATCCACCAGGAGCAGGATAATCCCACACACGATACAATTAAACTTCAAGTTTAGACATCGCATCCCACGACCTAAGAAGGTAATATTGGGTGTGGTGGGAGGATAAAAAATAAACTACGAGTTGAAAAGGAAATAAATTTTATTAACACGCTTTTATTAGCTTCACCTGTACAGTCGATAACAAAAGTGTCCGAACACTAGCAAAAATTCCTATGTAAAAAAAGTACACTTCATACGGTTTTGGTAACTAAATCCTTATCGAATCATGTTCTTACACTGACTAAGAATAGGTTTTTACAAGGATTTAGTTAACAAAACCGTATGAAGTGTGCTTTTCTTACATAGGAATTTTTGCTAGTGTTTGGACACATTTGTTACCGACTGTATGTATGTTTGTAACCGCTCTGGGAGCAAACAAAAAATCTATATTGAAAAAAAAAGACTTTTCCTACGTGAACGCTGTGGCTGCGAGGTAAAGCTCTGGGCTACGAACCTAAAGGTCTAAAGTTCGAGCCCAATCAGGGGAGATTTCTTAAAAATGGTTTTCGTTTAATTCTAAATTATTTAATTATTAAAGTTTTAAAAATGTGTAAATATTATGGTGTGTCACTCACACGATTCTCTCTTACCTTGCAATTTAATTTTATAAAGTTAGATATTTTGTGCTTTTTAGTTCACATTTCAATAAATTTTTTCTTTAATTTTTTAAAAGTATAATTTTATTTTTTATTACTTTTGTTTAAATTGGGTGTTATATAGTAAAATTTTATGTGAGCAATGGTTGAAGAAATTGACATTGTGTGTAGATACTACTGGATACCTTCGATCCCAACATAACCTATACTAATCATATTAGAGTACCGTTGTACTATAGTAGCACTGATAAATATATATATATCAAATTACGAAGACAGAATGTAGGCCAAGTAAATGGGGCAGAAAACTTAATGAATATCATAAATAATTATTTTGCTACAATTTTTGGAAATTTAGAAAAAACGATTTCAAAATATGGACTGTCCTCGAATTTCGAGGACACATGTTAACTCTACCATAATTTAGAGAAAAAAGTTACCATCGCTGCCTTCAGGGTCTCATTAAGATCGCAGTACACTCTTACCATAATTTTTGAATAATTACTGTTAGCTTATAATAAACATAAATTCCTTGTTCAAATAAGGAGACAATTATTGTATTAAAACAGCGATTTTTAACTGACGAAGCGTAAATTCAATTTTCTGACACCGTTAATATCTTATAAAAATAATTTTCTCATTAAAGCATGGAATTTTTATCATAAATAAGTAAAATATTACTGTGAAATGATTATGGTGAGAGTGCACCCCCGCCTTAATGAGGCTCTGGTTGCCGCTGTTATTTTTTAGTATATCGTGGGTTTTTTTAGGTCTTGGTTTGTACATAAAAACTATTTTATATAAAAACATGAAATTTAGCAGCCGATTTCTACGATTTTCTCCAAAAATCGCGAAAATACCGGATAGGAAACCGTAGAAAGACCATCACGGAGGGCACACCACCTCAGACTTAGGAATTTCGTATGGTCAATCAGCATTATTCGCAAAGAACATGAAATTTAGCAGCTTTGTTTTTGCATAAAAAGGTACAGTCGGTAACAAAAGTGTCCGAACACTAGCAAAAATTCCTATGTAAAAAAAGTACACTTCATACGGTTCTGTTAAATAAATCCTTATCGAATCATGTTCTTAGACTGACTAAGAAGAGGATTCGACAAGGATTTATTTAACAAAACCGTGTGAATTGTATGTTTTGTTCGGACACTTTTGTTACCGGCTGTACAATAGGCTGACCAGATCAAAGTAACTTTATAAGAGAGAAACGTTAAAAATTGCTACAATTATACAATTGTGGATGCATTTTTTTTTTCATTCCTAATAAATAAGGACTAAAAATAAAGTATTACTGATTAATAATTTACTTTCTACAATTTTTTAAAACATAGAAAATTCCTTTAAAAAAAAAAAAAAAAAAGAAGTCTCCATTTGTCTTTATTTGTCCACAGAAAACGGGGACGTTTGGTCAGTATACTGTGCAATAAATATACTAAAACAAATCTTTTCTGAGATACAAAAGAAAACTAATTCAGGAGACCTCAAAACGTGTAAATCTGGTGAAAACTTTCGATAATTTAAAACAACTTTAAAATATCTTTCGAATGATGTATTAAAAATAATTTAATTGGAATTTGAAATATCGAAATTTTAGCTGAGATACAAAAGAAAACCTACTCAGGACATTCTAAAACATGTAAATCACGTGAAATCTATAAAATTATTTTAATTAGTAGCTGAGATACAAAATAAAGCCTAATCAGGACACCTCAAAACGTGTAAATCGGGTGAAATCTCGAATTCCATTTTCGATAATGTAAAAGTACTTTAAAATGTGTATCAAGTCAACAAAGCTTTCAAATGATGTATTACTTATGAAATTTTTTTAATTATTTTCTGAGATATAAAAGAAAACTGATTCAGGACACCTCAAAACGTGTAAATCTGGTGAAAACTTTCGATAATTTAAAAGAACTTTAAAATATCTTTCGAATGATGTATTCAAAATAATTTAATCATAATTAGAAATTGAAATAATGAAATATTGAAATTTTAAAATATTACAGCGCCATCTGGCGGTACAAATTTCTTTATTCCACTGTTCGATTCCAAATCAAAAAAGCTTTCTAATGATGCATTACTTATGAAATTATTTTAATTAGTAGCTGAGATACAAAAGAAAACTAATTCAGGAGACCTCAAAACGTGTAAATCTGGTGAAAACTTTCGATAATTTAAAACAACTTTAAAATATCTTTCGAATGATGTATTAAAAATAATTTAATTGGAATTTGAAATATCGAAATTTTAGCTGAGATACAAAAGAAAACCTACTCAGGACATTCTAAAACATGTAAATCACGTGAAATCTCTAATTCCATTATCTACGGTAGTTTTATTAATGGAAGTAAAAAGAAAAATAAATATTTTTTATTTCCCCAAAACCTATATATACCACGGTAGTCGGGTAATGAAAGTAAAAAGAAAAAGAAAAAGTATTTTTTAGTTCCTTCAAATGTATTTTGTTGCTATGGAAACTTCTATCGTCTATTGAAAGATGGATTACGTGTTAGAATAAAATTTATTTTGCAATTAAAATGTAACTGCTTTGTTTATTAATGAAAATTGATGAAATTTTAACTGCAGGTTGTTTTTGTGCTGAAAAGGTTGTATATTAAGTGTTGTGTACGAAAAAGAAAATTTGAAGCACTTTGAAATTTCCAATTTTTAACCCCAGTTAAAGATCATGTGACATTAATGACTTGCACCTGTTTTGTTTCCGTTCGAGACAGCCGTTAAAATCGTCTGCTGAATGCTGATAGAATGCCTCTTTTTAAGCAATAAGGATTTTTGGTCATTGTTCGATCGACATGAGTCAACATTTTAATTAATATCTCCGAAACTAATTAAGATTTTAAAATTCTGTTTCGAGGAAAACATCGGAAAGGCTCCAGAGCATCCGTATGTCAATTCTTGTGTTTCTGCGTTCAGTAGGGGCTGAACGTATAAAAGAACAGACAGACAGACAGACAGACAGATAGACAGACAGACAGACAGACAGACAGACAGACAGACAGACAAACCTTTCCATTTATTATTATAGATAGATAGATAGATGATCGCCATACTTAATAATATTATAGTTTTAAAAAAATAAAGAATACGCTTTTATAGAAATGTGAACTAAAAAGCACAAAATATCTAATTTTATAAAATTAAATTGCAGGGTAAGAGAAAATCGTGTGAGTGACACACCATAATATTTACATACATTTAAATCTTTAATTAAAATAATTTAGAAATAAACAAAAACCATTTTTAAAAAATCTTCCCTGACTGGGCTCGAACGCTAGACCATTAGTTTCGTAGCTTGGAGCTTTATCTCACAGCCACAGCGTTCACGTAGGAAAAGTCTTTTTTTACAATATAGATTTTTTGTTTGTTCCCAGAGCAGTTACAAACATACATTGATACATACAAACATACATACAAACAAACATACATACAAACATACATACAGGTGAAGCTAATAAAAGCGTGTTAAAAAAGCAAGTTAAGAATGTATAACTATGCATTTTTCAATTTTAAACGTACTTCTAGATAATACCAATAACAGCTCAGTAAAAGGAAAAATATGTTTAATCTACTCAGATGTCTAAAACATTTTAGTTTACTAATTTTAACCAATTTTTTAAAATTAATTTTTAAGCAAAATTTTTTTTATTAACTCTTTCGCGACCGCTGACGTGCATTCACGTCTTTTTGAAATCTGTAACTACGACAGTATAGGTATTTCTTTTGCAATTTGAATGTTACTATATTCTTTTAAA
This sequence comes from Salticus scenicus, assembly GCA_963930645.1. Taxonomy (NCBI): domain Eukaryota; kingdom Metazoa; phylum Arthropoda; class Arachnida; order Araneae; family Salticidae; genus Salticus; species Salticus scenicus. The sequence continues at coordinate 28,573,927 of OZ005660.1, forward strand.
ATATTCCTTATATTCATATTTGTGCAATCAAAATATTATGGATACAAATATTTTCATTATAAAGATTATAATTATAGTGCATTTTCATATGTAACATAAATATGTATACAGAACACCTTGTTCTGAAGTAATGAAGGTTGAAATAATAACGCCCAAAGGTGAAATATACTATCAAAAAGATAAAAACATGCGGTTGCGAAAGTGTTGCGACCACAAATCCCCAATATACTAGCTTGTAGCTTTTGTTTGATTACCGATATATATAGCATATGTGAAATAGCTTTTTATGATGGCCGGATATATTGACGTATTAACTGAATACAATTTAAAAACATAACTTGAGAGAGTACATGCGAAGTTTTGCAATAACTCAGGAAATCTTCAGAAATAGACATTATTCAATTTGTAGACTTATTTTATTTAAAATTTTAAAAAACATAAACATCTGTGGTGACCATATACGTGAATATAAAAATTAATAAATTTTCGAAGATATTACAAAGTACGGAGTGGAGGGGGAGCCAGGAGCCCCAACAACGACGTCTTGATAGCTTACATTTTTGTGATGAAGTCGGAAGTGTGAGGTCCTAAAGTGAAGCAAAACAAATGACAATGCATTTGGCGTTGCTTTAAACGCCAAGTTCAAAGTTTAAGATAGAGAATGGTTGCATTACGTTAGGAATATTCATATGTATATTTTTAAAAAGTGACGAGTAATTTATTGACCATTTTTAGTGAATGTTGGCATGATTTCGCCAAGCTTTAGACCCTGGGAAAATAACTAGCTAAACAAATATTTTATTTAACTGTTGATGTAAATTAGGCGACGAGAGGCTGCATGAGTTACATTTCGATGTAAGATTAAAAGACACCGAATTAATTATTTTCTGGTTTCACAAAACAAAAGAATAGAAATAAGTGAAAACATTATCATTTACAAAGCGAAAAGAATTTTTAGTACGTTAAGCTTGTTAAGTGAATACTGGGAACAGATCAAAGATTTTTGTTTCAGTTACATTGAAAAAGACATGAAAGGGAAGATATAAAAATTAGAAAACGCATATTGTAAAATTTATTATTTATAGGATAAAATCGTTATATTTTAAGTAGTTGTTTAAGATTAAGGAATCTAATTTATAATTTAATTTATTTAGATAATTTACCTATTCCTTTAAAGAGAAAAATATAAATTTTATAATATGTGATAATCTATATCACAGCATATATATATACATATTTAACTTTTAAAACTCATAATTTTCCGTGAAATGAACAAAAAAAAAAAAAAAAAAATCTGTCACAAAGCTAAATTGGGGCTCTAATAAAAATAATTCTAGGTCCTCCTTATAAATTCAAATCCCCTTTACTATCGAAATCTAAAAACCCGAAATTGAATTCTAGAGCATTTTCCTATATTATCGTGGTCAAACTTATTTAAAAATCTCTGTATATAAATTCGAACACAAAAGGAAAATTTTAGTAACTATTAGTCTTGGTTTATGACACAATTGTAAGAAAGCAAGCGATAATTTCTCGTATTACAAAGAACTCATAATAATTAGAATATTTATAATATTTATTCACTATTCAGAAAAGTATAGAAATTATCGATCATTTCGTCTATCCAGGTCATTAGTTTACCTTATACGCATTCCTCAGAAATCTCTATTTCTAACTTAGGGATTCAGAAAATAACTACTTATTCGTTCTAGATGAAGGTGGTATATCTTTTTTTTTTTTTCTTCTTAGTGAAAGTTCCAGACTTATGTCTTAGGGCTTATCGATTCTAATTGTTGATTTTTGTATAAAAGGGTGCTACTACGAATACATCGAAACGTTTCGATCGTCAAAAAGTGACGTAGAAATATGTTTTCAGAAATTATAAAATCAAGATATCGTAACAGCAGTTACGCTGGCTAATTCTACATAGAAATTGTTTGATATGTTTATTATCAAATTTTTTTTCCTGTGTACTAAATGATTAAAACTTTAAATTTATTTTTAAATATTACGTCAGAATGATGTCACATTCGACCATCGAAAGACTTCGATATGTTCGTGGTAGCACCAAATTATTCGTTTAAGTATCGAATTTTTATTGTAGAGATCTCTGAAAATGTCCCCTTTTTTATAGTCCCTTGCTGAAATATGTCCCCCCCCCCCCCGTGTAGCCAATTAAGTAATAAAACTCGATTGCGAAAATGTGGAATTATTTCACTACTGTTTAAATTAAGTTTAATAACAACTAATTATAAAATAGCCCCCCCCCCTTTTTTTTTTCTTTTCTTTTTCCAACCGCCAATGGCAAGATACGCAATTATTTTGAGAATAATCGACAGAATTCATGCTTTTTTCAAAGCTGATTCTTGGGACACGCTTAGGACACCGCGAAATTTTCTGTCTTTTATGCGTCTAATTTCTAAAATTTTCTTTTGCCGAGCATTATTTGACTTAATTTACCTTTACTTAACAAGATATACAATTTTCACGTAGTCAATTCATGACATTTAAATTTATAAAAGTCACAGGATAACAAAAAGAAAAGAAAGTGGTAATTGCTTAGTTGCTTAATTAATTATTTTTCCGCTACTTTATTTAATTTAGTCGTCATATGGTGAGGTGGTTACTGGAAATTTTTAAATCTAGATTTAAACAAGAGTTTTCATGATACATTTTCAAATGTTTTTCGTCAGTTTAATGTTAATACTGTTTTTGATGAAACATCTTATACACTAAGCGACAAAAAAAAAAAAAAAAAAAAAAAAAAAAGCCGCACTGCAGAAAAAATGACTTATACCTTTTTACTTTCTTCTATATGTAATATAGAGAAAGTATTGGATTCGCGAAAATTTTCGACCTCCGTTTTTTGACGGATCTACACGTTTTGGGATGTCCTGAACACGAATTGATAGTTTTTAAAAAATGTCTGTCTGTGTGTCTGTCTGTGTGTCTGTCTGTCTGTCTGTCTGTCTGTCTGTCTGTATCATTTTTTTGTGGACGCTGTATCTCACGAACCAATGAATGAAATTTAACCAAACTTGGTATTTAGTTGCACCCTGACATGAACTGGTGCCCATTAGATTTAGGGATCAATAGCTCAACAGGTGGCGCTGTGATCGCATTTTATAGGACAAAATTCCGTATAAATGGGCATAATGAGAGTTATTTTAAACTTGTGATTGTAAAATTAATATGAATTATTGATAATAGTAGTAGTTAACTAGGAAAAAAAAATTGTGCATGGGGGGGTATCGGTTCCCCCCCTGGGGGGGAAGTACCCCCCCAGGGGGGTTAAATTTTGAAGATGGGTATCATTCGAAAGATCTCGTCAATACCTTTAAAACGAATGGTTGAACCATAAATCTGTGATAATTTAAAACAAAGTTATCGATTTTTTTTACTTTTAACAAAAAAAAAAACTTAGAAAAAAAAATCGTATTTTTTTTTTTTTTTTTTTTTTTTTTAATATTGTTACTGATTGAATATGTATAGGAAAATATAGAAGAAAGTCTTGTGGTGGCCACAGCATACTAGTTTTATTTGTAATAACTTTAAAATTAATGTTTGAAACAAATAAAACTGTCTTGTTTGCATAATACCAAAGGTATGAAATGATACCTATGCATATTTTCGATTTAATAATTCGCTTTATTGCACTTTACGAAGTACTTTTTAAAAATCTGCATGAAACTTTCTTTTTGAACATAATGCAATAACTATACACTTTGCATTCTATTATGATTTATTATATGAAATAAACAAGTTATATTTTAATATATGAAATAAAACTATTTATTTGTTAGATCTAAGAAATTTTTTGTTAAAAATATGTATTCTGCATTGGGCTAATTCCACCTTTATATGGAATTACTGCATTAATGCGCAATGGCATAGTTTTATACAGTGTTTTAATATAAATCTCAGAAATTTCAATGTGTCAATAATCGCAAATAATTTTTTCTAGTTCTGGTAGAGTTATAGGCTGCAAATTTCGAATCCTCTCCCCTCTCCCTCGCCTTTTTATAGACGAAACATTTTCGAGCGGATCGCTATTTTGACCATTTCCATGTCTGGTAAAGAAGAAATTCTACTATATCCTTTGTGGTATTTAACTTAAAGTGAAAAAAGGTATGATGACTTACAGAATTATAGGTTCTCATGGGAATGTATAAGAAATTTTGACAATTTGAAGTGAGTAAACTTACCACAGACGCCGTGTAGTAAGGTGCCTTATTATCTTCAAATGCTGTTTACGGAAATGTCTAAGATACCTCCAAAATAGTCGGTCAGGCACCACTTTTATGCAGATTGTGTTTTATTTTGAGTTAATTGATCCCTTGAGCATAAAAATTTCCCCTAGTGTTTGAAAAGTTATGCACCTCCGTACCATAATGTACGGAGAATGTGTCACTGTTTTAAAAGTGCGATTTTCATTAAGACGGTCACATTTTCGCCTTCATTCTAGCTTTTTTCAACTGCACGAAATAAAGAAAACTTGATTCATCAGAGAAAACCAGTTCAGCCTAATAATTGACTGATAATGTTTTTAAATTTTGGTCAACTAAAGTATTGTTTTTTCTAATTCTTTTCTTTAATAATGGCTTTTTTTCGCAGATCTTCCGTTCTTTAACTCGCTTTGTTTAATTGTTCCCGCATTGTTTTTGAAGAAAGTAATTTACTATACACTTTTTAAAAATCTTTTTTAAGTTCTGAACATGATACAAATCGATTTTTTAAACATTCGCATTTTAACTTGCGGTTTTATCTTGCTTGGATGAGCAACATGACCGCCTAAAGCCAAATTCCCAGTTTAAACGGCCAAAAAAAATTATATTTTGCTAAAATTCATTTTACCAATATTTCGTTAGCATTTAATTATTTTACCATCTCACGTATTAAAATATTTTTCAATTTTCATTTAAAAACTAATACTTTTTGTGGCATCGTTAACTGCCTTATTCTTACCTTTTTTGAAATAAATTCCAAAATTACCATTTTCCTGACAATTGCATTTTGTTTTTAACACTAGACTCAAAGCTAAATTGTATGTGAAGGACAACATGGTAAAATCTGTTCGAAAATTTGCTTTTTAAACGATAAAATTGGCGGTTGTAGAAGGCGAAAAGGAAAACATCCAAGTGCGGCTTTTTTTTTTTTTGTCGCTTAGTGTACATAAAGCTTTGTGACAGTACACTATATTTCTCTTAGTTTTGTAAATTTTGTTTGTAAGAAATAAATTTATAAAACTTTAACGACATTAAAAAAAACTGACTGAGACACTATGCAGAATGATGGATAGAAAGATAAATAAATCAAATTTATATCTTATTTCAAGCAGGGCATAAGATTTTTCAAGCTTAAAAGCATATGACATCTTTAAAATGCATTTATACCAATAACTAGTCTGTGCAAAATACATTTGAATTAATTTATACGCCTTTTACTCATTGAAATATGTACCTTGCATTTTTGTATAATAAGTATACTAGAATTAATTAATTACTAAACATAACTTTCACTGAACTTGAAAGAATTACATTTAAATGAATATACAGGATGGACCAAAAATTTCTTGACATATTCTAAATTTTAATATAAAATCGAGTAAGTGGCGTACACAAATGCATTACAATGCTTCATATAATGAAAAGTTTTGTTTTCACAAAGGAAAAAAAATAAGTTCTGAAGTTTGTCAACAGATGGCGCTACTTGAATTGAATTAACAATTGAATTATATTATCGTTTGGAGGTAGTTCTAGCTAAAAGGAGCTCAGATCAACTTAATGATAAAAGCCCAAGATGCAAGAAAGTAACGCAGAAAATGATGTCACAATCAAAACAATGTATTGGGATAAAGAAAGTAAAATTTTATCCATGGTTCCTGTGCGTGGATTACAATTAAATAAAATAATGAAAAAGGATACTTTAACGGAAAAACTTACACCTCATCTGCATCTATGGATTGAGATAAAAAATACAACATATCCATGGTTTGCATGGTTTTGGAAAATTCTTCCATTGATTCCGAATACAAATTAAACCTACAAAATTCATTGGTCCGTTTACAGAGAGTTATTTAAAATACATATATATATATATATATATATATATATATATATTCCAGTATAGTGTATAATAGTTGTTATCATCGCAGAAAACAAAACTTGATTAACCAGAATTCATTCATAAAAAAACACTTAAAGAAAATAAAACAATTTATATTTCTAAAATAAATTCTTTTCGCTGGTAAGCGGAATTTTAATACGTCAGGGAAAATAATAATAATAATTGAAATACATAAAATTCAACTACACTAAGAGAAATTAATAATATTAATAAATAAATAGACACGTACTTATAAAATTGGAATTAAAAATTACGATGTCATTTTTAATTTCTTGAAGAAGTTTGGACTTCAAAATATATAAATATTGAAAATATGTAAAATATGAAGCAAATTGTATATAAATATCATATAAACCTATGCTTAGTAATTTGAACTTGTAAGGATGTATACATTTGGAAATATATGTGAAAAAATCGAGCGCTAGGTAGGCGCATGTCAACCGGTATTCAAATATCGCAGCGCATTTCACAAAATAAATGCTCTTTAATTGCTTGTCTTGCATTTTTAATGTTTTTATGTCACACCCGCAATAATAATAATAATAATAATAAAAAAAACCTGGAGTGACTACATTCGACTTTCCGAACATTGAGTAATTAACAGTTTTCTAGATAAAGTAAACAAAGAGGAGTTGTTAAGCAAACAAAAGAGAGAAAACCATAATAGACTGTTTGAGTATTTTTCTCCATATATTACACGATGTTTTATTTAACGCTATACTGAACTTTGAGCCCATAGATCATAATGATAAAGAATATTTCGTTATGTCCCGTAAAAACCTATAAATGCTAGATTCATCAAAATGTTTATAGTTAGTGCATCAGTGATTTATAATATTCATATAAATTTTCAGCTCAATTGAATAAGGCGTTTAGATGCTATCGCACTTTTAAAAATTTGATCCCATAGGCTATAATGATAAAGAATTTTTCTTTGTGCCCCTGTAAAAAAACTGAAAGTGCTAGATTCACCAAAATCTATACAGTTGGGGCAACTGCGACCGATAACATGTGTACAAATTTTTTGCTTAGATTAATAAAGTGTTTAGACGCTATCGCACTTTTAAGAAATTGGCCCCATAGGCCATAATGATAAAGAATTTTTCCTGGTGTCCCTGTAAAAAAACTGTAAGTGCTAGATTCACCAAAATCTATAGGGTTCGTACTAAGGTGACTTACAATATACGTACCAACATTCAGCTTATTCGAACAAAGCGTTTAGACGCTAGCGTGTTCACTCACATACATACACACATACATACATCATCGTAAAAATAATTAAAACGGACTCAGAGGACCTCAAAACATATAGAAACACCAAAATCTCAAATTCGGATTTTTACCATGATTACAATTCTTTCCTCACTATAGTGTTCGAAAAGTAATAAAGGAGCAGAAATATTTAAAAACTAGCAAACCCATGCGAATTTTTCGCACTTTATTATTTCTTTTCTTATTTATCTTTAAAAATTGAAACTCATATATCTTATACCAATTTCCCCACCTAATTAAAATTTTTATTTACCAGAAGCCGAATTATTACTAAAACCAAATTAATATTATGGAATAGTGAAAAAAAAAATCATTCAAAGAAAGGTTTCAAGATAAAATTCATGTTTGTCTACCCAGTTTTCATACTTCCGCAGGCAGTACAGTTTTAGTATAGGACTCCTTCATGGCGCCTTTAAATACTTGTCGTTCTGTTGGCGATGACTTTTCATTTATTATTTGAGCACAATTTTTTGTTTTAAAGAACTAACTCCTATTTGATTATACTTTTTATGATTGCACTTTTTAGTCAATTTACGATAATAATTCATGTTTTTAAAGTATTTCATATATATCTTTAAAATATTGATAGGTTTAAAATGACGTTTGCAAAAATTCTGAAGAAGCAACTGTTAAAAATACATTTTTCCATAAAATAATCTCATCAGACAAATGTCGTAATTTTTTTCTTATTAGATCATTGAGTATAGTCCGCGTGCTTAAATATTGTCGATTTAAAAATGTTACTTTTTTATCTCCGTATATTTTATTAATTGCATTATTATCGTATAGTTTCGACAAAATATAATTGTGACTGGTCCACGTTAGAGAAATATTATATAGATGAGTAAAATTGGGCCAAATTTGAGTATGTGACACACTCAAAATATATAAATTTCACAGGAGTATGTTACACACTCATGTCACACTGTTTACACATGAGTATGTCACACACATTTGAGTATGTCACACACTCAAATTTTAAAATCCTATGTACCTATTATTGAGTATATTAACATGCTCAAGATTCAAATCGACTACCGTAAATCCCAATATTTCAGATATAGATTCTTATTGATGTATTCTTCCGCAAACCAATATGAAATCGATAAATAGACAATAAGGCCTCTTCACACACCATAAATTTTAAGCCAGCACAACCGGTTTCGAAAGGACGTAGCCTTCCTTCATCAGGTGCAAAAAAACACGTGCTACTGCCTTGGAGGCAAAAGCAAGACTGAAAGCAGGGCAAAATCCAGAGGGGGAGGAGCAACACAAACAACCAATAGGAAGCATCATGCAGGACCAATCAGAGAGGAACACACATGTACGCACAAAAACAAAAGGAGGGAGGGAAGGAATAAACAATTAATTTAATTTTTTATTTATTTATTTATTTTTATTTATTTTTTATTTATTTAATTATGATAATTATTTTTTTTTAATTAATATTATACTAATGAGTAAATTTAATAAAATTTATTATTATTATTATTATTATTATTTTATTTAATTATTTAGAATTATTTAATTATAACTATTATTGTGTTATAAACATAATGAAGGAAATTATTTAATTGAATTAAACAAATTTTTCCAGGCTGTGGACAGCAAAGTGGAATCAGATTTTTCATTGACAATTTTATCACGATTAAGGTAAATAGCTAAATTTTCCCAAAAAGTCCAGTTCGGAAACGTGTTTGGCATGAAAGATATTTTTGGCACTCTTAAAATTAAAACTATGATCAAATTCCCAACTGTGCTTTGCAATAGAAGATTTAGAAATTTCTTAGTTTTGGCAATATGAAATCGTCACGAAATATAGTTCTGGAGATCTGAAGGAATAAATTTTGTGCTTGAACTCTTTCTGTTTAAACTTGTAGCTATTATACTAAAGAACTTCTTTTCATTCAGTCATATTTATAATAAATTATGAAGTGAGAAGATATTAATTTGCGAACATACGATATTTTCTAAATGAGACAAGCATGTTTTCCTTTTTGAAACAGAATTTAGTCATTTCGAAATGAGTATGTCTTTTTACTCATTTCTGAGCATTTCATTTTTAACCTTCCTACCCTGTTGAAAAAATTTTACGTTTTACCTGTATGGGTCGAATCGACCCACTTTGTATAGACTTAAGACCTAAATTCAAATTTAGGTCTTAAGAAAGAACTTCTATGGAGCTCATTTTACATCTACGTTTTGACAACTATCGCCATTTATTGACTACTCCTGAAAATGAAGTCTACTCAAAAGAAAAAAATTGGTGTTTTAAGCATTTCTATGCATGTTAATACACGTTTCTATGCACGTTTTACCTGTATGGGTCGAATCGACCCACTTTGTATAGATTGAATTTAGGTCTTAAGAAAGAACTTCTATGGAGCTCATTTTACATCTACGTTTCGACAACTATCGCCATTTATTGACTACTCCTGAAAATGAAGTCTACTGAAAAGAAAAAAATTGGTGTTTTAAGCATTTCTATGCATGTTAATAATGTGGGTCAAATCGACCCAGACAGGTAATATGTCACATATTTTTTGGGGGTGGTTTAAAACAAACCAATGACTCTGAAAACATCATATATTAAACGAATGCATATTTTTGAGGCATACATAATGTTTGAACAATCAAAATTAAAATATGTAGAAGATATCGAAAGATCTATTTTAAAAATGGGTCGAATCGACCCATACAGGGTAGGAAGGTTAAGAGTGCGGTACATTAGTAAAAATAATTTTAATTGTGACCCCAATTAGCGAGCAGTCATCCGAAAAGGAAGTGTGTTCTAAAAAAATAATTTCTCTCTAAAGAAAGGACATTTTCTTTACACTGCAAAAAAAAAAAAAAAAAAAACCCTTAAAAGTACAGGGAAAATCTGACAGCTGGGGTGCCAGTATTTCTCCGTCAAATATACAGGACAAAACTGTACTTTTAACAAAAAACCTGTTTTATTTATAGGTTTCCTGCGTAAAATATATGTCAGTGATACAATTTTACGGTTTTAAACTGTATATTTGACGGAGAAATACTGGCACCCCAGCTGCGACATTTTCCCTGTACATTTGCGGGTCTATTTTTTGCAGTGTAGCAAAGTACATTTTCTATTACTATGAGATTATAAGTAATTTTAATTTGCTAATTATCCTTATTATTTTGTCTTTTCAGAATGAAACAGTCATACGCATTCCTATTACCATGTTTCATTGTTATTCTTGATTTCATTGTTCCTGTGTACTTACAAGATATTCAAAGTAGACATTATAGACCACTTCCTGATAAATGTGATAGATATGGACGATGCTCAGCCAAAGAAGAAGTTTATGATGATGATAGTTATAAGTCAGAAAAAGAGCGGCCTCCCGTTGTAACTAGAGATGACAGACCAAAACGTCCTCTTAGCGATGACTATGACCTTAGAAAAGAAGAAAATAAAGATGATACTTTAAAACCTGGAGGAGTAAGAACTACTGGGGGTGGATATGGTGGTAGTTACAATCCGAAACCGCCAGTAGATAAAGATGAAGAAAAAGTAATTAGTGGTGGTGGTTATATCCCAAAACCACCTGGTGGTAGAGACGATAGTCTGAGGCCTACAGGAGGAGGGGGTTATGGTGGCACATATAACCCAAAGCCATTTGTAAGTAGAGATGAAGATGTCAGATTAGGAGGAAGACCTAGTGATGTTGGTAGTTACAAACCGGTTATAGATAAAGATGATGATCTGAAACCAACTGTAAGTAGACCAAGTACAGGAGGTGGTGGTTATGACGGTGGAAGCTATAAGCCTAATCCAATAGCTGATCTTGATGATGATCTTAAACCCCCTATAACTAGGCCAAGTACTGGAGGAGGCGGATACGGCGGTGGAAATTATAAACCGAAACCTGCAGATAGCCGAGATGACGATATTAAACCTGTTGTAAGTAGACCAAGTGGTGGAGGAGGTGGATATGGAAGTGGGAGCTACAAACCAAAACCTGTAAATGATCGAGATGATGATGTAAAACCTGCAATAAGTAGACCAAGTAGTGGAGGAAGTGGATATGGAGGTGGAAGTTACAAACCAAAGCCTGATGTGGTTAGAGACGATGATATAAAAACAACTGTAAACAGACCCAGTGGAGGAGCTGATTATGATAGAGGAGTATATAAACCAAAGCCTGCGGTGAGCAGAGATGAAGATGATCTTAATCCTGCTGTAGGAAGGCCTAGTGGTAGCGGAGGAGGATATAGAGGTGGTTATAATACTGGTGGAACCAGAGGAGGTTATAATCCTAAGCCGATAGATGATGAATTTGATATCAAACCAGCTCTGGGAGGTGGTGGTTATTATCCAGACGATGACAGGAAACCTAATAAAGATGATTTAGGAGGATATAATGGGCCAAAAGGTGATGATTATAATGACTATGGTGATGGTAAATATGAGGATTATGATGATAAACCAGTTCCGGTAGTAGATGGAAATTGTATTTGTGTTCCTTATTACCAGTGCACGGATGGACATATAGTAACGGATGGAGCAGGAATTATTGATGCAAGAAAGAGACCAGATCCAGATGATGAACTTCCACTGGTAAGAAATATATTATTTTTACATATTTAAGTAATTTACTTTCTAATAAAAAAATACATTTGAAATTTTTTGAATTTTTAAAATGATAGCAATCATGCTTGTTTCCCACAAATAAAAAACTGCAAATTGTGCTTAAAGCTTTAAAGCAGGAAAGCTTGAGAATGCTCTCTAAAAGTACTCCCATTAAAGATCAATAGAAGCTCCATTTGTTAGAAGTGTCAGATATTTCGAAATGGAGATTTTATTATAAATACAAACTGTTATCAGAGTAACTGTATAAATAAAAGTATAAATTTTCAATGCAAAAATACATATACTTTCAGCTGTTTAAAACGGATTAGCATGTGTGTTTAACATGCCCGTGGGCGCAAAAAAGAAAGGGCGGGATCAAAAGAAAGTGTTTTCTCTCAACAAGAAACAAAAACAAATGATTATTTGTTTTAAAGAAGAAATATAAAGAACTGTGCTGTTTTAGTTCCATTTTTTGTGCTGTAAAAAATGGTGTCAGGCATGCCAACATTTTATTTTATTCTGAAGCATTGTCAGTATCCGCCTTTTTTCCCACACCACCTTTCTTGAAGGGTAATTTTCCTCTTCTTTAATCGTAATTACATATTGGAGATAATTTTACTCTAAATAAAGTGGTGTGTAAAAAAGGCGAATATTCAGACTGCTCCGGAGCAAATTAAAATGTTTGCATGTCTGAGGCACTTTTTAATTTAGTGTATCACTTAGCTTACAGATTGTACATTGGCTTCATCGTAAATACCCTTTTTTGTTTATTGTTTTTGCATCCTATAGTATATAAAATACAAATATTTTTAGTATATTGAGAAAATTTTCATTTTTTGTATTATGTTTTACATATAATATAATAGCGTTTTAGGGGTAAAGTACTTTTTATATCATTTAGTTCTCATTTCCAGCCTTTTTGTGTCTTACCCGTAATTTACATTTTCCGCAAATAATTGAGAGTATACTGTACTTCTTTTCACGTCTATTCAATAGGTAGATTTAAGGTCACATTTTTTCCTTAAAATTTTTTCCACGAACAGTGATTCTTCACAAGAAACCTGTTGATAGCATCAGTTAATTTTGCAGTGTTATCTTTGGTAGTTCAGTACTTCCTTAATGGAGTTGTTTGGAGAATTCCGCGCCACTATAGATAACATTTTAACAATGCGCCTAAAAATAAACGTTTTTAGTTTTAAGTGAGATATTTACTCCAAATTATGCTTTAGTAGTCATATTTAAAACAAAGTTGAATAGCACAGTTTCTACTTTTATAATGTATTGAAAATCAAAATTGCTTTAATAGACACTGATACGATTTCGAAAATCATATAGTTTTAAAGTCGATCAAATAACTTTTTAAGATATCACGAAGCTTATTCTGGGAAATTTTTGATGTAGGAATTTACAATAGTACATAACACAGGCCTGAGATGAAATTGTTTTTCTTCAAGTTGATGTGTTTTTCTGGTGTACTTTTTGATGCTGTTTAAGGAAAATCTATTAAAAAATTTTCATCACGTACAGTTTTAACAAAAAATGGGATTTTTTAGCTTAAAGCTCTACTATTTCAACTCTAATTTAAGTTATTTACCGTAAAATCTGGGCGATGTGAGGGAAGAACAATGATAGCTATTTTATCAAGACACCAAAAAAATGTAGAGGAGGTATCAGGGAGGATGGAGAGTTAATATGTTTGCAGATTATTGTTGGATGCTGCATAGGGAATCCTCCCTTAAGGCCATCAAGCCGTGCACAAAATAAAAAGCTCTAATGGGATCTTCTACGTAAAGAAACACATTTAAAAGATAATGATAGTCGATTTTAATGTACTTAACATATAAATAACTTCGAATTTATTGCTGCCTCTGTGCGGCATTTTCCGATCTTCACCCTTACTTTGTGAAAAACAGTTACGTGAGGAATAAAAGACAAACATTTCTAGATTCAGAGTATGAAAACACATTAGAGACACCCAACGCAGTGAAATAAATAAAAAATATACAGACACGACATTATTTCATTATTTAAAACATGAAAATCTGACATTGACAGATTTTAATTTAGTGCCAGAGGCCTACTGCTAAACTTGTTAATATCGACAAATTCTTCTTTAGTTAATTCGTGACGATCTAAATTCCATGATAAAGTTTTCATTAAATCAAACCAATGTGTTTCAGCTGCAGATACTGTAACAAATAACGTTGGAAGTCCAAACTGTCTTATAGCCGCAAAACAACCTTTTTTGCTCTTTTTCCCAATGAGGGGGAGGTGTGCCTTAGGGGGGACTCATGTCAAAGGTGTGCCTTGGGGGGGACTCATGTCAAAGTTGTACCTTGGGGGGGACTCATGTCAAAGTTGGGCCTTGGGGGGACTCATGTCAAAGTTGGGCCTGGGGGGGGGACTCATGTCAAAGTTGGGCCTTGGGGGGACTCATGTCAAAGTTGTACCTTGGGGGGGACTCATGTCAAAGTTGTGCCTTGGGGGGACTTCATTCAATAAATCCCCATTCAATAAACCGACTGAAATAGGCCCTTAGCACTATTAAGAGTGACGTATAAAAATTCGACAACGCTGTACCGACTGAAATAGGGATACCTTGGGGGGGGGGGACTCATGTCAAAGTTGGGCCTGGGGGGGACTCATGTCAAAGTTGTGCCTTGGGGGGACTTCATTCAATAAATCCCCATTCAATAAACCGACTGAAATAGGCCCTTACCACTATTAAGAGTGACGTATAAAAATTCAACAACGCTGTACCGACTGAAATAGGGGTACCTTGGGGGGGACTCATGTCAAAGTTGGGCCTGGGGGGGACTCATATCAAAGTTGTGCCTTGGGGGGACTTCATTCAATAAATCCCCATTCAATAAACCGACTGAAATAGGCCTCTAGCACTAATTAAGAGTGACCTATAAAAATTCAACAACGCTGTACCGACTGAAATAGGGGTACCTTGGGGGGGACTCATGTCAAAGTTGGGCCTGGGGTGGACTCATGTCAAAGTTGTGCCTTGGCGGGACTTCATTCAATAAATCCCCATTCAATAAACCGACTGAAATAGGCCTCTAGCACTAATTAAGAGTGTATTATAAAAATTCGACAACGCTGTACCGACTGAAATAGGGGTACCTTGGGGGGGGGGGACTCATGTCAAAGTTGGGCCTGGGGGAGGACTCATGTCAAAGTTGTGCCTTGGGGGGACTTCATTCAATAAATCCCCATTCAATAAACCGACTGAAATAGGCCTCTAGCACTAATTAAGAGTGACCTATAGAAATTCGACAACGCTGTACCGACTGAAATAGGAGTACCTTGGGGGCGACTCATGTCAAAATTGTGCCTGGGGGGGGGACTCATGTCAAAGTTGTGCCTTGGGGGGACTTCATTCAATAAATCCCCATTCAATAAACCGACTGAAATAGGCCTCTAGCACTAATTAAGAGTGTGTTATAAAAATTCGACAACGCTGTACCGACTGAAATAGGGGTACCTTGGGGGGGACTCATGTCAAAGTTGTGCCTTGGGGGGACTTCATTCAATAAATCCCCATTCAATAAACCGACTGAAATAGGCCTCTAGCACTAATAAATAAAATAAAACAAATAGATAAATAAAATAAATAAAAAAATAAAATAAAATAAATAATAAATAATAAAATAAAATATGATTTCGCAGTCCTGTGTAATTATTACTATAGAAATAATCTGGTGTGTCACTCACACGACTTCCTCTTACTCTGAAATTTAATACTATAAATACAGGTTGGAGATTAAGAGGTAAGATAACGATGTTGTGTAAACCTATGTTAAACAATTCAAATTAGGCTTCGGAAGAGTTTTATGTGATAATTAGTTCTGTGTGAGGAGGGCTACCGCCCCCCTCAACCCCCCTTTTCACCAATGCAGCTACATTTATATAGAATTTAATTCTGTTACTAAAATTAAAAGTTTACTTAAAATTATACAGACAATTTTCACACGCAACATTTATTGAAACTTATGTCTTGATCAAACTTTTCCAGCAACAAACTTATATTAACTTCAAAATACAACATTTGGATCGCCTGAAATTATTAAATTTTAAGTTACTCTAAGAGACAAAGATCAAACGTTAAAAAACTTAACTACGGTAATCAGGAACCCTCAAAACGTGCAAATATACAAAAAACAAGTGATGAATATTTAGCCTAAAACATACATTATTTACCATTTCAACCATGTCAAACATTTTTGAATTCAGCGTATGAAAACACATTAGATACTCCCAATGCAGTGAAAATAAATAAATAAAATAAAATAAAATAAATTGATAAATAGATAAATAGATAAATAAAATAAAATAAAATAAAATAAATATAATAATATAATAAAATAATAAAAAATAAAATAATAAAAAATAATAAAATAAAATAAAATATGATTTCGTAGTCCTGTGTAATTATTACTATAAAAAAAAAAAGCAAAGAGTAAAGTAAAAAGAAACCACACGGAAAAAATATTCTAAAATACGGACGGATTATGCTTGAGTTAAGATGTTCCACAGTGCTGTCAGATTAATGCACTGTTCTGAATATTAACACGAATGTAATAAAACTATTTCGTTAAGTGTTAATTTTTGCTTGCTTATTTATTTTTTCTTTTTGCAGGAATTATTATCTGCATTTTAATTTTTATTTTGTTAGCGTATGGTTTTACAGAGAATTTGGGGAAAGTTGGGCGCTCAGGAAACTAGTCTTTACCCACTTATACAGTGTATAGCGAATAATTTAACAGTAAGCAAACATTAAGCGTTTGTTTGTGAACAAATTATTACAATTATAAAAATTATCCTACAAGAAAGGTAAGTAAAGGTAAACACCAAACGAATAATGTGATTTCCATAACTACAAATTTGTTAAAACCTCAACTGCAATGAAAAAATATTTAAATGATAGCTTTTAAATAATTTCATGCTGCACTTTTCATAAACGTGCATTCATCGTATTATAGTAAAAACGTTGTTAATCATGTAATAATAAATAATTATTTTGGCCAAAAAAGTGTGGAAAAAATCTTTTTGTAAATCTCATCGAAGAAAGCAATTGGTTTTTATATTTTTAGTGAAGATACTTATAAAAACACGCACCTAAACAATTAACGACTCCTTTTTCTATGAATACGTATCACACAATATTACACAACAATCTTAATTGTTTGCAAGAAAATTGAACCAAAAGACAGGGAAAAAACATGAAAAGAAATTGAAAGGAGAAAAGAAAAAAAAAAAAAAAAAAAAAAAAAGATAATAATTATCGGTCTGACTTACGTTGACTGTAGTCAAGGTCGCGAAAAAACACGTTCCTTTGTTTTCTTTCACTATTTCTTTATTTTTATGAGCCTTTTTTTTTTTTTTTTTTGCCTTAAAAAGGGAAAATCATAGTTATATTTCTTTTTTTCAGGTTGTTAAATAAAGGGGTTGAAACTCTTGTTTTTCTTGAAAAAATATATTACTTTTTGGTTAAAAGCAGTTTTATACTAAACTGAAGTTATGTTAGTGTAAATGTATGTCAAAAATCATGGTAACATTTTTGCAATAAAAATGAGTGTAATAGAAGAATGAATAAGGTAAACAAAAAATTATTGCGGGATAAAACACTTGATTTTCTTGGAAATGTAAAGTGTTTTTCTGTTAAAAATAACTTCATACTAACTATACTGAAAAAAAAAAAAAAAAAAAAAAAAACTATGCATAAAAAAAATGATAACAAACATATTGCAACAAAAGTGAGTTTAATCGAAGGATACGAAATAAAATATGAAATATATCCTTGGTGGATAAAACTTCTGTTTTTCTCAAAATTGTAAAATATTTTTCTATCAAAAACAACTTCATACTAAACTATACTTAAAAAATAAATAAATAAATAAATAAATAAATAAAAATAACTATACATTAAAAAATGATAACCAACATATGCAACAAAAGTGAGTTTAATCGAAGGATACGAAATAAAATATGAAATATATTCTTGGTAGATAAAACTTGTGTTTTTCTCAAAATTGTAAAATATTTTTCTATCAAAAACAACTTCATACAAAACTATACTTCAAAAAAAAAAAATAAATAAAAAAAAAAAAATAAAAAAATAAATAAATAAATAATAATAATAAGTATAATAACTATACATTAAAAAATGATAACAAACATATTTCAACAAAAGTGAGTTTAATCGAAGGATACGAAATAAAATATGAAATATATTCTTGGTGAATAAAACTTCTGTTTTTCTCAAAATTGTAAAATATTTTTCTATCAAAAACAACTTTATACTAAACTACAAAATTTTGGCAAAATTTTGGCAAACTACAAAGTGATGGCAAATTTTTTGCTAAAAAATTTGAGAGTAATCGAAGAATAAAACATACAATAAGGTTACTTATTATATTACTTATTATAATGTCAATCACAAGTGCAAAAAAAAAAAAAAAAAGGGAAAAAGAAAAAAAAAAAAGAAAGAAAAATCAATTAACATAATATTTTTTAAAAAGGTACAACATTTTTAGATAAATACATGGAGAAGCAGAGATAAACTACCATCATGTGTCGTGCTGGTTCGTAGGAATCGTTTGACTACATTATAATTATTCTATGTCGAATGAAATGTTTTCTAAAATTGTATTTTAATCAACGGAAATTGTACTTTTTTTTTCTTTTGTATATTTCTTCCCTTTTAAAAATAATCTATTTTTTTTTTTTTTTTTTTCTCTCTGAAGTTGATTTCTAATAATCAACATACGCAAGCGAAGTGATGACGTCACTGGCCGTTCATGGATGCAAGAAAAATATTTCCTATGTTAAACGCCCATTGGAATTTTTGTAAAAAATTATTAAAAAACGAGGAAAAATATTTCCTGATTTTAATCCCCATATTTAGGTATAGGTAAGTATTAGTTATCATGTGCATGCGTTAGATTAAGTTGTTTTTGTTGTAAAATTAATAAAATTTGAATTTTAAATTTCAAAACTCTAGAGAGAAAAAAAAAAAAAAGGCAAACTTCCATATTCGATTAAAAACATAAACATTTCATTTCAAAGGATGATATTTACACAATAAATATCCAACTAATATAATGATTAAAAGGAAAAGGATAAATATTCTATCACCATTTGAAGTCAAATTTGTTTTGAAAAATCTAAATAATGTATCTGATATAAGATACTAATATGTTGCAGCGGAATAGATTTGTTATCGGTCATCCTTGGTAGAAAAAAAATATCACCAAATTATCTGGCGAACATAATTTAATTCCTTTCAAAAATCTTGGTTATTTTAAAGACTTATATTAAGAGAGTAATGAATAAAATGAAACAATATTTTGTACAATACATATTAGGAAAACATACATCTGGCATGTATATTTTCGTATTACGTTTTTGATCGCCAAATACAAAAAACGCCAAGGACAACAGAGTTTTGAAATTTAAAATTAAAATTTTGTCAATTTGACAGCAAAATAACTCAATCTAACACATGCACACGACAACTAATACATATATATATATATATATATATATATATATATATATATATATATATATACACCCAAATATGGGGATTAAAATCGGGAAATAATTTTCCTCGATTTTTAATAATTTTTTACAAAAAATCCAATGGGCGATTAACATAGGAAATCATTTTCTTGCATCCACGGTCCGGTCAGTGACGTCACACTTCGCTTGCGTATTGCACTTTACTTATCCAAAATTTAATTATACAAACTTTTTGGTATTATATAAGTATGAGTTCTTTATAATAATATATCTATAGTTAATATAATTGATACTTAGTTGTCAAATTCTCTGATTTATTTAATTTGGTATTTATTTATAACTAATATATGAAAGCATTTCTCAAATTACTATTTCTGTTTATTTCTGATATATTTTCCTTTCTCTCCCTACGCATTAGATGGCGTTCCTGCCCTATTATGTAACTATTTATTCCATACAGAAATCGAAGATATCGAGTTTTTAATTTTAATATAAATAACATTTTTTATTACTTTCTCTTACCCATAAGGTAGAGAAAGTATTGTTTTTGGGTCAAATTTTCGAACGCGAGTTTTTGTTATATTTACATGTTCTGAGGTCCCCTGAATACGAAAATCATGTTTTTAGCAAATGGTCTGTGTGTATGTCTGTGTGTGTGTCTGTGTGCTGTGTGTGTGTCAGACTGTTATCAGCATATCTCAAAAACAAATTATGGCAGAAATTTCAAACTTGGTATTCTAAATGTGCACCATATAAGGATGCTACACTAAACTTTTCGTTTAAGATCAAGCAAATGGTTCGTGTACAGGGACACTCAAAAGTATTCAAATACATTACGTCTATGGGAGAAATTGCAGGTAAGTAGAGTTTAACATCTATAGATTGCACTAAACCAAATGAAACGAATATGTATTTTTTCTCATAGAGATAGTCAACAGGGGAAAAAAATTGTGTATGTAGGAGCCTCGCCTTCACCTCGAGGGGAGTAAATTTTCATGATGGGCATCTTTCAAATGATCTCGCCAATACCGTTAAAACGAATGGTTGAACCATCGATCTGCGATAATTTAAAACAAAGTTATCGATTTTTTTTTTTTTTACTTTTAACAACAACAACAACAACAACAAAAAAAAAAAAAGAAAACAGGAAAAAAAAATCGTATATATATATTTTTTTTTAATGTTGAGAATACAATGGACTTTTTTTAATTTGATTGAATTTAGTAATTTTTGTAATTTAAATCACTCGATATATTCTAATGTTACTACTTTTCCCAATAGGTTTATCATGAAATTAAAATTATTGAATTTGAAGAAATTTTAGTAATATGTCTTTAAAAAATTATTTACAAAATGTCATTAATATAATTTTGCCTTAAAGTATTGTTCCTTTAAAATTGTTTTATTAATTTATATTTTCATTTAAAAATAGTATTCAAATACTACCATTTCTATCATAAACTACGTCTGGACTTTACCCCTTAATTTACCGTGTGATTCAAAATAGGTGTTACAGCTAACAGTCACAGAAACATACTTCCAGTTACAAAATAGGTCCAAATTACGTATGAATAGATTTCAGATATAGCATCATTTGTACAAGGGGCCGTGTACATATTAAATTATAAAATTTAATTTTTATAAGGTTCCTCCTTTCATATGCGTTGTATTTACATAAATATTGCCCTAGGCTTTAAGAAGGAAAACGAAAGTAACCCCCATGTCTTTAAATGAAAAATTCGCTGAGTTTTCGGAGTTTGAAAATTCTACTATTTTTTGTCAAATCTTAAGCTTTAAAAGTGAGAAATTGTTATTTCATTTCATTTAAAATAATCTTTATTTATGTTTATTATATATCATAGCTATATTAGTGCATAATAAATGTAATGAAAAAGTATTATTCCCTAGTTTTTCTCCCACTTTCGCCTATATTTTAGCTTAATATTTCAAATTTTTACTCTCTTAGAACATTTTTTTTTTGTTTATTCAGTAACATCGTAAGGTACTAGTAGCGAATTTTTACAATATATATATATATATAAACTTTTAAGAAATAATGTTAATTTTTCAACACTACAGCCATATGTGCCTTTAATAACGTTATGACAGTTCTTTATTATTATTATTATTATTATTATTTTCTTTTTTTACAGTTATTATTATTATTTGATGATTTTTTTGTTTTATCACCATACTTTAATTAAATTATGCTCTTTTTTACTTCCATTACCTGACTACTGTAAGTAACGGAAGTATTGTATTTGGTCCGAAAATTCTATGTCGGGTTTTCACCTGATTTACATGTTTTAAGGTCTCCTCCTGAGTCCAAAAAAAAAAAATAGTTTTTGGCAATTGGTGTGTGTGTGTGTGTGTATGTGAGGAACCTTCTGACTTCATATCTCCGAAACTAATAAAGATAGAACTACGAAACTTTAGAATTGAGACAGGTCTGATGCACAGATAAAATTTCCAACTTTTGGTGAAAATTGGTTAACCGGAAGCGGGACCGTAGGACAGTTAATCAAAAACGGCTCTAACGATTTTCTTCAAATTTGCTGTATAAAAACTTAATTAGATGTCCTTTCGAATGATATAGTTGGTTAGTTCAGAAAAACTGATAGGCGTCCTGTATAAATAACTCAATTTGTGGTCTTGAAAGAACCTTCCTCTAAAAACGACTGTACAGATTTTTTTTTCAAACTCGCCAAATCAATCCCTTTTTAGACATCCTTTTTCATGCAATTGTTGTTTTCCAGTCAACAATTGAGT
The DNA here is from genome assembly GCA_963930645.1 of Salticus scenicus. Classification (NCBI taxonomy): domain Eukaryota; kingdom Metazoa; phylum Arthropoda; class Arachnida; order Araneae; family Salticidae; genus Salticus; species Salticus scenicus. Next base: position 28,596,221 of record OZ005660.1, read on the forward strand.
ATGCCGTATTTAGGCGAAAGTCGGTATCTCAATAACGGCTCTAACGATTTTCTTGAAAATTGCTGCATAAAACTTTTTTCAGACATCCTTTCTCGTGTATAACGGATTTGATTTATGAAAGTTCAATTTTTTTTTCTAATTTATTTGCGATACAATTTCTTTTTTTTTGTCTTTTTTTTTTGTCTTTTCTTTTCTTTCTTTTTCTTCTGTTTTTCTTCTTTTTTTTTTTTTTTTTTTTTTTTTTTAATGTGTGTGCGTGTGTGTGTGTATGATTTACGACAGCTCTAATTTTAAGACACATTTTTATCGCTAAAACATGATGCATCTCAACTAACTGAAATTGACTACATTATTTTTAAATAAATGGATTTATTACTCTATCTTCTGCATATATATGAAGAAAGTATAAGATTCGGAAATTTTTTCAATTTCCGGCTTTCGATGCATTTACACGTTTTGAGGTTTTTTGAACACGATTGAATATTGATTATATATTGATTAAATTTTTGTACATGTTAATCGATAGATGGCGTTGTTATATAAAATAAGTACTATATAGTATAAGAAAGTACTGGATTCATGAATATTTTTTACTTCCGTTTTTCTATGAATTTACACGTTTTGTGCTGTCCTAAACATGATTCGCTCATTTTTTGAAAATCTCTATTTGTCTGTGTGTGTATGATGTGTTAGAGAAATTTTGTAGTATCTCATGAACCAATGGGCGGAATTTAAGCACAATTGATAATTGGTTTATTTAAACTGGTGTTGATTAGCTGCTGGAATATATCACCCAACAGGTGATGCTGCTATATTGTGATTCACCCCATTTAAGTCAAGGCTATATCTCAACTTCTGTAGTGTATAAAAGCACCAAACATGATATATGATGTGAACATTATGTAAAACTAGGCTAATTTGGTTGCATATCGGTCGACAAGTGGCGTTTCTGTATTGCAATTTGATTCCGTTTATCAGAAGGCAATTATTTGGTGGTCGAGTTTAGACTACTGGGTGATACTAGTACATATTAATATGTTAATAATCTTTCTCTCTGAAGCGTTGGAAATTTATTTTGTACAATGCAACTCTACATTAACACTGGGGCAATTTAAAAGGGATACAAGAGATACTAGATTTGAATATTTGTGATGTATTTCAAAAATAGTTTTTTTTTTTTTTTTTTTTTTTTTTTTTTTTTTTCAATTTTATTTGGCATGCATTACTGTGTAAGGGAGGCTGCCGCCCTCAACACTTTCCCCGTTTAAATATAGTAAATATTACAGTTAATTATTATTATTATCTTTTCTTGTTGAAGAATAATCTGTTTTTGTTAGAAAGTCTTAGGAACAAACGGCAATTCAGTGAATAAAATTTCTTACTTTTCTTCTCTAGGACGGTAAATTCAAGCCACCTTCTTGCGGACCCTATCATGTATGCTGCAACACACCTGAAAGTTCGACAGTGAAGCCCTACGAGCATAGATGTGGAGTCAGAAATCCCAGTGGTATTAATAGTAGGATTTTATCGCCAAGTAATAAAGGAGAAGCTGACTTCGGTGAATGGCCATGGCAGGTATGTGACACTTTTTTTTTTTTTTTTTTTTTTTTTTTTTTTTAAGATATTAAACTTAATTTGTGAAAAAGTTGAAAATGTTACCATTTTTACACTAGAAAATTTAAGATTGCTGAAAAATTAGCTTAAGTACTTATGACAAAGTATACATTTGACAAAAATTTGAAATTTGTGCTAATATACATTAAAAAAAAAAAAATTGTCTGATGAAATAATTGTACTCTAACGTGAACGAACAACTGTTATGAATGAAAATTTCAAAAATAATTCAAAATAATTTTGCAACAATACTTTATTTATTTATTTACATTTTAAAAACTAACTATTATTAAAAAGAAAAAATTACATCGAGAAAAAATTATTATTATTATTATTATTTTCAACAATTTTAATGTTAAAGGAGCAAAAAATGCACAAACTTAAGAACCATATTCAGATGGAAATAATGGGAATATTATTAATTCCCATAAATTTTCCAGCTATAGAAACAATAGTACCAGTTAGCTTAAAACCTATTTCTCATAGCTTAATGTACTATTAATTTAATGATCAGGGAGTTTTTCTCTAGAGAAAATACCCTTTTATGATCTGGATATGAGCAGAAACGGTAATAGAAATTTGAAGTGTAAGATTTTCTGAATGGTTGGAGAGAGGTAAAGTTGAGTATGAGTGCGAAATTCTAGTAAATTTACATCTCTCTTTCGCTATGAAATACACATGTCGCACCAGTGGCCGAGAGGTTTTTCTCTAAAAGCTAAGCTAATAGAGATGTGGCGAGCCAGGGAACTCCGACGAGAGGTGCCAGGTTCGAAACCATTTGAAGATTATCGGCCTAGTTGCTCGAAGTTTTTTGGGGTTTTCTCCAGTGATGCCAGATTGGGGATTTTGTCCCCATTTTGGGGATTCTTGAGGCTTCTGGGGACAATTTTGGGGACCAAATGTTTGTGGGGACTTTTTTGGGGAATTCTAAAATTTTTGGGGATAAATCTGGAGAGTTCTGTCAATGTTGGCAACGTAATGATCTATCCCTACGACCAGGGATTTTCAATAGCTTTATTGTTATTTGGGGATTTTTTTCAAAAATTGCCTTCATTTGGGAAAAAATCTGAGCTTAAATCCACTTAAATCTGCTTGATATATATATATATTTTTTTTTTGAATTTTTTTTTATTTTCCCTTTTTAGTAGAAATTAAGTTGGGGATTTTTGTCGAACCCCCCCCCCCCCCCCTCCTGATTTGGGGAAATTTGAAGACCTGTTTGGGGAAATAATTTTCGACCATCTGGCATCACTGGGTTTCTCCGAAATTCTCGTAAATACGTGCTAATACTTTTTAGAATGATCCACCTCGGAAGACAAGCTATGCTATTCAGGTCTCAGTCCCTAGAGTATACAATCGGCCTTAAAAACATGGCTCTGTTATACCTCAAGCACATTTATACACAATAAAAATAATAAGATGAAGATTAAGAAGAAATCAATAAAAAATATTCATAAAACTGACTGAGCATTGAAAAAAAGCTAAAAGTCTTCAACTAAGTGTTTTGATTCTTTAAATTCAATTAACAGAACATTTCGAGAAAACATGCTCAACTCTGTATTGAAGGAAAAATATTATTCACAGGCTATTTCTTTCGAGTTTCTATTTACTGCTAAAATACTGACAGTAAAATTTTATGGAATAGGAGTTATAATATTAATTGAAGATTCATAATAGTCACCTTCATGCAATTTGAGCTTGCATTTTAAAAGATTTATTTTTAAGTGAAAGAAAAGTATAATAATAATAATAATAAAATGATGCTATCAATAACAAATTTAATTTCTGTCAGTTCTGATTGTAATGATTTTGCGCACTGTACAAAAATGTTATTCACAGGCTATTTCTTTCGCGTTTCTATTTACTGCTAAAATACTGACAGTAAAATTTTATGGAATAGGAGTTATAATATTAATTGAATAAGATTCATAATAGTCACTTTCATGCAATTTGAGCTTGCATTTTAAAAGATTTATTTTTAAGTGGAAGAAAAGTATAATAATAATAATAATAAATGATGCTATCAATATCAAATTTCATTTCTATCAGTTTTGATGGTAATGATTTTGCGCACTGTATAAAAATGTTATTCACAGACTATTTCTTTCGAGTTTCTATTTACTGCTAAAATACTGACATTAAAATTTTATGGAATAGGAGTTATAATATAATTGAAGATTCATAATAATCACCTTCATCCAATTTGAGCTTGCATTTTAAAAGATTTATTTTTAAGTGAAAAAAAAAAAAAAAAAAAAAAATGCTATCAATATCAAATTTAATTTCTATCACTTCTGATGGTAATGATTTTGCACAATGTATAAAAATGTTATTCACAGGCTATTTCTTTCAAGTTTCTATTTACTGCTAAAATACTGACAGTGACAGTAAAATTTTATGAAATAGGAGTTATAATATTAATTGAAGATTCATAATAGTCACCTTCATGCAATTTCAGCTTGCATTTTAAAAGATTTATTTTTAAGTGAAAAAAAAAAAAAAAAAAAAAAAAAAAAATGCTATCAATATCAAATTTAATTTCTATCAGTTCTGATGGTAATGATTTTGCGCCCTGTAGAATTCTAGCATTTTTTTTTTTTTTTTTTTGTGAGAGAGATTATTTTCGTATTTACAGGGAAATCAGTTATTTCGAATATGTGGGAAGAGAATCTTTCCATCTTCATTCATGAATTAAAAATCCTAAATCAACAAATGGATATTCTGTTATCTCAGTTCGAAGAAATCTTTTGAAATCACTTCACTGTTTTAATTTAAAGTATTTTGAACTGATAAGCAGGTAGCGCCATCTTTTAGAGAAACTTTAAAATAAAAAAATTAAAAAGAACAAAGTGAATGGAAATAAAATACAGTATTTCTTCTCGTCAAGCAATCAAAACGGTAGAGGATATCAGTGATAAGAATCAAAATTTCCTCCAGATTATTTTTTATTTATAAATAAATTAGCAGACGAATTTATACACTCAAATCATAGTTGTAAACTTTAGCAATTTACGGCTCCCGGAAATTTTTAACAAAATTTTTTATTTTATTTAATCAATGAAAATTGTTTCAGAAATATATAAAATTTCGTTCTAAAGTTTGCAACTATGCCTCAAAAACACTCCCCAGGCAAAATTGCTTAAATCAAATAGCAGTGTGTATTATTTCATTAAAATGTTAAAAATTGCTAACAATGCACGTACGCATTAGTTCAATATTCTCAATAAGACATTGCAAAAATAAATAAATAAATCAATAAACACTGCGGATTATTATTATTTATTTATTTATTTTTAATCATGATTAAAAATTTTACTTTTAATTTGTCAACAAACCTGCGAAAATACAAAATGATAATAAATGTAGTCGCCAGATTGGATGTTACTCAGAAGAATGAATAAGTAAATTTATAAATACACTAATAAAAACTTGACAAGAAAGAAAAGTAGTACATTGTGCATACACTGTCATGTACTGTTCTGCATTATAAGAATAAATTACTTCAGAGTAATTTTTTCGTTCATTGGGTCTGTCTGCTGCTGTCCAAATTACAGTTTTAAGAAAATAATTGAATGAAAATGAAATCTAAATATGTATGTTGTTAAAGTAAACTGTGGTGTACATTAAATGATGTTATGATGAGTAATAATAATAAAATTATTATTATTACGTGCACTGGAAAATTATATCTACTTAAATAAATTAATAAATAAAAAAATTAACACCGACATTTTTTTTTTAAATACTTATAAAATAAGTGTTTCTTAATTAATTTCCGCTGTTAGTTTTTTAATTCAAACGGAGAGAAATTTCCGGTAGATCAAATATATATATTTTTTGTAGTAATGCATTAAATATCAAAGAAGTTTTTCTCCCTGAAAACTCCACCAGTGGCGCAGAGATTCTAGTCACGATGGTGGTAGACAGGAAGTGCCAGGTTCGACTGCAGATCGCGCTCGTCGACCATACTGTTCAGAGTTTTCCGTGTTTTTCTCCGAAACTCATATAAACACAAGCTAGGACCCTTTTAAAAAGACTCCCACGGCAGGTATTCCACCCAGGCCTAGGACCTAAGTGCAGCCAATCGACCTTAACCCCCATATCAATACCATGCTGAGGCTAGAAGAACTCACTTCCCTCTCCAAGAAGAAATAAATCAGAAATATACTAATACTGATGCTGTGATAGAAAATAAAAACATAAATAAAAGTACATCATCATGTGGTTTTAAGTTATAATAATGAAATAATAATAATAGAATAAATAATATTAAGAAAAAACAAAAGAAAATTTACATTTAAATAATCTACTTAAATATATCTTACATTTTTATTAAATGTAGAAGAATTAGTAATTCAGGTATAATTTAATTATTCCACAATTTATTGAAAAATTAACCTTTTTCCATGCATTTACTGGCACTTGCGTAAGCATTTAAAGGTACAACAACAAGTGTCGCCCAAGAAACGTCTGTTACATAGAAAAAAAAAAAAAAAAAAAAAAAAAAAACATTTTATGAAATTGGAGTCTTAAGCTTTTATGCTATATTGGACTGTGTATTCTTAAGTACGGTTAATAGGATAAATTCTAAAGTAGTTCATTATTATTTTATTTTCAACCTTTATCATATATATATATATATATATATATATATATATATATATATACAGTCGGTAACAAAAGTGTCCGAACACTAGCAAAAATTCTTATGCAAAAAAAAAGTACACTTCATACGGTTTTGTTAAATAAATCCTTATCGAATTATGTTCTTACACTGACTAAGAACAGGATTCGACAAGGATTTATTTAATAAAACCGTACGAAGCGTACTTTTTTTACATAGGAATTTTTGCTAGTGTTCGGACACTTTTGTTACCGACTGTATATATATAAATCTATAACTGCTCTAAACACCTGTTTTCATACTTTCTTTGTAACAAAAGTTCGCATTGTCAGAGAATTTTTTTAATCATTGTAGATAGACCTGCTAACTATGCTACTTTATCCGTAATGGCCTTTTTTTCACACCAGAATAGCTGTAGAGTAATATTCAGCAATAGTTAGGAAGTTAGGATGGAATGGTTGGGAGGCACCTGTGACAGCGTCATGCATCCTCCTTTACCTAGATGTGGAAGCTAACGGAGTGAGAGCCCCGAACAACAATTTCACTGCAAAGCAGAAAGGGGAGGGGGACATAAAAGGAACAAAAAACAATAACAAAGGAATTTTAGAGCTTATGGAAAGAGGAAACACAATAATAGAAATGAGTAGAAAGGTTAAGTACAGCATTACACTACTAGGAGAAAGTTCAGGGATAGTAAGAATATTTTTTTTATTTTCCAAGGAGCAAATTTTATAATTTTTTTGGTATGTTAAAACACAATTTTTTAAATTTTTATTTAATTTTTATTTATTTATTTTTTTTTTTTAACACAAGGGCAAAAAACACACAACACGATATTCAGCAATATGTTCTCATGATTAAATAAGAGGACTATTGCTCTACAGCTATTCTGGTGTGAAAAAAAGGCGGGGCTTAATACCATTACGGATAAACTAGCATTGTTAGCAGGTCTACATTGTAGATAACACGATTTTCTTCATTTTTATTCGATCTATTATTCAATATTTAAAGAAATGAGCACAAAAATTTACTTACAAACACTAACGAAAAAAAAAAAAAGTATTTATTTATTTATTTATTTAATATTTCTGTTTTGGCTTTAAAGTTTCACTTTCAAACAGTAATATCGTTATGAATTTAAATATAAATGGTTGCAATTTACACTTATTGTGATCTTTCTTCATGCAGAGAGCTGGTGTTAAACTGTTTATACGATGTCCAAGGACATATATGATGTACAGAGAAGTGTAGAAAATATTTTAAGTATGTCAAATCGCCCATCAACTGAAATTAAACTTGCAAAACATTAGTTTTGCAAACATCTAAAACATATTAGAGGTTACTTAATTTTTTAAATAGTCGTAATCTGATATTATTACGAGTCCTCTTACAGTTTGTGAACGTTTATCCGCACGCATGCAAAATCAGGTATGTGTAGCCAATAAATATGCGTAACGTGCTAATTATGAAGCAAACTATGAAGAGTGCTTGAGCTTGAAAAGATTTTGAAATAAAATTCTTTAAATAGAGTATTTTCTTTTTACATCTGAATTACTGAAGTTTTAAACAATTTTATATTTATGATGTCCCGATATTAAATTGCTGTGTTTCAAAACTCTTTTCAAGAAAGCTGAAAAGTGTATACTATATGGTTTATCACAAGTATTTCTTTTATGTTAATATTTTAATATCGCACAAAATGTAACGAAATTATTGTACAGTCGGTAATAAAAGTGTCCGAACACTAGCAAAAATTCCTATGTAAAAAAAGTACACCTCATTCGGTTTTGTTAAATAAATCCTTGTCGGATCCTGTTCTTAGTCAGTGTAAGAATATGATTCGATAGGGATTTATTTAACAAAACCGTATGAAGTGTATTTTTTTTACATAGGAATTTTTGCTAGTGTCTGGACATTTTTGTTACCGGCTGTACATTTCTCAGATAAGCAAACTTATATTTGCTGGCGAATATATAATTATAATACAAGGTGGTTATAATTAAACTTCCCCTATAAACAGAATCCTACAGCGCGGATGAACGGAATGCAACAAAATTTGGTATATGGACTATACACGAGATGCGCTTACGGAATTTCGAAAAAAAAAAAAAAAAAAATAGTTCCAAAACGTCCACCAGAGAGCACCTTTTCGCAAAAGAATTAAATTTAACACAATAAACGACCAAAACGGATGTCAAGGTGATCAAAACTAGTCAATAAATGTTAATATTGTTTCTGTATTCTGTTTTGGTCGTTTATTGTGTTAAATTCAATATTTTTCTGGAAAGGGTGCTCTCTGGTGGACATTTTGGAACTAAAATTGTTTTTCGAAATTCCGTGAGCGCTTCTGGTGTATAGGCTATATAACAAATTTCATTGCATTCCGTTTACCCTTTTGCGCTGTAGGATGCTGTTTATAGGGGAAGTTTAATTATACCCACCCTATTTATGATATAGTAAAAACATGTTGCATATATACAGTCGGTAACAAAAGTGTCCGAACACTAGCAAAAATTCCTATGTAAAAAAATGTACAGTTAATACTCTTTTGCTAAATAAAGCCTTATCGAATCCTGTTCTTAGACTGACTAAGAGCAGGATTCGACAAGGATTTATTTAACAAAAGAGTATTAACTGTACATTTTTTTACATAGGAATTTTTGCTAGTGTTCGGACACTTTTGTTACCGACTGTAGGTCTATGGGATGTAGTGAAATGGCATTTTAATATAGTATTGGTACATAGAAGTAAAAAAAAAAAAAGATGAGCAAAGCCTTAAGAAAATGTAAAGTATTACGTATTTTTTATGTCCTATATATTTTTCTAAGATTAGTGGTATATTATATATCTTAATCTTATATATATTATAAATGTGAATGTCCGTTTATTTGACTGAGTTTCACGCTAAAACTGCTCGATGGATTTCGATAAAATTTGTTATGGAGATAGCTTATACCCTAACTTAAAAAGTTGGCTACCTTTTATTTCGAAATTTTTTTTTTTTTTTTTTTTGCGATTTTTATGCATAAAATAGCAATTTTGTAAGCTAATAATAGCAAAAAATTAGCCATTTAAATTTATCCATAATTTAATTGTTGCCAAAAAAAAAAAAAAAAAAAAAAAACGAATTTATTTATTTTTTTCAACAGGAAGATAAATACATTTATCTAAACGTGAACGATAAAAAATTATAAAAAAAAATTATGCATCTCACAAAAACTGACGTCATTTTTAATTAAAAATTTCTTTTACACATTGATAAAGTGCTAATACGCAAGCGAAGTGATGCCGTCACGGGCCGTTCATGGATGCAAGAAAAATATTTCCTATGTTAAACGTCCATTGGATTTTTTTGTAAAATATTATTAAAAATCGAAGAAAATTATTTCCCGATTTTAATCCCCATATTTAGGTATAGTTATGTATTAATTATTATGTCCATGCGTTAGATTAAGTTATTTTTGTTGTAAAATTGACAAAATTTAAATTTTTAATTTCAAAACTCTAGGAAAAAAAAAAAAAAAAAATGGCAAATTTCCATATTCGATTGAAAACACAAACATTTCATTTCAAAAGATGATATTTACACAATAAATATCCAACTAATATACTAATTAAAAGGAAAATGATAAATATTCTATCATAATTTGAAGTAAAATTTGTTTTCAAATGTCTAAATAAAGTATCTGATATAAGATACTAATATGTTGCAGCGGAATAGATTTGATATCGGTCATCCTTAGCAGAAAAAAAAAATATCGACGAATTATTTGGCGAACATAATTTAATTCCTTTCAAAAATCATGGTTATTTTAACAACTTATATTAAGAGAGTAATGAATAATATGAAACAATATTTCGTACAATGCATATTACGAAAATATACATCTGGCATACATATTTTCGTATTACGTTTTTGATCACCAAATGCAATAAGCGCCAAGAACGACAGAGTTTTGAAATTTAAAATTAAAATTTTGTGAATTTGATAGCAAAATAACTCAATCTAACACATGCACATGATAACTATAATCTATACTAATATTTTAAATGCGAAAGTTTGGATGGATGTTTGTTACTCAATCACACCACAACGGCTAAACGGATCTGGATGAAATTTTGTATATAGATAGGTAATAGTCTGGAATAAGACGTAGGCTACTATTTATACCGGAAAAAATGTAAATTTTTAATTAATCTTCTGTATAATATAAATATTTCTTCTATAATAAAACTTTAAAATAATTTATTTTAATTTTTAATTGTTGCCAAAGAATATTTCACGCGAATAATAATAATAAAAATAATACATATTAAATTTGCTTAGGCACATGACAACATAACGTCATTATCAAAATTAAATAATAAGAAAATGAAAGCTAATTCAGATCTGTATTAAAGAACTTTATTAGTTGATAATCCTGGGTATATTTTTAATTTTAATACTGAAGTAGATAGGACATTTTTCGCCAAGGACTCTATTTTTGTGACAACAACCTTAAGCCAAGTAGTCCATAAAAAATATAAACAAATCTGTACATATAAAAGAGTAAACTCAATGATTCACTGACTCAACACTGCCATGACGATTCTGTGGGAAAGAGGGTCACAAATTTTAGTGACCAGGTTGGATTTCGGAGCCTGACCCCCAACTAAGACGGCATTTTGCAAAATACCCCCCCCCCTCTCTCTCCTTGGGGAGCAGAAGGCTTAACTCGGCTCCAAATCACTTAACGGTGAAGAAATTGCAGATGGAAAGACCAGACTTCAGTACAAAAAAATTATTTTCTGCGATTTTGGAATTTTGGATTTTTAAGGGGGGGAGGGAAGGGAAAAGATTTTGGAAGAAGGGTACTCAACACACGAGGAAATCGAACTGAACACACACTACAAAGGGATTTTATGAAATTCCACCCTACCGCCCTTTAGAGAATGGGGGGCAAAAACATGTATTCATGCGTAACGCTGCACTAAATTATCTAAGTTTGGACATTTTTTATGTAAGGGACGATTATATGTATCTAACTCATAGTATGAAGAGATTTTGCGAAATTCCCTCCTTTAAGAACGGGGGGAGAGATTAAAAAAAAAAAAAAAAAGTTTTAAAGCATCACTCAGCTTTAAATAATTTCATAATCTCAATTTTTTGATGTGTCGGTTATGTATGTGTATGCAACATGCAATATAAAGTAATTTTGGAAATTTACCCCCCCCCCTTCCTCTTGGGGCGGGCGGGGCAAAAACCACATTTTGAAGCTTAAATCCGTCCAAATTACCTAAGAAAGGCGAATTTTGGTGTGTGGGTGTTAATTAGGTGTGCGAAATATGCACTTTGATGAGATTTTGTAAAACTTTCAACTGTAACCGCGAGGGAGGGGGAGTAAGAAGCAGGTAAGGGACTGCCGAAGGCATTGAGCAACTTAAAATTAGATTTTGACGGATTCCAATGTTTTTTTTTTTTTTTTAAGATATTTTATTATTATTAATGATATGCTGTTTTAGGGATACATTTCAATATAATGACCAGCGAAGCGGGCAAAGCCTGCTAGTTAAAACATACGTGAAAAATGCCAATCTAAACAGTAATAGAACTCTTTAAATTTCTTGAACAAAAATGACTACATATAGCGTCTAGTACCGTGTAGTGAGATTAAAGGGAGCTATATAAGTTCTATTCGATTTTATACTCTTTTTAATCTAATGGTACTTTAAACAGGCTTCGCAGCGTTCCTAAAATCATATTTTATTATATTGTCACCAGTATCATCAATAATAAATTTTTATTGAATACTTTTGAATGTTTTATTACTAAAATCTTATTGCTTCTGCAAAGCCAAAATGCAACCATCAGGCAAATTTATAACCTTCCATATTACATACATAACTATCAACTATATCGTGAAATTAAATTCCCAAAAGACTTGAAAATTTTATACATCACCTTAATATTAAATTCCATGATCAATTAGATTCTATTGAGAACCAAGCTTTAAACACACGCGATGTGTATGACCACACAGATCCTGCCAATAGGCGTCGTCCTAATGTTGGTATTATTCTTTCTTCTCTTCTTTAGTTTTTCGTTGTTTTCTTGTAATCTTGTTAAAAAAAAAAAAAAAAAAAAAAAAAATTAAATTTTTTTTAAATGTTCCATTAAAAGTTGTTCATTTGTTGCTTAAACTTTCTTTTATTTAGTTTATTTTTGTAATGCTATACTCAATCGTTCTGTTAATTTTCCTTTCACTACTCTTTTTAGTTCTCACTTACTGCTTTTGTATTTGGTCTTTTTCATTTTCTTCCTTCACCTTCCTCGTTGAGCTCAGAATTTTTCTCTTGTTGTTTTTTTGTCCCGGCCTGTCCCCCTTTTTATTTTATTTTTAATTTTGTGTAAGCCATCACGTTTTTTGAACCAATTCTGCTACCATTTTCTGGTTCGCTGAGGTGTGGGGTCATGTTAGTTAGACCCCGGGTACTCGGCACTCCGTACTCCCTCGAAGTTACTAAAATCTTACGTAAAACATTATTGTTTAAAAAGAGTAGTCGCAATATAGTAAAACCAGACTAAAATTTTATTAATGCTTTAGAAACGCTTAAACTAAAGTATACATCAACGAGGAATAAAAAGATGTTATAAAACATTGATAAGACAAAACAGTACAGTATAGTAATTTCATTAAGATGTTCAAACATCTTAGATTTCTAAAGCGTTTTAATTTGGTATACGCAAACTTGTAAGGTCTTCGCCCTGGCATCAGCTGCTGCAGATCCTATTTTAACTTGAACTTAATTTAATAAATGACTTTGACTCTTTATATAAATACAAATAAAAAGTCTATTTCAACTCGAAATATTGGGAGGAATTACTCGTGGATAAACTCAGCTAAATAAATTAAAGAAATGATTAATCTCGCCACTGTTGATTAACTTGGCCCGGCGAAAAGCTGGCTGTTATGACTCTCAAGAGATCCATTCGATTCAAAGCCTCGCCAAAGAAGAGAAATTCTCTACCGTCACGCTACTTATTCCACACTAGAATGACAACGCTTCGGCAATCACTAGATTCGCTCAACACTCTATCTCGTAATAATCCACTACTCCATACGCCACCAACCACACACCATAGAATAATAATAAAAAAAGAAGGAGCGTACTTGTTTTGGTTTCGGTTTATAAAATCCAGGAATGCCGGATATAGGGTTGTAACAGTGCTTCCATTTGATTGGTTGGCGACTTGTTGGCGAGATTTTTGAATCGTCTCGTCTCTCTGTCAATCAGTCTGCGAGGCAGCATCCACAACAAACAGCGATAAATGTGCTGAGGATGGGTGCCCTACTTTAAGGCTGAGAGGAGCAAAAGTAGCTTTCACTGGCATTTCACTAGAAGGGGTTTGTAAGCATTAGAGTATTGGCGTGCTCCTTCTTCCTTTATTATTATTCTATGCCACACACACTCTCTTACCACACTTCGCTATTTAACTACTTTGAAAACCGACAACCTCCATCACTTCAATTCACTAACTTCAATAACTAATCGTATTCACACACCCTACGCAAACTGCGTGAGACCTACTTTCCTTTTAGTGACTCTATGCCGGCGTAAACTCATCCCAACTCCAACATATTGCGTCATTTTGTGCTGGGCCCAGTCTTCGCGTTTCGACCTCCAATTTACTTTCACTTTTCACCACTAGATAATACGAGTATACTTTTCATACCGCTTACCTGCGGTAACATGCAATTGACGGGCCGTGATAGCCCAGTCGGTAGAGCGCCAGCCTCGTAATTGGAAGATTGCGGGTTCGATACTCGAGCCGGCCAAAGACCGTCGTGTACACTAATGGTGGCTGGTGCACGTAAAATCTATCGTGGCCGCAATGTCCTCCGTGTTCCCATCAAAAATTATACCTCTGCGGGTCACCGAAGCGGGAGAGCCATCCCTTCCGTGTAAGATCAAAATTGTTATGGCATGTCTCCGGACCACCTCTTGGGGTGTGTCCCAGACCGTCACCAATTGCCCATCTGCGCAGCACTAGTGCGACCTAAAACTCAACCAACCAACCGACCATGCAATTGACTCAACCTTTTTTACCTTACAAACTTAACTCTAGAAGTAAAAGATTTTGAGTTGCAATATACTTAATATGTATATATATATATATTCAAAAGTTAATTACCATGTATATTTGTAAATAAAGCAACGTATAATTTCAAAATGTCCTTTTATTTGTCAGGCAGCCGTATTGAAATCTGAAGGAAAAGTTAATATTTTCCAGTGTGGGGGAGTTCTCATTGATAAATACCATGTACTAACAGTAGCTCATTGTGTATTCCATCTATAGTAAGTATTTTAATAAGTTAAAAAAAATTAAATCAAAACTAAAGAAATACTAATTTAAATTAGATATGTTATAATTCTTTATAATATAGTTATAATATAGTATGTTGTTTAGTTTAACGCTAATGCACTTTAAATAATTTGAGCCTATAGGTCATAATGATAAAGCATTTTTCTTTCTGTCCCTGTAAAAAAAAAAACTATAAGTGCACTTTTTGGTGCTAGATTCACCAAAATTTATACAGCTTGTGCGACAGGGACCTATAACATGTGTATAAATTTTCAGCTCAATTAAATAAGGCATTTAGATGCTATCGCACTTTAAATATTTTGAGCCCGTAGAACATAATGATGAAGAATTTTTTCTTTATGTCTCTGTAAAAAAATATAAGTGTTAGATTTACCAAAATTAATAAAGTTCGTGTTTTGGTGACCTATAACATGTGTATCATTTTTCATCTTAATCGAATAACGTATTTAGACGCTATCGTACTTTAAAATGTTTGAGCCCATAGGCCATAATGATAAGGGATATTTTTTTTTTTTTTTATGTCCGTGTAAAAAAGTATAAATGCTAGATACAGCAAAATCAATAGAGTTCATGCTATGGTAACCTATAACGTTCATACCAACTTTTAGTTCATTTGAACAAATCGTTTAGACAAATCGTTCAGATACACACACACATTCATCACATTAAAAATATTAAAATTGAACTCGGAGCACCTCAAAACCTATAGATACACCAAATTCTCAGAGTCGAATTTTTGTTATGATTACAATAATTTCCTTACATATGTGTTTTCGTAAAGTATATAATAATAAATAATAATAAATAATAATAATAATAAATATTATTAGTTCCCCATCATACTATAGGTATGGGGAACTTAGGTAATCGTGAAAAATTTCGACCTCGGTTTTTTGACTTTTCTACACGTTTTCAGGTGTGAGGAATCCGAAAATGACAAAATTTCTATGGTGTCTGTCTGTAGGGTGTCTGTTAGTCTGTTAGTCTGTTAGTGTGTTAGTGGGTCAGTCCGTTAGTTTGTTAGTCTGTGTACACGATATCTCAAGAACAAATTGTCGCAGAGAGGTCAGATCAGTTTTAAAATATTACTTTCGACACTGGCAAGAACCCTATTCATTTGCAACATTCGATTTTAAAAACTTCGTAAGTTATTCGAAATTTACGATTTTCTTAACATGGGAGAATAGGACAAAAAATCACTTAAACGTGCATTAAATGAAAACTTTTTATTGTAAAAATGTCAGACCAGTTTTAAAATATCAGTTTTGATGCCGGAATGAACATCAGTAACTATAAATATGCTACTTTGAAAATTTCGCAAGTTACTGGAAATTTACGAATTTCTTACATGGCAGTATAAGGGAAAATTTCACATAAACGTCAATTTTGAGAGATATTTTCATCGTAAAGATGTCAGACTACTTTTGAAACATTATTTAGGACACTGGCATGAATATTAATGACTATGAATTTTCCAATATAAAGATTTCGTAAGTTATTGGAAATTTACGAATTTCTTAACATGGCTGAATAAGAGCAAAATTTCACATAAACGTCAATCTTGAGGGATATTTTCATCGTAAAGATGTCAAACCACTTTCGAAATAATATTTAGGATACTGGCATGGATATCATAGACTACGATTTTTCCAATTTAAAAAATTCGTAAGTTATTTGGAATTTACGATTTATTTAACATGTCAGAATAAAGCAAAATTGAGCATAAACTTCCATTTTGAGGATCCTAAATACGTTAGACAACTTCAAAATTACGTTTATGATATTTGTTTGAACATGATTGAATACAAATATTCTAATAGGAAAATTTCGTAAATTATTCGTAATTTAAGATTTTATCAACATAGCGAAATTGTAAATTTTTCATATAAATATGAATTTGAGGATTATTGCATTGGAAATAGTAGCATGAAAACTAAACAACGAAATTGACCCTGATAAAATAAATTAATAGATTAGAATAAGATAAATATATCGAAATGAACGGTGGATAGCCTATTAGGCGGGGATTTCATTCTGTCACTGTATGAAGCTTTGGTCAAATTGATTTCTTTTAACATTATTGCCGAAACGTCAGTGGAGGCCCTCTGTTGAGACTCAAAACGGTTTTGGGCTGTGTCTGTCTGTCTGTCTGTCGCGCGATAGTGGCCGCCAAAAAAGCGCTATTTACTTGAAATTTGGTACACATGTTCATGAGCCCTACGAAATCAGCTGTATAGTTTTTGGTATGTATTCCATTTGTAGTTCGTATACAGGGACACGCCAAAGTTTTTCTTATCATTACGGCCTATGGGAGAAATTTATATGTATCACGATAGCGGCCACAAAAATCACGCTATTGACTTGCAATTTGGTACACGTGTTCATGTGCCCCGCGAAATCTGCTGTATAGTTTTGGGTGTGTATTCCATTTGTAATTTGTGTACAGGGACACGCCAAAGTTTTTCTTATCATTACGGCCTATGGGAGGAATTTGTATGTGCCGCGATAGCGGCCACAAAAATCACGCTATTGACTTGCAATTTGGTACACGTGTTCATGAGCCCAACGGAATCAGCCGTATAGTTTTAGGTGTGTATTCCATTTGTAGTTCGTGTACAGGGACACGCCAAAGATTTTTTATGATTAGGGCCTATGGGAAGAATCTGTATGTACCGCGATAGCCACCGCAAAAATCAAGCTATTGACTTCCAATTTTTGCCGAAATGTGAATGGAGGCCCTCTGTTGAGACTCAAAAGGATTTTGGATTCCGTCTGTCTGTTTGTCTATCATGCAATAGCGGCCGCAAAAAACACGCTATTGACTTGAAATTTTATACACATGTTCATGATGCCCACGAAATTAGCTGTATAGTTTTCGGTGTGCATTCCATTTGTAAGTTCGTGTACAGGGACACGCCAAAGTTTTTTTTACCATTATGGCCTATGGGAAGAATTTGTATGTACCGCGATAGCGGCCCCCAAAATAACGCTATTGACTTGCAATTTGGTACACATATTCATGAGCCCATTGAGCAAGCATTTGACGAAACTGATATAGATCTGAGACTGACCGCCTTGGCGAAAATAATGCTCCTTTTATACTTTTCTATCGAAAACAGACTGTTCTGGAAAATTCTCGTATCACATCAGCCAATGAGATTAGAGCTTCCATATTTGGTATATCCCTAATAAGGATTTTCTCGCTAAGATCGCCAAAAAAATCGCCAAGGAGGGAAATAGTCGCCAAATTTGGCGCCAAATTTATTTCTTCCCTTATAGGAGCTTTTTAATGCGTTTTTAAAGGCAAATTTGGCTATTTTAACGCTAAAACGACTATAAAGGCACAAAATTAGCATTTTATCAACTTACTAAACCTCTTTGAAAGAATTTATACAAAAATAAATGCAATTATTTACAATTTCGTAACACTTTATATCATATACAAATAGGTATACAAAGAGAGATACAACGGGGGGTTGAGGGGGGCTGCCGCCCCCCTCAGGAATGTATTTGATTTTGGTAATAAGTCGATCGAATCAATATATACTATTATATAATAAGGAATAAATAAAAATGACCTATTGAATAATGTCTGATGCAAATAGGACGTTGAGGCTCCTGATCTGCAGATCCACTAGTAATATGTCTCGCACTAGAAATTTCTGAGAACATAAATATGATGGGGAACTGAGCAGAGTCCACCTATGCCAACTAGTTTGTATTATTTTTGTTATTGTTTTTATTGTGATTATTTGTATAATCTACGTAATGCAAAAGCAACGGTTATCTTTACGAATGCTTACAAAAGTATTTTCTTAAGTGTTATTTTACCTTTTCAAATTATTAATTAATTAATTAATATCATTTTTTATTTTATTTTATTTTGACAAAATATAAGATTAATTATAAGCTATTCAAATTTTATTAGGAAGAATACCCTATTAATTATAGAATTTTATCAACTGTAAAAGTATGATAAAATCATGTGTAGCATAACATATCAATATATCATTATCTCATTTATAAAATATAATTTAAATATAATATATCAATGATATAAAACATGATTAGATTAAATATAATAACTATTGTCTTACATAATCTACGAAAGCAATGATTATCTTTCACAAATGTTTATATGTGTATGTTGTTGATTTTGTGAAGTTATCTTCTTAGTTCTTAAAAATTATGAATTCTTATACTTTATTATTCTTCATCAGCCTTAATAATTTGAAATTATACGTTGCAGTCAATTAAATGAATATCCTCTGAAAGTCCGTCTGGGTGAATGGGATACTCAAACCACAACAGAATTCTTGGCCCATGAAGACTACAAAGTATCAAAAATAATAATACACCCAGAATACAGAAATACCAGTCTCTGGAATGATATAGCCGTGCTCAGACTTCAAGACCCCGTATTATTTGCACCTCATATTGATACAGTATGTCTTCCTCAGTACGATGAGATGTTTTCTGGTCAAAACTGTGTGGTTACAGGTTGGGGTAAAGATGCATACAGTAAGTTAAAATCAGACACATTATTTCGTACATAAATTTGTAATATTTTTTTTTAATTTATAGCCAAATACAGAATTGTTTGCTTCAAAGTGTATTTCATGTATATAGGGTGATTTGTTACCGGCTCGACAAACTTACAGGAGATGTTAGGAGCACGCAGACAATTCGGAATCACATAGCAATGCTGGGTCAGAAATGCAATCCTAACGAAAATAGAGTTGTTGGGAGGTAAAATTATTAGGAAATTCATAACTTATTTTAAGCTTTTGGCTTTTAAATGTCATTTCGTGATCACCATGTATTCATACACACACAGGCCAATGAATTAGAAACCTTTAAATTAATATTTTATTGGACATTCTTTTGCACATTAGACCTTCTTCTGCATGAATAACAGCCAGTATTCGTGTAGGCAGCGATTCTACAAGCTTCTGAGGTGCAGAGTTTACCATATATTGGCTACACATACTTTAAGATCCTGAGAATTGGATGGAAGAGAAGATTGCTAACGGATACTCATACTCTTTTCCAACATGTCCCAAAGATTTTCTATTGGATAAAGATCCGGGATTTGTGGCATCTAGGGAGACTATTAGAAGTCAGATTGATGTTCGGCCGCGGTAGCCCAGTCGGTAGAGCACCGGCCTCGTAATTGGAAGATTGCGGGTTCCGTACTCGAGCCGGCCAAAGACCGTCGTGTACACTAATGGTGGCTGGTGCACGTAAAACCTGTCGTGGCTGCAATGTCCTCCATGTTCCCATAAAAAATCATACCTCTGTGGGTCACCGAATCGGGAGAGCCATCCCTTCCGTGGAGGATCAAAATTGCGATGGCATGTCTCCGGACCCCCTTAGTTGTGAGTCCCAGACCGTCGCCAATTGCGCACCTGCGCAGCACTATGCGACGTAAAATCCAACCATCCATCCAGATTGATCTTCACTGAACCAATCTCGAACGATTCTGCTACGATGTATGGTTGCATTATCGAGTACAATAACTTCGGAGTAAAAATGTAACATTTCAGGTGCTGCATGGCTTTTTGATTATCCTCAAGTAACGCCAGGGAACCACTTCCATACAAGCAGAACATTCCCCAAAGGTCTGTAACAGGTTTTGCGTACCTTCGCTTCCAAAAAGCATTTATAGAAAATTAAAACCTTACAAGTTTCTAATTCAATGGCCAGTGTGTGTAGTTTTCTAACACTTCTGCGAGTGGATGTTGACAGTTTTTACGTGATAACGCTTAACTCCTTAAGTCTCGTGTACATAAAATTCACGGGATTTCACCACGCCCCCTGCTTCTTGTTTATTTTTATTTTTTATTGCTTTGATATTTTATAGAACTAGAAAGCATTAATCAATATCAAACTATTTAAAATGTATTTAAAAATATCAGGTGGATGAAAATGTCTATCATTCATATGCTTATTTTAAAACAAGTGTCTTGAATTAAATAAAAATTGAAACCACTTGAGCGTGTCTTTAAAAAATTATAAAAGGGCAGATAAATCTCCTATCTCGTTAGGATTGCATTAGAATTGCTCGACTCCACTTTGCTATGTGATTCCGAGTTGCCTTTGTACCCCTGCATTTCTTACAAGTTTATTGCGCCGGTAACGAATCACCCTGTATTTCTCAATAAAGACTTAAAGAGGACAATGGACGTTGGAAACAGTTCTTAGAAATTATTGTCTTTTTGTTGTGAAAGTTTATACACATATGCACTAAAATGTATTAATAAAAAGTATATTAAATTTATTTGAAAACATTAAGTATTTTATCATTGACACATAAAAAGAATTAAAATTCAAAATTTGATTTTCTTAAAATATTTTTTAAATGCTTCGTGCGATTTAGTTTTTAAATTCCCACCTCTAGTTTACCTTCTTATAGTTTTTCAACATTAATAATAATAATGACCATCTCTGTCAGGAACGATTCCGGTTTAGACCGCTCCAAAACAGAGACTTTTGGTAGTCATCCCCCCCCCCCTTAGAAATGCTATGCATTTTTATTTTTATTTATTTATTTATTTATTTATTTGCATAAATGTCATTAGAAAGATCTTTCAAAACTGAACATTTTTTGTGCCTGCACTTTTTCCTTAATCTCAATATGTAAAAAGATTTCAACGAAAGTTTATAACTACCATTGCACTTCTAAAATACCCATGGAGGATAAAATTAAAATGTAATATAAAATTCAATCATAAAAATTATGGACTAATAGTTATTACATCATTTTCTTGCAATCATGATAATGTACTTATCTGATATAAACAAACAGTTGATTGTGACGTCATATTTATGAAATTAGTTAAAATAAATAAGGTTACAAATAAGGTACTTAAGGTTACTTCGTTACAAATATGGTACCTTTCATTTGGTACCTTATTTGTAACGAAGTTTTGATTAGATATTTTAGAATTAATTAAAATATGAAAATAATTTCAAAATTGGACATTTAAATTTATGATTGTTGCCAAAAAAATTTACCAGTTATTGTTATATATATATATATATATATATATTTTTTTTTTTTGAGGGGGGTGGGGCATAAGATGAAAATTTTTTTTCACGCGATAAATTAAAAAATATTAAATTTGCCCATGCATATAAAAAATACTTATTAAAACGAGTCGAAGAAGGAAGCGAAATAAGTACTGAGTTATATTACGATAAATATGATATCGTAAGATCTAATATAACGTATCATGTTATAACATGATACGTTATATTAGATCTATCGTCCTGGGTTAGTAGGTATCACATTAGTCCCGCCAGATACAACTTGCATATTAGTCCCGTCAGGTGCAACTTGCACATTTGTCCTCTTTAAATATAGTGTCCAGCGAAGCAGGCAAAGCATTCGTTGATTCACTACCTTAATTGATTTCACATTCCGTCATTTTTGACGGAGTTATATACTAGTATTCTATAACATTGGTCGTCTCGTAGACCACGAGAAAATTTTGGTGGTTCACAGAAATTTCGTGATTTATGACATTATTTGCCCTTAATGTTTATCAGAAAGTATGCTGGTGTTAATTTTAAGTTCTGGATTCTCTGAGCCACTCATGCTCACATCATTACACTTCAAAATTTTCGAGGTCAGATAAATGAAATAATTTTGTATCATGAAAAAATTAATTGTAATTATCGGCATAGTTATCGTTTTTAATTTCGGATCTTCATTTGAAATTTAGCTAGGAAATGTTTTAAATTTAACGGATTAATCGAATTATTTAAAATTTGAAAATGTACATACAAAATATGATTACCTATTAGGATTTTAATAATCTAACACTATAACATACATATTACTAGATTTGGTACATACAGTTTTATATATTGAAGTGTCATTTTAGCATTGCAGTTAAACTTTTCTTCTGAGTGTCTGTTAATATGGACGCAATAAAAAGATGTTTAAGTTCGATTCTTATAATTGTTTAAAACAATCCAACATTAAGGGCCGTATTCACCAAACTTCATTGATCGAGGATTAAACCATGGATCAGCAAATCCGAGAATCAAAGCTAACACTGGATTAAATTCCTACGGTATTCACCATCAGCCGATTACCTGATCCATGGATTAACTGGAAGAGAAATAAAAGCTTCGTTTTGATTGGCCAAGAACGAAGATAGCATTTATTCACCATTCGGCTTCAATTAACTAATCAATCGGATTAGGAGATTAGAAAGGGTGAAAAGCAAATTGGCAACACTGATACTCTTGCTTACTTCGCGTTTGTTTACGCACGGATAAGAATCAATTTTACTTTAGAACATTTTTAAAAAGAATAATCACGCAGACGACAACTGTTTACGCTACGATTTAAAATTTTGATTGTTATGATTAAAAGAATCTTAACCCAGACAGCACAGAGAACTTGCATTAAGCTATCGTCAACATTGACAACTCAAGTCAAGAAACTTGCATTGAGCTTGACATCTCAAGCCTGTAAGTTTAATGCAAGTCAAGATCAAGAATCCTAGTTTACACTTGTCCCACTTGCTTTAGACTTGATAGTTCAATCATGAATCCAGTAATACGTATCAAGCATGAACTAAGTTTGCCACAGCTCATACGAATCAAGTAATACACATCAAGTATGAATTATACTTGCTGCACAAAGTATGAATTATACTTGCTGCATCAAATATGAATTATACTTGATGCAGCAAAAGTGAATCAAATTTTACTTGCCAAGCATGTTTTTAACATGATACAGTCGGCAGCAAAAGTGTCCGAGCACTAGCAAAAATTCCTATGTAAAAAAAAAAAAAAAAATTCACTTAATACTGTTTTGTTAAATAAATTCTTGTCGAATCATGTTCATAGACAGACTAAGAACAGAACTCAACAAGGATTTATTTAACAAAACTGTATTAAGTGTCATTTTTTTTACATAGGATTTTTTGGTAGTGCTCGGACACTTTTACAGCCGACTGTACATCAAACGCAAAGGAACTTTCTACTTATCGTCGCCGGAAGCCAGCTGCGGAGAAATAATTCTCTTCTCTACTCTACAGCATACATGAAGCAAATATTGTTTATCAAGCATGCTTTTAATGGCATGCATTCCTCGCCGACAGCTAAAGCTCATGTTATTCTATACAGAAATTTATTTACAGAATGACTCATAACCTAATGTATTTATTTAAATTCGATTTTTCACTTTTGGAAAAAACACAACCGTTAAATACATTCTCGTTTTCCAAAAATTTATCTTTTAAATTTCAATAACTCCTCGTACAGAAAAAAGAAGCGAAAAATGCAGTTGCTTAATTTTTCGTATTTTTAAAATCAAAAATAAATACTTTATGAAACTACTTTTAGAAAACATATACAAATTTAAATATTGTGAATTTTTCCACTATTAAAATGGATTAAAAAAAAAAAAAAATGCATAAAGTAATGATTAATTCTATAAATAAATTTCCCCATAAAATATGGGTTTTGGCTGTCGGAGAAGATAGTTATTCGACGCTCTTAACCTGATGTAGATAACTTAATACATTCTTATTTCTGGGACGATCAATCACATTTTATGAAGATTTTTGGTGAGTTATCCAAATTAATTTTTACAAGAACAGAAAATGATTTTGTCCAGAATTTGAACTTGGGCACTTATGTTAACTTCCAACCCTCTTTCAACTCAGTTCTAGGATGATAACTCACATGGCTCGTTCATGTGAAAGTTAAAAATTTTCAATTTATCTGTTCTGGGAATATGAACTCAGTCTTAGAAGAAAATTATTTATTTTAACTCCATAGCTGTTTGATGGCAATTAGGTATTTAGGATAATAATTTCCACCATTTATACAATAATTTTTTGGTGTATTGAATAAATAAATTTTTACAGGAGCGAAAAGTGAGACAGCGTTAGGACGTTAACTAAGAGGATCTAGGTCTGAACTTGGCCTAATCCCTTTTCGTTGTTGTAAAACATCGACCAATATATTAAAAATTTATTGCATAAATGATCGAAGTTATTTTTCTAATTACACTGCTCGGCAGGAAAATTGCGTCTGGCACCATTTCAGCATATTCTTATGCAAAATGACCTCCTGAATAAGACGCCCATTTTGCCCTATCACCCACAATTTTTTAGGAATGGACCCCTATTTTTATGATTTTTGGTGATTTTGTGGCTATAAATTTGATTTTTAGGAGGTGGGAGCATTATTTTAACCGTTAAATATCTTCTGAGGGGCTACAGAGTTGGAAAATTCTAAAACATGGACATTTGCGACAAGGTTTTTTTTTTTTTTTTTTTTTTGGGGGGGGGGGGGGGGGATTTGCCACTGAAATTATGTATTACATATCTTATATTTTTTTTATCTGTTATTAATGTTATTTTTTAAACTTTATATATTTTTCGTTTTTAGGTGTTAAATTAATTCTTTTTCATTCTTCAAATCAAATTCATGGTCATAAAATTATCGAACAGGGAAAGAAATTGAGGGGGGAGTCATGTATTTAGAAAACTGTGGGTGATTGGGCAAAATGGGGGTCATATTCGGATTCAGGAGGTCATTTTACATAAGAATCAGCAAAAATGGTATCAGATCTCGATTTTTTTTTTTTTTTTTTTTTTTCAGAGCAGTGTTATTTATTACTATCCAGTAATCATGGAATTAAAATTAAATGAATTTCTATCATGGTACTGTGTTTGTTCTTATCAGCAAATCATGCAGGTCAGTTCTCATTCACGCATGGATGCATTCACGATTCTTCAGTTGGTACAGCGTTTGAATCGTTAATGCAAAAGTCTTAGATTCAAATCCGGACCTAGACGCCATTCATTCTCGTTAATTTTAATTAGATAAATCCATTAAAAACCTATTGCATAAATTGTCGAAGTTATCATAGTAGTTGGACTGGCAACATAAATTTAAGTTGAACTTCTAAATTAAAGTTTTTAACGTCACTCACTGATGTTAACATAATTACTTTTCATATTTTATATACCTAATAATATAAATTTTATGAATTAGTAGCCAAATTAAACCTAAAAGTTGCATGTGTCTAATATATATATATATATATATTTTAATAATAAAAAGAGAGTGATGGGACAGAGCAGTTCATGGAGGGATGGGACATGTAAGAAAAGGAAGAAGAATGAAGATTCTGATACTCCATAAACAGAGAATATCAATAGGCAAATTTATGAATAGATGGAAGAGAAAATGCAACGAAACAAATTCAAAGTCATGGAAAATTACTGGTGTGGCACTCACACGAGTTTTGTCTACCTTTTTAACTTTTAAAAATACTTTATTTACCATATATGTATGAGGAATTAATTTTCATTCCTGAGCAGTTTTCCTGGATATGGTAAAACATAG
The DNA here is from genome assembly GCA_963930645.1 of Salticus scenicus. Taxonomy (NCBI): domain Eukaryota; kingdom Metazoa; phylum Arthropoda; class Arachnida; order Araneae; family Salticidae; genus Salticus; species Salticus scenicus. Next base: position 28,622,203 of record OZ005660.1, read on the forward strand.
AAAAGAAATTACATTCATCAATTACAGTTAGGATTTCTTGGTAATATTTTTTCTTGAGATATGCTGATAACACACGCAGACTGGCCACTAAAAACCTTGTTAATGTTCAGGGAACCACAAAACATGTAAATATAACAAAAACTTAATTTTGAATATTTGAACTAAAAACAATACTTTCTCTGCTAGAAGTAAAAAAAAAAAAAAAAAAAAAAAAAAAAAAATGATGACCTAATCGAGCATTTGAAAATTTTATTTAAGTGGTACATTATATTCTAATGTTGGATAAAGTAGATGTTATTAATAATTAATTAATCTTACATACATAGTGACCCACTGTTTTTGTCATTTTTCATAGTATGCCTGTATATGATGTACTTATTTTAACTTTATAAACCTGCCGTAAGGGAGGGATGGGAAAATTTTGACTATGTTAATTGGCTTATGAAATAATAATTATCAACAAATTTATATTTTTAAAATATGTTAAAGTGTTTCAATTTGTTTCACGGAAACTTATAGTGTTGTACCAGTAAAAGTAAATTTGTAAATTATGTTTGTCAAAAGTCTCTCATCTGTCCGTACTCTCCCCTATATATATATGGGATTTGTTGTGTTACTTTATTGATTCATATGTTTTGCAGGCTGTTGATTAGTGGATCTGGTTTCTTTACATTAGTGTATTTCATCCACTAATAAATTTTTTTAAATCTTATTGGTCATTGGTGTTTCAGTGACCTTGTATCTGTTGCTTGGCTTCTACTATGCTTAATAGATCATCTTTATTATATATATATATATATATATATATTAATAGTAAAAGCCGAGAAATATCTATACAATATAAAAATAATATTTTAAAACATATTTAAATTTTAAAACCTCTTCACACACCATAAATTTTAAGCCAGAATAACCGTTGCTTTTGCCTCCAAAGCAGTAGCACGTGTTTTTTTGCACCTGATGAAGAAAGGCTACATTCTTTCGAAACCGGTTGTGCTGGCTTAAAATTCATAGTGTGTGAAGAAGTTTTAAAATTTAAATATTGGTTGCACACCAGTTTGTGATTTTAAAACATAGTGAAAGCCGAGGAACAGAAACAAAATCACTGAATATATCCTTTTATTATCAAAAGGATTATATGTAGTATATATTGTATTTTTTCAGGAGTTATAAGACAAATTAGCTAGTATTTATAATAAATTTTACTGGATTCATACCTTTACTAGTTTTTTAATTACTATCCTTTTTTTTTTTTTTTTTTTTTTTTGTAATTCATGTTTTACTCTTTTAGTTGATATTCTAATCGTAGTTTCTATGAATGAAGCATACAGCAGGGTTCTCAGCAATCACTATTTTGAATACCTTTTTTCTATAAGGCAATCTATGCGAAGATATATATACTATTACGGGTACCGGAAAGTTATGTCGTTTTGAATTAATAAAATGAAACCGGAAATTTTTGTTTAACAGTGTTTACATGATACTTTACAAATAACCATATTATAAGTTACCTAAGAATATCTTAAATTTTATCCAGGATAAATTTCCGATGTCAGTATTTTAATTCAAAACGACATTATTTTCCGGTCCCCCTAATACAAATGATTAATAATAATTACTTAAAAAAAAAAAGTGGTAATCAAAATAGTGACTGCTGAGAGCCCTGCATAGGGAAAATGGCTATCAGATTATTTGTATTTGCTCAGGATTACATTACATCGCACATCGGAGAAGTTGCATCGAAAAATCAGCCTAAGGATAAGAATAAAGCATTGATTAGCCTACAATAAAACTGACATAAATGTATCTCATGTGGGTAAATTGCGAGATAAAGATATGATGCTTTTCGTGCCCATTGGGGTACCTCATACACATTTTTCAGTTAAAGGAACTCAATTTTGTTATTTTTGTCTTACTATGTCCCTTTTCTTGCCAATATCTCAATCCAAGGTAATTTTTGCACTTTGAATAGGTTTTAACGTCAACTTAAAGAAAAAATTTCCTTTTGTTTGAAGTAAAAACTGCATTAAGGTAATCTTTTCTTCCTTAAAAAATTAACACGCACGCTTTTACTTGTATCCTTAATATAAAATCAGTAATTTTAAATGAGAATTTAAGATGATACAATATTATCTAAAGATTACATTGCTTGGCATGAAAATTGCCTTTTCAACCAAAACACCATTTCAACATATTCTTATGTAAAATGACCTCCTGAATCCGAATATGACGCCCATTTTACCCTATCACCCACCGATGTTTAGGAATGGCCCCCTATTTTTATCGTTTTTCGGTGATTTTATGGCTATAAATGTGATACATAATGCATAATTTCATTGGTAACCCCCCCCCCCCACCACCAATGAAATTATGCATTATGTATCACATTTTTTTTTTTTTTTAATCTATTATTAATGTTATTTTTTTAACTTTACATAAATATTTTTTGTTTTTAGGTGTTCAATTAATTATTTTTCATTCTTTAAATCAAATTCATGGTCATAAAATTATTGAAGAGGGAAAGAAATTGAGGGAGGGGATGGTATTTCTAGAAAACGGTGACTGGACAGAATGGGAGTCATATTCGGATTCAGGAGGTCATTTTACATAAAATCAGAAAGAATGGTATCAGAATTCTTTTTTTTTTTTTTCAGAGCAGTGTTATTAATAGTTTTACATAACAACTTTACTGTTTCAATATTTCTGGGTGTTAAGAAATTAGCAATTAATTAGTTCAAGTTATTTAAGTTTGTGTAAAATTATATTTCCATATTAATGACATTGCATAGACTTTATAATTAAAAATACATTTTAATAGCACAATAAAATGTATAAAATTGAAATCCCTCAATATTTTTAGAATTTTAATCTCATGTACCGGACTTGATACAGAGAAAGAAAATAGTTCACAACTCTTGGTCGTCATTTCATTTCGCTTTAATCTAGAAAAAGAAAGGGATGAATAGCGTACATTTATAAATTTCTAAAACTAAAACACCATTTTGAAAAATAAAAAATACTTAAAGTTCGCATTTCATATTGTACTTTTTTTTTTTGTTCTGTTAAATATATATAATATATTCGTAAGTGTACACTTTTTTCCACAAGTATTATATTGTTGCAAGTTTCAAAAATATGTTTGATTTTCTTTCTGTATGTTTATGTTTTAGTTTATCAAAGCACAATTCAAAAACGTACTAAATGTTGACCATTATATCAGGGATGGAACACGGGTGCAGAATTCCTACCACTATCAATGAAATAAAATTTTCTACTTCGTAAATCAACTATATTATAGGCATAGAAATTTCTTGAACAAATACCGGCATGAATTCTGAGCCAGCGTTCCATCCCTGTTATATAAATCAGGCTATTTTATTGGTGCTAAAAAAAAAAAAAAAAGTAAGTGATATATAGGAGAGTTCTGTTCTGAATCTTCATAATGTATTAGAATTTTATGACAATTCAAACATATTCAGGGTTGACGTTGCTCTACTTTTCACCACTACAATTTATAAATTTACATATATTTACTATCAATAGATTACATATCTTTTGTAATATGTTTATTCTATTGAAAATGTCAGATTTTTTTACTAAAATAGTAGCGGAAGGAATAAAGGCAGCAGAACTCTGTATATATACAAACAAAAGCTGGATGGGACAGTGGAATGAGCGAAGAATCACAAATAAAATGAATTGATAAAAAATATTCAACAATGTTGGGAAGTGTAAAATTAAATTTTCATTCAGTACACTACAAAAGTTATAATTCTGTAGAGTTTTATTTATATAGAGTAAGAAGAGAGAGAATTTTCGAGGGGTAACGTCCCGGTAATTGCGTATTCACGATTCATGATTCTGCCCCTCCCTTCCTCTCTCCGTTACTAAAGAAAATTTAGTCTTTTTTTTTTAATTCAAGAAGGTTTCTATGGGGAAAACTCACCTGTGCATCAGAAAAACGTTTACCTTCTTACTTACCGAAAGGGGGGGGGGCATGCCTGAAAGAAATTAATTTAAAATTAAAGAATGTATTAAGGATCCAACAATAAATTGACATTTAAACAATTATTTCTAATTCAGAACCTGCCGGACACACGAAGATTTTTCTCTCTTATTTTAAACAGAATCTCTCTCTCCCCCCTCCCCTTTTTTTATCTTATGAATAATTAAGTTGAGTTAAAATTATTTGTAAACTATTAAAAACCACCCTAAAAGGAATGCATTTAATAAAATGGCATCTGTTAACGTAAAAGTAAAGTAAAACTGTAATATTTGATTCCTCGAAATACACTACACACTGTGTCCCAAAAATTTAGACAATCAATAAAATTCGCATTAACATAAAAAGTAATAAGATACAATTAAAATTCGTGGGATAGGTAATAAACAAAAACAGTTTTGCTGATATACACATATAAATTATGATCAAAGGCTTGAAATTATAAAATGTACATTAATTATATAAAAATGTGCTGTTCCAAAAGTATAGACACCTGTAAGTGTTTTCGGCTTTACATTTATAAAAGTAACTAAAAACTTACTTTTAATATTGAACTGTATTGCCACGACACTTTATAACATGAAATACACGTTGTTCCATAGAATTAATTAAGCATTGAATTACAGAAGGAGATATTTCATACCACATTCTGTCAATTGCAGTTTTTAAGTCATTTACGCATGTATATTGCTTTCCATTTTCATATATTTTACGAGATAAGATTTTTGAAATTCTGGAAGTTGATGCAATTGCACGCACAGATAAATTATCAACTGAAGCTTTATTTAATAACATTCTATCATCACGTAACGTGGTTTTCTTTGGTTTCCGACTCGCTTTCGAGTATTCCATGTTCCACCTGATCTTTTGACTCTATAAATACTGCTCAAGGATCTGTTTGTTCTTCTCAATATTTGTACAGGATTTTGTCCTTGCGCTTTTAATTGTAAAATCTTAATAATTTCATCTTTAGAAATTTCTTTACAACGTGGCATTTTTTATCAGAATACGCAGGAAACCTCTTTTCCGAATCACAAACAAAACAATACATTGAACTCATTAAATTATAATGCTAATTATATAGCAGACAATATTTCAATTAAAGGGAAAAAATTATTCTGCCTTTATAGAAGCAGACGACAATAAAAATATTTTATTTTGTGAACAAGAATGTAAAAGAAAACATGCAATGCTGTATTGTGTCTATACTTTTGGGGTAGCACATTTTTATATCATTTAATATACATTTTATAATTTCAAACATTTGATCATAATTCATATGTTTATATCAGCAAAACTGTTTTTATTTGTTGCTTATCTCACAAATTTTAATTGTACCTTATTACTTTTTATGTTAATGCAAATTTTATTGATTGTCTAAACTTTTGGGAAATGGTGTACACATTGAAACGTTACTGCTTGCTTTATTTTATTTAGACAAATTATTATAAAAATAAATCATTTACCTTCACTTTAATGTCACCCGCACTTGCGTCGTATTTCGCGAGATGACAACAATATGATACAACCCTTCCAGCAAGGCTACTATATGCAAATAAGAAGAGCATGCGCAGACCGTTACTTGACGTCAAGGAAATAAGCCAGTAATATGCTTGATTTGGCATGTGTAATTTTCCAAACTTGAAGTTGGTCTGAGATATCCTTGAATTAGCAACTTTGCTCTGTCATGGTAAATTCACTTGAAAGCCAACCTTGTTTCAAGGAAGTGTGCTGTGTGGGAAAGCTATTAATTTTTTTTTTTTTCTGCCGAAGTTAATGCATTATTCTTTTCTGTGGCAGATGGCAGTCTATTATTTAACATTCGTATTAGAAATTCCACGGAATCTTTATTTAATCGATAGCGATATCAAAATGTCACATTATCAAAAGAATCCAAATCATTTACTCTAATTTGTTGCACCGTCCTTTTCCTTCTTTCAAATGTTTCCAATAGTTCTCAGCTTTCAATATCATCTAGTGAGAATAGATCGTCAACGTCAGCCATGTTTGTTATTTGTTTACGAAGCTGAGCTGTGGAGTACGCATGCGTTACAAAAAGATCCGAGAATTAAATATCGTTCTTATGATTAAATAAGTATTTACGTTTTCTTTATAGTAAAATAAGGATTTGTCCTGTTTTTTATTAAGTAGATTTATTTCATATGTATAAATGGGCATTCTTTGATAGTCTTTCTAGAAATATATTTACGCTTCTTAATAAGACAAGTGGTTGGTGGATTTTTAATTATTAATTTAGTGGCCTGCGAGATTTTCAATTGTAAATTTAGTGGTCTGTGAAGTCAAAAAAGTTAGCGACCGCTGTTCTTTAACATATTTGGGTATTACTTTGGGGCTTGATTGGTAGAGTAATCTTTCGAATAATTTAAATTTTTAAAAATATTTTTATGTTTGATTGCTAGAAATTTACATTAAATTTTAGCATTTAATAAAAATATTAAATAATAATGATAATAATAATTTATCAATCAATCCACAAAGTAATATCCAAATATCTTTTGAATAAATTGATACACTGTAGTAATGTAAAACTGAAAAAGAAATTTAAAAATTATGTCGCATGGAGCATTAAAAAAAAAAAAAAAAAAGAATATTATTTTTTTTTTATTGAATTTTTCTTTTCGAAAAAATTTAATATAGTATTTATTGCTTTCTTATAGGGGAGAACCGTGTATTATAGACCATCGTGTAATACGGACCATGAGGAAATTTGTATGTTCAACGCTAGATGGTGAAACCATCTCACTGCGTTTACTGAATATTATTGTTATCTAAAGCAGGAAGTGACTTGTACGTGCGTACCTGTATTTGGACGATTATGAAATTGAGCTTTCGGTTTACATGATCACTGATGTAACAAGTATGTTAAAATGAAAGTATTACTTTCTACAGTTAGGTAATTGTAATATAATTTTCGCGTTAATAGTAGCAAATGTACTTATTTTATGAACAATTTAGACATGCGTTTTATGAGCATCAATTTGCATAGCGAATTTTGATTGGAAACCACGTAGCTCTGTTTACGCATGTAATATGAACCATGCTGTGTTGTGTAATATGGACCAGTGGTCCATAATAAAAACAGAGAGATTTTGTTAATGCTCGGCGTACATATGTCGTATACTCAAAATCTTGAGGCTATAGAATAGGCCAGGGAAGCAGAGGTAATCAAATTATCACTTCTTTCGCACACTACCCATTAGATATAACCTATTTTTTTTCGTCCATTTCCACTATTCCCAAGAGATGTACAAGTCTCTGAGGGAACATGCTGGACAGTTCGTTTCACAATTCCAAGTGTGTCAATTGTTGGGGAACGGGAAGGACTACTATGAACCACTTGGTCCATATTACACATACGTTCGTGTAATATGGACCACCGATACGTATATAAAATAATTATTTTCTGCAATTATTAATAGTTCCCAGAGTACTTTACCAAGTTTAAACTATGTAACTATGCAATTGTAATGAGCAGACAACAAATTAAATCTTTTTATTTTAATAATTTAAGTTTTATTAGCATTTTATCTTAGGGAGTCCATAATACACAGTTCTCCCCTATATACTAAATTTAACAAGAAGATAGTAATTTTAAAGAATAATTTTCAAAGTCCACCATTTCCATAATGAAAAACAACTAAATTGTTCTATCATTACGCGCAGTTTTGTTAAAAATTGAAGTATTTTGTGAAGTCAGGGTTCCTACTAAAACGCGAGATTGTGAGAATCTTTTTTTTTTTTTTCCTCGTATAAATTTTTTAACATTGAGAGAAATTCGCGCCCTCTTTTCGGGCCAATTTATTAAAATTTCTGAGACCCTTTTCGCAAAAGTTGAAAGATTTTAAAAAGTTTTCAAAGAACTTAGATAAGAAAATTACGTATTTTTTTCAGATCAGCTGCAAAAATACATTGTATTTCTGCAATAAAAAACTAGAAAAATTGAAATTACGTAAATAATCTTATATTGAAGGTCATAAGAAACAAAAACAAAAAATCATGCAGGAGATATTGATTATTAACACTTTCCAACTGTACACAGTCGCTGAGTCGTATAACCTTCATTATTCTTTGTTTACGTTATCACACAACAGACAAACAGAAGAACAGAAAGGAAAGCAAAAAGAATAATTGAATTCATAAGAATTATTAAACACTGTTGGAAAGTATAAAAAATGCTTAAAAAAAAACGGAAATGCAGCCTTTAATGTAATTGATTATCTTAGTGTAACACTCTAAATCTGAACGTTAAATATATTCTGTTCTATACAAAATATTATTTTAGCGCATATTAACAATAAATATCAATTTTTTTTTAAATAATTTTTGCAAAAGAGAGTTATTTATATGTTATTTAAAAAAAATGTTCCACCTAAAATGGAATGCATTGACATTTTTGGGAGTGTCCCTGTACACAAATCAGTTGCACAGAACCTATTAATGCATTTTTAAACAGGGAAAATTCTATAGTGAACTTTGATAACATATATCATGTTTTAAACTAATCTGAGAATATTTACGTACGCTGTAGACGGGCAGACGGACAGATAGATAGGCGGACACTCGGGTCGACAGATACATTAATTGATATCATATTCACACTGAAAAATTGTGAGAAAGTGTTAAAAATGCTTAATGTAAATGAAAATGCCCTTCCAGCATTTTTCGATTAATAACCCTTAATGTTACTGAAAAGTTTTGTGTGGCCCTGTAAATATTATTGCTAATCACACTATATTCTATACAAAACATTCTTTTGTGTATATAAATGAGATATTGCAATTCAATCAAGATTCGTGCAAAGTAAATTTAGTACAATATGGTATACCTCTCATAGAACGCAATGCTTGGGAAAACTTTCGGTTTTCCCAGTACACAAGCCAGTGGTGATATTTTGTCCATTTTCTAAAAACAACATTTGGTAATGTGCTTGAATACCATATTTCAATTTCATTAAGATTTGTCTAATTAAAGGTATTAAAAATGAAATACCTGTCACAGAACGCAGTGCTTTGGAATACTTTTGGGTGATCCTGTACACAAACCAGTAGTGATATTTACTTCATTTTCAATTGGAAGTGTCCGATAGTGATATTTACTTCATTTTCAATTGGAAGTGTCCGATAGTGAACTTGAATAACATATTTCAATTTCATTAAAATTTGTATAAAATAAAGCTATTAAAATATGATTTATAGAAATACCTCTTAGAGAATGCAATTATTTTGAATACTTTCGAGTGTCCCTGTACACAAACCAGTAGTGATACTTTCTTCATATTCAATAACGAATATACGATAGTGAACTTGAATAACATATTTCATTTTATTAAAATTTGTACAAAGTAAAAGTATTAAAATATGATTTATAGAAATACTCACATAGAACACAAACGCTTTTGAATAATTTCGGGTGTCCCTGCACACAAACCAGTAGAGTTATTCATTGCATTTTCAATAGGGAACAGCCGATAGTGAACTTAGTTGAATAGTGAAATTAGTAATATAGTTATAATAGTGAAATTAGTTGTGAAAAAGTTTTATACATTGTTTTAGTATCTACGTTACAAATGAAATCAGTATCTATATTAATAAAATCAGAGTTTTGTCTGTAAATTTGTCGGAATCGAAAAATTTTGCGATATCTTCACGTTTCACACCCCATGAAAGCCGAAAATGACTTCAGAAAATTTTGCCTGTGTGTGTGTGTGTGCGTGTGTGTGTGTGTGTGTGTGTGTGTCTGTGTGTATGTCATCGTGTCCGAATGTCGCTTTTTTTGTCCGGGCATCACTCGGGAACGGCTGGACGGAATTCAACGACGCTTGGCAGGAATTTAGGTCTTCACCCAACTTAAAATTATATCTATCAACTTTTCGAAAATTCCCCCCCTTTCCCCCCTAGGGGGTAAAAAACTAAAACACGTTTGTCCGGACATCACTTGAGAACGGCTGGACGGAATTCAACGACGCTTGGCAGGAATTTAGGACTTCACCCAACTTAAAATTATATCTATCAACTTTTCGGAAATTCCCCCCCGTTCCCCCCTAGGGGGTAAAAGACTGAAACACGTTTGTCCGGGCATCACTCGAGAACGGCTGGACGGAATGCAACGGCGCTTGGCAGAAACTTAGGTCTTCACCCAACTTGAAATTATATATATAGAAATTTTCAAAATTATAATTAGTGTTTAAATTGTGGGTAAAAAACGCCTGCGCATGCGCCATAAATATCTTTTCACTAAAATGCTTTGAATGAAAAAATGAAATATAAAAATAAATTTTTAAGTTAAAGACTTTTGTATTCGCGTGATTTTCACTACAAATTATGAAAAGATTGAAATGAAGTGTTGCCATCTAAGTTTCATACTTTAGTTAATTTTAAAAAATCTAATTGTCGTATCGAAAAACTGTTTACACCCCAGGATTCAGAAAAATCACCTCTTTCATTTGGTATTGAATTTGTAATGATAGGTCCTATATTTCTAATTTATTTTTCCTTTTATCCGTTTTTCCGTTGCCACTTAAATGTCATACTTTAGTTATTTTTTAAAAATCTAATTGTCGCATCGAAAAACTGTTTGAACCCCTGGATTCAGCAAAATCGCCTCTTTCATTCGGTATCAAATTTATAAATATAGCTCTGATATTTCTAATTCATTTTACCCTTTTTCCGTTTTCAACCCAGATTCGATATGGAACAGCTTTAGTATTGGATCCCTTTGGCAAAATTTGAAATTCAGCACCGAAGTAGCTCGGACGTTTCTCGCCAAGATCTTTATTGCACAATTGAGATAGCCAATTCAGTTCATCGCAAAAATGGCTTAAAATATTTAAAGTCACCAAAGGGTTCCGATACTTAAGCTGTGCTTTTTGTATTTATTAGTGCTAGAGGCCTATTTCAGTCGGTACAGTTGTCGAATTTTTATAGGTCACTCTTAATTAGTGCTAGAGGCCTATTTCAGTCGGTTTATTGAATGGGGATTTATTGAATGAAGTCCCCCCAAAGCACAACTTTGACATGAGTCCCCCCCCCCAGGCCCAACTTTGACATGACTTCCCCCCAAGGTACCCCTATTTCAGTCGGTACAGCGTTGTCGAATTTTTATAATACACTCTTAATAGTGCTAATGGGTCGGTTTATTGAATGTGGATTTATTGAATGAAGTCCCCCCAAGGCCCAGCTTTGACATGACTCCCCCCCAAGGTACCCCTATTGCAGTCGGTACAGCGTTGTCGAATTTTTATAATACACTCTTAATAGTGCTAAGGGCCTATTTCAGTCGGTTTATTGAATGTGGATTTATTGAATGAAGGCACACCTTTGACATGAGTCCCCCCCAAGGTACCCCTATTTCAGTCGGTACAGCGTTGTCGAATTTTTATAATACACTCTTAATAGTGCTAAGGACATATTTCAGTCGGTTTATTGAATGGGGATTTATTGAATGAAGTCCCCCCCAGGCCCAACTTTGACATGAGTCCCCCCAAGGCCCAACTTTGACATGAGTCTCCCCCAAGGTACAACTTTGACATGAGTCCCCCCCCCCAAGGCACAACTTTGACATGAGTCCCCCCAAGGCCCAACTTTGACATGAGTCCCCCCCAGGCCCAACTTTGACATGAGTCCCCCCAAGGCCCAACTTTGACATGAGTCCCCACCAAGGTACAACTTTGACATGAGTTCCCCCCCCCCCCAAGGCACACCTTTGACATGAGTCCCCCCAAGGCACACCTCCCCCTCATTGGGAAAAAGAGAAAAAACGTTGTTTTGCGGCTATAAGAGAGTTTGGACTTCCAACGTTATTTGTTACAATATCTGCAGCTGAAACACATTGGTTTGGTTTAATGAAAACTTTATCATGGAATTTAGATCGTCACGAATTAACTAAAGAAGAATTTGTCGATAATAACAAGTTTAGCAGTAGGCCTCTGGCACTAAATTAAAATCTGTGAATGTCATATTTTCATGTTTCCCCCCCCCCCCTTCTCGGAGTCGGATGGCAATAAACATGTGTAAAAATATGTTTTTCCGTTTGAATTCGCTTTGAATTATCTTAGAATGGCGAATTTTGGTGTGTGGATATTGATTAAGTGTACGCATTATGTACATTAGTGGGATTTTGCAAAACTTCGAACTCACCCGCTGAGGGTGGGGAAGTAAGAAGTGGGTAAGTTGTGCCGAAGACAGTGGGGACCCAGACTCCTAACATTGGGAGCGAGAAAACCTCTACCAATCACAGCGAGAACTTAGGTTATTAATAAAGATATGGCATTTTGACAAATCATTTAAGTTTAACGTCCAGCGAAGCGGGCAAAGCCTGCTAGTTATTCAATATAATTTACCTAAATCATCGGATAGTAAACTTGAATAACTAACATATATCATATTTATTGAAATTTATTTTTTCGACTGAGTGAAAATAATGCCTGGACCGGGAGTCGAACCTCAGATCTTTGACTTACAAGGTCAAGGCTCTACCATTTGAGCTATCCAGGCCGACAACCGGTGGACATTACTCACTCAGACAACCTTTAGGCAGAAACATCTGGTCTATCATGTAGATAGCTCGACAGAAATAAGCCGCAGGTGAAGGAAAACACCATTAAACAATGGGAGAAAGAAATACAATATATTAAAATCACGCAATCAACTGATTGGGAAGAAAATCATATTTATTGAAATTTATTTTTCCGACTGAGTGAAAATAATGCCTGGACCGGGAGTCGAACCCCAAATCTTTGACTTACAAGGTCAAGGCTCTACCAATTGAGCTATCCAAGCCGACAACCGGTGGACATTACTCACTCAGACAACCTTTAGGCAGAAACATCTGGTTTATCATGTAGATAGCTCGACAGAAATAAGCCGCAGGTAAAGGAAAACACCATTAAACAATGGGAGAAAGAAATACAATATATTAAAATCACACAATCAACTGATTGGGAAGAAAATCATATTTACTGAAATTTATTTTTCCGACTGAGTGAAAACATATATCAGTTTCAAGAAATTCGAAGAGTATTTACTGGAGTTAAGCGCGGACAGACAGACAAACTGGAGTCATTAACACTTTTTAACCTTGTTGGAAAGTGTAAAAAATAAAGTTTTATCAATTTGCTGTGCAATAGCTGCCTATTTCAGTGTTTGGCAGTGAAAAAAAAAAATACACATTTAAACAATTAAATACAACTAAACTCAAATTATACCAATGAGCTATAAAATTAGACATCACTAGTAGTTTATATTAATCCAAAATTTCTTTTTTAAAGTATTTTTCTGTTCTCATATATATTTTTTTCGAATCCTCTCTCTGTTTTTGAGTAAGAGTGAAAATTTCCCCCCAATTTTCCCCTCTGATGAGAACCCTGAGTTTTTATGTAAAAATTTTTCATTGGGTTACTGGAAGTTTTTTTTTAAATTTTATTTTCTTAAATGTTATGTAATAGATATTTAAATGGATTTCTGAACTCAGTGTTGCAGATTACGCATAGTTTACAAAGGTTTTGTAAATTGTCAGTATTTTTTTTTTCTTCTAAATTTTCCGTATTTTTTATGGGATTTTTCTTTTTAGTTAATTTTGAGAAAACCGTTACATGATAGAACGTTTGGTATTCCTAAAATTATTGCTCCGAAAAATATTAAAAAGACTTAAATTGATCAAGAAGAAAGAACTTTTTTTTTTTCTTTTTTTTTTTTTAAGATGAAAAAAAAAAAAAAAATCATTGTCATTTTGTAGAAAATCTATATGAACTGCAGAAAAAAATTGTGGCATTTCAGAAGTAGTTAAAAAAAAAAAAAAAAAAAATCATTGTCATTTTGTAGAAAATCTATATGAACTGCAGAAAAAAATTGTGGCATTTCAGAAGTAGTTAAAAAAAAAAAAAAAAAAAAAATCATTGTCATTTTGTAGAAAATCTATATGAACTGCAGAAAAAAATTGTGGCATTTCAGAAGTAGTTAAAAAAAAAAAAAAAAAAATCATTGTCATTTTGTAGAAAATCTATATGAACTGCAGAAAAAAATTGTGGCATTTCAGAAGTAGTTAAAAAAAAAAAAAAAAAAAAAATCATTGTCATTTTGTAGAAAATCTATATGAACTGCAGAAAAAAATTGTGGCATTTCAGAAGTAGTTAAAAAAAAAAAAAAAAAAAATCATTGTCATTTTGTAGAAAATCTATATGAACTGCAGAAAAAAATTGTGGCATTTCAGAAGTAGTTAAAAAAAAAAAAAAAAAGAAAGACTAAATTGATACAGAAAAAACAGTATTAGTTTCTGTAAAAATTAATGGATACATAAAGAGATGAATACTCGGCTAATATTATTTTAGGCAGGAACATGATTTTTCCATAGGTAATACATAATCGTCCAAGTAATACAGTTTAAACTATAGTTCTGTCTACTTCAAAATTTAATTGTTCCTCGATTAATATTATTATTTTAACATCATATATTTTAATAAAGATAAATTACTTCGTTTTCGATTGAAATGTCAATACAATATTTTTAGCATTTTAGATTTAATGTTTATTTTAAAAGAGCCAAATATTGATTGTTGATTTTTTTTTTTAAATAAAATTATAAGACAATGTAAATTATTTATACATTATGAATTATTTTCTCTACTATGAATAGAGAGAGCTTTATTAGTATTCCCAGCTTGTAAAATATATACGAAATTAGATATGACGACCACTTAGAGGAATATATACCTGTATAAATTAACACACAATTAATTATTTGTTTAATAACTGCTCAAAGCAGGCTATATTCAAAGGCGATTTTTCTCGAATGAATGGCTTTTTGTTTGGAACAATAAAGTTCATATCAGAGTCCGTTTGCTTTAAAAGTAATTGCCTATTGATAAATATTATTACAGTAGACTCCCGATTATCGGCGGTCGGATTATCCGCGGTCCTCAAGGACCTGAATTTAAAAGGGAATTTAAAAATACAGAACAAATTTAGTACAAAAAAAGATCGAAGAGAGTAATGACCTTCAAGGCTTTTGGAGATATTACACGATTCTTGACAGCATTTATGGCATACACACTGATTGGGAGGCAGTTAAGCAGTCTACATTGATAAGGTCTTGGAGAAAAATTTTACCAAATGTGGAAAATACTTTGGTAGAGTTTGTAGAGGAGTAAGAAATTGCTGCTCATGATTTGGCAAATTTAGCTAAATCTGTTACTGGTGGAGAAAAAGTCAATGAAGGAAACATTGAAGAGTGGATTAATCGTGACGCCAATGATCCAGGTATTGAATACCTTACAGATGAACAAATTGTGGTCTAAGCATTAGACCCAGTTTCAGAAGATAGTGAAGAAGAAGAGGATGGTTGGGTTTTACGTTGCACTAGTGCTGCGCAGATGGGCAATTGGCGACAGTCTGGGACACACCCGTAGAGGAGGTCCGGAGACATGCCATCACAATTTTGATCCTCCACGGAAGGGATGGCTCTCCCGCTTTGGTGACCCCCAGAGCTATAAATTTTGATAGGAACATGGAGGACATTGCGACTACGACAGATTATATGTGCACCAGCCACCATTAGTGTACAGGACAGTCTTTGGCCGGCTCGAGTACCGAACCCGCAATCTTCCAATTACGAGGCTGGCGCTCTACCGACTGGTCTACCGCGGCCCGAAGAAGGAGATAAAACTCAGCAGAGGATGTGAGACGATGTATCACTTTGTGACAAAATGCTGGTAAAGAAACTGCAATCGCAAATTAAAAAAAGTGTTTTAGTACAAAAACACAAAAATGCTTCACCGATTTTTTCGTTAAAAAATAGAGCAAAATGTAATTAGAAATTTTTATTAGTATGTTAAATTGTATATGTAGGCCATGCTTAACTGTTAATTAAATAGTATTGCTCAAAAGGCTTTATGTGTTGATTTATATCCCCTTTTTGTCCATTTTGCGGATAAACCGCTGATTCGATTATCCGCGGTTGTCTATTCCCCGTTCACCGCGGATAATCGGGAGTTTACTGTATTTTAATTGAAGATATAAGAAATGTTTTTAAAGTTGGTAATTGGAAGTGGAAACCTGAAAAAAAACATGAAAAGTCTGATATACGGATTCAAAGGAACTCAAAATGTGTAAATTTACACACACAGACATACACACATATAAATCTCAGTTTTAAAAATTAGAACTAAAAAATAACATTTTTTCTATCACATATGGGTAAGAAAATTGAAAAAAGAAAAAAAAAAATTAACTAGTATAACATGAAATAAAATATTAGGCCAATTTTTAATTAGGAAAAGCAGTTGTGGTTTAGCATTTTGATGGATATGTATCTTTGTCTAGCTGTCATGCATCGTCATTGTTCCCATTTATTTATTCATTTATTTTCGTTCTAATTTTTTTTCCTTTCTTCAAAGAGGTTTTTTTTTTAGAAATTGAGAGTTAACATCAGTTTATAAATTATTTTCAATGAAAAGTATTAAATAATTTGATTAATGGTTTAACAAGAAATCATACACATTTTATGTTTGTGCATTATTTGTTTAAGAGCTATGCGTAATAAATAAATAAATAAATAAAAAGGAATGAAGGAAATAATAAGAAAACAGGTTGTTGCAAAACTTTTAGAAACTATAGTGAGATTTATTAATAATATCAGTACCATATAAAATAAGTACTAAATGCACATTTTTTATTTATTACAAATATATTATGTTTAGTTATTCCAATTTTTTTGTTTTTTAAACTTTATTATTTATTTATTTGAATTACTTTACCTGCCAAGCTAAAGAAAAAATTAACGGGTTTAAACATTTTCAAAATTAGATTGTTTTGTTCTGGTTTCTATTTTAGTTAAAACTTTATACACCCATTTAAAAATACATAAACATTCTACTAATTTTTTCCTATAAACTTAATTGAAAGGAAAATATTTTTTTTGTAAATGCAAATTTAAATATTTAGAAAAAGAAAATCAAAGAAATTTAGGTTAACGGTGAGGAATTCCCCAGACAAAGAGAATAAATATTCTGGCGGAAAACTTTCTCCTTTTAAAAACCACAAAAGAATGACATAGTTTTAAAGATTGTTTAAAAGAGTTTTCTGAACATAAAATAATAATAATAATAATAATAATAAATATATATATAAATAAATGACAATTATTTGTTTTTTATTAAAAGTATAATTTCAATCACGTAAAATGACGCTAGAGTATTCTGCTGCGAATTGAAGATCTAGACATACAGAACTGCAAAGAAGTTTAACTAAGGCCGAGGCACACTGTCGTCATTACTATTTTTTAACAATTATTTTGTACTTATGATTGGCAGAAATTCATCATTGTGTCGGTTTTGCTTTCCATGAATACAACGCTATTAAAAACCACTATTCCTAAAAAAAAAAAAAAAAAAATACGTAATGTCGGTTGATAGATGCTGCAGTTTTCCCCATTTACGAGAAGGTTTCAACTTCTATTGTGTATAAGTGCATCAAATTTGAAGTATGGAATTTCCAAAAAAGTATGCTAATTCGACTTCGGGACGGTTTAACTGACAGTGGTGCTGCTATCCTGTTTTTTTTTTTTTTTTTTTTTTTTTTTTTTTTTAATTAACCGTAATATTATACACTGTTAAAAAATTCTGTAAATTTAATGTAAATATTTTTCCAGAGTCTCTGCAAATTTACAGTAAATCTTAGGTAAAAGTAAATAATTGAGATTCTCAATCTTTATTCGGTATTTTTACCTAATTTTATTATTTAATTTTTTAATTAAAATTTAAAATGAATGTTTCTACTTTAGGAAAAGCATTCTAAGTCCGAAATATATTCTCACCAATGATTAATTGAATTAATATTAGTTATTAAAATGAATGTATAAAATAAATTTTTTAACATCTCCGTTTATTTTTAACCGACTTCAAAAAAGAAGGAAGGTTCTCAATTCAAACCGTATGTTTTTTTTATGTTTGTTAGCTCATAACTTCTGAACGGATGCTCCGATTTTGATACTTTTTGTTTTGTTGAAAAGGTCTTGGTCTGCAATAGGTCCCATTGTAATATTTTTACGATCTAAAGAAAATACAGGGTGCCCAAAAAAATCAGTCCCAACTCTTTTAACTGCTAAACGGCTGCAGCTATAGTGATAAAAATGGTATGTAAGTATGGCAAAGTGGCCATGCAGTACAAGGTTGAACCGCTTGCAGCTCCACCTGGTGGAAAACAACGAATATAGTGTTCCTATCTCGAAAACGGTTCTAAAGAAAAAGTGAAATACAAAGCTGAAGAGTATCACCGATTTAGTACAAAAAGATAGTTTAGACATTCATGCTAACGTTTCTATCTCGGAAACGTTCAAGACAGGGGGGGGGGGGGAAGTGAATTATGAAATTGCAGAGCATCATCGATTTAGTACGAAAAGATAGTTTTGACACTGATGCTAAAAATACAAGGCTAAACACGGGCATTTTTTTGTTCGCAATTTCTTACACTATACACACTTGAGCTACGTTGCTCACGTTGTATCGTAGCTGGTGAGACATACGCTATATAGTCCAACATAGGGTTACTTGATACTTTTTGTTTTGCTGTAGAGATCTTCGTCTGAAGTAGGTCCCATTATAACATCTTTACACTCTAAAGAAAATAAAGCGCCATCTGGTGAAAAACAGCGGAATTAGCACTCCTATCTCAAAAACGGTTCAAGATGGGAGAAAAGTTAATTACGAAGTTGTAGAGCATCATCGATTTACTAAAAAAAGACAGTTTTTAGACATTATTGAACGCTTAAAATGTGGAGTTGTTTGTTCGCAATTTTCTACACTGTGCACACTTGAACTACGTTGCACACTTTGCAGCGTAGCGGATGACACGTACAGTCTGTGGTTCAAAGTACTGTTACAGTAAGCGGTCACATCGATTAGTGCAAAGTCTTTTTGAACCTACTTCAGAAAGGAGGGTGTTCTTAATTCGAGCTATGTGTTGTTGTTGGTGTTTGTAAGCTTATAACTTCGTAAGAGATGCTCTAATTAACCGACTTCAAAAAGGAGGAGGTTCTCAATTCAAAGCGTATGTTTTTTTGTTTTTGTTTCTTAGCTCATAACTTCTGAACGGATGATCCGATTTTGACACTTTTTGTTTTATTGTAAAGGTCTTGGTCTGAAATAGTCTGATTTATAAGATCTTTACGATCAAACGAAAGTACAGGGTGCCCAAAAAAGTCAGTCCCGACACTTTTAACTGTTGAACAGATGCAGATATAGTCATAAAAGTGGTATGTAGGTTCAGTAAAGTGGACATGTGCTACGTGATTCAACCGCCTAAATTGCCACCTGGTGGGAAAGAGTGGAGTTAGCGATTCTATCACGGAAACGTTTGAAGACAGGAGAAAAAATTGAATTATAAAATTGCAGAGCATCATCAATGTAGTACGCATAGATAGTTTAGACATTAATGCTAAAAACAGAACGCTTAAAACGTGCATTTGTTTGTTCACAATTTCCTATTTTGTTCACACTTGAACGGCATTGCATAGGTTGTGGTGTAGAGGGTGACATTTATGCTATGTAAAATTCAAAGTATGGTTATTGTAAGCGGTCACATCGATTAACGCATAGACGTTTTAAACGGACTTCATAAAGGAAGAGGTTCTCAATACAAACCATGTTTCTGGTTGTTGTTGTTGAAATTTGTTAGCTTATAAGAGATGATTTAATTGTAATATTTTTTTTTTTTGCTGTCGTAATGATCTTGGCCTGAAATAGGTTTCATTATGATTTCATTAAGATATAAACAAATTACAGGATACTCACAAAAGTCTGTTCTCACTCTAACTGCTGAACGCATGCAGCTACACTGGTAAAAGCAGTATGTAAGTATCGATGTTGAAACTCCTGTCCGTCAGCTGCAATGCATATTTAGCTCTTTGTTTGAACTTTACGCTGCGCAATTTCTAGCGCAGCGGGTGGCACGTATTCACTGTAAAGTTCAATATATATGCCTAACAGAATTTTCGGTTACGAATACAGCGTATCCGTTCTTTACATTTCTGAAGACTTTTTAATTTAACGTATGTTCGTTCAATAGATAGTTTCTTGCTCATATCCGATAAAGGCAAGAATAAGTGACACAACTTAAAAATGCAGCATTTGAGAAAAAACAACTTAAAAATAACTTGACTAGAATAACATTGGGTGCATTTCCTGTATTTTTCAGTGACATAAACCATTTTTTGAGTAATGTCACTTTTCTTGGAAGTTGTGATTTGTGAAACTTCCGTCGAACATCTTCTAGTGCACTGCTATATAAATAAGTTTTCACTGAAAAGAGAAAAATAAAATCTTTTTGTAAAAAAATAGAACCGACTCCAAAAAGGAACTACTATTCAAACAACTAAAAATGAAAGAAAATTGGCAGAAAATGGAACTGTAAATTGCGCCTAAAAGTATAAAATAATTTCCTTCGCCAAACAACCTATAACACTACAATTAATCATAACTTTTGAAGTCGGCGCAAAATTAAATAAAAATTTATACCTTTATTCAATACAAAAAACAAATCCTATTCAAAATACACATCTCACATTGTTACCTGCAAAACGCAGCCGAAAACTACTTTCATTCAAGAAAACAAATAAGATTTCGTAAGCACCAAAGGTGGCGAAGATGCTGGTATCTGACGTCCTTGGTGAAAGAAAAATCGCAAAATTATCTGGCAAACATATTTAATTTCTTTGGGATATCATGATTATTTTGATAAGGCATATCAAGAGAGTAATCAAGAACATGAAACAACACATCGTACAATATATATTATGAAAATATACATCTTGCGTGTATATTTTTACCTTACGTTTTGATCGCCAAATCCAAAAGCCACCAAGGATCATAGTTATCAAAGATATACCAAATTTGCAAAGGAAACTCTAACTTCGTAGAAAAATAAATACCGCATTGTGAAGAATGTTCACTGTTCTTTGTAGATGCTACTAATGGACCAATTGTATACAGTGATAAAATAATAAAGGAAACGTGAAAATGGGTCATTCGAGAAAACAGCATTTGTTGCTACCGATCTAAAGACAAACCTTTAAAAACTAATGAAATTTTATTTAATTTTGCGCCGACTTCAAAAGTTATGATTAATTGTAGTGTTATAGGTTGTTTGGCGAAGGAAATTATTTTATACTTTTAGGCGCAATTTACAGTTCCATTTTCTGCCAATTTTCTTTCATTTTTAGTTGTTTGAATAGTAGTTCCTTTTTGGAGTCGGTTCTATTTTTTTACAAAAAGATTTTATTCTCTGTAAATTTTACATAAGACTTAAGATAATAGATTACACAGAGTTTTCTGTTGAAATTTTTAACAGTGTATTCGAACTACAGTGCGCCAAACTTGATTTTTTATGTAGCTATAAGAAAACTATGCTGATCAAAATCGGGTACATATCGGTCAATTCAATAGACGGCGATAGTATGCTGTTCTTTTTAAAATTTCCGAAGTTTTCAGACTGATTAGTGTACTAGAATGGTATAGTAAAAATTTTCGGGGCGGCTATAGTATAACAGTTAAATCCTGGATTGAATTCAGATTTTTTTTTTCTTATTTAATGATAGGGCATCCAGAGATGAATTTATTATAAACAATAAATTCATCTTTCAACAGACAAGGAAAGTAAAATTGTATTTGACGATTTCAAAATTATATTAATAGTTTATTTTATATTACGTTAAAATTTAAAATCTTGTGAGATAAATGTTACAGAAGACAAAAGTGAAACATCATAATACAATTTAGATAAATGGTATGGAATTAGAAAGGTGTGTATATTTACCACCAAACTTTAACGTGTGTCCTGAAATATTTTTCTTTTTACCGCACAATAATTATAATTTCTCTGAAGTATTCACAAAGTATAATTTCTTCTGTAAACTTGCAGGCATTATAATTTAAATTCTAAAGAATTGAACAATATTAATTTATATACAGTACATCAAGTATAAATTAAACTATAATTGGTTTATTTGTAAAGATTGTTTCGAGGAAGCATTTAAGAGAAGTTGTCACATAACGTATCGGCATACAGAGAAATTAATTATGGTCTACTCAAAATGGCTGCCGCTAGTACCGGCGCTACCTACCGCAGGAACTATTATATTGAGTCTACCAAATCTTTAGCTAATACTGATACTGTGCTCTTTTAATGGCTTCTGCGTTACGAATTTGACTTTACGTTTTTCCGCACACATCAGCTCAACACTTATTAAATTATGCTTCTAAAATTAATTTTAAACAGCAATAATTTTCTGGAATATTTTTTTTTGTGCTATTAGGAAAATCGAAAACGTTATTAATTCCACTGCGCTGCAAAAAAAAAAAAAAAAAAAAAAAATCGAGCCCTGATACTATTTTTGCTGATTCTTATGTAAAATGACCTCTTGAATCCGAATATGACTCCCATTTTGCCCAGCCATCCACCGTTTTCTCGGGACGCCACCCCTCCCCCATTTTTTTTTAATCATTGTTCGGTAATTTTATGGGCATGAATTTGATTTGGAGAATGAATGAAAAAGAATTAGTTTGACACTTTAAAACACAAAGATATGATGAACACAAAGATAAATAACATTAATAATAGATTAAAAAAATATAAGAAATGTAATACATAATTTCAGTGACAAACCCCCTCTAAATTTTCTCCTTGCTGCAGATGTTGATGTTTTAGAATTTTCCAACTCCATAGCTCCTCAGAAAATATTTAACAGTTAAAATAACCCCCCCCCCCCTATCCTAAAAATAAAATTTATAGCCACAAATTACCAAAAAGTGATAAAAATAGGGGGCCGTCATTAAAAAACGGTGGGTGATTGGGCAAAATGGGCATCATATTCGGATTCAGGAGGTCATTTTACATAAAATTTTTCAAAAATGGTGTTGGGAGCAATTTTCATGCAGAGCATAGTGTTTTCTGCATTTCAATCCGGGCAAATCTTTTTCAGTCAAAGCTAACCAACTGTGAAATTAGCCAGTCTAAATTTGAATACCATCTTAGTGGTATTTCATTAATAAAGCAAGATTCAATAAATAAATTATAGAGATTTAATTTTTTATTGAAAAAAAACAAAAAACTATTAGTAATTAATAATAATATTTTTGTTTAGTCTGTCTGTATGGTTTTCAGTTTCTGTGTATAAAGAATGATTTAAGTCATGAATGAGGTAATATGTTTTTTACAGGGCCCCACTTAGCTTAATTGGGGCCCGGGGCAAAAACTTCTTTGGGGGCCCCCCTCTGCTTCACTATTTTAGTAATGAAGAACCGAACTTTATGGAGGTTTTTAAATTTTTCACCTCATTATAGACCTATGACAAGAAAATTGACTAGAACCTAAAATAGCAAAAAATTACACCCCCCCCCCGTCTCCAATGGTCAGACGAAATATCGTTCTGTCCATTTTATTTCTGATTGTTAACTTTGTCATCTAGCTGCGAAAAATTCATATCCTTGCTGACATTAGGGCGGAATTTAGCTAAATTTTCGCAATTACAGTGGCTCAATTAAGCTGGATTTTACACTGCACTGATATTTTGTTTTAAAAAGGTTCATTAAAGAAGGAAACGTAAAATAAACTTTCTATTCGATTTGGGGGCCCCCCTCTGATGTGGGGGCCCGGGGAAACTGCCCCGTATGCCCCTGCCTTAGTCAGGCTCTGGTTTTTTTATCAAAATTAATTGCAAAATATTGGTATAAGATATATTTCATTGAGCACTTTACAGCTTATTAACTATTGTTCTTTTCAACAGAGGGCGGCACATTCTCCAACGTGATGAAAGAAGTTGCTCTTCAGGTCATTGATAACTACAAATGTGAAGAGATGCTGAGGAAGACGAGATTGGGACGATTTTTCCAACTACACGAAGGTTTTCTATGCGCTGGTGGCGAATATGGTTTAGATTCATGCAAAGTAAGTCATTGTGAAAGGGGAAATTTACGTGTTTCATTGAAGTAAATTTTTTATCTATTTATATATACAGTCGGTAACAAAAGTATCCGAACACTAGCAAAAATTCCTATATAAAAAAAGTAGAGTGAATATTGTTTTGTTCAATAAATCCTTGTCGAATCATGTTCTTAGACTGACTAAAAACATGATTCGACAAGGATTTATTTAACAAAACAGTATTAACTCTACTTTTTAAAAAAGGAATTTTTGCTAGTGTTCGGATACTTTTGTTACCAACTGTATGTATCAGAGGAAAAAAAAAAAAAACTATATATGAACTACGCATTTTTATGGCACATTTTCATAAAAATAAATTTATTTTTAAATGAAATATATTAATTTATTTAATTATTTAAAAACACTTACAGTCGGTAACAAAAGTCTCCGAACACTAGCGAAAATTCCTATATAAAAAAAGTACACTTAATACAGTTTTGTTAAATAAATCCTTGTCGAATCCTGTTTTTAGACTGACTAAGAAGAGGATTCGACAAGGATTTATTTAACAAAACAGTATTAAGTGTACTTGTTTTACACAGGAAATTTTGCTAGTGTTCGAAGACTTTTGTTACCGACTGTACCTTGATTTATAAAAACAGGGTTGCCCATTTTACGCACCACTATTTTTATAATAATACAGTCACAGTATAATAAAATCAAGAGACTGATAATTTACAAGAAACTAATACTAATAAAATTAAATGGTATACTAATAAAATTTTAGTGTCTTCTTGGCAATCCTGAAAAAATGTAGTGTAAAAGTGAATTAAGTGCAGGTTATTTCATATTTTCTGTTGAAAACAAATATAATTAAATATTTATAATCAAAAGAATGTTTCATCCATTTATTCTATTTTTAGTTTCGAAAGAAAATGTAGTTATGTCTTAGTTGCAATGACATTATTATGGACGCAGATATCTTTTGCTTGAATTTGCACAATTTTTTAAATTAAAAACATATTCATACTTTTAGAATAGATTTATTGGAGATATGATGCAGAAATTTTGCCTCAAATTTGAAATGCAAGGGTTCTCAAAAGTTATTTATTTATATTACAACAGACAGAGCTCGACGTGTCCACCCTTTTTTCAGGACACTTTCAGCGACGAGAAATTTCCACCTTTTTTGCTCTACTACTACTTTTATACAATAATCTCTATCCTATTTAATCCATTATTATCCATTCATTAATTAATTTTTTATTAATTAATTTAATTTAATTTAATTATTAATTTATTAATTTATAATTTATATTTATTAATTTATAATTAATTTTAATTATTAATTTAATTTATTATTATGCATTTATTATATAATCCATTATTATCCCTATCCTATTTAATCCATATTAATCCATTATTCCTATTTAATCTATCACATTATTATAAAAAATTTGGTAAAGATTTTTTATATGAAAACTGTGATAACAAAAAAAGCAGTAATTTCTCATTCCTGAAAGTGCCTTGAAAAAAAGTCGGAAATTTCGAGCTTTGACTACAAACAGGGGTCGTACTTTCCGCCGCCCTTTTTCCAGGACATTCTTAGCTATGAGGGATTTTCGTCGTCTTTGTCACCACTAATTTCGGCCAGAAATATTTGTGATATTTTCATAGTAATGTCTGGTGATTAATTAGGATTGAGATTATTGTATAAAAACAGTGGTAGCAATAAAGACGGACATTTCTCATCCCTGTGAGTGTCCTGGAAAAAGGGCGGAGTTTACGGTATCCCTGCTACAAATCATCAGAATTCAAAGTTTCAGCTCTTTTTCAGAAAATCTTAATTGATTTTTTTTATTTATTTCTGTAACAATTTTGACTCATTAAGTAAAATAAAAATATCTATTAAATTTTCCGGTAGCCAAAAAGTGTCAATGTTGGCAGCATTTCTTAGGGTGCCGGAAATTTGAATAGCAGCAATGACAATTCATATGATGAGACATATGTTCAGGACTGCCACAAGCGACTTTTATTATTATTATTATTATTATTATTGTTTCACAATTTCCATAAAATAAAACTTATAATAAATTTATGCAGGCAAAGTGTAAATTTGCTTGCGAAAATATATTATAAATTTTATTCTTCCAAACATTAGTATGTAAAGAATAAAAAAAAAAAAAAAAAGAAAAAAGAAAAAAGTCGCTTGTGACAACCCTGTAAAAAGCAGGCGTCTTGTGCATAATAGTCCATTTAGAAGAAATAAACGTAGAAAAGAAATAAACCTGTGCATAGTGAAAGTACATAATTGCAAGTTTTAATGAAGAAGACTCATGTGCCCATCTTGTGCAACCCCAGTGCTAGTTATAGGTTTCTGGATTTACGTTGCTGTGTGATTATGGTTAACATCGGTGTTAAACATATGTTGAAATAAATGAAAATAGGTGTTTCGGTAGTATTAAGCGTACCGTCATCAATGCATCAGTGCAAACAGCTCTTTGCATTTTTCGCTATTACATCTGGTGTTCTATACGATGAAAACTTTTACTATTTTTTTTTTTTTAAATCTAATGGCCGTATGATACGAGAGACTTTCTGACAGTGTTTCTCTCTAGGAAACACAGCAGAATATGGGAAAGATTCAAGGTCAACATTTTGATCGTCACATGAAAAGTTCATGTTGGGTTGGGTAAAAAGTTGAGCGAAATCTCTCGTGTGATACGGCTATAACGCCAAGTCTTCTTTAAATAATAACATTGACATTCTCAATTTTTCTTAAAATTTGTATATTTAAATTTGAAATATTGCATATTTTTAATTGCCACTGTATATTTAAATACTACATAAGTTAATTATTTTCAGGGTGATGGCGGAGGTCCTTTGGTTTGCTACAGGAAAGACAAGAGTTATGCTCTCGCGGGAATAGTTTCTTGGGGAATTGACTGTGGACAACCAGGAGTACCAGGGGTCTACGTCAAAATTCAGAAGTATGTGGATTGGATAAGCAAAACTACTGGCGTAACTTTGCAAGAGTACTGGCCTAAACACTAATTTCACTTCATTTCAATGCAGTTCCTTTACAATTAAACAACAACAGCCTACATTCCAATTTAAGAGTCATTTGTGCAAGATTATTATTTGGAAACTTTTATAAAGGATTTACAGCCAAAGAGATTTCTGAAACTAATAAAGTTATGTATTACTATTGAAAATTTTCAAATTTGCACATATACATGAAAACTATGTTTCAGGTTTGATTTACAGTAAGACCCCGCTTAACGCGGGGGATACGTTCCATCAAAGTAGAGCGTAATGCGAAACAGCGCTAAACGAGGCTATCTACAATTTCGGGGAATCCCCGTGTTGAAATAAAAGAGCGCTAAACGAAACATCACTAAATGAAACAGCGTTAAGCAGGGTCTTACTGTATATCGTTATAGAAATGTGTGGTAGTATTGTAACGGTTATAATGAAGATTAAAATAATAATAGAATAGGGCAATGTAAATTGTTTGTCGGCTTCAGAACAAAGATAATTTTAGTACGATTTTCTTTTTGTTCTTTTTCTTTTTCTTTTTTTTTTTTTTACTTTAGCGTACATTCCAACTTAAGTGTCATTTGTGCAAGATTATTATTTGGAAACTTTTATAAAGGATTTACAGCCAAAGAGATTTCTGAAACTAATAAAGTTATGTATTAGTATTGAAAATTTTCGAATTTGCACATATACGTGAAAGACTATGTTTCAGGGTTGACTTATATCGTTATAGAAATGCGTGGTAGTATTTTAACGGTTAAATAATGAAGATTAAAACAATAATAGAATAGGGCAATGTAAATTGTTTATCGGCTTCAGAACAAAGATAATTTTAGTACGATTTTTTTTTTCTTTTTTTCTTTAGCGTACATTCCAACTTAAGTGTCACTTGTGTAAAATTATTATTTGGAAACTTTTATAAAGGATTTACAGCCAAAGAGATTTCTGAAACTAATAAAGTTATGTATTAATATTGAAAAATTTCAAATTCGCATATATACATGAAAGACTATGTTTCAGGTTTGATTTATATCGTTATAGAAATGCGTGGTAGTATTGTAACGGTTATAATAAAGATTAAAATAATAATATAGAATAGGGCAATGTAAATCGTTTATCGGCTTCAGAACAAAGATAATTTTAGTATGATTTTCTTTTTTTTTCTTCCTTTAAGACGTACTTTTTAGTGAATTTTTGCACATTTAGGTTTAATTAATTTTATTATTCTATAAAATATATATTTTTCGATACCGTGCAGACTATCAGAAATTAATGTTTTCTGATAAAGGCGATTTTTTAAAAGATTTTTCCTCCTATCAATGTACAATTTAACTTTTGCAAAAAGCAAAAATAATATTAATTATAAAAGCACCACGGAACTGGCGATTAAAAGTAATAAGTACAAAACTTTGAATAAACACCGTAAAATGCTATAACTCGCAATAATTTTTTCGGGTCGAAATTAGACACGACCTTTCACCAGGCGAACAAAGGAGTGCTGCAATCAAACTGGCGTGCGTTGCCACTCATATTAATTGCTTGATATTTAATCTCAAAATAGTTTTGTGAATTTCAAAGTTGTAAAATGGATACTACAGGATGTACAGAAAATGCGAGAACACATTTAAAAATTCAATGTAGACAAAATATTTGCAGTTAAAAAATAAAATGTACAAAATTTCAAACAGTAAAAATGTAAGGTTTTTCTTTAGAAATCATTCATTTTACAAGGTTGCCACAGGCGACAATTTTTTTTTAAATGTTTTTTTCATACCACTATTATTGTAAAATAAAATTTATAATATATTTATAGAGTTTTATTTGTATAAAAATATTATAAATTGTTTTGCGTAGAAATAGTGGTATGATAATAATAATAATAATAAAAAGTCGTTTATGACATGATTTTACAAACACTCTGTATTTGAGACATGTGTGGGTCGAGAGATGTCAACATGAAAATCTAATTCTTGGTATAATTCTACATAATTTCCCAGAATTATTCATAAAGCCTCATGAATCTTCATATAACCTCACAGAAAAAAAAAAAAATCACAAATAGTTATATCAGGGTCTTAAGAGGCCATTTTAGCAGCCATTGATCGGTTGTCCCACCAGGACAAATGAAATATTGGGGAATTCTGCATTTAGATAAGGCCTAGCAGAACAGTTGAAATGTAGAGGGCCCGCGTCTAACTGCAAGATAAAGTTATCGGAGTCACTTATGAATAATAGCATTAAAATGAAACAATTAACTATTTTCAAATGTGTTCCATACATTTTATGGGATCCGGACATATCGCGGGACAAAATATCGCTGGACAAAATTTCGCGTCAAAAAAATAATATGATCTATTTGAAAATTTGTATTTCTGTCACGTGTGATCTCTTGTGAAGGCTACACGGCCTTTTAATTTAAAATTAATTAATTAAAATAAACAAATAAATAAATACATTATAGAATGGAATTTTATTATTTTACCTATATTTAATTTTAAGTTATTTCATCATTTGTTTTTCACCATTCAAAATACATTTTAAAAATATTGTACATCACTGCTGACATCAAAGCTGAACACTGTTCACAAACCTCAATTAAAAATTTTAAAATAGATAAGCACGATTGAATTCTTCATGACTAAATTTAAAAAAAAAGTTAATAAACATAATCTTTAAACTCTTTTAAGCAAAATTTATAACAGTTTCTGTGGTGAGTTTGTGTGTATACCAGTGCTCTGACTAAGGCATGTGTTGTCATGAAATTTTATACAACATTATTAATAATTACTAACTCCTTTTTGCTTTTCGTTCTTTTATGTAGGCAATATTTTGTTCATGCGAGATTTCGCCCCCAACCGGCTTTTTATACACCCCTTCTAAACATTTTCAAAATTTAAACATTAGAAAAATATTATAAAAATAAATGTTACACAAAATGTATGACAAGTAACGGAAATAATTAATAAAAAAAAATATATAAATAAAAAATAAAAAATACTTACGTATAATATAGCCACGTGTTTTGACTTAATGGTATGCTGCCTACATACTAGTTGCCATGAGTGATATCCATCCTTCTTAAAATCGTTTTGGAACATATATTTTTGCTGCCTCAAAAATGAAACATTCTAAATATCTATATCAAAGCCTTTTTATTATTTTCTTTACTTATGAGATTAATTACAAGAGTCGAATTAGCTCATTATAATTAAATACTGTCGAATTCTTTGGAAATATTTATCAAATATCCGTCCTGAAATATTTACTGTGTTTAAAATGCTGAATTTTGAAGGAACAATATTCTAGCTAGCATAATTTCCAACTTTTTCACTTTTTAGCTACCAGAAAAAAGTAATAGAAATTTTTATTTTATGTAATCGGTAAAAAATTGTTACTGAAATATACAAAAAATTTCTATAAAAAATTTCCGGTAGCGAAAAAGCGCAAAAGTTAGTTATTGTGCTAGTTAAAATATTTTTAATTCAAAATTCAACATTTTAAAGAGCTGTTGCGTTACTTGAATATGAATGTTATCCCTAAATCAAATGAAAAAGGATCTTTAGCCTGATCTTCAATATTGTGTTTCAGTTATCAATAAATGTTTAATTTGTGTATTAAATAAAATTTCAAATTTTTTTCTGCTGTAGCATTTATTTTTCTCCTAAGATTTATATTTACATAATTTCATATTAAACATGAAAAATATGAACATGTCTGCACGTACACGCGTACGTATACATGCATATAGAAAAAGTGGTAATAAATGAAACATTAAGATGATTGAAGCATTTATTTATAAAATACTTTAGATTGGAACACAAGAATACCGTTTAAAAGAACCTATACTTAAGTTCTATGTGATAAAACATATACAGTCATAGTTAAACTTCCTTTATTAATGGCATTCTGCAATTAAAAAAAGAGAGGTAATTGATACCAAATTTGGTACAGGAACATTTTATGAGATGTGGTCAATGAATTAAAAAAATACAAGATGAGCCAAAATTTCTGACACATTTTTTGTGTACAACGATTTCCAAAAAATAAAATTTATAATATATTTTCGTACATAAAACTGTACTTCTTTTGCATAAATTTATTATAAGATTTATGTTATGGAAATAGTAATACGAAGAAAAGAAAAAAAAAATAGCCTTCCAATGCTTTTTATGTAAAATATTCTGTTTAAAACTAATGAAAAATTCAGTTTAAAAATTTGCTCTCAGATAATGCCGTAACTCAAAAGAGCAAAGGAAAACTTCAAAAACGTAAAGCAAATTAAGAGCATCATTTCTGTGTAATTATGTACAATGTAGTAGACAGTTACACAGAAGTATGTGCGTCCTTTGCTTTATAACAAGAACCACATCCAAATGGTAATCAAATTCAATTCACATTTTCGCAATCATTATTGTACACTGAGAAAAAAAAATATACCTCCTTCATCTAAAATGAATAAATGGTCATTTTTTAAATCCTTAAACTAGAAGTATAGATTTCCGAGCTATGCACACAAGGCACGCCAATAAACTAAATAGACGAAATGGTAGAGAATTTCTATCTGAATCTTTTGTATTACGAGAAATTCTCGCTTAATTTTCTAGAATTGCATCATAAACCAAGATTATAGCTGCTGAAACCCGCCTCTTCTATTCACATTTATTTGGAGATATTTTCAAATAGGTTTGTCCTCCATAGTATAGGCAAACGCTCAAGAATTCTAATAGAGGCCTCTAGAATTCGTTTTCGAAGGGGACTAGAAATTTTTTATAAGAAATTTATAAGGATGACATGAAACTACTTTTTCTAGAGCCACAACTTAGATTCTAGATGTCAGTTATAGAATTTTTTCTCAGTGTATTGGCGTGCCTCATACTCATAGCTCGGAAATCTATATTTCTAGTTTAGGGATTTAAAAGAGGACCACATATTCGTTCTAGATAAAAGCGATATGTTTTTTTTTTTTTTTTTTTTTTTTTTGCAGTGTGCAACTGCCAGGTTTAAATGCGTTATCCGCATATCCTTTATTTTGCTTTCACTTATAATACTTTAATGTCAATCATGGGGAAAACGAATTATTCTTCAGACAGAGGCACAAGAAAAAATCAATAACTGAGGATCGTGTTGGCCAAGACTCAATTACAAGAAACGCTATATAAACGAAATAAAGGGACAAGTAGCACCATCTAAGGAAAAATTTTTTAACTAATTTTATTTTCTTAAACTAAAATTTTGATAATAAAATGCTTTGTAGTCGGAGCTGTAAGTCTCCATTCCTTTTTCAGGGCAGTTTTATACATGCCAACATTCTAATTAATGTTTTGTAGTACTTTTTTAACCATTTATTTTATTATTATTATTTTAAATATATATATGATTATCATTATTTCTTTTTAGAGTATTTTTCTTTTCATTTAATTGTAATTACATTTAAAGAAAATTACTTAAAAAGTAAAGAGGTGTCGAAAAAGGGGCAGGTGCTAACAATTCTACAAAATCTTAATTAGTACGTTGGCAGGTATGCACTTTCAGGAATTAGACAGCTCCGTCTTTTTTGCTACCATCACTTCTATAAAAAAAAAAAAAAAAAAATCTTTACCATATTTTTGTAGTAATGTGTCGAGATAAATATGGTAAATACTATCGTATTAAATTAGTGGTAGCAAAAAAAGGTGAAAATTTTTCATCCATGAAACAAGGTTCCCACGACCCGAATTTTTATACTTCCACCCCTGTTATCTTGAAATAAATTTCTTCTTAAACTTACAGAGTAAAGTTAATTTATACACGCATATACGTCAGAAGAACTTTATTTTAAGGTAATAGCAATCGAAGAATGCTTATAGAAATTCGTGCCATGGTAACCCTGGGAAAGTGCCCGGAAAAAGCACAGATTTTGAGCTGTGATTGTAAGGCAAACGGCACTCTCAGACGCCAGTCACTTGATTTTATATTAAAGTTTAAAATGAGTCAAGAAATTTTAGCGTACGTTGTATATTTTATTGAAAAATATCTAGTAGCGAAAAATATTTTTCAGGCTTTACATAAAAAAAAAAAAAAAAAAAAAAAAAAATAATAATAATAATAAAATAAATAAATAAATAAATAAAATAAAATAAAATAAAATAAAATGAAATTTAAGAAATGAAATGACCCAACTGGATTAAAAACTAATCATAGAATTTTCGCCATGGTTAAGTACACCTTATTAGTCATTTCCTCTGTTATATATATATATATATATATATATACATACTTGCCAACCATCTCATTAATAACCGTACAATTATTAACGCCCCCTGAAAAGACGCCCCTTTCCTCACACCACTATATTTTTAGAATTATTCTCTCCAAATGTTGTTATGATTAAATAAGAAAAAAATTCTCTAAAAAATTATCGGTGTGAAAAAAAAAAAAGGCGGGTACTAAAAATTGTACTGTTCATAATGAGATGGTTGGCAAGTATGTATATATGTATATATATTTTAATAAAAATCGCAACTTAGAGGACTTTTTATAACAAAATGTTTTTGTTTTAAAAATTCCTTGGACGTATTTCATGAATCGCTCACATACCAAATTTAGTGACGATCCATTCGCTCGTTTAACTCTTGGATGCAGCTTATAATAGAAGCTTAATTATGACACTCCTGTATAAAAAAGTGAATACTTTTGTTTCATAAACAGTGATATATTCTTTTATATTACTTTTAAATCAATTTATTATTAAATTTATTATTATTATTATTTCTTTATGTAGATGGTAATTAGAAAAAATTTTAGGTTTCTATAATTCGTTTGGTCAGTTTTATGTCGTCTGATCATATTATCTCAAAGAAAAAATAAATGCATATAATGCGTGTAATTGTGGGTAATGGAAGTCGTGTGGTTGTTTCCCACCAGATTTTTTTAAATAGGGCAGGTTAATTTCTTCACAGTTTTGTAGAGAATTGTACGAATTTTTGAAATATTATTTCAAATTAACCGAAAAATTCTATCCAGTTCAGAATATTAAATATCTTTTAACCATCTGACCGCCGCTGTTCCCGTAACTGAGCTATTATTTTTTCTGCAATACATTTATTATCCAAGTTATAAAATTATGAATTCTCAGCTTCTTTTTCAAGTTAGAACGTCTAAAATAATAGTCTTTAGGATTATAATTATGCGCATAGCTACATTTTTATCTCAAATTATAATAAGCATTATTTTAATAGTTTGAAAGATTGTGCTGTGAAAACAACATTACAATTTTGTCCTTTTCAAAAGCGACCAGAGGGTTTTAAATGGGTTGACACTAAATGTATAAGTATTTGTATACATTTACAAATAAAATAATAATAATGTTTAAAATCAGTAATATTGTTTCTTCTGAATCCAAATTTTTCTCTGAAAACTAAATTAAAACAATGTAGCATTTTTTTTTTTTTTTTTTTTTTTTTTAGATAAATGATAACGATTTTGTTCTAACTACATTTTGAAGGAAATGAAACACAATATACACAAGAAAACGTGAGGAATGATGATTTGTTTCTTGCGCCATTTTTTTGTTGCATCATTTGACCTATAAATGCCTATATATCTTCCTTCTAATAAAATCTAGAAAATGTTATCTTGATAGGGAAAAGAAAGATGCTCATACAGTCCTGTACCCTAGAAATTAAGTTTGAAGAAAGGTTATTATTTATGTAAAGAATTTCT
This sequence comes from Salticus scenicus, assembly GCA_963930645.1. NCBI lineage: Eukaryota > Metazoa > Arthropoda > Arachnida > Araneae > Salticidae > Salticus > Salticus scenicus. The sequence goes on from OZ005660.1 coordinate 28,656,874, forward strand.
GGGATTACAAACTGCATAATTGTCCTAAATTTAAAATTTTATTGGATTTATCCATATTATTCTTAAAAAAAAAAAAAAAAAAAAAATATATTATAGTAAATAAATTACCTCAATAATGTTATTTTATTAAAATAATGTCTTTGAACGGAAAGAATAACTGAATTAAAAAGAAGAAAAAAGAAAAAGAAAACGCTAGATAGTTAGTTGATTTTCTATGCATGCTACTTACAATACAATCGAATACATTTGTATACGGATATACGTAAGGGGGAAAAAATGCGTAAATAATCCTGAAAAAAAAAAAAAAAAAAAAAAAAAGTGGGCTATTATGAGTGAAAAAAAAAAAAAAAAAAAAAAAACAACTGACATCTCTAAAATAAAACCTCGAGATTAAGGTAAGCTGAATTCTCTAAAATGAAGCGAAGAACATCAAATCTTTAGGTTGGCTACTAAGCCATGCTCATTACAAACCCCGCCTTTGCATAGGAAAAAAGAGTTACTAAAAAACGCGTAAAATATTCTGATAAAGAAAAAAAATCACGCATTCGCGAGTGTAAAATTAATTGACACCTTCACAAAGAACCTCGAAATTAAGTCGAATGCTAGAAAAAGCAAATGAAGCACGTCAAATTTTCAAATTAGCTACTAAACATGCTAGTTACAACTGCCGCATTTTCATAGTAAAGAACAAGGAATAATCTGGTGTGTCACTCACACGACTTTCTCTTGAAATTTAATACTATTAATACCCTGAAATTTAATACTATTAATACAGGTTGCACATTAAAAGGTAAGATAACGAGTACTGTTATGTAAACCTGTGTTAAACAATTCATATTAGGCTTCTGAAAAGTTTTATATAATAATTATTTCTGTGTGTGGGGGGCTACTGCCCCCCTCAACCCCCCGTTTCATTAATCCACCTACATTTATATATAATTTAATTCGGTTATTAAAAAATAATTCTGTTTTTTAAAAATAATTTAATAAAATTATTATTTAAAAAAATTATCCTTTATGATAATGCAGACAATTTCCGTATTAGAGAAGTAGTATAACACGAAATATCTCAAAAAAAAGTCCATTTTATTCTCAATATTAAAAAAAAAAAATACGATTTTTTTTCGTTAAAAGTAAAAAAAAAAATCGATAACTTTGTTTTAAATTATCGTAGATCGATGGTTCAACTATTCGTTTTAAAGGTATTGGCGAGCTCTTTTGAAAGATACCCATCATGAAAATTTACTCCCCAGGGGGGGGGGGGAAGCGAAGCTCCTATAAACACAATTTTTTTTCCCAGTTAACTATCTCTATTACAAAAAATATATATTCGTTTCATTTGGTTTAGTGCAGTCTATAGACATCCTGCAATTTCCCCCATAGACGTAATGTATTAGAATTCTCTTGATTGTCACTGTACACGAACCATTTGCTTGATCTTAACGAAAAGCTTACTGTAGCATCCCTATATGATACGCATTCAGAATACCAAGTTTGAACTTTCTGCCATATTTTTTTTTTGAGATATGCGGATAACAGACAGACACACAGACACACACATAGACACACACATAGACACACACACAGACATACTCACAGACCATTTGCTAAAAAAAATGATTTTCGTATTCAGGGGACCTCAAAACGTGTAAATATAACAAAATCTCGCGTTCGAAAATTTGACCCAAGAACAATACTTTCTCTACCTTATGGGAAAGAGAAAGTAAAAATGAATTAAAATAATCTGGTGTGTCACTCACACGACTTTCTCTTACCCTGAAATTTAATACTATAAATACAGGTTGCAGATTAATAGGTAAGATAACGAGTACTGTTATGTAAACCTATGTTAAACAATTCACATTAGGCTTCTGAAGAGTTTTATATGATAATTAGTTCTGTGTGAGAGGGACTGATGCCCCCCTCAACCCCCCGTTTCATTAATGCACCTACATTTATATAGAATTTAATTCGGTTATTAAAAAATATTTCTTTTTTTAAAAAATAATTTATTAAAATTATTATTTAAAAAAATTATCTTTTATGATAAGGCAGACGATTTCCATATTAGAGAAGTTTGACACCAAATATCCAAAAAAAGTCCATTTTATTCTCAAAAAAAAAAAAAAAAAAAAAAAAAAAAGTACGATTTTTTTTTTTTTTTTTAAGTTTCTTTTTCGTTAAAAGTAAAAAAAAAAAAAAAAAAAAAAAATCGATGTTTTAAATTATCGCAAATCGATGGTTCAACCATTCGTTTTAAAGGTATTGGCGAGCTCTTTTGAAAGATACCCATCATGAAAATTTACTCCCCTCGAGGGGGGACTTCCCCCCAGGGGGGGAGGCGAGGATCCTACATACACAAAAAAATTTTCCCAGTTAACTGTCTCTATTACAAAAAATATATATTTGTTTCATTTGGTTTAGTGCAGTCTATAGACATTAAACTCTATTTTCCTGCAATTTCCCCCATAGACGTAATGTATTAGAATTCTCTTGATTGTCCCTGTACACGAACCATTTGCTTGATCTTAACGAAAAGCTTACTGTAGCATCCCTATATGATACACATTTAGAATACCAAGTTTGAACTTTCTGCCATAATTTGTTTTTGAGATATGCTGATAACAGACACTCACACACACACAGACACACAGACCATTTGCTAAAAACATGATTTTCGTATTCAGGGGACCTCACCTCAAAACGTGTAAATATAAAAAAATCTCGCGTTCGAAAATTTGAGCCAAAAACAATACTTTCTCTACCTTATGGGTAAGAGAAAGTAAAAAAAAGTCATGAAATGTTTTGATTAAAAAAATGTATGTGCGGTCGGGGGACCCCCATCAGGAACGAAGTTCCTAACGCCTTTTCTCCAATTCCGAATTTGATCTTTTATAGAGATCTAGGTTGTTTATTCTCTCTCTCACTATTTTACTGTTTATTTTTAACCTTTTTTCTTTCTCAAAGCAAATAATCTAAAGTAAGGAATCAAATTAAAAAGTTGCATTTAATATTTTAGCGAAAATATTTTTTATTAAAAATTAATTATAAAAAAGAAAAAAAAGTGAATTATAAGTTACATTAAAAAAATACTTAAATAAATCTAGGTCACTACAAGACTTTCTTGTATATTTTCCTATACAAAGGGCAAATAATTTACTAAAACTATTATTTATTAAAATTATCAAACATAATGAATGCAAATGATTTTCAACTTAGAGAAAAGTAACACTAAATATCCAAAGAAAGACAGTTTTATTGACTATAAATAACATCTTAAAAAATGCATTTTTATAATGGTTATCTCTCATATCAAGTTTCGTACAGTTTTATACTATAGAAGTTGAGATACAGCCTTCTCGTTATCGAGGGAATTTCCAGCATAGTAGCTCCATCTATTGGCCTATAAGCATCTAACTTAAATCAGCATAATGTCTCGTAATGGCCTTCGCACATATCAAGTCTTGTTTGATTATACGCCATAGAACCTGAATATAGCCTTTCATTAAACTGCAGAGATCGCTTTGTGGCAGAGTTACCTGCTGAGCGGTTGACACCAAAAGCTGATAAAATCTAATTTATGTGAAAGTACATTTACATATATATTTTTATGCAATTCTGTGCTGTAGTTCCTGAGATATAGCCTTCCCTTAAATTGATGAAATTACTTATATAGCAGCGCCACCTGTTAGCCGATAAGCATTCAAATTGAATCAGCATAATGTATCATAATGACCTTCTTACATATCAAGTTTTTTTTTATTATATGTAATTGAACTTCAGATATAGAGTCCCCTTAAATTGCGGAAATCGCTGTATAACAGCGCCACCTGTTGAGTGGTTGACTAGAAAAGTTGACAGGCACTAATATGGGTTAAGGTGCATCTACATATAAATTTATTTACAATTCTGAGCAGTAGATTTTGAGATACAGTTGCCACAATTTTTTTTTGTGTGTCTCTCTCTCTCACACACACAGACACAGATTTTCTAAAAATGGTAAAATCGTTTTCTAGACCTCTCAAAACGTGTAAATCCGTCGAAAACCGGAAGTCTAAAATTTTTATGAATCAAATACTTTCTTCGATTGAATATAGAATAAAGTAATAATTTTTTTAAAATGTTATCATATTCTATCATGGTAATTATTGGCTTATGATAACTATAATAAGATGCATATATTTGAGATTCAATTTTGTCCAAGTATCTTGTAAAAACAGCATCAATTGTAGTACAGTATTTTGTTGTGAACTGCACTGGATCATTATTAATACTTAAATCAAATGTATCTGTTAAAAAAGGTGTGAGTTCTTCAAATTTTTCTTTATTATTGAAATTAATGTTGAAATCTTCAGCCAGTATAAGTTGAAGTTTATAAAAAGTTTGTTTAAGTAATTTAGAACCTCCCTTAGTATATTCTAATTGTGATCGATGAATAAATAATCTTATGCCTTCAAACTTTTGATTTGGGGATATATAAATAGCTACAATAACTACTTCAACATCGTTTCCGAATTTAACAAACAATTGAACAAATGTCACCAACTGATGAATATCTAGTGCCTAAATCACTAACATTTGACAAAATATGTCCCATATTTTCTTTACAAATGTGGACGGAATCGTTCGTTCCTCCTTAAGCAACCGTAACTTGGGTGAAAAAGTAGAAATTGCTGGCGTTCTTCTTTCTGGCGAGAGAAATTCGCATGGAGAGAGCGTGACGGTTTTTCCTTACGAGACGTTTTCTACTGTAGTCCATTTCCTCAGCAGAGGCACTTCAAGGCCACGGAATTCAGAGAGGAAGATCACATGAATGAGATCACGTGCTCAATTCCATCCAGTGAGATAGCGTTGTTTCTACAGTAACCTAGCAACGTACTGTGAAAGTGAAATCACAGTTCATCTGAGCGTGGCCTTGAGGTGACTGCGTAAAGGAAATAGAGTGTTAACTCCCTATCGCAATCCGCGTTAGGGATTCGTTCAAAAAAAAAAAAAAAAAAAAAAAAAAATCGCGCAGTGAACGAAAAACAAAATTCATTGACACCACTCATAAAACGTTCGAATTCAAGATAAGTCCAAGGCTTCAAAAATATTTTATCTGTAGTTACATTTCAATTTTTTATGATCATTAATTGGCTAGACGAATGTGAACATGCCTAGGAAGTTCAACAATGCAATGTAAAGTTTCAGTTCCAAATAAAGAACGTAAGATTTTAATCTTAGTTACTAAACCATTCTATTTACAACCATCGCATTTGCATAGAAAATGACATACAAAAAATACTAAAAGATGCGTAAAATATCCTGATAAAAAGGCGTGCAATCCCCAGTTTTGAAAGAAAAAGAAAATGAACTGTCACCATTCGAAAAAGCTCAAAATTAAGAAAAGTTGAATGTTTCCAAGAATACCCCAAAAAATACTAAAAAACTCGTAAAATATTCTGATAAGGAAAACGCGCAATCACGAGTGCTGAAGAAGGAGAAAGTCAACTGCCACCACTCAATGAAAAAAAAAAAAGAACGAAAAATCATAAAGTACGCATTGAATATTAACACTTTTCAAATGTACGCAATTGTTGTATTGTATAACTTTCGATGGTCTTTGCCTACGTAATCACACAACGGACAGACAGTAGTTCTGAAAAGCATACAGATAGATTAATTGAATTCCTAATCATTCTGAACATTGTTAGAAAGTGTTAAAAATACTTAAAGCAAAAGAAAACGTAGCCTTTATATTCTAATTTCAGCCGTTAATGTATCTGAATATTTTAGTGTAGCCCTGTAAATCTGAAGGTTAACAAAATCATATTCCACACAAAATATTATATTAGCATATTAATAATAACCGTCAATTTCTTTATGATTTTTACAATAGAAAGTTTTTTATAATATAAAATTATAAATTTATAAAAATGTCTGCCCAAAAATGCAATGCATTGGCATTTCTTTGGGTGTCCCTGTACACAGATCAGTTGCAATGGATCTATTAATGCCATTTAAAATAGGGATTATTCCATAGTGAATTTTAATAACATATATATATATATATAGATAGATATATATATTTACATTTCTGAAAATATTTACGGGCGCTGGGGGCGGGCAGACGGACAGATAGACAGATGGACAGGACACTCAGACAGATAAATACACAAATTGAAATCATATCCACACTTAAAAAATGTCAAAAAAAAAAAGTGCTAAATCACTTGTTATAAACGAAAATACAATTCCAACAAATTTCCAATAAAAGCTCTCAATGTAAATCAATGTTTTTATGTGGCCCTGTAAATCTAATGCTAACCATACTACATTCAGCAAAAAGTCTTTTGAGCATATGAATAACATATTTCAATTTTATTACGATTTGTTTAAAGTAAATTTATTAAAATTTGGTTTATAGAAATACCTCTCATAGAATGAATGTTTTGGAGTACTTTTGAGTGTCCCTGTACACAATTAAGTGGTGTTATTTATTCCATTTTATGCAAACATCAGACAGTGAACATGAATAACCTATTTTAATTTCATTGGAATTTATGCAAAATAAAGGAATTAAAATATAGATCATAAAACTACCTCTCTTAGAACACAATGCTTTGGAATAATTTCGGATATCACTGAACACAAGCCAGTAGAGGTATTTGCTCCATTTTTAATAGGGAACATCTGATATAGAACATGAATATCATATATCAGTTTCAAGAAATTCCATGAATATTTACGAGAATTACAGCACTGATACAGACAGACAGACAAACCGTTAACACTTTTCAACATTATTGGAAGGTGTTAAAAACATTTAGAAACGGATAAAATTGATTAATATAAACCAAAATGCAATTTCAGCAAATTTCCAATAATACCCATTCATGTAACTGAATATTTTTGTGTGGCCCTGTAAATCTAGGGCCAATAATGCTGTATTCCATGGAAAGCATGCTTTTGTGCATATGAATAATATATTTCGATTTCAGATTTGTTCAAAGTAAAGTTATTAAAATTTGGTTTATAGAGATACCTCTCGTAGAATGAAAGCTTTGAAATACTTTCAGGTGTCCCTGTACACAAACCAGTGGTGGTATTTACTGCATTTTCAATGGGGAACATCGGATAGCGAACTTGAATTACATATTTCAATTTCATTAAGATTTGTGTAAAGTAATAGTATTAAAATATGATTTATAGAAATACCTCTCAAAGAACACAATGCTTTGGAATACATTCGAGTGTTTCTGTATCTGTACATACACCAGTAGAGGTAGTTACTCCATTTTTAATAGGGAACATCTAATAGGGAACTTGAATAACACATATCAGTTTAGAGAAATTCCATTAATATTTACAGGAGTTAGAGGGTGTACAGAGAAAGATAGACAGACAAACCGAAGTCATTAACTACACTGTAAGAAAATAACTATTACCAGCTGCAAGAAACTCTCTGTGATTGGAGAAAATAATTATTTTCTCCAATCACAGAGAGTTTTTTGCAATTGGTAATAGTTATTTTTTTACAGTGTGTGATTGGAGAAAATAATTACTTCTCCAATCACAGAAAGTTTCTTGCAGCTGGTAATAGTTATTTTTTTACAGTGTACACACTGTAAAAAAATAACTATTACCAGCGTTTGAAAGCGTTAAAAATGAAAATTATTGAAATAATATAAAGGTTTGGCGTCATATTTAAGAATTAAAGGTACTCGATATATAGCTCATGGGCTGCAATAGTGGTACAACTAAAAAAAAAAAAAACATGCTTTGAGATAAATGGGTTTAAAGATTTCACTGCATATGAACATGTCTTACTTCAATAAGTAAGTAAGACATTGTAAGACTTATTAAGGCATAGAACATGTCTTACTTTACGTATGTTTTATGGTGTACATATTGAATTACGAAGATGTGCTACTATTGCTGCTCGGAAAAGCGTATTTTTTTCATATTGAGATCTGTAATTAGTCAAAAAATTGTATTTTTACTTTCTTCTACACACAGGTGTTAGACAAAATAATTGAAACCGTTCCATTTTTTTACGTTTTGTCGAATATCTTGAAAAATTCTTATTGTGTTGTTCTTGAATTTTGGGAATAAAAAGAACATGTCTTTCTTCATATTTTTACAGCGACAATTTTATCAGGAAGACCGTTTGGGGACGAACAACAAATTTAATAAAAAAGAAAACATTTGTGATTACCTTGCATCTGGAAGTGCGTAGATTCGTCTGCAAATTTTAGATATATATAAATGATATATTTTATACGTATGTAGAGTTTTGTGAAGATAACTCGAGTATTTAATTAGTTATAAATATTTTATTTAAAAATGCAAAAATTTTTCGCATGGTTTTAACTTTATAACTTTAATGGTTTTTCTTCAAATTTCATGAAACTTTCAGAAAACATGACAACACATGCCTAAATCATTATGCTATAGTTTAAAATAAAAGCATTCAATATTAAAAGAGATATGAATAGCTGTAGTAAATAATTTATTACTGCGCATGTGCGGACTCTAGGGAAAAATAAAATAAAATTGGCATAGCTCAATACTCAACTGTGTAGAGCATCTTACAAAAACAAAAAAAAAAAAAATAAATAAATAAATAAAAAAAAAATAAAAAATCCAGTTGTATACCTTCAAAATTCACACTGTTAAAAAAAATTCCGTAATATTACGGGGAAAGCCCGGCAGCAGAGATTCCAGACAAAACCCGTAAACAAATATTGGGTTTACGGGCATAATGTTTTTTACGGGCATATAACATTAGTTAAGGTCATTTTTACTTAATTTACGGTCTAAATGTTTTTTCATTTTTATTTTTATTTTTTTACGGGCTTTGTCTGGAATCTCTGCTGCCGGGCTTTCCCCGTAATCTTACATGATTTATTTATTATTATTTTTTTTTTTTTACAGTGCTTAGAGATATTGGTGATTAAATAAGCTGTTTTTAAACTGTTTTCTAAAAAGGTCTTTGCGATAAGGGTCATATACAAATGGAAATTTGTATCAGAAAAAAAACATTTCATTTTTCTTTTTATTATAATTATGTAGCACATACCTATAAACTAGTATGTTGTGGCCACCACAAGACTTTCTTCTACATTTTCCTATACAAATTCACTCAGTAACAATATTTAAAAAAAAAAAAAAGAAAAAAAAAAAGATTTTTTTTCCATTTTTTTTTTTCGTTAAAAGTAAAAAGAACCGATAACTTTGTTTTAAATTATCACATACTTATAGTTCAACCATTCGTTTTAAAGGTATTGACGAGACCTTTCGAAATATACCCATCTTGAATATTAACCCCCCCCCCCCCCGGGTGGGGTACTTCCTCTCATGGGCGGAAGCGATGCCCCCACGTGCACAATTTTTTTTCCTAATTAACTACTACTATTATCAATAATCCATATTAATTTTATAATCACAGGTTAAGAATAACTCTCATTATGTACATTTATACGAAATTTTGTCCTGTACTGCCATGTTATAAATTTAGAAAAAATACGATCACATCGCCTCCTGTTGAGCGATTGATCCTCAAATCTAATCAGCACCAGTTTATCTCAGGGGCCAACAAAATACCAAGTTTGGTTAAATTTCGTAAAAAAAAAAAAAAAAAAAAAAAAAAAAAAAAGATTTTTTTTTTTTTTCTGTAAAAAGTGAAAAAAAAAAAAAACGATACCATTATTTTAAATTATCACAGATTTATAGTTCAACCATTCGTTTTAAAGGTATTGACTATATCTTTCGAAAGATACCCATCTTGAAAATTTACTCCCCTCGAAGGGGGATTTCCCCCCAGGGGGCCTATATCACCATGTTAAAAATTTAGAAAAAGCGGGATGGCAACGCAACCTGTAAGACAATTTTTACCAAAAGTTGATATGCAGTAATTTACGTCAAGATGCAACTACATGCCAATTTGAATGAAATTCTGTGCAGTAGTTCCTGAGATACAGTTGCCACAAAATTTTCTCTCACACACACACTCACACAGACAGACAGACATTTCCTAAAAATGGTGAAATCGTGTTCTACAGCTCTCAAAACGTATAAATCCATCAAAAACCCGAGGTCGAAAATTTTTATGAATCCAATACTTTCTTTTATTGGATATAGAAGAAAGTAAAAAAAAAAAAAAAGAAAAAAAAAATAATCACAAACATTGTATGAACTTTCAGTATGTAACATAGTCAATAATTCATATTAATTTTGGAATCACCCGCTAAAAAAACTCTAATTTTGTTCATCTATGCGAAATTTTGTCTAATACAGTCATGTTGAAGTTTTAGAAAAAATCGGATCACAGCGCCTCCTGTTGAGCAATTAATCCCCAAATCTAATCAGAAACAGTTTAAGTCAGGGTCCAATTAAATACTATGTTTGGGTAAATTTCTTTTATTGATTCGTGAGTAATAGCGTTCACAATATTTGTGATACACAGACAGACATTTTCTGAAAACAATCAAATCGTGTTCAGGACATCTGAAAACGGGTAAATTCATTGAAAACGGGAATTCGTGAAATTTTCACGAATCCAATACTTTTTAACACGCTTTTATTAGCTTCACCTGTATGTATGTTTGTATGTTTGTAACCGCTCTGGAAGCAAACAAAAAATCTATATTGTAAAAAAAGACATTCCCTACGCGAACGGCGTGGCTGTGAGGTACAGCTCTGCGCTACGAACCTAAAGGTCTAGTGTTCGAGCCCAGTCAGGGGAGATTTTTTAAAAATGGTTTTTGTTTAATTCTGAATTATTTTAATTAAAGATGTAAATGTATGTAAATATTATGGTGTGTCACTCACACGATTTTCTCTTACCCTACATTTTAATACTAAGATAGATATTTTGTGCTTTTTAGTTCACATTTCTATAAAAGCGTGTTCTTTAATTTTTTAAAACTATAATATTCTTATACATATAGAAGAAAGTAAAAAGAATTTGAAAGCATGACAACAAAAGTCATAAATTAATTTCATTGTCTCAGCCCAAATCACATTGCATCATAGACGAGGTTAATGGAAAATGAAGACACTATAAAACATGTAAAAGCATTATTACTTTCACTACTTCCGGAATCGCAAGCCAGAGGGCATTGCAAGTTGATCTCTTTTTCTTCTTTTACGAAATGGGCCCAAGTTTGAGTTTTGATGAGAGACCAGTTCTCTCCAGCTCTAATCGTACGAATGCAACTTTAAAGTTTGACCTACTGCCTACTGGTCAGAAGATAGATCGGACTTTCTCCTCGTTTTGTTGAGGTGTGTTCTGTAATTCGGTATCGTGTATAACTGATGTTTAGTGTAGTTTGTAAAAGGAATACCCGGAAAACATTTTTTTAGAGGTGAGTCACATTTTAATTTTTATAAGAATGGTTAATGATTTTTAAGTGCTTATTTTTCCATAAAAGAGTTCCCCTATTCATACGTTTTTAATAGACTTTTTGAAAGTTTTTTTTTATTATTATATGTCAAACTTATTAGTTTACAACATCATGATGAAAACTTTTTTTTTTTAATACTTTTTTTATTTTTTTTTTATGAAATTATTTTTTAATCGAAATTTTTGAAACGAACGCAAACATATTGTACAATCGTGTGGCTGTTAATTAATATTAAAGCCCTTTAAAATGTTTTAAAGGGAAATTTAATCTTGGTTAAATTTATTTTCTTATTAATTAATTATTTTTCTTTTAATCGATGCACTTTTATTTATTTATTTATTTTAATTTTTATGAAAATGGTTAATGATTTTTAAGTGCTTATTTTTCTATAAAAGAGTTCCCCTATCCATACGTTTTTAACAGACGTATTAAGTTTTTTTTTTAATTATTATATGGCAAAATTATTAATTTACATCATAATTAAAACTTAAAAAGAATTTTTTTTTAAATAAAATTATTTTTTAATCAAATTTTTTGAAACGAGCGCAAACTTATTGTACATTCGTGCGGCTGTTAATTAATATTAAAGCCCTTTAAAATGTTTTAAAGGGAATTTTAATCTTGGTTAAATTTATTTTCTCATTAATCAATTATTTTTCTTTTAATCGATGCAATTTTATTTATTTATTTGTCACATTTCTTTATCTTTATATATATATTTTTAATTTAATAAATACACATTTGTCATTTCAAACTGATAATTTATAATTTATAAAAAATTCAATTTACAAAAAAAAAAAAAAAAAAAAAGTCTAATTTAATTTATAAAAAATAAATAAATAAAAAGTTGTGTATAATACGTGTTTATGTAGTAGAAAAACTTTAATTTTTAGATTTTTAGTTCCCCATCATACTATAGGTATGGGGAACTTAGGTAATCGTGAAAATTTTCGACCTCGGTTTTTTGACTTTTCTACACGTTTTCAGATGTGAAGAATCCGAAAATGACAAAATTTGTATGGTGTCTGTCTGTAGGGTGTCTGTTAGTCCGTTAGTCCGTTAGTCCGTTAGTTTGTTAGTCTGTGTACACGATATCTCAAGAACAAATTGTTGCAGAGAGGTCAGATCAGTTTTAAAATATTACTTTCGACACTGGCAAGAACCCTATTCATTTGCAACATTCGATTTTAAAAACTTCGTAAGTTATTAGAAATTTACGATTTTCTTAACATGGGAGAATAGGACAAAAATTCACTTAAACGTGCATTAAATGTAAACTTTTTACTCTAAAAATGTCAGACCAGTTTTAAAATATCCGTTTTGATGCCGGAATGAACATCAGTAACTATAAATATGCTTCTTTGAAATTTTCGCAAGTTATTGGAAATTTACGAATTTCTTAACATGGCAGTATAGGGGAAAATTTCACATAAACGTCAATTTTGAGCGATATTTTCATCGTAAAGATGTCAGACTACTTTTGAAATATTATTTAGGACACTGGCATGAATATTAATAACTATGAATTTTCAAATCTAAAAATTTCGTAAGTTATTGGAAATTTACGAATTTCTTAACATGGGAGAATAGGACAAAAATTCATTTAAACGTACATTAAATGGAAACTTTTTACTGTAAAAATGTCAGACCAGTTTTAAAATATCAGTTTTGATGCTGGAATGCACATCAGTAACTATAAATAGGCTACTTTGAAAATTTCGCAAGTTATTGGAAATTTACGAATTTCTTAACATGGCAGTATAGGGAAAAATTTCACATAAACGTCAATTTTGAGAGATATTTTCATCGTAAAGATGTCAGACTTCTTTTGAAATATTATTTAGGACACTGGCATGAATATTAATTTTCCAATATAAAGATTTCGTAAGTTATTGGAAATTTACGAATTTCTTAACATGGCAGAATAGAGAAAATTTCACATAAACGTCAATCTTGAGGGATATTTTCATCGTAAAGATGTCAGACCACTTTCGAAATATTATTTAGGATACTGGCATGAGTATCATAGACTAAGATTTTTCCAATTTAAAAAATTCGTAAGTTATTTGGAATTTACGATTTACTTAACATGTTAGAATAAGGCAGAATTGAGCATAAACTTCCATTTTGAGGATCCTAAATACATTAGACAACTTCAAAATCACGTTTATGATATTTGTTTGAACATGATTGAATACAAATATTCTACTAGGAAAATTTCGTAAATTATTCGTAATTTACGATTTTATCAACATAGCGAAATTGTAAATTTTTCATATAAATATGAATTTTGAGGATTATTGCATTGGAAATAGTAGCACGAAAACTAAACAACGGAATTGACCCCGATAAAATAAATTAATAGATTGGAATAAGATAAATATATCGAAGTTAACGGTAGATAGCCTATTAGGCGGGGATTTCATTCTGTCACTGTATCAAGCTTTGGTCAAATTCATTTCTTTTAACATGATTATAATATGTCTCGCACTAGAAATTTATGAGAGCATAAATAGGATGGGGAACTGAGCAGAGTCCACCTATGCCAACTAGCTTTTTTAGGTATTAGTAATTTTTGCATTTCCAATAAACATTTCCAATTGCATTTCCAATTTCCAATTTTTTTTGCATTTTCAATAAACATTTTGAAATTTATGGGCCTAAAACTACCAGAAAAATAGGATTTTGTTCAAATCCCCCATGTGTGCAAATTCCTCATTGTTTGAAGAACACGCAATATTATATACTAGCAAACCCTTGCGAAATTTTCGCACTTTATTTCTTTTCTTATTTACTATTAAAATTTGAGACTCATAAATACTATATCAATTTCACCACTTAATTAAAATTTTAATTTACCAGAAGCCAAATTGTCATTAAAACCAAATTAATTTTGTGCAATAGTGAGACGAAAATCATTCGAAAAAAGGTTTTATTCAAAATAAAATTCATGGTTGAAGACCAAGTTTTCATACTTCCAACAGCAGTACAATTTTAGTATAGGGCCCCCATGACTCCTTTTAGATTGTTGTCGCCATATTGGCGATGACATTTTATTTATTTGTTTTGGCATAATTAAAAAAAATATATATTTCCTATTTTGATTATACTTTTTATGAATGCGTTTTTTAGTCAATTTATGATAATAATTCCTATTCTGTATATATTTTTAAAGTTTTGCTAGGTTTAAAATGACGCTCCCAAAGATTCTGAGGAAGCAACTTTTTAAAAATACATATTTCCATAAAATGGTCTCATAAAATAAATGTCGTTTTTTCTAATTAGATCGTTAAGCTGAAACCGCGTGCTTAAATATTGTCCATTTATGAATGCTTTTTTTTTTTTTTTTTTTTTTTTTTTTAATCCTTGCGTGTTTTATTAATTACATCACGTATCGCTTTGACAAAATATAATCGTAATTGGTCCACGTTAGAGAAATATTATATAGATTCTATTATACATGTATGATAGAGAAAGTGTTGTTCCGGGTCAAATTTTCAAAAGTGAATTTTTGGTACATTTACATGCTTCGAGGTCCCCTTAATAAGAAAACCAAGTTTTTAGGGGTTTGACTGTGAGCCTATTATTAAAAAACTGTTAACTAAAAATGAGATATTAGCAGGAAATCTTTGGTCTTGGTATTCTAAGTTTATATTATATCGGGATGCTAATTGAAATATTTTATTTTATTTTATTTTATTTTATTTTATTTTTTTTTAGATTGGGAGAATAATTCATGTACAAGGCAATACAAAAGTATTCAAATATATTGTGTCTATGGGTGAAATTAGAAAGAGATACATTTTAACATTTTTAGTCTAATCTAAGTAAAATAAAATTGACCTTTTTATTTTTATTTATTTATTTTTTTTAATACCCCAAACCATGTTTTAGATAGAATATAGTATGACAAGTACTTATCATTTGCTTACAGCACAAGAAAAAAAAAACAAAAAAACAATTAGTATATTACTCTTATTCAATTCCTACTATTAGTTCACACTCTCCCTATATATATCTTGTACAAATCTTGTAAGTAATAGCCTTAATATAGCCATTAAAATATTAGCTATGATTTAATTGTTGCCAAAAGCAAATTACGAGTTCATTTTCTTTCGACATAAAAGTAAATACATTTATTAAACGTGAATATTAAAACACTATTAAAAGTTAAATTATGCATCTCACAAAAATTGACATCATTGTCAATTTAAAAATTTTATGCACATTGATAAGAGCTCTATGATTCAACAGAAAATTTAAAATATGGTATATAAAAAGTTTTTTTTATCTTACAATTATTTTTCTTTCATTTGCACGCGCGCTTTTTATTTCCTAATTCAAAATTATTAAAAATCTTTTTCGATAGTGTTTGTAAATAGGAATTGACTTTAAAAAAATTTCTTTTTTATTACTTTTTTTTAGAATTAACTCAATCGGAGTTATGTTTTTGTTTATTTGCTTGTTTGTTTGTCGTGATAAATTTACATACACATTTGGATGCATTCATAATAGCATTGAATTAAGTATTTCAAGCATTGAATTAAATATTTTATACCAAAGATTAATGCTAAATTTCTGACTTGAATCTTTTTTTACCAATGGATTTTCTCAAAGACTGAATGACATGGATTTAAATCCTTTATACCAATCGACAGAGAATTTTTTTCTGAGTCTGACTATGTACTTAACTCAAAATTGACATTTTTGGACTTAAATCCTTCATACTTATCAGTACAGAAATAACACCGAGTTTAATAATTATATATATATATATATATATATATATATATATATTTACAACCTTAAATGTTATTTGTACACCGGTACAATATATATATATAGAAGGCTTACTTGAATTGCAGTTCTCCCTCACTCTGAAATGTATTTCAAATATAACTGTCTCTAAAACAACTTTCAACTGTTGTTTAATGTATTTTGTGAATGTTCAAGTACAGATCTTTAATCTTCCATCTAAAGCATAAAAAAGAAAGAAAGAACTTTAGCCTATTTTTGCTTTCTAAGAAATAGATATAAAATTCTGTACAAAAGAATTTAATTTAGTACGACAGAACATTTTTTTTTAGTCTATTCTTCCATATAAAGACATGCGATAACTGTATTGCAACGGTTTTTGTATTTATTCATTTTTTTAAAATTTCTTCAAACTTCCCCCCCCCCCTCTAATTTTATGGATATATATATTACATGACTGCACTGTAAAATATAGTTTCTTTAAAATAAGTATATATTGTCTCAAAATAACTCCGAAACAATATATACTTAAATTTGGAAACCCATGTACTCATTTTTGAGTATATTGACATATCAAACATGGGGATATTGGACATGGGGATATTGGACATTGGACATGGGGATATTGGACATATTGGGGATATTGACATGCTCCATTTTTGAGCATGTCAATATACTCAAAAATGAGTACATGGGTTTTCAAATTTAAGTATATATTGTTCCGAAGCTATTTTGAGACAATTTAGCTCATGTTTAAGAAATCACATTTAACAGTGTGGATAGGGAAAAAGGAAAAATATTTTTTAAATTAGTTTAAATATGCAAAAGTGTAATAAATAAAAAATAGGTAGAATAAAATAAATACCTTATTTTTTACCTTAAAATATGAAGTTGCGTTTCTAAATAACGGTTACTGTAATTTATTTTGCAAGTTTTATAACAATTTTCACTTTTTTAACTTGTTGCCTAAGGGAATAACATCTTGACACATTCAAGTTCCAAGGTGAAACAAATGATGACGACTGGAAGTGTCTGATTGAGAGCAATAGTCTTGTTGTACTAATAATATCTGTATAGCATTGTGCAATGTAAGAGATTGTAGTGCTGACACACCCTTTTTTCTTACATTACAGACACAGATTATTTATTAAGTGTTTGTTCTTTCATGTTAAAGTTTTCTCAACGCCTTGCCGACTTTAATTCGCTGTTTTAAATTTGCGGTATATTTTAATTAATACAATTTTCTGTTGGAACCTTAAATTAAATCATATCTAATTTTAGCGGAATTCCCTAATTTGATGCGAGGATTGAATAATGTGTAATAATTTTTACTTTCCGAACACTATAGTGAGGAAAGTATTGTAATCATGTCAAAAATCCGAATTTGAGATTTTGATGTATCTATACGTTTCGAGGTCCCCTGAGTCCGTTTTCACTATTTTTACGATGATGTATGTATGCGTGTGTGTATGTGTGTGTGTGTATGTGTGTGAGTGAACACGCTAGCGTCTAAACGCTTTGTTCGAATAAGCTGAAAGTTGGTAAGTATGTTGTAAGTCACCATAGTACGAACCCTATTGATTTTGGTGAATCTAGCACTTATAGTTTTTTACAGGGACACAAAGAAAAATTCTTTATCATTATGGCCTATGGGACCAAATTTTTAAAAGTGTGATAGCGTCTAAACGCTTTATTAATCTGAGCAAAATATTTGTACACATGTTATAGGTTACAGTCGCACCAACTGTATAGATTTTGGTGAATTTAGCACTTGCAGATTTTTTACAGGGACACAAAGAAAAATTCTTTATCATTATGGCCTATGGGACCAAATTTTTGAAAGTGCGATAGCATCTAAACGCCTTATTCAATTGAGCTGAAAATTTATATGAATATTATAAATCACTGTTGCACCAACTATAAACATTTTGGTGAATGTAGCATTTATAGGTTTTTACAGGGACACAACGAAACGTTCTTTATCATTATGATCTATGTGCTCAAAGTTCAGTAGCGGTAAATAAAACATCGTGTAATATATGGAGGAAAATACTCAAACACTCTATTATGGTTTTCTCTCTTTTATTTGTTTAACAACTCCTCTTTCTTTACTTTATCTACAAAACTGTTAATTACTCAATGTTCGGAAAGTCGAGTGGAGTCACTCCAGATTTTTTTCAATGCTATTTCAAGAAGCCTAAGCTATAATATCTTTAAATTTCATAAAAGATTTGTAGAAACTTAACCGAAAATAAAATTAAATGCAATAAAAAGGAATAAAATAAAATCAGAAAATATGGAGAAAATCTGAATTTCTAAGAAAAATATACGTAATGTTTCTCTGACGTGGACCAATTACGATTGAATTTTGTAGAAACGGTATGATAGTAACTTAATAAAATACTCGAGGATAAAAACTCAGTTCAATGAGCTAATTAAAATAAATAAATAAAGATATTTGTCTGATGAAACCATTTTATAGAAAAACCTATTTTTAAAAGTTGTATCTTTACAATCTTTGCAAGCATCATTTTAAAGCTAACAAAGCTTTAAACATATAAACAAAATATGAAATTTAGTTATAAATTGGCTAAAAACCGCAACAATATAAAGTATAATCAAAATAGGTACTAAATTTTTTCTTTCCCTTTTTCTCTTCTTTTCTTTCTTTCTTTCTTTTTCTTTCTTTTTCTTTTTTTTTTTTTTCACAAAAAAAAAAAAAAAAAAAAACCATATTCCAAAATAAATAAATTAAAAGGCATAGACAACATGACGTCAAAAATTTAAAAGTCGTCATAGGGGTCCTATACTAAATATTTCTTGCTTGGGAAAGTATGAAAACTGGGTCGTCAAACATGAATTTTATTTTGAAATAATTTTTTGAATAATTTGGTTTACCTATCATTAATGTTTCATCCCACAAGGTTATAAGTTTCAAATTTTAAATATAAATAAAAAGTAAAATCAAATAAAATAAATTGAGAAAAATTCGCACAGGTTTGCTAGTAATAACTATTACATTTTAACAATTTTTATTAAAATCACACAATCAACTGTGGAAGAAAATCATATTTATTGAAATTTTATTTTTCCGACTGAGTGAAAATAATGCTTGGACCGGGACTCGAACCCGGATCTTTGACTTACAAGGTCAGGGCTCTACCAGTTGAGGTATCCAGGCCGACACCCCGGTCAGCATTACTCACTCAGACAACCTTTAGGCAGAAACATCTCTGGTCTATCATGTAGATAGCTT
Source organism: Salticus scenicus (assembly GCA_963930645.1). Lineage (NCBI taxonomy): Eukaryota > Metazoa > Arthropoda > Arachnida > Araneae > Salticidae > Salticus > Salticus scenicus. The sequence goes on from OZ005660.1 coordinate 28,676,272, forward strand.
AACAGAAAATAAGCGGCAGGAAATGGAAAACACCATTAGATAATGGGAGAAAGAAATACAATTTTTATTAAAATCACACAATCAACTGTGGAAGAAAATCATATTTGTTGAAATTTTATTTTTCCGACTGAGTGAATATAATGCCTGGACCGGGACTCGAACCCCGGATCTTTGACTTACAAGGTCAAGGCTCTACCAATTGAGCTACCCAGGCCGACACCCCGGTCAGCATTACTCACTCAGACAACCTTTAGGCAGAAACATCTCTGGTCCATCATGTAGATAGATCAACAGAAAATAAGCCGCAGAAATGGAAAACACCATTAGATAATGGGAGAAAGAAATACAATTTTTATTATAATCACACAATCAACTGTGAAAGAAAATCATATTTATCGTATAGATAATTTATTATCTATTTAAAATTGCTGGTAGAATATGAGAGATCCCGGTTCGAAGATTTCCAAACTGGATTGGCCGTGAAGAAACTGGACATCTGGATGTAGAGCTAAAAAATAGTTTTTATTTGGCAGATAAAATAGTTGAACATCAGATTTCGCCGCAAAGATTGCCCAAACAACGGTTTCTTTAGATACGTTGTATATTCATTTAGTTAATAATTTTTGAATGTAGCGAGCAGGTTTACCATATTACATTAACCCGAGTCTTATGCCAAACTTTAGCCATGAGAACTGAAAAACCACATACTGCAAATAATACATAGGAAAGAAAAAATAATTAATTCTTTTTCAAGGATAATTTTGAGAAACAGATTAAAAGTATGTTAGCCGTTAAACTTCGATTTACGCAGAAAATAAGAATGGCCATGTGGTATTCTTTTAACACGGAACTGAAAGAATGAGGTTTTTGATTACAGCAAGATTTTCTTTTCCACATACTTTTTATTTTATTTTATTGAGAGGAAAAGGATTCAGCGGTTAATTAAAGACTATTATTCTATGCACGAATATATTATAATATAAAATATTAATATAGATTTGAATTTAAATAAATGGGAAAAATTCATTAAAAATATGTGATTTCTATATCACATATTTCTCCCCTTTCTCTAGAAAAAAAAATTCGAAAGATAAGAAAAAAAATCGCTCTCTCTCATCAAGGTTAATGCATACTACAGATTGGAAAAAATATATTTTTTTTAAAAATATAAAATCAATATGACTTCAAAATATTTTTCATATAACATAGTGGCTAATAGTGTAAACTTAAACATTAATGATGTAATACCAATAATCAACTAGAACCTGTTATTATAATACATAGTTTTCCTTCATGTGATGCAAGACTATGCATTGACATATGACAATACAGATATAAAATAACCAATGAAATGTATAAAACATAATAAATCACATCTGTATGACAATTTAACTAACAAATATATTTTGAAATTGTATGACAAATTGAAAGCAAGGAAAAGGAAATCAATAATTATAAAAGTAAAATATTTTACGTATTCATATGTTTATACAATATCTAATTTGCTTGAAATTATTTATTGTTTACTAATTTCATTATTTATTGTAATGTGACATTTTGCTATGAAAAAGATACATAGAACGTAAAAGAAAGTGCCACATCCTCAAGCTTAGGATGTCCGAAATTTATACAAATTGAGCCAGAGTGTGAATCAGTATACAAATTATAAATGACATTGTGGGTTGTGAGGCCACAGCCAAAAATAACGTACTGAGTTAGGGTGTGAAGCAGAAGAGGCGTATATTGTGTGCAAATAAAATTACAGCAAGCATTCTGCAACACGACATAATAAAATGCCTTTTGTTTGTGTAAAGTGAATTGAGAAAAAGAAAAAAATAGCTCAACCAATAAAAACAGTAGGACACAAGTATAAAGTCTGGCAAAAATTTAAAAGAAAAATGTAATTAAATTTTTATTTATTTATTTATTTTTAATCATACTTAATTATTTCTAAAAATATGAGCTAAGTTGATTTTCTAAGCATTTTGTAGTCCAAAATTATCAAGAAATATATCGATGCTCAATTAATTTCCTTTTCCTTAACAATTATAATACATTTTAAACACGAATCATAACTGAAAAGTGTAGTAAACATGAAGAAATATAATAAAATTTGTGTATTATATGTGATGTTTGTATAGAAAAAAATCATTGTGTAATTGAGAAAAACAAAATATTAAGCCTGTTAAGTATGACTAAAATAATAAAATCATTTTGTATTTAAATCCTTTATGTCTTGGACGCAGATTGTATGCATTTGTACATGATTTTCTTTTCTTTTTCCTTTTTTTTTTTTTTTTTTTTTTTTTTTTAATTGTGAGTATTAAATTATCTTAAGATGTAAAATCATCTTTTACATGTTTCACAACATATGAATGTAAATATATGTGAATGTATTGTTGGAATTAACATATCATTTAGATATATATAATTCAGACGAATATAAAGTAGTGTTTATGTAAGAGAAAATATGTAGATCTAGAATATTTGTATCCTTATTGAAAAACAAATGCTGCAATTTGTACAAAATATCATTAAATATCTTCATTTAGTTATTCAATTAAAAATGTTTATAATAATTATTATATTCAATTTCAGTATGATCAATGTTTATTAAATCAGCTTCAAAAAGCACAACTATTTTATATATGATGTATGTATATGAAAGTGTGTCTGTATGTGTAAGAAAAAACAAAGATTATCTCATATGCAAAAGTCAGAAGTAAATATTTGTTATAGTTACAGAGCAAGACAAATCAATCATGTAATTTTATGATTGATCAAAGATTTACCTCAAAATAATTGTTAGGTATCTTTTCTTTCTTTCTTTCTTTCTTTTTTTTTTTTTTAATGAACAGTGTGCGAAAATATTTGTAAAATAGTGTGTATATACATGTGTGTAGAGAGGAGAAGTCCTGCCCCAAGTAACTCATAAATACTACAATACAAACTATTGCTTCGAGAAATCTTTAAGATATTTTTTTTTATATATATATTTTTTATTATTATTATGTGTGTGTGTGTATGTGTGAAATGACAGCATCCAACAGTGATTTGGTAAATTTGAAATGTCTAAAAGTATAAGACATTGTTTAAATCTCAATGAAGAATAGTCTTATATATGCAATCAGAAGAATGTGTGTGTATAAGATTTAAAATAAAATGTGTTTATGTGGGAAAAATTACACATATGAAGTAACTGTATAAGTAGAAAAATGTCAATACATAATCTGTAGAAAAAGAGAAAAAAAACTGATATTGTAAAAATGTAATTCTGTAATTTATGTATACATGTATTGTAAAACTTGTAAATTGAAGTATAGAGATCCTTTAAAAATATTAAAAATACAATAAGTATAAGAAACAATTTAAAATGTATGAAAGAAATAGAAAATTAGCAAATAGTTATTTAAAATTAAAACATTAGTATTAAATAAATTTGTTTTGCTTACCTTATTTATTGATTCTTTAAAATACAATGCAAGGTAAGCCATGTGAACTATATACAAAAAGATGTACTTGAAATTTGTATATTTTATCTTAAATAATTAATCTTTTATTATTATTACTTGGAAGGCTTTAAAACATATGAGTATCCTGTCCAATTCATGATGTCATACATGTTCTGCTAACCTTTCAAGTCAGATAAGAAAAAAGTGTAAACTCAGTTACATACTATGATTGATTAATAGGTCGTGAATCTATTATCATAACATAGATTACTGAGAAAAATGTGTAAATGTGTATGTGTAGGAGAAAAAGCAAAATATTGGAAAATTTGTTATTTAACTGCGCCCCAAAAACAGTTAAAAAACATGAAGGTCTGACTGAAAATAAAAGCATACATATAAAAACATGCATGATGTACTCCAAAAATACCTATCAAAGCAAGAACAAATAGGTGCAAATTATTTATCTTAATAAAAAATTTCTATAAGAAAATTTTAAAAATTTATATATTAAACAAATTTTATTTTGTTTATTTTATTATTATTATTAGTATTAATAATTTATCTTTAATAAATCTATACACCTTTTTTTTTTTTAAAAAAAAAAGAAAAGAATAACAAATTTTTGATAAAATATTGCTGATCACCTGACATGTGAACACATGACATGCCAAATAATTAAGTCAGAGAAAAGTGTGTAAATTCAGAAGAGAACATGGCTGAATAATTGGGTTGTGAGGCCAATTAAAACATGCCTTAATGTGTGAAAAGTGTATAAACGTGTAAAAATGTGTAAAAGAACTATTGAAAAATTTTGCCATTTAACCGGACACCATATCAGTCAAATGACAATGAAGTTCTGACTCAAAAATAAGCATGCATAAAAACACATGTACATAATGTAGCAAAAGTATATACGAAAAAAAAAAACACTTAAATCTGTTATAAATTTCTGATGAACTTTAAAAAATTCAATATTTTTGTTGGCACAATTACCTTGCAAACATGTAGAAAAATATTAAAATGAAAAAGTATTACATTCTCTATATATTTACTTTACAAATAAATGTAAAAGAAAGTGCATATTTAATTATATTCATATTTTAATCATAATATCTTTAAATTGAAAAGAAAAAATGTAAATAATAGTATAGTTTGTGTATAATTGTGTTTTGTGTTATGATAAACTGTCAGGTAAACTCGAGCAGAAATACAGAAATTATATATATATATTTCTTTATATGCTCATTATTAGAAAAAATATCTCTGATTATTATTATCATTTTTTTTTCTTTTTGTAATGTATAGATATATATTTGTTAAAACACTTACGGATGTTTGAAATTCATAACGTTTGAATAATAAGATTAATGTAAAATGTGGTTTCCCCAACACAATTATCGGTGTTGAAAATTTAAACTTGTAGTCAAATATCAGCATATCATAGAAAAACAATCTGCGGAAGTGATAGACTAAAGCAACACAATTGTGTTAACAGGGAGTGTGTGTTTATGTGTAAATACTTTTTTTTTTTTTAATATGAAATTAAAATTCTCAATAACTTTTAATCATGTCAGTAATGTTCTAGAATGGTATTACCAATGAAATAAATAGCCACATTTTTATTATATAATCTCTGATGACAGCTCTTTAATTAATAATAAAATTTAAAAACAAAAAATGTGCACATGAAATTGTTAAAAAGGTCATGACAACATAAACTTCTAATGAGTTCTACAGAGGCCTTCTTAAAAATGAGCTTAAATTCAATATAAAGAATAGCTTCAGGGCTATGATAAATGCTCATAACGAATTCAAAAACAACTCGAGTAACAGAAGTATATCTGACTTCCAAATAATAGATGAATTAACATTATTCATCAAGTCGACTCATAAAAATGTTAAAATCAGCTGATATCTAAAGAGCAAAAGTGTTTGCTCAAAAGTTGCGCAATAATGATGTTTTAAAAATGATGCATCGAATAGACATAGGCCTGATATTTGATATTATAAAATACTAGCTAGTAATTATATATATACTCATATTTATGTAAATTTAATAAAAAGATGAAAAGATACACACATGAATAAGAATATAAACCAAAAATATTAATAATTAAATATGAGTAAAAAGTGTATATGATGCATACAATGGTAAAATAGTATTTACAGTAAAATACAAAAATCATGATAATTCTTCTTAATTATTACTGCTATTATTATTATTATTACTTTTATGCATGGTAAGTGATAGCTATGCATCTTAATCTTTGATAAAGAATAAAAATGTTGAAAACCCATTCTTCAACAAAATACTTTCACTATTGCTTGAATAAAAAGCGTGTTTATTTATTTATCTATTTGCCAGTCTCTCAGCTCATTTACTTATATATTTCTTTAATAAGCAGAAACACGTTCTTGTAATATATGAAAAATAAATAAACTTGATGTGTATAAAGAGTGCAAACAAAGATAAAAATTTATTATTGCACAAAGTGTTAAAAAAATATAGGCATAGAATTTTTTTTTTTTTTTTTTTTTTAAATGAATTTGAATCTATGACAAAGATGAAATGTGTAAATTTATAACGATGTGTGAAAATGAGAACATTATGCATGCAAAGGATTATGGGCATGAGAGTTATTTTATAAACAAACAGTAGATATACTGTAACAACACAACCCTGTCACATCTATATGCAATGAGCAAAAATGTAAAAAAAGAGAAAAATTGTTGCATTAAAAAAAAAGATGAATGTTTATCTATCTATTTATTTTATTTTATTTATGGAAATGTAAAACTAATATGAATTATAAATTTAGTAAAGAAATCATTTCGTGTAAGATAAAATCAAAATTCCAGCAAAAGTAAAATTGTGCAATGCAAGGCAATCAAGGCAGATTTCCCACTCAACTGAAATTTGGCCAGAATTTCCAGAGAAAGAAATACACCCCGAATGCCAAACATATACTATCGCATTCAAGACGTCATTAAATGCAACAGTGGCACACAACATTACAAAAATTTGGATCTTAGAATGGAAAAAGTGCAAAACTCTTGAAATGAAGAAAAATACTTATAATATGTACAAATTATCATTAAAAACTTTACAACTAAATGTCATTTATGAAAAACTAGACTTAGTGTATGTATAAAAACATGTGTGTGAATATGTGTTAATGTAAAAAAAAGATTCTCCATACAAACACTCGAAAGTAAATATTTTTTACAGTTTCAAGCCAAATCAATCAATTTATTAATGATTAATTAAAAATTTTCCCCACAAGAACTGAAAGATCAATTTTATTAAAAAATGTGAAATGTGTAAATATAAATATTTGTAAAAATGTGTTTGTAAATGTGGGAAAGGTGGGAAATGTTCACCTGCCAAATATTCAATCTCGAACGATTGTAGAAAAATATATTCTCATTTAAATTATTATTATTTTTTTTTTTTTTTGGTAGAAGCATGTATTTAGAATTTGAAAATATAACAAAACTTAATAAATCTTCATTTAAAATTAAGTTTGAAGTATACTTAATAGGAAAAATTAAATTAGTTTGTTTATTTCAATATATAATATAGAAAGAACTGAGAAATCCAACAAATGTATATGATGAAACATGAGAATATTTTGAAATATATGAAACACAAATCATTCACAAAAATTAAAATTAAAATCAATATTTTCATATAAGGGAAGAATTTTGTATTGATATGAAAAGACAGAAAATTCTGAACTTTAATAAAAATTCTTATATATATTCATTTTTTTTTTTTTTTTTAAATATAAGCAAATGGAAATTAAGAAAAATAGATAAATTCTGATATCTATTATAAATGGAATGACAAAAACTTTTACTGTAATTCATTCTCTATATATGTATAAATATGCAAGATAACATGAAAATAATATATTAATAAGCATTTATAAAGCGATATACATATTTTTAAAATTATCTTTGAAATATATATGTATTAAATCAATACATAAAATTTAATTTAGCACTTATTTAAACGTCAAACGGCAACGTTCTTAAACCTACGAAATGTTAAAAAATTATAAACAAACGTCTACGGAAAGTCATTATACTCACATGAAAGTAGTCTTGCACGAAAATGTATCCAAATAACCTTGTATTAAGTTCACTACTTTTTCCAATGTATATTAGTTCTTGAAAATATATCAGTTATTATGTAATCAGCTGATAGACAATAGAATTGTTTGTGTGTAAAAAATCTGGAAACATGTATTTAACAACAATTGTATGAGCTGATGTTTACACAAGAGAGGCAGTTTTCTTCGCTTATACAATTTTTCATTCGCACAATAAATACCTGCTTTACGAGCTTGCATGGGTAGAGTTCTTGCATATATATTTTTAATCATCACTATAAAATGTCATTCGACTGTGGCTTTTCTCTTTAAAAAAAAATGTGCACAAGTATAATAAACAGAATATTTTCACTTCAATTTCTTCAAGAAAATTTACGAAAAGATGAAATCTTCACTAAAGTTATCTCACAGTAGACCGATTCTGCAAATAGTTTGATAGCAAATTTTCTGAGAGAAAGAAGTAAATCAGAAATAACTGATAGCAACGGAAGATATCACCATGAATGTCTCTTACTTTGTTTAAAAAAAAAAATGAGTATTATCAGTTATGAAACTATTATAACACATATTAGATGAAGCGAACTATACGCAAAAATTTGCATTGAATTCTGTCTTTTAACTTTCATGCATACAAAATGCATGCTTAAACGGTTGACAGTTTTTAGAGGCTAATTTAAAAAAGGCTAGGAGCACAATTTGAGACACCATCCGTTAACACCAATGAAACGATAAGTATCAGAAAACGGGTATTGCGTCGTCCAGTATCATCGCTTTAAAGTTTTTCTTGTTAATCTCCGATAGACATATAATTATCCATGCGAAAAATTAAGCATCAGGCGAATATGGAAAAATCCGAACAAAATATGCGTACGAATAAATACAGCCCCTCTCTCTCTCTAAGCAAGTCCCCAAACAGACCTGGCGGCGAGCACCAAAGTTTATCGTATAGATAATTTATTATCTATTTAAAATTGCTGGTAGAATATGAGAGATCCCGGTTCGAAGATTTCCAAACTGGATTGGCCGTGAAGAAACTGGACATCTGGATGTAGAGCTAAAAAATAGTTTTTATTTGGCAGATAAAATAGTTGAACATCAGATATTAAGTACTCCATAATAATATAATAAATGAAGCAGTACATTCTGTTTGGGAACCGCGAAATCAGAGAGAGAGAGAGCGATCTTAATCCTCTAATACGAGATGCTTTCTCTACGGTGATCAGTGAGAGAGTGTCCAAATTTTTAGCCAATAACGAAAATCATGAATATGTTGGCACACAATATTTCGCCGCAAAGATTGCCCAAACAACGGTTTCTTTAGATACGTTGTATATTCATTTAGTTAATAATTTTTGAATGTAGCGAGCAGGTTTACCATATTACATTAACCCGAGTCTTATGCCAAACTTTAGCCATGAGAACTGAAAAACCACATACTGCAAATAATACATAGGAAAGAAAAAATAATTAATTCTTTTTCAAGGATAATTTTGAGAAACAGATTAAAAGTATGTTAGCCGTTAAACTTCGATTTACGCAGAAAATAAGAATGGCCATGTGGTATTCTTTTAACACGGAACTGAAAGAATGAGGTTTTTGATTACAGCAAGATTTTCTTTTCCACATACTTTTTATTTTATTTTATTGAGAGGAAAAGGATTCAGCGGTTAATTAAAGACTATTATTCTATGCACGAATATATTATAATATAAAATATTAATATAGATTTGAATTTAAATAAATGGGAAAAATTCATTAAAAATATGTGATTTCTATATCACAATATTTATTGAAATTTTATTTTTCCGACTGAGTGAAAATAATGCCTGGACCGGGACTCGAACCCCGGATCTTTGGCTTACATTATTGACACTTTCTCGTGTACTGTTTATGCACTTTTTTTTTTTTTTTTTTAATATATATATACGTATATATTATATCTAGTTGATTATACATCCATTATAGATAGATCTACTTAGAGATTATTTCGTAGTTTTGTAGTAATTATGTTGACTAGTAATATGCTTATAAGGCAATCAATTTTTAATACTGATTATTAGTTTTCATTTAACAATATAAAATGTTACAATACGTGTGTGTTTGTATGTGTACACCCCGCGACAAAAAGATAGGAATAAAGGGATTTTTCCTTTGATTTTTCCTAAAATAACGTTATCTAAATTGTGCTTACCATTTATTGTTATTATAAAATAATGCTATTCCTGGACTAATTTTTTTTTCAAGACTAATTTAGAAAAAATTTAAGACTAAAATATTTCTAATTTAAGACTACACAGCGCAACAAAAAGATAGGAACAAAGGGTTTTTTTAAATTTTTGAATATGTTTATTTTGAATATGAATATTTTGAATATGATTCAAATATTTAATATGTTTTTGATATGATAATATTTTGTTATGATAATAAATGATAAGCACAATTTAGATAATGTTATTTTATGAAAAATTCAAAAAAACCCTTTGTTCCTATCTTTTTGTCGCGGAGTGTAATCTTAAATTAGAAAAATTTTAGTCTTAAAACTTTTCTAAATTAGTCTTGAAAAAAAAAATTAGTCCAGGAATAGTGTTATTTTATAATAATAATAAATGATAAGCACAATTTAGATAACGTTATTTTATGAAAAATCAAAGAAAAAACCCGTTCCTATCTTTTTGTCGCGGGGTGTAAGTGATAAAACATTTTAATCCCCCATCATACTAGAAAACTTTCGACCTCGACTTTTTGACTTTTTTACACGTTTTCAGGTGTGAGGAATCCGAAAATATCAAAATCCCTATGGTGTCCGTCTGTTGGTATCTGTTAGTTTGCTAGTCCGTTAGTGTGTTAGTATGTTAGTTTGTTAGTCTGTGTACACGATATTTCGTGAATAAATGATGCCAGAGAGGTCGGACTAGTTTTAAAGTATTATTTATGACGCTGGCAAGAACCCTATTTATTTGAAACATTCTAATTAAAAAACTTCAGAAGCTATTCGAAATTTACGATTTTCTTAACATGGGACAATAGGGCAAAATTTCACTTAAACGTGTATGAAAAGAAATATTTTTACCGTAAAGATGTAAGAACAGCTTTTAAATATCAATTTTGATGAGGGGATGAACATCATTAATTATAAGAATGCTACTTTTGAAAATTTCGCAAGTTATTGGAAATTTGTGAATTTCTTAACATGGCAAAATAGAGCAAAATTTTGCATAAATTTCCCTTTTGAGGGATATTTTCATCGTAAAGATGTCAGACTACTTTTAAAATATCATTTTAGATTCTAGCAAGAACACAACTGATTTTCAATATTCTATTTAAAAAACTTCGTAAGTTATTCGAAATTTACGATTTTCTTAACATGGGAAAATAGGACAAAATTTTACTTGTATAATTAAAATGTGCGGAAACAAATATGTGATGGGGAACGGCGCAGAATCCACCTATGCCAACTAGTTTGGTGTGTTTAGAGTTAAATATGATTGAGATAAATAATCAGTATTAATCAGTTTTTTATAAATAGTTTAGAAAGGCTTGTTTTATTGAAAAAATGTTTCTCATGAGATTATTCTAAAATTCTTCAATATAATTATTATTAAGCTAATTTTTGTAAAGTCAAAATTATATCTAGAAATAAAAAAAAAAAAAAGCTTTATTAAAAATAAATAATAGCAAAAATGTTCATAAATTAAACGGTTTAAAAACTACTCTAGAACACTAAATTGCACACACATACTAAAAAAAAAAAAAAAAACACGCACACTAATTTTTAAAAAACAATATAATTTATAGACATTTATTTTCTTTCTTTATTTTTTTTTTCACATTTCTCCGTGTTTTTAAAAATCTATTAAGTTGTGTACATTTGATGATAGATTATTCAAACAACTTATATAATTTTAATAAAAAAAAATATATATATATATATATATATTTAGACAGAATGCATAAAAGATTTGGATTTCATTTTCATAAAGTTGAAATTTGAATGTCACGAATATGAGAAACAAACTCATTTCGTTTCATGATAATTTTAATTAGCATAATTTATGTAATATGTAAATCATAGTTTATATTTTTATCACATTAAAGGGATTTATAAAATATTAGTTATTAAACTAAAAAGTATTTGAGCTCCGTGTGTCAATTATTTTGCCATTAAGAGGGGACAATACCTAATCCCGCGGACAGCCGTATCCTATGGGAAAATTTGTTGCGACAATTACACATAACCTAATGTATATTTTTTAATTCTGTTTTCGCAGTAAGAAAATTCATAACCGTTAAATAAGTACTCATTTTTGAAAAATTCATTTTTTTTTTTTTTTTTTACATTTTAATTTTGAGTTCAAAAATGCGATTTTTCACAAAATGCATTTTTTTCATTTTCTAGTCGCAAAATGAAATACTAAAATTTTAAAAAATCAATTTTTGGAAAACAAGTACTAATTTTACGCTTATGAATTTTCTAAATGTGAAAACAGAATTGAAAAATCTACATTAGGTAATGAGTAATTATGTAATCAAATTTTCCCATAGAATAACATGGGCGAAGGCTGCCGACGAGATTAGGTATTGTCCGCTCTTATTACAATAATGCTGTATATATAGTATAGCATAACTACACGATTCAACATAAATAAGATACTCAGATTTAGTAATTTTCTATAAATAATTTGGAAAATTTTTGTTATAATAAAATGACCGGTGTTATCTGACGATAACACTGAAATTTCTTTAGAGCACAAAATATTTAAAAAAATATTCAGAATATTGAAACAGCTTTTTAAAGGCTTCATTAAAAATTAAATTGCTTATAAATATTCACCCTTTTAAGAATTAAAAAATACCGAATGATCCAAATTTACAGAATATATATACATATACACCCCGCGACAAAAAGAAAGGAACAAAGGGTTTTTTCTTTGATTTTTCATAAAATAATGTTATTTAAATTGTGCTTATCATTTATTATTATCATAAAATAACACTATTCCTGGACTAATTTTTGTTTTAAGATCAATTTAGAAAACTTTTAAGACTAAGATTTTTCTAATTTAAGACTACACTCCGTGACAAAAAGATAAGAACAAAGGTTTTTTTTAATTTTTTCATAAAATAACATTATCTAAATTGTGCTGATCATTTATTATCATAACAAAATATTATCATATCAAAAACATATTAAATATTTGAATCATATTCAAAATAATCATATTCAAAAATTTAAAAAAAAAAAACTTTTGTTCCTATCTTTTTGTCGCGCTGTGTAGTCTTTAAATTAGAAAAATTTTAGTCTTAAAATTTTTCTAAATTAGTCTTAAAACAAAAATTAGTCCAGGAATAGTATTATTTTATAATAATAATAAATGATAAGCACAATTTAGACAACGTTATGTTATGAAAAATCAAAGAAAAAATCCTTTGTTCCTATCTTTTTGTCGCGGGGTGTATAATCCAAAAAGTACTCTATGCGGGTTTCACTAAAATGTACAGAAAAGCATGGGATGTATATGTGTATGTTGTTATATATATATGTATGTATAAAATAGATAACCTTTATTATATATATATATATGTATACAATTTAAGGATGCTTGATTTTCGTAATCTTTATTCGTGTTTTTTCTAGATTCATGTGGGTACATGGTTTCATCTAATTCAATGTTTGAAAAGTTTTTCAATATAGTATATATATATATATATATTATGTATATGTATAAGAAAAAATATTAGTTACATTTTTCATCAACATATCGCATTGTATTTGCACTATTCTGTTGCATTTTAAACAGATCACCTGATCAAATGACGCCATATTGCCAACACTCGAGCTTTTTTTAGAATTTCCAATGCGCAGCGTCTCAAGGTTATTTTAATGAATGACGGCCGTCACGCGGAGCATGTATAGTCCTAGTTACATTGTTGAATGTACTGCACAGCTGTACAAAAAAAAAAAAAAAAAAAAAAAAAAGTAATTTTACGATTAAAATGCCGCTACCTGATGGAATGTTTTTTTTTCTGTGAATGACAGTGAAAATCGCACAGTTCTACTGTCAATGCTTTTTGATTCTCTTTTTTTTTATATATAAATAATTATTTATTTTATTGATTATTATTATTATTATTTTGCGACTATTGGATCACCCGGTACTCTAGTATATTCAAGAAGTTAATATTTTATTTAAAATAAACAAAAATCCTTAATTACACCGCGCTGAAAATAATAATAATAATAATAATAATAATAATTAAAAAAAAAAAAAAAATCCATGCCTGATATCATTCTAGCTGATTCTTATGTAAAAAAACCTCTTGAATCCGAATATGACCCCCATTACACCCTATTATCTACCTTTCCACCCCAATTTTTATCACTGTTCGGTAAGTTTACAGCCATGAATTTGATTTGGAGAATGGAAAATAATTATTTTAACATTTGAAAAGAAAAAGATACAATGTATAATAAATAATAATAATAATAATAATTGTTTAATAAAATACTAGCTGGCTACACTAGCTGGCCAGAGACCCATGAAAGTTTTTACCAAAAAACATGATCTCGGGCAGTGGCGGATCCAGAACTTAACTTTTTTTTTTTTGTGGGGGGGGGGGGGGGGCTAAGACTTTTCAAAATGTTATTCTAGACCAATAAAAAATTAGAATTGCAATATTCAATTGTGAATGTCAGTGTTTTTTTTTTTTTTGCCCCCCCCCCCCCCCTTCAACCTTAAATCCGCCACTGCTCTCGGGCGCCAATCGTAATTTGTTCTCTATAAAAGTCGCATAATATTAAAATATTAAAAATTCAAATATTTTTAAATAAAATCTACACGTAACTCTAGTTCAACGCAAAATAAACTCAAATCAATGAAAATCAAATAAACCAATCAAATCTTTCGTAATTCCTCATAACGTAGCTCTAGTTCAACGTAAAATACACTCATATCAATAAAAATCAAATAAACCAATCAAATCTCTCGTAATTCCTCATAACGTAGCTCTAGTTCAACGTAACATACACTCAAATCAATGAAAATCAAATAAACCAATCAAATATTTTGTAATTCCTCATAATGTAGCTCTAGTTCAACGTAAAATACACTCAAATCAATGAAAATCAAATAAACCATTCAAATCTCTTGTAGTTCCTCATAACGTATCTGTAGTTCAATGTAAAATACACTCAAATCAATGAAAATCAAATAAACCAATCAAATCTCTCCTAAGATTCTCCATTCTGCGTCATTATGGAAACTGGAAGTTTTATTTTCATATTTTTATTAATTAAAAGAAAACTAATAAAAAATTCGAAAATCTGACTTCGGTGTGCACAATGACACTACGGAAGGCACCTATGTGTTAAATCACGTGACTGTCCGAGCTACCGTTTTCGAGAACAGTGAAATATACACATATATATATATATACAAATATTGCTCACTTAATAGTATAAGATAATAAATTTAATATAGAATTTCAGTTGTAATCCCCCCCCCCCTAAATTTCCCCCTTGCTGCAAATGTTCATGTTTAAGAATTTTCCAACTCTGTAGCTCCTCAGAAGATACTTAATAGTTAAAATAATCCTTTTCTCCCCTACAAATCAAATTTATAGCCATAAAATAGTGATACAAATAGGGTGCTTCCCTAAAATTCAGCGGGTGATAGGGCAAAATGGGCGTCATATTCGGATTCAGGAGGTCATTTTACATAAGAATTTGCAAAAATGGCGCTGGGGCCGATTTTCATGCAGAGCAGCGTTATCAGTTAGAAAAAAAGTTATTTCAGAAAAATGTATTTATTTATTTATTTATTTATTTTTTCTGCACAAATTTCTTCATGAAGCTTTCGCTGTAAAAATTATAAAAGTAACTACATTTAAAAATAGACGAAAAAGGAACATTTCTCATTAATTTACTCATATTTGAAAATACCAATTGCAAAATAAAAACTTTCTTAACTTATAATCTCATAATTTACATAATTTGTGTACAACATTTAGAAGAATCAAATAAATATAACTCGAAATTCGAAAATTCCTTGTTATTTATGTACTCTGTTAAAAATGAATTATTTTTTCTAAAGGGGAATGATTTACTATGAATTAGATTTTCCTTTTCTTTTAGAGAGAGAGAAAGAAACACGTGTAGAATTTTTTGTAAGATTTCTATATGTTAAAGGAACAGTGGATATTAAAAAGTTATTTTGTAAATTATCATTTTAAAATTAATAAATTTTGAATTAAAAAGTTATTATCATTAAAATATAAAGTAATAAAAACATTAAAAGTTTTTCAAAACTATTTAAATAATAAATAAATAAAAATAGAAATTTTATTTATTTATTTATATATATATTTCAATTACAAATTTTTACTTTTTCTCTTCAAATTTACATTGCTTTTGTTCAAATATTTTCCTAAACATATTTAGTTTTTTTTTTTTTTTTGTGATTCATTAACAACATCTATTTTTATGTTTAAAGGGTGAAATTTAATGCTAATTTCAAATTTTTAAAAACTTTAATTGCGTCTGAGAGGCAAAATAAAGAAGAAGAAAAAAATCTATTTTAATGAATGTTTTTAAAGTATTTTGATTAGAATTTTTATAAGATTTGGTCTAAATTAGGTATTTTTTGTGATTCATTGACGAGGATTTTTTTTTATGTTTAAAGGGTGAAATTTAATGCTAATTTCAAATTTTTACAAACTTTAATTGCGTTTGAGAGTCAAAATAAAAAAGAAGAAAAAAATTTATTTTAATGAATGTCTATAAGGTATTTTGATTAGAATTTTTACAAGATTTGGTCTAAATTAGGTATTTTTTGTGATTCATTGACAAGGATTTTTTTTATGTTTAAAGGGTGAAATTTAATGCTAATTTCAAATTTTTAAATAACTTTAATTGCGTTTGAGAGTCAAAATAAAAAAGAAGAAAAAAATCTGTTTTAATGAATGTCTATAAGGTATTTTGATTAGAATTTTTATAAGATTTGGTCTAAATTAGGTATTTTTTGTGATTCATTAACAACATCTATTTTTATGTTTAAAGGGTGAAATTTAATGCTAATTTCAAATTTTTAAAAACTTTAATTGCGTTTGAGAGTCAAAATAAAGAAGAAGAAGAAAATCTATTTTAATGAATGTGTATAAGGTATTTTGATTAGAATTTTTATAAGATTTGCTCTAAATTAGGTATTTTTTGTGATTCATTGACAAGGATTTTTTTATGTTTAAAGGGTGAAATTTAATGCTAATTTCAAATTTTTAAAAAACTTTAATTGCGTTTGAGAGTCAAAATAAAAAAGAAGAAAAAAATTTATTTTAATGAATGTCTATAAGGTATTTTGATTAGAATTTTTACAAGATTTGGTCTAAATTAGGTATTTTTTGTGATTCATTGACAAGGATTTTTTTTATGTTTAAAGGGTGAAATTTAATGCTAATTTCAAATTTTTAAATAACTTTAATTGCGTTTGAGAGTCAAAATAAAAAAGAAGAAAAAAATCTGTTTTAATGAATGTCTATAAGGTATTTTGATTAGAATTTTTATAAGATTTGGTCTAAATTAGGTATTTTTTGTGATTCATTGACAAGGATTTTTTTATGTTTAAAGGGTGAAATTTAATGCTAATTTCAAATTTTTAAAAAACTTTAATTGCGTTTGAGAGTCAAAATAAAAAAGAAGAAAAAAATCTATTTTAATGAATCTCTATAAGGTATTTTGATTAGAATTTTTATAAGAATTGGTCTAAATTAGGTATTTTTTGTGATTCATTGACAAGGATTTTTTTATGTTTAAAGGGTGAAATTTAATGCTAATTTCAATTTTTTAAAAAACTTTAATTGCGTTTGAGAGTCAAAATAAAAAAGAAGAAAAAAATTTATTTTAATGAATGTCTATAAGGTATTTTGATTAGAATTTTTACAAGATTTGGTCTAAATTAGGTATTTTTTGTGATTCATTGACAAGGCTTTTTTTTATGTTTAAAGGGTGAAATTTAATGCTAATTTCAAATTTTTAAAAACTTCAATTGCGTTTGAGAGTCAAAATAAAGAAGAAGAAAAAAATTTATTTTAATGAATGTCTATAAGGTATTTTGATTAGAATTTTTATAAGATTTGGTCTAAATTAGGTATTTTTTATGATTCATTGACCAGGATTTTTTTTTTATGTTTAACGGGTGAAATTTAATGCTAATTTCAAATTTTTATAAACTTTAATTGCGTTTGAGAGTCAAAATAAAGGGAAAAAAATCTATTTTAATGAATGCCTATAAAGTATTATGATTAGAATTTTTATAAGGGGTATTAGGTATTTTTTGTGATTCATTGACAAAGATTTTTTTTTATGTTTAAAGGGTAAAATTTAATGCTAATTTCAGATTTTTCGAAACTTTAATTACGTTTGAGAGTCAAAATAAAAAAGACGAAAAAAAAATCTATTTTAATGAATATCTATTATAAGACATTTTGATTAGAATGTTGATTAGATTTTGTCCAAAATTAGTAAAGTTGGAGCATTTAAAAAAAATTCCAAGAAAAAAATAAATATACAATTTAAATAGACATGAAGAAATTTTAATGTACTTAATATGCCCCTTTTCAATGTAAATATATGAAAAATTTCTGATTTTTTAGAAGGTAATGAAAAAAAAAAAAAAAATCTGGAGTGACTCCACTCGACTTTCCGAACATTCAGTAATTAACAGTTTTGTAGATAAAGTAAAGAAAGAGGAGTTGTTAAACAAACAAAAGAGAGAAAGCCATAATAGAGTGTTTGAGTATTTTTCTCCATCTATTACACGATGTTTTATTTAACGCTACTGAACTTTGAGCCCATAGATCATAATGATAAAGAATATTTCGTTGTGTCCCTGTAAAAACCTATAAATGCTAAATTCACCAAAATGCTTATAGTTAGTGCAACAGTGATTTATAATACTCATATAAATTTTCAGCTCAATTCAATAAGGCGTTTAGATGCTATCGCACTTTTAAGATTTTGCTCCCATAGGCCATAATGATAAAGAATTTTTCTTTGTGTCCCTGTAAAAAAACTATAAGTGCTAGATTCTCCAAAATCTATACAGATTGAGTATTTGTGACCTATAATATGTGTATAAATTTTTTGCTCAATTGAATAAGGCGTTTAGATGCTATCGCACTTTTAAGATTTTGCTCCCATAGGCCATAATGATAAAGAATTTTTCTTTGTGTCCCTGTAAAAAAACTATAAGTGCTAGATTCACCAAAATCTATAGGGTTCGTACTATGGTGACTTACAATATGCGTACTAACTTTCAGGTTAATTGAACAAAGCGTTTAGACGCTAGCGTGTTCACTCACAGACATACACACATACACACACACATACATACATCATCGTAAAAATAGTGAAAACGGACTCATGGGACCTCAAAACGTATAGAAACATCAAAATCTCGAATTCGGATTTTTGACATGATTACAATACTTTCCTCACTATAGTGTTCGGAAAGTAAAAAAGTGGAGTAAAATAAAGTTATTATTTTATTGATCCCCAATTTTTTGAATTTTGAAATTACAAATTTTGAAATTCTGTCAACACATAAGCGTACACACAAACACACACACACTTAAAAAAAAAAAAAGAAAAGAAAAGAAAAGAAAGAAAGAAAGATTGTTAAAGCAACAAAAGTTTTCTCGCGGCTATATTAACAAAACAAATTTAGTTGATTAAAAAAGGAAGTTGCTGTTTAACAAAAAAAATTTGTTAAAACTACGTTTTTTTTTTTTTTTTTTTTTTGAATCTATATCAATAAATATATTTGATTGATTCAACGAAATTTTTGTTGTTTCAATAAAATATTTTGTTTGAACAACAAAATAATTTATTAAATCAACCATTTTTTTTTTTTTTTTTTTTTTTTGCTGAGGATTAACGAAACAAATTTGGTTAATTTAAAAAAATGTTTGTTGTTTCAACAAAATGTTTTGTTGAAGCTATATCAACAAAACAAATTTGGTTGATTAAAAATTTTTTTTGCGGTTTCAACAAAATGTTTTGTTAAAACAACATATTTTTTGTTGAGGTTGTATCAACAAAAATATTTGGTTGAGTTAACATTTTTTTTCTTTTTTAAATAATACATTCTTTTGAAACAACAAAACATTTTGTTAAATTAAACAAATTTTTTGTTGTTGTTGTCTTAGCCTCAACACAGTTTTTGAAGTTTGAAATTCCAAAATTTGAAGGTCTACCAGTATATAAGTTTACACAGAGAGAAAAAAAGAAGTTTGTGAAAACAGAAAAAAATTGTTAAGGCTATATCAACAAAACAAATTTGGGTGATTTAACAATATTTTTGCTGTTTCCATAATACATTTTTTTTTACATTATGCATTTAAATAAAATTAAATACATTTTTCTGAATTATACATTTAAATACATTTAAATACATTGCTCTGAAACTACAAAACAATTTGTTAAATCAACCAATACTGTTTTTTTTTTTTTTTTTTTTTTTTGTTCTAACCTCAACACATTTTTTTAAAATTCGGAATCACAAGTTTTGAAAGTCTATCAATATGTAAACCTACACAGACATGTTTTGCTGAGGATATATCAAGAAAACAAATTTAGTTGATTTAACATTTTTTTTTTCAACAACACGTTTTGTTAAAAAACTACAGAAGTTTTGCTAAGTCTACATCAAAAAAATATATTTGGTTGATTTAACAAATTTTTTTCTATTTCAACAAAGCAAATTTGGCTGATTTAGCAAAATTTTTGTTGTTTTAAAAATACATTTTGTTGAAACAACAAAACAATTTGTTAAATCAGCCAAATTTTGTTAATATAGACCGAACGAAAATTTTATTGATTAATTGGTCAATAAATAAATAAATAAATAAACCTTCTTTTTTTGTTTGTTTGTTTGAGTAGAATTTAAGTATATTCATCATAACATTTAGGAAATTTAAACACTGGTAAATTCAAAAGACGCGATAAACAAAGAAGAAGGAAAAAACATCTTCTTTGTTTTTTATCTCTATGAATTGTGAGATAGCTAAACGCGAATATATTATTCCTAAAACGCATGATTGGAGGTTTTATTTAGTCACTGAAATAAGGCTTTTTGAATTCAGCCTTTCAAATGGACGGAAAATTGCATGTAGTTTATGCAGAATATAGATGACTATTTTTCAGCTCTAGGTGTGATCAGTACATTACTTAAATTTACATTTTGAAGAGAAATAAAATGACTCTTGAAGGTTTCTTGAAGAAAATTTACAATAGAGAATTTGCACGTTTTCTGATTTTATTCTAATATGATAGAAAATGAAAAGGTAAGAAAATAAATACATACATTTTCTTTATTTGAAATCTAATTACGGATTTATTACAATTTTAACATCGTACTATTTACTCTATCGAGAAAACGCAGTATGATGTATCATGACGTCATTCTTTATGACAACAAACGTAAGGCTCCTAACAGACGGAATTCGAGCTTTGCTTTGCTTCTTGAATCATTGAAATAGGTTTTGTATTTCATAATAATGTCGGATATTAAAAAATCGTAGTATAAATATTGTATTTTACCACTCTGCACTAATACAACGGCTAAATTCTTCTCAAAAGCTATTCTTAAGCGTTCCACAGGATCCTACTAAACGAAAACATTGGACGACCGCCATGAAAATAAAACAATTGAAAATAATGATAATGGAAAATGATGATAATGATATTAAATGATTATAAGATGAAAAAGAAATGCTCAGAAATCAGATAAACCATTGATAATTACGTAAGTTAAAACGAATTTCTGCTTGCTAACTAGGCTAACAAAATGTAAACATTGAAGCTTCATAAAGAGTGACGTCAGGCAGTGTTTTGAAGTCGCGTGATTTTAGGTTAATTTTAAAGTTATTTTTCAAATTAATGAGAACTTTTTTTGCATTTTTAATAAACTTTTTGAAATTTATGGGCCTAAAACTACCCGAAATATAGGATTTTGTTCAAATCTCAAATGTGTGCAAATTCCTCATTGTTTGAAGAACACGCAGTATTATATACTAGCAAACCCTTGCGAAATTTTCGCACTTTATTTCTTTTCTTATTTACTATTAAAATTTGAAACTCATAAATACTATATCAATTTCACCACTTAATTAAAATTTCAATTTACCAGAAGCCAAATTGTCATTAAAACCAAATTAATTTTGTGCAATAGTGAGACGAAAATCATTCGAAAAAAGGTTTTATTCAATATAAAATTCATGGTTGAAGACCAAGTTTTCATACTTCCAACAGCAGTACAATTTTAGTATAGGGCCCCCATGATTCCTTTTAGATTGTTGTCGCCATATTGGCGATGACATTTTATTTATTTGTTTTGGCATAATTAAAAAATATATATATTTCCTATTTTGATTATACTTTTTATGAATGCGTTTTTTAGTCAATTTATGATAACTAGTTGGCATAGGTGGACTCTGCTCAGTTCCCCATCATATTTATGTTCTCATAAATTTCTAGTGCTAGACATTATAATCATGTTAAAAGAAATGAATTTGGCCAAAGCTTGATATTATGACAGAAGGAAATCCCCGCCTAATAGGCTATCCACCGTTCACTTCGATATACATATCTTATTCTAATCTATTAATTTATTTTATCAGGGTCAATTCCGTTGTTTAGTTTTCATCCTACTATTTCCAATGCAATAATCCTCAAAATTCATATTTATATGAAAAATTTACAATTTCGCTATGTTGATAAAATCGTAAATTACGAATGATTTACGAAATTTTCCTATTAGAATATTTGTATTCAATAATGTTCAAACAAATATCATAAATGTAATTTTGAAGTTGTGTAATGTATTTACGATCCTCAAAATGGAAATTTATGCTCAATTTTGCCTTATTCTGACATGTTAAGTAAATCGTAAATTCCAAATAACTTACGAATTTTTTAAATTGGAAAAATCGTAGTCAATGATATTCATGCCAGTATCCTAAATAATATTTCGAAAGTGGTTTGACATCTTTACGATGAAAATATCCCTCAAGATTGACGTTTATGTGAAATTTTGCTCTATTAAGCCATGTTAAGAAATTCGTAAATTTCCAATAACTTACGAAATCATTATATTGGAAAATTCATAGTCATTAATAATCATGCCAGTGTCCTAAATAATATTTCAAAAGTAGTCTGACATCTTTACGATGAAAATATCTCTCAAAATTGATGTTTATGTGAAATTTTGCTCTATACTGCCATGTTAAAAAATTCGTAAATTTCCAATAACTTGCGAAATTTCCAAAGTAGCATATTTATAGTTACTGATGTTCATTCCGGCATCAAAACTGATATTTTAAAAATGGTCTGACATTTTTACAGTAAAAAGTTTCCATTAAATGCACGTTTAAGTGATTTTTTGTCCTATTCTCCCATGTTAAGAAAATCGTAAATTTCTAATAACTTACGAAGTTTTTAAAATCGAATGTTGCAAATGAATAGGGTTCTTGCCAGTGTCGAAAGTAATATTTTACAACTGATCTGAACTCTCTGCGATCTTTTGTTCGTGAGATATCGTGTTAACAGACTAACAAACTAACGGACTAACACACTAACGGACTGACACACTGACACACTAACAGACACCCTACAGACAGACACCATACAAATTTTGTCATTTTCGGATTCCTCACACCTGGAAACGTGTAGAAAAGTGAAAAAACCGAGGTCGAAAATTTTCACGATTACCTAAGTTCCCCATACCTATAGTATGATGGGGAACTAATAATTCCTATTCTATATATATTTTTAAAGTTTTGCTAGGTTTAAAATGACGCTTCCAAAGATTCTGAGGAAGCAACTTTTTAAAAATACATATTTCCATAAAATGGTCTCATAAGATAAATGTCATTTTTTTTTTTTTTATTAGATGATTAAGCTGAAACCACGTGCTTAAATATTGTCCATTTATAAATATTATCTTTTTATCCTTGCGCATTTTATTAACTACATCTCTATCGTATCCCTTCCCTGGAGGATCAAAATTGTGATGGCATGTCTCCAGACCACCTCTAGGCTGTGTGTCCCAGACCGTCGCCAATTGTCCATCTGCGCAGCACTAGTGCGACGTAACATCCAACCATCCATCTCTACCGTATCGTTTCAACAGAATGTAATTGTAACTAGTCCACGTTAGAGAAATATTATATAGACTAGTTATTGCGTTTTTTAGTCAATGTTTGACAATAATTCATATTCTGTTTATATACTTAAAGTATTGCTAGCTTTAAAATGACGCGTGCAAAAGATTGTAAAGGTGCAACTTTTAAAATAAATTTTCCTATAAAAAGATCTCATTAGACAGACAAATGTCGTCATTTTCCTGATTAAATCATTGAACAAAGTCCGCGTGCTTAAATATTGCCGATAAATGTTATTTTTTTTTTTATCTTTGCGTATTTTATTAAATATGTCACTATCGTATCGCTTCAACAAAATATGATCGTAACTGGACCACGTTAGAGATATATTATATAGATTAACTTTCAAACCCACTGCTAAGCTATATTATTTCCGCTTTCTGAGCTGTTTTTCCAGCGATATATTCAGTTTTAAAAGTTAAATAAGGTAAACGCACCAGTAGTGGATACTTTAAGGACATTTTCCGGCTATTTTTTGAGTAATTCTCTATATTTTAGAGTTTAAAAAAATAATTAATATTTCAGACCTTTACTAACTCTTTCTTACCACGACTGTATTATGAAAATTGCTAATTGTAGCATTTATATATGTAAAAAATCAAAAATCTGAAGAGCTTAAAATGAGCCAGTAGCGGACACACTAAAAACCCAGTAGTGGACCCCTTTGGATTTTTGCTTTAAAATTCAACTCTAAAATTGCTAGGTTACAGAATTGTGACCACTACTGGATCTGGCATTAAAAGTCACATGAGCCAGTAGTGGACAGGGCTGTTCACTATTTGTCAGGATGACATTTTTGGCACCAGTAGTGGACACCCATAAAAAACTATGTATTAATACAAGATTTAAAAAACAGCACAATAAATGAATTCTGCATACTTATTTTAGTCATATGAAAGCAAAAGGTAGAAGAAATCAGATAAAAATAAGCAGAGAGCGAGAAAATAAAATTTCATTTCCTTATTCAAAGTGATAAGAAGAAAACTGCAAAATCACAAAAAGTGCAATTTTTTTTAGTTAAACTAACATTATTTTAAAACTAATGGCAGGAATTATTTTTTGTTAAAGGGTTTAACAGTAAAGGACTGTAACTCCCTTCCCGAACATTGCTCGAATCTTCAGAATTTTTAGGTAGCTTGTTTTCTGAGTTTAAAATTAAAAGTGTCCACTACTGGTGCGTTTACCTTAATTATAGATTTTTAGCAATCCATTTTAGACTTTCATTGCCGTTAACCGATTTACCGAATGTATTGAAAGTCTTGCATTCAGTCAAAAACTTCTATATCAAATTTTCATTCACCTGATTTACATGTTTTAAGGTCCCCAGAGTCTAAAAAAAGTGTAATTGTCTGAAATTGGTCAATGTATGTGTGTGGAGGAGTTTTCTGACTACCACATATTAAAAAAGAAAAAAAAGTTAGAACAATGAAATTTTATAAGTAAAACATGTCCGGGTGAATAGACAAATTTACCAATTTTTTATGAAATTGGAAATCGTAAGTGGGAAATACACCCCGCGACAAAAAGATAGGTACAAAGGGTTTTTTCTTTGATTTTTCATAAAATAACATTACCTAAATTGTGCTTATCATTTATTATTATCATAAAATAACATTATCTCCGGACTAATTTTTGTTTTAAGACTAACTTAGAAATGTTTTAACACTAAAATTTTTCTAATTTAAGACTACACTCCGCGACAAAAAGATAGGAACAAAGGGTTTTTTTAAATTTTTCATAAAATAACATTATCTAAATTGTTATCATCACAAAATATTATCATATCAAAAACATATTAAATATTTGAATCATATTCAAGATATTCATATTCAAAATAATCATATTAAAAAATTTAAAAAAAAACCCCTTTGTTCCTATCTTTTTGTCGCGGTGTTTAGTCTTAAATTAGAAAAATTTTAGTCTTAAAATTTTCCTAAGTTAGTCTTAAAACAAAAATTAGTCCGGGAATAGTGTTATTTTATGATAATAGTAAATGATAAGCACAATTTAGATAATGTTATTTCATGAAAAGTCAAAGGAAAAACTCTTTGTACCTATCTTTTTGTCGCGTGGTGTAGAAGCTTTGAAGTGGGGCTTGACGTCCATATCTCAAAAATGGCTCACACATCCTATGTAGTATCGCAGATTACTTACACAGGCAGGTAAGGTACTTCCATAAGCTATTTGGTAACCAAAATGAGACTACAGTGTCCCTATGGATAATATCTGTAATCTTCTCGAGCTTTCCGGGTTTCACAATTAATCGTTTTTATTTTATTGCATCTGTCTTTTCTTTTGGCATCACTTGAACTGTATTATTGTTTAAATATTTGAATATCAAGCAATATTTTCATTAAATAGCGAGTAATAATTATTAAACATATACGTTTAGTAAATAATATACATTCATCAATAATATATTTAAATTTAATGATTTTTGTATTGTAATTTAAATCAATAAATGGCAGATATTTAATGATAGTACAAAAAGACAATAACGACGGCTTGTAATTTTTGATTGAGCAAGAATATGCCGGAATGTGGAAAATATATTGATAGATATTGAGAAAAATAAATAAAACCATAAATAAATTGGCAATTAAAGAATTGGTAAAATTGAACGCGATTTGCGAAAAAGTTATTCTTTTGAATCATAGATATAGTAATAAGACATAGATTGATCATTGAGAGGGGAAAAATGATACCTTTTTTAATCGGGAAAAGACGGCCATTTTACTCTCTTATGTATGTATTTCCCCGAGTGAATATACGCGGGAATACACATAGGTAATTTAGCAAATAAAATTTATGCACTAAAAGAGAATAAAAAACTCCAACTACCCCTTTTTCTTTCTTTTCGTTTTCCTTATTTTTTTTTTTCTTCTTTTTACTATACTCAAGTATACTCTGCATAAAACTGTCTTTTTTTCAGTCTTTATTATTATTATATTTCTTTGAGATAAAAATCGTCTGCATTCATCATGAAAAATATTTTTAATAAATTATTTGTATTGCGTAAATTTGTATAGGATTGTATATGGAAGAAAGTCTTGTGGTGGCCACAACATACTAGTTATATATTAAAACTTTCGCGGTTGCTAGCTACAATTAAAAGAATTTTGAGAATTCCATATTACTTACTAATGTAAAATCTTAAAAACTATTAAAATTAAAAAAAAAGTATTCCATTAAATATGAAAACAATAATTATCTCATAATAATAACAAAGCAACTGATTATAAAAATTATATTTTTCATAAATTACTTGAATATAACTTATTTATGGAACCTACCCCATTTTTTTTTCATATATTTATTAGAACACTTAAAAGCCGCGCAATATTTCGGTATTTTCAAAATCCATTACCATTCTATTCTATTACTGTTTTCGAGTTTTAACTCTCTAATGGCTGATGCCAAAAAACTTTTTTTGGCATCAAAAATCTTTGCCCGTGTTAACATGGGGATGATAGATCTATATAAATTACTATAGCTATGTTTTGAATAAGGATTTATTTATTTAATTTAATTATTTTTTTTTTTGGTAGTAGGAGGGGGTGTGTTAAAGAAAAAGTAAATATTTTGTCGATAGAGGGCGCTGCCTGTATGTGTAACGAGAAATATGCAAATCAGAGTTCTATAAATTGCACGATTTTGCGATTAGAGCAGTTTATTTCTTATTTTGCCTCCTACTTGAGCTTACATGAAATTTTAATTGCGATGCTGAATTGGTGGATAAAGCGTTATTGGTGAAGCTGCGCAAAGGTTAAAACCGCCGAATGAAGCGGCAGTTAGCGGTGTTGTAACGCATTTGTAAACCGTAATTTGTGGTGATAGTGGACCATAGAATAGGATTTATGTGTCTGTAAACATCTGTGTGTAAATAAATATTGTTTTTCACAGAAATGTGTGCCTTAATACAGAGCTTTAAACATGTCACAAAACTTTCGGCTATGGGCCGCAACTCATTGATATTTTATCACATTCCTTGCATAAAAATTCCTTTCGGGATGCAAAGTTTTATGAGGTTTAGCACACACCCTTGTCTCAAATAGAATAATCCATTGAGTTCGAATTTGGGGAATACGGCAGTCATTCTTGAGCTCCAATGAAGTCAGGAAAATTTGTCTTGCACCAATCTTGAGTAACTTTAGCTCTGTGTGCAGGTGCGGAATCCTGTTGGAAGGTCCATCTTTTGTTTCCAAAGAACTTTTGCGACCAAGGTAAGACAACATCTTCGAAAATGTGTTTGTGATAGTGGTAGTTACAGATATTTGGTTCGAAACTTCGTCCAAGTTATTTCTTGTCACCCTGTATATTGCCCAATTCGCTGGTCAGTACATTTAAATGAATTCTCAAAATTGCACTTCACCCGTTAAAAAAAAAAAAAAAAAAAAAAAAAAAAAAAAAAAAATCTAATACACACATATATATATATATACTATCTCCAATAAATGTTTGTACATTTTCAAGTTTAAACATTTTGTTAAATACTTAGAAAAAAGTTTTACGAGTTTTCTTGAAACTTTGATAGTATAAAGAACTTGTTATACCTCATGTATTTCAGCAAACGTTTTGTCTCGAAAAGAAAAAGGGGGGTGGAGGACTAGTAAACAATTAAACAAAAAAATCAAATTTTTTTAGATCACATTATAAAAAATATTGTTTGAAATGTGTTTTGGCTGCAGCTTGGGATTATGCGGTGTATTCGAATTATCTGTATAAATTTTTATGAGGCTAAGATCAGTATTGACGTATCAGTAGCAATTCATGGAAAATAATGGTTTCTTAACCACTTGCCTATTTTGCCCGAACGCCGTTCGGGTACTTGAAATGACAGCTCGGGCACAGCACCTGATTTATGGCAGGGCATTCGGGCACGTGCCCTGGGCCCTCACACTATAAGGGGCCCTCAAGAAATTTCATTATACATTTTTAAAAATAGTTAGAAGGAAAATTTTCAGAATTTTTCTATGAAGGTAATATTATTGTGCTGTGCGCCTATTATTTGTCATTACATATTTGAAAACAATTCAATACAAATAAAGTTAAAAGGATGGGTATTTACGATCCTCTGGAATAAATTAAAATGTTGGCATGTCTGCAATGGTATCTAATTTAGCGCATAAATCAACTTACAGATTGTACATTGGTTTCATCATATGTTACACTTTTTTGCTTATTGATTTTATATCCAAATACAGGGTGTTTATTAAGTCCTGGACCCATTTTGATGTTTAATAACTCATA
This sequence comes from Salticus scenicus, assembly GCA_963930645.1. Lineage (NCBI taxonomy): Eukaryota > Metazoa > Arthropoda > Arachnida > Araneae > Salticidae > Salticus > Salticus scenicus. The sequence continues at coordinate 28,705,301 of OZ005660.1, forward strand.
AAATAATAAAGATAGATTAAAATTAATAACATAAATGGTTAGACAGACTCAAAAAGTTTCATGCCCCTTGTCAATGAACTTTCACGTGTGCCCCCTTCGTCGCACGGAGGATATCAAGTCGATAGTCAATCTCACGCCAGGTAGCGGCAAGCATGTCGTCATCCACAGAGGCTATTGCCACAGAGGCTGTGCTTTCTCTTGTGGTGTATGCATTCACCTTAATATCCGCTCGAATAAAACATAACATACAAAAGTACTACATAGAACAAACATATCAAAAGTAAACATAACATTGCAGTAGTTGCCAAAAACAAAAGAGAGAAAATGCAATTAATAAGAAGACGATATTTAGAAAAGTACAGATATTTAGACTGGAAAATGAAATTATCTGAAATTAATCACACGCGCAGACGATATTTACAAAAGTAAAGATATTCAAACCTGAAAAAAAAATATATGAGTTATTCCATCAATAAATGCCATAAGTTTGGTTATATCTTCATTATTTTATGAGTTATTAAACATCAAAATGGGTCCGGGACTTTATAAACACCCTGCATATAAAATACAAATATTTTTACTAATTGTGAATATTTCCATTGTTTGGGTTATGGAAGATTGATTAATGTTTGTATTATTTGAAGATAGGGAATTCACTTGAGTGCATTTTACACTAAGATTGAGATTGTGTATTTCAGAAATCACTTATTTCGAACAATTATGTTTTGCCGTAAAATGATAGTATGTTAAGTTATCAGTTATTTAAAGCTAGACAATCAGTGTTTAATCATTTGGTAAAATGTATAATAATGTACAGAAAAAAAATATTTACCTTTAAAATATTTTCTCTGTATAGATTAATAGAAGATAGATTTATAAATATTAAAGTTTGAGGAGGGGGGAGGGGCATTAAACATGAGTGCCCTGGGCCTCCGAGAGAATAAATCGGTCCCTGCTCGGGCAACCATTTTTATACTCTAATCCACTGATTTGCTGTATATTTTTGCTTGTTTAGTGTGTGTTTCTAACAGATGACTCTAGTAGCTACAGTAAAGTTAGAATTGCAAAACAAGTCTAAAGCGGTTTAAAGGTTAGATTTTATTGCATTCTTGTATGCGAGTAAAGACGCGAATTTTCAACAAGGCAATGTTTTGTGTGTTGCTTGAAAAGAAACGATTTTGGAAAGCGGATGTGGAAAGAAACGCGATATTTTTGTCCAGATTGAGATGTTGGACTATGCTTAGCTCCCTGCTTTAAAATTTACCGTACAAAAACTGCATTTTAAAAGGATAATTATTGTAAGTACAATAAAACATTTTCGATTCTAACATCCATTTTTGTAAAGTGTTCTTTCCAGTTCGTTTTTTTCTTCTGTGAAAAGCCAACTTTAAGGGAAAATGTATTTTTTCGAATGAAAATAAAAATTAGCATAATTCCTTAAATTTAATACTTGTAATAGTTCTGACTGCTAATTTGAGTTTATATAACCGATTTCACCATAAAATTGTATATCAAAAATATGCTTATTTTTTGACATAATATGACGGAAAAAGAAACAGCTAAGTGGTAAAAAAAAAAAAAAAAAAAAAAAGCAAATAAATAAATAATGAAAGTAAATAAAATAAACATTTTCAAAAAATGCTTAAATCGTTTTCAGGTTGGTTGGTTGGGTTTTTACGCCGCACTAGTGCTGAAATCGTTTTCAGGACATTTGAAAATGCGTAAATTGATCGATAACCTAAAGTCGAAAAATTTACGCCTCCAATATTTTCTTCTTTTACATAAAAGTAAAAAAAAAAAATCTTAATTTTAAAACATGTTTTTCAGCACAGACTGTGAATTTATTGCTGTATGAAGATAATTTAATGGGCGAACAATAAAAATATGCAGTTACAATATTGATGAGTCTTGAGAAGAACATGTTTTTTGTTCTTTTAAAATAGAAAAATCACAAATCGTAAAGAATATGTTTGATGGACTGTTGCGCTCAAAACAGGATGTAAAGGAGACATTCGTATAATTCCTACCAATTTTTCTCACTTTACTTTTTCATTCTTGGCAACATCTAGTCTGAGATAAATTTATTTTTATTCTTTATTAATAAAAACGCCTTTTCATCCTCATGACATCTACAGGAAGAAGTATTCTCTTCCACATGGATGCTTCTTAAAGTTTCCTTATATATTATTTCGTATAATATAATTTTCGGATGTCACACCGATCATAAAGATTTGAGGATGACAGATATGCTTGAATGAAAAATTAATTAAGAATAAGAATTAACCGTTCTAAATGTGTAATGAAAGGGTATTGTTTACAGCGAACAAAAAGTACTTCCGATAACTGTACATTCTTTTATTATTTTCAGAGATATCATAATACCGTCGAAAAAACTTTTCAAATTCTCAGCATTATAAGGAAAATTTGTTGTTTATTATTCACAGAGGAACAATTTTGAGATTATTTTCGGAAAAAAGAACGATTAGCATAATTCGGAATAAAGTTAAAATCTTGATCGTAAATTTTCAGAAATGTATGCATATCAAAAAATAAAATCTTTGCTTTTATTAATATGTACATAGTAGGTAAGAACATATGAATTCTTAAAGCACAGAAATTACAATACAAAACGAATAAATCGAATCTCCGGCAAGAAAAGTGACACAAGTGAAAAATTAGTGATTTTGAATTTGTGACATTAAACAATGTGTACGAAAGGCCATGATGTGCACTTAAAAAGCGTCAAATTTTTATCTCGCAATTTATCCACCTGAGAGGCATTTGTGTCCTTTTTTTTTGGGGGGGGGGGGGGCTCAATGTTCTTCCGTTAAGTTGATTTTTCTCAAATACTGTGGTTTTAAGTTTCTTCTATTCCCGGGATACGAAACGTTAAGCGGTGATGCCAGATTGGGGATTTTTGAGACTTCTGGGGACAATTTTGGGGACCAAATGTTTGTCGGGACTTTTTTGGGGAATTCTAAAATTTTTGGGAACAAATCTGGGGAGTTCTTCAACTTTCCGTCAATGTTGGCAGCATAATGATTTATCCCTACGTTTAGAAACTTTCAATAGCTTTATTGTTATTTGGGGACTTTTTTCAAAAGTGGCCTTCATTTGGGGAAAAATCTGAGCTTAATCATAGAAAAATCTGCTTGATATTTTTTTTGAAAAAAATTTTATTTTCTCTTTTTAGTAGAAATTAAGTTGGGGAGTTTTTCGAAAAAAATCCCCTGATTTGGGGAAATTTGAAGACCTGTTTGGGGAAATAATTTTCGACCATCTGGCATCTTTGACGTTAAGTCATTATAAAAAAGTTTGAATACCCTTTGTATTGGAAGCGTTTCCCATTCGAAAAAAGCTTCTCCTTAAAATTTTATGCATTGTTATACTTTCACGACAAAATTAGAAATGAAATTACTCTCATAAAATAAATGAGTTAATTCACCATGTCAAGTAGGGGTTATTTTTTTAAAATCGAATTAAGTTAAAAATGCAATTCTTTGAGCTAACTAATAGCCTTTTATTTAAACGAACTTGAGTTATTAATATTTATCGACACTTGAGTTGTTTCTGCTCGTTCATCTATTTGTAAGTGACAACATCGTTCTCGCTGCAACGCATTTCTTCAGTAGCACGCAAGTACAGCGGGAAACGCCATTGTAAAGTGATCCAATTTATTAAAATCACTTGTATTAAAACCATTAATAAAGTAAATAAATCACTTAAATACAACAAATAACTCAAGTTTGAGTGCTTTCTGTTAACTCATTTAATTTCTTGAATATAACTCAAGATGGGAGGGCACGTTTCTTCTAGGCAAATGAGTGAAAATTCATTCAAGTTGAGTCATTCTCATTTTTTCCTTTTAAGAGAGTAATAACATAGCCTCCTAAACTAGATGCCTGTCGCATGGCTTGGCAATAGTTGAAGCGGTTGATAGCGCCACCTGGTACAGATTGCGCGACATTTTTATTCAACAGCCACCAAAAAATTTTAAAAGCGGGATAAAGGGCGAATAAAACCGAAGAAACGTCGATTATATACGTCATATATCACTTCTTAAAATTATTGGTGACAGTTGAATAAAAAAGTCACGCAATCTGTACTAGGTGGCTCTGTCTACCGCTTCAACTGTTGCCAAGTTTATGAGCCACGCGGCAGGCACCTAACACTTTATAAAGCATCTTTATTAAACTGAATATATTTTATTAATCTTGATATTACAAAATACTTTTCATTTATAAAGTAAAACAGATAAACATTTCTTTAAATAAGAACTACAAACTTAAAAAAATCACGTCATTCGAAACAAAATTCGGTAATAGCAGTAACTGAAAAATTTATCCATACAACACACACACACACAATTTGAAATATTAAAAAAAAAGAAGAAAAATGACAGATGAAAGAGAACCATTTTCAGACTTCTTATAAATTCATTTCGAATAAGTACAACTATTACGATAGTATTTCTTTATTAATTAAAAAATATAATACATTTGTTTCATGTGATAAATAAAAAATAGTTTATTAGTATAAAGAGAAAATAATTCTAACTTTAAATTAAAACTGATGTTTATATTAATATATTTCTCTATAACATATAATTTTTCGGGTTTTTACTTTTCTTTTCTTCTGTTGTTGTTAAACATTTCTTGAGAGTGGAATTTCATTTGCATTAAACGTGAACTTTCTAAATCGTATGTTATATATAAAGTTCATCACATAGAAACTACTTATATGTTATAAACTTATACAAATAGTTATAAACAATTACTATTGCAATAATTATATACTATTAATATTTATAAAACTTATCGCATAAATTGGTTATTGAAATGTCATTTCCAAATTTATCCTTCATCTACTGACTATACTTTAAAGTAACATTTACTTAAAAAGCTTATAAAATAAAATTTATCAGTTATATGTTACAGATATTTATTAGTAAATAATTTATATACCTAATTTTAATTGCACTACATGGGACTAGATGCTACAAATACATGTTTTTGTTCCAGAAAGGCCAGAATGATTGTTATTGTTCCACATTTCATAAAATGCAGTAGTTAATTTTGCTTGGTATTTTACCATATTCACTTGTATTACAAGAAATCTAATGTATTACGTCAAGAATCTACCAGTCCAAAAAAAATATAAGGAACATAAACAGTAAATTCTTTTTTTACACATTTTTATGGTCATAATGCCTTTTTTCGACCTCTATGGACACCGAGAAAAAAAATATACCGCCTTCATCTAGAATGAATAAGTGGTCATTTTCTAAATTCCTTAACTAGAAATATAGACATCCGAGCTATGCACATAAGACACGCCAATAAACTGAATAGATGAAGTGATCGAAAATTTCTAGATGGTGAAACAATAGTCTGAATCTTTTGTATTGCGAGAAATTCTCGCTTGATTTTTCTGGAATTGGGTAATAAACCAAGATTATAGTTGCTGAAACCCGCCTCTTGTATTCGCATTTATTTGCAGAGATTTTTAAAGAATTTTGCCTTCGAGAATATAGTCAAACACTCTAGAATTCTAATTGGGGTTTCTAGAACTCGCTTTCAAAGGGGACTAGAATTTAATAAGGATGACATGGAACAAATTTTTCTAGAGCCACAATTTAGATTCTAGATGTCAGTCATAGAATTTTTTTTCAGTGAACTAATGGCAGATCAAATTACCACCTCTGTAATTCCTCCTTAACTACTAGGAAGTAGTGATATGTCAGAGTTGCTAGACTTAGAGAATTTTTTATTCATTAGTCACCAATAATTTTGGGAAGTGATATTTGATATATAAAGTTGACGGTTAATCTTCGAAGTTAATCACCAACCGTTACAATAAAAATTTTAGTAGTGGATATTGAATAAGAAAGTCTCAAATTTGGGAATATAGTGATTTGCATATATCTTTAAAAGTTACTCTATTGTAGCTAAATAAATATATTTCAAATTCATTTTTTCTCTGTTTCAAATCGGTTGATAAAGAGTTAAGATTCATTTCAAATAAAATAATGCGCTATTAAACTCATTAAATGATCCAAAAGTGTTTTATTTTTAATTTCTAATGCTAGTTTATACATTTTTACTTTCCGAATATACACAGATATGGAAAGCATTATAATGAGGACAAAAATTTGACTTTGAGATTTTGGCATACTATATGTTTTGAGGTTCCCTAAGCTCATTTTTGCAGTGATGTGTGTCTATGTGTGAATGTGTGTGAGTTAACACAATAACGTCTAAACGCTTTGTTCGAATGAGCTAAAAGTTGGTACTTATGATACAGGTTACCATAGGACGAACTCTATTGATTTTGCTGAATCTAGCATTTATTTTATATTTTTACAGAAACATAAAGAAGAATTCTTTATTATTGTGACTTATGGGCTCAAAATATTTAAAGTACGATAGCTTATAGATGCCTTATTCAACTGAACTCCAATTTTATATACATGTTATAGGCAAACGCCGCAAGAACTGCTTATATTTTCATGAATCACGCACTTGTAGTTGTGTTACAGGGCCACACACACACAAAAATAATTCTTTATTATTATGGCCTATGGGCTCAGAATATTTAAAGTGCGATAACTTATAAATGCCTTATTCAATTGAATTCAAAATTTATATACATGTTATAGGTAAATGTCACAAGAAATGTATAGATTTTGGAGAATCTCGCACTTATAGTTGTTTTACAGGGCCACAAGAAAAATTCCTTATAATTATGGTCTATGGGCTCAAATTATTTAAAATGCGATAGTGTCTACATGCCTTATTCGAATGCACTGAAACTTTATACACATGCTATAGGTCACCGTCGCACGATCCATATAGATTTCACTAAATCTAACACTTATAGATTTTTTTGTAGAGACACAGGGGAAAATTCTTTATCATCATAGCTTATGGGTTCAAACTATTTAAATTGAAAAATCGTCTAAACACATTATTTGATTGAATTGAAATTATATATATATGTTATAGGTTAGTGTCACACGAATGGTATAGATTTTGGTGAATCTAACATTTATAGATTTATAAATATTACATTTATAATAAATGTAGAGTTAACCAGTATATCCTTAATTTATTGCACTTATCCCTTTGCGGCGCAAGACAATTCGGATCATTTAAATTATACTGCCTCCGAAATTCATGAACTAAATTAAACTAAAAGAAATTTTAAATTTTAAGGGTTAAAAAAACCGGCCTTTTCTGATATGTTATAAACGTAAATTTTTGCTAAAAAATTTCCAGGATGAATTTTTGCAGCTGGATCTTAAATTTTGCGTCCTCGCAGCGAGGACAGCGCGCGTTAAGGGGTTAAGAGGTTACATGGGTTTCGAAGGAACAAAGCATATATTCTCTCTCTCTTTTTAATAATAAATTAAAATTTCGAAGATTTTAAAAAAGCAACATTGAAGGAATACGTACAACTCTGATGAAGACTCAACGATAAAGAGTCGAAAGCTAAGATGAAATATATAGCTAATTGGAATGTTTAAATGTATATACTGAGAATGTTTTTGTGAAATTTTTAGACTTTATAAAGACTTTTTACAGTTGTAATGAGAGATATTTGAATTGGTTATACTAAAATAATACATTGTTTTAGTATATATACTACAATAATTTAAAGAATACATTACAAATTTTCATAAAACATTTAGAAAATTCAACCTAAGAATTCTAGTTTCTTCAGAAAAGTGGTGGACAAAATTTTTCAAAACTAATCCACTGATCTTATTGAAATTTTACACATTTCTTCAAAATAGAATTGACTAATGCTTGAACGATATATTTTTTACTTTTTCAATTACAACTAATTCTTTATGCGTGGTAAGATATAATATATACAATTAGATACAATAAGATATAATAACAATGTGGGAATAATATACAATTTTGGCATTTTTTTTTTTTTTTAATCTTTTGTTCAAGCACTTCTCACAAGGAAACATTCAAAAGGTGCCGTCTTCCAAAAATATTGAAAAAAATTTATGTGATTCTACTCTTACACCAGAAAAACACCATAAAACACCAGAAAGTGAAAAAAAATTATCGGCTGAAATGAATTACAGCGACCACAAAAAATTATCAAAATTAAGCATTTTTGGCCATTTAGAGCTGTTAGACGATAAGTTCGCTAGCACCAAGATTACCGTGTATGAACAGAACCGTGTTTTGCTTCTCCGCCAAGTACTCAAAATTAATCGCCTAACAGTGTGAAATCGCCAAATATGCTTAAATTTGATATTTTTTGTGGTCACTGTAATTCATTTTAGCCGATAATTTTTTCACTTTCTGGTGTTTTCTAACTCTTTGGCGCAGATGGAACACCGGTGTCCCTTTTGCTTATTTACTTTTTGACGCTCTTATTACAAAAATTATTATTATATGATAGTTTTTTATTATAAAAGAGAGTCTAATAGTTACTATAAAAATTTATTAGATTATCAGAGTAAATTTTTTACTAAAATAAAAGTGTTAAATAAAAGTAGTTTGAAAAAATTTTATCAACCAATTTCAAAAATTTAATTCTAATTAAATTTGATTATTTAAAAAAGATCGGTAATGAATTATTGCTACTCCTATATCTAAGTAATTGGAAATAAGTGCAATTTGTAAAAATATTTATTCATGGGACGCCCGTGTCCCATGTTGAATTTACCTTTAACGCAGAAAGGGACACCGGTGCCCCACTCTATATTTTAGAACCAAAATTAATTACAATTTTAAATATAACATTTTCCACTTGTTTAGATCTAAAATAACTTAAAACTATCAAAAAAGTGTAAAAATTATGTTTGATGAGAAATCTGCTTCAAAGGGATAAAGAGTAGAATCACATTTTTTTTTTTTTTTTTTTTTTTTTTTTTTTTTTTTTTGAAGACGACACCTTTTGAATGTTTCCTTGTCAGTTTTATTTCCAAGAAGTGTGCTAATTTTCAATAAGACTTGTACTTTAGGTTTTGAGAAAACGTGTCCACCACTTTTCTGATGAATCTCTGGTAACCAAGACCCATTAACTCAACTTTCCAAAATTTTTAATTGAAATTTTATAAAATATAGTTTAAATATTGCTCTTTAAAATGCTCAGAATTTTGAATAACATTTTTTGTTTATTATATGAAAAGATATAGAGAAAATATGCTTAGTTTTAGCCTTTGAAATCCATGTAATCCCTTAAATAAATAAAATGCTAATGAACGATCTGTGACGTTCCAACTGTTGCGTACTCGGGGTTCGTGAATTGTCTCTGAATGAAAGGCGAATCTTGCAGAGGCTCAAAAGTTTATTTACAGAAAATTCTAGAAGATTATAGTGTAACCGCATTTCTTACGCCTAGCAGTGAGGACGAGTAGAAAATCTTGGAGGGTTTCCAAGTTGACCAACAGGTTTGAATTTAGTAAGCATCCAGTCATTCGGTATTCCCTTATCGCTTATTTTCTCTCAACGAAAAGCTTGTCTCCCCTATTTTACTAGTGGACTCGTTGAATCCGCACTTGCGCAGAGGCTTCCATGGTCGGAAGAAATGTAGTTAAAGAGTACAAGTCTATAAACCAATTATGAACTTTAGTATTACACAGCATTCAATAATTCACAGCATAAACTGTAGCATAGCATTACCACACAGCAGCAAGCTGTTTCCAAAGAGGCTCAGTCTCTTTACGCAGCAATCAATGCCTTGACGAAACTGACTCACTTGGCGAGATGCAATTCCTTAAGTACCCGCGTAGAAAAATGAGGAATGTTCCCGAAACTTCCAAACCAATCAAGTTAGAGCTTAGATATTTGGTATATCGATAATAAGGATTTTCTCGCCTAGGTTACCAAAAAGAAAATCGACAAGGAGCGAAGTCGCCAAATCTGGCGCCAAAGCTATTACATGCTTCGGTGAAGATTTTTAATGGAAAATGAGCTATTAAGGGCCCTCTTCACTCACCGCCGCCGTAAACCGAAGCTAATGTTATTCTATGGGAAATTTTTCTTTACAAATAACTTATTAATTAATATATATTTTTAAATTCTGTTTTCACATTCTGAAAATTCTCAGCTGTTAAATTGACGGACCTTTTTTAAAAATGTATTTTTTCAATTTTTAATATTTTATTTTGAAGCTGCAAAATACGAATTTTCAATGTGTGAAATTTTTCATTTTGCAATTTCAAAATAAAATATTAAAAATTAAAAAAATACATTTTTAAAGAAGGTCCGTCAATTTAACAGTTGGGAATTTTCTGAATGTGAAAACAGAATTTAAAAATATGTATTAGTTAATAAGTTATTTGTAAATAAAATTTCCCCATAGAATAACATTGGCTCGGGCTTCCGGCGACGGTGAGTGAAGAGGGCCGTTAACGCGAAAACAGGGTAGAAATGCTGTAAATTACTATTTTATAACCTGACTATTTTATAACCAGGCCTCTTTGAAAGATTTTATACAGAAATAACTACTCTTATTTACAAAATCGTAACACAACTTTTTAACACATTTAATGCCAAATATTATTATAGATGAAACAGATGTTAACGAATAAAATATCTCAGAACATTTTGACAGAAAAATCTTTTTGTAGGAACAATACTATAATATAAATGTCTTTTCTTTTCTCACACGCTTGACTTAGAATATCACGAAAGCGTTACTGCGTATGTCATGTAAATCAAAGTGAAACAGAAAAAAATTTCAAAATACCAAGTTTAGAGAAGGAAAACAAAAACCTCGGCAAAACTTTTAAAGGTACTTTTACGATTTGATATAGATTTTTATGCCAAAGCAATCTGTAAGTGACATAAATTCAAAACAAACAAATAAACAAGTTGAAGACCTCAACGAGAAATGCGTGTTTTATTTGCTCAGTTAAAGTGAATATTGTTCTACTTCTATTAGAGTTACTGTTTTTTTTCGGTGAACTGAAAAAATTTTTATACTAGAAAATTTCAGAACGTAAAAAGTAATGCGATGGTAAACAATGTGTAGTAAATATTTTATTTTGTTCATAATCAATCATAAATTAATTTAATTTGTCGAAATAAAATTATATTATTTAATGTACTTTAGAACAATGGTAACCAACCGCTGCTCCTTTGACCACTAGTGGTCAACGACAAAATTTTGTGATCCACAGAAAATAGCTTTACATAATTTGAATTTTTTATATGTTGTATATTGGTAATAATACTGACGTAAACCCTCGGCGTACGGTGCCCGTGATTTGGACGGGCAAAAGAACTTTTTATATTAAATTTCATTTACACCACAGTTTCTTAAATACTATTTTTAACAGATAAATTATTGAAAATTATTATCCCACTAAATTACATTTCCACCACTAATTGTAAAATACAATGTTATGTTTGATATTTATAAATCCTGAAAACTAATGAAACATGTGTTTATTCAAAAATAGTGGTATTAAAATATAAGACTATTTGCAACCTGTGTATGTAAACACAGTAAATACAAAATAATCTCTCCGTACGCGGTGGAGGGTTAATTACTAGAAGATTTTTATATGAAATTGACTTTGTCATCGTGTCTTCGTGTCACGCTAATAAACAAGGCGCCTCCATTTTAAAGTAAATATAAGCTGTTCACTTTGTCGCTCCATTAATAAATTGGTTAGAACGTCTCGTTAATATCGCGGTGGGCGTGAGTTCGATACCCGAAGGTCCGGCGTGTTAATTTTTGCAGATAATTAGTAGAAAAGGTGATAATTGATAAAAGAAAATCTTTCGTTGACTACACAGTATCTTAAGAAACTTTTTAAGTTTTTTTTTTTTTAGATATTAGAAAATACAAAATAATTTAGATATTAAAAAAGCTCAAAATTAAAAGTTTCAAGTAAAAAATACATAAATAAATATTTTTAGAAGCTTTATATGTATATTATTATATGAAATTGAATTTGCCATCGCGTTTTCTGTCATGCTAAAAAATAAGAGGCTTTCACTTTAAAAAAAAAAAAAAAAAAGTAAGCAATTCATTTCATCTCTTAATGAATCAGTTGTTTATAGCTGCATGTTAATTTGTGCAAATAATTAATAGAAAAGGTGTCAATTTATAAAAGGAAATATTTCGTTGTGTATACAGTATACTAATAATTTTTCAAGAGCTTTTTAATTAGCTTTTTATCTAGTTACTAAAAAGCACACAATGAAAAGTTAAGTAAAAAATAAATAAATAAATAAATATTCTTTTAGAAGGTTTTTTTTTTTTTAAATATAAAATCAACTTTGTCATCGTGTCTTCGTGTCACGTTAATAAACAAGGCGCCTCCATTTTAAAGTAAATATAAGCTATCACTTTGTCGCTACATGGCTTAGTTGGTTAGACCGTCACGTTAATAGTGCTGTGGACGTGAGTTACATACCCGAAGGTCCGTCGTGTTAATTTTTGCAGATAATTAGTAGAGAAGGTGATAATTGATAAAAGAAAATCTTTCGTTGACTAAACAGTATCTTAAGAAATTTTTTTTTTTTTTTTTTTTTTTTAGATATTAGAAAATACAAAATAATTTAGATATTAGAAAAGCTCAAAATTAAAAGTTTCAAGTAAAAAATACATAAATAAATAGTTTTAGAAGCTTTATATATATATATATATATATTATTATATGAAATTGAATTTGGCATCGCTTTTTCTGTCATGCTAAAAAATAAGACGCTTCTGTAACCAATTCCTTTTATCTCTTAATGGCTCAGTTGTTTATAGCGGCATGTTAATTTGTGCAAATAATTATTAGAAAAGGTGTCAATTTATAAAAGGAAATATTTCGTTGTGTGCACAGTATCCTAATAATTTTTCAAGAGTTTTTTTAATAGCTTTTTATCTAGTTACTAAAAAGCACACAATGAAAAGTTAAGTAAAAAATAAATAAATAAATAAATATTCTTTTAGAAGCTTTTTGTTGAAATTGAATTTCATCATCATGTTTTTGTGTCATTCTGAAAAAGAAGGTGCCTCCACTTTAATGTAAATTGAAGCAGTCAATTTCGTCGATAGTTAGCGCATTTGGTTAGAGCGTCATGGTGATAACAGGATGCTCGTGCGTTCGATCCTCGCAAGCTGATATGCTACATTTTTGCAGATAATTAATAGAAACGATCTCAATTGATTAAAAAAAAAAAAAAATCATTGTCTACGCAGTATTCTAAGAAATTTTTAAGAAACTTCTTTTTTAGATACTTAAAAGCACAAAATAGAAAGTTAAGTAAAAAAAAAGTGAAAAATATTCTTTTAGAAGATTTTTATTAAAATTCTATTTTTATCATTGTGTATTTGTGTCACTCTGAAAAAGAAGGCGCCTCTACTTTAATGTAAATTTGAACAACCTTTTTCGTCTCTCGTTAGCGCCTTTGGTTAGAGCGTCATGGTGATAACGCGATGCTCGTGGGTTCGACCCTCGCAAGCCGATGTGCTACTTCCTTGCAGATAATTAATAGAAACGATGTCAATTGATAAAAGAAAATCTTTCATTGTATACAGAGGTTTTTTTTTTTTTTTTTTTTTTTTAAGAAGGTTTTTTTTTAGTTACTAAAACGTACAAAATAAAAATTTCAGTAAAAATAAAAATAAAAACAAATAAATAAATAAATAAAATAAATAAATAAAAATAACACTGAAAGTTTTTTATCATTGTGGAGCCCTATAAACCTAAAATAAAAATTTATTCTTGCAGAGACACGCTATAAAATAATAAAAGTTTCAACAACAAGAAAATTTTAAATAAAAATATAGATATTTCCCTTTTGCAAAACATGAAAATTTTCAAATATTCCTAATATTTTAAAAAGCATCCGAGAACAATATTAATTTTGTATAAGAATTTGTCAGATTTTTTTAGAATGTTCAATGATTTTTCGTGACAGTTCTTATTCTTTTCGTTAGAGCGTCATGCTGATAACACGATGGTCTCGGATTCGGTCCTCGTAAGACGATATAGTACTTTTTTTTTTTGCAGATAATTAATAGAAAAAAAAAATTTAATTGGTAAAAGAAAATCTTCCGTTGTCTACACAATATCCTAAGAAATTTTAATTATTTTTTTTAAGAAACCTTTTCTTTTTTTTTTTAACTAAAAAGCACAAAATAAAATTTAAGTAAAAAATCATTTTTTTTAAGGTTAGAAGCTTTTTATTGTGAAGCCCTAAAAAACATAAAATAAAAATTTATTCTAGCAAAGACATGCTAAAAAGAAATGAAGTTTCAACTCAAAGAAAATTTTAGAGAAAAATATAGGTACTTTCCTTTGCAAGAGATGAAAATTTTTTAATATTCAAAATATTTTTAAAAGCTTTCCAGACATTTGAAATTTGTCGCCTAACGAATGGTTATACAAAAACTAATAACTAAGAAAATTGGTCTCGAAAGCTTTTAAAAATATTTTGAGCATTAAAAAATTTTCATCTCATGCAAAACGAAAGTACCTATATTTTTCTCTAAAATTTTCTTTGTGTTGAAACCATTTCTTTGTAGCAAGTCTTTGCCAGAATAAATTTTTATTTTATGTTTTTTAGGGCTTCACAATAAAAAGCTTCTAACCTTTAAAAAAGATTTTTTACTTAAATTTTATTTTAAATTCACGCTGAAAATTCCGTAACTGAAATCTAGAAACAAAATTGTGGCTCAAGTAAAAATAGTTCAATGTCATCCTATAAATTATAGTTCTCTTTCAAGCGAGTTCTAAAAAACCCCTTTTAGAATTCAAGAGCGATTTCCTATATTATTATGGGTCAGTCTCATTTAAAAATCTCTGAAAATAAATGCGACCACAAGTGGCGAGTTTTAGTAATTATAATTTTATTTTATGGCTAAATTCTAGCAAAACAAGGAAGAATTTTTCGCAATACAAAGGATTCCTAATATTTTTAATATTCCTAATATTGTTTCACCATCTAGAAAACCGTAGATTAAACGGGGGTTGAGGGGGCGTGGCAGCCCCCCCTCACACAGAACTAATTATCACATAAAACTCTTCCGAAGCCTAATTGGAATTGTTCAACATAGGTTTAGATAACAGTACTTGTTATCTTACCTCTTAATCTCCAACCTGTGTTTATAGTACTAAATTTCAGGGTAAGAGAAAGTCGTGTGAGTGACACACCAGATTATTTTGATTAAGTAATTATTAATGTTTTTATTACAATAAAATAAACTTTAATAATATGGAAATATATTGGAAATCTATCTGTAATATTCATACAGAATATAACTGGGTACCCCCCTTTTTATTTATTTTATTTTATTTTATTTTATTTTATTTTTTTTTTTTTTTTTGGGGGGGGGGGAGGACGGATAAGGGCAAATTTTGCCTATAATCGTATGTTTTGGAAACGAACAATTATAAATTTCTCTCTCTCTCTCTCTCTCTATTTTTTTTTTTTTTTTTTTTTTTTTTTTTTTTTAAGGGGACTTGCCACCTTTGACTCCAGCACTGTAGTAGGTTTCATATAAAAGCTTATATTTCCATTTAATATTTACAAAGTGGACTATATTAGAATTGTTGAATAAAATTTGTATTCAGGCAACAGTTCTTCCGGTTTTCGATGCATTTTTTAAAGATTTAAAATCTTTAAATTGCATATTCTCAATTTGCATTTTTTCATGAATTCATGATCTTCAAAATGCTAAAATTTCTATTGATACTAAAAATAAATAAATAAATAAATTTTTTAAGACGTTTAATAGAACCTACTTAAAAGAATTAGAAATGGGTTTTGTAATATCTTTAAAAGAAAAATATATTAAAAATAAAAAAAATATCAAAATACATAATAATTTTTTTTTTTCTTTCCAAATTTTTACATAGACATTCACCTTTTAGTTTTTTTTTTTTTTTTCTCAAAGACTAATCAATAAATTTAAAAACCCATCATTAACTTCTTTAATTAGGTTCTATTACACATTCGATATAAAATTTAAATCTCCTCTTAAATATTTGAATGTGTTTAGGGAATAAGGCCGATTGACTATTCTAGGGTCCTATACCTGATGTTTAATGCCGTCCGTGGGGGTTTTTCCTAAGGAGTCCTAGTCCGTATTGACGCAAGTTTCGAAGAAAACTACGGAAAACCCCGCACAGCGAGGCCGATGAGTGTAACCTAGGATCGAATCCGACACCTCACGTCTACCAGTTTTGAACGCAGAACCACTCGGCTGCTAGTGGGTCTTAAATATTTGAATGAGTTTTAACATTTTGAAAATAATAAATTTATCAAAAAAGAAAACTGAGAAACCCAATTTAAAGATTTCAAATATGTAAAAAATTATCAAAAACCATAAGAATTGTTGCCTGAATATACACTAAGCGACAAAAAAAAAAAAAAAAAAAAAAAAAAAAGCCGCACTTGGATGTTTTCCTTTTCGCCTTCTACAACCGCCAATTTTATCGTTTAAAAAGCGAAACAAAGTTTTCGAACAGATTTTCGTTTAAAAAGCGAAAGTAAATTTTCGAACAGATTTCACTATGTTGTCCTCCACATACACTTTAGCTTTGAGACCAGTGTGAAAAACAAAATGCAATTGTCAGGAAAATTGTAATTTTAGAATTTTTTTAAAAAATGGTAAGAATAAGGCAGTTAACGATGACACAAAAAGTATTAATTTTTGAATGAAAATCAAAAAATATTTTAATACGTGAGATAGCAAAATAATTAAATGTTAACGAAATATTGGTAAAAGGGTTTTCAGCAAGATGTAAAAGTTTTTGGCCATTTAAACTGGAAATTTGGTTTTAGGTGGCCACACTGCTCATCCAAGCGAGATGACCGTAAGTTAAAAAGCCATTGCTTATAAAATCGGTTTGTATTACATTTAGAACATAAAAGAGCTTCAGAAAAAGTGTTTAGTAGCATAATTTCTTTAACTACAGTACAACAACTATTAAACAAAACAGGTTTAAATGACAGAAAATTTGAAAAAATTCCATTCTTAGTGAAGAGAAGTAGGAAAGCAAGACCTCAGATTGCTAAAAAAATT
This sequence comes from Salticus scenicus, assembly GCA_963930645.1. NCBI lineage: Eukaryota > Metazoa > Arthropoda > Arachnida > Araneae > Salticidae > Salticus > Salticus scenicus. The sequence goes on from OZ005660.1 coordinate 28,722,305, forward strand.
AAAAAATGATTAGTTAATTATTGGGCTGAACTTGTTCTCTTTGATGAGTCAAGTTTAACTTATTTCGAGCTAAAGAAAACAAGCAGATCTGACAACGAAAATATGACCGACTTAATGAAAATCACACTTTTAAAACAGTGACACATTCTCCGTACATTATGGTACGGAGGTGCATACCTTTTCAAACACTCGGGAAAATTTTTATACTCAAGGGATCAATTAACTCGAAATAAAACACAATCTGCATAAAAGTGGTGCCTGACCAACTATTTTGGGGGTATCTTGAACATTTCCGTAAACAGCATTTGAAGATAATAAGGCACCTTACTACACGGCGTCTGTGGTAAGTTTATTCACTTCAAATTGTCAAAATTTCTTATACATTCCCATGAGAACCTATAATTTTGTAAGTAATCATTTTTTTTTTTCACTCTAAGTTAAATACCACAAAGGATATAGTAGAATTTCTTCTTTACCAGACATGGAAATAGTCAAAATCGCGATCCGCTCGATAACGTTTCGTTTATAAAAAGGCGGGGGAGAGGGGAGAGGATTTGAAATTTGCAGCCTATAACTCTGCCAGAACTAGAAAGAATAATTTGTGATATTTGGCACATTGAAATTGCTGAGATTTATATTAAAACACTGTATAAAACTATGCCATTGCGCATTAATGCAGTAATTCATATAAAGGTGGAATTAACCCAATGCAAAATACATATTTTTTACAAAAAATTGCTTAGATCTAACGAATAAATAGTTTTATTTCATATATTAAAATATAACTTGTTTATTTCATATAATAAATTATAATAGAATGCAAAGTGTATGGGTATTGCATTATGTTCAAAAAGAAAGTTTTATGCAGATTTTTAAAAAGTATTTCGTAAAGTGCAATAAAGCGAATTATTAAATCGAAAATATACATAGGTATCATTTCACACCTTTGGTATTATGCAAACAAGACAGTTTTATTTGTTTCAAACATTAATTTTAAAGATATTACAAATAAAAATGTTATAAGTCATTTTTTCTGCAGTGCGGCTTTTTTTTTTTTTTTTTTTTTTTTGTCGCTTAGTGTATATTTCATTGAATAAACAAACGTAATATAATTCAATTTATAAATATTAAATAGAATTATATAATAGAATTAAGCTTTTATATAAAACCTACTTTAGTGCTGCTGTAAAAGGTGCCAAGTTCTCTTAATTTGACAGATAATAGTACTATTTTTTAACATACTGAGCTGTCAATTTTACGGGCAATGCTACTATTTTAACTCACTGAGTTGTCTTTTAATTTTATTGGCAATACTACTATTTTAACATATTAAGCTGCCTTATAATTTTACAGGAAACACTACTATTTTAACATATACTAAGCTGCATTCTGATTTTACGGGCAATACTACTTTTTTGTTGATTGGTTGTATGTTTGTCACTACGTAAAATTACGAAGGATACATCATCATTTATGGTCTAAATGTTTTTTTTACGGACTTTGTTCGGAATCTCTGCTGCCGGGCTTTCCCAATAATTTTACATGAATTTTTTTAACAGTATAGTCTTCTCGTTATATTTTAATTTTTTCTTGCCTATTATTATTATTATTATTATTATTATTATTATTATTAGTAATTAATATTTTCATTTTTGCTTTTTACTTTGTTACCTTATAGTTGCAGAGGTTTGGGGGAAAGTTGAGCACCCGGCAATCTTGTTTAACCCGCTTCACCCATATTAAACCGTGGTGGGTTCTGCTTCTCCTTCTTCTTCTAGTTGTTACTATTGTATTTTCTGATTTTTTTAATCATATTTTTTATATGTAAACTCATCCATTAATGTTTCAGAAAAATATTTTTAAATATATTTTGTCGTGTATAAGGTTTCATTTCCAGATGTGGTTCTTTGTTCATTAATTCTTGTTTTCCTTCCTGGTGTTTGATCATTATAACGATAAATTATTATTTCATAATAAATTTTGAAATTGCAAATAGTAATATTTTGAAAATGTATTAAAAAAAATACTGAGAAATGAAAAATGCAAAATTTTATTTAACATAAATAAGTATAATACACTTTTGCCCTAACTGTTTAATAAACTTCATTCTAAGCAGAGTACGTGTTTAAAGAAAATACTAATAAAAAGGAAAAATACAAAATTTTATTTAACATAAATAAGTATAAATTACCTTTTTATTAAACAATTTAACCCTTTGCGGTGCAAGGTAATTTGGATCATTTAATTAAACTGCCACCGGAATTCATGAACAAAATTAAATTAAAAGAAATTTTAATTTTAAGGTAAAAAAGAACGGCTTTTTCTGCTGCGTTATAAACGTAAATTTTTGCTAAAAAAAAAAAAAAAAAAAAAAAAAAAAAAGATCCGTTATTGCGGCAGGTATTTTGAATAGACAACAATTAGCTTCCTTTGCACTGCATGCGGATACGCCGTATGATAAATTCTCTTATATCATTTTTACAAGACTAATTTTTGCTAAAAAATTTCCGGGATGAGATTTTGCAGCTGGAGCTTAATAATTGCGTCCTCGCAGCGAGGACAGCGCACCACAAAGGGTTAATATACTTCTTTCTAAGCAGCGGACGTGTTTAAAGAAAATACTAATAAATAAAAAAAAAAAAAAAAAAAAAAAAAACCTTTTTATTTCACATAAATATTGCTTTCACAACATAGGCACTACTGAATGCTTGGAATGGTGTAAAAGGAGATAACACGTCCGGAAAAACATGAAGCGAAAATCATAACCGCAATAGTTATTAAGTAACTCAGTTATATAAGAAATCTTGCAATGTTATTGTGAAACTATGTAATACGGATCATTCGAGGCGAAAATCATTATAACTATAGATTAAAGCCGTCAAATAAATCTCAAATAAATAAAATAACTAGCCAATGTTTTGGTAGACTCAATATGGCTCATGAAGTAGCCTCGGCCATTATTGTGGCAGACATTTTGAATACGGAATGGGACGTTTTGGCACGGCCGTTTTGGCGCCGCCGTTTTGGCGCGGCCGTTCCGGCACGAAACCCATTTCGGCGCGGCTGTTTTGGCGCGGCCGTTTTGGCGCGAGATCCATTTCGGAGAGGCCGTTTTTGCGCAGCCTGTCCTTCACGAAATGGCCGCGGCTTTCGTCTCAGCCTTTTCAGTTAAAATTTATTTAATGATAGATATGATTTCTTATTTATTTATTTATTATGCGTGAAGAAAAAACTATTTTAAATTATTTATTAAATACATTAATGATGAATAGAATTTTGCTTAATTTAAAAGAGCCAATGATAAGATTAGAAACTTGTTTTTTATTAAACTTAGTCATCAGATGGCAACACATACGCAGCAATTCTAAAGATTCTAACCAATTTCGTGATGGAGGTTCTTTGGGGAATAAAATAAACAATGTAATTTCTGATCTTTTTTTTTTTTTTTTTTAATGTTTGAACCAAAAAATATTTTTAATTTTTTATTAATGACATTAATGATGAATAGGTTTTTTCGTAATTTAAAGAAATCAGTGGTAACCTGAGAAAAGAACTCGATTTTTGTAGTTAAAACTTATTAAACCTATTGCCGTGCGGTTCTTTGGGTAATAAAATAAACAATGTAATTTCTGACTTTATATATATATATATATATTATGCGTAAACAAAAAAATATTTTAAATTATTTGCTAAATATATTAATGATGAATAGAATTTTGCGTGATTTAAAAGAGCCAATGATAAGGTGAGAAACTAGATTTTTACAATTAAAAATTATTAAAATTAGTCATTTGTGTATGTAGGAGCCTCGCCTCGCCCCCTGGGGGGCAAGTCCCACCTCGAGGGGAGTAAATTTTCATGATGTGTATCTTTCAAAAGAGCTCGCCAATACCTTTAAAACGAATGGTTGAACCATCGATCTGCGATAGTTTAAAACGAAGTTATCGATTTTTACTTTCTCTTACCCATAAGGTAGAGAAAGTATTGTTTTTGGGTCAAATTTTCGAACGCGAGATTTTGTTATATTTACACGTTTTGAGGTCCCCTGAATACGAAAATCATGTTTTTAGCAAATGGTCTGTGTGTCTGTCTGTCTGTGTGTCTGTCTGTGTGTCTGTGTGTCTGTCTGTGTGTCTGTCTGTTATCAGCATATCTCAAAAACAAATTATGGCAGAAAGTTCAATCTTGGTATTCTTAATGTGTATTATATAAGGATGCTACAGTAAGCTTTTCGTTAAGATGATGCAAATGGTTCGTGTACAGGGACAATCAAGAGAATTCTAATACATTACGTCTATGGGGGACATTGCAGGTAAGTAGAGTTTAACGTCTATAGACTGCACTAAACCAAATGAAACGAATATATATTTTTTGTAATAGAGATAGTTAACTGGGAAAATTTTTTTGTGTATGTAGGATCCTCGCCTCCCCCCCTGGGGGGAAGTCCCCCCTCGAGGGGAGTAAATTTTCATGATGGGTATCTTTCAAAAGAGCTCGCCAAAACCTTTAAAACGAATGGTTGAACCATCGATATGCGATAATTTAAAACAAAGTTATCGATTTTTTTTTTTTACTTTTAACGAAAAAAAAATCTTAGAAAAAAAATCGTACTTTTTTTTTTTTTAATATTGAGAATAAAATGGGCTTTTTTTTTTTTTATATATTTGGTGTTATACCACTTCTCTAATATGGAAATCGTCTGCATTATCATAAAAGATATATTTTGTTTTAAATTATAATATTAATAAATTATTTTTTAAAAACAGAATTATTTTTTAATAACCGAATTAAATTCCGTATAAATGTAGGTGCATTAATGAAACGGGGGGTTGAGGGGGGCGGTACCCCCCTCACACAGAACTAATAATCATATAAAACTCTTCAGAAGCCTAATCTGATGAGTTTAACGCAGGTTTACATAACAGTACTCGTTATCTTACCTTTTAATCTGCAACCTGTATTTATAGTATTAAATTTCAGGGTAAGAGAAAGTCGTGTGGGTGACACACCAGATTATTTTTTACATTTAACGAAAAAAAAAAAAAAAAAAAAAAAAAAAACAGAAAAAAAATCTTTTTTTTTTTTTTTAAATATATATATATATATATATATATATATATATATATATATATTTATAGAGAGAGAGAGAGAGAGAGAATAAAGTGGACTTTTTTTGGATATTTGGTGTTATACTACTTGTGTATTATGGAAATCGTCTTTATTTTCATAAAAGATAATTTTTTAAAATAATAATTTTAATAAATTATTTTTTAAAAACAGAATTATTTTTTAATAACCGTATTAAATTCTATATAAATGTGACGGGGGTTCTATATAAATATGACAATGAAACGGGGGGTTGGGGGAGCGGTAGCCTCCCCCCCCCCTCACGCAGAACTAATTATCATATAAAAGTCTCCCTTTGAATTGTTTAACATAGGTTTACATAACATCGTTTTCTTACCTCTTAATATCCAACCTGTATTTATAGTATTAAATTTTAGGGTGAGAGAAAGTCGAGTGAGTGACACACCAGATTATTATTTTTTTTTTAATGCTTAAATCAAGAAATATTTTTAATATTTTATTAATGATATTAATGATGAATAGAACTTTTCGCAATTTAAAGAAGCCAGTGATAACCTTAGAAAAAAAAATCTCGATTTTTCTAGTTAAAACTTATTAAACTTATCGTCGGGCGGTTCTTTGCGTAATAAAATAAACAATGTCATTTCTGATTATTATTATTATTATTTATTTATTTATTTATTTTATGCATGAACCAAAAAAATATTTTAATTATTTATTAATGATATTACTGATGAATTAATCGTAATTTAAAGGAGCCAGTGATAATCTGAGAAAAGAACTTGATTTTTGTAGTTAAAATTTATTAAACTTATTACTATGAAAATAATAATCTTATTTTCCAATTTTTTTTTTTTTTTTTTTTTTTTTAAGATTGTCACATTAGCCTTTTATTTCAACTATTGAGTGACAGAAAAAAATGTTTGTAACTGATAAAGGGTTAAACTGATCATGTAATAAAACAAATTTCATGACGTCAACATTGCTTTTATTTATTTATTTATTTTTATTTTCAAAATATTGTTGTTAGAAATGGATGAAATAATGGAAATTTCATAGTAAATAATATTGGGAAAATGAGAACTAAAAATTTTAAAATATGTCCCGAAGGTTTTTGGGGTAAATTAAAAAACAAAAATAAATAAAAAAAATAAAAAAATAGGAATTTTATTTTTTCTGAAGGTGGTAAAAACCATGGGAAAAACATGTTTTGGCCCAGATAGTAAAAACCGGCAAAAACCATTACAAGGTAAATACACACCTGCTTTAATTTTTTTTTTAATAACTTACTTAAAAAGCTCGCATTGCTCTAAATTTCTGAAACTTATTACACATAGTAGAATAGTTCCATACAACTTATTAATTTTTAATACCATCCCCCCCCCCCTCAGCTTACTATTTACTTTATTTATTGTAACTTAGTAACTCCCCACAGTTAAAATGTAGACTTAGGTTCATTAATCACTAAATCAGTAAAAATCAACTGTACAAAAAGAAAAATTAGCAATTTACGTTTAGAAGTGCCAGATGAAAATATCCTGTACTTTTAAATCTCCACCAGTTATTAAAAAAAAATTCATAAAAGTAAAAAATAACTTTCTATAAAGTTTTCATTATCTTAAAGTTATCACTGCTATTCTTCTTCTTCTTCTTCTTCTTCTTCTTCTTTTTTTTTTTTTTTTTTTTTTTTGTTGTTGTTGTTGTTACACAGAATTTAATTATTAAAGACTTCTGTTTATTTTTATTTACAGTTTGCGTATTAAAATTTCCTATATAATAAAGCTTGCTGAGATAAAATAAAAGTTAACTTTAGCAAGAAACAGGATAAAGAAAAGGTATGCATTCTTAACCAATTCTTAAACTGCCTTCACTTAAATAAAGTCAATAATGATTAACTCGCGGGTTTATTTTAATCCATATAATAATAAACAGTTATAAAATTCTTGAATATTCCCGACTATTTATTAAGTTTTCGGAAAAAAAAAAAAAAAAAAAAAAATTCTTATACTTGAAAAGTTCGGAATGTAAACATCTGGCGCCGAAACGGCCGGCGCCAAAACGGCCAGTGCCAAAACGGCCAGTGCCAAAACGGCCGGCGCCGAAACGCCCGCGCCAAAACGGCAGCGCCAAAACGGCCGCGCCAAAAAGTAACAAACCGTTTTGAATAGACAACAATTAGCTTCATTTGCACTGCAAACGGATACGCCGTATGACAACTTCTCTTATATCATTTTTCCAAGACTAAATGCCTACATATTGTTAAATTTTGTGAAAATTAAAAACATTTTTAACTCTGTTCTGTATAATATTATTATAGATTATTATTTTCTGTACAGTAAATCTTCTTGTAATAAAGAAAATAAATATTTTTAAGTGCATTAGGAATATTTTTTATTAACTTCTTTCAAACACACTTATAAAAATATACATACTCATAGATTTTTAAGGTTTATTAAAAAAAATTAAAAGTGCATTTTAAACTTATTAAAAATGTAAGCATTTCGTGAAGCAAAAAACATTCAAAAATAATTACTGGTAACCATGCTAGTAGCCTAGAGGAACTGCTCTCAAGTCTGATAGATGGAATGTACTGAAATTGAATCCAGTTTTAAATTCGTTGGCCTAAACATTCAAAATTATTCGTGATTTTTCTTCGCACCTCGAGTGAAGATGGGCTAAGACCCCCGAGAAAGGTACCAACGGCGGAGTTTCTCCAATTCTACAATGTAAACATTTTTTTGGTAACTTTACTCTAATATGTTGAATAAGTTCTAGGTTTTTGTAAGTTTAAAGCATGCGCCTGTGAGAGTAGCAGGTATTTTCTCACGAAATATTCCAGATACCATGATTTTTATCCTATATTTATTGATATATTCGATGGTTATTTATTAATATATTCAAGAAGCATTATTGGTAAATTGAGCACATTACTGAGCAAAATTTCCAACTGAAGTTACAGAATATTTTTAGAGTGTAAGTTTCTGTTCTACCATCTTCACAACTCAAATGGCCGTATTCACCATTAACTTCAACTCCCGGTTCAATGCGAAAACTCGAAAAGCCTCTAAAGGCAAGGGTACAGCTTTCCAGCAAAATTTGGCCCGCTGTTTCTGCCATCTAGCGTCGAGGATTTCATATAATCTTTGATTAGTTATTTTCACTTAAAAAATCTAAAATAACTATACCGCTAGATGGCAGAAACAATACGGCAAAATTTGCTGAAAATTTGCACCCTGCCTTCATACGCTTTTCAAATTTCCATGTTCAACCGGGAGTTGAAGTTATTGGTGAATAACAGCCTTAATCATTATAGAAAAGCGAGGAGAAAAAATCAGACTATAAAGTTTTTTTTTTTTTTTACGCGTTTTTATCAGAATTGTTATGTTGTTTATTTGCAAGGTGCGTGGATCAAATATAATTGTGTTTAATTTTCGCCTAATTTCTGTCATCTGATTCAGATGAAACTTTGTGTACGCATATAACTACGACAATGCTTGGCCAAGCAGTAACGGATTAAAAAAGAAGGGACTCTGGGCTCCAATTGCCGGTTAAAATTTTCTTTCGAATTTTTAATTCACTTCCTATGTCCTTTTGAGTTGAAAATTTACACATATATAAAAATCGATGGCATTACATGCTGAAGCAATATCGGATCTATGTGGAGGGGCTAAGCCCAAAATTCCAATTCAAATTTTGACCCAGTTCCAATCAGTCAATCGAGCTGAAGTTTTGTATCATCTACATCTGCTAAACTGGAAGTTATAGTACATTTTAAATTAAAAACTGCTTTTTTTTTAAGTAAAAACTTCTTTAGACGCGTTGAGCACTTTTGGGTGAACAAAAATCAGGAAACTCGCGTCATCGTCAGCGAAGGTTTTCCATTTGAAGTGAAGACTTCTTTAGGCGCGTTGAGTACTTTTGGGTGAACAAAAATCATGAAACTCGCGCCATCGTCAGCGAAGGCTTTCCATGAGAATCGAAAGTGGAATGCGAGATTTCAGCTAATTTACACGTTTTCAGGTGTCTTGAATGGGTTTTCTTTTGTATCTCAGCTACTAATTAAAATAATTTCATAAGTAATACATCATTTGAAAGCTTTGTTGGTCTGGAATCGAACAGTAGATTACAGAAATTTCTACCGCCAGATGGCACTGTAATATTTTGAAATTTCAATATTTGAAATTCTAATTATGATTAAATTATTTTTAATACATCATTCGAAAGACCTTTTAAAATTCTTTTATATTAGTAAAATTCTAGATTTCACCTGATTTACACGTTTTGGGGTGTCCTGAATCGGTTTTCTTTTGTATCTTAGCCACTAATTAAAATAATTTCATAAGTAATCAATATTTTTACCTAATATAAGGCTTAGTTCATTTAATTTGGGTAGCTACAAATATTGTGCCGAATCATATAACACAGATCATAAACATATCTTTACAAACCAATAATAATTCGAAAATAATAATCTAATAGCTCGACGATACAATTCACAAGTTACTTAGTTTTCACTTCTATCGGCAGTCCCCACAAACACTGCTTTGATTTTTTTTAATATCTTATTTTTTAGGTATATTTATAACGTACAATCTAAATCACATAATTTTAACTTCTGAATTACAGTGCTGCCAGATTTGGGGATATTTTTACTCAATATCCACTGCTAAATTTTAATTGTAATGGTTGACTAATCATTTCGAAGATTAATCTTCAATACATGAAATACCACTTCTCAAAATTATCGGTGACTGGTGAATAAAAAAGTCCCCAAGTTTGGCAAAACGCTGTCTGAAGTAACTTTTTTTTTTATTATAATAAACCAGACCTTCACCTACTGTTGAAACAATAATATCTATTGTTATTGTTTCCCTAACTTTTAGTGACCTTCAGCCCTGAATAAAAAAGCTTCTTTGGTTTTTCCGAAGCTTCACCGAGATGTTAAGTTAGATTGTTATCAGCCGTTTAATGCGCCAGTGAATCTATTAAGGGATGTAAATCTGTCTTTATTCTGACGATAATTGAAGACCTGTCTGATTATATTTCCTTTCAGAAACAATTTTGTCTTATACTTTAATAGCATATTCTTATGGAAAATAGACACCTCTGTTATAATATAATTCAACTTCCTAACAATGACGTTAGTAGAATATAAACACACTTTTCGCATTAATGATTTTAAAATATACTACATAAAAGAGCCTTTATAATTTAACTTTTTAATAATAATAAAAAAAAATAGTCTGCTCTTTTCATGTAATTTTAATTTACGATCTTAACCGTTTTCATAAATATGTATTCAAACAACATATACATATGTATTTGATAATGTTTCCTTAAACAAAAATTATTGTTTACATATTGAAATTCATAAAAAGATTTAATCGTAGTTAATTTATTTTCATCTTCCCTTTATTAACTAAAATAACTAAGAAAGTTTTGTTCAAATTTTTGTTTTGATACAATCTATGATAATATAGTATTCATTAATTGTAAAAAAAAAAAAAAAAATAATAATGATAAAAAAAAACTTACCGTTCTCTCTCTCCCCCCCCCCCCCCTCTTTTTTTTCAGAGGAACTAAAATTATATTAATTGTATCGATTGTAATTTTTTTTAATTTTTACGAAATTTTCTAGGATTTTATTTAAATAGCTAAATAAATTATGCAAATATACATTTGCTTAATAAATTATGCAAATACAATTTTGGAACGCTTGCGCATGCTCAGCTAAAAATTATTTAGAAAATCATTAGCTGTATAATATCTTTATATTCTGATTGCAATATATTATATCTAATATATTATATCAAGTTTCCTAACAATGACTTTGGATTGGGTTTAATATTCTTCATGTTATCATCAAAAAAGATATTTTCTTTGCTGTTTTTCAAATAAATCTTCATAATTCCATGAATATATTCGATGGTTTCATACAAATGAATACAGATAATCAGAAGAAGTTTTATAATCACATGTTGCTACCACAAAGCATTTCAACGTTATTTCTCGCAGGGTGAACCTAAACATTCTGTTTTCCTTCAATTTCCCCCAAATTCTTATGTACTTACTGTCATTCACTGCGGTATGTTTGTGAATCTCAACATAATTTAATTGTTGCCAGTTTTTTCGACAGAATAATAATAATAATAAGAATAATAATAATAAACGTACGTTTATTTAAAATGAGGAAAATAAATTAGAAATATCAGCCGTATCGTTACAAATAAGGTTCCAAATGAAAGGGAAATTTTTTGTGAATCCGATGGATTAAACAGCTTATCGATCGGACAATTAGATTCTTTAAAATTAACTAAAGTATGAATTTTAGGTGGCTACAGCAGAACATTGTATGGAAACCGTTAGGAGAAAAAAAAAATCTGCTTCACATTAAGTCACATGTTTTTGAAGTGGGATTAAAAATTGCAGTTTTCAATTATTTGTAAATTTTGTCTCGTGAACACAAAAATATAATATACAGCCTGTAACCCACAAGACCAACTTGCATTTCAAATTTCATCATTTTTTTTTTTTTTTTTTGGTTAATAAACAAAAAAGTTACTTTTTTTTTTTTTTTTTTCAAATTAAATTTTGTTCTAACTTCGAAAAGATTTATGTGATACAATACATTAAGAATTTGGGTTTTAAAAGTTTTTTTAAATAGATTATTTACAGATCCATTTTATGTCTTCGGGTCAAAAATTTCACCGAAATATAGGAGGTATAACATGTTCTTTACACTCTCTAAGTTTCAAGGTAATTAAAGCACTTTTTGAGACATCTGACAAAACATCTAAAAGCGAAAGTGTCACGTCATTTATAGAAAGGTGTATGATTGCAACAAAATCGGAAATGGTGATGCCTTGATTTTTATCTTCCCTGCCTGAATTGAGAGTAATACAGAGCGTTCCTAACTGAGCATGTAAAGTAGTTCCAAACGATGATTATACGATATAATTAAATGAATACAGTCATGTATCATAAAATATTCAGTATAGATTTGTTAGAAACATTTTGATAAGTTTGATTCACTGCACTTTTTTTATCAACTGGTAGTTTTGAGATATTATGACTCGAAACGCCTTTCCATTAATAGTTTAATAAGCCTAGATAGCTTCTATATAATAATCTCCATTGAAAAGGTATAATTTATATCACTATAACTGATGGGTTTCGTTAAGTTTGTGGCTCATGAACAAGGAGAAATAAAAGAATTTCGTACATTACGGTCTGCGACCGGTATTCCTTTAAAGTATATTCTAACATTGCTTTACTGGATTGAATATAATGAAATTGTCATCGATTATTAAAAAAACTTAAAAGCGTAGTTTCTGTGTAAAATGGTATGCAGGCAAGGCAGCAAAGTTATTAAAAAGCTAGCAATAATTCGCGTTTAAAGGTTGTGCACCTAATACTGTTTTGTTAAGTAAATATTTGCCCAGTCATGATCTTAATCTTATGCTGTTTATAAAAAAGTAAGTTGATCAAAATAATTAGTGATCAAACTAATATATATATATATGAAAGGGATAAAAATAAATAAATTTTAAATTATCAAAAAACCCAATTTAAAAGAGTAAAAATCGCTCAATATATGGCGTCTACAGAGATTACACGGCTATTTAACGTGCCATTTCTGGTGGGGGCCGTAGGACCCTATAAATATAAATATATATATATCATAGAGTGAAATTTCATTATTTTATCTATATTTAATTTTAGGTCATATAATCATTTGCCTTTCATCATTCAAAATACATTTTTAAAATAGTGTACATCACTGTTGACATGAAAGCTGAACACAGTTTACAAACCTGAATTATAAAATATAAAATTAAGATGCACGATTAAGTTCATTAGGACTAATCTTGACAAAAGTTAATAAACATCTTTAAATTCTTTTAAACAAAATTCATAAACAAATTTTGTGATGGGTTTGTCTGTATATCAGTGTTCTGACTAAGATAAATATACATGTGTTGTCATGAAATTTTATAGGACATTACTAATAATTATCAATTCATTCAAATAAAATGTTGTAAAATGTGTCATTTTATTTGTACCAAACACACAATCATTACTCACATTATTTTGCTTTCCATTCATTTATGTAGACGATATTTTGCCTCCGCGAGATTTTGTCCCCATCTCCGATAAAAGATTTCACATTTGCTGACTTATTCATAAACTGAGTAATTATTAAAAAAAAAAAAAAATGTATTTGGGCGTTTTTATGACACCTCAAAGAATGTAAATCAGGCAAAAAGTCAATATCGAAGTTTTTGGCCGAACATAACATTTTATTCCTACCTTCGGGATGAAGATTTCACATATACACTTACTAACGCATTCATGCGCTGAGTAATTACCAAGAAAAAAAAAAAAAAAAAAAACTTTTATGGAAATTGGGTAAAAGGGACCTCAAAAAATGTAAATCTGGTGAAAACTCAATATCGAAGTTTTTGCCCGAATATAACATTTTACCTCTACCTTCGACTGTCGTTAAATGGTAATGAAAACTTAGTCCTTCGAAACGAATTGCTTTTTCGTGATTTTTAAGCTGTGTTAAGAAAATTACAATATTTGAAAGTCATAAAGTATTTTATTGCTTTTACGTTAGTTAAGTGTTTTAGAGTGTTTAATTAAATTATAATTGCTTTATTCTTTATTTTATTTTATGTTTTTTTTTTTTTTTTCCAGATTGGAGCAGAAGATGCCGTTTCTTTTCCTTAAAATTGTTCAGGTCTTGTCTATATTATATGCAGTGTCATATACACAGGAAGGTAAATAACTTTTGTATATTGAAAAATATATGTGTAAATTTTTTTTTTACTACTTCCATGCACAAAGTAAAGGGGAAAAAAATCTGGAGTGACTCCACTCGACTTTCCGAACATTAAGTAATTAACGGTTGCATAAATAAATTAAAGTTAGGCAAGTCGTTAAATAAACAAAGTTGAAAATTATAATACGGGGTTTGTGTATTTTTCCCCAGTGTTTAATTTTACGCTACTGCATTTCAAATAGTCTGAGCCCATAAACTGTAATGATAAAAAAATTTTCATTGTGTCCCTGTAAAAATCCATAAGGGATATAGATTTACCAAAATCTGTACAATTCGTGAGACGGGGTTCTATAACATGTGTATAAATTTTCAGGCCAATCGAATAAGGTGATTAGATGCTATTACACTTAAAAAAAATTGGGTCCGTAGACCATAATGATAAAGAATATTTCTTTGTGTCCCTGTAAAAAAAAAAAAAAAAAAAAAAACTAAATTTCTAGTTTTATCGAAATTTATACAGTTCGTGCGACGGTGATTTATAACATATGTATAAATTTTCAGCTAAGACGAATGAGTCGTTTAGATCGCACTTGAAAAACTTGGGCTTTTAGACCATGATGATAAAGAATATTTCTTTGTGTCCCTGCAAAAAAACTCTAAGTGCTAGATTCACCCAAATCTCTACAGTTCGTACAACGGTGATTTACAACATGTGTATAAATTTTCAACACAGATGAAAAAGGCGTTTAGTCGCTATCGCACTTTAAAAAAATGTGGGCCCTTATACCATAATGATAAATAATTTTTCTTTGTGTCCCAGTAAAAAAACCTATAAATGCTAGATTCACCAAAATCAATAGGGTTCATGCGACGGTGACCTATAACATACGTACTAACACTCAACTCATTAGAACAAAGCTTTTAGGCGCTATCGTGTTCACTCACAGACGTATACACACACACACACACACACACACACACACACACACACACACACACTCACAAATATATATATATCATCGTAAAAATAGTAAAAATGAACTCAGAGGACCTCAAAACGTGTAGAAACATCAAAATCTCAAAGTCGGATTTTTGACATGATTACGATGCTTTTTTTACATGCGTACAGTCGTCAGCAAGATTATTCAAACACTAGCAATAATTGCTATATAAAACAAACTGGAGTGACTCCACTTGGGTTGGGTCGGTTGGGTTTTACGTCGCACTAGTGCTGCGCAGATGGGCAATTGGCGACGGTCTGGGACACACCCCTAGAGGTGGTCCGGAGACATGCCATCACAGTTTTGATCCTCCACGGAAGGGATGGCTCTCCCGCTTCGGTGACACCCAGAGGCATAATTTTTGATGGGAACATGGAGGACATTGCGACCATGACAGATTTTACGTGCACCAGCCACCATTAGTGTACACGACGATATTTGGCCGGCTCGAGTACCGAACCCGCAATCTTCCAATTTCGAGGCCGGCGCTCTACCGACTGGGCTACCGCGGCCCGTGACTCCACTTGGCTTTCCGAACATTGAGTAATTAACGGTTTTGTAGATAAAGTAAAGTAAGAGAAGTTGTTAAATAAACAAAAGAGAAAATTATAATAGGGTGTTTGAGTATTTTTCTCCATATAGTACACGATGTTTAATTTAACGCTATTGTACTTTGACCCATTGATCATAATGATAAAGAATTTTTCGTTGTGTCTCTGTAAAAACTTATAAATGCTAGATTCACCAAAATGCTTATAGTTAGTGCAACAGTGACTTATAATATTTATATAAATTTTCAGCTCCATAGGATAACGAATTAGACGCTATGGCACTTCAAAGTTTGAGATCATATGCCACAATGATAAAGAAATTTGCCTTGTGTCTCTGTAAAAAAAAAAAAAAAAAAAAATGCTAGATTATTTCTAAAGTTCACAAAGTTTGTGAGACGGTGACCTATAACATGTATATCAACTTTCAGTTCATTTGAATTAGGCATTTAATCGCTGTCGCACTTTAAATAATTTGAGCCTTTAGGCCATAATGATAAACATTTTTTATTTGTGTCTCTGTAAAACTCTGTAAGTGCTAGAGTCACCAAAATCTATACAATTTGTGTGATGGTGACCTAAAATATGTATATAAATTTTCAACTCAAAGAGATAATGCATTTAGATGCTATCGCGCTTTAAATAATTTCACCCCGTGCATTTAGATGCTATCGCGCTTTAAATAATTTCACCTCGTAGGCCATAATAATACAGAATTATTTGTTGTGTCCGTAAAAACAAAAAAAAAAACTATGAGTGCTAGATTTACTAAAGCCTATACAGATCGTGAAACTGTGACCTATATTACGTGTAAAATTTTTTTGCTCAACATAATAAGGCGTTTAAACACTATCGCACTCTTAAAAATCTGGTCCCATAGGCAGTTATAATAAAGAAATTTTCTTTGTGTCCTTGTAAAAAATCTATAAGTGCTAGATTCACTAAAATCTACACAATTCGTGCAACTGTGAATTATATCATGTGTATAATTTTTTTTGCTGAATTCGGCGTTTAAACGCTGTCGCACTTTTAAAAATTTAGCCCCATAGGCCATAATAATAAAGATTTTTTCTTGGTGTCCCTGTAGAAAAACTATAAGTGCTAGATTCACCAAAATCAACGGTTCGTGCTACGGTGACTTAGAACATATGTACCAACTTTCATTTCATTGGAGCGAAGCGTTTAGACGCTAGCGTGTTCACACACACACACAATTATACACACACATACATACATCGTAAAAATAATGAAAACGGACTCGGGGGACCTCAAAACGTATAGAAACATCAAAATCTATATATACATACATATACATATATATATATATATATATTTATTTATTTTAAAACTTGTTTATTATTTCTTGTACTTTCAGTAAAAGATTCTCAGTGTAACTGTTTAGAATACTGGGATTGCATTAGTCGAGGAGGTCATCCATACGCGTATTGTTCATATTCTAATTCTGACAAAGTATGCTGCTTTTTTAATTCCGTCGATGTCAATATTGGGATTTTGCCGAAGAAAGGAAAATTGACGTCATGTGGACAGAAAGGAGCTGACAGTGGAAAAGATGGCATTTCGGAAGCTGGAGAATGGTCATGGCATGTAAGTGGTCATATGATATTTTATATTTTTTTAACGGTTGAAAATATATATATGAATTTCGAAATACTAATGGATTTGCAGGTCAAGAGTCTGAAAACGTCTATGTATAATTCATTACTGTTCAATTAATTTTCATTTATTCTGTATTCTTCCTATATACGTTAAGAGATCTATTATTGGATTTTTTTTCTTTTTCATTTAATATAAATTTACTTTCCTATATACGTCCTATATACTTCCTATATACGTTAAGAGTTCTAAGATTTTTTTTTTTTTCTGATTTCTAAGAAAGTACCGGATGAAATGGCTTTGAACTTCAGATATACGAAAAGTTTTCTTGTGCTCCCATTTTTCAGTTACAAGTTAGACACGAGTACAATTACCGGACCAATCACAAATTGAAAACATATGAAAGGTACTTTCGATTGCCATGCATCAGAAAAAGCTACATTTGTAGCTTTAATACACGATTTTACTTACCAGTTACTATATTTGTGTGTTTATTTATTTATTTATTTATTTATTTATTTTTATTTTATTTATTTATTTATTTATTTATTTATTTATTTATTTTTTTGAAGGGATAGCACAAATGGTTAGATGGATTTATAATATTTTTCAAAATTATTAATTTTTTGTTAAGTTTTTTGCTTATTACAAGAAAAGGTTTCCGCCAAATTTTACAAAATTTGTCAAGAAACTGTAAAAGACGTCCGAGAAACATTTTCCTGACACATAAAATGCATACATTAAATTTTCAGTGAAATAGGAAGATTTGTGCACTGTTAAAAATTTCTGTAAATTTAATGTAAATATTTATCCAGAATCTCTGTAAATTTATAGTAATTCTTAGTTTAAAGTGAATAATCGAGATTCTCAATCTTTATTCTGTATTTTAACGAAATTTTATTATTTAATTTTTTTAATTAAAATTAAAAATGACTGTTTCTACTTTAGAAAAAGCATTCCAAGTCCAAAATATATTCTTACCAATAATTAATTAAATTAATATTAGTTATTAAAATGAATGTATAAAATACGTTTTTTAACATCTCCGTTTATTTTTCTCTGTAATTTTACGTAAGACTTAAGATAATAGATTACGCAGAGTTTTCTGTTGAAATTTTTAACAGTGTAGAAGATGATTTTTAATGGACATATGAGAAATGCGCATGTACAGTCGGTAACAAAAGTGTCCGAACACTTGCAAAAATTCCTATGTAAAAAAAGTACACTTCATACGGTTTTGTTAAATAAATCCTTATCGAATCTTGTTCTTACACTGACTAAGAACAGGATTCAACAAGGATTTATTTAACAAAACCGTATGAAATGAACTTTTTTTACATAGGAATTTTTGCTAGTGTTCGGACACTTTTGTTACCGACTGTATAATAAATCTGCAATACAGGTGTCGTCTCTTACTCTGCGAACTACTTCGTATAAAAGAAAACATTCATCAATACGAATCCTACGAATTCAGTCAATTTTTTTTATGGCTTTTTCTTAGCCTCCTAAACTAGATGCCTGTCGCGTGGCTCGGAAACTTGGAAACAATTCAAGCGGTAGACAGCGCCACCTGGTACAGATTTCGCGACTTTTTTATTCAACAGCCACCAAAAAGTTTTAAGAGTGGAATTTGATATATATAAAAGGCGAATAAAATCGAAGAAACATCAATTATATATATAATATATCACTTCTTAAAATTATTGGTGACAGTTGAATAAAAAAGTCGCGCAATTTGTACCAGGTGGCACTGTCTACCGTTTGAACTATTGCTAAGTTTCCGAGCCACGTGACAGGCATCTAGTTTAGGAGGCTATGGCTTTTTGTTTCAGCTGTTTCTGTGGTCAAATTTGCGCATTAAATTTCATTAGACCGAAATCTTGGAACCTGACTTTGGGAAATAGACCTTAACAATTTTGATAAAAATTAAAATATAAAGAGTGTTGGTGTAAGTTTTAAGGTTATTTTATTATTCTACGGTCGTAGTCCTCGGAAAAAGTCAGCAGGCCATTCAAAGGAATCACAGCTAAAGATGGAGGATTTTGGTGGATTTAGATAACGATCTGAAAAATTAGTTTGCGCTCGAAATCTGTCTTTGGTCCAGAGAAAAACTTTGAAGAAAGCTAACCGCTTTCACAATATTGGTAAAAATTTTAGATTGGGGGCAGAGGCTGTGCACAGAAATTTGGTCTGACAGTTAATCTTTACGTAAAATTAGCTTTAACTCATAACCTACTCGTCAAGGAAATTAAAAATATAACAGGTAATAAAGAGCCTAAATATTTTGATCAGAATGAATATTGAACAAGAGAGTTTTAAATCCATCTGACAGGTTGTAATTTTTAGGAAAGTTGGTGTTCGATGATAATTTGTTGTTCGCTGGCAAAAATATTGCATAAACAAAGAGCTTTGGTTATTTCGATATAAATTAAACTATAATAATTCTGTTCATAGGAATCGGTCTAACATGTGGGATTTATCACATTTTTCCTATTAAAACTTGTATAAATAGCACTACTGGTTTGTGTAGAGTTGCTTGCAAAGGACATCGAATACATTATAGTCTATGAGAAAATATTTTAAAGCATATTTTACCATCTTTTTATTACAAATTAGCCTACATATTTCAGATTAAAAAAAAAAAAATGCTTTTTGTAGAAAATGGTATGATTGATATTAATGACTGGTTAACTGGTCCACACAAAAATATTTGATAAATTATGAATAATAAATGAAAATTGCTCGAATATAATACCATTCCCGTTATATTTCGAAACGTAACTGCATCTGTGTCAAGCACTAAACATTTATTAAAGCGTCGGCATGAAGCTTCGATCGTGTTGAAAGTTTTAATAAGTATTAGTTTTTGAAAAATCGTATCCACCGCATTTTTGAAGGGTTTCTGGACAACAAGACATGCCGTTAAATGTTCCAAATTCTTTAATGAAAATCTTATAAATATTGTTTGTATTTTGCTCTTTTACATGCTCAGAATTTGAATAAAAAAATTATTTATTACATCAAAAAATAGAGAAAATAAGCTTTTTTTTTACCCTTCGAGACCCATGTCACAGGGCCTGAT
This sequence comes from Salticus scenicus, assembly GCA_963930645.1. NCBI lineage: Eukaryota > Metazoa > Arthropoda > Arachnida > Araneae > Salticidae > Salticus > Salticus scenicus. Next base: position 28,742,423 of record OZ005660.1, read on the forward strand.
TAAGGGGGAAGCTCGCTCTTGACACATTATTTATACTTACACCGTTATTTTTTAACAAATACTTTCCTCCTATAATAAACAGAAAATTTTCATTGAAAATTATTTTAAAAGAATTCTGGTGTCTAATAACGGTGAGTAAATTGGATTGTTTTACACCGTTCATTTTTTATAAAAAATATTTCCTTGTCAAAGCGTGGAATTTCTATGACATGAAGTAAAAAATAATTGTAAAAATATTCCGGTATGAGCGAGCTTCCCCCTTAATCAGGCCCTGCATGTCACCCCCCCCCCTAAAGAAAAGAAAGGTAAATATAGTTGGAAAAAGGTTTTATAATTTATATAAAGCACGGTATTTCTTTTGTTTGGTTTATTTGCAAAAGAAAGAATACATGTTCTTCTTTTCTTTTTTTTTTTTTTTTTTTTTTTTTTTTGTGTGTGTGTGTGTGTGATGCAAACGTTAAGGACAGTAACGCGTGTTTGTTCCTTATGTGGTAAATTAGCGCAAAAATTTGGGTGAAACACCCTGTATTTTTCATTATACAAGTACATTACAAACTAACTTGTGTGTCTTAGATATACATATATAGTATATTTATTTGTTAATGTTTAAAAATTGCTATTACTCTTTTAGGCTGCAATCCTCGAGAAAAACTTGGATTTGTATGTATGTGGAGCTTCTTTAGTGGATGAATTTTGGATATTAACAGCAGCTCATTGTATAGATGATTAGTAAGCTAATGAAAAAACCATTTCCTTTCAGCTTTATTAATGCAAACACTTTTATGTCTTCTTACATATCTTATTACTGCAGACTATTTGTAAATTAATGAAATATATAAACAGTAACCGCCGCTTAATAAAATCACTGGTTAATAAAATCAGCCGCTTTATCTGATCAAATCACCAAGACCGGAATCAAATCAATACAAACTACTTTTAAAGCCGCCGCTTAATAAAATCAGCATCGCCGGTTAAAAAACACAAAAATATCTTCTCAGCAGCCAAAAATATCATTTATGCAGACTGAATTTTTTTTTAAATTACATTGTGATTTTTTTCTCTTTTAACAGGAAAAGAAATTAAAGCAGAACAAACCCTTCGTTATCGCTCATTGTTCAAGATTTTATACTTGCAGCACAGTTACAAATTAAACACGCCCCGCAATTTATCTCCGTAACAATTTCAAGGAACGTATTTTTCAAAGCACAGTAATAAAATACAAATTTGATTTGAAATGATTTTTTTTTTTTTTCTAATTATTAGAAGCAATTTCTAGTTCTTATTTCGAAATTACTATCATTCATGAGGTTTAAAAGGAAAGATTTTAAATTTATAAGTACAGCGTGAACTTTTGGTTTAAAGTAATGATGATTTTTCTCTAACGAAAGTGCACGGGAATTTACAATGCGTTTAATTTACGTATATCGAAGAAACAATTAGTTAATTATCTGCGAAAAATTAATTAATATTGTTTACTAATTATATTATTCGTTACCTTTTGAAGTTTCTTTCGAAATTCAGGGAAGTAATATATTTCCTTAAGGGCAGGAATGTTCGCCGGATATAAAAATCAGTCGCTTAATAAAATCACTTTGGCTCAGAACGAATGTGAATTTAACAAGCGGCGGGAACTGTATAAGTTAAAGCTAGGAGAGATAGTGCGGTTGGAGAGATTGCACACATAGCGGATCGGCGAGAAGAAATACAGTGGGCGTACTGAGACACTCTAGATAGTTATACCATAGCCTCCTAAACTAGATGCCTGTCGCGTGGCTCGGAAACTTGGAAACAGTGCAAGCGGTAGACAGCGCCACCTACAAATAGCGCGATTTTTTTATTCAACAGCCACAAAAATTTTTTTAAAGTGGAATTTAATATACATAAAAAGCGAAAAAAATCGAAGAAACGTCGATTATATATATGATATATCACTTCTTAAAATTATTGGTGACAGTTGAATAAAAAAGTCGCGCAATTTGTACCAGGTGGCGCTGTCTACCGTTTGAACTGTTGCTAAGTTTCCACGCGACAGGCATCTAGTTTAGGATGCTATGGTTATACAACATCAATAGCGGAGTGCTTGAATATGCGTGGTGATTGCTTCAAGCGTCTAATATAAAACGTGGTTGTTTTGTCTCGTTTTCAAAAATGATTGCTTGAATTTTCATAACTCTTTCTAAGAATTTCTATAGAATGATAGTATTGCAATATATTTTTTAATTAAATAGACTAGTAACTCATAGACTAGTTTATGTATGTTACTTGTGACAAGAGGTTGCACAAAAGGAGGCTGCACTAGTTGCAACAATGAGTGCAACCATTGTGGACAACGACAGGTGAGGTCAGGAAACAACAAGCTGAAAAGGAGCTGTGCTAATTTTAAATTAAACGTGTTATCTATAGTAACTAAATATTTTATTATGTGATCTTTTTTTTTTTTTTTTTTTTTTTTTTTCTGATTCTTTTTTTTTTTCTTTAAATAAAATTTGTTAAAATTACTTTCAATTTTTTTTTTTTTTTTAATTGAAATAGCCACTCATAATACAAAAATATTTGTTTCCAAAATCCTTACAACAATGTTATTTAAGTGTAATTACTATCGATAACAATTTAATTGTAGTTATAATGAAACGCAATCTCTCCTATCCGTATGAACAATCTCTTTTATCCTGTAAGGAGAGATTACACAAAATAGCTCTCTTGGTTTTACTATAGCTGTTGCTTTAATTCACAGCATAATAACAAAATAGTAATGGAAATGCATAGAATATGAATCAATTAAAAAAAATTTCAGAAATAATTTAGCAAAAAAGTAATAGTTGGATTTTTTTTATATAATTCTTTTGAATTGTGCGCAAACTCTTCTAGCTGTACCTTAGGCGAATATTACGAAATTGCAAATTGAACTTAGAAAATTTAAATGTTTAAATATTTTTAATAAATGAAATAATGGTACATTTTAATTATGCATTGGTCACATATTTTTAAAAACGTTAAGGGCAAAGTCAGAGAGAACATTACCCACCTCCTCCCAATGTTGCCAGATCTGGTTGATTTTTTATTTGAAAATCACCAATAATTTTGAGGAGTGATATTTGATATATATAGTAGAAGATTAATCTTCGAAGCGAGTAGGCAAACGTTTCGATTAAAATTGGTGGTAATTATTGAATATAAAATCAACAATATGTGACTACACTGCCCCCTCCTTCCTCTCTAGGGAATTATTTTGATGTACTGTTACATATCTGACAAACATTGCAGATTCATGTCTAACTTATTTACGTAGTATAATCTATATACCGGGTGTCCCATAAGTCTGTGGACATATTAAAAATTCATGAAAATTGAAGGAAATGGTAGAATTGAACGCGGATTGCAAAAAAATTATTTTCGTGAATAGGGATTTTTTACTTTCCGAACACTATTGTGAAAAAAATATTGTAATCATGTCAAAAATCCAAATTTGAGATTTTGATGTTTCTATACGTTTCGAGGTCCCCTGAGTGCGTTTTCACTATTTTTACGATGATGTATGTATGTGTGTGTGTATGTCTGTGAGTGAACACGCTAGCGTCTAATCGCTTTGTTCGAGTAAGCTGAAAGTTGGTGCGTATATTGTAAGTCACCATAGTACGAACTCTATTGATTTTGGTGAATCTAGCACTTATAGTTTTTTACAGGGACACCAGGAAAAATTCTTTATCCTTATGCCCTATGGGGCCAAATTTTTGAAAGTGCGATAGCGTGTCGAAACGCTTTATTAATCTGAGCAAAAAATTTATACACATGTTATAGGTCACAGTTGCACCAACTGTATAGATTTTGGTGAATTTAGCACTTACAGTTTTTTCACAGGGACACAAAGAAAAATTCTTTATCACTATGGCCTATGGGACCAAAATTTTAAAAGTGCGATAGCGTCTAAACGCCTTATTCAATTGAGTTGAAAATTTATATGAATATTATAAGTCACTGTTGGACTAACTATAAGCATTTTGGTAAATCTAGCATTTACAGGTTTTTACAGGGACACAACGAAAAATTCTTTATCATTATGATCTATGGGCTCAAAGTTCAGTAGCGTTAAGTAAAATATCGTGTAATATATGGAGAAAAATACTCAAACATTCTATTATGGTTTCCTCTCTTTTGTTTGTTTAACAACTCCTCTTTCTTTACTTAATGTACAAAACTGTTAATTACTGAATGTTCGGAAAGTCGAGTGGAGTCACTCCAGATTATTATTATTATTATTATTATTATTTTTTTTTTTGTTAAGAAAAAATTATTAGTTAAATATTTCGTTGATAGAGGGCGCTGTACGTTAGAAAATCATACATTTCCGTGAAAAACCATATTTATTTAAATGCAAATGTTTACAGGCATATAAATTCTTTTTATGTGTCCGCTATCAATACAAATTACAGTTTGCAAATGAGTTACAACGCCGCTGTAACTACAGAATTGAAACGACGACGGTTCTAACTGAGGAAAAACATCTTCACCAATAACACTTCATATACCAAGTCAGCATCGCAATTCAAACCTAATGTATGCAAAAAGTAAGAAGTAAAATAAGAAATAGGCTGTGTTATTTGTAAAGATGTGCAATTTATAAGACTCTGATTTCCATATTTCTCATTACATATCCGTGTAGCGTCCTCTATCGACGAAAAATTAAACTATTTTTTTTTCTTTATTCATAAAAAAAAAAAAAAAAAAAAAAGTTCCCTTTATAAGAGTAGCTTTTTCATTCGCAAACCGCGTGTAATTCTACCAATTTCTTCATTTCTTCTATTAATTTTTAAAATGTCTACTGATTTATGGGAAACCTGGTATAACAAATATATCAAAATAATTACGTAAGTTATAATAAACATTAATAAATAAAAATATATGTTGTAAAAATGTATCATATTAAATTAAAGTTTTTAAAGAATTATGTTAATAGCCTGTTTTGATTATAAACAATTTTTAACAATTGCAGAAGAAAACACTTTAATGAAAACACTAATTTGAACAAATATAGATAGAGTTGCCAACTTTTATAATTTATTCCGGAATATTTTTCGTTCCGCCATAATTTCACACCACTTTATTTGCAGAATATTTCATTCTAATGTGTAACTATGATAAAATAAGGGGAAAATTACACTTAAAGATGTTGAATAGAAAAAGGGGCGAGCCTAACAATGCTTCGAAATAAAACTTAAATTTAGCAACTCTGTAAACAAGAATATTTTTTTAGTCTATTGGTAAATTTGGCTGTTGTACCATAAATTAAGATACATAACGTAAAATACTAATTTTATTGGAATATCGGTAGGGTCCATATTAAAAAAAAAAAAAAAAAAAAAAAAAAAAGAAAGAAAAAGAAAAGGCAGTCTGTGAAGAGAAAGAGCAACATTTGGCGATCAAGAGCTGTGGGGACATTTGCGTGAAGAGAAAGCCAATTCCCCTGGCCAAACTCGTAGAATTCATTTATAACATACACAGCAATGCCGAGGTTTTAATAAAAACTGCTAGTGTACCAACTAAATTTTAATTTTTATATAAGGTTATATCTGTACTGATAAGTAAAAAGAATTTAAGTCCATATTCTTGATTTTTCAGAATCTTTTCTCAATGACTAAATGACATGGATTTAAATCCTTTATACCAATCGATAGAGAATTTTTTTCTGAGTCTAACTATGTATTTAACTCAAAATCGACATTTTTGGACTTAAATCCTTTATCCTTATCAGTACAGATATGTCAACTGCGATTACATATATGGCATTGTTTTATCATCACGTTTTCTATTAATTTGTCGCTTTAATTATAACTTCTTTAATAATAAAATGAAAGTACAAGATGAGTAAAAACTTTGTGAGCAAACAGTACAAATTACAAAAAACATACAAGAAGTGTTTCCTATCAAAATAATTAATTACGTCCCTACATCAGATGAAAAAGAAAATAAGTATAAGAGTTTGCTTACAAAGTTTTTGTCCATTATCACTAAACACTGATATCTCGGTAAATTTTACTTTACTATATTAGTTTTATCATTCATAAATATTTTCAGCCTTTCTGCTCGCTCCTTAAAAGTACGACTGGGAGAACATGATGTTTCTTCATCCAATGAACGCTACAGTCACAAAGAATATGATGCAGCAAGGATTGTTCTCCATCCACGCTTTAATAACGAAACCTTAGAGAATGACATAGCCTTACTGAGATTGAAATCACCCGTAAAACGTCAACCACATATCAACATTGTGTGCTTACCAGACACGCCTGTACAAGAAAGTGAATTAATAGCTTCGTCATCTTGCTATATTACTGGATGGGGAAGAAGAACAGAAAGTGAGTATAATATTTTGACAGTTTCTTCGTAAGTTAAGAGAGGCTAAGAGCTAATTAAAATAAGTTAAAACATTTAAAACCTTTAAAAATCTTTATTTTGCGGAACGTTTTCATTTTACTCACGTACCTATCTTCTGGACATATTGAGCCAGAGCCTGATTAAGGGGGACGCACACATTATCTCCGCTCTCACCGGAATATTTTTACAATTATTTTTTACTTCATGTCATAGAAATTCAACGCTTTGACGAGGAAATATTTTTTATAAAAAATGAACGGTGCAAAACAATCCAATTTACTCACCGTTATTAGATACCAGAATTCTTTTAAAATAATTTTTAATGAAACTTTCTGTTTATTATAGGAGAAAAGTATGTGTTAAAAAATAACGGTGTAAGTATAAATAATGTGTGCTTCCCCCTTAATCAGGCTCTGTATTGAGCTGTGATTCTTCGTATGCTTTTAGCGATTTATTTATTATTTTAACATATAATAATATTTGTAATGGCCAATATCCAATTGATATTCTTCAAAGCAATGCTCGATGCTTTAGAGGATAGGTGAGGACGGTAACAAGCGAAGAAACATAGCTCAGTGGGCCCCGAAGTTAGAAGATAACCTCGTGCATAATTAAAGACGTCATCCAAAGTAAAGCTTTTTAATTTTTTTATTAATGTTGCAATTTATTTTAATATATGACATGTTAAAGTACAGCAAAACCTCCCTAAGGGGTCCATTCATTACGACATCGGTCATTTAGAGAGGGAGGGTGGGTGTAAATATAAGTTGTTCAGAAAATTATAATTCAGGAAACAAAAATTAAAAACTGTGTGGTTATTTTAAATGATTTGTATTACACAATTTGGCTATATAGCTTTATAACATACTTTCCAACCATCTCATTAATAGGCATAAAATTGTTAACGGCCCTTGAAAAAACGCCCCTTTTCCACACCACTTTATTTTTAGAGTAATTCTCTCCAAATATCGTTACGATTAAATAAGAAAATATTGCTCTACAAAATGACAGGTTTGAAAATAAAGGCGGGTTCTAAAAATCTTACGCTTCATAATGAGATGGTTGGCAAGTATGTTATAATAATCAATAATATACGTTTGTTTGAACATAAAAACTTTCAGCAATAAATTTCTTTGTTATGGAATCTTTTACACTATAGATCAAATTGTTTAACTGGTTATTATTTCCGAGTGGATAAGATGTCTTTATCAGTGTATTTCTACTAAAATTTCTATGCTGAAAATGCTCGTTAATATTTCATTTTTAAGCTAGTTTTATCACTTTTTTTTTTTACATATAAAGTTAACATCACTGACTTACAAATCATTTAAATTTATTTAATAAATAATGTATGATACCAAATTTATATTTTCATTTTTTAATTTCTCCTTTCATATGCACATTTAAAATTATAGTGTTTTATTATTCACTTACAACATATCATATGACGATTAAATTCAGTTACATAGTGGACATTAGTCAAATTTGTTGCCGACTCTTGCAGAAGTTTAACCTTAAAAGAGATACACAACTGATCATGAACCTTTAATAGAGGTAAAACCAGCATTAGATGTTATTGGGGATATTTGCAGGGGTGTTTGTGTCCCCGGAAATTGCTACCAGAATTTTTTAATAGTGATATTATTGGTAGTTTTCTAGTAAAGTTTAGCAATTAAATGTAACCAAAAATGCAATTTATAATTACGGGTGGGAAATAAAATAAAAAATCCGGAACGCAAACACCTCTGCTTTTGGGACCAAAAAATCTGGTATTTAAACGTTTAATTTCCTTTTTGAAGTCAGTTAAAAAATTAATGCTTGTTATTTATTAATTCACAAGCTCCGACAACTGACCATTCTTGTAAGTTCTAAACAAATTTATAAATGAATACTTTTGCGCAGCCTAGAAGTTTTAATACACACGTGCGACCACAAATTTCTCTGGTCTTGTTTAAATAAAGTTTTATGCCTGAATCTATGTGTTGTAATTTTGTTCTTTTTTCTCCATTTATGTTACTTATTATGCTGTTATGATATTATTATTAATTGTAGCATCAAACCATTCATTTGTTTTGAAAGAAGTAAATGTTCCAATCTGGAGACAAAACAGATGTGAATCTGCTTTGCAGTTGCAGTTTGGATCTGATTTTTCGTTGCCAAGCACTTCCTTATGCGCAGGCGCAGAAGGTAGAGATGCTTGTGATGTAAGTAAACATAGTATTACTTTTACTAAAGTAATTTATTTGTATTTTATTGTTGCTATTTTCATTTTAATAAGACTGCAGTGATTAATTCAATGATCTCAGTGGGGAATATTTCCCTCATTTGCACCATTTGAAATAAATATACACAGGGTGATTCGAAACGGCTCCGCCAAATTTTAACGGCCCTTTTCACTTACCGTCGCCGGAAGCGCGAGCCAATGTTATTCTATGGAGAAATTTTCTGTACAAGTAACTTATTAACTAATACATATTTTTAAATTCTGTTTTCACAGTCAGAAAATTCCCAACTGTTAAATTGACGGACCTTTTAAAAAAATGTACTTTTTCAATTTTTAATATTTTATTTTGAAATTGCAAAATGAAAAAAAATTCACATATTGAAAATTCGTATTTTGCAGCTTCAAAATAAAAATTAAAAAATAAAAAAAATAATTTTTTATAAAAGGTCCGTCCATTTAACAGCTGGGAATTTTCAGAATGTGAAAACAGAATTTAAAAATATGTATTAGTTAATAAGTTATTTGTAAAGAAAAATTTCCCATAGAATAATATTAGCTTCGGCTCCCGGCGGCGGTGAGTGAAGAGGGCCCTTGAGGGTAGGTCAGGCATACTAAAACAAGTCATTTCTACACTGGAATATATGGTCGCAAATGTCATATACTAGAGGGCGTCATTTGAAGTGTTGTTGAAGTTGTGACATGTATATGTGACAAGGCTGGAATATTTGAACGCATTCGCAAACCCATGATTCAATATTTCAAAACTTACATTATTGTAGATGGCAAACATTTTAAAACTTCCTGTAATATCTTTAAAAGAAACCTGATTTTGAACAGATTTGTTTCTTCTTGTATCGCTAGAGCCAGTGAGCCTAGCGTTCCTATATTTTTACAATCATTTTATTATACTCCCACCCCAATTTTCAAAAAGAAATTTTTCTTGTAGCTTTTGATACTATTTTGTCAGAAAAATATCAATGAAACTTTTCTTTTTGAAAATTGCGGTGAGAGTATAATAAAATGATCGTAAAAATATAAGAACGCTAGGACCCCTGCTAGAGCGCACACTTGACGTTTCCGCCTGCATATACTCAAGTAAAATTATTTGTCTCAGTATGCCTGACTTCACAGATTATTATACAAATAGGACACTCCCATATATTCTTCGGTAACCAAAATTTGATTGCAACGACCCTATTGTCAACGGCTGTAAGTTTCTCGAGCTCTCCAGCTTACGCAATCGCTCGTCTTATTACTTTCTATAGAGAAAGTATATCCAATACTTTCTTTTACGTCTTATTACTTTAATATAGAGAAAGTATTGGATTCGCGAAAATTTTCGACCTCCGTTTTTTGACGGATCTCCACGTTTTGGGATGTCCTGAACACGAATTGATCGTTTTTAAAAAATGTCTGTCTATCTGTCTGTCTGTGTGTCTGTCTGTGGTTTCGTTTTTTCACCGTATCTCACGAACCAATGAATGAAATTCAACCAAACTTGGTATATAGTTGGACCCTGGCGGGGCATTGTGCTGATTAGATTTGGGGATCAATAGCCAAGCAGGTGGCGCTGTGATCGCATTTTATGTAAATTTTTAACATGGCAGTATAGGGCAAATTTTCGTATTTTTCACCGTATCTCACGAACCAATGAATGAAATTCAACCAAACTTGGTATATAGTTGGAAACTGACGGGGCATGGTGCTGATTAGATTTGGGGATCAATCGTCCAGCAGGTGGCGCTGTGATTGCAAAATTTCGTATTTTTCACCGTATCTCACGAACCGATGAATGAAATTCAACCAAACTTGGTGTATAGTTGAACCCTGACATGGAAAGGGTCTGATTAGATTTTGGGATCAATCGCCCAGCAGATGGCGCTGTGATCGCATTTTATGTAAACTTTTAACATGGCAGTATAGGACAAAATTTCGCATAAATGTACATAATGAGCGTTATTTTAAACTTGTGATTGTAAAATTAATATGAATTATTGATAATAGTAGTAGTTAACTACGAAAAAAATTTTGTGCATGTGGGGGCACCGGGTCTCCCCCTGGGGGGGAAGTACCCCCCAGGGGGGGGGGGGTAAATTTTCAAGATGGGTATCTTTCGAAAGATCTCGTCAATACCTTTAAAACGAATGGTTGAACTATAAATCTGTGACAATTTGAAACAAAGTTATCGATTTTTTTATTTTTAACGAAAAAAAACTTAGAAAAAAAATCTTATTTATTTATTTATTTTTTTTTTTTTTTTTCTTTTAACGAAATTTAACCAAACTTGGTATTTAGTTGGTCCCCGACATAAAGTGGTGCTGATTACATTTGGGGATCAATAGCTCAACAGGTGGCGCTGTGATCGCATTTTTTCTAAATTTTTAACATGGCAGTATAGGACAAAATTTTGTATAAATGTACATAATGAGGGTTTTTTTTAACTTGTGGTTGTAAAAGTAATATGAGTTATTGATAATAGTAATAGTTAACTAGAAAAAACTTTCTGTACGAATGGTTGAACTATAAATCTGTGATAATTTAAAACAAAGTTATCGATTTTTTTTTTACTTTTAACAAAAAAAAAAAAAAAAAAAAAAAAAAAAAAAAAACCTTAGGAAAAAAAAATCGTTTTTTTTTTTTTTTTTTTTTTTTTAAATATTGTTACTGGTTGAATATGTATTACTTTTAACAAAAAAAAAAAAAAAAAAAAACCCTTAGAAAAAAATCGTTTTTTTTTTTTTTTTTTTTTTTTTTAATATTGTTACTGATTGAATATGTATATAGGAAAATATAGAAAAAGTCTTGTGATGGCCACAACATACTAGTTTTTATTGTATCTATGTTCATATCGTAATATTAGTGCAACGTTAAACCACCTTTGTATTGATATTTACGTTTGGCAACTTTGTTATTGTTTACGAACTTGATTGCCGAAAGCAATTTATTTTAAGAAGCAAGTACTAAATATTAAGCAAATAAATTTCGAAAATATACACAAATCTATAATATTTTTTCATTTTAAAGCATTTTGTATTGTTTAAACCAAGCAATGTTAAATATTTAAGATTTCACACTGCTATTTCAGAGTTACAGTTTGTTATTTTAATCTGTACTTGAATATGTTTGGCAAAATATATTTTAAAGCATAATAAAAATTAATTTTATTTCTTAGAAGAATAGCTGTGAATGTTTTTATTATGATTTTGTGAATTCAAAAATAATAAAAAGTGAAGAAAATGAAAACTTCACATACTAACCTGCTACTAACTAATCGCGATAGAGAAAATGTTCGATCAAAGATGCTAATCATGTAGATTTCAAACATGCAGTTTCCCTCTGTTAACACTAGTGGTGACACTATATTTCCGGTTCGCGTTTCAGCTTCACTGTCCTATCTGTATAGTCCTATCTGTGGCCGGGCCGCGATAGCCCAGTCGGTAGAGTACCGGCCTTGTAATTGGAAGATTGCGGGTTCGGTACTCGAGCCAGTCAAAGACCGTCGTGTACACTAATGGTGGCACGTAAAATCTGTGGTGGCCGCAATGTCCTCCATGTTCCCATAAAAAATTATACCTCTGGGTGTCACCGAAGCGGGAGAGCCATCCCTTCCGTGGAGGATCAAAATTGTGATGACATGTCTCCGGACCACCTCTAGGGGTGTGTCCCAGACCGTCGCCAATTGCCCATCTGCGGTGCACTAGTGCGACGTAAAACCCAACCATCCATCCATCCATCCTATCTGTGGCCTGACGTACCCTTAACATTTTGAAACCCTTTGGAATTACTCTTTTTATTTGTATATGCATAAAAAATTACCGTCTCATCTATATCTATAAAAACAAGTCAAAACAATTTATGTTGCTTTCTCACAACAGTAGCATTGGATATAGAGCACTTCAGTTGCGCATGTCTGGTAAATAAGTTACAATTCCAGTTGTGAAAATCATATTGCCTACCGTTTTATAACGCTATACCTAGAGTCATAGTTGCCAACTTCTATAATTTATTTCAGAGTATTATTGGCCCCGCTTTTCCCCCACATTTTTTGTAGAGTTATATTCTCTAATATGTAATTACGATTAAATAAAACGAAAACTGTTCTTCAAACAAAGTGGTTGAAAATAAGGCTGTACTAATTATGCTGGACTCTGCGTAGGGAATATCATATAGTATTAAATATTATCAAAAAATAACCCAGAAAAAAGTTAACTTTTATAAGTTATTGTTAAAAGTTAAGTTCTCTTCATAGTCACTATCCAAAATTTAAACATTTGTCTTATATTGGATCCTGATTTCAAAGATTCTAGTTTAAAACATTTAATTAAGATACTCTAGTTTTTCACTAATTAGTGAATTAAGAGGAAGGGAAAATAAAGAAAGGAGAAAGTAATAAAAAGAATTAATTAAGATGTAACTAAGAGAAGAAGTTATTTAGAAGTTATAGTAAGAAGTTTATGAAGCAATTAAGAGAAAATATTAAAAATATTTTTAGCGAATATTGGGTTAAAGGCTTTTTAAATTTTTTCTAAAACTTCATCCAAATTAAATTCAAGACTTTGTAACACTTTATTTAGGATGCTAATTGTGCTGAAAATACCATGCCAAGATTAAAAAAAATAAATAAATAAAATAAATAAATAAATGAAGTTAATGATAATATCAGAGTATTGCCCTGAAACCTTCTATCCATATGTTTTATTGAATCACGTGAAATTTCTTTCTGAACAATACATACTTCTTTTGTTTGCAATTTAAACAGTCTAAATGTTTCGATTTTTCTTTCTCATCTCGTATTGGGCAATAATTTCAAAATTTATTATGTAAAATATTTTATTAAGATTTTCCAGTATTTCATAGATAATGAAAAAATTTATACCTGGAAAATCAAATCTCATAGCAAATCTTTACAACATTATTAACAGGTTCAAACGACTGCATGTACTCTTTAATTACATTTCTTGCGACCATGGAAGCCTCTGCGCAAGTGCAGTTTCAACGAGTCCACAAGTAAAATAGGGGAGACAAGCTTTTCGTTGAGAGAAAATAAGCGATAAGGGAATACTGGATGCTTACTAAATTCAAACCTGTTGGTCAACTTGGAAACCCTCCAAGATTTTCGACTCGTCCTCACTGCTAGAAGTAGGAAACGTGGTTACACTATACCTTTCATATTAGCTGCATTGTTCTAACTATGACTGTGAAGATTTTGTCTCTCTAAATTTAGTTTATTCAAAAGGTTTAAATCTAAATTAAACAGTCTTTGTCCAGTTTTATCTACTATAGGAGAAAACCCCTAAAAATGTATCATAATTTCACTAGAGTTTAGAATTATATAAAGATTATTACACACACTACGCTTAATCACGCACATATATACATAGCTGCCAACTGTATCAATTTATTCCTGAATGTTATTAGTCCCACTCCTTTCTCCAACCGTAATCTTTTTAAAATAATTTTCTTTATATTTAATCGTAATAATATGGTGAAGAAAATTTTTTTACAAAGATTACGGTGTGACGAAAGGGCGGGACTAACAGTATTCTGGGATAAATTAACACTTTTACATGTTTTTGTGCTTCTGCATAGCTGCCAATATTTTAATTTATTCCAGAGTACTTTTAGTCCCGCATGTATTTCACACCACTTTATTTATAGAAAACTTTTTTCCAATATATAACTTCGATAAAATAAGAAAAACATTCTTTAAAAAAATAAGTGGTGCGAAATAAAGGCGGGGCTAAAAATAATCTGGAATAAATTAAAATATTGGCAGGTATGCTTCTGATAATAAGTTCCGCCTGTGGGCGTTATTCTTCCAAGTTACAATATTTCAGACCAAAATTTTGTATATTCAGATTCATATTACAAATAGATACACATTATAATTGTACTCTTTCTAATGAAAGTATTTAGATGCATAGTATATTGGTTGTACAAATACGAATATTGTGTATATTTTTAAGAAATAAGTGGCATACAAATTGCAAAAGAAACGCCCACTGGCGGAGTTACAGATTTTCAAATGACGTGAATCTACGTCAGCGGTCGCGAAAGTGTTAAAAAGTTGGTAGCTATGTATATATATATATACACACACAAGGGCCGTATTCTCCGCCCTTTTTTCAGGACACTGTTAGTGATAAAATAAATTTTCCTTTATTGCAACCACTAGCTTCATGCACAAATGTTTATAGTATTTGTATAGTAATGTGTCATGATTAAATAGCATAGAAATTATTATATAAAAATTGTGTTAACAATAAAGGCAGAAATTTCTAATCCCTGAGAGTATCCTGAAAAAAGAGAGGAGAGTACGACCCCTATATGCATATATATGTGTGTGTGTATGAGTATTTAACGAGGCTTATAACTGTAATGCTGATAACTCTTCACTTTGCAGCTGATGGTAAATAGATACATGTTTCAAAAATATAATGGTCTTTAATGTAGCCTTTTTTGTATAACCCATTGCCACCCATGTAGAAATGCCAAAAAGAAGTCCAAGAATCTCAAAAACAGTTCTAAAATTAATCAATAAATTCGTTTAGTCGATGAGGCTCTATGTATACCATGGCATTTACTTTAGAACAATTCCAGAGATTCTTCAGGCAGCAGATTTCTCCATACGAACTTCAATACAACAGTCATTGCTAAAGGTATATTATTACTTCTACATCGCTGGCAGTAGGCTATAAACAATGGTTTTGACTACATTAACGGACAATAAAGCTTTGAAACATGTATCTATTTGGTATTATTTTTAAACGAATAATTGGCACTATTAAATTTGCAACCCTTGTATTTATGTATAATGGGTGAATATCATGATTAAATACGCAGGCCTGCAACCAAGAAAGTATTTAGAAACCAATAGCTGATATAGATAGGATTTTGTCGCTGTTTTCAAGAAATATAGTCAAAAAGTTCTATGAAATGTAATTTTTTCGAAAAATTTAAAATTAAAAAATTCACAAACTGAAAATTTTGATTTTTGTAGCCACCAATTTCTTGTGTTATAAATTAAGGACAGGGATAAGCATACACTGTCGAAAACAAAAATATTGTATGGAAAAGTTTGGTTAATCATTGATTACAGTTAAGCCTTATTGTCTCCACTTCATATCAAGCTTGGTTTGATAATACAATTTATTACATCTCTGCTACAAAAAAAAAAAAAAAAAAATGTGTTTTAACTACCTAGGCAACAAGTTCCCAGTTGTTGGAAGCAAAAATAAAAAAAGGTGTTTTCATAAGTCCAGATGATGTTTTCCTAGGTGCAAATATTCGGAAATTTTTTGAAGACGAAGTGTGTGGAAGTAAAATGCTATTGAATAATAAAAAAAAAATTCGAGAGCTTTCAAGAAAATCGTCGCAAAATTCCTTGGAAACTTTGGGAATCCCAACTTTAAATCTATCGTGGAATAACTGCTAATGAAATTCATACTTAGATTTTTCGATGAGTTAAATAGTGCATTTTTTAAAGTCGTATTTGGACTATTTCCCCTAAAATTTTGATTCAGTTAGTGAAGAACAGGTTGAAAGATTTCACACAGATATCAATGAGGAGGAGCTTAGATTACAAGGTAGATGGAACGTCAATATGATGAGTAACTTTCGTCGGACCATAGCCTCCTAAAGTAGATGCCTGTCGCGTGACTCGGAAACATGGCAACAGTTGAAGCGGTAATCTGTACCAGCGCGCAATAGTCAGTACAGATTGCGCGACATTTTATTCAACAGCCACCAAAATTTTTTAAAAGTTATACATATACGATATACATAAAAGGCGAACAGAATCGAAGAAACGTCGATTATATATATATCATATATCACTTCTTAAAATTATTGGTGTCAGTTGAATAAAAAAGTCACGCAGTCTGTACCAGGTGGCGCTATCTACCACTTCAACTGTTGCCAAATTTCCGAGCAACGCGACGGGCATCTAAATTAGAAGGCTATGATCGGACAGTGTTATGAGATTGAGAGAATTTTTTATTCAATATCCACCTCTAAACTTTTCTTATAACGGCTGCTTAATGGTTTCTAAGATATAGTGCAAAGAGGTCTTTGAAATAATTAGCCAAACGTTACAATTAAAATTTAGTGGTATTTATTGAATAAAAGATTCCCTCAGTCTGGTAGCACTGTTGTCGGATGCTACACTGAAAAATCTCGCTTACTGCCGACAACAGACTAAATGCCAAAATAATTTTCAGGAAAAAAGGAATAGAAAACAAGCTATATGAATCCAGAATGTATTAAACAATGTTAATAACTGTTTAAACTGTTAATTGTTAAACCATTAACTGTTTTAATCAATGTCATTTCTAATTACTGTAATTTCTGGTAGATAACCCGCAGGAAAGATGCGTCACTTCTCCCCCAGAAATTTTATTTAATAGACAAATCTCTACTTTTTCGAAGGAGGAGCTCGTACAAATATAAATTTATTTATCAATTGAAATTTCTGGTGCAAAACTGCATTATATAACCTGCGGGGTATCTACCAGAAATTACGGTAATGTAAAATTGTTATATATTTAACATATCATCTCTAACATATCATCTCTCTTGTTTGACATATTAATTAATTTGTAAATACAGTCGGTAACACTAGTCTCCGAACACTAGTAAAAATTCCTATGTAAAAAGGGTACATTTCATACAGTTTTGTTAAATAAATCCTTGTCGAATCCTGTTGTCAGACTGACTAAGAACAGGATTCGATAAGGATTTATTTAAGAAAACTGTATTAAGTGTACTTTTTTTATATAGGAATTTTTGCTAGTGTTCGGAGACTTTTGTTACCGTCTGTACAATACTTAAAATTATTTTTAAAATACTTCCTTTACCCCAGAATATGTACAATAGGCTTTCTTTTCCATATATTCAAGCCCATTTTTTTGAAAAATCTTTACGAGATTGAGAAAAATGTGAATATCTATTTGAAATCAGCGCACCAAATAATACAAAAATTAATTATTACATTAAAAACACTTTTTCATGACTCAAATTTTGCAGGTATTTTATATTAATCTATATATGTCCATTCTTATAGCTTATAATTCAAATTTTATTTTTGTCTTGAAACATTTTTAAACGAATTTATCATACTTTTTTCAGGGTGATGGAGGTGGACCTCTGGTTTGCAGAAGAAAATCTAAATGGTACCAAGTTGGTATTATATCCTTTGGCATCGGTTGCGGACGAAGAAACGTCCCTGGTGTCTACACTCGAGTACAAGCATTTTCGACATGGATTCATGATACAGTTGTAAAATATGGATAACAAAGTGATAATGTTTGTATAAAATAGGCGGAGTTTCTAATTTTTGAGACCAAGTGCATTTACCCTAATTTCCTGCCGCGTATTATATGATTAAAAAACATGATTCATCTTCTAAGTTGGATTATATAGCGCCACATATGATTTGGGAATTTTATTTCAACGTACTTTGAAAATGTCAATAATAAGTTTTTTTTTAAACTTTGTTTTACTTTTTTTTTTTTTTTGAAATAATCATAGTAATTATAACAAGAACTTTCTATTATATAGACACAATCAAAAATGAAAAAAAAAAATCACCAAATCGTTTTTAGATCTCCATATATTAGTTTTTTGTAGACCCACAAAAGAAATGGATTGAGCCACCAAGCTCCTGCGGATCACATGAGTTTTTTTTTTTTTTTTTTTTTGAGAGAGACAGATAATTTTTATTTGCATATTATACGATATTTTTCTTTAAAAATAGCATGAAAACCCTATGAGTGGGTTATACGCAGCGGCGGATTATAGGCAGGAGATTAGGGTAATTTTTAAGCAGAAAAATACTGGTTTTTATTCAACAAGCATTATACATTGTCGCCAGATTCAAGATTACTTCTATAAAAGAAATTTGTTTTAAGTTATAAATAAATATGAAAAAAAAAAGTTACTAGAAAGACATTAGTTGAAACACCCGTAAAAATAGTTTTACTTGAAAAAAATCTGTTCTTAACTAAAAAACGTATTTAATGATATTAATAAATTTGAAAATTTATCTGAAATCTGAAAGCTAAGCATACCATATTCTATACCAAACATTATTTTAACATATTAACAATAAATGTCAATTTCATTATGAATTTAGCAGTAGAAAGTTATTTAAATGGGATTTATAAAAATGTCTCCCCTAAAACGCAGTGCATTGGCATTATTTGGGTGTCCCATGTCCCTATACCAGTGTTACCAGATTGGAGATTTTTTTTAAATTCAATTTCCACCCCTAAATATCAATTGTGACGGTTGCCTAATCACTTCGAAGATTAATCATCTGTTTTATATATCAAATATCCTTTCTCAAACTTATTGGTGACTGCTAAGTAAAAAAGTCCACAATCTGGCAACACTGCCCTATACACAAACCATATGTACACGTAACATGTATCATTTTTTTTTTTTAATTCTGAAATTATTTACAGAAGCACAAGGCAGGAAGCGGGCAAACAGATAGACAGACGAACAGTCAAACATACAGATGCACTAATTCGAATAATATTCGCACTTGAAATACTTTCGGGAATAATTTTTGGAATACTTTCGGTTGTCCCTGTACACAAATGAGTGGTGGTTTTTACTTCATTTTCAATAGAGAACATCCGATAGTGAATTCCAATAACATTTCCATTTCATTAAGATTTGGGTAGAGTAAATGTATTAAAATATGGTTTAAAGAAATCCTTCTCATAGAAAATAATGTTTTGGTATAACTTCGCGTGTCCTTGTACACAAACCAGTAGTAGTATTTACTCCATTTTCAATAGGAAATATTTGATAGTAAATTTGAATAATATATATCAGTTTAAAGAAATTCCACGAATATTTACGAGAATTAGATCGCGGACAGACAAACAGACGGATAGTCAAACATGCAGATATATTAATTCAAATCATAGTCACAATTAAAAATTGTTAGAAAGTCTTAAAAAAGCTTAATGTAAATGAAATTGCAATTGCAGCAAATTTCCGGTACTAGCCCTTAATGTAACCGAATATTTTTGTGTGGCTCTGTAAATCTTAACTCTTATCATATTATATTCTATAAAAAGCATTCTTTTGTGCACATCAATACCGCATTTCAATTTTATTAAAATCTATACAATGTAAGGTCAGAGACGCCAACATACTAATTGATACACTCCTTCTCATATTTATAAGGACACTTTATAGTTTTAAATAACTAACGTAAAAATAATTGTAAACAAGATTATACTAAGTGTAGTTAATATATCTAGTATTCTAAAAACCAAAACTGTTATAATTTTTTAATATAAAACAAAATTGATAAAAAATAATGCAAAATGTGTTTTTCTCCACGTTTTTAGATGTTCATAATTATAGGGACAATCCATATTTTTCGTTTTATTTAACTTACTAGCGGATAAATTACAGTTGACATGTGAATTTGCTAACTACTGGGCTAGATTAATTCATATATAAGCCTTCGATTTTTCTTGAACGGACATTACTGATAATTCCTCGAAAAAAAGAACGTTCAAGTAGTGAAGTATGATAAATGTGTTTTTTAGGTGGAAGGATAATTTCAATCTGCCGAATTTCTAATGAAATTGGAAGGTCTAAAATTGCTGAAGGAAATTTGATCAAACGTTGAACTACTGGTTCGATAGGAAAGAGATCTGATGCAAAATCAGAGTTGCTTTACAGAGATGGAAGACTCATAATTCCTCTTACTGATCTACTCAAAATGATTGCTGCCGAATTTGTTCGTAATTTTTAACGAAAGGTTAGGGTCTACATTTATGCATGTTTAAAATAATTAATAATATGCTAAAATGAATAAAAAACCTGTAATAATCAATCAGCATTTAATGGGGGAAAGAACGTCTGTGTTAAAGTTGAATAAAGACAATATTAAACGGTAAAAATGTTGCATTTTCGAATGAAAAACATTTTATTCTTGATTAACCAAATGGTTTTAACAGTTACTGGCACGATCTGAAGATAGCGAAAGACAGAGCAGATTTTTTAAAGGCAGATATGAATCGGACATTTTAAAGGTGGATCTATGGTGCTCTGGGGAGCTGCTTCTACTGAAGGCAGAATGAATTTAGTAATTTTTTCTATTATTATGAACATCAAGAGAATATTCGCAAATTTTAAACGTGGAATTATCAGATTTTTGTTAGATTTTGGGGGATGATAATATTTTTTTCAACAAGACTCACATTTTTGCTCTACTTTTAGAGCAATAGGAAATAGTTTGAAGAAAGAAACTTCTGTATTATTGCCTTTCCCATGGCCTAAAAGTTGAAAAAACCTTAACTTATGATATTAGAAAAGTGCATGCAAGTGGAAAACAATTTTAAATAGTTTAAATGTATTAAGAATATCATATATGCTATAGGATATGGTATTGAAACTGAATATAAAAAAAAAAAATGTATGTATATATACCAGAGAGAATGTCTGACTGTTTAACCATAAAAAGAGACCCCATAAAATATTAATTTGAAGAATAACTAAAAAAAATTACTAAAATTTGAGCTGTCCTTATAATTGTGAACAACTGAAAAATCATCTTTTTACCATATTTAAAGTTTTTTAAGATAGAAAAACGATAAAACTTTTTAAATATAATCTATTAATGAAATTCAAATTAATTAAAAATATATTTGTTTAAATAATAGTGTTCAGTGTTTAGTTAATATAGAAAAACGGGTGTCCTTATAATTATGAGAAGGAGTGTATTCCGTAGTGTTGTTAGCCCCGCCTTTTTTTTTCACATCAGTATCATTTTAGAGTATTTTTCTTCTTATTTAATTGTAATTGAATTTGGAGACTATTACTCTAAAAATTTACTGGTGTGTAAAAAAAGGCGTGACTAACAACACTACGGAATATTAATTAGGATGTTGGAGTCTCTGTGTAAGGTTATTAAAATAAGAAATACCTCTCTTAGAACGCAGTGCTTTGGAATACTTTCAGGTGTCCCTGTGTACAAATCAGCGCTTGTGTTTACTTCATTTTCATTAGTGAACATCCGATGAGAAACTTGAATAACATATTTCAATTTCATTAATATTTGTGTAAAATAAAGGTATTAAAATATGGTTAGTAGAAATACCTCTCATGGAAAGCAAAGCTATGGAATACTTTCTGTGAACTTCGAGTGTCCCGTTTTCACTTGATACCCGGGCAAAAATAGCGTTATAGACATACATATTCAACGACATACACACATACACGCACATAAAAAAAACTTCTGAAGTCATTTTTAGTTTTCACTATACTCTAAACGTGAAAGTGAAGCTATCGCAAAATTTTCTGATTCAGAGAAATTTACAGACAAAAGTCTAATTTTTATTAATATAGATATTATTAATATTATTATTATTTTACAAGGCAATAAATGCTCTGCTACAGTTATAATACTTTCTAAATATGTATTCGTTTCGAATTTTCCTGAAAATACAAGAAATTGGTAAAACTGATTGAAATTCTTTGGAAAGTTTATTCAAACAAAAATTAACACTTTCGTGCAGTGTTGACAAATTAGAATCTTTTTTTTTATTCAATTGCCACCACTAAATTTTAATTGTAACGGTTGCCTAATGACTTCAAAGATTAATCGTCTATTATATATACGAAATATCACTTCTGAAAATTATTGATGGTAGTTGAATTAAAAAAGACCCAATCTGGCAACACTGCTTTCGCAGATCTGCCAACCTAATCCGGCAAATTGTTTGTACCGCCCCTTTTCCTACACCACTCAATTTTTAGAGTATTTGTTTTCTTAATTCATTGAAAATATATTTGAAGAGAATTACTCTAAAAATTTAGTGGTGTACAAAAAGGGGCGGTACTAACAATTTTCCGGATTAGGTTGGCATCTCTGCTTTCGCGACCCTTGACGTAGATTCACGTCATTTGGAAATCTGTAACTCCTTCAGTGGGCGTTTCTTTTGCAATTTGTATATTGCGATATTTCTTAAGAATATTTGTTATATTCATATTTACATGATCAAAATACAATGGATACAAAGACTTTCGCTATAAAGAATATAATAATTATGTGTAGTCATATGTAGTATAAATATGGACACAGAAAACCTTGTTCTCATATAATGTAACTTGAGAGAATAACGCCCACAGGCAGAACATGCTATCAAAAAAGACAAAAACATGCGGTTGCGAAAGTGTTAATTTAACCCTTTGCCGCTCAGTGTTCCACTACATTGAACACCTAATTTTAATTCTCAAGTGCAAAAACTCATCCCGGAAATTTTTTAGCAAAAATTTACATTTATAACATAGCAGAAAAGGCCCTTTTTTTAACGTGAAAATTTTAAATTTCTCGTATTTTAATTATGTTCGTGGCAGTGTAATTTAAATGATCAGAATTATCTTGCCCCGTAAAGGGTTAAAATACTCCGGAATAGATTGAAATGTTGGGATCTATGCAACTTTTACGAGTTGTTGTTGTCGATAATGTTTACTTATAAAGTGATTTATTTATTAAATTAAATATTATTTGAATTTAATAAGGTTTATTTACAGATGTTTCAAACCGAAAATTTCTCGAAAAGTAACAATGCTATTTTTTTTTTTTTTTTTTTAATATTTATGATCAGCTATGTGTCTAAAAGCCATTTTTAAAATTAGTTCAGTAATTTTTAAAATAAATTAAGTAGTGAACCTTAAAGGGTTAAACAACTCATTTAATGATGTGAAATATTTGACTAGTTTGTTGAAAAAAAAAAAAAAAGTGGTAGTGTACTCTATTTTTTGCCATTTTGCTCGTTTTTCGTTTTGGTAATTTATCATATCATTAGCCTATCACCAGAATTCATATTTTAAATACTAACTTTTTCATAGTTTCCTTCATTTTTTTAACTATCATTTCTATAGGGAAAATTTTGCTTTATTTAAAGACTAAAATTCCGAAGTTTTATACGACGAAGATAATTATTCTAAAATTTTAGTATCAAAAGATGGGAATCTTATGGCAAAAAATAGTGAATATTTTAATTGCTTTAATATAATATGTTATATGCCATTAATTAACTAATGTACTGCTCCATATGTGGTTTGTTTTATGTTATATAACTGTTATAGTAAAATATGAACACGAATATCATATGTTTCTTCATTCTCAGTTTATATTACAGCCTGCTTTTTATGGTGTATAGATTACATTTGTTTTTCCTTGTCTTTTAATGGTACATTTGTACAGCTTTTTGTATAAAAATTGAATAAATTACTGTATATTTATGAAGTTTTTTTTATCTTGGACAACTATATAAAAAGAATCACATTATAAAATAAACAAACAAACAAATGCATTTCAGTTAACTTTTTACACACTTTCATTTTACTTATTGATAACACATATACATCAGATTTGTATGCTTGACTTGGGGTCCGCTTGTAAATCTTCTTCAGGTAAAGACAGATAACACATGGCAGGATTACAATACGAAAAATTGGGAAAACAACCAGGGCCATCGCGGGAATCGAACCCGCTCTCCTACGCTCGAAGGCGATTAGCAGTGTGATGACATAACCACTCGGCCTCTTGGTATTTTGTTCATGCGCGATATGTTGCTTGTGCATGTAGGTCAAATATATGCATTAAATTTTCACCCCCTTCCTATTATCTAACGGAGCTGAAATTTCGCATACATGTATAGCTCCGATGACAATACAGACGTTAACAAAAATGCCCGAACACTAGAAAAAATTCCTATGTAAAAAAAGTACAATTCATAGGGTTTTGTTAAATAAATCCTTATCGAATTATGTTCTTACACTGACTCAGAACAGGATTCGACAAGGATTTATTTTACAAAATCGTATGAAGTGTACTTTTTTTACATAGGAATTTTTGCTAGTGTTCGGACTCTTTTGTTACCGACTGTACATGTTCAAATAGTAACAAACTTAGCGGTGGGGGTCTGCAGCATTCAACCACAGTTTAAAATTTCTTTTAGAATTTTAATCCATTTCTTGTCCTCCGATCAGTGTTGCCAGATCTGGCGGATTTTTTATTCAATAATCAGCAATAATTTTTAATTGTTACAATTGCCTAATCACTTTGAAGATTGATATTGTATTATGTACAATCAAATATGACATCTAAAAATTATTGGTGATTATTGAATAAAAAATCTGCCAGATTTGGCAACACTGCCTCCGGATGAAATGTTGATTACATGTATAATTCCAACAGCAATACATGCTCTAGCAGTAGCGGACTTACGAGGGGAGGGGACGCTGCTTTCTGTATCGCGTACCACTATTACTATACTCTCCAGACTATGTTTGTTGATTATATAATCAGGCCCCGAAATTTCAACTCAGATTACACTCGCCGAAAAAAAAGTTTTACTCGCCACAAAATAGAGTTGTCTTTTTTTTTTTTTTTCTTCTTTCTTTTTTGCGCATTTTGGGTTCTTTTTTCTTTTTTTCCCTAACTATTTGAAATGCTTTTACAAATATACTTAAAATTATATATATTAGAAGTGTGTCGTTTATCATCCTCTCTCATAATCATCTATTATCAAAAATCATTATAAACATAGGCAGTATCTTTAAAAGGACTCGGACTTATTTTCATGCACCAATATCGCATAGGCAAACTTTCACATTTCTCTTCTGCCGGATAGTGGGCGACGGGCAAAGAGGTTCTCTGCTCGTCTATTCTCCCTCTGCTTGGAGAAATCATAGTGGGAGAAACGAAACTGCCGAAGAGATTAAAAATTTTAAGCATGCACTAAGCATTTTTCCTTTCCAGCTAAATATTAGGTTATAAGATGGCAAGATTTTACCATATTTAAATCTATAAAAAGAAAGTTTTTTGTCACTATATCGTGTAAGAATTTTATGTATAACTAGACCAAATTTTTACTCGCCACAGTAAAAATTCCACTCGCCAATGGTGAGCTGGCGAGCGGAAATTTCGCGCCCTGATATAATACATAAAAAACAAATTAAGAAAAATGGTGACAAACAAAATAATTACAGCATGTAACTATTTCAAGGTTTAATTATTTAGTACAATATATAATTCAAATTCCTGAAGTCAGAATACCTCCTTCACAGGTTTAATATTATGATGCTGGTATGTCTTTGGACCAGACCTATGGAAGAATCACTGACCATCACCAGTTGCTTACTACGCAACTCAAATGTGAGCTTTCTTAGCCTAAACTTGAAACCAAGAAATACAAAAGGCAAAATTCCAGATAAAGTTTATATGCAAGAAGATTAAAAATGTTGATTATTGTATTCCTCAAATATCACCGAGAATAATTGCATCATCATTCGAGAAATTTGTCAGATAAACAGTATCTGACTTAAATTCCTTGAGAATTGCTTTTATGGAAAAATTAATATTTAACTGATTTTTTTTTTTTTTTTTTTTTTTTTTTTTTTTTTTATCACCACGATTTCTCCTCAAATATTTTACTATTCTCTAAACAGTTATTCATTGCACAGCACTAGTGCGACGTAAAAACCCGACCAACCAACTAAATAGTTATTACTATGAATCGCTGTCCCCATACAATTCTTCTGAAAGTTCTGAAAATACCTCAAATCTTTTATCACTGAGAGCAGCTAAGCACTCAGACGGCATTTATAATGTCACATCACGTGATAAAGTGAGCTTCCCTGGCAGGTGATAGTGGACCGTTTCTATATTTATATTCATCGTGCTGTACAAATACATACCAACCAACATTCTAATTAACAAGGATGAAAGAATTTCGCTTTTTCTGTATTCATTACAAGAATTTCTTTACAAGAATTTTTATCATATTTTTTACAGGTATTTTTCTGATTTTATAGGTTAGAAATTTATATAAAAAAATCTGGAGTGACTCCACTCGACTTTCCGAACATTGAGTAATTAACAGTTTTGTAGATAAAGTAAAGAAAGAGGAGATGTTAAACAAACAAAATAGAGAAAACCAGTATTTTTCTCCATATGTTACACGGTTTTATTTAACGCTACTGAACTTTGAGCCCATAGATCATAATGATAAAGAATTTTTCGTTGTGTCCCTGTAAAAACCTATAAATGCTAGATTCAACCTATAAATGCTAGTTAGTGCAACAGTGATTTATAATACTCATATAAATTTTCAGATCAATTCAGTAAGGCGTTTAGATGCTATCGTACTTTTAAAAATTTAGTCCCATAGGCCATAATGATAAAGAATTTTTCTTTGTGTCCCTGTAAAAAAACTGTAAGTGCTAGATTCACCAAAGTCTATACAGTTAGTTCAACTGTGATCTATAACATGTGTACAAATTTTTTGCTCAGATTAATAAGGCGTTTAGGCGCTATCACACTTTTAAAAATTTGGCCCCATAGGCATAATGATAAAGAATTTTTCTTTGTGTCCCTGTAAAAAAACTATAAGTGCTAGATTCTCCAAAATCTATACAGATTGAGTATTTGTGACCTATAATATGTGTATAAATTTTTTGCTCAATTGAATAAGGCGTTTAGATGCTATCGCACTTTTAAGATTTTGCTCCCATAGGCCATAATGGTAAAGAATTTTTCTTTGTATCCCTGTAAAAAAACTATAAGTGCTAGATTCACCAAAATCTATAGGGTTCGTACTATGGTGACTTACAATATGCGTACCAACTTTCAGGTTAATTGAACAAAGCGTTTGGACGCTAGCGTGTTCACTCACAGACATACACACATACATACACACATACACACATACACACACACATACATATATCATCGCAAAAATAGTGAAAACGGACTCAGGGGACCTCAAAACGTATAGAAACATCAAAATCTCGAATTCGGATTTTTGACTTGATTACAATACTTTCCTCACTATAGTGTTCGGAAAGTAAAAATGCGGATGGCAAGGAAAAAAAAAAAAAAAAAAAAAAAACGGAACCCTTTCGTCCCTGTATTAATATTCGGTAAAACTTTTCGTACGTGCTTCTCCCCCCCACCCAAACCAGTCTTTTTTTTTTCCAGAGATTTTTCTTATTTAATCGTAATTACGTATGATTGAAATGGCAGTAAAAATAAATTGGCGTAGAAAAGGAGCGGATACTAACAATTTTATGGAATATTAAAATGCTGGCCGGTATGCAAATAGTTGCGTAGTTTCTTTCGTCCTAAATTCGCTCCTTTCTGAAAAAAAAAAAAAAAAATACTGTATAAATTTTTATTTTTATTTATTTATTTATTTTAATTAAAAGCTTTAAAGTTGTGTTACCAATGATTATCTTAAATACCATAAAATATTTATATTACACAGCCACATTGATATTAATCAACTCCATCTACGAATCGAATTGGCTTTACATTTTTACTGCAAATACAGTCCGAGTCAGCTTGACTGTAAATTTCTTGGTTTCGTGTATTGTACAAACTGATAAACTGTATAATTTCTGTAAATAAAATCCCTTGATTAAAATTCCATGCATACAAATGTGTCGTAGCAAATGAATTGTAAGTTCACACCATTACTGAATACAGATTTATCATTATTATTACATATCATTAAATACAAGTTTGTTTAATCATCTCAACCACTCATTCAAGATTTCTTTTAGTTTGACCTATATAAGATAATTTGTAATTATTACAAAGAACATTATAGATACTCCACTTATGAAGCTCCGGAACAGGGGATTTAGTTGAATGGAATGAAATTTATTAATATGTTTAAAAATAACATGAAAATTAAAAAGTTTTAAAACTTTGGCTAATTTAAGACATAAGAGAGGATAAAAAGGAAGGACAACTAAGTTATCAGGTTTGATTTCAGCTTCATTAGAAAGAGTAGAAATACAAGTCGGTCTAGTAAACTTTTTAAGAGTCTTATCAATAATAGCCTTATCGATATACTATAACAGTTCATAGATATAGTAATTTATATAGATCTATCATCCCCCTGTTAACGAGCAAAGGTTTTTGATGCCGAAAAAGTTTTCTGGCATCAGCCATTAGAGAGTTAAAACTCGAAAATAATAATAGATTAGAATGTTAATGAATGTTGAAAATGCCGAAATATTGTGTCACTTTTAAGAGTTTTAATAAATATATGAAAAGAAATGGGATAAGTTTTCATAAATAAGTTATATTCAAGTAAATTATGAAAATATAAATTTTATAATTAGTGACTTTGTTATTATTATGAAACAATTATTGTCTTCATATTTAGTGGATTGCTTTTTTAAATTTTAATATTTTTTAATATTTTATATTAGTAAGTAATATGGGATACTCAAAATTCTTTTAAATGTAGTTAGCAGTTGCGGAAGTTTTAGTATATAACTAGATGTTGTGATTACCACAATGCTTTCTTCTACATATAATCCTATACAAATTTACGCAATACAAATTATTTATTCAATTATAATTTATTAAAATTATTTTTCATGATGAATGCAGACGATTTTTATCTCAAAGAAGTATAATAATAAATACCGATAGAAAGAAAGTCAGTTTTTGTGCAGACATGAGTATACTAGAGTACAGTAAAAAAAAAAAAAAAGAGAGAGAAAGGAAAAAGAAAAGAAAGAAAAATGGCTATCTGGGGTTTTTCATTCTCTTTTAGTACATAAATTTTATTTGCTAAATTATCTTTGTCTATTCCCGTGTATATTCACTCGGGAAAATATATGCATAAGAGAGTAAAATGGCCGTCTTTTTCAAAATGAAAAGGCATCACTTTGCCCCCTTCATTGATCAATCTATGTCTTATTACTATATCTATGTAACAGTTACCGTATATTAATCATACTGGTGGAAGAATTCCAGAAGGAATAGTATCGGTAGGCACGTTCTACAGTGATTTGCAAAAGTTTAAGACCAGCAGCTGATTTTCCGTATTTTAACACATTGCATCATTTGCGCAGATTATTGCGTCATCTCATGTGCTGATTGCACCAGACGCATTCTAATGCTATACATAAAGGTGCCTGACACGTTCATTGCCAGTTGTTTATTGGATTTTGTCGTAGACAGTGTTATTGTGTAATTATTCTAATGGCTAAAAAAAACCTTCACTTACAGTTACTAAAAGGTCAGAAATATTGACCCTGCATAAAATTGGATTTTTTGAAAGTCAAATAAGTTCAAGGGTGAATGTGAGCAAGACAGCTGTGCTATTAGTAAATTTAAAATTTCGGGAAAAATTGTGGACTTTAAGAGTCATTTATTTTTTCATACTTGGAGTAAGTAGATGTTTTCTTGCAGGTTTATGGGATGATAAACCAAAATCCTTGGCCAAACATCTAGGCTCTTAGATCTCGTACGACCATCCTTCTTATCATATGATCATAACGTGCACTCGTTTTTCTAGGGCAACCGCTTCTCTTAAGGTCTACAAATTTTACCGAAAATTTAAATTCATTAATAGCTTGATGACAGCTGCCTTGCTCACATTTACCTTAGAACTTATTTGACGTGCAGAAAATCCAACTTTATGCAGGGTCAATATTTCTGACCTTTCTGAAACAGTAAGTGAAAGTTTTTTACTTATTACAATAATTACACAATAGCACTGTCTATGACAAAATCCAGTAAACAACTGGCGCTAAACCTGCCGGACACCTTTATTTATAGCATTAGAATGCGTCTGATGCAATCAGCCCATGAGATGACCAAATAATCTGCACAAATGATGCAATGTGTTAAAATACTAAAAATCGGCTACTGGTCTTGAACTTTTGCAAATGACTGCACTGATAAAAATCTATACATGATAGAGAAACAGTGATTTCAGTTTCAGTTTCAGCTTAGCAATAACAAAAATAAATATCAGCCTAAATTATCAAATAAAATTTTTAAATGTAGACCTGTGTAATTAAATGTCATTTACATACCAGTAACGGCGATATATCAATTTATCTGTCAACGGTTTTGGTTTATTGAAAATAGTTGCCAGTTGAAACATATTTATTTATATGTTTCAATTATTCATTTTTTTTTTAATTCATTTAAATGATACTGATGAGTAAAGCAAGCACAATCTGTTCGTACGTATAGTTGAGTATTGAAATCCCCCCCCCCCCCTCTAGACAGAGGATAATATTTTTCTTAATATAAGTCTTTAGAAAGAAGAGATTGTATAAAAATTGAATTTTGTATTTCAATATGTAATAGCTCTTTGTTATATAAATAAATAAATAAATGCTATAATTAAAATGTAAAAATGTGCTGTATATAAAGTTAAAAAAATTCTATAAGTACATAGTTGCCAATATTTTAATTTATTCCGGAGTACTTTTAGCCCCGCCTCTATTTCGCACCACTTTAATTATAGAAATTTTTTTTAGAATATATAACTTCGATAAAATAAGACAAAATTACTTTAAAAAAAAAAAAAAGTGGTACGAAATAAAGGCGGGGCTAAAAATATTCCGGAATAAATTAAAATATTGGCAGCTATATAAGTGTAAATTAAAAACACATGCTAAAAATGGTACCCTTAACTTTAACAAAGTGTGTAATTGCAAGTACGATTCTTTGATTCTTGGTTTAAAAGATAATTGCTACATCTTCTCGCACCCTAGTATGTAATAACGTAAAACGGCATTTTCTGTATGTAACTATATCATGTTTTAAATTTCAGAAAACCTTTTCTAATCTTGTAAACCTAGCATCATAACATAAATAGATCTCATCTTAACAAATCCCTCACTATGAGATGTCCTTGCTATGAACAAGGTTATGATTTCCTCAAGTCAGTCATGCATTGTTAAACGATCTATTGTTTCTGGGACTGTTCACCAACCTTGACCGCACGAGAGAGAAAAACTTTTCCCAATCCACCCCCTTAAAAATACGAAAGAAGAAGTGCCTTTTGTTTTCTAAATAAATATATGAACTGATATTGGAGCATTTCTTTTAGACATTTGAGTTAATAAGGTAAGCTATTGGGTAATATTCGAAAAAAGGAAAAACCGATAGGTATATTAAACGTAAATTAACCTCAATAGGCATAGTTTTATTATCAGGCATTTCATAATATTCTAAAATATTGCTTGATATTTGGTTTTATTTAGATTTCTTACTTCTATGTTTTATGAGTTGAATTTTCTAAAGGAAAACAACAGAGATTGTAGAGGTTTATTTCTATCAGTCAACGTTGTCAAATTTTTTTCACTACTGAGAGGGAAAAAATATTTCAGTAAAAATGCGACGTTCAATATTTCAGTGAATATCAAAGATTTTTATTTAGCAATCGATTTGATAGGTTGTCATTAATGGTTAAAATAGTTTTCAGTAATAAAATGTTGTTTCCCGAAAAAAAAATATATATATATATATATATATATTCAAAGTAAAACAACGTTAACCATTTCCAAGGTAAAGAGAAATTCAAAGATTAGTTTTTATTTATGAATTTCAGGTTCATAGAAATTGATCTGACTGGTCGTTATTTCTGAAAAAATAAAATAAATAAAATAAAATAAATGAATGATTAATAATAATTATTTTTCATGCGTAATTTACGTTTAAAGAGGAAAAAAAAAAAAAAAAAGTTTGGACCATCTGGGTTAAAAACTTGGAGAATCTTTTAAAAAACCGTAGATCATAACATGAAAGCTGCAAACATTCGGACTAAATTAGAATATAGCAAATGTAGCCTTTTTTTTTTTTTTTTTTTTGATATCTATATGTTTTTTAATTATTTTTTGTGTAATTGATGTTTTGGTTCAGAAACGCATCACACAGAAAATGGTTCAATTTCTTCTGAAAAAAAAAAATAAAATAAAATAAAATAAATAAATAAAAAATAAAAGAAATCTACTATTATTCCTAAATTATAAGACGCTTTCCCTTATTTGTAGGAAAAGTGTCTAATAATCAACTGCATGAATGATGCAATAGCTATTTCATACTGTGCGCAAAACTACTAAGAGCCAGATTCTGATCTCTCTCTCTCTCAAATGCATAGGCATTCGCCGGGTCACTGAAGCGGGGGATTCGTTCCCGTCGTGGAGTATCAAAATCATGATGGCATATCTCCAGACTACCTTAGGGATGTGGTCCAGGCCGTCGCCAGTTGCCCACAGCATGATGTTATTTGTACATAGATGGTTATTAGTAGATAAATTTAATTAAAAAAAAAAAAAAAAAAAGAAAAGAAAGAAAAAAGAAATATTCATGAAAAAAGTAATAATATGCATATTTCAAATACAAGAACAAGTAGTTTTAAAATAGTTTTAAAATAGAAGTATTATTACATTTTGGAAAATATACTTTATAATATTATATTTACTTTAATTGTCTTAAATAAAATAAAATTAAAAAAATCATGCGGTTCGCATAGATTATAAAATAATTTCTAACTATTCTCACCTGCCACATGAAGTTAAACGTGTTAGAATAAAAATACATGTCGATCAATTTCCAATTGCATTACAAGATATATACATACTAGAAAAGGCGGTAAAAATTTCAAAACCAAACTCGAAATGTACAAAACTCGGCCTGATGTTGTTCGCGTGCCATTAGATCAGAGTTTGTTAACGAAACCATTTTTAGAAGCTACACTTCTTCCAGCAATAGAGGGAGCCTTAGAGAAGACAAGAAAAAGAAAGAAGGAAGAAAAGAAGAAAGCTTTAGAGAAAGAAGAAAAAGAGGAAGAAGAGAAAGACAAAAAAAAATAACAGGAAGAGAAGGAAGAAAAAGAGAAGAGAAGAAGAAGAGAAAGAAGAAAAAGAAAAAAGAAAAAGAAAAAAGAGAAGAAAGATAAAAAGAAAGAAAATAAAGAAGAAGAAAGAAAAAGGATAAGAAGAAGAACGGAGCAGAAAGAGAAAAGAAGAAAGAAGAAGGACAAAAAAGAGAAAGAAGAAGAAGAGAAAGAAGAAAAAGAAAAAAGAAAAAGAAAAAAGAAGAAAGAAAAAAAGAAAGAAAAAAAGAAAGAAAAAGGATAAGAAGAAGAACGGAGCAGAAAGAGAAAAGAAGAAAACGAAAGAAAAAGAAGAAGAAGAAGAAGAAAGAGAAGAAGAGCAAAGAAGAAGAAGAAAGAAGAAGAAGAAAGAGAAAGAAAGAAAATGAAGAAGAAAGAAGAAGAGGAAGAAAGAGAAGAAGAAGAGAAGGAAGCTTCAGAGGAATACTCGGTGCATCCACACTCAGACAAACAGAGTCCAAGGATATCTCTTAGCCATTTATATATAAAGATATTTTTGCCTGGTATTGTCAAACCAATTATTAATACTAATCATGCCTAATTCTGTATAACAAGTATGATTCTGTGCGTTGGAATAATATTATGCTAATTTTGTAATATTTAATGCATTACAAATATATTAAAGTAGGCTTTAAAAATATGCCTCTCATATTTAGTCTACCTGAAAGTTCTGTCCTTTTGAATTAATTAAATTACACCGAAAATTACTGTTAAATAATATTTATATGATACTTTAACCAATTATCATTTTAAAAGTCACCCAAGAATATCGTAAATATTATCCAGAATAAATTTCCAATGTCAGTAATTTAATTCAAAAGGACAGAGCGTTCCCGTAAACCTAATAGAATGTAACTAATCCGATTTTTTCTTTTCTTTTTGTGAGTACATATTTACAAATTAGTAGTTCTGTTTATAAAATATCCAACGAAAAATGCTGTAGTAAACCTGAACGATATGCATTAGTACATCAGTTTCTAAAAATATGTATCGAATTAAGAATGCAAACATGCAAGAAAGTAGACAGATTAAAACTAATATCATTGGGAAATGTCAAAAAGTGCATTTCTTGCTAATGAATGAAATAAAACTGAGGTTAAATGCACAATGGAACAATTTAAAACTCGCAGTTTTAATTTATTGAATTAAACACTTTTTTCAAACAAAAACTTTATTTATATACAGTCAAAAACAAGCTTTTTACACCATACTTGAAATGTCCTTCATTTTTTTCGCTTACAAGTGTCAATTTTATGTTTAAGTTTTAGATCTTTCTCCATAGATGGCGACACCAAAACTTTACGTCTGCTTCCTATTGCAATTGCAGCAGCTGCAGTAGTTATCAAACAAAAAAGTATAGCAGCAGATGAAACAGATATTAATATTATTTTACAATCAGCTAACATGGATCTAGGCTGGATATGAACCTCTGAATTTTCAGAAACAATAGGTGCTGTAAAAATAAAAATAATATATGAATATTTTAGATACAATTTTTAACTATGACATTACAATAAATAAACATTTTAACATCAATAATTCAAAAATTTATTTTCGAATAACATAGTATTTTTTGATTTAACCCTTTGCCAGTCCCATTTTATTTCACTCCCCTGGTCAGTGTTAAGGGATTTTTTTTTTTAAGCCAGCATCCACCACTAAATTTTAACTGTAACGGTAGCCTAACCACTTCAAAAGTTATTCATCCATTACATATATCAAATAGGACTCCTCAAAATTATTGGTGGTAGTTGAATAAAAGAGTCCCCAAATTTGGCAAGCCTGTTTAGAGAACTTTAGAGTGGTAGGGCTTGCAAAGGGTTAAATAAATTGAATTTCAACACTTTATAACTTATAATCATAATAAGTTTTTAAATACTGATTCAATTCGAGCCAAAGCTGAACAGCGAACTTATCGTACAAATATCTTGGACGAGTTCATTGGGCAATTCGTTCTCGCATTTTGTTTCCAAGTTGCGGCTACTTTAAATCAGGCTGCTACTTGAAAATGTGCCATTACGATAAATTTTGAAATACTACAGTGATTAAAACCAAAGTTGAATACTGAACTTACGGTTCAAATATCTTGGATAAGTTCATCAGGCAACTTGCTCCGCCATTTTTTTTTCCAAGTGGCGGCGACTTGAAAATTTGTCATTATGATAATTTTTGTAATACTGAACCAATTCGTATCAAATTTGAGTAGTGGATTTATCATTCAAATATCTCAGACAAGTTCGCTGTGTATTTCATTCCGCTCTTTTATTTTCAAGTGGCGGCCACTTGAAATCATAGTGCCACTTGAAAATTTCTTATCACAATAATTTTTGAAATACTGAATTAGTTTGAACCAAAGTTAGACAGTGAATTTATTGTACATATATCTCGGATGATTTTGCTTGGCAAGTTGCTTTGCAATTTTGTTCCCAAGTTGCGGCTACTTAAAATCAGACTGTTACTTAAAATTATTTAATCACGATAACTTTTAAAATATTGAAATAATTCAAACCAAAGTTGGACAATAAACTTATCATACAATTATCTTGGAAGATTTCTCTGGGCAAGTTGCTTCGCCATTTTGTTTCAAAGATGCAGCCACTTAAAATCAAACTGCCACTTGAAAATTTGTCATAACAATACCTGCTCTGATTCGAACTAAATTTGGACAATAAACTTATGCTTAAATATCTTGGATTAGTTTGCTGGACAGTTTGCTCCATCGTATTGTTTCAAAGTGGCGGCCACTTGAAAATTTACTATCACGATAATTTTGGAATGCTTATTCAATTCTAACCAAAGTTCAACAATGGATTTATTACGCAAATATCTACTGTTTCGGTGAGCAAGTTTCTCCTCAATTTTGTTTCCAAGTTGCGTCCACTTAAACGCGTCAACTTTAGAATTTTTTGTCACGATAAGTTTGAAAATATTGAATTTATTAAAGCCAAAGTTGGACAGTGGACTTTTCTCACAAATATCTTGGATTAGTTCGCTCAAGAACTGGCTCCGCCATTTTGATCCAAGCGGCGGCCACTTAACTTGTCAGCACGCTAACTTTTGAGATTCTGAATTAATTCGAACTAAATTTTTTGAGTAGACTTATTTCAGAAATGCATTTGATACATTTGTTTGCCAACTTGATCCGCCATCTTATTTCCAAGTACCGTCCACTTGAAATTTTTAAATTCACTTAAAAATGTATTTATGAACCGATTTGCTTTTAAAACTCCATATGTACATAGTCCACATCAATATTTCAACCATGTTCAGTAATAATTTGTGAAAAGACTTTATAAGAAAAAAAATTCAACCTACCCTTCGGAATGAGCCGGAAGGACTTGTTTAAAATTAGATGCAGGTAGGATTGTGTAAAGACCTATTGACTGTACTAGAGTCCTAAGCCTAAGTAGAGTACCCTGCGTGCAGGGGGGCTTTCTAAAAGGTCTAGATCACATTTAAGTGAGTTTCGGAGAAACCCACGTAAAACTTCGGAGGGCTACGCAGACGGTTGATCGAACCCGACATTTTCCTACCACCAATTTCGAGAACGTCTATACCACTGGTGGGTAATTTAAATTAAAAAATCAGCATAAAATCCTAAACGAGGTCATCACACATAGTTCTATGGAAATATTTAAAGCGATTGGCTACAAATAACAAATTCCAATGCATGTCATGGCCAATCCGCAGTGAGCAGAAACATAGTTGGGTTGAGTAGGTTGATCAGTTTAAACAAATAATGTTCTCAACGTCACAGATGGGCATAGGTACATTTAGGTCGCACTAGAACTATAGATTAAAGCTGTTGGTAACAGTCGAGATTCTCTAGGTTGAATAAAAATAGTTCATTCAATAAAGTAACACGAAAATCAATGCCTAAAATTAATGATGATTTAAATCCATTTAAACAAATAATGTTCTCAACATCATGGAGATGGGCATAGGTACATTTTGGCTGTACTCTTAACACTTTAACGCTCATTTTGTGTATATATATATATATATATATATATATATATTGATTTAACAGATTTAAAGGAAAAAGTTATAGAATTTTATAATAAATATAGTAATAAAGAAAGTGATAAAGATTTCTTCTTTAATTTGTTTAAGTTCGTCGTTCAAGAGAACTATCTGTATGAGGGAAATAAAGTGTTCAAACAAGTTTTCGGAATCCCAATGGGGGGGGGGGGAGTTGCAGCTCTATACTAGCTGATATCTACTTAGATATTTATGAAAAGAACAATAGTTTAAACAGAGAAACTTTATGTTGTAGATATATCGATGACCTAGTATTGATAAGGTTGAATGGTGAAAATACAGATATTGATTTTCAGTACTACCCTAAGAATTTAAAACTAGAACCCTCCTCAATGAATTGTTAAAATATAAAATATTTAGACGTAAATATAAAATTAGAGAATGATAATTTGGTAACTAGAATTTAGGACAAAAGAAAAGACTTTAATTTTAAAACAATAAAGCTAATGCATTTTACATCCAACGTACATATTTCAGTTAAAAAGAATGTATTCAGAAATGGTTTAATACGTATTGCTAGATTAAATTCAGACTTGGAAGAGATGTTTGAGGATATGGTAGACTGGTGTCGTCAGAGCATAGCTCAGGGTTTCCATAGAGATTTGGTGAAAAGTATGACGTACCAATTCGTGAATCAGTATAAAAGGAGTACTGAGCTGAAAATGTTGTTTGAAAGGAAGGATGGGTTAGAGAATTGGTTTCATGAGTTTTTTTCATTTGGTCTTGACAGGTGAGGGGAACGTTGCATGCGTAAAACTAGTTTAACCCTGCAGTGCATGTTGTAAGCCATGCCGCCTGTCTCCATATTAATTTTAATTTCGCTCTGTTTCATTTTTAGTTTTGGTTTATGTTAAAGATATTTTTCGTACTCCATTTGGTTTTAGTTTGTTTGTTAATTTCGTTAAGTTTTTGTTGGCTTGTTTTATTCTTGAATTTTATGTTTAAATATGAGTTCGGTTTTGCTTTTCAATGGGATATTTATATATATATATATGTATATGTATATTTCTTTGAAAATTGCTAAACTAATTTAAAAATTAGACACATAACATAATATGTAATAATAATTTAAAAAACGTACATTCATTTTTAATTATCGAGAAATTTTGGGATTTAAATCATTTAATTTTTATCCTATATTAAATAGAATCCTTAGGGGTGCGTACCACACCGTTGCCAATTACCTATAGCGCAGCAGTAGTGCGACTTAAGCCCAAGCAACCAACCAACCGACCCACTTTATTAAATTCAAATAATAATTAATTTAATAAATAAAAAAACTTTGTCAGTAAATACTATAAATAGAAAAAACTCGCAACACTTTTTTTCAAATCAAAATAATGACCTTGATATCCTTGATCAGATGAAAAAATTTTGGATTTATTATCGGACTTGGATCTATTATTATTTCGATTTGTTACCTGGATTTATTATTATTTGGATTTATTGATCGACCTTCTCATCCTTGATTAGATGGAAAAAAAAAGAAAAAAAAAAAAAAAAACTAAGCCCGAGTTTATTAATAAAACAACAACTACACAACAACTCGCACTTAAAAAGAAATTTAAAATGACTTCTGAATTTGACTTCTATAAAACATCGGTAGTTAAATTTCAGAGTAGTGCTGCTATCTATAAAACAGAGAAGAAATCAAAGTTTAAAAATCGATTAAAACAAGAAAAAAAAATATTGAAAAATTCTCGGGAAAAAAAAAAATATGTCGTCAGTGCGAAACCAGTGAATCTTAAAAGGTTAAATCTATTCTTAAAAAAAAACTTGGCTCTGTATATAATCACCTTTATGCAGTTTGTGAACAAATAAATGAACCATATTTATATAAAAAAAATATTTTTACGTACTTTTCGAAAACCCTCCTAGCGTGACAGTTAGTTGAAAATCCTCAGAAAAGTTTTGAGTTTGATGGAGATTTTCGGATGTAGTGATATTATTCAGTGCGCCCCGTTTGATGCGACTTCTTTGGCCATCTGTAGCACAGAATACCTGCAAATAAGAAAATTTCACAGAGCTTTTTTCTTAAAACGTGCGAAATACTACATCATCAATATGAACTAAATGTTTCTGTTAACCTTTTGCCAGCCCTAACGCTCTAGAGCGCTCTAATCAGTGTTGCCAAATTTAAGGACTTTTTTATTCAACTCTCACCAATAATTTTGCGTAGTGATATTTGATATATAAAATGGACGAATAACCTTAGAAGTGATTAGGCAACCGTCACAGTTAAAATTTAGTGATGGGAATTGAATGAAATGTCCCTAAATTTCTCAACACTTACCAGAGGAGTGAAATTAAATAGGACCGGCAAAGGGTTAAAGTGGAATGTATATATATATATATATATTATGTTTCTAGGATGCTTGATGTATAAATTATCACATAATATGGTAAATGATATATTTAAACAATAGGAAGCACAATAAAAGAATCTTAGAGACAACTTTTATTTAAGTATAACAATAATTAAATTAAATACGTATACATTTTTTTAATTAATTAATTTATTCATTGATCAGTTAATCTACGCACGCATGAACATGAATATTAGCTTTGAATGTATTTTTCTTTCTACAAATATATGTAACTTAAATTCACTATGAATAGTTAAGCACGAAGAGATAAAATTCGATAAGTACTACCTTGAGAGACTCCAAATGTGGCAGGAAAGTAGCAAAAATAATAATTTATGAATCCAAATAAAAAATTATATACAAAGATGAAAACAACATTGAACTTTTACAATAAGATGGTATTTATTAGAGGATTTTATACCTATAATACTAGGATTTTATCTTGATACTATACAGCCGTAACAGAACCCGTCTGTAGATTTCTAGGTCGGTGGGAATCTCAACAGAAACCCTGCCTAATTCGGGATGCATGTATCTCAAAATACATGGTGCAGTGATGTTCTAAGTTCGATTTTATGAGCTTTATTCTCTTGAGAACCTTACACGTTTGTGATCGGGTTGCAGGATGAATCTCGACTCAGCCGTAAATATAACGTTGCTCCAATCAGACACAGTCCAAATCAGATGTTAACAACACACCATTTTAATTGAGATCCTCTGGTATATGTATTGTCTTACTAATGGTCTCTGCAATAATAGATGTCACATACGTTGGGTTACTTCGATTCTTCTTCGCTATAGAAATTTTGTTATATCAATCTTCGGCAGGGGTGGTGTCCTTTGGGCGATCGGCCACAGGTCTCAGGATGAATGTATGGCCGGTTAGGAATTATTTCCAATTACGGAATTATGGACACCGAAGAAATTAGTAACATCTGTCCTCCTGTGATGCATCTGATAACATGCCAGCTCTCATAATCTACTGTTCGTATTCTGGAAACCATAGAAACAAGTCTGTCTTGACTTAAAAACAAATCGCGTAAAAGTTCTTAATATTTTTTACCTGTACTTACATGCTACTTCTGTAACCTTTAATAATACTATGGCTTCTTATGCGACTGCACTTTCTGGATATGTCTCGGTATGAAACTGTGATTGGCTGTTACATAACATATTTGCATACTTTCATCTATCTCTGAAGTAACCGCAGCCGTTCCAATTCGCATTGGCTTCCGGAAAATAACATTTTTCTTTACATGTTTAACTTTCGGAAGTGAGTGTATAATAACTCCCATTTACAATACATATACTCTAGTTAAAGCATATATGATTTACAGCTACAACACATAAAACGTAAGAATAGACAACATATAACATTTTTCGAAGTTTATCTATGTATTGAAAGACATATAATAATACTTTTGTACGGAAAAATATGAAAAATGCTGAATGAAACTTTGCTGTGAGAGAATCTGAATAGAAATTAAAATATTTCTTTTAAATACTGTTGAAGCAGCGACATTCAAGTACACATGTAAAAAATCTAGTAGTAAAACAAAATTGAAAATCACATGACAATTTTTTGAATTATTTAATGAATGAAAAGTATTGGGAGTACAAATTAATTCGGTCCGTTTTCAATAGATGGCTCTGGCTGATTTGTTTACTGAATAATGATAGATGTTTTTGGCATTGTTAGAAAGGTTTGACCTTTGTCAACCATATTCAGTCAACGAAGCTTCGAGTTTTATACAACAACATTGGTTTTTTCAGCATTCAATATGTCGAGTTTTGTTCTAAAGAAACAACATTTGCGGGAAGTTTTGATTTTCTTTTTTAATTGGAAGAAAAGTGCCGCTGAAGCGCATCGATCGCTTGTGGAAGTTTATGGTGAATCTGCGCCATCTGATAAATCATGTAGAGAGTGGTTTCGACGCTTCAAAAATGGTGATTTTAGTGTCGAAGACAATGAGCGCCCGGGCCAGCCGAAAAAGTTCGAAGACGCCGAATTGGAGGAATTGCTCGATCAAGATCCGTGCCAAACGCAACCAGAGCTTGCAGGATCGTTGGGAGTCACTCAGCAAGCAATTTCCGTGCGCTTAAAAAAAATGGGAATGGTTCAAAAGCAAGGAAATTGGGTCCCATACGAGTTGAAACCGCGCGACGTTGCCGCCCATGTGGCAATTGTCGTTAAAAATTACTTGGAAACGTTGAAATGGGAGGTCCTACCCCACCCGCCGTATTCGCCAGACCTTGCTCCTTCTGATTATTGGTTGTTCCGACGGATGCATCACGATTTGGCTGGACACCGCTTCACTTCTTTCGAAGAAATTCAAGAATGGCTCGATTCATGGTTTGCGTCCAGAGAGGACTCATTTTTCAGAGATGGAATCCGAAAATTGCCAGAAAGGTGGACAAAAGTTGTGGCTACCGATGGACAATACTTTGAATAACATGTTTTTTTCATTTTGATAATAAATAAAATGTTTTTTTAACGAAAAAAAACGGACCGAATTAATTTGTACTCCCAATATTATACAAAATTTTGGAAATGTTTGTTATCAGCTGCAATCACATGTCGTAATCGGAGGATGAAATTACTAGACATTTTCTGTAAAGTGGCCTGTAGAATGGCTGCGCATTCATCACTCTTTATTTCTTTAATTTTCGCAAGACTTATTCTTTAGGGAAGCGTATAACTGTTTCCTCAGTGTACATTTGCTTCTGTAATAGCCGATCAGTGTCGACAGTATATAATGTCGACAAGTCAAAGTCAATAGCCAACAGTTCCGACTTCTCATTCACAGTACAACCTGTTTGTTTGAATTTCTTATACAATGTTTCGGCTGCGAGCCATTGGCGACCTGAAGTTTCTTTTGTTACTGCTATACGCTATACTCTCCACCGGTCGATATAATTATAATACGAATGTTCAGAACTTTACTGCTCGTACAATCACAGAAAACATCTCTTTTAAGTTAAAACATCAACTCATTCTACTGCTGGACCATTTAATGATTTGCATACATTAAAATTGGAAAGAACGGTAGAAGGTACTTTTACAATAATCTGTCGGAAAATTTTTAACTAAATCCAAGAACTCAGGGAGGAAACATTTATGTCCTACCACATGAATTCGCTGCAAGAATTACTTTTTTAATTGCAACCATTTTCGTAATTTGAATTTCTGAAAACCGACAGTTTCTTTTAGGATATCCGGTATATTTACGTACTTTGTTTCTTGGAAATAGCTCGGATGATTTAAACATAAATTTACAGGGTTAAGGGCATTTTCAGATGATAAACCAATCTGATCTATCTTCATTTTCAGGAAAAATAGTATTCTTTGACAATTCATGCTCAGTTTGAAGCTTTGTTACTATTCTCGAACTGAGCATGTTCGGGGCTGATAACGAACATATTAAATACAATTCAGGAGGTGAATTGAGGGAGGAATTCAGTTTCTTTAGAAACTGCTCGAACGATTTTTGATAAAAATTTAGAATTTAAGAATTTTTAAAATGACAGTTTCCTCTAAATTACCCTCATCCTCAGAGGAATAATCAGCGCTGGCTTGTAATCTGCATTCAACAAGGAAAAAATATGACAGAGATTTGATGACCTTGGTAAAGGTTTATGTAATTTTTGAGAATTCTGAAACTTAAAATTGATATGACTTATTACCTCATTGTTGTTCTCTGAAATATAGATAATAATAAAGATTAAGCGAGTAAAATGATATCTCTAAGACGACGAAAACAAATCATACTATTTACTCTACAAATGATCTTTAGAATGGTTCCAGGTGAACGAATCATTTATAATCATCCACGTATTAAACCCTTGGAGATATGATAGAGCAGAGTACTAGTGAGATGTTAAACACAACCAACCAACAAACTTGGAAGAATGACATCAGAGGGGTTGACATGTCCGGAACAACATGTAGCAGATATCAATACTGTAAAAGCCATTAAGTAATATAACACAAGCTTATGTTTTAGTCAAATCAATATGGCTCCTGCATAACGCTGCTATAGCGGCATCCATCGTAATTAGATGATAGTTAACTCAATTTACTCTGCATTCTGAAACAGTATGATCGATTACTTTTTCTAGTCAATTTTGTCCTTTAATCTTTCCGGTGTCAGCTGATTTTTTCTTATTTTTTTTCTCTTCCCACACACTTAACATCGTGAGTTTTTTTTTTCTTCTCGTTCCATGCTTTTTTCTATGGATTTTTTCCCCTCTATTTTTACATTCTAGAGTGCGGTGCACTTTAGAATGTAAAAATAGAGGGGAAAAAAAGAAGAAAGCATGGGACGAGAAGGAAAAAAAAGCACACAATGTTAAGT
Source organism: Salticus scenicus (assembly GCA_963930645.1). Classification (NCBI taxonomy): domain Eukaryota; kingdom Metazoa; phylum Arthropoda; class Arachnida; order Araneae; family Salticidae; genus Salticus; species Salticus scenicus. The sequence goes on from OZ005660.1 coordinate 28,786,476, forward strand.
GTGTGGGAAGAGAAAAAAAATATGGCTGACATTAGATAGTATAAAAGGACAAAATGGGCTATAAAAAGTCCTCGAAGCTCTGGAAGGGATTGGGTTCAGTGCCCTGAAGCTATCGTCGAGGTTTTAATATGTCTTGACTGGTATGTGACGTCGTTGTATCAGTATTACTGATACAACGTATACGCACTTCTCCGAGATTAAAACTGTAAAGTGTGCTATTATTATTATTATTATTATTTAATATATAGTCTTTGCACTCTTTACAAAAAAAAAAAAAAAAAAAAAAAAAAAAACTCTTTAAGTGTGTCAAAAAGGGATTTAACTTGGATTCGAGAGCAACTCTAACGGCTGTATTCACCAATAACTTCAACTCCCGGTTGAACACGAAAACTTGAAAAGCGCATAAAGTAAGGGTACAGCTTTTCAGCAAAATTTCATACTTTGCTTATGCCATCTAGCGGCATAGTTGCTTTCGATTTTCTAGCGGACAATAACCAATCAAAGATTATATGAAATCTTAGTCGCTAGATGGAAGAAGGAGCTGGTCAATTTTTTTTTAGAAATCTGCATTCTGCCTTTAGACGCTTTTCACGATTTTGCGTTGAACTGGGAGTTGTAGTTAATGGTGAATACGGACATTACTCTGCATACTGAAACAAATTCAACCTATAAGTAAAACCTTATAATTCAGCCTAGTCTACAAATTCAACCTATAATTAAAATTATCTAGCGTAATGAATTCTCTTAAATTTAACTTACTTGTTGACAGTCTGCCAGTTCAGCGCAAGCGACTACTTGTGCTGATATTCGAAGAGTTTCTCCGTCCAGCATATTTTGAAACATGAAAGCTCGGAAAGTGAAACTGACCAGCAAAGGATTTTTTGAATCTCTTTGAGGATGAAAGGGAGCCACTGGACGATATGCAGGATTCCTACAGCTAATCATGAATGAATAAAGGGTTAACAATATAAAGCAAAAAATAAAAGTGAAAGAGAAAGAGAAAAAATAAGTACTTTCCTAAGTTTATCTAAAATGATACAAACTGACCACAGGTAGACATTGTTATTTTATTATTAATATTGTTCGATAAATAATGTCATTTTTTTTAAGGTTTGCAAAGTGAATTTATTTATATTAACAACAAACATTAACCAATGATATATTGACCATTTTGTTGGATGACTTTTTGCCATCTTTCGGTAAGTTGAAAAATTCCACGTTCAAAGAAACCTTGGTTTTTAGAAGCGAAGGTTTTAAAATACGACATTATTTATCGAACAACCCAATATATGAATTATAAGTTTAGATCTTAAATTGTTTCTTAATTGTTTTACTCACATGCTAGAGTATATTGTTTGAAGCATGCCAAAAACAATGAAAAATAAATAAACATATAAAAATGGAACAAAAAATAAAACTTCTATTGACAAAAAAGTGTTTTATGCGCATATGCAACATTATGCAAAATGACATTCAAAATATTCAAGATTTCCGTTTATATGGACATTTTAAAAAAACATTAATTTTTTTATAATGAAAGCCTATACAGCATTTCTCAACAATTGTTTGTGCAAACACTTTACATTTTAGATATTTACATCTAAATCTCTTTCTTGATAAATTACACTCATAACATAGTATCGCCATCTATTGAGGATATTAAAAACAGTTTGTGTTAACTGCAATGTTGGAAAATAATAGAAATCAGTAAAATCTTCTTTCGAAACGTTTTGTAGAATAACATTCCTTTTTTACATTTGTTACATGGAAGGCATGTAAATTAAATAATGAAACTGATAACACAGCATAAGTTTTGATAACACTCGTGAACCTATGAAACACGTTTAGTACGAGTTTCAACTCGTAGCTAAAACATTTCTATACCTAATTTACTCTTACGATTAGCAGAGTAACGATCATTAGAAATCTGTCAGCACTGATCCTTTGTTTATTAAATTCCAAACTTCAAATCTGTATCGAACCCACGATCCAATTTATTATAAAACTGCAACTTTTTAGATCGTAGATTTTCTCATATGTATATGAGACGCAGGCTCAGTTAAAATAAATTACACATTTGGGATTTGCAATGTGAATCAGATCAGAATCAGAAATGGTCAAAAGAGTTATTGTTTCAGCCGCAAGCATAAGATCTGACAGCCAAAATTTTGAAAAAAGAATGAGAGCGAAAAGAAAGAAATCACTGAGCTACTGCGCATTATAGCTCAGTGCGCATGATCACAAGAATGTTTTTTTTTGTTTTTTTCTTTTAACGCAGGCGCTGTCAAAACATCTGACAGCTCAAGTTCAAAAGCAGATGAATGGACAGTGTTGGTCAATTTTAGGGACTTTCTTATTCCCTATCTATCTATCACTAATTACTTTCCGAACACTATAGAGAGGAAAGTATTGTAATCATGTCAAAAATCCGAATTTGAGATTTTGATGTTTCTATACGTTTCAGGGTCCCCTGAGTTCGTTTTCACTATTTTTACGATGAAGTGTGTGTGTATGTGTGTGTGTATGTATGTGTATGTGTATGTCTCTGAGTGAGCACGCTAGCGTCTAAACGCTCAGTACGAATAAGCTGAAAGTTGGTACGCATATTGTAAGTCACCATAGTACGAACCCTATTGATTTTGGTGAATCTAGCACTGATAGTTTTTTTACAGGGACACCAGGAAAAATTGTTGATCATTATGGCCTATCGGGCCAAATTTTAAAAAGTGAGATAGCATCTAAACGTTTTATTAATCTGAGCAAAAAAATTGTACAGATCACAGTTGCACGAACTGTATAGATTTTGGTGAATTTAGCACTTACAGTTTTTTTAGAGGGACACAAAGAAAAATTCTTTATCATTATGGCCTATGGGAACAAATTTTTAAAAGTGCGATAGCGTTTAAACGCCTTATTCAATTGAGCTGAAAATTTATATGAATATTACAAATCACTGTTGCACTAACTATAAACATTTTGGTGAATCTATAGCATTTATAGGTTTTTACAGGGACACAACGAAAAATTCTTCATCATTATGATCTATGGACTCAAAGTTCAGTAGCGTTAAATAAAACATCATGTAATGTATGGAGGAAAATATTCAATCACTCTATTATGTTTTTGCCTCTTTTGTTTGTTTAACAACTCCTCTTTTTTTATTTTATCTACAAAACTGTTAATTATTCAATGTTCGGAAAGTCGAGTGGAGTCACTCCAGATTTTTTAAAATTGCAATGTTTGCCTAATTATATCAAAGATTAATCGTCTGTCATGTGTATCAACCATTACTCCTCAAATCATTGGAATTTATTGAATAAAAAAGTCCCCATGGCAACACTGAGAATGGTAAAGGTTGAGAGTTATCGCTTTTTATTGGGATCCAAAGATCTTTCTTTCTTTGAAAATATTTTACATTTTGGATTGATTCATGAGCAGATCGCACATCTGTATTGAATATAAAAGGAAGTAAAAATAAAGGGAAGTAAGATGTTTTACAGAATGTGACTGAAATTGTTGTAATGCAAACATCAAATTAGGAGAAGCAAATGTAAGGGTATAATATAATGACATGGAAAGGGGCAACGAAGTTTGTCTTTTTCTCAAATCAATTCGAAATAGACAAATTATATTTTATGGAGGCAGGTGCTTAATGTAGATATTTATAATATTGAGCTATTTCAAACAAAACAAAGCTAGAAGTACTTCAAACGAAATTTATATGAGATAACAAAAATTAAATAAAGCTCTAAATATGAGTGAAATTTTCTATCATGCCTACTGAATGTCTTACACATGAAACGTATAAATATAGTTAATTTTTTTAAGACTCTTTTTTCTGTTTTACAAATCTTCGTCTCGGGTCACCAAATCTCATGTATTCTATAGCGAAATTTGTTCATAGAAATACTCATTACCTAATGCATTTACTTAAATTCCTTTTCAAATGCGGGAAATTCACAGTCGTTAAATCACTGATCGTTTTTCCAAAAACTGATTTTTTTTTTCTTTTTAACATTTCAATTTTGAGTTTAAAAATACACACACACAAAAAAAAAAAAATCACTTGACAGTTATTTTTCAAACATGAAAACGGAACTTAAAAAAAAAAAAAAAAAAAAAAAAAAAAAAAAATTGGTAATGAGTGTAATTCTATAAACAAATTTCCCCATACAGTTACATGAGATTTGGTGACTACAGACGAAGAAATCGTAAGAAGGAAAGAAGAATCTTAATAAAATAATAATAATAATTATTATTATTATTATTATTATTACATTTTTCATAACTATTTTAATATTTTGTTTACCCTAGGGAGGAATTCCAAACTGTTGTCAATTGTTCAATGCGTAGTTGTAGTTTGATGTTAAACTCACTCATGTTTAGTATTAAGAAAAAAGGAAGAAACTCCCTTTTTTCCTAACATTAAATATGAAATTAATATTAATTGTAAAAATACGTACTACAGAAAGATAAAATAAAGTAATATAAAATAAAATCAACAAAATTTTATGAATTTCGAAGAAAGTTTACTCTCCTGAATTGGGAATTCTCGATTATCATCACGGTATCATATCTGCTGTCTTACAAGACACATACTCTGAGGTAGTTTATTATTATTGTTATTGTTATTATTGTTATTTTCATGTAGTAATCCCTCAGAAAGATTTTCTACAATTAAATAAAAGAAGAATTATCATTCGTAAATTATTTTGTGGAAGCTGCCGTTGAGTACGACCCTCGTATAATAATAGCATATGAACATTAAAGTGTTGCAATGAATTTAAACAATATCGATATTGATATACATAAATGATAATGAAAGTTAAGATTTAAAAATGCTATAATTTTAAAACCACCGGTTTAAATGATATGATATTTTACCAAAACTGTCGTGAGCCAATGGAATTTTATTTACGAAGGAAAAATGTGTTTCCAAAATGTGTCTATAGATGGCACTGTCAGGGTAATGTCAAAAGAAAAGCATGAATAGAATGCATTATACACAGGAATGTTGTTAGCAATAGAATAGAATTGCAGAAAACAATAGACTCCAAGTTTTTACGGCAACTTTTTAGCAAGGGAAACGAGAATACATGTTTTCAGCGTAAACAATCACAGTACAAGGGAAAAAAAAAAAAAAAAGGTCTTTTGGGAGTAAGGCCGATTGACTATTCTAGGGTCCTAGGCCTGAGGAGGAGGTCCCTCCTTGGCGAGAAAAAAAAAGGAGCTTTATGAAACAAATACCCTATGGATGATTAACGACACATTTTGAAGTTTTTTTTTTTTCCTTTGTTTGCCAAAGAAAATTCCATCACCTCACTATTGTTCTTGTGGAGTATCAAGTCATTCTGACCGGTAGTTTTTAAATTATGGTGTTTTGAAAACGTAATTTTAATTATAGTCACCCTGTACATCTGTCTAATTATATTGTGAGGTAAAGTAATGTTAGCGTAACGCTACAAACGAAGTTCGCACTTTACGAATAACACGTGAATGTGCAGAGTTTTAGGATTCGGTTGATTAATGGAGTTAGTTCTTATGCTACACTATATTATAATTTGCGGTATCTTAATATTTTGGATAAAGTGAGATTGATATAAAAGGTGATGTGTTTCATAGTAGAGGTGTAGAAGTGGTAGGAGGTCAAAGGAGTTAGTAGCGAGCGGCTATAGTAGAAGATAGTTAGTCGAGTAGTATAGTGGATTAGGGAATCCTCCCACTAACGAAAGATTAGTAAAGTCGTGAGAGGTAACGACGTTAAGTGAAGCAGTCGAGATTGGTATCTATTTATGGTTAGAGTATTTATGAAGGCTGCCTCTTTAAGTTTACAAAGGTATTGAATGTGAATATATTCCAACGCCCACCTTTTCATTAAGCTCTAAATAAAAGCTCTTTATTTATTTTATAAATCTGACTTTGTCGCTACTTCATAATTTAATTAAGTAAAGTTAAATGAGGGCGATGGCGTCCACCACTACGATTACGTCCTCCCAATATATATATATATATATATATATATATATATATATAGTAATATATAAATGCAGAAATATATAAACAAATGAATGAAATTAAATGTAGAAATATATATACAAAAATTAATAAAATTATACCCCAAAAAACACTGAGATCTTCATCAGGGAGGCCCCTCAGTGTAGGGGTGAATGAGAAGTTTCTGAAAGGACAGTAGCTATAAGCTAATAACTATCCTTAGCCCCCAACTTCTCACCAAACAGAAAACCACCAATAACTGAAGAGAAATCAAACATACATATAATGTATAAAACTACTAAAAATATTTGATAAAATTATCAAATTGTAAAAGTTACAAAATTACATCAATTCATTTAAAAATATATATATACAATACAAAAGAGAATTACTGAAGGTAAACAAGAAAGTATAAAAAGAAATAAAAATTACAACCCTTCAACTGGAACACACAAACTATCTTCGGCCAACGGGGCTACTCGTTGGTACTTCAATATCGCCCTTGAATGAGGAAGTAGAACCAACCGAGACAGGAAAACTCTGAAAAGTCACAGTTAAAAATTGTGACGGGTAACAGTTAATTTGCAAGGTACTTTTTAAGTCTTCAAGAGCATATTTTAAATCTTCTTCATTATTGCAAATAGAATGAATTCTTTTAAGCTGTGCGAACATAATATTTTTTAAAACTTTTCTACTCATATTTGAAAACCAATTAGTAAGACTATTAACTTTAAAATTAAAATCCTTTCTTTTATCATATAATCCAATTAGCCATTTATCTTCATTTCTCTTTATATTTAAATCTAGGAAAGAAATTTTATCGGTATCTGTACGGTTCAAAACCTTAGGGTATATTTTTTTAGAGATATTTTCGAAACAATTACAGTTAAAAACAATTAAATCATCAATATATCTAAAGAAAGTAATATTTATAAAAAAAATTTCGAAAAAATATAAAAATAAATTTGCGAAAGTACTCGAAAAACTCGTTCCCATTGGGATCCCCCTCCGCTGTAAAAAGTAATCTTTCCCGTTAAACAAAACGTTTTCAAAAATACAAAACCTGATAAGATTAGTCCAATAATTTTTATCACAATTTAAGTAGCTGTCAAATTCATCATAAATGCTTTCAAAAACTTCAATTACCAAGTTATGTGAAATACTGCCAAACAAATTTTCAAAGTCATAGGTATTTACGGAAGTAATGCTTTCTGAATTATTCTTGAAATATTCTAAGACTTTCTGGTTATTATTTATAATGTTACAATCATTAGCAGAATTTATTACTTTTAAAACTGAATTTAAATATTTAAACAAGATTTTACCGGCTTTATCATTATAGCTATTAGTACCACAGGTGACAAAACGAAATTTAACTGGATTTTTATGAAATTTTACAGTAACGAAAAGATATGGAAAATTAAAACAATTTCTGCTTAAATTTAGTTTTTTATCAAAGGCCAATATACGTTTTTTGATAATAGAGGGGTTGTCAGTTAATTTATTGAAAGAACTATTACTTGAATATTCCTTTAAAAGAAGATTTTTATAAAAAACTTTACAAATAATAGCAAAATTACTATTAGCTTTATCAACAGTAGCAATAATAAATTTATCTTTTAAATTTTCAATACTTTTTTTAAGTTCACCACTATAATTAAATTCATCAAGGTTTAATCTACTATAGTAATTTCTAAGGAAAAGCAATTGTTTCTTAAAAATGTACAAAAATTTAAATTTCCATTGTTTAAAATCTTCAAAAGGCCAGCTATATTTATAGGAAATTTTTAAAATAAAAATGTCTAAACTTTTTCTATAAAATCAATGATTTTTTTATTGCTATAATTAAAATTCAACCTAAAGCTTGATCCCAAATTCATAATACTTTTTAAATGATCATCTTCAATTATATTTAAATTTCCTGAGACAATATGACCATAATATGGAACAATAAAATCTTTTAAACTATCCGTATTGCAATAACATTCATCTTCTTTAATTAAACTAATACATTTACTATATTGATTATAATTGCAAATCAAATTTTTTAAAGTTTTATCATAACTATTAGCAATCCTAATATTAAAACTGTTTTTTAACGGAAATAAACTTTCACAAGCTTTCAAAACTTTTTTAAATTTAATGGAGTCAAAAATTTTATCTCTGAACGACAAAATCAAAATTTCCTGAGGGTGTTCTTTCGAATTCCCCTCTTTATCTAAATCATAGTTACCAATTTTATGTTTAAATAAATCCAAAATAATATCTTTAATTAAAATATTTTTAAAACAATAGCTTTTTAATTTATTTCTAATGAACCACTTTATAACTTTATTTTTCAAACTGAAGACCTTCGTTTTTATTATATTTATATCACAGAATTTAATATTTTCCTTATTAATTGAATCCAAAGCTTTTAAGATATCGTTGTCTATGTTAATTTTACCTTTTCCTCTACAACCTCTTCTATTATATTTAAAAGGCTATTATCAAAAAACGTATATTGGCCTTTGATAAAAAACTAAATTTAAGCAGAAATTGTTTTAATTTTCCATATCTTTTCGTTACTGTAAAATTTCATAAAAATCCAGTTAAATTTCGTTTTGTCACCTGTGGTACTAATAGCTATAATGATAAAGCCGGTAAAATCTTGTTTAAATATTTAAATTCAGTTTTAAAAGTAATAAATTCTGCTAATGATTGTAACATTATAAATAATAACCAGAAAGTCTTAGAATATTTCAAGAATAATTCAGAAAGCATTACTTCCGTAAATACCTATGACTTTGAAAATTTGTTTGGCAGTATTCCACATAACTTGGTAATTGAAGTTTTTGAAAGCATTTATGATGAATTTGACAGCTACTTAAATTGTGATAAAAATTATTGGACTAATCTTATCAGGTTTTGTATTTTTGAAAACGTTTTGTTTAACGGGAAAGATTACTTTTTACAGCGGAGGGGGATCCCAATGGGAACGAGTTTTTCGAGTGCTTTCGCAAATTTATTTTTATATTTTTTCGAATTTTTTTTTATAAATATTACTTTCTTTAGATATATTGATGATTTAATTGTTTTTAACTGTAATTGTTTCGAAAATATCTCTAAAAAAATATACCCTAAGGTTTTGAACCGTACAGATACCGATAAAATTTCTTTCCTAGATTTAAATATAAAGAGAAATGAAGATAAATGGCTAATTGGATTATATGATAAAAGAAAGGATTTTAATTTTAAAGTTAATAGTCTTACTAATTGGTTTTCAAATATGAGTAGAAAAGTTTAAAAAAATATTATGTTCGCACAGCTTAAAAGAATTCATTCTATTTGCAATAATGAAGAAGATTTAAAATATGCTCTTGAAGACTTAAAAAGTACCTTGCAAATTAACTGTTACCCGTCACAATTTTTAACTGTGACTTTTCAGAGTTTTCCTGTCTCGGTTGGTTCTACTTCCTCATTCAAGGGCGATATTGAAGTACCAACGAGTAGCCCCGTTGGCCGAAGATAGTTTGTGTTCCAGTTGAAGGGTTGTAATTTTTATTTCTTTTTATACTTTCTTGTTTACCTTCAGTAATTCTCTTTTGAATTGTATATATATATTTTTAAATGAATTGATGTAATTTTGTAACTTTTACAATTTGATAATTTTATAAAATATTTTTAGTAGTTTTATACATTATATGTATGTTTTATTTCTCTTCAGTTATTGGTGGTTTTCTGTTTGGTGAGAAGTTGGGGGCTAAGGATAGTTATTAGCTTATAGCTACTGTCCTTTCAGAAACTTCTCATTCACCCCTACACTGAGGGGCCTCCCTGATGAAGATCTCAGTGTTTTTTGGGGTATAATTTAATTCATTTTTGTATATATATTTCTACATTTAATTTCATTCATTTGTTTATATATTTCTGCATTTATATGTTACTATATCAAAGTTTTGCATTTCCTTTCGCTGCAATCTTGCGCATTGGTTTGTAATTCTCCTATTGGTTTTTCTAATCTGTAAAACTTATATTTTTATATATTTTCCTGTCAATTGTTTTATATATATATATATATATATATATATATATATATATATATATATGTATGTATGTATGTATATTACAGAATATATATTGTTAGATAGACTCACCCATCACTGAAAACAAGCTGTGCAACCTCATGAGTGGTGTCTGATGGCCTGGGGTCCCTATACACAGCATTTTCTAAGATGTCAAGGTTGGTAGAAGAATCTTGGCCCCTGTTCTTGCTGGATATACGAGCCACGACAACATCTTTCAGCATAGCGAAATTCCAACCTTTAACAATAAGAAAATAAAAGAATAAAAATCAAGTAAGTTAGATTGTAATTTATCCTAATAAAAAACCTGAAGAAGGAACCACAATCAACACATCGAACATAAAGCGCAGTTTCCACTGCGGTTGGTTGGAGATTGCTTCGAGCTGCGCTATTCAGACTCCTTTGATCTGGTCAAGCGGTTGAACGTGGTTCGACGTGGTTGGTTGTCAGGGAGAAGTCCCTGGCCCTAACCCCCTGCTGAGATAATTGAGGGACCAGAGGCAGATATCTTTGTCAATTTTGCATGCTTTCCTTTGAAGTAACTGCGCAATCTGATAAAAAGGTTACAACTGATGACAAGACATTTGGCTGTTTGTGTCGGAAGCGTGATTAATGGTGTTTTGAACCTCGTAGCTTCAACCCTTGTGGAAACTAGCCTTTATATTTATTTAAGCAATAAAAAATGCTGAGTGTAAAGATAAGACGAAAAATGTGAATAAACGTAAACAACACCAATATAACACAAAGCAACATAAACAGGTTTCGATAAGTGTTAATAAGCATTAGGTTTCAGTGTACACTAAGCGACAAAAAAAAAAAAAAAAAAAAAAAAAAAGGCTGCACTGCAGATAAAAAGACTTATACCTTTTTTATTTGTAATAACTTCAAAACTAATGGTTGAAACAAATAAAATAGGCCAGTTGCTCTGCCTAAAGGTTGTCTGAGTGAGTAATGTCCACCGGTTGTCAGCCTGGATAAGTCAATTGGTAGAGCCTTGACCTTGTAAATCAAAGATTCGGGGTTCGACTCTCGGTCCAGGCATTGTTTTCACTCAGTTGGAAAAATAAATTTTCAACAAATAAAACTGTCATGTTTGCATAATACAAAAGGGATGAAATGATACCTATGCACATTTTCGATTTAATAATCAACTTCATTACACTGTAACAAGTACTTTATAAAAATCTACATAAAACTTTCTTTTTAAACATAATGTAATATCCATACCCTTAGTATTCTATTACGATTTATTATATGAAATAAACAAGTTATATTTTAATATATGAATTAAAACTATTTATTGGTTAAATCTAAGCATTTTTTTAATAAAAATATGTATTCTGCATTGGGTTAATTCCACCTTTATATGGAATTACTGCTTTAATGCACAGTAGCATAGTATTATACCGTTTCTTGATATAAATCTCAAAAATTTCACTGTGCTAAATATTGTAAATAGTTTTTCTAGTTCTTGCAAAGTTGTAGCTGCAAATTTCGAATCCTTCTCTCTCTCCTCGCGCCTTTTAACGACTAAACATTTTCGAGCGAATTGAGATTAGGACTGTTTCCAAGTCTAATAAAGAAGAAATTTTACGATATTCTTTGTGGAATTTAACTTAGAGTGAAAAAAGGTATTATTATTAGCAGAATTATAGGTTATCACGAGAATGATAGGTAATTTTAACAATTTGCTTCAAATTGGCGTACCAAGACGCCGTACAGCAAAGTGCCTTATCATCTTGAAATGCTGTTTGAAGAAAAGTCGGAAATGCCTCCAAAATAGTCAGTCAGGCGCCATTTTTATAATCACCGTGTTTTATTTTGAACTAATTGATCCCTTGAGCATGAAAATTTCTCTGATTCTTTGAAAAATTATGCACCTCCGAACCATAATGTACGGAGAATGTGTCGCTGTTTTAAGAGAACAGTTTTCATTAAGTCAGTCCCATTTTTACCATCCTAGTAGTTTTTTTCATCAGCTCGAAAAAAATTAAACTTGACTCATCAGAATAATTCAGTTTAGCACAATAATTAACTGCTTTTTTTTTTTTTTTTTTTTTTTTTTTTTGGTCAACTGATGTCTTTTTTTTTTTTTTCTTTTCTTTTAATATTTGTCCTTAATAATGACTTTTTTGCAGATCTTCTGGTTTTTAACGTGCCTTGTTTAATTGCTTCCGGACTATTTTTAAAGAAAGTATTTTGCTATACATTTTTTAAAAATCTTTTTTAATTTCTGAATATGATACAAATCGATTTTTTAAACATTTGCTTTTTAACTTTCGGTTATCTTGCTTGGATGAGCAACGTGGCCACCGAAAGCCAAATTTCCAGTTTAAACGGCCAATATATTTCGCTAAAAACCCTTTTTAGCAATATTTCGTTAACAATTAATTATTTTGCCATTTCATGTATTAAAATATTTTTTGGTTTTCATTCGAAAATTAATACTTTTTTGGGCATCGTTAACAGCCTTATTCTTACCATTTTTGAAATAATTTCTAAAATTACAGTTTTTCTGACAATTGCATTTTGTTTTTAACACTGAACTCAATGCTAAAGTGTTTGTGGTGGACAACATAATAAAATCTGTTCGAATATTTGCTTTTTTAACGATAAAATTGAGGTTATAGAAGATGAAAAGGAAAATATCCAAGTGCGGCTTTTTTTTTTTTTTTTTTTGTCGCTTAGTGTATATTCAAATATTTCTTCAAAACTATAGATTGAACAGTCAAAACCAGTGATGTTTTGCAAAATCCAATGAAAAACACAATATTAAACAGTTTAAATACATTAGAGGGACTTTACTGAACAATGGAAAAGACACTATAGAGAAGGGGGGGGGGATACCTGGTTGGTAGAGCACTGAGTCCATAATTGCAGAAATATGGTTTTGATAATCGAGCCGGCCGAAGCTCATCGTGTATATTAATGGTGGCTATTGTACTTAAAATTCGGGATAACTACAGTGTCCTCCATATTTTTAAATTAATAACTCTGGAGTTTAATGGAGTGAGGGAGCCATTTCCTCTGCACAGGAGGAAAATTGTAATGCCATGTTTTCGGATAATCCTTTACGGCGTAGCTATAATGACCCAGACCATCGTTAATTGTCCACGTGGCTATGGTGCGTCAAACCCCTCAACGCAAACGCACAAAAGAGATTTTCGAACCCTTCATAGGCTCTATTCAGATAAGTTAACCCGTTAGTAGTCGCTATAGACATCGCCACCTATTACAGATTGTGCACTTTTTATTTAAATCTCACCAATAATTTTAAGAAGTAATGTGATCGACGTTTCTTCGATTTTATTCGCGTTTTATATATATCAAATGCCACTTCTAAAAATTTTTGGCGGCTATTGAATAAAACAATCTGGCAACACTGAAGGATGGGCGGCAAATCAACCAACTAGCGACTACTAACGGGTTAAATAGAAGAAGTGATGAAGTATTAAGATTTCCGACAATTTAACTAGCGAGGGATCAAAGCAACATTAACAATTGAAAAGTTTCTTGTAAAAAGGAAATCCATTTTGAGTCAAAAGAGAGGTGTAGTTCTTAAAATATATATACAGTCGGTAACAAAAGTGTCCGAACACTAGTAAAAATTCCTATGTAAAAAAAGTACACTTTATACGGTTTTGTTAAATAAATCCTTATCGAATCATGTTCTTACACTAACTAAGAACAGGATTGGACAAGGATTTATTTAACAAAACCGTATGAAGTGAACTTTTTTTACATAGGAATTTATGCTAGTGTTCGGACACTTTTGTTACCGACTGTACCCTGTGTGATAAGTGGATGTGAAAAGCTATGTGAAGATTTTTATATTAATCAGACATCAGAAGATTTTTGGTTTAACTATATACAATTTTACTAATAATTTAGTTACATAGCAAGTAAGATGGAAAAGAAAAAGAATAGAATAACAATTTTGAATGCTAGGAAACACGTAGTAATTTTTAGTTAAGTTCTGTAGATGAAACCCGAGAAATTTGTTGGTAGGTCAAATAAACATAGATCATGGAGGTAAAATAGTTCACGATCACATAGTTCCAGAAACTTTTGTAATTGGTCTTTGAGGCGTCTCGCCACACGTGTCCGTTATGTTATGTGGAAGAAATATTTTTGAGTGAGAATACTACTCTAACATGTAAAAACAATTCTGAAAATTCATCAAAAATATGCTTTGTATTATTGTAAACTTTAATTAAAAAACAATTTTGTGCTTTTCTATAAACTTAATTTGGGCCTATCTACCAATCTTCAATTTAATTTATTATTGGTCCCCTTCTAGCCTTCACGGCAAAACTATCATTAAAACGTCTGAAATATACCTTTTTTTTTCTTTTCTTTTTTTTTACATATTTCATATTATAGAATGATGCGTTATGTATTTTTGAATATAATCGATCAGAAGTGTAAAATTAAAAGTATTTCCATTATTTTGTTCACCACCTATAAAAGTATGGCTTCCTATGATTTTAAAACATCTGATGCGTTCCTACCGGCAGCACAGAAGCCTTATTTTCCTTTACGAAATTAATGTTAATTAACTTTTTTTTAAATTTTCGATCCAACGTACGAAATACACGTAAGAACTATTCACGAAATGAGCTAAAGTTTTTTTTCCCTTAGGGGTGAATGTCTTCTTTTTTTTTCTGGTGGAGCAATTGTTTATTCTTTGAGGTATTGCTCTGTATTAGTAAAATATAACTTCATTTCGATTTAATAACATTTTAATAGTTCTTTATTAAGAATTTTTCATCTAATACTGCTCATTTCCAATGAAAAGTTTATTGAACTCAAATTTAATCCTTACCCAAAAATAATCCAGCATTTTTAATCTGTCTTGTTTTGTAAGAATGTCTTGTATTTGTAAGAATACCTTTCGTATTTAAAAATATTGGAATTTTAATAAAATCTATATTACAATTTCCCAATAGATGGCAGCACTAAAAAAATAAACAGATGGCTAGGTTGGAAGTTATAATCTTACAGTTTCTAACTTGTTAAAAGCTCTTCTTAGTATAATATAAATGTGAGTATTTGCATGAGTCACTAAATAATAATTTTGTGTCCTAAATGCTTATTTTTTCAAAATTATGTCATTGAAGTTCCGATGGATCTTATTGCCTCTATTGATAAAATGTCTTTAAAGTTTGTGGTTTGTGTCAAATTTTCGAAACATAAAAATAAGAATTAACTTTAATATTACTTAACAAATTTTTCAAATGGTAATCATTAGAATAACTTTCCTCGAAATCCTTCGAAAAATCACATTATTTGAAAAATAAATATCCATTAATAAATTAGCCACAGTTGCAAATTAGTACAAATAATTTCGCAATATTGTCTACGGTTGTCTGATATTTTAAATTTCTCTTGGGATATTAAAATGCAACAATGGATATTTTTTTCCTTCAATTATAATCCCTGGTATTATATACGATAATAAATTAAACAAGAACGGAAAAATCATGCAGTACGCATTAATTATTAAAACTTTCCAGCTGTACGTACTTGTTATATCCTATAATCTTTAATGCCCTTTACCTACGTTACCACACAACGGACAAATAGAAAGAGTGAAAAGCATACAGATAGACTAACTGAATTCGTAATCACTCTTAAACATTGTTGAAAAGTGTTAAAAATTCTTAACGCAAAAGAAAATGCAGCGCTTAGATTCTAATTATAGATCTTAATGTATCTGAATATTTCAGTGTATCTCGGTAAATCTGAAGGTCAACCATATCATATTCCATATAAAACACTATTTTAGTATATTAACAATAAATATCAATTCCTTTATGATTTTTACTGTAGAAAGTTATTTAAATGTCATTTATAAAAATGTCTACCCTAAAACAGAATGCACTGGCAATTTTTTTGTGTGTCCCTGTACACAAACCAGTTGCAGAAACCTATTAATGCCATTTACAATAGGGAATATTCCATAGTAAAGTTGAATAACATGTATCATTTTTTTTTTAAATTCTGAAAATATGTACGGACGCTGGGGCCGAGCAGACGGACAGATAGACCGATGGACAGTCGGACAGACAGATTTACAAATCGAAATCATATTCAAGTTTAAAAATTGTTTGAAGTACTAAAAACGCTTAATGTAAACGAACGCACAATTCCAGCAAATTTCCAATAATAGATCTTAATGTAACTAAATATTTTTGTGTTGCCCTGTATATCTAATGCTAATCACACTATAGAAAGAACTCTTTTGTGCATATGAATAGTACATTTAAATTTCATTAAGATTTGTGCAAAGTAATGTTATTAAAATTTGGTTTACAAAAATATCTCTCATAGAATGCAGTGCTTTGAAATACTTACGCGTGTTTCTGTACACAAACCAATAGTGGGATTTTTAAAACCAATAAAAATTACAACGTCAGGAACGCCGAAGAGAAAAATATGGGAAGCATACAGCTGTTTCGGTAGCCTTTAGCGTACCGTCTTCAGTGCATCATCTTTATGTACTGAAGACGGTACGCTAAAGGCTACCGAAACAGCTGTATGCTTCCCATATTTTTTCTCTTCGGCGTTATTGGTTTTAATAATCCAGCGTCAAGTCTCCTTTTAACAACAGTAGGATTCACTCCATTTTCTATGGAAAAAGTCTAATAATGAATTTGAATAACATATTTCGATTTCATTGAGATTTGTATAAAGTGAAGGAATTAAAATATAGTTTGTAGAAATATCTCTCCTTTAGAACACAATGTTTTGCAATACTTCCCGCTGTCTTCATACGCAAACCAGTAGAGGCATTCACACCATATTTACAGTTGATTTCCACAGTTGATTGTGTGATTTTAATAAAAATTGTATTCACACCATTTTCAGTAAGGAATGGAAACATCCGATAGGACATTTGAATAATAACATATATCAGTTTCAAGAAATTCAATGAGTATTTACGGGAGTTACAACGCGGACAGACAGACACACAAACCGAAGTCATTAACATTTTTCAACCTCTTTGGAAAGTGTTAAAAATACACCCTTAATTAAGCCATTGAAAGATTTTCGAGACGTTCTAGTGTTTCATTAAAGAATTTATTATTCTTTAAGTGCTGCCATCTTCTGGGAAATTATGATACAGATTTTATTAAAATTTCAATGCTTAATTTTCTAATACAAAATACATTCACCGTTGCTCCGTGAAACACATTTCAGAGGATTTTCGAATTTTAAATCTTTTACTTGCATTGAATAATAATGAATTTCTTATGTAATGTATTTATCTAATATTATACACCGTGCGTGCGTGATTAGACTACAGTGACTTAGACTTTATTATTATTATTATTATTACTACCGTTCAAGCGCCTCCTCAATTTTCGAGGAAAATCGGGATATATTTAGAGAGGGGTGTATAAACCGTAAAAATGTACAAAATTGCGGAATTCGGCATGCGTTTTCCTGGCATAAAAATAATTTTAAATTAAAACATATATATATATACTTTATTTCTTTTTTGGTTTGATTTGGGTAGTCATCGCTTATGATCCGAATAATTGTTTTAATACTGAAATTATATCATCTTTAAATTTCAAATTTTTGCACTGATAATATTGTATTACTATATATATATATATATATATATATATATATATATATATACTCGGCTTTTACTACGTTTAAAAAAATTATTAATATATATACATATGTATATGTATTTATTTAAGTTGAAATTATTAAAAAAAATAAATGTAGTAAAATTTTGGTTAACCGGCATTCAGCTAATCCCCCCCCCCCATTTTTTTCTCACTATTAAAAAAAAAGAAAAAATACCGTTTCCATTTTAAAAATAAACAGTGTCCGATTTAATATAATACAAATTAATGATTATATTTATAAAGGAAAACGTTGTAAAATAAATAAATAATGTAAAAAAAAAAAAAAAAAAAAAAAAAAAAAAAACTATCGTCTACTCGGATTGTCTACTGCTAAGCAGAAAGAGCCTTTATTCTATAATGAACAAAGGATATTCAGGAGGAAAGGAGCGGGAGGCGTTTAATTGAGGAAGAGAACCTTTGCAGTTTTTTACGGTTAAGGTTACTAGTGCAGTCAAATGGGGAAAAAATGGGGAAAAAATTATAAAGTTTTGAAACTTTGGGATAATACTCTTATGAGAGGTCTAATAATGGAAGACAAAAAAGTTCCCCATCCTAGGAGGGGGGACTTCCGCCCTAACCCCCCCCCCCCCCCCCAAAAAAAAAAAAAAAAAAAAAAAAAAAACACCTATAATTCTTTCAACTGAAGAAAAAAATAGAAAATTAATTTATAGGAGTTTAGAATTTTCGTATAACATTCCTGAAAGGTCCAATAATACAAAATAAAAAAGTTCCCCACCCTGGGGGAGAGGGGGACCCCCCCCCCCCTAAAACAATCGTATAAATCACTGAAATGAAGAATAAAATAGGGAATTAGTTTATAAATTTTTGAAACTTGGTATAATGTTCCTGGGAGGTCTAATAATGGAAAACAAAGTTTTCCACCCTGGGATAGAAACTTACCCCTTTCTCCCCCCCCCCCACCCCCCCTTAAAAATTATTCAATTTATTGAAATTTAAAAATTGTAGTAATAATTTATTGAGTTTTGAAATTTTGTCATAACATTCTTGAGGGGTCTAATAGTGGGGGGGAAAAATCCAGCATGGAGTGTTAGTCCCTCCCCCCCCCCCTTCTACCACAAAAAGAAAAAAAAATAGTTCAATTTGTTGAAATTAAGAAAAATAGGAAAATAGTTAATAGTTTTGAAATTTTACGAAAATTCTCTTGAGGTGTCTAATAATGAAAAACAAAAAAGTTCTTCGACCTGAGGGGAGAGTTTTCCCCGACCTCCTAAAAAAAAAAAAAAAAAAAAAAAAAAAAGCGTGTAATTCGATGAAATTAAGAAAAATTTGGAAATAATTTATAGAGTTTTGGAACTTAGGGACAAATTTTTTCAGTGGTTTAATAATATGAAACGAACAGTTCATCCTTTACTGGTGTGGGAGCTTCTCTGCCTCTCCCCTTTTCACCTAATAATAAATAAATAAATGAATAACAATAATAATAAATAATAAATGATAATCTGGTGTGGCACTCACATCACATTTTTCCTCTTGCATTTCGTACGATAAATACAAATTATAGATTAAGATGTAAGACAACAATTACTGAACATGAACGTATTTTAAACGTAATTGAAAAAAGTTTTAGAAAAAGTTTTGTTTGACAGATATTTCCGTGTAAGTGGGCTACTATCCACTCCAGCCCACGCTTGTACATGGTATCTATATTCCCAAAAAATAAAGGCTGTTATTAAATTTAAAATTTATTCTAAGGTATTCGGACAACTTTAAATTACACCATTCCTTCAAACTTAACCGTTTTTGCTCAAACTTTTCAAATAGCCAGGGTGAAATTTAGTAAAGCACATACATTAATTACATTCAATAGAAAATAATTATTCGTTTTAATTTCAATTATCCTGTATATTGCCTATGAATCATATATTACACCACATATCCAAGCTTTTATATATACATGTTAGTTAGATATGATATAATTTCTTAACATTACAGTGGAAGAAGAATGGGCAACTTTCATTATATAGGTATCTCACTATCCTCTTCCAGAACTTCTAGAAGGGTTAGGGCACGTCGGACGACTCGGAATCATATAGAAATGAAGGGCCGGAAATACTTCCCTGATGTGGTGGTGTACACAGAAATATCAGATGTAAAAAGACGTAAGTGAATGTTTGTTTTAAGGGGTCAGATTTCTTTAAACGGTGCAAATATCAGCAAAAAAAAATGTCATAATTCTTTTTATAATAACTTAAAAAATGACTACTTTTAAAACTTCTAATTTTTACAGGTGTTAAGAAGATTTTATCTTTTTATTACAGCTGTCAGAATAATTATACATTTTTAATTTATCCTCTAAAAATATAAGAGATATTTTTTGTCGATATAAGTTTTGCGCGCAGAGTTATGCACTGTCTACCAATAAATATTTGGACACTTACGAATTTAGACGTTTTCTCAAATATCTAAAATAGTTCTTCAGGAATAATCTTGAAACTTTGGTAGTGTAAAGAATATTTTATACCTCATACATTTAAAAAAAAAAGTTGTGTTCTGAAGAGGAAAAGGGGACAGTAAAAAATTAAGCAAAAGTAAAAATGTTTTGGATCACCCTGTAAAAAGTAACGCATTAAATGCGCTTTGGCTGTTACACGAGATTACGAGAATTTTTTTCATTACCGGTATAAATTTTTATGAGGCTAGCACATATATGGGATGTAATGCTTTAAAAAAAAATGCAAAATTTTTTTCCACTTTTTTAATTACAACACGTAGAGTATTGGCCCTAGTGCAAAGCCAGTTTTAGGAATTTCGGTATACTACATTAGGTACAGTATGCTACAATCAAAAAACAAAAATATTAAATATCTTGCGAAATATGAGCATATTTACTAACTAATTTTTTACTACGCATGCGCTAGCTTAAAAAAAATTCATTTGAATAATTTGATAGCCAAAAGTATTGAGCAACTCATAGAAAAACCCCAAACACATATCGTGTCATTCAAAAAGTTATGAAATTCCTTAGAAAGACCCCTACGAATGGCACTCTTCGTCAGGCCTAGAACCCTAGCGAAGTCAATCGGCCTTATTCCCAAATTGAATCCAATCGAATCCAAAAACTTATGAGAGATTAAATAAATAGAATTTCAGTAGTTTTTTTTTTTTTTTTTATAGGAATATGATAGGGAGTTTCATCAATATTTATTTACAATCAGCGAACACTGAATTATCATTGGGAATTGACTGAATCAAAATAAAAATGTAAAAAAAATATACAGACACGACATTATTTCATTATTTAAAACATGAAAATCTGACATTGACAGATTTTAATTTAGTGTCAGAGGCCTACTGCTAAACTTGTTAATATCAACAAATTCTTCTTTAGTTAATTCGTGACGATCTAAATTCCATGATAAAGTTTTCATTAAATCAAACCAATGTGTTTCAGCTGCAGATATTGTAACAAATAACGTTGGAAGTCCAAACTGTCTTACAGCCGCAAAACAACGTTTTTTCTCTTTTTCCCAATGAGGGGGAGGTGTGCCTTGGGGGGGACTCATGTCAAAGGTGTGCCTTGGGGGGGGACTCATGTCAAAGTTGTACCTTGGGGGGGGGACTCATGTCAAAGTTGGGCCTTGGGGGGACTCATGTCAAAGTTGGGCCTGGGGGGGAACTCATGTCAAAGTTGGGCCTTGGGGGGACTCATGTCAAAGTTGGGCCTTGGGGGGACTCATGTCAAAGTTGTACCTTGGGGGGGACTCATGTCAAAGTTGGGCCTTGGGGGGACTCATGTCAAAGTTGGGCCTGGGGGGGGGACTCATGTCAAAGTTGGGCCTTGGGGGGACTCATGTCAAAGTTGTACCTTGGGGGGGACTCATGTCAAAGTTGTGCCTTGGGGGGACTTCATTCAATAAATCCCCATTCAATAAACCGACTGAAATAGGCCCTTAGCACTTAGCACTATTAAGAGTGTATTATAAAAATTCGACAACGCTGTACCGACTGAAATAGGGGTACCTTGGGGGGGACTCATGTCAAAGTTGGGCCTGGGGGGGAGACTCATGTCAAAGTTGTGCCTTGGGGGGACTTCATTCAATAAATCCCCATTCAATAAACCGACTGAAATAGGCCCTTAGAACTATTAAGAGTGTATTATAAAAATTCGAGAACGCTGTACCGACTGAAATAGGGGTACCTTGGGGGGGGGACTCATATCAAAGTTGTGCCTTGGGGGAACTTCATTCAATAAATCCCCATTCAATAAACCAACTGAAATAGGCCCTTAGCACTAATTAAGAGTGACCTATAAAAATTCGACAACTGTACCGACTGAAATAGGCCTCTAGCACTAATAAAACCCCTTAAATTTTAGCTTTTATTTTGAGAGAACTGAAATTCTGTTCATTCTATCTCTCATAACTTTTTGAATTTACACGATATTTGTTTGGAGTTTTCATATAAGTTGCTCAATACTTTTGGCTATTAAATTATGCAAATTAAATATTTTAAAAGCTAACGCATGCGCAGTTAAAAATCATAAGATATTTAATATATTTGAAATCTGATTGCAATATGCTGCGTCTAATATAGTATGTCAAATTTTCTATAAATGTGTATGCACTGGGTGTAATACCCTACGTGTTACATTTAAAAAAGTGGATTTTTTTTTTTTTTTTAAACAAACCGTTATATCCCGTTGAATATATGTGGTAGCCTCATAAAAATTTTTATATAGTTAATGAGAAAAATCCTCTCAATCACATGCTACAGCCAAAATGCATTAATGCATTATTTTTACAGGGTGATCTAAAGCATTTTGACTTTTGTTTAATTTTTACTAGTCCCCTTTTCCACTTCAAGACACGACTTTTGCTGAATTGTATGAGGTATAATATGTTCTTTACACTACCAAAGTTTCAAGATGATTCTTAAAGAACTTTTTTAGATATTTGACGAAATATCTAAATTCGAAAGTGGCCAAATATTTATTGGTAGATAGTGTATGCAAATGTTACCTCACTAGAACCTAAAAAAATTTTTTTGCATGGAAAAGTACTTCATAATTAAAATGATAAAAAATAGTTTTGTTTGAAAGCTTTTTTCCCTTTTGAAAAAAATTACTATAATTATTATAAAAAAAAAAAAAAAATCATTATTTTTGACGTAATTATGCTTATAATTACAAACATTTTAGTGTTAAAAGGCTAACTGTTCGTCATTTCATATATGTATGTGTGTGTGACACGTAACAGCTCGTACATTTTTAGTATAGTATGGCTAATCATCACAGAGATATTATGTGTGCAAGGTTATACATCGATACAAATTCGCTCTGACACTTAAAAATAAAATTAAAAATGTACAACTTTTTTAATGGTTAATGGTTGTAATATAGAGATAAAACCTTTCTTACTATCTGTTTTTTTTTTATTATTATTATTATTTTTTTTTTATTATAGTAAATTAAGTAAAGATAATGTTTTCAAATATTTTCTCATTCAAAAGGTAGCTGACCCGTTAATAATAAATGTACAGATCCTATTCGATCACTGTACCTATCAAGTCTTGATTTCTTTTTTTGAGGACATATGAAGACACTGGTATATGACACTCCTTTGACAACGCTGTTTGCAGAAATTGCATAGTTGTCAGGGAAATTCGAGATAAGTCTGGATTATTCCAGAACATTGAAATTCCATGTGCCATAGATGTGAAGCCTGCATTAAACTCGCAAGAAAAATCTTACACTATCTTTCACACATGTTGCTTTTGTTCATATATTATCAAAACGTATATTCCTTTGATTTTTGATATTTCTTTGTATACCAATTCGTTGGGAAAGTATTATTGACCCTGCATTGCTATATCATTCCAAGTCGTCGGGATGCGCCCTACACTCCCTAGAAATTTTGAAATGTAGTACTGAGACACCCTCTACCTTACATACATAATCTACATAACAATACATAGTTTAGTTCATGAATAAAAACTTTGTAAAGTAACACCATAAATGGAAAAATTGTTTGCTTAGAAACTCTTTATTTACCATATTGTAATACATGTATTTATTTATTTATTTATTTTTGTACGATAAATGCTGAAATGTGAACGAGTCTTCTTTGTTGAGACTCAAAAAGTTTTTTATGTCTGTATGCACTTGAGTTAAATATTTATGTTACAAGGAATTAGGTGCATAATTTATAGTCCCTATAGTATTTGCGAGTCGTATACTGAGACACACAAAACATTCTTGTATCATTACGGCTTGTGTGGATGGTATTTCTGTTAACGTGCCATTCCGACTGTAGACCTCTTTTTCAGAAAGAAAAATCGTCAAAATATCGGAGGATGCTATAATAAGTAATTTTAAACTTCCGACTATAAAGCTGGAAAAACCGAAGGTTTGGAGAAAGTTAAAATATATAGAAATCAGGGGGGAGGGAGGAGGGACATATCTGAGTAGGGAGGGGTTTATAATCGGAATTTTACGGTAATTGCACTTTAATATGGTTGCACAGCCTATAACATAATGGAATTAACAAACATTAAGATACTTACAGAATGGGTTCTGTAAAAAATAATTTGCTCAGAATAAATAATTAGTTTACAGGGGTACACAAAACAATTTTAACACGCTTTTTATCGAGTATTCTAACTACTGAATATGTATTATTATTAATGTTATTCACATATTTATTAAAAAAGCATATTTTTAACCGAGTGTTGAGAGAAGTGGTATATAAAATATACTAAGATATATAATATTATACATAATTATTAGATGAGTTACCTCATAAATATACATAGAATTTAGAATAAATAAAAATTATTTGTCAAATGATGAGTAATATAAATGACAAGTTGGGGTTCCTAATCTGTACGTCCAATAGTTTACTTACCATCTCCTTCTCTAACTTGTCCCCGAATCTGCAGTTCTTGTCCTACTCTTACTACAGAACCTGATTTCATTTCTTTATTGAAGGTGCGTCCCCCTTGACTCCTTGCCATCAAAGATACTCTGCAAGACACATCGCGAGGGCCGCTCCTAAATACTGGTCGGGGCTTGTTAGAGCTGCGTATCTCTGTCCTAAATAAAGAAAAAACTCATAATTTGTTAAATGCAAAGCTGGTGTACAAACGATAAATAGACAATAAGACTTCTTCACGCGTCCTTTCGAAAACCGGTTGTGCTGGCCTAAAATTTATGGTGTGTGAAGAAGTCTTATTGTCTATTTATCATAATTTGTTAATTAATATAGATTCAGTGCTAGACAAGTAATAATAAATCAAGTGAATATAAAAAATATTTGCTTATATAAGTGTTATATGTATCAGAAAACTTTTAAATGTATAGATTAAACATATTTAATGAAATATACACGGTGGTTCAAAATAACGTGTCCAAAATGAAAAGGCAAAACTGTCATAAAAACAGAATTCAAAATTCATTTGGGAGTATCTGATCCCAAACGTCATTCGGAATTGCTAGATGGCCATTTCTAGGAAAACACGAGCTGAGTAAAATGAGATGTCTATTTGCTTCAAGTTGTGGATGCCTTGGGAATAAATAATAGCATGGCTAGTATTTGTCAAAAGAACTTTAATACGAAATATTTGTTTCATTATAAGAAAAATTATTACAGCTGTAGCATGTGATCCAGGTTACATTGTTCTGGCAGCATCAATATAATGCATGTCTCTTTATGTGTTAGAGAAAAACTTTTTGAGCTACAACTCTAGTAGTATTGTTCGTAAAGGTAAAATATGTGAGGAAATACAGTAAAATAAAATTATGTAGAATGATTAGTATTTGTTATTCACGTATTACGCATTATTTTAAACGCTATCTAGTAACGCCGGATGGCATTTCCAACCCCATGTTCCTATGTGAATTTTTATTTTTAATGGATGCTTGCTTTGCCCTTTCATTTTGGCCACTTTATTTTGAAACAGCCTGTATAATGTTAAATATACGGGCGTACATAAGCAGTGTGTTAATAATATTCATAAAGGTGTAGAGTAATAGAGGAATGAAATCTCCTCTTTTTACGTTGAGTTATAATATTCCTCGTAGTACAAGATTATCATAATTAACATTTCTCTTTTAAATCTCTGTATAAAATGAAAACTGCGGATTTAAAAGACAAAAACATCAGATTAATTTATAGAAATTAAATTTTATATATGCTTAGCGATTGGGGCACTTCCCCCTATTTCGTACAAAGAAAGAGTGGTGTTAAAAAACGTACAAGTGCGCACCTAACAGTAATATAGCATAGAGAAACATACTTACGCTGTTGGACGTAAGTCCATCACGTGATGAGTCGTGGCTATTCTGTCTTGAGGTTTACACATGATCATTACGTATTCGTCTTCAGCCATGCGTAGGCCATCCATATAAGGAAAACGGATTGTCACAGATATCCACTCCTGAAAACAATTAATACCAGAAGAAAAAGTGTATATCTAGAAAGAATTATTTTAAAAAATTCAAACACTGGGAGAAAAATTAAACCAAAGATTTTACTGAAAATTCTAAGAAGTCGCCGAGTCTTTTGATTAACAAAACTCTACTCAGTGATACTCAGACCTACCACTTACAGGTGGCGGGCTAGTTTAGTGGGCGGTAGAAGTTTTTTTCGATACCAAAGTACTTTTCATTTTTCTTTTTCTTTCTTTCTTTCTTTTCTTTTCTTTCTTTTTTTTTATTTATTTAATTGACTTTTTTTTTTTTTAGAAACTTTGACATGGAAATGTGCTTTATTACTTTTATACTTTAGTTTACTGTAATTTTGTCTTATAATTTTTATAAGCTAAAGTTATAGTTTTACTTTATTCAATACTAATATTGTTAAAAATGTAGTCGATTAGATATTTTTACTATTAGCTATCAGAGATACAAAAATAGGCAGTAGAATTAAAATGGTTGAGTAACAACCCTTTAGAATGCTGTCCAATTGCTTTAGAATGTTGCCAAATTTAAGAATTATTTTATTCCATAATCACCAATAATTTTAAAGAGTGATGTTTGATAAACATGATAGACGATTAATGTTCGATGGGATAAGGTAAACATTGCAATTAAAAACTAGTGGTAGATATTGAATAAAAAAGTTCTTAAAATTAGCAACACTTCTGCTTTACATGGTGTTTTATTGCTGCTTTCAGAACTTCTAGGAGGGGTATGACTCAAAATCATATAGCAATGTAGGGTTGGAAATGCCCTTTTGATCCGGTGGTGTACACGCAGGGTGTGTGGTACCCATCTTCAATTTTTTAAGCACTGTTCCACCTTTTTTTTTTTTTAAATACCAAAATTCTTTCTTAAAGAAACCGTATAACTTAAAGAAAAATTTTCTTAATAAAAAAGTTGGTGGAAGAGTCATTATAAAAAGACAGATCCCAAGCACCGTGTATACAGAAAGATCATAATTAAAAAGGCACTGCATAAATATTCGTTTTAATAATAAATGTACATGAACAAAAGGAACATCGGTCAAGGATATTGTTTGAAGTTTTTTTCATCCAGTGTTGCGAGACTTGAGGATATTTTTTTATTCAATAATCACAATTAATTTTGAGAAGTGATATTTGATATACATAACAGACGATTAATCTTCGAAGTTATTAAGGAACGATTACAATTAAAATTTAGTGGTGGATATTGAATTAAAAGGTCCCCACATCTGACAACACTGCATCCTTCACCTTCAATGCATGCCTTACATTATCGAGCAAATATACTAGTAGAGTATGGATACCCTATATTGGCTATGGAGAAAAATTTCCGGATCATCACTGCGGTTTTTGCTCCTTTTTTTGGCGATAATCACTTTTTTGGCAACTGATTCTTGTGATTTTGCATATTTTAAATAATTTGTTCCTCTCACCACCAAAACTCCAAAGGAAAGTCAATCAGAACAGCTTTCAATCAATAAACAAGGATTAGATTACCGTAATTTCTGGTAGATAACCCGCAGGTTATATAATCCAGTTTTGCACCATAAATTTCAATTGGTAAATAAATTTATTTTTATACGAGCTCTTCCTTTGAAAAAGTATAGATTTCTCTATTAAATAAAATTTCTGGTGGAGAAATGACACATCTTACCTGCGGGTTATCTACCAGAAATTACGGTACTTGCTTTTCATTTCAGCTAGTGTAGGTTGCGGTTTGTGTTTAATTTATCCCCAATCGAAATATAAGGCCCGCCGCACACTGACGAGACATGAGACAAAGTTTGAAGCGACATGCGACACGCGCATGCTCTGAATACAACTTCATCTCCTGAAAACTGTTTAGAACATGTGTGTGTCGCATGTCGCTTCAAACTTTGTCTCATGTCTCTTCAGTGTGTGGTGGGACTAAAACAACGATGGAGGAAACTTGCTTATTGTTGGAAGTGGAAGGTTCGGTTTGGCGAACGAAATGGTGGAATGGTGGGATGTGATCTTCGGAAGGAAAAAGGTTACTAGACCGGGGTCTACTCTAATATCTCTTCGATGCCTTACACCATTGGCAACGCCGAACAGCTGGTTAGCTGCCGAAAAAAATCGACATAAACCAGTTCTGTTCTAGAATATTTGGAATTTCATACAACGTAAATGTGAAACCTGCGTTGAAGTCAGTGGACAAAATTTCGAACACTGTACTTGACCAATGTTTATTTCGTTCGTGTACATCTATATTCAAAGGGATGCTGGAAGTTGAAAATTGACTTTAAAATTACTATCTTACAGGTATTAAATTTTGTATTGATGTAAAATGTATCAGTATTAAATGGATTGAAATTTCTCGAAAACTATTAAAATTAAAAGAATGAAAATGAAAATTTTATTTATTTATTTAGTTTTTATGCTCCATGCGACTGGGTTTTTAAATTTTCCACTTGATTTTATTTTATTATAGTTTATCAATATTTTCTAAATATTTTTGTGAATTAATTAATAGACTGACTGATAAGTTAATTAAAAAAAATATTTTTATGTTTCAGTGTTAAATATTTGCATGAACTTTCATCACTCAAACATAAAATTATGATTAAAAAATAACTAATTAACGTTTAGAATATCAGTTTATCAAAAACTATTACAAGTATGTTTACTACATAATTACATAATTATATTTTTATGTTTCAATGATAAATTTTCATGCAAATTTTTTAACATTAAATATAAAAATATTTTTTAAAAATTAACTTATCAGTCAATGCACTAACTTAATAAAAAAAACAAAATGACTTATTAGTCAATCTACTAATTAATGTACAAATAAGTTTAGAATATATTGATAAACAATAATAATGATATTTACTACATAATTATATAATTATATTTTTACACAATTATATTTTTTATCATTACATAATTATATTTTTATGTTTGAATGATAAAATTTCATGCAAATTTTTAAACACTAAAACATAAAAAAATATATTTTTTTTTAATCTAACTTATCAGCCAATTCGCTAATTAAATCACAAAAATGTTTAAAATGTATTGATAAACTATAATAATGTAAAATCGAGTGAAAAATTTAAAAACTCAGTCGCATAGAGCATTTAAAAATTTAAAATTTAAAATTTAAAATTTTGAATTTGAATTTTTTTTTTTTAATTGTAATAGTTTTGAGAAATTTCAATGTATTTATTATTGTTATATTTCAATGCATGTGTATGCAAAATTTTATAACTCTAAGATAATAATTTCAAAGACCGATTTCCAAAGTCTGTGAGGTTTGCGTTGATGCAAACTCTATCTTAATTAATTAATTAGATAACTAAATGGATAAGTAAAGAGCACGAGACTTGAATATAAATTATAAATAAGACTTTTATTTGAACAGATTAATGGGAGGGCGATCTGGCAATTGCGATAGCTCAGTCAGCGTATTTAAATACTTTAGCAAAATCTATATATATAAAAATGAATGTTTGTCTGTATGTTATTTATAAAATCGTAAACGGCTTGACCGATTTCGATCATTCTTTTTTTGTTTTTTTCCTTATAGGTCAGGGATGGTTTAGGAAAAAAAAAATTTGAAAAAATTCGAATAGTTTTCTTATTATTAATTAAAATATGAAAATAATAACCTCCTAATACCTTATAAATAGCCATTAAAATATTAGCTATAATTTAATTGTTGCCAAAAAAAATTTACGAGTTCATTTTCTTTCGACATAAAAATAAATAAACGTGATTAAATAAATAATTTAATTAAACGTGAGCTTTAAAAAATTGTAAAAAAATTAAATTATGTATCTCACAAAAATTGACGTCACTATCGGTTTAAAGATTTCATACGCATTGATAAACTGCTAATGTAGTTAGTTCTATGATTCAACAGAAAATTTAAAAACATGGTTCATAAAAAGTTTTTTTCTTATAATTATTTATATTATTAACTTATCGTGACGTAGTTGAATTATATATTTCTTTTGTGCGTGTGTATATCTGAACTCCTCCTAAACGGCTGGACCGAGTTTAATCAAATTTTTTGTGTGTCTTCAGGTGGATTCGAGAATGGTTTAGATTTACAATTCAGTCCAATTTAAATTGTTTATTTAATTTATCACTTATAAATTGTTGTTGATTTTGGAATGTTTCACATTGGATCCGGCAGACTGCGCTACGATCGTAGTATCGAATATTCAATAATACGCAAGCGAAGTGATGACGTCACTGGCCGTCCGTGGATGCAAGAAAAATATTTCCTATGTTAATCGCCCATTGGATTTTTTGTAAAAAATTACAAAAAAATTTCCCGATTTTAATACCCATATTTGGGTATAGATATGTATTAGTTATCATGTGCATGCGTTAGATTGAGTTGTTTTTGCTGTAAAATTGATAAAATTTGAATTTTTAATCTCAAAACTCTGTCATCCTTGGCGGGAAAAAAAAATCGCCATATCATCTGGCGAACATATTTAATTTCTATCAAAAATAATGGTTATTTCAACAACTTATATTAAGAGAGTAATTAATAATATGAAACAATTTCGTACAATACATATTACGAAAATATACATCTGGCATGTATATTTTCGTATTACGTTTTTGATCGCCAAATACAAAAAACGCCAAGGAAGACAGAGTTTTGAAATTTAAAATTAAAATTTTGTTAATTTGAGAGCAAAATAACTCAATCTAACACATGCATACGATAACTAATACATATCATACCCAAATACGGGGATTAAAATCGAGAAATAATTTTCCTCGATTTTTAATAATTTTTTACAAAAAATCCAATGGGAGATTAACATAGGAAATCTTTTTCTTGCATCCACTGACGGTCAGTGACGTCTCACTTCGCTTGCGTATATTCCACTGTAATTCCAGTTTGTCCCGACAGTTGGTGCTGCGATCAAATTCAGGAAAATATTTTGTAACTTCGTGTGATTATTGTTATACAAAAAATTGTGTCCTAATTGAAATATTACATCAAGATGTAATTAGTGTTTGAAGAGTTTTGAAGTGTGCATAAAAAACTATACATTTTGCAAATTTAGTGCGGAATTGGAGTGAGTATTTTATATAATTTTCTATCAAATTTACACGCGCGTTGATTAACAACCACCCTAACCTACAAATTTATTTATGTAGCTATTTTATTATATTTTATTTATTTATTTTTTGAATGGAACACCTTTAGTATCGGATCCCTTTGGCAAAATTTGAAATTTGGCACCGAAGTAGCTCCGACGCTTCTCGCCAAGATCTTTAGTTCCACAACTGAGATAGCCATTTCAATTCATCGCAAAAATGGCTTAACCCAGACAGCACATCGCCTCCCCAGGATATCTTCAAGATGTCTTCTGGATGAAAAGACATCCCAGAAACCTCCTTTAGATGTACTGTGGATAAGTTAAGCCTAACTGTGCTGTTAGGGAAAATATTTAAAGTCACCAAAGGGGTTCCATATTTTTGTGCGTGTGTATGTCACTGATATTTTATTTATTTATTTTTTGTATGGAAAATTTGGCACCGAGGTAGCTCGAACGCTTCTCGCCAAGATCTTTAGTTCCACAATTGAGATAGCCATTTCAATTCATCGCAAAAATGGCTTGAAATATTTAAAGTCACCAATGGGGTCCCAACCTTTTGTGCGTGTGTATGTCACTGATATTTTATTTATTTATTTTTTGTATGGAACACCTTTAGTATCGGATCCCTTTGGCAAAATTTGAAATTTGACACCGAAGTAGCTCGAACGCTTCTCGCCAAGATCTTTATTTCCACAATTGAGATAGCCATTTCAATTCATCGCAAAAATGGCTTAAAATATTTAAAGTCACCAATGGGATCCCATACGTTTGTGCGTGTGTATGTAACTGATATTTTATTTATTTATTTTTTGTATGGAACACCTTTAGTATCGGATCCCTTTGGCAAAATTTGAAATTTGACACCGAAGTAGCTCGAACGCTTCTCGCCAAGATCTTTATTTCCACAATTGAGATAGCCATTTCAATTCATCGCAAAAATGGCTTAAAATATTTAAAGTCACCAATGGGATCCCATACTTTTGTGCGTGTGTATGTAACTGATATTTTATTTATTTATTTTTTGTATGGAACACCTTTAGTATCGGATCCCTTTGGCAAAATTTGAAATTTGACACCGAGGTAGCTCGAACGCTTCTCGCCAAGATCTTTAGTTCCACAATTGAGATAGCCATTTCAATTCATCGCAAAAATGGCTTAAAATATTTAAAGTCACCAAAGGCGTCCCATACTTTTGTGCGTGTGTTTGTCCCTGAACTCCTCCTAAACGGCTGGACCGATTTTAATGAAATTTTTTGTTTGTCTTCAGGTGGATTCGAGAATGGTTTAGATTTACAATTCAGTCCAATTTAAATTGTTTATTTAATTGTTAATTATGTCTTTTACGTTATAATCGGAATTCACAGTCACCGTTCACAGAATTCCATACCTGTTTCACTTATATACCACATCCTTACACACTTACAATAAGTTAGTTATTTTTTTCTAGCAAAATATTCTCTAGAAATAATTTATATGACAAAACAACGTTTGTCGGGTCAGCTAGTATATGTATAAGAATTAAATTAGATAATTTGAAATATCTCACCCCAGCAAATAGTCGAAGGTGTAGAGACGGGTGCACTCTTTACTCCCTTACTGTGACTTCACTGTGGATCAGCGGATTCCCGGCTGATCCAACTTTACATTCACGAATGCTAGCAGTAACACACACCAACACTCATCAAACTACTTAATCTTAACACAACTAAATCTCCGCTAACGAAATATAACTTCATCCGAGCGCTAAGTCTAAAACTTTAACGTAGACAGACCTCGGAGAAAACTCCACTACTCCACCATTCGCCAAATTAAGAATCTCCACAATCTACACCCTTTCACACCCTTCACGCATCCATATTTATATCTAAGATTCATCCATTCCACTCACTTCATTTAATTCTATGACTTCTCCTTATTCACTCGCGCTTCGCAACTTGTGAACTTAGCTGCAGCGCCATGCTGACGTGACTTCTACTACACACCGACCTTACAAGTCCACCACCCCTAAAAATGGATATTTACTTACGACGAGTCTTTCTTTTTATTCTGTTACACAACCGCGTCCGGAAAATATTTATGACTCTGGATTGCTGTATGATTCCGAGTTCATGATTCCGCATTCCTCGGGATGCACCCAACTCCTCGTAGAAGTTTTGAAAAATAGTAAACACTCTGCCTACGTATAAATTTACAAAAATGCTTACATAGGAGTATATAGATAGTTCTGAAAATATCTAGCCGTAACTTGCTATATGAAAACTAAGTAAATTGAAGTGGCGACTCAACGGCCCTCTTCACTTACCGTCGCCGGAAGCCCGAGCCAATGTTATTCTATGGAGATTTTTTTTTTTTTTTACAACTAACTTAATAACTAATACATATTTTTAAATTCTGTTTTCACATTCAGAAAATTCCCAATTGTTAAATTGACGGACCTTTTTTAAAAATGTATTTTCTTAATTTTTTATATTTTATTTTGAAATTGCAAAAGGAAAAAAAATTTCACATGTTGAAAATTCCTATTTTGCAGCTTCAAAATAAAATATAAAAAATTAAAAAAATAATTCTTTAAAAAAGGTCCGTCAATTAAAGAGCTGGGAATTTTCAGAATGTGAAAGCAGAATTTAAAAATATGTATTAGTTAATAAGTTATTTGTAAAGAAAAATTTTCCATAGAATAACATTAGCTTCGGCTTCCGGCGGCGGTGAGTGAAGCGGGCCCTTTAAAAAAAATTTAATGTCACTTTTTTTCAATCGCGACTATTAGCTGGGGCTAATGAGGCATATCCCATTAGCATTCCTCTCCGGTCACGGTCCTTTCCAACCTATCACTACAAATTTCATTGCTCCCGCTCCTCTTCGTATCAGTGTGGGAAAAATGGTTCGTTACAATACTTTTACTATAATTGTCAATTAACAGCATGTTAGCACATTCTCCGTCCAATTCCCATTCCAACTAACTGGTTAACTAATATTACTGACTGTCTACATCTTCGTAATAATATTTCCAAAATCTTTATGTTTCTCTCAGAGATATCAAATCTAGCATCATAACTCCAACTTCTTTCATTACTTCTCGCGGTAGTTACCATTGGCGGGATTCAGTTGTTCTTCTGAAGCCATTCTGTAGACGATTTGTGCTATCTTTGCCCTTTTGTCGCGTGGGGTTTTTACCAGACATATCTTGTATTTTTTTTTATCTAATAAACAACGGGAGAGACTGAATATCGCTCCAAACCACTGAATAGTGGTGAGCGGCCTCCTTCCGTCTTTTAAACCTTTAAATGATGTTCAATGTAAATGTCTTTCTATTAATGCATCTAATATGAATGTCAGATTGTGCATTTTGTATGAAAATAACCTAATATATATATATATATTTTTTTTTTTTTTTCATTTGCATTAAAAAATTAATAAAACAATAAAGGAAACGATGACGATGGATCATTCGAGACAACAGCGTACTTATCGGTCTCAAATCAAATTTGTAAAAGAGCATCAATTTTTATACATTTTTGAGCCGAATTCGAAGGTTATGAATAATAAAAATGAAAATGTTGTCTAGCGAAGAAATTTATTTTACACTTTTAGGGACAATTTATAATATCATTTTATGTCAATTTTCATATTGATAGTTTGAATGATAATTATAACTGTTTTTTAGACTAAGTTCTTTTTTTTTTTTAAGTTTTCATTATATAAAGGCTCCTGACGCATAAGGGCTTAATACCAAATTTTGTTAAAAATATTTCTGATTAAATCAATCAAAACTGACCCTGAATTTAATTAAATTTTATTCATTATAAAATCTGTAATTTCAATCGAATTTAAGAAAGAAAAATTAAACTGTAAAGTCAGAATCACTTTTTACAGACATATATATATATATATATATATATATATATATATATTAATTTTTTGTTAAATCCCGTTTGAATATTCGCAATAAAAAAATTAACTGCAATCCAGAACGGTTTGATTTATCGTCTTAGATAATTTGGAGGTTTCCAGCTATATTTGCCTGAGAGCATTCAGAAACTTTCCCGCAGACAGATTTTCATGAAACAAAAATAACCATCCCAATTACTCTTAAAGCTGATAGGCGGTAAGCTCTGGGATCCTAAGTCGGCTTTGGGTAAAGCTTTGACTGGGTGAGGCTTTTATCCTAAGTCGAATTTGCTGACCTAACCGGTGACAGTTTAGGACACACTTGTAAACAATCGCCCTTAACTTTTAACTTCTACATCCCCACCATCATCACCCCAATTACCCTCCGTTCTTAAAAAAAAAAAAAAAGCTTTGAAATTGGCTTGTTTATTTAAGAGCTACACTGCCCTATACAGACACACACTATACACAAAAGGCAATACCAATACCCTCTTTCTTAGGCCAGGCTTTATAAATA
The DNA here is from genome assembly GCA_963930645.1 of Salticus scenicus. NCBI lineage: Eukaryota > Metazoa > Arthropoda > Arachnida > Araneae > Salticidae > Salticus > Salticus scenicus. The sequence goes on from OZ005660.1 coordinate 28,822,099, forward strand.
TACGAGGACATTTACTTAACACAATATGAAATTTGGCATACAGGTTAATCAAAGTTCATAAAAAATTTCTCACTTTCCCATCTGATCCTTGCTGTACTCTAACGCCACATTTGTTAAAATGTTGGACATACATAGCAAAGGAAGATCTATGAGGCTGGCCGCTGGGACCTTCATTGGGCCTCATGGCACAGTCAGCAGGAGAATAGCTGGGACCAACAGCATCCTCAAAAACAGGTTGAGCTGTATACTCGGGAGGTGGGATGACCAGCGCTGAAAGAAGAGTAACGCCGTTCGAACGTATGCAGTTTATGTCTGAAAAGAAAAGAAAGATCTAGTAAAATTACAAAATGAAACCAAATTGATATTTAAAATCTTCTAAAACACACTTAAAAAAGTTAAAAATTCTTAATTCTTAAGTACTGAGTGTTGCTTTCAGCAGCATATCCAATTTAGACTTTTTAAATACTAGGAAAACAATACTAAATCTTTATTGCCTGCTACTGACAGTAGTAATACATTAAAGATGTTATTAAATCAGTTTTCAACTTGTAGATGGCACCACTAGTACTAATAGCGAAAAAAAAAATACTCTTACTTTTTCATATTTGAAAAAAGAATTTTTTTAATATTTTTAAATTTTCTGGCATTTACGGGTTGAATGCACAAAATAAGCAATGAATTTATAAAAATTTGTCTTTCGATATGGGTTGCTCATTCTATGTTTTCGTATTTGGAGGAACATACCAGGACATAGGCCTAGTGTCTAAACCAATCTGTACCTTCACGTAGTGCAGCTGTTAATAATGACTAGCATTACAAAACAATACGGATGGACTCGCACCAAGTCGGATTGGACAGCGTATCGTGACTTGGACAACTCTTCCTTTTTTAAATGCCTCTGTCGTACGCACAATGGCCTTCAGTTTCCGGAGACCGAAATATCCCTGCTCTGCTGCGCAGCAAGCAGTAAAACGAGAAGAGAGAAGACAGAAAGTGCAGAGAATCACTGGGTCAGCTACCAAGGGATGAATATATGTATTTTAAATTGCAAGTCCCTGAACTCCTAAAACAGACTTTTTGAGTTTGAAGAACTACGACATATTATATGTGATATTGTGCATCTTAGTGAAGTTAGAAATATGAAGATTTTCTAGATTTGAAGAGTAGAAATATGCTTTATTATCAAGGAACTGTTAATGAAAGACGTAGTGGATAAGGATTTTTAGTTAACAAGAACCTAAAAAACAAAATAACAAATGACACAAGCTTTTCTGATAGAATTACAACAATCACCATCAAGCTCTTTAAGCATTTTAATTCTGAGATAATTCAAGTTTATGCTCCAGCCAGCACATGTGAAAAGCAAGTTATTGAGAAATTTTATGGGGATTTCATGAAGGTCCTCAGCAAAACCAGAATGCAAAATCTTAGAATCATTATGGGAGATTTCAATGCAAGGATGGTTTTACGAAAAAAACGTTCGCGGGTAAGAACGTCCCCAAGAAAAAAGTCCTCTGGAAAGAAGATTCCCGGATAAAACGCCCCCCCGGAAATAAATTCAGAAATTTTCAAAATTTTACACACATATCTTGTAGGTCAAATTATTGACGAAATCTATTTGTTATTCAGAATTAAATATAAAATTATATATATATATATATATATATATATATATATATATATATATATATATATGTATGTATATATATATATATATATATAACATAGTATGTTTTTGCCGTCACAAAACTTTTTTTTATATCTTTTTAGATAACAGCGATTAACATGAACAAACATAGGCGCCGACTTCCCAAAATTTTATCAGGCGCACAATTGTTCTTTTCTAAGAGGTAATGATTTGCTCTACCTTTCCCCTCTTCTTCATTGCTTTGCAGTCAAGTTTTTCTTAATTCGAATGTAATAAGTTTTTTTTTTTTTTTTTTACTATATATTTATATCAGAGATAAGGAGTAACTTTTTCTGTTCCGAGCACTCTGCTGTGATCTTTTTGTCAGTGTCAAGTGAAACATTGTTATCACTTAAAAGAAAATGGCTTGATTGGAAAATGTTTTGAAACAATAATTTTATTTTGTGTCCCAAAATCTAAAACGGTAAATTATTAGTACAAGGCAGAATACAAGATATCCCAAATCTAAAAATGTAGTCTTTGAATTTGCTTACAGTGTATTTATTTAGCTCAAGCTTTAACTTGTAAAATCTACATACAACAATTTAACGCCCAGCCTTTGGGTACCGACGAGTCTCAAATTTTAAGTTCAAAAGATTTTTTTCAAAATTAAAAAACGCTTAATGTTCGAAGTCCATATTGTGCTGGAATTCCTTTTTATGATTCTGTTAAATGTATGCTTAATGATAGGTACACTTTTTCAACGCTTATTATATTGTAGTAAGTTTTATTTGCGTGCATAACTTTTTTCTCTATTTATAGCAGATTTAGTTTAAGATACAATTCAAAGAATTAATGACTGCAGACTATTATATAAATCAAATTATTTTATGAGGCATGACACTTTTTTTGATGTGAAAGTTCTGCATCAGTGGTGGCGCTAACAACTTGGAAGACTTCCCGCAAAAAAACGAAGGAATCGCCTACTCAAAATAAATAAATAAATAAATAAATAAATAAATAAATAAATATATAAATAATAAATAATAAATAATAAATAAATAAATAATAATAATAATAATAATACATTACGTATTTCAGCAGGACTGCACCGTATGCTAGTGCAAATTTTACCTTGCAATCCGAATTTTACCTTGCTCCGTCTCGCAATCCGAAAACTTCTAAAAGCTTTATTTTACAAATAATTTTGTGTGAGGGGGAAGTACCGCCCCCTCAATCCTCCGTTCCATCACTGTACTTACATTTATACAAAATTCAAATCTGTTATTAAATTCAAAAGTTCATTAAAAATTATTCAGACAACTTTCACATAAACATTCCTTGAAACTTATCAATCTTGATCAAACTTTTCTAGTAACAGACACATTAACTTCGAAATACAACAATTGGATCGCGTGAAATTATTTGTTTTTAATTTACTCCAATAAACACACACAAAGATGAAACGGTTAAAACTTGATTTCGGTATTCAGGAAGCCTCAAAACGTCTAAATATACAAAAAAAAAAAAAAAAAAAAAAAAAAAAAAAAAAACAAGCGATGACTATTTTGCTTAAAAAAGAAAAAATACATTATTTACCATATGACTATGAGGAATTAATTTCAATTCCTGATCAGCTTTCCTGGACATGGTAAAATATTACAACAAAAGAATTCCACTGACAATAAAAAAGAATGCTATGGCTTAAATAGTGGCAGCCCTGGATATCTTCTAAAAGTTATATGCACATCACATGGTGAACATAAATATAATCCTATACTAATAAGACACAGCACAACCTGAAGTACACTTCCAAAAAAAATTTTCAAGTATTGTCACACTCTAATCTAGTTTTTTTTTTTTTTTTTTTTTTTTTTTTTGTGCAGTCCTGTAAACGAACAGTAAATGATTTCTACACCATATTCTACATGAAACATGTTTTTAGTATATAAAATATATATAGTCGTTTCATTTGGTTTAGTGCAGTCAATAGATGTTAAACTCTACTTACCAGCAATATTCCCCATAAGCGTTGTATTTGAATTCTCTGGGGTATCCCTGTACATGAACCATTTGCTTAATCTCAACGAAAAGTTTAGCGTAACATTTCTATATCATACACATTTAGAATACCAAGTTTGGACTTTCTCTTATAAATCGCTTTTGGGATATGCTGATAATAGTCAGACATGCAGACAGACCAACCGCTGAAAACATGATTTTTGGATTCGGGGTACCTCAAAACATGTAAATATAACAAAAACTCAATTTCGAAAATTTGATTTAAAAATAATACTTTCTCTACCTTATGGGTAAGATAAATATATATATATATATATATATATATATATAGGAAACATCATTTATTAGTATATAAATATACACGAAGCAAAAATAATTTAATAGTATTGAACACGATACATTTTTAATATAAGAGACAAATAAGATTAAACATTTTAAACAGTTAATATAATAATAAATGGAACAAGTACGGAAATGTCATGCGGTGCGCATGACACTTAACACTTTCCAACTATACGTACTCATTGTGTCGTATAACTTTCAACGTTTCTTGCCTACTGTATCACACAACGGACAGACAGAAGGGCAGACAGGTAGACTAACTGAATACATAGTCACTCTTAAACATTGTCAGAAAGTGTTTAAAATGCTAGATACAAACAGTAATGCAGCCCTGAATTTTCAGTTTCTTAATGTAACTAACTATTTTAGTGTAGCCCTGTAAATATTAAGATTAAGCATATCATATTCTATACAAAACATTATTTCATCATATCTTCTATATATATATAAATGAATGTTTGTCTGTATGTTATTTATAAAATCGTAAACGGCTTGACCGATTTCGATCATTCTTTTTTTGTTTTTTTCCTTATAGGTCAGGGATGGTTTAGGAAAAAAAAATTTGAAAAAATTCGAATAGTTTTCTTATTATTAATTAAAATATGAAAATAATAACCTCCTAATACCTTATAAATAGCCATTAAAATATTAGCTATAATTTAATTGTTGCCAAAAAAAATTTACGAGTTCATTTTCTTTCGACATAAAAATAAATAAACGTGATTAAATAAATAATTTAATTAAACGTGAGCTTTAAAAAATTGTAAAAAAATTAAATTATGTATCTCACAAAAATTGACGTCACTATCGGTTTAAAGATTCCATACGCATTGATAAACTGCTAATGTAGTTAGTTCTATGATTCAACAGAAAATTTAAAAACATGGTTCATAAAAAGTTTTTTTTCTTATAATTATTTATATTATTAACTTATCGTGACGTAGTTGAATTATATATTTCTTTTGTGCGTGTGTATGTCTGAACTCCTCCTAAACGGCTGGACCGAGTTTAATCAAATTTTTTGTGTGTCTTCAGGTGGATTCGAGAATGGTTTAGATTTACAATTCAGTCCAATTTAAATTGTTTATTTAATTTATCACTTATAAATTGTTGTTGATTTTGGAATGTTTCACATTGGATCCGGCAGACTGCGCTACGATCGTAGTATCGAATATTCAATAATACGCAAGCGAAGCGATGACGTCACTGGCCGTCCGTGGATGCAAGAAAAATATTTCCTATGTTAATCGCCCATTGGATTTTTTGTAAAAAATTACAAAAACAATTCCCGATTTTAATACCCATATTTGGGTATAGGTATGTATTAGTTATCATGTGCATGCGTTAGATTGAGTTGTTTTTGCTGTAAAATTGATAAAAATTGAATTTTTAATCTCAAAACTCTGTCATCCTTGGCGGAAAAAAAAAAATCGCCATATCATCTGGCGAACATATTTAATTTCTATCAAAAATAATGGTTATTTCAACAACTTATATTAAGAGAGTAATTAATAATATGAAACAATTTCGTACAATACATATTACGAAAATATACATCTGGCATGTATATTTTCGTATTACGTTTTTGATCGCCAAATACAAAAAACGCCAAGGAAGACAGAGTTTTGAAATTTAAAATTAAAATTTTGTTAATTTGAGAGCAAAATAACTCAATCTAACACATGCATACGATAACTAATACATATCTATACCCAAATACGGGGATTAAAATCGAGAAATAATTTTCCTCGATTTTTAATAATTTTTTACAAAAAATCCAATGGGAGATTAACATAGGAAATCTTTTTCTTGCATCCACTGACGGTCAGTGACGTCTCACTTCGCTTGCGTATATTCCACTGTAATTCCAGTTTGTCCCGACAGTTGGTGCTGCGATCAAATTCAGGAAAATATTTTGTAACTTCGTGTGATTATTGTTATACAAAAAATTGTGTCCTAATTGAAATATTACATCAAGATGTAATTAGTGTTTGAAGAGTTTTGAAGTTTGCATAAAAAACTATACATTTTGCAAATTTAGTGCGGAATTGGAGTGAGTATTTTAGATAATTTTCTATCAAATTTACACGCGCGTTGATTAACAACCACCCTAACCTACAAATTTATTTATGTAGATATTTTATTATATTTTATTTATTTATTTATTTATTTTTTTTTGAATGGAACACCTTTAGTATCGGATCCCTTTGGCAAAATTTGAAATTTGGCACCGAAGTAGCTCCGACGCTTCTCGCCAAGATCTTTAGTTCCACAACTGAGATAGCCATTTCAATTCATCGCAAAAATGGCTTAACCCAGACAGCACATCGCCTCCCCAGGATATCTTCAAGATGTCTTCTGGATGAAAAGACATCCCAGAAACCTCCTTTAGATGTACTGTGGATAAGTTAAGCCTAACTGTGCTGTTAGGGAAAATATTTAAAGTCACCAAAGGGGTTCCATATTTTTGTGCGTGTGTATGTCACTGATATTTTATTTATTTATTTTTTGTATGGAAAATTTGGCACCGAGGTAGCTCGAACGCTTCTCGCCAAGATCTTTAGTTCCACAATTGAGATAGCCATTTCAATTCATCGCAAAAATGGCTTGAAATATTTAAAGTCACCAATGGGGTCCCATACTTTTGTGCGTGTGTATGTCACTGATATTTTATTTATTTATTTTTTGTATGGAACACCTTTAGTATCGGATCCCTTTGGCAAAATTTGAAATTTGACACCGAAGTAGCTCGAACGCTTCTCGCCAAGATCTTTAGTTCCACAATTGAGATAGCCATTTCAATTCATCGCAAAAATGGCTTAAAATATTTAAAGTCACCAATGGGATCCCATACTTTTGTGCGTGTGTATGTAACTGATATTTTATTTATTTATTTTTTGTATGGAACACCTTTAGTATCGGATCCCTTTGGCAAAATTTGAAATTTGACACCGAAGTAGCTCGAACGCTTCTCGCCAAGATCTTTAGTTCCACAATTGAGATAGCCATTTCAATTCATCGCAAAAATGGCTTAAAATATTTAAAGTCACCAAAGGGGTCCCATACTTTTGTGCGTGTGTTTGTCCCTGAACTCCTCCTAAACGGCTGGACCGATTTTAATGAAATTTTTTGTGTGTCTTCAGGTGGATTCGAGAATGGTTTAGATTTACAATTCAGTCCAATTTAAATTGTTTATTTAATTGTTAATTATGTCTTTTACGTTATAATCGGAATTCACAGTCACCGTTCACAGAATTCCATACCTATTTCACTTATATACCACATCCTTACACACTTACAATAAGTTAGTTATTTTTTTCTAGCAAAATATTCTCTAGAAATAATTTATATGACAAAACAACGTTTGTCGGGTCAGCTAGTCAGCAATAAATATCAATTTCTTTATGATTTTTGCAGTAGAAAGTTATTTAAATGTGATTCATAAAAATGTCCCATCTAAAACAATGGCATTATCTGGTTGTTCCTGTACATAAACTAGATGTACAGGACATATTAATACTATTTTAAATAAGGAACATTCCATAATGAGCTTAAATAACATACATCATTCTTAAGAAATTCTAAAAATATTTATGAACACGAAGTTGGGCAATTGGACAGATAGACAGAAGGATAGCCGGGTAAAGAAATACACTAATTTAAATCGTATTCACGCTTAAAAATTGTTTGAAAGTGTTAAAAACGAATAAAGTAAACAAAAATGCAATTTTACTAAATTTCCGATAATTTTCTTTAATGCGACTGAATATTTTTGTGAAGCCTTGTAAACCTTACTGCTTTTCATACTATATTCTATAGAAAACTTATATGAATCCATTTGTGCATATAAATAACATATTTCAATTTCATTATGATTTGTGCAAAATAAAGTTATTAAAATGCAGTTGAACCTCGTTAACGTGAATCTCAAGGGGGATAAAAAAAAAATTTCATGTTATCAGTAGTTCACGCTATCAGTAACTCAGAAACTAATCTTCCTTTTGACAGGGATTGTGGAAACAGTTCATGTTAAAATTAATTCACGTTAAGCGTGTTCAGTCGACGAGGTTTCATTGTATAATTTAAAGAAATACCTCCCATAGAACGCAATGCTTTGGAATACTTGCAGGTGTCGCTATACACACTGTTAAAAATTTCTGCAAATTTAATGTAAATATTTTTCCAGAGTCTCTGTAAACTTACAGTAATTCTTAGTTAAAAGTGAATAATCGAGATTCTCAATCTTTATTCTGTATTTTTACGAAATTTTATTATTTAATTATTTAATTAAAATTAAAAATGACTGTTTCGACTTTAGAAAAAGCAGTCTAAGTCCGAAATATATTCTCACCAATAATTAATTAAAGTAATATCAGTTATTAAAATGAATATATAAAATAAGTTTTTTAACATCTCCGTTTATCTTTCTCTGTAACTTTACGTAAGATTTAAGATAATACATTACACAGAGTTTTCTCTCGAAATTTTTAACAGTACACAAACCACTGGTGGCGTTTACTTCATTTTGAATAGAAAACATCTGACAGAAAACTTGAACAACATCTTTCAGTTTCATTAAGATTTGTATAAAGTAAAGGTATTAAAATAATATTTATGGAGATATTTCTCATAGAACGCTTTCGGGTGTCCCTTTACACAAACCAGTAGTATTATCTACTCCATTTTCAACATCCGATAGTGAACTTGAATTAAAAAATTATAAAGATAAAAAAATTATTGGTATTGAAAAAACATTAAATTTAGAACAAAAGCAAAATGTATTTTAATAGGCGCGATAGCAAAATAATTAAGTGTTAACGAATCACTGATGAGGTGGTTTTTAGGAGGATATAAAAATTTTTGGCTTTTTAAACTGGACATTTGGCTTTAGGCGACCACGTTGCTCATCTAAATGAGATGACTGAAAGTTAAAATGACATTGTTTAAAAAATAGATTTATATCATGTTCAGAACTTAGAAAACATTCATTAAAAAAGGTGTTTAACTAAATAATTTCTTCAAAACAGTGTAGTGACAATTAAATAGAACAGGATTAAAAGCCAGGATATCCGCAAAAAAGGCATTATTAACAAAGAGAATTGAGAAAACAAGCTTTCAATGATCCAATTTTTTTTAATGATAAATTTTTGATAAATTTTATAAATTTTTGATAAATTGATAATTTTTTTTTAAATGATTTTTTTTTTTTAATTATCTGTACATTATGGTACAGAGGTGTACAACTTTTCAAAGATTGGGAAAACTTTTAATGCTCAAGGGATCAATTAACCCGAAATAAACACGGTCATAGTAAATGTAGGGTCTGATCGACTATTTTAGAGGTATCTCCGACCTTTCCACAATCAGTATTTCAATATAATAATGCACTTTACCACATGGCATAGGTGGCAAATTTTTTGATTCGAATTGTTAAATTTACGTATCCATTCCCATGAGCACCTGTAATTCTGCAAGTAATCATTATTATTATTATTATTATTATTATTATTATTATTATTATTTTACTTTAGGTTAAATCCTACAAAGATTATCGCAAAGTTTCTTCTTTGTCAGACCTGAATATAGTCTTGATCTCAATATGCTCGAAAATGTTTAGTCTATAAAGGAAAGAAGATTTTAATTTTATAGCCTGTAACTCTGCAAAAAGTAAAAAAAAAAAAAAAATATTTACAATGTTTGTCACAATGAAATTTCTGACATTTATGTTAAAAAAACTGCATCATGCTATGCAATTTCGGATTAAAGCAGCAATTTCCTGTAAAGGTGTAGTTACTCAATACCAAATACATTTTTTTCTTTTTTTTTAAATAATTGTTTAGATCTAACAACAAATAGTTTCATTTCACATATTTAAATATAACGTATTTATTTCATAGAATAAACCATAATAGAATACAAAGTTTATGTTTATTATATTATGTTTAAAAAGATAGTTTTATGTAGATTTTCATTCGAAACTTTGGTAGAATGTAATAAAGCGAATTACTAAATAAAAAAATGTACATATTTATTTTTGTATCACTTTAGTATTATACAAACATGGCAGTTTTATTTGTTTCAATCGTTCGTTTTGAAGTTATTACAAATAAAAAATGTATAAGTCAATTTTTCTGCTGTGTAGCTTTTTCTTCATCATCATCATTTTTTTTTTTTTTTTAATCTCTTAATGTAGTGTGTGCGCATAAGTGTCTATGTACGTATAATGTGTATATATATGTCGCAATGTAAATGAATATATACGTATATATATATCTTTTATATTTAAATCAGTAATGACATTGATTGCTATTATTTCTTGATAGTTAAACAATCAATTCTATGTCTCAAATTAACATCAACCTCAGTGACTAATATTGGCATATGTTACTATTTAAGATTTAGAGAACATGTTTGCAGAAACTGTAAATTCGGTACACAGTCAGTTGGATATTGGCCAAGATAGACTGTCATTAATCCATGTCACAATATAAAGATTTATTCTAGTTTAATCACTTTTAGTAAATGTGCAGCAGATAAGAAAAGATTAATATTTTGAAATATACAAAGAATATACGCATGTAAAAGAAACCTGGAGTGACTCCTCTCGACTTTTTGAACATTGAGTAATTAATGGTTGCATAAATAAATGAAAGCAAGAGAAGTCGTTAAGGGGGTCCGGGACACCAAATTTTTGTTTTTATTATTTATTGATGAATTACTGTAATTATTTTTTCTGAAATTGGAGCTTTTTTGACGATGAAGTTGAGCAAGAAAGAATCTTAAAAATATTTTAAATAAAATTTTAGAAATTAAAAATTAAAAATTTTGATAAATTTAAAATTTTGTTATATCTCATGAACTAATGGTTCAATTTACAAAATTTTTTCACTCTTATATACAGAAAAGATTTATCTTCAATTTGTCTTCGGGATTTGTAATTAGGAACAAAACTTTTTTGGTAATCCAAAAGTTATGCATGAAATAAGTACTTTTTTTAAATTAAAATTAATATTTAGAAAAATTGTTATTATAATCAGAAATCTTGAAGACAAACTGAAGATAAATCCTTTCTGTATGTAAGGGTGAAAAATGTTTGTAAATTGAACCATTAGTTCATGAGATATAACAAATTTTAAATTTATCAAAAATTTTAAATTTTAAATTTTTCAAATTTTATTTAAATTTTTAAAATTTTATTTCAATTTTTTAAAGAGGTCTTTTTTGCTCAACTTCATCATCAAAAAAGCTTCAATTTCAGAAAAAAATAATTACAGCAATTCATCAATAAATAATAAAAACAAAAATCTGGTGTCCTGGGCCCCTTAAGTAAACAAAAGAGAATATTATAATATGGGGTTTGAGCATTTTCCCCCATAAAACATTTTGTTTAATTCACTTCAAATAATTTGAGTTTATAGGTCATAATGATAAAGATTTTTTTTTTAAATTAATTAATTAATCAATTATTGTGCTCCTTTTAAAAAAGTCTAAGTGCTAGATTCCCCAAAATCTATAAATTTCGTGCGCCAGTTACCTATAACATATGTATAAATTTCCAGTTTATTCGAATAAGGGGTTTAGAGACTATCGCTCTTTAAAATAATTTGAGCTCATAGGTCATAATGCTGCAGAATTTTTCTTTGTGTCCCTGTAAAAAAAGTGTATGTGGTAGCAACCAAGAACAATACGATTCATACTACGGTGACCTATAACATACGTACCAACTTTCAGCTCATTTGAAAAAAGTGTTTAGACGCTATAGTGTTCACTCACAGACATATACACATATAAACACACATACACACATCACCTTGAAAACAGTAAAAATGAATTCTGGGGATCTCAAAACGTATAGATCTCACCAAAATCTAGAATTATTGTCATGACACAATAACTTTCCTCAAATAGGAAAAAATTTAAAACGATTATAATTAATTGTAATGACTAAGCATCACTTTTCATCAGGCGAAACAAATTTTGTGCAATTTTTACTTTCCAAACATTCTATATGTAAGGAAAGTATTGTAATCATGATGAAAATTCGACTTTGAGATTTTGATGTATCTATACGTTTTAAGGTCTCCTAAGTTTATATTTCCTATTTGTACGCTGATGTATGTATGTGTATTTGTGTGTATATGTGTGAGTAAACACAATAGTGTCTAAACTCTTTGTTCGATTGAGCTGAATGTTGGTACATAAGTTCTAGGTAATTTTAACAGGGAGCAGCCCCCGCTCATCACTCTTGGAGTGATGTTGAGCGCTTCGAAGGGGACTACTCGCAGTTTATTAAAAAAAAAAAAAAAAAAAAAAAAAAAAAAAACATAAATCGAAAGGCCCTTGCCTAGAGCCGACAGTGGGCGAAGGTGTGAGAATTGAACAATTTCCAAGTTTCGCCGAGGATTTGCCTTTCGCGACAAGGGGCGCTATCGAGAAAAATGTTTAATGCAGATAAGCTGTCATATTTTTGATGTTGTTGAAGTTGTGGGTAATACTCTAATGAAGATATACACTACAATATTAAAGATGAGATGAAACAGTCTTTCGAAGGGATGAGAACAAACTTTTTTATTTGCAGAGGGAAATCTTCAAGTCAGATTCTTTTAAAACTGGGCTGATTGCAGCACCGAGGGGGAGAGTACAGAAATTCACATTCTCGCACACATGCTTTTAGAGGAGAGAAAAAACGCACACACACTCAGTTCTAGGTAATTGTAGCACGAAGCTTGTTGATTTTGATGAATCTAAGACTTATAGTTTTTTAACAGGGACACACAGAAAAATTCTATATCATTATGGCATAATGTGCTCAAATTACACTGTGCTGCAAAAAAAGAATTTTTTTTTCTAACCCTGACACCATTCTTGCTGATTCTTATTGATAGAATTCACAGAAGAAACTTTTATCAAATATTTAAATTCAAGATTTATAAGGTAAGTAAAATGCACTCACCTTGTATATGAGTATCCCATGAGGCTTGCAAAAACAGATGTATTTATTCCATGTATGAAAAGAAGAACCAATTTCTATTTTCTTTTATAAATATCTTTTCTGCTAAGCTGTTCAAAAGATAATTTCAAATATATAAATAATGATGTTTCAATTTAATTAAACCAGCCTCATTTAGCTTGGTTTGTGTATTAGGAAATTATATATTATTTTATGTTGCATTATTTTGTGGGAATAAAAATGAACCCACGTATTATCCTTTTAATCACATCTTTTATTATGAAAACTGAACATCGAAGAAGGAGAAAAGAAAAAACGAAAAATACATTATTACATGTACATAGAAACACAGACGGCCAATCAGAAAACAAATGCGTCATAGCGTCGTCCCAATGTAGATGTATATATGCATGAAGAAATAAAAGAGTCAAATGAAATGTTTTTAGAATAATATGAAAATGAAAGTTTTTGTAATTATTGAAAGAATGTCATTTTGAGTTTATTTCTCACCAACACCCCTGCGTAAACTCGATGACATTTAATCACAGTTCAACAAGGAAATTCGCAATTTTCGAAAAGAATGTCTCGGCAGAGGCTTCGTGAGCACATCGGCGATCATATTTTCCGTGCTTACATACTCAATCTTTATTGTGCCCTGCTCAACAAGGTCTCGAATCAGATGGTATCTTAACTCGATGTGTTTAGTTTTCTGTCGAAACTTATCATTTTCGGCCAATTTGATGCAAGAAAGATTGTCTTCATAGAGTGTAATAGGACAATTTTGTTGCATATCAATTTCTTCAAAAAGGTTTATAAGCCATTTTACTTCTTGCGCGGCACTTGCTGCAGAAATATATTCCGCTTCTGCTGATGACATTGATACAGATTTTTGTTTTTTGCTTGTCCAGTATACAGTATTTGCTCCTAAATTTCCTGTTGTAGACTTACGATCACTGGGATCGTTTGCCCAGTCGGAATCTGCATATACCCTCAAGACAGGCTCTTCAATATTATTATATGTCAATTTAAGATTAATTGTACTTTTTAAATATCTCATTAATCTTTTTACCGCTTCCCAATCTTTTGCTCTTGGGCGCTCATTTCTTCTACTCAAAATATTTACCGCGGCGCTAATATCCGGACGTGACACGGTTGAAATATATAACAATGCGCCTACAGCCTGTCTATATTGTGTATTTTCTGGTAAAAGGTTTTCTTCGTCATTTAATTTTATGTAACCTGTGTCCATAGGAGTGTCTGTAGGTTTTGAATTTTCTAAACCGTATTTGACTATAAGTTCTTGTATTTTGTGTGTTTGATCAAGAGTCATTGTATTTTCATTAGGACGATTAATATTTATCCCAAGATATTGTTTTGCTTCTCCCAAGTCTGTTAACGGGTATTCTTGTTTTAGTTTGTTTACAATTTCATTTATTTGTTGATCATTCCCCGCTATTAACAAATCATCGACATACACAAGTACATAAGTAGTTACATCGTTTTGTTTACGTTTATAAAGACACTTGTCGAATTGACTTTGAATAAAGCCTAAGTTAAGTAATGACTCATTCAATTTTAAATTCCATGCTCTCGCGGCCTGCTTTAGCCCGTATATTGCCTTTTTTAATTTACACACCTTATGTTCTTCCCCGGATACCACGTATCCTTCTGGCTGATGCATATAAACATCTTCACTCAATTTACCGTGTAAAAATGCAGTCTTGATATCAATATGTCTAAGACTTAAATTCTTATAAAGACTCATTGCCAAAAAACTTCTCAAAGTTGTGTGAGACGCCACTGGGGCGAAAGTCTCATCGTAGTCTATTCCATATTTCTGTGAAAAGCCCTTCGCAACCAGCCTAGCTTTGTATTTTTCAACACGGCCCTGACTGTTATATTTTGCTTTGAATGCCCATTTGCACCCTACTATTTTCATCCCTGGTGAAACCTCAACTAAATCCCAGGTGTCATTCTGCTTGAGTGAATTTATTTCATCTAATGTAGCATTGATCCAATTTTCCTTTTCTACAGGGTTTTCCATACTTATTATATCATCCCAGCATTTTGGTTCACTTATTCTTTCATTGTGTAATGTGAATGCGAATCTATCTGGTGGTACCCCTTTATTAGATCTTTGTGATCTACGTGGAGTATTTTGAGAATTATCTGACACAACACTATCATTAGTTTCATCTATCTCTGAGTCTATTATTTGCAAATTTGGTGATGGATTTTTATTATCACTTTTCTCATCATTGTTTTGTGATGTGTCATATTTAAGTATCGCTTGTTTTTCATTTTCTACAAATTTTACGGTTCGACTAATAATTATGTTTTTGCCATTTGTACAGATCCTATATCCTTTACTTCTATTGTCGTACCCTACGAATATACCTTCCTGTGCCGTATTATCTAATTTTCCTCTGTGTACCTTTTGTACGTATGCATAGGCACGACAACCAAATGGTTTTAACATTGATAAGTCAGGTTTTCGACCTGTCCATAATTCATAAGGTGTCAATTCACACGAAGATGTTGGGAGTCTATTTTACAAGTAAACTGCGGTATTTATTGCCTCCCCCCAGAAAGAATTTGGTAAATTGCCATCTTTTAATAAACAACGTGCCATTTCAACTAAGGTACGATTTTTACGTTCAGCAGTTCCATTTTGAGAAGCTGAATAGGGAACAGTGAATTGGTGGTCTATACCTAATTTTGTTAAGTATTCATTTAATTCTGTCCCGGTATACTCTCCTCCGTTGTCGGAGCGGATTGCATGCAAAGTTCGTCCGAATTTATTTGATGTCATTGCGATATATTCCCTCAATTTTGCAAAAACTTCATCCTTTTTTCTCAGTAGGTATATTACTGTAAATCGACTAAAATCGTCTATAAAAGTTAAAAAATAGTATTTTCCACCGACCGTGGGGGTTGTCATTGGTCCACACAAGTCAGTGTGTACCAACTCTAGTGCTTTAGTTGCCCTAAACTGAGCCTTTTTGGGATAAGGATTGTCCGTTAATTTAGTTAATATGCAAGTTTCACATGCATTATCATGTTTGCAGTTGTCTAGTTTTATCCCAACTGCCATGTTGTTGTTTACCAATCGTTTTATATGACTAATGTTTCTATGGCCTAATTTAATGTGCCATTTATCAATGCAATTTGTATTTTCACATATTTTTACCATGTTTATAGTGTGTGTTGTATCATAGCTAACTTTGCATTCGTATAAATTGTTGTTAATGTAACCTTCAATGCATGTTTCTCCTTCATGCATTATTTTGCATGATTTGTTTTCAAATATTGCTACACAACCATTTTCAGTAGCTTCTTTTACAGATATGAGGTTTGTCTCTATCTCTGGTACATATAAAACATTTTTCAATATTATAGTATTATGTGTGTTATTGGAATTTATGGTGTTTAATTTCACAGACCCATGACCCAGGGATTCTATCTCCTGTCCATTCGCGATTGTTACGCGTGAATTATTATGATTAAATTCATGAAATTTATTCCTATCATTGCATACATGCGTTGAACAACCTGAGTCTACATACCAATTGTTAGATTTCTCAAAGATAAATAGAGTGAATATTTTATCGTTAGGTTTTTTATTTTCACTCTCAGTAATAAGAGCCCTATCCGCGTTATGTCTGTCTTGAGAGTACATACCAGATTTGAAAGTTGATCTGGCATTGCTGGCTTTTGTTTGTTTCAGAGTCTTTTCTTTATTTTTATTTTTAAGATGCCAGCATTCTTCAATTGTATGCGATTTTTTTTTACAATAACGGCAGAACTTTGAATTTTCTGGTTTCGGTTTAAATTTAACCTTTAACACTGAATTATTTTCAGATTTGTTTTCTTTTCTTTTAGAAAATTCATCAATCAATTTCGAGCGTATAAACTCTGGTACAAGATCCTTTTCATCACGCGATTCTAAAGCGGTAATTAATACATCATAACTTGGAGGTAAGGAACAGAGCATTAGGGCTGAAAGGTGCCTGTCATTTATTTCTTCTCCGAGCGATACTAACTTATCTCGCAATTGATAAATGTTAGTTAAGTGGTCTATCATATCGCCACCTTCAGTTAATTTCGTAGAGTAAAGCTTTCTAAGCAAAAATAGTTTACTGCTGAGGGTTGAACGCTCATGTACAGCTTTTAAGGCGTTCCAGCATTCTTTAGCGGTCTCAAGATTTTTGACATGGATTATTTGATTATCCTCTATTAAGAGGTTTATAATGGCGCGTGCTTTCCTATTTTTGTTATTCCATGTGTCCGTAATGGGATTCGGAGCATCGTTAAGAACCACGGAATATAAATCTTCCTTTTGGAGAAACATTTCTAATTTAAACTTCCACACATCATAATTTTGTGCGTTAAGTTTTTCAATTATAGTGTCCTTGAGGATACTCATTTTAATATTTCAGTTTTGTTTGTTTCTATATTTAATCATTCATATGTTTATTTTAAACATTCTTATTTATTTTCACTTCTTTCGTTTTTAATGTTTATACAGATTTCTATACTTTCGTTTTCTCATTCACTTCCGTTTTTGAGGAAGCAAAAAAAAAAAAACATATTTATTTATTCGCTTACATTTTTTTTATTATCATTAGCAAAATAATATTATTTTAAATGTAGCAAATGTTTCTTCAAATATGCAAAGAAAAAAAAACTGTCAAGAATAAATTCAAAGTTTCGATTTAGCGCGTCAGTAGCATAATCTGATAGAATTCACAGAAGAAACTTTTATCAAATATTTAAATTCAAGATTTATAAGGTAAGTAAAATGCACTCACCTTGTATATGAGTATCCCATGAGGCTTGCAAAAACAGATGTATTTATTCCATGTGTGAAAAGAAGAACCAATTTCTATTTTCTTTTATAAATATCTTTTCTGCTAAGCTGTTCAAAAGATAATTTCAAATATATAAATAATGATGTTTCAATTTAATTAAACCAGCCTCATTTAGCTTGGTTTGTGTATTAGGAAATTATATATTATTTTATGTTGCATTATTTTGTGGGAATAAAAATGAACCCACGTATTATCCTTTTAATCACATCTTTTATTATGAAAACTGAACATCGAAGAAGGAGAAAAGAAAAAACGAAAAATACATTATTACATGTACATAGAAACACAGACGGCCAATCAGAAAACAAATGCGTCATAGCGTCGTCCCAATGTAGATGTATATATGCATGAAGAAATAAAAGAGTCAAATGAAATGTTTTTAGAATAATATGAAAATGAAAGTTTTTGTAATTATTGAAAGAATGTCATTTTGAGTTTATTTCTCACCAACACTTATGTCAAATGAATTCTTGAATCCGAATATGACTCCCATTTTGCCCAGTCACCCACAGTTTTCTCGGGACACCACCCCCTCCCCCAATTTTTATTACTGTTCAGTAATTTAATGGCCATGAATTAGATTTGGAGAATGAAAAAGAATTAATTTAACACTTAAAAGCAAAAAAATATAATGTTTAGTAAATAACATTAATAATAGATTTAAAAAAATATAATAAATGTAATACATAATTTCAGTGGCGAATCCCCTTCCCCCCAAATTTTCCCCTTGCCGCAGATGGTCATGTTTTAGAATTTTCCAACTTTTTAGACCCTCAGAAGATATTTAAAAACAGTTAAAATAATCCTACCTCTCCCCCTAAAAATCAAATTTATAGCAGTAAAATTACGAAAAGTGATAAAAGTAAGGGGTCATCCCTAAAAAACTGTGAGTGATAGGGCAAAATGGGCGCTATATTCGGATTCAGGAGGTCATTTTACATAAGAATTTGCAAAAATGGAGTTGGGGCAATTTTCATGCAGAATAGTGTTAATTGAAGCTTGATAGTGTCTAAACGCCTTATTCAAATGAACTGAAAATTTATATTCATATTATAGGTCACCGTCCCACAAACTGTATAGATTTTGATTAATCTAGCACTTATAATGTTTTTTTAGAGGAACATAATGAAGAATCCTTTATTGGTCTTGAGTCCAAAGACCATAATGATAAAGGATTTTTATATTTTAACCCTTTCAGTCGCAGTGTTCCCGCTGATGGAACACCTAATTTTAATTCTCAAGTGTAAAAACTCATCCCGGAAATTTTTTAGCAAAAATTTACATTTATAACATAGCAGAAAAGGCCCTTTTTTAACTTGAAAATTTAAATTTTCTTCTATTTCAATTATGTTCGTAAATGGCAGTCTAATTTAAATGATCCGAATTACCTTGCACCGCAAATGGTTAAAATACTCCGGAATAAATTGAAATGTTGAGATCTATGCAACTTTTACGAGTTTTTGTTGTCGATAATGTTTCCTTATAAAGTGATTTATTTATTAAATTAAATATTATTTGAATTTAATAAGGTTTACTTACAGATGATTCAAACCGAAAACTTCTCGAAAAGGAACAATGTTAATTTTTTACTTTTTAAATATTTATGATCAGCTCTGTGTGTAAAAGCCATTTTTAAAATTAGTTTAGTAATTTTTAAAATAAATTAAGTAGTGAACCTTAAAGGGTTAAGTGCCACTGTGTCTAAACATCTTATTCATATAAACTTAGAATTTATACACTTGGTACAGACAACCGTCATAGGAACTGAATAGAATTTGGTGAATATAGCACTTAAATTTTTTTTACAGTGACACATCAAAATATTCTTTATCATTATGGCTTATGGATAGAAAATATTTAAAGTGCGATAGCATATCTAAATGTCTAACTCAATTGAGATGAAAATTTATGTACATGTTACAGGTTACGATCGAAAAAATTGCATGGATTTTGCTGACTCTAGTGCTTATAGATATTAACAGGAACATAAGAAAATATTTTTTATCAATATGGACTATTTGCTTGAATTATTTAAAATGCGACAGCATCTAAAACGACATATTCAAATGAACTCAAAATTTATATACATGTTATAGATCACCGTCACGAACTGTATGAATTTTAACGAATCTAGCAATTATAGTTTTTTTTTTTTTTTACCAATACACAACGAAAAATTCTTTTTCATTATGACTCACAGGCTCAAACGTTTTAAAGTGCAATAGTGTCTAAATGCGTTATCCATTTCAACTGAAAATTTATATACAAGTTATAGGTCACTGTCATACAAACTGTATAGATTTTGGTGAATCTAGCTTCTATAGACTTTTACAGGGACACAATTAAATATTTTTTAGTATTGTAATTTATAGACTAAAATTAATTTAAGTACAACAGCGTTAAATTTAACAACATACTATATAAAGAAAAATACTGTAACACTTACTTTACTATATTTGTACAACTGAACGTTAATTACATAATGTTTAGAATATCGAGTGGAGTCACTCCAGATTTTTTTAATACGTAAAAATCACATGATAATGTACGTGAAAGGTGCGAACAGGAAAAAATAATAATATTACCCATGAGAAAATGAAAACAGCGACCATAATACTACAGTGTGTCCTAAAAGTTCCAGTTCTCCAACTAAAAGAACTCATTGTATCCATGATTTTTTTTAAATATTAAATTTTATCGTCTGCCTATTATTGCATCAATTCTTTAATTTTTATCGTATGTTTCTTTTCTCGCTCAAGTTGTGTGAGAATAAAGTTTTATGTTATTTTGTTCTTCATAGTGAAATGAGTTTATCACGCATTCAGAGATTTACGCTGTTTGAAGCTTATTTTGAATGTAAATCGTATGAAAGATGCAAAGATGTTTGGCGATATAAATATCCAGATGATGCAATACTGAGTAAAAATATGCTATATCATCTCGTTCGACGATTTCGTAATACAGGTTCTGTGCAGGTGTACAGGTTTCTCTACAAGAAGTCACTCCCAGCATGTTAAAACGCGTTTTTAAACACATGCGCAAACGAGTTCAGCTTTGCCTCCTAGAAAAGGGTGGACATTTTGAACATTTATTATAAATGTAAGTTCTGTATTTTTTCCTCCGTTATTTTAAATGTGCCTTTTATCATTAGCATAAAAGTAATCGTTTTAAGGTTTGTTGTTTTGTAAATAAAAAATACATCAGCGTCAGTACTGGAACTTTTAGGACATTCTGTAGAAGTAGGAACCTATAGTATATTTAAAAATCTCTTGTTTACATACATACACTGTAAAAAATAACAGCAGTTTTTACAACAGAATGTGCTGGCAATATGGGTACCAGCCCATTGTGCTGTTAGAAAGAAGTAATTTACAGCATAAGCAACTGTAAAAGAGTCTCCTTTTACAGATGTTTCCTCTTTAAATTACCTTATTTAACAGCGAAATGTGCTGGCAATATGGGTGCCAGCATAGTCTGCTATAAAAAGTACTGCTTTGTTTTTTACAGTGTAGGTCTTGGAGGAATAATATAAAAGGAGTTAGGTAAATGAAGTGAGCTGTTGTCTACTCAAGATGGCCGCCGCAACAGCAGAAAAGGCTACCGCAGAAGCCATATTGAGCCTAAAACGTTGGCTAATGTATTATTTTATTTATTTGCGATTTATTTGACAGCTTTAAGACCTATAGTTACATTGACTTTCGTCTCGATCCATATTACATAGTTTCATGATAAGAATGCACATTTTCTTATATAATTGTGTTACTTAATGGATTCTGGGTTACGAGTTTGGCTTCAATATATATATATATATATATATATATATATATCATCTTATATCATTCCTCCAAGGTATAGAGGTTTAGGCTAATTGACTACACGATTGTTCTAGGCCTGGGTAGAGTGCCCTCTGAAGCGGATTTTCTTCAGGGTTCCTAGGTTGAATTTATGTGAAAAAAAAACAGAAACCTCTGAACAGGTAGGCTGACGAACGCGTCCTGGGATGGAGCCGAGCCAACTTCCAGAGCAGTCGGTCGGGTTTTACTGCGAAATGGGTAATTGGCGACGCTGTGGGATAACTTACAGAGCAGAACTTTTCGGCCACTGGTGGGGCAGTTCTGTATATTGCAATGGTGCTCACTATTTATTTCAAATGTTTCCTAGTTTGATCATTATAATCTAAGTTACAAGAAGATTAAGGGAAACAGGTTGGTTGTTTAGGTAAAATAAAGTTGGCTGACTTCACAAAGGTGATAGGGCTGAGCGGAATGCCCTCCGTGCGGGGATATTTCTAACGGGTCTTAACGTATATTTACTAGTGTTTCGGTTGATTGGGTCAAGGTTTTAAGACCTATTTACTACGCTAAGGTCCTAGGCCTATAGGTGGAATGATCTCTGTGGGGGGTCTTTCTATGGGGTCCTAGCCCGTATTTACACGAGTTTAAGAGAAAACCACAGAAAACACCGAAAAGCTAGGTAGATGAGCGCGACCTGGGATCAAACCCGACGCTTCCCATCTACCAGCTTTGAGCACAGAACCGGTCGGCCGCTGTGGGCGCTACTCGTGTTTCGGAAAAAATCACAAAAATCTTTGAATGACTGGACTGAAGAGCGTGACCTGATATCGAAACTGGATCTTCCCATCTACCAACTTTGAGAACAAAAACTTCTTGATTACTGATAGGGCGAAGATTAAATAAATACTTTACCGATTCTCAATAACAGTAGAACAGAGTGAAGAAGCTAATTTCGTTGACAGGTTTCAAAGACACTTTAAAGCTTAAATATGAAAGAATTTCGGAAACTTTGAAGGAGAGGAAATAAAAGGAGCGAGTTTTTTTTTTTTTTCTAAACTTTAGAAGAATGATTTAAGAGAAGTTGACATACGCGCAAAAACATGAAGTCAAAATCATAACCGCAGAGGCATTAGCATAACGTTAAGTAATGATTTGGTAAACTCAATATGGCTTCTGCGGTTGAACAGCTACTAGCGGCGACCATATTGTGTAGATCAATAGTTTATTTACTCTGCCTTCCGATACCCCGTATGCCAACTTCTGTTAAACTATCCCTCTAATTTAAACTGTTGTTTGCAACAATTTGTGGGTTCACGATAGCCCAATTGGGAGAGTTGTCGAATTCTTAATCTATGAATTGAGAACTGGACTCCTCAGTCGGCTAAAATCCGTCGTGTACATTATGCATCTATGGTCGCTGATGCATATATGCACCGTTGTGGCTGCAGTGTCCTGCATGTTCTATAAAAGTAATATCCCTGAAGGTTACGAAGCGATGGAGTCATCCACTTCACGAAAGGTCTAAATTATGATAACATGTCTCCAAACCACAGCTAGTGTGAATTTCAGACTGTCGTTAATAAGTCCATTACAAAGCCCTAGTGCTCCATAAGAAAATTGTAATTCGATCCGCTCGAAGACATCCGAATAAACAAACAGTCTTGTCATCACGGCAGCAATCCCTCAACAAGAACCTCCACAGGCCAAAACAACCAACCGCTGCAACCACTCTGCACCACCTAGTGCACCGTAAATCCCACTTATTCTCAATCTCAAACTTTCCGGTATAGAGTTGTCTCCATTTGTTTATGACTCGAAATCGTATATATACAAATCTGATGCATATGTTATCAATAAACCTGGTCGGTAAGAGCAGCGAGTTCGTGATCGAAGGATTGCGGGTTCGGTCCTCGAGCCGGCCGAAGACCGTTGTGTACGCTAATGGCGACTGGTGCACGTTAAATTCCGTCGTGGTCGCAAAGTCCTCCAAGTTCCCATCAAAAAATTATACCTCTGGGGGTACCGGAACATGGGTTTAACTCGCTCTGATCCGGATCAAAATTCGAGTTTCTGTTGTTTGGCTGGTGCTGCCATCTTTCACCAGCTTCTGGAGCTAGAAGTCGTACTTCCTCCCTATGAGGCGCTCCTAATAACGGAAGACGCACCCCTCATGCCTTAAAATAATTCCGGTAGTTCCACTACCGGGGCTCGGAATTTCAGAGTGGCATACGACAACAACGACAACAACAAACAAACAAACAAACAAATCGCATGTAAACAGTATATGGAATTTCTTTTACGTATAAATAAAGTTACATTAAAATTATTTTAAAAGTTAATAGAAATTATATATTTACCCTCAGCATGAACCCCTCCTCTCGTAACACTGTCATGCTCTGCTTTTGGAAAATGGAGATTCTGAATTGATGCTGGTGGTTTTACAAGAGGTGCGGGAGGTCGAGCTTGATCTATAGGAGCAGGAGGTCGAGCTTGATCTAAAGGAGCAGGAGGTCGAGCTGGTTGAGGTCTCTGCTGCGTGGGTGGTATAGGAGCAGGAGGAAGTGGTTCTGAAAGCCAAAGATCAGCATCAAACCAATTCATATTCATTCCAAATCGATCTGATTTCTAAAAAAAGAAATGGAAAATGAAATATCCACAGAAATTAATTGTGATTAAAAAACTTGAAAAGCTTAAATGATATTTTTTATTTACCAATAATTTAATTTATTTCCCCTTGCGGTTGCTAATTAAAAAAAAAAAAAAACATTATTTTAAAGATACTTTCAAAATCTTCCCTTTGATCTTACTACATTTTATTTATATTTTTATTTATTTATTTTTGCATATAAATAAGGAGAAAGTATTGGACTCGTGAAAATTCTCCACTTCCGTGTTTCGATGTATTTCCATATTTTGTAATGTCTTGAATACAATTTACCATTGTTAGAAAATATCTTTCTGTGTGATGCCAATTATTTATTGGCGCTGTTTCTCAACTTATATCTCAACTGATATCTAAGAAAAAAAAAAAAAAAAAAACACAAAATTCCAAAAAATGCAAAACTTGTTTATATCTAAACGCATAAATTGATAATGAATAATTTCTGACATTTATCGGGTAGCTGGTAACACTGACATATTGCAATTTCCTGGAAAGCTACTAGTGGATCTGCAGATCAGGAGCCTCAACGTCCTATTTGCATCATGTATTATTCAACCGATCATTTTTATTTGTTCCTTATTATATAATATAATATATGTATATATATATATATATATATATATATATATATATATATATATTGATTCTATTGACTTCATATATAAACAGAAACGTTTCTGAGCCCTCCCCCGCTGTATCTCTCTTTCTATACCTATTTGTATATCATATTTATGTAATCTTAAATCTTAATATCTGACAGTCTTGTATTATTTCCCTGTAATTCATAAATATTTGTACGAAATTTCATGCAAAAAGATTACATAGCATATCAGAATTATTCTGTGACCCCCCCCCCCTCCGCCTCTCTCTTTCTATAACTATCTGTATAGATATGTATGTAACTGATTGTCTTGAATTAATTTCCTGTAATTCATAAGTATTTGTACCAAATTTTATGCAGATTGATTACATAACATAATGGAATAATTTTGTGCAACCCTGTAAATTAAATACCAATTCTGCGCCCACACTTTCTCATAGAAAAGCATGCTTTTAAAATTCTAATAAAAGGTCATTATTTTTCATGTGATGTAACCATGTTGAAATACAGACTGTAGACCGTAACAGAACGAAATTATTTTATGTAACTCGGAAAAGCAGCCACAGTAATTATATACACTAAAAACGAATACACCTAATTTAATTAATGATAACTCATTGATATTTCAATGTAATTTGAATCCTTTGTGCCTCTGTAAACGAACTATAAACATTGTATACATCAGTAAAAATTATTCAACTTATTATACGTTTTTCCTGAATAATTGTTCGAAATTTGACATAATTTGGATGATTACAAGATATTGTCGGAACAATTATGTAAAGTCATGTGTATTAATGAAGCCTAAGAGCACATATTTTCTGCAGAAAACATCAGTTTAAGTATCTTAGTAATGTACGCTAATTTCTCTTTGCTGAATGCAGAGTACCGATGTTAAAATTCGTTTAAACGAAATTCCACCTCATGTGTCATAATCATAAGAAAAACTTTTGCGTGTCCTTGTACACAGCCCATAAATATTATTGACATAAAAATTTATACAGCTATTTCTATACAAAGCTTGAACGTGTGTACCAATTTGCAAGTTAGTTGGAGGACTTTTGCGACCGTTATTCCGGTACATACAAATTCTGTCCATAGGCCGTAGTGATAAAAAAAAAACTTTGGTGTGTCCCTGTACACGAATTACAAATCGAATACACGCCAAAAACTATACAGCTAATTCCATGTGGCTCGTAAACATGTGTTACAATTAAAATAATTATGTTTAATAGCAACAGTCGATTAGAATTTTTTATTTAATTTATTTTAATTAATTTATTTATTTATTATTTTTATTTTTTTATACGTATACTTATAGTTCAAATATATATAGTTTTTTTTTTTTTTCCTGGGCATCGTTTCTCCTCCCCGAGCTCCCTCCTCTTTCCTTTCATTAAAAAATACCCTCCTTCCTTTTTCTCTAAATTTTCAATATAGATGTCTTTTAAACGAACTAAGTGGATACCATTAAAACGAACGGTTGAACCATAGATCTGCTATATTTTAAAAATAAAATTACCATTTTTTTTTTCCACTTTTGAAAACAACAACAACAACAACGATAATAATAATAATAAAGATAATTCTAATAAATTATGTGTATTATAAAGGAAAATATAAAAGAAAGAAATTTAAATTGAAAAATTGTGGGAAGGAAATTCATAATTATGGCCTCTTTAAGTCTCATTTCCTTAAATAAAAAAATCTTCCTTAATTAAGTAATTGTATTATTTCAAGTACTTTTTTTATTATAAAGATACTCTAATTTGGTCATAAGTGAAAAACTGTCAATAAACACGAAATTCTAGAACTCGCAACAATTGTTTCGCGTCGAAAGAAGACACGACCATCGTCAGACGAACAAAGTAGGCACGAATGCTGCAACCAAAGCGGCAACGCCCGAAACAATTTTTGCAAGTTTTAGAATTTTATGGTGTTTATTCAACGTTTTGTACTTATTACTTTTAAACACCAGTTCTGTGGTGCTTTTTATAACTCTAATTTAGTCACCATAATGAAGGGCCTGCAAGATAGCAAAATGGTATCCTGCTCGGAATTACGGTGACAGTTTATGTTAACGTCAACGTCATATATCTGTGTGAATTACGATTATTCTACCCTCACCTTACTTAGTAGGTGTATAAATAGAGGGATTGTTCTATATATTGACTTTACCGAGGAAATGACAATTGACGACTTGACTTTCTGTCGTCATTCGACGTCATGAAGAAATTTAACCTATAGGAGTCTTAATTTAGCCCACAAATAAAGGACTATAGCCAATCATAGCGCAGCTTTTCCACACAAACAAAGGAAACTCCGCCTCGTTGTTAGTCATCCATTGCTTATCAAATGTTTAAGCTAATTACAACAACATACTTTTCATAAATCTGTATATAGTATGTCCACACTGAGTTCCAGAATTTTAAATGCTCTCTGACATAAATAAAAGTCGAAAACTATTCGTTTATTGTTACACAGTCCTTATTTTTCGGTACCAATGAAATTTCATAGCAATTTTTATCATAAAAAAAGCTTCTGATTTTAAGTAAAATTTTATTATATAAATATTGTGGTGGAAGAATCCGTGCAAAAGAGCGGGCCAATACGAACCCTGTAATTGGACAAGAAGGACAGAACTAACGATTTCAGACAAAATAATCCAAAGGAAAACTTTATTTTTTCTTCTCTCTTTTGGCAATAAGTTAAACAAAAAAAAAAAAAGGGAAAAACAAGTTTAAAAAATATATTAAAAATAAAATTGAGAGAAAAGATGTAAAAGAATTTTATGAAATAAAGGTAGCAACCATCGTGACTTTATAATAATAAAAAAAAAGAAGTATATATATATGTAATATATTATTTATTTATTTATTTTATTTTATTTCACTTTTTCATTTTGCAGTTTTCGTATATATAGATCGAGTGAAAATTGCTGTCTTTCTTTTTCCTGTTGCATCAAGTACAAAATAAATAAATGAATAAATTAAATTAAATTTATATTGCAAGAAAACGTTCAAAAGAAATTTTTAGAAATGAATATAGTAATTGTTGCCAAGGAACGCAACACGGTTACCACATGTCTTTAAATAGAAGAATATACTAAAAATAAATGACTTGTCGCCCTAAATAAAATTCAGTTTTGTATAGAATTTTATATCTTTTACTAAAACAAAAATAAAGTAAAAAAAGGCTTCTATATTTGTCACTTATTCTAATTTATTCTGTAATAATGTAAGGACCCACATTTTTTTTCACATTACTATTTTTAAAGAAAAACTTTCTTCAGGTTTAATCGTAAGTAGAACAGTACTCTACGAATCAAACGTTGTGAAAAAAGGAGGGTGTTAATGCTATTACGTAATAAATTATTATGATTGGTACGTCTAAACTTCGGTTTATTTTTTATAATAATAACTATTATTATTATTATATACTTATTATCTATTTTAAAAATTTTTAGTAAAGTTCTTATTTTAACTGTCTGTCAGTCTGTCAGTCTGAAAGGATGTATCTTTTGTCGGCAGGAAAGATGGTAAGGAAATGTGACCAGGAAGTTATTTTTTTTAACCCAAAAAATTCATGTCATGAAACAAACGTGAAATGCAGAAGGTCATTTGCATTTTGTAAAAATTATTCATATTTAAAATTCGAAAAGGACATATACCCCTTTGGCAACATGATCTTTTTCGACACTTCTGCTTTGAGTAACTTTGGATCGTATTTCCAACGAAAAGAACTTTTTCAACATTCATTTTTTATTTTTCCTTAATTTTATTTTATATTTCCACCGTGCAATTGTCCTAAAGTCCTTCAAAACTCACAAACGCTAACTTCCTAATATTCACTTGAGTAAAATGCTTGTTTGTCCGCAGGAAAAGCGTCAGGTGATTTTTTTACGGACATTTAACTAAACGGGATACGTTTTTATTTCTTCCGTTTCTTCATAAAAAACCGTTATATTTGCGCAAGTTGTCTCGTCTTTGTTCATAGAAAAGTTCAACCTCGTTCACATTTTCTAGATAATGAAGAAATTCAATATTTTAATTATTTGTTTAAAAAATATATATATTTTTCTTCCTTTAAACTAAAAAAAGAAAGAGTTGTGCGATTTGATTGTTTTTGCCACAATTTGCACACATACTTTTGAAGAGATGTTCCAATTTTTGCCATGTTTTTATTAACTTCTATTCTTGTTTGTTTGTTTGTCCGGTACAAATCTTGCAATCGAATTTTAACTAACTTCCCTACTAGCTAGACATTTGAAACTTTCACAGTAGCTCAGAACCCGGTGACAACACAATACTTCGAAGCCCAATTTTAGAATTTTTGATTAGTTTTCTTATAAATAATTAAAATATGAAAATAATAACATCCTAATAGCGTTAAAATAGCCGTTAAAATAATAGCTATAATTTAATTGTTGCCAAAAAAAATTTACGAGTTCATTTTCTTTCGACATAAAAATAAATACATTTAATTAAACGGTAACGTTAAAAAATTTATAAAAAGTTGTGCTCTATGATTCATCAGAAAATTTAAAACATGGTATATAAAAAGTTTTTTTTTTTTTTAAATCTTATAATTATTATAATCCGCGATTGTAATGAAATGCTCGCCCTCTGGTGGGCTAAGGTGAAATTACAATATTGTAATTTAAGCTTTAATATATATGCTTTAATTCGAATTTCATTAAGCCGCCATTGCTGGCCGATGTTTAGTTTCACATATATTTATTGAATAAAAATGAATAAATACGGTAAAAAAGATAACACATACTGTTGTGTGCTACAGTGTAACTCTAAAGGATCAAGAAATCGAGAATTAAGCTTCCATTTATTTCCAAATGACAAATTTAAAATTTCAGTTGCTTCGGC
Organism: Salticus scenicus; assembly: GCA_963930645.1. Lineage (NCBI taxonomy): Eukaryota > Metazoa > Arthropoda > Arachnida > Araneae > Salticidae > Salticus > Salticus scenicus. Next base: position 28,851,848 of record OZ005660.1, read on the forward strand.
TAATGGAAGTAAAGAATTAATCAGATGATTTGAAACTAATATTTGTTCAACTTCAGTTAAAAATCTACTTCCGATCGAACTTTGAATAAACTGAAATATTTTTTTCCAAAAGCAATCAATTTTCCATGATGTAATGGCGGAGAAATTATAGTACGAATATTAAGTAGAATAACAAAAAGAACAATAATACATACACATGGCTATTATATTTACTAACAGCAAGAGCTGAAAAAGCGCCACCTTTCGATCATTACAAACGCTGATTCTTTATTTGTTTCTTTATTTATTTTGTACGACAGGATGATTTCTTTCAGGCAGCGATTTTGAATATTCTCCGCCATTTGTAATATTACATCTTGGATTTTTCAAGATGCTCGCCAGTATCTCATTTTACCATTCAATTTCTTAAATAAAATATTATGTAAAATCTGTAAAAATTGTACATTTTTCGAAAACTACTGGAAAGTGAGAAATTTATCCTTGATTTCATATAAAAACCAACTGCCGCTTTCGGTAATCCCAGACCATCACGATTTATAAATTGGATGATTTCTGAATATTTCTTAGTGATATTTTCTGAATAAGAATTGATGTTGACTTCTGGATAGTTGGAGACGATATTTTCCGAATATACATTGATGATGGTTTCTGAATATTTGTTGGCGATACCTTCAGGATATGTATTGATTATGGCTTCTGGGTATTTGTTGGCGATATCTTCAAGACACAGATTATCATACAGATAGGACAGTGAAGCTAAAACGCGAACCGGAAATATAGTAGCACCACTAGTGTCAACGGAGGGGAACTACATGTGTTAAGTCTACATGAATAACATCTTTGGTCGAAAATTGTTTTTCTATTTCGCGAGTAGTTAGTAGCAGGTTAGTACGGGAAGTTTTCATTTTCTTCACTTTCTATTGTTTTTGAATTCACAAAATTATCCTCAAAACATTTACAGGTATTCTTCTGACAAATAAAAATCAATTTTTATAATGTTTAAAAATATGCTTTGTCAAACATATTCATATTCAAGTACAAATTAAAATTACAAACTGTAATTCTGTAATAGCAGTATGGTATGAAATCATTAAATATTTAACGTTGCTTGGTTTAAATAACACAAAATGCTTAAAAATGAAAAAATGTTTTTATTTTATGTATATTTTCAAAGTTTATTTTCTTAATATTTAGCACACACTTCTTAAAATAAATTGCTTTTGACAATCAAGTTTGTAAACAAAAATAAAGTTGCCAAACGAAAACGTATGTGCAGTTCTCTTTCCTTCACTTTTTCTACTACTTTTAAATTCACAAAATCATAACATTCACAGCTATTTTCTAAGAAATAAAACTAATTTTTATTATGTTTGAAAATAAAAATTGCCAAACACATTCGTTTTCAAGTGTACAAATTAATATAACGAACAAAAATATTTCTGTTTTATGTATATTTTCGAAATTTATTTGCTTACTATTTAGTACTTGCTTCTTAAAATAAATTGCTTTCGACAATCAAATTCGTAAACAATAACAAAGTCCAAACGTAAACATCAATACAACGGTTAGTTGGTTGGATGATGGGTTTAACGTTGCATTAGTATTACGATATGAACATAGATACAATGAAAATAAGACGAGCGATTGCGTAAGCTGGAGGGCTCAAAAAACTTACAGCCGTTGACAACAGGGTCGCTGCAGTCAAATTTTGGTTACCGAAGAATATACGGAAGTGTCCTATCTGTATAATAATCTGTGCTTCAAGATATATTGATTATGGCTTTTGAATATTTGTTGGCTATTTCTTCAGGATATGTATTGATGATGGCTTCTGAATGTTTTTGGTCTAAATCTTCTGAATATAGCCGACAAATATTCAAAAGCGATTTTGTTTCTTTCTAGGATTATAATATACAAATTAGGAGGCATTACAAATAGGTGAAGATGTAGATGTCTCTAAATATTTAAAAAAAAAAAAAAAAAAATCCTTGCTTTAATTTTTTTTTTTTCTTCGTTTCGTATGTGAGGTTTTTTTTTTTCTTTTTTTTTTTCTTTTTTTTAACATACATACTAATATAGAAACTGGATGAGTTGTTCGTAATAAAACTATTTATTGACATGTTTATTTTTCTGGCTGAGTTCATACTTTAAAAATTAATTCATATTTTGTCAAAAAGTTCAATATGAAAGAAAAATAAAAGTCAATACAGTAAAATAAATAAGGTTTAAATTTAACATTTGGGGAAACGTGTATCTTCAATTATGTATAAAACATCCATTTCTCATTCAGTTTTCTTTATAAAATTATTGAAATTTTTCTACCACTTTGAAAATATATTGCCTATGTTAAAATGATTTAAAATTCGATCAATGATTTGACAACAAATATGGTATCCAAATTTTATGGCTCATATTTCACAAGATGATTATGATTAAAGTTCCGATTTCAAAACTACAGGTTAGAATGATATGATATTTTACCAGAACAATCATGAAGCAAGCAATGAAATCTTGTTTGGTAGAGGAAAAAAGTAGATCTAAAATGCTTCTGTAGATGGCGCTGTTAGGATAGTGTCAGTGGAAACGTCTAAATGCATTCTTTAAATACAGGAATATTGTTAGCAATACAGAAGAATAACAGAAAACAATCCAAGGGTTTAAATAATAAAAGGAGACTTGGCGCTGGAATATTAAAACCAGTAAAACTGTTTCGGTAGCCTGAAGCGTACCGTCTTCAGAACATGCACTGAAGACGGTACAGTCGGTAACAAAAGTGTCCGAATGTTAGCAAAAATTCCTATGTAAAAAAGGTACACTTCATACGGTTTTGTTAAATAAATCCTTGTCGAATCCAGTTCTTAGTCAGTGTAAGAACATGATTCTATAAGGAATTATTTAACAAAACCGAATGAAGTGTACTTTTTTTACATAGGAATTTTTGCTAGTGTTCGGACACTTTTGTTACCGACTGTACGCTTAAGGCTACTGAAACAGCTGTATGCTTCCCAAATATTTTTCTTTCGCGTTTCTGACGTCGTAGTTTTTACTGGTTTTAAAATCCAAGTTTTTTTTTTTTTTTTTTTTTTTTTTTTTTACCTTTTCCAAATGAAATTCCATCCACTCACGATTTTGCAGGTAAAATATCAAGTCATTCTGACCGGTAGTTTTAAAATTATAGCGTTTGAAATCGTAACTTAAATTATAATCACCCTGTATTTAAAAATCACGCGCAAAACCAAAAAATAGTAAAATAAGATATTCCTTTAATTTTGAACTCCAATGTAAAAATATTGAAATTTTAAAACTTATATATCCTGACGTTTCTTATTTAACCCCTTTAGTAACCGGAATACATAAATACAAAGAACGATGATAAATGCAATATTATTCTATGGTAATATCTTAAATAACTTGTAGTGAGAGTCACTATATCAATAGTTTTATAATTAGTACTAAATATTTTATGCCGATACCAATAAAAAGGAAATGCTTTCAAGTTCTTCTTATTTATATATATGTAATAAATAAATTATTGAACATTCTTAACATAACCTTTTCTTAACATAACCATTCTTAACATAACCTTTTAACATAATTTATAATATTAAAATATTAAAATTAAAACCTTCTTACTGAATTCACATTCTAAGATCAAAATAATTCAAAATGACAGAGAACGTAATAATAATAATCTATTTAACATTTCTCTAACGTGAACCAGTTTAAATTAATTTTTTGTCGAAACGATAAGATACGCGAGGATAAAAAATTAATATTTATACATGGACAGTATTTAAGCACTTGGACTTAGCTCAATGAGCTAACAAAAAAAAAAAAAAAAAAAAAAAAAAAAAAAGACGACATTTGTCTGATGAGATTTTTACGAAAAAATATTTTTTTAACAGTTGTTTGTTTAGAATATTTGCAAGCGTCATTTTAAACCTAGCAATATTTTAAAGATATATACGGAATATGAATTTTTGTGTCATAAATTGGCTAAAAAACACAATCATAAAAAACATAATCAAAATAGGAATTATTTTATTTTATTTTATTTTATTTTATTTATTTATAAAAAAAAAAAAAAAATTATACCAAAATTAATAAAAAGTCATCGCCAACATGACGACAAAAATTTAAAAAGCGTCGTGGGAGTCCTATATTGAAACTGTACTGCCTGTGGAAGTATGGAAATTGGGTCCTGGACCATGAATTTTATTTGGAAACCTTTCTTTGAATGATTTGGGTTTCACTATTGTACAATATTAATTTGGTTTTAATAATAATTTGGCTTCTGGTAAATTAAAATTTTAATTAGGTGGTGAAATTGGTATAATATTTATGAGTTTCAAATTTTAAAGCTAAATAAGAAAAGAAATAAAGTGCGAATATTTCGCACGGGTTTGCTAGTAACAATAATAATAATAATATAATAATTTAAATACCTTATGATCATCTTGGTCTTCGAAAGCGGCTTGCAGTAATACGTGGCAAAATATTAGTATCCAGAAGATGATTTGATTTTGATAAGATTTCATTTCTGATGAGTGCAGCTGGGAAAGAAACAGCCCATACTATAGTAAAAAGTATTACAGAATCAACTGAAACAGGTTAATATCAGAAACTTAAGTATTATAATTTTGCTATTAATTGTTAGTCGTAATTCTCAGGAAAGAAATAGTAGACGTAATGAATAGTACTATATACAACAATATGTGTAATTAAACTGAATTAAGCTAAGGAAGTGTAAATATATTTATTGTTATTCTGCAAGCTCCGCGAAAGAAATTGCAGACATATAATAAACAGTGTACATATGCAATTAAAATGACTTAGTATGGGATATTAAGGATTTCAAACATATATTAATATTTTATTTTATATTTTAATAAGATCCGCGAAAAAAACGGTAAAAAGGGTAAATAGTGTTACATGTGTAATTAAAATACATTAATATAAGAAGCTGGAGAATTGAATTATTAAACATATTAATTGTTACTCATCAGCTCCATGAAAAGAATAGTTCTACATAAAAGAAAATCAAGTGTGAAATAACCACACGACTTCCATTACCCTCTATTACACGTATTTTATACACTTTTGGGAGATAATGTGTTTAGAAGACGTAAATTGACTTAACAAAGTATACACCTAAATATTTTTCGAAAACAGAAAGCTTATACACGTGTACAGACATATTAAACAGAGTTTACATAGCCAGTTAGAAATAAACAAATAAGTAAATAAAACTAAAATCGGTAGAGCCATTTTTGAAACACCAATTTCTGTGATCTAAAGTTAACCTATCTAATTAAGATGACGGTTAATCTTCCTTTTATAACCACGTAATTCACGAGAAAGGTTATCTAAAATGGGTTTATGTAAAAATTTTCAAGAAAATCGTTAGAGCAATTTTTGAGATACCGACTTTTACCAAAACTAGGCATACTCAATTTCTGACCGAAAAACAACAATTACATACAAAAGAATATCTAAAAGGGGGATAATATGACCAATCAAAAAAACAAAACAAAAAAACATACACTTGTTTGTAAAGAAACGCACTTGTGAGACCAGCAATTGAGTTATTTGTACTGGTCGCACGCCTGTAAATTTTCCTGGACTAACAAACTAATTCATACGAAAGGACATCCAACAGAGTGTTTATGTAGCAACTTTGCAGAAAATCGTTGGCACTGTTTTTGAGATACGTGTTTACAGTCTCACTTCCGGTTCATGATGTTCCACTTTCGGTTTTACAAATTTTAACCAAAAGTTATAAATATCATCTGTACACCTGCTCCTTCTCAATTCAAAAGTTTCGTCGTTTTATCTTTTGTACTTTTGGAGATATGGCAGTCAGAAGATCCCCTCCCACACATACATACATACACGCACACTGACTAATTGCCAAAAAAAATCTGGAGTGACTCCACTCGACTTTCCGAACATTGAGTAACTATCAGTTTTGTAGATAAAATAAAGAAAGAGGAGTTGCTAAACAAACAGAAGAGAGAAAACCATAATAGAGTATTTGAGTATTTTTCTCCATATATCACACGAGGTTTTATTTAACGCTACTGAACTTTGAGCCCTTAGATCATAATGATAAAGAATTTTTCGTTGTGTCCCTGTAAAAATCTATAAATGCTAGATTCACCAAAATGCTTATAGTTAGTGCAACATTGATTTAAATATTCATACAAAATTTCAGCTCAATTGAATAAGGCGTTTAGATGCTATCGCACTTTAAAAAATTTGGTCTCATAGGCCATAATGATAAAAAAATTTTCTTTGTCTCCCTGTAAAAAAACTGCAAGTGCTAGATTCACCAAAATCTATATAGTTGGTGCAAATGTTACCTATAACATGTGTACAAATTGTTTGCTCAGATTAATAAGGCGTTTAGACGCTATCACACTTTTAAAAATTTGGCCCCATAGGCCATAATGATAAAGAATTTTTCTTTGTGTCCCTGTAAAAAAACTATAAGTGCTAGATTCTCCAAAATCTATACAGATTGAGTATCTCTGACCTATAATATGTGTATAAAGTTTTTGCTCAATTGAATTAGGCGTTTAGATGCTATCGCACTTTTAAGATTTTGGTCCCATAATAATGATAAAGAATTTTTCTTTGTGTCCCTGTAAAAAAACTATAAGTGCTAGATTCACCAAAATCTATAGGGTTCGTACTATGGTGACTTACAATATACGTACCAACTTTCATCTTATTCGAACAAAACGTTTAGACGCTAGCGTGTTCACTCACAGACATACACACATACATACACACATACACACATACACACACACATACATACATCATCTCAAAAATAGTGGAAACGGACTCAGCGGACCTCGAAACGTATAGAAATATCAAAATCTCCAATTCGGATTTTTGACATGATTACAATACTTTCCTCACTATAGTGTTCGGAAAGTAAAAATACTTTTTGGACTCAGGAGACCTTTAAACATATAAATCAGTTGAAATCTCGATATAGAATTTATGGACTGAATATAATACTTTCATTACCTACGGTAGTTGGTGTATTGGAATTAAAAAAGAAAAAATATGGTTTGTAAGACACTCATACGACTTTCATTATCGATTATTGCACATAAGCTCGTTTTGGAGATAATGAAGTCAGAACCCATAAAATGTAGCTTAACAAATAAAACACCTAAAATTTTTCCTGTATGAGCAGATTATACAAACATCGTAAAGACATTATAAAACAGAGTTTACATAAGTAGTTAGTTTTAAAAAATCAGTAGAAACGTTTTTTGAAACACGAATTTCCAAAGTCTAAAAGTGACCTATATAATCAGGACTCTTGTAAATATTTATTTAGTAATACATTCAAAAGGACATGGTATATTTGAAAAATAAATCATTAGAGCAATTTACGAGATGCTGGTTTGCGGCCAACCCTCCGATTTTCACCAAAATTTAGCAACTCATCGGTTCAATGGAAACCAATAATTATATGCGAAAGGACATTTAAAAATGAGTTAATATGGCAAGTTTTTTTTTTTTCTTACGCCGTTTTTAAAGGAACTAACTCTATCTAACTCAATGTAACTACTTACATTTAAACTTCGAAATGCAATTTTTCCTTACAAGAATATAATCCCACATTACTAACACTTACATTTACATTATTTTCTAAAAAAAATTTAGAATAAATTCATATTACAAAAATTAAATATTTCATTATTAATAAACTTTATTAATAATAATAATAATATCAAAATTATTTTTATATTATTATTAATATATTCTTTATTAATTTTACTTATATGTTATTAATTAAAGAAAAAGAAAACTATATCTGCCGTTTGGAAAAAGTCAAATTGAAAATTGATTTGACAATAAAGGTCAGATAGGAAAAAAATTTCGATCAAAAAGTGTTGTTATCGAAAAATTTAATACCGTATTTCCACATTAAAATCACGATTATATAAAAACTATATTTAATTATGTGATTTAATAAGAATGATGATAAATAAAAGTATAATAACCGTTATTAAAGGTCGCAGACGACTAAAATGAAACAACTCGCAGTTTGAATAAAATTTAAGAAAATAAACAGCTAGTCAACGTAATATATGTATATAATTTATATAATTTATACAATTTATTATTAATTTCAAATTCAAAAATTGAAAAAATCCAGATGAGTTGCACCCCTGCATGATCCAAGTTATTAGATTTTGTAGCTCTGTGATCTGTGGTTTGAGTTAAGAGCACACATCGACCTACACACAGACAGAGCACAGACATTTCACTTTATTTATACAGATTATTTTGAATTCGGTAAATGTAACATATTATTAATAAGTTTGCCGTATTTAAAGGGAAAGAGGACTTTAAAATTAATAAACTATCAACAAATAAAATACATTTATATATAACATATATATATATATCCATGTATATTATTATTAAAAAATCTAGTCTTAAACAACACACGACTTCCATCACGCACTATTATACGTATTATATGCACTTTTTGGAGATAATGTAATCAGAAGACATAGAACTGACCTAATGAGATAGACATCGAAAAATGTTTCGGTAAGAGAAAGTTAATACACGTGTATAGACATATAAAACAGAGTTTACATGACAAGTTAAAAAAAAAAAGGGCAGATTATTATTATTATTATTATTATTATTATTATTATTATTATTTGAAACACGAGTTTCCGAGATTTAAATCTGATCTATCTGATCAGGATGACTATTATTTTTCCTGTGATAACCACATAAAACATGAGAAATGATATCTAAAATGGTTTATGTAACAATTTTCAAGAATATCGTTAGAGCCGTTTTTGAGATACCAACTTTTACCAAACTTGGCATAATCAATTGTTCACCAGAAAACAACAACTACATACAAAGCATATTTAAACGAGGGCTAATATTCCAAAATAGAAAAAAAAAAAAAAAAAAAAAAAAAAAAAAAAAACAGCCGTTTTGAAAGAAACGCACTTTCAGGACCTCAAATACAGCTATTTATACAGGCCGCCTATCAATTTTTCTGAACTAATCAACTGTATCATTTTAAAGGACATCTAATAGACTGTTTATACAGTAATTTTGAAGAAAATCGTCAGAGCCGTTTTTGAGATACAAACTTACGGCCCCACTTCTGGTTTCGGATGTCTCACTTCCGGTTTTTCAATTTTCACCAAAATTTGAAAATTTCATCTATGCACCAAACATGTTTCAATTATAAAGTTTCATAGTTCTATCTTTATTAAGTTCGGAAATATAGTAGTCAGAAGGTTCTCCATATACATACACACAAACGCGCAACACTCACACTGACCAATTGCCGAAAACCACTTTTTTTAAAATTTAGGAGACCTTAAAACATGTAAATTAGGTGAAATCTCAATATAGAATCTTTGGACCGAACATAATACTTCCATTACCTACGGTAGTCGGGTAATGGAAGCAAAAAATTATTAATAAAATTGAACCAAAAAAATTGCTCTGAAATTTTTATAGAAATATTATTATATAGTTCATACTTTGTTAAAAAAAAAAATCATCAAACTTCGATGGTAACTTTTAGATTTTTAATAAAAAATTAAAAAAATGTAATCTAACTACTAATCTCTGTTAAATATATCACTAAGGAATTATTTGTATGAAAAAGAATATATTTATAATAGTTCAGTGTAATAAAACTAGTGATTGTTTATTGTAAACACCTATAATTTTGAAAAAAAAATAAAAATAAAATAAATAAATAAATAAATAAAAACGTGAGGAGTGTAATGTATGTTATTTTCAGATTCATCAACCTCAAAAATATCAAATGTGCAAAAAAAAAAAAAAACATGAAGTTAATTTTTTTTCCCTTGCAGATCTGTTATTGAACAATTTATGTTCATGCAGGTTGCCAACAATTAATTACAAAAAATCTTAAGTAATCATTTGAAGTGTTGTGAATGTCTTTAGAGAAGCATTACAGAATTATAATTGAAGTTAAGTTTCCTTTTTTTTTCTCCATTTTTCAAAAATTAAAATTTTTGAATATAAATTTTTGAAATTTTATTTCAAAAATTAAATTCCTTTTTTTTTCCTCCCTTTAGTGATACAAAATAAAAAATATTTTATAAAACTTAGAAAAATTGATAATGGAAGATAGAATGTTTAATTTTTGAGGAATAAAAATTGCGAATTTTAGAAATATGGAAAATAAAACGTATAACATATATTTGCGTCGTATAAATAAAGAAGTTTTGTTAAAATTAATAAGAATTAATTGGGAATATACTAACAGACATAAAAAGGTATGATACTTATATGTGTGAATTGTATAAATATTGCTTCATTGTTTTTAATAGGGATTCAGCATGCATAAAAAATAATATATATAGAATATATACCGTCGGTAACAAAAGTATCCGAACACTAGCAAAAATTCCCATATAGAAAAATGTAGACTTAATACTGTTTTGTTCAGTAAATCCTTGTCGAATCAAGCCCACCAGCGGCTGAGCGGTTCTGCGCTCAAAGCTGGTAGACGTGAGGTGCCGGGTTCGATCCCCGGTCGCGCTCGTCGGCCTAGCCGTTCGGAGTTTTCCGTGGTTTCCTCCGAAACTTGCGTAAATACGGGCTAGGACCCCTTAGAAAGACCTCCACGGAAGGCACTCCCCCTCAGGCCTAGGACCCCAGTGTTGTCAATCGGCCTTAATCCCTAACACCAACACACCTTGTCGAATCATGTTCTTAGTCAGTCTAAGAACATGATTTGGCAAGGATTTATTTAACAAAACAGTATTAACTCTACTTTTTCTTATATAGGAATTTATGCTAGAGTTCGGATACTTTTGTTACCTACTGTACATACATATAAATAATATAAATAGTATATACATACACATTTGGTATAAAAAATGAATGCCTATATTTGATATAAGAAACGAAAACTATGTAAAACAAGGGCGAAATCTGAACAAATGAAAAAGAATTAACAATAAAAAGGAGCAGAGGCTACCACGGCTTAAGACGGGCATATATATATATATATAAACTTACGTATTTGAATAGTGACTTATTCATTTAATTTAAGATAATACTTAAATTTGAGCTAATATATATAGATGTCTTACCTCTTTCTTAAAAATGGTCGACAATACATTCAGAACATTGCAAACAGGAAATAAAAATTTCGCGCAGGTAAAGTTCCGTATATATACCTAGTGGAATACAGGTCAGTAAGAACAGTAAACCCCCTGTTTTTCCCACACCTTAACCATCCAAATCCTGGAATTCGACCTTATGACATGTGGGAAGGGCAAGTCAGAAAAATGATACATATTGTGGATACAGTCGTTAACAGTTACCATTGTCTTAAGCATAGTGCATTTGACAATGGTAGGGTTCAATATGGGTCAACTCTTATACAATGTAGAAAGTATATCTATTTGTAGATGTTGACATTGAATATGTCGCCACATTTACCATGTCGAGTAAGTTCTGAGTAAACATTTCATTATGAATAAATTCAGATTGTTATCATGCAAAATTGATGATGAACATATTTTGATACTAGTTTCTTAAACTCTTTGGATACGAACAGGACATGATGCACGGGCAACCGGGACATATTACACAGGTGTGCGAAATCGCACTTATTATTAGGAATGAGGGCCTATTAGTCTCAATCTGGGATTTTTGCGTTGTCGTTTTCGATAGTTGGACATTTGTCGAAATCATTTTTCGATAGTTAGACATTTATCGAAATCTAAAATTTATCGAAAATATAATTGAATAATTTGAAAGCGATGTTATAATTGGGAAGAAAAAAAAATAATAATAGTCCTCCGTCCTAAACTAAAATCTGCTTTTGCAAGAATTTCATCAAAATCTTTTTATTATTATCATTATTATTATTGAAAGAAAAAGAAAAGACAATTAATAATAATCAGTATCGTTACAAGCGATATCGAAAAAGTTTTTTTTTTTTTAATAATTTTGAATTAGAAAATAAAAAGTGCGCGTGAAATAATATGAAATAAAAATAAGTACAAAAATGAATTTAATGATTTAATGTTTTTATTTTTCGGGGGCTGCTCATGCATATAAAAAATGCGTATTAAAACGAGTCGAAGAAGGAAGCGAAATAAGTATTGAGTTATATTACGATAAATACGATATATATGATACGATATATTAGACCTATCTTCCAGGGTTAGTAGGCATTATTATTATTATTATTATTATTATTATTATTATGCTTTCGATATCTCTAATATGTTTTGATGCACTGAAATCAGAAATGCTTGTCTTTTCTTTCCATCACGTAAAGGTTTTTCACAAAGTAAGGATGGAAATCAGTAGAATTCACACCGAACTTATAACAAATTAAAAACTTTTTATGTTTAACCCTTTCTGCCTCGAAACACATTTACCTCAAAACATTACATTCTTCTGTTCTTGCAAATCGAAAGAAAAATATCGACTATAACCGACATTTCTTGATTGAAAATTGTACTTTACACTTTCCGCTAATTAGCTCGATCGTTTATTTCTTGATTTTATTACATACGACAGTTTCAGATGCAAAAATATAAGTGGATGTCGTGGATGTCTAACCTGCACGATCGTACGGCCTGGGTCGGAAATGTATAAAACACATTAAAATAGGTTATTATTTACTCATTAACTTTTAAATGTGTTTCTTTGCATCGAAGCTCCATTTAAAGCTTTTTCTCTCGTGCACTTCTTGGGAGGTCTTAAAAATGGGGGAGGTCTCTATGCAGCAAATAACAATAAGCTGATAATATTTTAACACTCCATGATCCCCTATACCTCCTCTATATTTCTTTGATGTCTTGATGGAAAGAGCTCTTCTTATTCTTCATTCATATCACCTAAATTTTCCGGGAAATAACTTAGATGGGAGTTTAAAAAGTGAAGTTTTAAGCTAAAAATAATTCCATTTTTCACCAAAACTGTACGTGATGGAAAATTTTGAATAATATTACCTTAATCAGCATCTAAAAATATACCAGAAAATTTAACACCTTGAAGAAAAATTCCATCGCCGGCCTGTGTTATCTGAGCACGAAACTTTTAGGAGGCACAAAGATTTACATAATGTGTGTTTTTATTATGTATGTACAGTCGGTAACAAAAGTGTCCGAACACTAACAAAAATTCCTATGTAAAAAAAGTTCACTTCATACGGCTCTGTTAAATAAATCCTTATCGAATCGTGTTCTTAGACTGACTAAAAAGAGGATTCTACAAGGATTTATTTAACAAAACCGTATTAAGTGTACTTTTTTTACACAGGAATTTTTGATAGTGTTCGGACACTTTTGTTACCGACTGCATGTATATACATATATGTATCCTTATTGAATTTTACATAAATAATAATTATTACTTTAACATAAGTAATAATTTTTAAACTGGTATAACTTCCATTAATTTCAAAAGTAAGCATAGGGAGAAATAAAAATTTAAAAATATTTTAATGAAGGAAACAAAATGAGAAAGGAAGTCAAAAGGGCATTAAAGGTAGGTGAAATAACACCTGCCCCAAATGTTAAATTAAAATTGAATTTTATTTATTGAAATTTTATTTTTCCGACTGAGTGAAAATAATGCCTAGACCCTTATTTCTGTTGAGCTATCTACATGATAGACCAGAGATGTTTCTGCCTAAAGGTTGTCTGAGTGAGTAATGCTGAGCGGGTTGTCGGCCTGGATAGCTCAATTGGTAGAGCCTCGACCTTGTAAGTCAAAGATCCGGGGTTCGACTCCCGGTCCAGGCATTATTTTCACTCAGTCGGAAAAATAAAATTTCAATAAATATGATTTTCTTCCACAGTTAATTGTGTGATTTTAATAAAATTGAATTTAAATTATTCTGTACATTTTTATCTTTTTTAAATAAGGGAATTTTTGGAAAAATATAATCATTAATTTGAAATTTTGAACATTGTCAAAATAAAAAAATTGTCAATAAATTTTAAAACGAACATATCATCCGATTTTCATGTTCATGTGATATATTTTTAAAAAGTTATTCACATACAAAAAAAAAAAAAAAAAAAAAAATAATAATAATAATAACAAAAAAAGCAGAAAGGTGAATGCAGGAAGAAAAATCTAGATTTAATCAAACATATGGATGCATGTGCATCTTGACTTACATGTAATGCACCTTTGACTTCCTTTCTCAATTAGTTTTGTTTGCTAAAATTGTTTAAATTTTTCATTTTTCCCAATACTTACTTTTGAAAAAAAAAAAAAATTATCTGGAGTGACTCCACTCGACTTTCCCAACATTAAGTAATTAACAGTTTTGTAGATAAAGTAAAGAAAGAAGAGTTGTTAAACAAACAAAAGAGAGAAAAACATAACAGAGTGTTTGAGTATTTTTCTTCATATATTACACGATGTTTTATTTAACGCTACTGAACATTGATCCCATGATCATAATGATAAAGAATTTTTCGTTGTTTCCCTGTAAAAACCTATAAATGCTAGATTCACCAAAATGCTTATATTTACTGCAACAGTGATTTATAATATTCATATAAATTTTCAGCTCAATTGAATATGGCGTTTAGACGCTATCGCACTTTTAAAAATTTGGTTCCATAGGCCATAATGATAAAGAATTTTTCTTTGTGTCCCTGTAAAAAAACTGTAAGCGCTAAAGTCACCAAAATTTATACAGTTGGTGCAACTGTGACCTATAACATGTGTAAAAATTTTTTGCACAGATTAATAAAGCGTTTAGACGCTATCGCAATTTTAAGAATGTGGCCCCATAAGCCATAATGATAAAGAATTATTCCTGGTGTCCCTGTAAAAAAACTATAAGTGCTAGATTCACCAAAATCTATAGGGTTCGTACTATGGTGACTTATAATATGCGTACCAACTTTCAGCTTATTCGAACAAAGCGTTTAGACGCTAACGTGTTCAATCACAGACATACACACATACATACACACACCATTGTAAAAATAGTGGAAACGGACTCAGGGGACCTCGAAACGTATAGAAACGTCAAATCTCAAATTCGGATTTTTGACATGATTACAATACTTTCCTCATTATAGTGTTCGGAAAGTAAAAAAAAAAAAAAATAAATAAATAAATAAATAAATAAAATTATACCAGTTTAAAAATCATTATTTATATAAGTTAGAAATTAAGAAAATGAAGTTACTGCTTCGCAGAACCTGTGATTTTCTGATTTCATTGGTCCGTATAAACTTAGATTGGTCCGTTCCTCCATTTAATTACTTTTAAAAAATATTTTAAAATGTGTAAACTGCTTTACTAAGATATTTTTTTTTTTATAAATTTACAAATCGAATATTATAAAATTTTGTAAATTAATAAATTAAAAAGAAAAGAAGAAGAAGTCTCATATAAATAAAAAATTTATGCTTTAATAAACCAGCTTAATGTTACATATTTTCTATTAAGAATTAAAAGTAAAAGAATCTAGAGTGACTTCATTCGCTATTCTGAACATTAAATAATTAATGGTGGTATAAATAAAGAAAAGAAAGAAAAGTTGTTAAATAAACAAAAGAGAAAATTATAATATAGTGTTTGAGTATTTTTCTCTTTATAGTATGTTGTTTATTTAATTCTATTACTCTCCAAATAATTTAAACCCATAGATCATAATGATATTAGTTTTGATAATGTCTCTGTAAAAATCTACACTGTTACAAATTTCTGTAAATTTAATGTAAATATTTATCCATAGTCTCTGTAAATTTACAGTAATTCTTAGTTAAAAGTGAATAATCGAGATTCTCAATATTTTTTCTGTATTTTTACTTAATTTTACTATTTAGTTTTTTAATTAAAATTAAAAATGACTGTTTCTACTTTAGAAAAAGCATTCTAAGTCCGAAATATATTCGCACCAATAATTAATTAAATTAATATTAGTTATTAAAGTGAATATATAAAATAAGTTTTTTAACATCTCCGTTTCTGTTGAAATTTTTAACAGTGTATAAGCGCTAGATTCAGCAATATCTATAGAATTCGTGTGACGATGACCTATAACTTGTATATAAATTTTTAACTCAGTCGAATGAGTCGTTTAGACGCAATCACACTTTTAATATTTTAAGCACTTAAACCACAGTACTAAGGAATCTTCCTTTATGTTCCTGTAAAATACTTTAAGTGCTATATTCTCTAAAATTCATACAACTTGTATATCGGTGATTTACAACATGCATAGAAATTTTCAGGTAAACCAGATAAGGCGTTTATACGCTATCGTACTTTGAATAATTTTATCCTTTAGGACTTAATTATAAAGGATTTTTCGTGTCCTGTAAAAAAAAATAATACCAGTAATAATACCAATTCACCAAAATGTATGTAGTTTGTGTAAGAATATCCTATAACATGCGTATAGAGTTTAATCTCAATCGAATAAGGCGTGTAGACTCTATAGCACTTTACAAATTTGAGCCCATAGACCATAATGATAAGAAATTTTTTTAATGTCTCTGTAAAAAAACTATAAGTACTAGATTGATCAAAACCTATACAGTTTTTGCGACGATGACTTATAACGTGTGTATAAATTTTCAGCTCAATCAAATATAAGGCATTTGGACGCTATAGTACTGTTGCGTACTTGGGAGTTTGTGAGTTATCCGAGAATGAAAGGCCAAACTTACAAAAATTCAGTGATTTATTCACAGAAAGTTCCAGAAAAATACAGGTCTATGAACCAAGTATCAGCTTCAATTCAACCAGTAAACACAGCTTAAACAACAGCTGTCAATAGCAAATCCACAGTACAAACTGTATAGCATTAACATTTAAAGCAAGTCTCTTTCAAAGAGGCTAAAAACAATGCAAGCATTAGCGAAGCTGGCTGAGAACTGAACTGAACTAGCCTTGGCGAAAAAAAGCAGCCTTATATACACTGTAAAAAAAAACTTGTCGAAAAAACGGAAAAAAATTGTCAGCCAGGACGCCAATCATAACCCGTTTTCTTCACAGAAAAAAAGCGTTTCAAAAAAAAATTGGGAAAATCTGTTTAATATTTCCGTAAATACTTCTGTTAAAGCAACGTAAGTCTTCTATTAAAACAATGTAATTCTTCTGCGAATTCAACGAAATTTGACTGTTTAAAAAACAGAAAACTCACTTTTTTTCTGTGAAGTAAACAGATCTCTTTTGCCTTTCATACAGTGACATTGTGTTATATTTGCAGAAAAAAAAATGTTACTTTAACAGAATTATTTTAAATTCTTTACAGAAAAGACATGTATTTTTTACAGAAAAAAGAGAGATTTTTTTCATAAACTTACAGAGTATTTCTGCTAAAATAACAGCTCTTTCCTACAAACATAACAGAATTTCACTATTTAAAAAAAAATAAAAATCTGTTTGCATCACAGAAAAAATTGTTTGTAAAAATGAATTTTCTGTTTTATAACAGTCATTTATTCTGTAATTTTACAGAGAAATCATGTATTTTTTACATAAATAAATATAGATTTTTCCGTACATTTACAGAATATATTCATTAGTTGAACTGTTGTTATCTGTAAACATAACGTATAACGACGATTGTTTAAAAACAGAAAACCAGTTTTAAAAATAGTTTTTATCTGTGAAGAATACAATTTTTTACTGGCATCCTGGCTGACTGTTTTTTTTTTGTGTGTGTGTGTGCGGGAGCAAAGGTTGCAATCTTTTTAGGTCAACAAGCTGGCCTAAGTGGTATTTTTCAATAAAACCCACTTGAAAAAACTCAAGTACTTTTTTCAAAATCCTTATTTTAAATTCCACTTTTATCTAACTTAAGCTGCAATCACACGTACTCTCATACGATCAGCAGCATCGGATACTTTCTCCCGAAACAGGTTTTTCGAGAGACAAACGGTCGAAAACGCATCGTGTGATAAGTTTCCCTGTCCTATCTTTGTCAATGATGAACTTATGACTGATTCGTCAGACTACGCAACTTTCATCCATTGTTCTAATGTCCAATTCCGATGTTTCTTGGCCCATTGCAGACGCAGCTGGCGATGACATTCCATCAGTGCAGGGACATGAGTAGGCCCATACACAGCAATGTACACTGCACAATGTGTTGAGAAACACTGTCTGGGTTGCCACTGTTGTAGCTCTTCGGTCACAGCAAACAATACGTAGCAATCTCAGCTCTCCTTTGGAATCAATGCACCATGTCGTTTCACCATCCATACACCACTTTCGATATGTGTTGACAACAACCGAACATGAGCAGCCCACTAAACGTGCCGTTTCCAATTTTGATGTTCCCAGTCGCCGAGCCATAACGATTTGACCTTTATCGAAGTCATATAAATCAACTGCTTTTCTCATTATGTCGCTAATCGCACTATATTTGGAAGACAATGCATAGCCGCTTTATATACTCCATCATCAGCTACACACGCGCAGTAGTTCTGTTCCTGGGCGAGCCCATTGTTACATATGGAAGGTGGTCATAATGTAATTGCTCTTCGGTGTATAACAAATATTATATACACTATTAGAACACGAACAAAGAATTTTGAGAAATATTGGAGGTTCTCAAACTACTCTGTAGAAAAAAAATCCTGAAACATCCCCCATGGCAAAAAATTATAATTATCTTATTAAAACAGAGTAAAAAATTATATATATAAAAGCAAAAGAAGAGTTGTTTGTTTATATAATAAAAACTGTGGGACTCAAGGAATGTAAAATATAAATAAAAATCAAATTTAAAAAATAATTCTGTAAACTTTAACAGTGGAACTTTAACAGGGACAATAATTAAAACTATTTTATGAGAATCTATTGACTACGAAAAATTTAATAAAGCAACACTAAATAATTATTAAAATCCAGATTTTTGTTGTAAAAGGCATATAAACAAAATTTTAGTATATTTAAAGAACAGTTATTAATTATAAAAAGACTTTATATTTGGACTCTGTATTTGGATACATATTAGTAATGAACATATATTATATCATACATTAACATAGTATGTATGTTAGTATAATAAATTATACAACATTATATTTTTATTGTTTATGTTAAAGAAGTTTGGTGCATAGTAGTAAATTATACATTATATTTTTATCATTTATGTTAAAGAAGTTTGGTGCATTAACATGCACAGGATTTAAAATGGAAAAATATTTAAAGTAAGAAAAATGTGGAAAAAAAATAGTGAAATTTTTACCTAGGAGTCATGCAATTACTATTGTGTTCTTTAAGCAATAGGCACTACATTTAAAATTTCTTGCACATATTTTATTTATTTATTTATTTATTAATATATATTCTTTAACTTTATGTGACAGGGAAAAAATGGGAGTACCCTTTTTTTAATTGGGTTAATTATACATGCACTCCTTATCAGTGTTTTTTTTTTTTTTTTTTTTTTTTTTTTTTTAAATCTTTCAGTGGCATACTGTTAGAAATGTAAAAAGCCCATAAGCTCATACTTTTTAAAAATTAATTAGCTGTAGTTTATGCCTAAAAAGTTTCACAATTAAGTATGCAACTAAGCAAAATAAAGTCAAACTCAAAATACAGTGCATCTCAAAATCCCATAGGCAGGTGATTTTTTTCAAATAACAGTGAAAAAAATGAAGAGAAAGGAGACCCTAAAGAAAATAAATAATAAGCATATGGAATTAGAATATTAGTGTATTATAGCAAAGAAATTTAGTATAGTTTCATAGAATTTTTTTAAAACAAAAATACAAATTCTGTCTCAAAAATACAGATTTTTTGAGTATTTGGTATTTAAATTCAAATTTTGGATCTATTCCTTTGAATTATCTTGAAAATCCTATTAGGCAAGCTTAGAATTAGAGTTTAAAGAATGCATGGCTGAATTAGCACCAACACTCTGCTCTACTTATTGTTTTAATTTCTGACAAAAACTTTATCTATTATTTAAAAAAATAGACAAAAACTTTTTTCTTACAGCCACACATTCTCCAACTTCTTGTCCTGAACATGTCTGATAAGAATTTTAAGATAATTAAAAGAAACTGATCCAAAATTTGAATTTAAATACCAAATACTCGAAAAGTTTTCATATTTTTGAGACAACTTTTTTTTTTTTTTTTTAATTCTGTAAAACTTATACTATATTTCTTTGTTATAATACACTTATATACCGATTCCATATACTTTTTTTTTTTTTTTTTTTTTTTTTTTCCCCATGATTATTACTTCCAAGTTTTTTAACTGGTACTATTAAAAAATCACCTGTCTCGATAATTTTCAGATTCACTGTATGCCAAAACTTATTTACACTTAAACCCCAGAAGCAGAACTTCCTGTATTTATCTGCAGCAAAACAAAATTTGTCTGCAATCCAACATGCCAATATATATATATATACATTTTAACTACATTTTATCAGCAATATATTGAGAATTTAAAGGCAAAAAAAAAAAAAACCAAGCAATTAAAATTAAGATGTTTATTTAAATTTGTAAATACAACATTTTTATTCAAATAAAATATATTGATTAACATATGAATACATCAATTCAGATCGAAAAAAAAAAAAAAAAAAAAACAATTAGCATATAAGTTTACATCAACATAGTACATCAAGTAACAGAAAATTCAAATTATCAACGCAATCAATTATCCATTCTGACACAGATTTCATCAAATTCAAAATTTAAGAGTTTATACATTCTTTCTTTTTTAGTTCTGGATTTACTTTCGACCCTTGATTTGGGTTTATTCCTAGAAAACACCTGTAAAGAAATATTATTTACTTTAGCAAGTTAAAATAAATAAGAATAACATATTAAATTTTTCTTATGTGAATAAATAAATCTTTTTAAAACTATAAATAACTGTATACACCACTACACTGAAATAACATTCTCAAATTTGATGTCTCATGCCATGATGTCTTGAATGATTTAAAAAAAAACTACACTAAAATGACTACACTTACTGCAATGCTACTCTCATATTAACTTAAATTACTCACACTCAGTTTGGTAGTATATTTAATGATAAAGGGTAAAATTGGGGAAAATCATTAGTAGCCAGTGGCCAGTACTATCAATTTCATTAGGAATCACTTTATAGCTATTTTATATATAATGAGACTAGCAATTTTATTATAAAACACTTTTTTAAAATAATTTTATTTCAATAGAATTAAAAGATTTCATCTTTAAAAGTGTAGATACAAAGACTTTAGATGACCTATATTACATAACTGCCAACTTTGCAACTTTAAAAATAGAAAGACTTCTACCCCAAAGAAAGCAAATAGGATTTTTTGACTGTTAATTTCATCCTTTATTTAATCATTATCATATACACTGCTCGACATTGAAAATGCAACACCAAGAAGGAATGATAATAACGGAATGAAATTTGTTGGACAATTTCAGGAAATTTGGAGTAATATGTACTGAGAAAACAGTACATAAAGCAGCGACCTCTGTGAGCAATAACAGCACATATCTGCCTAGGCATTGAATCGAACAGCAATTGGATGAGATGTACGGGTAGAGCGCTTCATGAAGCTTCAACACGATGCCACAATTCATCGATCGAAGTTACTGGTGAGTGGTGGGGGGCCAGTCGCTTTTGAACGATTAAACAGTCATTTTCATTAGTGCGAGATCAGCAGAACACGCTGGCCAGAGCCACAGTCGAACACATTCGACATCAATAAAGGTCCACACAATATGGACAACTTGCGGTCGTGCATTGTCCTGCTTAAATGTTACGCTTCGGAGGCCTTGAACATAGGGCAGAGCTATGTGCCTGAATTCATCAAAAATGTAATGGCTGGTATTCAGAGTGGCGGGAATGAAAACAAGAAGTGACTGGGACGTGTATCCAATGGTACAACATACCATCAATCCAGGTGGTGACTCAGTATGCGGCTACCAAAATTCTGATTACCCTCAAAACTGCATCACTGATATGGGTGCCATTAATGTGTGATCAATGATGAACCTGGACGCAGGAGGGGCGTGAAGTCACTTTTCAGACAAATCACAATCCTGTTTACAGCATCAAGATTGCCTTATCCATATTTAATGGCATTATGAATAATGCACATTGCTAGCTGGGATTCAACATCATCATACTGTCCATCATTTGCAATGATGTTATGGGTTCCCATTGGATACACATCTCGATTACTTCATGTTCATATTCCTGGCACTCTGAACAGTGCCCATTAAATTTCTGATGAGTTAAGGCCCGCCCCTCTGCCCTGTATTCGAGGCCTCCGTAGCACAAAAATTAAGCAAGATAATGCATGACCGCAAGTTGTATTGTCCGGACCTTTGATATAGAATGTGTTCGACGATTGCTCTGGCCAGCATGTTCTCCTGATCTCGCACCAACGAAAATGACTGTTTAATCATTGAAAAGCGACGGGCCTCCCCATCACTCACCAGTAACTTCGATCGATGAACTAAGGCATCGTGTTGAAGCTTCGTGAAATGCTCTACCTGCACATGTCATCCAATCGCTGTTCGATTCAATGCCTAGACAGATATGTGCTGTTATTGCTCACAGAGGTTGCTGCTTTATGTACTGTTTCTCAGTACATATTACTCCAAATTTCCTGAAATTTTAATCAATAGTTCTTGCTACTATAATGTATGTGTTCAACAAATTTCATTCCGTTATTATCATTCCTTCTTGGTGTTGCATTTTCAATGTTGAGCACTGTATTTCATTACAATATCTATATGAGACTTTAGAGTACTAAATGTATTTTATTTTAAATAAATAACTAATAAAATAATAATGCAGATAATTTGATTTCAAAACGTACATAAACTAGTTATATAATAAAATATAAATTTTTTATACAACATAGGGTCATAATTTTTTATATGCAATTGGAATAATTTGCATTTTGCAGTATCCTTTGCGAAAAACAAATAAATAATGTTTATTTGAATCACAAATTTACTCTTTTAATAATATAAAATATTCATTGTGTAACATGATTCATTAAAATTTGTGCCATTTTTTGTACTTGAATTATTTATTTACATATACTTGTGTATAGGAATCATTTCTTATAATTTAGCATACATCAGGATATTTCTGTTTTTCATATTATTAAATAATTTAAACATAACTTGTTAAAGAGCCCTATCATCCCAAATCAACCTGTGTACTTCAGATTTCAAAGAAATGTTCAAGACGGATCCCCCCCCCCCCCTCCAAATTATCATTTTATGAATTTCTTAGATTTTGAAACATTGGCATTTCGGTTTTTTAGTTCACGTCAACAATTTTATTCACAAACTTTAATTATTTTTATTTATTTTTTTATTTAATTAAATTATTTATGCATCAACATCAAAGCCGTAGGCAAGCCCCCCGAAATAAATGATGGAAGACTTTTTGTAGGGTCTCATGTATCAGGCTGTCTGGGAAAAAAAACATTGCTGTCTGGGGGAAAAAAAAAAAAAAAGGTTAATTTTATAAAACATATTAATTCAATTAGACTTCCCATTATGTTCTTTCTTCTCTATATTTAAGCTCTTGAGCACCATAAAACTCATTCAACCTTAATCTCGCTATATTTATTTACTTAAATTCACCCAACTTTCTTGCTATAGCTATAATAAACTATCCTACGTCATGAATTCAATCTTTTTACTTTCTTCTGTATTCAATAGAAGAAAGTATTGGATTCGAAAAAAAATTTTGATTTCCGGTTTTGGATGAATTTACATGTTTTGAGGGTTCCAGAACATGATTTGATCATTTTTAGAAAATGTCTATCTGTGTGTGACAAATTTTTTGTTCTAGTTGTATCTCAATAACTACTGTACCGTACAGAATTACATATGAATTTCTATGCAGCTGCACCATGGCATAATTTAGTGCCTATCAGTGGCGGATCCAGAACTTTTTTTTAAGGGGGGGAGGGGGAAGCTAAGAGTTTTCAAGATGTTATTCGAGATCAATGAAAAATTTACAATTGTAATATTCAATTGTGAATGTCAGTGCCTTTTTTTTTTTTTTTTTTGAGGGGGGGGGGGGGGAAGAGGGGGGCTTAGATCCACCACTGGTGTTAATCGTCCAACAGGTGGCATTGCAGTCCAGATTTTTTTAAGTTTTTAAATTGGTGGTATAGGACAAAATTTCTTATAAGTGAATTATTTTTAACGAGAATTATTTTAATTAAAATTATTTTAATGAGAATTATTTTTAATGAATCGTTATAAAATTAAAAAGAATTAATTATTATAGTAATAATCAAATAGGCAAAAAATTTGGGACACATAGGAGCAATGCTTCTTCCCTGGGGGAAAAGTCCCCCCCCCCCCTGAGGGAGACAAATATTCGATATGAGTATCTTTTAAAAGAACCTGTCAATATCTTTTAAAATGAATAGTTAAACTATTGATCTATGATAATTTGAATCTAAGGTTTTTTTTTTCATTTTTAACGAAACAAAAGGAGGAAAAAAAGTTTTTTAAAGATATCTTTAGTGAACATAAAATTGACTTTCTTTGGACATTAAGTGTTAAACTTCTATTAGGAACAAATCAACTGCATCTGGTTTCATCATGGAAATTAATTTTAATAAATAAAAGTTTTAATAAAATGATTGGTATTGAGTGAAATTGTAGGGGAGAGTGGGGGCAAATGGGACAGTGGCCAAATTTTATTGAAAATCCTATTTTTAAGAAAACATTATGCTACACCTGAATGGCAACACCAAAGCTGCTATCTTCAACAACAAGAAGTCAGCCATTTGCAATTGTATGAAAGAGTACATGAAGAAAGTTTGTTTTCAACTATAAAAAGTAAGGTTTTTTTTTTTTTTTTTTTTTTTTTTTTTTTAAATTGAATGACATTTAAAATTCATTATTGCCTGAAATTGCTCATGAGGCTACTAATTTATATAACACAAATATTCCATTTTACTTTAAACTTAGTTAAATTGTCTTTGGATAAACATGTGCTATGTAGATTATCAAAATATAGAATATCAGCATATGGGGACTAATGGGACAAACAAAATGGGGTCTAATGGGACAGCTAGTTTGATGATGCATAGGTACCTACACATCATTATGTGGCAGTTGTTATTGAAATAGACCGAGGAATTGAAGAACTTTTTCTGAGTTACCTCAAAAAAAGATGCGATTCACAAAAATTTGTCTATCCTGAGAAAGAAGAAAAATACTGGACTGAAATTAAAGACATTGTACACAGATTGCCTCAGCCTACAATCGATCAGAAAACTGTTCGTTCATCAACTTTAATGTCTTTTGATTTCAATTTTTCAAATTTTAATATGAAATAATTAATATAATATTGTTTATGTACATTGCATTTTGAATTAAAATGTGTTGCCTTTAAATATGTATACTGAAACTCTGTTTTTTGCGTTGATTTTGATATGTCCCATTTGACCCACAGGGTGTCCCAATAGACCCCAACCTAGGGGACTAATGGGACAAATACAATAGTGTATAAAGGTCATTATATCTATTTTTTAAAAAAATGCTATATCTTCTAAATATTTTTTTTTTTTTTATAAAGCCAATATTTCTCTTATTATACATAAAAAATTTTTTACAAAAACTTGCTAATTTAATTTTATAATAAATAAAATTTCAAAATTGTCCCATTAGCCCCCACTCTCCCCTATAGGAAAATATAGAAGAAAATTTGTGTGCAAGGCCTGATTAAAGCAGGGGCATGTAAGACATGTGGCCTGAATAGCAGCTATATAATTCGTCCTGAAAATGCCATTTAGCCTTTTAAGCCCTAAAAATGGTATCATATAATGCAAATTCTGCCATATTACTCCCATAACCAGGTACCTGTGTTTATTGGTGCACAGAGCAAGGAGGCAGGCTCACGAAACTATGTGTGTCCCAGGCCTCGCACGAACTTAATTAGAGTCTGTTCGTGTAAAGCCTGATTAACTTCGTGTGAGGCCCGGGATAAGAATACTTTTGTGGTTCCACCCCACCACCACCACCATTCGTAATGTGCATGAATTTGCAAAAGTACATATATATACCTATACATGAAACTAAAATGACAGAATTTTGCATTTTATGATACCACTTCTGTCATTTTTAGAGGCAAAAGGGCATTTTCAGGACCAGTTTTAGGGCCTTTTGCTACTCAGGGACCGGGGCACCATGTGCCCCTGTGTTAACCAGACCCTTGTTTGTGTGTGCGTATGTTCTTTACTTTGGGTATGCATGTGTACATTATTATATCATATTCGATGACCTTGTATTAGAAATGTGATCCCCCCCCCCCCCGGAAAAAAATCCTGGCTATGGCCTTGATTAACATCATTGATAATCTTGTTTCATATAAAATTTGCTTTATTTTTAATTAGACGTTAGTATTAATGCTGAATGTATAAACTTGAAAAATTAGGTTTTTTAATGTGTGAGCTGAATATGATTATTATATCAGGGGTCGATCCAGGCAAAATTTGGGTCCCTTTCACAAAATTTAAATTTATAAAATGAGCCCTTTCATAAGATTTTGTTTTATAAAAACGATCCTTTTATAAAATTTTTTTATGCTTTCAGTATTGTTTTTAATTAATGCCTTAATTTGGCTCAATGAAACTATATTAACTTGATATTAAACATTATACACAGTGATTGTAAAAATGGAAGATTTTACACAGCAATTTATTTTGTCACAAAAATAAATAAAAATCTTAACAATTTTTTTTGTTTTTCACAAAAAAGGGATCCAAAAATTCAAACCAGGATTGAACCTTGCGTAGAGATGTAAAATTTCCGGAAATTTTGAGGCAGTGGGAAAAAAAAACAGTTTTTTCTGGAAAAATAGGAAAAAATTTAATTTTTACAGATAAAAATAGAGTTTTTTAATACATGGAATCCATATTATTTTTTCTTAACAGAAGCATACAAAAAGCTTTTACTATTAGAAAATGAGCCTTTCTGTTTCATAACTGAAAGTACCTTTCCTAGTTCAAAACACCAAAAACTAGTCAAATCATCATTCAACCATTAATTTTGCATAGGGTGGGCATTCCTATGGAATGCCTATCTCCCAGCAGCATTAATAAAATGAATTTAGATTAGAATCAAACCAGCAAAAAATTTTTTCCACTGACCCAAATCTGATTTTTTTCATATCAATGATTCATCTGAAAATCATACATAACTTTTTAAAGTTATATAGTAAAGTAAATTTTTATTGTTACAGAGTTAGTAAATCATTTAATTTTTTTCTTTTTAATGGAGTTACTGATACACTAAATTGTAAATTTAAAAATCTGAAAAATGGATTGATAATTTTTAACTATTTATGTGTGTTATGTACTTCAACAGTACAAAAAGATGCTTTAAGTTTAGTATATATATATATAACTTTTCTTTGTTTATTGCCTTTCTGCAATATGTATGCAATAATTTGTGTGTACGTATATTTAATCATAGGAATATGTAGTATGTTTATAATTATATCAAACAAATTTCTGTTTATTATGATAAAGTTTTTTGAAAGATGTTCTTATGTTGACCTGACTCATTGGAAACTTAAACCTAACCCGCAGGGAAAAAATTCAGTCAACCTAATCCGAACCCAACCCACAAGAAAAATAAATCAGACAACCCAGCTCCCAGAAAAAAAAAAAAAAAAAAAAAAAAGAAAATCAGTCAATCTGACCCATAAGAAAAATAAATCAGTCAACTTGAACCAAACTTAATACACAAGAGAAAAAAATTTAGTCAACTAGACCTAAACCTGACTGCATGTCAGGCTTACCGGTTTACTGGACCTGATGGACCTCTTAATTCAGATTTTCACTTAAAATGAAATTAATCACAAAGATAAATAAAAGTTTAATTTAAAGTTAATTGAACTTCAGAAATTTAAAACAACATTTTATTATTGATTTATTATTATTTTTTTTTATATATATAACATAAAACTTATTAACTAAAGATGTAAAGGACATAAATCAAGTAGATTTTTGCACATGTAATTTTTATAAATTGTGAAAGAAATTTTTTGATAGAAAGTGCTTAGGTTTTTTTTTTTTTTTTTTTTTTTTTTTTTTTTTAACTGTTACATGCATTTATCGGACATGGTACAAGCTTACAGAAAAAAAGGCTGAACTTTTCACGACCCCCCCCCCCCCTCTCAAAAGTGGTATCAGACAACCGACAGAATATAAATTTTTCAATAATAAAAATTATGTTAAATCTGATTGCATACATGTACACACAATAAACAAAATCAGAAATATAAATCTTACATTAAATATCATATTAATTATAATTAAAACAGTTGTAAGTGCTTAAAAAACAGATAAAATTATTACATATACTTGAAAACAAGTTTATTCTATAGAAGCATTGTTTGCTAGGGCAATTGATTAGCAAAAGTAGTTCAAGTTCATTAGGAAAATGCAGTTGATTGAAGTGCTATTTATTTTCATTTTCTCCAAGTTTGAATTTAACATTTCTTGAATGCCAATCACATAGAAATTGTTAATAATATAATGCACAAATTCTGGCTGACCCTCCCCCCCCCCCCATGTCCAAAAAGTTTTAATGCAGATAGCATTGATCCCAAGAATAATAATTTTCAAGCTTAAAAAGGCTGAATTCAGCCTTAAGGCTGAAAAGTAACATGTCTGATTTATATGTATGTGTGTATAATACATATATCCACACACATTAAAATAACACAGACAAGTCTAAGGATATATATTAAAAAAAAAAAAAAAAAAAAAAGATGAAAGTATAAAGGAACTTGAAAAGAATAAGTAATTTCAAATGAATGTGATGTGAGGGAGGTCATTGTAATACTTAAATATTTTCAGGATTACCATTTGATTACATGGTTAGAACTTTATTTTTGAAATATGAACATTATCAGAGTCAGTGTTTTCATGTGAGATAATATGAACATGAAAAAATATTTCACGAAAAAAGCATCAGAATGTAAATATTATAAATTTTTAAACATGTTATTTTATGCTAAAAATTTCAAAATTTTCCGGGCAGAAATAAACCTCTTCGGGGAAAAAAACGGGAATTTTTTTTTTTTTTCCAGACTATTCCCATCTTTACCCTTGAATATACATTTTTACATGTACAGTAACTTAATTTTTGTTATAACTCCTGATCTCCCTAAGATGACTCTAAAAAGTTCAGGTTTTTTAATATTTTATAAAAACTTTTAATTATATGTAACATATTCAAATTGTATATCAAATAAAACTTTACAAAATTCTCTTTTAAATGAATGGTCAGAAACTTCTCCATCCTATATAAAACTTGAGAAATTTGAAATTGAAAGTATTTATATAAGCGAAAAAATGCTGGTAACCAAAAATTAAAAATATTAATAAAATGAAAATTCAATTAAATAAAAAATTTCCAAAAGTATATTCTCATTCAGAGCATCTACTGACTTGACAGAAAAAAGTTCATGACCTATCGATATATCCAACCTTTCTTTTTTGTTGTACATTCTTTTTTTTAACTGATGTAACACCTTATTAACAGCAAAAAAAAAAAAAAAAATTCTTCCATTCAGGTCAGGAGCATATGTATCATTTTCTTTTCAAATCTATTTATATTAAACTACAAGTAAATGACAAAATTTAATTTGCATAAAACAGACACTTAAAGCAGCACTGAATTTATATATAAAAAGATAAATTAACAAATTTAAATTATGATAAGTGAAAAAATGAAAGTGGAATGTATAAAAACTATCAAAACAAATAATTTTACTGTGTGAATAAACAAGAAAAGAGGTTAAATTTAACACTATTAAACCTAAAATTTCAATAATGCTGTGTTTTCTTCATCAGCAGGTGGGAACATTGCCATTAAAAAGCTATGTAATACTAGGTTTCTCAAGATATGCCAAGCTAGCACACTCAAAATTATATTTCAAATTGTGAAGCAAACTTGATGTTATAACAACTGAAATATGATTTAGTTATAAAACTTTATTAAAATTTTAATTTGAATAACTGATAAAGATTTTATACTGAGAGTTTATATTTAAAAAAAAAAAAAATTATTTAAGAAATTGTCTACATAAATTGAAATGCTTGGTATCTATGGACAAGGAAGAAGAATTAAAGTTTTCAATTTTCATAAAGTTTTTAAACTGCAACTCCAATTTTGCCAATGTTGACTGTAGCAGGTGATGAGTTTTTTCTATTTTTCTAGATGGTTCAGGTGGGGGTATGACCTTGCTAGCATTTCAATTCATAAAACATTTCAATTAAAAAAAAAAAAAAATGTTTAATATAAACTCTCTTTATAAAATCTCTTTTTTATCAGTTATTGAAATTTTAATAAAGTTTTTTAAATAAATAATATTTCAGCTGTTATATAACTTCAAGTTTGCTTTTGTATTCTGTTTGAAATATAATTTGGAGTGTGCTAGCTTGGCATATCTCCAGAAACCTGTTAATATTACATAGTTTTTTAATAGCTGTGTTCCCACCTGCAGATGAAGAAAACACGGCATTGACATTTTAGCTTGAATAGTATTGAGTTTAACCTCTTTTCTTGTTTATTAACACTGTTAAATAATTTGTTTTGGTTGTTTATACATTCCACTTTCATTTTTTCACAGATCATGATTTAAATTTATTAATATATATACATATTTCCTCACAAAAAGACTAACAACAGAAATATAAAACTAAAAGTAAATGAAAAAAAAAAAAAACAGAAATTTTGAGGGGAAAACCTCCCCCCCCCCTCCTCCAAAGGGGTTTATTTCCATCCAGAAAAATTGAAAATTCATAATATTTACATTCCGATGCTTTTTTTCTTGAAATATTTTTTCATGTTCAGTACCTTACATGAAAACAGTGATTCTGATAATGTTCATATTTCAAAAATAAAGTTTTATCCATGTAATCAAATAGTAATACTGAAATATTTAAGTATTATAATGACCTTCCTCCCATTACATTCATTTGAAATTACTTATTCTTTTCAAGTTTCTTTATACTTCAGTCTTTTTTCTTGAATATATACCCTTAGACTTGTCTAACTGTATTATTTTAATGTGTGTGGATATATATTATACACACACATACATATATATATATATGCATGTAACAGTAAAAAAAAACTAAGCAACTACTTTCTGCGAAAAAAATTTATTTCACAATTTATAAAAATTATATGTGCAAAAACTTACTTGATTTATGTCCTTTACATCTGAGTTAATAAGTTTTATATTATAACAAGGTGGCTAACTAGTCAGTGAAAGTCTGAGAAATTAAGTGAGTCTGCGAAAGTCATGGAATTTTGACATGTTTTGTGGAAATAAGCCATATTTGAAAGCACATTATTCTAAATTGCTAAACTGTTTGTTAATTTTGTGAAATTGTTTGGGAAATAAACAGCTAAAGTCAAGAAAAAGGCTGAAAAATATTCATGGAAAAGTTCAAATGTTAGCCACCATGTATAAAAAAATAATACATCAATAGTAAAATGCTTTAAATTTCTGAAGTTCGATTAACGTTAAACTTATATTTTATCTTTGTGATTAATTTCATTTTAAGTGAAAATCTGAGAGTCTAGCATGAGGTCCAGTAAACAGATTTTAAACGAGCCTGACCTGCAGTTAGGTTTGTGTCTATTTGACTAATTTTCTTCTCTTGCGTGTTAGGTTTGGTTCAGGTTGACTGATTTATTTTTCTTATGAGTCAGGTTGACTGAATTTTTTTCCTGGGGCTGGGTTGACTGATTTATTTTTCTCCTGCAAGTTAGGTTAAGTTTTCAACAAGTCGGGTTGACTTCAGATCACCTTTCAAAAATTTTTATCATAATAAGTAGAAATTTGTTTGATATAATTATAAACATACTACATATTCCATGATGAAATATACGTATACACAAATTATTACATACATATCACAGAAAAACAATAAACAAACAGAAATCATATAAATACATATATACTACACTTAAAGCATATTTTTGTACTCTTGAAATACACAACACACATAAATGTAAAAAATTACTAATCCATTTTTTCAGATTTTACAATGATTTACTAACTCCGTGACAATGAAATTTTTTTTTATTTTATAACTTAGTTTTGCATGATTTTCTGATGAATTATTAAATTTTATTTAGTTTTCGGGTTTTAGCTATAAAGAAATCAGGTTCAGGTCGATGAATTTTTTTTTTTTTGTTTGTGTGGGTTTGATTCTAATTTAAATTTATTGTATCAACGCTGCTGGGAGATGAACATTTCATAATAATGCACTAAGCAAAATTAATGGTTGAATGATAATGTGAGTAGCTTTTGATGTGTTTTGTACAAGGAAAGGTACTGGCAGTTATGAAACAGAAAGCCTCACTTTTTAACAGTAAATGCTTTTTGTTATATTTCTGTTAAGAAAAAAATAAATAAATAAATAAAAATCATGAAAACCATATTAAACACTTCATATTTTCTAAGATACTATAACTATTAAAAAACCCTATTTTTATCTGAAAAAAATTTCCATTTTTTTCCTTTTCTCCAGAAAAAAAAAAAAAAAAAAACTTTAGATAAAAGTTAGGAAAAAAAAAAAAAGTTAGATAAAAGTGCGATTTTAAATAAGGATTTTGAATGAGTTTTTCAAGTGGGTTTTATTGAAAAAAAAACCCACTCAGGGTTTTTTGGGTCAGGCGAAATCAAGCTAACCCTGTGTCCTTTGGTCAGGGACCATGAAAATATTCAATGGACCAACGAAACATAATAAATTCATGATTAATCAGACTACAGTACTGCGCAGGTCGAGGAAACTTCATCTGCATTCGATCCACAAGGTGACTTTCTGCTCAAACTTGCAGGCTTTTTATCTGTGACCAATATTAAAGAATTATTAAAATTTATGTTATAAAAAACTGAATTATAATTCTATTACACAAAATACAGTCATATTATTGAATAGATCTTTCAGAAAATTACACACTACATAAAAGGTTGCGAGTATAAACATGTAATTAACTGACTTCATGAAGGAAGAAATTCTCAATTCAAAACATTTAAATAGCTTATAACTTCTTAACAGATGCTCTATTTTTCATAAACAAAACTTCAGGGAATAACGTAATTTCAAATGCATAAACCTTACTTTTAAATTCCAAATATTTTGATTGTATTAGAAATAAGTAAAACAAGCAAGCAAATATACATTGAAGACAAATAATTATCACAAATAGTTTTAAGTGTTAAGTAATAACATTTATGTGATTGTAATTAAACTCATGTAAAAAGTCATATTGCTTTAAATTACAGTGAAGGGAGTGAATATTATCCACTCTCTACATTTAAAAGGTTAGATTCCTAAATAAAAAAAAAAAAAAAAAAAGTGTAAAATCTTAGAAGGAATAGAATTTTTGCAGGTAACCAGCGAGTTCACCTGGTGTTCAAAGATTGATGAAAATCTAAATCGCACTCTACCCACAGCAAGTAGCCCTCGAGTGTCCAACCCAATGCAGGACTATATGCAAGATGAGAGAAACTTTTTAATATTTTTGTTTTTACTTTTCTTTAAAATTGTTAATATTGCCTATCCTTTGCAATTTTTCATTTAATTTCACTTTAATAACTTCTTTTTAAACTTTTGATATTTAATAATGCAATACTTTATGGTAAATATGTGTCATTTCATTTAGTTGGTTTATTAAAGCATAAATTTTTTATTCATATGACTTGATTTGCATTGTATTTTCTAATCAATTCACAAAAAAGAAAAATTATCATATTGGCCAGTTTTATTTTACATTGCAATTATTAAAATGTAATAATATTTTAAAGATTTTTAAAAATATAACAAAATGAATAAACAGACCAATGAAATTATGTTCAGTAAAATCTTAAAATTACTGGTCTTGCGGACCAGAGTCTTAATTTTCTTAATTTCTACGTGCCTGTATAGCTGACGTGGGGAATCGACATTTGGGGAACATTATAAAAAATCATAGAAAGCCAAAAGTGGATTTTTGGAAATATCTTAAAAGAAGACTGTTTTTAACAACTTTGAAAATTTTTGATAGAATTCTTTTTAAAAATCCAGAATTTGCAAAATATTCCCCGAAAGTCGATTCCCCATGTCAGTTACACATGCACGTAGAAGTTAAGAAAATTAAGTCACTGGTCCGCAAGACCAGTAATTTTAAGATTTTACTGAACATAATTTCATTGGTCTGTTTATCCATTCTGTTATATTTTTAAAAATCTTTAAAATATTATTACATTTTAATAATTGCAATATAAAATAAAACTGGCCAATATGATAATTTTTCTTTTTTGTGAATTGATTAGAAAATACAATACAAATCAAGTCTCATATGAATAAAAAAATTATGCTTTAATAAACCAACTGAATGAAATGACACATATTTACCATAATGTATAGCATTATTGAATATCAAAAGTTTAAAAAAAGTTATGAAACTGAAATTAAATGAAAAATTGCAAAGGATAGGCAATATTAACAATTTTAAAGAAAAGTAAAAAACAAAAATATTAAAAAGTTTCACTTGTCCTGCATATAGTCCTGCTCCTGCATCGTTTTGGACACTCGAGGGCTACCTGCTGCGGGTTGAGTGTGATTTTCATCAATCTTTGAACACCAGGTGAACTCGCAGGTTACCTGCAAAAATTCTATTCCTTCTAAGAAATTTTTTACACTTTTTTATTTTTTTTTTTAATTTAGGAATCTAACCTTTTAAATGTAGAGAGTGGATAATATTCACTCCCTTCACTGTAATTTAAAGCAATATGACTTATAACATGAGTTTAATTACAATCACATGAATATTATTACTTAACATTTAAAATTATTTGTCTTCAATGTATATTTGCTTGCTTGTTTTACTTATTTCTAATACAATCAAAATATTTGGAATTTAAAAGTAGGGCTTATGCATTTGAAATTATGTTTCCCTGAAGTTTTGTTTATAAAAAATGGAGCATCTGTTAAGAAGTTATAAGCTATTTAAATGTTTTGAATATTGAGAATTTCTTCCTTCATGAAGTCAATTAATTACACATTTATACTTGCAACCTTTTATGTAGTGTGTAATTTTCTGAAAGATCTATTCAATAATATGACTGTATTTTGTATAATAGAATTGTAATTCAGTTTTTTATAACATAAATTTTAACAATACTTTAATATTGGTCGCAGGTAAAAAGCCTGCAAGTTTGAGCAGAAAGTCACCTTGTGTGTCGCATGCAGATGAAGTTTCCTCGACCTGCGCAGGATTCTAGTATGGTGAATCATGAATTTATTATATTTTGCTGGTCCATTGAATATTTTCATGGTCCCTGACCAACGGACCTAGGGTTAGCTTGATTTTGCCCGACCCAAAAAAACCTGAGTGTGTTATTTTTCAATTAAACCCACTTGAAAAACCCATTCAAAATCCTTATTTACAATTGCAATTTTTTCTAATTTGTAATGAATAAAAAAATATAAAATAAATATATTAATTATAAATAAAGGATCATTTAAACAGTTAATATTTAAAATACCTTTTTAGCAGCATATTTCAATAACTAATCGTGGTCATCTTCAGATGTTTCTGTTGTCACTTGTTGACCGCTACCGCTACTCTCATGTGTCCAGACAAGGCAGGGCTAAAAATACTCCAGAACAAACTAAAATTTTATCAACTATATATATGACACAAATAAAAAATGCAGCATTTGAGATAAATCAACTTAAAAATAACAGTAAGTATAGTCAAGCACATCAGGGGTCGATGTAGGTAAAACTTGGGACCCCATTTTGCTGATCCTTCACAAAATTCAAATCCTTAAAATGGGTCCCTTCACAAAATTCAGATTCATAAAAACAGCCCTTTCACAAAATTTTATTTTATAAAAATAACTTTTGTAAAAATTTTCCATGTTTACAGTATTATTTTAAATGATAATGTATACTTGTTTAATAAAATGCTATTAACTTGATATTAAACATCAGATAGAGTAACTAACTGCTAAAATTAAAGGTTTCTAGCGACAATTCTTCTTTTTTTTTTTTTTTTTTTTTTTCACAAAAATAACTCAAAATTTCACAAAAAATAATTTGTTTTTCACAAAAATGGGTCCCAAAAATTAAAACCTGAATCAATGCCTGCACATACTTTTTAGGTTAAAAAAATTAAAAAACAAACAAACATGAATTCAAAATTATTTCTTAATGTGTCAAGTTTTGGTGCACTTTATTTAAAATTACACTTACACTTTTATTTAACTTACAATAAACATATAAATATAAATCAAATATTATATACATTATTAGAACATGAACAAAGAATTTTCTGAAATATCTAAGTGCTCAAACTGCTTTATTAAAAAAAAAAGAAAAACTGAAAAATTCTACATGAAAAAAAAAAATAAATATATAAATAAAATTTTATCTTATTAAAATACAATGTGAAATTATACATAAAAAATATAAGAGCAAGAAAAAAAGAGTTGTTTGTCAATATAAAGAAAATTAGGGGACTTGAGGAATGTAAAACATAAATAAATAAAAATCAAATTTTAAAAAAATTCTGAAAACTTTAACAGTGCAACACTGTTAAGTAATGTATAAGGAACAAAAAAAAAAAAAAAATATTTTATGGAAATAAATACTCTTTCTAAATTCAGATTTTAAATTATAGTAAACTTTAACAACTTAGCACCCACAACCCCCCCGCCCCCCCCCCCCCAAAAAAAAAAAAAAAAAAAAAAAAAAAAAAAACAGAGCTGCCAACCTAATCCGGCAAATTGTTAGTACCGCCCCTTTTTCTACACCACTTAATTTTTAGAGCATTTGTTTTCTTCATTCATCGTAAATTTATTTGAAGAGAATTACTCTAAAAATTAAGTGGTGTAGAAAAAGGAGTGGTACTAACAATTTGCCGGATTTGGTTGGCAGCTCTGAAAAAAAAAAAAAAAAAAAAAAAAACGCTCGGGTTTTTTCTGGGTTTACCCACTTAAAAAACCCAATAAAACCCAAAGTGTGGACTCAAGTGGGTTTTATTGGTTTTTTTTTAATCTAATAAAATTTTTCACTTTTAAAGCATAATTTATTATTGTTTCTTATATTTTCTTACTTGACATTATTATATATATATGTAGGATAATAACTATATGTATAATTATTATATATATATAATTATTATTATATCTACATATCATATCAGTGATATAATATATGCCAGTTTGAAATTATGTAATTATTTTTCAACTTTGTTAGAAAAATTCCTTTCATTTCAACCATCTATCTACAATATCTCTTTTGAACAGAACAATAAAAAAAAAAAAAAAAAATGAAAGATGAGAAAAAATAAACAATATTGCAAGCCATTTTTGTATATTTGTAAGCCATGGTGAAAAAATAAAAATAAAAGTAATACTTTGCCTAAAATTCTAAGGATTTAACAACAAATATTAAACATAATTAACAAATAT
Organism: Salticus scenicus; assembly: GCA_963930645.1. Lineage (NCBI taxonomy): Eukaryota > Metazoa > Arthropoda > Arachnida > Araneae > Salticidae > Salticus > Salticus scenicus. Next base: position 28,889,345 of record OZ005660.1, read on the forward strand.
AATATATTGACCCTTAAGGTTCGATACAAGCAAAAAATAGGGTTCTTTTTTTGCCCCTCGAAAACTTCAAATTCATCAAAACTACCTTTTTAAAAGATTTAGTTTTATAAAAATGACCTTTCTATAAAAAATTTTCGTGTTCCAGAATTATTTTTAATGTTTACCTCTTAGTTCAATGAAACGCTATTGACTTGATAATAAACATTCATATAGAATGACTAATAAAATGGTAGGTGTTACACAATTTTTTTTCTTGCAGAAAATTTTTTCGTTCTTTACAAAAATGAGCTTTAAAAATTAAAAGCTGGAGGCACTCCTGACATGTAAGTGTAAAAAGTAGGCAGTGATAATTTTGTTTTGTATTCCTTTATTAAGTTTTCAAATATGAATCAAATGTCAGTTATCAATATTAACAAAAATTTAAAAAAATATTTGCACATTTTTTTACTTTAACCATATAAAAATACATAATTATTTGTAATATAAAAATCGTACGTGGTAGGTTTAAAATATTTTGCTTTTGTTACTAGTTTTAATTTTACACAAAATAACTTAATAAAAAATTAAATTCAAAATTGTGATAAAATACTGAATAGAATAAAATAAGAATTCATTTTACAGTTTAGGCCAAATCAATATTAAGAATATGAAGGTCGTTTAATTTTTAATTAATTACTATTATTTTGTAGTAATAAGTTTTCTTTTAGTCTAAAACTCTTTTGAAATAAAACTTAAAATTCAAACCCAACAGCGTTATTCTACGTTTAATATAAAAAACGCAATTAAATCCAAAAAAGCCCATTAAAACCCAAAAAAGACCCACCCGGGCTGCGCTTAAAAAAAAAAAAAAAAAAAAACGGGTTTTTTAAAACCCTGCTTAGCACCAGCAAGGACGTACCCAGGATTTTATTTCGGGAGGGGTCCAGAGTTAGGGTTTCATTAAATCACGTGGGGTGCAAGACTGTGACGCTTTCAGGGCCCCTTAACTATACTATTATAAATACATTTTAAACTGAGCATCCTTTTAACTATAGTTGAAAACATTACTTATTAAGTAATTACCATTATTTATGCAAAATTTAAGCTTTTCCTAGAATTTCAGTTTAAGCTTAATTTTTTAAATACCAAAATTTAAAATTCCAGTTCATACTGAAGTCATACATACTGAATCCACACGAAAAAAAAAAGAACATTGTTTTAAGTATTTTTCGCATATTTAACATGTTGATCGCCACGCGAATTCTTAAGGAAATCCCATTCAGGCCACGTGCGCTGCTTAGAAACGTGTTATGTTTACTGCGTTATGTTTACAGTGTTTCAATAAAATACATTAAAATGCCTTAATGATATAATCCTATAATAGATAAAAATTAAGTAAATTTGAAACAAATCTTCAGTTATTACTTAAACCAATGTTGTTGTTGTTTTTTTTTTAAGTTTTATATCACATTTCACACTGTCAGCCACCGGTGGCTGGCGTGGCCTAAACGGAAAGTTCAGTGTCAGCCACCGATGGCTGACATGGCGCTGAACGCGTTAAAACATAATTCGATTCCTTAACACCTGAATACTAACTTCAGGGAATTTTGTGTATTTTTCTATACAAATGTCTCTGGAAGTATCAGAAGATTTCTCTTTGCCGGGAAAAGGGTTAGTTATAATATTTGGGTTAAAGACAATTGATTACGCTAGTGTCCTAGGCCTATGGGTAGAATTTCTATCATGGGGGAGGGGGATCTTTCTAAGAGGTCGTAGACCATATTTACGCGTGTTTCAGAGAAAACCACGGAAAGCTCCGAATGACTGGGTCAACGAGCGCGACATGGGATCGAACCTGCACTTCCTGTCTACCAGTTTTGAGCGCAGAAACACTCAGCCACTGGTAACATTTTGAAAAAGTAACCAAAGAGTTGCTCATGTATCAGAAATATCTATAAGAAATCATCTACTCCCTCCACAAGAAAACTAATTCGATCAAATGATAAGTGTAAAGAACTGATTAAAGAACATAGTTTCTTTTTAAAGTTATACATGATATAAAACAATTTATAGCTTCAAAAGAACATATTTATTAAATTAACTTTTATTACATTTTATTTTGGGAGGGGTCCGGACCCCATGGACCCCCTCCCTGGGTACGTCCTTGAGCACCAGTGTGCATTTAAAATTCTAACTGAAAGTGACGTAGCAATGTTGTAAAAAGATTTTAAAGAACATTTTTTTCATAAATTCATTTCATTTATGTTATTTTTGTTGAACGGTTGAAAGTAACAGTAAATAACAAAAAAGGAATTAAATTTATTGAAGTTAATGAATACTAATTAGTGTCATTATACATGTTAAAAGTAAGTTGTTACTCTTTCTTGTATGCTGGCTGTATTTATTTTACTATAAAAAAATCTCTGAAACAATCCCCAGAAATCTGTACATAGGGAAAAAAACATATTTAAGGGCATCAAAACATAGCATTGGAAAGGGTTGCCAGAAGCTAAAATAAGTTTAAAAAGGGCCACTGGATGCTGTACCCTGCCAAATTAGTCCAGAGTCAGCACTAAAAACTTTTTCAATATTTAATGAAATCTTGTTTTATAAAAATAATGATCCTTTCACAAATTTTTTTTACATATTTTAGAAAAGCATTTTAATACACTGCCTGTACTTGGTTCTATCAAACATTATTACCTTAATATTAAGCATTATACAGAGAAACTGCTAAGTTAAACGGCATTACAAGATTTTTTTCCTGCATATATTTTTTTTTTTTTTTTTTTTTTTTTTTTTTTTTAAGTTCTAATAAATTGCTGTTCCAGTTATCCTGTACTTTGTTCTGAGAACTTTTAAGTTTCATTGTTCAGGGGTGAAACTGAGTCACAGGTCTAAAAATACTGATCTTACTGACCAAAATTGGAAAAATACTGACCAACTTAAAAGAGAATAAAAATTAAAAGTTATACAATGAAAATTTTTTCTGTTAATTCAGTAATGCAAGTATATTTTGAAAAAAACTTTAAAATTTATTAGCTAATAAACTACGTGAAAAATATAATAAACTGTTCAGTAAGTTAAAAACTGAGATTTTTAATGAGAATAAGTAATAAAATTTTAAGTTAATGTTTAGATTAATACCAAATACTTAGGACTCAACTACTTTACATACAAAAAACTTGATAGATATTAACAATTTTATATCAGCAAAATTTTGAATTTATGAGTTTCCTTAACTGGCTGGAGCACATTTTAATATTCAAAAATTTATAGTGTCAAAATCTAAGTTAAAGTTCTCGGTTCTCGCTACCTTTTACCCAAGTAATTTGGAGCCGAGTTATGCTTATAAAGGTGGTTTACCAGGGGGGGGGCAGAAGGCAAAAACCACCTTAAGTTTTTATGCATAATTCTGCAACTGGCAATAAAAACATAATTCTGCTATTATCTATGATTAAACTTTGATTATATCAAATAGTGCCAAAATGATTCCAGCACAGACCACAATAGTATTGTGTATTTTAATAATTGAGCATAAAGAAAAGCAAGAGTTTTGCTAATTTGTGATGAAATACTTATGAATAGATTTTGAAAAATAAATAATGTTGTCAATTAGCAATTAAAATACTTCCTTATGCTAGCAATTTTTGGTTAAAAAATAATTTTCAAAAAATCCCAAATTTTAGCAATTAGTCGCGATTAAATACAATTTTGTCTTAATAAGTGCTGGAATATTTCTTTTTTTTTTTGCATCAGTACAGTATACAAAAAAATTGTATTTTTTTTTTCTTTTTATCAATAAGACACAAAATAGCACAATTTCCATCAAATGGCTAAAGAGAAATAATATTGTTAGGATCTCAAATAAATTTGAATTGAAAAAGGGACTCTCCACAACAATCAGATAACTTTAGTCTCTTTAAAAAGTTAGAGATAAAATTATTTTGTTAATTCAAAAAGTTTAAAAAAAAAAAAAAAAAAAAAAATTATGGTGTTTTTTTAATTTTTTAAATAATTAATATGTAGTAAACATCACATAGCTTTCTTTTCTTATAAAATATGCCACCAATTAATATGCACAAAAATTTAATAAACACACACATATACGTAGCTTCTCCTAATAAAGGTTTTACATAAGCTGTTTGATGCAATTGTAACCAACAGATGTTGAGATATAGCCGTCAAAAACCGTATGTGAAAAATGGAAACTATAATGTTAAATGATTTTATGTACCTATATATAGAGAGTCATTAAACTTTTGCTGCAAACAGCTTTTAGCAGTTAAAACAGGCGAGTAGATTGCCACCAAACTCAGTATAGAGACGATTCATGATATGAGCTTATCCACTTAGTTACAAGAATTTAAATATAACCATCTTGTATGTGTGTAATATACAAATTTTTTTTTTATAAAAACTTAGTACATAAAATTGTGTCGATAAAACAGACAAAAATAAAATATTTTAGAAAAAAGAACCTTTATATAATAATAGATAAAACTTTAGTTACATATTTGTGAAAATAAAAATAAGGCACTTTTAAAACTTGATTTTTAATTTAAAAAATAATAATTATGAAAAAGGTAAACACTAAAATGTTATTAAAAATATATTTTAATAATCAAATTTGTTGTTTTGCAAATTATGGCCCAAAACCACCTATCTTTTTTACTCTTCTAGAATTTGATGATTAATGAAATCTATCATGTTTGAAATGATAAAATATTTATTTTAATGTTCTCATTTCATATGTAAATGTCATGCATCTTAAATTAGCCTGAGTGTACAGGAACTTTTATATTCTCTAAGAATTATCTGAGAATGATTCGCATCTGAGAAAGACTATATAATAAAGAATGAAGTAATGAGTTATTATGGTTTTAATAATGCACTAAGCTGGAAGTATCAAATGTAACAATGAACCTAATTGCGTTGATATATACTCTACAAAAGTTCTGAAACATTTCATGAAAACATGCTGTTTGACATTTAACTTAATTTTGTGTTCAAAAGGCCTTTTTTTAATATCAAGATGCACAGAATTCTTCATATGTACATCAATTATTCATTCTGACAACTACTCTGCCAAAGTGCTACTCGGTGAAGCACTAATTATTATTGCTTAAAAAATATTTAATCATTTAATGTATTAGGTTATTACTTTGTGAATTAAATGATAGGTCAATTTTTAAAATTATGTTGAAATTTCAATGAAAATTTTTAGCGATCAAACATCATAAAAATATTAAAAAAGAAATCTGGAGTGACTCTACTTGAAATTTCAATGTATTTAATATTTGGCAATAGCTATAACCAGGACCTGATTAAGCTTTTAAATTAGGGAAACTCAGTATCATTTCGAGGCTCCCTTTCATAAAAAAATATCTTGTTTCCCTGTTACATATTATATAACACAAGTTACCGCGGGACTTCCCCTTAAATCAGGGATATAGATTAGCAAAAATACAAAAAAGCTAACAGTGTTGTACACGTTGAAATGAATTTTGATGACAAAATCTATTATATTAGAGTAATAAATATTTATTTTAATCTACAATGTGTAAAAAAAGAAAAAATGTACTTCAGAAACACAAGAAAAGCTAGCCTACCTTGATAATTATGTGATAATCACGGGTGATAATTATACGTCATGCAATCGGTAAAGCGGGAAATGGGAATCCATCTTGTGATGTGATCATGTGACCTTGTTTGTAAATCAAACAGCTAAGGGTTGCCATAACTGTTTTTCAAAATACTGCGATCTGCTAAAAGAAAAAAAGATTTGCTCTTTGAGGTTGAGATTGAGTGGGTTTTACATCGTAATTCGTAAGAAAATCAGATAAACAATTGCTTGATAAACCAATTAATATTTGTATGAGGGTATACTTAAATAAAGTAATAGGTATTTATTAAATTCAAGGTCATTGCGCTTAAGCTCTATGAGGTAGATATTTTTGAGTCATTTCATTCATGGAGAACCGAATGTCCCCAATTTCGAAAGAAAATAATTTCAATAAGTAATACTTTTATAATTTGTACTGAAATATACAAAAGACAGTTTTGTAATTACCATAACAAACTAATTTTTAATGTTTCAAAAGACTTTTTATTTATTTATTTTTTATTTTTGTTACTTTCTTCTGCGTTTAAAAGAAGATTAGTAAAAAATTTCAATTCTTGGTTTTTAATGGATTCACATGTTTTGATAAGTCTCGAGCACGATTTAACTATTTATACTTTCTTCTGTATATCTAAGAAAATGATGAATTGGTGAAAGTTTTCGAACTCTAGTTTTGAATGGATTTTCATGTTTTGTGATATCCTTAACACGATTTGACCATTTTTAGAAAATGCCTGTGTGTCTGACTATGTGCTAGGCATGGGTGTCGGCACAATGGGGCAAGGGGAGCACCCCCCCCCCCCCCCCCCCCCGGAAAATTCTAATAAGCATTTTTTTTTCTTTAACTTTAAAACTGTGCTATCAGAATTTTATTAAAAAGCAACTTTTTTTCTTTTCTTTTCAGGTTGTGCCCCACCTTGAATTTTTTTCTGGCGACGCCACTGGTGCTAGGGTGTAGCATAGGACAAAATTTCGTATAAATATGTATATAATGAGAATTATTTTTATGAAATGATTGTGAAATTAATAGGAATTATTGATAATCGTAGGAGTAAACTAGAAAAATAAAGTGTGCGCACACGGTAGAACATCCCCCTGAGGGAAATAGCCCCCAGTTGCAGTGGCGGATCCAGAACTTGATTTTTTTTTTTTTTTTTTTGGGGGGGGGGGGCAAAGATTTTTCAAAGTGTTATTCTACACCAATAAAAAATTTACAATTGCAAAATTTAATTATGAATGACAGTGATTTGGGGGGGGGGGGGGCTTCAGCCCCCTAGCACCCCCCTTAAATCCGCCACTGCCCAGTTGGTGTAAATATTCAGTATGGATATCTTTCAAAAGAACTCCTCAATACCTTTAATTTTAAAACGAATGATTGAACCACAGATCTGTGTTATTTTTAAAACAAGTTATCCATTTTTGTCGAGTTGGAGTTGAATATTTGTCGAGGCATGATCTTAACCTTTTGCTGTTTATATGCTTCAAGCTGATAATACAAATTAGCAACCAAACTAAAAATACATATGTGAGAAAAGTAAGTGTGTGCTTCAATAATTTTTCTACCGACTGTAAATTTTGAGTTACTGGTGTCATATCCCCCTCCAAGTGATGATAGGAAATATCATCTGAGGGGGGGGGGGGGTAGGGGATAAAAGAAATATATTTTTTGGAGGAATGCTTCACAACCTTTAAAAGGATGTTTAGCATGGCATTCTGTATGAAACGGAAGATACAAATTTTTAAGTATTTCAACCATTTTCTTTTTTAGATTTGGAAAAAATTAATCAATTTTGCAAACCTAATGCATTTGCTCCAAAGCCAATTTTCTTTGAATTTCCTTGAAATTTTTTAATTGTGTTTTTATATTAAAATGTCAATAAAAAAATGGAATATTTTAAGATTTCGATGAAAACTTCGCATTTTATTCGAACATTTCAATTTCGTTAACGTTATACAGGAACAGCGAACAGGCTGTCTCAGATATTGAAACGAGAAGAGGGCGCCGTAGGCGCTACCAAGCGAAAATTTCCTGCGATTAAATTTTTCAATAAAGTTATTTTCACTATATGTCAATGAGCTGTTGTAGGACTTGAAACGGGAAAAAGGCGCCGCAGGCGCCACAGTGCGGAGTTCCGTAAAGTCGGACTTTTCAAGGATCGCGAACCAGCTGGTCGCCGAAGGCGGCTAGTTAAAAATAATTTAATCATATTTAGAATTCGAAATATTGAAATTTTAAAATATTGCAACGCCATCTGGCGGTAGAAAATTCTGTAACCTACTGTTCTATTCCAAATTAACAAAGCTTTAAAATGATGTATTACTTATGAAATTATTTTAATTAGTAGCTGAGATACAAAAGAAAACCTAACCAGGAGACCTTAAAACGTGTAAATCACGGGAAATCTCGAATTCCATTATTTACGGTAGTCGGTTAAAGGAAGGTGACAGAAATTTGTGGCGTCTACTCTTGAAATTCAATTTAAATAAGTTTCAAAATGATATATTACTTTTGAAATTATGCTAATTAGAAGCTGAGATACAAAAATAATATAAAGACTATTATAAAACGATTTATGTCTGACTTTTTCGTGGTTTTCTCCGAAACTTGCGTAATTCCGGGCTAAATACTGTTAAAAATCCATAGTATGAAATGTTAAAGGAGTATCAGGATTCGAAACTCTGCAATATATAAAAGAATAAAGGCGTTCTGGGTTTTCTGTAGTTTTCTCCGAAACAACCGTTTTTTTTTCTACGTTTTCGCCCCTCCCCCCTCTTTACGTCCCTTCTAATAATTTTACACTTGAAAATATCCGCAATCGATTTATCTTTCCTTAAAACCTAATAATACCAATTTCAAACGCTGTAACTATTTTTTTTTTCTTTGCCCCTTCGCCCTTCCTAATAATTCAACACTTTCAAAAATATTCAGAAGCGAATTTCGGGCGTTAAAACCAAATATTACGAAATTTCAACGGCATATCTCAATTTAAAATACTGCAAAATATAAAACAAAATTTAATCTATTTTTTTTTGTTTATCCACATATTTTCATGAAAATTGAACAGTAGCTTTATATGCTGTCTAGGCCGAATATTAATTCAAATGTAACGTGAATGAAAATTTGAAAGAATTTGAAAATTGCAATTTCTGCCCCACTATAAAACACGTGACATCTTGATCGGTTACAATCATTTCCTTTTTCATGGCAGACAGTCGTCTGGCATTTGAAATGATGTTGCCACAAAAAATTCATACTTTAGTTAATTTTAAAAAATCTAATTGTTGTACCGATACGCCACTTGCACACTTAGATTCAGGAAAAATGCCCCTTTCATTTGGGGATCGAAATCGTAACGATCGGACGAATATTTCTAATTTATTTTCCACTTTTTCTGCTTTTAACTCCGTTAAAATATCTTTTTTTATGCAATGGCGGTGGATTCTCAGTCATTGAGATCGCTTTTAGATTAGACATGAGTGGACATTTTAATTAATAACTCCACAACTAATTAAAATTTTTAAATTCTGTTTTCAGGAGCCCCTCGGGAAGGCCCCTGAGCATCCGTATGTCAATTTTTGTACTTCTGCGTTCAATAGGGCCTAAATGTATAAAAGAACAGGCAGACAGACAACCCTTTTCTTTTATTATTATAGATATATATATATATATATATATATATATTTTTTTTTTTTTTTGATGTTGTTAAAAATGAAAAAAATCGATAACTTTATTTTAAATTATCGCAGATCAATGGTTCAACCATTCGTTTTAAAGGTATTAGCGAGCTCTTTTGAAAGATACCCATCATGATGGAAATTTACTCCCCTCGAGGGGGGACTTCACCCCCGGGAGGGGAGGCGAGGCTCCTACATGCACAATTTTTTTCCCAGTTGACTATCTCTATTACAAATAATTCTTTTAAATTTCGTAATGATTATTGAAAAATAATTCTTTTTATGCACATTTATACAAAATTTTGTCCTATACCACCATGTTAAAAATTTAGAAAAAGCGGGATGGCAACGCAAGCTGTTGCTCAATTTTTACCAAAAGTTGATAGACATTAATTTATGTCAATGTGTAACGACATACCAATTTGTATGAAATTCTGCATAGAAATACCTGAGATACAGTTGTCCCAAAATTTTGTCACACACACAGACATTTTCTAAAAATGGTCAAATCGTGTTCTACAGCTCTCAAAACGTGTAAATCCATCAAAAACCCAGGTCGAAAATTTTTACGAATCCAATACTTTCTTCTATTGAATACTAGCCACCTTCGGCGACCAGCTGGTTCGCGATCCTTGAAAAATCCGACCGTTTGAAACCCTCGCTCGGTGGAGCCTGCGGCGCCTTTTTCCCGTTTTGGGACCTTCAACAGCTTATTGACATATAGTACAAATAGCTTTATTGAAAATTGTAACTGCAATAAATACCCGCTCGTTAGCGCCCTCTTCTTGTTTCAGTGTCTGAAACAGCCTGTTCGCTCACCATGTTAAGATATTTAGAAATTCTAACCTTAGCTGGGTGGCGCCCCCGTTTTAGAACTTACAACAGCTTGCTCGCTCATAGTGCAAATAGCTTTGAAAATTTTAAATGCAGCAAATTTCAGCTCTGTGGTGACTACGGCGCCCCTTTACGTTTCATGATTTGAAACAGCCTGTTAGCTCACTGTGTAAAGGAACATTGAAAATTCTGATCGCGGCAAATCCCCAATCCGGTGTGGCTTACGGACTCCTAATCGACTCCCAAATAATTTATACTTAATTGGAGATATTAAATTATTAAAATATCAAAAATCTGTTTGGCGACAGAGAATTGTGACACATACTCTTCAATTCCAATTCAAAAAACTTTTAAAATGATACATTACTTATGAAATTATGTTAATTAGAAGCTGAGATACAAATGTAATATTTATATTGTTATAAAAAGATTTGTGGCTGAGGTTTCCGTGGTTTTCTTCGAAACTTGCGTAATTGAGGGCTAAATAATGCTAAAAATCCTTAATAAGAAATGTGAACGGAGTATTGGAATTCGAAAGTCCGCAAAATAAAAAACGATAAAGGTGTTCCGGGTTTTCTGTGATTTTCTCTGAAACTCCCGTACTGAATTTAATGGTTTATATCAGTTTAAAAGTTTGCAATAAAATTACTGTAAAATAAATTTTGAATGGTATAAGTAATTTAATCATAATCAAAAATGGATATATTGGAATAAAGGTGTTCTGGATTTTCCGTGGTTTTTGCTGAAACTTCCTCACAGAATTTAACAGCTTATATCAGTTTAAAAATCATCTATAAAATATATTGCAAATGGTGTATTATAAGTAACTTAATCATAATTATAATTGGAGATATTAAAATTTTAACATATTAAAGTGCCATCTGGCGGCAGAGATTTGCGATCCCTACTTTTTATATTAAAATTCAAATAAGTTTTTAAATAACATATTATTTATGAAATTGTACTAATCAGAAGCTGAGATACAAAAGTAATGCAAACATTTTTATAAAAAGATTTGTGTCTGACTTATCTGTGGTTTTCTCCAAAACTTACATAATTCCGGGCTATATACCGTTAACAATTATTAGTAAGAAATGTGAGCGGAAATCTGAATTCGAAACTCTGTAAAATATGAAAGAATAAAAACGTTCTGGTTTTTCCATAGTTTTCTCCGAAAGTTTCGAACAGAGGTACAGAATTTGAACGGGTTATATGACGTGGATTTATCCGTTTCTGAAATGAAAGTTCATTCTTTGGCCGTAAAATTTGAAATACACTGCGTTTGATAACAGATAAACACATTCAAGTCTTGATAAAATTTAAACTGTTTTTTATTGTAAATATTCTTAAGAAGTCACATAATTGTTCACATATAAAATGTCTGTTGCAATCCAATATAATAATATAATAACACAATAACCCAAGTAAAGTATTTCTCGGGAAGCGACGGAGAGAGAGAGAGGGCTAAAATTTTCCGTATCTTATTCTACGATCAAAAAGCAAAAACTGAGGGTCTGCTCTTTTCGATCGCACGGGAGAACCATCTGGAAGGGGAGTCATATGACTGCATTATCATTATTTTCGCCAAAATAAAAGCCAACTTTAGTTCTTTGTTTTAGATATTATACTAATGTTAATTTTTGAATTTGTAATGACGGTTTATAATTGTATTAACCTTTTAATCGCCAATTTTTACGCCAAGCGACCTTTCGACTACAGAAAATGACCGTTATGAACTGAAATCATTAATATTGGGTAATTTAAAATAAATTATATCCGGTGTTGCAATAATATAAATTCTGACAATGAGTTTTCTTGTTTTTATGACAATTTGAGAACACTTTTTTTTATAATTACGTTTAATGTCAGAATTTCCGTTAGATATTATTTCTTTTATTTTCTTTTTATCCCATAAAATAAAGTACTTTTTTATTTAAAAAGATAAACACTTATTTATGATTTAGATATAAAACATATACAATTTAGATTTCTGAGTGATGTGTGTTATTGTTTTATATTAATAAATAGTGTAGGTCGTATGTATAATTAAAATTGTGTAATTTTTAACGACATTTAAAAATAATTCTTTCTCCAAATGCTTGAGAACAAATTATGTAAATATAATATCTCACTTAAAATTTAATTATTTTTTTTATTGCAATAATGCATTAATTTATCATTAGATTTTATTTTATTTAAAAATTTAATTAAAATTTAACCAAATATATGTGAACACCTTCACATATTTCTCCCGGCGACCCAGAAAAATAAAAAAATCTCTCTCACTCCCTAGTATGTCACATAATCACAATGAAAAACAAATAATACAAGAAACCTGCATAAGTCCAAAAAAAATGTATGTCAATGCAATATTCAATTGTAAATATACGTATGCACATTATAAATTTGTTTCATCATGAAACATATTAGCATATGACGAATTTGCATCATTCTAAATATCATTGTGGGCACCACATTTGAAGAGTTCTGTTTTCTTTTAGAGTCTGGATCCAGATTTAATCGTCAAGAAAGCTTTCAAAATAATACTGTTCATTTTTATTTTTTTATAAAAAAATTTTCTTTTCAATGTTCTTATATGTGTATAGAAATATGATGCTATACTTTAAAGTTATTTCATATTACACTGTAAACAATACTGAATGTGCATATAATACTGCAACATATCAAATAACATCAATGTTAAACATAGAAAAAAAAACAACACATGAGTACAAGTAAATTAAAAAAATGAACATAAAATGAGAGGAAAAAAATAATATATAAATGTATATACAAATAATAGAAAATATCACAAAAGTGAGAAAAAATTTGTTCGTGCAATTCCACACAGGAGAGATTCAAAAACGACACCCATTGGACAGTCAAAAAAAAAAAAATCTCCCCTTAATCTTGTATGTAGCAACAAGTATATCGACTTTGGCTTATGGCCATTGTCCTAGCGGGATAGGGCTTGTAGAAAGACCTGACCTGTTAGGGACAGGCCTCCGTCCCCCATCAAAGTCAAAGACTTCTGTAGGGACACCTCGCAAAACTGGGTAAATATATGTCAATTGAATTGTATTAAACAATTTTCAAAAGAAGTGTGGGGGGTCTCATCACAATGAAATGCTACTCTCCCGGGTAAATTTTGAACGAGTTAGCATTATCATAGAGGGTAAAATTAAAAATGAAAAAAAATATATATTTAATCAAAATTCTTAGTACTAACAAAATTTAGTGTGATGAGATAAAGACCACCAAAACAACTCACTAAACCCAATGAAGCATTTCAAAAAATAACATAGCATAATAACAATAATAATAAGTTGATTGCCACATATTAAAATTTTGAGATTTTAACTTTAAGTCATTGCACTATTGAAAAGTTTTGTATATAGTATGTCAATAAACAGTATTGTAATTATCTGTTAAACTTATGATATATTAATATTTATCAAAATGTAAATATTGTTAAACAAGATTTTTTTTTTTTTTTTTTTAACTGAATTATAATAAATTTTATTAAATTTGTTGTTAAGAAAACTGTAATAATAAGAACTAGAAAAGAGAAAAAAATTATGTAATATTTCACATAGTGTTGTGTCATCCATTGTAATTAAAAAAAAGAAAGAGAAAAAAAAGAAAAATGCAGAGTATACATTGGTCCAGCCAATTGCCTGCATACAATGAATGACAGAACAAAAAAAAATAAACATAAAAAGGAACCTATGCATCGAGTACTCTTTATATAATGCACAAGCCCTTGCAAAACACTACATAATATGATATTAAAATTTAATTCCTGTTTCTTAAATTATAATTGTGGCTTTGTCTTGAATTATAATTAACATTTCTATTACGACTTGCTTCATCAAGTAAGTGGCTGTATCTAGGTGGTGCAATAATAAGTCTGTCAATATGGACTCTAAATGACAATCTATCAGGCGCTTGTAGTCTTTTAATTGTAAATGAAACCGGTGAGTGTTTTTGTAGAACGACAAAAGGTCCAGTATATTTTGGTTTAAACTTATCAACGGATTTTAAATAAACAATGTCATGTACAGCAACAGGTCTTAATTTAGCATGTCTGTGAAAGTGTTGATATCTCTTATTTTGATTATCTTTTATGTTAGAGTAAGCTTTAAGGTAAATTTTATTTAAATCTTCTAATAATTTATGTGTATCAACATTTTTGTCGAGAAAAGGTTGATTCATCTGTTGCTCAAAAGTGTCAAAAATTAATGAAATTTCTCTTCCAAAATGTAATAAGTTAGGTGAGTACAAAGTAGATGAATGTTTAGAGCCATTATACAATGATTTATGTATAAACAAAGAGTTTTCAAATGTATGGCCTTCAGACATTAAAATGTTTACTGAATATTTAATGGATTTATTGATCCTTTCGGACAAAGCGTTTGATTGTGGATGTGCTACAGAAGAATGTGTAATTTTTATACCAAGAGTATCATTAAAAGTGTTGTAAACATTGGATGTGAATTGAGGACCAAGATCCGAGAGGATAACTGAAGGTCTACCAAAGGTGGTAATATAACTAAACAAACATTTAACTATTTTTTCTGCTGATGTATCCTTTAATGGATAAAGTTCCATATGGCGTGAGAAAATGTCCAACACTGTGAGTACTGAGTGACCATTATTAAATGGTCCTACTAAATCAACACTGATGGTATGTCCAGGATGTGTGGGTGTGTATGTAGGTTGCAATGGAGCTGGAAGAGTGTTATGATGTTTAGCCTGTAGGCATCGTGTACATGAAGCGACAAAGTTTAATGTATCTGTGTAGATTCCTTTCCAAAAGTATTTGTTTGATAGGAAATTATATGTTTTATTTAATCCAAAATGAGATAAATGTGAAATTGTTAATGTCTTAGCTTTTAGTGAATTAGGAACAATAATAAGATATGAGAATGTTGAGCTATTGGGACATTGCTTTTTATACATCAGTACCTTTGTGTCTGGATGAATAAAATAGTTTGGGTATTTTCTTGAAAAACCTTTCTTTAGAATTTCTGTGTAAATTTTTGACAATACAGGATCCTTTATTTGTTCATTTACAAAAGTATTATTAGAGATTTCTAAAAGTGGGTCTTTATTGTTCGAATCTCCAGAAATTAAGCAATTAGTGTATTGTTGTTTGATTTTGTTACAATTGTTATCATTAAAGTGATTAACAACATTACTATTATCATGTACTACAGGTAGAGGTTGTTTTTCAAAAATTAATTCAGGATTAGAGTTCAAATCTTGTTGATTGTGAGTGAAGTCACATCTCGAAAAATAGTCTGCTAAAATATTTGATGAACCAGGGATGTGTTCAAAATCAAACGAATATTCTGAAATTTCCATTAACCATTTTGTGGTAAGGTCTGTAGGATTAGTTGTTTTTTTGTATCTTTTTAATGGAGCACTGTCAGATAAAATTGTGAATTTTCTGTTGTACAAATAGTATTTAAATGCAATTATTGATTTGTAGATAGCCATTAATTCCAGTTTTAGTGCAGGGTAGCGTTTTTCAGATGGCTTCAATGATTTAGAAAAGAAGGCTATTGGAAGTAATTTATTATCATGTTTCTGCATTAGTACCCCAGCAATGGAAATATTTGAAGCATCTGTATTAAGGTAGAAATCTCTATCCCAATCCGGTAGTCTGACCACTGGTGATTCAAAGAAAATTTTTTGAATTTTGTGAAAAATCTGTTGATGTTCAGTAGTCCAATGAAATTTTGATTTTGGTTTAGTCAGATCAATTAAAGGTTGTATTAGTTTAGAAAAGTTGGGTACAAGGGATTTATAAAATGTTACAACACCAATAAATTTTTTTAATTGCCTTTTAGTTGACGGTGTAGGAAAAGAATTAATTTTGACAATATTTGATTGTATTGGGGAAATACAATGATTTTGAATATGAAATCCAAGATAATTTACGTCAGTTTTGTGAAAAGTGCACTTGTTAGGTGCAAGGGTTAAGTTGTACTTTATCAAAATTTCTAAAATTCTACTTAATTTAGTGCATGTTTCCTCAAAGCTATTCGAGCCAAAAATGAGGTCATCTTGATAGGCATGTATTCCCTCTAAATCAATTTCATCAATAATTGTGTCCATTAAAGCTTGATATTGAGAAGCAGCATTTTTCAATCCAAAGCATAGTCTTTTGTATTTAAAACTACCAAACATAGAAGTAAATGTTAATTTATCTTGTAAATCTTCAGGAAGTGCAATCTGATGGTAAGCCTGTTGAAAATCTAAACATGTGAAGTACTTGTAGGCTGATAAGTCAGCAATAATTGTTTGTATTTTGGGCAAAGGGTATGAAGATCCTTGAATTATTGAATTAAGCATTCTAAGGTCCATTGCAATTCTATATTTTTGTTTACCTTCTGCGTCAAGTTTTTTTTTAACTAAAAGAATGGGGCAAGCCCATTCTGAACAATTTCTTTCAATAATTCCAGCTTCTACAAGTTGATTTATTTGACTTTTAGCTTCTTGTTGTAATGATTGTGGTATTGGAAAAGGTAATGTTTTGATTGGAAATTCAGTGATGAATTTTAAATTTGGTATAACTTTGTCTGTATGCCCTAAAGTTTTCATAGATTTAGAAAAGGCTGCAAAATTTGTTAACAAAATATTCTTTAATTTCTTTTCTTGGTCTCCTTGGAGATGTTTGACATCAAAATCCAAAGGAGAGAGTTCCTTTCTTCTTAAATTTAATATTTCATCAGAAGCTTGAATGTAATTCAAAATTTGTGTAGTTGAATCAGTAACAATTTTATTGTTGTTATCAATTTCTGTTTCCTGTGGAATAATTTCATCAATTTCTGTTAGGTTGCCCATTTTAGTACCTTTATTTATGTGAATACTTTCTTTAGTTAGATTTTTAACATAAATTTGAAATTGGCCTTTATTACAATTATTATCATAATCAAGCATTTTTGAAGTACTACTATTTATTACTGAATCTAGACACAATATATTTGCATTATTTTCTGTATTTTCAAACAAATAGTCCCTGTCAGACAAAAAAATTGTATTCACATCTATAAATGTTTCCTCTTCAGGTTCTAAAAATATTTTCTGAGAGGCCCTAACTGTCATTTGTTTACATTTTTGGGAAAGATTTTGATTTTTTTTCTGAGTTTCAGTATTTTTCGCAACACTACAATTGTTTAAGTTTTCATCTTCTACAAGTGTATTTGCAATGGGAATGCTTATATCTTTAAGTTTGATATTGTTTTTATACAAGTCTATTATTACATTATTTTGTTGAATAAAGTCCCATCCAAGTATGGCCTGAAACATTGATTCATTAGGAATGTCAACTATAAAAAACTTCTGTGAGAAAAATGTGTTATTTATTTTGAAAGAAGTTTGAATACATGAAGAGAATTGTACGTTCGAATTTACAGTCTTAATCGTTACTGGTGAAGACAAGTGTTTATAAGTTAATTTCTCTTTTAAAGATTTAAAAGTGCTTTCAGAAAGCAATGATATCGAACTCCCTGTATCGATTAAACCGGTGATAGCATTTTTAGCTAAGTTAATTTCAATTAAGGGTAGTGTAGGTGAAATTTTATTTACATTAAAAATATATTCATTTTGAATTTCTGTAGTTTGTGTGTATTTGTTATCAGCAATATTTATTTTATTCACAGTTTGTGAGGCAATTGAATTTACTTTTCTTGTACTAGATAGTTTCATAGTGTCACTTAGATTTGACAAATCAAAATTAGGATTAGGTGCTGATGTTGTCTGGTGTAGTTGAGATGCAAGGCCATCAGCTATTCTACATCTCGATTGTAGTTTAAATGCCTATTGTCATTTCTCTTGAAAAATCTTCCTCTCGAAAAATTATTGTTTTGGGTTTGGCTTCTTTGCCATTTATAACATTTATTAGCTACATGGCCTTTACGGTTGCAAAGCTGACAAATAACACTATGAAAACCCTGTTGTTGTGATCCCCTAGCCTTATGTGTTTTAAAATTTCTTTTATAATCATTGTGTCGACTTCGTCCAACATGAGCATTTTGTGAATCCGATAAACTGTTTACTTCCTCTTTTTTTTCTTTTTGTCCGAAGGACAAGGCATCTACTTTTTCCGTTAGTTCAATTAATTTTTCCGATAAAGTGTTGACAAATACACTATCATTTTGTTTGAGGAGAATACTTTCATTCATGTTAATCTCTTGTAATTTTTGGGCGCGATTTACAGCTAATTTATAATCCGAAATTCCTTCTTCCATTATTTTTATACGTATGTTAGATGGAATGGAGGAGATAAACCTTGTAAATTTAATATTATCAAGTGCGCTAGTGTCCGTGATCTTTTCGTAAATAATGTTTGCGAGAATGTTCAATCTGTGTGCGAAATTTTTTATGGATTCTTGAGGGAGCAAATTCAGGTTGTTAAATTCTACAAGTGCTTGAGTGGAACTCATGGGAGTAAAAAAAGTTTTAAATTCTTCCTTAAGGAAGTCTAAATCATTTGATTTATACAACTGGGGGGATTGTGTTAAATATTTTAAAGCCGCCCCAGATAATTTTCCTTTCATGACTGCCACTGCTTCTTCAGCTGACAGCCTGTTTATTCTAGCGTATGTAGACACCTGATCGAAAAAAAAGTCAACTAAAGATGGTTCCCCATCAAAATTCATTAACTGAATATTGACTGTTTTGGCTTTCGCCATAATTAATTTTGCCTAACCAAATTAAAATATTGTAAATAAATTATATAATAAATATTGTATGTGACACAAAACAAAAATTGTTAATGCTAAGCACTCTTGTTTTTTTTTTTTTTTTTATTTACTTTGTTAATTAATTACTTTGGCATGTAATTTTATACTATTGTATGCCACTTTTAAAACAAGAATACTTAGTTTTATATGCTCATATATTATTATCCAAAAAGAAAAGTATATGAGCATACATATGATAAATATAGTGTAAAAATATAAAAATATTGTGAAATCAAATAAAATGTATTGAAAATGAAATATTATGAATGAAATAAACCAATATTATGAATGAAAAATGTTAGAATTTGTACCAAGCATTTCTGCTGCTCTGATTTATTTATTCATTTGTTTTAATTAAATTTTGGTTGATATTTAAAGCAATAAAAATATTGCATGACAAATCTCAGCAAAAATACTTAGTCTCTCTATATATATGCAATAATAAAATAAATATTTGTGTTCATGCCATGAATTATAAAATAAATATTTGTGTAAAAATGTAGTGATAATTATGCACTATAAATGAGAAAAATTGTGTTTATGAAAAATAAACATATGAATAAATAAAGTTTCAAACATAGCAAGCAGTTTTGCCCAATTTATTTCAATTTGCAATTAATATCATAATTATTATTGTTATTATTTTAAATCGATAGATTCAAACTATTACCCAAAATAATCGGCAAAACTACTTAGTTAAATGTATATTTAAATATATATAAAGTATTATGCAGTTAAAAATATTAAAAATTGAAATTACTTTATAAATAGTTATTTATTGAATAACTAATTTATTATAGTCTCCAAATTATGAAACCTTCAAATAAAAAGATTACTTACTGTTTCTCTTTTGTTTTAATGTTTCACTTTTTAAAAAAAAAAAAATATATTTATTAAAAAAAATACTTGAGTACCAATGTTTATACCGTTTATCAATAGTTCTAAGACTACGATATTATCTCACAAAACTGTTTTTTTTTTTTAAATAAGAGTTACGCAGAAAACTTAGGTATTTGATACGTGCATGGCTTTTCCTCTGTACGAAATCACTAAACATTTGAAATAACCATTTTAAATAAAAATTTCATATACGTTTGGCTTTTCTCCTGTATGAATGCGTAGAAATTATTTATGAATTCCTTATGATACATTCTATAATATATTCGATTTCCTTCGTGTGAATAATGATGAAAAAGAACGGTCCATCATTGAAAGATGTCAAATCATATGATCTCAGAATGGGACGATAATAGTCACAGCATTTCCAAAGATTTCCTAAACCAGGCGCCGATCTGTTTTCTTTTTTTACTTCCCGGATACCCAGCTAGTTCCTAAAACACCAGCTAAACGTTTTGATGACAGCCGTAAAGGTCTTCGGGATTCAAAGAAATACGAGGAACTGCAAGCAAAGCCATAAAATCTCAACGAGAATAGTAGCCGAATGGGATTCTAAGTGCAGGAATATAAGCAAATGAAAGTTCTTGTTTTGCATAGCCGACAGCTCCGAGAAAAGGAGATAAGCATAAAAAAATGTCACTGATTTCAGGATAATCTTCTCGATTTTCTCTATTCAAAGCGATTCACATTAATCATAAAGTTCTTTTAGTTGATATGTGAAAGATTCATTTTAAAAAAATGTTCGCATCGTCCCTCTTTCTATTCACTGAAAGTTCGAACTAGTGAGTGTCAATAGAATTTCGTCGACCCCGCTCTACAGAGTTCAAGAGAAGGGAAAATCCAACAGCATGATTCAGTCGGCCCCCCCCCTCTCTCTCCATCGAAATGGCATCGATGCATTCTCCGAAACTGGGCGTAAGCACCAAGTTTATATGACGTGGATTTATCCGTTTCTGAAATGAAAGTTCATTCTTTGGCCGTAAAATTTGAAATACACTGCGTTTGATAACAGATAAACACATTCAAGTCTTGATAAAATTTAAACTGTTTTTTATTGTAAATATTCTTAAGAAGTCACATAATTGTTCACATATAAAATGTCTGTTGCAATCCAATATAATAATATAATAACACAATAACCCAAGTAAAGTATTTCTCGGGAAGCGACGGAGAGAGAGAGAGGGCTAAAATTTTCCGTATCTTATTCTACGATCAAAAAGCAAAAACTGAGGGTCTGCTCTTTTCGATCGCACGGGAGAACCATCTGGAAGGGGAGTCATATGACTGCATTATCATTATTTTCGCCAAAATAAAAGCCAACTTTAGTTCTTTGTTTTAGATATTATACTAATGTTAATTTTTGAATTTGTAATGACGGTTTATAATTGTATTAACCTTTTAATCGCCAATTTTTACGCCAAGCGACCTTTCGACTACAGAAAATGACCGTTATGAACTGAAATCATTAATATTGGGTAATTTAAAATAAATTATATCCGGTGTTGCAATAATATAAATTCTGACAATGAGTTTTCTTGTTTTTATGACAATTTGAGAACACTTTTTTTTATAATTACGTTTAATGTCAGAATTTCCGTTAGATATTATTTCTTTTATTTTCTTTTTATCCCATAAAATAAAGTACTTTTTTATTTAAAAAGATAAACACTTATTTATGATTTAGATATAAAACATATACAATTTAGATTTCTGAGTGATGTGTGTTATTGTTTTATATTAATAAATAGTGTAGGTCGTATGTATAATTAAAATTGTGTAATTTTTAACGACATTTAAAAATAATTCTTTCTCCAAATGCTTGAGAACAAATTATGTAAATATAATATCTCACTTAAAATTTAATTATTTTTTTTATTGCAATAATGCATTAATTTATCATTAGATTTTATTTTATTTAAAAATTTAATTAAAATTTAACCAAATATATGTGAACACCTTCACAGGTTATATCACTTCAATAATCTGTAATAAAAATACTTTAAAATATCTTTTGAATGATGTATTATGTATTAATATTTTAGACTCAAAAGGGCTAATCTATCAAGGGCGATTAACGATTTCTGTTGAAATCCGTCTAAAATTTAAGAATTCCAAAACTGCTTTTTTACAGCCGAATTCAGAAAAGAAAAAAAAAAAATCATTATTATTTCTTCAAAAGTAACTTTAGGTTTCATTAACAGATTAAATAAAAATGAATTTAAATAAATGTAATATGTCTATTTATTTTAATTTTAAAGCTATACTTTAGATTTTTTAACTGCAGACAGGTGAGCCATATGACGGGCGATTTCGAAATTCTGCTTAAATCGATTTAAAATTGAAAAAATTCAAAAACTGCTTTTTTATTTCCTGTACTTGTCATGTGGACGAAAAGCAATTTCTCCCGACCGGAAGAATAGTCAGCCAGCATGTCTGGCACCTGGCACTCGAGAATCTTTGATAAATGAAATAATTAAGTGTTGTCATCTAAATTTCATGCTTTAGTTAATTTTAAAAAATCTAATTGTCGTGTTGAAATGCTGCTTACACCCCTGGATTAAAAAAAATCGCCCCTTTCATTTGGTACCATATTCGTAACAATTGGACAGTCATTTCTAATTTATTTAGCCATTTAACTCTCCTTAAACCCATTTTAAGCTCAAAATTGAGTCGTTTATTAATTGACATAGGTTGACGTTTTAATTAATATCCCCGCAACTAATTAAAATTTTTAAATTCTGTTTTCACTATCCCCTCCGGAAGGCTTCTGAGCACTCGTATGCCAAATTTTATACTTCTATGTTCAGACAGACAAAGATCTTCTTTTATATTAGTTTTTTAAGTATTGGATTCGTAAAAATTTTCGACTTTCGGTTTTAGATGGATTTACATGTTTTGAGAGGTCCAGAACACGATTTGACCACGTTTAGAAAATATCCGTCTGCCTGCATGTGTGACAAAAATTTTGTGGCGACTGTATCTCAGGAACTAGTGCAAAGAATTGCATATACATTTACATGCAGATGCATCTTGACATAAACTAGTACTTATCAACTTTTGGTGCTAATAGCTCAACAAATGGCGCTGCTATATATCCTGAAGCTTCGACTTCCGCAGCTTCAGGGAAGGCTATATCTCACGAACTACAGAACATAATTGCATATATGTAGATGCCCCTTGACATATCAACTTTTGGTGCCAATCGGGCATTGGGTGGCGTTGTTATACAGCGATTTCCGCAATTTTAGGGAAGCTATATCTTCAGTTCTATAACGTATAGTCGAACGAAATTTGATAAATGAAAAGGCCATTATGAGGCATATGCTGATTAAATTAAGTGCATATCCGCCGATAAATGGGGCTGCAATATTGTATTTATTATTATTATTTGAGAACGAGAATGATGTCATCTGCATGGTAAAAATTCACTTCCGTTGGACATTTAGTGTACTACCACTATCTGAGATGAAAATCGTCTCATTATGGATTTAAAAAAAAAAAAAAACAATAATAATAATAAATGATTTGTTTAAGAAAACATACAAAAAAGTTCTGTGATGACCACATCATTACAGTTTATTTCTATTATTGTAACAAGTATTGGTATTATCAAGATAATGGAAATAAAATATTATTTTACTAACAAAAATGTATTTAATGTCATCTCTTTCAAGGAATTTTCCATTTTCAATACCTAACATATCAAAACAGCGGAAGACAGTAAAGTGATAGACAAACTGGCGGCTTTTAAAATAGATTATTTGTTATTCTGATCTGATCATTCCCAGAGATAATTACATTTTATTTAAATGACGTGGTAGTGGAATTTTAAAAACAGTTTTCCAATTTTTCTAATTTTTGTTCAGTTTTTAATAGAAATTGATAATAAGCCATGATTAACGATTTAGAGTCTAGAGTTTGAAGATCTTCTCACTCTGTTAAGAAATAAGAGTTTCAGACAAAAAAGGATTTATTTAAAGATTAATATTTTCAGTAAAACCTCTCTAAGTTGGACACCTACGGTTCCAAGAAAAAGTGTCCAACTTAGAGAGGTGTCCAACTTATAAGGGGTTAGACATAATGTTAATGGATACATTCCGTTCCGAGAAAAAGCGTCCAACTTAGAGGGGTGTCCAACTTATAGGGGTGTCCAACTTGAGAGGTTTCACTGTATATTTCTATATATATACATATACATACTATAGAAATATTTTGGTTGTATTGTTCTGAGATGAACTAAAAACGAAAAGGTCTACACTGAGTCTGATTTTATTAAAGTTTATAGTTTGAATCAAAAAATCTTTATATATCCATAAATATAAGTTCTATTCTCATACATATGAATATTACACATTAAAAGTAGTATGTTCTTTATTATGGTATTCGTATGCTAGCTATATTGTTATTCTGACACCGCATCTCCGATCTCCGCCTTGTCCCGTCTCCCGTGGTGGTCAATGTTAGTAAAATGGACACACCGCGGGGTATCTCTCCCTAGTTGTTTCTCGACTTATTTGCTTGTTATTTGGGGTACAGTCCTGCATCGAGTCGGGTCGACTAAATATTTTTCTTGCGGGTCCGGTTCGGGTCGGGTTGACTGATTTATTTTTACATCGGGTTCGGGTTTAGTTTTCAGTAGTCGGGTCTACTTGAGAACATCTTTCAAAGAACTTTTACTTTAATAAGTAGAAACGTGTTTGCGATATATACCATACCATTGTGAATACAGGCTTACCCAAATTATTATAGTAAAATAAACATCCATACAGGGACGTAGCGTGAAAATTTGATTGGGGGGGGAGATCCAAAGTTTGGCGCCCTTTAGTATTCCTCATCTGAAAATGCCACCCACGTACTTTCAAGAGTGTTGCCATCTTTGGAATGGAGGGCACAGGCCCTCTCGTCGGTTAATACGTGCCCCGCCCCCCTGTCATTCGGGGCATATTCCTAAAATCTGTTAAGAAAGAAAAAAAGCTTTTTTTTTTTTTTTCCATCTATTTAAGCTTTTTTTTTCCCTCCATTTAGTAGCTTTTTTATATATATATACATCTTTGGAGCATTCTAAATTTTTTCAGCAAATCTATATATTAATACGCAGACATGAAATTCCTCTTACATATTTAGCCTATTCAATAAAAGGAAGGGATTGCGTTCGAAAGATATGATTAATGTGTTTTGCAGAAATAAATACATGTATATATATATTCTTGTATGAGACTAAGCAAAAGTATATTTCTTAGGACAACCAGAGTATTGGTTGTCCTAATCGTTTTGATTTTTCTAAAACTAACATAATTTCATCTCCTGTCTTTTCTTCCCATTTGAATATCCATGAAGATTTTTACATAATTAAAAATTCAAAAAATCTTGTTAATGATATTTGTTCCACTCCGTTCTTCTCTAATGCTATGAAATTACTCACATAAGTTCGATTTTTGTTTAATTTTGATATTTTTTAAATTTTTAGATTTTGTTACATTTTTTAATCTAATTTATTTATTTATTTATTTTCTTCTTTTCTTCCATAATTCTTTAGTGCTAACTCTAGGCTAATTTGGCAGGGTGCCCTTTTAACAGTTTTTAGCACCCTGTGACCCTTTTTCAACATATTTCAGCACCTGGCGGCCCTTTTAAAAACATTTTGGTACCAAGTAGCCTTTTCTAACATTTTAAATGTTTAGAGGCCTTTAGATTTGTCCCCCCCTGACTTTTAAACTTTCTTAGCAATAGTTCTGCAGCATTCCTGGAATAACAAATGCATACAGCCTATATATATACAAGGAAAATTAGTATTTTTTTTTTTGTTACGTACAAAAATCATAACATAGAACAGCGCAAATTATACAAATAATGCCCCTTTTTATTGAATTTCCCCCAGGCGGCCCTTTTATTTTAGAGTCAGCACTATTCTCCTCACACCAGTATTTAGGTTTACATTCATTTGTATATATTTTTGCTGTTCCCTTAAAACGGTTTTGTGCGTTGCTGCTTTGACTGCAGCACTTGTGCCTACTTTTTTCGCCTGACGAAGGATCATGTGTTCTTTCGAACCAAAACAATTATTGCAAGTTTATTGCATTTTATGGTGTTTATTCAAAGTTTTGTAATTATTGCTTTTAAACGCCAGTTCTGTGGTGTTTTCTTATTATGAAATTAGGTATTGTTCATTCTTATGGGGGGAAAAAAAAAAAAAAAAAAAAAAAAACAGTAATTTATTTATTATTGCTGTTTTATATATTCAAACCAATTAAAAAACGTTTTTCTTTTTTCCCATATCGTGTGAAAAATATTTTAAGAAATGTAGTAGTCATTGCTAAGGAACGCGACACAATTACCGCATGCCTTTATGTGGAAGAACAAACTAAAAAAAAAAAAGTCCCGTTGTCCAAAATTAAATCTTTTTCGTACAGAAATTTATATCTTACTTAAGTGTTGGTGTCGGTGTTTGGGAAAAAGGCCGAATGACTGCTCTAGGGTCCTAGGCCTGAGGGGGAATGCCTTCTGTGGAGGTCTTTCTAGAGGGTCCTAGCCCGTATTTACGCAAGTTTCGGAGAAAACCATGGAAAATTCCGAACGACTAGGCCGACAAGCGCGACCTGGGATCGTACCCGGCACCTCACGTCTACCAGCTTGACCGAAAGATTATAGATTCAATAATCGAGCCAATTGAAGACCATCATGAAAGTCAGTCTCTGGTACACGTAAACTCTGTCGTGGCTGCAATATCCTCCAGGCTCCGTACAAATAATACCTCTAGGAGATACTGAAGCGGGGGAGCCATCTCTTCCGCAGAAGATAAAAATTGTGATGGCTTGTCTTTGGACCGCCACTGGGGTGTTAATCCCAAACCGTCGCCAATTGCCCAATATGTGCCTATTAATGCGACGTTAAATCAGCTTCCTCGCACTGTTTCATGTCAAGAAGCACTAGTTGAATTTTATAGACTTATAAATATTTCAAAACCCTTAAGCAATGAAACTAAAATAAAAAAATTGCTTAAAGGATCACTTAGGATCAAAAATTGTTAGTGAGAAATCATTATAAACAAATCAAACCTCATCTAATGTCGTTTTTGTACAATAGCCATAACGTACAATAAACTGCTTTTTTTTTTTTTTCTTTTTTTCGAGGTAAGGTCTTGAAAAATCGTAATTTTAAGTTTTTGGAGGTGAGAAAGCGATTTTACTTACGAGTCAGTTGTAAGTATCTGAAATGGGAGAAGGGTGCCGCAGTCGCCACAGAGCGTGAATTTGCTAAGGTCAGAATTTTCAAGGGTCGTTGCATGGTAAGCGAACATGCTGTTGTAGGTGCCTCAACAGGGAAGGGCGCCACTCAGCTGGAGTTTGCTGCTAACTTATTCATAAAGGGTCCTGAATACGATCAACGTTTTCAACAGTCTTTTGCACGGTAAGCGAACATACTATTGTAAGTGTTTGAAATGGGAAATCATGCCATAGGCGCCCTAAAACAGGAAATTGTTATAATCAGATTTTATTAAGGGTCGTGAATACGAAGAGAATTTTCAAAGATTGTTTACACAGTAGGAAAATAGGCTGTTATACACGTTTAAAAAGGCTGTTTTAGGCGTCTAATTAGTTAAGAGGGCGCCAAATAACGAGAGTTTGCTAAAGTCAGACATTTTAATGCGAACTTTTTTTGCTGGTCGGTGAACCAGTTGGTCGCTGAAGGCAGCTTCTGATGCATAAAATCTTAAGTGTTTTTGATAACTAACGATAATCAACAAAATTATGATCCACTTTCAAATGAACTTCAAGGCGCAAAACAGCGATCCCAGAAACCTCATTATGCCTTTGTAGATACCTGAACAGGGAAGGGCGCCGCTCAGCTGGAGTTTGCTACTAACTTATTCTTAAAGGGTCCCGAATACGATTAGAATTTCATCAGTCTTTTGTACGGTAAGCGAACAGGCTATTGTAAGTGAACAAAACGAGAAATCATGCCATAGGCGCCCAAAACAGGAATTTGTTACGATCAGATTTTTTTTAGCGTCATGGAATACGATGAGAATTTTCAAGGGTCGTTTGCACGGTAGGAAAACAGACTGTTTTAGGCGTCTTAATTAGTTTAGAGGGCGCCGCAGGCGCCACCTAACGGGAGTTTGCTACAGTCAGACATTTTAACGCAAACTTTTTTGCTGGTCGGTGAACCAGTTGGTCAGCTTGTGATACATAAAACTCTGAAGTGTTTTTGGTAACTAACGATAATTAACAAAATTATGAACCACTTTCAAATGAACTTTAAGTCGCAAAACAGCACCCCCAGAAACTTCAATATGCCGCCCTATTTTTTCAAACATTGGGGGGGGGGAGGCTCCCCCCCCTCCCCCCCCTCAAGCTACGCCCCTGCATCCATATCGCACTAGACTGAAACAATTAACAAAATACATCAAATATATCATTATTATCTTTTAGAATAGAAGCTGTGAAAAACAGGCTCGCTCTTGGAGGATAATCAGATGTGTGATTCATCTATTTTGATTACTCACATCCTTTTGAAAGAGACTGTGAATGTAAACTAATAATTATTTTTTTTTCTCTTGCAGATGTTTTTGAGAAGGTATTAAAATATAATGTACGTAGATTTAGATGAGAACTGTTGTTTAGTAGGCGTCGCAGAGCTGTATTATTTTATCATGAATAAAATTTCTTTCTTTTTTTTTTTTTTTTTATTTTTTTGAGAGCACTTTTAGTAATGCCATAATAGTCATGATGGGTTATAAATCACAAAATAATCTTGCAAACCTTAGTAGCTTTGACTTTCTTTTTTTTAAATAGAACTTTTTTTTTCAACGGGATGCATATTATGTTATATTGTTTACAGTAATCCTTCCGTTATATTGGGCCTCATTACATCACTCATTCGGATAAATTTTTTATCCCCCGACAGGCGCGTTATAAATAATGGGCTGCACTATAAATATATATTATATAAATATATACATGTATACAGAGACACAGACATTATAAATTGTTATAATTACATTTATAGTTATTTAAATTGAGGATTGATAATAAGAAAATTAATTTGAAAATGAAAACGGTATTTAATTTTACTATTGTGTATGCGTTGCATAGCGTACCACTTTCAATATCGGGCTCGGGCTTTGATCACACAAAATTTTTCGGGCTCGGGCGAGCTCAGTTCAAAAATGTCTCGGGCCCGGGCGGGCTCGAATTGCCAAAATAGAGCCCGAACTCACCTCTAGTACCTGTCCGAAGTCCGTGCAACCATTAGCGGTCGAGCTTTAGCTGCTTCAAGCCGTTTCTCACAGACAGACACACACACGCGCACAGATTTTAATAATATAAGAGACTAGTTGGTTCGCGATCCTAGAAAAGTCTGACCGTGTTAAACTCCCGCTAGGTGGCGCCTACGGAGTCCTCTATCCATTTCAGAACCTACAGCATCCTGTCAGTATTTTTAAAATAAAGCGCTATTTTTATCAGTCAGAAAAGATTAAAAATTTATTTTTAAAATATCTTTAATGATCGGGCAAAAATTTGCTCCTGTCCCCACTACCTTCGGCAGCGCAGCCACATGCATGCTAAGTTCGATTCTTAAGATATTTTCATAAATAAAAAAGCATACGGGAAAACGAAAAAAATCTTTTGTACTTGCTGAAATCATCCGTTCGGACACCAATTGCCCGTGATAGCGGATATTCCTGCGAGCTACACGCGCCCGACACCATGCATGTTATAATTTTACACTTTCGAAAGTATTCTCAATCGATTTCTCACCTCAGGACCTAATACGAATTTTCAAAGCTCTATCTCTATTTCAACATTTTTGACCCCCCCCCCTTTCTTCCTCCAATAATTTGACACATTTAGGTATATCTGTAATCGATTCATACATCCCAAAAACAGAATAATGGCAATTTTGAACACACTAACTTTATTTCTACAGTTTTCGCCCCGTATCTCTCTTACCCCCCCCCCCCACACACACACACACGCACACAAAGACACTTTAGAAAGTGTCCGCAATCGATACCTCTCACTCAAAAAATATAATAATGCCATTTTTCAAGAAACTCTTTGTTTTAAAATTTTTACCCTTACAAGTAATAATTCCTGGAATAATTTTACATATTCGAAAATATCTTTAATCGATTCCTTACACCCAAACACCTAGAAATACCAATCTTTGAGGTTTTATCTCTATTACAAAAAATTTGCCCCCCCCCCCCCTCTCTCCCTATTAATTTTACACTTTCGAAAGTATTTACAATCGATTCTTGACATCCAAAAACCTAATTATACGAATTTTCAAGTCACTTTCTATATTTTAAAAATTTGGAACTCCCAATGTCCCCCCACTACTACCGTAGGTAATGGAAGTATTGTATTCGGTCCAAAAATTTGATATCGAGTTTTCACCTGATTTACACGTTTTAAGGGCTCCTGATTGCAAAAAAGTAGTTTTAGCAATTGGTCAGTGTGCGTGGGCGTGGGCGCGCGCCCGCGGAATCTTTTGGCTATCATATCTCCGAAACCAATAAAGATAGAACTATGAAACTTCAGAATTGATACAGGTCTGGTGTACAGGTGAATTTTCCAAATTTTGGCGAAAACTGGAAAACCGGAAGTGGATTATCGGAAACCGGAAGAGGGACCGTAAGTGCGTATCTCAAAAACGACTCTAACGATTTTCTTCAGAGTTGCTGTATAAACCCTCTTTTTGATGTCCTTTCGAATGATATAGTTTATTAGTTCAGGATAATTGATAGGCACACTGTATGAAAGCTCAAT
The DNA here is from genome assembly GCA_963930645.1 of Salticus scenicus. Classification (NCBI taxonomy): domain Eukaryota; kingdom Metazoa; phylum Arthropoda; class Arachnida; order Araneae; family Salticidae; genus Salticus; species Salticus scenicus. The sequence continues at coordinate 28,919,881 of OZ005660.1, forward strand.
TTCAGGTTTCGCAAGTGCGTTCCTTTAAAAACGGTTGTACGGATTTTTTATTTTTATTTTATTTTTTTTAATTCACCATATTAACTCCTTTTTAAATATCCTTTTGTCTGCGGTTATTGTTTACCGGTCAATAATTGAGTATGCTAAGTTTTGGTAAAGGTTAGTATCTCAAAAGCGGCTCTAATGATTTTCTTGGAAGTTGTTACAGAAATCCATTTTAGATACTCTTTTTCATATATTACGTGATTATTACAGTAAAATTAACGATTATCCTGATTAGGTGTTCAGCTTTAGATCTCGAAAATTCGTGTTTTAAAAAAAAATTCTATCATTTTTTCTTTTTTTTTATGTTTAACTCGCTATGTTAATATATATAAGACAATAATATATAATATATAATCCTTTATACGCACGTGCATGTATATCTATATACTCAATACTCTTTACTGGAAAATTCCAAAAAATTACATATAATACGTGTAATAGTGGGTAATAAAAGTCGTGTGGTTGTTTCACACCAGATTTTGTGTGTGTGTGTGTGTGTGCTCAAAAACAGAAAAGGGGGGGGGGCAGGAAAGAGGGTAAAAAAAAAAGAAAAAAAAAAAAAAAAAAAAAATCTGTTTTTTCTTTAGAACAACTCTTTTCTAATTTTTTTCTCCAGCATGCTGAAAAACAGGAAAAGGGGAAAAAAACAGAAAAAAAGGGGGGGGGAGAAACAGAAAAGGGGATAAAAAACAAAAAAAAAAATCTGTTTTTTCTTTAAAACAACTCTTTTCTATAAAAAATACAGATTTTTCCTATAAAAATTACAGAATTTTTTCCCCCAGCATGCTGAAAAACAGAAAAGGGGAAAATACAGAAAAAAGGGGGGGAGGAAAACAGAAAACAATATAAAAAATATATATATATATATTTTGCAAAGTTTTTTTTCGTTAAAAGTAAAAAAAATCGATAACTTTGTTTTAAATTATCACATATTTATAGTTCAACCATTCGTTTTAAAGGTATTGACGAGACCTTTCGAAAGATACCGATCTTGAAAATTTACCCCCCCCCCGGGGGTACTTCCCCCTAGGGGGGGAAGCGATGCCCCAATTTTTTTTCCTAATTAACTACTACTATTATCAATAATTCATATTAATTTCACAATCACAGGTTAAGAATAACTCTCATTATGTACATTTATACGAAATTTTGTACTACTTTTGTCAATGTTAAAAATTTAGAAAAAATACGATCACAGCGCCACCTGTTGAGCGATTGATCCCCAAATCTAATCAGCCACAGTTTATGTCAGGGGCCAACTAAATACCAAGTCTGGTTAAATTTCGTTTAAACAAAAGAAAAAAAAAAAAAACGATTTTTTTTTTTTTTCTAAGTTTTTTTTTTTTTCGTTAAAAGTAAAAAAAATCGATAACTTTCTTTTAAATTATCACAGATTTATAGTTCAACCATTTGTTTTAAAGGTATTGACGAGACCTTTCAAGATACCCATCTTGAAAATTTACTCCCCTCGAGGGGTGACTTCCCCCCCCAGGGATTTTCCCAGTTGACTATCTCTATTATAAATAATTCTTGTAAATTTCATAATGATTACTAAAATATAATTCTCTTTATGCACATTTATACAAAATTTTGTCCTATATCACCATGTTAAAAATTTAGAAAAAGCGGGATGGCAACGCAACCTGTAAGACAATTTTTACCAAAAGTTGATAGGCACTAATTTATGTCAAGGTGCAACTACACACCAATTTGTATGAAATTCTGTATAGTAGTTCCTGAGATACAGTTGCCACAAAATTTTGTCACACACACACACACACAGACAGACAGACAGACAGACAGACAGACATTTTCTAAAAATGGTCAAATCGTGTTCTACAGCTCTCAAAACGTGTAAATTCATCAAAAACCCGAGGTCGAAAATTTTTACGAATCCAATACTTTCTCTATATTACATATAGAAGAAAGTAAAAAAATTTAAAAAAATTGGAAAAGCTTCACTAAACCGGTAGACCACTAGAATTTATATTTTGCTGGTCCTTCGAATTGTGGTCCCGTACAATGGACCACTATTAATTTCGAGCCCTGCTTATGTTAAAGTTATATAAAATGCGATTAATGGTTTGATAATGACTATACCAGCTAAATTTCATATTCAATTGTTCAATTGTTTCAAAATTATGCACAAAAGAAGAAAATGAGACAATAAGTTGTACCTAAACTTTTGGAGGCCAATGTATTTTGCCTATATAATCCTAAAATGGATATACAGAATAAAAAAAAAAAAAGACAGATAGATAAACTATCTGATGTCATAATCACTCATTAACATTGTTGGAAAGTGTTGAAAACGCTTAACAAAAACGGAAATGAATGCTAATAATTCCTAATTGCAGCCCTTAATGTATCTGAATATTTTAGTTAAGCCTTGTAAATGATAGCGTTAAAAATACCATATTCTATAGAACACATTTTTTTTTCAATGTATGAATAATGCGAGTATCAATTTCAGTGTGATTTGGTCAGTACAAATGTATTTAAATCTGATTTATAAAAATGCATTTCCTAGAACGCAAAACATTGCTATTCGTTTGCATCTAACTGCAAATAAACAAGCTGTATTTATAGCTTTTTAAATAAGAAACATTCCATAGTAAACATGAATAAAATACATTATTGGGAATAAATACTGACGCTAGAGACGGATAGATGAACAATTAGACAAACAAAAAGACGAATACAAATCATAATCAATCTTAAGATCGTTAGAAAGTGTTAGAAAACGTTTACAGAAAAAAGTGGTGGTATTCATTCCATTTTCAATATGGAACATAATGGGCTCTTCCCACCTGACGTCAGAGGTCACATGATAGAGGAAAAACAACTAGCAGACGAAGTCTTGTTTATCTTGAGCGATTGCTGAAATAACATATTTTCTATTCTTATTTTTGATCAATCGTATTTAATCTGATTTATTTTTTTATACATCATCATTTTTAATCCATTTTATATCATTATTCATCATCTTTTGTTTGCTGTATAGATTTACAATCACCATTTAGTTTATATTTGTTATTGATATTCATGAAGAACATGTTAAATACTCTGATTTTTGGTACTTAAATAAGTGACAGTGCAATATCGTACTACGTAAATCCATTTAGACCAGTAACTAAGTTAATTAACTTGTTGTAACACCTTTAAGCAATTAAATTTAATTGAAAACATTTTAAAATTTCAAATTATAATCCATAAACATTCCACAAGAACAAGCTATTATTTATTGCTGGATCAGTTAATGTAACAGTTACACAAAACATACAAAAATCGATTCTTACAGGTGAAAATAAATAAACACATAAAATGTTTTTTAAAAATTATTAAATTTACAAATACAATTATTCTACTGTTTACAAATGCACAATATTACTTTTATTTTATTTTGTATTAAATATTAACACTTTTGTTCTTAAGAACAATATTTAATTGAATTCGATTCTCAGAATTCGATTATTCGTTTTCCTCTATCACGTGATTGAGCAGACGACGGTGGGAAGAGCCCATTGGTGAACATGAATAACATATATCAAGGAAACCATGAATATTTACGGGAGTTAGAGCACGGACAGACAGAAAAACCGTAGTTATAAATGCTTTTCCACTTTGTTTAAAAGCGTTAAATTCGAAAGAAAAATGTCTTTAAATGACGTAACTATATAGACCATAAACTACAACAAAAAAGAAAAATATTGCGGTAGGAATTAATTTTAAAGAATATTATTCATTGTATTTTTTATTTTGAACTCATTACATCGTTTAAATTCAGTACACTTTAAAATGCATTTTGTTTTTAGTAATTAAAAAGAAACTCTCAAAAATTATTTTTATACTTTTATTAATCATTATTTTCAAGAAAAACTGTGCAATAGATTACTTTGGTTTAGCCCTATTACCTAAAAATGTATGTCATTTGAAATATACTTTGTTATTAATTATGGTGGTAGGTATCACCAAAAAACAGTTTTAACGTCTCTTTTATAAAAATAATATTTAAATAAAAATAATATTATAGTTTTAAAAAATTAAAGAACACGCTTTTATAGAAATGTGAACTAAAAAGCACAAAATATCTATCTGAGTATTAAAATGCAGGGTAAGAGAAAATCGTGTGAGTGACACACCGTAATATTTACATACATTTAAATCTTTAATTAAAGTAACTTAGAATTAACAAAAACCATTTTTTAAAAAACTCCCCTGACGGGGACCGAACGCTCGACCTTTAGGTTTGTAGCGCGGCACCTTACCTCTACGCCACATCGTTCACGTAAGGAAAGCATTTTTTTTACAATATAAATTTTTTGTTTGCTCCCAGAGAAGTTGCAAACAAACATACATACATACATACAGGTGAAGCTAATAAAAGCGTGTTAAAAAGGTTCTTTTTATGTGGCTTATAGTGACTTAAGTTTGCATACACACAATATACACATAATTTAATACACATAATATGAGAACTAAAAAATCATCATAACAATGAAAATTTATATTCACCAATTTCAATTCATATTCCATAATGTATTTGAACGGCGTTGTTAGGTAGCCTTATAATCTAGTAATTACGGCAATCATACTTTATTTTACAAGAAAAACAACTTTGTGTATCTTAATACAGTATATGAAATCGTTATGTTGTGCGTAATATAACGATATTATGCTTTAAAATATCCTCTCATAGACAGTAATACACAGAAAATCTTTTGTAAATCATTGTGCACAAACCAGTTGCGCTATTTACATCGTTATCTATAGAAAACAGCACATAAAAAATTTAAATAACGTTTATTAGTATCAAGGTATTCAACAAATATTAAAGAAAATTAATTAGCGGACAGATGGACAAAAATACAAACAGACCAACAAAAGTCATAATTGTTCTTAAAATTTGTTGGAAAGTATTAAAAATACGTTAACAAAATGCAGATGCATTTATAGAATTTTCCAGTTTGTCCTCTAATATACTGAATATTTCTGTGTGACCCTGTATAATAGCAATGTTAATCATACCATATTCTATATCAAAACATGCTTTTGTGAATAATAAATGGTTTTATTTAATATTTTTTATGCAGTGTAAATCTAAATATACATATTAAAATATGTTTTGTCGAAATACCTCCTACACAACGTAATTTATTTGTATTTTTTTAGGACTGAGGGCCTATTAGTCTCAATCTGGGATTTTTGCGTCGTCGTTTTCGATAGTTGGACATTTGTTGAAATCTAAAATTTATCTAAAATATAATTGAATAATTTGAAAGCGATGTCATAATTTGAAAAAAGAAAAAAAAAAAAAAAAAAAAAAAAAACTAATAGTCCTCTGTCCTAAACTAAATTCTGCTTTTGCCAGAGTTTCATCAAAATCTTTTTTATTATTATTATTATTATTGAAAGAAAAAGAAAAGAAAATTAATAATAATCAGTATCGTTACAAGCGATATCGAAAAAAATTTTTTTTAAATAATTTTGAATTAGGAAATAAGAAGTGCGCGAGCAATATGAAATAAAAACAAGTAAAAAAATCTGGAGTGACTCCACTCGACTTTCCGAACATTGAGTAACTAACAGTTTTGCAGATAAAATAAAGAAAGATGAGTTGCTAAACAAACAAAAGAGAGAAAACCATAATAGAGTGTTTGAGTATTTTTCTCCATATATCACACGAGGTTTTATTTAACGCTACTGAACTTTGAGCCCATAGATCATAATGATAAAGAATTTTTCGTTGTTTCCCTGTAAAAATCTATAAATGCTAGATTCACCAAAATGCTTATAGTTAGTGCAACAGTGATTTATAATATTCATACAAATTTTCAGCTCAATTGAATAAGGCGTTTAGATGCTATCGCACTTTTAAAAATTTGGTCTCATAGGCCATAATGATAAAGAATTTTTTACTTTGCGAACACTATAGTGAGGAAAGTATTGTAACCATGTCAAAAATCCGAATTCGAGATTTTGATGTTTCTATACGTTTCGAGGTCCAACGAGTCCGTTTTCACTATTTTTACGATGATATATGTATGTATGTGTGTATGTATGTGTGTATGTATGTGTGTATGTATGTGTGTATGTCTGTGAGTGAACACGCTAGCGTCTAAACGCTTTGTTCGATTAACCTGAAAGTTGGTACGCATATTGTAAGTCACCATAGTACGAACCCTATAGATTTTGGTGAATCTAGCACTTATAGTTTTTTTTACAGGGACACAAAGAAAAATTCTTTATCATTATGGCCTATGGAGCAAAATCTTAAAAGTGCGTTAGCGTCTAAACGCCTTATTCAATTGAGCAAAAATTTTATACACATATTATAGATCACAAATACTCAATATGTATAGATTTTGGAGAATCTAGCACTTATAGTTTTTTTACAGGGACACAAAGAAAAATTCTTTATCATTATGCCTATGGGGCCAAATTTTTAAAAATGTGATAGCGTCTAAACGCCTTATTAATCTGAGCAAAAAATTTTTACACATGTTATAAATCACAAATGAACTAACTGTATAGATTTTGGTGAATCTAGCACTTACAGTTTTTTTACAGGGACACAAAGAAAAATTCTTTATCATTATGGCCTATGGGACTAAATTTTAAAAAGTACGATAGCATCTAAACGCCTTATTGAATTCAGCTGAAAATTTATATGAGTATTATAAATCACTGTTGCACTAACTATAAGCATTTTGGTGAATCTAGCATTTATAGGTTTTTACAGGGACACAACGAAAATTTCTTTATCATTATGATCTATGGGCTCAAAGTTCAGTAGCGTTAAATAAAACAACGTGTAATAGATGGAGAAAAATACTCAAACACTCTATTATGGTTTTCTCTCTTTTGTTTGTTTAACAACTACTCTTTCTTTACTTTATCTACAAAACTGTTAATTACTCAATGTTCGGAAAGTCGAGTGGAGTCACTCCAGATTTTTTTTTTTTTTTTTTTTTTTTTTTTTTTGTGTCCCTGTAAAAAAATTGTAAGTGCTAGATTCACCAAAATCTATACAGTTGGTGCAAATGCGACCTATAACATGTGTCCAATTTTTTTGCTCAGATTAATATGGCGTTTAGACGCTATCACACTTTTAAAAATTTGACCCCATAGGCCATAATGATAAAGAATTTTTCTTTGTGTCCCTGTAAAAAAACTATAAGTGTTAGATTCTCCAAAATCTATACAGATTGAGTATCAGTGACCTATAATATGTGCATAAAGTTTTTGCTCAATTGAATAAGGCGTTTAGACGCTATCGCACTTTTAAGATTTTGGTCCCATAGGCCATAATGATAAAGAATTTTTCTTTGTGTCCCTGTAAAAAAACTATAAGTGCTAGATTCACCAAAATCTATAGGGTTCGTACTATGGTGACTTACAATATACGTACCAACTTTCAGCTTATTCGAACAAAGCGTTTAGACGCTAGCGTGTTCACTCACAGACATACACACATACATACACACATACACACATACACACACACATACATACATCATCTCAAAAATAGTGGAAACGGACTCATGGGACCTCGAAACGTATAGAAACATCAAAATCTCCAATTCGGATTTTTGACATGATTTCAATACTTTCCTCACTATAGTGTTCGGAAAGTAAAAAGTAATTTAATGGTTTAATTTTTATATAAAACATGATCGCGTGCTATCTTAAAAAGTAGATGTAAAATTTAAAGTTTATTTTATTTATTTATTTTTTTTTTTTTTTGCAACAATTATAAATTAAAATAAATAATTTAATGAAAGTTTAGAAGTTAGAATTTCTATTTTTTTTTTTTTTTTAAGTTATTCTGCATCTAAATCAGTCGTACTATTCACATCATTTTCAATAAGGACCACGATATAGTGGTCCACAAAAATGTAACAGTTTCAAGGCTATCCAAATTATTTTTTATGGAAATTTGAGTAGACAGAATAAAATTCGAGTAGATAGACAAACCGAAATCTTTAACACTTTTCATATTATTGAAAAATGTTCATAATAAAAAAAAAAAAAATGTAAGCTAACCTTTGTAAGCTAACTTTGTAAGCTAACACCACCATAAATTGCAAAATCAAAAAAGAAAAAAATATATATATTTATTTTCAAATATTAATCCGCGATTGTAATGAAAAACTCGCCCTCTGGTGGGCTAAGGTGAAATTACAATTAACATGAATACCTTTCGGCTTTCGTCGAGACGCCATTGCTTGCCGATGTTTAGTTTCACATATATTTATTGAATAAAAATGAATAAATCCGGTAAAAACGATAACACATACTGTTGTGCGCTACAGTGTTACTCCAAATGTTCAAGAAATCCCGAATTAAGCTTCCATTTATTTACAAATGACAAATTTAAAATTTCAGTTGCTTCGGCTAATGGAAGTAAAGAATTAATCAGATGATTTGAAACTAATATTTGTTCAACTTCAGTTAAAAATCTACTTCCGATCGAAATTTGAATAAACTGAAATATTTTTTTTCCAAATGCAATCAATTTTCCATGATGTAATGACGGAGAAATTATAGTACGAATATTAAGTAGAATAATAAAAAGAACAATAATAAATAGACGTGGCTATTATATTTACTAACAACAAAAGCTGAAAAAGCGCCATCTATCGATCATTACAAACGCGGATTGTTAGTGTTTACAACAACCGTTTGTTAAATCATAAATTTATTAAATTAATTTAGATAACATTTAATCGATTGCAACAGTGCAATTCATCGTAATCGAAAAAGTAATTCATTTTATTCAGATAAAATAATTTTATAACAGATGTTGAAAACTTCATATTTTTCTGCTACATAAACTAATAACTCACCACTTATAACCTCATTTTTTGCAAAAGAAAGAAAGCAAAATATCTTTTAAAAGATTTCATGAAAGGTTTTATTCTTTTGTCGCTTCTGAATTTCAACCTTTGTTCTAAAATGTATAAACAAAACAAAAATGACTACCGAGAACAATCTATTTCAACTACAGGTTTAATCCTCTTTATCCTATTCTTAAATCAAGAACATCAGGATTTAAGACCACCTGTCATCTCGCATTACACCGCAGTTAAAATTTTTAGAAGTTAGTTTTCAACAAATGACCCTAGGTTAGTAGGCTAGAATTTTATTAGACGTGTGTTATGGCGGAATGTAATTGTTATTTTTCATTTTGCATAGAAATTTACTGTGACTATTTTTAGGAATTTTGTAAGATATTCTCCTTTTTTAACACGCTTTTATTAGTTTCACCTGTATGTATGTTTGTAACCGCTCTGGGAGCAAACAAAAAATCTATATTGTAAAAAAAGTCATTCCCTGCGTGAACGCTGTGACTATGAGGTAAATCTCCCGGTCTAACTTAAAGGTCTAACGTTCGAGCCCAGTCAGGGGAGATTTTTTAAAAATGGTTTTTGTTTAATTCTAAATTATTTATTAGTTTACATTTCAATAAAAGCATGTTATTTAATTTTTTAAAAGTATATTATTTTTACTTCCATTATCCATTTACAATAGGTAATGTAAGCATGCAGTCGAAAATTTAATATCGAGTTTTCACTGGATTTGCATATTTTAAGATCTCTTGAGTCTAAAAAGTTTTTTTTTTTTTTTTTTTTAATTGGTCAATGCGTGATACTGTTCGTTTCGTTACTGATTATTATTAATTTTCTTTTCTTTTCTTTTTCTTTCAATAAAAAAAAGAAAAAGATTTTGATGAAATTCTGGCAAAAGCAGAATTTAGTTTAGTATGGAGGACTATCAGTTATTATTATTATTATTATTATTATTATTATTATTATTATTATAACATCGCTTTCAAATTATTCGAATATATTTTCGATAAATTTTCGATTTTGATAAATGTCCAACTATCGTAAAACTGGTATAGTAAAAATCTGTAGCTTGAGACTAATAGCCCTGCGTACTAATAATAATAATAATAATAGTAGTAGTAGTAGTAGTAGTAATAATTTAAAAAAAAAAAAAAAAGTAAACAAATTTTATAACTAAGTTAAAATGGAGTAGAAATGAGTTTTCCAAGTTTTGATGAAGAGCAGGAAACAGGATGTGAAACATAGAAAGCCGGAAATACCACCAAATCTATCTCAAAAGCGACTCTAATAATTTTCTTCAAGTTCGCTACATAACATTCTCCCCGATTTCAAATATCTTTACTACAAGAAAATTAAAAGGCTTCCTGATTAGCTAGGCCAATTTTAGGTTTGAAAATCAGTGTTTAAAAAACGGCTTTACTAAATTTCTTCAAACTCGCTCTATTAACTCGCTTTTAGACATCCTGTCGTGAGCATTAGTTACAACACGAAAACTGGTAGCAGTTCTGCACTGTTAAAAATAGTTTCTTAAAAATGAGCTAAATTGTCTCACAATAGCTCCGAAACAATACAGTAAAACTTGAATAATTCGAACTTGTTTAATTTGAAACTCTGGATAATTCGAACTTTTCACTCGGTCCCTTGAATTTTGTATTGAAATAATGTTAAAAAATCGTGGATAAATCGAATTCTATTTTGTATAATTCGAATTTTTCATAGGATTACCTTTAAAATATTACTATAAAATTTGTTCCCGAGTTTTTTCTCAGCTAATATATTTTAACAGTCTTTCAAAAGAAGGATAAGGAAATACAAGAGAAGCCCCTAACTAGTGCATCAGAAGATATGGTGCATATACATGAACTTCGAGGTTTTTTTTAACTGAAAGTCATGTCTAATGAAGAAGATTCTATTTTTGTATCAAGTCATATGCTATGACACAAAGATTGTACTTAAAGAAGAAATAATCTGACTATTTTTAAAAAGGTGTTGAATAATTAAGCTCGTAAAAAATATTGATTTAATGGGAAGGGGATGTAGCAGTATTTTTAGTTCACGTGTTAAATCTTTAATCGTAGAGTTTCAATTTTTTTTTTTTTTTTTTTTTGACAAAATAGTATGTGTAATTCGAAAATTTGGATATTTCGAATTTTTTTCTGGTCCCTTCAACTTCGAATTATCCAAGTTCTACTGTATATACTTAAATCTGAAAACCCATGTACTCATTTTTGAATATATTGACACGTCAAACATAGGGATATTGGGATTCTTATGGGTCAACCCCATTTTTGAGCATGTCAATATACTCAAAAATGAGTACATATGTTTTTAAATTTAAGTGTTTCGGAGATATTTTGAGACAGTTTAGCTCATTTTTTAAGAAAGTATTTTTTACAGTGTGATTAGTTAGGTATCTCCAAATAATAATAGCAGGTAATGAAAGTTGTGGGCTTGTTACACACAAGATTTTTTTAATGAGAAAAAGTAGTAAGGTACACAATGTTTTTAATTATGTTACTTTTACCATCAATATTTTAGAATAAAATTACTTTAAGATAAGAATGGCAATAAAGTTTTACATGTTGAATTAAATTATATTGCTTTGAATCATGTAGTTTGTAGGAAATAAGATACCAGTTTTAAACTGCCGATATATTTAGCAGCTTGCAAGAAAAAGAAATCTAGCATTATGATAAAATAGATGTTATCTCCTTATATTATAATAAAATAAACGCTGTGATAAACTCTACATTGTTGTTAGAAAATGTTTTAAAAATCTTTTAAAAGGGACAATTAAGGAATGGCAAAGAGTTTTTTTTTTTCTCTCTCTCTCTTCAAACATGCATATGTCAAGAAAGTATTGTAATCCCGAATTGTGAAATGGTTTTTCGTATCTCGCATAGCTCAAAAACGAATGGTCGTAATATATTGCAAATTTATATTTGTGTCTGTCATGCTGTCTAGTTGTGAAAATCCAACTTTAGTCTTGACAAGAGCTCCTCTATTAAAGATATCTACGATTTTACAGGATTTTTCATGATATATGTATGTATGTGTGAGAGTAAACACGATAGCGTCTAAACGTTTCGTTCGAATAAGCTGAAAAGTGGTACGTATGTTATATGTCATAGTAGCACGAACTGTATAGATTTTCGGGAATCTAGATTTTATAGTTTTTTTTTTTTTTTTTTTTTTTTTTACAGGGACATAAAAAAAAATCCACTATCATTATGGTTCATGGGTTTAAATTATTTAAAATGCGATAGTGTCTACATGCTTTATTTGATTTAGTTGAAAATTTATATACATGTTACAAGTCACCGTCAAACTTACTGCATAGATTTTGATCAAACTAGCACTTACAGTTTTTTTTTCTTTTTTCTTTTTTTTTTTTCTTTTTTTTTTTTTTTTTTTTTTTTTACAGAGACATAAAGAAAAATTATTTATCATTACAGCCTAGTGCAAAAGTGTATAAACGCCTTATTCGAATGAACTGAAAATTTATATACATGTTTTAGGTCCCTATGATGTAAATTATCACATGTTATAAATTTCTTTTCTCGTCAAAAGATAGATAAGTTTTTCAATAAATAAATTTATAAATTAAATTATTTAATCGTATTCAACTATTTTAACTATAACGATTTAACTATTTTTAACCTATAAATAATAACTTTTAAATATACTTTTTCGAATTTTTATATGTTCCCTCTCATATTTTTTCAAGACAACTGAAACGAAATCTTTTATCTTTCCCAGAATTCACTTTAATGCAATTCTAACGTAATCTAAATTCTTTAGTCTCTGAAAAGATATGTTTTCACTCTTTCACTCTCCTTTATTTTGTGAATACAGATGGCAATTAATTCGGTGTCTTTTAATCTTATATCGAGATATAACACGGTGCGCTCTTATCGCCTAATTCTCATTCAATTCTCATTCTCTAAACAAAATATTTGCTTTGCTGGTCATCTCCTAGGATCTAAAACCTTGGTGATATCTCGCCAATATTCACTAACGAGTTGTCAAAAAACTAATGTAACCTTTTTTAAAAAAAAAAAAAAAAAAAAAACTATGCATGATTGTTTGTAACGAATATTGCAGCCTTGCTCCTTCTAATATTTTGAACTTGGCGAATGTAAAATATAAATGCAAAAGCAATTTCATTTTTCACTCCAGTTTTTGACGTCACTTGCCATCACGATGCAGCCACAAAGGTTTAGGGAATTGTGTCCCAAATACTGTTCCCCGACTCCACACTGTCATTGTCAAAACTTTGGTCAAGTTTTCGGACGTCTATGGTCACGTCAACTATAATATCTTCTTTAGAATAATTAATAACTTTATCTGAGCTGTTTTGCCAATGGACTGCCTCATGGATTCGAACTTGTGTGTATTGTAATTCATCTATAATTTTAACCTGATTTTATTCTCCATCTCATTGTGAATTTGCCAAAGGAAAAATTTTATCTGTTCGACTGCTAGTCAACTTCTTCGGAGTAATCGTGACGCAAACTGTATAGATTTTGATGAGGGACAGATTTTTACAGAGATACAATCAGCGTTCCCAACTTTTATATTTTATTCACGAGCATTTTTAGCCCCGCCTCTTTTTCATATCGGAAATTTTGAAAAATGATTTTCTTCTTACTTAATCGTTGTCACATATTAGAGAGAAATAATCTACAAAATTTCTGGTACGAAAAAAAGAGCGCGGCTAAAAATGCTCGTGAATAAATTATAAAAGTTGAGAACTCTTTATACAATGAAAAATTCTTTATCATTATGACCTATGAACTCAAATTATTTAAAGTACAATAACGTTAAATGCCTTATTTGATTGATCTTATTGATTTCAGATTCCTCTTCGTTAGTTATTTGATGTTCGGAAAATCGAATGGAGTCACTACATTTTTTTTTTTTTTTTTTTTCTGTCAATGTTATAATTTTTTTGTGCGATAGATTGCTAAAAAGTTAAATGTATCACACACTCTGACTGAAAATTGCATATGCCATTGATTCATTAAAAAGCCCACACTGAAAAAAAATTCTGTAACTGATATCTAGAATCTAAATTGTAGCTCTAGTAAAAATACTTCCATATCATCCTTATAAATTCTAATCCCCATTGAATGCGAGTTCTAGAAACCCATTTTAGAATTCTAGATAGTTTGCCTATATTATCGAGATGAAACCCATTTTAGAATTCTAGATAGTTTGCCTATATTATCGAGATCAAACTTATTTAAAAATCTCTGCAAATAAATGCGAATACAAGAGGCGAGTTTTAGCAACCATAATCTTGGTTTATTACTTCAGAAAATTAACCGAAAATCTATCGCAATACAAAGGATTCAGAATATTCAGAATATTGTTTCACCATCTAGAAATGTATAGACTAGAAATTCACGATCATTTTATCTATTCAGCTTATTGACCTGTCTTATACGCATAGCTCGAAAATGTATATTTCTAGTTTAGGGTTTTCAAAATGACCACTTATTCGTTCTAGATGAAGGCGATACATATTTTTTTTCTCAGTACGATCCGCACGAATTGAATGAAATTAACTTAACGAATAAAAATTTGTGATACACATTTCAACGTAATGCAATCGACACTTTTCTGAAATGAATTGTCACTGATAAAAAATGTATCATCTACAATAACATTAATTGAAAATAATCATGATCCAAGCGTAATAAACCAGCACAAACCATTCTGGAAGCTAAATTGTATCGGAAAAACATCATGTTGCTAAGTGGTGTGATTGCAAAGATATCATATATTTTTAATCCCAGCAAATGTTGTTATCTGTGTTACCAGTATGAATATTTATATTCGACTTTATCTATTTTTGCTCTTCATCTAAATTGGTTTTATGCTTTGCTGCTTTGTTTGCAGCACTCGTAACTACTTTGTTTGCCGGACGAAGAGTCGTGTCTTCTTCCCACCCGAAACAATTTTTACGAGTTCTTGCATTTTATGATATTTATTCAAAGTTTTGTACTTATTACTTTTATTGCTTTTTAGCGTCAGTTCTGTGTTACTTTTACACACACACACGTGTATACAGTGCAACCACATATCCTAAAACTAGTAGTGAGGACGTGTCAAAAATGTTGGAGGGATGCCAGCTTACCGACAGTGTGAAATTTGGAAAACATCCAGTAACTCCTCTCTCTGTTATTGCTCATTTTCTCCGAGTCAAATGATTGTCACTCCTATTTTAGCATTGGACTCGTTGATTTAGCACTTGCGCAGATGCTGCCATGGTTTCATGAAGTGTGTTCGAAAAAAAAAAAAAAAAATATATATATATATATATATATATATATATATGCATTTCTATATATATTTCATATGCATCAATTTAAAACTTTATTTCTATTTGGGTTAAATACTCAAGTTTTTCTCATTCGCCAATTTAACATTTAGTAATTTTTATTTTTCGCGTGAAAGTATATTTCATTTTATGTTGAAAAAAAAATAGATAAATAAATAAATAAAAATACCTCGTAAACTTTTTTGGCAACAATTAAAAATTTAAATGGCTTTAAGGCAATTACCAGTTTATTATTTTCATATTTTAATTAATTTTAAAAAATCTAATCAAATAGTAGCATATGTCCTATTCCAGATTATTATCTATCTCGATACCAAATTTTATCCAGATCCTAAATAGTAGCATATGTCCTATTCCAGATTATTATCTATCTCGGTACCAAATTTTATCCAGATCCGTTTAACCGTTGTGACGTGATTGAGTAACAAACATCCATACATCCAACGGACAACTCACGCCATCTAGTTAGAAAAGTTGTTGAAAGATTTGATTAAAAATTAATTAAGAAAGAACTTATCAAGTTACAACTTTCATTAATAGATAAAAACCTATTGGCAGACCTACCGAATGTACATACAAAATTTCATTAAAATAGGTTAAGCCGTTTTGGAGGAGTATGGTAACAAACACTGTGACACGAGAATTTTATATATTAGATATATTGCAATAAAAGATGTTATGTATTTTAAGCTGCTTCCATCCAAATAAACGATCAATTCAGATGTTTACTGGCAATAATTTACGAAATTTTAGAAAGCAATCATCACGAAAGTGCTAAAATGGACAATTTGCAAAAGAATCGTGTTTTACTGCGACAACGTGACCTCTTTGGCAGCACGCAAAATTTTATTGGAGTTTAGTTGGGAAGTGGGGTCGCCCCCATATAGCCTTGACCTTGCACCATTCGATTATCATTTATTTTAAAGTTTACAAAACCTTTGAAATGGTCAGAAAAAAAATGAAAACTGATAATAACGATGATTTCGAATTGGTGGAGTTACTTGGTGATAAGAACCAGAAGTTCTATGAGTGTGGATTCATAAAATCACTGTAAAGATGGCAGAAGCTCAGCAAACAGCATGAAAAGCAGTTGACTGATAACTGTTCATTTTTGGGGTAAGTTTTATTTTACTCTAAAAATCCGAAATCATCATCATCATCATCATCATCATCATTATTATTTATTTATTTATTTATTTATTTATTTATTTATTTTTAAGATCAAATATGAATATTTCTATATTAAATTTTGCATTTCGTACTTTTCGTAGATTTATTTTTCTGACGATTTCTCACTGAATTAAGCTTCAGGATATAGCTCTTCTATTAATACAAAATCATTTACATTAATTTTACAGATGAGCACTTGAACAGAAGACATAAAATTCCACAGTTTTTAAACCATTATTTAAGAAAATTTAACAAATTCATTTCATTTCTTTTAACAATAACTCACTGGTGTCAATATAAAATACTATCAGATTTATTAGATTTATTTTTTTATTTTATTTTAATTTTGAAAAGAAATCGTTACTGTATTACAATTCTATCATTCATTTACAAAATAGAATTTATAGAAAGCTATTACAGACATTATATTTCATATTAAAAATGCATAACATCTTCAAACTTATATTGACAGAATAGAAAAGATGAAAAAAAAATTAAAACAAATATAACTTTAAAATACGTAAAAATTAAAACACATACAGATTAAAATAAGAGAAGAAAGAATAAAAAGAAAAAAAATCTATTTTTTTGTTTTTTTTTTTCGAATGAAAACAAAAACAAAAGTACAACATAGCGTGCTGTAAAATTACAACACTAGATATTTTATTTTCACTTTAACGAGTGCCTAGTAACTAATGTGCTGATTAACTAGTGTCTAGTCGATATAGTGCAGATTACCTAGGTAATTTGAGAAATGAAACAATTTTCCTCACTTTAACGGATCACCCTAGTTAATGTGCAGATTACCTAGCTAATCTGCAGATTAACTGATTTCTGCACTTTAGCGGTAACATATATATTACAAACTCTTTTGTAGATAATATATTTAGAAAACATGAAACTGATATGAATAATCAGCACACCTTTTAGCTTTTCTCTATTAACCAAAACTACGTCGCAAGTACATCGTTAGGAGTTTTATTTAGGAAATTGAAAAAAAAAAAGAAATCATTAGAACCATTTTTTGGATACCGACTTTCGCTGGCATTTCTGGTTTTCAAGGTAATGCTTTCACTCCTAGAATTTGCATTGTGACTTAGTAAGCTCATCTATACACTAGACTTACTTTAATTAAAACATTGCGTTGTTGTATCTTCATTCTGTTTTTTTTTTTTTTTTTTTTTTTTTTTTTTTTTCTTTGTGTAGATATGATAGTCAAGAGATTCCTCGCACACATATACAAATACACATACAAGCACTCTGACCAATTTGCAGAAAATACTTTTTAAGATTCAGTAGAACTTTAAACATGTACCAATTAGGTGAAAAATCGATACCGAAATTTTTAATCGAATAAAATCACACTTCCGTTACTTAAAATACCCGGTTAGTATAAGTAATAATATAAATAATTTTTATATACTTATTATTGTTACATTTTATTATCATTTAAGTAAATGTTTACCGTGTTTTGATAGAAAATATATAAATATTAAACTTTTATATAAGTCAATGGATAATTTTTTTTAAGGAAAAAATATATTTGACTAAACAATTGATGCTTACCTAGGGATTTCTTTTTTTCCTTTTGATTTAGGGCTCTTAGGCGGAAATATTCGTAAGCTAAAGGATACGAAATAGTTCTTCACTCCTTTTTTGAACAACCAAACATCTAAAAGCTTTCTTGGAGAAATATATAACTTCATATTTCGTGATTATACAAGACTGAGATAATAAATTCTGGATCTGTTGCAGAAAATCATAAAACATTTCTAAAATAGACAGTCATTAAATGATAAATGGTTTCTTTTATAAATTTATGATCTCTTTATTTGATTCGATTAAGAAATCGCTTAGATTAATTTCAATTAAAGAAAAAATATCCATCTTAAAGAATATCTTTATGGATTTGTATTTTATTTGAATATTTCTATGTTAAATATCGCAAAACATTCATTTATTTTCTCGAATATCCATATTATCGATTTACGTACTATTTTTAAGACTTTTAAATCAACAAACATATTTAATACAGAATTGCTTATTTCTTTTTGGTTTTCTTCAAAGATTACAGAAACGTATTGCATTTTAAGTAAATTATTGAAATTGAAATTTTAATTCAAAATTTTAATTAAAATTTTAATTGAAATTTTAATTAAAATATATATATATACAAATATTTTTGCGAATCTTTATTACTTTTAAAGCAATTATGTGCAATGTATTGATAGAAAAAAAAGTAATTTTCAGATAGGATTCATAAGGAGTCTATGGTTGGGTCGCTTAAGGCTTATTGACTATACTAGGGTGCTAGGTCTATGGGTGGAATGCCCACCATGGGGATCTTTCTAAGGGAACCTAACCCGTATTAATGCGAGTTTTGGAGAAAACCACAAAAAACTCCGAACCGCTAGGTCGATGAGCGAAGAAAGGTCGAAGGCATGGGTAGCTTTCTGCGAGAGCGCCAAAGATACCTACGGCCCTCAATACAAAATCGCCTCAGGCAAAATGTCAGCCCCTGCTAAACTCTGCAACATACTAGAAAACAACGACCACGTAACAATAGATCGCACTCTAAATAAATTCTTAGACTCGCTATACCTAACGAACGAACACACCCCGCACAGATTAAGCACTCTACCCCCCCCGCTTCGACGAAGGCAGCCCGCGCAGAATCACCTCACAGGAACTCAACAGGATAATCAACCACATAAAGCAAAACAAAGCCCCGGGTCACGATTATGTAGACTACAGATTAATCAAAAAAATCAACCACGTGAGCCAGAACCTCCTCCTCACACTTTTTAATAAATGCCTCCAGCTGGAACATTTCCCCAAACAATTCAAACACGGTATAGTAGTTCTGTTCCACAAAGAAGGCAAGGATCCCAAAGACCCAAAAAATTATAGGCCAATATGCCTCCTTCCAGCTATCAGCAAAATACTAGAAAGAATAATTCACGGCAGAATTAACCACCACCTAACAATTACAAACTATTGGAACCCAAATCAATTCGGCTTTAAACAAGGCACCTCCACAGAAAATGCACTACAAAAACTGATAGACAACATAAACAAGGACAGAACAGATAGGAAACAAACATTGCTAATTTCAATAGACATCAAAGGTGCCTTTGACAACATTCGTTGGCCGACTCTGATCAACAACCTCAAAAACTCCAGCTGTCCAACATATCTCGTTAACTGGATAGTAAGCTTTCTGGAAGACAGGTATGTGACACTGGAGGAAAATGGAATAATAGTCACAAAACAAACATTCGGAGGCTGTCCGCAAGGAAGCTGCCTAGGGCCCCTCCTTTGGCTATTAATAGCTGAGACAGCACTCAACCATAGCTGGGGGAACAACACAAAGATCCAAGCCTTCGCAGATGACTTCATACTGACAATCTCAGCAAAAAACACAGAAACACTCATAAACACTGCAAATACAGCAATACAAAAATTCGGAACTTGGGCAATAGAAAACGACCTAACCATTAATTGGAGTAAAACGGAACTGCTATACCTCAACAGACCACGACTAGGAAACCTCCCGACCGCATGCTCCCACAAACTAGAAGGGATACACTATAATGGGACAGCGCTAGAGACTCAAGAAAAAATGAAGTATCTAGGTGTAACTATCCACAAAAACCTCAGATGGCAACCCCACATAGAGAACCAAACAAAAAAAATCTACAAGTCCTTCAATCTGTTTGGACGTATGGTCTCAAAAGGATGGGGACTAAAGCCAAACCTGGTAAAAACCTGGTACAAAACAGTAGTGGAAAAGACACTGATCTATGCATCCCCGATCTGGGGGAACAATCTAACGCAGCAGAACAAAAACAAACTGCTCAGCTGCCAAAGGCACTTTGCGCTGGCCATCGTAAGGGCATACAGAACAGCCCCAACATCGGCACTTCTGGTTCTCTCAGGCCTGATTCCAGTACACCTCCAAGTACAATACGAGGCAGCATATGGCACAATCACAAGACTCCACAAGAACTACAACCTACACAACAAAATGTTCAACCACACTGACTATGTCGCGAAGCAAAACATTTGGCGCAAGCACCCAGCCGACACTCCAGAACCACAAATCGGCTCTTCAGCAAACGACATACAAATTTACACGGATGGTTCGAAGCTGGAATCAGGAGCTACAGGCTCGGCCTATGTAGCCTTTGAAAACACATCCAAAATCTACGAATGGTCAGCGCCCCTAAGAAAGTGCAACAGTGTCTTCCAGGCCGAACTACTGGCTATACTCAAAGCTGCGGAGTGGGGAAATACAAAGGGCATTTCATATAGCATCCACTCGGACTGCATGTCAGCCATACAGGCCCTCTCTAAACCATTTACGACAGATAACATGGTCCATAAAATCCATTCGGAAATCAGAAGATCTAACAACACCTTTAAAATAGAATGGGTTAAAGCCCACGTAGGAATATACGGGAATGAAGAAGCAGATAAACTAGCAAAAACAGCAGCGGAAAACAATACAAACCGCAATTACTTCCACCTTGAAAAACCGATTTCCCACTTAAAGAGAAGCCTTAAAGGGTTAACAATGGATCAATGGCAGTTCGAGTGGGACTATGGGGACACGGGTAGGCTAACACACAGATACTTCCCAAAAGTGGACACTAAAACACTGGTCAGCTGCAAGCTATTAACACAAGTCTACACAGGACATGGGGCCTTTCCGGCTTACCTCCATTGCATTAAGAAGAAGAGAAGCCCGGACTGCGCCTGTGGTGCACTAGGCACAACAATTCACTATCTAACAGCCTGCCCTCTAACGGATAAACACCATCTGGCCCAAATAACACAAGCAAATGAAACACTATGGTACAAACAGCTAGCACAAAACACACACGTACAGAACAAGGCAAAACACATAGTCAGATGGCTCACGAACAACATAGATGACATCTCACAATAACAACAAGCAGTGTCAGCACCTCCCACAACTAACTCCTTCTACTACTGTCTACAACCTTCAGAGGAAAATAGTAACAAACAACCGAAAGAAGAGGACCTCCCAGCCAATAGAGGCACCTACCGCTACCGCCACTTTTTGTTTATTTTAGGTCATGAACGAGGCCCTTGCTGTTAAAGCGGCTAGCATCGATATTACTTGAGGCCCGGTAAAAATAAAAATGTTAATATTATAAAATCTTTGTAAAATAAAAATTATTAAAAAAAATAAAAATGTATAAAAAACTATTATAATAAAAAAGTATAAAAAATTATAAAAAATAAAAATTGTATAAAAAATGTGCATATAAATGTAAACGGTCCTCGGTCTTAATTGGTCTGTAAGTCCGCACCACGCTCATGACCGCGCATGAATGGGTTATGGAACCAAAAAATTAAGGGATAGTTTTATCTTTTATTTATTTATTTTTTTTTTCTCATAAAATCAACAATAAGTAACTAAATTAATTAATCTCAGTTAAGTACAAAATCCAGTTTTTTTTTTTTTTTCTCATGAGCTGTATGAATGGCGTGATCAAGAAGCTAGGCACTACCGCTCAGCACACCGCTTTGGATTCACCTATCAGCATTCTTAGGTCCGAACAGAAGAAGTACTAAACTCCAGAATCCCAGGAAGGGACCCAAAGGTTGAATCCTCGCATCGGGCCTCGCAAGCCACCTTACGTCCGTAGTGCCTCATTCGAATCTTGATCATGCACCCCCTTCTTTTTTTTTTTTTTTTTTTCTCCTTTGTTTTTCCTCTTCATAAAACATTTTTAACTGAATTAACTAATTACTAAACTGTTATTTACCAACAATAATTTTTTTTTTTTTTTTTTTCAACTCTCTCCTCCCTGCCTTCGGCGGGTTAGTTTGGATTAGTGCGGGGAGGGGTCAGAGCTATAGTTTCCAGCTCAGGACCCCGGGTTCGCCCCCTCGTGGGTGCCTCCCCCTTTTTTTTTGGGGGGGGGCCTTGGTTTTCCTGAACCGGACCCTTAAATGGGTAAGGAGACCGGGAGCAAAGCTAGTGCGGCCCTTCCCACCCCCCCCCTTTTTTTTTTTTTTTTTTGAGCCCCTTGGTTTTCCTGAACCGGACCCTTCAGTGGGTAAGGTGACCGGGAGCCAAGCTTGAGTGGCTCTCCTCCCCTTTTTCCTTTTTTTTTTTTTTTTTTTCCTTCTCGAGCCCCTTGGTATTCCTGAACCGGACCCTTAAGTGGGTAAGGCGACCGGGAACCAAGCTCGAGTGGCTCTCTCCCCCCCCTTTTTTTTTTTTTTTTTTTTTCCTCCCCCTCTTTGGGCCCCTTGGTTTACCCGAACTAGACCCTTAAATGGGTAAGGAGACCGGGAGCCAAGCTTGTGCGGCCCTTCCCACCCCCCAATTTTTTTTTTTTTCTTTTTGAGCCCCTTGGTTTTCCTGAACCGGACCCTTCAGTGGGTAAGGTGACCGGGAGCCAAGCTTGAGTGGCTCTCCCCCCCCCCCCTTTTTTTTTTTTTTTTTTTTCTTCTTCTCGAGCCCCTTGGTATTCCTGAACCGGACCCTTAAGTGGGTAAGGCGACCGGGAACCAAGCTACAGTGGCTCTCTCCCCCTTTTTTTTTTTCTGGCCCCTTGGTTTTCCGGAACCGGACCCTTGAGTGGGTAAGGTGACCGGGAGCCAAGCTAGAGAGGCTCTCTCCCCGTTTTTTTTTTTTTTTTTTTTTTTTTTTTAATAGCCCCTTGGTTTTCCTGAACCGGACCCTTGAGTGGGTAAGGTGACCGGGAGCCAAGCTAGAGCGGCTCTCTCCCCGGTTTTTTTTTTTTTTTTTTTTTTTCTCTCTCTTTCCGCGGCTCCTTGCAAGCTCAGCTGTTCTCTCCTCGCCTCCCCGCAATTCTCCGAAACCCCGAAGGTTTGGTTAACAACAACTAACCGCAACAATAATTATAAATTTATTTTATATTATAATTATTTATTTATTTTTTCTTTTTATTTTATCACAATTTTATTATTTATATTATTTTATTTTATTTTATTTATTTATTTATTTATTTTATTTATTTTTTTATTTATTTATTTTTATTATTATTATTATTATTATTATTATTATTATTATTATTATTATTATTATTTATTATTAATTTATTTAATCATTTACTCTTATTTTCTATTTTCATTATTATTATTATTATTATTATTTTTTTTTTTTTTGTCAACGTTCCGAGGGTGTGGCGGTGTCTGGTCCTCGTAAAAATGTGCTGCACCTTCAAGTGCTCGATGGGGTCGTTAAGCAGTCGTCGGGCTACCAACGCGGGGCACCATCCCCCCGTGGTGGATCAAAATTGCGATGGTCCCTCTTTCCTCTCCTTTTAGTCCTTTAGCGCATGGTCCCATTCCCCCTTTTTCGCCCAGCCACTTCAAATCTCTAGACTATGCGCTACCAAAGTTTTCCTTCCCCCCACCAGTGGCAAGAATTAAATTATTATTATTTTTTTTTTCTCTTTCTTCTCTCACGTTTGTCGTTCAGCAGTCTTGGTGTTTAGCTCCCCCCCCCCCCTTATTCTTTTTAGCCTCCTCATTTTGGCATAATTCAGAGTGCACAACTTATCATTTTGGCTCCCCCTGAAGTTCCCCCCCCCACTCCAAAATTCAAAAATCATTTTTAATTAACTTTAAATATTTATTTGTTTTAATTTTTTTTTTCTCCCTTTGGCTCACCGATAGTGAGCACATTTTCAAAATTCCCGCATCCAGGTAGCGTGACTGTGCGCTTCCTACCTTGTGCGATCTGGAGGTGTGGTGTGTCAGTCGAGCATAATGTGTCCAGAAGATGTCGCAACCCTGTCGTACCAGAGCTGTCTTGTGATGTCACCCTGTTCCCTAGCAGAAGAGTGGTCATCTCCCGATTGATGTTAGAAGTCTGAACGAGCCATCGGACACAGCTCATTCTCTGTTGCGTCTAGATTACTGTCTGGCAGTAGGCGGCTATCATGCAGTGATCCGGCGATTTATTCGCTCCGGCGGACAGCATCCAACCCGTTAAGCTTGGCACGTCCAGGCAGGCAGGGGCTGTCCAAAGGTTTCAATGAGTTTCAATGAGATCGGGGACCAGTGGCGGCTGGTGAATGACGTATTGGGTGGGCTGCAAGCTACTGACTAAAAACACTTTATTAGTATGGAAAGCTTTTTCTTCTGACTGGCTATTGAAGTGTCGATGCATTACGTTGATTCTCAAAATAAAAGAGTCAGCCAATAAGACGAATAAAGATTCCATTCCATGTACTTTTTCTAGACGCTTCGATGCAGCACCCCCAAAACGTCATTCACGAGCCGCCACTGTCGGGGACTCAGCGCTATCAGCTTTCAGCGCAAAACCGCTAGGCGACAAGTGAAGCAAGGCGTCTTGGGAGTTTCAAACCTTGAAAAAATCGATATATAATCTGTTTATATGTGTTGAAATCTTATATATATATATAAATGTGAATGTCCGTGAATTTATTTGACTGAGTTTCACGCCAAAACTGCTCGACGGATTTCGATGAAATTTGTAATGGAGATAGCTTATACCCTAACTTGAAAAGCTGGCTACCTTTTATTCCAAAAAAAAATTTGTTTTTGCGATTTTTATGCATAAAATAGCAATTTTGTAAGCTAATAATAGCAAAAAATTAGCCATTAAATTTATCCATAATTTAATTGTTGCCAAAAAAAAAAAAAAAAAAAAAACGAATTTATTTATTTTTTTCAACAGGAAAATAAATACATTTATCTAAAAGTGAACCAAAGCACGTACAATAGTAAGCAGCTCAACTCCTATGGAAATAGATGTCCTCCCAATGTCGGCCATTACGGGCGGCAAATGTAAACAAACGATGTCTCACTTTATGGTTACCGGAAAAATCTTGGCGCAGCGACTTGGCGTATTCGGTTAAAGAAATCTATGCAACCTTACAGTGTTTTGTTTTGCAGCGGGATGTTTAGAAGATAGAAGAATATATATCCTGCTAGTTTGGTTCGGAATTCTAAAAAAAAAAAAAACGATTAAAAGATAAGTATTTCTGTTTATTTTGAACTTTTTTTTTTCAATTTATGCTGTTTATATAATTTTTTTCAGTGCTGATTTACTTTTCTTCTTTTTAGAACAATATTTTGGCTCTCGCTATTTCAGCTTCGAATTCGAAGAACAGTACGATGAAAAGCTAAGTATATTTGATTATTTTATACTTGTTTTTATTTAACGTTACACTATTCTTATGTAAACTTTAACTGCTAATTTACTTTGCTTTTTTTCAGGATCAGTTTTTGATTTTAGTAACAATGTTTCTGTCTTCTCTGTACTTCGTCGTCTCCACTATTGCTGTGTTTTCGTAAAGACCTGAAAAGGTGAGTGCTTTTTATAAGCTTAAAGAAGGTTTTATTGTATAAATAATAATTTGATTAATAAAAAGTACGATTTCATTTTAATCACTGTCAATAAAGAAAATGTTAATTACATTAGTTATGTATAGTTTGCAAATGCAACAAAGTAAATCTGTTGTTGACTATCATTGCAGTGTTATATATTGGATATTTAGAGTAATATATATAAAGTTATTTCATGCTATACCCAAAATCTTTAAAAAGAAAAACAAAATTCTGAGTTAGGTTCAGTAAATAATGTTGTCAGTTAAAAATGAAGAATAAAACTTAACCCCAAAACACCCTACTACTCCCTTTAAAGAGACTATTCAATACTAGTTTTCCATGATCAGCATGATAGACAAATACACAGACAATTGTAATTTTAAAAATAATTTATGATGTTTACTTGTCATTATGTACTTAAACATAGAAATATTTTATTTTACTTAACATTTCTAATCTAGGTAAAATAACAATAAATATAAATTAAATGTTTTTAACAAATTATGTCAATAAGTCTTTTCAGGGCATAGCTTTTATTTAATATTTTACTTACAATATCAACTTGTTATTTATTTTATTTTTTATCCAGGGGTTTTAAAAATTAAATTTATGTTTAATGATTTGATAATTTTGTAAACATATTAATTAATTGGTAATTTGAATTGTAGATGAAAAAAGTACAGAATTAAATTTTACTTCCAATCCAAATATATATATATTTATATTTTTTATCACAAAAGTAATGCATATAGTAATGTGTGTATATACTGTATATATATTTATAACCAATTTGGTAAACATGCAAAAACTTTAACTGAAATAATAAAAATCTCAAGTGACTCCACTCGACTTTCTGAGCATAAATAATTCACTGTTTTTAAATAAAGTAAGAGAAGTCGTTAAGAGAAAATTATTAAAGCTATTTAATTACTTTTCCCAAATAGCATGTTGCTTAATGGAATGTTATGTATCTAAATTCTTTTGTACGTCTCTGGAAATGAAATATTGGTACTAGATTCACCAAAATCGATACAGTTCATGTGACATAGAACTATAACATGTATATAAATTTAAAGCTCAATTGAATGAGGCATAAAAATTGCTCAGACAGTGCTTAAAATAATTTGAGACCATAGGCCATAATGTTAAAGAAATTTTGTTGTGTCTGTAAAATATATAAAGTGCAAAATTCACCAAAATAAATTTTACAGTTTGTTCGACGGTGACCTATACAATTTATATAAATTTTCAGTTAAATCGAATAAGGTATTCAGACGCTATCACACTTTAAGTAATTTGAGCTCATAAACCATAATGATAAATAATTTTCTTTGTGTCCTTGTAAAAAAGTATGAGCTAGATTCTCCAAGAAGTGTATACTGGTGCTACAGTAACCTATAACATACTTACCAACTTTTAGCTCATTCAATCAAAGTGTTTAGATGATATCATGTTCACTCATGTGCATACATATACGTACATCATCATAAAAATTGCAAAAATGAACTCATGGGAGTTCAAAACATATAGATATACCAACATCTCAAATTTTTATCATGATTACAAAATTACAATACTTTCCTTACATATGTATGTTCGGAAAGTTAAAAACTGCAGGAAAGAAATGTAGACCATTTAATTTTATTATGCGTAATAACAAGTTTTAAAAGATATTTATGACTAAAAGAGATTAAATGACAACGTAACTGAAAGCACTGGGGAAAAGGGGGGGATTAAAATTGAAATTATTAAATATCACTTTTCCATCCACTCTGTGAAAAAGGCAAATATATTTATTTATTTTTTAAATATTGTCAATTTTGATGATTTTATGTCTATTTTAAAATATATAAATTGATTATGTACGTACATTAATAAAGGATTTTTTTTATATATATATGGAAAGAATAAAGACAATTTTTAATTTACAATTCGCAAATAATTAATTGTGGACAAAAGTGAATAAAATGGTATTTTATCCGCGACCATTTTTAACCAGGGTTTTTTTTCCAGAGGTTTGAATGTTCCAAAGAAATTCAGAAGTAAATAAGATTATCTGAATTTATATTATGAAGAGTGAATTTTAATGAAACCTTTTCAAGCAATAGTGACTGGTTAGTTTATAAGATAAAACTAATAATTATAACATAAACTATGCTTAAACTGTTTTGCATCGTTATAAAAAACCATCGCACAGCTGGCGGTTAAAATAAAAAATAATAAGTACAAAATTAAAGTAATAAATACAAAATTTTGAATAAACACCATAAAATGCAAAAACTCGCAACAATTGTTTTGGGTCAAAAGAAGACATAACCCTTCGTAAGGCGAATAAAATAGGCAAACAAAGCAGTAACCTTTCTTTTTATGGTGTTTATTCAAAATTTTGTACTTATTATTTTACATGGTGTGTAGTTATCAAATACTGTTAATAAAAAATTAGTGGGTTATAACTGAAGTAAATTAGTTCCAGCTGCTGCAGTATTTTTTACAGTTAAAATTCAGTATCTTGTAATTTGTACTAATGTTTCACAAAAATCTTTAAATTTGTCAATCTGTTAAATAAAGTGACAGCTTAGTTAAAATTTAATTACACACTTACAGTACTTGGATAAAACCAGAACTAAGCTTGTATTTTTACTTTTTTTTTTCTCTCTTTTTACGAAGACTAATTTAATTATCTCTTATTTGATTTATGCTAATTTAAACTTATATCAGGGCAACGATACAAGCACAGCTTATATTACAGTATTTTGTTTGAGACTGAAACACTGTCACTATTTCTTGGAAATAGTAAAATTGTAATTTTAGTTGATGAGCAATTTCTGTTATCTTTTCACATATTTTTTTTCTTTTCTTTCTAGGAAGTTCACAGTGTAAAGTAGCTCATTTGAAGTTAATTTATGTAAGCTTTATTTGA
Source organism: Salticus scenicus (assembly GCA_963930645.1). Classification (NCBI taxonomy): domain Eukaryota; kingdom Metazoa; phylum Arthropoda; class Arachnida; order Araneae; family Salticidae; genus Salticus; species Salticus scenicus. The sequence goes on from OZ005660.1 coordinate 28,948,577, forward strand.
GACTGGTTGTAAATAATATTATGAATATTTTTCTTGTAATTAATACTGTAAGTATTTTAATGTGAACATTTTTATTGTAATTAATATTCTAAGTACTTTTATTGTAAATAAAATCTTTTTCATTTGAACAATTTCATTTGATGCTTTCTACATTTAAAGGTGAAAACAGGTTCTCAGATTTCTACATAATCTTCATTTTTAATTTTTAAAAAAGAAAAAGAAGGGGGGGGGGGAGTTAAATATGAAATTTTTTGCAAAATGAATTACATGATTTTTACACATGTTAATATGTAAGGAGAATTCAACTATGAAAAAATAACTTATTTCGTCAAAAATTTGAAGAAAACAAAAATAGTTGGTGCATTGAAAGTGTTAGCATAATAATTATAAATAAAAATTATTTCATTACATAAACTACAAAAGCTTAAGAAGAAGAGTGCCTGAGGTGAGATGAATATATTTTTTATTTTTTTTTTATCTTTAAAAAAAGTTGTTTAAAAGTAATAAATATGCTTTGAAATCAAATATTGTTAATCTTAAAATTTCCCAATAATTTTTTGTGATGAAATAACACCACAGCTCCTCATCAGGTGAAGAAAAAGAAATACAACATTAAAAAGATAATTTTCTTTAAAAAACTATATAAGAGTAAAGTAATTAGTATTTGTAATAGTTAAAAGTAATAAATTTGATAATCCAATACCTTAAAATGGAAAAATTCACAATAATTGTTTTGAGTTGAAGCAATGTTACAATGCTTCATATAGTATAAAAAGTAGGTTCAAATATAGCAACAAAAGAAAAAAAGGAAGAAGAAATATACAAATTACACACGACTTAAGACAAGAGTGATTAAGGTGAGTATAGTTAAAAATATGTTAAAGAAACTAATGTAGTAACATAATTGGAAAAAAGACATAAAGCCTGATGTGTGTGTGTAATAATACATATATATTAGAAAAAAACCCAAATGGATTAGGTGTTTTTTTTTTTTTTTTTTCTCATATTTCTCCACGTAGAACCTGAAAAAAAGAATTATTTTATTTATTTATTATTATTATTATTTATTTTTTTTTATTTATTTTTTTTTTATTTTTTTTTTAAGAAAATGTGGTCTTTTTTTTTTTTTTTTTTTCTGGAAGTTTTTAAAGGAGAAAAGGGAAAGGGTTCTTTCAGATTTTTTTTTTTTTTTTTTAAGAATTATATGAGAGTACCTATAGGATGTTTTAAAATTAAACATTTATTTTTCTTCTGGCTATATGTTTACATATTTTTGAATAACTTTCATTTTTAAGAGATAGCTAAAATTTTTATTCAAAACTTTAAAAATTTTAGTACTTTCATATTAACTGTATGCCAGTGATTAATGATCATTATGAATTGAAATGAAATGACCAATGAATTAGTTTGGTCAAATTATTTAAAAGTGTCATTCAGTGTTTATAGAAATCTATATTTATTGTATCGAAACCTGCGTCATCGTACAACGATCTTTATTAACATCCATTCATGTCAGACAGTTAAGAATTATTACATGAAAAGTTAAATGAAAAATTGATATCCATAAAATTAAGCAGCAAATCTGTATAAGTTAAATGTATCAAAGCTGATGAAGTGGTAGCCTAGTTGATGGGGCATTTCTGTCTCTGACTGGAAAACGGTCATTAACAGAGTTCATAGCTCTAAACATTAATGTAGAGTTATACTAGGCGAGTCGTATTAATCCTGGACGACAGGACCCATGCCCCAGCCCGCCCGGTTCCCGCTGTTCAATGTATTTTTCTAGTCAACTTTGTCCCCTTATTACTTCCGGTGTGAATTTTTTTTTTTCTTTTTTAACACACTTGACATTGTGAGTTTTTTTGCTTTTCTTGCCATGCTATTCCTATGGGGTTTTTAGCCTTTTTTCCCCTCTTTTTCTACATTCTAAAGTGGCGGTGGCCACCGCCATTATCCACCGCCACTTTAGAATGTAGAAAAAGAGGGGGAAAAAGGCTAAAAACCCCATAGGAATCGCATGGTAAGAAAAGCAAAAAAACTCACAATGTCAAGTGTGTTAAAAAAAAAAAAAAAAAAAAAAAAAAAAAAAATTCACATTGGAAGTAATAAGGGTACAAAATTGACTAGGAAAATACATTGAACAGCGGGAACCGGGCGGGCTGGGGCATTCTATAGTAAATATATCTTAGAACAAATATATCATGGGGAACACAGCAGATATCTATTATACTAGCTAGTTTTTGGTTGTAACATTATTGCCCTAAGCATCTGAATATAATGCCAAATCTTACATTTGTAAGAATATTCAACACTCAAAATAAATCTCATTTTGCATGTAAACTGTTTATTTTATAAGTAATTAGCAAAACAAACTATTTTATTTAATACTCAAAATCAATTAAGTTTCAATACCTTAGTATTTTAATTTATTTTATCAAATTCTTACAAAAGTGAACTAGTTTGTAAAGGTGGAATCTGCTCAGTTCTCCATTATGTATTTATCATAAATTTTTAATACAAAGCATACTACAGTCATGTTAAGAGAATTTTGATTGTTTGAAAGCAGTGACAGAGTGAAATGTCCCATCTATTACGCTACCCGCAGTTTAATTCAATATATTTATATAATCCTAATTTTTTAATTGATTTTAAACCGAAAAGTGAGTAAAATTGAGGGGGTTTTAGAAAAAAAAAAACCATAGGGTACAACCCAGCCAAATCTTAAAATTTCACAATTGCTTCAGTTTGAAGTTACAACACAAGCACAACCCTTTATCAGATGAAAAAATGTGAGTACAAGTCTTTAATAAAAATATTAAAATACGTAATATGCAGAAGGGCTAAAGGAAAAAAAATGGAAGTGTGTTTTAGATAATACTTAAGAAACTTTTAAAGAAACAATTTAATTATTTAATGTAATGAGGATTTAAAAAAAAAAAAAAAAAAAGTGCATTTTGATACTTATAAATCAAGATGCACTTTTTAAAAGATCAACCAGAGCATGTTCTTGATTTTTATTTCCTATGTCTTTTGTAATCTTTTAAATGAAAACTTTTTTTTTTTTCCTAAAAGAAAACAGAATTACATTACATTAGTTAGAAAAAGCTAAAAGAAAAGAATGATTAATGTGTGTAAAAATTAGAAATTATGTGTATAATTAGATATGAGGAGAAAAAATTCAAATAATGTTTGATCTTTCGGATACAATTTTTCAGAATACCCAAAAAACTAATAAATTAAAAAATAACTACACTTAAACCCTAATTATCATTTGTTTAGATGTATTGTTAGTTACTAGGCACATATGTAAACATATCTTGAAAGGCATGTTGACATAATATTTTATGTTGAGTAAAATGTTTATGTTAAGTAAAATCACTAAATCATATACATTTCTTTTTCTTTTTCAATTTTTTTATTATTATTATTATTTATTTATTTATTTATTGAGAAAACAATGTTTGAGTGTTTGCTCCTCATATCAGGAAAATTGAAAAAAAAAAAGTATTTAAAATTCTCTCTCTCACTACGTATATGTGTTAATTAAGGGATAGTCTGTGTTAAGAAAAAGTAACTTCACTCAATAACTAGTATGTTGTGGCCACAACATGACTTTCTTCTATATTTTCCTATACAAATTCACTCAGTAAAAATAATTTGTTAAAATTATTATTTAAAAAGAATTATCTTACATGATAATGCAGGCGATTTCCATATTAGAGAAGAAGAATAACACTAAATATTTAAAAAAAAGTCTATTTTATTCTCAATAAAAAAAAAAAAAATAGGATTCTTTTTTTTCTTATTTTTTTTTTTTCAATTACGATTATTTTCTGGGGTTTTTTTTCGTTAAAAGTAAAAAAAATCGATTACTTTGTTTTAAATTATCACATATTTATTGTTCAACCATTCGTTTTAAAGGTATTGACGAGACCTTACGAAAGATACCCATCTTTGAAATTTACCCTACCCCGTGGGGTACTTCCCCCCAGGGGGGGAAGCGATGCCCCCAAATGCACAATTTTTTTTCCTTATTAGCTACTACTATCATTAATAATTCGTATTAATTTTACAATCACAGGTTAAGAATAACTCTCATTATGTACATTTATACGAAATTTTGTCCTATACTGCAATGTTAAAAATTTAGAAAAAATACTATCACAGCACCTCCTATTGTGCGATTGATCCCCAAATCTAATCAGCACCAGTTTATGGCAGGGGCCAACTAAATACAGAGTTTGGTTAATTTTTTTTGTTTTTTTTTTAATTACGATTTTTTTCTGTTTTTCGTAAAAAGTAAAAAAAAAATCGATAACTTTGTTTTAAATTATCACAGATTTATAGTTCAACCATTCGTTTTAAAGGTATTGACGAGACCTTTCGAAAGATACCCATCTTGAAAATTTACTCCCCTCGAGTAAATTTTCAAGATGGGTATTACCCCCTAGGGGGGTTGACGAGGCTCCTACACATACAAAAAAAATTTCACAGTTGACTATCTCTATTATAAATAATTCTTGTAAATTTCATAATGATTACTAAAAAATAATTCTCTTTATGCACATTTATACAAAATTTTGTCCTATATCACCATGTTAAAAATTTGGAAAAAGTGGGAGGCAACTCAACCTGTAAGGCAATTTTTACCAAAAGTTGATAGGCACTAATTTATGTCAAGGTGCAACTACATACCAATTTGTATGAAATTATGTGCAGTAGTTCCTGAGATACAGTTGCCACAAAATTTTGTCACACACACACACACAGAGAGACAGACAGACATTTTCTAAAAATGGTCAAATCGTGTTCTACAGCTCTCAAAACGTGTAAATCCATCAAAAACCCGAGGTCGAAAATTTTTACGAATTCAATACTTTCTTCTATTGAATATAGAAGAAAGTAAAAACTACACTTGGTTAATTCTAAACATTCTTGGCTACTGTATTAAAAAAAGAGAGAGTAATCCATAACTGAAAAAGGTAGATAAAAGGATTCTGTTCCAAGCTACATGACAGATGTAGGTGGTGTTCATTAAAAAGAAAAAAAAAAAAAAAACACGCAAATTAAGCCCAGTGAATAAGTATGACCTTATCAAAAGATAAAACTCAGCCTACTGTATTATACAATATAATAATTAGAGTTGAATAGTGATTTTTGTCGAGTACCAAATAGTCAGTATTTGGGCCAAATACTTAAATTTCAATGTAAATATTTTTCACACACCAAAACAGCTTAATTATTTTTATCATTTCTTGCATATGAAAAACAATACAATGTGCATTAAAAGTATCAGCGTAAATCTGAAGCAATAAAAGAAATTTTCAAATCAAAATCAGAATATCATAATTATTATTTGTTTAAATCTTTGATTTTTTTTTTCCCGCATATAAAATCTCAAATATATGTAAATTGACTAAAACAGCCAGATTCATTAAATAAGAATAAATTTCAAAAATTGATCTAATTTATATGAAAACTTGCACTTGTGAGTGTATCAGGGGTCATTCTAGAGTCTGTAAAACTGGGTTTGTTAAAGGACCTTTTGCAAAATTCTATATCCTGATGAAGGCAGTGGCGGATTTCAGGGGGGGGGGGCTAGGGGGCTGAAGCCCCCCCCCCCCAAAAAAAAAAAAACACTGAAATTCACAACTGAATATTGCAATTGTAAATTTTTTATTGGTCTAGAATAACACTTTGAAAAATCTTAGCCCCCCCCCTCAAAAGTCAAGTTCTGGATCCGCCACTGGATGAAGGGCCTTTCACAAAACTTTTTATCCTGAAAAAGGACTCTTCACATTTTTTTTAATCAATAAACAAAGATTCACTACATTTTTTTTTATGTCTTGAAAACAGACCTTTGATAAATATCATATTTCAAAAACTACAAGAACAAGCCTACACATACATATAGTATGTGTTTGTGAGTTTATTATGTTTTTAAAAACTCAATATAATTCTTTTGTTACTTTAAAAATATCTTACAGAAAAAGTTGTATGTGATTTTTTTTTTTTTTTTTTTTGACTAGTCATGAAATGATGACTAAATAAATTATTGTTCTGTAATTTTTCTAATTCAAATGCATTATTCATAAAACTGTCGATAATAAAATAATAAAAAACAGTTGCACTTCGGGAGTGCCGACAGAAGTGAAAACGTGAACAATTACGTGTGTATTTCTTGAATCGTCAGGAAATATTTTATTGTGTGGGAAATACTTTTAAATGAAGTGTTTTTTTATTCATTAACATAAACTACTACTACAAAAATTATATTACAATTTTATTTAATGCCCTAACTGCAATAGAAACAGTGTCCGGAGATGATAGAAGTCGTGTAGAGCCGCACCAGATTGTAAAAACGTGAGAAAAATGGTGGCTTTGGCCTTTTTCATGGTTTTGTGAGGTCTAATTGCAATAGAGACAGTGTCCGCAGATGAGAGAAGTCGTGTAGAGCCGCACCAGATTGTAAATACGCGAGAAAAATGGCGGCTTTGGCCTTTCTCACGGTTTTGTGAGGTCTAACTGCAACGTTTCCGGCTGCAATCTTTAAGAGATAGTGGCCGGAGATGACAGAAGTCGTGTGAAACCGCACCAGATTGTAAACACGTGAGAAAAATGGCGGCTTTGGCCTTTCTCACGGTTTTGTGAGGTCTAACTGGAATAAAGACAGTGTCAGGAGATGAGAGAAGTCGTGTAGAGCCGCACCAGATTGTAAAAATGTGAGAAAAATGGAGGCTTTTGCCATTATCACGGTTCTGTGAGGTCCAACTGCAACGTTTCTGGCTGCAATCTTTAAGAGACAGTGACCAGAGATGAGGGAAGTCATGTAGAGCCGCACCCGATTGTAAAAGCGTGAGAAAAGTGGCGGCTTTGGCCTTTCTCACTGTTTTGTGAGGTCTAACTGCAATAGAGACAGTGTCCGGAGAGGAGAGAAGTCGTGTAGAGCCGCACCAGATTGTAAAAAACGTGAGAAAAATTGCGGCTTTGGCCTTTCTTACGGTTTTGTAAGGTCTAACTGCAACGTTTCCGGCTGCAATCTTTAATAGACAGTGTCCGGAGATGAGAGAAGTCGTGTAGAGCCGCACCAGATTTTAAAACAATATACAGTATATAATTATTAACACTTCACAATAGCACGTTAACTGTATGATACATTATTTGTACCATTCAAGGATAGAAAGCGTTTGCTGACGATGATGCGAGTTCAATGATTTTTGTTCACTTCAAATGGAAAGCGTTAGCTGACATGACGGGAGCTCAATGATTTTTGTTCACCCAAAAGTGCTCAACGCGCCTAAAGAAGTTTTCACTTGAATAATAATAATAATAATTTTATACGACAAAAAATATTTTTACCAATTTTAATATTTTAACTTAATTTTAAATTTAATTCCACTATTTGGTCGCCTAATATAGGCATATTTGGCCGAACCGAATATTCGGTGAAATTCTGGTAATAGTAATATTTTATTATAATGTTCAAAATCAGAAATATTTAAGGTAAAGAGATCAGTGATCTCTTAAAATCTGCACCAGTGGTCGTCACCTTCACAAAAGACATGTTAAAACATTTAATTAACATCTATGAATTTATAACAGCCGGCACAAGAGTCCCTAAAACCGGAGAATCTAGCTTGTACGGATTCAAATCCATAGATTGCCATAGATGTTAACTAACGGTTATTTTAAAATGTATTTTGTGAGGGTGACAAACACTGGTGCAGATTTTAAGGGTGACAAGCACTGGTGTCTTTACCTTATAACACTTTTACAGATACATGAATTACATTTAATGCTTTTTAAAATTAGCTAAACACTAAGTATGTGTTATTTTTAAAAATATTCCATTTGAAAACGGAAACTCATCTAAAACTGATTCATTCTTATTAAATCTACTAATAGTTTTCATGTATTTCAAATATTCTAATATGTTTTTAAATGGCGTTAATTCATAATTTTGCATTTAAAAACCATCATACTAAACAATCTTTCTATCAAAGCAAGCTTTTTATCATTTGTTTACGTTTACCTAAAATTAAACTTTGTTGTAAAAAGTTCAACTTTATTCCATAATTTTTTCTACGGCGTATTTATCAACTTGAACAGACTCTTCTTCTTCCGTCTCACACAACAAGAAACCGAGGTCCGAGAAAAACAACAAACAAAATTGGCGATTAAATCTTGGCAATTTAAGAAAAAGCTAACTTGCCAAATGTGGTACACGTTTTGGCTGAATCGCAATCCTTTCCAACGATTGTTTTTATTTGCCGCCCGACCGCTAATAGCAATTGGCGCTGCAGTAAGCGGACATTATTTTGTATTATGCTGTGCCGATTAATATTGTACTCACTTTGAAGTGAACGATAAAAAATTATAAAAAAAAATTATGCATCTCACAAAAATTGACGTCATTTTTAATTAAAAATTTCTTTTACACATTGATAAAGTGCTAATACGCAAGCGAAGTGATGACGTCAAAAAAAAATATGTCCTATGTTAAACGCCCATTGGATTTTTTGTAAAAAATTATTAAAAATCGAGGAAAATTATTTCCCGATTTTAATCCCTATATTTAGGTATAAATATGTATTAGTTATCATGTCCATGCGTTAGATTAAGTTATTTTTGTTGTAAAATTGACAAAATTTGAATTTTTAATATCAAAACTCTAGGGAAAAAAAAATGGCAAACTTCTATATTCTATTGAAAACACAAACATTGCATTTCAAAGGATGATATTTACACAATAAATATCCAACTAATACACTAATTAAAAGAAAAAAGATAAATATTCTATCATAATTTGAAGTCAAATTTCTTTCCAAATGTCTAAATAAAGTATCTGATATAAGATACGATATTGCAGCGGAATAGATTTGATATCGGTCATCCTTAGCAGAAAAAAAAATATATCGACAAATTATTTGGCGAACATAATTTAATTCCTTTCAAAAATCATGGTTATTTTAACCACAGATTCTGTGATTTTAACAACTTATATTAAGAGAGTAATGAATAATATGAAACAATATTTCGTACAATGCATATTACGAAAATATACATCTGGCATACATATTTTCGTATTACGTTTTTGATCACCAAATACAATAAGCGCCAAGAACGACAGAGTTTTGAAATTTAAAATTAAAATTTTGTCAATTTGATAGCAAAATAACTCAATCTAACACATGCACACGATAACTATAATCTATACTAATATTATAAATGCGAAAGTTTGGATGGATGTTTGTTATTCAATCACACCACAACGGCTAAACGGATCTGGATGAAATTTTGTATAGAGATAGGTAATAGTCTGGAATAAGACATAGGCTACTATTTATACCGGAAAAAATGTAATTTTTTAATTAATCTTCTGTATAATATAAATATTTCTTCTATAATAAAATTTTAAAATAATTTATTTTAATTTTTAATTGTTTCCAAAGAATATTTCATGCGAATAATAATAAAAAAAATAATACATATTAAATTTGCTTAGGCACATGACAACATAACGTCATTATCAAAATTAAATAATAAGAAAATGAAAGCTAATTCAGATCTGTATTAAAGAGCTTTATTAGTTGATAATCCTGGGTATATTTTTAATTTTAATACTGAAGTAGATAGGACATTTTTCGCCAAGGACTCTATTTTTGTGACAACAACCTTAAGCCAAGTAGTCCATAAAAAATATAAACAAATCTGTACATATAAAAGAGTAAACTCAATGATTCACTGACTCAACACTGCCATGACGATTCTGTGGGAAAGAGGGTCACAAATTTTAGTGACCAGGTTGGATTTCGGAGCCTGACAACCAACTAAGACGGAATTTTGCAAAATACCCCCCCCCCGTCTCCTTGGGGGGCAGAAGGCTTAACTCGGTTCCAAATTACTTAACGGTGAAGAAATTGCAGATGGAAAGACCAGACTTCAGTACATAAAAATTATTTTCTGCGATTTTGGAATTTTGGATTTTTAAGGGGGGAGGGAAGGGAAAAGATTTTGGAAGAAGGGTACTCAACACACGAGGAAATCGAACTGAACACACACTACAAAGGGATTTTATGAAATTCCACCCTACCGCCCTTTGGAGAATGGGGGGCAAAAACATGTATTCATGCGTAACGCTGCACTAAATTATCTAAGGTTGGACATTTTTTATGTAAGGGACGATTATATGTATCTAACTCATAGTATGAAGAGATTTTGCGAAATTCACTCCTCCTTCCCTCCTTTAAGAACGGGAGGAGAGATTAAAAAAAAAAAAAAGTTTTAAAGCATAGCTCAGCTTTAAATAATTTCATGATCTCAATTTTTTTTATGTGTCGGTCAGGTATGTGTATGCAACATGAAATATAAAGTAATTTTGGAAATTTACCCCCCCCCCCCCTCCTTCCTCTTGGGGCGGGCGGGGCAAAAACTACATTTTGAAGCTTAAATCCGTCCAAATTACCTAAGAATGGCGAATTTTGGTGTGTGAATGTTAATTAAGTGTGCGAAATATGCACTTTGATGAGATTTTGTAAAACTTTCAACTGTAACCGCGAGGGAGGGGGAGTAAAAAGCAGGTAAGGGACTGCCGAAGGCATTGGGCAACTTAAAATTAGATTTTGACAGATTTCAATTTTTTTTTTTTTTTTTTTTTTAAGATATTTTATTATTATCAATGATATGCTGTTTTGGGGATTCATTTCAATATAATGACCAGCGAAGCGGGCAAAGCCTGCTAGTATGAAATATTCTGAACATTTGAATGCTTAATTTATGATTCTACATACCTTAGTTCAAAAAGTTAAAAGTAAATTTGTAATTAAAGTGAGTATTTTAACTTTATTTCATTTGTAAACTTGAACGCTTCTTTTCTTAAAAGGGCTTTGTTGCCACCATTCAAAAGAATTAAAAAAAAATGCTTCTCATCTATTAGTATAAAGTTTTGCACAGATATTTACGTAAAAGATATCCACAAAATGAATTAATATTTATCAAAACTATCTTTATTTATTTTTTATATAGATTTTAGAACTTCTTAACACACCACAAATTTTTCAGGGACGCAGGTTGCAAAGTGCAACCAGAAATTTTAATTCAAAATTGCGAAAAACGTCTCCGGAAATTTTTTATAATTTTTTTTCTTTTTTATAATTTAGATGAATAACTTCTTTTATTTCTTGTCTTTTAATGCTGTTGGTGATTTTTGGTGGTTCTTGATTTTAAATGAAGAAAATTTGCTTGCCCCTGAAAAGGTTAAAGCACAGTCTTCAAAGTGCAATCACCTAGAACAACTCTCTGAACAACACTGAGTCTCAGTGACTTATAATCTGTCTCGAAAACTAGTTTGCAAATTTTTGATAAACTTTTTTTATTCGCTTTTTACTTTCCTGAGGAAAGTGTTGTAATCATGTCAAAAATCCGAATTTGAGATTTGATGTTTCTATACGTTTCGATATTCCCTGAGTCCTTTTTCACTATTTTTGTGATAATGTATGTATGTGTGTGTATATGTATGTGTGTATGTAAGTGTGTATGTCTGTGAGTGAACACGCTAGCGTCTAAATGCTTTGTTCGAATAAGCTGAAAGTTGGTACGTATATTGTACGTCACCCTAGTACGAACCCTATTGATTTTGGTGAATCTAGCACTTATAGTTTTTTTACAGGGACACAAAGAAAAATTCTTTATCATTATGGCCTATGGGACCAAAATCTTAAAAGTGCGATAGAATCTAAATGCCTTATTTGATTGAGCAAAAAAGTTATGCACATATTATAGGTCACAGATACTCAATCTGTATAGATTTTGGAGAATCTCGCACTTATAGATTTTTTATAGGAACACAAAGAAAAATTCTTTATCATGATGGCCTATGGGGCCAAATTTTTAACAGTGTGATAGCATCTAAACGGCTGATTAATCTGAGAAAAAATTTGTACACATGTTATAGGTCACAGTTGCACCAATTGTATAGATTTTGGTGAATCTAGCACTTACAGTTTTTTTTACTTTGGGACACAAAGAAAAATTCTTTATCATTATGGCCTATGGGAATAAATTTTTAAAAGTGCGATAGCATCTAAACGCCTTATTCAATTGAGCTGAAAATTTATATGAATATTATAAAATATAAATCACTGTTGCACTAACTATAAGCATTTTGGTGAATCTAGCATTTATAAGTTTTTACAGGGACACAACGAAAAATTCTTTATCGTTATGATCTATGGGCTCAAAGTTCAGTAGCTTTAAATAAAACATCGTGTAATATATGGAGAAAAATACTCAAACACTCTATTATGGTTTTCTCTCTTTTGTTTGTTTAACAACTCCTCTTTCTTTACTTTATCTACAAAATTGTTAATTACTCAATATTCGGAAAGTCGAGTGGAGTCACTAAAGATTTTTTAACAAAGAAAGTTTAAATTAATTTAAATTTTGACGATACCTTTATAAAACGTATACGCTGAAGTAAGTTTAAAACCAAACTAGTAGAATTATACATATTATCAATTCTATAAAGTGTTAAAATACTATTAAATTAAATAAATGAGTTATGAAATTATTTTACAGTTTATATACTTATTTTGATATTATTCAGTGAACCATTGGGCAATTGCATAAACGTATAAAAGTAAAATTTATCCTGCAAAAACTAAAATGCAATTATTGGACTCTTCCCACCTGACGTCAGAGGTCACATGATAGAGGAAAAACAAATAGCAGACGAAGTCTTGTTTATCTAGAGCGATTGCTGAAATAACATGTTTTCTATTCTTATTTTTGATCAATCGTATTTAATCTCTGTTATTTTTTATACATCATCATTTTTAATCCATTTTATATCATTATTCATCATCTTTTGTTTGCTGTATACATTTACAATCATCATTTAGTTTATGTTTGTTATTGATGTTCATGAAGACCATGTTTAAATACTCTGATTTTTCGTACTTAAATCAGTGACAGTGCAATATCGTACTATTTAAATCCATTTAGACCAGTAACTAAGTTAATTAACTTGCTATAACACCTTTATGCACTTAAATTAAATGAAAACATTTTAAAATTTCAATTTATAATCCGTAAACATTTCACAAGAAGCTATATTTATTGCTAGATCAGTTAATGTTACAGTTACACTACAATATTCAAAAATCGATTCTTATAGGTAAAAATAAATAAACACATAAAATGTTTTTTAAAAATTATTAAATTTACAAATACAATTATTCAGGCCCTGATTAACGACAGGGCATGCGGGGCAGTTGCCCTGGGCCCCCCTTCTGGAAGCCCCCCCCCCAACAGGCATAAGCAGAAATTTTGCAACCGAAAGATCTTTTATGTCACTGCAAGGGGGCGCCCCAGGATAAGCTTGCCCCGGGGCTCGAGGTAGTCTAAGTCGGGCCCTGCAATTATTCTACTGTTTACAAATGCACAATATTACTTTTATTTTATTTTATATTAAATATTAAAATTTTTGTTCTTAAGAGCAATATTTAATTGAATTCGATTCTCAGAATTCAATTATTCGTTTTCCTCTATCACGTGATTGAGCAGACGACGGTGGGAAGAGCCCATTCATACACTAATAACACAGGCCGACATGTAAAATTTTGATTTCATAATTTCTGCTTATCTTTTTGTTTTTTGGTGTGCTGAAACCGAAAATGAAGCCAGTTTTTCTCTATCACGTATAGATTTTTGTCAATACAGGGTGCCTTCCTATACAATTTCTTCCATTACTCTTCCACCAATATAATTATATGGTAAGTTTTATAGAATTTTTCCACGATTAATTAATCATGGTTAACTGTTGTTGTAATAGCGCAGCACTGATGCAACGTAAAACCATACAACCAACCAACCTATTTTTATGATGGTACATGTAAGAAATTGTGTCGGTAAACACCCTGTATTGACAAAAATCTATACGTGATAGAGAAAAATGGGCTGCATTTTCGGTTTCAGCACATCAAAAAAACATAAAGATCAGCTAAAATCATCAAATCAATTTTTGTCAACTTCAGTTTTGTAGGCCTGTGTAATATGACTTTATCGGTATTACGTCATAAAATCCTTAACATATAACCATTGCAGGAAAAGCTGCAACATTATAATGTTTATATTTTAATTGTACAGTCGGGAAGGGGGTGGGGCGAGAGGAGGAGGAGAAAGCAACACTCGACGTAACTTGTTAATTGATGCACAAAAGTGTAATAGATATCATTCGACGGGGAAATGTGAGTACTTTCAAAAAAAAATATTATAATTTTAAAAAATTAAAGAACACGCTTTTATTGAAATGTGAACTAAAAAGCGCAAAATATCTATCTTAGTATTAAAATGCAGGGTAAGAGAAAATCGTATGAGTGACACACCATAATATTTACATACATTTAAATCTTTAATTAAAATAATTTAGAATTAAACAAAAACCATTTGCAAAAAATCTCCCCTAACTGGGATCGCTCGCTAGACCATTAGGTTCGTAACGCGGTGCTTTACCTCACGGCTACAACTTTCCCGTAGGGAAATCCTTTTTTTTTACAATATAGATTTTTGTTTGTTCCCAGAGCGGTTACAAACATACAAACAAACAAACATACAGTCGGCTGCAAAATTATTCGAGCACTAGCAATAATCCTTGCCAAAAAAAAAGTACACTTAATACAGCTTTGTTAAATAAATCCTTGTCGAGTCATGTTCCTAATAAGTCTAAGAACATGATTCGACAAGGATTTACTTAGCAAAACAGTCTTAAGTGTACTTTCTAAATATAGGAATTATTGGCTAGTGCTCGAATAATTTTGCAGCCGACTGTACATACATACATACATACATACAGGTGAAGCTAATAAAAGCGTGTTAATGAAATGAAATTTTGAATTGGGTGTAGTCTACATACTAAAACGCGTACAAACTTTGAATTTTCAATGGTAATGCCCCATTTTTATTTTATATTTGAATTCCTGGGATCGTGTCAACTCGAAAAAGTATATTGGTTGTATACTTTATTTATTTAATCATAGAGTTATAAGCGTTCAAAGTTTGAAGATACTAATGTAAAATTCATATTTCAAACTTTTATTAATATCTTCAAAAAAGTAAAAAAAAATCTTGATCGATATATATATACTAGCAGACCCGGCCACCGTTGCTGTGGCTAAGTTATACGTTGAATTATATTGCAGTAAACTATTCAATACAGTCAAATCATTTTTTACGAATAAAGGCGAAAACGTTGTAGCCGATGTAAAAACCCACGGGATTGAGATTTGAACCTTAGGTCAAAATTTGGAAGCGATTGATAAAAATTTTCTTAGAGTTGGTATTAAGCACAAATAAACATAAAATTTTGAATTTTATGTTTTATTCATCTCATATAGTCAAGTATAATTTGTAATAAATGTGCAATTTACAAAGTCCTAAATTGATAACATATAACAATTAATTTTATAAATGAAGTAGTTAGCGTAGATTATTTATTATTTTTAATAATGGACCATATTCCTACTTTGGGTTCGAGGCTACAAGAATATCAGCTGGTTAGGAAAACAATCCTTAACTCTACCATAGCAAAGCATTGTGGCTTGCAAAGTTTTATCTTGCAATATTATTTATAAGTGTTACAGATTATATGAAATTGAAGTAAGAGTGATATAGTGATACCTCTGTTTTGTTTTTAATCCAGTTTTAGTAATAAATTTTAATATTAATCAACATAGGTAATATTAAAAGTTGCCATGTTAACAAATTTAAATGGATGTTCCATTTAATAAATTCCTTTATTAAAGTGAATGAAATTCTATTTATTTAAGCTTTGATGTCTATATATATGTGTGTGTGTATAAAATGTTCTTATTAATCTTTTATTCATTATATATATATGTGTGTGTATACATAAAATGTTCTGCAATTTTACGATATGGAATAGTCTTAACTTTATCATTCGATTCAGTTGTTTATATTTCTCTTTTGTTCTTGTTTGAACAGATAGCTGATTATTAAGTTTCAATGGAGAAATATTTAGGAAAATGTTATGCGTAACAATAAAATGGCATCTTGAACCTAATTTGTTAACAAAATATCGGCCACGTGTTCGGCGATTTTACCTACTGTGACGTCACAGGAATATTGTCCATTATATTCATCATTTTGAATTAAGAAATTTTCAATTTTAATTTAATTCGGCGCTAATCGGTGCACAATATTCTTGGTTAACCTGTCTGTTGCTAACTCAAATAGATTCGATGGTTTTCCACACGTGAGCATGTAACATATAATTGCTTATGGGTAAAACATGGATTTTCCAAATCTAAGCCGCAAATGGACATCGTTTGGCCTTGAGACTTATTTATGGTCGTAAGCTATTTTGGATTAAAATGCTAAAATGACTAATATGTAATTTATTTTTTACTAAAATAAAAGTATAAAAGAAGCAGACGATTTTAAAATCAATTTTTATGAAGGAGTGAAATATAATGCTATTATGAATAATTTTATTATAAAATGATCTCATCATTTTAAATATTTTAAAGATGGCAACAGCTGTAGTAAAAACAAAGAACAAGGAAGAAAAATCTTTAAAATTGTCTAACTTATTACGATTGTCTTTTCTCGATTTCCCAGGGTTAATAATGAAAATTACCTCCACAAAATTCGAAATTAAATCCTTTGCATATTAATTCTTCCCTTACACTTGAAACCGGAAGAGTCAAACTAGGTGTGAACAGAACACCTAGAACACATCACACCCTCCCATCTCTTTCCCCCCTTCAAGAGCAACAACAGCTCCTTCGACAGTCCCTATACCTAAATCTCCATCCATCTCCATTATAGACCCACTCCCTGCCTCCGAGTTTAATTAATGTGCAAAAGATGGTTTCCTGGGGACTTAATACGAATTATGGATTCTTGTGCTGATGCTGGTGAAATGGAATATTTATATTGATTACGGACACTAGCACTCAGATGACACCTGACTATAATGACTACGGATGGGACGTCAGAGATTTGCTTCTCAGAATCGCACTTCTCCGGTTGCCATCTTTGAATCAATAATAGTGGAGGGAAAAAAATAATAAAGAAAGAAAGAACAATCATCCTAAGTTCGATGATAAGCCACTGACTAAAGGATTGAAATTAATTTGCCGAATTTTTTCATTTCAGTTCAGAGTTATGATGTCTGTGACAGACATTCATTTATATCGACTAAATGATAGTCGCGAATGGAAGTTAATATTTAAATTAATTACATTCTAGTTTTTGAAAGATAGGCAGATATTTTTTATGAACTTTTATTTGATTACTTTAATGATATATCGAATATTATTGAAATAATTATGCAAATTTAAGATGATTTCATTGAGCATTGAATTTTATTTAAAAAAAAATTTAAATACTTTCTTAAATGCATATTGTATTAAACGTGTATTATCTCTCTCTCTCTCTCTATATATATATAGCTGAAATTTTGTCGTTGTATTTGCCTGGATTTTTAGCTCGCCATACAAAGCTGCTCGATTCAACCGTTCGGTACAAAAATTAGTACGCTCATTAAGCAAGACAAAATATAGTCAATGCCGTATATTTTAGTTAAATCAGATGATTAGTTCAAAAAATATTAAATGAAAACCCCATTTTAACTTTAAAATTATTAAAATGAAAAAACAAATTGACGACAAACATAAATAAATAAATTACACATGTACAGTCGGTAACAAAAGTGTCCGAACATTAGGAAAAATTCCTATGCAAAAAAAGTGCACTTCATACGGTTTTGTTAAATAAATCCTTGTCGAATTCTGTTCTTAGTCAGTCTAAGAACAGGATTCGATAAGGATTTATTTAACAAAACCATATGAAGTGTACTTTTTTTGCATAGGAATTTTTGCTAGTGTTCGGACACTTTTGTTACCGACTGTATATTTCTTTTTTCAGATATGAAAGAAAATATATTTATTTACAAGAAGAAGAAAAAAGGGTTATTTACGTGCAAGTAAATATATTTCTTTTTATGTCGGGAAAAAAAAGTGAACTTGGAAACATTGTTTATTTGTTTAAGTTCTCACAATGAGAGTTTACATTGATATAATTAGAAATTTATTGAGATAGTACACGTATTCATTAATATATAATACAGTCGGCAGCAAAAGTATCCGAGCACTAGCCAATAATTCCGATATCAAAAAGTACGCTTGATACTGCTTTGTTAAATAAATCCTTGTCGAATCATGTTCTTTGTCAGTCTAAGAACAGGTTTCGACAAGGATTTATTTAACAAAACAGTATTAAGCGTATTTTTTTGACATCGGAATTATTGGCTAGTGCTTGGATACTTTTGCTGATGTCTGTACATAGTAATCGCATAATACATTAATTCATTTCACTGCGTTTTTCCGATCTTCTGTGTTCGGTTTGTAATTCATTTATTCAAATTGTTTAATATCATGAAGCTGATAGGTTTTTATTTTAATTTAATTTAATTCCATCTCGTACTTTTTTCACTTTATTTTTCCTTTAATTATTTTTTTTTATAATCACTACATCAACTCTGGCAGCGCCGGGCTCACCTTCTAGTTACTATGTATACCTAATTTGTTTTTAAACTTATTTCAACACATGACTGGTTTTAAAATATTTTTTGTTTTAATTTAAAAGAAAATAATATGTTCAGTTAGAAGATATCTTATGATGAATTCGATAATTGGTTGACTTATGGAATGAAGATATAATTTACCGATTGCTTATCATTTCACTTTACCATTATGATATCTGTAACAGATATCCACTTATATTGACTAAATGATAATAACGAATAAAAACTTTGTTTAGTATTTGTACTAATTACTTTCTAGTTTTTAAGGACAGATAATTTTACAATTTTTTTATTAAAATCACACAATCAACTGATTGGAAGAAAATCATATTTATTGAAAAAAAAATTATTTTTCCGACTGAGTGAAAATAATGCCTGGACCGGGAGTCGAACCCCGGATCTTTGGCTTACAAGGTCAAGGCTCTACCAATTAAGCTATCCAGGCTGACAACCGGTCGGCATTACTCACTCAGACAACCTTTAGGCAGAATTAAATATGATTTTCTTCCAATCAGTTGATTGTGTGATTTTAATAAAAAATTGTATTTCTTTCTCCCATTGTTTAATGGTGTTTTCCATTACCTGCGGCTTATTTCTGTCGAGCTATCTGCATGATAGACCAGATGTTTCTGCGTAAAGGTTGTCTGA
Organism: Salticus scenicus; assembly: GCA_963930645.1. Lineage (NCBI taxonomy): Eukaryota > Metazoa > Arthropoda > Arachnida > Araneae > Salticidae > Salticus > Salticus scenicus. The sequence continues at coordinate 28,967,829 of OZ005660.1, forward strand.
GTGAGTAATGCCGACCGGTTGTCGGCCTGGATAGCTCAATTGGTAGAGCCTTGACCTTGTAAGTCAAAGATCCGGGGTTCGACTCCCGGTCCAGGCATTATTTTCACTCAGTCGAAAAAAAAAAAAAAATTCAATAAATATGATAATTTTACGTTCTCTTATTCGAATAGTTCGATAACCTATTGGATAATACTAAAATATACATGCAAATTTTTATATGGTTTCAATGAGCATTAAATTCCAATGAGCATTTTAACCTCCCCCCCTTTCTTTAATGATAAGTATATTTTCGCACAATATTTTAAAAACTTTTCTTACTTTTTTATTTTTATTTGTTTATTTATTTTTATTTTTAAGTGTTTTCAAAATTTATACACAAATAATTATGCTTAGTTAAATGATAAGCCTCTAACTAAAGAAATGAAATAATTTTGCTGAATTTTTATACTTCAATTTTTAGTTATGATGTCTAAGATAGCTGTCCATTTCTATGTACAGTCGGGAAAAAAACAAAAGCAACACCCACTATAATTTCGTTATTAATTGATGCAGGAAAATCTAATAGACGTCATTCAACAGAAAATTAAATGCACTTTTTGAAAATGATGTCAAATTTTTAATTAGGGGTCATCTACATATTGAAATGAGCTCCAACTTTTGATTTTTTCAATAGCAACACCCAATTGTGACTTCATATTCGAATTTCTGAGAGTCTGGTAGTACGGAAAAGTGTACAATTTGTGTACTTTATCTTTAGTATTCATAGAGTTATACTATATGAAAAATATCCTATATGTACAGTCGGTAACAAAAGTGTCCAAACACTAGCAAAAATTCCTATGTAAAAAAAGTACACTTCATACGGTTTTGTTAACTAAATCCTTGTAAAAACCTATTCTTAGTCAGTGTAAGAACATGATTCGATAAGGATTTAGTTACCAAAACCGTATGAAGCGTACTTTTTTTACATAGGAATTTTTGCTAGTGGTCGGACACTTTTGTTAACGACTGTAAATGTAAAAAAATAAAATTAAGATCCTACAAGAATTAGGCAAAATTTTACTGTTTCAGACCGGAAATGTTTCAAGAAAAAAAGAATTATAAAAATTAATAATATTCTTGCTTCGACGTAAAATAAGGGGTTTAACACGAATACTCAAAGTCATATTTACTTTTCTTTTCTGGATTGTTTTGTTTTGAATAACGATGAAAGGCTGGGCTTGTACTCTTTAGAAATCAAGAATTCTTAATGCTAACACTGATGTCTAAAAATCATCATTTTTGTTTCATTTCTTTGACGTTGTTATATAATTTGACCCAGAAATAAAAAGTAAAAATATTTTGTGTAATTTTCCCCGTTATTTTTTAAGATTTGCTTCGTTATCTCACTTCGATATATTTATCTTATTCTAATCTATTAATTTATTTTATTAGGGTAAATTTCGTAGTTTAGTTTTCATGCTACTATTTCCAATGCAACAATCCTCAAAATTCCTATTTATATAGAAAATTTTCAATTTTGCTATGTTGATAAAATCTTAAATTACGAATAACTTACGATATTTTCCTATTTGAATATTTGTTGTCAATAACGTTCAAACAAGTATCATAAATGTTATTTTGAAGTTGTCTGATATATTTACTATCCTCAAAATGTACGTTTATGCTCAGTTTTTCCCTATTCTGCCATGTTGAGTAAATCGTAAATTAGTACGTAAATGTCGCCAGTTGATTTTAGTTTTGAAATTAGTGTAAAGTGATAGTTGGGATAGAATGTTTGGTTGGGCAAGTAAAGGTCACCAGTTGAAATGAGTATTGAAAGTAGAGTAGTCTAAGGTGATAATGTCGAGTCAAGGTAAAATGTTCGGTTGAGAATGAGAAAGTACTACCTAGCTGGACCCTGGATATTTTGGCGATGTTGTGGGTGAGATAGCTGGTTGGAGGTATCGAGTAGAGGTGAATTTGGGTTAGCATGGAGTGTCTGTAGTTATTGGATAGTTAGTTAGAAAATTTGAAAACGCGATAATCTTAAAAAAAAAGTATTTTGGTAAAATGAAGTGAATCGTTTTTTTTATTATGAGGACTTTAAATACGCAAGCGAAAAGATGACGTCACTGGCCGTTCGTGGATATAAGAAAAATATTTCCTATGTTAAACGCCCATTGGATTTTTCGTAAAAAATTATTAAAAATCGAGGAAAATTATTTCCCGATTTTAATCCCAATATTTAGGTATAGATATGTATTAGTTATCATGTGCATGCGTTAGATTAAGTTGCTTTTGTTCTAAAATTGATAAAATTTGAATTTTAAATTTCAAAAGTCTAGATTGAAAAAAATGGCATACTTCTATATTCCATTGAAAACATAAACATTTTATTTCAAAGGATGATATTTACACAATAAATATCCAACTAATATACTAATTAAAAGGAAAATGATAAATATTCTATCATAATTTTAAGTGAAATTTGTTTTCAAATGTCTAAATAAAGTATCTGATATAAGATACTAATATGTTGCAGCGGAATAGATTTGGTGTCGGTCATCCTTGGCCGAATATATATATATATATATATATATATATATATATATCGCCAAATTATCTGGCGAATATAATTTAATTCCTTTAAAAAATCATGGTTATTTTAAAAACTTATATTAAGAGAGTAATGAATAATATGAAACAATATTTCGTACAATACATATTACGAAAATATACATCTGGCATGTATATTTTCGTAGTACGTTTTTGATCGCCAAATACAAAAACGCCAAGGACAACAAAGTTTTGAAATTTAAAATTAAAATTTTGTCAATTTGACAGCAAAATAACTCAATCTAACACATGCACATGATAACTAATACATATATATACCCAAATATGGGGATTAAAATCGGGAAAAAAAATTTCCTCGATTTTTAATAATTTTTTACAAAAAATCCAATGGGCGATTAACATAGGAAATCATTTTCTTGCATCCACGGACGGTCAGTGACGTCACACTTCGCTTGCGTATAGAGCACATAATGGAACACTGGGATGTGTTGTTGCTGTTGTGTTGTCGGGCCTATATTTTTTGTCAACCAGCAGTTTTTTTATTGTCATTCATATTTATTGATCGGGTAGAATTTTTTTTAATTTCAGAACGAAAATTATAAAATATCGAAACACATTTGATTTATAAATAAAAATTGAAAATACATTTAAATGATCACTTGGTAACCATAATGATCTAAACATTGTTTTCAAGATTTATTGTTCACATTCCGTTATTTTTGACGGGGTTATATACTAGTTATTTGATGATGTTATAAAAATCTTCCAAATACGGAAAAACCGAATTAAAGATAGAATGCAGATTTTTTTTTTTTCTTTGAAATGTCTGCATTTTGTTATTAAAATTTAATCATGATATGAAAATCTGATCATTAAAGTAAAGATAGAATTCAGATTTTCTTCTGTCTTCATACTGTCTGCATTTTGTTGGTGAAATTTAATGGTGTTTTGAAATCTGTAAATTAAATTGAAGATAGATTGCAGATTTTTTTTTTTTCTTTTTGTCTTCAAAATATCTGCATTGTGTTGGTAAACTTTAACGATGTCAGGAAAATCTCCAAAAAATCTGTAGAATCAATTGAAGATAAAATGCAGTTTTTTAATGTCTTCAAAGAATCTGCAGAATTTTTACAATTATCTGCACGTTTTATTTATTTTTTGCAGACATGTTAGAGATTTTTTTTAGCTGGGTATATATATATATATATATATATATATATATATATATATATATTGTGAGAGAAAATGCTCCAATTATATAGAACTGACAATTTTGATCTGATTGGCCTTTCATGTGTGTTGTTTAAATGCATATATATATATATATATATATATATATATACATCCCACTTTAATCTTACTTTTAAACACTAGTTCTGTTCTGCTTTTCTATAACATGACTTTGCGTATCTGTTTCTTTTATTGCAAAATAAGTTAAACCAGCTTTGAATTATGCACATATTTTGAGACCTTGTCAATTTCCTACTCTCATCTCTGTTACTAAGTTAATGTGAATGAGTGGTAGATCGAAATTTTATAATATTGAGCAATATACAAATAAAAAAAGAATTTGGTTTATGAAAGCTTACTTTTATTTTATTATTATTATTATTATTATTATTATTATTGTATTTGTTTTTTATGATGACTAGATATTGGAAGTTATGGCAGTAAACTGTTGATTACTATTATTATAAAATGGAAAAAAAAAAATATATATGCTACAAAAAGATTGTTTTTAAAAAAGCAATGTAAATTTTAATGATTAAGAATAAATAACTTTAGTTTATTAAAAAAAAAATTAAAAAAGAATTTTTCAAAAAAATTATATTCCTTTAAAAATGAGAAACATTTGTTTCTTTATTTATTTTAAAGAAATTATCTTGTTTTTGTTCCTAAGTTAAAAGTGCTCAAGAAAAGCCTAATTTACAGAATGGTAATAGATACCCGCCCGTTTCACTCATAACCAGCAGTGTCAAAAGAGAAGGAAAAGGTAAATCCTAACTCTTGATATGTATGTGCACTTTTGTATTGGTAGATAATTGAATCAATAATACTTTTATGTTTGGAAAAAGAAAATCAATAAAATTTTAGCATTTTTTGTTTTTAAAAAGCAGTTAATTTGGATGCTCAGGCATTTGCCTGTGGGTAAACTGTTCTTGTATGCAAATAAGTCAGAAAGCTATTATCTGTGATTGGGAAATGATACAAATACAGGCGTCTGCCACAATTTTCAAATACTAGCTTTTAATAATGCTTTTCAACTGAACACTAAGAAGGAAGATCAGTATTCAGAATTAGTGTTAGCAAACTACAGCATGCTTCCAAAGAAACTTATAAATACAGTCGGTAACAAAAGTGTCCGAACACTAGCAAAAATTCCTATGTAAAAAAAGTACATTTCATACGGTTTTGTTAAATAAATCCTTGTCGAATACTGTTCTTACACTGACTAAGAACAGGATCCGACAAGGATTTATTTAACAAAACCGTATGAAGGGTACTTTTTTTACATAGGAATTTTTGCTAGTGTTCGGACACTTTTGTTACCGACTGTAAATCTTCACATACAAGCAAATTATTTATTACTGAAACGTTAAATATATTTTTGATTATTTTAATGCTTGTTTTATAGAACATATGTAAACGTTATACATTCACCGTATTAAAAAATAATTATCTGGTGTGTCACTCACACGACTTTCTCTTACCCTGCATTCTCAAAACAATAATGATAGATTGTATATTAAGTCTTAAGACCAATAGCGTAAAATAATGAAGTTCAATGTACTTTAAAATAATCTAAAATGGCTTTAGAAACAATTTTGTTTGACATGTAATTCTGTTTCCCTGTTCAATTATCAAAAAAAAAAAAAAAAAAAAAAAAAATCAAAGCAGTGTTTGGGGACTGCCGATAGAAGTGAAAACTAAGTAACTTGTGAATTGCATCGTCGAGCTATTAGATTATTATTTTCGAATTATTTTTGGTTTGTGAAGAAGTGTTCATGATCTGTATTATATGATTTAGCACAATATTTGTAGCTACCCAAATTAAATGAACTAAGCCTTATATTAGGTAAAAATATTGATTACTTACGGAATTATTTTAATTAGTAGCTAAGATGCAAAAGAAAACCGATTCAGGACACCCCAAAACGTGTAAATCAGGTGAAATCTCGAATTCCACTTTCGATAATATAAAATAACTTTAAAATATCTTTCGAATGATGTATTAAAAATAATTTAATCATAATTAGAATTTGAAATATTGAAATTTTAAAATATTACAGCGTCATATGGCGGTAGAAATTTCTGTTAGTTACTGTTCGATACCAACTCAACAAAGCTTTCAAATGATGTATTACTTATGAAATTATTTTAATTAGTAGCTGAGATACAAAAGAAAAACCATTCAGGACCCCTCAAAACGTGTAAATCAGCTGAAATCTCGAATTCCACTTTCGATTTTCATGGAAAGCCTTCGCTGACGATGACGCGAATTTCATGATTTTTGTTCACACAAAAGTGCTCAACGCGCCTAAAGAAGTTTTCACTTCAAATGGAAAACCTTCGCTGACGATGACGCGAGTTTCATGATTTTTGTTCACCCAAAAGTGCTCAACGCGCCTAAAGAAGTTTTCACTTCAAAAAAAAAAAAAATAAATAAAAGAAAGTCCAGGCTGATACTAATTTTCCTTCAAACTTGCCAGTTTTTATCAAATTCTTAAGGGGCAACCTAATACAAAGTTCAAAATGCCAAATTAGAAGTTACTGCAGTTATTTGTTTTTAAGTTATGCTGATATGCATACAGAACAATCGCTAAAAATTGGACTTTCGTAATAAGGGTACCTCAAAACGTGATATTATACAAAACCATACATAATTGAAAATAGAACTTTAAAAAATACTTTGTATACAGTATGGGTATGAAAAAATATTTTTTCAGTCTTCGTTAACATAGTAAAAAGTACAAAGCTCTTCCATCAATTAAATTCAACAAAAAAAAAACATTTAGCTTAATTCTGGATAGCCCTGTATATTGTTTATAATCAATACGCACTATAAACAATACTGTGTATTTAAAATTGATCTTATTTGTAAAACATCTAACACAAAAGGAATAAAGATTTCTGTAGTTTCCAAGTATAGCCCCAAGTATAGTCCTTTTGGGTAGCCCTGTAAACGAATGATGAATGATTTCCATACCACAATCTACACAAAACATGCTTTTATGAATATAATAAATTTTGTTCATTCTGTTTCGTTTAAGTCAGCCTGTAGATATTACACTGTACTTACCAGAAATGTTCCCATAGACTTAATGTATTTGAATTCTCTTCGATGTCCCTTTACACGAACCATTTGCTTGATCTCAATGAAAAGTTTAGTGTAGCACCCGTATATGATGCACATTTAAAATATAAATTTGGTCTATCTGCTATTATTTGTTTTTGAGATATGCTGATAAGAGACAAGCAGACCAACCACCAAAAAAATATAATTTTCTGATTCAGGGGACCTCAAAACGTGTAAGTATAACAAAAACTCAATTTCAAGAATTTGACCCCAAAACAATACTTTCTCTTCCATGTATATAGGTAAGGTAAGAGAAAGTTTTAAAAAACTAGGGGGCTCTGACCCTGCTCGCTCCGCTCACCAATCCCCGAGGGAGGCTTCGCCTCCATTCCACTTACTTTTTCTTATTAACCCACGCAGAGCTCTGACCGCCTATTCGCTGCTTTGTTTTTGACTGAATAGGAATATTCATAGTGCATAACACAAGACAAAAGCAGAAAAATATTATAAAAATCCCCATATTCAATCTCAATTGAAATACATAATAATTAATACTACATTATTTACTTTTATTTATTTTTATGAAAATTATGCTAAAAATCAGTAGATTTTTTTTTTTTTTTTTTTTTTTTTTTTTTTAAATAGAAATAATTACTATACATATTAAAACTTCTACATACACTGGTTCTCATAATTATAAGGACACCCGTTTTTCCATATTAACTAAACACTGAATACTATTATTTAAACAAATATATTTTTTATTAATTTGAATTTCATTAATAGACTACATTTAAAAAAGTTTTATCGTTTTTATATCTTAGAAAACTTTAAATACGGTCAAAAAGATGATTTTTCAGGTGTTCACAATTATAAGGACAGCTCGAATCTTAACAATTTTTTTTTTTTTTTTTTTTTCAGTTATTCTTTAAATTAATATTTTATGGGGTCTATTTTTAGGGTGAAACAGTCAGACTTTCTCTCTGGTATATTTATACATACATTTTTTTAAATATTCAGTTTCAATAACATTTCATACAGCATAGATGATATTCTGAATTCATTTAAACTATTTAAAACTGCTTTCCACTTGCATGCACTTTTCTAATATGATAAGTTAAGGTTTTTTCAAGTTTTGGGCCACGGAAAAGGCAATAATACAGAAGTTCCTTTCTTCAAACTATTTCCTATTGCTCTAGAAGTAGAGCAAAAATGTAAGTCTCGTTGAAAAAAATATTATTACCCCTCAAAATCTAACAAAAATCTGAGAATTCCACGTTTAAAATTTGCGGATATTCTCTTGATTTTCATAATTAATGAAAAATATTACTAAATTCATTCTGCCTTCAGTAGAAACAGATCCCCAGAGCACCATAGATCCACCTTTAGAATGCCCGATTCATATCTGCCATTAAAAAATCTGCTCTGTCTTTCGCTATCTTCAGATCGTGCCAGTAACTGTTAAAACCATTTGGTTAATCAAGAATAAAATGTTTTTCATCCGAAAATGCAACATTTTTACCGTTTAATATTGTCTTTATTCAACTTTAACACAGACGTTCTTTCCCTCATTAAATGCTTACTGATTATTACAGGTTTTTTTATTCATTTTAACATATTATTAATTATTTTAAACATTCGTGAATGTGATCCCCAACCTTTCGTTAAAAAATGCGAGCAAATTCAGCAGCACTCATTATGAGTAGAACAGTAAGAGAAATTATGTCTTCGATCTCTGTAAAACAACTCTGATTTTGCATCAGATCTCGCTCCTATCGAACCAGCAGTTCAACGTTTGATCACATTTCCTTCAGCAATTTTAGATCTTCGAATTTCATAAGAAATTCGGCGGATTGAAATTATCCTTCCACTTAAAAAACACATTTATCATACTTCACTATATGAACGTTCTTTTTTTCGAGGAATTATCAGTAATGTCCGTCCAAGAAAAATTGAAGGCTTATATATGAATTAATCTAACCCAGTAGTTAACAAATTCTTACGTCAACAGTAATTTATCCACTAGTAAGTTAAATAAAACGAAAAAATCTTGATTGTCCCTATAATTATGAACATCTAAAAACGTGGAGAAAAAAATATTTTGCATTATTTTTTATTAATTTTGTTTCATATAAAAAAATTATAGTAGTTTTTGTTTTTAGAATACTAGATATATTAAGTGCGCTTAGTATAATCTTGTTCACAATTATTTTTACATTAGTTATTTCAAAACATAAAGTGTCCTTATAAATATGAGGAGGAGTGTATTAAAACGTGCCCAAACTTCGATTTCCTCAATAGTAATACCCTATTTTTATATTATATTTGAATTAGTGGGGTCGCGACGATTCGAAAAAGTATATTTATTGTATATTTTACTTATTTTGTTATAGAGTTAAAAACGTTCAAAGTTTGAAGGTGCTAATGTTAAATTCATATTTCAAACTTTTATTAATATCTTCACAAAAAATATTTTCATCGATATAATTTTTTTTTTTTTTTTTTTTTTTTTTTTTTTATGAGATACAGTGAAGAAACCCAAACAAAATCCATTATCACTTTTGATTCTGAAAAATATTTTTAATTCAGAAAAATATTAATAAATTTATAATAAAACAAGTTATGAATTATGACCTTTAATAATTTTTACCTAAAATGAATCCTAATGCTGAAAAATATGGGTGAGCAAATTTGCAGCTCATTGCAGTTATTAGTTTTCGAGATATAAATAAATCATTCTTTTGGAGAGGCTTTGGAAGTTTTCTTAGGAAGTTTCTTTATGAAGTTTTTGCATGAGATGCAAATCTTAAAAAGTATCAGAGAAAATTAAACAAAATAGTTCAAATTTTTATTAACGGATAAAACTGTATAACAACAGCGTCGAACGTGAAAAATTGAAACAAAAAAGATGAATTTTAAAAGTTAATGTTAGCAAACGAATTCTTGTTTTCTACAGAAAACAAGCCCCGCCTTTTATTGCTCTCCTAAAACAAAAGAATATAGAAAAGAAAAAAAAAAGTCACTATGCGTATTCGTATTAAACCTCTTATTTTATGTTGGAAAAAACATACATAAGTGGCATTTGGCTAATCGATCACTAGTGATAAATTTTGAATCTTTTAAGGTGCCTGCCTACCTTTAAAGTGCAATATTCGATCAAAACTCCGATTTTCTATTTTTGGGTTAGCATTAAAGCCTGACATTTTAGCTTTCTAAATCAGTTTGAATTTCGTTTCTATCTTGCTTAGAACTTGAGTTACAGGCATTTTAATATTAGTCACTCGCCAGTTTTTGAAACCGGAAGTGACCGGAAATGACCCGTAAATGTTTGTTTACATAAATGTTTTACTCAATATAAGCATCAAAATTTGTTACTGAATATAAAATGAACTTAAAAAAGAAAATTAAAAACTTTGAAATAAATCAGGAACTTATTAAAAATATTTTTTATTTAATAGATAAAATCTGGTTTTTAAATATGTTTTCTGCTTTTTCTCAAAATGAGATTTTTAGCATTTTGCTTTATCCCAAAACATCATAACCCCAAAAGTTATAATTGAAACGTTATGAAACTTTGACAAAATACTCTAGAGGGGTTGTTTTAGGGATTGAACTACGACAATGAATCTAGCTAAATTATTATTATTATTATTATTATTTTGCGGATAGAAGCAGGGGTGGCGCCAGCTAGGGGGCCGGGGAGGGGGGGGACATCTCCCCCCGTTGGGGAGTCTGTGACCCCCCATCGGAGCATACTCCTAAAATCTCTCGGGGAAACAAATACAAAATTTTCAGTTTTTCTACTTTTAGCAGCATTTTTCTTTCTTTTTACAAATTTGGAGCATTCCAGTTTTTCCATTCTATATTCAATAGAAGAAAGTATTGGATTCATAAAAATTTTCAGCTTCCAGTTTTCCATGAATATACACGTTTTGAGAGGTCCAGAACATGTTTTGACCACGATATTTTTTGAAAATGTCTGTCTGTGACACGATGATCTCCAAAACCACAAAGAGTACTAACAGATGGAATGGTACAAATATTAACAGTAATATTATTAATAGTATTGCAGTTTTTGATAAATACTCATATAATAAACTCTCTTTATCTTGTGCCCCCCTGTTGGGGAGGTGGTGTCCCCACGTCGGGGAATTTCTGGTGTCACTACTGGTTAGAAGTTATGAACTGTCATGTATATTCATGACTTTTTCAGCATGTAAAAATGTTATATTCTCTAAAATATTAAATAACATTGTCTTAGTTTTGAGAGTAGTTCACTCCCTTAAGAACCTTTCAATAATCTAAATAAAATTTACAGAACAAAAATATCTTTATTTAAATTTGACTTATGATGTTTTGTAAAAGTGCTTTTTTTATAGCAAATTTTATGCATATTTTGTGCCTAAATATCAAAATGTTTTAAAATGTGCATATTTTTTCAGGTTATTCACTGTTTTTTACTATCGTTTTTTACTTATTCGATCATATAATGCACATAAATAGTCAATTTTTCAGTTATTAAAAAAAAAAAAAAAATCACCTCCGACAGTAGGCAGGCACCTTAAACGAACACTAGAAGGAAAAAATCAACTAAATAGGCGGGGTTTGCTGTTTAAAATAGAGAAATAGATGGAACGTAAAAATTATAAAATAAGAAAAATGAATGGCATTGGAATGCTATGCAGACTTGTTAAATCGATTCTTAACTACTGTCATAATCAAAACGCTAATCATTTAGTTCATATATTGCTTTATTCTTTATATTATTTTTTTTGTTTTTGTTTTTTGGGGATTATTATTTTAAGGATACTTTAGTCTTTAAAAATTACTTTTATAAAAATGTTTTAATTAAGAGACTATGTTTTCATAGAAATTCTAAAACAAATCGTATAGTTTCAAAGAGTTAAACTGACCAAACCTGGTAAGCACGATTAAAATTGTTTAATGTTTACTTCATGATACTTTACAATAATTTATTGGAAAAGATTTAGTTTATGCATTACGTATATATGTTACCGTTAAAGCGCGAAACCCGTTAATCTGAAGATTACCTAGCTAATCTGCAGATTAACTAAAATGACCCGTTAAAGTGCGGAATAAAGAGTTTTCCGCATTTTAACTAGGTAATCTGCAGATTAACGGCTTCTGTGTCGTTAAAGTTCAAATGTTTGTTTCGAGCCTTAGTTTTTTTACATTCACTATGACGTCAAACAGTCATGTGATACAGATACGCGAATCCCAGATTAGTCTGTGACGCGATTGACCTTCAAACACAAACCGAAACTTTTATCCCTTCCTCTCCGCTGTAATAAACAGTAAGCGCAAAACGTGGATCATCAAAGCTATGACATTAGATTTCTTATTATGACCAACACAAATTTTAAAGTACAAGTAAGTTATAATTGTTTTGAGTTTATTTCTTCTCTTTTTTAATTCTGTCAATATAAGTTTGATAAGGGTCTGCATTTTATTAATGAAATATAATCTTAATTAAAAGCTCTCTCTTGTGAAACTTCATTTTAAATTATGAATCTTAAATTTACAGCACAGTAATTATTTTCTCCCGAAATGAAACTATTAAACCACAACTTTTTAAAACTACTCTGTTTTAAAATTGATTTAAATTACTATTACTTACTGGAAAAAAGAACACAGGTATTATTTTTTAACTCTGGAAAATATGGCATTCAATATTATGGCATTATTCAATAAATACTTAAAATGAAATTTTTATGCATTTTTTAGCATTTCATTACAATTTTTCTCTTTTGTTTCTTTCAATTTCAAGTTTCCTTTATATATTTTATATATAATGATTATATTTAAATTTTTAATTTTTTTCGCTTTTTCAAATAATTGCGTTGTAGTTTATCACATAAAATGTGTTAATAAAGTTTTTTTTTTTTTTTTTTTTTTTAATTGTATTAAAATTAATAAATTTCCTAAACTTGTACAGATATATGTATGCTGCGAAATATAGTTTAATAAAGCATTGGAAAACTGTCATTTTAATTTTCATGCGTTCTAAAAATTGTTAAAGCAGTTTTAATTGTTTGAAGTACTTCTTAAAATGCTTCTGATTTGTCTAATTTAATATTTATTTAGCTAATTAAAAATTGGTGCATATTTTTTTTAAATATAGTAATAGCAATATAAGTTGTTAATAAAACGCTTTTTTTTTTTTTTTTTTTTTTTTTTTTTTTGTTAAATATTTTTATTTGAAAAGAAATCGTTACTATATTACAATTCTAACATTCATTTATAAAATAGACTTTATTGTAAGCTATTAAAGATATTATATTTCATATTAAAAATGCATAACATCTTCAAACTTATATTGACAGAATAAAAAAGATGAAATAAATAAAACAAATATAACTTTAAAACACATAAAAATTAAAGCACATACAGATTAAAGTAAAGAAAGAAAAAAAAGAAAAGCAAACTAATCTTTTTTTTTTCTTTTCCCGAATGAAAAAAAACAAATACAACACAGCGTGCTGTAAAATTATACCACCAGAGATCTTATTTTCACTTTAACGAGTCCCTAGTAGCTAATGTGCAGATTATCTAGGTAATTCACAGATTACCTAGGTAATTTGAGAAATGAAAGAATTTTCTTCACTTTAACGGATCACCCTAGTTAATGTGTAGATTACGTAGCTAATCTGCAGATTAACTGATTTCTGCACTTTAGCGGTAACATATATATATATAATTTATTTCAGTTCGTATATTATGCCACACCTACAAAATAAAGTGATGGAAAATTAAAGTTTTATTGGTGATTAGTGTAGCCCCGATGACACTTTTGAATTGAAAGATATTGCACATTTTTTAAAGAACGCTGTCTAATCAATGTAAAATGTATTCTCTAATGAAGTATTTAAATAAATATATACATATTTAAAAAAAAAAATTAATCGAATTACAAACAGTACAAATATTACTTTTTCTCTTAAAAAATTTCCGATGTGAAACTGTAAAATTTTTAGGATCTAAATTTTATTTTTCTAAATTTGCTGATAAACCCCTAACACATTTTTGGTTATAACTATATCAATACTAAAGTAAATTATACAAACTGTATACTTTTTCGCACTGCCAGACTCTCAAGATTTCAATTATAAAAACAAAATTGGGTGTTGATATTGAAAAAATCATAGTTGGCGTTCATGTCAAAATGTGGATGACCCATAATTCAAAATTTGATATCATTTTCAAAAAATGCACTTAATTTCCTGTTCGATGATGTTTATTAGATTTTTTAGCGTCAATTAGTAACGACATTACAGCGAGTGTTACTTCCCTCCCCCCTAAGTGTACATTTACATTTTGCTAAAATTAAACTTTGATTTTTTTTCTACAGCGTTTTTATTGACGATAAAAATTAGCAAGATTGTTAGACGACAAGCAAGAAGATTGAAAGATTATTTCATTACCATGACGATAAAAAACACAACAAAAATAATATCTTGGCGATTTAAAATGAAACTAACCTGCCAAATGTGGTAGTCATTTTAGCTGAGTATTTTCACTGCTCGTAATACTTTCCAACGATTGTTTTTAAATTCCGCCCGACCGCTAGTAGCAATTGGCGCTGCTGTATGCAGACATTATTTTGTATTATGTTAAGCCGCTTAAATATTGCACGAGCTTTGATTCGGAAATTATATATAAATCTGTTACTACAATCCGAGGAGATCTGCATATATGCGTTCATCCTCATTATTATACATACAACGCCGATCACGGTAATTGAGTTGCAGACTTGTTTCCAATTTAATAAAAAGTAACATCACTAAAGTGCTACTGGTGTGAAAAAATTAATAATCTTTATGTGTTTATGAAGCAAATTTAAATTCGAATTTTAAGTTCTGCTGTTTGAAATCTGAAATCTGATATATATTTAGGATATTTTTTATTTTTATTTTGATACACCTTCTTTTAATTTGAAAAACAACTCCATATTTTTATCTACCGGAAAATAAATTTATAGGCTTTTAGTTTTCATTATAACATTAAAACTTTCACAGAAGTAGACAGATTAAAAAAAACAAAAAAAAAAAACAGTCAATTTAAAAAAAGAATAAGACATCTAGAAAAAAGTTCACATCCATTCAAAATAAATAAATAAATAAATAAATAAAAATGAAAAAATGGCCGTACTCTTAAGAAAAAATGAATCGCCCTCCCAAATAAAGAGCTTCAAAAATAGTAATTTGTTTTTAACTACAGCGACATAGTGATTATTGCAGAAAAATAGTGATAGCAATAAACATAATTTTTTTTATTCTTGAGAGTATCCTTAAAAAAGGGCGGAAAGTACGATCCTGGAATATACATAATATTCAGATTTGTACAATCAGTGTGCTATGGATACAAGTACTTTGATTGGGAAGAATATAATAAGAAGACAAAAATAGGCGGTCACAAAAATATTAATACACATTACGGCGATGCTCTTCCTGGAGGGGTTGTTAAAGATTGGCAGCTGTTTTATACGGATGTATTCTTGAATTCTTAAAAATACACTCATGTAGCGATACCCAAACCAAACCTAAATGAACATCATTATCGCGTCAAACGAAAGGTGACTCTCATTCACCTCATGAATTACAGCGTAAAATCGAATGAGGAATCACAGTCAGCTCCTCGAGCGCAAAGGGTTAACAAAAAGAGGTATACAAAAAGCTGGGACAAACAATGCTCTGGAATAAATTAAAGATATTGGCAACTGTGTAATAGAATAGCTCATATAGAGTATAGAAATATGTATCAACCCTCCCCTATCTCAAACCGTTTTCAAGCTGCTGTGAAATGTGTGAAAAAGCCAAAAATCTTACAATTACTCTCATTTTTGAAGTCTCTAAACATGCTCTAAAATAATCAAACACATATGCAGAAAGGGCAAAAAAAAAAAAAAAAAATCTTACGAAATGACGTCAATTGTGTAGAATATCTAGATTTAATTGTCTGTTACAAGCGCTGACACAATGAAAAAATGTAAAACAAATATCCGGCAACATATTTAATAGGAAATTTTGAAAAAACGTTATAATTTCAAAATTAACTAAATATTGGTCCATTCCAGTAGCTTTGGAATAAGCTTACGATGAAAATTAGCAATTTGTTCATTATACACCATTCGTTTTCAAAAAGCAAGACTCCTCCTATGACGTTTTGAAACTCCCCTTAGTAATTCACTCATTAGTCATTCACCCAACTCCCATAGTAATTCCCTCTCTTTAGTAATTCACCCAACTCCCATAGTAATTCACTTTCCTTAGTAATTTATTCAAATCCCATTAGTAATTAATTTTTTTCTAACTTATATGCATTAATTTGCAATTTATTTGTTAAATAGACAATAGTTTATGTTTACCTCTTTCATGATGTTATGACATACATTCGTTTGTATTTTAATTAATAATAACAATTCGGAAATTATTTTAATTAAACATAACAGAAGTTTAAAATAGGTAAAAAGTCCGTACAAAATGTGTTTATTTTACAAAAACAATGCAAAAAGAAAAAATAAGAATTAAAAACATGGAGATATGTATTACATTGCTTGTAAAATTCACATACTGTACACGTCTGTTTAATTAATGAATGCATATCATAGTATTAAGACACAGATAAACGTAAATTATCTACGCAATAAATAAACGGAAAATAAATAACTTTAAGTATGATAAAAACGAATTAATAATAGGACTTGTTGAGTTTCAAAGTTTGATGGGAGGAGTCTCGTTTTTTTGAAAACGTGAAAGCGAATGGTATACATACTTGCCAACCATCTCATTAATAACCGTATAATTGTTAACGCCCCTTGAAAAAAACGCTCATTTTTTCTCACAGCTTTATTTTTAGAATAATTCTCTCCAAATGTTGTTACGATTAAATTAGAATAAAATTACTCTAAAAAATGACTTGTGTGAAAAAAAAAGGCGGGTACTAAAAATTGTACGGTTCATAATAAGATGGTTGGCAAGTATCGGTATATAAAAAACTGATATAATCAACAAATTGCTAATTTTATCCGGCACTGGTCAACCGATTTCGTTCATATTAAACTTATTTAAAAGGTACTGGAACGGGCTAATATTTGGTAAATTTAGTATCTAGAGCGGTTTATGTAACCTTGCCGATTAAATATTTTACCGGGTTTTTGTTTTGCATTTTTTCTTCACCATTTCAGCACTTGTATGTAACTTGTCATTACAATTTTACATCTACCTATTCTAACACGTTTGATGTTGTATTTTAGATTTTTTCTAAAAAGTGAATCTGACTGGAAATAATGTAAAACCATTTGAAACATTGAGATATAACATTCATGAATAGTCTGGTAATGAAAAAGTAAAAAAAAAAAAATCCATTTACCCTGAATAGACGCTCCTCCTTTCCTTCCAAAACTGTCTAATTCCTTCAGATTACGGAGGGAAAGGGATATTATTATGAAGGAATATATTGAGGAATGCATTTTTAAAATTTTGAAATAACACTTTTGAGGACTCTAGCAATTGAAAACTTTCCCTGGAGGGTGGAGCTTGCATTTCAATCGAGTACATGAGAATATTATTAACGATTTCACGACCGTATGCTTTGGTCTTTTCGACAATAAGGTCCGCTTGTGGGCGTTATTCTCCCGAGATTCAATAATTGAGAGTAAAATTTTCTATATTCACCTTTATACCGCATATGGATGTACAGTCGGGAAAAAAAAAAAAAAAAACGCAACACTCAACGTAACTTCGTTGCTAATGGATGTAGAAAAATGTAATAGGTATCATTCGACGGGGAATTGTGAGTAGTTTCAGAAAATTAACTGAAATTTTGAATTGGGGATCATCTACATATTAAAACGCGCACCGACTTTGATTTTTTCAATGGTAATTTCCCATTTTTATTTTATATTTGAATTCCTGGGATCGCGACAACGCGAAAAAGTATATTGGTTGTATATTTTACTTATTTTTTCACAGAGTTATAAGCGTTTAAAGTTTAAAGGTGCTAATGTTAAATTCATATATCAAACTTCTATTAATATCTTCACAAAAAATAACTTGATCGATATAATTTTTTTATAAGATACAGTGAAGAAACCCAAACATAATCCATCATTACTTTTGTTTCTGAAAAATATTTTTAATTCTGAAAAATATTAATAAATTCATATTCATAAAAATTATGAATTATGACCTATAATAACTTTTACATAAAATAAATCCTAATGCTGAAAAATATGTGTGTGCAAATTTGCAGCTCATTCCGGTTATTAGTTTTCGAGATATAAATAAATCTTTCTTTTGGAGTGGTTTAGGGGGCCGTCTCTTATAAAGTTTTGCATGAGATAACGAATCAAATCTTAAAAAATAACAAAGAAAATTAAATAAAATATTTTTATTTTTTTATTTACGGATCAAATTATACAACAACAACGTCAAACACAAAGAAATGAAATAAAAATGATGATTTTTAGACATTACTGTTAGCATCAAGAATTCCTGTTTTCTAAAGAAAACAAGCCCCGCCTCCATCGTTCTTCAAAAGAAAACAATACAGAAAAGAAAAGTAAATGAAACATGTACTCATGTACTCACAGTACTCATGTTTAACCCCTTATTTTACGTTGACAGAAATATGCACAAGAGGTATTTACTTCATCGATTTCTGGTTTTATTTTTATTTTTATTTATTTTGTAGGTGAGAGAATTATTATTTTAAGGATACTTTAGTCTTTATAATATTATTAATATATTTTACCATTATATACTTTTAACTTTTTTCATTTTGGAGATATGATAGTGAGAAGCTCTCTCACACCCACATACACAAAACCAACCACACGCATTTCTAATTTTCATATAACACATTTTAGAAAAGAGAGGAGACCTCAAAATATGAAAATCAGGTGAAAATTAGATACGGACTTTTTTTACCGAATACAATATTTTCATTACTTACGTAGTCAGGTAAATAGAAATAAAAATAATAAAGGAAATTACCTAAATTTATTTTATTTTTCTGTCGTAGAATTTAAGAAAAACAAAAACAAAACATCCATTATTCAAACGGTCTTCTCCTTCTCACTTTTATTAAAGAATATGAGTGTTCAAAAAGTCACAATGAATGTTTGCCGAGATGATATATCATTCGCTCTTTTTATGTCGATTTATTGTTCTTTGTTGGAAAACAGAAAATCTATTCTTTAAAATCGTTTTGTTGTCCCCCATCAATGAATTGGAAGAAAAAAAAAATAGTATTTGTAGAAAAATTTATATTTCCATTTTTAACTTCTTTTATAGCATAAGTGTGGGAAAGTTAGGCATTTGTGAAAATATTTAACCTTTTATATTTTTTTTTCCACAGTTTGAGCCGTGAATAATTCGAAAAGTATGAAATCTATGCGGTGTATACGTCTCTAGGATGTGAATTTGTTAATATGTTAGTATGTTACTGTGTTATTAACATACTAACAATCTATTACGAGTATCTTAGCATGTTAGTCTGTTACACAATAACTCAAGACTATTGATTGAAAAGATGTCAAACCAACTTTAAAATATCATTTATAACACTGTCAAAACTCCTGTTTGTTTCCAACATTCTAATTTGCAAACTTCGTAAACTATTCGAAATTTACGATTTTCTTAACATGGGAGAATGGGGAAAAAATCGGTTTAACGTTTATTATGAAGTTTATTTTCACCGTAAAAAATATTAGACCAGTTTTAAATTTTCATTTATGATACTGGCATATTCATCCATGACAATGGATATTCTACTTTGAAAATTTCGGAAGTTATTCGTAAATTGCGATTTCCTAAACAGGACAAAAATAGGACTATATTTCACATACACTGCCATATGAGAATTATTGAATTGGAAACACCAAGCAGTTGCATGAAAACTGAAAGACAAAACTGACTCTAATACAATTAAACAATAAATCAGAATAAGGTAAATGTATCAAAGCGGAACATTTCATTCTGCATCCTTGCATGTTATTGGTAGATTTTTTTTTTAAAACAGGAATATACAAGAAGCTGTAGTAGAAATTTATGAGAACAAATATATGATAGGTAAATTAACAGATTCCATTTATGTTAGCTAATTCAATGTTATACAACTTTTTTTTTTTTTTTATAGACAAAATCGAATAAAACATTTTTTTTTTTTTTTTTCTTTTAGCGTATATTTGATATAGAAAGTATTGTTTTGGGGTGAATTGAAATAAATCTAGATAATATAATTAATTGAAACACATTTTTCAAAAAATTAATACTTTTAATAATAAAATTAATACAATATTGTAAAAGCTATTAATTTCAATACATTAAAAATATATACATTTAAATAGATTTATGAAGAAATTCAAGCAGATATTTTAAATATTAATTTTTTAATAATATCTTAACTTATTTTATTTAACAGGAAACTCACATTCTCTCTCTCTCTCTTTTTTTTTTTTCTTTTTCTTTTTCTTTTCTTTTCTTTTTTTTTTTTTTTTTTTTAGAAAGACTGAGGAAGAAGAAACGAAATTGTAATATTCGTGAAGCTGCTGATATTGTATGTGCAATCTATATGAATAAAAATGTAAATATTCGTTTGTTCAAAATAGTAAATCTCCGAAAGTTATTCGGCGATTGCTTTGAAAATTTGATACAGCATTGCATTCGAATACGAGCATGTTTTTATATACGCAATTTTGTATAATTTACCGCCTACGCTACCCCCCCTCCCTCCTTTTAGAGGCAAATGGCAACAATAAGTTTAAACGCATAACTTGGCACCAAATTACTTCACTGTGAACAAATTGTACATGAAGAGACTGGAGTTGAGTGCAACCTTCCCACAACATTTTACCTCTTGATCCTTTTACAGACGAATCGGGTATTCTTCGTGTTGGAGGACGCTTGCGGAACCATCCATCCTTACAATGCCATGAAAATTATTAAAATTTTCTACCAAAATCCCGCAGACTCACCTCATTGATCATAAGACATTACCAAACTTAAGTTCCCATGCTGGTCCCTATTTAGTATTATCACTTATTAGACAAAAATTATGGATCCCTCGCGGACGATCCACTGTTAAATCAGTATTGAGACAATGTCT
Source organism: Salticus scenicus (assembly GCA_963930645.1). Classification (NCBI taxonomy): domain Eukaryota; kingdom Metazoa; phylum Arthropoda; class Arachnida; order Araneae; family Salticidae; genus Salticus; species Salticus scenicus. The sequence continues at coordinate 28,988,812 of OZ005660.1, forward strand.
AATCTGTTTCCGTCTGTCAGCTAAGCCGTCTGTCAGTTTGATAAAGATATTATCAAAAGATGGGGGATTTACCATCAGTCAGAATTACACCTTTCCTACCATTTTTAAAAGATGGCACCGATTTCGTGGGACCAATCATGACAAAATGCAAGCATATGAGAATATCGACTAGTTTTAAATCGTATATTGCATTGTTCAATTGTATGGCCACAAAGGCAGTACATTTTGAATATGTCAGTAGCCTTTCGACAGAATCATTTCTTGCAGCATTGCGATGATTTATTTGTAGACAGGATTACTCATCCGACATATTCTCCGACAATGGGCGAAATTTTGTGGTAGCCCATTCTTATCTCAATCAGTTATTCACCTCACTCAAAGACATCGAAGTACAAAATTTTTTGTCCCACAAAAGAATTGCCTGGCATTTCATCCCCCGTATGCTCCCATTTTTTTTTTTTTTTTTTTTTTTTTTTTGGGTGGGGGGCTATGGGAGTCATCCATCAAACTGGAAAAAAGTCATCTACACTCATGTTTGTGAAAATTGCAACCCCATGAAAGAATTTTCAGAAATTAATGAAATTTATTCCACATATTAATGATAGTGGTACAATAAAACGATCAAATGTGCAAGACAAGAAACAAAAAGGACATCTGAAATCAGTACTTTGTGTGTCAGCCACGTTGAGCGATGAGAGTCTGTACACGTCGTGGCATTGAATCATACAGGTTCTGCATGTAAACCTGGGGAATGGCATTCCAGATGGCTTCGACTTGACGCCAAAGTTCCATCTTACTGTGTACCCCACCAGTTGTACGAGCGAGTTGCCAACCAATGATGTCCCAAAAATGCTCGATGGCGACATATCCCGGGAATAAGCAGACCGTGGAAAAAGCAAAAACTGCTGTGCACTGAAGAAGGATTTTGAAGTCTGAGAAACATGTGCACGTGCATAATCCTGCTGAAATACAGCACCCGGAATGCGTCGAAAAATGGGAAGGACCTCTGGCTCTAAAATTTCCTTATGTAGCGATCACTGTTGTGGTTGCCCGAAATATGCACTAGATGGGATCGACAATTATACCCAATAGCGCTCCCCACACCATAATGCTAGTCGTTTGTGCAGTATGACTCTGGATAACACGCTATGGGAGCAGACGTTCCCGCTGTAACGTCTGACGCGTACTCTTCCATCATTGTACTCCAGATTGTAGCGAGATTCATCGGAGAAAACAATTTGTTGCCGCTGGGCACACCACGTGCTGTGTTGCTTAGCCCATTGAAGTCGGATGCGTCTGTGATTCAGCGAGAGGGGAATACTGCATAGAGGAACACTTGCAGGCAGTTTATGCTGCAACAAACGGTGACGAACTGTCGAGATAGACAACAAAACACTTGTAGCCGTGCTCCAACGTTGTGCTAACAGAAGAGAGGACGCTGTACGGTTCGTAACAGCCATGCGGATGAGGTGTCTGTCGTCTCGTGCTTTTTTTCTATTGCGTGCCCTATTGCCAGGTTTTCAGCTTGATTGGTTCTCCTCTGTCCATTTCTTCCAAACACTTATCACTGTTGTGGCATTACACTGCGCATGGGCTGCGATTTCTCGATACTGAAATCCCCTTTCTCGCATTCCAACGATGCGGCCTCGTACGAACTCCGTTAGTTTTTGGTATGGCACCCTCCGCTTTTGATGAAGCATATTTACCACCAAGGAAACTGGGGAGACTTCTTTTTCGCACCTGGTTCTTTTCTTCCTGTACATTCATCTCGAGACACATTAAGACACGGATCACGCTTTGTTTACTTTTAAAGATTTTACTTTTACTTACGGCACAAACATAAAATACATAACGAACACATAAATTAACATCAAATAAAGTATTTTAAAACCAACATATAGAATGGAACGTTAGTCCATCTTGATTCACATACGCACACACTGTTGCCACACTTTCGTACCAAACTTTTCAGTTCTTGTTTTGGAGTACTCTCGAAATCAGAGGTGCGGCGTTCACACCTTCCCTCCAGTTTCACTTGAGGGACAATGGCCTTCACAGTGAAACTACTAACAAAAATTTGTAGATAATTTATATAACTGTTCATGAAAGTCTAATTGTCTTTTTAAATTCTTAATTATTGTTTCATCTTTAAATAAATGTTCATGAAAGTCTAATTGTCATTTTAAATTCTTAATTATTGTCTCATCTTTGACCTAATATGCGATGTTCCATCAAGAGCAATAACATTTATATTTCACTTAAAATTTAAATATTTTCTATGGTATAAAATAAGTAACATTTAAACACATAATAGAAATAAAATATATGTATAATATATATGAATAAACATTTATCCTGACATGGATTTTCTTATGCACTTTAAATAATCTTAATGAATTAATATACTTGAATATAATAAACAAAATAAACACACACATATATATATATGTAATAACAAATACAATATTAAACTAACTTATGACTTTATTCATGAATGCGTGATAAAGCATCTGCAATAGTATTACTGCTTCCCGGCTTATGAGTAATAGTCACTTGATAGCGAGATAGAGCCATTGCCCATCTTTGTAATCTGGCGTTCTTAGGAACTGTTTCTGTCAAATATTTTAAAGGGTTATGGTCCGTGTGTAAGATAATAGTGGTTCCATAAGTCCACATTTCGAATTTACCTAATGCCCATATTACAGCATAAGCTTCCCTTTCAATAGTGCTCCACTTTGATTGAGCAGGGGTCAGTTTTTGGCTTGCGAAAGTTATAGGTTTCAGTTTATTCTGCTCATCTCTCTGCATTAGACAGGCTCCAATTCCGGTCACTGAAGCATCAGTATCGATTTCAAAAGGTTTCGACATATCAGGTGTATACAGAGATGTTATAGAGCACAAACAATTCTTTAACGAATTAAATGCGCTTTCGGCTTCTTCTGACCATGGAAGGTCGTTTGGCACAGTTTTTCGAGTTAAGTCCGTTAAAGGTTTTGCTATATTGGCATACCGAGGCACATAGTCTCTGTAATAGTTAAATAATCCTAGGAGTGACTTCAATGTTTTCTTTGTTTTAGGGGCTTTCAAATCTTTAATAACTGATATCTTGTCCGGATCTGGGCCGTGCTCTCCTGAGCCTACGACATGTCCTAAATATTTTACTTTCGACATCGCAAACGAGCATTTCTTTAAATTTGCCGAAAAATTCAATTTTTTCAGAGTTTCTAAAATGGATTTAATATGATTAAGATGATCTTCCCAGGTTGAAGAAAATATGATAATATCATCAAGAAAACTTTCGGCGTAGTCACTATGAGGTCGTAATACTTGATTCATTATTCTTTGGAATGTTGCTGGTGCTCCAGATAACCCAAATGGCATCACCTTCCACTGATACTGACCCTTTGGAGATACAAAACTGGTTAATTCTCGGCTTTGCTCTGCTAAGGGTATTTCCCAATATCCCTTAAGGAGATCTAAAGTTGTCAAGTAACGAGCTCCACCAGCTTTAAATCTAAGATTTTCTGAATTCTGCATAGGAAAAGGTGGAATTTTACTAACTGAGTTCAGCTCTCTGTAGTCCACGCAAAGTCGGACAGTTCCATCTTTCTTGGCTACACATACCAATGGATATGCTATTTCTGCTGAAGAGGGTTCTATCAGGTCTTTTTCCAATAATTCTGCTATCTGTTTTTCTATATTAGATCTTAATGTTTCTGGAACTTTATAAAGATGAGGTTGTTTCCTCTCTACTCCAGACTTTAACTGGATAACATGTGGAGGAACTTTGGCTTTCTTTAATTCCCCATCAAATATTGTTAGATATTCTTTAATCAAATTCAACAGCTGTTTATGTTGCTTTGCTGATATCGAATTTGATTTTATACCAGCTTTTAGTTCTTCATCCGTTACTTGCCGTGATTCTACGGGCGCATGTTGTATATCTCCAAACTCTTCATCTGTTTCGTAAATAATTCCTACAGCTCTGACAGGTTGAATATATTTACGCAATTTATTTTGATGAAGATGTCGAACACTTTCATCAGGTAGTGTGACATAAAAAGAATGTGGAGACTTCTTTTCTACTATTTCTCCTGGTCCTTTCCATTTTGAACAAAGACGATTTGTTGAATCAGGGATTAACACTACAACTTCATCCCCAACAGAAAATTCGGTATCTTTTGACCGTAAATTATGATAATGTACATATTTCTGCTGCTGTTCTTGAGCTATGCTATTCGCATACTGTGCCGCGTCTTCTAAACGTTTCCGGAGTTTCAACAGGTAGTCAGCTACAGATTCTCCAATCCCTTGAGGAAGTACGACTTCATCTTCCCAACTTGATTTGAGGATGGCTAGAGGTCCTACAGGTGGTCGCCCATGAACTAGTAGGAATGGAGCAACACCCGCTGTAGCGTTAGGCACTTCTCTGTATGCCCATAAGAAGAATGGCAACTGTTTATCCCAGCCTCGACCTTGTGAATTAATTGCATGATGTAGCATGGATTTCATAGTTCCTATCCATCTTTCAACTAAACCATTCGATTGTGGATAACCTGGAGTGGAAAATTTAGGAACACATCCTAATCGTTTTAAAAACTCTTTTGTCAGCTGTGCGGCAAAATTTCTTCCGTTATCCATTGCAATTACTCGAGGAATTCCAGTTCGTACAAATATTTCTATAAATGCATCACAGGCTGCCTTTGCTGTTAAAGACTTCAGAGGTATTGCTTCCGGCCAACGACTATGCTGGTCCATAACGCACAGTACATACTGATGGCCACGTGATGACTTTGGCTCTATTGGGCCTAAAATATCGGCATTAACCACTTGAAAGGGGAGTTCTGGTCTTCCAACAGCTTCGATAGGTGTTCTATCGTTTACTTTTCCTTTCCTGCGCATTTGACAATCATGACACGAAGCACATAATTGTTTGACTTCTTTTGGCATTCCTTCCCACGAGAAAGACATTGCAATTCTGTCTCTGGTCTTCTTAGCTGCCAGATGTCCACCAGTAGGAGTTTCATGAGCTAATTTCAAAATGTCCTTTCTTCTGCTTGCCGGTACGACCAATTGAATATATTTCTGTCCGCCTACTTTACCCATATGATATAATAAACCTCTTTCAATCCAGTAACCATTTTTATGTTGCCTAGCTTCTTCGAAGCACCTTTTCAATGTAGGACAGGCTAACTGCTCATCCCTAAACACTTGTGCTTGTGGAACAGGGATATTTTCATTTCTTTCATCCTTACTATCGGTTTCGGTCAATGTCTGTTTAACTACTGAGTTATTAAAGACTTTGGTTTCTGGATGATGCGACTCGCTGTTGTTTAGCTTTGCCTTTCGAATAGTCTCGTGACTTTCTCCCTCCATACAGAACACTTTTCATTATCTTCTGTGAGTGGAGTACTAATTGCCTCATCCCCAAGATAATTGTCGTTTGAATTATTCTCAGGTACACTGAACAAGGATTGTTCACCGACTTCATTTATTGTGATTACTTCAACCTCTTCTTCTGAAGAATAGTTTCCGGGAGACCTTCCCTCCACTTTGAACAAGGACGGTTCATTGTTTTCTTCCACTGGGGTGATATTAACCTCAACCCCTGAATTTCCAGGATTTCTTCCTTTCACATGGAACAAGGATTGTTCATCGACTTCTTTCTTCGGGATATTCACTTTATCCCCTAAAGAAATGTTTTCGGGAGACCTTCCCTCCACACTGAACAAGGATTGTTCATTAGCTTCTTTTACTGAAGTGATTCCTGTATCATCTCCCAAATAAGAACGCTTTTGTTCCTTCAACCATTCATATACCCTGGGAGTGATTAAAGCTTCCTCATGCAGCCCTTCTACTACTGCAGCATGCACTTGAACATATGGAATGATTTCTTCATCTGTATGAAGACTTAGCGGAACTGACACAAGTTGTGCTTCCACTGGATTACCTATAGCAGGTCTCAAAAGAATTTTCCCACTTGACTGTAAGCGTTCCTCAGGTACAACTGATTTTCGTAGTACGGTGATTTCTGCACCACTGTCCACGATGCCTTGAAATTTTTGGCCTCCGATTCCTAAATCCACTTTCAGAAGCTCGCCATCTTTCTCGTTGACTGGAAATTCCCACTCGAAACAAGCGCTATTTAGATTAACACTGACCTTATTAAGGCCCTTACTTTCTTGACTCTTTTTGTTTGTTTTCACGTTAGATGTACTTGCTGAATTCAATTTGGGGCAGGATTTTTTCATATGGCCTTCCTTTCCACACAAATAGCAGGAGAATTTCGGACGAATGTCTCTTTGTTCTTGCTGTGGCTTAGTAAAAACCCTTTTCTCATCTCTATTGTTATTTCCGAAATTCGCCCCTTTGGGTGGAAGATTCCAATTTTCTTTATGAGAAATTTCTTTCGGTTTTTTATTGAAAGTCATTTTGACATTTTCATAATCATCTAATTTACTGGAAAGAATATCAGAATACTTAAACAATGACCATTCATCGATGAAATGTTCTTTAATTTCTGGAGGTACTTTCCTTTTAATTTGATCTGTAATAATCAAATCATATAATTCTTCAAATGTGTTAACTTCTAATCCCCGAATCCATTCAGTAAAATAGTTTTTCAACTCGTAAGCAAAATCTCTCCATGTGATATCAGCTTTTTTAGTATGCTTAATGAAAAGTTGTCGAAATCTTTCAGGAGTAAGTTTATATCTCTTTAACAATAACTCTTTTACTTTTCCGTAATCATTCGTGATTTCTTCGTCTTCCCGAGCTATAACTTCCGCGACTTCGTATGGCAGTAGCCCAATGAGATGAGAAACCCAATCATCTCTTTTAATTTCGGCACGTTTTGCCTGCCGCTCAAAAAGAACTAAATACAGACTAATTTCGCATGTTTTAGGATCAAATTTTTGTAAGATGTTATGTAATTTTACGCGCATTTTCTCAGAAGTTTCATTTGTAATTCCTTTCTTCTCAAGTTCTATTCTTGCATTTTCCAAACGCATTTTTTCCAATTCTATTTCTTCTCTTCTTATGCGTTCCTCCATCTCTTCTTTTCTCTTACGTTCCTCTATTTCTTCCCTTCTTATGCGTTCCTCCATCTCTTCTTTCCTCTTACGTGCTTCAAGTACGTTCGCTAATGTTTCTTTAACAAATTCTTCATCGTAATTCTTTGAAGCCAAAATAGCATCTCTTAACTCATATAACTTTAAATGTTGAGCTCCTTCCACTCCAAGCTCAGTAGCAACTTCTTGCAAATCTTTTTTATTCCCTTTACCCAAAAATGCCATCTTCGGATGGATGAAATCAAATCAAGTTCAAATTTTCCGTGAATAAAATAAATTTTCTTATATTTATAATCACAAACCCTATTGTTTTCGTTCCTAAGAACGCCAAATTTAATAAAATATTATTTTAATTAAATAAAATAATCATTAAGTCGGAATGCATACATAAAAGGAGAAAAAAAGAAAAAAATAATAATATGTATCGAAATAACAAATTAAAAAAAAAAAAAATTTACACAATCAACTCTTTCATTAAATAAATCAGAATATACTTTATTACATAACCAGCTTTCAATAAATTAGAAATAATGTTGCTATAGCAACCTTTAATCAAACTTACTTTTAAACAGAAAAGAAAAACAATTTCCGATTCATTCCTCAAAGTAAAAAAAAAAATAAACAAAACCGGAAGTTCACAAGAATAATTCACTAGTTTTTTTTTTTTTTTACTGAGATATTTCATTAATATTCCAATAATAATAAAGATAAATCATTATCAGCGTCTAACAAATAAACAATCATTCAATAAACAGAACAAATAAATCAAAACAGAACTTGTTTTTTTTTTTTTTTTTTTTTTTTTTTTCACTATCTGCTTTAATGAAATCTTATTTATTCTAAATCACGTGATGAATAAAAAGAACACACAGAAATTAACAACAATGATCTTGAATAGCATAAAAATATATTCTTTTCACCATTCTTTTTACCATTTTCCGGCTTTTTAAATACAAATAAACAAATATATTTCTATTTTTCATTTTTCAAACACTAGAATTATTATTATTTCAACATTACGAAATATTTAATTTCCATTTACCTATTCTTTACCTTGTTGGAATACAAAATCGGAACAAAATATCTAAATGCTTAATCCTAATTATTTAACATAAACTTATACAAAATATGACTCTTGATGGAACATTAAAAAAAAAAAAACATACCCTTTTTTTTTCCCATCACTCTCATGAAATAATCCATACGTGCACTAGCTATTTCACATATGCTTGTCGAATGCGCCAATTGTGGCGACTTCTTTTTCGCACCTGGTTCTTTTCTTCCTGTACATTCATCTCGAGACACATTAAGACACGGATCACGCTTTGTTTACTTTTAAAGATTTTACTTTTACTTACGGCACAAACATAAAATACATAACGAACACATAAATTAACATCAAATAAAGTATTTTAAAACCAACATATAGAATGGAACGTTAGTCCATCTTGATTCACATACGCACACACTGTTGCCACACTTTCGTACCAAACTTTTCAGTTCTTGTTTTGGAGTACTCTCGAAATCAGAGGTGCGGCGTTCACAGAAACGTTTACCGCAGACAGAGGACGATAAACAGATTTCAGCGTGTCTTTACAGTCCTTTATGTACCTGAAACAAGCGACTGATAAAGAGTCAGTTCTCGTTCCACGCATTCGCAATCGCTTTGTAATTCCAATCATTTGCATGTTTTACTTCACTTTATATTTCCTGTATGTTTGGTTCAAATTGTATAACACCTTCATGGTGTTACAATTTTTGCAAACATGAGTGTAATAAAAGTAACCCAAGATGCCATTTTGACTCTTGAAGAGCTCTCAACACTTCTGTCAGATCGAGGCCGTTATAAACTCTCGACTGCCAACATAATTATCAAATGACCCCAACGATTTAGCAGCTCTAACTCCCGGGCACTTATTGATGGGATCTTTATCATTAGAACTGCCAGAAACCTTTTTAACATACAGTTCTTTAAGTCTGTCATTACCAGGTATAAGCTCCTCATGGAGATGAAAGATACCTTCTGAAAACGATAGACCACCTAATACTTCCAAAACCTCACCACAGCGACCAAAGAGAGCAAATAAGTCGTAACTTTTATCCAGGACAACTGCTCATCTTGAGGAACAAATCAGCACCACCACTCCAGTGAAACCTAGCCAGAATCATCAGGCTGATTCTCACCGCCGACAACATTACTAGAATCGTCGAAGTCTAGAGTCGAGTCAGGCCTCATCTGCTGGAAATCTTATTCGACTAGTGTCTCAAGTCATCCCTCTTCCAAGCATGTCAAATACTGCCCCGATGCATCCCCTACCCTTGCAGTATATTGAAAAAACCGCAGCGGATGTGGTAGCGCCAGTTAACTAGAATCAGACAGACACGTGACGAGAAAAACTTTCATCCTTTTTTTTTTCTTTTTTTTTCTGAACATATTCTTCAATTCAAGTAAAAATATAGATATTCATTTGTAGTATTCTAAATGATATTGCAATCATGGATATTATTTTTTGTTAAACTTTATTCTGTAGTTTTGTGATAATTCATTTAAGGAAGAAAAATATGTACAATAAGTATAATTCGAAACTCTTTTTAAAACTTTAGTCGATGTAAAATTTTGTCGAACAAAGTTATTCTTTTCGTTTCATCAATATTCTGGATGGAAAGTCTGTGATTAAATTCAACTGCATAATTAAATCAGATTCATCTTTTTCGTGATGTGTGGCTCTTTTTAGCTGAAGCATCGAAAGAAAGGCGGGAGAAAAGGTCAGTCAGATTTAATTTAATCTTTTGCGTGTAAAATTAAAGTCTTTAATTATTGCCAGATTTATTATCTATTCGGGTTACAATTCTTATTGTTTAGTTCAGATTCCAATAAAAAAAACAATTTATTTATTTTTTTTATTTTATTTCATTTGTTTATGTATTTCATTTATTTATTTATTTATTTTGGTAATTTCAATGCTGATATTACTTTACTTTTTATATATTTAGCGTCAACTCTGGGATTTTTATTTTTGAATCGCACGTACAAAGGGGAGAAAAGTGACGCAAGTCTAAACAAAGCAGTTCTGATTTCATGTCATTGAAAAATGTATATGAAATCCCTCAACTGATATAAAAAGCATCAGTTCTCTATCTTGCGTTATATTCACTTGAGAAGCAGTTAAATCAGTTTTATTGTAGGTTTGTCAATGCTATATCGTTATGTTTGATTTTTCTCAAATACTTGATTTTTGAGTTGCGGCACTTTTCTTGTTAGGGTGTGAAATAAATAATTTTTTTTCTAAAGGACGATTTTTTTCTCTCTAAAATTTTTGGAGTGAGTCACTTCTTAAAAAAGTGACTACTATTTTGACACCGATCAAGGTGAGAAAATTCTATTATCATTCTTGAAAACGGGACATTCCTCACTTTTTGCGAAAGAGTGAAGTTCAACTCATCGTCTATTGCAAGATCAACCTTCTGTAGAGTGGAAAATTACTGGCGCCATCTATTAACTATGTTTCGAATGAAATATGAAAAACAATTTCTAGGCGATTTCAAGCATATGATTTGTTTGACAGAATTTATTGAAGATATTTGAGAATAAAAAAAGGAAAATAATTATGTTGAAAGATAAATTGGTAATATTTTTTTTTATACGATTGGTAAAATTGAAGTATTATTATTACAATCGAAATGTCGATTCTTTACTAATAATAACGCTTCGATTTTATCAATTGTATACATATATACCAAATTATCTTTTAACATAATCATTTTCTTTTTTATTCTCTAATATCTTCGATAACTTCCGTTAAGCAAATCACATGCATGAGACCGTCCAGAATTTTTTTCATATTTGAATCGAAAATCATAAGCAAGATATCGAAATTCGTAATAGAAAGCAAGTAGTTTTATTCATAAATATATAAAGTATAAAACAAAATATCAATGCAAATATTTAATGCATAACGCCTTAAAACCTATAGGAATTTATATTTTTATTACATTCTTTCACATTTAACACATGTGAAATATTCAAAAAGTTAATTATAGTATTTTACTAATAATTAAAACTAGCTGGAACCCGTCGAATTCGACGATCACTTTATTGACCGTAATGTTTCAAAAATCGTCGCATCATTATTTAAATGTATTTCATGTTAAAACATCTAATATAATTTACCACATTTCACTTAAAAAAAGAAAGTCGGAAAAATGCTTATAAATAGAAATACTACATAAGACATCACTTTTTACAAAGTACTGTCAATGTGACGTGAAACTGACTCTAAATAAACACATGCTATCTTTTATTTTCTATTTCGTTTAATACTAAGACTATATGTTAGCTGACCCGTCCGGCGTTGCCCGGGCCCATGATACCTTAAATGAACCTTAAGGCTGTACATCAGTCAGATAGCTCCCTTTTTCCATTCCCATGATATCCAATGGGATTTTCATTGTTTCGTTTTCTAAAAATATCTTATTCAAAAATGAAGTTTTTAAATTCTGTTTTTTGAATATTAGTCTTTGAACAGGTCGTCTTTTAGCTTAGTGAGCAATTTTTCAAAAAAATCAATTTAAATATTTTATTTCAGTAAGTAAATTTAGGACTCTAAGTTTGGATATCTAAGTGAAATATTTAAATTTATTTTTTCGAAAAATCGCTCATTAAGCTAAAAGATAATCTGTTCAAAGAGTAATATTCAAAAAACAGAATTCAAAAAACTTCATTTTTGAATGACATATTTTTATCAAACCAAGCAACGAAAATCCCATTGGATAACATGGGAATGCAGAAAGGGAGCTATCTGACTGATGTACAGCCTTAAATTTGCATTATTTTATACCTTTAAGTCGATTTTGTTTGAATTTCTGTTTTTAAATGAACGAACTTATTTTAACGAAAAAAATAATCATCTGTAACAAAAAAATTACTTCGAACAGAACGAAACTCTGTCTTGTGACCCCGGTGCTTGCGGCAGCGCATACACGGGCCGCTAACGACATAAAAAAATTCCCAAAAATTAAAATGGAACCGAACGAACCCGCCCGGTAGTGTCCGGGCCCATAATAATAACCTTAAACGAACCTTAAATTTGTATGATTTTCTATCTTTAACTCGATTTTGTTTGAATTTCTATTTTTAAATAAAAGCATTGCGAAAAACAATAATCGGCTGTAACAAAAAAAAAAAAAAAAAGAAAAGAAAAGAAAAAAAATTACCTCGAACCGAACGAAACTCTGCCTTGTGACCCCGGTGCCTGCGGCAGCGCATACGCGGGCCGCTAATACCATGAAAAAATTCCAAAAAATTAACCTGGAACGGAACGAACCCGCTCAGCATTGCCCGGGCCCATGATAATAACCTTAAATGCACCTTAAATTTGTATGGTTTTATATCTTTAACTCGATTTTGTTTGAATTTCTATTTTTAAATGAAAACATCACAAAAGAAATAATCATCTGTAACAAAAAAAATTACCTCAGACAGAACGGAACTCGGGTTCGTGACCCAGTGCCTGCGGCCCGTATATGCAGGTCGTTATAACATGAAAAAATTCTCAAAAATTAATCTTGAACCGAACAAACCTCTGACTCGTGTTACCGCTGCCTGTGGCTGCGACACCGTATATCAGGCATGCTGCGCACGCGCTGCAAAATCCATTTTCCTCCACCAGGGAGAGCAGTATGTTGTATACGAACATCACCAATCGCCTTGAATCCCAAAGACTTTTCAAATAAGGTGTCACATGGTGGTGTCAACTGCAAAATCCTTTAGTTACACTTTCCACTGCCAGAGGGCACAGTGTGTTCTATACGAACAACACCATGGGTCAGGAAATATCAAGACCTTTAAAATAAATTGTAACATGATAAGGTCTACTGCAAAATCACATAGTTCCATTTTTAACCACCAGGGGCACACTATATTGTATTCAAACATCCCCAATAAACATGAAATTTTAAAACCTTTATCACCAATCGTCTTGAATTTCCAAGACCTTTCATATAAGGTGTCACATGGTGGTGTCAGTTGCAAAATCCTTTAGTTGCACTTTCCACCACCAGGGGGCACAGTGTGTTCTGTACGAACACCACCAACGGTCATGAAATACCAAGACCTTTAAAATAAGATGCAACATGATAGGGCCTACTACAAAATCACCTAGTTCCATTTTTCACCACCAGGGGGCGCCCTATATTGTATACAAACATCCCCAATCAGCATGAAATTTCAAGACCTTTAAAATGAGGTGCTACATGTGTGAGTCTAGACCGGATTTCCCTCTCAAACTAATTTCCTCCTTCCCCCCCCCCCTTCAAATCTACTTTCCCCCTTTTCCCCCCTTTAAAAATGAAAATTCCAAAATCGGAGATATTGATTTTTTAGTATTCGAGTCTAGTCCCCCCCATGTACAATTTCTTTACCGTGAAGTAATTTGGAGGTATCTGGTATATATGATGAATATCTCGCAAACGTGTTTTTAAACCCTGCCCCCTCAGGGGGGAAACTGTTCGATTTTTTTTATTTTTCTCTTTTTATAACACATCTACAGACTAAGACCTCTTTTAGACACCTCAACCAAATTTTTACACTTAGCCGTTCTCTTAATTTAGTGGAGATAGATAAAACACGTTTCAAATTAATATATAGATCAACAGCAAAGTTTATACCACTGAACAGATGAGTTTTTCAAGAAACTCCCTAGATTTGTATGCAAATATTTAACTATATTTTTTAAACATGTACACTCGAATAACTTTTGTTTTTTCCTAGGCTACTCTAAAAATAGCTATTTGTCTTAGGGAATTTGTTTTCAGGTGCACGTTTTTCATTTTTATATAATTCTATTTTTAGTAATTTAAAATAATTCTAATTTTATTTTTAAAATGTTCGTTAGAATTTTAGAATTTTATATTCTTGATAAATGAGGTAAAAATTTAAAAATATGATTAATCTCTTATGAGAATGATTTACTTCTGTAAACTAAGCGACTTAGGAATGTGCTCAGTGGTTCAGTGGTAAAGCACTCTCCTGCCACAGGAACGCCATGCGTTTGATTCCCGACAGATCCAAACTGCATTGTTGAACTAGAGACTAGAGTCGACGTGAATGAAAAAGATATCATCTAGTATACACGATATTTTATTTGAGGAAAGATAAACAGTCAAAATGTTTGAATAAATCGGAATAACTCACTCTTAACAGAAAATGAAAAATCTCACTCTTTCGAAAAGAGACTTTTGACTCTTTAGAGGTTGGCTCCATTTTGGCATGTTCAAAGAGTGAAATGCCACTCTTTTAGAGTCAGATCTCACTCTTCATATTTTAGAAAGTTCCCCACTTCAATCCGACAGACAGAAGTTCTTCTTCATCGCATTTCAATAGAAAAAACAAAGCTATCGAAATAATATCTCAGTAGTTTTGAAAAATGATAATTATATCCACTTCTTTGCTTAAAAAAGAAAATAGTATGCTATGGCCATTACAGAACTTTCTACTATAATTTCCTATAAAAATTCACTCGGTATAAATAATTTATTAAAGTTATTTCCCATGACGAATGCAGACATTTTTTTCTGATGGAAGTAACACTACATATCTAAAGAAAGTCAATGTTATGATCTACAACGCTTAAAAATTGCGCTTTTATTATTATTACTAGCAGGCTACGCCCGCTTCGCTGGTTACTGTATTTAAATGAATTTTCAAAAGAATTGGATCAGTATTTATTTTTTACATCACATTACAAATAAAAACTTAAATTAAAAAATAAATTAATAAAAAAAAAACAAAAACAAAAACAAAACACTGAAATCGCTTTAGATCTTGCTGCTTCGGGTACCCGTTGCCTAAGTCAGCTCTTTTTTCTGCCCGTACTGTATCGGGTCCAGTTTCCCACTGTCTACAGAAAGGTCTTTCCCGGGCACTTCAATCTGGGTATTTATCGACGACTTGTGGATTTTCTGTTATTTAAGAACTACGATTTTAAAGATGGCTGTATCTCAGCATCTATTATATATTTTAGTTTTTGAACCATGTGTTTTATAGCCCCCGTTATTTACACTATATTACGATTTGTTTCCGACCAGTGCAATACAATAAAATAAAAATGTAGATTTTCTTTTAAAAGGAATTAAATACATGCAAAACGAATTTTAATCAGTTTATCCTTTCTACTATAAACTACCATTTTTTTCACCCAATAAATATTATAAATAATGATAATTAAAAAAAAAAAAAAAAAAAAAAAAAAAGATTTTTCTTTTACAGGAATTACTTAAAAAAAAGAAAAAAGAAAGAGTTGCTATGGTATAAAATTTATACATAAACGTAACAATTTATTTCTATTGCATTACCATTTGATTTTCAATAAATATAATAATAATAATAATAATAATAATAATAATAATAATAATAATAATAAAGGAAAAGAAAATCGCCTTTAAATGAATGTATTAAATAAAAAATGAATTGTATAATCCGCGATTGTAATGAAATGCTCGCCCTCTGGCGGGCTAAGGTGAAATTACAATTAACATGCTTTAATTCGGCTTTCATTAAGCCGCCATTCCATGTCAATGTTTAGTTTCACACATATTTATTGAATAAAAATTAATAAATCCGGTAAAAAATATAACACATACTGTTGTGTGCTCCAGTGTAACTCCAAAAGACCAAGAAATCCAGAATTAAGCTTCCATTTATTTCCAAATGACAAATTTAAAATTTCAGTTGCTTCAGCTAATGGAAGTAAAGAATTAATCAGATGATTTGAAACTAATATTTGTTCAACTTCAGTTAAAAATCTACTTCCGATCGAACTTTGAATCAACTGAAATATTTTTTTCCAAAAGCAATCAATTTTCCATGATGTAATGGCGGAGAAATTACAGTACGAATATTAAGTAGAATAACAAAAAGAACAATAATAAATACACGTGGCTATAACATTTACTAACAACAAATGCTGAAAAAGCGCCATCTATCGATCATTACAAACGCGGATAGCCGTTGCTAAGATACGCAGACGATTACAATCGAAGAATAAATTCATGAAAAATGAAACATTAAAGCCAATATTTAAAATCGAAAAAACATTAATTTAAAAAATTCAATATCGAAATTCGAAAAAATCTCGATGAGGTGCACTCCTGCAGGGTCCCAGGTACCTATATGCCAAATTTGGAAACTCTGCGATCAGTAGTGTGAGCACCAGAACGCAGACAGACACACACACACAGAGACACTTCTCTTTATTTATATAGATTATTATTATTAGTAGTAGTAGTAAAAATGAAAAAAAAAATCGATAAACCTTTCTTTTAAATTATCACAGTTCACTGGTTCAACCATTCATTTCGGAGATTATGAACGAGTGGCAAATAACACAGGTCGACATATAAAATTTTGATTTTATAATTTTGGCTGATCTTTATAGTGTTTGGTGTGTTGAAACCGAAAATGAAGCCAGTTTTTTTCTATCACGTATATATTTTTATCAATACAGGGTGCCTGCCTCAATTTCTTCCATTACTCTTCCACCAATATAATTATATGGTAAGTTTTGTAGTTATGTTTCCATGATTAATTATTCATTGATACCTATTGTTGTATTTGTGAAGCACTAGTACGACTTAAAACCATATCAACTAACCAACCAACCTATTGTTATGATGGAATATGTAAGAAATTGTGTCGGTAAGCACCCTGTATTGGAAAAAATCTGTACGTGATAGAGAAAAATGGGCTGCATTTTCGGTTTCAGCGCATCAAAAAACATAAAGTTCAGCTAAAATCATCAAATCAAATTTTGTTAGCTTCAATTTTGTAGGATTTTTTAACCAGCCCTTACAATCTGCCGTCAAACTCTTGGAACAAAAAAGTCTTCTTTTAGAGAAAATGTTCCATGATACTATTAAAATTCGATGGTATGTATGTTTGGATATCCTCCCCACGATCCGCTGAATGCATTAAGACGTGGAAGTTACCAAAAGATGGGAAATAACGCAAGTATTGCGAGTAAAATATTTAAACTACTCTTTTTTCTTTTCTAAATATATCAGCTTAAAACCCATATCGAGGACAAGATAATCAGCTCAAAGTAATGCTTAATATATATATATTCCACCAACATTAACCACTGCTTTAGTAATTGGGCGGCAAAATACAACTAGTGGTAACGGGATAGATTAAAAAAAAAAACAATTATGTGTCTAAATTATATGCAAACGCTCGAAACGAAGTTTTGAGTAATTTCAATAGATTTATTTATTTATTTTATAACACATTCCAACAAAGTTGAAAAATGTTTGTGACATTAGTTTGTCTGTTTGTATGACCGCCTTTCCACGCTCTAACTCTCGCAAATATTCATGGAATTTCATTAAACTAATATTATTGAGGTTTACTATGGGATGTTCTCTGTTGGAAATGAAGTAAATACAACCCACGGGTATGTAGAAGGACACCCGAAGAATTCCAAAGCATTGTGTTCTATCAGAGCTATTTTTATTGGCATCAAATTCGTAAAACTTGTTCCTAGGTAGGTAGGGACTAGTGCTGGACGATATCAGAAATTAAATATCGCGATATATCACCAAGTTAATATCGATATTATGTGATATATTGCGATATTTCTTTCAAGATAGGAAAAAATAGACATTTGTTATTTTTTAAAGACATATGCACACGAATTTTAAAGTATACAAGTATAAAGTGTTTTTCATGTATTTTCTGGTATATTACTACCATAACTTTATCATAAAAAAAAAAAAAACATAAAAAGTGAATCAATATTTTGTGTTTCTTATAACTTATACTGTTGCTTTTTAGTATACCTCTGTATAGTTTGTCCTCTATTCTTCCCATTTTAAGCATTAATTATTTTAAAATCATATTTTAACACAGCTAATATGCGATCTGTGTTTTATTTGTACCAAGTATATCAAAATTCATAATTCTACTAAAAATAAAGCTTAAGAAAAATTAAATAAAAAGGAAAATCATTCTAAATAGTTAAGAATTGCCATTGGATACACCTTTTTTGGTCGTAGAGAGTAATATTTTTTACTTAAAACTCTTATATGCATCCTAAATGTCAGTTACTTGTCATTTTTATTTTTGTATCTGCTTACCAAATCATTACAATATTTTTTAAATGTATATGTGTTCAATTCACATTCGTAATAGTTTCATATATTCGTAATAGTTTCATTATATATATATACATTGTCAGTATAAAAATTATATTATTTAAATAAAATTATGTTAAAGTTTCATTTTGTTACTTAAAGTAACTCATTTTGCAATTACATGTACGGCTTAAAAAAAAAAAGAAAGAAAGAAAGAAAGAAAAGGAAAGAGAAAAAATAAATGCTACATAAAAAAAAGTAATAAACTATCCAATATTATATAATTTAATAAACTGTCACTGTAAAATTACTGAAGATAAAACTTTATTTTACATCAGTCAGATAGCACCCTTTCTCCCTTCCCATGTTTTCCAATGGGATTTTTGTCGCGTCGTTTTATAAAAATATTTTATTAAAAAATGAACTTTTTCGAATTCTGTTTTTTTTTAATATTACTCTTTGAACAGGTCGTCTTTTAGCTTAAATTCTGTTTTTTTAATATTACTCTTTGAATAGGTCGTCTTTTAGCTTAGTGAACAATTTTTCGAAAAAATAAATTTAAATATTTTACTTAGAGATCCATACTTGGAGTCCATAATTTACTTATTGAAATAAAATATTTAAATAATTTTTTTCGAAAAATTGTTCACCAAGCTAAAAGGCGACCCGTTCAAAGAGTAATATTCAAAAAACAGAATTCGAAAAACTTCATTTTTGAATGAGATATTTTTATAAAACGAAGCAACGAAAATCCCATTCGATAACATGGGAAAGGAGAAAGGGACTGATGTACAACCCAAACAGTGATGCCAGATGGTCGAAAATTATTTCCCCAAACAGGTCTTCAAATTTCCCCAATTCAGGAGGTTCTTTTCGAAAAATCCCCAATTTGATTTCTACTAAAATGGGGAAATAAAATTTTTTTCAAAAAAAATATCAAGCAGATTTTTCTGTGATAAAAATTCCGATTTTTCCCCAAAAGAAGGCAATTTAAAAAAAAATCCCCAAATACCAATAAAGATATCGAAAGTCTCTAGTCGTAGGGATAAATCATTACGTTATCAACATTGACAGAGAGTTGAAGAACTCCCCAGATTTGTCCCCAAAAATTTTAGAATTCCCCAAAAAAGTCCCCACAAACATTTGGTCCAAAAGCCTCAAAAATCCCCAAAATGGGGACAAAATCCCCAATCTGGCATCACTGAGCCCAAAGCGAGTTAAACACATGTCGCATCTTATTGGCCAGAAGATATGGATACTTTGAAATAAACCAATATCAATGAACCAATAGCAGGAAATGAGCTAAAACAAAGGATATTGTTTTCATTCATAATAAGCGTTTGATTTTATATCGCCTGTCTGTGGTATTACACGTACGATCCACGAGCGATAATGTGCAATATTATCAAAGAACTTATACTAACGGTAGTATAAATTCTTTCATATTAGCGTTTAGAGCCAGGGAAATTCATGAATGTAGAATGAGAAGTCAGTAAGTCAGTATACTGTAAGAAGTCGATATACTATGGGAAGTCGATATACTGTGATAGTTTAATTTTCCTGATGAATATCATTGACTTTTTGGACAGTGATATTTTCAAGAAAGTAGATATATTGCGGTATAGAGAGGATTGGAGAGGAAGGATTGTTTGGGGTTGGGAGGGGAAAAAGGGGGTTGCATTAGTATAAGCTATTCAGGTCTCTTTTTTTTTCGGGCTTTGCTTGGCGCGCGGTGATGCAGGTTTGTGGCGCGCACAAGGGGTTGCGTCACTTCCGCTAGCCAAACGGTTTGTTTGTTTTTTTAGAAAACACGGTGAATAAACTATTCGGCGTTCTCTTTATTCCGAGCGTGGCGACTGGTGGTAGGTGCTAGTGAGAAACATTATTTATCGGCGTTTCGATCGATCGCTCAGTGTGCGCTAAAGAAATATCGTTAGAGGGATATATCAGCAAAGCTAGATCTTTAATATCGTTATTGCGATACTTAAAAAATATTGATACTTGGGGATATATTGATAAATACTCCAGCCCTAGTAGGGACCGTCCGGAGTAGGGTGCCTGAAGAAGAAGAGTGACGACAATACTTATAAAGGCCCGGAGGTTTCCGAGACGATTTTAATCCTTTATTTTGCATAAAACACAATTAAATTTACATTATTTAATCAACTAGAATGCCCCGCTAATTTTCTGTTGGATTAATACCAAGTTTTTTTTTTTTTCTTATGACAGCTCAAGCAGTTGGACAGGATTAGCTAGGATACGGGATTTAATGGAGCTAGAATTCTGAATGATTACATGGTCCGGCTGAAATATGTATTTACTAAATGTTATAAGAGGTGCCTCTGACAATAAATGTACTGCAAAGATAGCTTGATGGACTTCAGAATTTCCCTTTGTTTTCAAATATGCAATTAGTGCGGTTCGTTAGCAGCAAAATCACTCTAAATCATCACAGATTCGTTATCAAACTCATGCTTTGAGAAAAAAGACTGTTCACTCCAATGATGTCAGTAACATTTAAAACCATGCTGCCGATCGAGATTATTATTATTATTATTATTTATCCGCAAAAAAAGGATTTTATCATTTATCCACTAGAACAACCTGTTACTTTGCAAACTCCAGGCGCGACATTTCATGTCTCTTATGGACGTATCACACGAGAGATTTTTACTCAACTTTTTACTAAACACAACTTTATAGCTAACACATTTAGCCTGATCTTGTTCAAGGACAGCACATTTTCGACTGATCAACAGCACATGATCAACTTTTTCGACGGTCTTTTGAAAAAGTTGACTGTGTTCAGGGTGCTCATCAAAATTGACCAATAGGAGAGAAGGACAAGATTTTTTTCTAGAATACCTCACGCTATCAGTTCGGAGTAACCCTACGGACAGCTGATCGGTTTTCTCGTTCGTTCAGCTTCGCAACATAGAATGACGCTGAATGGAAAATGTTGAGTATGATGTTGTGTTGAGTATATATGCGCCTGTGTGATATGGCCATTCATACGAGAAATTCCCGCTCGACGCTTTACCCAACAGCGTATGGGGAAGATTCAAGGTCAGCAGGTAAATTAAATGTTGTGTTTAGTAAAAGAGTTGTTTCAAAAATTTTTGAGAAATATCTTTTTTATTTTTTTAATTGCTTTTTGTATTTTATTTATTTGTTAACGTTTAATTAATATATATAATGATCCTCATCTGTCATTCACGATTCCGGTTTACACCGCTTTAAAACAGAGAGTTTTGGCAGCCATTTTTTTTTTTTTTCCGTTTGTTCAATTTAACTTTCGAAAACATACATATCATTTTCATACATGTTTTGTATCGCACATATTGTTACTTATTCCCTCTATAACCTTGAAAAACTATTCAATTGTAATGTTTAAATGTTTAATTAAATATAACGGATCACTGGCTATTATAAACATGAACCTATAAATAGAATTATGTAACTTCATGATTATAAACAACGCAATGCCAAATAAAAACAAACATAAACTGTTGCCATTCAGAAAATACAAATTCCAAATGGACAATTCTTTAACTGCGAATGAACGACTCTTTGACTGTTTCATTAAAAAAAACGCTTAAAATATTTCTAAAACATATGGACAATATTCCTGTGACGTCACAGTAGGTAAAATCGCCGAACACGTGGCCGATATTTTGTAAACAAACTAGATTCAAGATGCTATTTTATTGTTACGCATAACATTTTCCTAAACATTTCTCCAGTGAAACTTAATAATCAGATATCTGTTCAAACAAGAACAAAAGAGAAATGTAAACAACTGAATCGAATGATAAAGTTACGACTATTCCATATCGTAAAATTGCAGAACATTTTATGTATACAAACACACACGCATATATATATAATAAATAAAATATTAATAAGAACATTTTATTACCAGCTGATATTCTTGTAGCCTCGAACCCAAAGTGGGAATATGGTCCATTAAAGCCTTAAAAATCTTAAAATATTTGTAAAAACATATTAAAGTCTTTAAATATTTTTATCAAGCTTCATTATTTGTTTACATTGTAAGGTATGATTGGCGTCGAGTTCAGTACGTAAATGTCGCCAGTTGATTTTAGTTTTGAAATTAGTGTAAAGTTATAGTTGGGATAGAATGTTTGGTTGGGCAAGTAAAGGTCACCAGTTGAAATGAGTATTGAAAGTAGGGTAGTCTAAGGTGATAATGTCGAGTCAAGATAAAATGTTCGGTTGAGAATGAGAAAGTCCCTAGCTGGATCCTGGATATTTTGGCGATGTTGTGGGTGAGATAGCTGGTTGGGAGTATAGAGTAGAGGTGAATTTGGGTTAGAATGGAGTGTCTGTAATTATTAGATAGTTAGTTAGAAAATACGCAAGCAAAGTGATGACGTCACTGGGCGTCAGTGGATGCAAGGAAAAGATTTCCTATGTTAATCGCCCATTGGATTTTTTGTAAAAAATTATTAAAAATTGAGGAAAATTATTTCCCGATTTTAATTCCCATATTTCGGTATAGGTATGTATTAGTTATCGTGTGCATGCGTTAGATTAAGTTGTTTTTGCTGTAAAATTGATAAAATTTAAATTTTAAATTTCAAAACTTTAGAAAAATAAAATAGCAAACTTCCATATTCGATTGAAAACATAAGCATTTCATTTCAAAGGATGATATTTACACAATAATTATCCAACTAATATACTAATTAAAAGGAAAATGATAAATATTCTATCATAATTTGAAGTCAAATTTGTTTTCAAATGTCTAAATAAAGTGTCTGATATAAGATACTCATATGTTGCAGCGGAATAGATTTAATATATCTGTCATCCTTGGCGGAAAAAATATATCGCCAAATTATTTGGCGAACATATTTTCTTCCTTTCAAAAATCATGGTTATTTTAACAACTTATATTAAGAGACCGATGAATTATATGAAACAATATTTCGTACAATACATATTACGAAAATAAACATCTGGCATGTATACTTTCGTAGTATGTTTTTAATCGCCAAATACAAAAAACGCCAAAGATGACACAGTTTTGAAATTTAAAATTTTGTCAATTTGACAGCAAAATAACTCAATCTAACACAGGGATACGATAGCATATCTCTACCCAAATACGGGTATTAAAATTGGGAAATAATTTTCCTCGATTTTTAATTATTTTTTACAAAAAATACAATGGACGATTAATATAGGGAATCTTTTTCTTGCATCCACGGACGGTCAGTGACGTCACGCTTCGCTTACGTATTTGGAAACATTATCTTCGATAGTCTTAAAAAAAAGTATTTTGGTAAAATGAAGTGAATCGTTATTTACTTCCTCTTACCCATAGGGTCGAGAAAGTATTGTTTTAGGGTCAAATTTTCGAACGTGAGTTTTTATTATACTTACATGTTCTGAGGTCCCCTGAATACGAAAATCACGTTTTTAGCGAATTGTCTCTGTGTCTGTCTGTGTGTCTGTTATCAGCATATCTCAAGAACAAATAGTAGCAGAAATTCCAAACTCGGTATTCTAAATGTGTATCATATAGGGATGCTACAGTAAGCTTTTCGTTAAGATGAAGCAAATGGTTCGTGTACAGGGGCATTCAAATACATTACGTCTATGGGGGAAATTGCAGGTAAGTAGAATTTAACATCTATACACTGCACTAAACCAAATGAAACGAATACATATTTTTTGTAATAGAGATAGTCAACTGGGAAATTTTTTTTTGTGTATGTAGGAGCCTCGCCTCCCCCCCCCCCCTGGGGTAGATGTCCTCCCTCGAGTGGAGTAAATTTTCATGATGGGTATCTTTCAAAAGAGCTCGCCAATACCTTTAAAACGAATGGTTGAACCATCGGTCTACGATAATTTAAAATAAAGTTATTGATTTCTTTCATTTTTAACATTTTTTTTTTTTTTTTACTTTAATATTGAGAATAAATTCAACTTTTTTTTGGATATTTAGTGTATACTATTTCTCTAATATGGAAATCGTCTGTATTATCATACAAGATAACTTTTTTAAATAATAATTTTAATAAATTATTTTTTT
Source organism: Salticus scenicus (assembly GCA_963930645.1). NCBI lineage: Eukaryota > Metazoa > Arthropoda > Arachnida > Araneae > Salticidae > Salticus > Salticus scenicus. The sequence continues at coordinate 29,013,070 of OZ005660.1, forward strand.
TAAACTGAATTATTTTTTAATAACCGAATTAAATTCTATATAAATGTAGGTGCATTAATGAAACGGGGGGTTGAGGGGGGCCAGAACTAATTATCATATAAAACTCTTCCGAAACCTAATTTAAATTGTTTAACATAGGTTTACATAACAGTACTCTTTATCTTACCTCTTAATCTCCAACCTGTACTTATAGCATTAAATTTCAGGGTAAGAGAAAGTCGTGTGAGTGACACACTAGATTATTCTTATTATGAGGACTTTAAATAGAGCACTTAACGGAACACTGGGATGTGTTGTTGCTGTTGTGTTTTCGGGCCTATATTTTTTGTCAACCAGCAGTTTTTTTATTGTGATTCATATTTATTGATCGGGTAGAATTTTTTTAAATTCAGAACGAAAATTAGAAAATATCAAAACACATTTGATTTATAAACAAAAACTGAAAATACATTTAAATGATCACGTAGTAATCTTCATGATCTAAACATTGTTTTCAAGATTTATCGTTCACATTCCGTCATTTTTGACGGGGTTATATACTAGTTTTTTAATAATATGTATATTTTTTTATAATATCTTCTTTTCATAAAGAAGATTCAAAGAATATTTCCCGTGTTACGAAGATTCTTGCCAAAGCTTTCCAGAGTAAGCTTGTTCACACAATGATAAAAAATGTCGCAAAGTAAACTCGACGTTAGCGCTTCTCGACGTGCAGTGGCTGTGGTACCTAAACAAAAGCTGCGAATCCGCTCCTATTGTGCTTTCTTTAGAAATATTATCTCTCATGTTTTTAATGAAAACAAGAATTAATTCTAGCCCTAAATGAACATTATAGATGTGATTATTCATTTGAAATTATTCACATACATTTGACTTTAAATACAAAATATGTTAGATGTTAGCTAGTAATCTGAAGTAAACAATAACAATTTCAAGCAAATAATCACATCACTTAGAGGTAGAATTAATTAGTGTAAAATATAACTTTTAATATCGATCTTCTGATGCTGTAAATTGTATTGTAAATGCGAAAAAATTCTTATGTTAGTAATTTAAGAAGAAAATGTTAATGTAAGCAATTTTCAAAATAAAACTTTTGGAAAAATAAATAAGTAAATAAATAAATAAATTTTGGAGAAGGAATCGCTTATAAAAGATGACTTTATCATTATTTCTTTTATTAAAAATACATTATGCCATGTTCCATGTAATCAAACAGACGCAGACGAAATCATTCGCAAAAATTTTATCATCTAAACAAAATATATTTGTAATCGCTTTATAACCAAATCTATAGCTAAAATAACATTTACTAATGAGCAAATATAATATACACTAACTTGCTCTAACCTCATAACAAACCAAACAACCGAATTCGAAATTCCATAGATTTTCTCTTGATCCGTAATGAATGAAAAATTGAAGAGACTAAGATTTCAATAATTATGTAATTTGTAAGAAATATTCAAAAAGTACTTTTTAAAAATTAGTTGTAAAATATATTACTTATCTTAAAATACGGGGAAATATGTGAAATATGATTATTTTAAAAATACATGAATTTTTCCATTTAGATGTGAATTCGTTCAAACACAATTCTATTTTAATTTAAAATGTGGAGCATCGCGGGAGAAGTGTTGCCAGATAAGAATTTCAACTTTTCCCTGGAACACAGTTCATTTTCCTCCCAAAATGCCACAATTTCCAGAATTTTCCCCCAAATTCGATTTTGCAATTTATGTATTTATTTATTTATTTATTTTTTAACATGCACGATGTTTTAAGGTGCTAAACTTATGTGACATTTATACTGACTATACATAAACTGATGACATATTTTAGCATGCAATATTTGCAATTTTTTAAATATAAAATTGAAATTTAGAAACGGATAAGCATTGCACCCCGGCAAGAAAAGTGACAGAAATCAAAAATGCAATATTAAAAAAAAAAAAAAAAAAATCAAAGTATGATATTATGAAGCATGACACAACTGCTTGCAACGTGGGAACTCACAACTGCAAAATAGATACGTAATGCTTTTCATACACATTGTGACACTTCATGCACGTTTCCCAATGACATAACTACAAAATTGATATTATTTAATTCGTGCTGCTTTTCTTACCGGAGTGCGACAAGTTTCCTACCAAAGTAAAGCTAGAAGTACAATAAAGCAAAAGTAGCTATCGTGAACTTTACGTATTTGGTAACCCCTTGAGAGACGTTTTTCCTGTGAATAATAACTTTTAATGGCATATCTGTTACCTTATCGCTATAAATACATTTATTTTATTGCCTAATTCACTGAAAAAAAAAAAAAAAAAAAAAATACATGAAAAATCTGGCAGCTGGGGTGCCAGCATTTCTCCGTCAAATATACAGGACAAAACTGTACTTTTAACAAAACACCTGTTTGATTTAAAGGATTCCTGCTTGAAATATACGTCAGTGGTACAATTTTACGGTTTTAAACTGTATATTTGACGGAGAAATACTGGAACCCCAGCTGTCAGATTTTTCCTGTACTTTTACGGGTTTATTTTTTGCAATGTTTAGTCAATTAAAGCTGGGATTGCGGTGTCTCGGTCGTACGATTGATCTTGAAAATTACGTTCGACCGTAGAGCAATGAACATGTTATGATATGAATGAGCTTAACTTGGTTTTTCAGTGTGGTGCCTCCAGTATAAGTCACATGTGGGAGAAACAAACTCGGCAACTGAAGATGATGAGTTCGCGCATTTACGTCTGTTTCGGCACAAAATAGCTCTGAGATGACCATAAGAAAGTGAAACATCGCAATACGAACTAAGCTTTATTTACACTGTAATGTATAAATTAACTGCAATCCGGTACTTAATTTTATGACAGAATTTACACTCTGCGACAGTTTTAGCGAGTCACTGCAATTTGTTCCTAAGTACAGTGATATGTAGTATATATTAAATCTGATTGACACTAAGCTAGTGTCTAAGGCCTGGATGGAGTGCCGTTTTGGGATCTTTCTAGGGTCCATATTTACGCACGTTTCAGGAAAAGGGAAAACAAAACAAAACACGGGAAGCCCCAAATGATTTGGGACAACGAATGCGAACTGTTCTCGAATCCGGCACCTCCCTTCCACTGATTTCGTGAACAGAAATTCTCAGTGACTGGTGGGCTTTAGTTAGTTAGATTATTAGTTTAGGTCAAAATATATGATTAAGTTTTAGAATAAGAAGTTTTAGAAGCACTATAAATGTTTCTTAAATATTTGTAGATAAGTTTAAATTACGTTGGCTGAGACAGAATAATAAAAATGGTGCACTGTAAAAACGAAGATGAGTTCTCAAGATGGGTTTCAAACATAGGCAAAGCAACAAATAATGAAAATGAAGGGAATAGTAAAAGTTCTTACTTTTATTACAATGATATTCGGTAGTGCATTTATTATTTTCGCTTGCCTTTCTAGTTATAGAAATTGTTTTTTATTTTTATCTATTTATTTTTAAGAGGCTATCATCCCCTTTTGCTATTTTACGTAATGCCCTTTTTACGTTTGAATATTTTGCCTGTATTCATCATAAAAAAAAAAAAAAAAATAAAAAAAAATAAATTCGTTACTATATTTTAAAATTTATTTGTAATTATTCCGTTGGTTGGTTGGTTGGGTTTTATGTGGCACTAGTGCTGTGCAATGGGCAATTGGCAACGGTTTGGAACTCACCCCTAGATTTGGTCCGGAGACACGCCATCACAATTTTGATCCTTCACTGAAAGGATTTAAATTATTCGGAGAATTTTTACCCATACTACACTTTAAAACAGCGATTGAAGTCAAAATATTCAAATGATATTACCATATTATTTTAAAATACAAAATTTGAACTTATTTTAAGCTATGGTGATAAATTGCACAAAAAACAACAGCTAAAAAGCATTTGTGCTTGTGTTATGGGATTAAAGCCAATTTACTGCACTAGGTCCGAGGCCTGAGCGGAAGTGCTTTCGTAGAGTCCTTTCTAATGGGTCCTAGCCCGCATTTACGCATGTTTCGGAGAAAACCACTGAAAACTCTGAATGGCTAAGCCGACAAGCGCGACCTGGAATCGAATCCAGTACCTCACATCTACCAGCTTTGAGAGCAAAACCGCTCGGCCATTGAAGTGCTACAATAACATGATATCCAAATACAGTTAACTTCAAAACGCATAATTATAGCGAAAACTCATTTAGCCTACCAATATTTTATCTATCATGTAAATAAAAGAAAATAATTATTTCTCAGCAATGTTAATGGACATGTATGGTTTCTTAAGCAACTTTTCAGGTCGCTCACGTCCATTTAGCAGTTTGGAGTTTCCGATAGTTTTCTAAGAAACTCGCGCAAGTACGGTCTCGGACATCTAAGGGTGTCCCACGGAAAGCATTCCATCCAGGTTCAGGTCTCAAGCATAGTTAATCGACCTTAACCACAAAACACAATCTAGTTTAATTTCATATATTACATCTAATACAAAAGAATGTAATCGTTTAACTTTGGGTGGCTCTGTATGTTTTATGTAAATTGTATATACTGAAGTAATAAATAGTGTTACGAAATTGTAAGTAGTTGTGTTTATTTTTGTATAAATTCTTTTAAAGAGGCTTAGTAAGTTGATAAAGTGCTAATTTTGTGTATTTCTAGTCGTTTTAGCGTTGAAATAGCCTTATTTTCCCTTAAAAACGCATTAAAAAACCCCAATAAGGCAGGTAATGGATTTGGCGCCAGGTTTGGCGACTTTTTCCCTCCTTGGCGATTTTTTTGGCGACCTTGGCGAGAAAATCCTTATAAGGGATATACCAAATATGGAAGCTCTAATCTCATTGGTTGATGAGGTACGGAAATTTCGGGAACTTTCCACACGTTTCTACAGAGGTATATAAGGGCGTTTTCCCGCCAAGGCGAGTTAGTTCAGTTCAGTCTGTGATCAGAGTCGGTCAGCTTGCATTGAGCCTCTTCGAAAGAGACTTGCTTTAAGTGTTATTGCTATACAGTTTGTACTGTGGATTTGCTATTGACAGCTGTTGTTTAAGCTGTGTTTACTGGTCGAATTGAAGCTGATACTTGGTTTATAGACCTGTATTTTTCTGGAACTTTCTGTGAATAAATTACTGAATTTTTGTACGTTTGGCCTTTCATTCTCGGACAACTCACGAACCCCCAAGTACGCAATATTTCTATGGAGCAAAAAATGAAAAAACTTCTAGAAGGTCTCACTGCTCAGATGAATGAGTTAAGATCTGGATTGATAGAGAAAATGGAAACAGGACAGGGAAAGATGGAAACATCGCAAAGAGAATTGAAACACGGTTTGACTGAAGAAATGAAGGAAATGAAAAGCAGTTTGGGTGAAGTTCAGGAAGAAATTAAATCTAATCAAGATGAGATGAAGAGAGAGCTTTCAACGGTGAAAGAATCAATCGAGGGTAAATTAATGGTGATGGAAAATAGAATGGATGGAATAGAAGAGAAAGTTATAAAGATAGAAGAAAATTTTGAAGAGAAAGTTTTGAAAATAGAAGAAAGTTTTGAAGAGAAAGCTATGAAGATAGAAGAAAATGTTCTGAAGGTTGAAGAGAGTGTTACGAGGATAGAACGGAGTTTCGAGGAGAAAGTTAAAGAAAATTTTGATCAAGAGCTGAAAGGAAGGTTTTCAGAGATAGAAGGTAAACTGAAGAGAATAGAAGAAGATCTGAAGAGAAAATTGGAAGAAAAGTTAGAATCCATGCCCCAGGAAACTGAAAAGAAAGAGAGAAGAATCCAGAATCAGGAATTTGTTAAGCTATCCACCTACGACGGCAGTTCCTCCTGGCATGTATATAAGACGCAGTTTTCCATCGTTGCTGAAGCTAACGGCTGGGACTCTACCGTCAAGCCGGTCCACTTAGCAGCAGCATTACGGGGAGATGCAGCCGAGATCCTGAGAAATGTTTCTAAAGAAGAAAGGAACGACTTCGAGGCCCTGACTAGAGCACTGGAGCTACGGTTCGGAGAGAAGTGTTCTAAGGACTGTTAGGTTATATTTATTTTCTATTACCAATGCCTCTTGTATTTACCCTCCTTCACTGTATAATAGATCTTTCCAATAACGACTGGCGCGCCACCACTTGGACTGTTTCGTACGGCGCATCTTTCTACCTGTACCTTGTTGAATTTTTGTTTCTCTGTATGTACCATGTGATGTGAGTGTTCGTCTAATTAAAAGTGTTTCGTGTTAATATGGACTCATTAATATGCATTATAATTTGCGTGCTCTGCCTTCTAAGCCCAATAGGTTATGGGCCCAGAGCAAATTAATTTTTATTTACGATAAATAGACTTTTATCTGTTAGATAGACGACCACGTTTAAAAATGGCGTCTTATGGAACACTACGTATTGAAACTTTAAACAAAGATAATTACGAGACATGGAAGATACAAATGAAGGCACTCTTAATAAAAAATGAATCCTGGATTTATGTATCTGGCTCTAAACCAAAGCCAGAGCTCGTGGCAGGTGATGCGACATCACAAGAAACGTTCGATAAATGGACTGATATGGATGAAAAGGCCAAAGCCGACATAATTTTGTGTATATCGCCTTCTGAACTGAAACAAATAAAAAACTGCGAAACATCCTTGGATATATGGAAAAAATTAGAAGAAATATATCAATCTAAAGGCCCCGCTAGAAAAGCGTCACTGTTAAAATCGCTTATTCAACATAAAATAGCAGATTCCTCTTCTGTGAGCATTCGAGATCATCTTCGAAAGTTTTTTGACATAGTCGATAAACTATCTGAAATGGACATTAGAATAGATGATGACTTGTTAACTGTGATGTTGTTATACAGCCTACCATCCAGTTATGAAAATTTCAGGTGCGCAATAGAATCCAGGGATGAGCTACCTAAACCAGAAGTACTACGAATAAAAATAGTAGAAGAAAACGACGCCAGACGCCATGATGACAGACCGAACGATGGAGCGTTCATGACTGGGAATTTCCGAAAGAAACCTGCTCCGTGGAATAAAAATAAAAGGAATCCTAAGATTACTGAACAGTACACTCAGAATGAAAGAGATAATTCAAAAATTACTTGCTGGAAATGTAAACGTATCGGTCACCGTGCAAATCAGTGTGAAAAAGATAAATCATTTAAATATCGACAAAACAGTTTAGGACTACTGGTCAGCACAAATTCAACGAATACGAACATATTATTCAAAGAACAATCCGAGAATCTTTATTGTGTTGACAGCGGCTGTACTCGACACATGGGGAAGGATGACTCCAATTTTCACGATTTAAAGGATACGGATATAAAATCTGTAAACTTAGCGAATAATGAAACAACTGATGTGTCCGGTGTTGGTAAAATATTAATTAAAACAAAAGTCAATTCAAAACTTCAAAATGTAGAGATCAACGACGCTCTATTGGTTCCAGGATTGAAAACGAACTTATTGTCCGTGTCACAAATGTGCGACAAAGGTTTCACTGTAACTTTTAAAGACAAATGTGCTGTTATAAATAACAGACAAAAAAATGTGACTCTAATTGCGGACAGAAAAAATGAACTTTATTATCTGCGGGATAATAGTGCAAATATAAATAATGCAGTTAATTTTTCGAGTGAATCAATCGATAGTTCTAAAAATATTTTCGCCGATGTGGAAAGATGGCATTGTAGAATGGGTCATCTAAATGTAAAAGATTTGATTGACTCTAATTTAAAGGGTCATATTAGGGGGTTAAATATTAAAAAGGTATCCGACTTCAATTGTGAAGTTTGCGCGTTAAATAAAATGACCCGTGCTCCTTTTCCTAAGCACTCAGATCGTGTTACAAAAATGTTAGAAATAGTGCATTCGGATCTTTGTGGGCCTATTAGGGTTCCCTCAATAGGTAAGTCCCTTTATTTTATTACTTTTATTGATGATTATTCTCGTTATTGTGCAGTAAAATTCTTAAAAACTAAAGATGAAGCATTAAATGCTTTTAAAGAAATCAAACTTCTTTGGGAAAATGAAAAATCTATAAAAATAAAAAAATTCATGAGTGATAATGGGGGCGAATTTATTGGGACTGAATTTGAAAATTTCTTAAAAGAAAATGGTATTCAGCATAGATTAACAACCCCTTATTGTCCGGAACAATCAGGTGTTTGTGAAAGGAAGAATAGAACTCTCGTTGAAATGGCCCGTTGTCTATTATCACAATCAAAATTACCCTTAAATTTATGGGCGGAAGCTATTAATACTTCTAATTATATAAGAAATAGATGCCCAACAAAAGCTTTAAATGGAAAAACCCCATATGAATTATGGAATAATATAACACCTAACGTTAGCTTTTTTAAATCTTTTGGCTGCACTTCTTATTTTTTCGATAACCATCCTAAACATAAATTTTCCCCAAGGTCTAAAAAAGGGATATTTGTGGGTTATTCAGAAAATTCTAAAGCATTTCGTATTTATCTTCCTGAATCAAAAACAATAATTTTATCCCGTAGCGCAAAATTTTTTGAAGAGAAATCTAATGATGTTTCAAAAATAGGTCAATTGTATCCATTTGTTTTTGAAAGAGAAATACAATTAAGCGAATCGCAAAATGATTCACACATGCAGCCGGCAGAAGAGAAAATTTCTCCTCCTGAAATAAAAAATGAAAAAGATGAGCTGTCACGTGACCTTGTTTCTGCGCCATCGGATTCAGAAGAGAAAAACATATTGTCATTGCGTAATCGCGAAATAATTAGAGAGCCGGAATCATTTTCGAATGCTGTTTATAGTTTTAATTCGGAAATAGAAATAAATAATGCCTTAAAAAGTCCGGAAGCTTCGAATTGGTATAAATCAATGACTGACGAAATAAAAGTAATATTAAAAAATAATACATTCGAAGTAGTAGAAAGGCCCCAGAAAAAAATGCATAAAAGGTAGATTTGTCCTTACAAATAAATATGATCAACATGGATCTCTTTTGAAATATAAAGCGAGATTAGTAGCTCGCGGATTTAGTCAAAAATTTGGTATAGATTTTCGTGAAACTTTTTCTCCGGTAGCAAAAATGGGATCTATTAGAATCTTAGCAGGTTATGCTGCTAAATTAGGAATAAAAATACATCAATTCGACATAACGTCAGCATATTTGAATGGAAAATTAGATGAGGAAATTTTTATGGAAGTTCCCGATTACTTTAAAGAAATACTTCAAATAATTATAAATGAAAATTGCGATAGGGACATATCTAATAAAGCAGCCGAGATTCTTAAATATCTAAATGTAGGGAATAAAGTTCTTTTGTTAAAAAGATCTCTCTATGGCCTCAGGCAGGCCGGGAGGTGTTGGAACACTAAATTAAATAAAATTTTGAATGATTTCGGAGCAAAACAAACAAATGCAGATCCATGTTTATATTATATTAAAAGTGATAAAGGGTTGACTCTTATAATGATTTACGTTGATGACATATTGTTTATGTCACAGGACCCTGATATGTTAGAAAACTTCAAAATTCATCTTAATGAAAAACTAGATGTTAAATATTCAGGCATAGTTAAATATTGTCTAGGGATAAATTTTCAGTTAGAAAATGGCCTTATAACAATGAGTCAACATAGTTATATTAGAGAGCTCTTAGAGCGTTTTGGCATGACAGAAGCCAAGCCCGTAGCTTGTCCTATGGATACAAGCATTCGATTAAAAAAGGCCGAAAAATGTTGTGAAAACGAATATCCCTACCGTGAATTAGTTGGAAGTTTGATGTATCTTGCAACTTCCACCAGGCCGGACATTGCAAATTCCGTCAGTCAATTAAGTCAATTTCTAACTTGTTTTGATAAAACTCATTGGACTGCCGCTAAACGAGTTTTACGATACTTAAAGAAAACAATAAATTTTGGACTTGTATTTAGAAAAAGTAATGAGCCTTTGTTCGGTTACACTGACGCGGATTGGGGAAATTGCCTCGATGACCGTAGGTCATATACAGGTTACTGTTTCATTTTTTGCGGGAGTGCAATTACATGGGAAAGCCGTAAACAGTGTACCGTAGCTCTCTCATCAACGGAAGCCGAATATATGGCTTTATCCGATGCCACTAAGGAAGGGATATATTTATGTAAATTACTAAATGAGTTATCTGAAGGCAAAATTGAAAAAGTGAGTATATTTACAGATAACTTAGGATCTATTAAATTAGCTGAAAATCCTATCTTTCATAAGCGCACCAAGCATATAGATATTAGGCATCATTTCATAAGGGATGCACTGAAAAATGGAATCATTGATTTAAATTTTGTGTCTACTGAAAATATGGGGGCTGATATTCTTACAAAAGCATTAACATCATCAAAACATTACAACTGTTGTAAAATTATGGGATTGGAAGATGTAACATTGTTATTTAGGTAAATACGTCGACATTGTGGGGGGGTGTTAGGTTATATTTATTTTCTATTACCAATGCCTCTTGTATTTACCCTCCTTCACTGTATAATAGATCTTTCCAATAACGACTGGCGCGCCACCACTTGGACTGTTTCGTACGGCGCATCTTTCTACCTGTACCTTGTTGAATTTTTGTTTCTCTGTATGTACCATGTGATGTGAGTGTTCGTCTAATTAAAAGTGTTTCGTGTTAATATGGACTCATTAATATGCATTATAATTTGCGTGCTCTGCCTTCTAAGCCCAATAAGGACTATAGTCCCTTCCAGCTAAAATCCCGTTACCAGAAAACGGGCGAAAGTTTGCAAGAGTTGGCTGCGGACATTCAGAGACTGTCACACCTAGCATTCTCAGACTGTCATGCTGACACTCGGAACGACTTAGCTCTTCAGTACTTTATCGATGCTGTTCGGGATCCAGAAATTCAAAAAGCTCTGAGACTCTCCAACATCAGAGACGTAGAATCAGCTTTAAGCTATGCACTTAGGATAGAGGCAGCCAAACAAGCCTCCCGTAAAGACCGCCATACCATAAGAGCAGTCTCACTAAATGATACTCCTCCTGATGAAAATGAAATGAAAAGAAGTCTCGCAGAGATCTTAAAGAGATTGCGCATCCTGGGAAATAATAAGGAAATAAAGGATCGGAAGATAAAGTGCTGGGGCTGTGGAGGGGATAAAAATCACCCGGCTTCACCATCACTGCAGGGAGACTAAGAGGAGGCCATCTCGCGGGGCGGAGGTTGCCTGAAATTAAAGAGCCCCAATTTACCGTATTTCATGTTTCATCGATGAGTGTTCCATCGACTTTACGTCTATGGCCAAGTTAACAACACCGCCTGCCGGATGATTCTGGACACGGGAGCCAACGTGACCATCATTAGAGCGGATTTGGCTCAAGAACTAAAAGAGAAGATCATCTGGACGCTGCCCTGTGTTAAATTCCAGACTGTGACCGGAGACGAAATCAAAATATATGGAAAAATGAACTTGACCATCACTTTTGGGAATGCCAGTTACCATCATATGGCATATGTGGCTGATATAAGAGATCCTTTAATCATTGGAATTGATTTCCTGAGAAAATTTAACTTTCAATTGGACTTCAAGAATAATGAACTGCATTCGAGTTCGGAAGACATCGCAGTGTTCAACACTGAAAATCAAGACATTCAGACAATTTGCCAGACAACAGCCAAGTCTGAAATTTCCATCCCTCCACATACAGAGACAATAGTTTCAGGAACACCTCCTACCAAGCAATACTTCCGCTATGGACTGATTGAATACCCGAATACAGACAATAGCCCAAGAGGAGTTCTGGTAGCTTCATCTCTAGTTGATCTCGCAAAGAGTACTATTTCTGTGAGAGTCACAAACATCAGCGATAAGGTCCGGACAGTGAAGAAGGATGAGGTGTTAGCAACCTGCACTCCTGTTACATGCATGAACCGCCCCATGCAATCAACAGAATCCAAGTCTTCTGAGCAATTAACAACTGAACTACTCAAGAATGCAGAATTGGGAAGTGAACAGAGATGTGCTGCGGAGAAGCAACTCCAAGAATTTAAAGACCTTTTTTCTCGAACACCTGAAGACGTCGGGAGAACGAACATCACCCAACACAGAATTAATACAGGAATTCATCCTCCAATCAAACAACATCCAAGAAGACTTCCATTTGCTAAACAGGAAGAGGTCACTGAACTTCTAAGTGAAATGCAGCACAATGATGTCATCGAGCCATCAACGAGTCCTTGGACCTCTCCTATAGTACTGGTGCGATAAAAGGATGGTTCAACAAGATTTTGCGTGGATTATCGTCGTTTGAAAGACATCAGGAAGAAAGACAGTTACCCTCTTCCGAGAATTGACGGCACATTAGACACACTTGCTGGCAATAAATGGTTCTCGACTTTGGATCTGAAGAGCGGTTACTGGCAAGTAGAATTACATCCTGATGATCGTGAGAAGACTGCATTCACCACGGGACAGGGACTGTGGCAATTTAAAGTTATGCCATTCGGATTATGTAATGCTCCTGCCACCTTCGAACGCCTGATGGAGACAGTGCTAAAAGGACTTTCCTATGAAGCCTGTCTGGTGAATTTGGATGATATTATCATTGTGGGGCGCACCTTTGAAGACCATCTACAAAATATCCGAAAGGTGCTGGAGAAACACAGAATGGCTAACCTCAAATTGAATCCAGGCAAGTGTAACTTGTTCCGTCGTGAAGTGAGATATCTCGGCCATATCATCTCTGCCGATGGTGTGAGAACTGATCCGGAGAAGATCTCTGCAGTCGAAAACTGGAATCGCCCTGAAAATATACACCAACTACGAAGTTTCCTGGGGTTATGCACTTACTACAGGAAGTTTGTCAAGGGCTTCTCAAATATTGCCAGACTACTCCACAAGCTGACGGAAGCCAAACAGAAGTTCCTGTGGACAGATGAATGTGAAAAAGCGTTCAAGCGACTTAAAGAGGCCTTAACATCATCGCCTATCTTGACGTATCCACAGCCCGACAGACAGTTCATACTTGATACAGATGCCAGCCATGAGAGTGTCGGTGCTGTTCTGTCGCAGGAAATTGATGGTCAAGAACATGTCATTGCCGATTGGAGTAAATTCCTGTCTAAACCAGAGCGAAATTACTTTACCACCAGGAAAGAGCTACTCGCCATCGTAAAAGCCATACAACATTTCCATCATTACCTCTATGGCAGAAGATTCCTGCTACGGACTGACCATGCATCTCTAACGTGGTTGCTCCAGTTCAAGAACCCGGAAGGGCAGATTGCCAGGTGGATACAACGCCTCCAGGAATATGACTTCGAAATACGTCATCGTAAAGGGACTCTACATGGTAATGCAGATGCTTTGTCACGGAAGCCCTGCTCGGAAAGCTGCAAGTACTGCTCTAGAGCCGAACAGAAATACCTGCCGATATATCCGGTTGCCTGCCTAGTTACTGTCTCAACACCATCAGAACAAGATCCCGATCCATGAAGTGACGAAGAACTTAGAAAATCCCAGTTTGAAGAGTATTTATTCCCTCCAGTGGAAATAAATACATCCTCGTCGTGATGGACTATTTCACCAAGTGGCCTGAGGCGTATCCCATTCCTGATCAAGAGGCATGCACAGTCGCAGAGGTCCTAGTGCAGCAATGGGTGTCATGATACGGCATGCCGCTACAACTTCATACCGACCAAGGTATGAACTTTACCTCTGCTGTTTTCAAAGGACTGTGTCAACTTCTCGGCATAGACAAAACCCGGACAACACCCTTACATGCCCAGTCGGACGGCATGGTCGAGAGGTTCAATCGTACCATCCTGAATAACCTCTCTCCTCTAGTATCAAGGAACCAGCAAGATTGGGACTCGAAGTTGCCATTGTTCCTGCTGGCTTATCGAAGTGCTGTCCATGAGACCACCGGCTATACTCCAGCCCAGATGCTGTTTGGACGTGAACTTCGTCTCCCATGTTATCTCCTGTTTGGTTGTCCACCAGATGCGCCTTCATCGCCCGAGGAGTACATCCAAGATCTCCAGGCACGACTTAAAGACGTACACAACTTTGCTCGGGAGCGGATTCACATGGCAACCGCGAAAATGAAGACGAGGTACGATCTAAAGGCTACACAACATTAGTTCCAGGAGGGAGACAAGGTCTGGTTGTGGAATCCTGTTCGACGCAAAGGACTCTCTCCCAAGTTACAGTGCAACTGGGACGGACCATACACGGTATTAAAAAGTCTGAATGATGTAGTAGTGCGGATCACTAAAACACTTTCATCAAAACCGAAGGTGGTGCAGTATAATAGGCTAGCCAAGTACTACAAGTAACGGTAATATCAAAATTTAAAATGTAAATACTGGTAAAATTTGCGCATGCATAATATAAATATTTGTATATAAATACTTGTACATATTTGTGAATTTTGTAAATATTTCTCACTTGATTTATATTTCTATTTTATCGTTATATGTAACTTAGTTTTTGTGTTTTAGATTGAGTCAATTTGTTTAGTTTCGCCTCTTGACCAAGGGTTGCACTGCCCGGGACGTGCAGTCCTTGTGAGGGGAGCAGTGTTACGAAATTATAAGTAATTGTGTTTATTTTTGTATAAATTCTTTTAAAGAGGCTTAGTAAGTTGATAAAGTGCTAATTTTGTGTATTTCTAGTCGTTTTAGCGTTGAAATAGCCTTATTTTCCCTTAAAAATGCATTAAAAAGCCCCAATAAGGCAGGTAAATGATTTGGCGCCAAATTTTGCGACTTTTTCCCACCTTGGCGATTTTTTTGGTGACCTTGGCGAGAAAATCCTTATAAGGGATATAGCAAATATGGAGGCTCTAATCTCATTGGTTGATGAGGTACGGAAATTTCGGGAACCTTCCACACGTTTCTACAGAGGTATATAAGGGCGTTTTCCCGCCAAGGCGAGTTAGTTCAGTTCAGTCTGTGATCAGAGTCGGTCAGCTTGCATTGAGCCTCTTTGAAAGAGACTTGCTTTAAGTGTTATTGCTTTACAGTTTGTACTGTGGATTTGCTATTGGCAGCTGTTGTTTAAGCTGTGTTTACTGGTCGAATTGAAGCTGATACTTGGTTTATAGACCTGTATTTTTCTGGAACTTTCTGTGAATAAATTAATGAATTTTTGAACGTTTGGCCTTTCATTCTCGGACAACTCACGAACCCACAAGTACGCAATAATATAAACACTTAATGTCACTTAAATATACCATAGCAATAGAAACGTAATAAAGCCATTTGAAGTACACTTCGAAGAATTTCCAGTTATAGATCCTAATATAGGTCTAGTCTAATGCAGGTATTTTTAAATAATGCTGATAGTAGATTAGCAAACAGAGACCAGTCGCTAAACTCTGATTTTCTGATTAAGGGAAGCTCAGAACGTGTAAAAATATAAAAAAGTTAAATCCGGAAAATTTGATCCCAATATATTTTTTCTTCGTCATACGGATTGGTTAAAAAGAGAGAGAGAGAGAGAGAGAGCTTTCCGGTTTTTCCCTCACCATTTCCCCCCAAATTTATCTTTTCCCCAAAATTTCCCCACCAAATACTTTTCCTCCAAATTTTCCCACAAACAATGTTTTTCCCCAAAATCGCGAAATCTTTCCCCAATCTGGCAACACTGCGCGGGAGTAAACAAATTCTATTTGAGCTTGCGTATTTTCTGCCTGAGAAGTTCAGGCGAAGATCGGAAGGAGACATAATGTAAATTCCCGCGATCCGGCGAGGGAGTTCATATAGCTACGCTGTAAAATGAGTATAAGAAAAGGGCATGATTAGAAACAAACAGTGAACAAACATCAGTGTTGGGCATAATTGATTAAAAAAGAATTGAATTACAATGGAATTACAATTAAATTATAATTATAATTACATATATATATATATATATATATATTTTTTTTTTTTTTTTGATAATCGATTAACAAGTAATTGATTACAAATAAATTGAATTATTACAAATAAATTGAATAAGTAATTCAATTTATTTGTAATCAATTATTTGTTAATTTATTGACAGTAAAATAATTATAATTGTAATTTAATTGCAATTCAATTGTAATTCAATTACTTTTTAATCAATTATGCTCAACACTGGAACATTACAAACAGTCAATGAATCTTTGCCACTCTAGAGAGGCAAAAGGTCAAACTCTATTGGTGGAAATACCAATGTTTTGCCACTTTACCCATAACTTGGCTGCGAGTGACGTCACGTGCCCTTTCCTTATACAGGGGTAAATTGGTAAAATAGAGCTTTTGGCAGTATTGCCAAAAGCGTTAATTATCAAAATCTGGAGGATTATTGCCGTTAGAAAACGTGGGAGGATTATCCAAAGAACTTCTAACAGATTCTAACGCATTGAAATATCTTTGGATTATCGCCCAAAGCAAAGCAAAAGGTGTGGCATTTTTTTTTCAAAGAAAAAGAATCCACAAATTAGAGCATTGCTTGATGATTTTCGTATAGGTATTTTTAATAGCAGTCGAGTTTTGGTAGAAGTTGTTTCCTTTTTAAAATGTACCGATGTATCAATTACGCAAAATATTGATTAACATTGATAGATTTCAATAAAAAATACTATACTACTTAAATATATATTGTTCTGAAATTATTTTAAAATTATTTCTTTGGTTCAGGTACCGCCAGCAGCAGATGGCTTTGTCATCGATCAGCAACTTAACTATGACGTAGTACGCTAACCCTTGCTTCATTATGGTGAGTGCACTTACTGCTAGTAATACACCATAGAATAACAATAAAGGAAGAAGGAGCGTACGCGTTTTGGTTTCGGTTTGTAAAATCCAGGAATGCCGGGTATAGGGTTGTAACAGTGCTTCCATCTGATTGGTTGGCGACTTGTTGGCGAGATTTTTTAATCGTCTCGTCTCTCTGCCAATCAGTCTGCGAGGCAGCACCCACAACAAACAGCGATAAATGCGCTGAGGATGGGTGCCCTACTTCAATGTTGAGAGGAGCAAAAGTAGCTTTCGCTGGCATTTCACTAGAAGGGGTTTGTAAGCATTAGAGTATTTGCATGCTCCTTCTTCCTTTATTATTATTCTATGTAATACACTTATTCTGGAAAGCTTTGATTTTTGCATTTTCAACAGTAGATTAAAAATCTCTTATTACAACTACACTGTAAAAAGAAACTGCAAGAAACTCTCTGTGATTGGAGAAAATAAACAGAGAGTTTCTTGCAGCTGGTAATAGTTTTTTTTTTTTTTTTTTTTACAGTGTACAATGTAAAAAAATAACAGTTATCTGCTGCACGAAACTCTTTGTGATTGGAGAAAATAAGTTCAAACAATTCATTTTGCAGCAGATAACTGTTATTTTTTTTTTACATTGTACAATGTAAAAAAAATAACAGTTATTTCTCCAATCATATAACAGTATTTTCTCCAATCACAAAGAGTTTCGTGCAGCAGATAACTGTTATTTTTTTACATTGTAGGGACACTGTAAAAAAATAACTATTACCAGCTGCAAGAAACTCTCTGTTGTTGGAAAAAAAAAAATTATTTTATCCAATCACAGAGAGTTTCTTGCAGCTGGTAATAGTTATTTTTTTACAGCGTAGGAGCAGGTGAACAGTTCTAAAAAAGAGGATAGTATACTATTTCCTTCTTGAGGGATAGAACGAAAACGCGCGAAGCTTCGCGTCGGTAATTAAAGGGAAATTTTTGCACTTATTCGCGCGATAATCAAAGCAGATGGCTTTCAATAAGTACTCGTTTACTTCTGTATTTATGCGGGGGATTATTTATTTGTTTTCGGAAATTGTTCTGAAATTTCGTGTAAGAAAAACATAACGTGAAAAAAGGGATATATTAATGAAATAAGATTCAAAATATCGTTATCCTGTTATTAAAGAAATATCAATATTCTACGATATATTAATATTTAATCCAGCCCTAATATCCAGCCTTTTTCTGGAAAATAAATTTTAACTGCATAGATTTGAAGGATATTATTATTTTGTTATTTGTTTTCTTTTGCATAAAAATTGAAATACTATTTGATTTGAAGCTCGAATTTTATTTTATTTCCCGTTCTTGCGTTGGGCAGTGGACCGAAAAAAATATTTTTTTTTTTTTTTTCTAAATTTGTGTTTTGAGGTTTTTGAATTTTCTACATTTAAAGAAGTTTAATTTATCAATTATTATACAAATTACATTAATATTATTATTGTCATAAACAAAAGGTTATTTGAACAAACATGTTTAATCTAGTGAAAATAGATTCAATTCATTGTTTACAATATAATTTGATTTGATGAAAATATTTCGAAACGCGTTTAACTTTAAATGAAGAATCTATATTTAATGTATCGAAACATTCTTCATTTTATTTTAATCTGATGAAGACAATTTTTAAGCAACGAAACGCGTTTCAGTTTTGTTTTATCTAATAATGACAGATTTATTATATTGAAACGTATTTCAATTTCATTCGGTGATGATACATTGAATCTAAAGTTTTAGGTTTATACGATAAATACAGGATTCATCGCTTTAATTTTATCTGGAGAGAGAGAGAGAGAGAGAGAAAGAGAGAGAGAGAAAGAGAGAGAGAGAAAGAGAGAGAGAGAGAAATAATAATAATGGAAATGCGTATCAGCTCGATCAGATTATAATAGATTAAGTCTACTGTAATAATTTTATCTATCGAAATATCGCTGTAATTTCATAATCGATTTTATGTATTGCTTATCTGATGAAGATAGATTTAATACTCTGAAACGCATTTCATTTCATGCTTATTTGATGAGTACATATCTTATTGCATCGGAACAAGTTTCAGTTTTATTTGATGAAAATGTTTAATCTATCGTTTTAGTTTCTAAGTATTGAAGATAAATTTAATGCTTCGTTTTCGTTTGATGCGACGAAGGTCATTATCATTTTAAATTTCGACAGTGTAAACAATCATGCCGATTTCAAATTTTTGAATATAAATAAATAAAGAATTCTTTATAAATTAAAACTTAATTTAGGGACACTTTTTCTTTTTCTTCAATGTCTATTGACCTATATAAAAACATACGGTAACTGTGTTGCGTTCCCTAGCAACGGTTACTATATTCATTTCTTTAAATTTTGTTTGCAGTTTACTTTGAACCATAGTTTTAATATATTTTTTAACTTGTTGCCAGCTATCTTAACAACATAATTAATTTTCAATGCTAAGTAATGGAAAAAATTAATTTTTCAATTTCTCTTGCACGTTTTCACTCAATTTTATTTTTAATATTTATTTTTTTATTTTTGTATATTTTTTTCGTGTTGCCAAGTAAAAAGAAAAAGAAAAAAAAAAAAAAAAAGGAAAAACGCTTTTAAGTCTTTTCTCTGACAGTAATAATGGACAGCTCACATAAAAAGTTTGATGCTTATACGCTTTAGATATAACCTTTCCGTACACGAAGGAAATTACAGTTTAAATGATTCACCTGGCAGCCGATAGATACCTATTTTGACATACATAGTTTTTCATAAGAGCGCTTTCAAGTATTAAGTTTTGTGAAATTTTATACTATAGAAGCTGACAAAATTTTTCCGGAATTGGAGCAATCACATCATATCAACGTTGCTTGTTGGGTGATATAAAAGAGAGTTTGATTGTCACCAATTTATGTCAAGATGCAACTAAATATAATTTTTTAAGTTATGTGTATTAGTTCTTGATCTAGAGCTGCCATAAACTTTTTGTCACTCACACAGATAAACGGAGATTTTATTTTATTTTATTTATTTATGTATTTATTTTTGTGGTCAAATCGTGTTTAACCCGGTGGAAGGCGCGCGCTAACCCTCGAACTGTTGGAATTCAGTTAGAGCTGCCTGATGCCATAAGTGTGCTAATTCGCCAAAATTAGTAAACTCTCATTTTGTTCATTCTGCTCAGTTTGTGCCAGCGTTTTCTCATCTTTGCACCATCATTACATTATTGTTAGCAATACATAGAGCAAACAGATTTAGCGAAAGCCTCATATTTGTGCAAACAATAATGAAAGTGTAATTTGAAATGAAGATCTGCCATACGAAATTTGTATACGAAGGTTTACATAGCTCGAATAGTTTTGCTTTTTAAAGTAAGATATTAAATGGAATATTAAACGGTTTGTTGGTTGGGTTTTACGTCACACTAGTGTTGCGCTTTGGGCAATTGGCAAATAGTCTGGGACTCACCCATAAGGATGGTCCTGGGGAAGTAAATGGAATTGGTGCTTTGAGAAAAATGCTATGAATAGAATTACAAGTCTTAATAAAGTTTCAAGTTGTATCGGAGTTATGGCTTTTGATAAATTTTTAATATTGTAGGTGCATTGGAAAATATTTTTGATGAAGTTCTGTTATGATTATCATTCAAAATGATTATCCGATTTAATCTATCTTCACCATGAAGGCTCCATTCCCATCCATGGAGAACCAAAAATTGGATGATATGCCTTCCAGTGGCGGCTCGTATTGGGGGTACTTCATCGAAACGTCTAGAAAAAGTACAAAGAATGGAACTTTTATTCACCTAATTGGCTGATTCGCTTATTTCGACAATTTAAGTAAATATGTTAACACTTCAAGAGCCAATTAAAAGAAAACGTTTTCGTTGTTACTGTTTTCAGTCATTTGCCTGCAGCCCTCCCAAAACGTCACTCACGAGCCACCACTGATGTCTTCTGACCACGTTTCGGGGCGTATCCTAGACAGTTGCCATTTGTCAATAGTGTAGCACTAGTGCTACCAAAAACCTATATAATCTCAACCATAATATCGGTAAATATAAGATGTCACCGAAGCAAGGGAGCCATCTACTCCGTAGAGGATCAAAATGGTGATGGTATGTCTCTGGACCATCCTTAGGAGTGAGTCCTTGTACGTCGCCAATTGTCCAATAGTGCAGCACTAGTACGACGTTAAACCCAGCCTGCCTGTTAAACCCAGCCACCCTGTAAATATACAAAAAAATATACACCCTTAAGTGGTGTGTCCTAGACTGTAGCCAATTGTCTTAGCGTAGCACTAGTGTGACATAAAACGCACGTCCGCTCTCTCTCTTACTCACAAAATAATATAAAATAAAATTTTTAGTTATATTCTAAAGAAATATTAACTGTTCTCACAAATATTTCTAGCAATAACTTACTCAATTATGCTGTAAAAAGATTACATAGATTTATTTACTATTAAGGGTTACATACAAACGGAACGCTTGCGATTTCGATGACGTAAATTTTGCAATTTTTTTGCAAATACAGTCGGCAGTAAAAGTATCCGAGCACTAGCGAAAATTCCTATGTAAAAAAAGTACACTTAATTCAGTTTTGTTAAATAAATCCTTGTCGAATCCTGTTCTTAGTCAGTCTAAGCACACGATTCGACAAGGATTTATTTAACAAAACAGTGTTAAGTGTGCTTTTTTCACATAGGAATTTTTGCTAGTTCTCGGATACTTTTGCTGCCGACTGCAGTCATAGATTTGGAACGCTTTGCAACTGGAAGTGTTTCATTTGTATTTACCCCTAAAAAGTTTTAGCAGCTGTGGTGACTCAATCATCCCATGCGAGTGCTACCGGTCTAATTAATTTAATGATATTTTAATGAATACAAATTAAGGGAGCTGCGGTGAGCGGGATTAACGTTGCGTTATGCTACGCAATGGGCAATTGGAGACGCTCTATAGTTAGTTGATTGATTTTTAACGTCACACTAGTACTGCGCTATGTGTAATTGGATGTACCCCTAAAGATGGTCCGGAGACATGCCATCACAATTTTGATCCTCTACGGCAGGTATGACCTCTTAAGGTAATATATTATAACTAAATTTAAATATTCAGTATATATATATTTTTTTCGTTATTTGAAGACGCTCACTATATACTTATAGAGATTAGTGTATAATCGATTTTAAACATTTTCCCCCAAAAGTTATTTTTAAAAAAATGGCGTTTGGAGGAGTTTTTTTTTTTTTTTTTTTTTTTTTTTTTTTTCCCATCAAGAATGAGGTTGAGTGAGTTTAACCTCTAACTAGAACTGCGCAGTGGGATATTAACGATAATCTGTGATTAACTTTAAGGGATGGGTTAAGTGTTAAATTATTTACATATAATATTATGTGTATTTAATTTTATATATAATGTTTAAATTATATATATATATATATATATATTAAAAACATGTATGTGTATATATAATAAATTGTTTCCATACGTATTTTAAACCCTAGGCTTAAAATCAATATTGTCTCCAATAGCTCACTATGCAGTTCTAGAGCGACACTAATAAACCCTTTCTAGTCTAATCGACATGTATTCAGCGTTCTGTTTGACGTAACTCGCACTCTCTTACGTATACTGTGGAGGGTTGCAATTTTCGGCACGATAAGAAAAGCGCCATGTTGGCGATTTTTCGAAACCGGCTACCTATTCTAATGAATTGTCTTTGTTGGGGTAACTGAGTCACCCCAGCGAGTGCTACCGGGTTAAGACATTTTAAAACGTGTAAATAAGTCGTAAGTCGAAATGTTTTACGAATCCAAGACATTCATATATGAATATAACTGAAAGTAAACATTCCTGATACACTCTGTCGTATAAATATGTATACAGCTTGATAAAATAAAAAACAAACAAATAAAATAAAATAAATGTTTTAACGGTTTATTTAATTAAATTATAAAGAAAAAAGAGCGCGCGAGAGAGATTTTCGAACGGTCATTTTTGTTTATGCTCATATGTATAGATAAATAGGTAGACCGATTGAATTTAAGGGTATACACTACTTGTCGCTAAAATTCTTAACGACTTTATAAAAATCATCATTCAAGCACATACGTCGCTACTTTGGCGACTCATTTCAGATATATCCTTCATATATAATGATTAATAAACATTTCAGAATATTATATTTAAATAAGGTAAATATCTTACCTTATCGGTCCAGATTCGTGGGGACTGCCGGCCTCTGTAGATTCCTGTCTATTCATTGGAGTTGAATTCAAGACATAATTCCAAAAAAATAGGAGAGCAAATTACGGCTACACACATTTATTACATACAAGATAAACGAACACGAAGAACACACTAAGAGAAAAGAAGAAACAGAACATTAATATCGGCGCGCAGCGCCATCTACAGGTTTAGATTAGACCAATAAACAACACATTGGCCCCCGGATGAACATTAACTTTATGTTCATTTTCCCATTGTAATTATATCTGACATTTCTATATCTAATATAGTTCAAATTGTAAGTCCACACAAATGTCATAGTTAATAAGAAAAAGTTGTTTAAGTTTATTTAGTCCTTTTCAAAAATCTCAACAGGATAAATCAACTGGAAAGGACGTCTCATTGTACCTGTTGAAGTTTTTAACTCACAAGAACGAACCTTTCCATCTCTACCTGGAAACACTTGTGTAATTACTCCCAATTTCCACAAGTGCCGTGGCAATTTGGAATCGTGGATTAACACAACATCATTTGGAGTATATTCACGAATACTGGAGTGTCGACTTGTCATGGCGTTTTTAAGCTGTAGAAGGTATTCCTTCTTCCACCTTGACCAGAACTGGTCCAATATTCTTTCCTTTTGATTAAAACGTTTGATATATGTTGCCGAAGTTCCAGGAAGCACATGTGGTTTCATATGCACGATAGGTAGGGTAGTAAGTCGCTGACCTACCAAGAAGTGTGCTGGCGTAATTGGGGAAGGTTCTCCTGAGTCTGCATATGTATATGTAATGGGTCGGGAATTAATTGACCCTTCAATTTCACATATAACTGTATGTAGTTGTGTGTGTGTTAAAGTGGTTTTGCCAACCACCTTTCTTAAGGCAGTTT
The DNA here is from genome assembly GCA_963930645.1 of Salticus scenicus. Lineage (NCBI taxonomy): Eukaryota > Metazoa > Arthropoda > Arachnida > Araneae > Salticidae > Salticus > Salticus scenicus. The sequence continues at coordinate 29,036,924 of OZ005660.1, forward strand.
TTACAGATCGCACAAGTCGTTCATAGAAGCCTCCCCACCATGGGGACATTTCCATGATAAACTTCCATTTTATTTTATTACTACTATAGTAATCTTTAACGTCGGGATGGGTGATTATTTTCCAGATGTGCCTTAACTCAATATCAGCTCGATGAAAGGTTCGTGCGTTGTCGGAGTAAACCGTATGGCAAAGACCCCGCCTTGCTACTATTCTTCTGAAGGCCAATAAAAATGTTTCTGTAGAAAGGTTCTCTACCAATTCTAGGTGCACTGCTCTTGTGATAGCGCATGTGCACAACAAAATATATATTTTGCTATCCGTATTTCGGATGTATAAAGGGCCTGCAAAATCAAGGCCTATCACTGCAAATGGCTTTTGTTCATTGATACGATCTGCAGGTAACGGAGCTGATATCTGGGCTCCAGCTCTAGAATTAAATTTTATGCAAATTCTGCATCTTCTTAATACGCTTTTTACTGCCTGTCTGCCCTTGATTACCCAAAATTCCTCCCGTAATTGTACTAATGTATCATTAATGCCAAAATGGAAAACTTTTTCATGCGCATTTTTTATTAACAAATCAATTAATTTACCCTTTGAAGGCAACAGGATCGGGTGTTTTTCGTTAAAGGAATAATTTGATTTCTGAAGCCTTCCTCCGATGCGCATTATTCCTACGGAATCCAAAAATGGTGAGAACTCAATTAAATTTGAATTTTTAGAAATAGGTTCCCCATTTACCAAACAGTTTAATTCATTCGGAAAACTAATTTTCTGTGTATATTTAACCCATATTGTTTGCGCACTACCAATTTCTTCTGCCGATAATGGACCGCTAACTTTCTCGTTTTTAGGATTCGCGTTGTTAAGAAATCTCTTTATCCATGCCGTAATTCTGAGGACTCTTAAAATGTTACTATATTTTTCTAGATCCAATATTGGTTCAACTGTTTCTATACAGATTTTAAACTGAATTATTTTTTCAGGTGTTTTTCTTTTTTCTTCGGTAATATATTGCGTGTTTACCTTTTCCCCAATATCATTACCTTTACCATTTATCTCAGATAACCATTTTGGACCTTTAAACCAAAAATCATTATTAACTAACGCATTTGCGCTAATACCACGAGTAACTAAATCTGCGGGATTATCCTTTGTATTACAATATGACCAATTTTCGGGTACTGACAATTCCTGAATTTCAACTACTCTATTTTTAACAAAGGGTTTCCATTGTTTCGCCGATCCCTTCACCCAGTGTAAAACAATAGTAGAATCGGTCCAATAAAATTTCTCGATGTTAATTTCCTTAAATATATCACAAATATATTTCGCTACTCTAGCTGCTATCACCGCTCCCATTAACTCCAATCTTGGTAACGTTAGTTTCTTTAGCGGCGCAACTCTAGCCTTTGACATAATCATACTTACATAACATTTTTTATCATTACTGATACCCCTAAAATATGCAACACAACCATATGCAAGTGGTGAAGCATCTGAAAAAATGTGTAATTCTACACGCGAATTTTTCAAATCAACATACGTGAAATAGCATCTATCTATTCGAATTTCTAATAAATCCTTAATTTCGTTACACCACTTTATCCAAATTCCCTTAAGATCATCCGGCAATTCGTGATCCCAATCCATACCTCTTTCCCACATTCTTTGAAGAAAACACTTTATCCTAATTAAAAAGGGAGATATAATCCCAATAGGATCAAAAAATTTTGCAGCTGTATGTAATACATATCTTTTCGTACATACCGATATATCCAAATTTTCAACTATAGATTTCAAAGCTAATCCTAATTTATCACTATCTTTATCCCACACCAATCCAAGAATATTTATTACATTTTCATTATTTACCTCCGAAAAACAATCATTTTTATCCCACATGTTCTTTAATTTCTGTGAATTCGTACTAAACTTTCTTAATTTCATTCCAGCCTTTGCTAAAATATTTACCGCAGTAGAAGTTAATTCATAGGCACCGTTTGCGGTGTCTGAGCCATAAAGCAAATCGTCCACAAACAGAGCTGAATTTAACATTTCATAACTATCCGGATAAATTTCCTTATATTCCTTAATGTGTTTCTTAATTGTTGCCGTTAAAAAGAAAGGAGAAGTTGTACAACCAAATGTAGCTCTGGTCATTCGCATTATTTTATAATTCTCGGTATCCTCGTCAAACCATAAAAACTTTAGAAAATTTCTATCGGGTTCCGCGATTTCTATCATTAAAAACGCCTTTTCAATATCTGCGCAAAACGCAATCTTAAACATTCGAAATCTATTAATTACATCCAAAATTGGTGGTGTAAGACATGGCCCTTTTACGAGACAATCATTTAGAGATTTACACCCCGATACTCTACTGGAACAATTAAAAACAATTCGTACCCTTGATGTTTGTTTTTCCCGTCTTACAATTTCTCTATGTGGAGCGAAATACTCCTTTTCTGTGCGGCCGCAGTCTTCAACGATACCCAATTGTTTTTGTTCTGTGATTATCTGCCTATATTGCTCGAAAATCCATTTATCCGCTTTTAATCTTTTTCTCAAATAATTGAATTGGCGTTTAGCGTTTTCAAAATTATTCTCAAATTTGTCAATACTATGATCATTCCATAATAAATGAGTAACATAATGACCCTGTTTATATTCTAACTGTTTATCAAATTTATTTATTATTTCCTGATCGGAAGCAGAAATCAATTTATCATCATTTATTCCCAAAAGATCTAACGACCACAAGTTTTGCAAATCATTACCCGTACATTCCGATGACTCATTTATTTTCATGCTTGGATGGTTTTCATGTAAACAAAAAGAGTTACCACATTCAATTTTTAACACGCTGGCGCCAGTAATTAAGTTGTCTGAATCGTTTCCTGAATTATTGTTCCCTGAGAGTGTCCATCCGAATAATGTATTTACTGCAAACAACGAACGATTAATTTTCTTTTTATTTTTTTGCAGTTTCCAAAATAACCCGCCGCCAATTAGAATGTCTGGAGCCTTCGAATGCAATTGCGGAATTTTATTTCCTTCCCCCTCTCTCGAAACCCAAAGTTTTCGAAATGATGCGTCATCCAGAATCTGTAACTTCGTAAAAGAGATTTGATTTACGACCAATGCCTCTACATAACATTTCTGTTTGTGGTTTTTTAAATGAGACAATTCGAAATTTACGACTGAATATTCGTTAGATTGGGGCTTTTCACACGAAAACGGATAGATTAATAGAGTTTCTTTTCTAATCACCGGCAATTTCAATTCACGGGCGAGTGATATGTTTATGAAATTTCTTTGGGATGCATTATCGAATAATACGGCACACTTTAGAGAGTTTAAATTAGAACTATTTGTTATTCTTGCGAAGCAAGTTTGTAAATATATTTCATTATTCTCAAGCGGATTTTGTACAGGACACTTATAGGACAATACAGAATTATCATTTTCGCAAACACTGTTCTCAGAATTATTTGTTTGGGTATGTTCGATGTGATTTTTATCTTTCATATGAGCCGTTGGAGTTTCCGATTTTTGCTTATAGCAAATTAATGTATTGTGTTTTCCTGAACATATCTCACATTTGAGACCCGATAAACAGAATTTTGCGGTATGTTTACCTCTTTTGAAACATAAATAACAGATTCCCTGTTTGCGTAAAGACAATTTTTTATCCTCTAAATTTAATTTACACATTTTACTGTCATGATCGTTATTTACATCAACACAAAATATACATTTACTAACAGTTAATTTAAAGGCTGATGCCTTTTGCATTGTGTTAGAATTTTTATATCCCGAACCAGATTTCCGGTAGTAAGCATTATTATTATTATTATTTTCCGATGATTTTGAATCAAATCTGGAATTTGAGTTTTTATATCCGCTATTGTGAGTTTCTACTTCGCGTTTTAAAAATAAAAAGGTTTTTTCCCTAGTCTGAACTTCTAATTTTAAATGTTTTAACAAATCTTGTACATCCCATTCCTCGGATTCTGTTTTCATTTTATTATAGTCTATCATAATACTGGTAGGTATTAATTTTGTAACAATTGGAAATAACAAATTTCCGTAAGATTTTAAATCCACACCTAAATTTTCGAGAGATTTAATATTAATATCAAGGGCGTCGTGCAGTAAGCGTAATTCTTTAATTTGATTTGGAGATTTAACAGGGTTCAAATTTAATAACGCGTCAATTTTATATCTTATTATAATATCTTTTTTTCCGAATCTAGATTTTAATAAATCAATTGCAGTATTGTAATTTTGATCTGAAAGTGCTAAACCCTGAATAGCTGTTAAAGCTTGGGCTTTTAAAAAGCTGCGTAAATACACAAATTTCTGCACATTAGAAATGTTGTTGTTATTATGTATTGTAATCTCATACTGGCTCCAAAATTCAATCCAGTTTTCAGGAGAACCGTCATAAACAGGAATTGATAACTTGGGTAGTCTCACAGAACTATTATTAATTCTTCCTAAATGCAGATTGGTTGTTTGCTCATTTCTTGGCTGCGATAAGATCGGAGTAACGTTTAAATTTTTAATTTTCTCTATCTTATTGATAATTTGAGCTTTTACATCAATAATTGAATCTCTGTATTCTTGTCTCGTTTCTATTTCGGTTTGTAGCTCGTTGAGATCCGTGATTTTGGCCTCAATTTGATCTTCAACTTCTATAATTTCGTTATTCTTTACTTGCAGTTTTTCTAACTGAGATTCTAATTCGAAAACATTTAACCCTTCGTCGGGTTCATTTAATTTTATATTTATTGTATTAATCAGTTTCGTACATAATCCTTTTAGGGTAGATCTTTTTCTCTTCAATTTTTCAAGTTCGACAGCCATATTGATTTAATTTACAAATTTGGACTATAGTATAAGTAACAGCTTAAAATCATATTTAAGGGCCTGGCAGTCCCTGTTCGGGCGCCAATAATTGTGTCGCTAAAATTCTTAACGACTTTATAAAAATCATCATTCAAGCACATACGTCGCTACTTTGGCGACTCATTTCAGATATATCCTTCATATATAATGATTAATAAACATTTCAGAATATTATATTTAAATAAGGTAAATATCTTACCTTATCGGTCCAGATTCGTGGGGACTGCCGGCCTCTGTAGATTCCTGTCTATTCATTGGAGTTGAATTCAAGACATAATTCCAAAAAAATAGGAGAGCAAATTACGGCTACACACATTTATTACATACAAGATAAACGAACACGAAGAACACACTAAGAGAAAAGAAGAAACAGAACATTAATATCGGCGCGCAGCGCCATCTACAGGTTTAGATTAGACCAATAAACAACACTACTGTCTTTTCATGATGGATCATTTCCATACTCAAAAGTTATGCTATGTTATGTTTACAGTCAAGTTTATAATATCTTATTGTTTATAAATCTTAATGCACATGCTTATTTATTTTTAAAAAAAGAAAAGTTACATACGTTTTTGTTTTCCATTTTTCCTCAGAAATTAAAAATAGGTTTTAGAAAATTTTAAATTAATAAAGAAATTTATAAAATTAATTATCGATTTAAATAACAATTATATATACAGAAAAATCAATTTCCTTACTCTGAGTTTGAATTCTAGATATCAAATGTTTAAAATATGTTTTAGCCTTCTATAAAACGAAATAAAATAAAATCTACATATTCCCATTTAAATTTGAACCACGTGTTTTACAAGTGCAATTAGAAAGAAAAAAAATCTCGATGTTTCACATATTCTTTAAGGACATCTGTGTTTTCTCATAGCAGAAGTGCTGAATTAAGGAATACGAACAGCTCATTTCGAAAAGGACGATCTCTTCTAGTGAAAGACAAATGCCAATGCCCATTTTATCGGTAGAACGCAGCGCACAGCCCAGGGAGGGTTCCGGAAACCGTTCATTCTGAATTTCCGGTTGTTTTTCTCCATTTGATCGGTTCAGGAACAGTTCGAGTTTTAAAAGAACTGTTCGTTCTCGTTCTTCAAAAAGAATGGGAATGCCCATCTCACCATTTTATCGATAGAACGCAGCGCACAGCCCAGGGAGGGTTCCGGAAACCGTTCATTCTGAATTTCCGGTTGTTTTTCTCCATTTGATCGGTTCAGGAACAGTTCGAGTTTTGAAAGAACTGTTCGTTCTCGTTCTTCAAAAAGAATGGAAATGCCCATCTCACCATTTATCGATAGAACGCAGCGCACAGCCCAGGGAGGGTTCCGGAAACAGTTCATTCTGAATTTCCGGTTGTTTTTCTCCATTTGATCGGTTCAGGAACAGTTCGAGTTTTGAAAGAACTGTTCGTTCTCGTTCTTCAAAAAGAATGGGAATGCCCATCTCACCATTTTATCGATAGAACGCAGCGCACAGCCCAGGGAGGGTTCCGGAAACCGTTCATTCTGAATTTCCGGTTAGTTTTCTCCATTTGACCCGTTCAGGACCAGTTCTGCGGAACCGTTCCGAGTTTTGAAAGAACTGCTCATTCTCGTTCTTCGAAAAGAACGGGAATGTCCACCTATATCTACAGTCGGTACGAACACTAGGAAAAATTCCTATGTGAAAAAAGTACACTTCATACGGTTTTGTTAAATAAATCCTTATCGAATCATGTTCTTACACTAACTAAGAACAGGATTCGACAAGGATTTATTTAACAAAACTGTATGAAGAGTACTTTTTTTTAAATAGGAACTTTTGTTACCGACTGTACAACCCGAGGAGATCAGCATTTAAGCGTTCGTCCTCGTCTTTAAATACGCGTCGAATAAATTTGATTGTTGCATGGTGTTGTTTTCAATTTAAAAAACAAATTGTTAGTAGAAAGTTTCTGGTGTGAATAATTTAATAATCGTTGTTTGAAGTTCTGCTGTTTTAAATCTGAAATCTGATATATATCTAGGATATTTTTTTTTTCTTTTGATAGATCTTTCTTTAATTTCAAAAGAAAAAAGTATTTTATACTGATGAAAAAACAACTCCATATTTTTAGCTACCCGAAAATAAATTTACACGTTTTTAGTTCTCGTTTATTATGGTATTAAAACTTTAACACAAATAGACAAATTTAAAAAAAAAAAAACTGTCAATTTAAAAAAAGAATGAGACATCTAAAAAAAGGTCTCATCCATTCTAAAAAAAAAAAAAAATCTTATATTAGCCAGGCGTACTCTTAAGAAAAAATGAATCTCTCTCCTAAATAAGCAGCTATATAAATAATAATTTGTATTAACTACGACAACTAGATTTTTAAACTGAATTTGAGGACAAATTATCGCCGTGTCCCCATAAATAAATCACCTTAAACTGCAAAACTTCACAACATGCAAACTACCTAACATTTCATACTTCAATCTTTACATTTACACTTCTTAACATTTTACATTTCTTTTTATTTCAAAGAAGGACATTAAATATTAACTCTTTTTGGGGACCACAGTGGATTCATAACATTTGGAATTCTGTAACTCCGCCAATGACCGTTTCTTTTAGAATTTGTATGTTCTTTTTTTCTTAAGAATATACATAATTTTCAGATTTGTACAATCAATATACTATGGATACGAGTACTCTGATTAGGAAGAATATAATAAAAGACAAAAATAGGCGGTCGTGAAACTATTAATACACGTTACGACGATGCTCTTCTTGGAGGGGTTGTTAAGGATTGGCAGCAGTTTTACATGGATGTATTTTTGAATACTATCATATTGCGATATTAACCAAACCAAACCTAAATAAACATCATTATTGCGTCAAACCCAAGGTGACTCTCAGAGCTACCAACCTAATCCGGCAAATTGTTTGTACCACCCCCTTTTCTACACCAATATATAATTTTAGAGTATTTGTTTTCTTAATTCATCGTAAATATATTTGAAGAGAATTACTCTAAAAATTAAGTGGTGTAGAAAAAGGGGCGTTACTAACAATTTGCCGGATTAGGTTGGTAGCTCTGGACTCTCATTCACCTCTTGAGTTACAGCACAAAATCGAATGGGAAATGATAGTCACTTCCTCGTGCGCAAACGGTTAGTAAAAATCGGTTCAAAAAAGCTGGGACTAACAATGCTTCGCAATACATTAAAAATGTTTGCAGCTCTGTAATAGTAGAGCTCATATGAAGCATAGAAATAAAATATTAACCCTGTCCTACTCAAACCAACACTTTTTCAAGCTGCTGTGAATTGTATGAAAAAGCTAAATATCTTACAATAACTCTCATTTTTGAAGTCTCTAAACATGCTCTAAATAAAATCAAACACATATGCAGAAAGAGCAGAAAAAATTTAAAGAAACGACGTCAATTGTGTAGAATTTCTAGATTTAATTGTCTGTTACAAGAGCTGAAACAATGTAAAAATGTAAAATAAATATCCGTCAAAATATTTAATCGGTAATTTTGCGAAAACCGTTGTAGTTTAAAAATTAACTAAATATTTGCCCATTCTAATAGCTTACAATGAACCATATCGGTTAATCAGTGCTGGAGAAAATTAGCAGTTTGTTATACATTACTCGTTTTCAAAAAGCATGACCTCCGAAGACATTTTGAAACTCTCCTTAGTAATTCACTCATTAGTAATTCACTCAACTCCCATAGTAATTCCCTCTCCTTAGTAATACACCCAGCTCCCATTAGTAATTCACTTTTGATCTAACTTAAATGCATTAATTTACAATTTATTTATTAAATAGACAATAATTTATGTTTATCTGTATCATGATGTTATTATATGCATTCGTTTGTATTTTGATTAATAATAATAATACAGAAATTATTGTAATTAAACATAACAGAAGTTTATCCTTCAAAATAGGTAAAAAGTCCGTACAAAATGTGTTTATTTTATACATCAATGTAAAACAATAATACAAAACGTAGAGATATGTATTGCATTCATTGTAAAATTCACACATTGTATACGTCTGTTTTACATGTTTTAAAGGATAAACTTCTATGTGTAATTACAATTATTTCTGTATTAACTTTTATTATATCAAAATACAAATGAATGCATATCCTAATACTAGCAGGCAACGCCCGCTTCGCTGGTCCCTATTTTTAAATGAATCACTATAATGAATTCTCAAAATTGCATTAATTTTTATCACATGAAAAAAAAGAGAAACAAAATCTGAGTAGGAAAAATGTCGCACCGGGTTCTCACTGCCTTCGGAAAAAATTCCCAAAATGCTCTAACTCTTATTTCTATTATTTTCCCACTTCGCTCCCCCCCCTCCTGTCTATCCTAATAATTTTACAAATTTGAAATATCCGCAATCGATTTGTAAGTATCAAAAACCTCTATGCACCAGTTTTGAACGATATATCTCTATTTTTATTTTTTTACCGCTCTACTCCCTCCCCCCCCCTTCCCGCCCTCCCAATAATTTTAAAAATTCGAAAATATCCGCAATCGAATTGTAGGTATTGGAAACCTCTATGTACCAATTTTGAATGATTTAACTCTATTTTCTTTTTTTTTGCCCCTCTGCCCCCCCTTCCCGGCCCTCCTAATAACTTTATACTTTCAAAAAAATCCCCATTCGACTTGCAGGCCTCTAAAACCTATCTGTACCGATTTTGAACGGCCTAACTGTATTTCTATTTGTTTTTTACCATAGCCCCCCCCCCTTCCCGCCCCCCCCCTTCCCGCCCCCCCTTCCCGCCCCACCTAATAATTTTAAAAATTCGAAAGTATCCGCAATCGATTTGTAAGTATCGAAAACATCTATATACCAATTTTGAGCGATCTAACTCTATTTTTATTTTTTTGCCCCCCTCCTCCCCCTCCCCTCCCCCTTTCCCGGCCCTCCTAATAACTTTACACTTTCGAAAATATCCCCATTCGACTTGCAGGCATCTAAAACCTAACTGTACCAATTTTGAACGGCCTAACTGTATTTCTATTTGTTTTTGACCATAGCCCCCCCCCCCTTACCGCCACACCTAATAATTTTAAAAATTCGAAAGTATCCGCAATCGATTTGTAAGTATCGAAAACATCTATATACCAGTTTTGAACGATCTAACTCTATTTTTATTTTTTTCCCCCCTCCCCCCCCTCTCCCCTCCCCCTTTCCCGGCCCTCCTAATAACTTTACACTTTCGAAAATATCCCCATTCGACTTGCAGGCATCTAAAACCTAACTGTACCAAATTTGAACGGCCTACCTGTATTTCTATTTGTTTTTGCCCCATAGCCCCCCCTTGCCGCCCCCCCCTTCCCGCACCTCCTAATAATTTTATAAATTCGAAAATATCCGAAATCGATTTGCAGGTATCGAAAACCTCTATATACCAATTTTGAACGATCTAACTCTCTTTTTATTTTTTGCCCCCCCCTCTCCCCCCCCTGCTGCCCCACCTCGGGGCTGAATTTCTAAAATTCCAGAAATTGGTTTTTAGATATTTGCATTAGCTATATTTTAGAGCAAAAATTTCACGCATATCTATTTTTTTGTTTGAGATATATAGGATTATGCGAAATCACGTTTTTACGCATGTGAAATCACGTTTTGCCCCCCCGCCCCCCTTGGGGACCGAATTTTGAAAATTCCAGAAATTTTTATTTTTAGACATTTGTGTTAGCTATATTTTAAAGCAAAAATTTTACGGATATCTGTTTTTTTTGTTTGAGATATGAAGGATTTTGTGAAATCACGTTTTTCCCCCTCTCCCCCCCTTGGGGGGCGAATTTTGTAAAATCGCTTCTTAGTGGATGCCTACGTCATGGAAAGAACATTGTCACAAAATTTCATGCTTCTAGGTCCAGGGGTTTGGTCTGGGCGTTGATAGATCACCCCCTCACTCAGGAAGTCTTCTTTTATATATATAGATTATGATACAGATAAACGTAAATTATTCTCTACGTAATAAATAAACAGAAAACTAATGCATATAAATACGATAAAAAATGAAATAATAATGAGACTTGTCAAGGGGAGTTTTAAAATTTGATGGGAGGAGTCTCGTTGTTTGAAAACGTGACAGCTAATGGTACATAACAAACTGATAATTTTCTCGGGCACTGGACAACCGATATCATTTATTTTTAGCTTATTCAAAAGGTATTGGAATGGGCTAATATTTGGTAAATTTAGTATCTAGAGCGGTTTATGTTGAATTGCCGTTTAAATATTTTAGCGGGTATTTGTTTTGCATTTTTTTTTACCATTTAAGCTCTTGTAGCTTGTCATTACAATTACATCTACATATTCTAGTAAGTTTGATGTTGTTTTTTAGACTTTTTTTTCTAAAGAAGGAATCTGACTGGAAATAATGCAAAAACATTTGAAACATTCAGATATAACACTCAGATAATGGAAAAGGAAAAAAAGGCCAACCCCCTAAATAGACACTCCCCCTTTCCTTCCAAAACTGCCTAATTCCTTCAGATTACGGAGGAAAAGGATATTATGAAGGAATATATTGAGATATGTACAGTAACCGCCGCTTAATAAAATCTCTGGTTAATAAAATCAGCCGCTTAATATGATCAAATTGCCAAGACCGGAATCAAATCAATACAAACTACTGTTGAAGCCGCCGCTTAATAAAATCAGCATCGCCGGTTAATAAACTCAAAAAAACCTCCTCAGCCGCCAAAATTATCATTTATGCACACTAAATTTTTTTTTTTAATTTATATTGCGATTTAAAAAAAAAAAAAAAGAAATTAAAGTACCCGTTATCACTCATTGTCGAATATTTTACACTTGCAGCATACTTACAAATTAAACATGCCCCATGGCATCTCTGTAACAATTTCAAGGAACGTATTCTTCAAAGCGCAGTAATATGTTGCAAATTTGATTTGATTTGATTTGCAAATTATATACATATTTTAATTTTTAATTATTAAAAGACAATTTCTAGTTCTTATTTTGAAATAGCTATAAATTAAGAGATTTTAAATTTATAAAAAAAGAGTGATCTTTTGGTAAAATAATGATGATTTTCTTCGAAGGAAAGCGCCTAGAAATTTGGAATGCGTTTAATTTACTTATTTCGGAGGAAGAATTAATTATCTATCAAAGCTAATTAATATTGTTTATTAATTCCGTTATTCGTTACCTTTTGAAATTTCTTTCCAAATTCAGGGAAGTAATGCCTTTTCCTTGAGTGCTGGAACGTTCGCCGGATGTAAAAATCAGCCGCTTAATAAAATCACTGGCTCAGGACGAATGTGATTTTAATAAGCGGCGGGAACTGTATTTATAAAATTTTGAAATAGTACTTTTGAGGACTCTAGCAATTGAAAAAAGAAACCGTTTCTTTCCCTGGTGGGTGGAGCTTCCACTTCTATCGACTACATGAGAAAATTAGCAATATCAATGACGAATTTTTCTTTTTAATAGATGGAGGGCATTTCATCCATCCATCGTTTCATGTGGCTGAATGAAAAACGTTTTGTGATGTTTATGAAACATACATCTCTTACATTTCACGGCACAACAAATTGAATATTGTAGTAATTTTTGAAAGCGTTTAAAACACAAAAAATATTGAAAGTCAAATGCAATATAATGAAGAGAACATCACGGGATATTTTATTTACTGATAAGAGAACTGTTATTGAATCTCAGTCCAGATTTTATGCATTTAAATAACAAAGAAAGTTTTATTTCGCATCTTATTCCGTGATTACAGAGTGCTGGTATAAAATGAAACATAGCAAAAGATGCTGCAGGAGTCTATATTGTTTAAGAAGCAATTTATTCTTCGCACTTAAACAGACAAGTTGTTGCTGGTCAAGAAATCGGCCTTGTTGTTTTACCGATAGCTTTCGCCCCACAAAAGACTGAAACTCTACTCATGAAAAAGGGGGAAAGAAATATTAAAACAAGATTTTATAGTTCCATGAATTTGTAAATTTTCTCTATTACTAACGACTGCAAGGATTAAAAACTGTTTCTTCCAACACTTACATAGTTGTAACATTTTAACCCTTATCGCTCGAACGTCCCTTCTGAGGGAACATTAAAATATCGAGCCACGCCTTAATGTGTTCCTCAGGGATGGAACACGGGCGCAGTATTCATACCACTATCAATGTAAGAAAATTTTCTACTTCTTAAATCAACGATATTGTAGGTAGTAAAATTTCTTAAACAGATTCCGGTATGAATACTGCGTCCGTGTTCCATCCCTGTCCTCTGCAAATGAAATGTTATTTTTCTAAAACGTGTAACTATAGGCTACCTTTCGGCTATCGGAAAATTTTAACAGAAAGATTTATTTTATTTAATGATGAAGTAAAATATAACAAATTATTACAATTTTTCGGTAGCCAAAAGGTAGTAAGTTCGAAACTATACGTGTGACGTTTTAAAGGAATGTCAAAAGGCGTGTCTTACGGAAAATATGCCGAGCGCAAAGAATTAATTTATTCCGGAACATCTTTAGCTTCGCCCTTATTTCGTACCACTTTATTTATTGAAAAAATTTCTTAAATATGTAACTGTGATACTCTTAAAATAAAAGTGGTATAGAATAAAGGCGGAGCTAAAAATGCTCCGAAATAAATTAACATGCTGGCAACTCTGCACTTAGTGATTGCAACACCACTTTCGTCATTTTTGAAAAAGGGAAATTGTAATTCGTTCTATCATTTAACCGATCTGATTCACTGAATACTAGACCCCAAAACTTGTTTGGGAGGTAATTTATACTTTTAAGATTCTTGTTTCATTAATTCGTTTTATATATATGTTACCGTTAAAGCTCGAAATCCGTTAATGTGCAGATTACCTAGCTAATGTACAGATTAACTAAAATGGCCCGTTAAAGTGTGGAATCAAGAGTTTTCCGCATTTTAACTAGGTAATCTGTACATTAGCGGCTTCTGTATCGTTAAAGTTTAAATTTTCTTTCGAGCTTTAGTTTTTTTACATTCACAATGACGTCAAATAGCCATGTGATACAGATAGGCGAATGACCTTCAAACATAAACTAAAACTTTTACCACTTCCGCTCCGCTATGATTGATAAACAACGCAAAACGTGGGGAAGCGATGCATGATTAGGTTTCTTATTATGGCAAACACAAAATTTAAAGTAACAAGTAAGTTATAATTGTTTTAATTTTTATTTTATTTCTTCTCTTTTTTAATTCTGTCAATATAAGTTTGATAAGGATCTGCATTTTATTAATGAAATCTAATCTTAATTAAAAGCTCTCTCTCGTGAAATTACATTTTGAATTATGAATATTAAATGTATAACACAGTAAATATTTCCTCCCGAAATGAAACTATTAAATCATAACTTTTTAAAACTAATTTATTTTAAAATTGATTTAAATTACTATTAGTTACAAAAGAAAAGAAAAAAAATAGTATTAAACTGATAACTGAAATACTCTGAAAAATATTATGGCATTGTTTATAAATACTTAATATGAAATTTTTGTGCATTTTTTAGCATTTCTCATTACAATTTTTTTTTTTTTTTTGTTTCTTTCTATACATTTTATATATCATGATTATATTTTTATTTATTTATTTTTAATTTTGTTCGCTTTTTCAGATAATTTCTTTGTAGTTTATCACGTAAAATTTGTTAATAAAGTTTTATTATTATTATTATTATAAAATTAATATATTTGCTAAACTTGTACAGATATACGTATCTATGCTGCAAAATATAGTTTAATAAAACATTGGAGAACTGTCATTTTAATTTTTATGCATTCTAAAAAATATTAAAGCGGTTTTAATTATTTGATGTACTTCTTAAATAATGCTTCTGATTTGTCTAATTTAATATTTCTATATCGAATAAAAAATTGATGCATATTTTTTTTTTTTTTTTTTTTTTTTTTTTTTTTTTTTTAAATAATAATAGCAATATAAGTTGTCAATAAAACTTTCGTTACTGTATTACAATTCTAACATTCATTTATAAAATAGAATTTATTGAAAGTTATTAAAGATATTATATTTCATATTAAAAATGCATAACATCTTTAAACTTACATTGACAGAATAAAGAAGATTAAATAAATAAAAAAATTGAAACAAATATAACTTTAAAAGACATAAAAATTAAAACACATGCAGATTAAAATAAGTATAGAAAGAAAAGTAAACTAATTTTTTTTTTTTTTTTTTTTTTTTTTTTTTTTTAATGAAAAAAAAAAAAAAAAAAATCAAATACAGCACAGCGTGCTCTAAAATTACAACACCAGAGATCTTATTTTTACTTTAACAAGTGCCTAGTAGGTAATGTGCAAATTATCTAGGTAATTCGCAGATTACCTAGGTAATTTGAGAAAGGAAACAATTTTTCTCACTTTAACGTGTCACCCTAGTTAATGTACAGATTAACCGATTTCTGCACTTTAGTGGTAACATATATATATTTTAAGAAATGTACACAAAATCATTTACTGTGTGATTTTTATCAGTGATTTTAGATTGAAATACAGACATAAGCTGTATTGATAAATTGAGTTTAATGATAAAATATACTACAAGGCAAGTGAAATTACAGAAAAAAAGAAAGAAAAAGAAGAAAGTTTATACTTGTACATACTTCCCAACCATCTCATTAATAACCGTACAATTGCTAACGCGCCCTGAAAAAACACCCCTTTTCTCACACCACTTTATTTTTAGAGTAATTCTCTCGAAATACTGTTACGATTAAATAAGACTTAAATTGCTCTAAAAAATTATTGGTTTGAAGAAAAAGGCGGGTACTAAAAATTGTACGGTTCATAATGAGATGGTTGACAAGTATGCTTGTAGTATAACAGAAAATTAACAAAAATATATACTAAACAAGTTGATAGATTTAAATATTGACATAAAAATTTGCACTGATCAGACCCAAGGCAGTGCCGAAAATATGTCAGATTTTAAGCTAGTATTACAAAACACTCAAAAAATTCAACATTATTCTTTATTTATCCCCATGCAGTAATCACAAATTGAATCTCGTAGGTAATGCAGACGCTCAAACTTGCTCAGTGGCTATTATTTATTTCATTTTATTTCAGTTTTTCAAAATTAAGAAAAACAGAGACTCAAGAGTATCTTTTGGAGTAGATAATGTAAAATCCTTTAACACGTTGAGCGCCATGTCAACCATTCTAGATTCTAGACACTTTGTCATATATCTCTAAGTACTGAAAGAATCTTGAAACCTTAGGAGTGTGCAGAACAGGTTATACTTCAAACATTTCAGTGAAAGTTTTACCCCGAAGGTAAAATCAGTACTAATAAAAAATTAAAACGTTGCGCGCCCTGCCTGCCATCGGTGGCTGACAGTGTCAAATATGATATAAAGCAGCGTCAACCATCGGAGGCGGTTATAAAATAGGATATAAAACTAAAAATATTACATTTAATGATTGAAAATGTATTAAAAAATTGTTTAATTTTTATTTATTACAGGCGGAATCATTATGGAATTTTAATGGTTTTTAAGAATTGGCGCTCAACGCTTTAAAAGTAATTATACATATAGCTGAATACCTTTCTAAATTTTTTAATCAGATTTACCACCACTATTTTTTTAAAAGCAATATGTCACATATTATTTCGACAAGTAAACAGTGATGCCAGATTGGGGATTTTGTCCCCATTTTGGGGATTTTTGAGGCTTCTGGGGACAGTTTTGGGGACCAAATGTTTGTGGGGACCAGGGATGGAACACGGGCGCAGAATTCATACCGGAAACTGTTGACGAAATTTTTTTACCTATAATATCATTGATTTAAGAAGTAGGAAATTTTGCTACATTGATAGTGGTATGAATTCTGCGCCCGTGTTCCATCCCTGGGGGACTTTTTTGGGGAATTCTAAAATTTTTGGGGACAAATCTGGGGAGTTCTGCAACTTTCTGTCATTGTTGGCAACGTAATGATTTATCCATACGACCAAGGATTTTCAATAGCTTTATTGTTATTTGGGGATTTTTTTCAAAAATTGCTTTCATTTGGGGAAAAATCTGAGCTTAAATGCACTTAAATCTGCTTGATATTTTTTCTGAAAAAAAATTTATTTTCTCTTTTTAGTAGAAATCCAGTTTGGGATTTTTTAGAAAGAAACCCCTGATTTGGGGAAATTTGAAGACCTGTTTGGGGAAATAATTTTCGACCATCTGGCATCACTGCAAGTAAATAAGCTGAAAGCTTTTATAAAAAGTTTCCTGTATTAAGTCTCCCTTGAAAAATTGTCCGTCTTTCTGTCTGTTTGTTTGCTCTCTAATTTCTGTAAATATTCACGGGATTTCTTGAAATTGATCTATGTTACTCAAGTTCGCTATAGGATGTTCCGATTTAAAATGGAATAAATACAACCATTGGTTTCAGAACCGGGACACCTAAAAAAATCCCAAAGCATTGCGTTCTGTGAGAGTTATATATATATATATAATATCTTGTCTTCTAAACCTTGTTGGGAAGTTTACATGTTACACATACACACACACAAAAAAAAAGTTATTGCTTTCTGAATTTATCTTCTAAATTTTATTTACTTTAATTTTTCTTCAATTATTTTTATTATTTATTTAGTTTTTAATCTTTCAAAATAAATAAATAAACTTTAACAATTCTTAACTTCTAATAATTTTCAATGTTTCTTATTTAACTACCAATTTCCTATAAATTGTTATTTCTTTTTGCTTTTATTAATCAACTAAAAATTAAGTTAAATTTTTATAATGTATTTTATTTAATATCTTTTGAATTACTTTCTGTGTGGTGTTTTAAATAAGTCTGGTTTAATATAGGACTTTTAAAAAGCTTCCATTTGTAGAGGATTTTATAAGCAAAACAACAGTTAAACTTCATAACGTGTATTATTTAATAAAATTTTAATTAGGTATTTTCTCAATGGTGTTTTTTACTAAATGTTCCATTTTCTAATAGTATTTTTTAAAAAGCAACGATTTCTAGTGGTTTATATTAGCAAAACATTTATTTACTTATTTTATAAAGCAAATGTGGGTTATTATTTTTTTTCTCTGTGTCCAGGGATGGAACCCGGACACAGAATTCATACCGGTATTTGTTAAAGAAATTTCTCTAACTATAATATCGCTGATTTAAGAAGTAGAAAATTTCCTTACACTGATAGTTGTATGAATTCTGCGCCCACGTTCCCAGTGATGCCAGATTCGGGATTTTCTCCCTATTTTGGGTATTTTTGAGTCTTCTGGGGACAATTTTGGGGACCAAATGTTTGTGGGGACTTTTTTGGGGAATTCTAAAATTTTTGGGGACAAATCTGGGGTGTTCTTCAGTTTTCTGTCAATGTTGGCAACGTAATGATTTATCCCTACGACTAGAGACTTTCATTAGCTTTATTGTTATTTGGGGATTTTTTTCAAAAATTGCCTTCATTTGGGGAAAATCTGAGCTTAAATCAAAGAAAAATCTGCTTGATATTTTTTTTTTGAAAAAATTTTTATTTTCCCTTTTTAGTAGAAATCAAATTGGGAATTTTTTCGAAAAAAAAAAAAAAAAAAAAAAAAAAAACCTGATTTGGCGAAATTATTTTCGTTCATCTGGCATCACTGCGTGTTCCATCCATGTATGTCTTACTTTGAGAGAATTTTGACTAATTTGTCAATGCTCTAATAGAAGGCGATATCATTCCTTCATTTTGAGTCCAATAAAGACTTCAAATGCGAGCGTTACAACTGTAATTGCGAATTTAATTTATGAAAGTCATAATTTTATATGTCTGTGAAATTTTAAATTAAAATTTAATCAAATTTAATTTGTATGGTTTAGTTCTTAAAATAATTATTGGTTAAATTTTATTCTCAATTTAATTTAATTTTCAACTTTTTAAGTATAGAATTTAATTAAGACTCAACATCTAACGGCAATATTAACTCTCGTGGCTAAACTAAAAAGTTTGAGGCAACATATATGATTTTTGCAATTGTAAAGTAAGTAACAATTTTAGTTTTATTATTTTCCTTAGGATAAATTTTATTTTTTAAGTAACTTTAACGATTGTAGTTTTTAGAAGCATGTTTGATTTTGTTTTTAACTTTTTCTTGTTGAGTTTGATATGATTTACTCGTTTTTTGGGGTGTTATTGGGCTCACAATACTGCAAATTTTTAGCAAATTGCATGCAGTAGGACAGAAATAACACCTAATTTGCATGAAAGATTCAATTTGGGCCTTTGGATTGGCAATTTGGGCAATTTTGGCATTGCTGTTGTATCCTTCATCAAAAGTGTGCTTATTTATTTTTCTTTTTTTCAGAAATCTTTATTCATGTTCTTTCTAGTTTTGCATGTGATACTTGGTACCACATGTGCATAGCTGCCAATATTTTAAATTTCTCCGGAGTATTTTAGCCCCGCCTTTATTTCGTACCACTTATTTTTTAGAAGGAATTTTGTCTTATTTTATCAAAGTTATATGTTGAAGAAACTTTTTCTATAAACTAAGTGGTGCGAAATAAAGGCGGGGCTAAATGTATTCCGGAATAAATTAAAATATTGGCAGCTATGACATGTGTAACACATGGTAATTTCAAAACCAAATATCACTTGCGTATCATGTGAAACTTGGTATCTAGTGCAATGTTTGAAAAGGTTTTCAATATCTATCTATCTATCCGTCTATATATATATCACATTTTAATATTTTTATTTTGTATAGACCCTAATGAAATTGACATTTATAATTCACATGCACAAGAAATGCTTTCTATAGATATAGTAATGATTATCATTAAGATTTATAGAGTCACACAAAAATAATCTGTTACATTAACGGCTACAATTGGCAATTTCACGAGTCTCATTTTCGTTTATATTAAACTTTTTTTTTATACTTTCCGCCAATATTTACGAGTGATTATGAATTCAGTTAGTTTATCTGTTTTTATTTCACTTCTGTCTGTTCGCTGTGTGATCATGTAGCCAAAGTACACTGGGTGTTAAATGTTGCAGTGAGTGTGTACTATTAGAAAGTGTTCATAATCTATGCGAGCCGTATGATTTCCCGTTCTTGTTAAATATTAATGGTCTCTTCCCGCCTGACGTCACAGGTCACATGATAGAGGAAAAACAAATAGCAGGCGAAGTCTTTTTTATCTATAGCGATTAGTGAAATAACATATTTTCTATTCTTATTTTTGATCAATCGTATTTAATCTGTGTTATTTTTTTATACATCATTATTTTTAATCCATTTTATACCATTGTTCATCCTCTTTTGTTTGCTGTATACGTTTACAATCATCATTTAATTTATATTTGTTATTGATGTTCATGGAGAACATGTTAAATACTCTGATTTTTGGTACTTAAATCAGTGACAGTGCAATATCGTATTGCGTAAATCCATTTAGACCAGTAACTAAGTGAATTAACTTGTTGTAACACCTTTATGCAATTAAATTAAATGAAAGCATTTTATAATCCATAAACATTCCACAAGAACAAGCTATTACTTATTGCTAGATCAGATAATGTAACAGTTACACTGAAACATACAAAAATCGATTCTTACAGTTGAAAATAATTAAACACATAAAGTGTTTTTAAAAAATTCTTAAATTTACAAATACAACTATTCTACTGTTTAAAAATGCATAATATTACTTTTATTTTATTTTATATTAAATATTAACATCTTTCTTCTTAAGAACAATATTTAATTGAATTCGATTCTCAGAATTCGATTATTCGTTTTCCTCTATCACATGACTGAGCAGATGAAACTGGGAAGAGTCCATAAGGGATTAGTAATTAATTTTAAACGATAATAGCATTTAAATAAATAATTAATAGTTCAACTGCATCTTTCTATTGTATTCTGGTATAAGATACATTCTACTCTGTACCTTCTTCAGTCGGGAAAGTATCACATTTTAGGGAAAAGACGGAGGGTTGCCATTTGTGTTTAGGGCATCGTGACTTCTAACAAATATCCAGCACCCCAATTTCTAAAACAATCCATCAATGGTATCCGATGTGGCCCATTCTTAATTGTATTATTTATCAAATATTTTACATTTTTCTGAAATTCCAACATACTCGCGAGATGCAGAAGGTTACTTGGAGGTTAGAAATTTTGACGGTTCCTCTATTTTATTAATACGCAGCCATGCACTTTGTGGTGCGTTTTTAACATTTTAATTATAAGTGTGTGGCATTGAAAGTGGTATCGTTCCAAACATACAATTAATGTGAGTCTTAGGGCCGTATTCACCAACTTCTTAACACTCGGATTAAACCTCGGATCAGCGGTAATCGCTCGATCATACGAAAATCGGTATTCTCCAACGAAAATCCGCAGTTCACCGGCTACTTTAGCACTTCGTTTTGGATCCTCGAATATTGGAGTATTAACAGAGATAATTCTCTGATCTTTTCGTAACGCATGCGCATTCCGCAGCTCAGCTTCGTAAACATTGAACATGAAAGAAATATAAATTTTGTTTTATTAGCAGCAAATTGCTTTTAAAATCATTTTGATGATTTTTTTTTATATTTTAATCTTTTACAAAGAAACACAGTCTTTAAATACCTGATTTTGAAAAAGAGTTTGATATGCTTTAATTATTTAATGATACACATTTATCATTGTGTTTTTACTTAATTAAAATTGAATTAAGTTAAAATCATTTCTGACGACATTATACTCTGCTCTGTCATATCAAATAAAATTTTGCTGATTAAGCGATTTTTGCTATCAATAAAGATATATATCTTCTCCTTCATTGAATAATTCACAAATTGATTTATTTTAATGGGTAGCCATAGCAGAAATTTTAAACTTTTCAATTTTAAACAAATATCTTTGATATAAATTATTCGTGTTGAATGAAGTTTGTATACTAGCACCTTAAATTACAAATGTATACAACAATAATATCGTGTCGAATTATCGTGCTTACTTTTTTCTACCGGGTTGTACTTCGACAGAAACAGTTGTTGCGTGTTTCATAATTTATGGATTTAGCTTATAAAGTTTTCATTAATTTGTATATTTTCCCCAATTTCTCATAAAATTATTTAATAAACTTGTATATTTTTTAACCTTTTTATTAATTACTTAGAAATGTACCAGAAATAACTACTGAAAACTGGTAAATAAACGAAACAAGGGAAAAGCTATCTTCATTTGCATTGTTTGGTTATGTTTTAGTTTAAAACTTATTCCAAATTTTTAAGTAATCTAGTGAGCTAACTAAAATAAAGAAAAACTAATTATAGTTATTTAGAAATATTTTCAATTAAAAAATCACTAATTTTTGAAGACTGCTTGATAATAGCTTCTGTAATTGGTCTACAGTCAGGGGCATTGCTTGTGGGAGGTAGGGGGGGGAGCGTAGTTCGGAGAAATTTTTTCTCTTATCCATAACAATCAAAATTTTAAATCGTAGCGTAAACAGTTGTCGTCTGCGTGATTATACTTTTAAAAAATGTTCTAAAGTAAAATTGATTCTTAATCCGTGCGTAAACAAAAGCGAAGTAAACAAGAGCGAAAACCGTGTATTTTGCCGTGCCAGTTTGCTTTTTACCTTTTCTAATCTTCAAATCTGATTGATTAATTAATCAGAGATGAGAGTAGGAAATAATCAAAAAGTCTGAAATATCAGCAAAACTCAAAGATAATTTAATTTTACTAATAAAAGAAGAAACAGATTCACAAAATCATGCTTTCTATAAGCAAAATTGGAGAATATATGAAAATAAATTATTTAGAAACAGTCAAAAGAAAGAAAATTGAACAAAAATAAGAATATTTAGAAGCAAAAATCTGAAAATTGTTTTTAAAAAATTAAGAAAAGTCTGAAATTTCTACAAAAGTCTGAAAATTCTCATCCCTGGTTAATTGAAGCCGAACGGTGAATCTATTTTCGTTCTTGGCCAATCAAAATGAAGCTTTTATTTCTCATCCCTGGTTAATTGAAGCCGAACGGTGAATCTATTTTCGTTCTTGGCCAATCAAAATGAAGCTTTTATTTCTCTTCCAGTTAATCCATGGATTACGTAATCGGTTGATGGTGAATACCGTAGGAATTTAATCCAGTGTTAGCTTTGATTCTCGGATTTCCTGATCCATGGTTTAATCCTCGATCAATGAAGTTTGGTGAATACGTCCCTGAGAGAGAGAAAAAAAAATCTCTTACGATGTCCAGAAGGCATTCAAAAACGCTTTTATTCGTTTTCACCTCTAGGCCCACCGTACTCTGACGAGACATGAGACAAAGCTTAACGCGACATGCGACACGCGCATGCTCTAAATACAACTTCATCTCCTGAAAACTGTTTAGAGCATGCGTGTGTCGCATGTCGCGTCAAACTTTGTCTCATGTCTCTTCAGTGTGCGGTGGGCCACACTTTATAAACGTAATCTCTTGTATTTAAAACTCCTTATATTTCAGTCGTCTGCGATTCTTAGCAACGGCTATTATCTGTAAATTAACATGGAAAAACAAAATATGTCGAACGTTTTTAGCCTATTTTTAATATGTGGGGCTAAAATAGTATCATTCGAAAGATATGATTAATGTGGGTTGAAGGGGGGAAAAATTTTCATGTGATGTCAAGAAGGCATTCAAAAACACATGTATTTTTATACACTTTTTCATTTTAAAATGTAACCTTTGGTATTTAAAATTTCAGTAAAAGTGAGTTATTAAAACTTAATGATTTAGCTTATTGTTTGTGGATTTATTTATATGGTGTTCTATCTATCCTCCCTGGTGCATTTTATGAGATGGCGCTGCAAGCGCACGAAAAGCACTACAACTTTTCTCTCTGTAAAAAGTGTTGTTTTGGATTCTGCCATGTTCGAACGAGAGAAGTGTGTTCGCTTGTAGATAGTTCCTCGTTATGTTAATAAATAGTTTATTTTTCTACATTGGAGTCATTAATTCAAAATACGCCGACACGCCATTACATAACTGAGTGTTAAGCAACCCACTTCAGTGGTGACCCGGATAAACTGTTCTTATTTTTGGATTATAAGTGTTTTCGTTTCTGTTTTCAACATGAATGAAACAGCTACAGTACAGAATGAAACAGCTGCAGTCAAAATTCCTGCATTCATCCCTACGGACCCGGCCCTGTGGTTCATGATGGTAGAATCAACATTTCAACTAGCTGTGCCGAAACCAATAACGGATTCTAGAACAAAATATAACTATTGTGTTGCGAATTTACCTCCAGAAATTGCAATGACTGTGCGTGACGTAATAATTTCACCTGATAATTCCGATCCATTCAAAAACTTAAAGGACGAAATAATTCAACGTTGTGGTGAAACAAAATCGCAGGAAATTCGCCGATTATTAGCTGGTGAACAACTAGGGGATAGAAAACCGTCAGAACTACTTCGCGTCATGCAGAGAAGAGCTGAAAACCATAAGGTATCCGACACTCTTTTGCTCGAACTATTCTTGCAACAACTGCCTTCAAATGCGCAATTTATTTTAGCATCAGTGCAAGACCTTACACCCATTAAAGCTGCCGAAATAGCTGATAAAATTTTGGATGTATCTCCACCACAGGTAAGTGCTGTTAGTACAACTAATTCTTCGAGTGCTGATTCCGAACTTTTAAAAGAATTAAAACTTTTAAGAGAAGAAGTGGCTTCATTGCGACGTTCCAGAAGTCATTCTCGTTCACTATCTCGATCTAATTTTCGGCACAAAAGCCCAAAAGTTAATAAAGAATTTTGCTGGTATCATCAGAAATTTAGCTCTAAAGCTAAAAAGTGCGTACCTCCCTGTACTTTTTCCGCGGGAAACGACTACGGCAAGGAGTAGCGGCGACATACGCCTCGCCTTCCACTTCTCGTCGCCTTTTTGTACGAGATAAAAGAAGCAATCTAAAATTTTTAGTGGACACAGGAAGTGACTGTTCATTAATTCCAGCATCAAAAATAGACAAAATGTCTATTCCAATTCAAAAATTTGTTGCAGCTAATGGTACTTTAATTAATGTATATAAACGTAAATTATTATCTATTGATCTTGGTCTAAGAAAACAGTTTGTTTACCCTTTTTATGTTTGTAATGTTTCAACCCCTATTTTAGGTGCTGATTTTTTACATTACTTTAATTTAAAGCCAGATCTTAGAAAACGTTCTTTATTTGATAATGTCACAAGCTTAAATTCTCATTGTGTTGTACATAATTCTGATATATATTCAGTGAAATCTATCATAAGTAATGATATTTTTTCTAATCTTTTAAGTGAATTTCCTAACATCAGTAAATCTCCTAGCCCAAACCAAATTGTGAAACATTCTGTTATGCATCATATCGAAACTTTTGGCCCACCGGTATACGCTAAACCACGTCGTCTGGCCCCCGACCGTTTAAAAATTGCAAAAATGGAATTTCAGCATATGTTGGATTTGGGACACATGCGTCCATCCAACAGCAATTATGCTTCACCTTTGCATATGGTTCCAAAGAAAAACAGCGATGACTGGCGACCTGTTGGAGATTACAGAGCACTAAATGCTCACACTAAAAAGGATAAATATCCCATCCCCAACATTGCTGATTTTACTAGTGAACTTCACGGAACCACAATTTTTTCACGTATTGATTTAGTTAAAGCTTTTCATCAAATTCCGATTGCTCCCGAGGATGTTCACAAAACTGCCATATGTACACCTTTCGGACTCTTCGAGAGCACTCGGATGCAGTTTGGTTTGTGCAATGCTTCCAGCACATTTCAGAGATTTATTGATGAAGTTACAAGAAATTTAAAAGGTGTTTATCCATTTATAGACGATATTTTAATTGCATCCAAATCCCTCGAAGAACATATTGAACATCTCAGAGCACTATTTTCCAGACTTGATCATTACGGCCTTACAATTAAGCCCTCAAAATGCATATTTGGTGTTCCCACTTTGGAATTTTTAGGTTTTACAGTGTCAAAAGATGGTCTTTCACCAACTTCTGACCGTGTTGAAGCCATTTTAAAATTTCCAAGACCTACAACTATTACTCAACTTCGTAGATATTTAGGTATATTTAATTTTTACAGACGATTCATTCCCAGAGCTGCTGATATTTTAGCACCCCTCGTTAAATTCCTCGAAGGGCACAAAAATAAAAGGAAACATCCGCGTTCCAATGCCAAAATTTCAATGGAGCAATTAGAATGGAACGACGAAGCAAATTTTGCATTTACGAAATCAAAAGAAGCAATTTCTCATGCAACGCTTCTAAAACATCCTATTCCTGGTGCCCAATTAAGCTTATGGGTAGATGCATCAAACGTCGCTGTTGGTGGCTCTGTCATGCAAATGTCTGATAATCAATGGGAACCTATAGCATTTTATTCTGGCAAATTAAGTAAGTCTCAAAAGAACTGGTCGACATATGACCGTGAACTTTACGCCATATATTCCTCTATAAAGAAATTTCGTCACTTACTAGAAGGTAGAAACTTTTTCATTTACACTGATCAGAAACCCTTAATATACGCTTTCAAACAAAGTCCTGAAAAGTGCAGTCCTCGACAGCTACGTCATCTCGATTATATATCCCAATTTTCTACCGATATCCGATATATGAAAGGTTCTGAAAATCATGTAGCCGATGCATTATCTCGCATAGAGATCAATCAAATTTCCCCAACTGTACTTGATTTTAAAGAATTTGCTTCTGCACAATCAACTGATCAAGAACTTCAAAAACTTTTGCAATCCAATACCACATCCTTACAATTAGAAAAACACTATTTTCCCCTTGAGGATATTGACCTATATTGCGACACATCTCAAAAACATCCCCGTCCATTCGTTCCACAAAGTTTGCGAAAATTAGTTTTTGAAAATCTGCATTTCCTTTCACATCCAGGTATGTCAGCCTCCATAAATTTAATTGCTAAAAGATTCGTATGGCCTGGCATGCATAAAGATATCAAATCTATGGTTCGCAGTTGTGTTAATTGCCAAAGAGCCAAAATAACAAAGCACACCAAGTCACCAGTTGGAACATTTGCCCTACCGGATGCCCGTTTTGCCCATATTCATTTAGATTTCATTGGCCCTCTTCCCCCATCAGATGGAAATCAGTATTGTTTAACAATCATTGACAGATTTACCAGATGGCCCGAGGTAATTCCGACCCCTGATATGACTGCGGAAACAACCGCTCGTGCCTTATTGCATGGTTGGATCTCTAGATTCGGATGCCCAGTCACTATCACCACAGATCAAGGTCGTAATTTTGAATCTACTCTATTTCGAGAACTTATGCATATCTTAGGCTGTAAGCGCATTCGGACTTCGGCATACCATCCCCAGTCAAATGGAATTTTAGAACGCTATCATAGACATTTAAAAGATGCTCTTAAGGCACATAATCACACTAAATGGACTGAAACCCTTCCAATTGTTTTACTAGGTTTGCGCTCAGCTCTTAAAAATGACATTAATGCAACACCTGCACAATTAGTATATGGTACCACTTTACGATTACCCTCTGATCTTATTACTGATAAAAAACAAATTGACCAAACGATTGATCCCAATTATGTTTCCAACTTGGTACAAACAATGCAGACACTTAATCCAACTGCTACTTCCTTACATAGCAGTCCTAGTGTTTTCGTAAATCCTGCATTGTCGAATTGTACACATGTATTTTTAAGATCAGACAAAGTAACTCGTCCATTAACACCGCCGTATACTGGACCTCACCTTGTCATAAACAGAGATAATAAAAATTTTGTCATTGATATAAATGGTAAAAACACAACAGTTTCTATAGATCGCGTGAAACCCGCCTATAGATGGTCAGATACTGTTGTGACAAATAATTCTGTTCCTAACCAAGAACCATCTGAGCCAACGCCTGTCAACAAATCATTCGAAATACCACCAGAGCCGACTCCTGTCAACAAAACACGTACTACACGCTCTGGACGTAAAGTCACTTTCCCAAAACATTTGGTGACTGAATATGTAATATAGTTTTGTATATATTATCTTACACTTTTTAATATTATATATTGTTCATTGTATTTCTATTTTGCATTACTTACTATGTTACTATTACATATTATACTGTATCAAGCATTTATTGTATTGAACTTTTGCATTTTATCGTTCACATTGTTCACTGGGGGGATACTCTATGGTGTTCTATCTATCCTCCCTGGTGCATTTTATGAGATGGCGCTGCAAGCGCACGAAAAGCACTACAACTTTTCTCTCTGTAAAAAGTGTTGTTTTGGATTCTGCCATGTTCGAACGAGAGAAGTGTGTTCGCTTGTAGATAGTTCCTCGTTATGTTAATAAATAGTTTATTTTTCTACATTGGAGTCATTAATTCAAAATACGCCGACACGCCATTACATAACTGAGTGTTAAGCAACCCACTTCATTTATTAAAACCTCAAATATAATGCCATATATAGAACCGCACATAACTCTGCTTTATTCTAAAGTTTTTTATTTTTTTTTTCCCCTGAAACAGAAGTAAATATAATAATAATTATTATTTTTCTATATTTATTGTTTAACGCTTTATGTAAGTTTTTTTCTAATAAGATTAAATAAGTAATTGGTATGTTAGAATTTCTGATTTCAGTCAAAGATATACTTATTATGCTGCATTTTAAATTGAAAAATATGGGCGATTAATGCTGAAATATATGCACTTGGGTATTTTCTCAATAACATGTGTGTTTGTGTGTAAGGAGATAATTTTATTGTATAATTTAGAGGGGAAAAATTAATTTTTCTTTTTTTTTTTTTTAAGTAAATAGGTAAAGCAAAAGGTTCAAAGTGAAATTTTAGTTCAGTACTTCTACATGAAATGTAAACAATATTTAACATAATTTATAATTTGTAAACAATATTTAAACAATTTCGATAATTAATACCACTACTATTCTTAAGATTATTACTTTATAATACAGAATTCATGCAACAGATTCTTTTCTTTTCTTTTCTTTTCTTTTTTTTTTCAATTTTTTTTAAGCGTATCTTTATTTAATGAAAAATCTGGAATGGCCCCAGAAGGCTTTTCGAACATTTAATAGTTATCAGCGTTTAAAGAAATTTTGATTATCGAATAATTCAGTAAACAATCAAAAAGGAAAGAACAATAGGATGTTTGAATATTTCTTTTGAACATCGAATGTTTGTACAATGAACGATACACTGAAGGGAAAAGAAAAATGAACATTTTTTGCCGGTCAGTGACCATTAATGAGTTTTCCAGTCACTGATAGTAAAAATAAAGTGTGCCCAGAAAGCTGTCATGACATTTTCTTGAACAAAGGAAATGACCTTTAATAAATGGTCAACGCTCTGAATTTTACAGCACTTTGTTAGAAATGCGCGTATATTGTAATAAATAAATAAATAAATTAAATTAAATTAAAATAATAAATAAAATAAAATAATAAATAAATAAATAAAATAAAAATAGAAATCTATATATATATAAAAGAGCAGAGTCTGTCTGTGTGTATGTCTGTCTGTTCGCTATAGAATCCTAGGCCGTTTCACCGAGTGGGACCAAATTCGGCACGGTTAATGTTTACGACCCGAGAAACTCAACGCCGCAAAAATGAAAGTTGCAAGTTAATTAGTTTTGGAGATATTAATTAAAATGTCCACTCATGTCTAATCTAAAAGCGATCTCAATGACTGAGAATTCACCGCCATTGCATAAAAAAAGATATTTTAACGGAGTTAAAAGCAGAAAAAGTAAAAAATAAATTACAAATATTTTTCCGATCGTTACGATTTTGATACCAAATGAAAGGGGCATATTTTCTGAATGTAAGTGTGCAAGCGGCTTATCGGTACAACAATTAGATTTTTTTAAATTAACTAAAGTATGAATTTTTTGTGGCAACATCATTTCAAATGCCAGACGACCGTCTGCCATGAAAAAGGAAATGATTGTAACCGATCAAGGTGTCACGTGTTTTGTAATGGGGGGAAAAATTGCAATTTTCAATTTTTTTCAAATTTTCATTCACGTTACATTTGAATTAATATTCGGCCTAGACTGCATATTATAAAGCTACTGTTCAATTTTCATGAAAATATGTGGATAAACAAAAAAATTAAATTAAATTTTGTTTTATATTTTGCACTACTTTAAATGGAGATATGCCGTTGAAATTTCGTAATATTTGGTTTTAACGCCCGATAATTCGATTCTGAATATTTTTGAAAGTGTAGACTTATTAGGAAGGGTTTGAGGGGGAGGGAAAGGGGGCGAAGGGAAAAAAAAAAGAGTTACAGCGTTTGAAATTGGTATTATTACGTTTTAAAGAAAGATAAATCGATTGCGGATATTTTCAATTGTGAAATTATTAGAAGGGACGGAAAGGGGGGGGGGAAGGGGCAAAAACGTAGAAAAGGAACGGTTGTTACGGAGAAAACAACGGAAAACCCAGAACGCCTTTATTATTTTATACTTTGCAGAGTTTCGAATTCTGATACTCCTTTCCCATTTCATACTACGGATTTTTAACAGCATTTAGACCGGAATTACGCAAGTTTGAGAGAAAACCACGAAAAAGTCAGACACAAATCGTTTTATAATAGTGTTTATATAATTTTTGTATCTCAGCTTCTAATCAGCATAATTTCAAAAGTAATATGACATTTTGAAACTTATTTGAATTGAATTTCAAGAGTAGACGCCACAAATTTCTGTCACCTTCCATTAACCGACTATTGTAAGTAATGGAATTCGAGATTTCACGTGAGTTACACTTTTTAAGGTGTCCTGATTAGGTTTTCCTTTTGTATCTCAGCTACTAATTAAAATAATTTTATAAGTAATACATTATTTGAAAGCTCTATTGATTTGGAATTGAACAGTAGATTACAGAATTTTCTACCACCAGATGGCGCTGTAATATTTTTAAATTTCAATATTTCGAATTCTGAATATGATTAAATTATTTTTAATACATCATCCGAAAGATATTTTGAAGTACTTTTATATTATCGAAAGTGGAATTCGAGATTTCACCAGATTTACACGTTTTAAGGTGTCCTGATTAGGTTTTCTTTTGTATCTCAGCTACTAATTAAAATCATTTCACAAGTAATACATCATTTTAAAGCTTTGTTAATTTGGAATTGAATAGTACATTACAGAAATTTTTACCACCAGATGGCGCTGCAATATTTTAAAATCTCAATATTTCGAATTATAAATATGATTAAATTATTTTTAATACATCATTCGAAAGATAATTTAAAGTTCTTTCATATTAACGAATAACCTACATCAAATTTGTCCAATAGAGGGCGCTAATCGCAATTATTCGAGATTTCACCTGATTTATATGTTTTAAGGTGTCCTAAAGGGGGGCAAAAAATTAGAAATTCAGTTAGACCGTTCAAAATTGGTATATTTAGGTTTCGGGTGCCTACGAGTCGAATGAGGATATTTTCGAAAGTGTAAAATTAAGGAGGGACAGTAAGGGTGGTGAAAGAATACGCGCGCGCAGCGAGCGTATGTATGAATTCGTGAGATGAAGGCAGAGGGGACCCGGTGTAAGTCTTTACCTGATCAGAAATGATTTTTTTTTTAATTCCTTTTCTTAAGAATAAAAGTTTATGAGTAATAACATGGAATTTTGAGAAATCATAAGCGTGGTGAAGGAATACGCGCGCGCAGCGCTCATATACATGCATTCGCGCGTGCGCATCGCGCACGAGTCTACGCTGCCGAAGGCAGTGCCCGGTGCGACATTTTTCCCGATCAGAGTTTTTTTTCTTTTTCTTTTTTTTTTCACATGATAGAAATTAATGCAATTTTGAGAATTCATTAATTATAATGATTCATTTAAAAATAGTGACCAGCGAAGCGGGCGTAGCCTGCTAGTAATAAATAAATAAAAATAAAAACAAGACCTTCCGGCTTTTTCGGAAGGGTAGGTTGATTTCTTTTTCCTTATCAAGTAGCCGTCATTTTGTTTCAAAATGGCGGCTACAAATTATTAATGCACTTGGTAGAAATATTGATGTAGGCTATGCACATATGGAGTTTTAAGCAAATCGGTTCATAAATACACTTTTATGTAAATTTAAAATTTTCAAGTGGCCGGCGCTAGGAAAAAAAATGGTGGGTTAAGTTGACAAATATATGAAATGCGTTTGTGAGATAAGTCTACTGTACACACATAGTTCGAATTAATTCAAAATCTCAAAAGTCATTGTGTTGAAAAATTAAGTGGCTGCCACTTCGATAAAAATGGCAGAGAAAGTTGCTCATCTAAGATATCGTTGCAAATTTGAAAATAATTTTTTTTTTTTTTTGTAGAAATTCTTTCAAAGAGGCTTAGTAAGTTGATAAAATGTTAGTTTCCTGCATTTCTAGTTTGTTTTAGCATTAAAATAGTCTAATTTTACCTTAAAAACGGATTAAAAAGATCCAGTAACGCATGTAATGGATTTGGCGCCAAATTTGGCGACTTTTCCCTTATGGCGACTTTTTCGGCGACTTTTGGCGAGAAAATACTTATTATCGATATACCAAAGATGGACGCAATAACGTGATTGGTTCATGAGTTACGTGAATTTTCTAAATTTTTGTTGTTTGAATGATAAATCCATTTTTCAACTTTGATTTGAATTGATTAAGTATTTCTAAAGTTCCAGCAAACACATCGAAGATATTTGAAGCATAGGTTACTGTCCAACTGTGGTTTAAATCAGTGCCGTGTTTCAAAAGTTATTATTATGGCAATTTTCAAGTGGCAGTCTAAGTGGCTGCGACTTTTAAAACAAAATAGCAAAACAACTTGCCCATCGAAATCATCCAGTACATTTGTACGATAAGTTCATTGTCCAGTTCTAGTTTAAATTAAATCAGAATTTCAAAAATTATAATCATAAGAAATTTTCAGGTGGCACCACTTGTAAAACAAAGTGGAGTGAGATGCCTAGCGAACTTATCTGAGATATTTGAATGATAAATCCACTACCCAAACTTGAAGCGAATTGATTCTGTCTTACTAAAGTTACCATAATGACAAATTTTCAAGTGGCCGCCACTTGAAAATAAAATTGCGGATCAAGTCATCAAGAGAACTTATCCTAGAAATTGGACCAAAAGTTCACTAACCAGCTTTTATTTGAATCTGTTTAGTATTTTAAAAGTTATCGTGATGGCATATTTTCAAGTGGCAGTGTGATTTCAAGTGGCTGGAACTTAGACACAAGATGTCGGGACAAGTTGCCTAGTGAAAACATTCAAGATAATTATATGATAATATCACTGTCAAAATTTGGTTCGATTTGAAGTATTATTTCAAAAGTTATCGTGATTTTAAATTTTCAAGTATGAGCCTGATTTCAAGAGACCGCGCTTAACTTAAGATATCTGCCACTTTAGTAAAAGTGGCGGATATAGTTTATTAATAAACTTCATTGAGATCCTTATGTGGTCTGTATTTACATCACAATTCAAACAATTTCGGAATACGCTTTTTACAATTTAAATTTGAAATTTTCAAGTGGTCTCCACTTGAAAACAAAATGGCGGAGTAACTTGGTTAACAAACTCATCTAAGATATTTATAACATAAGTTAAGACACTGTTCAAATTTGGTTCCATTTGGAGTATTATTTCGGAAGTTATCATGGTTTTAAATTTTCAAGTGGTGGCCTGATTTCAAGTGGTCCCGCTTAACTTAAGATATCCACCACTTTAATAAAAATGGCGGGTAAAGTTCATTAATAAAGTTATTTGAGACACTTGTGTAATCTATGTATACATCAAAATTAAAAGAAATTCGCAATACGCTTTTTACAATTTGAATTTGAAATTTTCAAGTGGTCTCCACTTGAAAAGAAAATGGCGGAGCAACTTGGTTAACAAACTCATCCAAGATATTTATAAGATAAGTTAAGACACTATTCAAATTTGGTTCGATTTGGAGTATTCATTCGGAAGTTATAGGGATTTAAAATTTTCAAGTGGTAGCCTGATTTCAAGTGGTTCCGCTTAACTTAAGATATCTGCCACTTTATTAAAATGGCGGATATAGTTTATTAATAAACTTCATTGAGATCCTTATGTGGTCTGTATTTACATCAAAATTCAAACAATTTCGGAATACGCTTTTTACAATTTAAATTTGAAATTTTCAAGTGTTCTCCACTTGAAAACAAAGTGGCGGAGCAACTTGGTTAACAAACTCATCTAAGATATTTATAACATAAGTTAAGACACTGTTCAAATTTGGTTCCATTTGGAGTATTATTTCGGAAGTTATCATGGTTTTAAATTTTCAAGTGGTGGCCTAATTTCAAGTGGTCACGCTTAACTTAAGATATCCGCCACTTTATTAAAAATGGCGGATAAAGTTCATTAATAAAGTTATTTGAGACGCTTGTGTAATCTATGTATGCATCAAAATTAAAAAAAAAAATTCGGAATACGCTTTTTACAATTTGAATTTGAAATTTTCAAGTGGTCTCCACTTGAAAAGAAAATGGCGGAGCAACTTGGTTAACAAACTCATTCAAGATATTTATAAGATAAGTTAAGACACTATTCAAATTTGGTTCGATTTGGAGTATTCTTTCGGAAGTTATAGGGATTTAAAATTTTCAAGTGGTAGCCTGATTTCAAGTGGTCCCGCTTAACTTAAGATATCTGCCACTTTATTAAAAATGGCGGATATAGTTTATTAATAAACTTCATTGAGATCCTTATGTGGTCTGTATTTACATCCAAATTCAAACAATTTCGGAATACGCTTTTTACAATTTAAATTTGAAATTTTCAAGTGGTCTCCACTTGAAAACAAAATGGCGGAGCAACTTGGTTAACAAACTCTTCTAAGATATCTATAACATAAGTTAAGACACTGTTCAAATTTGGTTCCATTTGGAGTATTATTTCGGAAGTTATCATGGTTTTAAATTTTCAAGTGGTGGCCTAATTTCAAGTGGTCACGCTTAACTTAAGATATCCGCCACTTTATTAAAAATGGCGGATAAAGTTCATTAATAAAGTTATTTGAGACGCTTGTGTAATCTATGTATACATCAAAATTAAAAAAAGTTCGGAATACGCTTTTTACAATTTGAATTTTAAATTTTCAAGTGGTCTCCACTTGAAAACAAAATGGCGGAGCAACTTGGTTAACAAACTCATCTAAGATATTTATAAGATAAGTTAAGACACTGTTCAAATTTGGTTCGATTTGGAGTATTATTTCGGAAGTTATAGGGATTTTAAATTTTCAAGTGGTAGCCTGATTTCAAGTGGTCCCGTTTAACTTAAAATATCTGCCACTTTATTGAAAATGGCGGATAAACTTCATTAATAAACATCATTGAGACCCTCATGTGACCTGTATTTACAACAAAATTCAAGCAAATCTTGCTTTAAATATGCTTTTTACAATGTCGTATTGTCGGTTTGAAATTTTCAAGTGGCTGCCACTTGAAAACAGAAAGTCGGAGCAACTTGGTTAACGAACTCATCCAAGATATTTATAAGATTAGTTCACTGTCTAAATTTAGTTCGATTTCGAGTATTATTTCGGGAGTTATCGTGATGACAAAATTTTCATTATAGATAGATAGATAGATATATAGATAAACGAAGTGATTGCAATAGGACGATTTCTAAAGAAATCAACCTAATAATAAAAAGCACACTAAATTATTATCAGTGACCGGCCAAAAGTGTTCCAGTCACTGGCATAAAAAAAAAATTCATGTCCGTAAAGCTGTAATGTTATTTTTTTTATTTTTTTATTTATTTATTTATTTTTTTTTTTTTTTTGAAGAAGAAAAAGAAATGGTCTTTTATAATTGATCAACACTCTTCATTTAACAGCAATTTGTTACAAATACCGGTTCTGGATTTTACTTTTCTTTCTTTCTTTCTCGAAGAAAGGAGCTGGCCGAATAATTTAACAGTGAAGTCTTCAAATTTTACTGACATTTCATACAGAGAGTTGTACGTTTTCTCTATGACGGGAGCTGGTCGTACAATTTAATGGTCAACTCTAAAAAATTTACTGAATTTTTTTAGAGTGTAATGTATCTGAATTTTTTTGTGAATCCCTTAAAAGAGTATAAATTTTAAGCCAGCAATTTCCAGTAACGGTCATTCTATAGCAAAATTCCAAGCCTCTTTTAAATAGTTTAATGAATTTCAAGTAATTAACTCCAATCGGACGTGATTTGTGCAGATTAATTCATACTTTCCTGTAAAAGAACTATCAGTAATACGCATATCAATTATTATAATAACCATACATTAATAAAGCGATGTAACATTTATAAATTTTACGCTTTATGCAGTTTAATTTTATAGAACAAAGGTCAGATAAGTCTATAGACCTCAATAATTACGAAATCTATTTCATGTCTTTCTTTAATAAAAATAAATAAATAAAAAAGTATAAGTCCTATTTTTATAACATTTTATGTAGTTCTTATGACGGCAGTCTCTATAGCATGACTGCCTAATCTTATACTATTAAGTGAGCAATATTTATATATATACAGTCGGCTGCAAAATTATTCGAGCACTAGCCAATAATTCCTATATTTAAAAAGTACACTTAAGACTGTTTTGCTAAGTAAATCCTTGTCGAATCATGTTCTTAGACTGATTAAGAACATGACTCGACAAGGATTTATTTAACAAAGCTGTATTAAGTGTACTTTTTTTTGGCAAGGATTATTGCTAGTGCTCGAATAATTTTGCAGCCGACTGTATATATATGTATATTACACTGTTCTCGAAAACAGTAGCTCGGACAGTCACGCGATTTAACACAAAGGTGCCCTCCGTAAGGTCACTGTGCACATCGAAGTCAGATTTTCGAATTTTTGATTAGTTGTCTTTTAATTAGTAAAAATCTGAAAATAAAACTTCCCATCTTTATAATGACGCAGAATGGAGAATTTTAGGAGAGATTTGATTGGTTTATTTGATTTTCATTGGTTTGAGCGTATTTTACGTTGAAGTAGAGCTACGTTATGAGAAATTACGAGAGATTTGATTGGTTTATTTGCTTTTCATTGGTTTGAGTGTATTTTACGTTGAACTAGAGCTACGTTATGAGGAATTACGAGAGATTTGATTGGTTTATTTGATTTTCATAAATTTGAGTGTATTTTACGTTGAACTAGAGCTACGTTTAGATTTTATTTTAAAATATTTGAATTTTTAATATTTTAATATTATGCGACTTTTACAAAAAACATATTACGATTGGCACCGCAGGCGCCCTAGAGCATGTTTCTTTTGTAAAAAAAATTGTGGGTCCCTTGCCAGCTAGCTTGTGAAGCCAGCTAGTTTTATCTTAACCCTTTCACGCCCAAGGGAAATATTTTTCACTTCTACAAAAATCGTTATCGATTGTTCAATTATTATTGAATCGATATTTTTTTTTACTGAATGTCAAAATAAAACGTATGTCCAAGGCAGCAAATGTGTTTCTGAACGAATAATAATAATAAAAAAAAAACGTATAGAAAATAGGACACATAATAAATGTATTATGTGCAATGGTCACTTGTGCTTCACAAGTAAACGAACTTGTTTCGTAGAATACCATAACTAGCTATTTATTTTACTTTTCTGATAATTTTTATATTACAAAGCAATAAATTTGTATTACAAAGCAATAAATAAAATACCGATATAATCAACCTAACTCTTCGTTTATTTACTTTTATGGTCCATAGGGAAAATATTTCCCATGAAATTATAAGAAACCTATACACCCTGCTATGTTTTTCTGGTGATATTCTCTTACTTTACACCCACAATAGCTAAAATATTGTGTTGTATTGGCATATTTAGCCTTGGAAATCTTGTGGTCCTGAAAGGGTTAACCGAACGTAGATTTTATACGCAAGCGCATTTCAAATGATATAAGTCCATAGACCGTAATGATAAAAAGTTTTTGTTTGTTTCGACGAAAAAGAACTATATGTCTTACATTTTTCAAAATATATAGAGGTCGTATGATAGAGACCTATGACCTACCTACAAACTTTTAGCTCAATCGGAAAAGAAGTTTAGACGGTATCACACTTCACATAATTTAAGTAAAAAGCCATAATGTGGAAGAATTTTCCTCTGCGTGCCTGTAAAAGAACTAACCTGACACTCATCAAAATCTATGTAGTCACGGTCTTAAAGTTTTCCTTAGATCAACTATATTATTTTCTGTCTATTTTCCTTTTTAAGTTTTTTGTTTGTCTTCATTTTCAATTTCTATATTATTACTTATTTTACATATCTTCTATTTTATTGCATTTTCTTGCGTAGTAAGTCTGTGAATTTGTTGTCTTTATTATATTTATTTCAGTAATTATTAGTTTTTTAACTTAAATTATATTCCTTTACATGTATAACAAGTCTATAAGGAAAGGATTTAAATCTATGTAGACTAACGTCCTGGTCTCAAAGTATTTTTTATATCAACTAAATTATTTTCTGTCTGCTTTCCTTTCAAAGTTTTTTTGTTTGATGTCTTCATTTTCAGTTTCTATATTATTATTTACTTTACATATTTTCTATTTTATTACATTTTCTTGCGCAGTAAGTCTGTGAATTTGATGTCTTTACTATATTGATTTCAGTAATTATTAGTTCTTTTTGAGTTAAATTATGTATAACAAGTTTATATGTACCTTTTTATGTATAACATGTCTATAAAGAAAGAATTTAAATTGCTTTTTAAGGTATTTAATTCTGATAAATCAACCTTTCTTTTACGATTCTCTTTATTGAACTATTTTTATCATAACAACAATCAAATAAATAAATAAATAAATAAATAAGAATAAAAAAGAAAAGTAAAAGCATCTGATGATCGAGAGCCATATTTTCAGAAAGTATTGACTTGAGCTATATACTTAAAAGCAGTCCTGTGTTTTTATTGTGACAGTGAGAGCCCATAATGTAAACGGTTCTTCTTAACCTTGGTGAAATATAAAAAACGTCACTTTGGGAATTCATTGATTGCACTTGATGGAGCTTTTGGGAAAAGCTTTATCCTCACCACGTTTATATGTTATACATAGAAACAAATTCATCTTTTTTCTTCATTTAGAAAGATAAAAATACTGTCCGAAATACTTAGAAGTGCCTTAGATCATTTGATTTTGATTAAATTTCATAATTGTAAGAAAGCATATTCTGAATACTTAGTGTAGCACTCACGCTACTTTCTCATGTTCAGTATTACTACAAAGACAGACGGCTATAATTTAAAGTGAAAGTTAAGTTTTACTGTATGCGAATCTGTCCAAATTACTTTGAATAACAGTTGAGAATTACTTTAAAAGCAGTTTTATTTGACGAATATGTCTGTATAAAAGGAGTCTTCTGACCCCACCCCTTTTCAAGTCCCCGTTTCAATATTGTGGCTACATTCGTTAAACGTCTAAGGTTCGTATAAAATTTAAATGTTTATTTTTAATTACATTGCGTTGCAAATAATAATAATAATAATCGATCCCTGACGCCATTATTGCTGATTCTTATGTAAAATGATCTCCTGAATCCGAATATGACTACCATTTTGCCTAGTCACCCACAGTTTTTTCGGTACACCACACCTCCCCGAATTTTTATCGATGTTCGGTAATTTTATGGCCATGAATTTGATTTGGAGAATGAAAAAGAATTATACAATTTTTATTAAAATCACACAATTAACTGTGGAACAAAATCATATTTATTGAAATTTTATTTTTCCGACTAGAGATGTTTCTGCCTAAAGGTTGTCTAAGTGAGTAATGCAGACCGGGGTGTCGGCCTGGATAGCTCAATTGGTAGAGCCTTGACCTTGTAAGTCAAAGATCCGCGGTTCGACTCCCGGTCCAGGCATTATTTTCACTCAGTCGGAAGAAAAAGAATTAATTTAACACTTAAAAACAAAAATATATAATGTTTAATAAATAATATTAATAATAGATTAAAAATATATAAGAAATATAATACATAATTGAAGTGGCAAATCCCTCCTCCCTTAAATTTTCCCCTTTCCGCAAATGTTAATGTTTTAGAATTTTCCAACTCTGTAGCCCCTCAGAAGATATTTAACAGATAAAATAATCCTTCCCCCACCCTAAAAATCAAATTTATAGCCATAAAATTACCGAAATGTAATAAAAATAGGGGCCGTCTCTAAAAAACTATGGGTGATAGGGCAAAATGGACGTCATATTTGGATTAAGGTGGTCATTTTCCATAAGAATTTTCTAAAATGGTGTTGGGGGCAATTGTCATACCGAGCAGTGTCATACAAAGAATTTTGCGGAGACCATTTTTGAAATTTACAAGAATAGTTTGGGATAACGACTATAAATTGACTATAAATTATACATGCACCGTGCAGGGTATTGTATAATGTTTGCAAATAACAATTTGAAGAATATCCATAGACCTGCTTTTTAAAAACCCACTTTCGAGACCTAAATTTGGCTTACCAAATCAGGATGTCTACAAATTTTCCTAACTGTTGCATACAATGGTAATCAACTATTACATACAAAAAGAAACCTCAAAAAGGGTATATATGGTAAATTTGAATAAAATTATTCGAGGTTTTCTGAAATTATGGACTTAAATTAAAATATGGTACTGTTTCCGGCTTTCAGTGCCCCATCTCTAGTTTTCCAATTTTAACCAAAATTTCGCAAAGTACTCTGTATACCGCACCTATTTTAATTATAAAATTTCGTTGTTTTAACTTTTTTCATTTTGGAGATATGATAGTGAGAAGTTCTCCCACACACACACATACACAAAAACAACCACACGCATTTCTAATTTTCATATAAAACATTTTAGACAAGAGAGGAGACCTCAAAATATGTAAATCAGGGGAAAATTCGATACCGAAATACAATACTTTCATTACTTACGTAGTCAGGTAAATAGAAATAAAAACAATAAATAAAATTACCTAAATTTATTTTATTTTAATGTCGTAGAAATTAAGAAAAATAAAAATAAAACATGCATTATTCACATGGCCTTCTCCTTCTCACTTGTATTAAAGAATGTGAGTTTTCAAAAAGTCACAATAAATGTTTGCCGAGATATGATATACCAGTCGCCCGTTTTATGTCGATTTAGTGTTCTTTCATTGGAAGAAATCAGAAAATATCTTCTTTAAAATCGTTTTGTTGTCCCCCATCTATGAATTGGATGAAAACGGAGGAAAAAAATAGAGAGAAGTGTCTCTCTCTCTGTGTGTGTGGTTGTCTGTCTGTCTGCGCTCTGGGGCTCACACTACCGATCGCAGGGCTACAAAACTTGGAAGATAGGCACCTGGAATCCTGCAGGTGTGCATCTCATCGAGATTTCTCCGAATTTCGAATTTGATTTTTATTAATTTTTTTTAAATTTTAAATATTGGCTTCTGTGTTTCATATTTTTCATAAATTTATTCATTCATTGTAATCATCTGCGTACCTTAGCATCGGCTTTACGAATTTATAGCAGTTATGTTTATGTATATTTTTCAATGTAAAGCAACTTTTTTATTTTTATTTATTTTTAATTAATTCCTTTAAAAAAAATCTTTTTTTTTTTTTTTTTTTTTTTTGTTTATTTATAATATTTATCGGAAAAAATGTTAGTATATGATAGAAAGGATTAAACTGATTAACATTTATTTTTTCGGACGGAAAACTGATTAAAAAGAAGAAATTTGTAACTACATACCAAGAAAGTTTTTTTTTTTTTTTTTCCTTTATTTTTATTAGGACTGGGGACTATTAATCTCAATCTACGGATTTTTACGATACCAGTTTTTCGATAGTTGGACATTTATCGAAATCGGAAATTTATCGAAAATATAATTAAATAATTTGAAAGCGATGTTATAACAATAATAATAATAATAATAATAATAATAAATAATAATAAAAATAATAATATTCCTCCATACTAAACTAAATTCTGCTTTTGCCAGAATTTCATCAAAATCTTCTCAATCTACGGATAAAACGTTGTCGCCAGTTTTACGGTAGTTGGACATTTATCGAAATCGAAAATTTATCGAAAATATAATTGACTTTTTGCTACCAACATCTATTGTGACGGGTATTTCTGAAATTTTCCACCTTTGTGTCAGGTTGGTTGGTTGATTGGGTTTTACGTCGCACTAGTGCTGCGCAATGGGCAATTGGCGACGGTTTGGGACTCACCCCTAGACCTTTGGGTGGAAAGAACTTATGAAATGAGGAAAAAACTTATTT
This sequence comes from Salticus scenicus, assembly GCA_963930645.1. NCBI lineage: Eukaryota > Metazoa > Arthropoda > Arachnida > Araneae > Salticidae > Salticus > Salticus scenicus. The sequence goes on from OZ005660.1 coordinate 29,079,151, forward strand.
CCGAGTATAATTTTAAAATTGTTAAAATTGTACTTACAATAAATTAAAAAAATAATAATAATTCTTGTAAGCATAAAAATCATTTTAATAATAAAATTAAATCCTTTTTAAATTATTATTTATTTATTTTTATTTTCTCGTATCCATACATAGTTCAAAAAGTATTGTTTTTTGGGGTCAAATTTTCGAAACAGAGTGCTTTCTGTTTAATGCATTTTGATGTGCTCTGAAACCGAAAATACGATTTTTAGCGGTTGTTCTGTGTGTCAATGTTTTTTTTTTTTTTTTTTTTTTTTTTTTTAATGGATATTAGCAGAAAAAATGGATATTAGCAGAAAATCAAAATTCAGTATTGTAAATTTATAGAACATTAGAATGTTATATGGAATTTTTTCTTGAGATAGAACAAATGGTTTGGGCACAGAGACATAAAATTAAGCATATTTTGTCTATGGGTGGAATTTCAAGTTGATGCATGTTAAGGGTTGTCATGTCAAGTTGATGCATGCACTCCCTCTTACAATTTCCCCGCCTCGAATCACCAAATTCCATGTAAGTCTATTGCGAAATTAGTTTATAGAATTACTCATTACCTAATCGGTATTTTTAAATTACATTTTTAAATTTCAGAAAATTCACAACCGTTAAATTAGTACTTGTTTTATAAAAAAATTGAATTTTTAAAATTTTAGTGTTTCATTTTGTAGCTAAAGAATGAGCAAAATGTATTTAGTGAAAATTCGCATTTTTAAACTCAAAATTCAAATTCAAAAAGTTTTTTAAAATAAATATTTGGAAAGCAAGTACTAATTTAACTGTTACGTATTTTCAGAATATGAAAACGGAATTTAAAGATAACGATTAGGTAATTTGTAATTATATACACCAATTTCCCCCTCATTTCCAACATGGACTTTGGATCAACACCACCTGTAATAATGCCTCCGAGCTGAGCTCTACGTCATGGAAGATCGGCCGATTACATCCAATCCCCACGATCCAACATGTATCATAGGAAGTGTTGATTGGATAAAATCGGCCGATTTTCCATGACGTAGAGCTAAGCTCAGAGGCATTATTACAGGAGGTGTTGTTTGGATGACCTTGACTATCCGTAATGTACGAATGTACTCCCTTAACATTTTCAGACTGCACTAAACATACTGAAATTAACATATATTTTATGCACTACACAGAAGAATGTTTCGCATAGAGTGTGTTTGATATGCGTTCGTGCATATGTCTGCGTTCGTGTGTTTGGCTGTCTCTGAGCTTATTATCACCTTAACTCTAAACAAAGTATTCTCAGAATGTCCAAATTCTATATTCTAAATCTGTACTATATAGAAATATTACTAACTTTGACGAAGAATTGAGAAATGACTCGTGTACAGGAAAATGTAAACGAATTCAAAACATTTACATCTATAAGAAATTTCGCATCGGTACACTTTAAAAACTCTAGAGTGTACTAAATAATAATAATAATAATAATAATAATAATAATAAATTGTATTTTTCATATTCGTAAAAGCATGTTTAATACAAAATATGTTATGGAAAGTAGTTATCTTTTGTTTACAGGGCTACACAAAAGAATTTTGATATGTTTGTACCATTGTTGGAAATGACTGGTAGAAAATGTTTCAAGTTGTGTCATGCATTTTCTTTTTCTTTATATATTTATTTATTGCTATGCTAAAGAATAAGCTTTGGTAATATTGTTAATTCAGTGAACGCTTTGGTGCGAATTTAAACAAGAAAGAAAAATCATGCAGTACGCATTGATTAATAACACTTTCCAACTGTACGCAATTGTTGTATCGAATAACTATTAATATTCTTTGCCTACGTTATCGCGCAACAGACAGAAGGACTGAAAAACATACAGGTAGACTAATTGATTTTAAAATTACTCTTAGGCATTTTGAAAAGTGTTAACGCAAAAGAAAATGCAGCCGTTAAATTACAATTACAGCTTTTAAACTCTCTGAACATTTTAGTGTAGCCCTGTAAATATGAAAGTTAATCATATCATATTCTATACAAAACAATATTTTAGAATATTAATAATACTTGTCAATGTTTTTAAGATTTTTGTAGTAGAAAGTTTTTTAAATATAACCTTTAAAAAATTCTGTCCTAAAACGTAATACATTGGCGCTTTTTTTTTTTTTTTTTTTTTTTTTTTTTTTTTTTTGTTGTTGTTGTTGTTGTCCCTGTAAACAAACTAGTTGTACAGGACCTATTAATAACATTTTAAATAGGGAACATGAGTGTATCATTTAAAAAAAAATTCTCAAAATATTCACGGATGATAGGAGCCGGAGACAAACAGACAGAAAGGTAGACAATCGGACAGACAGATGCACAAATTGAAATCATATTCCCACTAAAATTATAAGAAAGTGTTAAACCGCTCGTGTAAACAAAAGTGCAATTCCAGCAAATTTTTATTAACACCTCTTAATGTAACTGATTATTTTTGTGTGGCCCTGTAAATCTAATGCTAACCATACTATATTACATAGAACGCACACTCTTTTGTGCATACGAATAATATATTTCAATTGCATTAAGCTTTGTGGAAGATGAAATTATTAAAATTTGTTTTATAAAAATAACTTTCATACAACACAATGCTTTGGAGTACTTTCAAGTGCCCCTGTACACAAACCAGTTAGAAATGTACTCTACTTTACATAGGAAACATGCGACAGGGAATTGAATAACATATTAAAATTACATTAAAGTTTCTATACATTAAAGGTATTAAAATATGATTTATAGAAACTCCTCTCATAGAACACAATGCTTTCGAATACTTTTGGGTATCCCTGTACACAAACCAGAAGAGGTATCCATCCCATTTTCAATAGGGTACATCCGATCGTGAACTGGAATAACATATTTTAATTTCATTAAGATATGTGTACAGTAAAGGTATGAAAATACGATTTACAGAAATACCTCTGATAGAACACAATGCTTTGAACTATTGCTGGATGTCCCTGTATACAAACCAGTAAAGGTATAAACTCCATTTTCAAAAGGGAACATCCGAGAGTGAACTTAAATAACATATATCAGTTTCAAGAAATTCCACAAATATTTACGGGAATTAGAGCGCGGAGAGGCAGACAGACGGACAAGCAGAAAGACAAACCGAAGTCATTAACACTTTTCAACCTTGTTGGGAAGTGTTAAAAATGTTAGAAAGTGTTAAAAACGCTTAATGTAAACGAAAGCACACTTTTAGCATATATTTATTAATAGCTCTTTATATAACTGAATATTTTTGTGTTACCCTGTAAATCTAATGCTAATTATGCTATATTCTATGCAAAGTATTTGCTTTTGTGCTTATAAATAACACATTTCAATTTCATAAATCTTCGGGCAAAGTCAAGTTATTAAAATTTAGTTTATAGAAATATTTGTCATAAAACGCAATGCTTTGGAATACTTTTGTGTGTCCCTGTACACAAATCAGTGGTGGTATTTGCTCGATTTTATACAGGAATCATCCGATAGTGAACTTGAATAACATATTTCAATTTCATTAAGATTTGTATACAGTAAGGGTATGGAAATATGGTTTATAGAAATGACTCTCATAGAACACAATACTTTGAAATACTTTTGTGTGTCCCTGTACACAAATCAGTGGTGGTATTTACTCCATTTTATACAGGAAACATCCGATAGGGAACTTGAATAACATATATCAGTTTCAAGAAATTCCATAAATATTTACGGGATTTAGAGCGCGGACGGACAGACAGACAGACAAACCCAAGTCATAAACACTTGTCAACCTTGTTGGAAAGTGTTAAAAACAATAGCCAAGCCTAATCAAAATTAGTCAAATAAAAATGGTGGGATTAACAATTTTGTTATTATTTTGAAATGAATTTTAAAATTTAATTACAGCCTGAAATATTTAATGTTTGTAATTACAGAACAACGATGTCATAATCAAGGTGAGCAATATTTCATGAGACATGTATTTGCCTCTGATAAATCAAACCGAAAAACAGTAAATTCCTTGGCAAACATTTATCTGTTCCTTTCAAATATAGGATCCATTTGATCTTTTAAGAATCACATGGGAATATCCACTTTTCGCTCATAACTCAATATTTATTTTCTTACTTTCTTTCTTTCTTTCTTTCTTTCTTTCTTTCTTTTTTTTTAATAAGTGACTAAGATCTAAGAAGGATCTTTAAAGGAGATCCGACATAGAAGTTACAATTTCCATTTTTTTTCCCTTGAAGAATTAAGAAATATAAATCTTTAGTATGACTTTCAGCATTTACAATAATTTAAAATCAGTAGATGAACGGCTAAAATCTCCCTCAAAAATTAAATAATTTTAAAAGCACTTACGAATATAAGTTTCTTGAAGATATTTGAAATTTGTAATAACCTTTACATGTAAAAATCTGCTTTAAAATGAACTATGACTGCATTCGAGACAATATACATTAAAATATACAATTTTAAAATATTAAAATACACATAGCATAAACGTTTCGAGCCTTATTTTTGGCTCCTCATCAATAAAACACATCACAAGTAAACGCTGAGAAGAACAATAGATTTCCTTTACGAAAGTACAGCGTATTCAGCAGGGACTGCGCATGCTTCAATAATCGATGAAAATTGCTGTTTCGTATGCCAGCCATCAAGAAAAATTCTTGAATGATAATTTGAACAGTTGGATATGATTATTTTAGTATTCTTAAATTAAGGTAGATGGTCGGTTTCTATAGCATGCTGCACTATTTTAGAACGAATATCACGATTTTTGAAATTTTTTTTTATGTTCGAGAATTCGAGTATGAAGGGAACGGTCAGTTTCACCAATATAAACAGAACTGCAAGATTTACCGCGAATATTATAAATAACTTCCAGTACAGGAAAAGTCCTGTTATCCCCCCTTTTTTTCCCCATACTGGGGGGAAAGTTATTTCCCCCCATTTATAATATTTCTTGTTATTTATAATATTTCTTGTAAATCTTGCAGTTCTGTTTCTATTGGTGAAACTGGCCATTCCTTTCATATCCAAATTCTCGAACATTAAAGAAATTTCAAAAACCGCGATATTCGTTCTAAAATAGTGCAGCATGCCATAGAAACTGACCATCTACCTGATTTTAACAATACTAAAATAATAATATTTCACTGTTCAAATTATCATTCAAGAATTTTCGAGGAAGGTTGGTATACGAAACAGCAATTTTCACCGCTTAATGAAGCATGCGCAGTCCCTGCTGAATACGTTGTACTTTCGTAAAGGAAAATTATTGTTCTTCTCAGCGTTTACCTTTGATATCTTTTTTTTACTGATGAAGAGCCGAAAATAAGGCTCGAAACGTTTAAATTTATGTTAAATATATCTTAATATCTTAAATTGTATATTTTAATGTACAGTCGGTAACAAAAGTGTCCGAATACTAGCAAAAATTCCTATATAAAAAAAGTACGCTCACTATAGTTTTGCTAAATAAATCCTTGTCGAATCCTGTTCTTAGACTGATTAAGAACAGTATTCGACAAGGATTTATTTAACAAAACAGTTATTAAGTGTACTTTTTTTATATAGGAATTTTCGCCAGTGTTCGGACACTTTTGTTACCGACTGTATATTGTCGAGATTTTTAATGTAATTAAAACATAATATAATTGTGTGAGACGTAATTATTTTTAAATATTTTAACTATTTTAAATTTTTAAAAGTTAACTTGAGATTCAAATATTATTCTTACTGTCCAAATATATACTATGTAAGGAAAGTTTCGTAATAATGAAAAAACACTACTATATGATTTTGAAGTAATTATACATTGTGAGATCTCATGAATTTATGTTTCTTACTTTTATAAATGTGTGTGTGTATAAAAGAAAACACGGGAGCGTCTAAGTACCTTATCCGACTGAGCCAACTTTGCTGACCTGTATAAATTTTGATAAGTATAAGATTTGAAGTTCTTTTAGAGGAACACAAAGAAAAAATTTTATCATTACGATCTACAAACTCAAACTGTTCGAAGTGGAATAATGTATAACTTCAACATTCGGATTAAAATCAAATTAGTCAGGCATGCTATAGATTATCGGCTCAAGAAATGTATCGATTTTCACAAGTGTATTATATATGTGTGTGTGTGTGTATTGAAATGCAAAAAGAATTCTTACACATTGCGGTCTGTTGTCTCAAACTTATTGAAGTTCGCGTTAATAATGTTAAATTGTCTCAAACATTAAAGAAAATAATATATATATGTTACATTGCTTTGCTAATAGGAAATGTTGAATGCATATTAATCATAGTTCGCTTACAAGGAAATATGAAACAATTAATACACATTACGTCAACTGGGGGTTATGAATTTGTAAATAATTCATAGTTTATTTTTATCTAAATTCATTCAAAGAAAATTAATCAGGTGATAAAAATGTTACTTTGCAGCATTTCTAGCTTGTTTTCGCATTAAAATAGCACATTTTCCGTTAAAAACAAATTAAAAAGCTTCATTAAGGCAGGTAATGGCTTTAGCGCCAAATTTGGAGACTTTTTCACTTCTTGGCGATTTTTTTGGCTACCCTGGCATGAAAATACTTACTATCGATATACCAAATATGGAAGCTCTAACTTGATGGCTGACGAGTTTCTGGATTTTCTACATTTACCTACGCGGTATTTGAGAAGTTGCTTTACGCCAAAAGAGTCAGTTACAGTCGAGTTTTCGCCAATGCTTTCATTGCTCCTGAATGAGCTCTGAGCCTCTTTGGATTGCAGTCAATTGCTGTATGTTAATGCTCTGATACAGTTTGTACTGTGAATTTGTTGTTGACAGCTGTTATTTAAACTGTGTTTACTGGTGAAAGTGAAGTTGATACTTGGTTTATATAATAGACCTGTAAGCTTCTCAAATTTTCTGTAAATAAAGTTCCGATCTTCTGCAAGATTCGCCTTTCATTCTCGGACAACTTACGAACCTACAAGTACGCAGTAATTTCTGGTGTCAGGTGTGGGACTGTCTGTGAATGGTGATAATTAGAGGTATGGAGCAAGAAATGGAGAAACTTTTTGAAGGCTTAGGTGCCCAGATAAATGAAATGAAAGAAGGCATAATAGATGAAAGTCAATATGGAAATTGGGTAAAAAGAGATGAGAGATAGTTTGAATGAAGAAATGAAAGAGATGAAAGGCACTTTGGGTGAAGAAATGAAAGAAATAAAAGCAGTACAGAAAAAGATGGAATTGGGATTGACCGAAGAAATGAGACAAATGAAGAACAGCTAAAGTGAGGAAATAAAATCTAATCAAGACGAGATGAAGAGAGAGATTTCAACAGTGAAAGAAGTAATAAAATGTAAATTAACAGTGATGGAAAATAGAATGAATTGAAGAGAAGTTATGAAGATAGAAGAGAATTTTGAAAAGAAAGTTGAATATAGTAATATAGAAAGTTGAAAGTTCGAAGATGGAAGAGAATTTTGAAGAGAGAGTTTTGAAGGTAGAAACGAATTTTGAAGCGAAAGTTTAAGAAAATTTTGGTCAAGAGTTGAAACAAAGGTTTTCAGAGATAGAAAACAAATTATAGAGAATAGAGCAAGATCTTGAGAGAAAATTGGAAGAAAAGTTAACATCCATGCCCCAGGATGATGAAAGGAGAGATAAAAGAATACATAATCAAGAATCAATTAAGCTATCCACCTACGATGGCAGATCACCGTGACAAGTTTGGCAGATCACCGTGATCACCGTGATCTACGACACAGTTTTTCATCGTAGCTGAAGCTAACGGCGGGGACTCTATTGCCAGGAGATTATATTTAGCAGCAGCATTACGGACGATGCAGCTGATATTCTAAGAACTATTTTGAAAGTAGAACGGCATGACTTCGAGGCCCTGATCAGAGAACTAGAGCTGCGTTTTAGATAAAAATGTTCTAAAGACTACAGTCGTGTTCAGTTAAAGTCTCGTTACCAAAAAGCGGGTGAAAGTTGGCAAAAGCTGGCATCAGATATTCAGAAACTATTACACCTATCTTTCTCTGACTGCCACGCTCAAACTCGAGATGATTTAGCCCTTCAATATTTTATCTATGCCGTGCGAGATCGAGAGACTCAACAAACACTTTGACTCACCAACTTCGAGGACATCGGGTCAGCTTTGGCATATGCATTAAAAATTGAGGCAGCCCAACACTCCTTCCGTAAAGACCGCCACTCCATCAGAGCGGTCTCTTTAGATGATTCACACGCTGATCTGAAGGAAGTGAAGAAAAATCTGGCAGACATCACGAAGAGGTTGCGCCGTCTTGAATTAGCATATATAGTTACGATCAACACTGACTGACTCTGTCACGCTTAAAAAGGCTAAGAGATTTCGTTGGACTCTGTCTGCGTGTGAACGCAAGTTACCACCTAATTTTCATACATTAGTTAATTTAAAAAATCTAATTGTCCGATCGATAAGCTGTTTAATCCGACGGATTAAGAAAAATCACACTTTTCATTTGGTACCTTATTTATAACGAACTTTTGATTAGATTTTTTCAGATTAATTAAAATATGAAAATAGACATAGCTTTAAAATAGACATTTAAATTTTAAATTGTTGCCAATTTTTCTTTTCTTCAGCATAAAATGAAATATGCTTTATTAATTATAAGAAATTATAAAATATTATATTTGTGTCAATATGATGTCGTGATGATCTAAAAAATGTTGTCTATAAAATAATAATAATAATTTTAAATTTTAAAGGTAACGAAGAGATAAATAAAGTGCGAAAAATTTCACATGGGCTTGCTAGCAAATGATTTATTTGAAGTGAGAAATAATATAAAATGGAATGATCATTTTTCAACGGGCGCCTTAGTCACCCTATAACTATCTAGTGTAATAATGAAGAAGAAAAATCCGAAGATAAAATGCTGGGGCTGTGGAAGAGATGAACATGTGAAGAGAAAAAGCCCCATACGCAATCTAACCAGAATAACCCGGTTTCACGATCACTGGAGGGAAACTAAGAGAAAGCCATCTCGCGTGGCGGAGGTTACCGAAAATTAAAAAGCTCTACATTGCAGTATTTTATGTTTCTTCGATGAGTGGCTGCGAGAATGGATTTTATGTTTATGATCAAGTTAACAACACTTCCTGCAGTATGATTCTCGATACTGGAGCCAATGTAACCATCGTTAGAACAGATGTAGCTCAAGAACTTAAAGAAAAGATCATCTATACGCTGCCCTGCGTTAAACTCCAAACTGTGACCGGTGACGAAGTCAAAATCCATGGAAAAATGAACTTGACCATCACATTTGGAAATGCCAAGTTCCATCATATGGCATATGTAGCTGACATCCCAGCTAAAAAATTCTGCAGTTTTTCCGCAGCAAAACCCCAAAACTGTAGAACTTCTGCAGTATTTCAAATAATGTGCTTTTAACTTTAAAAAAACTGCAGAATTTATGAAGTAAAGTTCACGACTTAATAAAAACTGCAGAGTTTTTAAAGTGAAGTTCACGACTTAATAAAAACTGCAGCGATTTTAAAGTAATGTTTATGACTTAATAAAAACTGCAGCGATTTTAAAGTAAAGGTCACGACTTAATAAAAACTGCAGAATTCTTAAAGAAGTGATGTGACTTCAAAAATATCGCAGACTTTTCACAGTTAACTTGATGAGAAATGGTAACTATAAAACAACTGCATATTTATAAAAATTTGCGAAGAATAGTATTAAATATTAATAATAATAATATATAAAAAAAAAAGCTGCATTTTTGTAAGGGCGGGTTATAGACTCCGAAATTTCTAAATTATGTCAAAGGCAGAATTTAGTTTAGTACGAAAGACTGATAATTTCAATCTGTAAAATTTTTATTTTTAATTTATTTTTTATCTAATTTTTTGACCGTAAAACTGAGCCACGTACTTTTTACTTTCTCTTACCCATAAGGTAGAGAAAGTATTGTTTTTGGGTCAAATTTTCTAATGTAAGATTTTGTTATATTTACACGTTTTGAGATCGACTAAATACGAAAATCATGTTTTTAGTGGTTGGTCTGTGTGTATGTCTGTGTGTGTGTCTGTCTGTTATCAGCATATCTCAAGAACAAATAGTAGCAGATATTCCAAATTTGGTATTCTAAATGTGTATCATATAGGGATGCTACAGTAAGCTTTTCGTTAAGATCAAGCAAATGGTTCGTGTACAGGGACACTCAAGAGAATTCTAATATATTACGTATGGGGGAAATTGCAGGTAAGTAGAGTTTACGTCTATAGACTGAACAGGGGAGCAGCCCACGCTCACCACTCGAAGATTGGTGTTGAGCGCTTCTAGAACCGAAGTTCACGTGGGCTGTCCCGAGAAGAACCCCCTACAGACCTGCCTGACGTTTATTTAAAAAGCAAGACGGTTTTACATAGGCATCGCCAGGCAATGAAGCCTTACCGCGACAAGGGGCGATGGAAAACAACATAGAATGAGTACATGGTCATCGCCTGGCTGAAAGCCACCTCGCGACATTGGGTGATGTTAATTTTAGATGGATTACGTCTATAGACTGCACTAAACCAAATGAAACGAATATATATTTTTTGTAATAGCGATAGTCAGCTGGGAAAAAAAATTTATGTGTGTAGGAGCCTCGCCTCGCCCCCCCTGGGGGGGGGAAGTCCCCCTCGAGGGTAGTAAATTTTCATGATGGGTATCTTTCAAAAGAGCTCGCCAGCACCTTTAAAACGAATGGTTGAACCATCAATCTGCGATAATTTAAAACAAAGTTATCTATTTTTTTTACTTTTAACGAAAAAAACTTACGAAATATTTTTTTTTATTATTATTGAGAATAAAATGGACTTTTTTTTTGGATATTTAGTGTTATACTACTTCTCTAATATGGAAATCGTCTGCATTATCATAAAAGGTAATTTTTTAAATAATAATTTTAATAAATTATTTTTTAAAAACAGAATTATTTTTTAATAGAACAATTAATTTCTATATAAATGTAGGTGCATTAATGAAAGGGGGGGGGGGGGTGAGTGGGGCGGTAGCCCCCCTCACATTAAACTAATTATGACATAAAACTCTTCCGAAGCCTAATTTGAATTGTTTAACACAGGTTTACATAACAGTACTCGTTAATCTGCAACCTGTATTTATAGTATTAAATTTCAGGGTGACAGAAAGTCGTGTGAGTGACACACCGAAAAAATGACTGAATTATAAATGACTGAAATGAATTAAAAATGAAGTGTTTCCACCTAAATTTCATACTTTAGTTAATTCTAAAAAAAACTAATTGTCGTGTCGAAAAACTGTTTGCACACATGGGTTCAGAAAAATCGCCCCTTTCGTTTGGTACTGAATTTGTAACAATAGAAATGATATTTCTAATGTGTTTTCGGGTTTATATAAAACTGGTCTACAAAAAATAGATTGAAACTTAACAGTCCTCCCCAAACAGTTTCGTTAAGATTTTTGAATAACTAAGCCTCATTATGCATTTTTATATACAATTTTGCCCTTTAAAATGTTCGAATAAAATTCGATGTTTTGATAGAATTTTAAAATATTCCCCTTTTTACTTTCTCTTACCCATAAGGTAGAGAAAGTATTGTTTTTGGGTCAAATTTTCGAACGCGAGATTTTGTTATATTTACACGTTTTGAGGTCCCCTTAATACGATAATCATGTTTTTAGCAAATGGTCTGTGTGTATGTCTGTATGTCTGTGTGTCTGTCTGTGTGTCTGTCTGTTATCAGCATATCTCAAAAACAAATTATGGCAGAAAGTTCAAACTTGGTATTCTAAATGTGTATCATATAGGGATGCTACAGTAAGCTTTTCGTTAAGATCAAACGAATGGTTCGTGTACAGGGAGAATCAAGAGAATTCTAATACATTACGTCTATGGGGGAAATTGCAGGAAAATAGAGTTTAACGTCTATAGACTGCACTAAACCAAATGAAACAAATATATATTTTTTGTAATAGAGACAGTTAACTGGGAAAAATTTTTTGTGTATGTACGAGCCTCGCCTGCCCCCCTGGGGGGGAAGTTCCCCCTCGAGGGGAGTAAATTTTCATGATGGGTATCTTTCAAAAGAGCTCGAAAATACCTTTAAAACGAATGGTTGAACCATCGATCTGCGATAATTTAAAACAAAGTTATCGATTTTTTTTACTTTTAACAAAAAAAAAAAAAAAAAAAAACTTAGAAAAAAAATCGTACTTTTTTTTTTTTTTTTTTTTTTTAATATTGAGAATAAAATAGACTTTTTTTTGGATATTTGGTGTTAAAGTACCTCTCTAATATGGAAATCGTCTGCCTTATCATAAAAGATAATTTTTTTAAATAATAATTTTAATAAATTATTTTTTAAAAAGAGAAATATTTTTTAATAACCGAATTAAATTCTATATAAATGTAGGTGCATTAATGAAACGGGGGGTAGCCCCCCTCAACTTATCTTTCACACAGAACTAATTATCATATAAAACTCTTCAGAAGCCTAATATGAATTGTTTAACATAGGTTTATATAACAGTACTCGTTATCTTACCTCTTAATATCCAACCTGTATTTATAGTATTAAATTTCAGGGTAAGAGAAAGTCGTGTGAGTGACACACCAGATTATTTACTTTCTCTTACCCGTAGGGTCGAGAAAGTATTGTTTTAGGGTCAAATTTTCGAACGGGAGTTTTTGTTATATTTACATGTTCTGAGGTCATCTGAATACGAAAATTATGTTTTTAGCGAATGGTGTGTGTGTCTGTCTGTTATCAGCATATCTCAAGAACAAATAGTAGCAGAAATTCCAAACTCGGTTTTCTAAACGTGTATCATATAGGGATGTTACACTAAGCTTTTCGTTGAGATGAAGCAAATGGTTCGTGTACAGGGACACTCAGAAGTATTCAAATACATTACTTCTATGGGAGAAATTGCAGGTAAGTAGAGTTTAACATCTATAGACTGCACTATACCAAATGAAACGAATATATATTTTTTGTAATAGAGATAGTCAACAGGGAAAAAAAATGTGTATGTAGGAGCCTCGCCTCTCCCCCCCCCCTGGGGGGAAGTCCCCCCCCTCGAGGGGAGTAAATTTTCATGATGGGTATCTTTCAAAAGAGCTCGCCAATACCTTTAAAACGAATGTTTGAACCATCGATCTGCGATAATTTAAAACAAAGTTATCGATTTTTTTTTTACTTTTAACGAAAAAAAAAGTTTTTTTTTTTTAAATATTTAGAATAAAATGGACTTTTTTTTTTGGATAAATTGGTGTGATACTACTACTATTTTTTAAAAACAGAATTATTTTTTAACTACCGAATTAAATTCTATATAAATGTAAGTGCAATAATGAAATGGGGGGTTGAGGGGGATGACAAGACTTTCTTCTGTGTTATTTTACACAAAATTCTTGCTAGACAAATTATTTATTAAATTACTGAATTATTTTCCATTATGAATGCAGATGATTTTTATCTGACGGAAGTATACCACTAAATGCCGAAAGAAAGTCAATTTTTTGCCAATATCAAAAGAAATCCTTTTGTTTCTAGGGTTTTTTTTTTTTTTTCGTTAAAAAATGAAAAAATCGATAACTTAGTTTTAAATTATCACAGATCTATAGTTACACCATTCGTTATAAAGGAATTGACGAGATCTTTCGAAAGATACCCACATATTTAAATTTTCCTCCCCCCCCCCCAAGGAAGGAAGGGATGTTTCCACATGCACAATTGTTTTCCCTAGTTTACTACTACTGTTATCAATAATTCAGAATAGTTTTACGATCACACGTTAAAAATAACTCCCATTATGTACATTTACACGAAAGTTTGTCCTATACTGCCACGTTAAAAATTTAAGGAAAATACAATGCCACCTGCTGAGCGATTGATCCCCAAATCCAATCAGCACTAGTTTATGTTAGGGTCCAACTAAATACCAAGTTTGGTTAAATTTCGTTCGTTGGCTCGTGAGATACAGCGCCCGAAATATTTGTAATACACATAGGCAGACAGATATTTTTTAAAATCAGACAAATCGTGTTCAGGAAATCCCAAAATATGCAAATCCATCGAAAATTGGAGTTCGAAAATTTTCACGAATCCAATACTTTCTCTATATGCAGTCGGTCGCAAAATTATCCGAGCACTAGCGAAAATTCCTATGTAAAAAAAAAGTACACTTAATGCTGTTTTGTTAAATAAATCCTTGTCGAATCATGTTCTTGGACTGACTAAGAACAGAATTCGAGAAGGGTTTATTTAACAAAACTGTATAAGTGTACTTTTTTTACATAGGAATCTTTGCTAGTGCTCGGATACTTTTGCTGCTGATTGTATTATACTATAGAAGAAAGTAATAAGACATGGCGACAAAAGCAATACTAAAAAAAAATTAAACAACTATCAATTTTAAATCATAAATTGCCACAAAAGTTTTACTTAAAAAAAAAAAAATGATTATGCAGAAAATAATAATAACAAAAGTGAGGACTGTCCCCACAATACGATGACGTTTGGTGCCCTTATCCTAGAATTGATAGTGGCAAATAAGTTTGTTCCATGATCCAATTATCTTTTTGAATAAACATTTTAATTTTTGTTTTAATTACACAGTACCGACTGTGTAAGGTATATTTTTAAATAATCCTTTCAATTTTTTATTTAACAAACGCAGGAGATGTTGAACAACTCAACTTACAGAAACAAACATTTGTTTACTATACGAAATTGTACGAAACGATCGCGTGCTTTTTCGAACGTGTTGTTATGTCAGGTATAGTGTAATACATTATTAAAGTTATTACGAGATAAATAATTTAAGTAAAATTGCATTTTAAAGAATATAAAAATTTAATAAATGGAATTTGATGCGCCTGGAAGTTAGTGCTGACCATGGTAGTACAATCCTCTTTCTACCTTCATGGTGCGGACTTATCAGGTATTTGTTATTTACTCCCTTCTCGCTAAAGAATTTAGCGAAGATAAGTTTCTGAATCGAAATCTTTTTCTTCTTTTTTTAATTTCAATTGTGTTTTAAATAAATAATAATATTAAATTTCCTGTAATACATTTTAAAAAAAAGGTCTATTCTATTTCCCAGTAGTAAGAAAGTGTAGTATGTCAGCGAACGCTGCAAATTGTTTAAAGTTTTGCAGATCAATTTAACAGCTAAAGAAAGAAATGTTTAGTGTTAAAAATATACATATAATTTGTTTTATCTCTCTGGATTAGTACTGTGTTTGTTAGTCTTAAATTTTTTTTCTATTTACATGCAGTTGCAAATTTTACTGTTGTTTTTTGAGAAGCCAGGTTTAGTTCGGCAGATGATTTTCAGATATTTATATTATTTTGCTGTAGTTAGATTCAGAAAATTGTGCTACTGGGCTGTATTTAACTTTTTATTCAGTAAATTAATATTTCAAAAAATTTGAATAGAGCAATGAGCTCTTAAGTATTATTATTTTTAGAAATTATAGATACAGGTAACTTTGCCCCTTTTTAATATGTTTTTCATTTCTGCTTGCATGCATGTAGTGTATTTATTTGTTTAGTTCATTTCTGTATTGTGTTTTGTGAGTTTCTAAACTAAGTGTTCTGTTTTTTTGTTTCTTTTTATTTCCTTTTTTAAATTCCCTAAAAATATATGAAATTATGATAAAACTCACCTCCTGTGTTTCCCATTTTTATGTGAAAGGTTTTTCATTTCAAGATTATTGATTTTTATGAATAATCTGTTTTTGAACCAAAACATTTAATAAATTGGCCCAAAAGTGTCATTGTAATTAAACTTTTGCTTTAAACAATTTTCTGCAGTTAAAACGGGCAAGTGGATGTGCCACCAAATTAGCTATACAGACGATTGCGATTCTTGAGATGCACTTGCCCATTTTAGCTTATAGGGACTGTTTAGAGTTGAAATTTAATTGAAACCATCTTGTAAGTATATAGATAAGTTAGTGACGCATGCAATAATTTATTAAAACAAAAACTAAAGGCTAAGCTTTACTATTGGGCTCCCATTGGCAATTCAGTGTATCGACACTTTTTAATAGTAACCTTTTTGTATTGAAACTTTGCTTAACTGTCTTGGAACGTTGTTTCTCTTTTTGTGCTGATAATTTCTAAAAATAATAATACTTAAGAGCTCATTGCTCTATTCAACCTTAAAATTATCTTACTGAATAAAAAGTCAAATTTTCATTTAATTAAAATTCATGAAAAATCAAATACAGCCCAGTAGCAGAATTTTCTGAATCTAACTACAGCAAAATAATATAAATATCTGAAAATCATATGCCGAACTAAGCCTGGTGTCTCTAAAAACAATAGTAAAATTTGCAACTGCATGTAATTATAATAAAAATAAATTAAGACTATGCAACAAGTACAGTAATCTATAGAGATAATGCAAATTATATGTATATTGTTAACCCTAAACATTTCTTTCTTTAGCTGTTAAATTGATATGCAGAACTTTATTAAACTATTTGCAGCGCTTATTGCCATACTACACTTTTACTACTACTGGAAATAGAATAGAGGCTTATTTTTAAATGTATTACAGGAAATTTAATATTATTATTTATTTTAAACACAATTGAAATTAAAAAAAGAAGAAAAAGATTTCTATTCACACACTTACCTATGTTGAATTCTTTAACAAATACCTGATCAGTCCGCACTAACTTCCCAGCGCATTAATTTTCATTTATTAAATTTTTATATTCTTTTAAATGGAATTTTACTTAGAATTATTTATCTCGTAATAACTTTTATTATGTATTTCACTATACCAGACATAACAACACGTTTCTAAATAAAGCTTTTGTTGCAATTTATGATTTAAAATTGAAGATTGTGCTGCACATTTTTTTAGTATTGCTTTTGTTGCCATTTCTTATTTTGAAATTTTAGTCATCTCAATCTCGTCAATTTGTCCCCACATTTGTTTAGAAAATTTGGTACCTTTTTTTTTCTATAAATAAGTTGGATGATAAAAAAACAGAGTCGGAAATGAGTTTTTTTTTTTTTTTTTTTTTTTTTCTGTGTACGTGAGTATGTTATATTTCAGTTAAATACATTTTAAATATTTGATCATTTTTTAAAATCATTTATATTAAAAGTTAATAAAAAAAGGAATATTTTAAAAGTTCAATCAAATCTTCGAATTTAATTCGAACATTTCAGTTTTCTTAGCATGGCCAGTCATAGGGCAAAATTATATATAAAAATGCATAATGAGGCTTTGTTATTCAAAAATATTAACGAAACTTTTTGTTAGGATGGAGAACTATTAGAATTTGAATTTTATTAGAACATTGAATTTTATATTTAGACAAGATATTTTAAATATAATTATAATCATATTCTATACAGCTGTACCGAGTACTCGGTATATACTCGGTCTATTTGCCGAGTACTCGGTACTCGCAAATTTAGGCTATGTATTCGGCCAATACCAAGTAGTTGTGGGAATTTCACTATTTTTATGCATTATTGAAAAAAATGTGTTAGAGAGATATTTATTTTATAACTAAAAAAATATGAATGTATAATTAAAGAGTCATTATAATTAAAATTTTTGCTATAACAGCTTTCTGCAGTTAAGACGGACTGTTACCAAACTTAGTATAGAGATGATTCATCATATGAGCTTTCAATTATAATTATCTTGTATGAATGTGCATTATTTTATAAAAACTTAGTACATAAAATTGTATCTATAAATCAGACAAAAATAAAATAATTTAGAAAGAAAAAAGAACCTCTATGTAATATTAACATTAAAATTTTCGTTATACATTTGTGCAAATAAAAGTAAGACACTTCCAAATCGGTAAGAAAAGATTGATTTTGAATTTTATACTATAAAATAACATAAAAAAAACTATCACGTATTCGAATACATTCTACTGTTGAGCAAAAGGTGTGTTTATTTAGTATTTTAACAACAACAACAACAAAAATGTAAAAAGAGGAGGGGGCATTTAACCGAGTAAAGGCTTTATGACTTTTTACGTTATATATATAAAAAGTAAATACACTAAAACACTAATTGAAACATATCTTCCTAATCATATCTGTTGTTTTGCCAATTATGGCCCAAAACCACCTGTCATTTTGCATTTCTACGATCTAAAGATTAATGAAGCCCAAGGGTGCAGAAAATGTTCAAACCTCGGAAATTTCCCCCAAACACAGTATAAATTTCCCTCAATAATGAAAAATCTACTTTGCTATACAAAGTCATTTGTTCCATGTAATAAATCTTTAAGAGAATAAGTATACAGTGTAACATAAAAATATCGCTGTTAGTGTATATGCACTTCAAAGTAGCAAATTGTTATTTTTGATTTACATTTTTATTTTCTCTTAAAAAAATAATCAAAATTTCCCCCCGAACCTCGTTTGGGCGTTCGGACATATTCTGCAGCTGCACCCCTGATGAAGCCTATCATGTTTGAATGAAATTATAAAATATTTTAATGTTCCCCTTTCATATGTGGATTTCATGTATCTTAAATTAAGCCTTAGTGACTAGTAAGTTTTATATTCACTAAGAATTATCTGAGGATGATAATTTCGCATCTAAAAAAGATGTTAAGATTAAAGTTATCAGTTATGTTTTTAGTAATCCACTATGCTGAAAGTATCAAAATATTTATAGCAATGAACCTAATTATGTATATACACTACTAAAGTTCTGGGCTAAGCTTTACTATATGGCACCCATTGCTTATTGCCGTGGCCGATGTTTGGATCACGTGATATGATGGTGATTCGAGACCCGAATCAGAGTATCAATACTTTTTTTCTGTTGTATCGAAACGGAACAAAAGGATCTTCAGTTGTTAAAGATCGTTTATATCTTCTCTTCTACTTTTTTTAAAGCCACCGCGGTATATGTAAGTAAGATTAATTCTAGATTTTACTGTTTTTAAATGATTTTACAAAGTTTAAAACAAAATTTTTTCAGTGTATTTTTATATATTGTTTAATAAATTTATGAAGAAAGAAAAGTGTAGGGCATAATAATCATTGCTTCAGTACAGATTTTTTTCATGCATCGTGATTTAATCAGGTGCATTCAATGATTATTTATTTATTTATAATGCTTGCGTAGCGATCTACCATCGGAATACTCACCATTACAGTACATATTTCATGCATTTTCTGATTCATGCTCCTCGAAATAGGGGTGTCCAGTGATGTTTGTTTTTGATTTTAATGCTTGCGAAGCAAGCATACAGCAGCTAGTGTACGGATCGCGGCTTATACAAATTTTCATGCATTTACTGATTCATGCATTGCTAATTAGGGGTATTTAGTGATGTTTTTTATTTTTTGTTTTAATGCTCGCGAAGCGAGCAAACAGCAGAATACATAGTGACCGCAGCTCCATGAATTTTCATGCTTTTACTGATTCATGCTCCACGAATTAGGGGCGTCCAGTGATGTTTTCTTTTTTGTTTTAATGCTCGCAAAGCGAGCAAACAGCAGAAAACATAGTGACCGTGGTTCCATGAATTTTCATGCTTTTACTCCCGGTAGCAGAAATCGTGCAGCACGGCAGCAATGCTGCAGAATTATCTTGAAGCTTGCAGAATGATCTTGAAGTTTGCAGATTTATTTACCAATTTACAAAAACGAAAAAAAAAAATCATAAGAAAACGAAAAAATGCGACCGGAAAAAAATCTCGAGTTTGTGTTCGCTACGATCGTTCACCACGTGCGCTACGCTGAAGAACCAAAGAATATTGTATAGAAAAATTCCTCTCGCATTTTCTCTTCGCGATCTGCCTCTCCCACCTGCAATCGAAGTGGAATGATCTTCTTCGTAGGGAGACGGAGAGAGCTTGGGAAAGAAGCGCTAGTCACACTCGATTGTTTGGTCATTTTTAGATTCCTTATGTTCATAGTGCACATGCTCCATTTTTTTTTTTTTTTTTTTTTTTTTTTTTTTGTTAATTGTTGATGCGTTAGCACGTGTTATAGATTGAAGTATAATATTTTCTGTTTAATATTTTTTTTATCATGTCATCTAATGAAAAAGTTATTTGTTGTTTATGTGAAACAACAGTAATTTAAAAAAATCTAAAACCGCATTACACTCGATGTAAAATTTTTTTCATTTTGTATGTCAATCCCTGTCTCAGAGGCAATATGTGAGAGTTGGGGGTCAATAATAAGCAGTGTAATGGAAAAAAGACCAAGTTGTAATGATGGCTCATTAGAAGATATTGGCACATCAGATATGCGTGTCTTTATTATGCTTAATGGTCCTGAAAGTGGATTTAAGCATACATGCAAATTTTTGAAAGCTGCATTAGTTGAAAAGTATGGCATGTCCTACTTTCAACATTTTAAGCATGTCTCAACAAATGTTACTTTTAAACATGCTGTTACTTCAAAAGTAGTTAGCAGAGTTATTAATAACTCTGATTGTTTACCATGTTATAATTTTGAAAGATTGAACTGTGTTTAAGTTACTTTTTTTGCTTTTGTGTTTAAGTTACTTTTTTTTTGCTTTCAGGTATTACATTTCTTTTAACTTGCATTAACTGCTGTTTCAATATTAAGCTGTGTAAACATTTATTTATTGTCTGCATGTATTAAAGGCATCTGTCATATATATTTTAAAATGCAAATTTTGCTTTAAAAAGAAAGTAATTTATCATGAAAGTAAAGCTTGGCTCGTCGTTCATAGTCGCAGAAAAATTTTGGCTTCTGAAACTGGTGCTGCAGAATGATACAAAAAATTCTGCTACTGGGCTTTTACTGATTCATGCTCCACGAATTAAGGGCGTCCAGTGATGTTTTTTTTGTCTTAATGCTTGCAAAGCGAGCAAACAGCAGAAAACATAGTGAAACATTAAAAAAAAAGGCTGAAAAACTAAATGTACAATGCCTGCTATCAATACAGTTCACAAAAATTATTTTTTATAGCTGCATCGTGTTAAGACTTCATCAGCCTGCTACATTTTTCTATTCTTGAAATTTTTTCTTACTGGGTAAGTAAAATAATCATTTATTTTCTAAAATTTAGTTTTAAATGTTTCATAATAATGAAAAGTATTGTTTCATGACATTTTGATTCGATTCACGACGTTGTGAAACAATTCGTAGTACCGACTAACAAACCGAATCAAAACAACATCATACCATGTGATCAAAACATCGGCAACAGCAATAAGCAATGGGTGCCGTATATTAAAGCTGGTTCCAAGTTCTGCATGAAAGCATGCTGTTTACCATTTAACTAAATTTTATGTTCAAAAGCCTTTTTTTTTTAATTTCAAGATGTGCACATTTCTTTATATGCATCAATTATTCTTTCTTACAACTAGTCGGCTACTCGATATTCGGCTACTCGGTGCAGCACTAATATTCTAGTTTTAATTTAATTATGTATGCAGTGAAAACCTGGTCTATCATTCCCGCATTGATAATTTTATTTCTATGGTCCCTGCACAAATTATATTTATATAATGTTAATTAAACCCACATGTATCGTGCTTCAAAAATTCGTTTTCTTGCATTCATTGTTGTAAAGTTTTTCTTCTGACTCAAAAATTTTCTCATGAAGGTCAAGCGGTTCTGTACAAATTGGATACTTTGTGCATCGTAAAATAACTCTCTTCTCCATTTCCATGAAGGATCAAAATTGTGATGCCATGTCTGTGTTTCTTTATTCATTACTATAATTTCAGCATACCATGAAATAATCTCTTTATTTTAGCAAGTGCAGTTAAGTGCAGAAAAATGAGGAACAATACTAAACAGAAAGGCAAGAAAATGATGCTTATTATGCGGATGAAGCATTGTTGCGTGTAGCAGAGAATGGGTACAAAATTTAGTGATAATATTTGCATAAATCAAGATATTGCAACATGCGGTATCCTAAAGTATAGAAGAAATGTGTGATTTCAAAAAATGTACATAATGGCGAAAAAAACTGAGGATAATTTTCACGCTGATGACATAATTATGGGGTTTTAAAGTGCACAAACTGTTATACATGCGTATGAAATTACATAAATGGAAAAAAAGAAAAAAATGTTTTAAATCTGAAAAATTTCTTGTTTAATTTATAAAATGAAGGAAAAACCCAACATAATAATGCTGACTCTAGAATAAAAGGGCTGCCAGGGGGAATTCAGTAAAAAGGACAACCTATTTTCAAAAAGGGCATTATTTGCATAATTGCGGTCTTCTATGGTGTGATTTTTGTACATAACAAAAGTAAAATACTAATTTTACGTGTATATATATAGACTATATCAGGGTTCGCACCAAGGAAAAAAAATTAGTGAGATTCTCCCACTCTAACAAAAAATTGCTTTATTGTTTATTGTTTCTATTGCTTTATTGTTGTACTCTATTGCTTTATTGTTTCTAGAATTGATCATTGACCACAATCCGTATTCCGGAGAGGGGAAAGAGGGGGGGGGTTAAAAATAATTACAGAGTAAAAAATATTAAACTCTTTCAATTCTACTTCTAGAATCTAATAAAGCAAGTTTAAAATGAATATTATAAATATAATTTATGTTTCAGATGGGTAAATATTGGGAAACAAGACTTCTGCAGAACATTTGGTTGCTGATTGCTAGATGGAGATAAATAAAGGGGGGGGGGCAAAAAATAATTACATGAGCAAGAAATATTTAACAATTGTATTTATTTACAAAGTGAGATTTTTTTTTTTTTTTTATATTGTGCGATCCCGCACTCTAGCGCAAACCCTGGCTGCGTGCATTTTTTCTTCCAGGAATGCTGTAGAACTATTTCTAGAAAGTTGAAAAATCAGAAAGAAAAGTATCTAAAGGCCTCTGTTCATTTAAAATGTTAGAAAAAGCTACTTGGTGCTAAAATGTTTTTAAAAGGGCAGCAGGGTGCTAAAATGGGTTTGAAAGGGCAGCAGGGTGGAGCACCCTGTCAAATTGTCTAGCACTACATAAAATTAATGATTTTTAAAAATAAATTTTACTTAATATTCTACAACATTGATGTATTTCTTTGACCACTTGGAAATTAGTTTTTATTAGTAGTATACTGTATACATTCTGTGTATTAATTCATAAACATTGTTTTATTCGTGTTTTGACTTTAACCCGCATTTGTTGTTTTCCCGCTTTCATCTTTTTTTTTTTCCCCTTGCACCCCGTGAAAAAAGATAGATCAAGGTTCTAATTGTACTTGTAATACTTATGTTATAATTTTCTGAAAGATATGTTTAATAATATAACTTTATTTTTTGAAATACAATTTTAATTCAGTTTCTTATATAATGTAAATTGAATAATACTTTGTTTTTGTTGTGGGCTAGAAGCTGCAGGTTCATGTCAGGTTGTGCCGGTTCTGGGTCAAAAGTGTTCCTGCGGGTCAAGTTTTCTCGACCTATGCAGAACTCTATATTGCTTTTTCGCAAAATGCATATTTTGCAAAATGTTTAATACATATATAAATGTTTTTTTTTTTTTTCCCACTATTTGATTGAATCCCTGCCAAAAATTATTTACAATTATTATTATTATTTTTTTTTTTTTCCCAGAAAAGAAATAGAGGTCATAATGTGCTTTACAGGGCTCGTAAATTATATTGCCCGACATGCTCGGCTCGGGGTATATAAAAATTTACAGTGGGTATGTACTTTTTTCTCTTACATGCCCAGCTAGGCATGCATACTGAAACAAAAATAACTTTAACTTTTTTTCAAGCCCTGGTGCTTTACCACACTGCTTGGTGACTTTTTTCAAAATCGCCAATTTGACACATTTTTGCAGTTTTGTCTCGTGATTTTTTCGAAATGGTCGATTTTACGTATTTTAAATCAAGTGCCTAAAAATTAGTGCTGCACCGAGTAGCACTTTGGCCGAATACCGAGTACTTGGCCTGTTACTACTCGGCCGAGTACTGAGTAATTGTAAGAATATAAAATTTAGTTAAATGGTAAACAGTATGCTTTCATGCAGAACTTTTGTAGCGTATAGGTATTAGAGGTGAGTTCGGGCTCTATTTTGGCAATCCGAGCCCGCTCGGGCCCGAAACATTTTTGTACTGAACTCGCCCGAGCCCGAAAAATTTTGTGTGATCCGAGCCCGATATTGAAAGTGGTACGCTATGCAGCGCATACACAATGGTAAAATTAAATACCGTTTTTATTTTCAAATTAATTTTCTTATTATCAATCCTCAATTTAAATAACTATAAATGTTGTTATAACAATTTATAATGTCTGTGTCTCTGTATACATGTATATATTTCTATAATATATATTTATAGTGCAGCGCATTGTTTATAACGCACCTATCGGGGGACAAAAAATTTATCCGAAAGAGTGATATAATGATACCCAATATAATGAAGGAGGAAGGATTACTGTATAACACTATGACATAATATGCATCCCGTTGAAAAAAAAGTTCTATTTAGAAAAAGGAAAGTCAAAGCTACTAAGGTTTGCAAGATTATTTTGTGATTTATAACCTGTCATGACTATTATGGCATTACTAAAGGTGCTCTCAAAATGAATAAAGTTTCTTTTTTTTTTTTTTTACATTTTCCAATTAATGAAGAATAAAATAAACGGAACTTTTAGCTTGAATCCGAGCCCGCCCGGAGCCCGAAGACTTGCGTAAGATTTGAGCCCCATCGGGCTCGGGCTGAGCCCGTCTCATCTCTAATAGGTATACATAATTAGGTTCATTGCTATATTTTGATACTTTCAGCATAGTGGATTACTAAAACCATAACTGATAACTTTATTCTTAACATCTTTTTTAGATGTGAAATTATCATCCTGAGATAATTCTTAGAGAATATAAAAGTTACTCAAAGACTAAGGCTTAATTTAAGATACATGAAATTCACATATGGAAGGGGAACATTAAAATATTTTATAATTTCAAACATGATAGGCTTCATTAATCTTCAGATCGTAGAAATGTAAAATGACAGGTGGCTTTGGGCCATAATTGGCAAAACAACAGATTTGATTATGAAAGTACGTTTTAAATAACATTTCAGTGTATTTACCTTTTTTATATATATAACGTAAAATGCCTTAAAAGCCTTTACTCGGTTAAATTCCCCCTCCTCTTTTCACATTATTATTTTTATTTTTATTTTTTTGTTCTTAACCCTTTGACGCTTAGGTAAATGAGCAGTTTTCGTTTATTTAATTCACGCAGTATTACCAGTAAACAGAATTCGAAAGTGGCAGGTGTTTTCCCCCGACGTTCTTCCGAAAATGTCACCCTTCTCTGGCGATGCCGTAGATAGCTCGCCTCACGCGTTTTAAAAACTTCTTAAAGTATTTGTAGTACATAAATAACAGTTTTTACGTACTTTAAAGTAATTAATAAATGATAATTATTAAATAGTAAATTATAAATGATTATAATCAATTATATAAATAATAATAGTTAATTGAAAGGACTAAATAAATACAACTAATGTAGAACTTTATGAAGCATCAGACTCAAAACTTGATAAGCTTTCTGTATCACAATCATAATCATCATCATCATAATTATCTAACTTTCGCTTTTAAGCCATTTTACTTTACAAACAACCTAAAAAATGCGTCAAAATACGCATAAAAAGAACAAAGTAAAAAAAAAACATTCCCCCTTCATTATGAAAAGAAATTCATGGAACCCGTACTGCCATCTGTAGACAGTAAAACTAACTAAATTTCGTGAGTAGGATTCGTTTGTAACATAACCAATGCAGAATAATAATGGCGAACGAGCTCAGCTCGTCAGCGCGCATTGGGAAAAACTTCACTACACGAGTAGTGCTCGTTTCTAACCATTTCGGTCGAAATCCTGCTCCCGAGCAGAACTCGTTTGCGCACATTATGAAGCACGATTCGATTGCGAGCTGAACTCGTTCATAACCATCAAAGGGTTAAAATACTAAATGAACGCACCTTTTGCTCAACGGTAGACTGTATCCGAATAGGTGATAGTTTTTTTACGTTATTTTATAGTATAAAATTCAAAATCAATCTTTTCTTACTGATTTGGAAGTGTCTTACTTTTATTTGCACAAATGTATAACGAAAATTTTGTTTTAATATTACATAAAGGTTCTTTTTTTTTTTTTCTAAAATATTTAATTTTGTCTGATTTATAGATACAATTTTATGTACTAAGTTTTTTATAAAATAATGCATATTAAATTCATACAAGATAGTTATAATTAAAAGCTCATATCATGAATTATCTCTATACTAAGTTTGGTAACAACCCGTTTTAATTGCAGAAAGCTGTTATAGCAAAAATTTTAATTATAATGACACTGTATTTATATTTTCATATTTTTTTTGTTTAGTTATAAAATAAATATCACTCATTAACACATTTCTTTCAATAATGCATAAAAATAGTGAAATTCCCACAACTACTCGGTATTGGCCGAGGACCGAGTACTCGACAAACATGCCGAGTATATACCGAGTACTCGGTACAGCTCTACCAAAAAAAAAGTGTAAAAAGTAGCTTTTCAAAAACTTGAATAAAAGAAAATAAAAACTAAAAAATATTAAACATTACAAAACAAAAATACCATAAATAACTGAATAAGTGTATAAGTAAATATGCAGATTCGATTTAATGTCTCACTACTACTGTGTTGTGGGCGATTAAAGACAATCTGGGAGGTACACAGGCAGGTAGGTTGGATTTAACATCACACTAGCACTGCGCTATGGCGACGTTTTGCAACAATCAGTAATATGTATGTCTACGCTTCGCATTAAGCACAAAAAGAAAAATCACTAAATACCTCACTTGCAATCTGCATGAATCTTTAAAAGGCACAAAATTTTGTTTTGCAGCAGTCACTTTTAGAACAAAATATCCCCTCCCACTCCAAAATTTTTCTGAAATGAACGTTCTTGGTTGTTGAATAAATTTCTAAATTAAATTAAAATTTTGTAGTCTATTGGAGTTGTGCCATGATTAATAATGTCAATTGATATACCTGTGTTTACAGACTCGGTGGCTCTACTTTGCCAATGAATGTTATGTGAGAAATGCCTAGCTGGTAATCAGCCAGGGCAGCTCAATGTTTGAGCATCCACATGTAAAGCGGAAGGCCCGGGTTTGATTCCCTGCTCTGGTATTTTTCACATAGTTGGTATAAAAAATCACACTTCTACTCCAAATTTTTCTGAAATGAACTTTCATGGTTGATGAATAAATTTCTAAATTAAATTATTTTATTTTGTTAAAATATGCATAACTTGTTTTTACTTTCTTTTATGCATATTTTAACAAAATAACTTGTTTTTACTTTCTTTTATCAAAGAACCAGTTAGAACAAAATTAGTTATAGATAATAAACTTATTAAGCAAACCCAACATTTCAACTATCTAGGTTGTGACATAACCTATGATTATGATCATGACATCCAACAGAAATTCCATAAATTCCAACATCTTAGTGGAACCCTGATCCGAACTTTAAAAAGAAAAACTAGACCTGAAACTCAACTAAAATTTTACAAAGTCATGGCAGTCCGCACTCTCCTATATGGTTCTGAGACATGGACTCTGGGCTCCCAGGATTTAAGCAGAATACAAGCTGCCGAGATGAGGTTCTTGAGATCTGTTAAAGGCTGTACAATCCCCGATAGAATTAGAAACAAAGATATACGTAGAGAATTAAACATATTTTTGCCTAGAAGGTAAAATTAGGGAATACAGACAAGATTGGTTAAACCATATTCGACGTATGCCACGCGGAAGAATACTTAGAGCCATGTTTTATTACAACCCACAAGGCAGATGAGACCGAGGTAGGCCAAGAAAGCGGTAGTTTGATCATGAAGCCGCAACAGGCCTTCGGCCTAATCCTTGAAGAGGAAGAAGACGACTTTCTTTTATATTCAATACAAGAAGGTATTGGATTCGTAAAAATCTTAGACTTCAGGTTTTCAATGGTTTTACATGTTTTGAGATGTCTAGAACATGATTTGACTATTTAAAAAAAAATATCTGTGCGTGACAAAATTTTGTAACAACTGTATCTTAGGAACTATACTACTCAGAATTTCATAAAATTTGATATGTAGTTGCAACTTGATATACCTAAATTAATGCCTAGAAACTTTTGGTAAAAATCATCCAACAAATGGGATTGTCATTTTGCTTTTTTTTCCCTTAATTTTTTACATTGCAGAAAAAACATTTCATGTAAATGCACATAAAGTGAATTGGTTTTTTAATAATTATGAAATTAAAAGGAAGTATCTATATTAGTGATAGTCAACTGAGAAATTTTTTTTGTAAATGTGCAAGCTTCCCCCCCCCCCTCAAAAGGAAAGTCCCTCCCAAGAGAGGCAAATATTCCTTATGAGTATCTTCCAAATGAACTCATCAACACCTTTTAAAATAAATGGTTGAATCATCAATGTGTGGTATTTAAAAAAAAAACATGCTTTTTATTTTGTGGTTAAAATTAAGAAAAAAAAAGTCATATCTAAAAAATTGTTTTTTCTTTGCATATTTAGTGCTATTATATTAGCAGTCAATAAATAACGAGTCAGTGAATATTTCACAAAAAGTATAGTATGTAGAAAAGTGCAGCCTAACGATTCATACACATTTCTCTCGCCAGATGCCATTACTTGTCTGGCAAGGAGTGAGAAAAGGATAACCCAGCATCAGCCACATCCAGTCATTTCATTTTTGAAAGCGACGTGGAATGGAGGCATCCAAAGCTGAGCAGCGTGGTGTTGTGCATTTTTTGGCAGCGGAAAGTATAGTAGGACGTGAAATTCATAGATGAATAGAAAGGATCTATCTATGGGGAGTACTGTATGTCACGGGCAAGAGTTCAGGAGTGGAATAAGCACTTTCGTGAAGGATGCAGATCGATCGGTGATGATCCCTGGACTGGAGCACCGAAGTGTGTTACAGAAGAACATATTGCAAAAGTAGATGAGCTCATAAAGAAAGACCGTCGTCTAACAGTAGACGAGATTTCGGTATCAGTGGGGCTTAGTCATGGTACAGTTCACAAAATCATCAAGGACAGGTTGAAGTTCCGTAAAGTATGCGCACAATGGGTCCCACATCGCTTGACACCAGCACAAGAGGGCTGCCGCATGGCCATGTCTCTGCAAGCATTGCAGCGTTACAACAATGATGGGGACAAATTTCTTTCAGCAATTGTTACTGGTGATGAAACTTGGTACCACAACTTTTAGCCCGAGTCAAAACGGCCAAGTCTTTAGTGGAAGCACACAGATTCCCTTACACACTAGTGCCAGCAAGATACTGCATTCGTTCTTCTTCTATCGTAATAGACCACTCCTCGTTGATTTCCTGGAGCATGGAGCTACGGTCAATGCTCAGCGGTATTGTTAAGCCTTGTTGAAGCTCAGGAATGCAATCAAATCAAAACGTCCCAGTTAACTTTCTCGGGGTGTCATCCTGTTGCATGACAACACTAGACCATCACACTTAGCTAACACAACACAGGAATGTCTGCAGAAGTTCAAGTGGGAAGTCCTGAGCCACCCCTCCTATAGTCCAGATCTGTCTGCATATGACTTCCACATCTTGAACTTAAAAAAGCACTGCAGAGACACCAATTTCAAATAGACGATGAAGTCAATGAGTGTGTGCACAATTGATTCAAACAGCAACCAAAGGCTTTCTACGAGCATGGCATTATGCGACTGTTGTCACAATGGAATAAATGCCTAAATACCTACGGACAATACTTTTGAGTTTTATTAAATAATTACTGCAGGGATGAGAATTTTCAGACTTTTGTAGGAATTTCAGGCTTTTCTTAGTTTTTTAAAACAATTTTCTGGTTTTTTGTTCTAAATATTCTTGTTTTTGTTCAATTTTCTTTCTTTTGATTGTTTCTAAACAACTGATTTTCATGTATTCTCCATTTTTTCTTATAGAAAGTATGATTTTGTGTACCTGTTTCTTCTTTTATTACTAAAATTAAATTATCTTTGAGTTTTGCTGATACTTTCAAACTTTTTGTCTATTTCCAACTCTCATCTCTGAAATGAATTTGCCTCTGACTCGTTATTTATTGACTGCTCCTAATATTATTTCTCTAGAATGGAAATTGTCTGCATTCATCATATGGAAGATAAATTTTAATAAATTATTTTTTACTGAGGGAATTTGTATAGAAACACAGAAGAGAGTCATGTGTTGGCCACAACAAACTAGTTTTAAAAAATGGCCTTTATGTGTGGCAGGGGAACATTAATAGTTTTTAAGGTTTTCACAGAAATTGTGTAGAATTTAAAAAACAGCAGAGAAACTGAAAGTAACAGGAATAAGTATTTTCAGTTTTTCGCAGAAGTATAAAAACCGAAGGCATGTGGCACAAGTTTTTTAAAATTTTTTCATGGAAATTTTGCAGAATTTCAAAAACTACAGAAAAACTGAAGGTAAATGAAACAAGTTTTTTAAAAAATTTTTCGCTGAAATTTTGCAGAATTTCAAAAACTACAGAAAAACTGAAGGTAAATGGCACAAGTTTTTTTTAATTTTTTTCGCTGAAATTTTGCAGAATTTCAAAAACTACAGAAAAACTGAAGGTAAATGGCACAAGTTTTTTTAAAGTTTTTTCGCTGAAATTTTGCAGAATTTCAAAAACTACAGAAAAACTGAAGGTAAATGGAACAAGTTTTTTCAAAGTTTTTTTGCTGAAATTTTGCAGAATTTCAAAAACTACAGAAAAACTGAAGGTAAATGGCACAAGTTTTTTTAAAGTTTTTACATGGAAACTTTGCAGTTCTTCAAAAACTGCAGAAAAACTAAAGGCAATTGGCACAAGTTTTTTTAAAGTTTTTTCGCTGAAATTTTAAAGTCTGTTCAGTAAAACTTTGACTTTAAAATATCTTTGAAAAAACTTTAAAAAAACTTGTGCCAATTGCCTTCAGTTTTTCTACAGTTTTTTTTTAAAGTTTTTTTGCAGATTTTTTTAGCTGGGATATGAGATCCTCTAATCCTTGGACTTCATTTCCTGAGAAAGTATAACATTAAATTGGATTTTAAGAATAACGAACTGCATTCAAGTTCAGAAGACATAGCTGTGTTTAACACTGAAAATCCAGACATTCAGCCAATTTGTCAGATAACAGCCAAATCCGAAATTTCCATCCCTCCACACACAGACACTATAGTTTCGACAATAGTTTTAGGACAACTTCTAAAGAACAATATTTCCACTATGGACTGATTGATTCTCGACTTTGGATCTGAAGAGCGGTTATTGGCAAGTAGAGTTACATCTTGACGACAGGGAGAAAACTACATTTACTACGGGACAAGGATTGTGGGAATTCAAAGTTATGCCATTTCGTTTATGTAATGCACCTGCAACCTTGGAGCACCTAATGGAGTCAGTGTTAAAAGGACTTTAATATGAAGCCTGTCTTGTGTACCTGGACGATATTATCATTGTGTGGCGCACTTTTGAAGAGCATTTAAGAAACATCCATATGGTGCTGGAAAAACACAGAATGGCTAACCTCAAATTAAATCCAAGCAAGTGCAACTTGTTCCGTCGTGCAGTCAGCTATCTCAGTCATGTCATTTCTGCTTAAAGTATGTAAGAACTGATTCCGAAAAAAACGCTGTGGTCAAGAACTGGAGTCGCCCTGAAAACGTCCATCAACTGCTACGTTTTCTGGGACTATGCACATATTATAGGAAGCTCTTGAAGGGCTTCTCGAGTATTGCCAGATAAATACGCAAGCTGACGGAAGCAAAATAGAAGCTCCTGCGCACAAAGAAATGTGAAAAAGCGTTCAAGAGTCTTAAAGAGTCCTTAACACCATCGCCTATTTTGACGTATCCACAGACCAAAAAACAGTTCATATTTGATACTGATGCAAGCCATTAAAGTGTTGGTGCTGTTCTATCACAGGACGTTGATGGCCAAGAGCGTGTTGTTACCTACTGGAGTAAAGGCTTGTCTAAACTGGTGCGAAACAACTGTACCACCAGGAAAGAATTATTCGTAATTGTAAAGGTTACAGAACATTACCATCATTATCTCTACGGCAGAAGATTCCTGCTCCGGACTCACCACACATCTTTAACGTGGTTGCTTGATTTCAAGAATCCAGAAGGTCAAATTACCAGGTGGATACAACGCCTCCAGGAATATAACTACGAGATACACCACCGTAAAGGTATTCTACATGGAAATGCAGATGACTTGTCACGGAAGCACTGCTCGGAAAATTGCAAGTACTCCTCTAGAGCAGAAGATAAATACCAGCAGATAGTTGCTTGCCAAGCTACATTTCAACGTTATCGAAACAGGACGAGTGAAGTGATCAGGAAGTTAGACAAGCCCAGATGGAAGATTCCGACATAAAGCCAATGTTTTATTTCAAGGAGACAACCAGCAACAGACCGACCTGGCAGAACATTTCCACATTTAACCCCATCACGAAATGTTACTGGGCTCTCTGGGATTCTCTTCATATTAGAAACTGCGTACTATACATAAAATGTAAATCTGACGATGGAAGGAGTTTCAGATGGCAGATTTTACTATCGATATCGAATATTCAAGATATTCTAGAGCAGCTGCATATTAGCCCTACTGGAGGCCGTTTTGGAGTGATGAAGATTCTCCAGAAACTTCGAGAACGCTTCTACTGATGCAAAGCAAGGGAGGACGTGGAGAAATGGTGCAAATCCTGTGATGTTTGTGTGGCACGTAAATGGCAGAAGAAACGAAGTCGAGGAAGATTACATCGGGATGGAGCACCATATGAACGGATCACACTCGACATCTTGGGTCCTTTGCCACAGACCTCCAGTGGAAATAAATACATCCTCGTCGTGATGGACTATTTAACCAAATGGCCTGAAGCGTATCCCATTCCTGATCAAGCGGCATGCACAGTTGCAGAGGTTCTAATGCAGCAATGGGTGTCAAGGTATGACACACCCCTACAACTTAATACTGATCAAGGTATGAACTTTATCTCTGCTGTTTTCAAAGGACTGTGTCAGCTACTCTGTATAGACAAAACCCAGACAACACCCCTACATTCCAAGTCGGACGGCATGGTGGAGAGGTTTAACCGCACCATCCTGAATAACCTCTCTCTTCAAGTATCAAGGAACCAGCAATTTTTGGGACTTGAAGTTGCTGTTGTTCCTGATGGCTTATCGAAGTGCTGTCCATGAAACCACCGGTTATACTCCAGCCCAGATGCTCTTTAGGCACAAACTTCATCTCCCATGTGATCTCCTGTTTGGTTGTCCACCAGATGCACCTTCATTGCCTGAGGAGTACATCCAAGATCTCCAGGCACGATTTGAAGACGTACACAACTTTGCTCGGAAGCGGACTTAAAAAGACTTTACTACATTTTTTTCATGTCCACGAAAACTGCTCAAGGATGAAATTTAATTCCTAAAAATTAATTCTGGTAAATGAAGTATTTTTTAAGCTGTAATTTTAGGTTTGTCTTTTTGTATAATTATGTATTTTGAGTTCCTTTGAGTATTAAATTGAAATTTTTAACTGTTTGTCTTTTTGTATTTCTTGAATTAGTGTAACTTAAAACTAAATTATTACAGGCAATTCGACTGTTGTATTTTGAATTTCATATGAGGCTGCTACCAGAAATATTTTGAAATTCAAATTTTGAGACCACGTTTCAAAAAGTGGTACGGGAAAAAATTGTTTGAATAATCTTGAATAAACATTTAAATTTAATAACAGTCTTAAATTCTGTTTAAATATAGGTACTATATTCAAACAGGGGTTGAGTGAGGCAGTGCACCTCACAGATTTATTTGTCTAATTAAGCTGTCCTTAAACCTAGTTTGAATTTTTTTTTAACGTAAGTTTATATACAATACCTGTTTTCTTATCCTTTAATCTGAAATCTGCCTACATAGCACGGAAATATAGAGTAAGGAAAAGTCGTGTGAGTGCACATTTGATTACTAAACTTTAAATACATCATTCAAATGGACTAAAAATTTCTTTGTATAAAAAAAGAGATAACAAAAATCAAACAGCGGACTCCTAAAATCAAAAAAAAAAAAAAAAATATATATATATATATATATATCTGAAAACAGGAATTCATTGACAGGTCAAAGCTTTCTTCCAAAAATGAAGATTTATTTTGACCGGGAAGGAAAAAGAGGAGTTGAAAACGGAACAAAAGTCTTCCTAAAGTGGGGAGACAGGTTAACAATTTGTTGTTTTATATTACATAAGAGATCTAAGAGGGATTGAAAAAAGTAAATGAATATAAAATATTCTCTAGTAGCTCAAAAATTTTTCAGTTTTATTTTTGCTGTTTTAGATATTATTCTATACTTCGATATAAACAACAACAAAATAAATAAATAAATAAAACGATATAAATCTATATAAGACAATCTTTGAAATTTAAAATTTTATTTGACTTCTGAACAAATTTAAAATGTTATTTCTTAACGAGTTAAAATTTACTGCTTGTACAGTCGGTAACAAAAGTGTCTGAATACTAGCAAAAATTCCTATATAAAAAAAGTACGCTTAATACAGTTTTGCTAAATAAGTCCTTGTCGAATCCTGTTCTCAGACTGACTAAGAACAGGATTCGACAAGTATTTATTTAACAAAACAGTATTCAGTGTACTTTTTTTATACAGGAATTTTTGCAAGTGTTCTGTCACTTTTCTTACCGACTGTATATACGCCCGCAAGCACACTGTTAAAAATTACAGCAGAAAACTCTGTGTAATCTATTATCTAAAATCTTACGTAAAATGACAGAGAAAAATAAACGGGGATGTTAAAATACTTATTTTACACATTCACTTTAATAACTAATATTAATTTAATTAATTATTGGTGAGAATATACTTCGGACTTGGAATGCTTTTTCTGAAGTAGAAACAATCATTTTTAATTTAAATTCAAAAATTAAATAATAGAATTACGTCAAAATGCAGAATAAAGATTGAGAATCTCGATCATACACTTTTAATTAAGAATTATTGTAAACTGGCAGAGACTCTGGATAAATATTTACAATAAATGTACAGAAATTTTTAACAGTGCATTACATCTGCTCATATATAATTTTTAAATCCGATTAACTCTTTAATAAAACAAAACATCATCTTACAAATACATGTATGTTCATATGTTCATATAGGAAAATGACAAATAAATAAATAAATAAATATCACGTATAAAATTAATTTGGCTATTTCATTCAACAAATAATGAAATATTCCGATCACAAAAATTGCAAAAATATTTTTTTACGTAAAATTGAAATTTTGAAGTAACCGACACTTGGAAACAAGATGACGTATAAAGATAATCAATGAATATATCAAATGTATTTCCAAGTTAATTCTGCTGCAAAAATTTGGTTCGAATTAATTCAGTGTTCCAAAAGTTATCGTATATGACAAATTTTCAAGGGGCAGCTACTTGGAAAAAAAAAAAAAAAATGCAGAGCAAAATGCGCCAGAAATTTTAAGTGAAGACTTTTTGTACATTTAAACTATGTAAAAAAATGTTTATGTTTTTTTCCTCTTTTTTTTTTTTTTTTTTTTTTTTGTACTCTCGCATTAAGTTAAAAAATAGTTTAAATAAAATTGAGAAAAAAAATCGTTCGAAATAAATGGAAAAACTTTAGTATATATACCCTGTAGTGTAGTAGAACCCAATTCAAAATTTGAAATTTGGCACAGAAATAGCTCAGACCTTTCTCGCCAAGATCTTTGCTTACACAATCGCGATACTAATTTTAATTCTTCGCCAAAATGACAACAAAGTTTAAAATCTGCCAAAGAAGTCTTATAAATAAAATAAAAACGAAAAACTCAACGAAAAGCAGCTACCGGTTACTTTTATATGGAATAATAGATTTTAGAAAGTCCTATCGTACTAAATTAAATTCTGTTTTGTACAGAAATTCAGATTTATTACTTAGAAAACAAAAATAAGCTGCTTCCTTTAATATATATATATATTTTTTAATTACATGTCTTTCATTTAAAGTGAACATTACCCATTAAAAGCCATTGCGTTAATTATATCTAAATAATGACATGATATAAAACTCGCTTTTCCAAGTTTAAACGTCTTTTCTAATAGGGTTCGTACAGCCCTTGAATCTCCTTGATTTTTCTTCATCAATATTTCGTAGATTATTTTTTGTTATAAAAATATATTATAAATTTGAAAGCAAATTTATCGCTTTTGATTCATGTACTGATGAGACAGCCCTAAAGGGAGGTGGCTCTTAAACACAGGTGAACTTTTAGAGAGATTTTTTACTGTTTCTTCTTTTTAAGTATTTAAACTTTGAGCAGCTTTATGTGTTTATTATCTTCATCAACACATCACATTAGTACTAAATAAAACTTTTTAAAAATGCAAAAGAAAATTAGGAAAAATAATTATACACTCAAGCGAATAAGCATTGAATTCATTAAATAATAATAATATTAATATTAACTAGTATGTTGTGGCCGCCACAAGACTTTCTTCTATATTTTCCTTTATAAATTCACTCAGTAACAATATAAAAAAAAAATTACGATTTTTTTTCTAAGTTTTTTTTTTTCTTCAAAAATAAAAAAAAAAATCGATAACTTTGTTCTAAATTATCACAGATTTATAGTTCAACCATTCGTTTTAAAGATATTGAAGAGACCTTTCGAAAGGTACCCATCTTGAAAATTTACCACCCCGGGGGGGGGGGGGGGAAGTGATGCCTCCACATGCACAAATTTTTTTTCCTAGTTAACTACTACTATTATCAATAATTCATATTAATTTTGCAATCACAAGTTTAAAATAACTCTCATTATGTACATTTATACGAAATTTTGTCCTATACTGCCATATTAAAAATTTAGAAAAAATGCGATCACAGCGCCTCCTGTTGAGCGATTGATCCTCAATTCTAATCAGCACTAGTTTATGTCAGGGTACAACTAAATACCAAGTTTAGTTAAATTTCATTCATTGGTTCGTGAGATACAGCTTCCACAATAAAGTGATACACACATACAGACATTTTCTAAAAACTATCAATTCGTGTTCAGGACATCCCAAAACGTGTAAATCCATCAAAAAACAGAGGTCGAAAATTTTCACGAATCCAATACTTTCTCTATATTACATATAGAAGAAAGTAGTAACATTTCAGAAAGAAAATAATAGCTTAAGTATAAAATCAGAAATAATATTTTAAGTACAGGGTAAAAGGGAAATTTACAATCTGCTGAGACTATTAATTGTTCTACTGAGAATAGGGTAGGTTTCAAAAAATCTCTAGAGATTATTAGTGTGTAAAATGATAAATTAGCCTTTCATTCCCTTTCTAAGGGATTAAAATATGAGAAGTTAAGGAAAAGAACTTCATGATAAACTTGGGAATTGGATTACATCTGCTATGGCTTTCTTCCGTAACACTTGTTGAATTTTGTTTTAGTAAAGACTTAATAAATAATCTAGTGTGGCACTAATACAACTTTCTCTTACCCTGCATTTGAATACTATGAAGACGGATTACGAGATGTGGGAAAACGGGGCGCCCTGTCCTCTCAATCCCCATTTGAACACAGTGCCTACATTTATTTAAAATCTAAGACTCTTATTAAATTTAATGTTTTTATTCAAAATTATTCAGACAGTTTTCGCACACACCACTTTTTAAAATTTACAATCTTAAATTTTTCAAGTGGCAACCTTATTTAATCTTTAAAGCACCAAATTCGATTTTCTTGGAATTATTTATTTTTAAGTTATGTTAATATAATATAGATATGCATATTTACCGCGAAAAACTTACTTTTCATATTCAGGGAACCTCAAAACGGGTATTTTTTGTATAAATTAAGCTAGGAAAGTTGAACTTCAAATAATGATTTGTCTGTCATGGCGTACGAGAAAGTAATTTTCATAAGAATGGAAAATAGCTCTATACAGGTGTAGAAATTAAGAAAATTAAGAGGCCTCTCCACTTATCGTCCCCAGAAGCCAGAGCCAATGTTATTCTATGGAGAATTTCGCTCCATTATAACTTATTAACTAATACATATTTTAAATTCCGCTTTCACATTCAAAAACTACACAACTATTAAACAATTTATCTCTTTCTAAAAATTATTTTTTAAAATTTTTAAAATTTTATTTTGAAGTTGTAAAATGCGAATTATCACAATGTGAAATTTTTCATTTTTGAGCTATAAAATGAAATCTTAAAAAAAAAAAAAAAAAAAAAATCAATTTTTAGAAAGCGATAAATAGTTTAATAGTTGTGAATTTTCGGAAAGTGAAAACGGAATTAAAAAATATGTAATTAGTTAATGAATTATAATGGGGCGAAATTGCTCATAGAATAACTTTGGCTTCGGCTTTCGGAGACGAAAGGTAGAGAGTTCCTTTAAGTATAAAATAAGAAATAATCTTTTAAGTACAGGGTAAAAGGGAAATTTACAATCAACTGAGACTTTTAATTGTTCTACTGAGAATAGGGTAGGTTTCAAAAAATCTCTAGAGATTATTAGTGTGTAAAATGATAAATTAGCCTTTCATTCCCTTTCTAAGGGATTAAAATATGAGAAGTTAAGGAAAAGAACTTCATGATAAACTTGGGAATTGGATTACATCTGCTATGGCTTTCTTCCGTAACACTTGTTGAATTTTGTTTTAGTAAAGACTTAATAAATAATCTAGTGTGGCATCAATACAACTTTCTCTTACCCTGCATTTGAATACTATGAAGACGGATTACGAGATGTGGGAAAACGGGGTGTCCTCTCCTCTCAATCCCCGTTTGAACACAGTGCCTACATTTATTTAAAATCTAAGACTCTTATTAAATTTAATGTTTTTATTCAAAATTATTCAGACAATTTTCGCACATACCACTTTTTAAAATTTACCGATTTTAAATTTTTCAAGTGGTAACCTTATTTAATCTTTAAAGAACCAAATTCGATTTTCTTCGAATTATTTATCTTTAAGTTATGTTAATAAAAGATAGACATGCATATCCACCGTGAAAAACTTACTTTTCATATTCAGGGGACCTCAGAACGGGTACTTTTATTATAAATTAATTAATAATAATTAAATAATAATAATTACCTTTTTATGTAACAGCTATGCACTCAGTTATGGAAGTAGATTTGATACTTATAGCAGGGATGGAACACGGGCGCAGAATTCATACCACTATCAATGTAAGAAAAATTTCTACCTCTTAAATCGACGATATTATAGGAAGAGAAATTTCTTAAACACATTCCGGTATGAATTCTGCGCCCGTGTTCCATCCCTGTTATAGTTAAAAAAAAAAAATCTTAGACTCTTTAAATATTTCTATAGTTTAAAACTTAAAAGAAACTTTAAAAATTCGAGATTGATCGATATCGTACATTTTTACAATTTGTAAAGCTATTGTGCTATATAAAAATAATAAGTTTTAGCCATCACAAAACTTTCTTCTTCATCTTCTTATGCACAAATTACTTATTAAAATAATTATTTATTAAAATTACTTCTCATGATCAATGTAAGTGATTCTCACCTGAGAGAAGTGTAACACTAAATTACTAAAGACTTAATAGGTGACATCTTAGAAAATATTTTTTTTTTTTTTTTTTTTTTTAATCGTTAAAAATGAAACAACTCGATAACTTTATTTTAAATTATCACAGATCTATGGTATAACATTTCATGTTAAAAATATTGACGATTTCTTTTGAAATATACCCATATCGAAAATTTAGACCCACTGGTTGGGGGGATCTCATCCTTCCAGCGATTCCCTACATATGCAAAGATTTTTTTTTTTTTTTTTTTTTTTTTTTAATTCCTGGTCGACTATTACTGTTCTATCTATCTATCTATCTATAGATAGATATTTAATTTCACACTGAAAATTTCAAACATAATTCTCATTATGTACATTTATATAAAATTTTACCCTATACTGCTATATTAAAAAATATGAAAAAAAATATGGAATGACAATGCGAACTGTAGAAGGATTAATCCCCAAATGTAATCAACACCAATTTAGATCAAGAATCAACTAAATATCTATTTTGGTTACATTTCGTTAATTGGCTCATGAGATACAGCCTCCATAAAATTTTTGGTACACACAGACAGATACGCAGACAGGCAGACATTTTTTTTTCTTATGTCAGATTGTGTTCAGAACATTTTTAAACGTATAAAGATATCGAAAAACCGGAGGTCGAACATTTTCAGGAAAATAATACTTTCTTATTAAATGTTTAGAAGAAAGTAATGAGCTATTTAAAAAAACTTTTAAAACCCAAATTCTTAATGTATCGTATCATAAAATTCTTTTCGAAGTTATGATTTTGCAAATTTTATTGTATTAAGATGAAGATATTAATGTATTAAGGTATTAAGGTTTTAAATATTAAGGTGAATTGCATGCTTACCTTTTTTTTTTTTTTTTTAATTCGAAAATAAAAAATAAAATAAAATACTTCGAATATATATTGGCATAAAAAAATAAAGTCAAATTAATTCGAACTCATTTATAAGTAACTCATATATAAACTCATCTTCTAATTTCGCATCGATAGTTTTTTAACGTTACAAAATCTCGTCAACTTTGTTGACGACAACAATAGATTAATGGATTAAAAGAGTTACTTTGTAACTTAGATTTATTTATTTACGTCACGTGATAATTTTAATACCAAAAGATTTTATATAATTTATTTTCATAAACATTTTTCTGGGATGATACATTGAGAAATCAGTTGTTTCCATTAGCAATATCAGTTTAGTTAGTTAAAAAAATTCTAATTATCTCATCGATTGGCGAGTTGTACTCTTGGATTCAGAAAAATTGCCCCTATCTAACGGTACCGATTCTAAAAAAATTAGACTCTTACTTCTATTTCATCTGGCCCTTTTAACGGTCTTGCGGCTGTTATCGCTTACAAACTTACCATTCCAGGTGAGAGCAAGTACATAAGAATGTGAGAACAAGTACATAAAGAATTTAGGGAAAATATTGCTTTTTTCAGAAACACATTTTTATACGAGTTTCTAGAATATTTGAGGACCATCGAAACGAAAATATGACTTAACTTTTCTGAATAGTTTGTAATGTTAACTTTTCCCAAGTGGATCAATAAAGAGAAAGAAACTACAGTTACTAAATCTGTTTCTTGCATTCCTTGTCACGTTGAGAAACTGACTCAGAGAACTTTTTAAAAGTTTTTTTTATTATTGATATGACGAAACGCCCACGAACATTTACACTACAAAATTATATTCTCACAGAAAAAAATCCATGAGAAACATTGCTAAAGATAGGCAATCATCTTATCTGATACCTTAAATCGTGGGTTTTTAATGTACGGTAACTATGACACGTCGATTTTACTATACCTTTGTAATCTGAACCGGAAATAATTCTCCTAGAATGCATGAGATGGTTTAGTTTCAGTATGAAATTTTCTGGTGTTAATAGGTTTTTAATTCAATTATGAAATAATCTTATGAAATATTGATTAACAAATCTTGTACATCCTGTAACAATTTGAATTTAAGGGCACACTGTTAAAAATGGTTTCTCAAAAATGAGCAAAATTGCCTCAAAATAGCTCCAAAACAAATATACTTAAATTTGAAAATCCCATGTACTCAATTTTGAGTATATTACAGGGGTCGTACTCGCCGCCCTTTTTTTCAGGACAATCTCCAAGTTAAGAAATTGCTACCTTTTTTGCCAACGCAAATTTTATGCAGAAATACTTCTTTCGGAGCTATTTTGAGACAATTTTGCTCATTTTTTAGAAACAATTTTCAACTATAGCCTCCTAAACTAGATGCCTGTCGCGTGGCTCAGAAACTTGGCAACAGTTGAAGCGGTAAACAGCGCCAACTGGTACAGATTGCGCGACTTTTTTATTCAACAACCACCAAAATTTCTAAATGTGGGATATGATATACATAAAAGGCGAATAGATTCGAAGAAGCGTCGATTATATATATCATATATCACTTCTTAAAATTATTGGTGAAAGTTGAATAAAAAAGTCGCGCAATCTGTACCAGGAGGCGCTGTCTATCGCTTCAACTGTTACCAAGTTTCCGAGCCACGCGACAGGCATCTAGTTTAGGAGGCTATGTTTCAACAGTGTACTTGCACCCAGTGTTGCCAGACTATTGACATTTTTTATTCAATAGCCACCACTAAATATTAATTGTGCCGGTTGCCTAATGACTTCGAAGGTTCATAATCCTTTATGTGTATCAAATATCACTTCTCAAGTTTCTTGGTGACTATGAAATAAGAAAAGTCTCCAATCTGGCAACACTGCTTGCACCTTTCACTCTACACCATTGAAGGTTTCATATAAAAGCTTACATTTTCATTTAATATTTATAAAATGAACTGTATTAGGTTTGTTCAATAAAATATGAATTCAGTCAACAGTTCTTATGGTTTTCGGTTTATTTTTTACAGATTTGAAATACTTAAATTGCCTTTTCTCACAGTTTGCCTTTTTTCATGAATTCATGATCTTCAAAATGATTAAACTTCTACAGATATTTAAGAAAAGACTTAATTTTTTTTTTTTTTATAGTTAACAGAACCCACTGAAATGAATTAGGGATGGATTTCGAAATTTGTTAATTTGTCTAAAAAAAAAAAAAAAAAGAAAGAAAGAAAGAAAGAAAGAAAAAATTAACATGTGCATGTCTACACCCTGCGACAAAAAGATAGGTACAAAGGGTTTTTTCTTTGATTTTTCATAAAATAACATTATCTAAATTGTGCTTATCTTTTACAGAGCTGCCAACATTTTTAACTTTTAAATCAGAATTGACACCAGTATTTTTAAAAGGAATATGTTATATATATTTTCGACGATTAATATTATCGAAAACAGCTATAAAACTTTTTCGGTTTGAAGTCTCCCTTGAAAAACGGGAGACTTGGCACCTATGCTTTTATTATTATCATAAAATAACACTATCCCCGGACTAATTTTTGTTTTAAGACTAATTTGGAATAGTTTTAAGAATAAATTTTTTTCTAATTTAAGACTTCACTCTGCGACAAAAAGATAGGAACAAAGGGATTTTTAAATTTTTCATAAAATAACAGTATCTAAATTATGCTGATCATTTATTAGCATAACAAAGTATTATCATACCAAAAACATATTAAATATTTGAACCATATTCAAAATATTCATATTCAAAATAATCATATTCAAAAAAAAAAAAAAAAAAAAAAAAAAAAAAACTCTGTTCCTATCTTTTTGTCGCGGTGTGTAGTCTTAAATTAGAAAAATTTTAGCCTTAAAACTTTTCTAAATTAGTCTTAAAACAAAAATTAGTTCGGGAATAGTGTTATTTTATGATAATAATAAATGATAAGCACAATTTAGATAATGTTATTTTAGGAAAAATAAAAGAAAAAACCCTTTGTACCTATCTTTTTGTCGCGTGGTGTATATGTGAAATATTTGGGAAAAAATATAATTATTGTTATATTTTAATTTTTAATATTTTTCTTTTAAAGTTACTGCAAAATTCATCCCTAATTATTTCAAGTAGGTTCTATTAAACCCCCCCCACCCCACCACCCCCCCAAAAAAATATATGAAGTCTTTTCTTAAATATGTGTAGAAGTTTTAGCATTTTGAATAGCATGAATACGTGAAAAAAATGCAAACTGAGAAATTGCAGTTTAAAGATTTCAACTATGTAAAAAATGTATAAAAAATCCTAAGAATTGCTGCCTGAATACAACGAGATAAATAAAGTAGAGTGCTGGTTCAATGGATAAAGGATTAGCTTTCCGTGGTTCAACATGAATCACGTGATATGAACTAATAGATTGCTATGTTTGACCCTTTATCGCTATTTTGGCATTTAAAATGTCAGTTCGGCAAATTATCATTGTTATTAGGTAACACGACAGTCCTATGACCGAAACAAACTATTTGTAAAGTAATTTTTAACATATTTCACATTATAATAAATATATATATATATATATTCTCATCATTTCCAAACAAAGTTTAAAAGTGTTTATAAACAAAAGTTAAACTTTTAAAAGAGCTAAATTTAACAACAAATAATAATTTATAAACTATTTTTGAATATTTTGTCGGTTAAATATCGACTACACGAAATAAAAAGAAGTAAAATAAAAATAAAATGCTTTAGAACAAAAAAATATTAAACTACATAAGTAAACATAAAAACATTGGCGGTTATGGTTTTCGCCAAGTACACTGTAAAAAATATGTCTTATTTGCTGGCTGAGTTTCTGGCAGCAAATAGGACATATTTTTTACAGTGTATAATCTCCAAACCGTTGCCATAGAAATTTATTGAAAATAAGCTGTTACTGAGGGAATCAACGCATAGATGATTCATGTCACATGATTCATGTTGGACCATGTCAGGGTTACATTTATCATTCTACTTTATTTATCTCGTTGCCTAAATATGTATTTTAGTGGACAAACCTAATACAATTCAATTTATAAATATTTAATGGAATTATGAGCTTTTATATGAAACCTACAGCTGTGCCAAGTCAAAGATGCAAAAAGAACTAGAAGGCCGTGATCCTCATAAAACTTCCTT
This sequence comes from Salticus scenicus, assembly GCA_963930645.1. Taxonomy (NCBI): domain Eukaryota; kingdom Metazoa; phylum Arthropoda; class Arachnida; order Araneae; family Salticidae; genus Salticus; species Salticus scenicus. Next base: position 29,123,863 of record OZ005660.1, read on the forward strand.
AGGTATCACTTTATATTACAATGCCACCTATCGGAAAACATACAGAAACATTTAGTCATAGTTTCTCCCAATAAAAAATTTACAAATATATATTAGTGCAATTTTAATCGATAAATACTAAGATGTAGCCATCAGAGCCTGATTAAGGGGGAAGCACACATTATCTCCGCTCTCACCGGAATATTTTTACAATTATTTTTTACTTCATGTTATAGAAATTCCACGCTTTGACGAGGAAATATTTTTTATAAAAAATGAATGGTGTAAAACAATCCAATTTACTCACCGTTATTAGACATCAGAATTCTATTAAAATAATTTTTAATGAGAATTTTGTGTTTATTATAGGAGGAAAGTATTTGTTAAAAAATAATGGTGTAAGTATAAATAATGTGTGCTTCCTCCTTAATCAGGCTCTGGTAGCCATATGGAAAATCACAGACTTGAATAATGACAGCGCCAGCTTCGTCCGATATATACCCAAATTAAATCATGTTTCTTGTTCATTATAATCATCTCCAATATTGAGTTTGGTGCATTTATACGCTATAGAGATATAGCTTTTCCGTACGCAGAGGAATCGCAGCATATTAGCGCCACTTGTCAGCTGATATGCATTCAAATAACGTCAGCAGAAATTTTTATATTGGCCTTCTCACATATCAAGTTTTGTGCCGTATATGCTATAGAAGTCGAGATATAATTTAGGGTTAATAATTTTACAATTAACAATATACAAATCTTTCTGTAAATTTGTGAAATCGCAGCACCACAGCGCATTTTGTTGCGTGATATCCACCAAAATTTAATAGACACCAATTTATGTCCAGGTGCACCTAAATGTAATTTTTATGAGATTTTGTGTGTTAATTCTTAATTGAGTGCTGCCAAAAATGTTGGTCCCACACACACAGCTATAGGCAGACAGACATTTTCTAAAAAGGGCCAAATTCAGGGTCAAAACGTGTAATGGATCTTATCGGCGTGAAAGCTCGAGGATTGGTTGGTTAGCCGAGTTTTTTACGTCGCATGAGTGCTGCGCAATGGGCAATTGAAAGTTCGAGGGCAAATCAACGATTATTTTGCACCGCAGTTGATTTCTTACTTTCTATTCCCATTGAAATTTCCCCGTAGAACACAAAACATTTTTGCAAAGGATATAACTTTTTTTTTCTTATAGTATACAAACATAAACTCTGTAATGTTGCCGTTTTACTTGCAGTTGTCACATGTGAAGGGTTTCATGACGTCATATTGATAAAATTCATTCCATCATCGAAAATCTTTGCGAACATTTTTCTATAATTATAGATAAAGTATACAAAAAAAAATAAAAATAAAAATAAAGCTAGCAGAATTAATTCACTTCTGAAACGACAAAATTAAAAACGACGTTATGAGCACGTGAACACTTTTGTTTAGGTGGTAGACATGTAGACAATAGTTGATTGTAGATTGTTGTCATTTTGACGTATGTACTGTAAAATGATTAAAGGAGGCATACTATTGTAACAATCGCAACTATCGCAGATCACAAGTCGGATCGTACACTCCGCAGCAAAAGTATCCGAGCACTAGCAATAATCCCCGTCTTAAAAAAGTACACATAATACTACTTTTTTAAATAAATCCTTGTTGAGTCATGTTCTTAGTCTATCTAAGACCATGATTCGACAAGGATTTGTTTAACAAAGCAGTATTAAGTGTACTTTTTTTAGACATGGATTATTGCTGGTGCTCGGATACTTTTGCTGCGGAGTGTACGATCCGACTTGTGATCTACGATAGCTGCAATTGCTACAATAGTATGCCTCTCTATATCACAAACATGACATAATTTTAGAACGTTTTTCAATCATATCATCGCTTTGTAATTTGGAATTTTTAAAAATATTTACTTAGGGTGGAAACAGCCTAGAAGTTTCTAGCCTCCTTATTAATATTATAATTATATATAAATGTGATTTTTGAGAGGGTTTTTTCTTCACTACCTCCAATTGCGCATGCGCTGGATTTATCAAACTACAACGGTGTTTCAACTCTGATAATAAGCAGCAAATGTGTCAAGTTCTGTTTAGTTGAAATTTATTCAGTGGTTTTATAGGAGTTGTAAGACATGCCCGCATACATTCAGTTATGTACTTTTATTTATATCAAGATTTATTATTGCATTATGAATGAAAAATTATTGATATTTCGTACTGAAATTATCGCAGAAAATGTCGCATATTCTTCATGTTCATATTATATTCTTTTTTCATGTTTATAAAACAAACTTTTTCTAGTAACTTAGAAACATCCCACATTTTTATTTTGTAGAATTGCAGATATTTTGAAAAGCGATTCCCACAGTTTTGATAGTCATTTGTAGGTTAAACTGTAAGTTAAATGCATGTTTTTTTTTTTTTTTTTTTTTTTTTTAAGAAAACAACTTTATGTAGATTATTATATAGGTCTATGCTAAAAAATAAATAAATAAAATAAAATAAAATAAAATAAAATAAATAAATAAATAAAATAATAAAATAAAATAAAATAAAATAAAATAAAATAAAATAAAATAAATAAATAAATAAATAAAATAAAATAAAATAAAATAAAATAAATAAATAAATAAATAAATAAATAAATAAATAAATAAATAAAAAAAATAAAATAAAATAAAATAAAATAAATAAATAAATAAATAAATAAAATAAAATAAAATAAAATAAAATAAAATAAATAAATAAATAAAATAAAAATTAAACATATATATATATATAAATATAAGGTATTGAGGTTTTATTTATTTTATTTTATTAAAAATGAAGTGTTCAAAAAGAGATACATCATGCATACAAACATAAATAAGTCGCTTAATTTCTAAAAATGATCTGGTGTGTCACTCACACGACTTTCTCTTATCCTGCATTTCAAAACTATTCAAGACAGATTGCAGATTACGTCGTAAGTTCAATAAGGTAAGATAATAAAGTTCAGTCGTGTTTAAAATTAATCATAAATAGGCATAGGAACAGTTATATTCAACATACGAGGTCTGTCCAAAAAATACGCGAACTAAGGCCATAAAAAGTTTATTTTACAAATTTAGTCTACATCGATTTTGCCCCCTTCAAAGTACTCTCCATTCCCTATGCACTTATTCCATCTTCTTTTCCGTTCTTCAAAGCACACTTGGAAGACCTCGGCAGTCAGGCCTTTTAGTTTTCTCGTCGTTTCTTGCTTTATTGTGTCCACATCTTCCCAGTGATGTCCCCTCATCACATTTTTGCATTTTGAGACTAAAAAAAGTCGCATGGGGCAAGATCTGGCGAATAAGGAGGATAATCAAAGATGGTGATTGAATTTTTTGCCAGAAACTGGCGAACAATCAATGCTGAATGTGCAGGTGCATTGTCATGGTGAAGGATCCATCCATCGCCTTGAATCAAATTTCGTCGCACACGACGCACGGGATCTCTCAAACGCTTGAGAACTGTAAGAAAAATAATTTATTATTTTCGTCAATTTCCATTTTCGACACACAGTAAAAACAAGGACAACAGAAACTAACACAACTGGCACAATACGCACAGCTCGACGATCCACCGTACACTGATGGTTCATTGGGTCTCAGTCAACTAGCACCGCTAGTGAGCGACGCTATAGTCCGCGTCATAGCCGACAGATTGCACCAGTTCGCGTATTTATTGGACAGACCTCGTATAATTCTGTCGAGGGATGGTGGAGGGGCTACCGCCTTTCTCAACCCCTATTTAATTATATTGTCTACATTAATTTAAAAATATTAATAATAATAATAATAAATACAAGGCTGCTACTGATTTATCTTCAAACTTGCCAATCTTGATCAAATTTTTCAAGTAGCACTCTAATATGAACTTCAGAATTTTAAATTTGAGTTTTCTTGCGCTATTTGTTTTTAAGTTATGCTTTTAACAGATATGCATTACAAATCAACTGCAAAAACTTGGACTTTTGTATTCAGGGAACCTCAAAACGTAATACTATACAAAAACCAGAGTTGAAATTGGAACTTCAAAAAACAATTTGTTTACAGCGTAGATATGTTTTTTTTTTTTTTTTTTTTTTTTTGCTAAATTAATATGAGATAAAGAAAAACAGCTTGGTTTTTTTAAACAAATCTTCAAAAATTTTAATTTTATTGTCACTTCTCACTATCACGAATGTTTTTGGACTCACTAAAACAATTTAGCAATATAATGTCACAATGAAAAGCACAAGGATTTCGTTTTCATCATTATTTATTATTACTATTATTATTATTATTATTATTTCATTCCTCGGTTCTGTAGACCAGGGTAATATGGCATACAGCCAAAAGTACAACTTCCACACTACGGTTAATGTTTTATTTAGGAGTTAAAGACAGTTTTGTCTTTGAGATACTATGCATTTAAAGTAGAGATGGGATAAATAGTTACTTTTCAGTAATAGGTTACTTCGTTCCATACTTCCTTTGGTAATAGGTTTTTGCAACATATTATTTTTATAACCTATTACTTTTTAATTTACGTATGGCTAATGTCTTTCTAATCCTTTCTGGATGATATACAATATATGGGTCATTGCCAACACAAGGGGTAGAGACCATGTCCCTTAGCCCTCAACATATAAAATATTGTCAATCAGAAAAAAATTTACAGTTAGGCTGTTTTTTACGATTTTCAGGAACAAAGATAGGAACAAAGGGTTTTTTTATTTTTTCATAAAATAACTAAATTGTGCTGATCATTTATTATCATAACAAAATATTATCATATCAAAAACATATTAAATATTTGAATCATATTCAAAATATTCATATTCAAAATAATCATATTCAAAAATTTAAAAAAAAAAAAAAAAAAAAAAAAAACCTTTGTTCCTATCTTTTTGTCGCGCTGTGTAGTCTTAAATTAGAAAAATTTTAGTCTTAAAATTTTTCTAAATTAGTCTTAAAACAAAAATTAGTCCAGGAATAGTGTTATTTTATAATAATAATAAATGATAAGCACAATTTAGATAACGTTATTGTATGAAAAAAAAAAAAAAAAAAAAAAAAACCCTTTGTTCCTATCTTTTTGTCGCGGGGTGTATGTTTCAATATTTACGAATTTATTCTTTTTTTTTTTTATTCTTTTTTTTTATTAGGGAAAAAAAAAATACACTTGATAACATTTAAAAGTTCCATGTGTAAAATAACTAGCTCATTTATTGTTCTTCCCTAAAAATATTGCTTCTTTTATAGCTAAAACTACTTTCTTTTTGTATCTAGAATCCATCGATCATTTAGGGAAATACGTGTTGGTTTTTGCTTCAAACTAGAGGCAAGCCAGTGTACTTATGTAACATCCCAAAACACTTAAAAGATAAAAAAAAAAAACTAGAAAGATGTATTATAGAAAAAAATCAAAATCCTATACTTAGGTGATCATAAATAAAATTTTGAAGTCGGGATTAACTAAAGTGTACATTTTACAAATTATTCTAAAATGTTAAAATTCCACGTTTCCACTGTACTGATATTTACACATTTGGCATGCATAAAACAACAACTTGTTCTCTCATTTTCTTATTTTGTGTATGACTTTTAAGCAAACGAATATAGAAACAAAACTTGGGTGGAATGTTCGTTAAAAAATCATTAATCCAAATTTAAACTATTATTCGAAATTTTCTCAAAAGTAAATTTTGGTAAAAAAAAAAATAAATAAATAAATAAAAATAAAGATAAAAATAAAACATTTTTTTTAAATAAAACTAAATAAGAGGTTGTATTACAGATGCATCAGGTAAAGTTGTGCATAGCTCCAAATGATAAATTAAATATCGATTTTCTTTCCTGTATTCATTAACACGCTTTTATTAGCTTCGCCTGTATGTATGCATGTTTGTAAAGACTTTCCCTACGTGAACGCTGTGGCGTTGAGGTATAGCTCCGCGCTTCGAACCTAAAGGTCTAGCGTTCGATCCCTGTCAGGGGAAATTTTTTAAAAATGGTTTTTGTGTAATTCTAAATTCTTTTAATTAAAGATTTAAATGTACGTAAATATTACGGTGTGTCACTCACCCGATTTCCTCTTACCCTGCATTTTAATACTAAGATAGTTATTTTGTGCTTTTTAGTTCACATTTCTATAAAAGCGTGTTCTTTAATTTTTTAAAACTATAATATTTTTTACTTTTACTTCCATAACGTGCTTTTTGAAAAAATATAATTATAAATTTAATTATTGCCGATTATTAATTGAACATTAGTGGAATTAATAGGAAAGTATCACAGAACTGGTATTTTAAAATTATTACTTATAAAACTTTGAATAAACACCATAAAAAGCAATAATCTCGCAACATTTTTTTCGGGGTGCGTTGCCGTTTTGACTGCAGCACTCGTGCTTACTTTGTTCGCCTGATGAAGGGTCGTGTGCTCTTTCGGCCCGACACAATTGTTGCGAGATTATTGCATTTTATGGTGTTTATTCAAAGTTTTGTAAGTAATAATCACTGAAATAGTAAAAAATATTAAAAAATATTTTATAATGTATTTTATAACGAACATTTCATTCAGTTTTCCTGTTCGTATGTGTATTTAAAAAGAAAATTATTCTCATGCAGAAGAAAAAGAAAAGAAGAAGAAATGGAAAAAGTAATATAGGAAGAAAATTCCAGTTTTAATTTAACATGTGGAGGCATGCGTACCTTTTTACTTTCTCTTACCCATAAGGTAATTGTTTTTGGGTCAAATTTTCGAATGCGAGATTTTGTTATATTTACATGTTTTGAGGTCCCCTGAATACGAAAATCATGTTTTTAGCAAATGGTCTGTGTGTGTGTGTCTGCTATCAGCATATCTCAAAAACAAATTATGGCAGAAAGTTCAAACTTGGTATTCTAAATGTGTATCATATACGGATGCTACAGTAAGCTTTTCGTTAAGATCAAGCAAATGGTTCGTGTACAGGGTCAATCAAGAGAATTCTAATACATTACGTCTATGGGGAAATTGCAGGTAAGTAGAGTTTAACGTCTATAGACTGCACTAAACCAAATGAAACGAATATATATTTTTTGTAATAGAGATAGTTAACTGGGGAAAAAAAATTATGCATGCAGGAGCCTCGCCTCCCCCCCTGGGGGGAAGTCCCCCCTCGAGGGGAGTAAATTTCCATGATGGGTATCTTTCAAAAGAGCTCGCCAATACCTTTAAAACGAATGGTTGAACCATCGATCTGCGATAATTTAAAACAAAGTTATGGATTTTTTTTTTTTTTTATATTGAGAATAAAATGGACTTTTTTTTTTATATTTGCTGTTATACTACTTCTCTAATATGGAAATCGTCTGCATTATCATAAAAGATAATTTTTTTAAATAATAATTTAAATAAATTATTTTTTAAAAACAGAATTGTTTTTTAATAACCGAATTAAATTCTATATAAATGTAGGTGCATTAATGAAACGGGTGGTTGAGGGGGGCTAACCATCTCTAATGCATCCTTAGACTCATCTTAATGCATCCTAGGATTCATCTCTAATGCGTCCTTAACATCCTTTCTCATTTAATTTTCTTTTCCTATATTGCTCTCCCCCCGCCCCCCCCCCCCCCAAAGCTTACTTTTAAGAAAATTTGAATTATTATCAGTTAAAAAATTTTTACTTACGTTAAAGTTATATAAAATTCGATTAATGGTTTAGTGAAAAACATGCCCTCTATATTTTATGTTCATTTGTTTAGAAATTACACACACACACACAATATATATATATATATATATATATGTATATATATATATATACAGACACGACATTATTTCATTATTTAAAACATGAAAATCTGACATTGACAGATTTTAATTTAGTGTCAGAGGCCTACTGCTAAACTTGTTAATATCGACAAATTCTTCTTTAGTTAATTCGTGACGATCTAAATTCCATGATAAAGTTTTCATTAAATCAAACCAATGTGTTTCAGCTGCAGATACTGTAACAAATAACGTTGGAAGTCCAAACTGTCTTATAGCCGCAAAACAACGTTTTTTCTCTTTTTCCCAATGAGGGTGAGGTGTGCCTTGGGGGGGACTCATGTCAAAGGTGTGCCTTGGGGGGGGACTCATGTCAAAGTTGTACCTTGGGGGGGACTCATGTCAAAGTTGGGCCTTGGGGGGACTCATGTCAAAGTTGGGCCTGGGGGGGGACTCATGTCAAAGTTGGGCCTTGGGGGGACTCATGTCAAAGTTGTACCTTGTGGGGGACTCATGTCAAAGTTGGGCCTGGGGGGGGGACTCATGTCAAAGTTGTGCCTTGGGGGGACTTCATTCAATAAATCCCCATTCAATAAACCGACTGAAATAGGCCCTTAGCACTATTAAGAGTGACGTATAAAAATTTGACAACGCTGTACCGATTGAAATAGGGGTACCTTGGGGGGGACTCATGTCAAAGTTGGGCCTTGGGGGGACTTCATTCAATAAATCCCCATTCAATAAACCGACTGAAATAGGCCCTTAGCACTAATTAAGAGTGACGTATAAAAATTCGACAACGCTGTACCGACTAAACAGGGGTACCTTGGGGGGGACTCATGTCAAAGTTGTGCGTGGGCGGGGGGGGCTCATGTCAAAGTTGTGCCTTGGGGGGACTTCATTCAATAAATCCCCATTCAATAAACCGACTGAAATAGGCCCTTAGCACTAATTAAGAGTGTATTATAAAAATTCGACAACTGTACCGACTGAAATAGTCCTCTAGCACTAAAAAAGAAAGAAAGAAACAAAGAAAGCGAGAAAAACTGAAAATTTTCAGTGTGTGTGTGTGTGTGCGTGTGCGGTCGTTGTGTCTGCATGTCTACACTAAAAAAAGAAAAAAAAAAAAAAAAATCCCATAAGATTAAGGGAAAAGCCCGGCAGCAGAGATTCCAGACAAAGCCCGTAAAAAAAAAAAAAAAAAAAAAAAAAAAATTGGTTTTACAGGCAAAAGGTTTTTTTTTTTTTTTTTACAGGCATGTAACGTAATTTAAGGTTATTATATACTTAATTTACGGTCTAGGCGTTTCTTTTTACCGGCTTTGTCTGGAATCTCTGCTGCCGGGATTTCCCCGTAATCTTACGGGATTTTTTTTTACAGTGCGTAACATTTTTGTCTGGGTATCACGTGAGAACAACTGAACAGAATTCAACGACACTTGGCAGGAATTACAACAACTTAAAATTATATCTATCAACTTTTGTATCCCCCCCCCCCCTTCCCAGGGCAGGAGGCAAAAACAATTGAAACTAAAGAAAAAAAAGAGAAAGAGAGAGAAAGAAAAAATATTTTTTCCGATAGATAAAATTCTAAACGATAAACCTATTCATTTTTCATGCCTCAACTTTTATATTGTTTACACCATAAAACTTATTTACATTTCTTTACTCATGCCTCTAAAATATTATTTACATCTTCTCTAACGTTCGTTCCAATACTGTTATACTGCAGCTACAAAGAGGAATGTTAAGGATTTCCGAAACAGAGTAAATCCCAAGCGCCCATCTCGTAATAAATGCTGCATCGTAGATTCACTCAATGTACTTAACGGCAGAAAAAACATCAGATGAACAAGTCTTTCCTCTCAAGACAAGCAATCCCTTTACGCCAGGTTCTTTCTCCGAAACCAGAGTCAATCACAGGCTTTTTATTGGTCAGTAAAGAAAGATCCCTTGGGTACATTAGAAAAAAGTACTTTTTTTTTCTTTACCAAAATTATATTAGTAGCCATTCTCACATTGATTGCATTGTATATTTCTCTCGCTATATGCATGTATTCCGGCTACATGGATTAAAAAAAAGAAAAATCTATAGAATGTCTTTTTTTCTTTTCCTAAGTTGAGGTTTGTTTACATTTTTAAAGTAACTTTTAATGTAAAAATAATATTAAAAACGCACAAATTTTGCAATTATTTGTATATACAGTCGAACCTGGTGGCTGTACATCAGTCTGATAGTCTTTCTCCCTTCCCATGTTATCCAATGGGATTTCCGTTGCTTCATTTTATAAAAAAATCTCATACAAAAACGAACTTTTTCGAATTCTGTTTTTTGAATATTACTGTTTGAACAAGGTTTTTTTTTTTTTAGCTTAGTGAGCAATTTTTCGAAAAAATAAATTTTAATATTTTATTTAGAGATCCAGACTTAGAGTCCATAATTTACTTATTTAAATGAAATATTTAAATTAAATTAATAAAAAAAAATGTTCACTAAGCTAAAAGGTGACCTGTTCAAAGAGTAATATTCAAAAAACAGAATTCGAAAAAGTTCATTTTTCAATGAGATATTGTTATAAAACGAAGCAACAAAAATCCCGTTGGATAACATGGGAAGGGAGAAAGGGAGCTATCTGACTGATGTACAGCTTTAACGTGCACACGCTTGACATGAATTGCTTTTAACATGAACTGCTTCCACAATACCCGACAAAATAAAGATTAGTTTAGTTATATGAAAATTAATTACTGATAGCATGAACTACTGCTAACATGGACAAATTTTTTATTCTCTTTGAAATTCAGGTTAACAAGGTTCGACTGTATATGGTTTACTTTTCGTACTGCAAAAATTATCAACTTTCAAACCCTTCTAGAATTATGTACAAAGTATTTATAAATTTGAATAATTATTTACTTTTAAACTTATGACAACACTTTATGTATAGTATCAGTAACAGCTCATTATATTCCTTCAAGAAACATAAATGTTGCTGTGTACTCGGGGTTTATGAATGAAAGACAAATCGTGTAGAGGCTTTAAAGTTTACTTACAGAACATTCTAGAAGTTTACTGGTCTGTTAACCAAGTATCAACTTCAGTTTCACTAGAAAACACAGCTTAGATATCAGCTGATAACATGAAAACCACAGCATATTTTCGTAGTACAGTTGTACTATAAGCATAACGCAGGGCATGTGAGCTGTAATCGACAGCAGAGGCTTGATCAAGCAGAGCTCTTTATACCGCAATGTCTTGGCGAAAACTGGCTGAATGGTCGGAAGGGGATCCCTTTCTATAGCCTCCTATAAATCTAGAATTGTCCAGTATCTTGTAGAGTAATCGAGTTAGAGCTTAAATAATCGATGTATCGATAATTAGGATTTCTCGCGAAATTCACCAAAAACGTCGCTAAGGGGCGATAAAAATCGCCAAATTCGTCACCGAGGCAATTATCTACCCTGGTGAAGCTTTTTATTGTCTTTTTGTAGGAAAATGAGCAATTTTACGGCCAAAAAAAAAGCTAGAAAAGCTAGAAAAGCAGTAAATTACACTTTATAACCTGATTAAGCCTCTTTAAATGAAATTACATAAAAATAACTACTATTATTTACAAATTCATAAAAATATGTATTTATTCAGTCAGTTAATTTAATTTTAAAATAAAATATCACATAGGCTGTATTATTATTACTTTCTTTTATATTGTCAGCAGAAAGATTTTTGAAAATTTATGACTTTCGGTTTTGAATTGATTTACACTCTTTGAAATTTCCCGAACACGATTTGATCATTTTTTAAGAAATGTCCGTCTGTCTATGTGCGCGACAAAAAATTTATAGTTGCTCCAGATAAGAATTAAGACAAATAATATCATGAAAAAGTAATAAATAGTTGCATCTTGCCAAAAATTTGAGTTCATTAGGCTTTGATGCATATCGTCCAATAGGTGGTCGTGTTATGCTGTGATTTCCTGTGTTCACAAAAAGGTTGTATCTCAGCTTCTGTAGTATGTAAAACCACAAATCTCCATATTCGAAACGGCCATTATGATAAACTATATTTATTCAATTGAAGTGCATATCGGTCGATGGTCGCGCTGCTTTACAATTTTCCGTATGTACGGAGAAACGATACCTCAGCTTCTGTAGCATATGAATGCATCAAACTCTATATATGAGTTGGCCATTATGAAAATTATAGATGAGTAAATTTGGGTATATATCGGCTAACAGGTGTCTCTACTATCACTTACCTCATATGAATTTCCTCATGACTATATCGCAAAAGCTTTTTGTTAAAATGGAATCAAACTGCATATCTATAACCTTTATAGTGGGAAGATATGATTAATTTTCTGTGCTATTTAAAGAGTAGGTGGCGCTGTTATTTAGAATGATATAAAAGAAAGTTGTACGATTATAACGACGTACTAGTTTTAAAGAAAAATTATATTTACCCGAAATAAAAGTTGATGGACTGGGTTTTCCATAAGTTTTTAGACATTTTAAAAATTCATAAAAACTGAAGGAAATGGTAGAATCGAACGTGGTTTGTAAATTGTAAATAAGGTATACTCGAGAATTTTTTCTTTTCTTTTCCTTTTTTCTTTTAGTAAAGAAAAAAATAGTTAAAATGTTCTTTGATAGAGGGCGCTCCACATACACATAACAAGGGCAAAAGTGCAACTTTTTTTTTTTTTTAATAATAATAATTCATAAGAATCCTTATACTTATTATGCTCATTTCTCGGTGACTGCATTAGTAAATAAAAAAACAGAGATGAGAATGTGATGTTTTACAGAAGTTTTGCTTGCTTTATCTTTTAACAATAATATTAAAAACAAATTAAAACAAATAATCGATAATTAGACGATAATTGCCAAAAAAGTTTACTTTTTCCCAGCGATCAGTTGACACATCTTTGTCACATTTTCTTATACTTCCAGAATAAAACAATGTTCCATCCACTGTAATAACAGGTATATGATAACTGATGTTTATGATAATGTCTATGGTAACTACGATGATTTATGGTTAACTCAACAAACTTTTTGTTAAAATCGATGTACAAAATCAGTCAACAAAATTAATTTGGCTTTCCCAGCAAAGCAATCTTTTCGGCGTGACAATGTTCTTAAAAAAAAAAAAAAAAAAAAAAGCTTTTAAATCAATCTATTCGTTTGGGAACTACAATGTCGCAGACACACACATCGTAGAATATGACTTTAACTTATAAAAAACCCTCGTTTTCTTTTAGGGATATAATTTCTAAAATTAGATTAGATTTATATATTTATTTACAATTACCATCACTTTTAAATTCAGTATATTGTTGAATAAATACATAATGAGCATCTATCATTTAAATCTTATCACAATATTTACATAAATATTACGGAAGCTGAAATTAATCAGTTTAATTTTATAAATTTTAATATTTATAACAAATGGAAAACTGCAGCAATGGCTCCCTGAAACAAATGAAATAATAAATAATGTTTCAGATCAGTTATAAATATTGCAATTATATATAGGTTGCAGTTACATAATATGTATAACTGCAGTTATATAATATATATACCACTACTTATTTAAAAATATATGTAACATTTTTCAATATTAAGTTCTTTTATATTTTATCAAGTAAAAAATAATCTGGTGTGTCACTCACACGACTTTCTCTTACACTGAAATTTAATACTATAAATACAGGTTGCAGATTAATAGGTAAGATAACGAGTACTGTTATGTAAACCTGTGTTAAACAATTCAAATTAGTCTTCGGAAGAGTTTTATATGATAATTAGTTCTGTGTGAAGGGGGCTACCGCCATCCTCACCCCCCCCCCCCCCGTTTCATTAATGCACCTACATTCATATAGAATTTAATTCGGCCATTAAAAAATAATTCTGTTTAAAAAAAAATAATTTATTAAAATTATGTCCATTTTATTCTCAACATTTAAAAAAAAAAATATATTCTTTTTTTTTTTTTTTTTTTTGTTAAAAGTAAAAAAATCGATAACTTTGTTTTAAATTATCGCAGATCGATGGTTCAACCATTCGTTTTAAAGGTATTGGCGAGCTCATTTGAAAGATACCCATATTGAAAATTTACTCCCCTCGGAGGCGAGGCTCCTACATATACAATTTTTTTTCCCTATTGACTATCTCTATTACAAAATATATATATTCGTTTCATTTGGTTTAGTGCAGTCTATAGATGTTAAACTCTACTTACCTGCAATTTCCCTCATAGACGTAATGTATTTGAATATTTTTGAGTGTCCCTGTACACGAAACATTTGCTTGATCTTAACGAAAAGTTTAGTGTAGCATCCTTATATGATACACATTTAGAATACCAAGTTTGAACTTTCTGCCATAATTTGTTTTTGAGATATGCTGATAACAGACAGACACACAGACCAACCGCTAAAAACATGATTTTCGTATTCAGGAGACCTCAAAACGTGTAAATATAACAAAATCTTACTTTCGAAAATTTGACCCAAAAACAATACTTTCTCCTCTACCTTATGGGTAAGAGAAAGTAAAAATAATTCAAAAGACTCACAGAATATTCCATAGATGTTATTTCCGATAATAGGCAATCCGTAAACTAAAAAGATGGAAATGAAAGCATATATCATAATAAAATATCATATTTTTACGAAGGAGATATATATATATAAGCTCTATACTTAAAAGCAGTTTAATGTTTTTTGTTGTGGCAGCGAGAAAGTCCGTGATTTAGAAGGTTTTTCTTGACCTTTGTAAGGAATAAAAAAAACGTCGCACTGGGAATACATTGATTGCATGTCATGGAGCTTTTAGGAAAAGCGTTCTTACCGCGTTTATTGGTAATACAAAAGGATTTTTTTTCTTTCTTTTCATTTGGGAAGATGAAAACATTCTTCTAGAATGTTTAGAAGTATCCAAGAAAGTTTCCTTTTTATTTACTGTTTACTTTCCGAACATACATAGGTAAGAAAAGTACTATAATCATGGGGGGAAAAAAATAGTTTCAGATTTTGGTGTATCTGTATGTTTTGAGATTTCCTGAGTTCATTTCAGCCATTTTTACGTTCGTGTTAGGTAAAACTAGGAGAGATTGCGCACAATTCAACAAAACGGTATAAAAAAAAAAGTGTAAATTTTAATTTTTTAGTAAACTGTTGGTGCATAGCTTTGATGTGATCCTTCTTCTACTCATCTCCATTACTATTTTGTTGTTATACTATGATTACCAAGAGAGCTATTTTGCGCAATCTCTCCTTATAGGGTAGGAGAGATTGTGCTTAATTTTAACTACAATTAAATTGTTAACAATGATAATTGAACTTAAATGACATTGGTATAAGATTTTTGTAAACAAATATTTTTGTATTGTATGTAGATATTTCAATTTAACAATTACAAAAAATATATAAATAAATAAATAAATAAATAAATAAATATAAAAAAATAAAACGTATTAAATTTTTTTATTTAAAGAAAATAAATTAATGAAGCAGATAAAAAAAAAACAAGACTAGATAATAAAAAGTAACATTTAGTTACTAGATAATATATTTAACATAAAATTAATAAAGTTCCTTTTCAGTTTGAATGACTTCTTGTTTGTTGACCTGATCTGTCGTTGTCTATAACCGTTGCACTCGTCGTTATAAATTATGCAACTTTCATGCAACCACCTGAGACAAGTAAAATTTATAAATGAGAACATGGGAAATCGCTTAATTTAATAATATTTTGCATTACTAACATTCTATAAAAACTCCTAGAAAGGGTTTTGAAAATTTACGCAATCATTTTTGAAAACGAGATAAAATAAACGCGTTTAATCTCAGACTGTTCAAGCAATGAACATGCACATTTAATTGAGCATTCCGCTATCGATATTGTAGAACTATCTGGAGTTTCAGAGCGCCCATTGTAGTCGTTCCTGCCGATCCCTATGTGCGCAATCTCTCCCACTACGCAATCTCTCCTAGCTTTACCTTATATATGTATGTATGCGAGTGAACACGATAGTCTTTAAATGCTTCATTCAAATGAGCTGAAAATCGGTAGGTATGTTATAGGTCACCGTAGCACAAACTACTCATTTTAGTGAATTTAGCACTTATAGATTTTTTTTTTACAGGGACACAAAGAGAAATTCTTTAACATTATGGCTTTAGGGCTCAAATTATTTAAAGCGCGAAAGCGTCTAAAACAGAACCGATTGGGCTGAGAATTTATATACATATTAAATTAGAGTCACACGAACTGAATGAATTTTGGAGAACCTGGTACTTATAGCATTATTACAGGGACAAAATGAAAAATTCTTTATGGTGTTTATTGGTTTAAATTATTTAAAGTGCGATAGCGCCTAAATGTCTTAACCGATCGAGTTAAAATTTTATAAAAAAGTTATAGATCACTGTTGCATGAACGTATAGATTTTGACGAATCTAGCATCTACAGAATTTTTACAGGGACGCAGTGATGCTAGATTGGGGATTTTGTCCCCATTTTGGGGGATTTTGAGGCTTCTGGGGACAATTTTGGAGACCAAATGATAGTGGAGACTTTTTGGGGGAATTCTAAAATTTTTGGGGACAAATCTCGGAAGTTCTTCAACTTTCTGTCAGTGTTGGCAACGTAATGATTTATCCCTACGACTAGAGACTTTCAATAGCTTTATTGTTAATTGGGGATATTTTTCAAAAATTGCCTTCATTTGGGGAAAATCTGAGCTTTCTATGGCTTAAATCTGGTTGATTTTTTTTTTTTTTTTTTTTTTTTTTTTTAATTTTTACTTTCCCTTTTTAGTAGAAATCAAGTTGGGGATTTTTTCGAAAAAAAAAAAAAAAAAAAAAAAACCTGATTTGGGGAAATTTGAAGACCTGTTTGGGGAAATAATTTTCGACCATCTGGCATCACTGCAGGGACGCAATGAAAAATTATTTATCATTATGATACATGGGCGCAAATTATTTGAAGTGTTAAATTAAATAACGTACAATATGGAGAAAAGTACTCGAAGACTATATTATAATATTATTTTTTGTTTATTGAACGACTTCTCTTTCATTAATTTATTTATACACCCGTTAATTACTTCGTGTTCAGAATATCCAGTTGTGTCATTCCAGATTTTTTGTTTTTTAAACTGATTGAGCAGTGAACAATTTCGGTAATTCTTAATTTTTTATGTTTACATCTAAAAATTTTAATACATTAAGAGTACCACAAAACTTTGTAGATTAAATTTCATTTTAAAATTAATTTGGAAAAAATAAAATAGATCTTATATTTGAAAATATTATGTTATAGTAAAATTTACTGTAATTTTACGTGGGAAAAAAAAAAATGTTATATAAGTTTAAATTCAGTGAAAAAAAAAAAGTTGTATATAATACAGTCGGTAACAAAAGTCCCCGAACACTAGCAAAAATTTCTATATAAAAAAAGTACACTTAATACTGTTTTGTTAAATAAATCCTTGTCGAATCCTGTTTTTAGTCTGTCTAAAAACAGGATTCGACAAGGATTTATTTAACAAAATTGTATTAAGTGTACTTGTTTTATATAGGAATTTTTGCTAGTGTTCGGATACTTTTGTTACCGACTGTACATACTATATATCGCATTTTAAAAATCCCACCTTGTTGGGCTTAGTGTTATGGTCCTTATTGCAAACATTAGCGTAAGTAATTTAAAACGAATTTATCTATTAATTAATACAATGAAAATTAAAATCATAGAAAAAAAAGAGTGCCAACATTTAAATTGAATTAAAAAAAAATATATATATGAGTGTTGTTGATATTAATCATGTATCTATTAATTGTTAAAATAACGTTCTCCAATTCTCCAATTCTTCACTTTATACACACACACACACACATATATATACAGTCGAACCTCGTTAACGTGAATATCAAGGGGGATAAAAAATTGTTCATGTTAACAGTAGTTCATGTTATCAGTAACTAATCTTCATATACCTGAACTAATCTTCATTTTGATGGGGAATGTGGAAACAGTTCATGTAAATGTAATTCACGCTAACCATCACGTTAACGAGGTTCGACTGTATATATATATTTGCGCAGTTACACAATATATATATATATATATATATATATATATATATATATATATATATATATATATATATATATATATATATACATACTTAATATATATTATGTAACTGTGCATTTTTCTGCAATGTGAAACTTCAGAGTAATGATTGTAACCTACTATTATAGTATAATTAAATAAAGAATATGCTTATAACACATATGTTAATGTAAAAATTTTGAAATGAAAAAGAATAAAGTTTTCAGAGTAAACTATTTAATTAAGAGTATCCGGTACAACAGGTAACAACAGTATAAAAAATTTTTCTATTTTTATATGAAGAGGATTATTTAAC
This sequence comes from Salticus scenicus, assembly GCA_963930645.1. Classification (NCBI taxonomy): domain Eukaryota; kingdom Metazoa; phylum Arthropoda; class Arachnida; order Araneae; family Salticidae; genus Salticus; species Salticus scenicus. The sequence continues at coordinate 29,142,051 of OZ005660.1, forward strand.
ATAATAGTTTTCAGAGGAAGATGCTTCTTTTAGGATGAACAGATTATTGTTGAGAAAGTTATTTGCAGTGATGATCGCCACTTTCATGGCATCGGTTATGTCCAAGAGCAACTGTTAGCATGGTCTTCACTTCATTAACGTCAGTTTTATTTTTAAATGTGAAAGCGTCCAAAAGCTGAAAAAGATAAAGAAAACATTACATTTGATAACAATAAGGAATTTTTTTAAAGATTTGAATAAACAGCATCGCGGTTATCCCCGACTAATCTACACCCCGCGACAAAAAGATAGGAAAACAAAGGGGTTTTTCTTCGATTTTTCATAAAATAACATTATCTAAATTGTGCTTATCACTTATTATTATAATAAAATAACACTATTCCCGGACTAATTTTTGTTTTAAGACTAATTTAGAGAAGTTTTTTAAGGTTAAAATTTTTCTAAATTAAGACTACACTCAGCGACAAAAAGATAGGAACAAAGGGTATTTTTTAAATTTTTCATAAAATAACATTATCTAAATTGTGCTGATCATTTATTATCATAACAAAATATTATCTTATCAAAAACATATTAAATATTTGAATCATATTCAAAATGTTCATATTCAAAATAATCATATTCCAAAAAAAAAAAAAAAAAAAAAAAAAAACTTTGTTCCTATCTTTTTGTCGCGGGGTGTTGTAGTTTCAAGTTAACCGAAATAGTACCGAAAAAATCACGATTCGGAGGTGGCAGGGCCTTTGACAAATGGTGTGGATATATTTGACAAATTTTACTGTATAGTACTGTATTTTGTAATTTATGTATGAGTGTTGTGTATTGCATTTTTAACTGAATACACTTAAATACGTAATAGATGAATTATTTTAATTCATTCACTACATTTTCATTCATTTTAAACTTTACTGTATGTTTCCCCCATTATTTTATGATAGAGTTTGTGTTATCTGTGTTTTCGATTATCCGAGGTACCCTGGGTCCACATTACGTCGGATAAGGGAGGCTGTACTGTAATTTTAAACAACGTTCCCCTTATTTATGCATTATATTGAACTCAGCTATAAACAAACTTATATTAATTTTTATTACTATGAACAAAAATAATGTTATTTTAATGCAAATATTGATTACGCACTTCATAACTGATGACCTTAGTGTAGGCCGACCACATCAGAGTAACTTTACAACTGAGAAGTATTAAAAATTACAACAATTATCCAATTCCGGATGTCTTTTTAAATTCCCATAAATAAGGACTAAAAATAAAGTATCATTGCTAAACAATTTATTTTCTACAGTTTCTTAAAAACTTGGAAAAATGCCTTCGAAATAAAGGCTGTTCCCAGAAAATGGGGACATTTGGTCAACCAACCTTAGTGTCAGTTTAATATGATCTACAGTCATGCCATATGTGAACTTGTTTACATGAAGTACAACCACTTGTCGTTAACATTACAATGACAAAAGCCGTCAAAATGACTGCTTTATCTTTACATTCAAAATAACACGCCCCAGTCGTTTTAATGCTAAAGACGTTATCACCATACTTGGCAACCTAACCTGGAAGATTGTTAGTTCCCACCCCTTTTTGTACACCACTTAATTTTTCTCTTCAAATGTGTTTACGATTAAATAAGAAAAGTACTCTAAAAAAAGACTGGTGTCAAAAAATAAGTGGAAAGGGGCGGGACTAATAATGCCGGGTTAGGTTGGCAAGTATGTATCGTGTATCATGTATCTTGGAGGAATAAGAGAAGAGGAGTTGTTATACGGCGTATCAGCATGCAGGGCAAATAAAGTTAACATTTGTCTACTCAAGATGGCAGCCTCAATAGCAGGCAAGGCTAGTGAAGAAGCCATATTGACTCTACCAAAACATTGGCTAGTTCTGTGTTATTTTACTTATTTGACATTTATATGAAAGCTTTGAGACCTATCATAACAATGATTTTCGTCTCGAATGATCTTTATTACACAATTTCACAATAACAACCCAGCTAGAAAAAGTCTTCAAAAAAACTATAAAAAAAATGAAGAAAAACTGCAGATAATGTGAAGGTATTTGAAATAATCCCAGCTTAAAAAAGTCTTCAAAAAAACTGTAAAACGAAAGAGAAACTACAGAAAACTACAGATAAACTGAAGGTATTTTGAAACAACAAACAATTTGCAGGTAACTGCCCCCCCCTCCCTAAACATTTTTTCCCCATAAACTTCATTTTAAACAAAAGTTTTTCTTCATTTTTGTAGTTTTTTTTTTTTTAAAGACTTTTTAAGCTGGGATTATTCCAAATACCTTCCCATTATCTGCAGTTTTCTTCATTTTTTATAGTTTTTTTTAAGATTTTTTTAGCTGGGAATCCAGGATTTTTTTTTAAACTATGTTATTTAATAGCTTCTGTGATAACAATTTTGGCTTTGTGCCTTTACGGACATGTCATCGCCTTTAATATCATACCTCTAAGTCACGTATATTACACTGTTTTTGAAAAGTTAAGCAAAGAACTTCTTTTCTCTCTTTTATTTTGCGTATAATTCTCGTGATAAACAGATGAACGTGGCATTTGGAATACATGTTCGTTATCAAATTATTCATCGAAATTTATATTACTTTGAAATCGGAAATAATTTGTAAACTGATATTACCTGAATTTTACTCAAAAATTCATTTTCGAGGAGAGGGAAAAAAAGTAAATTATTTCAAAAAAGGGAATTTGGAGTTAGAGCTCTGTGGTTCTTGTTTAGCATATTAAGTTTGATTAGACTGGCAGGGTTGGAATACGGGCGCATAACTCATACCGGTATTTGTTTAAGAAATTTCTTTACCTATAATATCGTTGATTGAAGTCAAGTAGAAAATTTTGTTACATTAATAGTGGTAGGAGTTCTGCGCCCGTGCTCCATCCCTGGACTGGATTTTTGAAAAGGAAACTATATTACACACTGTAAAAAAAAAAAAAAAACGGTAGATTTACAGCATAATATGCTGGCAACATGGGTGCATGGAGGGAGGAAAGTAAAAAAGAGAAGTTATTTACAGTAGAAACAGCCGTAAAAGAGTCTTGTTTTACAGATGTTTCCGCTGTAAATTGCCTTATTCAACAGCAGAATGTGCTGGCAATATGGGTGCCAGCACATTTTGCTGTAAAAGCTTCCGTTTTTTTTTACAGTGCAGATGGCACCGAAAATGCATTGTATTCAGACAAATGTTTTCAAACGTTAAATACACATTCCTCCAAATGTTAATACTGGTTTTTTTCTCTCTTTCATAATTTTTCTTTTGTCAGCATAAGCGACATTTAAATATATATATATAATAAATTATTCGTAAACTATGAAAATATAAAGAATAATAAAATTTTCAATCAATATTTTTATAATAGTTTTTATAATGGTATAATTTTTATAATTTTTTATATTTTTATACTCATTCATATCTTATTTCCGTATGTATATTTTTAAAAAGTTGTTCAAATGAATGTATAAAAATAGAAAGAAAATGATAATAAAAAGGATAAAGAAAGATAAATTTCACCTACGTATAATTCATACCTAATATCATTTTCTTAATTATTATGATTTTTTTTTATATTTAACATTTTTCTTACTTAAAAACATACGTTTAGGAAAAACTTAATTAGGGTAGACCGAGATTATTTGACATAAGTGGCACTCAGGTTCTATTTAGGGCCACAGTGGAGATAGAGCCAGAGCGCTGTCATTTGATTAGTAGGGAATGTTCACAAGGTGCGTCAAGTACTTTAGAACACGCATTATAAGTGAAGTGATACAATGTCTTATATATCATCCTTAAACATTCTTTTCTGTTGCAGGTAAACATATCAGAACTTATGCTAATCCAGGAAATGAAGAGGCATGCTGACATCGTTTCCTTTGTTGCAAGACACTCCGATTCTGAAATCGCTGCATTCCTGAAAGCCGCCCGATTATTCGTTTTCAAAGTCAGGAGAGAGCTGGAAGTTGCTAGTGCTGATGCGACAACTTTTTCGCACAGGAAATGACATTGCCGGAGCTCGGGCATTACCAGGACACCTGAATTCATAAATCCTGTTCAATCTGTCATCAAAGAGGACCCTGGAAAGTCCACGAGGGCACTCAGCAGAGATCTGCAGGTTAGTGAGGCCACAATTCGACGTGTGGTTCATGCAGACCTCCGTTATAAGTCGTATGTAATGCGGAGAGGACAGTTCGTGTCCGAGAAAACCAGGTAGAATAGAGTAATCAGAGCGAAGCGCCTCTTAAACAAGCTGAAACATATGGAACATCCAGGAATTCTCTTCTTTTTTCCGGACGAGAAAACTTTCGTCCAGGACCAGAAAGTTAACAGTAAAAGTGACTGTTGTCTGTGTAAATCACAAGAAATTCCCACTGTCACGCACTCTAAATTACCTGCCATCTGTTATGGTTTAGGGATCGTGAACAATGAAGGTGCCGTCATGTCTCTTCATTTCTTTTGTTAAGGTGCCAGAGTGAACGCAGTTGCTTATGCCAATGTGTTGAACACGGGTGTGAACTGTAGTACGTTTCAGGTCATGTATTTTTTGGCAGGACTCTGTGCCAGTCCATATGACCCATTCAAGCGAAGAATGGATGGCAAACAATTTTCATGTTCACATCACTCCAAACATGTGGCTTCCAAGTCCGCCTGGATTATTACGTCTTGGGCGTTGTTGAAAGGGCCTCCTATAAGCATCCAAACAGCACCGTTGGAACTCTGAAGACAGCTACTATGGATTCCATGACAAAAATACCAGGGCCTACCTCATTTCTGCTTGCGGGCGTTTTCGACAGCTTGTTGAGGCTGTTATTGCAGCTGATGTTGGATTTATTGAAAGATGTCGTGCATTAGGTCCGGCTTCTTATGTACACACCCTTTCATGTTCATTAAATGATATATCTATAGTGTTTGTTCCCTTTTACTATGGACGATATTTTGTTCTCAAATACCTGACGGCACTCCGCATATAGGTGCACCATCCATCATAAATTCATTCATTCTGTTCGGAAACGTAGTGAAAGAGAAAATCTCTGTTCCATCAATTTACTGAGTGGTAAAATTTTTTTTCATCGTGCATTTTTTAGTCTGGTGATTCTGTAGATCAAACTGAGACGCGGCTTATATAGGGGTTTTTCGAAAGTGTATTTAATGTATTTGCATACAAGTATCATTATCTTTTGTTTATGATGTTTGAGATTTTGGGATAGCCATATTATATTAGGTATCCTTGTGAGGCTAGTTGTCATAGTTAGGTATAGGGACAGTTGGCGTAGCTATAACATAACCATGGCATAGCTTAATTTTCCTTAATGATAGTTCAAAGACTGTTGAATCTCCAATCTGCTGAAAGTTGTCCCCTCAGTCTCTTGCGGAGACGATGGTAATGATTTTCATTCGACAGTTCCTAGAACCTTGGAGAACCGCAAGAAGATGCCAGAAGGTTTGTAAAACAAAACCAACAACGAATTCTCCATAAAATCAAGGGCATCCTAATTACTTTGAATACAATATAAATGACTTTGTTTTAGTGAAATACTAACCCCACCCCACCAGTCCTTTAAGGAAATTGACGAACAGATGGCAATGAGATTCGCATGTCCGCCATGGTCAAAAAGAAGGAAAAATAGAGATGGGTACACAATAATGATTCAGTTTTGAACGATCAAAGTAAAATTGTAAAAAAAAAAAAAAAATAACCTATGTGTTTAAAAACGCTTTGTATGGTGCTAGCATAGTTACAAGCTCTTAGTAAAAGTGTTTTGGAGACCTCTTAAGCAAGTTTTTAACTGATGGGTGTTAAATGACTTTATAGTCAAAGATTTAAGCTTTCTAGTGCTTTCATTAGACTTTCCCTAAGTATGGTGGGGAAAAAAATAGAAAATCAAAAACCAAAATATAAGCTAACAATCCCTAGTTACCCCTAATGTCAGTTTTTTTTTTAATTATTCCCAATGTCAATGCAAAATGAAACTAGTGATTTGATAACGAATTTCTCATACAAATTCCACATTCTTATGTGCATTTGTTTAAAAAAATGTGCATAAAAGAAGAAAGTTAAAAAAAAAAAAAAAAAAAAGAAAGAAAAAGAAAGAAAAATGTTCTTTCATTTTCAAAACCAATGAATTTACGAATGAAATATTTTAAATTTTATCAGTCAGAGAATTATTCATTTACTGATTAATGAAAAAATCATAGAATCCCACCGACCTTTTTCATATTTTTTCCGACTTTTTTTCCGACCTTTCATCCGACCTTTTTTTTTCTTTCAAATTTTTAGTGCAAGAGATTATTGTTTTATGTGAAACATTTCACTTTGTCTTGTTTTGCTGTGTTTCACTTTGCATTTGCGAGGTATTTGAATATGCTAAGCTACACTGCTTAAGCGAACACTATGAATATTAGTACACTTTTAATTGGGACAAAATCTAGCTAACGACGCATTTTCTAGTTCAATCGGATAATTTGTTCAAAAGATATTAAATGAGACCCCTATTTTCACATTAAAATTATTAAAAAGGAAACACAAGCTAATGCCAAAAAAAAAGAAGGTTTTTTTTTTTTTAATCAGTATAAAAGGAAGAGGGATTAGACTTTTGTTTTATTTTTTTTTTTCGTTTTTCGTGAGACGTTTCTCGCGAAAGTCTTTACTTAAGCAATTGTGACAGCCCTTTCAATTCATCGTCAAAGGCACAACAAAATTTAAAAGTCGCCAAAAAATATGTCCTATATTGAAGTTGTACCCCCCCCCCCCCAAAAAAAAAAAAAAAAAAAAAAAGGAAGAAGAAGAAATGACTATAGTAATCGTTGCTAAAGGACGCATAATTACCGCATGCCTTTATATGGATGGTTGGATAGGTTTTACATCGCACTAGTGCTGCGCAGATGGGCAGTTCGCGACGGTCTGGGACTCACCCCTAGAGGTGGTCCGGAGACATGCCATCGCAATTTTGATCCTCCACGGAAGGGATGGCTCTCCCGCTTCGGTGACCCCCAGAGGTATAATTTTTGATGGGAAGATGGAGGACATTGCGGCCACGACAGATTTCACGTGCACCAGCCACCATTAGTGTATACGACGGTCTTTGGCCGGCTTGAATACCGAACCCGCAGTCTTCCAATTACGAGGCCAACGCTCTATCGACTGGGCTACCGCCCCCCCCCCCCTCTTTTATATGGAAGAATAAACTAAAAAATATGTCTTGTCGTACTAAATTAAATTGTGTTTTGTACAGAATGGTATACCTATAAGTTAGAAGATAAAATTAGCTTCTCTTTTTTTTTTTTGTTAGTAGAAAATATGCTAATCTGAAACTTGATATCAAGGCTCCTATTAACACTTTCAATAGATTTGTGCTATAACACGTTTAAGGTATTCCTTACCTTCTTTATAGATGTTTTTTCAAAAGGTAAATTTGCACAGTATAATTCTTCTTCTACAATATTGCGAGGTCTGTAGTAACTTCCTAAATTCAGTGTTTTTGGATAAGGAAAAACTGGTGAACCGTAATTAAGCATAACTTGGTCTTTTAATTCTTGCAGCAAAAACATCCGTTCGTTTCTGTAAAATTGAAAGAAAAATAAATATTATAATAAAGTGCTTAGATGTTAATATTCATTTAAATCGCTTGACAACAATAAATGATTATAAATTTATATATATTAAAATATTCCTTTGTTCTAACGCAATGCCATGAAATTAAAATATAGTTTGTTTTGTGTGAAAACAAGAAAAAAAAAAAAAAAAAAAAAAAAAAAAAACGATTTAGTATGCTGTAGCTCTCACAGAACATTTTCTTTATTTTCCCATATAAAACCACACTATGCAAATTATTAATTATTAAAATTGTTATTTATCAAGATTATTTTCTTTGATGAATGTAGATGATTGTCATCTCAAAGAAATATAACACTAAACGGAGAAAGTAAATCAGTTTTGAGTACTATAAACGACATCTAAAAGATTGTTAGTGAGGAGGACTATTAGTCTCAATCTACAGATAAAACGTTGTCGCTAGTTTTACGATGGTTAGACATTTATCGAAATCGAAGATTTAACGAAAACATGAATGAATAATTTGAAAGCGATGTTATAATTTGAAAATAATAATAATAATAATAATAGTCCTCCGTGCTAAACTAAATTCGGCTTTTCCCAGAATTTCATCAAGATCTTTTTTTTTTTTTTTTAAGGAAAAAAAAATAAATAAATAAATAAAAGAAAATCAATAAGAATCAGTATCGAAACAGGCAGTATCGGAAGAAGTCCTTTTTTAGACAAAAATTCATAATTTATTTTAATTGTTACCAAAAACGTTTACGAGTTATTTATTTATTTATTTTTTTAAATGAAAAGAAATTCACGCGTATATGTTAAAACTGATGTAAAATTTTGTGACAAATTAAACTTGCAAGGTAAAATTGACGTCATTTATAGCTCTAAAGGTTTTTATTTTAATTTTTTATTTTTTATTTTTTATTTTTATTTATTTATTTATTTATTTTGGTGTTGTTGTTAAAAATGAAATTATTGATATATATATATATATATATATATATATTTAATTATCTCATATCTGTGGTGCAACCATTTGTTTTAAAGTATTGGCGAGTTCTTCTGGAAAATACTTGTATTGAAAATTTACACATCTAGGGAGGCAGAGATGTTCCTACATGTTCGCAATGTACACCAGTGAGCACTACATCTCCATTTCATTTGTCTTATTCTGCCATCTCAAAAAACGGATATCAATGCCATATGTTGGACATTTTTTTTTAAATTAAAAATTGATAAGCGTTAATTTATGTCAATGTGCAACTACATATAATTATATATGACATTAAGCACATTAGTTCTTGAGCCAAAGATGCTACAGTGTTTTGTCACATTTACTGAGAGCCGTTTTCTAAAATGTTCAAATTACATTCTTGTCCTCTCAAATCGCATGTAAATCCATCGAAAACAAAAAATTAAATTTTTTACTAATCCGGTACTTTTTTTTATTGAACACAGAAGAAATTAATTATACGGTTCATTTAAGATTCTAAAACACTTTTCTGCTAGAATTAGCCATTTCCTCGTTTAATTTTTAATGTATTTAACACCGTTATCACATATTAATATATATTTTATTTTTAATTATAAGGGAAGAAATCTCCTAAAATTTCTCTTTATAAATTTCCTTTAAATAGAAAGCAGAAAATATACACATTTTGTATAATTCTGTACGTCTTTAAAATGTCTTTAAAATTTGCATGCGCACCAAATAGCATACAAAATATTCCACCGATTAGAGAATTATTTTTTTTTTTTGTATTTTATATTTATGTTTTTCCTTTACGTAAATGTAGTGACTCATTAAGACTGTCCAACATATATGGAAACATAGTGGCGAATATAGTGGCCTGCATTGCTGAAATCAGGGGGATCCGGTGCGACATTTTTCCTGATCAGATTTTTTTTTTCTTTTTTCTTTTCTCATAATAAAAAGTGATGCAATTTTGAAAATTCATTAATTATTGTGATTAATTTAAAAATAGTGACCAGTGAAGCGGGTGTAGCCTTCTAGTATATATATATATATATATATATATATAATTAATGAAGAAAAAATATCAAAATGTAAATAATGTTAATAAATAATAAATAATTAAAAAAATAAGCAATATTAAAACTGTATTTATATTCTGAATGTGCAATAAAATGCAGCAATTAGAAGACATGTAAACCTAAATAAATAATAATTTATACGGAAGGAAACATTCCTCATTATGACATTTTTATGATTTGTAACGGTATACAACAAATTTAGTTCAGTTATGGACTAAAAAGGGATTACTGAATTAATCTAGTCAATTATTTTATTTTTGAAAATATTTTATATAATGGTAGTGATGTAGTGAGTATTTTTTACAAATTAAAGGAATTCGTCAGCGTACACAAATAGACAGATGAACAAAACTTATAAACACTTTTACACTTTTTTGTAAAAGTTTCATTCTTATATTTTTAAGTAATGAAATAAAATAATAATTAATATTCATAAACTAGACACAGTCATAAAAAATTCCGAGTTCTGTGAGCAGAAAATATTTCATGTAATCGAAGTTAACATGTGTCATAAATAATGAATATGTAAAGTATTTTTCGTTGGAAAAAGTGAATATTTCGGTTTCACAGCTGTGCATAAAATGTGCATATTATATAACAACAAATTTGCAAATAAAACTTCAGTTTCATTATAAATATGATAAATGTAATAAATGCTTGTATTTTTTTTTCTCAAAATTTAATTTAAGTAAAATTATTTAAGTGTGTTCAAATTGACTTTGATAAAAAGAAGTAAGTATATGTAGAAACTTACTGCGATGGCATCGTAAATCCTTTCAAAAAATCTGATAATTCTTTTTGTTCCTTTGGATCAACATCTGAAAAAAAAAAAAAAAAACAGATATACAAATATTATGAAAATATTCAATCAAGGTACTTAGAAATAGCTGCCTAAATTTTTAAAGTTAATAATAAAATAACAGTAATTCATTAGAAAGACTTAAAAGAGTAGTTCCTATAAAAAATTAATACACCGTTACACTGAGTTTTAAAATAATATCAACACCACGTTTTTTATGCATAACAAGGTTGGTTGATGGTTGGTTTATTGGGTTTTACGTCGCACTAGTGCTGCCCAATGAGCAGTTGGCAACGATCTGGGACTCACCCCTAGAGGTGGTCCGGAAACATGCCATCACAATTTTGATCCCACACGGCGAGGATGGCTCTCCCGCTTCGGTAACCCCCAGAGGTATAATTCTGAGCATTAAAAGGAAAACAATGATACAAAATAAATTTAAGTGTTACCAATGTTAGAAATAGAACAAATATTTTTATTTTATAACAAAATATATTTAAAGCAGACATTTTTATATAAAGAAAATTGCGTTTTTCCTTTTTTGAGGTGTTGAATAATGATATGAACACAGACCAAAAATATAGATTATTAACCAGTGTATGCATCAGATTTTCTAATTAATGTAAAAACGCGGTCATGCATATAGTGGATCAAGGCGTTTAATTTATTTTAGTCGATTTTTTCCGGTGGGAGATGATAGAAGCTTTTAATTTTAGAATTGAGGAATATTGCTTTCCATTTGCAGAGCTGCCAAACTAATCCGGCAAATTGTTAGTACCGCCCGTTTTTCTACACAGCTTAAATTTTAGAGTGTTTGTTTTCTTAATTCATCGTAAATATATTTGAAGAGAATTATTTAAAAATTAAGTGGTATAGAAAAACGGGCGGTACTAGCAATTAACCGGATTAGGTTGGCAGCTCTGCATTTGCATAAATTGCTCTAACTGGTAGACTTCAAATGTTTTTCATTGAGTCCAAATCAGGAGAAACAGATGGCCCTGGAATTATACCGGGCGATCCAAAAGTCATAGAAAAAATATAAAAATGTATTATTTAAAAAAACTGTAGCACTATATGATTTTGACTAAAATTCACAAAAAAATGTGGAATTTTTTTTTAGTGAACAAAAGATTTATTAGCAAATTAGTTAAAATTTTCTCCATCAGATGGAGTTTTAATTGTAAAATTACTATTTTACAGTGGCGCAGTACATTGGACAAAGCAACTAGGACTATAAATGCTTAATATGACGGCCGTTATTCCTAAGAATGGCCGTCAGATGTTGGGCAATCTCATTAAAAAAAGCTTCAGTATTCGCAACGTGGCTTCACTCCAGAATGTGGCACCGGACCACGAGTCTACAAAAAATCTCATTCCCGGTGTGCCCCATTCACCATAGTCTTCGGACCTAGTCCCAGAAGACATTTTGTGTTTCCAAAACTTAAACCCTGCTTAAAGGAAGTTGTATCCAAAACAATATAATAACAGACCTGCGTGCTTTCCAAAGTTTTAAGAAACAATGGGAACGGTATATTTCCAGCAAATGGGACTAACTTGAGAGAAGCAGAGCTTAAAAATATTATACAATAAAGCACCGTTTATACGTCTCGCGTTTATACGTCTCTTACATTTATACGTCCTTTTAGTGAAGTCCCGATTCATTCCTATTTAATTTAATGCGAAAATTCTTCGTTTATACGCCGCTAATATCTGTTATACGTATTTTCCACTTTACTAAAATTCTCAAAATTTCTCGACCTGTCGTTATTTTTCATTCTAAATATTTTTCATTCTATTTTTCATTCTAATTTTTCTTAGAAAGCAACTTAAATGAAGGAACACAAGAAAGATCGAAAAATACTGATCAAAGAATCAATTGAATTCACAGTAGAATTTTTAATACTCATAGACAAGCAGCAAATCAGACGAATATTAAAGATATTTAATTTATTAAATAACTACCTGCGTGGACATAAATCGTATGCTTATTATTAAAGATAAGCTTTATATAATTAATATTCAAAATCTGTTCTTATAGTTCTTAAGAAATGTAATATAATACTCAATATATGATATATGTAATTAGTACCCATATGCATTAATAGTCGTATGATTTTCTTCACTTTTTATAATATTTTATTATTATTATTATTAATTATTGTCCGAAAAAAAGTATAAAGTACATTTACTAACTTAAGAAACTTTATTAATTAGTAATTTCTCATAAATTTTGCTTAAGTGTCATTAATTTTGTAGTAATCAAAGTGTTATTATTAAAATTTCGACTATACGTCTTTTCATTTATACGTCTTTTTACGTCAGTCCCTTGAAAGACGTATAAACGGTGCTTTACTGTATATATATATATATATATATATATATATATATATAAATATTATATATATAATAAAGATGATCTATTAAGCATAGTAGAAGAAGCCAAGCAACAGATACAAGATCACTGAAATACCAATGACGGATAAGATTTAAAAGAAAAAATTATCAGTGGATGAAATACACTAATGTAAAGAAACCAGATACATTAATTGACAGCCCGCAAAACAAACGAATCAATAAAGCAACACAATATATATATATAAGTTATAGCAAAATTTCGGTTTCTTTTTGAACAACTTCTGTATACCTATTACCAAAAATAAAGTTTCTTACCGGGATATATTTCTGGGTGGTTCTCCATAAATTGGATAGCGCCGAGATCTGCATCTTTAATGAGAAAAACACTACCTCCAGCACGTATTTTAGCTCCAATATAAAAATCTCCTGGCTCATAATAAATTGGTTTGGCCCCTTTAGCCAACGATGGAGTGAGCTCCGGAATTTTACCAAGATCTTTTCTTAAACGGCGTCTTCCTAGGAACGTTCCTCCCATGTGACCGGAATTTTTCACTCGTTCCTCATGGATTTTTACTGTGTCGTCCTCCATGAAATACGAAATTGTGAATACTCTATCCTGTTCAGATTCCCGAGGTGTATCCTGTGATCACAAATAAAGTACTGCCATTAAAATAAATAATGACGAAAAAATAATTAAATATAATAATGAACATCATCTGTCAAGAACAGTTCCGGTTAGACCACTTCAAAAGGCAGCCTTTTTTTTTCCATTTGTTCAACTTACGGAACCATACATATAATATGTTTTGTATCACACCTATTCTTATTTATTTCCTCTAAAACCTTAAAAAACTATTCAATTGTAATGCTTAAAGGTCGAAATTAAATATAACGGGTTACTGGCTATTATAAACAACGCAACATATTTACAACTTGAGACTTATAGTTACATACTTTTTGTCTCTAATGGTCCTTGGGACAAAGTCACGCTAAATTTCTGTCGGCCTCCATCTTCGTAAAAAAGTGGCGAGCATCTAAACAACGCAATACCAGATAAAAACAAACCAAAACTGTTGTCATTCGGAAAATACAAATTCCAAATGGACGACTCTTTAATTCCGAATGAACGACTCTTTGACCGTTTCATTAAAAAACTCTTAAAATATTTCTAAAACATATTAAAGCCTTAAAACTCTTAAAATACTTGCAAAAACATATTAAAGTCTTTAAATATTTTTATCAAGCTTTATTTTTTGTTTACATTATAAGGTATGAGTGACGTGGAGTTGAGTAAGTAAATGTCGCCAGTTGATTTTAGTTTTGAAATTAGTGTAAAGTGATAGCGTCGAGTTGGGACAGAATGTTTGGTTGGACAAATAAAGGTCACCAGTTGAAATTAGTATTGAAATTAGTCTAATGTGAAAAATGTCGAGTCAAGGTAAAATGTTCGGTTGAGAATGAGAAAGTCCTTAGCTGGATCCTGGATATTTTGGCGATGTTGTGGGTGAGATATCTGGTTGGAGGTATCGAGTAGAGATGAATTTGGGTTAGCATGGAGTGTCTGTAGTTATTGGATAGTTAGTTAGAAAATGTGAAAAGAGGATCTACGTAAAAAATTATTTTGGTAAAATGAAGTGAATCGGTTTTCCTTATTATGAGGACTTTAAATAGAACACCTAATGGAACACTGGGATGTGTTTGTGTTGTCAGGCCTATATGTTTTGTGAACCAGCAGTTTTTTTATTGTCATTCATATTTATTGATAGGGTAGATTTTGTTTGTAATTTCAGAACGAAAATTATAAAATACCGAAACACATTTGATTTATAAATAAAAATTAAAAATACATTTAAATGATCACGTGGTAATCTTCATGATCTAAACATTATTTTCAAGATTTATCGTTCACATTCCGTCATTTTTGACGGTTACTAGTTTTATTATAATACACCTTTTAAAGAATTTAGAGACATTTAAAAACCCGATTTCTCTGCCACCTCTAGACACTTTTACTGAATGCAGTTAACTCTTTTTTTTTTTTTCCATAAATTCTGATCTTCCGTCTTTTTTTATGTCTTGTCATTATTCCAAACCTATATTTCATCTCCAGTTGTGACTTAATTCAAGAAAGATTCGTTTTGTTCACCGGTAAAGAAAAAAAGCATTAGACATACTGTTCAGCTTTTTTCATCCTGTCAGAACTTGTGCAAACCAGATAACGGGATTCTATTTGTATAATATTTTCAGTTAGTTCAGTACTTTGTTAGTTGGTTATTATTTATTCATGTAGTGTTTATACATATCCACATATGTTGGGGTATATTTGGTCAAGAGGATAAATAAGCGTTTCTCCTTTGCCGAATGTTCGAGGATTCTGGCATAGCCTCCTAAACTAGATGACTGTCGAGTGGCTGGAAAACTTGGCAACAGTTGAAGCGGTATACAGCGTCACCTGGTATAGATTGCACGACTTTTTTATTCAACAGCCACCAAAAATTTTTAAAAGTGGGATATGATATACATAAAAGGCGAATAGAATCGAAGAAACGTCGATTATATATATCATATATCACTTCTTAAAATTATTGGTGATATTTGAATAAAAAAGTCACGGAATATGTACCAGGTTGCGCTGTCTACCACTTCAACTGTTGCCAAGTTTTCAAGCCACTCGACAGGCATCTAGTTTAGGAGGCTATGATTCCGGTGTACCATGGTTCTATTTTAGATTGAGAAGGCAGTCACTGGCTGATACTTCCAGTTCTTTGAGTCAAAGTTCTATCCTGGATTGTAAGTCCTCATCTCGACAAATATTTACAAGTGGACAAATATTGTCAAACATACAAAATCGAATACGTGTACAAATAATAAGCAAGTAGATATATCCGACTTAGTCCCAAATGTATAGAAATGCAAAGAAATATTCATTTTCTGTAGCAGTAGCAGTGACACATTATTTATTTATTTTCCAAATCAAACCTGCATCCGGAATGAAAATCATTTTTTTTTTTTTCCGTCAATTTAAATCATTATTAAGGCCATTATGCAAACGTTTATATTAAGTGACACAATTACTAAAGAAACAATTAGAAAAACTTTAAACTATTATAATTGATCGAAAGACGATAGATATGGTAATTTAACAGTTTGAAATAAAGAAATCTCCAAGGAAAAAATAAGTAAAATAAACATATCTTACAAGAATTGCAGAAAATCTTAGTACAGTTTCAGCAACATCTTTGGGCTTCATAGGTATCTTGCTAGTTTTTATTCCCAACTTAGCATGTGGTTTGAAGCAGTCTTCTAATCCTTCCTCCCATGGACCGTATTCGTGAGGAGGAACAAGCTAAAGAGATAAAAATATATATAAATGAACAAAAAAACATAAAAGGATCTAAATATTTAAATATATACGGCATTCGAAAAACCTTGTCCTTGATTTTAATTCCTTAAATATTGATCTTAGACATGTACTGTAATTTGCAAAGCTGCGTGTAAAAGGTGCAGAATTTAAATAAAATCTATCGCAAATTTCAGGGAATTCAATTTCAAGAATTCAAAATTTCAATGTTTATATGTCCCCATACAAATAATTTAAAATGAGTGAAATTTCCCCGCAGCCAATTATCGTAATTTCTGGTAGATACCCCGCAGGTTATATAATCCAGTTTTGCACCATTCAATTGATAAATAAATTTATATTTGTACGAGCTCTTCCTTCAAAAAAGTATAGAATTCTCTATTAAATAAAATTTCTCGTGGAAAAATGACACATCTTCCCTGCGGTTTATCTACCAGAAATTACGGTAGTTGTACGAATTTCGTTCGAATCCTCTTGGCATATTCCACCAGTGCACATATCAGAGTAACTGGCCAGGTGGCTCTCTGGCATTTGATTGTAACAGGCAAAATCAAACTACCTTCACTCTCTTGCTCAGTGATGATCTTAGATCTTTGACATTTTTAGGTTGTTCCAAGCGATTTAAAGCCTGTGCCAAGTGTTCTATTGAGCAGGCTTCCCCTGGTCACATCATTGCTTGCCTAGAGTTTTCGAGGCAGAATCTCACTGACAATCCTTTATTGGTTCTCAGAGCTGTCAACATAATCCGGCAAATTTTTAGTAGCACCCCTTTTTCTACACCACTTAATTTTTAGAGCAATTCGCTTCAAACGTATTTAAGGTGAATTAAGAAGAAAAATATTCTAAAAAAAGACTGGTGTGGAAAAAGGGCGGTGCTAGCAATTCTCCGGATTAGGATGGCAGCTCTGGGTTCTCTATTTCTTTAAGGTGCAAAATATCATGGGGCTCTATTCTCGTCTAGTTGCCTATTAACCACCACTTGTAACCGTAAATGACAGTTTTTAACTACCCACCGTACCCACCGTTCTACCCACCGTAATAACCATCTTCCGGTTAAGTGCTATTCTGGTATGTCGTTGTTACCTTGAGTGGGAGAAGAAACGCTCGCGTTCGAGGGTGACATTTTAAACCAATCAGTTGCAAGGGGTCATTCGTAATCCGTTTTGGGAGGGGAATTTTGTGAATAGCGATGATGACAACCTGTTTTCAATGGTGGAAAATGTGAAATGTCCCTTTAACTGAGCAAACTAAAACATTATACAGACGCGCCCTTTTTCATTGTGATAAACGACGATCTTTCGGCTGAACAACTGCCTCCTAGCTGCCGGTAACTTAACAACTGTAAACAAATTTCGATGCAACTGGAAGAGAATAGCAAATCGTCGTTGTCTCGCTTCACAACAACCGGTTTCCGCGTAATGACTAGACGAGAATAGAGCCCATGGACCTGATTCAGCCCTGCTAGTCTTTGGGGATAAGCAACAACAACAAGTTTTACTAATGTATCGCAAAAAGTCTTGAATATACTTCTAAACAAAGTTCTTGATAACTTACTCGCAAATTAAAATTTTAAATGTATTTCTTATTTACATTATATTATTGATTTACTCGTGATTTGTGCATAACTTTTACAAAGGACAATCAGCATAATTTCCGAAAACTTTTGTTGCGAAATAGGAAAACATTTTAAATTCACTTTTATGGTGATAACTCTTTTAATAAGGCAATCCTAAAATATTTGAAACAAATTTATTAGTACACTAGGCACATTTCTCTTAATGAAATTTTGTTTGTATGTAGTAGTATATGAATTCAAATTTTGTAATTCTTGAAATTGAGTTTATGGAAATTTCGAATTGCTTTTATAGAATTCTTCACTTTTATTTATTTATTTTTTTTTTACAATAGGGCTATTGTTTAAAATCAGCGATTTTTGCGTTGTGGAAATTTGCAGCAACCCACTTTGAACCACTTTGAATTCGCTATACAAAGCTGATCATTCAAGCGATCGCTACGAAAATTACTACACTTATTAATGAGGACAAAATCTAGCTAGCGCCGTATTCTTTTAGAACAATCAGATAATTGTTTGAAAAAATATTTTTTTTTTAAATATCCATTTTAACTTTAAAATTATTCAAAAAGAAGAACAAGTTGATTAAAAAAAAAAAAGTGTTCATTTTTGCATTGAAGAACACATTTTGCATTGAAAAACAGACTAAAAAAATACTGTTGTACTAAATTAAATTTTACTTTGTACAGAATTTTATAACTATTACATAAAAAACAAAAATAAGCTTCTTTTTTTTTTTTTTTTTTCACGCAACTTTGTAAATTTTATTATTTGTCTAATATTTATTATACAGGGTGTTTATAAAGTCCCGGACCCATTTTGATGCTTAATAACTCATAAAATAATAAAGATAGATTAAAATTAATAACATAAATGGTTAGATAGACTCAAAAAGTTTCATGACCCTTGTCAATGAACTTCCACGTGTGCCCCCTTCGTCGCACGGAGAATATCAAGTCGATAGTCAATTTCACGCCAGGTAGCGGCAAGCATGTCGGCATCCACAGAGGCTATTGCGGTTGTAATTCTGACTTTTAGGTCATCAATGTTCGACACTCTCCTCCTGTAAACATTGTCCTTTACAAATCCCCAAAGGAAAAAGTCCAGCGGCGTTATATCAGGTGATTGGACCTGAGGGTTTGGACCCAAGGAATTGGACCTCCTCGCCCAATCCATCTTCCTGTAAAATGGTCATTCAAAGAACTACGAACGATGGTACCCCAATGAGGTGCTGCACCATCTTGTGGCAAAAAGACATGTGGCTGAAGCTCTTCTAGTTGTGGAAATACGAAGTTTTCCAACATGTCTAAGTATACGACTGATGAGACCGTCTTTTCTGTAAAAAAGAAAGGCCCAATGACTCGGTCGTGCATTAGTCCACACCACACATTAACCTTTGGGGAATCCCTTTGTGCCTCACGGTATTCATGGGGGTTTTCAAAAGAGTCAAAGAGTCAAAAAAAGTCAAAAGAGAGAAAAATGTAATTAATAAACAGACGATATTTATAAAAGTACAGATATTTAGACTGGATAATAAAATTATCTGAAATTAACCACACGCGCAGACGATATTTACAAAAGTAAAGATATTCAAACCTAAAAAGAAAATATATGAGTTATTCCATCAATAAATGCCATAAGTTTGTTTATATCTTCATTATTTTATGAGTTATTAAACATCAAAATGAGTCCAGGATTTTATAAACACCCTGTATATACGTATTTATGTAAGTTTTATTATGCGTCAATATTTATGGGTTTAAAGAGGAGGTAATTGTATTTTGGACATACTGTATGCTTTAACTTACCATAGGGGTAGACAACTTAGGTTTTGGTATAACTTCAATCTGAGGCAAATCTATTCCATAATGATTTTTGTAAAACTGCCTGGTAAATTCGTTGCATTTGTTTAGATAAAATGTTTTGCCCAAGATTTTAATATCTTCTCCAGTCTTTAGATGGTTTGGTGTGATCCAGGTAACATCATCTTCATTTGTTGGCTCCAAGTAACAAGGGAGTTTTTCTGAAAGAGAGATTAAAAAAAAAAACTAAGTTTTGAATATCAACCACATTGTTTTTAAAAAAAGAGCCTCATACTAAAATTGAAATTATTAGAATCTTCATCAGTTTAGAAGTTTTATGGAATTCTTGTACAAAATAGTCTTTTTTTTTTTTTTTTTTTTTTTTAATATTTTGTACTCTAATTAGTTTGTTTCATTATTCAATTTCCATATACATACTTTTTAATTTTACTTAAAAATTCTTAAAAAAAAAAAAAAAAAAATATATGCATATATATATATAATAATAATAATAATAATAATTTTTAAGTTTTACTTTAAAATGGTTAAGGGTAATTGAGTTGGGTTTAACACTTCACTAGACTTACACATTAGAGCCATTGGCGACGGTTTGGAATTCGTCCCTAAGGGTAATACAGATGCCATCACAATTTTGCTTTTCCACGGTGGGGATGGTTGTCCCGCTTTGGTCCGTATTTTACGTGCACCAGCCTTGTATACGACAATCTTTGGCCGGCTTGAAGATCGAATCCGAAATTTTCTGACTACCAGCTCGTTTTAAAGTAGTATCATGTGATTTTATCACGCTTATTTCTTGTTGTGAGTAGTGTATACTTAACATAAAATTGTGTTTTATCTGGAAAAATACTTGTCCGGTAATCTAGATGTTAATCTATTTTGATGATAATGCGAGCGATCTATGCATTCAAATACAGAGGCTGTTCGCACATTTTTTAGACGATTTTATTTCGCAGTAAGAAAAAATCGTTTGCATGGAGAATTTTATTTTCACAACAGTTATATTTTTGGAAGTTTTATTTATCTTCTGATATTCAGAATTTTTGTTTAGATGCAAAAATGCGCTTTTAAAATGGCAGTGGATGGAAGGATAGGTTTCCTCTCTTTCCAAAGATAGTTTTTAGTGAAATCTTTATGAAAAGCATTTATCGGGAGAAAAATGGAAAAATGTTGCAACAACAGATGAATCTTGGGTCTATTTAAGTGGTTGTAATAAAAAAAAGTCAATTTATTATCTAAAAAGTGGAAAAAAAAATTGCTACATGGCTCAAAGCATCAAAAGAAAGTTTTTGTAAAGGATTTATGATTGCCACTGGTTTTTCATACAAGCGCAAGATAATAGCAAAAAATGTGACAAAAATGTCAAAATCAACTCTAAATACTCTCAAGAACATATTTTAATTCCAATTTTTAAAAATGAAAATCCAGATCTTTATCCACAATGCTATCAATCCGTTGAGTTGTATCAAGACAAAACAAGCAGCCACACATCACAATCCGCAATTGCTTTTCTAGAAAAAAAGGGAACAAAAAACGGGAATTAAAACCATACCCTTCACTGACATTCCTGCTAAATCTTCTGATGTATCACTGTTGGATTTTTGTGTTTTTCGACTCTTAAAATCAACATTATCCAAACACCGACCTACAACGCTTTGTGGACTCTGGAAAGCCGTTCAAGAGGAGTAGAAAAATATACCTCTTCCGATATTATAAAAAGCATCATTATCATAGAAATTGTGATGTAGAGTGTTAGTTAAGAACAAGGACTATCAAACTGAACAAATAAACTCGAAATATGAGTGAAATTGCTTCAGTACACTCCATCAAAATCGTCTAAAAAATGTGCGAACAGCCTCTGTAGTAAATACGCACTAAGCACATGGTCAAATTAAATTTTTTTTTCTAAACTATCACAGTTTTATTTATATATTTGTATAAGTTGTTAGATATTTTTGAATAATAATGTTTATGATAAACTTTAAACAAACAGTTGCGTATAGCATTCAATGATTTAAAAAATTACCCATATAAAAGAACATCAATGCGCAAAATTGAATTTTATTTGAATTTTGTCTTTGAAATTTGTAATCCCTACTGTTACTTCATATTTTAGAAAAGAAAAATAAACTTCTATATTTCTTAAAAAATTAGCTATGTTGAAACTGAAACGTATATGTATCACTTAAAATAAGCCTCATCTGATAGCTGAATGGTTAGCGTTTTCGCCTCTCCGTCAGGTGTAGGATTCAAGTTCTGGATCAGGAATGGATATTCATACACTGTAAAGAATATGTCCTATTTGCTGCCATAAATTCCCTGTAATTTGACAAAATACACGCAATTTACGAAAAAATTACGTTGTCAGAACGTATTTTCTCAAATTACAGAGAATTTCTGGTAGAAAATAAGACATATTTTTTACAGTGTAAATCGCTTTAACTTTTTTATCTCACTGTCAAAAATATGTCCTATTTGCTGCCAGAATTCTCTGTAACTTGAGAAAATACGTTCTGTCAACGTAATTTTTTTCGTAAATTACGCGTATTTTCTCAAATTACAGAGAATTTTTGGCAGCAAATAGGACATATTTTTTACAGTGTATCGCATTATGAAACACACTAAAAATGTATTTGAGACTTTTATTTTAAATTTATTTAAGAGTTTTTTTAAAAAAGGTATATGCAGTAAAAATTTTGCATATCATTTTATGATAGTAATTAATGAGGATTTTTTGAGGTGGTACTTTAGAGTGCAGCTGGTACATAGGGGTCGAAAAAAGTATTTAGATCTTTAAAAAGTATAAAAAGATATTTACATTTTATGTTCTTTATATTTTTTTTCTAAAATCGAAGGGGTATTCTTGAGGAATTAAGTATGACTCACATGAAAATCATGAAAAATGCCAAGATAAACAGTACTCTGTAAAGACCTGGCTGGAACAAAAACGGCTACATGTGGCCTTTAGTGCTTTGTACTGAGATTAAAGTGAAGTATATTCTTTGTATTTTTATAAATATCTTTGACATTTCTGCTATAAATTGGATTTTATACACTTTTTAAGCTAGTAGTATTGTCGGTAGATAAATAGTTAAACCTTAGGTCCTGGTCTAATCAGCCCTAGTTTGCAAAAAATGGCCAAAGAGTAACAAACCGAAACACACCTGCTTTTCTATGAATTCATATTGAAAAATCATCTTTTTATTCAAAAGCAACTTTTTTTTTTAAAGGTAAAGACAGTGTTCACTTCCCTCACAAAAGATATCTTAAAATAACCTTTTAATAACACCTATGAATTTTAATCCGCTGCGCTAGATTCCCTAGAACTAGAGTATCTAGCTCGTGTAGATTCAGATTCATAGATGTTAATTAATGCTTAATTAACATGTCTTTTATGAGTGTGTCGAACACTAGTGTAAATTTTAAGGGTGGCGAATAATGGTGTCTTTATTTTTAGTATAATTTGATTTTGACCCCAGAATACGAATATGCATTTTCCTTTGTTTAGACATGCATTTTTAAAAAGTTTCTAGAGGTAGTTCCGGAGATATCGAAGGTCGACTTGGGAAAACCCTGAGAAATTAAATATTGACCTTTATGTTAGGATTAAACACGAAATTTATCAGTACTTTTTTCTGCAGAACGTTATTGGGGTAAAGGATAAATTAAAAATAACAAGAAATGTTATTCATTAACACTTTCCAACAAGGTTGAAAAGTGTTTATGACTTGGGTTTGTCTGTCTGTCTATCTGTCCGTCTGTCTGTGTGCGCCCTAACTTTATATTGCTGTGAGGTAATGTTACTAAATTTTTCAAGTGGGAAATTGGAATACTATGTTACACTTTACTCGTTCAAAATATCAATTGAAAATGAATACTTTCATAGAGAACACCATCAAATGTGAACAGTGTAAGATTTCATCATGCAAGAAAACATACAGCAGCTGAAATGGTTGGGTGTCTTGTGCTTTCAGCAAAAGCTTAAAATTTTTGGGAAATATATTTGCCAGAAATCTCTGGCAACAGTAATTTAGGAATGCTAAAGAAGTATTGCTAGTAGAGTTAAGTGAACTGAACGTTGTTCATCTATCGAATAAAAATTGTATTGCAAAACTTCCTAAAAAACTCAAGCGAAAACCATTCAAAACAAGAATAAAGGCAAGTTTACTTTTATACCTTGATAGTTAATAAATGTTAGATGCATCCGAGAACTTTTCCAGCAATTTAAATAGAGGTTTTGATCACATCATTTAATAGCTAAGATTTGAAACCGACTTATCACCATCGATTTTAAAACAACGTGAAGCAGTGGCTCAAGTCGTTCTGCATCCATGGTGGTCATGAGTTTCACGATGCAGTTACAGATTGATTTCATTGCCAAGCACCAAATGTTAATAAAAGCAGCCTTTTTCTAAATTGCACTCTACTTATAATTTTTATCCAAATATATTTAATTTTATATTCAGATAAAATTATATATTTAACAATTTAAAGAGACACATATATCTAGAGCACATAAAATTAAGAAATGTGTAAAATTGAATAGTTAAAGAATAGTACACAAAGCAGTACTAAAACACATAAAATATCCCTAAAACAGTAAAAAAAAAATTCGTATTAAAAACATATATTTCCATTAAACCATCAGAGATGAATTTAACTTTAGGAGATTAAAACATTATATGTCTGAATTTTAAATTTGTTTACTAAATAACGTATTTTGAATCTAAATTTGATTTCAGATTTGCATATTAGTATCAACAAGTTTATATTTTGTCACTATTTCTCCAGTTAAATTACTTTATTCGTAAATATAAAAACATGTGATATAAAGACGAATGATTTAATTTATGTTTCACACTAATATCTTGTAGAATAAGTATACAGGCTATTTTTTTTTTTTTTTTTTTTTTAATACTGGTACAGGTTTTAAAACCTTGCCAAAAAATAATTCCATGTATTTAAGCCATTCTTATAAATATTTACCGCTACTGGGGGAGAGGGAGGGGTAAACTTAACTATTTTAATGGTAAATGAGGTGATTTACAGCAACCTTTTTTTTTTTTTATTATTAATTTAATTATATCATGGATAAGCAAACCAATTCAAAGACTTTTACACAATAAAACTCGTAAACTTTCCTTTCAAATATTGTTATACTTACCAACATCTTTTTCTCTGTTATTGAGAATTCTCTGTCTTTTGATAATTGTCATCCAACTGCCTAAACCAATGTTACAAGGTATATTGTCAAACACTTCTCTACCGTGTGGCATCATAGGACCACGGCCACCATTTGGTTTCCAGTTTTCTACCACTTCCAGAGTGCCATCTGATAGATAAAACTAAATACAAAAGTATGATATTAAGATTTTAATGTAACTGCAAGCGTTACTTTAAATTTTTAACCGACTTCAAAAAAAGAAGGAAGGTTCTCAATTCAAACCGTATGTTTTTTTTATGTTTGTTAGCTCATAACTTCTGAACGGATGCTCCGATTTTGATAATTTTTGTTTTGTTGAAAAGGTCTTGGTCTGCAATAGGTCCCATTGTAATATCTTAACGATCGAAAGAAAATACAGGGTGCCCAAAAAAATCAGTCCCAACTCTTTTAACTGCTAAACGGCTGCAGCTTAGTGATAAAAATGGTAAGTAAGTATAGCAAAGTGGTCCATGCAGCACAAGTTTAACCGCTGCGCCACCTGGTGTAAAACAGCGGAGTTAGTTTTCCTATCTCGAAAACGGTTCTAAAGGAAAAAGTGAATTATAAAGTTGAAAAGTAGCATCGATTTAGTACAAAAAGATAGTTTAGACATTCATGCTAGCTTTCCTATTTCGGAAACGGTTCAAGACAGGGGGGAAAAGTGAATTATAAAATTGCAGAGCATCATCGATTTAGTAGGAAAAGATAGTTTAGACATTGATGCTAAAAATATAATGCTAAAAACGTGTATTTGTTTGTTCGCAATTTCTTACAATATGCACACTTGAGCTACATCGCACACGTTCTAGCGTAGCTGGTGAGACATACGCTATATAGTTCAAAATACGGTTACTTGATACTTTTTGTTTTGTTGTAAAGATCTTGGTCTGATGTAGATCCCATTGTAATATTTTTGCAATCTAAAGAAAGTAAAACGCCATCTGGTGAAAAACAGCGGAATTAGCGCTCATATCTCAAAAACGGTTCAAGATGGGAGAAAAGTTAATTACAAACTTGTAGAACATCATCGATTTACTACAAAAAGACAGAATTTAGACATTATTGCTAAAAATAGAACGCTTAAAACATGTAGTTGTCTGTTCGCAATTTCCTACATTGTGCACACTTGAACTACGTTGCACACTTTGCAGCGTAGCGGATGGCACGTATACTCTGTGGTTCAAAGTACTGTTACTGTAAGCGGTCACATGCTGGTGGAAAACAGTGGAGTTAGCGTTCCTATCTCGGAAACGGTTCAAGACAAGGGAAAAAAGTGAATTATAAAATTGCAGACCATCATCGATTTATTACGAAAAGATAGTTTAGACATTTATGCTAAAAACAGAACGCTTAAAACGTGTATTTGTTTGTTCACAATTTCCTATTTTGTGCACACTTAAACGACATTTGTTGTAGCGTATGGGTATATGTTGTAGCGTAGCGGGTGACATTTATGCTATGTAAAATTCAAAGTATGGTTATTGTAAGCGGTCACATCGATTAACGCATAGACGTTTTAAACCGACTTCATAAAGGAAGAGGTTCACAAAACAAACCATGTTTCTGATTGTTGTTGTTGTTGAAATTTGTTAGCTTTTAACTTCGTAAGAGATGATTTAATTTTAATACTTCTTTGTTGTATTGATCTTAGCTTAAAATAGGTTTCATTATGATTTCATTAAGATATAAACAAATTACAGGATACTCACAAAAGTCTGTTCTCACTCTAGCTGCTGAGCGCATGCAGCTACACTGGTAAAAGTAGTATGTAAGTATCGATGTTGAAACTTCTGTCCGTCAGCTGCAATGCATATTTTGCTCTTTGTTTGAACTTTAGGCTGCGCAATTTCCAGCACAGCGGGTGACACGTATTCAGTGTAAAGTTTAATATATATGCCTAACAGAATTTTTGGTCACTAATACAGCGTAACCGTCCTTTACATTTCTAAAGACTTTTTAACTTAACGTATGTTCATTCAACAGATAGTTTTTTGCTCATATCCGATAAAGGCAAGAAAAGTGACACAACTTAAAAATGCAGCATTTGAGAAAAATCAACTTAAAAATAACTTGACTAGAATAAAACTGGCACAACCTCGAGTGGATAACTTTCTAGATGGAGATGTAACTTTTTTGTTCACATTGGGTGCATTTCATGTATTTTTCAGTGGCATAAACCATTTTTTGAGTTATGTCACTTTTCTTGGAAGTTGTGATTTGTGAAGCTGCCGTCGAACGTCTTCTGATGTTCTGCTATATGAATAAATTTTCACTGAAAAGAGAAAAATAAAATCTTTTTGTAAAAAAAATAGAACCGACTCCAAGAAATGGGAATGAAATGAAATAGTAAATTGCGCCTAAAAGTGTAAAATAATTTCCTTCGCCAAACAACCTATAACACTACAATTAATCATAACTTTTGAAGTCGGCGCAAAATTAAATAAAAATTGATAACTTTATTCAATACAAAAATCAAATCCTATTCAATATACACATCTCACATTGTCACCTGCAAAACGCAGCCGAAAACAACTTTGATTCAAGAAAACAAATAAGATTTCGTAAGCAGCAAAAGTTGGCGAAGATCCTGGTATCCGACGTCCTTGGTGAAAGAAAAATCGCAAAATTTTCTGGCAAACATATTTAATTTCTTTAGGATATCATGATTAGTTTGATAAGGTATATTAAGAGAGTAATCAAGAATATGAAACAATACATCGTACAATATATATTATGAAAATATACATCTTGCGTGCATGTTTTGATCGCCAAATCCAAAAGCCACCAAGTATGATAGTTATCAAAGTTATACCAAATTTGCAAAGGAAACTCTAACTTCGTAGAAACATAAATACCGCCTTGTAAGGAATGTTCACTGTTCTATGTAGATGCTACTAATAAACCAATTGTACACAGTGATAAAATAATAAAGGAAACATGAAAATGGATCATTCGAGACAACAGCATTTGTTGCTACCGATCTAAAAACAGACCTTTAAAAACTAATTAAATTTTATTTAATTTTGCGCCGACTTCAAAAGTTATGATTAATTGTAGTGTTATGGGTTGTTTGGCGAAGGAAATTATTTTACACTTTTAGGCGCAATTTACTATTTCATTTCATTCCCATTTCTTGGAGTCGGTTCTATTTTTTTTACAAAAAGATTTTATTAGATTTTAATTCAATAATTTCAGTATTGTTCTGATAGTATTGAGAATATTTATATTCATAAACACAAACTTAAAAAAAAAAAAAAAAAAAAAAGTGGAATATTTTTAAAATACGATATATTTCTAACAAGTTAATTTTACGATACAGATTGAAATTTAAAAATTAAACATAACGCTTTATTTGTGATTTCCTTTTAAGCTTATTCGGACGGGCGCCTAGCCATCTTCAGGAAGTTCTTGACGTGTTCTGTTCTGCTAGCTCTATTTGTCTCGTCTTTTAGCATGTAGTGCCATATTAAAAGAAGAGGCGCTACATATTAAAAGAAGATGCAAGGAGGAACCAGCACAATAGAACACGTCAAGAGCTTCCTGAAGATGGCCGAATAATCTTAAGTAGAAATCACAAGTAAGACTCTATGTTGGACTTTTTAATTGTAAAGTTTTCTCGATATGATTCTTAATTAAACAGATTGAAATGTTTTTTAAGTCAGTGGTTGTGAATCTTTCTGAGGAGTGAGTCAAGTTCCTTATTTTTCAATACTATCCCGTAGGTCTTGGAAAGAAAAGATGAGGGGGTAGGGTGTGGTAAAGAGGTTACCAATAATTTAGAAGTGCTGAAAAGTTGTAATAAGAAAATTTAATAGTTGACATTTTTTTCTTACTTCTTTTTCTTAATATCCTGTAAAAAAGCTACGTTTTCGTTTAGTTTTATAACTTTTATTTTTGCAAGTAAAAGGCTCGTTTAGTTTTATAACTTTTATTTTTGCAAGTAAAAGGCAAAAAATAAATAAATAAAAGTAAACATTGAAAACAAAAAATGGTACCAATTGGATAATAACATGAATTATCAAAACCAAAGAAAAACTTCAATATCTAAAACGCCAAAGAGAGAAAACTAGAAAGCAGACAGTTGTTTCGGTAGCATTTAGCGTACCTTCTTCAGTGCATTAAGAAATAAGAAATAAACGTTCTTATGTATACATTGTTAAAAATTTCAACAGAAAACAGTAGTCTATTATCTTAAGTCTTACGTAAAATTAAAGAGAAAAATAAACGGAGATGTTAAAAAACTTATTTTATACATTCATTTTAATAACTAATATTAATTTAATTAATTATTGGGGAGAATATATTTGTGACTTAGAATGCTTTTTCTAAAGTAGAAACAGTCATTTTTAATTTTAATTAAAAACTTAAATGATAAAATTAGGTAAAAATACAGAATAAAGATTGAGAAACTCGATTAGTCACTTTTACCTAAGAATTACTGTAAATTTACAGAGACTCTGAATAAATATTTACATTAAATTTACAGAAATTTTAACAGTGTAGGAAAGAAATAGAATTCTGATCAACCAATAAAATGTGATAGGATTGACCAATAGAAATTTAAGTAGTTAAATTTTCTAACAATCAGACAAATGGAATGCAGAGAAATTACAATTAACAATATTTTAAAGATTTTTGTAAATATAAAGGCTTCAAAGAAATCGAGTTCATGAATGGATTTAGGCCTGCAAATTATTTTAGCCGAATCAAATTTAAAGTTATGGTTTTTCTCCCAGCAATGTTTAGAAATAGCCGTTTTATTGATTTCTTGCTTACGGACGTAATTAATATGTTCTTTTAGACGAAATTTAAGACTGCGTTTAGTTTGGCCAATGTATGATAAACCACATTGGCAGGAAATACTATAGATGCTCCAAGAATTATATATATCTATAGGATCTTTTAGCTGAGAAAAGGTGAGTTTATTGGAAGGTGAAAAAATTATTTTAAAATCATATTGTTTGAGAAATTTAGCTATAGCGTGACTGGAAGAATAGGATAAAACGATACTGATATTAGAAGGCACTGCATTAGTAGACGAAGTACGAGGAAGTTGTAATTTTCAATAAATCAATAAATCAACTATTCTAATCATTCCTGGGAGGCAAACCATAATTTTAAATTTGATTCAGTTAAAATACTTTTCAAGCTTAAATCCACTCATGAATTCGGCTTTTTTGAAGCTTTTTACATCTATAAAAATCTTTAAAATATCGTAATTGTGATTTCGTTATAGACGATTTGTCTGATTGTTAGAAATTTTGCATTGAAAAGTCCACATTTTCTTAGATTCTTCTATATTCTTCACAACTAGTGTTTCTTAAACTCCTGTTGGTTAATCCCGCACATTCTGCGTAATTCTATTGGTTGAACAGAATTCGATTCCTTTCCTATATATAAGAACACTTCTCTAGCATTTCTTTATACAGTGAAGACCGTACGCTAAATGCTACTGAAACAGGCGTCTGCTTTCCGTTTTTTTCTCGGGCTGCGGTAGCCCAGTCGGTAGAGCGCCGGCCTCGTAATTGGAAGATTGCGGGTTCGGTACTCGAGCCGGCCAAAGACCATCGTGTACACTAATGGTGGCTGGTGCACGTAAAATCTGTCGTGGCCACAATGTCCTCCATGTTCCCATAAAAAATTATACCTCTGGGGTCACCGAAGCGGGAGAGCCATCCCTTCCGTTGAGGATCAAAATTGTGATGGCATGTCTCCGGACCACCTCTACGGGGTGTGTCCCAGACCGTCGCCAATTGCCCATCTGCGCAACATTAGTGCGACGTAAAACCCAACCACAACCGTTTTTCTCTCTTTGGCATTCTAGACGTTGAAGTTTGGTTTTAATAATACCGCACCAAGTTCCCTTTTAATAACATGAATTCATACCAGGTAACATCATGTCCCTTGGTACTTCTGTGCAGAATATTTGAGTTAATAAGAAATACATGAAAAGCACATATATGTATTATGAAATATTTTTTGTTGATAAACATGATTACAGATATGTGTGTATGCAATAAATGTCAACTATTAAACATTTCTAGACGTGTACTCCAAAGGTACCAATTGGTTTAACATTGCCAACTAGTACGTGCCCAATCTACGATGCACCTAATATATGTATCAAGCTTATGACCGATTATAGTCATATATAAGGAAGTGATAAACCGAAAATTATTTAGTCAATATCTATTTGAATACATTTTTCTTTTTTCTTTTGTTATACATAATGTTTATATGTTTTTCTTTTATATTTTTTTTTTCTGTAATACAATAAATTATAGGCATCATATATTAAACTTACTGTAAATATTTTTATTATCTCTTCCCTCTCTTATAATATAAAAATAATTGCATAAAAATTAATTCATCGGTTGCGTAAAAAGTCTTCATAAGTCAGCATCTGACACGCGGATCATAGGTTTTTCCCCAAAATTCTAGGGCATCGATTAGTAACTATCTTGCAAAAACACTTATTAAAATTGACAGATATACCTTTTTCTCTTTTGTTAAAATTTAACTTTAAACTGTCACTGTCTGTGATATTTTTTATATAATTTTTTTTCTTTGTATTGTATAAATAGCTTATGTTGTCGCCCCGATGGTCCAGTCGGCAGGAAGATGTCTTCTGGTACAAAATTGGGTTCAAATCCTGAGTAAGGAATAGATATTTGTGAAGTCCACTTACGTATGTAAGAAATTGTGCATTGTTAATCTGAATTTATGTAACATGGATAATTTCAGTCAAGAGTCATTGTATTTATAGCTCTCAAAGCTGTCAAATAAATACCAAAATATTTTTCAACTACGTTTCTTCCGACCATGGAAGCCTCCGTGCAAGTGCTTGCTCAGCGAGTCCAGTGTTAAAATAGGTGTGGTTACCCTTGTGCTTGAGAGGAAATAAGCGATAAGGGACCGTTGAAGGACTGGATGTTTACCAAATTCAAGTCTATTGATCAATTTGACACCCCTCCATGACTTTTGAATCGTCCTCAATGCTAAGCGAGGTAACATGGCTGCACTATGAAATTAGTTTATGTTGATAGTGTTCATCTTTAAACTGATTATGAGTTATTAATGCAAACATGTTTTCAAATGCTTTTTGAATATTTTTTCTGTTTTCTATTAAAGACTACAATGATATATGATGTACGATTCGAAAGTCATTAATCATATGTATCAGACATAGATAGCACTGATACATTTTTTATCCCAGTTTCTTGATTAAATATGCATCATCTTGTGTTGTTTTATAAATTATGATGTACACATATGGTTTTCGAATTTTACTAATTGTTTGTAATATTGTAATGTAGGGCTGCCATATAAGACCATTTTTTTATTACTATTTTAGTACCACTATTTCCATAACACAAAATTTATAATAAATTTATGTAGGCAAAATGCTGACTTACCTGCATATATTACAAATTTTATTTTTTGGAAATAGTGGTTCGAAAAAGTAATAAAGAAAAGGTCACTCATGGCAGCCCTGGTAAAAAATGATGTTAACAAATTGTTCCTGATATTGTAATGCAGGGCTGCCACATGAGACTTTTTTTATTATTATTATTTTCGTACCACTATTTCCATAACACAAAATTTAAAATAAATTTATGCAGGCAAAAGGCTGACTTACCTGCATAAATATATTATAAATTTTATTTTTTCGAAATAGTGGTTTGAAAAAAATAATTAAAAGAATGTCACTCATCACAGCCCTAGTAATGATGTTAATTTACAGTAAAAGCATAATTATATAAATTTTGTAAAAATCTACATATGATATATTTCGTTTATAAAATCTACAGATTATATAAATTGTTTCTTATTTGTAAACATTAGAAATATTCATAACTGTCTTCGCATAGTGAAATTATGTGAGTTTCTGAATTAAAATCGAATTTAAACTTATAATTGCAGATTTATTTTTTCAAGTAAATTTAAATATCCGAACTTAATTAGTACTTGTAGAAGTGTATATCAGAGAGAACGAGTGACTGTGAATATTGAAGTTGTGCTGATAATACATACAAATATTTTCCTTTAAAATCTAAACGTTTAAATACTTATTGGTTTCAATAATTAACGTTAAAAATTACATACAAAAAATATTATTTGATAATGTTTTATGTCAAATATTTATATTTGTTAAATCTGACTATAAGAATGCAAAGTAAATTAATCTTAAGAAATTTTTAGTCTACAGTTGAATAATTTTACTCTCAACGAAAAGTGTTTGAACCAGGAGTAGAAACTAGAACCTACGTATATAGGTCACACCTACAGTGATATGCTAAATGAAATCTTTAAATTTCATTCGTAAGTTCCTTTACTTTCCAATACGTTTCATACGCTATGTAAAATTAGCTAATTTCAGACATCAGATTTCTGAATTAATCAAGTGTAAGTGAAACGTTAATTCATAAATTCCTATTGTTTTACAACTTAGGTTGTGCTTATCGGCTTAACTTGTCAGAGTTTATTGTGCTTTTTTCAAAACTCGCGTAAACCCGATCGAGACCTCTTAGAAGGACCTTGAGGGCGTCCTACACAAACTAAAGAGCCTCCAGTAGTCATTCGGCCTTAACATCTACACCAGCACGTATTGTTTTGGAAAAGGGTTGGGGACAAAATATCGTGAGGACAAAATATCGCCGACGTAAATGAATACAAAGCAAAAATGAGTTGGTAATTATTAGTAATGTTGTATAAAATTTCATGACAACACATACCTTAGTCAGAGCACTGACATTCTGACAAACCTACAACAATTTTTTTTATAAATTTTACTTAAAATAGTTTTAAAACTATATTTATTAACTTTTGTCAAGATTAGTCATAATGAATTCAATCGTACTTATCAATTTTAAAATTTTTAATTCAAGTTTGTGAATAGTGTTCAGCTTTAATGTCAGCAGTGATGTACACGATTTTTAAAATTTATTTGGAATAGTGAAAAGCAAAAGATAAAATAACTTAAAAATAAACATACATAAAATAATGAAATTCAACTCTATTAATTAATTAAATTAATTAAGTAATATTTATAAGGCCATGTGGCCCCCGCCAGAGATCACGCGTGACACAAAATCAAATTTTCAAATAGATCATACTTTTTTTTTTTTTTTTTTTTTTTTTTTTTGACGCGATATTTTGTCCGGCGATATTTTGTTCCGCGATATTCTGTCCGTATCCCTTTGAAAACTGTATAAATTATCAATATTTATGGGAGAAATACATGAAAATATGAGAACAAATCTTACATTGAGAACAATTCTTCTAATGCCCATCGGAGAAACTGAATCATCTTTGAAAATACCATAGAACTGAAGAACTTTCCCATCATACTCAAAAAATTGACTGAGAGGGTGAAGTTTGTTTACAGTGACGTTCTTCCATTCTTGTCTACCTTCCATTAACTGTCTTTCGATTAGAATTGGATTTTCAGGTTTAGGTTCTGGATCACTTACTTCAATACCTTGATCTGATAAAAACTCCTAAGAGAAATAAATAATAATAATAATAATAATAATTTTAATAATAATAATAATAATTTAGGTCTGAAAAATGGGTGCCTCAAAAAACGGCTGAACCAAATTTCCTTACTCTCGCTATGTAAATTCTATTTCAGATGTCTTTATAACGTATGTACTAATTGGTCATAACAGGAATATGGATAGATGTTTCATTTATTATGTCAATTTCGTATATTCTGACTACACTCTCTTCAAAAAATATTTATTATAAACAATTTTTGCTATGATAATAGAAGTTATGGATAATGGAAGCTTTTATGACGCTATGGGTGATGGAAGTCGTGAAGTTGTTAGGCGCCATGTATTTATATATGTATTTTTTTTTTTTTTTTTTTTTTTAATATGTAGATTTAGATTTTTCATAAGTTTTTTTTTCTTTACTGTTCAGCATAAATTTGTATAGAAACAGTATAATATTTAGAAAGCATAGATAGAAAAATAGCAAATAATAATAATAATAATAATAATAATAATAATAATAATAATAATAATAATAATAATAATAATAATAAAATAGATTTATAAAAATATTTCAGGCGGACAATTTAAGAACCATGTATGTTAGTTTGGCAACATTATTTTGGCAACATTTGTGACTAAACTCAACTTGGCAGATACCAGTAAGCAGGGAAGAAGTACACGGTCCCAAAAATGATACCATTAACAACGCAGCAAAATTTTCTACTTCTTAAATCAACGATATTGTAGACAGATAAATTTCTTAAGCAGATTCTGGTATGAATTCTGCACCCGTGTTCCATCCTTGCAATGAGTTACAATTACGGTAGTTAATGCAATTACAGTCGGTAACAAAAGTAGCCGAACACTAGCAAAAATTCATATATAAAAAAAATAGAGTTAATACTGTTTTGTTAAATAAATCCTTGTCGAATCCTGTTCTTAGAGTCTAAGAACATGATTCGAAATCTGACCAGGGGGGAGGGAGGTCAAAAAATCGTCAAAACCACCTCACGTAATTAATGGACGCCCCCTAACTTCAACAATCGTTATTAACATTGAAAGTATATAATGAAAACATTGAAGATACTTACTCTTGTCCAGGTATCACAATCATAAAGGTGAATGATTCTTCCGTAAATATGAATATCCTTGCCAATATTTAAATCTTTCCATTGATAATTTCTCTGTGTACTTGGATGCATATAGCGATCTCGCTGAAACATTGTTCCCTGCAAAACAAATATTTGGATATGACCATATAATGCATAACAAGCAAAACAAAATAAAATAAAATGAAAATAATCTGGAATGATACTCATTCTGCATTTTCGTACCCTACTTTGATTTCGTGATTTTTGATTTTAGGACGCCTCAAAGCAGCGTGTACCTATATAAAAACTCAGTTTTGAAAATTACCCAAAAACGTTATTGTTTTCTTTCATATGTAAGTAGAAAAAAAGAAAAGAAAAAATACTTTCGAGTATTTATTTATCTATTTATTTTCAAACGCTTCTGATTTCTACGCTGTAAAAACATTGAAATTATTCCTTATTTTAAAGAAATGTTTGCAAGCAAATTCATCTTTCCATTAAATTAAAAAATTATTTGATACCCAATCAAAACCCTCAGAAATCAGTATAATTCCAAGATTTAAAAAAAAAAAGAATACATCTACTTTTTAAGATAGCACGCGATCATGTTTTATATAAAAATTAAATCATTCAATTCATTTTTTTTTTTTTTACTTATTTTTATTTCCTTTTGCACGGGCCCTTTTATTTCCTAATTCAAAATTATTTAAAAAAACTTTTTAGACAGTGTTTGTTTCGATACTGATTATTATTAATTTTCATTTCTTTTTCTTGCCCCCCCCCCAAAAAAAAAATAAATAAATAAATAAATAAAAAATAAATAAAAATAAATGATTTTGATGAAATTCTGGCAAAAGCAGAATTTAGTTTAGGACGGAGGACTATTACATTTTTTTTTTTTTTTTTTTTTTTTTTTTTCAAATTATAACATCGCTTTCAAATTATTCAATTATATTTTAGATAAATTTTAGATTTCGATAAATATCCAACTATCGAAAAATGACACAGCAAAAATCCCAGATTGAGACTCCTCAATCCTTTAAAAAAAAAAAAAAAAAAAAAAAAAAAAGCAACATACACAATATTGTGCTATTAAATTTACAGATTGAAAAGGTACTTTTTAACCATTTATTTACCGCGTGATGCGAGTTTTTACCAAATGGGTGACCACGCGTTATCGCGTGGACGTCGCTATACAGTTTCTAAGCGGAATAGTATAGCGGCCACAGCGAAATGGTGCGTAATATTTAGATTGGCGACTAGAGAAGGGATAATTATTTTTTTCTATTTGTACGAAATTCCAATTTTCAGCTTGGCAATGAACGTGTTAAAAAGCATATAAAATCGAATTTATGAAAGACATGTCAAAGACGTTTATAAGAATAGAACATATGCACTTCATCTTAATCTCACCGCAGAGAACTAGACGCTACATGTAGCCGATTTTGTTACAGAAAGGAATTTATAGAGTGTTCTTGTTGTTTTTGCTTGGCATTTTTCACGATCTTCAGGTTACAATTAATTCTTATTACCCCCAAGAATCACCCACCATTCTTAGAAAAAATATAAAAAACATAAAAAGTAAATGCTTTTCTACACTATTTTAATGTCGAAATACCTTTATCGACCTCCATGTACCAGTGGTACACTAAAGTACCACCGTACGAAATCCCCATTAATTCCTATATGATAAGATGATATGCATAATTTTTATTGCACATTAAAAATTATTCTTAAGTAACTCAAAAAATGTTTCAGATCCATTTCATGTCTGTTACACAATGCGGTAGATAAAGAGTTAATTTTAGAAACGGTATGCTTTCACGGATTTCTATTTGTTCTTCACTTTTTCGCTTCTGAAGCTTATAGTATATATGTCTAACAAGGAAACAATCAAAAGGTGTCGTCTTCAAAAAATATTGAAAAAAAATATATGTGAATCTACTCTCCATGAAACACCAGAAAGTGAAAAAATTATCGGCTGAAATGAATTACAAAGACCACAAAAAATTATCAAAATTAAGCATATTTGGCGATTTCCCACTGTTAGGCGATTGATTTTGAGTACTTGGCGGAGAAACAAAACACGGTTCTGTTCGTACATGGCAACCTTGGTGCTAGCGAACTAATCGCCTAACAGTGCTAAATCACCAAAAATGCTTAATTTTGATAATTTTTTGTGGTCGCTGTAATTCATTTCAGCCGATAATTTTTTCATTTCTGGTGTTTTATGAAGAGTAGAATCACATATATTTTTTTTCAATGTTTTTTGAAGACACCTTTTGAATGTTTCCTTGTAAGCTAGTAACGCTAAAAGTTTTAGACGTTGCAAATTTCCTCAAATGCTTTTAGAAAATTTAAAATTGCTTCAACAATTTTTACAAGGAACTAAAAAATTATTACTTGTTAGTCAAAAGAAAAAAAGAAAATCTTATAGCGTTTATTTTAAAAATAAATTAAAGAATGAAAAGTTTGAATAATTTATTGAATTTTCTTTCGATATAATCAACAGAAATGAAACGATTTTTCAAAAGACTTCTCTTATGTATTGCTAGTGACGAATCATTCCTTCACTGCTCAACTAAAAAATTCTACAGAAAACCTTCGAAAAAGAAAAAAAAAAAAAAAAGAAAAGCACAAAACTGCAGATAATCTGAAGGTATTTAGAACAATTAGAAGTTTAAGGGGGGGAAAAAAATACTTGCTTTCAAACTGCAAATTAAACTGCAGTTATTCTGCAGATTTTAAGATTTTTTTTTTTTTTTTTTTGTTCCAGATGCCTTCAGATTATCTGCAGATTTTTCTGTATTTTATTTATTTATTTATTTATTTATTTTTTCTTTTAACTGGGTATTTTGGCGGAAGTAACAAAATGTCTAACATCATTGTCATAGATTATTTTGGGAGATAATAATAATAAAAAAAAAAGATACATTACATGTTAGCCCACCTGTCGGTCATTTTCTGAACTACAACTTTTTTGTTCTTAAAAAAATCCGATCTTTCTCTAATACTATTCGCACAAACCATAACTGTTTATCATGATTACTTTTTTTTAATGAATTTTTTAAGTTGTAATGAACTTCTGGCGCACATGGTATATAATTTATGCAAATATTGTCTATAAATTATTACTTTTTCATTTTTCAATTTAACTAGCTTCCTTACCTGATATAACCCGCTGTTAGGCACTTCGGGCTCTATAACTTTCATAGTGTCATTTTCAGGATAATAGAGAACTTTTACGAAGTGAATCCTGTTTTTTTCCGTCCACCAGTCCTGTATTTCATCTCGAATAAATCCATCAAAACGGAGCACCTAAACGACAGCAATTTAGACAATATTATGTGACAAATATAAAGTTTTAATTTTAAATATGAATTTCAAATATGAGTTTGACATGCAGTGTAGTCCAAAAAATCTTCATCATATTCAAAAATTCAGTTTGAAAGCTACTGAATGGTATATAATAAATGTTTCTTATGAGTAAAAATTTCATGAAATGAAAAACTTAGTTAAAAAAGAAAATTAAAAAAGCTCTTAAAACATGTATATTCAGGATTTTTTTTTTTTTTTTTTTGAGGGGTGGGGTATTATGATTTTTTTAAATAGGAATATATATATAAGATAAAATTTAAATATAGGAGGGAGTAAAAGTTGAATTATTAAATAAATAGAACTAGAATAAAGTTTTTATAAACTAATGCGCAAATGCAGCAAAAGGAAATATAAAACTGTAATAAATAAGCAAAATAATCAAAGCCAGATGAAAATTTAATCCCAAAACACATGAGGGCCTTCATCAGGGGAGCTCCCCCATGTAGGCAAAGGAATATGAGAAGTTTCTGACGAAACGCTGGTAATTTAACCAAAAAACACGTTTCTAGCCCCCCCCCCCCCAACCTCACAGATGGAAGCAAGACCATACAGCAAACGAATTTCAATTAA
Organism: Salticus scenicus; assembly: GCA_963930645.1. Lineage (NCBI taxonomy): Eukaryota > Metazoa > Arthropoda > Arachnida > Araneae > Salticidae > Salticus > Salticus scenicus. The sequence goes on from OZ005660.1 coordinate 29,181,330, forward strand.
TACAAAGCATAAAAAGCAATTAAATTCAGAAATCAAGCACAAAATATAATACATCAACACAAAATACAAGAATATATATTCCATATTCTAATGTCTATTCCAGTTTGTCCATGTATGTATTTATATATTCTTGTATTATTTATATTCTTGTATTTTATATTGATGTATTATATTTTGTGCTTCTTTTCCAAATTTAATTGTTTTTATGCTTTGTATTAATTAAAATTCGTTTGCTGTATGGTCTTGCTTCCATATGTGAGAAGTTGGGGGCTAGAAACGTGTTTTTTGGTTAAATTACCAGCGTTTCGTCAGAAACTTCTCATATTCCTTTTCTTACATGGGGGAGCTCCCATGATGAAGGCCCTCATGTGTTTTGGGATTAAATTTTCATCTGGCATTGATTATTTTGCTTATATATATATATATTGGGGGGGGGGGAGGTATGATTTTTTGATCAAGATTCTTCGTATAGTTTTTACTTGATATTCTTCATATATTTTTGGTGTTTTCAGGGTTCTGAGGAATATTTTCTTTTTGCTGTTTTCTGTTTCGTTTTATGTTTTTCTTTTGTAACATATGAAGTATTTTATTAATAAGATGATTTAAAAGATCAAATAGTAATTATTCATTAAAATCAAAATTAAAAAAAAAATTAATTTTAAAATTTCTAAAGTCCTTCTTTGATTAAGTTAACAGGAAAGACTTAATCAAAAATTTTATTATTATTTTAAACATTAAATAATAATAATAATTATTTAATTAATTAAATAATTATGTGTCCTTTATAACAAAACAGATTTAAATAACTATTTAGTGTTGATTGCTAAATTTTTCGTATTAAATAGATTTTAAGCAAATGTTTTGAATTAATAAATGTCTTTCTATTAATTATTAGTATGTGATTATTAAAGTTTTCTAATATTCTTTGAAATTTAATCGTTATTTATTTATATTTTACATTTTTTGAGTCCCACAATTCTCTATATATTGAAGAAAAAAAAAAAAAAAAAAAAAAAAACTCTGTTTTTTCTTACTTTTATTTGTTTATATAATTTTTTCATTCTGTTTAAATGAGATAATTATAAATTATTTTTTATGAGGTCTTTTTCAAGATTTTTTCTGTAGAGCAATGTGATCATCTTCAATATTTTTGAAAATTCTTTATTTTAAAATAAGAATTGAAAATTAAAATAGTAAGATAAAAATGCAATTTTAAATAAGGATTTTGAAAAAAAAACGACTTGGGATTTTTCTTGAGTTTTATGAAATGGGTTTTATTGAAAAAACTTACCCAGGTTTTTTCGGATAGGGCAAAATCAAGTCAACCCTGGGTAGGTTACAGTGGATTTATTTTACTGTAATTTTCAAGACCAATGTAGAGCGTGTATTTTGTACAAACATCATGCACTCATTAAGTTATACACTCTCATGCATAATAGCGTTAAATATGTTTCTGAGAAGAAACTAAATACAAATTACCTCTTAAAACCTAACTAACGTAACATAATTATATTTAGAAGTAAAAATTAGGCATTCACTTATTCATTTTTTAAACATTTTATCCTGACTTTCATGTTTATATCTAATGAATAAAAGCATTGAAATTATTGATATTTTTATTTCAGAACTTGCGCCTTCCCAACATCGATACCCACCAAAACCTATCTGTTGTCACATGAATTGTTTTGTCCATTGATTTATATATATATATACATATATATATGTATGTATGTATGTATATCCCATTTTTTTTCTTTTAAATATGAATATAATATATATATTAAATATAAAGACAGTAATCGAATTTTTGTTTGCATTTTCTACTTGTAAACACTTACTATGACTGGAAAATATTTAATTGTGATAAATGTCTCTATTGTTAGGTATTTTGATGATGCCAGTCAATCTTAAAACTCTATAGTACATACAGTACTAGGAGTAATCCGGGGACATGACATTACCATTTTGATCATCTGCTTACGGAAGTTAATAATGACTGGTTCTCAAAATTCATTCTAAAAACAACAAAATCGCTTCTGTAAAATACTTTACAAATGCTTAAGTGTAATTCTTCTAAAACTTAACTTTTTTTTATCATGAGTTCTTTAAAAACAAACATGTTTTAAAAAAGACTTTTAACAAAGAAAAATAAAGGGAACTTACTTTAGTTATACTAAATATCTGGCTGTGCCTATGCTTTGTTAGAAGAATGACATTTTTGCCTGTCCTGAGTATAAAATTTCTCTTATATTAGGCCTACTACTCAGACTTAAGGCCGCGGTAGCCTGGCCGGTAAGAGCAGCGAGTTCATGATCGAATGATTGCGGATTCGGTCCTCGAGCCGGCCGAAGACCGTCGTGTACGCTAATGGCGACTGGTGCACGTTAAACTCCGTCGTGGTCGCAAAGTCCTCCGAGTTCCCATCAAAAATTATACCTCTGAGGGTACCGGAGGGTTTAACTCGCTCTGATCCGAATCAAAATTCGAGTTCCTGTTGTTTGGCTGGTGCTGCCATCTTTCATCAGCTTCTGGAGCTAAAGTCGTACTTCCTCCCTATGAGGCGCTCCTAAATAACGAAAGACGCACCCCTCATGCCTTAAAAAAATCCGGTCAGTTCCACTACCTGGGCTCGGAATTTCCGCGTGGCAAACAACAACAACAACACTACTCAGACTTAGAGCCAAATTTAGGTTCAAGGAGATTTATCTATTATTATGAGCGCTTAATTATATATAATAACATGTATTATTATTATTATTATTATTATTATTTTAATAAAAATACTGTACCGGAGAATGGCAGCATAAAATATTACATACCTAAGTTTAAACCTTTAAAATTATGATAATAACACTCTGTGAATCAGATCTTCAAATCACGCTATGAATCCAAGAAAGCGGTGGTAATAAATAGTGTCGTTAACAAATGCGTGAGTGTAATTCTTCTAAAACTTAACATTTTCTTATCATGTATTCTTTAAAAACAAACGTGTTTAAAAAAGACTCTTAATAAAGAAAAATAAGGAGAACTCACTTCAGCTATGCTAAGTGTCTGACTGTGCTTATGTATGCTAACTTTGCTAGGAGAATGATATTTTTGTTTGCCCTGAGTATAACATTTCTCTTATATTACGCCTGCTACTCAGAGCCAAATTTAGGTTCAAGGAGGTTTATCTATTATTATCATTGCTTAATTATATATAATATGTATTATTTTTGAAAAATTCTTTTATATATAATAAAAATACTGTACAGGGAGAATGGCAGCATAAAATATTACATACCTCAGTTTAAACCTTTAAAATTATGATAACACTTGATGAATCAGATCTTTAATTCACGCTGTGAATCCAAGAAAACGGTGGTAATAAATAGTGTTGTTAAAACCAGACTAAAAATTTCCTATTTTGCTCTACATTTATTAAAAAGTTCTTAAGCTACGAGAGTGACATTTAAACTTTGACTTGAGATAAACTTTAAAATATATCTTGATAAATTAAATGATTAAAATTATTCAATACACCCTCAAAAATATATGTTTACTACTAATTTAGTTTAGTTTATGAGAAAATTTTAAATAAGTAAGTAAAGTTTGAAAAAAAAAAAAAAAAAATAAGACAGGCTGAGAGAGTAACTTCCCAGTCATTAAAAAAAAAAAAAAAAAATTGAAATTGTTATTGTTATTGTTATTGTTATTGTTATTGAGTTATCTTTTTATATACATACATAAGTGTAAAAAAAAAAAATGAAATTGTTATTGAGTAATTTTTTTATATGCATGAGAGTAAAAAAAAAAAAAAAAAAAAATGTATCTTAAAAAGAAAAAGAAAAAAAAAAAAAAAAAAAGAAAAATCCATGTCAAACCATTTTTGTGATTTTTTGCTCCGACATCATATTTTGGTTTCTTATCTTTAAATATTAGATATACTTCTTTACAACTTTAGTACACAAGGATGAAAGAGTTCCGCTTTTTTGCCACCAGTACTTTTCTACAAAGATTTCTAACATATAAAATCACAAAGATAATTGTGAAAGTATGATAAAAATTTCTGTATAAAAATACTGGTGGCAGAAAAAATGTACAATTCAACCCTGTGTACAACTTTGGATTTTTGAAATCAAATATCAAATTTGTGAATATTACAGTAGATGACGTGTTGTGAATCACATTTTAGTAATCTTTTTGTGGTCGGTATTGCTACAGAAGTAATCAGGTACACTTAAAATTTTTCTGTTTCCAAGAATTTATTATGTTGCTTTTAGGATTAAAATCTCTATTTTTTACGATAGGTATAAAATAAATTCATATAAGTTATTTTTACTTACGCGATTATCCAGTTTAACATATTCTGGCACAAATGGCTGCACTTGGGGTCTTTTTTCTCCATATGTAAGCTGTACCATTCTGTCCTTACTCAGCGCATTATTTTGGGCATCGAGAAATGCAACAGCATCCGATGGTGTTGCACTGAAACTGGTTGGATCATTTATGGCGCATCCTTTACTGTATTTCAAAGTCTCTTTTCGACCAGGATGTGTCTGAAACGCATTACGAAAAAATGTAAATTTTTCATCAGAACAATTCAGATTAAAGCTAGAATATTGTGGCTATCTCAAAACATTTTTCTACTTTTCCCTATACAAATTTACACAGTGAAAATTACGTAGGTCATCAATGAAATTTTTTCCTTCAAGGAAATATGTTTTCTGACGAATTTTTGATTGCTAATTAATTATTCAAAAATTTCCATCACGTACAGTTTGGACCAAAAATGGGAATCTTTTGTCAGAAATGAGCATTTTTTGAACTCCCATCTAAGTTATTTACCAAGAAAATCTAGGTAATGTGAGTGAAAAATAAAGAGAGCTATTTCATAAAGACATCAAATAAATGGAAAAAAATTATCAAAGCCGATGGGAAGTTAAAATGTTATCAGATTGTTGTTGGATACTACATACACTGTGAAAATATTATGTGACTGTCATCTAGAAACTAAATTGTGTCTCTAGTAAATATAGTTCAACGTCATCCTTATAAATTCTAGTTCCCTTTGTTAGCGAGTTCTAGAAACCCTTATTAGAATTCTAGATTGTTTTCCTATATTATCGATGTCAAACTTATTTGAAAATCTCTGTAAATAGATGCGAACACAAGAAGTGAGTTTTAGTAACTATAATCTTGTTTTAAGATCCAGTTCTAGGAAATCAAGCGAAAATTTCTCGCAATACAAAGGATTCGTAATCACCATAACATTCATAATATTGTTTCACCATCTAGAAAAGTGTAGACTAGAAATTTTTGATCATTTCGCCTATCCAGGTTATTTGTTTACCTTATACACATAGCTCGTAAATCTATATTTCTAGTTTAGGGTATCAGAAAATGACTACTTATTCACTCTAGATGAAGGTGGTATACAGAGAGAGAAAAAAAACATATATATCGAATAAGTGGTCATTTTCTAAATCCCTAAACTAGAAATATAGATTTCCGAGCTATGCGTATAAGGCGCGCCAATAAGCTGAATAGGCGAAATGATCAAAAATTTCTAGTCCATACATTTCCAGAAGGGAAAACAATATTCCGAATATTATGAATATTCTGAATCTTTTGTATCGCGAGAAATTCTCGCTTGATTATCCAGAATTAAGTCATAAACCAAGATTATATTTGCTAAAACTCGCCTCTTGTGTTCGCATTTATTTGCAGAGATTTTTAAATAAGTTTGACATCGATAATATAGGCAAACGCTCTTGATTTCTAATAGGGGTTTCTAGAACTCGCTTTCAAGGGGGACTAGAATTTATAAGGATGACATGGAACTATTTTTAATAGAGCCACAATTTCGATTCTAGATGTCAGTTACAGAATTTTTTTCCGATATTATTGTAGCCAAACTTATTTTAAAATCTCTGCAAATAAATGCGAACCCAAGAGGTGAGTTTTGGAAGCTATATTCTAGTTTTATGAGCCAGTTCTAGGAAATCAAGCGCAAATTTCTCGAGTACAAAGGATTCGTAATCACCATCATTATAAGGGTCGTTCATTGTAAAAGTGAATTTTCTCCTTGTAAATGGATTTTGAAATAACGAGCTTTTGTAAATTTATGCGTATAAAAAAAAAGGCAAGTTTCAGTAAATGTTATCGATTTTTAGTGTTTAATACAACTCAGAATTATACAAATTTTATAAATTATATTAAATATAATTTAAAATAACTTAGAAACTTCATTTTTGTAATGAATATATAGAAGTTATAGTTTTTTGAAAATAACAATAAGTAATGTCATTTATGAGATTTCAATGCAATTATTGTAGTTTTTTTACTTTTATAATGAAAGATGTGACTATATATGATACAATTAAGCAAAAATATACATATTTAAAAAATATGGAGTTACGCCACTTTTATAATGAACCGTCCATACTGTTTCACCATCTAGAAAAGTGTGGACTAGAAGATCTCAATCATTTCGTCTATCTAAATTATTTGTTTACCTTATACGCATAGCTCGTAATTCTGTATTTCTAGTTTAATGTTTTAGAAAATGAATACTTATTTATTCTAAATGAAGGTGGTGTATTTATTTTCCTCAGTGAAGAGAATCCCTCCCCATCAACTCTCTAAAGTCGTGCACAAGAGGAAAAAAACTTTAAACGGAGCTTCTTTGTAAACAAACACATTTAAAAGATAATTTATAAATGATAGCTTATTTTAATGTATTTTATTCATAAAAAATTTTGAATTTGTTATAGATTCTGTGTAAATTCTCCTCATCTTCATCTTTACTTTTTGAAAAACCTTTTTGTAGTAGGAAGAAAAGACAAGCATTCCTTAATTCAACGTACACATTAGAGAAACCAAATACAGTGGGAGGGAAAAGTACAATTTCGCAGACTTGTGTTATTGATTAAAATTATTATAGTGTGTATATCAAAATTATTATTGTTCATGCTGAGTGCAGATCATTTTAATCTCTAAATCAAATATAACAGTAAATTTGGTAAGAAATAGAGATGGGATAAATAGTTATTTTCCAGTAATAGGTTACTTCGTTCCATACACTGTAAAAAGATAACTGTTACCAGCTGCAAGAAACTCTCTGTGATTGGAGAAAATAATTGTTCTCTCCAATCACAGAGAGTTTCTTGCACCTGGTAATAGTTATCTTTTTACAGTGTACTTCCTTTGGTAATATGTTTTTCCAATATATTATTTTTATAACCTATTACTTTTTATTTTTTCAGACGTGAAGTAACGAATCGATTCGAACTTCTGCGCGGAAAGTCTGATGCGAATCTTTTACTCGTTACTTCGTTATCTGTTTATGTATGATGCTGTATCTAATATGAGGGGTGCGGGTATAGTTAGATGCGAAAAGATGGGTACTTTTTTTCCTACCGTATGACGCGATTTGGACTATCAGTTTTCGTATGATATGAATTTTCGGTAGTACCCGGTGTTCATAATATTGTTTTTGTATTTTGTAAATAAAATAAAATAAAATAAAAAAGTAATTATTTAAAAGAAATAATTCAAGCTTTTTACTTGTATAATGGTGTATTATATCAGTTTTATCGCCAGAAATTTCTTGTCTATTTCACGTGCAGAGATAAAGTTGAAAATATTATCTTTTTAATAGGATATTTTTTGTAATATATGACAGTGCTAATAGACTACAATGCAATAATAATATTACTTATTATGTTACGTGAAATAACGCCCTCTAGTAAGAAAGTCATTTTTGTGCCTACAAACATCATCTTAGAAAACGCATTTTATTTGCTTGTGGAAAAAAGAATATATTTTTTCAAATTATCACAGATATATGGTTCAACACCACAGTTTAAAATGTATTGCCGATTTCTTTCGAAAATAGCTTATACTAAAAATTTATACACCCGTGTAAACGACGCTCCTACATACACAAAAAGCTTATCTTGGTTAAAATGTACTTTTATTAATATATATATTTTTTTTTTCACAATGTTTGATTGAAAATAATCCTCATTGTGTATATTAGTAATTTTTTTTTTTTTTTTCTATACTGCCATATTAAAAATTACAAAAAAAATCTGATGATAGTGCCATTTCTTAATTGGTATGCATCAAAAGTTGGTAGATTCTAATTTATGTCAAAGGGCAAAGATAAATTCTTTATGAAATTCCCTGCATTAGTTCTTCATTTATTAAATGTTTATTTATTAGTTCTCGATTTAAAGCTACCACAACATACATTTTTGTCACACACAGGCAATTAGCGATTTCCTAAATATTTTCTAATCATGTTCTAAAACTCCAAAAACATGCAAATCAATTGAAAAACGGCAGTCGAAATTTTTTTGTGAAAAATATTGTGTTCTTTTGTTATATTTTTATTTTGTACATATATTTTCCCCAAATAATACCTCAATGCCGTACATATAACGAGGTTAATATAAATAGGTTTGAAGAAATAATACAACCAATTTAATATTTAAAAAAAGTTCATTTTGAATATTTCTATTACAAAAGATTTTACTAATAAAATTCCTTGTCATAAAGCGAAGATTGTGCAAAACTTATTACTTAAAATAGAAGAAGAAGAAAACAGTACTGTATTTTATACTAATTAATGCATTTTCATAAAGTAATATAATAAGGTAAAAAAATAAGTATATGGACTTAAAACATAATAAGATCAAAAATAATTATATTTGAGATTAAAAAAATAATAAAAAAAGAAAGAAAAGAAAAAGAACAGAAAAAGAAGCAGTAAAGGAATAAAAATCTTTAATTCTTTTAGACATTAGCAAACATAATTTTAAAATAATAGTAATAATGAACAGGGAAAAATCGTGAATTTTGCTATATTATTCTTTAGATTCATTTCACGGACCAGTATCACAAGGTATAATTACATTTTTGAAAGTCAATACATTTTTTAAGGCATGTAATGGGACATGTGCAGTACTATGGAACGTATTTATTGGCGATTTTTTCTAGCGCGAATTTCTTGTGATTTCAAATTAACAGTATTTCGTCCTTGTTACTAATGTAAGCTAGAATAATGTAAAGAGAAAGTTTATCACCCATATTTAGCAATTTTCTTGTCTTTTTTTAGCCAATTTTTACTTTTATTTCTTTTTTTTTACCTTGCCTATTAGTAATGATTCTGTCCTCGTATGATATTCCGCATATAAATAAAATCTTTGTACCTCAAAAAATTCTAAATAATTTTTATATAATTTGTTGGCCAATATTAAAGAAAGTGTAAAATATAGTTTAAATAATAAGTGGAAAAGAACTTACATTATTCTGTCGTAATCCAAGGAACATCTTTTACAGGATTTATTTTTTTAAATTAAATTAGGTTTCAATATTTTTTAACTATGGTTATTGACTATGTTCACCAATTAAATATGTTATTTAGGCTATTTTGTAGTGATAGACTATTAGACTAATATTGCCTGATTTTAAAATGAATGTTTACAACAATAAGCGATAAATAACAATCTTAAAACTTTTCCATTGTTTATATTTAATTATGAATATGTTCTTCAACAATGAAAATTTGATACTTTAATTGTTGAATTAAAAACGCTATTCCCATTGTTATTTAAAAATTTGAAGATAATTCGGCGTGAATACATTATTTACCATCTCTCTCCGCCCTTCCCCCCTCCATACTACAATCTAAATAACTGACATAAAACCTTCCCCTAATATTATGGAGAAGCCAAGCATAATTCTCTTATATTATTAACTGAATATTCTATAAGTGAAGAAGATATGACTAGAAACATTAAATTATTTTATATATATCTTTATTTATTTATTTATTTTTATTTTTTCAATAAATTAACAACAGTGAATTGTACAATTATGTCACACTAGAGCTACGCAATGGGTAAAATAATTCGTTAACGGAAGTAATGAAAGTTTGAAAAATAATAATAGTTTACACATATAAAATGGAGTATCACTTCCTCAACAATGAAAAATATCACAATCCTATCTCAAAAGTTACTGGAGGTATGGAGAAAACTTAAATTAGAAAGTTCTTCAAAATCGTTGATTTAACCCTTATGGTTCCAAGTGTGACTCTCAACTACCACCGATGCACGGCGTTCTACCCCAAGTATAATCCAAACTAGTTGGCATAGGTGGACTCTGCTCAGTTCCCCATCATATTTATGTTTTCATAAATTTATAGTGCGAGAAATATTATAATCATTTTAAAAGAAATGAATTTGACCAAAGCTTGATACAGTTACAGAATGAAATCCCCGCCTAATAGGCTATCCACTGTTCACTTCGATATATTAATCTTATTCTAATCTATTAATTTATTTTATCAGGGTCAATTCCGTTGTTTAGTTTTCATGCTACTATTTCCAATTAGAAAAATCATAGCCAATGATATTCATGCCAGTATCCTAAATAATATTTCGAAAGTGGTTTGACATCTTTACGATGAAAATATTCCTGAAGATTGACGTTTATGTGAAATTTTCCTCTATTCTGCCATGTTAAGAAATTCGTAAATTTCCAATAACTTGCGAAATTTTCATATTGGAAAATTCAAAGTCATTAATATCAGAGGTTAATCCAGAACAAATTTAGTGCCGCACTGAGGCACTTTCACAAAGTCAATTTTTAGCAATGAGGTACCTTCACAAATTCAACTTTTAGCAAAGAGGCACTTTCACAAAGTCAATTTTTAGCAATGAGGTACCTTCACAAATTCAACTTTTAGCAAAGAGGTACCTTCACAAAGTCAATTCTCAGCAATATAACTGCACACTAAAATATTTTATAAGCTTCACTGTATCGAACACAGAAAAATACCCTCAATTTGAATATTTACTGGAGACAATGATAAATATCTAAGTAAACACCTACTTATCTTACATATAAGAAACAACTTAACTCGCCCATATAGATATTTATTTTTACAACTGTCTCATTTTATTTTTTAAATGTATTAAAAAAATAAAAAAAAATGCTTTACGTATTTTAGTTAATTGTTCTGAAGTATCATTAATTTTCACAAACTTACTTGATGTTTTCACAAATTATTTTATAAATTCACAAATGGGGTACCATTTTTATAAAGCTGGATTAATCCCTGTATAATATTCATGCCAGTGTCCTAAATAATATTTCAAAGGTAGCCTGACATCTTTACGATGAAAATATCTCTCAAAATTGACGTTTATGTGAAATTTTGTCCTATACTACTGCCATGTTAAGAAATTCGAAAATTTCCAATAACTTGCGAAATTTTCAAAGTAGCATATTTATAGTTACTGATGTTCATTCCGGCATCAAAACTGATATCTTAAAACTGGTCTGACATTTTTACAGTATAAAAAGTTTCCATTTAATGCACGTTTAAGTGAATTTTTGTCCTATTCTCCCATGTTAAGAAAATCGTAAATTTCTAATAACTTACGAAGTTTTTTAATTCGAATGCTGCAAATGAATAGGGTTCTTGCCAGTGTCAAAAGTAATATTTTAAAACTGATCTGACCTCTCTGCGATTATTTGTTCGTGAGATATCGTATACACAGACTAACAAACTAACGGACTAACACACTAACACACTATCAGACACCCTACAGACAGACACCATACAAATTTTGTCATTTTCGGATTCCTCACATCTGAAAACGTGTAAAAAAGTCAAAAAACCGAGGTCGAAAATTTTCACGATTACCTAAGTTCCACATACCTATAGTATGATGGAAAACTAGTATTATAGTTCTTCTGAAATGAATAAAGATTATTTTGAATGACTTTAATATTATTATTTACACGTCATTGTATCATTTAAAGTCTGACACTTAAAAACTTGCAAGTTAAAATATGACGAGAATAAGTTAGATTTGCTCGTCGATACTCACACTTAAAAGTTAGAGAGTTAAGGGTTAATAGTAAGAATAAAAATTTTAAGAGCATGAATTTTCAAAAACAAAAGAGAATGTAAATGTGAAGAATTTATGTCATTGCTCCATTAGGAATATCCTATTTTAGCTGTGCTTTTGTCTACTTTTACTGTATTTATTCAGTGTTTCTTTTGCTACTGAAAAATAAAGTGAATTTATACACATACCACTCTCAAGAGTGTAATCGCTTAACATCACTGACAAAACTTTGAATAATTTTTGCGAGTTCTTGCTTTTAATGGTGTTTTTTCAAAGTTTTGTACAGTGAAACCTCTCAAGTTGGACACCCTATAAGTTGGACACTTTTTCTCGGAACGGAATGTATCCATAGGATTAACATTATGTCCAACCTCTATAAGTTGGACAGTGAAATACTGTCCTAAGTTGGACACTTTTACCCGATGAGACAAAAAAAAAAAAAAAAAAAGATAGAAAGAAAGAAAGAAAATTTCTATTTCCTCACTTCTTTTTTTAGAAATTTTACTTATCCCTTGTAGAAAAAACTGTAAATATACAATATACAAAAAAAAAAACAATGTTTCTTGTCACAATATATTTACCTCTGTCTTATAAAAAAATACTTCTTTTCTTCAGTTGAAACATTCACAAATTACTGTAATTTAGTGCATAATGCAAGAGTCTTTCTTTTTATTGAATTGCATAAATTATCCTTGCAGTCTTTTTTTTTTTTTTTTTTTTTTTTTTTTTTTTGAAAATATTCCACGGAGCTTACAGGCATGTTTTGACTTAGACTGTTTAAAAATAGGCATTAGAAAATAAATTTTGGTTGGTAGGGGTCCTCTTCATTTACCCCTTTTATTTTTCCTACCAAATGTAACTTGAGTGTATAATTGCACTAAACTTAATATGAGAGAGATCTATTGTGAAAAATGGCTCTGATTCATTTTGGATGCATATCACCTGACTGATGTTGCTGCTATGCTTCAGTTTTCCCTATTCACCGGAAAACTATATCTCAGTTTCTAGAGTGAATAAATTCACCAAACTTTATATGTGAGATGGCCGTTATGAAAATGAATATTAGCTTAATTTGTGTGTAAATCAGCATATACTTTTACTCACACTTTGATTTTCCGCATGACTATCTCAGCGTCTAATTGATAAAATTGCACCAAAACGCATGTGCAAAATCTTTATTGTGAGAAGCTATATTGATTAAATTTTCTTGTTTGTTAACTGGTAGGTGGCGCTATTATATAAAAAATTATAGAAGAAAGTATTATAATGGACACAACATAATTTACATTTAAATTTTAAATCTTCAAATTAATTATTTTTTGTTATAAGTCGTGAATACTTAATTATATGTAGATGTGACTAAAAGTTAAAAAGCATGCATAGATACAGTTTAATTAAATCAAAAAAAGTAAGCACCCCCATAAGTTGGACACTTTTTCTTGGAGCCGTAGGTGTCCAACTTAGAGAGGTTTTACTGTACTTGTCATATTAACCATACCCTTCGAACGATACCATTTGAATCCTATACTCCTATTATTAATATGTTTAGTATGACAAATTTCATGTTTGTGTTTTAATATGTATATAAAGTAGTTTAAAAGCGGATAGATTTACTACATTGAGAGCTTATAAAAATGAAAATAAATAAATAAATAAATAAATAAGGAATCTAAAGCTATAGATTTTCTGGTGTACATAGAAATACTGTTTAATAAATGAAAAAAAAGTAACGATGCAAAATTACAAAATACTAAACTTTAATATGTTTAATGAATGAAGGTTATCGATCAAAAATACAATTATTACAAGTTGATTGTTCATTTTATGCTTCGTTATTTTTAACATAAAAATTGTGAAATATTGTTGTTAATAATTAATTATAGAACTAAAATTTAATAACTCAAATGCAAAATTATAAAGTCATTTAATAATAATATTTGATAATAAACAGTTAAAAAAAAGAAAAGAAAAGAAAAAAAAAAAAAAGAAAAACAGTGTATCTAAAAATTAATACAAAAGGGAAAATCGGAGAGAAAGGGCGTGGGGACTGTGAAAAAGGTGAAAGCGAAAACGTGTTCGGAGGGGCATCAAAAACATGCGATATTTTACAAAAAAGAAAAAAAAAATACTGAATGTGAAATATTAAATATATCATAGAATTATTTTTGTAAATTATGTGAAAGAATATGTTTAATTAAATGTAATAAAATTAGTGATTTTTTACTCTAATATCCTATAGTTTTGCAAGACACCGTATATGGACAAAAGTGGAGGTGTTTTTGTAGATTCAGCATCCTCGAAAACAAAAAGGCTTACTATAGATGTGTTTTTTTTCCCAAACTTGTGTAATTCGTAATTTAATAACTATAGAAATCAAAATCAATTTTTAATTTCAAGACACAATCCGGAATATACATACATGTATTTTAAAGGATGTTGTGAAATCACAAATTGAACATAAACAAAACAATGTCCTTGCATTTATGCTGTGCTCGTAATGCGGCATTTTCTGACATATTTTCTTTGATCTAAATATAGCTCTCATTCACTCAATTAGTAAGGGGGCTACACCTGAAAACAACCACCCACGTAGGGCACCGAAATCTGTCTCTTCCCCTTCCCCAAGTCATGTTCTGCTCTCCATCACTATCCACCGAAACTCCGTTATTTACCCTTTGTGCAATTTCACACCCCATTGACACCGCACCACCATCAAAGGTAAAGTGGTATAAGTCCCAACAGCAGCAAAAGATTTCGGTCATATTTTCGTGGAACATTCTAAGTCGAATTCAGCTTTGTACTAGTGTCGTACAGGGTTAAAGTAAAGACCCCCACATCTATAGCTATTCAACAGAAAAAAAGAGAGGGAGGAATGCAGTTTTTGTGTGTGAAAGCTAGATTTTTTTATATTGTGACAAATGCATTTGGGTGAGCTTTCAGTGACCCTGAAAACGGAACACAAAATATTTCAAATTTCTCATGCATCTTAATACCAGTTAATATTGCAAAAATGACGAATATACCATGGTTATTCACACATTTTTGTAATGATGTTGAATATATATATATGAGCATATAAGCATTTTAATTTTTGTGAATTATGACATTTTTTCATATGTAGAATAATAAAAGTATTGTCATCTCTCTCTTTTCATTTAATATATACAGTGAAACTTGAATAATTCGAACTTGTTTAATTCGAAATTCTGGATAATTCGAATATTTTACTCGGACCCTTGAATTTTGTATTAAAATAGTGTTAAAAAATCATGGATAATTCGAATTCTATTTTGGATAATTCGAATTTTTCATACGATTACCTTTAAAATATTACAGCAAAAATTGCTCTCGAGATTTTTCTCAGCTAAAGTGCATTATTTTTTTTTTTTAACAGTCTTTCGAAAGGATAGGGAAATACAAGAGAAGCCCCTACCTAGTGCATCAGAAGATATGGGTTCATATACATGAACTTCGAAAAAATATTGAAAGTCATGTCTAATGTAGAAGATTCTATTTTTGTATCAATTGATAGGTTGAAGTCATATGCTATGACACAAAGATATTACTTAAAGAAGCAATAAAAAAATATCTTACTATTTTTAAAAAAGTGTTAAATAATTAAGCTCGTAAAAAATATTGATTTAATTGAGGGGGGGGGGGGGATGTAGAAGTATTCTT
The DNA here is from genome assembly GCA_963930645.1 of Salticus scenicus. NCBI lineage: Eukaryota > Metazoa > Arthropoda > Arachnida > Araneae > Salticidae > Salticus > Salticus scenicus. The sequence continues at coordinate 29,196,917 of OZ005660.1, forward strand.
AGATATAAAACTTATGTGTTAAATCTTTGATCGTAGAGTTTTAATTTTTTTAATTTATCTCTTCTTTTTGACAAAATAGTATATGTAATTCGAATATTTTGATATTTCGAATTTTTCTCTGGTCCCCTGAACTTCGAATTATCCAGGTTCTACTGTATTTATTACATAGCTGTCAACCTTTCTAAATTTTTAATGAGATTTATCATCACTATTGTTTTAAAGGGGTATGACACATATATTTCCAACGATTAAATGGGGGGGGGGGAAAAATCAGGTATTAATTTTTCTTAAAAAAACAGGAGACTTTGGCTCCTATGTGATTAATATTATTCAATATATGAATTTTATAAAAGTTCAATAACAATAATTAATTCTTATTAAAAAGATCTTCGGATATATCGATTATTTTTCAGCGCCATTTTAAAGCAAAGAACATTTTTATACATGCAGACGATAATCATATCATATTCTCAGTCCAAAATGTAGCATGGGAGAACCGGGACTTTGCTCAAGAGCCCCGAAATGCAAAGGGCCCCCAAGTCCATACCTAATGTTAAATTATGAAACGCATTTTTCTACTTAAACCAAAATTTTAGCAATGAAAATTTTCTCATAAAAAATATGAAATTCATCCTTGAAAACTATTAAACGTTCTAGTATTTTTTTTTTTTTTATATCCCTGAACACATGTCTATTATAAAGCTCCGCAGTTGACAGAAACAATTTTTGATACCTGCTAATGAAACAGCAAATTCTCATTCGTGTAACTGATTAAACATGATGAATGGAACATTCTGTCACTAGATTCTTAACAAAGAGACATTAACAAAATAAAATTTAGCTCCTTTCCGTGTTAAAATCGTTACAACTTCATGCCAGTTTCCAATGAATTTAACTGTTTTCCTTTAGCCTATTATTTTAAAATCATTTTATCAACAAAGTCAAATTTGCCTCTTATTTACCTATCCGGTCAAACTAAGAGGCAGAAAAAATATTAAGAAAAAAAAAAGGCAATGTCTAATTTATTAGATCTTTTCTTAGTTGCGAAAAGATCTAATTAAGATCTTTTATTAGAGGCTCTTCTGAACAGAAAACCATACTTGCACCAAATGGTATTAGAGCTAATGAAAGAAAGAGTACAACTATAGTAGGTGCAAAAATATTGTTTATGCATTATGCATATGACTATCTATCGGTCGCAAATTAATTATGTTGCGATGGTTTCAAGAGGGCCCCATAATCTTTCTTTGCTCAGGGCCTCAGTTTGTCATGATCGGGTCTGCCTATTCTTAATTGATGCCAACCAGGTATGTCTTTAAAAAAAAATCATAAAGAATATTAAAATTGCTACGAACATATTCAATTACCCACTGTATATAAAGAGGAAACATAATTTCAACAAGAATAACGAAATAAATTTGGTTGAGATTAAGGTACAGTCTGTAACAAAAGTGTCCGAACACTAGCAAAAATTCCTATGTAAAAAAAGTACACTTCATACGGTTTTGTTAAATAAATCCTTATCGAATCATGTTCTTACTTACACTGACTGAGAACAGAATTCGGCAAGAATTTATTTAACAAAACCGTATGAAGTGTACTTTTTTTACATAGGAATTTTTGCTAGTAATCGGACACTTCTGTTACCGACTGTAGAGTGGTTTAAGTTCGAGCTAGAATCCTACGCGGCAGACAATTGCCGACGGTCTGGAATTCCTGCCTAGGGTAGTCTGGAATGTTTATTTGGAATCATAATAATTTTAAATTTGGCACAATCTACATTACTCTTCTTTTTTTTTTCTTTTATTAGATAATTTTTTTAAAGAAAAAGAAAATTAAATATACTTTCTTAATTGATATCCGAAATTCGCTAGCAGCAAAAGAATACAATTTAACTATACGATCTTTTCTGTATAATCGGTCACCGAAAATATTTTCATTTAAGATATTGTTAATAGTTTATTTATTTAAATACATTAAGATGGTAGGTATTTTTTTTTCCTCGGAGGCCATGAATATTGTTCTACATAGTCCGATTTATGAAACTAGTGTTAACCATAGATATAGTAATATATATAGATCTATCATCCCCATGTTATCGAGCAAAAACTGTTGATGCCGAAAAAAAGTTCTAAAATCAGCCATTAGAGAGTATTAAAAAAAAAGAATAAAATGAAAAATGAATTTGAAACTCTATCTGGAGTTTTCCATTCACCTTAAGTAAATAAATTATTGATAAATTTTATTTACTAAATTATCCGTGTGTAGGCAGCCATTAGAGTGACTTTTCTCGAAAAAAAAGGCCTCACTTTTTCCCTCTCGCTGACCAATCTATGTCTTATTACTATATCTATGGTGTTAACTTTTCCAATTTTCAGTGCCAAGTGGAAAAAATTTGTGCTGAAATATATGAGGTATAACATGATTTTTAAACACCAAAATTTCAAGAGGATTCCTGAAGAATTTTTCTAGATATTTGACAAAATGTGTAAATTCGAAAGTGTCCAAATACTTTTTGCACTTTTTTTTTTCTTAATTAACTGATCAACTAATCCCCGAAGTAATACCCAAATACGTTTAGAATTTCTTTTCAAATTGTAATACTGTACAGTCGAGGGTGGGAATTAAAGGATATTTAACATGGTGCATTTTAAAGTTTAAAAAAAAAAAAAAAAAAATTTATTATTATTATTTTATTTAAACAGTATTTGAGAAATTTTAATTTACTTATTATTGTAGTATTTCAATGCACATGTATAGAATTTTAATAAAACAAAGACAGTAATTTACAAAAACAGTTTATTACTCTTACAATCCTCGTAACAACTTAGAAAATATGTTGATATTATATTATAGTGAAAGAAACAACATAAGCACTGCTCAAATTCAAGTATGGACAAAAGACCTCAAGACTGTAATTACAATAATACTACAATAATACTAAGTTATAATTTTAAAAGTCTAATTGTAGCTAATGTTATTGTTATTATTATTAGTGTTAGTGTTAGTGCTTCACGGAAAAATGGGTAAGGGAAAAATGGGTAATGGAAAGATGGGTAACGGAAAAATGGGTAAGCGGAAAAAAGGGTAATGGAAAATTGGGTAAGCGGAAAAAAGGGTAACGGAAAAAAGGGTAAGCGGAAAAATGGGTAATGGAAAAATGGGTAACGGAAGAATGGGTAAATTGCGAATTGCTACTTGCGAATCGTACACTGAAATTGCCCCAAATTATGCCATAGAGTTAAACTATGTTTCGAAAGCATTTCATCTTTGTTAGTGATTATTTATTTCATCGTCAGTTAGAAATTTATTCTTTTAAGAGGGCTGAATATAAAAAATCTTTCACAGGACCTTTTTCAGTTAAAAAAATAAATAAATAAGCTTTTATTTATTACTTTATTCACATATTTACTATTTATGGTATTTTAATTATTTTTTAAAAGATATCATAATGTTAAAATAATAATTATAATAATAATTAAAAAAAAAAAAAAGAAGAAGAAGACAAGAAATAATGGAGACTATTTTTATTTTTCGGACAGAGATAAATTGAAGAGCTTTGTTTGAGTTAAAAGTGATGGCAGGTGTTTGACAGGAATTCTCTTTCTTAGAAGCGTTCTCTATTTTTTATCATGCTTGGGGAAGTCATTGAGTTATGCTCCCCTGTAGCATGTGTCTGCATGTGTGGAAAATCCTGTTTTAAGAAATACTAGAGGTTTATTCGACTTCAGGTTTCGTGGAAAATGGACAATGAACAGGGGAAGGAATATAATTTAGGTAAAAATGGCAACGGAAATAATGACAACGGAAATAATGGCAACGGAAATAATGGCAACCGGAAATAATGGCAACAGGAAAAAATGGCAATGGAAATAATGGCAACGATAAATATATAAAAAAGGGTAACAAAATAAAGTAAAACGAAAAAGGATAATTTGAGAATTTTTACTAGCGAATTATATGCTAAAATATCTCAAGTGTAAAATATATTTCATCTTTGGTACTGATAACATTTTTCGCCGTCAGATTAAGTGTGTATATATATATATATATTTTTCCCAAGGAGCTCTGAATATTAGAATCATTCATTTTCCAACATTTTTCAGTCTTAAAGAAGGAATTTTAGCCTTTATTAATATATTTATTCACGTGTTCAATTTTTATATCAATGTTAATTATTAAAAATTAAAAAAAAAAAAGAATAAAAGAAAATAAAGAACATTAAAAAAATTAATGGTTAAATAAAAAATAAATAAATAAAGAGTTGAGGATGGGAGGAGATTGGAGACTAATTTTACTTTTTGAGCACGGATAAACAGAAATGCTTTCTTTGTGTAGACAATGAGGGAATTAGGAAGGAAATGTTTTTCCTAGAAGCGTTCTCCAGTTTTTTCTTTCATCAGGTAATGTCATGGAGGTACCCTCTCCTATTCCAACCTCTGCTTTTGTATTCTCACTTCACAGTCCACAATCATAATCTATACAATGGTCCTTCCCTTTATAGTCCTACTCTTTGAACATTGAATAGATAAGAAATATTTTAAAAGGCCAGAATTTGCGATATTTCCTTCTTTTCAGATACAGAAAACTCCCTTTACCTTCTTTCCTTTCTAGAAGAATCTTGTTGTCGTATAAAAAGATGTAATGAAATGAAGACAAAAGTATATTATGCAATACACCTCTTTGAAAGGTTTGACATAAAATATGAAAAAGACATACAATCGATATTTTAATACACAATTTTGATTCGTGCAAATTTAGTCTAGACAAGTGATTTTTTACGTAATATTATTACATAAAATAATAATTAAGAATAATATTTTAAAAATTTTAACGTTTTTAAAGGTAGATTCAGTTTGTTATTTAATAGTAGTATTTAATAAAGCGTTATGAATTTACATTTTTCTAATATAATAATTAAATTTTAATATTTATTATGATTGCTTACGTTAAGTACAATAATAATAATAATAATAATCTGGTGTGTCACTCACTCGACTTTCTCTTACCCTGAAATTTAATACTATAAATACAGGTTGCAGATTAAAATGTAAGATAACGAGTACTGTTATGTAAACCTGTGTTAAACAATTCAAATTAGGCTTCGGAAGAGTTTTATATGATAATTAGTTCAGTGTGAAGGGGGCTACCGCCATCCTCACCCCCCCCCCCCCCCCGTTTCATTAATGCACCTACATTTATATAGAATTGAATTCGGTTATTAAAAAATAATTCTGTTTTTTAAAAATAATTTATTAAAATTATTATTTTAAAAAAATATCTTTTATGATAATGCAGGCGATTTCCATATTAGAGAAGTAGTGTAACACTAAATATATATATATATATATATATATATATATATATATAAAAAAAAAAAAAAGAGTTGAATTTATTCTCAATATTACATATTTTTCTTTTTTCTTTTTTTTTTTTTTTTTTTGTTAAAAATGAAAAAAAGGTCGATAACTTTATTTTAAATTATCGCAGATCGATGGTTCAACCATTCGTTTTAAAGGTATTGGCGAGCTCTTTTGAAAGATACTCATCATGAAAATTTACTCCCCTCGCGGGGGACTTCCCCCCTAGGGGGGAGGCGAGGATCCCACATTCACAATTTTTTTTCCCAGTTGACTATCTCTATTACAAAAAATATATATTCGTTTCATTTGGTTTAGTGCAGTCTATAGATGTTAAACTCTACTTACCTGCAATTTCCCCCATAGATGTAATGTATTTGAATACTTTTGAGTGTCCCTGTACACGAACCATTTGCTTCATCTCAACGAAAAGCTTACTGTAGCATCCCTATATGATACACATTTAGAATACCGAGTTTGGAATTTCTGCTACTATATGTTCTTGAGATATGCTGATAACAGACACAGAGACCATTCGCTAAAAACATGATTTTCGTATTCAGGGGACCTTAAAAAATGTAAAAATAACAAAAACTCACGTTAAAAAATTTGACCCTAAAACAATTCCTTCTCGACCCTATGGGTAAGCAAAAGTAATAAGTGATGATTACATTGAAGATAGGCTTTAATTACAAAATATCTTTTATAATCAATCATCTGAAGCATCACAAATTAAGTTATGGCATTTTTTTATTATTATTTATTCAATAGAAAGTATTGGATTCGAAAAAATTTTCAACTTCCGGTTTTCGATGGATTTACATGTTTTGAAAACTTCAAAAACCGATTTCACCATTTTTAGAAAATATATGTGGGTCTGGGATCCCGAAAAAAAGTCACCGGAAAAAAGGACACCGGTAAAAAGGGCACTTTTTCACTTCGCAAATCGCAAATAATAACTATCAAATAAGGAATTCACAGAATGACTTTCAAATTACATTTTTAGAATTTCATTTGATTTGGTACACCATTCATTTATTTTATATCTGAGAAAGGGAGGGGGGGAGGAGATAGCAGCAAATGGAAAGAAAACAATTGTTTTTATACCACCTTCTTACTGATTTTAATGAAAATTTGTATAAGCACGTACAATTTGTGACTATCACAATGAATGTACATATTATATACCTGGGGGGGGGGGGGGGTTGCAGATGGAAGTAAAATATATTATTCTCTAAACTGCCCTATTATCGATAAAAAAAAAAAAATAAAATAAAATAAAATAAAATAAAATAAAACCTTTGTGTATATACAACGTACTGTTTAAGAAAAATTACAGTGAGTATTACACATGTCTGGATGGTTTACTAGGGGGGGAGGGGCAGAGTGACGAAAATGTTTTTGTTTTTTTATAACACTATGCTACTTATTTATATGAAACTTTGTACTATCATTTGTACTTTAATTTTATTAAAATTATAGTGAATGTTATCCACGGTTGATAGGGAGGGGCTAAGGGGGGGATAGATGAAAAATAAAATAATCTTTTTAAACAACACTTATTATCGTTTTTTTTTTTTTTTTTTTTTTTTTTTTTTTTTTTGATTGACATTTTGTGTAAATATCACTTACTATTAATGAAAAATTACAGTGAAGTTAGATATGTATTGGGGGGTGGGGGGAGCACAGAAGGAAAGAAAATGAATGTTTATGTCACTATATTTTGCATTTTAATAAAATTTATTATAAATATCATTGAACAATTTGGAAAATTTACCGTGATTGTTATGTATATCTTGGGGCAATCTGGAGGGGCCAAAAGAGAAAAATGATTGCATAAGTATCACAATGTTACCAGTTTTAATGAAAATTTCAAAAACTATTATCTGCTTTTTATAAAAAATTCCAAAGAGTGTTACATATATCTAGGAGGGGGGGGGGGATATTGTTTTTAAATCACTTAAATAGGAAAATTTGCCTAAATATCTCTTATTGTTTATCAAAAATTGAAGAGAAGAGGAAAATTGAAGAGACACTACCCGGTGAGAACTAAGGGCTAATATGTTTTTGTACCATCTTGTTGCTCGTTTAATGAAACTTTGTAGAAATATTACTTACTGTGTATAAAACATTACAGTGAGGGTTAAGTATCAGTTTCTTTCTCTTCCTGAGTTTGTACGCAAAAATTCAATGTATGATTTAAATCTGAAAAATGTTACTCAAAAAGGAAATTTCTTCTTTTAATCTGTCTTTTTACCTCCCCCCCCCCCCCCCCCCTAGAAATAAAAAACTTATGCTCTCGTTGATGTTTAGCATCAGTTTTACGAGGAGAAATTAAGAGTAGTGCCTTTTTAATACGAACGATAGTATTTTTTTTTTTTTCTGTTTCTACGAGAAGGGTGTGGGAAATGGGACAGATTAAAAAAAAAAAAAAAAAAAAAAAAATCTGCTTCAGAATAATCTTTTACCAATATTTGATATTAACTTTTAATTAATGTCTGATATGAACATTGCATTGAATTTTTACCTACTAACTTAGAAACTGAAAGATACTGCGATACATAGCCCTCCCTAAAAATTATCATAAACAATAAAGGGCATTTATACAAAATTTCCTATAAATATGAAGCAGTATAATTTAAAAACAATCGTATTTTTTTCTCTTCCTCCTTGTCCCCCATGTGTAGGTAACACTCGTCGTAATTTTTCATTAAAAGTAGGTGATAGTTGTTAATATTTTAATTAAAATTGGTAACATTGTGATATTTATACAAGCCTTTTTCTCCTCTACCCGTATAACCCCCAAGATATATTTAACAATCAGCGTAAATTTTCCTAAAAATTAAATGATATTTATAATAAATTTTAGTAAAATGCAAAGCACAATGATATAAAACATTATTTGTATCTTTATGTCTCCAGCACTCTCCCCCCCCCTCCTCACCCAGACATATGTAATAATCACTGTAATTTTTCATTAACAGTAAGCGACATTTGCACAAAAAAGATAATAAGTGTTGTTTAAATAGATTTTGTTTTTCCTCTGCCCCCCCCCCCCCCCCCCCACCATCACCACACACATACTCGTCCCCCTTTTTAACTACAAGTAACTTTCATTATAATTTTAATAAAAAGTAAGTGATAATCAAACAAAGTTTCATACAAATTGCTAGTAATATAAAAACATAGTGCATAAAAAAGTAGCATAGTGATATAAAAACGACTCCTTTTTTTATTCTGTACCCTCCTGAGATCTGTGTAACACTCACTGTAATTTTTCTTAAACAGTAAGTGGTATATACACAAAGATTTATTTAAATCGATACTAGGGTACTTAAAAAAAAAAAAAAAAATATTTTTCATTTTCATCTGCAACCCCCCCCCCCCCCAGGTATATAATACACTCATAAAAAGTAAGTGATAGTTATAGAATATATCATTTAAAACGGTAAAATAGTGATATAAAAAGTCATTATATTTTTATCTGCCTTCTCCTCTCTCTTTAACCCCCCATCCCAAGTATGTCTGACAATTACTGTAATATTTTCACAAATTGTACGTGATTACACAAAGTTTTTTTTTTTTTTTTTTTTTTTAATCGATAATACAGGAAAATATAGGAGAATGTCTTGTGGTGGCTACAACATATTTTTTTTTCATTAATTAATTAATTTATGAAATTGAGAATTTTTTGACAATTTAATTTCTCATATTGGCATGAAGTATGTTTAATCATAATATGCACCGCAGAGTATTAGAATTTATTAATTGCAAGACAGAAATAGCTTAGTCATTATCTATAAACAATTTAATTTTGAATGGAATTATACTTATAATTTATAATAAAAGTTTGGTTATGTAGCTAAAAAAAATTGATTTTGCACTGAAACTATAAAAGCGGAGTTAAACTATTTTATATCATAGGATTACACTGCATTAGTAAAATTACAACAAACTAATTAAATGTAATATTTGTTATAACATTAAGATTATTATTTTTATATAATCATTGATTAAAATAACTTTTTATTTTAAAAATAATTTGATGGAGGTAGTTTAGGTGTTAAAGCCGTTTGAGAACATGAGAGTCGACGATCATGATCTGGGATCGAACCCGGCACTTCCTGTCTACCAGTTTGGAGAGCAGAACTGCTCGGCTTATTACTAATTAAAAGTCCAAATAATCTTATTCAGCGATTTCAACTAAGTTAATTATAATAAATTATATTTTTAATAAATAAGTTAGTGTTTTTAATTGGAATATTTCATTAAATATTTTTTTAACTAGCTGTATATATATATATATATATATATATATAATTGTTCATAGAAAGTAAATCTTTTAATATTAAAAGTGTTTTAAAATAATTTTTTCTACTAAAAGCAGAAAAAATTGTAGTAATCTCAGCTAATTTAATTATTAAAATTTATATTTTTGTTAATTCTTTTAGTTTTTAGATAATTAATTTAGTCATTCTATTAAAATTTTTAAAATAAAATAATTTTAATTCGATCCTTAACTACCTTTTTCCTCATAATTATTCACAGTAAATAAATTCTTTTAATAATAAAAGTATTTTAAAATAATATTTTCTATTGAAAGCAGAAAAAGTTGTATTAAGGAGGCACACCTAATTTAATTATTAAAATTTACGTTTTTGATAATTCATTTAGTTCTTAGACAATTACTTTACTCTTTCTTTTAAAGTTTTCTAAATAAAATAATTTTAATTAGATCCTTATTCCTATAATCAATTACAGAAAAAAATATTTTTATGTTTAAGAACATTTTGAATTTATTTTTTCATTTTAAGGCTTAAACAACAGTATTAAGCAATTTGAACTAATTTAATTGTTAAAAATATATATTTTTAATAACTGAATTATATTTTATAAATATGTATTATTAAATCATTTTTTAATTACTATATTTTTTTATATGTAATCATATATATATTGAAAACCTTTTCAAACATTGAATAGATGAAAACAAGAAACATTGAAAAAGATAAAACAGAAAAATTTAAAAAAGAGATTGCGACTATAAAACATCCATATATATATAAGTTTTTTAATTAAAAATATTTTGATGGTTGTGGTTAAAGCTTTAAAACCTATTGACAACATACGGGTCCTAAGTCTGGGTGAAATGACTTTCATAAGAGTTCTTTCTAAGGAGCCTGTCCTTGATGTATGCGATTTTCAGGAAAAAAAAAAAAAGAACCATGGAAAATTCTGAATGTCTAGGATGACAAACGAGACCTTGGATCGAACCCGCAATTCCAATCTATCAGGGCCCACCAGCGGCAGAGCGGTTCTGTGCTCAAAGTTGGTTGACGTGAGGTGCCGGGTTCGATCCCAGGTCCCCACTCGTCGATCTAGCCTTTCGGGGTTTTCCATGGTTTTCTCGGAAACTTGCAAAAATATAGGCTAGAACCCCTTAGAAAGACCTCTACGGCAGGTACTCCCCTTCGGGACAAGGACCGTAGAATAGTCAATTGGCTTTATTCCCAAACACCAACAATAACACCAGTCTATCAGCTTAGAGAGCAGAACGAGTCGGCTACTGTAATAGGCATTGTAATTAAAAGTTTAAAAAAATGTATTAAGTAATTTCACCTAATTTAATTATAAAAAATTATATTTTTAATAAATAAATTATTGTTTTTTAATTCGAATATTTTAATGAATGATGTGATTTTTTTTAAACTAGCTATTATTATTATTATTATTATTATTATCGTTCAGAGAAATAAATTGTTTTAATAATATTAAAAGTATTTTAATATAGATTTTACTATTAAAAGCTAAAACAATAATACTTTACAAGTTTTTAATTTTTTCCATTTTTTTTTTTATTATTATTATTTTCAGGGGAAAAAAATATATTTTTATATTAAAAGTATTTAGAAATAGATTTTTCAATTAAAAGCTCAAATAGTTCTATTGAACAAATTAATTTTATTATTAATCATTTTGATTTTTAGTAAATGCCGTCATTTTGAATTATATTTTTATATTAAATAATATATATATATATTTTCCTATAATCTGATATAGAAAAAATATTTTTCCATTGAAAGTATTTTAATACAGATTTTTCAGTTAAAAGCTACCACATAATATCAATTTATATAACAAGCAGTAACAATGGTTAAATCTCAGCAGAAATGTAAAACGTGTTAAAAATATTGGAGAAATGAAAGTACATAGCTATTTACCCCACCTTTTGCCTACATTTTAAAGCACGTGCGGAATCATTTGTCAATGTTTATCTCAGTGACGCCACGTGCGCCTGCTCTATTCCATAATTTGAAAGCAAACAAGTAAATCTTATCTTCAATTTCAAAATATACATGACTGTTGATGATATTGTAGGGATTTTATTAGGAGTCAATTGTATTTAGTAGTTCGAAAACTACTTTTTTCCGTTCAGCCCACACATCAATCACTCACACACACACATAAAAACAGTTCTCTTTATTTACATAGATAATTGCACCCTTACCCATTTATCAAGTTATTGTTACCAATTTTACCGCTGCCTTTTTCCTCCAGTTGCCATTTTTTCCGGTTGCCATTATTTCTGTAGCCATTATTTCCGGTTGCCATTATTTCCGTTGCCATTTTTTCCGTTGCCATTTTTTCCGTTGCCATTTTTACCGAGCACCATTTTTAATCGCATTAAAATAAAAATTGCAATTTCTCTGTCTGTCTCTCTAAAGAATAATCAAAAGTAGGACAGAGAGAGTTAAGTACATTTGATTAAAAAAAAAGTGCGAAATGAATTAATAATTGAATTAGAATGAATGAATAATTTTGCCCAATTATAATACCATTACAAGAATCTTAAAATAAAATTTTAGTTAAAAGTAGTTATAAAAAATTAAATTAAAGTGACTGAAGTTTTCACAGAACAAAATGTTACGAATGCATTTACAAATACATAAATAAATAAATAAAATAAAATAAAGTAAAATAAGTAAAAATACAGTGTACATATTAATTTTGGGTAATATTTCGAATAAGTAGTCATATAATTTAAGAAAGGAAAGTAAAAAAACTAAACGTATATAAAATTTTACTTCATTCCTCTAAGGCTCTAGCCCATCAGCGGCCGACCGGTTCTGCACTCAAAAATGGTAGATGGGAGGTGCCGGGTTCGGTCCCAGGTCGCGCGCAACGATCTAGCCGTTCGGAGTTTTCTATGGTTTCCTCCGAAACACGCATAAATACGGGTTAGGACCCCTTAGCAAGACCCCCATGGAGGGCATTCTCCCCATAGGCGTACGTAGTACACTTGCGGAGATAATCGGCCTTAAAAATCCTACAACAACAATCTCTAAAGCTCTCTATATATTTTTAATCGCATTAAAATAAAAATTGCAATTTCTCAGTCTGTCTCTCTAAAGAACAATCAAAATTAGGATAGAGAAAGATAAAAAGATTTGATTAAAAAAAAAATTGCGAAATGAATTAATAATTGAATTAGAACGAGTGAATAATTTTACCATTACAAGAATTTTAAAAATAAAATTTTAGTTAATTGTAGTTATAAAAAATTTAATTAGAGTAACTGAAGTTTTCACAGAACAAAATGTTACCAGTGCATTTACAAATACATAAATAAATAAATAAATAAAATAAAATAAAAATACAGTGTTTACATACATATTAATTTTGGGTAACAATTCAAATAAGTAGTCATATAATTTAAGAAAGAAAAGTAAATAACTAAAAATAATGCAATTGTATTAAATTTTGGGGGCAAGCTATCAACACGATCAGATTTTGTAAAAAAAAAAAAAAAAAAAAAAAGGTTAAAGTGTAAATTGCACTTGTTATTGAAAGATTATAAAAGAAATATTAGCCAATTACAAATATCAAAATTTTAATTAATAAAATTCCCAAATATATTATTATTCTAAAAATAAATAAATCCTTAATTCATTAAAACAATTCTGTAATAAAATAAAATTAGAACAAGAATATATTTGTGTTAAACCTCCAATACGTAAGTATAATTTTACTTCCTTCCTCTAAGGCTCTAACCCACCAGCGGCCGGCCGGTTCTGCACTCAAAGCAGGTAGGTGGGAGGTGCCGGGTTCGATCCCAGGTCGCGCTCATCGATCTAGCCGTTCGGAGTTTTCCATGGTTTCCTCCGAAACACGCGTAAATACGGGCTAGGACCCTTAGCAAGACCCCCCATGGAGGGCATTCTCCCCATAGGCGTAGGACACTTGCGGAGTCAATCGGCCTTAAAAATCCTACAACAACAACAACCTCTAAAGCTCTCTATATATTTTTAATCGCATTAAAATAAAAATTGCAATTTCTCTGTCTGTCTCTCTTAAGAACAATCAAAATTAGGATAGAGAAAGATAAAAATTTTTACCATTTTAACAAATTTAAGTTAATATAACTATTCCGATAAATTTTAAATATCGAACTTATCTAAGTTCGCTAGTTACCTAATCGGCTTTGTGGAGTTTTGTAATGAATTATTCAACTGTTTAGCTTCCGTTCTCATTCTTTTCAATATTATCATCAAAAATCATATACATATATTGTTCGTGTGTAGGGGGAGGGAGTTTTTTTTTTTTTTTTTTTTTTTTTTTTTTTTTGTACCTAAATTACAGAGTTATTTATTTTATTTCTAAAACAGTTGTTTTGCATATTTTATAAGATCAATACTGCTCAAGTAAAAATAGATGTATGTAATGTTTAATTCCGTACTTAAAGTAATTTTAATAATTAAAAGATTTTTTACGTGCAATTATTTAACAATTCATTTAAAAAACAGCAAATTATCAGCTTAATCTTTATCTGTAACCAACGTATGTAGCCGGGAATACTTGAAAAAACGCTGTCAAACTTCTTTCTGCATTACCATTCTAGAAAATACCACCCTTTCTTTTATGCTACAGGGGAGCGTAACTCAATGACTTCCCCAAGCATGATAAAAACTAGAGAACGCTTCTAAGAAAAAGAATTCCTGTCAAACACCTGCCATCACTTTTAACTCAAACAAAGCTCTTCAATTTATCTCTGTCCGAAAAATAAAAATAGTCTCCATTATTTCTTGTCTTCTTCTTCTTCTTCTTTTTTTTTTTTTTTTTTTTTTTTTTTAATTATTATTATAATTATTATTTTAACATTATGATATCTTTTAAAAAATAATTAAAATACCATAAATAGTAAATATGTGAATAAAGTAATAAATAAAAGCTTATTTATTTATTTTTTTAACTGAAAAAGGTCCTGTGAAAGATTTTTTATATTCAGCCCTCTTAAAAGAATAAATTTCTAACTGACGATGAAATAAATAATCACTAACAAAGATGAAATGCTTTCGAAACATAGTTTAACCCTATGGCATAATTTGGGGCAATTTCAGTGTACGATTCGCAAGTAGCAATTCGCAATTTACCCATTCTTCCGTTACCCATTTTTCCATTACCCATTTTTCCGCTTACCCTTTTTTCCGTTACCCTTTTTTCCGCTTACCCATTTTTCCATTACCCATTTTTCCGCTTACCCATTTTTCCGTTACCCATCTTTCCGTTACCCATTTTTCCCTTACCCATTTTTCCGCCTCCCAGTGTTAGTAGTAGTAGTAATAGTACTAGTAATAAACAAATTCTCTAAAAAAGAGTTAATTAAATTTCATTAATTTTACGTGTTTTTAATAATAATAAAAAAAGTAATAGCAATAATCGGCCTGTGCCCACGTAAAGCTTGATTTTTACACATGTATTTCCAAACGTATTTCTTCTTGACAGTTGAAATTGCTAAACATTGGTTTACATAATATTTAAAAATTGCCCGTAGCACTGAAGCAACGTAAAACCCAACCAAACAACTATGATATTTAAAATAAATGGCTTTCTCTTTTACACCATTATATTTATTTATTTTCAAAACTAAAAAATTAAAAATGGCATCGTAATCCTTTAATACAAATTTTACAACCACGTGTCTATTTATTTATTTATATTTTTAATTACTCGTGACGTAATTGAATTTTACATATTTAATTTATTAGTATTGTTTTCCTCTGATGTATCAAAGTTTATTATTTGAATCAATGAAAGGAACTTCCATAACCCTGCAAACCGTGGGTATAATTTTACTTTATATATCTGAATACATTGTTGCGATTGTGATGTAAGTTTTTTCAGCTAAGTTATCCTTTTTTTTTTTTTTTTTTTTTTATTTTATTCAATTGAAATTTACGAATGGAATCCGGGGATAAAATTTTCTTTTCTTTTATCCAATACTTTGTTTTGCATATGACATCATTTTCAGCGTTAGTTTCAGGAAACTTGGATCAAAACAAATTTAAGATAGTTAAAACAAAGATTATCGTTATTAATACGTTGTTATGATGTACTCAATGTTGATTTTATTTATTCACTTTTCTTTCATTATGTATTCGCCTCAAAAATCATTCATACAGTCGGTAATAAAAGTCTCCGAACACTAGCAAAAATTCCTATATAAAAAAAAGTACACTTAATACAGTTTTGTCAAATAAATCCTGGCCGAATCCTGTTTTTAGACTGACTAAGAACAGGATTCGACAAGGATTTATTTAACAAAACTGTATTAAGTGTACTTTTTTTATATAGGAATTTTTGCTAGTGTTCGGAGACTTTTGTTACCGACTGTACGTCAAATAAATTAGTTATCTAATGTTTCTTACAGAACAACATTTGTTTAAGACATTCGTTATTAAGCTATTTTCTGTTCTTTGTCCAATCCCGCAGCACAGTTTAGCAATGCACATTCGTCTTCATAACAACTTATTTCTAGAATCGCATCGCTAGATTCCCTGTTCCTTTTTTCCCGTGAGATGCGGGGGGAAAGAACTGATTCTAAACTCTAGGCATTGTAACCTAGGAATTTCCTCCTCTTCTCTTGTAAATATAAATTGCCCTTTTTCCGATGACTGTATTTGACTGTTTTCAGAAAAACTGTTGCACATGAAATCCATTCAACTTGATCAGTTTTAGATTTTTTAGAAGCTTATAAGAAAAGGAAAAGTTATGATTTACAAAACTTCTTTTACACGAAAACTTTGTTTTATGCACGAATATATTTAAAGGTCTACAACAGGCCCCGATTAGGACGAATTGGTTTCATGCTCCAAGAATACTAAGGATAATAAAACTAAAAAAAAAAAAAAAAATCCTCAAAACGATTGCAACATCATACATAAAAGACAGATTGTTAAATGGGTGTTTTACAGTCTTTTTCTTCTTCTTCTTTTTTTTTTTTTCCACAAAATTTTTTCAGATATTGATAAATTCCATTTCCGATGCCACTTTGAATTGTATTAGTTACCATCTTAACTTTTAAGCATTTGTAAACAACGTTGTGAATTTTTTTAATCTACAGTCGGCAGCAAAATTATTCGAGCGCTAGCAATAATTCCTATGTAAAAAATTACACTTAATATTGTTTTGTTAAATAAATACTTGTCGAATCATGTTCTTAAACTGACTAAGAACATGGTTAGACAAGGGTTTATGTAACAAAACAGTATTCAGTGTACTTTATATAGGAATTATTGATAGCGCTCGAATAATTTTGCTGCCCTGCCGATTGTACAGTAAAACTTTTTTTCACTTCAAAGCCAAAATACGATTAAATAATATTCTAAAAGAATAATTTTAAGAGAAAATTCCTTTTTGTCGATTCAGCTTGTGTTAATCCTGATTATGACAAGAAAAGAAAAAGAAAAGAAAGAAACTAAATTTCTATTTAAAGAATAATAATAATAAAGATTACATTACTAATTAAAAATGGCTAAATCAGTGTAACTAAAGATATTTCACGAATTATGTTTAGATTCACACAAAATAATATATCCAGTTTAAGGAATTTATACTTTCTTCGATATTCAATAGACGAATCTATTGGTTTCGTAAAAGACTTTCGACCACAGGTTTTAGATGGATTTACATATTTTGAGAGAAAAGAAAGAAGAATTTCTATTTAAAGAATAATAATAATAAAGATTGCATTACTAATTAAAAATGGCTAAATCAGGGTAACTAAAGATATTTCACGAATTATGTTTAGATTCACACAAAATTCACATCCAGTTTAAGGAATTTATACTTTCTTCTATATTCAATAGACGAATCTATTGGTTTCGTAAAAAACTTTCGACCACAGGTTTTCGATGGATTTACACATTTTGAGAGAAAAGAAAGAAGAATTTCTATTTAAAGAATAATAATAATAAAGATTGCATTACTAATTAAAAATGGATAAATCAGGATAACTAAAGATATTTCACGAATCATGTTTAGATTTACACAAAATAATATACCAAATTTAAAGAAATGCAATGCATTTGTACTTTTTTCTATATTCAATAGAAGAATGTATTGGTTTCGTAAAAATTTTCGACCACTGGTTTTCGATGGATTTACACGTTTTGAGAGTTCTAGAACAAGATTTGACCATTTTCAAGAAATGTCTGTTTGTCTATGTGCGTAACAAAATTTTGTAGCAGTTATATCTCAGAAATTAATGCACAGAATTTCATAAAATTTCATATGTAGTTGCACCTTGACATAAATTAATGCCTATATTTTTTTTATGAAACTCGTCTAACGGGTAGCGTTGCCATACCACTTTTTCTAAATTTTCAACATGGCGGTAAAAGACAAAATTTCGTATAAATATGCATGGAGAGAATTATATTTTAATAAACATTATAAAATTAAAAAGAATTATTTATAATAGTGATGGTCAACTGGGATTTTTTTTTTTAGTACATGTAGGAGCATCGCTTTTACCCCCCCCCCCCCCCCCCCCGAGGGTAAAAATTTTCATTATGGTTACCGTTTAAAAGAATTCATCAATAACTTTAAAACGAATTTAAAATAAGATTATAGTTTTTTTTTTTTTCTAAGATTCCTTATCGAGAATAAAATTAGCTTTATTTGGATATTTATTATTATTATATATATTATTATATATTTTTTATTTATTTTGGATACTTGGATATTTTTCTTTTTAAAAGTTTATGGTTGCCACACCATAGTATTTATTTCTCACTTTCAGATTCTCTCTACAATGGATAGATTCATTTTTTGAAGCCGACATATACAACTTTATTGAAATGGTATACCTTTAACATCGCAGAGAAAATAATGTTAACTGGTTGTAAAATACGTTGTAGTTGCAGAAAATTATTTCATTCATTTATTTTATTTCAAAAATATTTTCTTGTGAAAAAATATATTTTTATCATTTGGTATACAGTACCCGCCGCTTTATAAAATCACTGGTTAATAAATCAACCGCTTAATCTGATTAAATTGCTGGGTCCGGAATCAAATCAATACTAGCCACCGCTTAATGAAATCAACATCGACGTTTAATAAACTCAAAAGAAAATCTCTTTAACAGTAAAAATGATCATGCATGTAAGCTAAACAACGATTTATATTTTCTCACCGGATTTTGAAAAGAAGAAAAGAAACAAAACATTGCAAGTCATCACGTTATTAGTATTTGTCAAAAATTTTATGCCTTCAAAAAAAAAAAAAAAAATAAATAAATAAAAAAATAAATAAAATAAATAAATAAATAAAAACGCCCCGCCATGTGTTGTAGTTATGAATTCAAGGAATGAATTTTTTAATGATTGGCCAATGAGTAGTTTTTTTTTTTTTTTTTTTTTCTGTCTTTAAATATTCAAATAAAGTTTCTAGTTCTTATTCTGAAGTAACTTTGCTGCGAGATATGCAAGCGGATATTTTTTATTTTGAAGGTAAAGCGCAAAATTTTTTTAAAGTTACAGTAACTGCAACCATTAGATGATGAAACTTTTTATCATGATTTAGTACTTCGTTCTGCCAAAGCTTGGGACTATCACTGTTAAAAAAATGTAATTTTGTTGCCAGTAATTCTCTGTAAAAATTACAGAATTCTGTGAAAGTTCTAGAAAAATACGTTTTGTCAGCGTAATTTTTCCGTAATTTACAACTTTTTTTTTCAAATTACAGAGAATTCTGTAATTTTTACAGAGAATTACTGGCAACAAAATTGCAAAATTTTTAACTATAGTTATTGTAACCATAAGATGGGGGTGATCTTTTTACCATGATTTGGCGCTTTTTTCCAACAAGAAGTAGCAAATCATAATAGAAGGTTTCTCGATCGCATACTTTTAGTTACTGTAGTGCGAGGTTTTGGTTCAAGCTAGCATATTGCAGCTAACGCAGTATCATGTATAATAATTTACAAAATAATTCGAATACCATAAATTTTAAATCAGCACAACCGGTTTCGAAAGGACGTAGCCTTTCTTCATCAGGTGCAAACACGTGCAACTGCCTTGGAGGCAAAAGCAAGACTGAAAGCAGGACAAAATCCAGAGGGGAAGGAGCAACACAAACAACCAATAGGAAGCAATATGCAGGGCGGGACCAATCAGAGAGGAACACACGCACACACACAACACAAAAAGAGGAGGGAGGAAAGGAGTAAACAATTATTATTATTTTTTTTTTAATTTCAATAATATTAAACTAATAAGTAAATTTAATAAAATTTATCCATTAATAATTATTAGTTTTATTTTAATTAGAATTAATTTGTTATAACTAATATGATGTTATAAGCATAATGAAGGAAATTATTTAATTGAATTAAACAAATTTTTCCAGGCTGTAGAGAGCAAAGTGGAATCAGATTTTTCATTGACAATTTTATCACGATTAAGGTAAATAGCTAAATTTTCCAAAAAATCCAGTTCGGAAACGCGTTTGGCATGAAAGATAATTTTGGCACTCTTAAAATTAAAACTATGATCAAATTCCCAACTGTGCTTCGCAATAGAAGACTTAGAAATTTCTTGATTAACAACATACCGAGAATGTTCACGTAAACGACATTCAAGATTTCTTTTAGTTTGACCAATATAAGATAAATCGCAGTTATTACAAGGGACATTATATAATGTCCCTTGTAATAATTGTGATTTATAGCATACACTCAGAGAATGGCACGATGATCTCCAAAACCATGAGGAGTACTGACAAATGGAATGGTACAAATATTAACAGTAATATTATTAACAATGAGCTTCGTGTAGCATCCCTATACGATACACATTTAGAATACCGAGTTTGTAATTTCTGCTACTATTTGTTCTTGAGATATGCTGATAACAGTCATACAGACCATTCTTTAAAAACATGATTTTCGTATTCAGGGGACCTCAGAACATGTTAATATAACAAAAACTCACTTTCGAAAATTTGACCCTAAAACAATACTTTCTCTACCGTAAGGGTAAGAGAAAGTAAAAAGCTAAACTTAAAAAGCAAGAACTTTAACTTTTAAGGCAAAAATTAGGTTTCTAATAAAAAAAATAATCTAGTGTATCACTCACACTCTAATACTATAAAGACTCATTGCAGGTTAAGTCAAAAGATCAATAAGAAAAGAGGAGAAAGTTCAATCTACTTTAAATAAAATCTAACCAATTTTGTATAACACCAAAATAAAGTTGAAGTATCATTCCTATCGTTACAAATTCAGTACAAAATGAAAAGGAAAATTTTTCTGAATTCAAGAGTGCAAACAGTTTTTCGACACGACAATTAGATTTTTTCTTTTTTTTTTTTTAATTAACTAAAGTATGAAATTAAGGTGGTAACGCACTTCACTTAATATATTTCAGTCATTTTAAGAAGTACATGGCCCCGTTTTTTACGGGTCAAAAACTGAGATAAAAAATAAATTAAAAAAAAAAAAAAATCAAAACAAAAATTTTACAGATTGAAATTAATGGTCCTCCATACTAAACTAAATTCGGTCTTTACTTTTTTATTTTCTTTCTTTCTTTCTTTCTTTTTTTTTTTTTTTTTTTGAATGATTACAAAAAATTTTTTAAATCTTAAATTAAAAAGTTGAGAAAATTGCGATAACAGTGAGAAAAGAAAGAAAGAAAGAAAGAGAGAGAGAGAGAGATGGATATTACACGTTTGTTTTGTCATGGATTCTATTCACAGAGCAGAATCCCTATATTTTCCTATTTATCATTACACATTTATAAATAATTCATTTATAAAAGATTGAATAATAAGTATGCTCCAAGATAAAAAGACGTGTATGGAAAAGCATTAATAAATCAAAATAAATGGATTATTCGCCTTTAATACATAAAGAAAGCTTGATTTTTATGTGAAAAAGAAGATCTCGTTATGTTTTGAATTTAGGTAGTGAAAATTTCATTTAAAATCGTCTGCCCCATGATTTCCTTTGTAATAATGTGTAATAAAAATGTGATTAAATAATGTGCTTTAACACTATTTAAGTATACGAGAAATGTACAGGATGATTCAAAAGTCACAGAAAAAAATTATTGCTTAAAAAGTACAGTCGGTAACAAAAGTGTCCGAACACTAGCAAAAATTCCTATGTAAAAAAAGTACACTTCATACGGTTTTGTTAAATAAATTCTTGTCGAATCCTGTTCTTAGTCAGTCTATGAACATGATTCGATAAGGATTTACTTAACAAAACCGTATGAAGTGTACTTTTTTTATATAGGAATTTTTGCTAGTGTTCGGACACTTTTGTTACCGACTGTACTAACTTTAGCTCTATGTTATTTTCACTGAAATGTACGAAAAAGCATAGTATATTTATTTATTTATTTATTTATTTTTATTTTTATTTTTTGTATGTATAAGGGGGAAAAGGTATTAGTTACATATTTTACAAACGTATCGCGCTGTATTTGCAGTATCCTCTCACATTTTTAAAAGATTCACTTGATCGAATGATGCCAAATTTCGAACATTAAATCTTTTATTTAGGAGTTTTGCAATGTGTGACGTCTGATGGTCATTCTAATGAATGACAGCCAGCACACTGAGCATTTATAATCCGAGTCACGTTGTTGAATGTACTGTTCCATTGTAAAAAAAATCTGACTTCCTGACACCACATGACTTCCTTATACACTTTTAAAAATATACATAATGTTAAAAAACATTGTCATTGGACCCGAAACAGTTGGCTAAAAATATTTTTAAAAAGTGAATTATCACCGTGTTCTGAGCTTTTCTGAAAGTTAGTTAAAAACCGATGCAAAATTTGTACTGGTAACGCTGACGAAGGCAGCAGGGACTCGAAAAAATTGGCTAAAAGTATTTAAAAAATGCATTTTCACCGTGTTCTGAACTATTCTGAAAGTTTTAAATGTCTAGCTAGTCGGGAAGTTAGTTAAACAAATTTTCTGTTGAACCATATAAACGCTGTCGAAGGCAGCAGTCACATGAAACAATTGGGTAAAAATATTTTTAAAAAATGTATTGTCACCGTGTTCTGAGTTTTTCCAGAAGTTTTAAATGTCTAGCTAGCCGGGAAATTAGTTAAAAATAGATTGCAAGATTTGTACTGGTAACGCTGCCGAAGACAGCAGGGACCCTAAACAGTTGGCTAAAAGTATTAAAAAAAATGCATTTTCACCGTGTTCTGATCTAGTCTGAAAGTTTCAAATGTCTAGCTAGTCGAGAAGTTAGTTAAATAAATTTTCTATTGAATCACATAAACCCTGCTGAAGGCAGCAGGTATTAGAAACAGTTGGCTAAAAATATTTTTAAAATGCATTGTCAACGTGTTCAGAACTTTTCTGAAAGTTTCAAATGTCTAGCTAATCGGGTAGTCAGTTAAATTGCAAGATTTGTCCAAACCGTTTTTGAGTTACTACCGTTTTTTGATACATTTTGGCCATTCTGAACCTGATTTTCCTAAATATCTCCAAAACGGAAAATCATACAAAGTCCAAAAAGGGAGGTGCACAACTAGATGTTATAACAAACCTATGTACCAATTCGCAACTTTCTACGTCCAACCGTTTTTGAGTTATGCGACATACTCACACACACACACACACAGACACACATACATACAGACGTCACGAAAAATCGTGCAAAGTCCCTTATATCTCTAAAACGAGAGCTCGTGTTAAGACGACACTTGCAGATCTACAACTAGACATCATGATAGTCACACGTACAAATTGGCAACATTCAGCGATGATTCGTTTTCGAGCAATGTGAAATGCAAAATCCATTTCGCGAATCGGGATTACTATACTTCCTTATACTTTGTATAAGGAAGTAAAAAGTAATTTTACAATTTAAGTGCCACCTGATGAATAAAATTTAAACTAATTTCTAATAAGTCTTTTGTTACTAAAAAAAATCCCATGCCTTTCTGTGCATTTCAGTGAAAACAACATAGTGCTATGGTCAATACTTTTTGAATAATATACAGTACCCGCCGCTTATTAAAATCACATTCATTCTAAGGCAAAGTGATTTTATTAAGTGGCTGATTTTCATATCCGGCGAATTTCCTTGCACTTAAGAAAAAGGTATTACTTCCTTAAATTTAAAATGAAATTTCAAAAGTTAACGATTGATGAGAATAATAAACAGTATTCATTAATTTTCGACCGACAATTAATCAATTGTTCATTTAAAATAAGTAAATTAAACACATACTCCATATAAAATTAATAAACACATAGTGCATACGAAATTAGTTAATATTTATACATTAATTAAATATTGGATATTTTAAAAAGTTTTTTTTCTTCTTAGTTATTTCAGAGTAATAACAAAGAATTATCTTTTAATTATTAAAAAAGAAAAAAAAAAAATCACCAGTGAAACATAGCAGTAACTTATTATTTCGATTTTTAGAATACATTCCTGGAATTTGTTACAAGTGATGAAGTGAGTTTATTTTGTTATTATGCTGCAGGTGTAAAATTTTCGACAAAGAAAGATAACGATGGAGACCGTTGTGCTTTATTTTACTTTTATTGAAAAAAAAAAAAAAAAAAAACTCTGAATAAGATTTTTTTAAGTGCATAAATACGCATTTTTGCTGATGAAGAGATTTTTTTGAGTTTATTAACCAGCGATGCTGATTTTATAAAACGGCGGTTTTAAAAGTAGTTTGTATTGACTTGATTCCGGTCCAGACAATTTGATCAGATTAAGCGGCTGATTTTATTAACCAGTGAATTTATTAAGCGGCGGAAACTGTATCTTCTTTTATTTTTTCCTTCTTTTTTTATCACCCGGTATCTTTAAATTCGGGGAAAAAAAAAAATCCTATCTCATACAAATAAAAATGTAACATTTAAAATTTATGAAGTTGTTTTAACTAAGTTTTGATTATAAATGTGCATATTTGAAAACCAATCCGTTTATTTTATTTTGTTTTACTTTTTTTTCCTTATAGCATTTATATTTATAATAGATATTTTCTTAAAAAATATATGTAAATATTTCATAGATAATTATAATACTTCTTTTTATTTTAATGAATATACTTAAATTTTTAAAAAAATTGTAAAAAGAATAATAATAATAGTAATAATAATAATAAAGCATTTTATAAGAGAAAATTTTACAGAAGCATTTAAAATTAAAATAATAATAATAATAATAATAAAGAATAACTATTTTATGTTGTGTAAAATTTGCCCCGTTTGGTAATAACCTACTAATTATTACATATTTTAAATATTCCTTATTACAACAAATAAATAAAAATCTTTTCAGTGTTTTAAATTAGTTTTAACTGTATATTCCATGATACGCTAAAAATTTATTTTAAATAATTATCAAATATATTACTATTATTATTATAATATTATTACACATTTATTTTTATATTTTCATTTATTTATCTATTTATTTATTTTTACAGTAACAAGATTCTTTTTCCCTTATGAATAATCAATAATAATGATAATATAAATAAATACTGCATGAATCATAAATATATATAAACTGTGTGTTACGAGACTTTCTGCTTTATTTAAGGTGGTCTACCGCAAAATGGTTACAACGCTTTTTTATTGACTAAAATAAATAGTCCTTTCATCTTATATATATATATATATATATATATATACCTTTTATTACGATAACTATCATTTATATATGTTTATATATATATATATATATATATATATATATATTACATATCTTCATTTAATGCCAAATTCTTACTACACTCATGGAAATTACTTCGAAGTTTTTCTAAACGATATAATAATCAAAACTTATGCTATATTCCATAATGCTACAAAATTAGTATATTCACCCAATGATTAAGTTTATCTACGATTGTGTGAAATAACGTACTTTTACCTTATCTCATAAAATTGTTTTGTGAAAATTAACACAGTAAAAAATGTATTTTCTTTTAAATATATATTTATATAAATATATATAATAAATAAATAAGCAAAAAAAAAAAAAAAAAAAAAAAAAACTTTAAAACATGAAGTTTGAACCCTTAATATAATAATTTCTTAAAATTTATTTCGCACATTTTCTCTTAATTTCATTTTGAATGTTCTTTTAATTTGATGCCATGGTTTTAAAAATAAAAAATCGTTTGGTAAATTTGTCTGAAGGAAAAAAAAAAAAAAAAAAAAAAAAGAGCCCTCCACGTTCTAATAACAAAAGGAAAATGAAAATGAAAAAGATCATATCGTACATTTTGTATTAATAATAAAACATAACTAGAACTAAATAATTTCTTAAAACGAAGCGTTTTTCGAATATTTTCGATAGTGTTCGATGCGTGGTGGGAAACGAAAGCAAAACAAAAAATCTCTCTCCTCTCCGCATCTCAAACTTTTTCGCGGATGAGTTACACCACTGTTCTCAAATCTAATTCACGCCGCGAAAATGATGAATGAACGATCAGGCCAACCAATCAGCTTTCGAGGACAACAAGAGGGGGGGAAGTGTCCACGAAGGTGTGACAAGACCGCTTTTAAAACTTCCCTTTCATTTAAAAACGTGCGTCTTGTTTTGGTAGCGTGCCGCTTGCCGTGCTTGCACGTGTATCATTGAAACCTTTGGACAGCCCCTGCCTGCCTGGACGTGCCAAGCTTAACGGGTTGGATGCTGTCCGCCGGAGCGAATAAATCGCCGGATCACTGCATGATAGCCGCCTACTGCCAGACAGTAATCTAGACGCATTGCACGTGTATATTTTACTACAATAACTGGACGGTGGTGTGTTGCCTAAATTGTTAAAGTTCCATTTTTCGAGTTTATTGAAACGATGTTGTTGCTTTAGTGAACTTTAAAAAGCATTTTCTCAAATATTTTTTTCTTAGATAATTTTTGACTTTTTCTTCTGAAACATTTTTTTATGAGGAGAGCAGACGATATTCATCTATTCTCTTTGCCTATTAAAAGGAGTAATATTCACTATGTGTAAATGTTGTTGCCTTTTCAAGTTTACGTAGAAAAAAAAATAGTAATAAGTATTACAGAGCATTATAAAAGTGCATATTATTTAATTATTTTGATGAATATTATATAATTTTCAAAGATTTTAAATAATAATGATAAAAAAATCAGAAAAACGATAAAATAATATTAAAAGATTTTTTTTTTTTCTTTTAATTTGATAAGTTTGCAAAAAAAAAAAAAAAAAAAAAAAAGAGTGTGTGAAAATATGCTTTATATACCTATTTCAATATAAAGTATAAAAAGGAAATATGCGATTGAAAATTCAAGTGTTGCCATCACGAAAAGAATAATAGCGGAAAAAAAAATATATGAGGAAATTTTTTTGAAAAACAAAATATTTGCTTGGAGTATTACTTTAATACCATACGATACTGATGTGCATATTGGAATATATAATATTTTTGTCATTTTAACGACAAGAATTTGAAAAAATAGCATATTTTTCTAATAAAACATCATTATAACGAGGTAAGATTGCATAAATTATAATTTGTTTTACATTTTATAATTTAAAAAGAATACTTTAAAATTTTTACCATAAAAATATTTAATTTTTTTTGATTACTTCAAACGATTTTTATGGAAAACTGTGACAGATCTTAGAAGAAGAATTTCACTTTTTATTTATTTCAAGTGTGATTTAGAACTTTGTGATTTATTAAATAGTCTTCTGTTATTAGTATTATTAAATTACAAATTTTAAATTATATGGATATTAAGATTTCAAAACAATCATATAATATTGATAAATGCAAAAAATATTAATCACACAATAACATATATGTGTTAATAAGTGCAAGAGATAATTAAAGAATATATGTGAACGAATTATGATTGAAAAATATATCTGAAGAATTTTATATCATAGTTGTTATCAAAAGAGTTTTTATATGGAATTTCAGTTAGTTTGCTTTTCTTACATTTTTAATTAAAGGAATTGGATGAATTGTAATTTTTTTATTGATTGAAAAGGATGACATTTAAAACCATTCATTTACTTTATGAATGGAATAAATAGTACCGAAGAATATATATTTATAAATATATTAAAATTTCTAGAAGTTATCTGCGGTGAAATTGCTACAAAAAGGATTAAAAAAAATTACCTCTTTATGTAAATTTTGTTAATCTCTGAATGTTTATAAATTAGTTGATGATTTAACAATAATATTTAAATAGCTAATTTCTAACCAAAGATCTTTACAGAATATTAAGAAATGTGAAAATTGTTCATATGAAACAGGAAATTTGTTCTATAAATTTATTCAAGAAATTTATTCTTTATGTATATATTTATAAATTTATTGAAGATATATAACTATAATTTAAAATTATATTGTAAAGTTTGACAAATTTAATATTTGAAAAGTGAACACAAAAAATTAAAATTTTACCTGGATATGCAATATAAAAAAAATTTTAAAGACTGAAAGAGTTTTAAAAATAACTGAAGATTTATAAATATCATAAATAAAAACTTTCGTACGCAAAATCTTTTACAAACAATAGCAGTTTTTTTTTTTGCATACTACCTAAAAAAATTGTGTTGTATTTAAAGAAAGGCTGAGAATTTTCGTAGGTCATAATAAGCTTAATATTATACAAAAAGGTAAGTAAACGTGATTCGAGAAAAGGCAAGGATACTTCGACAAGAGGGGGCTCAGAGGATAAAAGAAAGAATATAAAAAGGGAAGCAGGGGTGTGCACGTGCGACAGGGATCGATCTAGGGGTGGGGGGATGGCGCGCCAATCGTTCCTCGGCGCGACGGTGCGAACGCACAGATACTCCCCCGCGGTCTTTCGGTAAAAGTGCCAGTTCGGTCCGGCAGACGAGAGACAGCACTACTCTGATGAACCGATGAGGTCCGAAACAAGACGTGACATTTTCCAATTGTTTACATATTGAAGACAAAACATAAAAATGAGTTCATGAGATAAGTCAGTATTCAGGCCGTTTTCAGTGATATTTCTCTGCGGTGCATTTAAATTTTGAAACTTTTAAACTCTAATAACACCGAAGAGAGAGAGAGAGAGAGAAAATAAATAAATAAATAAAATTTCATGTCACATTCCACTTTTTACAGTTGTCATTAAGAAAAGAAAAATAATAATAATTGTAAAAGCTAAGAATGTATCTAGAACTGTTTTGGTTACATTTGAGTACAAAGTTGAGAATTTTTTCTACTTAAGTGATTTACAATGTGAAGATTTCTTTCCTCGAAAAAACATTGGATACAATTAAGTTCCTTATAGAGAAATTTATTATAATGTGAACAAAATAACAGAAAATGATTCCGTGTTTCTTGTCTCTTATAGATTAGAAAATTACTGATTTACGAAAAATTTCAAATATACTAGTCAACTGATTTTTTTTTAGAACTGGTTATCAAGTTTTTGTAAAAACGATGGCGACTATGTATCGGACATTGTGCTTCTTCGCGCTTCTGTTGCACGTAAGCAACACTATAACCTACCACATGTTTGCTGCTCAGCAAAATCCACCGCCAGACCCTTGTTATGAAGAGGCTCAAGAGCCTAGACGTTGTATACCAGACTTCGTCAACGCTGCTTTTGGAAAAGAGGTCAAAGCATCTAGCGAATGTGGTACTCCCGCTAACAGATATTGCACCACCAGTACCGACGACAAAGGTGAAATCATTCGCAATTGCCAAATATGTGACGCTAGTAATCCCAAGCGAGCACATCCGACGACTTATTTGACTGATCTTAATAATCCAAACAATGTAACGTGTTGGATGTCTGAACCTTTCTCGCAATCATTGCATAACGTGTCATTGACCTTGTCTTTAGGCAAAAAGTATGAACTGACTTATATAAGTCTTCAGTTTTGCAACCAGAAGCCAGATTCGCTTGCATTATACAAGAGCATGGACTATGGCAAGACCTGGCATCCATTCCAATTTTATTCGAGTCAGTGCAGGAAAATGTATGGTCGTCAGAACAGAGCGGTCATTACAAAGGCTAATGAGCAAGAAGCACTGTGCACTGATGCCCAGTCGAATGTGGAACCAATAACTGGTGCCAGGATTGCGTTCAGCACATTAGAAGGTCGGCCATCTGCCTATGATTTTGACAACAGCCCAGTTTTGCAAGACTGGGTGACAGCAACTGATATTAAAGTTGTGTTTAACAGACTGATTGGATGGATGCCGGAGATGGCAAATGACAATGAATCTATCAGTCAGAGAGACACTTACTTCTACGCTGTTTCTGACTTTGCGGTCGGCGGCAGATGCAAATGCAATGGGCATGCATCCAGATGCATTCATAACAGGGAAGGTCAGTTAGTTTGCGATTGCAAACATAACACAGCTGGGAGAGATTGTGAGAAGTGCAAGCCATTCCATTTTGATAGACCATGGGGAAGAGCAACAGCTCATGAAGCTCATGAATGTGTTGGTGAGTACAACTTTTTAAAATTGTTTTTTTAACAATATTTTGATATTATAACTTGCCTTTCAGGGAACAAACTTAAAACATAAATTTTAAGAAAGTAGCATGAATATACCTAATATTACTTTTTGACTACAAATATTTCAAGTATATTTCTTCATATTAATCGAAGATTTGGCGTGGGATTATAAGAAACAAGGAAACAAAAACGTCTAGAACGTCAGACGGTATGCTAAATGCTACCGAAACAGCTGTCTGCTTTCTTATCACTTCTGTTTCGCGTTCTAGACGTTGTTGTTTGCCTTGTTTCTTATATTTCAATTTTCTTTTGCTATAAATGTTTTAGCAGACATGTGATATCTGCTGTTAAGTATCTGTTATGAATTACCATATACGTAGATTATTTTATGGTTAAGAAATATGAAAAATTTAATTGTTAATGCTTTAAACTTTTTCAATTATTTATCGATATCAAAAGAATATTTTTTATGTCTCAATACTTTTAAAAATATTACATGAGTTTCAAAGAGGGGGGGGGGAGTTATTTTCTCGTAATGCGCATATTTAATAAAATAAATAAAAATATTTATTCAAAATTTTGAGCACATAAAAAAGGCAATATTTAAGCATTCTTTTTATAAAATTTTCTTTAAAGAATTTGGAAAAAATAAGCCGTTGTGTTCTGGTGACCCTTCAGAAAATCGGTGGACATGATTTCTCAAAACCTACTTCACCAATCTTATTGAAATTTTGCACGTTTTTTCAAAATAGAATTGACTGACCAAAGGATTTCTTTTTTTTTTTTTTTTAAATTGAAATTTGAATTTTTAGCATAGTTGTATGCAAAAACAGTACATTTGTCGGTGAATTAGCTTTTGAAAAATTGTGTTCACCTATTTTCTGACGGGTCTGGGAAAACCAGTACCCAAGGCTGAATTTTCCAAAAAAAAATTAATGAAAATTTCTATAAAACAGTGTTAAAATTTTGCTCTTTTATGTGCTGAAAATTTTGAACAAAAAGTTTTTATTTATTATATTAAAAAAAGAGAGAGAGAGACAAAAAAAAAAAAAAAAAGAGAGAAAATACCTTTTTTTTCCTTCAACAAATATTTTTTTCTTTATATATATATATATGTATATATATATATATATATATAATGGTTATCCTATGCAAAAATGCTGTATTCAAAGTGAAATCGTTCAAGTTCTAAATTTGATTTTATTCACTTATCTTCATTATTTTTTCCTTCATTATTTTTTTCTATTTATTTATGTGTCCTCAACTTAAAAGTTTTTCGCACTCATATTGAAGTACCTCTACAAAAGATATTTAATCAGTAATAAATAAGTGGGATAAATATATTTTATATATGAATAAATTTTATGATAATATTAAAATATTCATAACATGAGTAAGTTTTATTTAAATATTTATAGTAAAAGAATGGCCCTGTCTGATTTACGTTCAACCTGTTAGCGGGAAAGAAAGAATAATTTATATCCGTTTTTAAACTACTTTTTATTTTTATTTTTTAATTGTCATCATATTTAAAATTTAATTTAAAATCATACAATTTTTGTTAAATTTTCTAATTTGATTTTTGGGTGTCAATAGCCTTATGAAATTTCTGTTATAAATATTAAAATATATACGTTGTAATATTACTCGTTATTTATTAGTCTTATTATTCCTTAACGTAATCGTGAGATGTCACTCTCCCTCATGAGTAAAAGTTGTTGAGAATATTTGAAAATTAGGACAAATAACAGGCTTTCGTCAATGACTTGCGCGAATGCACAATTCTGAAATTTTCGCATGACCAAATTTATGC
This sequence comes from Salticus scenicus, assembly GCA_963930645.1. Taxonomy (NCBI): domain Eukaryota; kingdom Metazoa; phylum Arthropoda; class Arachnida; order Araneae; family Salticidae; genus Salticus; species Salticus scenicus. Next base: position 29,228,856 of record OZ005660.1, read on the forward strand.
ATGACCAAGCAAAATAATTGTGAGTAACGGTATGCTTATTTTTAGATGTTTTTAATTTTATAAAGATTTTCATTAAATTCTTAATGAAAAAAGTCATATTAAATTATGTTATGCTATTTATTTTTAATTCAGACGTAATTGTTTGTATAAATTTATCTTGCATTTATTTTTTGTTTATTTATTTATTTTCAAATAACAACTTTTATGATAAAAGTATATGAAACAACTCTTTTATAAGTTCTTCATGCACAAATTTGGGAAATGCATTGCCCTGAATTTTGAATTCAGGGATGATTGCTTGTAGAAATTTCTCCTGGCGTAATTTTTTTCGAACAATATAACTGTTAACGGCCCTCTTCACTTACCGTCGCCGGAAGCCCGAGCCAATGTCTATGCCCGAGCCCGATCTATGGGGAAATTTTCTTTGCAAATAACTTATTAACTAATACATATTTTTAAATTCTGTTTTCCCATTCTGAAAATTCCTAACTGTTAAATTGACGGACTTTTTTTTTAAATGTATTTTTTAAATTTTTAATATTTTATTTTGAAATAGCAAAATGAAAAAAAAAAAATCACATATTGAAAATTCGTATTTTGCAGCTTCAAAATAAAATATAAAAAAATAACTTTTTAAAAAAGGTATGTCAATTTGACAGCTGGGAATTTTCAGAGTGTAAAAACAGAATTTAAAAATATGTATTAGTTAATAAGTTATTTGTAAAGAAAAATTTCCCACAGAATAACATTAGCTTCGGCTTCCGGCGGCGGTGAGTGAAGCGGGCCCTTAAGAGCAAACTGTCATTGCAAATTGTTTTCATTTAACAAGATCTTGAAATGAGTCTAATGGTAAAATGGGTTGTCCTATATTTTGAGTTCAGGTGTTATTGTTTATAGTAATTTTTCCTGGTTTCACATATATATATATATATATATATATATATATATTCAATAACTGTCTCAGAAATCTATAAATCTGCAAAAACTTAAAAAATGGTCTTTGCATACAAATTGTGCACTTATTATCTACTTTCAGAATTTCATTCGCTACTATCAATGTTAACATTAAAATATTTATCAATTTCTCCCTCCACCCGTTTTCTTTAATTTTGAAACTTTAAGCAAGTAAAGTTACAAACTGATTAAGTATTTTCCATCCCGGAAGCATGAAAGTTTTATATACTTCTTAATACAACTTTCTATCTATAACTTTTAAGTGCCATTTTTCGTTATTTATTTATTCTGCATTAATAACTTAAAAATTACTGTGTCAATATCAGTCTACTATTTCATTGAAATCTTTTAGAATTTGTATGGTAACAGAGCTTTTGTTCTTTTTAAAAAGTAGTTTACCAAATTTCCATTATTGAATATTCACTATATATAAACTTTTAAGTCACAATTTTAATCTGATTAGAAACTAATTTTTAATATGACGTACATTAATACTAACTATTAAAAAGCAACAGATTCACAAAATCACAGACGAGACTTTTTTTTTCTCTTACAATTCTCAGATATTCTTACGTAAAGTTAAAATAATCCCTCTTAACACATATAGCTTTTATCCAATTGGAAAATAATTTTCATTAGAATATTATGACGTATATTAACTATTAAAAACGCAACAAATTTACAAACGAAACAATTTGTTTTCTTGGAATTTACGAAATATTTTACGTAAGGTCACAATTATTCTTGAAAATATGTTTAATCCAATTGGAAACTAATTTTCTATTGACAATTACGACGGATTATTACTTATTCAAAACGCAACAAATTCAGAAAGGAAACTTTTTTTTTTCCCGAATCTTCGGAGCGTTTTACGTTACGTTACGATCATCCCTGTTCGTAATCTAGCTTTAATTCATTTGAAAACTGATTTTTAATAGACCATTATGACGCATGTTAATTATGACGTATTATTAACTATTAAAAACGCAACAAATTTACAAACGAAACAATTTGTTTTCTTGGAATTTACGAAATATTTTACGTAAGGTCACAATTATTCTTGAAAATATGTTTAATCCAATTGGAAACTAATTTTCTATTGACAATTACGACGGATTATTACTTATTCAAAACGCAACAAATTCACAAAGGAAACTTTTTTTTCCCCCGAATCTTCGGAGCGTTTTACGTTACGTCACGATCATCCCTGTTCGTAATCTAGCTTTAATTCAATTGAAAACTGATTTTTAATAGACCATTATGACGCATGTTAATTATGACGTATTATTAACTATTAAAAACGCAACAAATTTACAAACGAAACAATTTGTTTTCTTGGAATTTACGAAATATTTTACGTAAGGTCACAATTATTCTTGAAAATATGTTTAATCCAATTGGAAACTAATTTTCTATTGACAATTACGACGGATTATTACTTATTCAAAACGCAACAAATTCAGAAAGGAAACTTTTTTTTTTCCCCGAATCTTCGGAGCGTTTTACGTTACGTCACGATCATCCCTGTTCGTAATCTAGCTTTAATTCAATTGAAAACTGATTTTTAATAGACCATTATGACGCATGTTAATTATGACGTATTATTAACTATTAAAAACGCAACAAATTTACAAACGATTTTTTTTTTTTTTTTTGTTAAATACAATAAATTTACAAATGAAACATTTTTATTTCGCTTAGTATTTTCGAAATTTTATTCATAATATTACAATTATCCCATCTTATTATTACATATAATTCTAATCCAATTTTAGATAATCTGTTATGACGTATAATTATATTAACTATTAAAAACGCAACAAATTCATAAACGAAACTTTTTTTTCGCTTAGAATTTTTGGAATTTTTTTTTTTTGTAATATAACAATCATCCCTGTTAAGACATCTAATGTGAATCTAATTGGAAACTGGTTTTCAATAAACCCTTAAGACGTATATTCATATTAACTATTAAAAACGTAACAAAATGACAATGAAACTCTTTTTTTTTTTTTTCGTAAATTTTTACATAGATAACAATCATCCCTGTTATTGCATCTAATTTTAATCCACTTGGAAATTGATATTCAATACACGATGTTTGCGTCATCCGAAAAACTGCCGTTTTTCATGATAGTCGAACCTTGTTAACGTAAATATAAAGGGGAGTAAAAAAATTGTTCATGTTATCAGTAGTTCATGCTATCAGTAATTCAGAAACTAACCTTCATTTTGACGGGGATTGTGGAAACACTTCATGTTAAAAGTAGTTCACGTTAACGAGGTTCAACTGTATTAACTATTAAAAACATCACAAATTCACAAACCAAACTTTTTTCTCTTAAAATTTTTGATAATTTTTACGTAATATTGCAATCATTTCTGTTAATACAGTCGGTAACAAAAGTGTCCGAACACTAGCAAAAATTCCTATGTAAAAAAAGTACACTACGTACGATTTTATTAAATAAATCCTTGTCGAATCCTATTCTTAGTCAGTGTAAGAACATGATTCGATAAGGATTTATTTAACAAAACCGTATGAAGTGTACTTTTTTTGCATAGGAATTTTTGCTAGTGTTCGGACACTTTTGTTACCGACTGTACATCTAATTATAAACCAATTGGAAATTGATATTCAATATATCATACTATCATAACATATATTAATATTAACTATTAAAAATTTACAAAATAAAAATAAAATAAAAAATATAAACGGAACTTCTTTTTTCTTCTTTCGCTTAGTATTTTCGGAATACTTTACAGTCGGTAACAAAAGTGTCCGAACACTAGCAAAAATTCCTATGTAAAAAAAGTACACTTCATACAGTTTTGTTAAATAAATCCTTGTCGAATCCTGTTCTTAGTCAGTGTAAGAACATGATTCGATAAGGATTTATTGAACAGAACCGTATGAAGTGTACTTTTTTTACATAGGAATTTTTGCTAGTGTTCGGACACTTTTGTTACCGACTGTACATAATGTCAAAATCCTCCTTGAAAATATATTTAATTTTAATCCAATAAGAAAATGATTTTCAATAGACCATTATGGCGTATATTAATATTAACTATTAAAAACGCAACAATTTCACAAATAAAAATTTCTTTTCTTTAGAAATTTTGAAAATTTTTATGTAATATTACAATCATTCCTGTTAATGCATCCGTCACTGACATAATTTAAAGTCTTGACAAAGGAGGGCAAGATCAAAACAGGTTAATCATCGCGTTTGTTTTCCCTTTAAGAATGTCTATAATTAAAATTTTCTTTTCCTTACGGCAGAAATCACGTTTCTTTTTTATTCTCAAAACACATTAGTCTAATTTAATTAACAATTTCGTAAATCAAATCACTGAAGCCTTTACAAAATTTAAGAAATCATCATTTTAAATTTATGAAATGTTTTCGTTGATAAACTAAAGATTTATTGATAATAACTAGCAAGCCCATGCCAAATTTTTGCACTTTTTTTTTCTTTCCTTATTTACCTTTCAAATTTGAAACTCATAAATATTATACCAATTTTTCCACCTAATTAAAATTTCAATTTGTCAGAAGCCAAATTATTATTTTAATCAAATTAATATTGTGCATTAGTGAAAACAAAATCATTCAAAGAAAGGTTTCAAAATAAAATTCATGGTTGACGACCCAGTTTTCATACTTCCGAGGAGTTCAATTTTAGTATGACGCCTTTTAAATTCTTGTCGCTCTGTTGGCGATGACTTTTTATTTATTTATTTTGGAACATTTTTTTATTTTTTTATTTTTATTTATTTATTTTTTTTTTTAACTAATTCTTGTTTTTATTATACCTTTTATAATTACGTTTTTAGTAAATTTGTGATAATAATTCATATTTTTTAAAGTATTGCATATATATATATATAATAAAGATGATCCACCAAGCATAGCAGAAGTCAAGCAACAGACACAAGACTACCGAAACACCAACGACCAAAAAGATCATTTTTTTTTTTTTTTTTAATCAGTGGATGAAACACACAAATGTAAAGAAACCAGATCAATCAATTAACAGCCTGCAAAACAAACGAATCAATAAAGTAACACAACAAATCTTAACTTAAAACCATAAACTTATCAAAATTAATGAAAAAATAACCTAAGAAACACAAGATAGGAAGGAAGGAGGCAGGCGGCAAGACTTGTGACTTGCCTGTGGGGTTAAACTAGTTTCACGCCGGCAACACTCACCCAGCCTGCCACGACCAGAACAGGAGCCATATGGATTTAAAAAAGCAAAATTTCAAAGTAGATGAATAACAATGAAACCACGAAGCATATATATATATATATATATATATATATATATATATATATATATATATTAAATATTGCTATGTTGAAAACGACGCTTGTAAATATTCTGAAGAAGCAACTGTTAAAAATACACTTTTCCATAAAATAATCTTATCAGACAAATGTTGTAATTTTTTCTTATTAGATCCTTCAGCTGAGTCCTTGTGCTTAAATATTATCGAGGATAAAAAATAAATATTTTTTTTTTATCCTCGCGTATTTTATTAATTACACCATTATTGTATCGTTTCGATAAAATATAATCGTAATTGGTCCACCTTAGAGAAATATTATATAGATTTTTAACTAAATGAATGTATGATTTTTATTTATATCATTGTTACTTACATTTTTTAAAATATATTTTTTTAAAGTTAAGAAACATAAATGATAAAAATTAAAGTTATTTTACTAACTATTAAAAATAATAACAGATAACTTTTATGGATATTTGTAGTAATTACAGTTCCTGACGCTTATTAAAATCACATTCGTTCTAAGCAAAAGTGATTTTATAAAGCGGCTGATTTTTATAACCGGCAAACATTCCTGCATACTAGAAAAAGGTATTACTTCAATAAATTTGTAAATAATTTTCAAAATGTAATCAAATTAATAAACAATATTAATTAATTTTTGGCACACAATTAATTAATTGTTCCTTCAAAATAAGTAAATTAAGCACATCCCAAGTATTGATACGCGTTCCTTTCGGAAAAATCGTTAATACTTTGCCAAAAGTTCACGCTTTTTTTTTTTTTTTTTTTTTTTTATCTTTTGCTTATTAGTTAAATAAGAATAAGAATTAGAAATTATCTTTTAATAATTAAAAATTAAAACAAATATCACTTGCAAACCAAATCAAATTTGTAACTTATTACCGCGCTTCACTGAGAAAAAAAATATACCGCCTTCCTCTAGAATGAATAAGAGGACATTTTCTAAATCCCTTAACTATAAATATAGATTTCCGAGCTATGCACATAAGGTTCGCCAATAAACCGAATAGACGAAATGATCGAGAATTTCTAGCGTACACATTTCTAGATGGTGAAACAATATTCTGAATATACTGAATCTTTTGCATTGCGAGAAATTCTCGCTTGATTTTCTAGAATTTGATAATAAACCAAGATTATAGTAGCTGAAACCTGCCTCTTGAAGTCTCATTTATTTGCAGAGATTTTTAAATAACTTTGTCCTCGATAATATAGGCAAACGCTCTAGAATTTTAATTGCGGCTTCTAGAACTTGCTTTCCGAGGGGACTAGAATTTATAAGGATGACATGGAACTATTTTTTCTAGAGCCACAATTTAGATTCTAGATGCCAGTTACAGAATTTTTTCTCAGTGTTTAAAAATACATTTCTTGAAATTGTTACTAAGACGCATAATGGGTGTGTTTATTTTGTAAATATGCTTTAAATGTAAAATTTTTGACAAAAAGTGATAACGGAGGGATTGCTGTATTCTGTTTTCTTTTTTACTTCAAGAAGAAAAAAAAAAAAAAAATCAGAGTGTACGTAAAAAATTGTTTAGTGTGCATAAATGACATTTTTGTTGCTAAATAGACACTTTTTGAGTTTATTCACCCGCGATGTTGATTTTATTAAACAGCAGTTTTAAAATTGCTTTGAATTGCTTTGATTCCGGTCCTGGCAATTGGATCAGATTAAGCGGCTGATTTTATTAACCAGTGAATTTATTAAGCGGCGGTTAGTGTATTCCATAATTTACAGGTTTTCATTTAACCCTTTATCAGTCGACGGTACTTTAAAGTGCCATTAATTTAAAGACTGTATATAATCGAATTTATGGAAGACATGTCAAAGGCATAAGAATAAAACGTACGCACTTCACTTTGATCTCACTGCAAAGCACTAGACTAGAGCCCCTATATAAAATAATAGGCCGGCGCATTACCGCCATTTTTTTGCCTCCGAAGAGGACAGCATTCCCGCTTGGCGTCCTTATCGCTTCCCTAATCATTTTAAGAAATCTTGATCTGAAGCTAATTCGGTCAAGATAAGAGCAATAAACAACAATAATATTCTTAAAAACACATTTTTTTCACAGTACATTCTCAGGATGTCATTATATTCTGAGGATATCCTATGGATGTACTGGGGTAAGATGTGTTGTTAGGGCGATTTCTGTTTCTTTTACAAAATGTCGCCAAAACTCAAATACACAGTAATAGAAGGTCTGTGAACACTTTATATTCATTTCTTGAATGATTATAGCAGTTTATCGCTAAACAAACTTCCATATCATAGTTTACTTAGCTAAAATTATGAAATATAATGAAACAAGTTACTCTAAAGTAACGTAAGACGATTAAAAAGAATGTTTGCCGTTTGTTTATCAGAGAAACGCGCTGGGTACATGTGGCAACCCTAAGGCAACAAAATGCCTGATGCGCCAGCTCGTATATATAGGAGCCTTACACTAGACCAGTGATTCTCAACCTCTGTATCGCGGCAGAGGTTGAGAATCACTGTGTCGCCAAATCACTGTGTCGCGTTTTGTGTGTCGCCAAATTTTAGAAATGTTCATAGTAAAAATTATAATGCTTTTTTTTTTTTTTTTTTTTCATTACGAGTAAAGTTTGTTTAAATTAAAGAAAAGTACACTGTAAAAGAAAACTGTTGTTTTTACAGTTAAATACCATATTTTAAACTATATTTATCTTCAATAACTGTGACCTTTCATAAAGTGAAATATTTGCCTCAAGTGAAATGTGTGCCTCCAAATATTGAAATCGTTAAAAGTGTGTCGCGACAAAAAAGAAAAAAAGTTTGAGAATCACTGCACTAGACGCTAAATGTCCGCTTATTCCAGAAAAGATTTTATAGGGTGATTTTGCTGTTTTTGCTTTGCATTTTTTGTACGATATTCTTGTGTGTTAAATTTAATTCCAGTATTATCTCAAGAATCTCTCATCAATCTTAGAAAAAATATAAGGAACATAAAAAGTTATCACTTTTCTACATTATTTTATGGTCGAAATACCTTTTTCGTCCTTTATAAACTTATGATACACAACAGTGTTAATTTTCATTTAATAATCACGTAATACATGAGAAAGTGTATCTAAAATGTATTTATAAAACGATTTTCAAGAAAATCGTTAGAGCCGTTTTTGAGATACCGACTTTTACCAAAACTTGAGATACTCAGTTATTGACCAGAAAATAATAATTAAATACAAAAGTGCATTTAAAAGGGAGTCAATATGGTGAGTTTGAAAAAAAATCTGTACGGCCATTTTGAAAGGAACGACTTGGGAGACCTGAAATTGAGCTATTTATACAGCACGCCTATCAATTTTTCTGAACTAACTAACTATATCATTCGAAAGGACATATAATAGAGTGCTTATATAGCAACTTTGAAGAAAATCGTTAAAGCCGTTTTTGAGATACGGATTTACGGTCCCATTTCCGGTTTCCGACGATCCACTTCCGATTTTCCAATCTTCACTAATACTTGGAAGATTCATCTGCACACTAGACCTGTACCAATTCTGAAGTTTCGTATTTTTATCTTTATTAGTTTCTGAGATATGATAGCCAGAAGATTCTGCACATACATACACAGACACACTCATATACATGCATACACACACACTAACCAATTCCCAAAAACTACTTTTTTGGACTCGGGAGGCCTTAAAACGTGTAAATCAGGTGAAAACTCAATATCGAATTTTTGGACCGAATACAATACTTCCATTACCTACGGTAGTAGAGCAATGGAAGTAATATATGCTTCAGATACATTTTTTGTCTGTTTCATAATGGTAAATAAAGGGTTAAGATGAAAAATTATTTTCATTTTTATTAATTTATTAATTTATTTTTGTTCATTCCATAGGAAATTAAATGTAATAAAATGTGAAGTTGCAAAGAATGAAAGTGAAAGAAAGCATAAAAATAAAATTGTACGAAACTTAAATATTAGTAATAATATTTAAATGATTATTTTCTTTTTCAAAATTTTTATTTCCCATAAAAAATTTATAACTGGAAACCTATCTACTTTTGAAAATAAATTTCATATCGTAATGTAGATATTAGTTGAACAACTTTAAATATAAATTTGTATTTCTTCTACAACTTTTAGGAAAAGTTTTAATTTCCGTTTTGAGTATGCGTTTTTGCCACAAATTTTCGAACGAACAATATAAGTATGTATAACACAAAGAATGGGAAGATTTTTGGTCGATTTCAGAATTTGGATTCCGATGACATTGGCAGAGCCCGACTAAGGCCTACTGAGGCCCAAGGCCCAGAATGATTTTGGTGCCCCCCCTCCCCCTCCGACAAATTTAAGCAATTTTCTCAAAACAAATATCTTAATTTGAGCAGGAAATTTGAATGTTGGCAACAAAATTAAAGCATCGTCTTCATAAGAAGTTAGTTTAAAATTATTATTATTATTATTATTATTATTATTTTTTTTTTTTTTTTTACAAAGAAATCTTAAATCAACGTGATTATTTTTAGGTGGAATATGTTAATACTAATTGAAGAAAAACTTAAATTATTGTTTAGACAGAAGTTCTATAAATACGTCAACATTTAAATGCTTTTATTTACCTCCTGGATTGAGTCTGGAATCTATCTATTCAAAAGTTTCACTCACAATATCATAATATTGGAAGATGTTTTATTTAATTTTAATTTCATCCCAGACTTTCTTTACTTTAATTAAAATATAAAGGACTATTTCAACGTGAAAAGGGCCAGGTAGAGCTCTTAATATAATAATCACCCCAAGGGATAGTCTTAAGACATGCCATCACAATTTTCAACTTTTGCCTTAAGTACAGAGTTTTTAAAAATGTTGGATTTTGATTGATTAATCGCATTTTAAAGTTAGAAAATATAGCTGGATACCAACTTGAGGTTTTGTTTCAGTGGGCTCAACGCTGCGTTAGAATGTAGGTTAGAAAATTAGTGATGGTTTGGGATCCACCCCAAGGTGTAGTCCAGAAATATGATATACAATTTTGATCCTACACGAAGGGGATCGGAGTCCAAGTAAAGATTATTACCATACGCTAGATTTCAGTTAATTTTTTTAAGGAAACTTTTGCCAAAAATAGCCCTTTAAATTTTAAAGATTATTTTGGTGCCCCTAAACAGACGTGCCCTAGGCCGAGGCCTAGTTGGCCTGTGCGATAATCAGGCTCTGGTGGGTTTTGGAATTGAGATAATGCCTAATTAACATTCTTTATTAGCCTTGCTACGAAATCCTTCCTAAATTTTTCCTTAGACAATTCTTTCTCCAAGCAGTGGCTTTGAGTCTTCATATTCTAATAAAATTTAAAAATTTAGCGCTTTGACTTCGAAAAATAAAAATTTCATGAAAAAAAAAAAAGTATTTCTTCCTCCATTCTTTTTTTTTTTTTTTTTTTTTTTTTAAATGTAAATTTTATCGGTATTGAAGATTGATTCAGTTAAATTAGAAGCGCAGTTTTGGTATAAAAATTTCAAAACACATCATCAAATTATGACACTTTTTAGGCACTAAATTTCCACAATTTAAAGAATGGCAGAATTTTAAAATTCAATGACTTTATTTAACTCCCTGTATTCTTATGGAGGCTAATAGAATATCGAGTATATTTCAGATGAGTTACTTTTATTTTTTAGGCAGAAAACGTTCTAATTAGGATTGATAATTAAATTCTAAGTATTTCGAAAAAATTTTAGGTACTACATTTTCACAATTTGAAAAATGACAAAATTTTTAAAATTGAATAATTTTGCTTATCTCCTTGTATTTTTATAGAAATTACTAGGCGTATTTCGCCAGGTGTATTTCGAATCCGTTATTTTTATGTTTTAGGCAAAAAAGTTCTAATTATAATTAATAACTTGGACTAAAATAACTATAGCAAAACCATTTTTAGTAAAAACTAAAATGTACCATGTCAGATGTGGTGCTTGGCATATGGTGTCCAAGGGTACAGCTAGGTTATCCTGCTCTAAAAATAATTCAATATCTCTATATAAAATATGTTATTTAAATTTGCTCAAGATTATTTATTCTCAGCCAACTACATTAAAGTTTCAAAATAATAATTAAATTATTTAAATAACGATTACATCATAATTCGCAGAATAAATGAATATTTTCAACTTTTAAGTGAGCGTTTAGCGTCGATTAGATGATGATAACCATGTTACTTGAGTAGAAAAGTATTGGTGTATTATTCTAAGGACCGAGATTCGTTTACTGACCTAATTAAATTTTACTTTTATTGAAAATAATTCCGATATTTCGTGTAAAATATGTGAAAAAGATATTAAAAAATTTATTGATTTTCTTTTTTATTTGTAATAAAATTTTTGCGTCACTAATTCTTTGAAAAATTTATAAGATATAGAAATGCATTTTGAGGAAAAATACCAGACTGTAATTTGATTTATTGTTCACTTCAATAATTCGAGTGTTTAAAATTTATTACGTTTTAAAAACTCAATATATTTATTTATGAATTTTTCAAAGAAAAGAAATATTCTATTGTGTGTGTTATCTAATATATATATATATATATACATTTTTTTTTTTTTTTTTTTACAACTTGAACGGAAATGAAATAAAAAAATTCTAAAAAAGTTAAATAAACTTGTTTTCTCATGAAATAACTTCATTTCTTTAAAATATGTGTAAAATTAGCAAGCTAAAGATATTTTTGATCTTTTAATAAGAAAGGAAATTTTATTATTAATTTATAGTGTGTAAGCTTGGTTTTTTTTAGAGCTTTTAAACTCATAAATTCTTTGCAACCACGAAAAATATTTTTCGTGGATAATAAAAATAATAAAAATTTTATACCACTACGAGGATTTTCTTTCTGTTCTTTTTCTTTTCTTTGCTTCTCCCTTTTTTTTTTTCTCTCTCTCTCTTTTGCTTATTGTTTGAAAATAAAAGAAACTAAACTATAAATAGTTAAATTTATTCTATTTTGTATTATGCTATTAATACAATGATCTAAGAATGCATTATTAATTAGTTCAGACACATTTTAACTTTTAAACTTATTTATTTTTGTATTTACTTAATTTCAGTGAAGGAATCAAAGATAATTTTTTGATCAAATTTTCAATATTTTTAATAATTAATTGAAACATGAGATTCGTTGTAAAGTTGAATTTTGTAAAAATTTTAAAATCCTTTAATAATTTATTAAAAGATTAAGTTCAAAGAAATGCATTTTTTTAAATAACTTTACTAGCATTTTCTAATTGATTAAATCTAAAAGTTTGTCTATAAAAGCAGAGTTTTATTTAGAAAATTTGAAATTATTAACGTTTCTAGATAATTATTTATTCAAAAATCTCCTTTACAATCCTAAAAAATATAATAATACCTTTTTCAGAAAAATAATTATTAATAAGTGTAGTAATAAATTACTTTTGGTTATCTTTGATGTATAATGTACGACGTAAGATTTTTGTTTAATAAAAACGAAGCAAGTAAATTAACACAGCGTAGCTCGGCGTAATATAAAATTCTTATGGCATTAATAAAATAACAAGATTACTAGTTATTGGAGTATTACAAGGCATTACTGTAAGAATTGTAAAAATAAATTATAATGCTGTATAGAAAACTAAATAAAACTTATATATATATATATATATATATATATATATATATATATATATATATATATATATATATATATATATTATTTTATTTTATTTTTTATTTATTTATTTATTTTTTCAAGAATTTTGTTAATGGGAGTTCCAATTGAGTCTTTAGGCATCTGAATTTATTTTTCTGTGTTAATTCTGTTTTACAGGATTTAATTTACTTTACCAATATCTAAAAGTTAAATTAATAAGTTTATTTGTGTTAAAAGTTTTTTTTTTTTTCAAGAATTTAGTAAATTTTTTCAGTTGAGTCTTTAGCATCTGAATTTATTTTTCCGTGTCAATTCTGTTTTATAGGCTTTAATTTACTACTTATCTAAAAGTTAAATTAATAAGTATATTTGTGTTAAAAGTCTTTATATATATATATATATATATATATATATATACATATATATATATATATATATAGTTCCCGCCGCTTATTAAAATCACATTCGTTCTGAGCCAAAGTGATTTTATTAAACGGCTGATTTTTATATCCGGCGAACGTTCCTGCCCTTAAGGAAAATGTATTACTTCCCTGAATTTCAAAAGAAACTTCAAAAGGTAACAAATAATATAATTAGTAAACAATATTAATTAATTTTTGGTAGATAATTAACTAGTTGTTTCTTCGATATAAGTAAATTAATCGCATTGTAAGTTCCCGTGCGCTTTCGTTAGAGGAAAATCATCATTACTTTACCAAAAGTTCTCGGTGTTCTTATAAATTTAAAATCTTTTCGTTTAAACCTCATGAATTATAATAATTTCAAAATAAGAACTAGAAATTGCCTTCTAATAATTAGAAAAAAAAAAAAAAAAAAAAAAAAAAAAAACATTTCAAATCGACTTCGTATTTTATTACTGCGTTTTGAAAAATACGTTCCTTGAAATTGTTGCGGAGATAAGTTGCGGCTCGTGTTTAATTTGTAACTGTGCTGAGAGTATAAATCTTGAACAATGAGTGCTATCGGGGGTTTGTTGTGCTTTAATTTCTTTTTCTATTTAAAAAAAATCACAATGTAAAAAAAAAAAAAAAAAAAAAAAAAAAAATTAGTGTGCATAAATGATCTTTTTGGCTGCTGAGAAGATATTTTTGAATTTATTAACCGGCGATACTGATTTTATTAAGCGGCGGCTTTAAAAGTAGTTTGTATTGATTTGATTCCGGTCCTGGCGATTTAATCATATTAAGCGGCTGATTTTATTAAGCGGCGGTTACTGTATTTGTGTTAAAAGTCTTTTTTATTTATTTTTTTAATATTAATAAAATTCACTCTAAAAGTCTTTTTCCCAATCATTACAGAATCCGTGCAAGTGAAGCTACTTTACGGGCTACAAGTAGTCATTTCGTATGAGCTTCGGTATTAGACATTCGATTATTTTCAAGATATTACGAGAGATTTTCTGGATATAAAAATAATTGAAAAACATTTTATGTACATTTTTTATAGCTTTTTAATTTATTTAATTTTAATTAAAACCAAGTAACTTTCAAAATAAGATAAAGAATACTAAAATTTTTAAAAGAGACGTTTTAATTAAAAAATTAAAAATACAAGACAGGCGTTTCAGTGTCATATACATACAAAACACAACATTTACAATAAAGTCATAAAACATGAAAACAAGATTAAGTATTCGGGGGAACAACTTTAGCCTCGTTCAAGGCAGAATGTTGTAATTTAGTATAAGCGCCCTCTAGAAAAATACCAGACTCGTACAAATTTACATTTGAAGCTAAAATTTTAATGTTGTCAAAATCAGGAATATGATCACTATTAAGAGAATGAATTACGAGTTTCCATCTTAAATCACCTGTTTTATATGAGCGTTTATGTTCTTTTATTCTAATTTCACCTGTTCTACCAGTTTCACCGATGTACGTAGAATTACAATTTTTAAAAGGGATACTGTAGATTACACCTAAACGTAATCTATAGTATCCCTATAAACGTAGGAGGGCAAGTGTTAGCTGAAACGTCTGTCTTGTATTTTTAGTTTTTTAATTAAAATGTGTCTTTTAAAAAGTTTAGTATTCTTTATCTCATTTTGAAAGTTATTTGGTTTTAATATATTATTGAGACGTATAGATTATGTTTAATTTTATTAAATTAATTTTAATTAATTAATTAATTATTTTTTTTACGTTGATTATGCCTGTGTTTTGATACCGTAACCATTAGAATAACGGAGATTGAATTGTTCATCTCAAAAGTAAATAAAGAAATTTAATGGCAAAAACAGTAACCGCCGCTTAATAAAATAACTGGTTAATAAAATTAGCCGCTTAATCTGATCAAATTGCCAGGACCGGAATCAAATCAATACAAACTACTTTTGAAGCCGCCGCTTAATAAAATCAGCATCGCCGGTTAATAAACTCAAAAATATGTCCTCAGCAGCCAAAAATATAATTTATGCACACTAATTTTTTTATTTATTTACATTGTGATTTATTGATTGATTGATTGATTGATTTTTGAAATAGAAAAAAGAAATTAAACCACAGAAAACCCTCCGTTATCGTTCATTGTTGAAGATTTTAGACTTGCAGCACAGTTACAAATTAAACACGCCGCATAATGTATCTTCGTAACTATTTTACGGAACATATTCTTCAAAGTGCAGTAATAAAATACAAATTTGATTTGATTTTTTTTTTTTCTAATTATTAAAAGACAATTTCTAATTTTTATTTTGAAATTACTATAATTTATGAGGTTTAAACGGAAAGATTTTAAATTTATAAGAACAGCGTGAACTTTTGATAAAGTAATGATGATTTTCCTCTAATGAAAGTGCACGGGAACTTAGAGGCGTTTAATTTACTTATATCGAAGAAACAATTAGTTAATTATCTACCAAATATTAATTAATATTGTTTACTAATTCCATTATTTCTTACCTTTATAAGTTTCTTTCGAATTCAGGGAAGTAATACCTTTTCCTTAAGGGCAGGAACGTTCGCCGGATATAAAAATCAGCCGTTTAATAAAATCACTTTGGTTCAGAATGAATGTGATTTTAATAAGCGGCGGGAACTGTATAAGAATTCGGACATTTTATACACTGAATAGGGAAGGTGTAAGGGTAAAAAATTAAAGTTTAACAGTATCGTGGTTATTTTCTGATTTTATAAATTCAACTCTTCTTCAACCATTTTCAGCACTACCAGCCTTGAATTTGAGTTAAAAAGAACCTGTTCTTAAAAATTATATCGATATGCATTCACAAATAATCGGTAGCAGAGTAAGAAGTCTGGCACAAATTTTGAAATAAATAGGGTTCGCGCCAACAGTAAAAATTCAGTAGTCCAAAATAAACCACTAAATAATGTTTTAAGTGTTCGAAAAACATATACAGGGGCACACTTTATTATACATACATTGTGAGGTTGAGACTATAAAACGTCGCCAAAGTTGGTTTGAAATTAAGCTGTATCCAGCAAAGTATATAGTTGGGACGGTTAAATCGCTTCGTCGTCAGTGACTCATTGAAACCTTTGGACAGCCCCTGCCTGCCTGGACGTGCCAAGCTTAACGGGTTGGATGCTGTCCGCCGGAGCGAATAAATCGCCGGATCACTGCATGATAGCCGCCTACTGCCAGACAGTAATCTAGACGCAACAGAGAATGAGCTGTGTCCGATGGCTCGTTCAGACTTCTAACATCAATCGGGAGATGACCACTCTTCTGCTAGGGAACAGGGTGACATCACAAGACAGCTCTGGTACGACAGGGTTGCGACATCTTCTGGACACATTATGCTCGACTGACACACCACACCTCCAGATCGCACAAGGTAGGAAGCGCACAGTCACGCTACCTGGATGCGGGAATTTTGAAAATGTGCTCACTATCGGTGAGCCAAAGGGAGAAAAAAAAAATTAAAACAAATAAATATTTAAAGTTAATTAAAAATGATTTTTGAATTTTGGAGTGGGGGGGAACTTCAGGGGGAGCCAAAATGATAAGTTGTGCACTCAGAATTATGCCAAAATGAGGAGGCTAAATAGAGAAGGGGGGGAGACCTAAACACCAAGACTGCTGAACGACAAGTCGTCAGTGACTCGGCGAAAGTCTTGGTCGGATTAGTTTTGTGTCTGCATGGTGCTGCAACGAAAGAATTAGGTTCTGAGAGTTAGATGAATTGGAAGTGATTTTGAAAGCTTGATTGAAATGAAGAGAAAGGAAGTTTGTAGAAAGTAGTATAAGATGGAGATTGTTTTCGTGGTGGTGTGTGTGTGTGTGAAGAGGAGAGTAGGAGAGTAATGTTGATGATAGTTCTTATGCGAGTAATGGTAGAGATGTGTGGCGTTGTAGAATAAAGTAAGAGAAGAATCTGTCGTGCTAAGGGAATCCTGACGACGGTTCTTGTGTGAGAATAGTTCAGTGGTCGACAGAGAGCCGCCGTCGACAAGATCAGTATTGGTGAGCTTTAAATTTATCTGTATTTTATGCTTTGTTGAAGTTATCCCCTGAGGTTATTTGAGAATTAAAACTGAGTTAGCCCAACACCCGCCTTGATATTGAACGTTAAATAAACTTTGTTATTTTGTATTTAACTTTGCTTCGAGCTCTTCTTATTATCTAATTAAGTAATTAAGTTAATCTTTAAGATTAAGATAAAGGAATGGAGATTCGCACACTGAGCTAATATCCAGACAGGTTTAATAACAAACTTTGAGCTCAAAAAAAAAAAAAAAAAAAAAAAAAAAAGAAGTCTTTTGACAGATTGACATGTAATTTAACAAATTTCTGGGTTTGGAAAACAGAAATTTCCTGTTATTTAACAGTTTTTTTTTTTTTTTTGCGTCTTTTTAAATACATATCTTGTTTTTATGAAAATTTAAGTAAAAATAAACATTTTTTAACACTAGAAGGTTTTTTTTTTTATTATTATTGTTATTGTATAGCCCTAAAAAGCATAAAATGAAAATTTATTCTGGCAAAGACATGCTATAAAGAAATAAAAGTTTCAACACTAAGAAAATTTTCGAGAAAAATATAAATATTTCACTTTTGTAAGAGATTGATATTTTTAAATATCCAAAATATTTTTAAAAGTTTCTAGACCAATGTCCTTAGTTATTAGTTTATGTATAAGCATTCGTTAACCCATAAATTTCAAAGGTCTCAAAAGCTTTTTAAAATATTTTGAACATTTAAAAAATTTCATCTCTTGCAGAAAGGAAGTATCTATATTTACCTATAGAATTTTCTTAGCGTTAAAATTTTCATTTCTTTATAGCCCGTCTTTATAAGAATAAACATTTATTTTAGGCGTTTTAGGACTGCACAATGAAAAGCTTCTACTGTTAAAACTGTGTTTTGTTTCTATTTATTTATTTATTTATTTGTTTTTATTTTTTTTTTTTACATAAATTTTTATTTTGTGCTTTTTAGTTAAAAAAAAAAAAAAAAAAAAAAAAAAACTTATCAAAAATTTTTATGATACTGTATAAACACTAAAATATTTTATTTTAAGCAATTGACAGCTTTTTTATTAATTATTTGCAAAAATTAACACATCGGTCTTTGAAGGATCGAACCCATGACCATCACTTTATCAGTTTGACGCTCTAATCAAAAGTCATAGAACAGTGAAGAAAAATGCTAGAAAAATCTAATAAGCACTTGTGCAAAAACTAATGATTAAGAATATTGTTCCCGAATGCTTTTTAAAATATTTAAAATACTTAAAATTAACCAACCCTTACGAAAGTGAACTATCTACATTTTTCTTTAAAGCTTTCTTTTAGTTGAAACTTTTATTTTTTTATAGCATGCCTCTGTAAGAATAATTTTTTTTATTTTTTGCGTTTTAGTAACTAAAAAAAGCTTCTTGAAAAGTAATCAAAATTTCTTAGGATACTGTGCAGTTAATGAAAGATTTTCTTTTATTAATTGACACCTTTTCTATTAACTATCTGCAAAAAAGGTATCAACTGATTAAAAAAAAATAATGCAAAAGAGGAAAATTTTTAAATACATCGTCCATTCCAGGATCGAATCCAGGACCATCGCGTTATCAACATGACGCTCTAACGAACTAAGCCAGCGAGTGCTAGAAGTAGTTATTTACATTTACATTAAAATAGAGCCGCCTTTCTTTTTTTAGCACAACACCAAGACACAGTGACAAAAATCGAATTTCAATAAAACGCTTCTAACAACAACAACAACAACAAAAAGTTTTAATTATTTAACAGAATATTTATTTTTATGTATAAAAAATAACAAAATTAAAAGCAGATGATCTTTCTTTTATACTGTCCGTTTCAATATTGATTATTTTATTAATTTTCTTTTCTTTTCTTTTTCTTTCAAAAAAAAAAAAAAAAAAAGATTGAAATTCTAGCAAAAACTGAATTTAGTTTAATATAGAGGACTATTAGTTTTTTTTTTCTTCAAATTATAACATCGCTTTCAAATTATTCAATTATGTTTTCGATTTCGATAAATGTCCGACTATCGTAAAACTGGTATCGTAAACATCCGTTGATTGAGATTAATAGTCCCCCGTACTAATAAATAAAATTCTTTTCAAGAACTTAACAATAAAAGTAGCATTAAAAAAAATCGTACACTGAAAATGTGCTATTAATATTTTTTTTTAATTTAACCTCCCTTTTTTTCATATAGTATTACTTAAAAAACAATATTTTCAGTCATATATGACATCTTGCTTTATTTTATAGAAATATATTTTTTCCTCTAACTTTTAGTCCATATGACTCAGTGGAATGACCTATTTTAGGTCCGGTTTAAAATAACATTACCGTATAAGGATTTTTAATTGTGAGATGAGACATGCTGAGTTTAAGTTACATATCTAAATTCATAAATGACTAAGCTGATTTTTATTTCGAGAGTTGGAGGGATATAGCCTCTTTCTACATATTAATTTAAATAATCAAACAGAAACTTAAGTATGAATATTTTTCTTTATATTCTACATCACTATTAAAATCTCAGAATACTAATAATGATGTCATACGTGCGCATTGCAAACGCATGAAATCCAATTCTTTTTACATCTGTGAGAGAGAAAAAATATGCGTCATGTTATAACACGTCATGTGACATCGATATCTATCCACTATACAGTTCACACACGAAACTGGGAATATAAATGAATCAGTTATATATGATTCATTTTGAACTTTATGTAAAATAAGTATACTTAAATATATATATATATATGCATATATTTAATTTCAAATTCACACTTGCATTTCATATAAGTTCATAATGCTTTTTGAAAAGTATGTCTCTAACTTTAAATTGTCTGGCATAATGATATCTGGGGTTCACGGTTGCAATGAAAATTCTGTGGTCCAGAAAGGTCTAGGTTAGGATTCATTGACCTAGAAATATAAAATGATATACAGACATATACAAATACTATGTAATCCTGCAAGGCGGATGCAACTCCGGTATGTTGGCCGATCTTTATCTTTATTATTATGAGTGCAAATTTATCCATGACAATATTTTGCTTTACCGTTATATTTTGTAATATTGTAATTATTTTCTACACCAATAATAAGT
Organism: Salticus scenicus; assembly: GCA_963930645.1. Classification (NCBI taxonomy): domain Eukaryota; kingdom Metazoa; phylum Arthropoda; class Arachnida; order Araneae; family Salticidae; genus Salticus; species Salticus scenicus. The sequence continues at coordinate 29,249,352 of OZ005660.1, forward strand.
CACTCGATTCATTTACATTAGATTTTCCTTCTAATTTAATATTAACTCAAACTAAACATAAAAATAAATCCATTAATTTTCTAAACTTTAAAATTCAATTTAATGATAATAATTACTGATATATATGATAAAATCATATATATGATATATATCCATACATACTGATATATACCATATATACTGATATATATCATATATATCAGTAAATTATAATAATGTGATTTAATTGTGCCACATGTTGAGCGATTGATCTCCAAACGTAATTAGTACCACTTTATGTCAAAGTCCAATTACGTACTAAGTTTGGTTAAATTTTGTTCATTGGTTCATACATACAGCATGTACAAAATTTTTTGATACACAAACAAATAGACATTTTCTAAAAATTGTCAACCCGTGTTCAGGATATCTCAAAACGTGTGAATACATCAGAAATCTGAATTAGAAAAATTTATGAATCCAATACTTTCTTATATAAGTAAAAAGAATTTTTAAAAATCTGGTGTGACACAACAACGACTTTCCATTTCCCATTATTACACGTATTATACGCCTTTTTTTGGAGATATTATATGCATTTTTTGGAATTTTACAATAAGAAAAACTTGATACATGTGTAAAGACTTAATTTTTATAATTTTTAATATATATATATATATATATATATATATATATATATATATTGGTAAGTGATGACATGAAAGTGAAATGTAACAAACAACAAGAAAACTTATTAAACAATGTTAATAAACAACAAAATTAGTTAATGTTAAACTCTATTTAAGTCAGAAAATTAAATTATGCTGTGCCAATCTCCTCAGCATTGTTTCTCCTATTATTGCTTTTGTATACAATTTTGTGCTGCTTTGAGCGCTTTTTTATATACAAATTAATTTTTGTCATTTAGATTGAATTTAGTGTTATTGTTTTTGTATACAATTTTGTGCTGCTTTGAGAGCCTTTTTTATACAAATTAATTTTTGTCATTTATATTGAATTTAATTTATTTAAATATTCATTTTAATATATTATATATTATTGTTTTTGTATACAATTTTGTGCTGCTTTGAGCGTCTCTTTTATACAAATTAATTTTTGTCATTTAGATTGAATTTAATATATATATATATATATATATAATTTTTGCAAAGTGCAAACAGAAAATACAGAAAAAGAATCCAGATACATCGAACATTTTAATGTGTATATTCATAAATTGGTTGTGATTCTTTTTAAAGCATACATCAAAACAAAAAAAGCATAAAGAAAATATCTTTGAACTTTTATGTACTTTTTATGCATACAAATTTCGCAAGCCTACTCAATATTCAAAAGAAGTTTTAAATAAAACAACGACCAACAAACATCAGCCTCAGAAATAAAACCGATAAATTTGAAACAAAACAGTTCTATACTTTCTCAGTTTGGTTTTTATTACAACTCGATTTTTCTTTATATTCTCAAACTTCTTTTCTGTAATAAAAAAAATAAAAAGGCAAAATAAATGTCCTTTTCTCTTAAAAGATAGTTAAAAATAAAAGAATAATAAAAATAATTAAATATATAAGTAACAGAACACTATTGTAATTTTTATTTGCTTATAAAATATTTTTTCTTTAAAATATTTTTTAAAGTTATTCTAAAAATAAATAATTGTACATAGTAAGTAAATTTATTATATATAAAAAATAATTATAAATCATATTGTACATTCTCTTTAACAGCCTTTAAAATATAAAGAAATAATGTTTTTTGGTCGGATTGTCTTTTAAAACTGCTTGTCTAAAAATGGAATACTTGTATTAGAAAAATCATAAAATGGGTTGTGGGTATTAAGGCCGATTGACGGCACTGGGTTCCTAGGCCTGAGAGGGAGCGCCCTCCGTAGGGGGTCTCTCTAAGGGGTCCTAGCCGTATTTACGTAAGTTTCGGAGAAAACTACGGAAAACTCCGAATGACTAGTTCGACAAGTGCGACCTGTGATGGCACGCGGTCCCTCACGTCTACCAGCTTTGAGTGCAGAACTGCTCGGCCGCTGATGGGCCTATAAAATGGTTTGGTATAATAGAAAAATAATGCATCATGTTTAACTTTTCGAAACGAAATAAATAAATAAGAATAATAAGAATGATAATGTAGATGGGTTTTTCAATAAAATGTGACACACATCACAAAAAGAAAAAAAAAATAATAAATAAATAAATAAAATCATAACAATAATAATAATCAAATATTTCCCTACATTTTCCTATACAAATTCCCGCAGTACATATTATTCATTGAAATTATTATTGATAAAAATTATTTTCCAGAATAAATGCAGACGATTTTCGTTTCAGAGAATATAACACTGAATGCTGAAATAAAGGCAATTTTATCCGACATCTAAGGATTATTTATTTATTTATTTTTATTTATTTATTTATTTATTTATTTTTATTTATTTATTTATTTATTTTTCTTAAAAAAAAAAAAAAAATCAGAATTTTGTTTTAAATTAACACAAATCTATAGTTCAGACATTCATCTTAAAGGTATTGACGAGTTCTTTTGACAGATACATGTATTGGAAATTTGCATCCTGTCAAGAATTTAATTAAATTAATTTAATGCGGGTTTGAAGTAAAAAAGTGTAAAATACTACTACTACTACTACAACTAATAATAATAATAATAATTCTTATTTTCATAGATACATGCATTTTAAAATAATAACACCATTCGCATATAACATTTTATTAAATATATATATATATGTATATTAAAACGCATTTTTAGTAAAATTATCTTTGAGAAGTTAAGTAAAAATTATCTTTAAAGTGGCTTTCTGCATTTCGCCTGCAGAAAGACACTTTGAAGACTATAAAATTATATAAAAATGAATTACTTGAATTAAAAAGATTATAAAATGACGTAATGGAAAAATAATGCATCAGGCTTAATTTTTCGTAACTAAATAAATAAATAAGAATAAGAATGTAGATGGGCCTTACAATGAAACGCCACACACGTCACACACACGCACACAAAACGAATAAGTAAATAAATGAAATAAAATAAATAAAATAATATGTTCTAAGACTTTTTTCTACATTTTCCGAACTCAGCGTTGCTAGATTGAAGGAATTTTTTATTCAATACCCACCACTAAATTTCAATAGAAACGGTTGCCTATGTTCTAAGACTTTTTTCTACATTTTCCGAACTCAGCGTTGCTAGATTGAAGGAATTTTTTATTCAATACCCACCACTAAATTTCAATAGAAACGGTTGCCTAATTATTTCGAAAACACCTTAGAAGTAAGTCTTCAAAGTAATTATGCAACTGTTACAATTAAAATTTAATGGTGGAAATTTAATTAAAAATTTCCCTCAATCTGGCAGCATTGCTCGGGATAAGTAAGATGACATAATTTTGCAAAGATCGAAGTGATATAAATATTTTGAATTACACATTCTTTACAGATAATTTTCGTAATATTAACAACTTTTAAAGGAAACAGTACTTTAAGTAAATGAATTTCTATACTTAATACGCTACTTTACGAAGAATAATAACTTAATCCATAAATTTTGATGTGATTTGAAAATATTTGAACTAAAGTTTTAAATATTTTTATCCCTTTGGTAGTGATATAAGTATTTTTAACAGCATGTTCTTTACCAGATAATTTTTATAATATTAACAACATTTAAAGAAAATAGCTAAAAGAATTTCTGTACTTAATGCGATGCTTTAAATAATAATAACTTAATCCATAAATTTTGATGTATTTTTCCAATTATTTGAACAAAAGTTTTAAATAACTTCGCCCCTTTCGAAGTAACATAAATATTTTGAATAACACATTCTTTACCAGATAATTTTTATAATATTAACAACATGTAAAAAAAAAAAAAAAAAAAAAAAAAAAAAAACCAGCTAAAAGAATTTTTGTATTTAATGCTATGCTTTACAAAGAATAATAACTTATTCCATAAATTTTGATGTGGTTTGCAAATGTTTGAACAAAAGTTTTAAATAACTTCGTCCCTTTCAAAGAGACATCAGTATTTTGACTAACACATTCTTTACCAGATAATTCTTATAATATTAACAACATTTAAAGAAAATAGCTAAAACGATGCTTTACAAAGAATAATAAATTAATTCGTAAACTTTGATGTGGTTTTCAAAATATTTGAATAAAAGTTTTAAATAACTTCGTCCCTTTCAAAGAGACATAAATATTTTGAGTAACATATTCTTTACCAGATAATTTTAATAATATTAACAACATTTAAAGAAAACAGCTAAATGAATTTACGCACTGAATACGATTATTTATAAAGAATAATAACTTAATTCATAAATTTTAATGCGTTTTGTAAATATTTTAAAAAATTTTAAATAACTTCGTCCCTTTCGAAGTGACATAAGTATTTTGAGTAACACATTCTTTACCAGATAATTTTTATAATATTAACAACATTTAAAGAAAATAACTAAATGAATTTTTGTACTTAATATGATGCTTTACAAAGAATAATAAATTAATTCGTAAATTTTGATGTGGTTTTCAAAATATTTGAATAAAAGTTTTAAATAACTTCGTCCCTTTCAAAGAGACATAAATATTTTGAGTAACATATTCTTTACCAGATAATTTTTATAATATTAACAACATTTAAAGAAAACAGCTAAATGAATTTACGCACTGAATACGATTATTTATAAAGAATAATAACTTAATTCATAAATTTTAATGCGTTTTGCAAATATTTAAAAAAGTTTTAAATAACTTCGTCCCTTTCGAAGTGACGTAAGTATTTTGAGTAACACATTCTTTACCAGATAATTTTTATAATAATAACAACATTTAAAGAAAACAGCTAAATGAATTTACGCACTGAATACGATTATTTATAAAGAATAATAACTTAATTGATAAATTTTGATGTGGTTTTCCAAATATTTGAATAAAAGTTTTATATAACTTCGTCTTTTCCGAAGTGACATAAGTATTTTAAATAACACATTCTTTACCAGGTAATTTTCGAACTATTCTCAAGCAACACAAAAGATACCATGCAGTCAATTTGTTGAGCGAACTTGTTGAATGCAAAACTTATTTTCGCGAGAAAACTTTTTTTCAGTTGTTATGGGAAACTCTACCTTATCAACCCTACCTTATCTGGTATTCAATTCAATTTAATACTAAAGAAATAAAGGATGTCTAGGATATGGCTTTATAAGATGTCTATCTAACTCGAATTTCTAAAGTCAGAGGTGTTGCCAAAGAAATATTCCTAAAATATTCTTTTATTTCATCTAACTTTAAAAACGAAGCCTTTCTGCCAGACACTTTATTCTGAAAATATGTTTTTACCTTCTCCTTAAATTAAATTTTAGCCTTTCACAATTCTCGCATTGTGCGTAGTGGAAATTTTATTCGAAGCATGCATCACTTTTGAGAAAGACATATGCAAATCTAAAACATATTATTATTAGGAACATATGTGTACTTCAATACCGGCGTAAATTATATTCTTGAGGTGTGAATTTATTTTGTTGAAATTTTTCAAAGAATTGTAGAGTATAAGTGTTTGTCGGTTTTGCTTATATGAGTTATGATATAAGGCTTTTCATTCATGAAAGAAGCTTTCATTTTAATAAGCATTTATTAAAGGTGAAAATTATTACCTAGGATTAAAACTTTCAACAAAACCTGTTAGTTTAACTGATTCGCAGTTTGTAAAAGACTAGGTAAAAAAAAAGAATTCTTTAGAAATGGTCTAGCATGAAAACGTGGCTGGTGAACGTTTTTGATCTATAATGATAAAATAAACTCTAAAACTTCTTTTAATTTTATTAAGGTACTTCCAAACTATGAATCATTTTAAATAACATTTTATATCAATTATCTTTTAATTTTATTAAGGTACATTCAAACTACGAATCTTTTTTAACAACATTTTATATCAGTGATAATCTATGATATAAATATTTTCCTTAATAAAAAAAGAAAGAAGAAAAAAGAAAAGAAAGAAAGAAAGAAAAGAAAGAAAGAAAATAATTGTAAGAAGCAAAAGCAATACGACGAGCAAGATTTCTATATAAAACAAATTATTCAGTAGTTTACTTCCAATAAAAAATAAATAAATAAATAAATAAAAAATATGGTGTGATACCACTCGACTTTCTGAACATTAATTAATTAATGGTGTTATTTAAATAAATTAAAATAAGAGAAGCCATTAAATAAGCAAAAGAGAAAATTATAATAGGTTGTTTGAGTGTTTTTCTCCTAAGAGTATGTTATTAATTTAACGCTATTGCACTTAAAATAATTTGAGTCCATAGGTCATAACGATAAAGGATTTTTCATTGTGTCCCTGTAAAAATGTATTTAAAATGCTAGATTCACAAAAATGTATACTGTTCGTACGATAGTAGCCCATAACTTGTATGTAAATTTTCAGTTCAATCGAATAAGGCATCGAATTATCTCATTTTAAATAGTTTGAACCAGCAGATCATAATGATAAAGAAATTCTCTTTGGGATCCTGTAACGAAATCTATACGGTTGTTTCGACGGTAACCTTTAACATGCATGTAAATATTTAGTTCAATCTAATAAAGTACTTAGACCCTATTTTAAAAAATTTAAGCCCGTAATGATAAAGAATTTTTCTTTGTGTGTCATTAAAAAAAAGCATTAGAACTCATTTGAACAAAGCGTTTAGACGTTACCGTGTTCATTAATACACATACACATATACACATACACATATACACATGCACAAACACGCATGCATACGTACATCATCGTAAAAATAGCAAAAATTAACTCGGGGACCTCAAAACGTATAAATAAACCAAAATTTCAAAGTCCAATTTTTGTCATGATTGTAAGTTCGGAAAGTAAAATGTCAGAAATTACTTAATATAAATATGATTAATTAGATTTTATAAATACGTAGAAGTAGGATTTAAGTTAGGTATAAATGCTGATAAAGCTTTTTTTATTCTACAGGAATAAATTATCACAAAACACATCTGAACATAATTTTATAAAATGGCATCAAATAATGAAAATGATAATCTATGATTCAACTTTCAACTTTCAACCTCAATATGTGGACAAGCTGAGCTTTTTAAAAGTCTACGGAAAGAAAGTTTAATATCGAAAAATGGCTCCTAAAAATTTTAAATGTAAGATAAGAAAACAAATTTTTAAAAATCTTGGAGCATTATTCTGATATTTTAAAAGCATTGCCAAGTTTAAGTGCAATATATTTCGCTTTCGCCAGTAATCAAAGATGGATAACGAGGAATCATCTATCTATGTAAATAAAGAGATGTGTCTGTGTGTCTTTCTGCACTGTGGTGCTCACACTACCGATCACAGAACTACAAAACTTGGCAGATGTGTACCTGGGTCCCTGTAGGTGTGCACCCCATCAAGATTTTTCGAAATTTCGAATTTGAATTTTTTCTTTTCTTTTATTTATTTATTTATTTTTTCGATTTTAAATATTGGCTTTAATGTTTCATTTTTTTGAAATTTATTCTTTCATTTCAATCATCTGCGTTACGTATCTTAGCAATGGCTATTACGTTATTTATTCTTTATTTATTTATTTAATTCATTCATTTGAAGGCGAAATCTTTTTTTTAATTATTATTATTATATTTATTGGAAATCAAATGATAATACAAAAGAAAAAATTTTTTTATGTTTATGTATAGTTTTTATAAAATAACTACTTTTTATGTATTTATTTATTTATTTATTTATTTTCATTTATTTATTTATTTATTTATTTATTTATTTTTTGAAAGAAAAATTCCCCCTCCTTTATTTATTTATTTATTTATTTTTTCTTTAATAATATTTATCGGGGAAAAAAAAAAAAAAAAAAAAAAGGTAGTATATAGTAAAAATGATTAAACTGATTAAAATTTAAGTTTAATTAAAATTTATTTATTTATTTTATTTTATTTCATTTAAATCAAAATCTACTTTTTCTTTCATTTATTATATTGCTTGGAATCATATGATAATATATTGTAAAGATCGAGGGCTATAAAATACATGGTTCACAAACTAAAATAATTAATAGATGCTGAGATGCAGTTATTTTTAAAATCATAGTTCTTAAATAATAGCAGATCCTTCTGTCGTCGATAAATACCCAAATTAAAGTGCCCTGGAAATACCTTTCTGTAGACAGTGGGAACCTGGACCTGACGCAGTGCGGGCGGAAAAAGAGATGCCTTGGCAGGTTCCCGAAGCAAAGTTTAGTGATTTCAATGAAGATTTTTTTTTTTTTTAAATTTATTTATTTAAATAATATGGTATAAAAAAACAGTGATTTAATTCTTTTAAAATTTCATTTAAATATAGTGACCAGCGAAGCGGGCGTAGCCTGCTAGTAAGTAATATAGTAAGTACCATTCGTTTCTCGTAATAGTTAGGATTTATGTGATATAAAAAACAATAATATAAAATAATAATTTCGAATATAATTTTTAAAACTTTTCTTAATAAATTCTAGCCAGTCTTTGACCGTTTCTCTGGTCACTTTATATTTAAATGAATACAAAAAGAAAAAAAAGAAAAAAAAAATACAGAAAAAGAAATGAATCAGTATTTTTAAAAATAATTTTATAAGTAAAAACTGAAAAAAAAAAAAAAAAAAACATTGGAATTATGCGAAATCTGCTTTCGAGCGATTGCATATAATTGCGAACTTTTAAGGGTTTCTAATCTATCCTGCTAACCTATTGTAAGCTGAAATTTACTTAGGCCTCTATATTTTATTAATTAACGTATACAGTGTAATGATATTTGAAGCCTTTTAGTTTCATTTGTTGTACTTTTAAACATAAAACATACAGGAAAAAAAAAAAAAGCTCAAATTTACTCATCTCTCTGTCTCTGCATTTTCTTAATTAATGCATGCAGCGCTGTGAGCTTTGCTAGTTTGTTATGAAGCCTTTTATTTATATTTATTCCTTTTATTTATATTTATTTATATTTATTATATATATTATTTATATTATTATTTATATTTATTTATATTTATTTATATTATATTATTATCTTTTAAACATAAATCATACAGAAAAAGCATAAGTTTTAAGAAATGTATTTCTGTCATGAAAAAGTATAAAAACATTGCGATCAAACACCGTAAATTGCCAAAACACACATTTCTTCGCACGATGAAGAATCGTTCCTGATTAGTTGGATCTGAAAGAACTGTTACCTATTTTTTTCAATTTCTAGAGTTAATTAACAAAAGTCTCGCTGCTCATCATCATAGAACAAATTTTTGTTGAATTATACTCTTGTATTTTTGCAATGCCATTGATAAGCCTTTTAAAAAACATTTGTACGAAAATGTTTCATCACATTGAAAATAAATTCAGTATTACATAAAAATACATCTTAAAAAGAAAACAATGAAAGCGTGAAACACAAAAAATAATTCTTCTCAAAAACTCTTAAAAAAAAGAAAAGAAAAAAAAAAACCTCTTTATGATCACAATGGTTTTTGAGATTTATATTCAAAAAGCATGTTTCGAAAGTGAATGCTCAAAAGGACTTCAAAAGAAACTCTGAACAAATCAATTTCTTGTATTTTACTTTTCTATTTTGCTATTTGAGGGTCCGAAAATTTGTTTCTTTATTCCTGGAAACGTGATGTACTTTTTTTTTTCTTTCTTTCTTTTTTTTCTTTCTTTTTTCTTTCTTTTTTTTTTTTTTTTTTTTTTTTTTTTTCAATCCGCTTTTTTTTTTTTTTTTTTTTTTTTTTTAGTTATAGCTTAGCCCTATGAAAATATTCTGATAACATCATTTCAACAGAAAGTGAATAAGTGGAGAATTTTTTTCCGGAATAAGCATAATTTTGGCATAATTGGCACACGAATATAGTAAAGTATGACCTAATATATTGATGAATTTTCTTTAAAAAAGTCAAATTTAAAAGATTCCAAAATTTTTTTTTATAATTATTATTTATGAAATGTGATGGATTTTTTTTTTCTTTATTATTATTATTTTCCTAGTCTGTTATCTTTATACACATTCTAATCCGGCGGAAAAGCTTTGATAACTTTTTTACTTTTTTCTATACATAAGTAAGAAAAAAGTATTGGATTCACGAAAACTTCCTGATGCATTTTCACGTTTTTAGATGTCTTGAACGTAATTTGACTTCTTTTAAAAAAGTGTCTGTCTGCAGGGCCCGACTATGCATTTTGAAGACCCGGGATACTGATGCTATTTGGAGGCCCCCTTACACTGCTATAAAGAGCTCCCTAAAAGGACCCATTTTCAGAAACAAAAATAAATAAATAAAAATAGTGCATTTTTTTAAATTTTTCCTTCAGTTATACCTTCTGTTGCTCCATTTGTTTTAGCAACCCATAACAAAATCATTAGTTTTATGTTCAAGACAAATGTAGAACTGAAGCACACTGATCAGCCAATGTTTAGGAAATTAGTCACAAAATTTAATAATTATTTAAGCTCTCTAATAAAATATAGAAAGAAAAACTTAATCAATTTTTGTTTTTAATAGGCATATAATGAAATAATTTGCGCCATTGCTTCTCAATTTTTGAAAATGAGGCTCTCTAAATTTGGAGACCCTGGGCCAGTGCGCTGTGTGCTCGTGCCATAATCTGGCCCTGTCTGTCTGTGTGTTTGTTTTGTGTGTATCACAAATGTTGGGGACCCTTTATCACATGAACCAATGAACAAAATTTAACCAAACTTAGCATTTAGTTGGATCCTGACCAAACTAATGCTGATTACATTTGCAGATAAATCGCTTAACAGATGGCACTGTGATCTCATTTATTTAATTTCGTTTATTTAAATTCTCATTTATTTAATTCGTTAAGATCAAGCAAATGGTTCGTGTACAGGGACAATCAAGAGAATTCTAATACATTACGTCTATGGGGGAAACTGCAGGAAAGTAGTGTTTAACGTCTATAGACTGCACTAAACCAAATGAAACGAATATATATTTTTTGTAAGAGCGATAGTTAACTGGGAATTTTTTTTTTTTTTTTTTTGTGTATGTAAGAGTTTCGCCTCCCTCCCCCTGGGGGGGGGGGAAGTCCCCCCTCGAGGGAAGTAAATTTGCATGATGGGTATCTTTCAAAAGAGCTCGCCAATACCTTTAAAACGAATGGTTGAACCATCGATCTGCGATAATTTAAAACAAAGTTATCGATATTTTTTTACTTTTAACGAAAAAAAACTGAAAAATAATCGTATTTTTTTTTTTTTTTTTTTTTTTTTTTTTTTTTTTTTAAATATTGAGAATAAAATGGACTTTTTTTAGATATTTGGTGTTATACTACTTCTCTAATATGGAAATCGTCTGCATTATCATAAAAGATAATTTTTTAAAATAATAATTTTAATAAATTATTTTTAAAAAACAGAATTATTTTTTAAGAACCGAATTAAATTCTATATAAATGCAAGTGCATTAATGAAACGGGGGGTTGAGAGGGGCGGTAGCCCCCCTCACACAGAACTAATTATCATATAAAACTCTCCCGAAACCTAATTTGAATTGTTTCACATACGTTTACATAACATCGTTATCTTACCTCTTAATCTCCAACCTGTATTTATAGTATTAAATTTCAGGGTAAGAGAAAGTCGTGTGAGTGACACACCAGATTATTTTCTTTTGTTTATTTAATGACTTCTCTTGCTCTTGTTTATTTATTAACGGTTAATTACTTAATATTCGGAATGTTGAGAGGCGTCACTACAACTTTTTTTTTTTCTTTTTATATCCGCTTTATTTTAGATATATTTTACTCCTTTGAAAAGCTGTGATAACCTCATATGAATACAAAGTGTATACGCAAAATATATATATATATATTTTAATTCACATAACTTTAGCCCAATATACTATCATTTGTTCTTTTAACTTTGAAACAATATGAAGTTTTTAAAACATTAGATTTCAGTTTATTTCTAGAGGAATTAGCATTTCAATATTTGTCTTAACCTTCTTTGACAAACTATACTGTACTTTTTATTTGAGATAAATATCAAACTACCAAATAAAATTTTAACAGATAAATATTTTAATTAAAATAATACTGGAAAGCACTCCTGTATCCTTCTTTAATAAAAACAAATCTGTAAGAAAAAAATAAATAAATAAAAATCTTTTTATGGACTACATAGTATTTGAATTATATCTTTTTACTTTAACATGATTAAGGAATTAAGGTTTGAGTTTTCATTTAAACGTTAAGATGTAAATAATTAAAAAATAATTGCATTAAATACACATTTTAATATGCAAATTATTATCATTACATCATACTTTTTTTAGATACAGTCATTTTTCAAAATGAAATATTGTAGATAACAATTTATATACGCGGAATCTGAAGTATGTGATTTAAATCTAACATTATTCGAAAACTATTATTGAAATTTCTATACTTCTGGGGCAAATAGTGGACGAATATAATGAACACATGAACACTTTTTTTCTTTTTCCTTTCTTTTTTTTTTTTTTTTTTTTCTTTTCGTTATCCTAAGAAATTTCTAAACGAACCAAATCTAATCTCAACTGTAATCTCAAAATTACATTATTTGAATTTAACACAGTTTAAGAAATTTGATTTGAGCATACATTTGCACGGATATGCTATGTATTGAACGCTATATTCTATGTGTTAAGTGCCAACCATTTAAGTGCCAACATGGTTTATATTATTATAAAAAGTCCTTAATAGCTAGTTTTTCTGTATCATAATTCCATGCTGCCAATCCATTTTCATGTCAGAAATTCAAGCATTTAACTAAACGCTTTATGGTATACAATGGCCTTCAAAATCTGTGATGCGTGTGTAAGTCAGAGATTTATTGTTCACATATCTAATTTTTTTTTATCTTTCATTCCCACCATCCATTGTACTCTTTGTGCCATATTAGGTTGGTATGTAGCGTTGCAGTTATAACTACAACATTAATCAATCATAACATGACGGGCAGGGCCTCCAAAGATTTTAAACTACTATTTTAAAGGTTTTTTTTTTGGGGGGGGGGAGGGGGGAGGGGGATCATACACCTATAATTCGAAATTTTAGGTTGCTTGCCAATGGCCAGTGATTTATTTTAGTTTTTTACAAACTTTTTGATTCATCACAACATTTTTCGTTCTTTCTACAAAGCTTATCTGAGAAACTCGTGGTAATTTCGCCAAAAATTAACGAAATTTCTGACTTTTTTTTTTTATTATTATTTCATTACCAAAATGCGCGATATTTTGCGGCATTTTTCTCGAAATGTGTGTTTTTTCTCCCCCCCCCCCCTCCCCAACCGCTGTTTGAATTATTTTCTGTTTTATTAGAACTGATTTGAGAAAATCGGTGATATATTTTTGATACCAATTGTGTTTGATTGCCGATACCCACGATATTTTTGCTGCCTTTATCCAAAATATGGATTTTTTTTTTTTTTTTTTTTTTTTTTTTTTTTTGCCGCTGTTTGAATTAATGACCTTTATAATTTAACGGCGCTCTTCAATTACCGTCGCCGGAAGCCCGAGCCAATGTTATTCTATGGGGAAATTTTCTTTACAAATAACTTATTAACTAATACATATTTTTAAATTCTGTTTTCACATTCAGAAAATTTTCAACTGTTAAATTGACGGGACGGACCTTTTTTAAAAATGTTTTTTTTTTTTTTTTTTTTTTTTTTTTTTTTTTTGAAATTGCAAAATGAAAAATGAAAAAAATTTCCCAAATTGAAAATTCGTATAAAAATTTAAAAAAAATATTTTTTAAAAAAAGGTCCATCAATTTAACAGCTGGGAATTTTCAGAATGTGAAAACAGAATTTAAAAATATGTATTAGTTAATAAGTTATTTGTAAAGAAAAATTTCCCATAGAATAACATTAGCTTCGGCTTCCGGCGGCGGTGAGTGAAGAGGGCCCTTAACGTAATGAAACAAACCCTTTACACGTGACCTCTGAAGGAAAACCGGATAATTATCAAGTATTCTATGGAGAAATGTTTATATTTTATAAAGAAATTTTCGCATCAAGGGAGAAATTGACAGGAAAATGAAGAATGTGATATGTGCTAAGGTGGAAAACAATAGATTATTTAATTAGAAATCACCACAGAACTGGCGTTATAGAGTAATATGTACAAAACTTTGCATTTTATGGTGTTTATTCAAAGTTTTGTACTTATTTTTAGGTGATTTATCCTCGAACCCAAAAAACCCACAAACTCCGTTTCTTTTTAATTATAGCTGATTGCGAAAATATATTGTTAATATTTTTATTCGTTTAATTATCGCTTTCGATTGGAAAAATATGCAATTATTTCGCAGCTAATAGATTTTTTCAAATTTATTTACAAAAACGTGATTATTTCACTCCAGATTAACAAAATGTTATTTTAATGGTTTCTGATTACCGAAATACAGAATGCTTTTGAGGTTCATTTTCGAAACGCAGGATAATTTCGCTACTGCTTGATATAATTTCCGTTAAATTGCCAAATACGAGATTTTAGCGTAGTTGCTTAGAGAAATTTATGCTTAAGAGCGGACAATACCTAATCTCGCCGGCAGCCTTCGCCCATGTTATTCTATGGGAAAATTTGTTTACATAATTACCCATTACCTAATGAATATTTTTCAATTCTGTTTTCACATTTAGAAAATTCATAAGCGTTAAATTAGTACTTGTTTTCCAAAAATTGATTTTTTTTAAATTTTAGTATTTCATTTTGCGATTAGAAAACGAGAAAAATGCATTTTGTGAAAAATCGCATTTTTGAACTCAAAATTAAAATGTAAAAATTAAAAAAAAAAAAAAGAATTTTTCAAACATGAGCACTCATTTAACGGTTATGAATTTTCTGACTGCGAAAACAGAATTTAAAAATATTCATTAGGTAATGTGTAACTGTAGCAACAAATTTTCCCATAGAATAACATGGGCGAAGGCTGCCGGCGAGATTAGGTATTGTCCGCTCTTAAGAAGGGAGGAGGAGGGGCGGTGTTTTGTAGAATAGTTTAATTATTTTAAATCGTCAATTTCGTTTTGTTTAGTCCCCATATGGAAAGTGGAGAGTGAATTTTTTCAGGTTTAGATTGAAACTGAAAATTATGTTTTTTTCGTACATACATTCTCCACTTGGGTGCACATCATAAATTTTAAATAAATACTCTATGTTTTGTTTATTTTAAATTTTCTTGCGTTTAGCACCTCCTCGTACGAGCAACATTTAATTACTTTTCCATTTTTCAATAGTGATCTCATATTTTTGCATAGATTTGACAGTTTCAGATCTCTGTTTATTTTCGATCTAGGGTAAGTGCACCAGTGATTGACACTTTTAGAGCAATCTCTGATGTTTTTAATATTCTAGTCATCAGATAATATTTTTAGAAATCTTAAGTTAGTACGTATGGTATGAAAGACATTCAGAGCCACATATATCTTAAAATGTGTATATTTGATAACAATTATTATTATTATTATTTTTATGAATTTTTATTTGACACCCACTCAAAGTTCCAGCAATTGACACTCCCAGTTTTTCATTTTATCGGTAATTGGCACCCTAAGTTCCAGTGTTTGACACTGCTAGTTATTCATTTTACCAGTTATTAGCGCCCTATGCTTCAGAGTTTGACATAAAATGTTAAAATTCTTATATGTAAAATATATGATTTTATTATTTTTCTTATTTATTAATTATTTCGGGATAGATTTCAATCACTGGAGCATGCCAATCACTGGAGCACCTACCCTATATAAAAAAAAAAAAAAAAAGAAAAGAAAAGAAAAGAAAATGAAAAGAAAATGAAAAAGAAAAAAAAAGAAAGAAAGAAAAGAAAAGTATGACATTTTGTTTAAAACTAAGTTTGCATTATATAAAGTAAAACAAAATAGAAATAAAACAACAAACAACGTATCGGATACTGATACTGATACTGCATTTGATATTTTTGTAGCCATGAAATAACGTTATGCAATCAACATTCTTTGTAAAATTTTTAAAACAGTTAATCAGTTAAAAACATAGGTGAAACATATTTCTAAATAACAAAAAAAATAGTCTTTTACTTTATATTTAAAATTATATTTTTTAATTTTGCAATTAGTGTAATTCTTCTTAGAAAATAATCCATATATTACATCCATATAAAAATAACCATAATCATTTTAGCTATTTATGAAAGCAGTATATGCTATTCGCCGCTCTGTTGTTTGTAACTTACTTATCTAATCTTGGTAAAAAAAAAAAAAAAAAAAAAATCACGTGGCCTCCTCAGGTGGTATACATTCTTTATACTGATTTTAGGCTTCCTTCGACTTTTTGGTTTTCAAGGAGAGAAATTTCCACCTTTTTGCTAACATTACTTTTATACAACAATGTATATCTTATTTAATCACAAAAAACTGCTCCAAATACAATAAAAAATTTTGTATAAAAAGAGTGGTAGAAAAAAAGTGTAAAATTTTTATCCCCGAGGTTTGAACATTAGGAAAAAAAAAAATATTTGCCCATTCATCGCCTTCAAATTTGTTGAAATTTTTTCATGAAACACCTGCACAGGATATGCATTCAAAATGCTAAATTTGAACACAAAGCAATTATTTGTTGTTTGGTAATTATGATAACAGGTAAGTACATGGACACGCATATATACCAAATGTTAAAAACCTAATATTTCACACTCATGCACCTCAAAACGTGTAATTACAGTAAAAATTCAGTTTCAAAAATTTGACCCAAAAGCACAATGCATCCTCTACCATATATGAGTAGATCCAATGAGATATATAAATCAGAGTGGTGATTAAATGGATGAAGGATTAGCTTTCCGTGGTTCAAGATGAATCACGTGACATGGTCCAATAGGTTGCTGTGTTTGGCCCTTTATCGCTATTTTGGCATTTAAAATATTAGTTCGACAAATTATCATTATTATTAGGTAACATGACAGTCCTATGACCGAAATAAATTGTTTTTAAAATAATTTTACACATAATTCACATTTTAATAAATAATAAAATACCTTTTTTTTCATCGTTTTTCAACAAAACTTAAAAGTGTTTGTAAAAGAAAAATTAAACTTTTAAAGAGCTAAATTTAACAACAAATAATAATTTTTCAACTATTTTTAAGCATTTTGTCGGTTAAAGTTCAACTACACGAAATAAAAAAGAAGTAAAATCAAAATCAAAATGATTTAGAACAAAAGAATATTAAACTACGTAAGTAAACAAAAACATTGGCGGTTATGACTTATGCGAAGAACAATCTCCAAACCGTTGCCATAGAAATTTTTCTGAAAATAAGCTGTTACCAAGGGAACTACCGAATACGCAGGTGCAAGGAGAGCATGTCACATGGCTCATCTTGGACCTTCTCAAGGGTTACCATTTATCACTCTATAATAACAGGAGACTTGGCGTTGGAATATTAATGTGCAATATATTAATTGGAATAATAATGTGCTGTCATCAGTGCAAAATCCTTTTTGCACTGATGACGGCACGCTTAAGGCTGCCGAAACAGCTGTATGCATTTCCAATATTTTTCTTTGGCGTTTCTGACGTAGTAATTTATTCGGGTTTTAACATTTATCACTCTACTTTAAATATCTCGTTGAGTAGATCTAATGAGCCATAATGTGCAAAATGATAGTAAAATGGTAACATAATTCCAAATCCATATATTGGTAAGAGAAAGGGGGAAAATATATATATAAATAATTCACAATTCATTTTTGTTTCTGAATTGAAAGAAACTACACTAATTCAACACTAAAGATATATTTTCCAGTCAAGAGATATATCCGAAGATCTGATATTCTTCACACTGAAACATTCAGAAGATATTTCCGCCAACCATTAGCTAAATGTGTAAGAAAACTCACTGATGCCAAAAAGAAATCCGCGTAAAGAAATATTTACTTATCTGAGCCAAATGATTTCAGGTGAAATTAACCCTGTCTGCTAAATGGGTACAGAAACCGCAGAAGAACGGTAAGATTGTTGTTAGTGTTTTATCTTACAAAAGCAGGGTTTAATTGCAGCGGAGATACCAGACGACGGTATTACATGTACTTTGTTATCAGTTCATCTTGAATTAAAGTAATTTTTTCAATGGCTGGTTAGGTAATAAATGAAAACAAAATATTATTTAACCTTAAAAGAATTATTATGTTTATTTTTAAGTTCCACGTAATGATAATATTATTAAAAATACTTTTTATAAAATACATTAAGTTTTTTTTTTTTTTTTTTTTAATGTATAAAACCTGACATTGAAATTTGTCGTTATGTGTGTATTTTATATAAATGTTTCTCATATTATTGATTGCGAGTTAAAATACATAGTATATTTATTCGTAAGATCTATTATAGTGATAATACATTTCAAAATTTAAAATTTAAAATTAATTTAAGAAAAAAAAATAAATAAATAAATTTAAGTAAACACGGGGAAACTTCTATAAGAGAACCACCCACCATGCTTATGAGAATCGTTCTTTTATAGAAGTGTCCTTTTAAGGAGGTAAATGATTTTCGAAATGAAAAAAAAAAAAAAAAGAAAGGAAGAAAGAGAAAGAAAGAAAGAAAAACGCATTGCAATTAGAAATTTATTCATCAAGCCTGAAAATTCATTTCAGAAAATTTTGGAGTGGAAGGCTGATTTTTTTTTATACCAACTATGTGAAAAATACCAGAGCCGGGAATCGAACCGGGCCTTCCGCTTTACGTGCGGTTGCTCAAACCATCGAGCTACCCTGGCTGATCACCAGCTAGGCATTTGGCAAAGTCACCGAGCCTGTAAACACAGCTGTATCAAGTGGCATTATTAATCATGGCACAAATCCAATAGACCATGAAATTTTCAATTTAATTTAGAAATTTATTCATCAGAAGCGGCAGGCCTGGGTTCGATTCCCGACTCTGGTATTTTTAACATAGTTGGTATAAAAAATCAGCCTTCCACTCCAAAATTTTCTGAAACGCATTGCAGTCAGAATTCTTGAAATAATATGCAATAAATAACTGTGGTCTATTTTGACATTTTCAAACCTTACTAAATTTGAAACTTTTTACTAAATTTAAATTTTCTTACAATTTTGTAAATGTTTTTGGGCCAAAGTTTTACATAATACAAAGTGATTAGACGTTCATTTTCCACTCCTTATAAGCCCCCCCCCCCCACACACACACACACCAACCATCCATTCTCCCCAGTCTGTGTGGTTTTTGGTTATGGGTCTATTTAAAGAGTTTGGTTTA
The DNA here is from genome assembly GCA_963930645.1 of Salticus scenicus. Lineage (NCBI taxonomy): Eukaryota > Metazoa > Arthropoda > Arachnida > Araneae > Salticidae > Salticus > Salticus scenicus. The sequence goes on from OZ005660.1 coordinate 29,268,684, forward strand.
TCATGGAAAAGTTGTAACTTTGGCTGACTTAAGGAACCCGCATAGGGTTGCATGTGCGGCAGATCACTGGTGATCAGCTGCGGTAGTTGTTGAACACATAATTCACCAGTTGCAAAGTTTATAACTTAATGATGAGGCCCACATTGAACAATATGCTTTACGCCGCTAAAAAGTGTCTAAAAATATCAAAAATGTCTGTAGTAATAAATAAATTTGTTTCTTTTGAGGTTTGTACTTTGTTTGTATTTTGATGCATGCCACCCTCTTAGCGAATTTTTTTAAAATTATTTATTTGCTTATTTATTTGCAAAATCTTTGAGTACATCCTTTGACTTGTCCCTATACAAATTTTCAACTCAATCTGTATAGTAGTTACTGCTACAGAGAGTGCTTAATAGGCTAAGTTTAATTACGGCCACCTTGTATTTCTAAATTATGATAAAGTTTCTTTTAAAAATGAAAAGCAATTTCTACTGATTTTTAAACTTAACTAAATCTTGTCATGTATCTAAATTTGAACACGTGTGAAACCGTGTAAACAAGCCAATAAAGCTATCCATACCATATTCTGCAGTATACATGATGTTGTGTGTCTGAATAATGTGTACCAATTTTGTTATGGCTTGTAGTGTACAATATAAAGATATTAAAATATGTTTTAAAATATACATAAGCACGAATCCCTAAGCACAAGCAGGTTGTGATAATACCACTTTCTATAAAGAACATGCAATAGTAAATTTAAACATAGCCTCCATAACTAGATGCCTGTCGCGTAGCTCGGAAACTAGGCAACAGTTGAAGTGGCAGACAGCGCTACCTAGTACAGATTATGGGATTTGTTTATTCAATTGTCATCCAATAATTTAAAAATGTTACACATAATATATATAATCGACGTTTCTTCGATTCTATTCGCCTTTTATGTATATCATATCCCACTTTTAAATATTTTTGGTGGCTGTTGAATAAAAAGGTAGCGCAATCTGTACCAGGTAGCGCTGTCTATCGCTTCAACTGTTGCCTAGTTTCCGAGCTACGCGACAGGCATCTAGTTAAGGAGGCTATGATTTAAATAACATATACAAGTTTCAAAGAATTATAAAAAATAACTAATAAAATTAGAGATATAATAATAATTATAATTTATGGACAAACGGAAAGACTAGTTAAAAAGTGTTTAGACGAAGTCATAAACACTTTTTATCTTTTTTTGGAACGTGCTAAAAACGCATAACACATTTTGAATCTGAGCAATTTTCACTTATATTCCTTAATCTATTTTAAAGTTTTTTTTTGTGCCACGTAAACGTAACACCAGCGCTAATCATACTATATTATATATATATATATATAATTTTAAAAATATGTTAAGACCTGAAGATAAATATAATTTATTAAATTATATATTTTGTATAATTTTTAGTGCTGCCTTTGGCGCCTTTTTTTTTATACAAATACACTTTAATTAATACGTAATTAAAACATATATATGTGTGTGTGTATACAGCTCCCGCCGCTTATTAAAATCACATTCGTTCTGAGCCAAAGTGATTTTATTAAGCGGCTGATTTTTAAATCCGGCGAACGTTCCTGCCCTTAAGGAAAAGGTATTACTTCCCTGAATTTCGAAAGAAACTTCAAAAGGTAACGAATAATGTAATTGGTGAACAAAATTAATTTTTGGTAGATAATTAACTGTTTCCTCGATACAAGTAAACGCATTCTAAGTTCCCGTGCACTTTCGTTAGAGGAATATCATCATTACTTTACAAAAAGTTCACGCTGTTCTTATAAATTTAAAATATTTCCGTTCAAACCTCATGAATGATAGTAGTTTCAAAATAAGAACTAATAATTGCCTTCTAATAATTAGAAAAAAAAAAAAATCATTTCAAATAAAATTTCTATTTTATTACTGCACTTTGAAGAATACGTTCCTTGAAATTGTATATATATATATATATATGTGATATTTTGTTTCAGACAGGGATGGAACACGGGCGCAGAACTCATACCACTATTAATGAAACAAAACTTTCTACTTCTTAAATCAACGATTCCATAGATAGAGAAATTCCTCATACAAATACCGGTATGAGTTATGCGCTAGTGTTCCATCCCTGTTCAGAATAAAATATATTAGTTTTATTGCACTGAGTGCAGTGTAAACATTTTAAAATATGCTTTTAAAATATTTATCAACGTGTTTTAATGTACTTTTCTGCGTATGAATATTATAATTTAGTGTTGATATTTTTTGTGTAGTTTATAGATATATTAGGACTGAGGACTATATTATAGTCTCAATCTGGGATTTTTGCGGCGTCATTTTTCGATAGTTGGACATTTATCGAAAATATAACTGAATAATTTGAAAGCGATGTTATAATTTGAAAATAATAATAATAATAATAATAATAATAATAATAATAGTCCTTCGTCCTAAACTAAATTCTGCTTTTGCCAGAATTTAATCAAGATCATTTTTTTTTTTTTTTTTTTTTTTTTGGGGGGGGGGAGGGGGAGAGAAAAAGAAAAGAAAATTAATAATAATCAGTATCGAAACAAGCACTATCGAAAAAAGTTTTTTTTTTTATAATTTTGAATTAGGAAATAAAAAGTGCGCGTGCAAAATGGAATAAAAATAAGTAAAAAAATGAATTTAATGATTTAATTTTTACATAAAACATGATAACGTGCTATCTTAATAAGCAGAGGTGTAAAATTTAAAGTTTATGGGGTGCGTGTGGCATCTATAAAAATTGTTTTAAAAAATAAAATAGAATAAAGAAAGAAACGATGTTGGTTGCATTTTGTGAATTTTTTATTTTTATTTTTTATTTTCCTCTGATAAAACGCTTTTCCTCTTACAGAACGTAATGTAGTATAGTCATTTTTTGCGTTCCTGTACACAAACTTGAAGCCTCATTTTTACCATTTTCCAAAACATCCCATCGGGAACTTAAATAACATCCATGCGTTTCTACACTTAATACGCTAATTATACTTAATTGTTAAAAGTAAGAGTAGACTATTCCTAATCTCAACGACAATTGAGGATCATGTTGTCCTACAGAAAAATTTGTTTCCAAAATTACTCATTATTTAATGCTTAAAAAAAAAAAAAAAAAAAAAAAAAAAGTAGTATTAATTTAACGATTGTGAAATTTCTGAATGTGAACGAAATTTTAAAAAATATATTAGGTATTGAGTATTTTTCGAAGCAAATTTTTCCATAGAATAGCAGGGGCCTAAGCGAGATTGTGTATTATCCTCCCTTAAATTTACCAAACATCCCCCACTTTTTTTTTTTTTGAAGTATCATTTGTAAGTACGTTCAATGTAATAGCAGATTTTGCTAACAAATGCTAAAATAATAGCAAGCATAATTTTCAAAACATGTTACGACAATATTTTTTAAAAATATAGTAAAAATTTATATAATATTTGCTACGTATTTAGCCAATAATTTTACCTAATTTTTTATCACCATTATTTGATCGGAAACTGTTACACATTTTTGAAAATGTTATATCAAATTCAGGACTAGCAGAGGCAACTTTTTTACATTTTTTTCATACCACTATTTACAAAAAATAAAACTTACAACATATTTTCTCAGGTGAATCGGCACTTTGCCAGCATAAATTTACTATAAATTTTAGGTTATGAAAATAGTGGTATAAAAAAAAAAAAGAGAAGAAGTCGCTCTAAAATTTTTCAAAATTTTGAAGACTGGTTCAAGTTACTATTTGCAGGAATATTTTAAAATATAACCACATAATGTATTGACAAAATACAATAAATAAATAAGTATAAATATTTATTTATTTATTTTTATTTTTCTTGTTTCTCAAATTTTACTTCATGTTTCACTAGTATTGACTATGAATTGGAAATGTTTTCACTGTTATATCAAAATCGGTGTAAAATTTTGAAAATATTTTAAACCATTGTTGATATTTATTCAACTGAAGCAACCACAATATTACCAAAATATAGGATATAAGTTTCCTCTGTATCTTAAATTTTACGTCACATTGAAAATAAAATAAAACAAATAAAATAATTTTAAAAATAATTCATATTCCTTGACTATGAATATAAGTTTCATATACTGAATTACATAGTGCTATGTGTAACAGAAGTATAAGTGACACCATAAAAAAACGCACTCCTAGCATAAAAAGCTTCTAGACCGATGTGATTTCGGCATTTACATCAAAAACTTTAGCATTACAAAAGATTTAATGGGCCAGTCCGGCGCCAGACTATTTTCCCCCATCTCCTCTTCCCGGATTCTGTCTCTTCAGGAAGATTCCCGCAAATTTTCATTCCGGGAAAACAGGATTTAAAGACTGTTTTTTTTCTGTCTGGCTATTTTTCAATGCTACGAAGTAGGCAAACAGTATAAGACATATTTAGTAGCTAATAAAAGCTGAATGTGTCACTAGTTTATAGTTTCTTGTGAGATCATATTATCAGAATGATGTGTGTAAAACAATTAATGTGTCATGGAAATGATATCATATTTCTCGATCGCGTAAAAAGACTATTTAAAAGGTTTTTGTTTTCCTTTTCCATTATAGTAGCTAGTATATTTTAGAGGTAATTTATTTTTATAGTTAAAACGTTATTTTTTCTTCCTTGGACAATGTAAGATGAGAAACGAAAAATTCCTTTAGCAGTATAATGTATTAAGGATGAACAAAATTAATCTATAAATTTTAAAATATGACAAAAGTTGTATTGCAGTAGTTGTGAAAATTTATCTACTAAAATTCTTCTGTCAAGAATTTAGTGAAGCATGGTCTGTATATACTATGATCCTAACAATAAAATTATGCTGTGTAGGCATGGTTTAGATTTAGTAGGCTGGGCATCGATGTATAACCAGAGGAATTTTTTTGAAAGCTTTGATGATATAATTTTCTTTGGAGGTATTAGTTTTATTTAAAGAAAATATACATGATTTCATAACATTTCATGTAAAAGAAATCGCACAAAAACAGATTAAAACTACTGTATATGCAGTGACAAGTTGTGAAGTTTGTCCTTGTGTGACAATTACAACTGTATATCCACTCCTACAGCATAATTAGATAATCAAATAGAGACTAACGTAAAATTTAAAAAAATACATTTGGAACTCAACTGTATTGAACTGCACTGCGCTGCACTGTACTGAACCTCGAGTACTTTTTTATCATGGCTTTTATACACTGGAGAATCAATTTCCATTTTTATGCAACTTACTTTCCAATAACTTTACACGGGAGGTCATAAAAGGGAAATGTCATCCCCTTCGAAAAGGATCGAAATTGTGATGGCATGTCTCTGGACCATATCTAAAGATGAGGCCCAGAATGTCGTTAACTACCCGTTGCGTAGCTTTAGTGCGATGCAAAAACCACTCAACCTCAACCTAAATCTACAACAAACCTACTCAAATCTAATTATCTAGGGTCACATATCACCGATTATTATACAGATAGGACACTCCCGTATATTCTTCTGTAACCGGAATTTGACTGCAACGACCCTATTGTCAACGGCTGTAAGTTTCTCGAGCTCCCCAGCTTACGCAATCGCTCGTCTTATTTTTATTATATCTATGTCCATATCGTAATATTAGTGCAACGTTAAACCCAACATCCAACCGACTAACCATTTATTGATGTTTACGTTTGGACTTTGTTATTGTTTACGAATTTGATTGTCGAAAACAATTTATTTTAAGAAGCAAGTACTAAATATTAAGCAAGTAAATTTCGAAAATATACATAAACCAGAAATGTTTTTTTTTAATTTTAAAGCATTTTGTATTATTTACACCAAGCAATGTTAAATATTTAAGATTTCATACCATACTGCTATTTCAGCATTACAGTTTGTTATATTAATTTGTACTCTTGAACACGAATGTGTTTGGAAAAATTTATTTTCAAACATGATAAAAATTAGTTTTATTTCTTAGAAAATAGCTGTGAATGTTATGATTTTGTAAATTTAAAAGTAGTAGAAAAAGTGAAAAATTGTGTTGGCATATCTTGGAATCACACTTAGATGTGGGTCCCAGACCAATGCTAATTGTCCACAGCGTAGCTAAGTGCAACGTTAAACCAAATCTACTCCACTCCGCCTCTAATGAGAAAACTAACATTCTTCTATAACAAGCTGTACATATTTCTTTATATGGTATGTTAAAAGGTTTTATTTTTTCATATAAATTTTTTCATGTCTTTTCTAGTTGAGAAACCTTTTTTTTTTTTTTTTTTTTTTTTTTTTTTTTTTTTTAAGTATTCCATATTTAGAATATCTAAAACTATATCTAACTGTTGGCTTAAAGATTTACACGAATATATTAGGGTTTAAATGAAAATTCAGACTTAAATTGGGCTCTAAAAGTATGTAGCTTATTAAATCTGCCAAATTATTGCGTTAAAATCAGGCTATGGGATTCAATAGATGCGATTTACGATATACAGGCTGCTTATAATTAAATTTCCGCTTATATACATTGGAAAATAATAATAATAATAATAATAACAATAAAAAAATATTGGCATTTTCGATTCATGTACTGGAAACAGTTGGACTAGTACATATTCCGTTATTTTCATCGGGGGTACATCTACTGTAATTTTTTCAGATACAACAGAAATGTAACATGCATACCAACTTTGATCTCAAACAAATGAGGCTCACTCACACACATACTCACTTATTTGCACACACATTCACATACACATACACATACATATACACATGTACACAAATACGCATGTACACGTATACACACATCCCTGTAAAAATAGTTAAGCTGAACTCAAGACATTGCATAACATATAAATACACTAAAGAATAGTAATCACAAATTTTTTGTTGATTATTGTTCCACTGCTAAAATTTTTGTTCAAACTTGAACCACTATATGGAGTACTATATGGAGTAAAGTTATAAGCAATACCATAATATAGTTGAACCTCCCTTTTAAATTTTCTACTTCTTGCTATTGAATTTAAGTTGCACCAAAACTTGGAGCTACCATACATCAACTCACAAGGAAAGTATGAATCAGTAAAATTCCTATTGAAATCAAACCAAGAGCATGGTCGAAAACGTAGGGTAAAGTGTAAATTTTGTACAATAACTAACCCATGGGCCGAGATAAGACCCTAGAAAATTGAACCTCTTTTATTAAAATCAACTAAACATACACACACACACGCACACAGAATTATCGGGAAAGAAAGCGTGGCACAACAAAGTTCGATCCCTGTCTCGGTCGAATTTTGACCTTTTTTCTTTTTTCTTTTTTCTTTTTTTTTTTTTTTTTTAATAATTTAGAACATATTGTTGCGAAAAAATAGTTTTCTTACAGTTTTTAGCTTGTTCGTACATGCCATTGTTATGTAATCTTTAATACATTTATCATTCGTTAAGTTCGTTTTTATTAATTTAAATTGAAGCTAAATTTTCATTAAAATAAATCCTAAGTATTTGCTTATACCCTTAATTCCTAATTGAAATAGTTTTTTTTGTTTTCAACACTTACTTCATTCAGCAGTTCGTTACTGTTTTTGTTTACACGCGATTGACTAGAGAGATCATATTGTTATAGAGAGTCTTGTCACATAGCGCGTACTTCGCGTTTCTCCCGTTAGGTGGCCTCTGTCATCCGTGTAATATTTTATTCAACCACTCAACCTTCAGACGAGACATCGTTATTTTGATTGGTTCTCTTGAGGGGTGTGTGCTTTTTCTGTCAACCGCGCTGTATGTGGTAATTTGAATATGTTTTTTTTTATAAAAGCTGTCTGCTTGAGCAGCAGGGTGCACTTTTTCCTTTGACCTATACTGCTGCTGTTAGTCGATATTATTGGAATAGCACTTGATTAAAAGATGTAGTTTAGAGATTATAAAGTTTGTTTAAAACTGTCATGAGGTGGTGAGGTTTTTTTAAATGTTTATTCTTCCCTTTCTCTGCTCCTGTAGACCGGTATACCATCGCGAGTTAATTTATCTTTTTGAAATTGATTAATTAATGTTACTTTTTTCTGACTCACTAGAAATTTTGAATTTGTTTTTTTTTGTTTGTGCCTTGCTTGCAATAATTGAACTTTGTTAAAAGTAATCTTAAGGATATATTTTCTAGTTTCAATCACATGTATTAATTCTAAGAAATATATAGTTTAAAATAGTTTAGTGTTTCCAGAATAATTTATCCAGCTGTTTCTGCTCCATATGGCAATTTTTTAGAGTTGTTCCTGTTAATTTAATATCTTGTTTTTTTATATTTTTTAATAAACGTTAGTTTTAAATAGACTTCAATTTTGTGTTCAATGTCTCCTACACTAGCAATTATCACTTTTATATTTTGTGGATATGTAAAATTAAATATAAATGCAATAGCAGCCACGCTAAACTGTGCAGTTCTATTTTAGATTTTGGAAATTAATTGAAATTTGAATTGGAAGTTTTTTCTTAAATGTTGTTTTTGAAATTGCTATTTTGAAATTCTTTGCAAAAGGGGGGAAAACTAAGTTACATTGTTGCTTTAATATAGCAACGTAACATATAGTGGTTATGGGCTTAAATTGTATTCCAGGCCCACCTCTTGCAATTAATTAAATGCTAGTAATTATTAATTAGTTCAATTGAAGTTTATTTTTCCACATGTTTCTAGAATATTAAAAATAAAGTGAAGGGGGGGCAATAGTTAAATTAAAAAAAAAAGAAAAAAAAAAAAAAAAAAATAGCTTAAATTCTGGACTTTAACTTTATAGCAATGGCACAAAATATTGAACCTTTGCATTCTGCCAATTATGGCAATTGGAGTGCTGATGTTAAGTACCTTCTTATGGATAGGGGAAGTTGGGACATTGTCACAGGGACAGAAAGTGAACCCACTGTTGATGCAGTTAAAGGGGTAACTCATAGAGATGTTAGAGAATATAAATTACGTGCTAGTGCAGCAATGTCCATTATTTATTTAAATATATCCCCAGAGTATCGTAAATTAATAGAAGGTTTAACAAATGCTAAAGATGCATGGGAAACATTGCAGAAATATTTTGAGCCAGATAATCGCAGTAGGCACATGCAATTAGTTAGTGAATTGCATGTATGTAGAATAAAACCTGATGAGAGTATTAGTTTATTTTCAGCTAGAATTTGTAGGTTGCAGGAGCAGTTGAAGGGAATTAAACATCCTATGCCAGAGATCTATCTCAATTTTCAGCTTCTTAGGTACTTGCCACCTCAGTTTGACAGCATAGTACAAAATATCATTAGATGGGATGATAAAGCTTTTTCCTATAAGGAAATTTTGGCAGCTCTTGTTTCCGAAGAGGCGCGTCTTCAAGTAAGAGATATAGACCGACAAGAGCATATAGTTGCTGCACATTCCATTAACTATAGAAAGGAACCCTCCAAAGTCATAACGTGTTATGGTTGTGGAAAGAAAGGCCACATTAAGAGTCAGTGCCGTAGCTCGAGAAGTCATTCCCCATTTAGAAGTAAAGAGCGTCATCCCTCATCATGTTGTAGTGTAAAATCTCAGAGAGAACCAACTAGAAGTCCCAGTCCACGTCCAAGTCATTCAAAAAATAAGAAAAAGACGAGTGGCAAAAACTGTGCTTGTTATATTCAGGCGTGCATAAGTGGGGTTGAGCAAGCTACTGATACATGGGTGTTCGATTCTGCTGCTTCGCATAATTTTTGTCGGAATAAAGATTTATTTATTGACTTTAAACCAGTTGAATCTGAAGAAATGTCAGTAGCTATTGATAATATTTTTTTTCCTATACTAGGTAAGGGCACAGTAAAATTAAATTTTGGTGATGAGGTTCTTGTTTTTAATGAGGTGATGTATTCACCAGATTTGAAACATAATCTAATTTCAGGTCCAAAATTAGATGCTATGGGGCTAGAATTCTCAGGAGGTGGTGGTAAGGTGAGGATCTTGCGAGATGGGAAAATTCTTGTAAATGCGTATCTTCAAAATGGCTTATATATCCTGAAGCCTTCTTTTAATAAGAAACCTTTTTCTAAGAAAAAGAAAAGAAAAGTTAGTTTTGCAGCCTCTGCATCTCAGAAAGTTAATGTTGAACTCTTGCACAGAAGAATGGCTCATCTTAGTCCGACTGTAGTCTATGAAACTGCTAAGAAGGAAGGTGCTACTGGCTTACCAGCAATTAAGGACTTCAGAGTAAATTGTGAGATCTGTCGATTGAACAAGCAACGGAGAGTTTCTTTCAAAGCTAAGAACTTTATCAGGTCAAAGAACCCTAATGATTTATTTTACATGGATACCTGGGGTCCTGTCAAAGCTGTGGGAAGGAACGGTGAACGTTTTTACTTGTCAATAATCGACGATTTCAGCCGTAAAGCTTCAATTTACCCTATGAAAGCGAAGTCAGAAGTTTTTGCTATCTTCCTGAGGCATGTAGCAAGAGCGGAAAGGTTTATAGGAAGGAAGTTAAGGCATATCCGCACAGACAACGGGGCTGAGTTTATAAATGAGAATTTTTCTAAATACTGTGCAGAGCAAGGGGTTCAACATGAAACGACCAATACCTTTACGCCGGAACAGAACGGAGTAGCTGAAAGGCTCAATCGGACTGCCATGGATGCTGTAAGATGCCAACTTGCTGATGCAAACCTAGGAAATGAGTTTTGGCCTGACGCTATTCTTGCCTTCATTCATGTTTGGAATCGTGTTTGCCATAAAGGGCAGAATAAAACACCGTACGAACTGTATGGAGGATGTAAGCCGTCGGTGAACCACCTCAAGCCTTTTGGTTCCCAAGCATATGTGGGAATACCTAGGCAGCATAGAAGCTCTAAATTAGATCCAAAGGCAAGAAAAGGTATAATGATCGGATACGCATTTAGGACAAAAGGATACCGAATATACTTTCCAGACAGCAAGAAAACTATAGAAACGATAAATGTCAGGTTCATTGAAGATGCAGATGAACGCAATGGAGCAGTGATGGGCCCAATTAACTTTGAGTTACAGACAGAGGAGGAAAATGGCGATGATTTATTAAGGTACCATCTTCAAACAAGTCACCCTGCCAATGTCAGGTATGATCCAGATGACTTTGAAGATGAAAATGCCATAGATCTTGAGCCCACACAAGAAGAGCAGCCTCAGTCAGTAATCAAATGGGAACGGAGACCTGTAACAAGAAAAGATGGAAGTAGAACAGACATTTATTATCGTCCAGTTGGCCCTGCTGATCCAAAACGTTTAAATTCTTTAAAGAAAATTGAAGAATATTGTAAAGAAAATGGTATTCCTTATGTACCCAGTATTTTTAATTTTTCTGCCTCTAACAAGTATGCAGGTATTGTTATACAGCCAGACTCAAATCCGCCATCTGCCAATGTGACTACATCTGAAACTACATGACTAGAAGACTTTAATATCCCGAAAACTTACAAACAAGCGTTAAACTCTCCCCAAAAAGTTCATTGGAAGGAAGCAATGGATGTTGAGATGAATACCATTAAGCAAAGAAATGTTTGGCATCTCACTCCGCTACCAGAAGGCCATACTCCTGTGGGTTGCCGCTGGGTATACGCCCTCAAGAAAAATGAAAAGGGAGAAGTAATACGCTATAAATCAAGACTTGTTGCACAAGGTTTCAAGCAAGTAAAAGGGGTATCATATGAAGATACTTTTAGTCCAGTGGTGAATTTTTCACTAGTCAGATTTTTCTTCTCTCTTCTAGTGGTTTTGAAGAGGTGGTCACATTGCCAGTGTGACGTAACTGGGGCCTATTTGTATGCACCTTTAACTAATGAAGTATACATGCATCAACCTCCAGGCTATGTTGAGAAAAGTAAAGAACACCTCGTCTGCAAACTGGATAAAGCGCTTTATGGCCTCCACCAGTCAGGTCGAGAGTGGTTTTACGAGATCCATGGCGTGTTGGAGTCCTTGAACTTCAAGAAGTTTGAATGGTGCAACTGTGTATATAGTTATAAAGATAAAGTAATAGTAATCCTGTATGTGGACGATATGGTTTTCTTTGGAAAAACTGATGAAGTTATTAAAGAATGCATCAATCTCTTAGAAAGACATTTTGATTTGAAAGTCTTAGGAAAAACTCGCCGTCTGCTTGGAGTCGAATTTGAAGAGGAAAAGGACTGCTTGTTTCTCAACCAAACTCTTTATATTTCAGAAGTTTGTGAGCGTTTTAAGAGCTACCATTTTCCTTTATCAACACTTCCAATAAGCAAAGGTGTAGTACTATCAAAATCGCAATGTCCTCAAACAGATGAAGAAATAAAAGAGATGCAAAAGATCCCATATCGAAGCCTAATAGGTTGCTTAGCTTTTATTGCTGGAAGAACACGCCCAGACATAAGTTATGCAGTAAACATATTCAGTCAGTATCAATCAAACCCTGGGAGACCACATTGGGACGGGCTGCTAAGACTCTTGGGATACGTCAAATATACTCAGGACTTCAAATTAAAGTTATCTTGCACATCGCCTAGAATCAAAGCCTATTCAGATGCAGATTATGCGACAAATAAGGACGACAGAACATCCATGGGAGGACAAATCATATTTTTAGGTGAAGCCCCAATTGAATGGAGAAGCTTCAAGGAACGTTGTGTTTCATTGTCCACAATGGAGGCCGAGTTCGTTGCCTTAACAGAAACTACAAAAGAAGTACTATGGTTTGACCGAATCCTGGAGGAATGCTACAGCAAACAGTTTTTAAGTGGTAAGAAAGAAAAATCTTTACTTCAAGTAGATAATATGGCATGTATAAATTTTGTGAAGTCTCCGATCGAGAACCACCGCTCAAAACACATTGATGTGAAATTGTTTTTTATAAGAGATATAATCCATAAAAATATTCTTAATATTGAATACATTCGTAGTAAGCAAAATCTGGCAGATCCTTTCACCAAGCCATTGACCAAATGGGAATTATCTAGTTTTTCTAGTCACATATTAAAAGGTAAAAGTGCAGTTAAGCAATGCTCTGATTAAAAAAGAAAGTTATGCAGCAGAGGGTCATTGATGTAAAATTTATTTAATTTTTTTAGAAATAGATCAATGTGAATATATATTAAAATTAAATGGATTATCAGATGTTTTAGAAAAGTTTAATATTTGTGAAAGCTTAAGTTTTTCCATTAGGAAATGATTAAGAGTAATTAGTTTTTATCTCAGATTTACTGTGCTTATGCCTAATTGTTTTGTTATATATATATATATATACATTTTACATATTGAACTTATATTTAAGAATATTTTTGGAATTATGCATTTACAGATTTTTATAGGACTTTTGGGTGATATTTTTATATCTGGTTATGCACTGTGTTTCTAAAATATTTTTTTTTTTGTCTGTCTTTAAGGTGTGTGAATGATGTGTGATGTACATGGGCCCATGTCATATTATCTGTTTTAAGTTATATAAGTGTATTATGTGTGTGCTATGATCATATATATTTTTCTATTAAATTTCTTTTATATATAGCTAGAAATGTGGTGTATGCCTATATTTGAACATGATGTCCTATAAGGTAAAACTGATGGTCAGTTTTTGTTGGATTAATATATTGATTGTTGGATTGATATACTGATTGTTAGATTAATATACTAAATTTGTTGAGTTTAATTGTTAAATTTTTGAAGTTGTTAAAAGTAACCGAGTTTAAAGTTGAATTTTTTTTTTTTTTTTTTTTTTTTTTTTTTTTTTTGACTGTAGTTATTTCTAACTGTTATGTCTAGTGGGTCAGAAATCTTGAACTGTTTTTCCAATGGCATGTGGGGGGGCTTTTGTTGCGAAAAAATAGTTTTCTTACAGTTTTTAGCTTGTTCGTACATGCCATTGTTATGTAATCTTTAATACATTTATCATTCGTTAAGTTCGTTTTTATTAATTTAAATTGAAGCTAAATTTTCATTAAAATAAATCCTAAGTATTTGCTTATACCCTTAATTCCTAATTGAAATAGTTTTTTTTGTTTTCAACACTTACTTCATTCAGCAGTTCGTTACTGTTTTTGTTTACACGCGATTGACTAGAGAGATCATATTGTTATAGAGAGTCTTGTCACATAGCGCGTACTTCGCGTTTCTCCCGTTAGGTGGCCTCTGTCATCCGTGTAATATTTTATTCAACCACTCAACCTTCAGACGAGACATCGTTATTTTGATTGGTTCTCTTGAGGGGTGTGTGCTTTTTCTGTCAACCGCGCTGTATGTGGTAATTTGAATATGTTTTTTTTTATAAAAGCTGTCTGCTTGAGCAGCAGGGTGCACTTTTTCCTTTGACCTATACTGCTGCTGTTAGTCGATATTATTGGAATAGCACTTGATTAAAAGATGTAGTTTAGAGATTATAAAGTTTGTTTAAAACTGTCATGAGGTGGTGAGGTTTTTTTAAATGTTTATTCTTCCCTTTCTCTGCTCCTGTAGACCGGTATACCATCGCGAGTTAATTTATCTTTTTGAAATTGATTAATTAATGTTACTTTTTTCTGACTCACTAGAAATTTTGAATTTGTTTTTTTTTGTTTGTGCCTTGCTTGCAATAATTGAACTTTGTTAAAAGTAATCTTAAGGATATATTTTCTAGTTTCAATCACATGTATTAATTCTAAGAAATATATAGTTTAAAATAGTTTAGTGTTTCCAGAATAATTTATCCAGCTGTTTCTGCTCCATATGGCAATTTTTTAGAGTTGTTCCTGTTAATTTAATATCTTGTTTTTTTATATTTTTTAATAAACGTTAGTTTTAAATAGACTTCAATTTTGTGTTCAATGTCTCCTACACTAGCAATTATCACTTTTATATTTTGTGGATATGTAAAATTAAATATAAATGCAATAGCAGCCACGCTAAACTGTGCAGTTCTATTTTAGATTTTGGAAATTAATTGAAATTTGAATTGGAAGTTTTTTCTTAAATGTTGTTTTTGAAATTGCTATTTTGAAATTCTTTGCAAAAGGGGGGAAAACTAAGTTACATTGTTGCTTTAATATAGCAACGTAACACATATTACCAATATTTGGTTCAACGTAAAAATACCAAATATCATAGTAAGAAGTTAAACCGGGTGGTTGCAATTATTTTAGTAACAAGTTATGGTTCAAATTAACGCCGAATTTTTAACAGTGTTCTTTCATTACATGTTCGGAAAATAAAAAGTGGTATAATCACACAGGGTTACGAAATTTTCTATAAATGTCGATGATAGAATTATTATTTTTAACATAAGAGAGTCGAATAATTTTTTTTAATATTGAACTTGAAAGTAAAATATTTTGAAATGAAATAAAAAATATAATAAGATTTATAAATGGAAAATATTTAAGCTCGTGGACACAATTCAGTGATATAATAAGAAAAAATGACGCCATTAGTCTAATGAGTTTATTATGATTATTATTATTTTTTTTTTTTTGTAAGAAAAAGAAAAATAATAATAATCAATGTAGAAACAAACATAATCGAATTTTTTCCCCCTTTAATGTTATAAATTCTTATTCTAATGTATTACTTTAAATTTGTTATCAGTGATTAAATAATAATAATAATAATAATAATAATAACATGCATATCATAATAAATGCGCTACAATATTATTCTTGTTTGCCGAGGAGGCATTAATGCTATATATTACAAGAGAATATGATAATGAGAGATGCTATTGTTTAATATATATATTTATTAATAAATATGTTCTTCTTCTTCTTTTTTTTTGGTGCGTGTGTTACTTTTTATATTGTTTCTGTGGCATTTTGTAGTTGTATAAACACCCGTTGTAGCAAATGTTTCTAAAAATTAATCCAAAAAGATCATTAAAACCTGTGATGACCCTTTGCTGCTAATTATAGAAACATTACAAACATAGTTATAAAATAAAAAACATTCTAAAGGAAGAATCTAATAAAAAATAGACATTATAAAGAATGAGCCCGCCTACAGACGCCAAACCAAATTTGAACCACGGGGGTTTTAAAATGCTCATAAAAAAAAATATAAAAAAAACCGCAACCCTTTTGTATCGCACCTTCTTATATGTAACTCATAAAAAGACCTGTCACATATACAGCAGGAGGTCAGGGTACCCATAAGCGAAAAAGGCGTCAATGCAATTGCAAGACGAGAAAAATGAGATTTTTTTTTTTCTTGGTATTATTTGTTGCATAAAAATGCTATTTAATAATAAAGGAAAAACAGATTTTTATTTTATTTTATTTTATGTTCGCGGAAAGAGGTTCTTCCTGTGAAATATGTGAAATATAAAGAAAGATAAGCGTGTGTGAATAGGCTGATTCTATCAAAAAGAATTTGTTTTTTTAAATATCTTTAACAGATTGACAAGTTGTTATGGATGATATTCTTTGCAAGAATTGAAAAAGGTTGAGAAACACTTGAATAAATCAATCGTAAGGACATGTTCCGAGAACAATTTCAGAATTTCGTGTAAAATTATTGAATAATAAAATTTCAGTTTTAGATATCATATGAGATCGGTTTATATTATTTTAATAGTTCTTTCTCCATCTTATTGTTTACCTTTATTTTTAGAATTTTTACTTTCTCTTACCCATAGGGTCGAGAAAGTATTGTTTTAGGGTCAAATTTTCGAACAAGCGTTTTTGTTATATTTACATGTTCTGAGGTCCCCTGAATATGAAAATCATGTTTTTAGCGAATAGTCTGTGTGTCTGTCTGTGTGTGTGTTATCAGCATATCTCAAGAACAAATAGTAGCAAAAATTCCAAACTCGGTATGCAAAATGTGTATCATATAACGATACTACACTAAGCTTTTCTTTGAGATGAAGTAAATGGGTCGTGTACAGGGACACTCAAAAGTATTCAAATACATTACGTCTATGGGGGAAATTGCAGGTAAATAGAGTTTAGCATCTATAGACTGTGCTAAACAAACTGAAACGAACATATATTTTTTGTAATAGAGATAGTCAACTGGAAAAAATATTTGCGTATGTAGGAGCCTCGCCTACCCCCTGGGGGGGGGAAGTCCCCTCTCGAGGGGAGTAAATTTTCATGATGGGTATTTTTCAAAATAGCTCGCCAATACCTTTAAAACAAATGGTTGAACCATCCATCTACGATAATTTAAAATAAAGCTATCAATTTTTTTCTTTTTTAACAACAACAATTTTTTTTTTTTTTTTTTTTTTGTAATGTAATATTGAAAATAAATTAAACTTTTTTTGGATATTTAGTGTTATACTACTTTTCTAATATGGAAATCGTCTGCATTATCATGGAAGATTATTTTTTTAAATTATAATTTTAATAAATAATTTTTACTGAGTGAATTTGTATAGGAAAATATAGAAGAAAGTCGTGTGGTGCCCACAACGCACTAGTTATTTGTTGTTAGTGGATGTGCTTTACTAATAATATTTTAATATTTCCAGGAAAGCTGTTCCGGAATTGAAATAAATTCCTCATAGAGATATGGTAAATAATGTATGTTTTAAGCTAAATATTCGTCGCTTGTTTTTTGTATATTTACACGTTTTGAGCTTCCTGATTACCGTAGTCAAGTTTTTCATCATTTTATCTTTGTCTGTGTCTCTTAGAGTAACTTAAAAACGAATAATTTTATGAGATCCAAATGTTGTATTTTGAAGTTAACATAAGTTTGTTGCTGGAAAAGTTTAATCAAGATTGATAAGTTTCAATAAATGTTGCGTGTGAAAATTCTCTGTGTAATTTTAAGTAAGCTTTTAATTTTAATAAAAGAATTAAATTCTATATAGGTGCATTAATGAAACGAGGGGTACACAGAACTAATTGTCATATAAAACTTTTCCGAAGCCTAATTTGAATTAACATAGGTTTACATAACAGTACTCGTTATCTTACCTCTTAATCTCCAACCTGTATTTATAGTATTAAATTTCAGGTTAAAAGAAAGTCGTGTGAGTGACACACCAGATTATTTATTTATCTTATAGTTAAATATATGTTTGGTGTAAAGAAGTATACACACGGTTCGAGAAGGCTAATTCAATGAAAAGATTTTCGCACATACTGATAAAAATATTTTATGTATGTTTTAGCGTATGTTTTATTAAACTTATTAATATGTTTTTTTCTTGTATTGCTATCTAGTGCGAAAATTGAAACAGATAAAAAAATTTGTGAACACATTATTTGTAAACGTTTGTTTTAAAAAGAGCAATAGCAGAATTCTTTGTGAAACTAGTAAATAATGGTATTTTAATTTTCTCATAAACTATCTGTAGATTCTCTTAGGATTTGGTTCGTTTATTTTACTTTTTGTATGTTTATTTGTTTTTTAGATAATTTTTTAGTAAAATATGTGATTCATATAAAGAAGTATAAATGATTAGAAAAAGCTAATTACGTTAATAACAGTTAAGAATAGCGTTAATTGATTATAATGACAGTCTTGTGTTAGACAATCCAATTGTGTTTTCTGTAGTAAGGACTAAATCCAACAAAAACAGACACCTGTTGCATATCCATAACAAAAGATTGGGGTATAGTACCCATAAGAGAAAAAGTTGTCCATGCAATTGCAAGACGAGAAAAATGAGATTTATTTATTTATTTATTATTATCATTATTATTTGGTATTATTTGTTGAATAAAAATGCTATTTAATAACAGAAGTAAACATTTTTATGCTCTCAGGCACATTCTTTAAGTGAAATATGTGAGAGATAAAGAAAAATAAGCGCATGTGAGTATGCTGATCGCATCAAAAAGAATTTGTTTTTTAAATATCTTTAACCAATTGACAAGTTGTTGGATGATATTTGGTGCAAGAACTGAAACAATTTGAGAAGAACTTCAATAAATGAATAGTAAGGACTTGTTCTGAGAACAACAGCAGAATTTTGTGTAAAATTAATGAATAATGAAGTTTCTGTATTATGTATCGTATGAGAGAAGTTTACATTATCCCAATAGTTTGTTTTCCATTTCCATTGAGAGAGATTTAAAAAACCACGCCATTCTAATTAAAATTGCTTATTTCTTACATACATGGACAAAGAAAGATTGTATTTCCCCTTTCGTCAAATTTTGAAAATAAATAAGAATTTGAGAGCACATTCTGAAAACGTACCCATAAATACTATTTGTAATTGCAGTGTTATTGATAATTATATGTTTGTAATTTTTTTCTTTAGCAAAAATTTTATTATTATTATCAGTGTTCACTCTTTTATATTAAAACATTTCTGATGCTCTAGATCAGCGGTCGCCAACCTTCTTGAATTCAAGGACCACTAAATTTATAATCGAATATCTCGCGGACCATGAGATTAATAATTTAAAATCCCACGGACCACTAATATTATTAAGAAGCGCAAATATATTTCTAGAATAATGATCAGAGAATGCCCATTTTATAAGTATGAAATAAACCTATTTAACATAAAAGATTACAAATTCTTATTTTATCATAAGGAAAACGTAATTACTTTTTTAATTGTAAGAACGATATTTAAAATATTGGTTGTATTAGAATAACGTATAGGAAAAGAATTTGGACACATTCCTATTATTTCCCTATTACAACAAAGTCAGATGAAAGATTTAACAACTATCATAAAATGATGTTTCCATAAATAAAACTGTATTTACCAAATCTAGTCATATGCATATTATATTGTCAGATTATTAAAATCCAAATGGGTAATTATATTTTTGCCGTACATTTTAAAATTTCAAATAATTTGATTTCTATTAAATTTATAACATTTCCTAGCTAATTTCAAATGTAGATCAGATATTTAAAGGGATAACTATGTCTGATGCTTACAATTAAATTTTTTGTGATAAAAATTATTTTACTTATCATTTCTCTCAACTCGAAAATTTTGAAGTCTAATGTTATGTATATGAGTGGTTCAGAAAGTAAGGAACTTAAAATTAACACCAGTATAATTTTTAATAAATATTAAGTGCAAATAATGTCAAGAGTTTTGTGTGGATCACGAAAATTTTCTCACCAGACCACTATATGGTGAACACTGCTTTAGATAATTTTTGCTAAAAAAAAAAAAAAACCCTATGTCGGAAAAATTACCGTTATTTTAATTGTTTCATAACAATAACGTTTTGTTGCGAAGGGACAACGCTGAAAAAAAAAAAAAAAAAAAAAAAAGTATTTAAAATAGAACATAAAGAATATAGAATCAAAAACAGCCTTTTTCAGAACCTCGTGGTAGCATCGGTGTTTGACAGAGAAAAACGTGATTAAAATTCCCGTGGTCTCATCAGTTCAACTAAAATTAGTGAAAAATCGAAGCTACCGTGATTATATAAACGTATGTAAGATGCAGATCACGTAAAACAGTTTCATAATATATATATATATATATATATATATACCCGTTTAACGATTATTAGTTTCGCCCCAAAACCAAATATTTAACATTTTCGCACAACAATTTTTCAATATTTTTCCTTTGTTGTAACGATTTTTAAACATTTAGTTCTTTGTTCGACAAACAGTAGCAACGCATCGAAATTTAACATACGAAGTAATGGAAGAAGAAATATTCAGAAGTCATTTAAATTTCTGAGTAAGCGCAAATGTACAATCGGGAAAGTAACTTTGTTGCTAATCGTTACACAAAAATGTAATAGGTATCATTCGACTGGTAATTGTTAGTACTTTTAGAAGCTTGGCCGTGCCCAGGCAGGCAGGGGCTGTCCAAAGGTTTCTGAGTCTGAGTACTTTTAGAAAATGAAGTGAAATTCTGAATTGGGGGTCGTCTACATATTAAAACGCGCACCAACTTTGATTTTTTGTGGTCGCTGTAATTAGTTTCAGCCGATAATTTTTTCACTTTCTGGCGTTTTATGATAAGTGGAATCACATATATTTGTTCAATATTTTTTGAAGATGATACCTTTTGAATGTTTCCTTGTGAGACATATTTTAATCTTTTATAAAAAGCCGAGTAAGTGACGTACGAATACCCTGCTTCCATTATAATGCTTTTCATGGTGAAATTCCGAATTTGTTCCTAGATATCGCTGGACCTTAAAATTATTAACAGAAAACATTAAAAATGCAAGACCAGTAATAATATTTTAATATATGCTTCTTTCAAAGCACAAAAAGCGGTAATTCAATTCAATAGATATGTGTTGAAGTGATATTGTAGTGAGTTTCACAAAGCAAATGCTCTTTCATTGCTTGTCTTGCCGTTTTAATGTTTTTTGTTACTGTTTTTAATGTATAGTGGCACCTATGAGCAAAATTTGGAACTAAAGTTTTTATTTGCTTAAACAAAACTTCCATCGTAAAAGGCATTTTAGTACAAACCACACTCTTATACGTGAATTATTTAATTTCATATTGACATTTAAAATTTTTCAGAGGCTTTTGGCCCACCCTTTAGAACATAAAGATTAGAGGTTGAAAGTTTACATTTCCAATTCCCTTTACATTTACTCATGAAGTGAGTGAAATATTGATGTCTGACAGAGAAAGGTGACTACGATTGGGAGATGACCTCAACTTGAACTGCTATTACGGGAAATCGTAACTATGTAGCATAGAAGTTTGTTGAAAGCGATTTAGCAACCAATATGCAGAACAAACCGTTTTAAGAAAATGGAAATTCTTTTAAACCGCGTTTTTGCCTTTGGGGTGCCTTTTACAAATACCATCGATTTAGAAGATAACCCGTGGAGAAAACAAGCATTAAAGCTTTAAGGAAGTACTATTTACTCGACTTATAAAGCTTTTTCCTCTCATAAATTTATTCAAGTTGGAATTCGCAAGTGGTTTATGAAGTGTCATAGATCTTCATTTGAAAAAGAAACAAAATGATTCAGTTTCAAACTTGTAGAGTTATGTTCAAGAGTAACGAGTTGAGTATCGGTTTGTATATTGTTCCCCTAACAGCACAAAATGTTCCAAAAAAGTAACAATCATATAACATTGAAATATTATAAACATTTCAGAAACGTTTAAAAACGTTCAGATTACTTTATGATTAGTTTCAAAAACGTAGAAATGTCCGCAGTCGTTACAAAAAATCAGATACGTAACAGAAACGTTACAATCACTTAACAGATAGAAAATCAAAAAGGGCGAATGTTTCAGAAAGGTATCAGAGAGCACACTTAAATGTGTTACGTTTTTGAAAGATTGTAAGTTTCTTGCAACATAACTGAAACATTCTGTGCTGTTAGGGTCTCATACTGCTGTTAGGGTCTCATACTGAATCTTGCGAAACATCCTAACATACTTCAACATAATTTTTATTTGAAGTTATAGTACATCAAAATTTTCGAATAATATGCTATACATTATAACGTCAGTTTAATTTCAGAAATATACTTTATTTGAATATTTTTCCAACTGAAAAATATTAAGACAATGTCGCGATTTTCCATTCTTTTAATTATTTAGCCACGAGTTTCTTTCTTTCTTTTTTTTCTTTTTTTTCAATTACTAGGTACATAGTTTAAGTATGCTATTCAAACTTAGTTATAACAGTATGATTTCTATTGAAAATAGTGAGTTTTCGTAGCCATTTTATAAGAATGTGTAAAACAAATTGGCTAAGTTACGGTCTATATGAAATAATTGTTTCATGTGATTTTAAATAATGTTCACCTACAAAACCTACTTACTGTAGAATGGGCGTTTACAACTGCTTGCTCTGCAGTGAAAAGAAAAATCTATGATGTATAAGTTTCTTTTCTTTTCTGTTTTAAACAAATAAATACAAAGGTTTCCAGATACGTTCGGTTTAAATAAGGGTAATTTTTTAACGATATACGACTAACTACTTGAACCCTTTGCGGGCGGTGCGATATATTTTATACCACCTAATCTTAATTCCCAATTGCAAAAATTCATCACGGAAATTTTTAATAAAATATTTCTTTCTAAACTTAGCCGAAGGAATTCATTTATTTCTTTTCTTCTAATATTATTCACAAATTCTGGTGGTATTTAATTTTAAATAAGCATAATTACACTGTGCTTCAAATTGGTTCTTCCCACCTGACGTCAGAGGTCACATGATAGATGAAAAACAAATAGCAGACGAAGTCTTGTATATCTATAGCAATTGCTGAAATAACATATTTTCTATTCATATTATTGTTCAATCGTATTTAATCTGTGCTATTGTTTTATACATCATCATTTTTAATCCATTTTATATCCTTATTCATCACCTTTTGTTAGCTGTATACATTTACAATCATCATTTAGTTTATATTTGTTATTGATGTTCATGAAGAACATGTTAAATACTCTGAATGTTGGTACTTAAATCATTGATGGTGCAACATCGTACGGCGTAAATCCATTTAGACCAGTAACTAAGTTAATTAACTAGTTGTAACACCGTTATGCAATTAAATTAAATGAAAAAATGAAAAAAATTGAAATTATAACCCATAAACATTCCACAAGAAGAAGCTATTATTTATTGCTAGATCAGTTAATGTAACAGTTACACTAGAAAATACAAAAATAGATTCTTACAGTCCAAAATAAATAAACACATAAAGTGTTTTTAAAAAATTATTAAATTTACAAACACAACTATTCTACTGTTTACAAATGCACAATATTACTTTTATTTTATTTTATATTAAATATTAACACTTTTGTTCTTAAGAACAATATTTAATTGAATTCGATTTTCAGAATTCTTCGTTTTCGTCTATCACATTATTGAGCAGACGACGCTGGGAAGAGTTCATTGTTAATTGGTGTAGTTGAGGCTTACAGTAGTATATGTTATTTAACACACTGAGTGCTATGTGTATTGCTAGCTGTGAACATTTTACTTTTATTTGATTCCATAAGTTACTGGGCAGTGTTACCTAGTAAAACACTGTTATCTAGTAACACTGTCGCCAAATTTAGGAAAATGTTTATTCAATATCTACCACTAAATTTTAACTGTAACGGTTGCCTAATCATTTCGAAGATCGTTCGTCTATTATGTATATCAAATATCACTTCTCAAAAATTACTGGTAATTGTTGAATAAAAAACCCCATAAATTTAGCAACACTGTTACTAGAAGAGGGTTATTTTTATTTGCAAAAGCGTGACTGCAGAAACTGACACCACTAATTACAAATAACTGTTTTGAATTTTTAAATTGCAAAAAATTTTCATAAATGATAACTCTATAATAATTATAAGATAAAAAACTTTTTATAAACCATGTTTTTAAATTTTCTGTTGAATTATAGCTATAGAACTAACTACATTAGCACTTTATCAATGCGTATGAAATCTTTAAATCGATAGTGACGTCAATTTTTGTGAGATACATAATTTAACTTTTTACAATTTTTTAACGCTCACGGTTAATTAAATTATTTATTTAATCACGTTTATTTATTTTTATGTCGAAAGGAAATGAACTCGTATTTTTATTTATTTATTTATTTATTTTTTTTTTGCAACAATTAAATTATAACTAATATTTTAAGGGCTATTTATAAGGTATTAGGATGTTATTATTTTCATATTTTAATTAATTATAAGAAACTATTCGAAAATTCGAAAATCGGACTTCGAAGTATTGTGTTGTCATCGGGTTGTGAGCTATTGTGAAAGTTTCAAATATCTAGCTGTAGTAAGGAAGTTAGTTAAAATTCGATTGCAAGATTTGTACCGGACAAACAAACAAACAAACAAACATACAAACAATTATACATACATACAAACAAACAAACAAACATACAAACAAACAAACAAGAAGAAAAGAATTTAATAAAACATGGTAATAATAAAAATAGTGGTGCCATGCTACAGCCCTTATTTATATATTACTAAAATTCCCTGGCTTTACCTTAATTTATAAAATGGTATTCAACAAATTAAGATGAAAATGTGTTCCTAACTGCAGTGTCCTTTTATGAGGATGCAATTACTCATTCAGAATTGTCAAAAAAATCACCCCACAATTGTTTAACAAAATTTAACTTCCACAACTTAGCGAAAAAAAGTTATTTATTTCTTTTATTTTAATTTTATTCGTAAATTCTAGTGTCTTTCCATCTTGAAAAAGCGCAATTACCTTGACCCTCAAAGGGTTAAATAGATTATTTGTTTTTTGTCATTTTATTAAAATTTGGTTGCACGTTCTAAAGTGACTAATTTTAGTTGTTATAATAAAATAAGAAGAACATTTTTTTTTTTCTCTTTCAGTTAAATATGTTTCTTTTAATATTATTTATGTTCATTAAACTTCATTTTTAATTCATTATTTTTCTTATCTGCGACTAAAAAATAGTAATAATAATAATAATAATTTTTATGAGTTACAATTTTCAAATATATATATATATATATATATATATTTCTTAATAACTTAATCCTGCTTTTTTCTAATATTTTCCTTGTGTTTCATGTTCAGTCATTTTATCAAAGTTAGATTACATGTTGCTAAAGCGTCTAATTTATAGTTGTTATAATAAGATTTTTTTTTCTTTCTTTTTCTTTCAGTTAAATACGTTTCTTCTTGTATTACTCTTGATCACTTAATTTTAACAATTTTTAATTCTTACAGTTTAATTTCGATTTTAACAGTTGTTAATTCGATTTTAACAGTGTTTACTATTAAAAAATTAACTTATACGAGTGGCAATTTTTAAATAATAAAATAAGAATAATTCCTTTTTTTAACAACTTGACAATGTTTTGCAATGTTTTTCTATTATATGTAAAATAATACCTTTTGGGGTTACCGAAGTGGCGAAGCCATCCCATGATGACCTGTCTCCGGACCATTATTAGGGATGAATCCTATACCACCGACAATTGCCCATTGTGTAGCTATAATACGATGTAAAACCTATTCAAGCTCAACTTCAATTAGTATTTTTTTTTCTCTCACAACTATACATGCACTATACATATTTTTAAGAAATACTACGTTAAATAAAGTTTCAATACGTTGTTCACAAATAATCAAGTTCTGTGACTCTATGTGACTGCTATTCTTGTCTGTATATATGATGTAGCATTATTTACACAAGCTGATTATATGACCTTTTTAAATATGAGTCGGCAACAAAAGTCATTTTCTTGAAATTCACGTAGGGTTCCATAACATCAAAGAAAGAAAGAAAGAAAAAAGAAATTTTTCCGAAAAAAAATTCTTCACCTTCATCTTTCTACCTTCGATGAAAAGCCCGAAACGCATGAAACCTTATTTGACAAATAAACCATAACATACTAGGGGAAAAAATGAAAAATAAAAATTTCAGGTTCTTTATATTAAGGCACCTGAAGAGTAACTCATAAAAGATCTGACACTTATCAGCAGGGGGTACACAACTTCAGACGAAACCCCACCATGAGCGAAGGCGTCATGAGTAGACATAAAAAATATCTATCTTCAGAAGAGCAGCTCATACTCAACTCAGCTCAACTTCATGGCAATCATCGTACTTCTGGAACACACGATTATACTGACATTAGTTTTAAAAAAGGAGCATAGATTTTCATAAATAAAACCTTATACGATAACAGATCTATGAGTAATTACAAATTGCTTTTATTAATCATATTTTATAAAGAATGTTTTTATAACTTATTTATAAGGTATTACATGAAAAACTATATCCATCTTCAGAATAATACCCTTTTTCATGGCAATCAGATTACTTCTGGATCACACGATTAGATCGACATTAGTTTTAAAAAAGGAGCAGAGATTTCCATAAATAAAACCTAATACGATAACAGATCTATGAGTAATTACAAAATGCTTTTATTAATCATATTTTATAAAGAATGTTTTTATAACTTATTTTTTATTTATAAGATATTACATGAAAAACTACATCCATCTTCAGAATAATACCCCTACTTCATGGCAATCAGATTACTTCTGGATCACATGATTAGACCGACATTAGTTTTAAAAAAGAAGCATAGATTTTCATAAATAAAACCTAATACGATAACAGGTCTATGAGTAATTACGAATTACTTTTATTAATAATATTTTATAAAGAATGTTTTTATAACTTATTTATAAGGTATTACATGAAAAACTATATCCATCTTCAGAATAATACCCTTTTTCATGGCAATCAGATTACTTCTGGATCACACGATTAGACAGACATTAGTTTTAAAAAAGGAGCATAGATTTTCATAAATAAAACCTAATACGATAACAGATCTATGAGTAATTACAAATTGCTTTTATTAATCATATTTTATAAAGATTGTTTTTATAACTTATTTATAAGGTATTACATGAAAAACTATATCCATCTTCAGAATAATACCCTTTTTCATGGCAATCAGATTACTTCTGGATCACACGATTAGATCGACATTAGTTTTAAAAAAGGAGCAGAGATTTCCATAAATAAAACCTAATACGATAACAGATCTATGAGTAATTACAAAATGCTTTTATTAATCATATTTTATAAAGAATGTTTTTATAACTTATTTTTTATTTATAAGATATTACATGAAAAACTACATCCATCTTCAGAATAATACCCCTACTTCATGGCAATCAGATTACTTCTGGATCACATGATTAGACCGACATTAGTTTTAAAAAAGAAGCATAGATTTTCATAAATAAAACCTAATACGATAACAGATCCATGAGTAATTACAAATTGCTTTTATTAATCATATTTTATAAAGAATGTTTCTATAACTTATTTATAAGATATTACATGAAAAACTATATCCATCTTCAGAATAATACCCTTTTTCATGGCAATCAGATTACTTCTGGATCACACGATTAGACCGACATTAGTTTTAAAAAAGGAGCATAGATTTTCATAAATAAAACCTAATACGATAACAGATCTATGAGTAATTACAAATTGCTTTTATTAATCATATTTTATGAAGAATGTTTTTATAACTTATTTATAAGATATTACATGAAAAACTACATCCATCTTTAGAATAATACCCCTACTTCATGGCAATCAGATTACTTCTGTATCACATGATTAGACCCATATTAATTTTAAAATACGGCATAAAATATTAATAAGTAAAGGGAATTATACGATTACACAACTTATGATCTACACGTAATTTAAATTGCTTTCATATATATAATTCTTTAGGAAAAGGGTTTTTACAGCATATTTATAATGAATTAAAGGTTAAATAATTATCTAGCATCACAAAAGCAGTTCAACTCTATACCAGTACGCTTATTTCTGGAACTCATGATTAGACAGTTATTAATTTTAAAATACAACATTGAACATTAATAAATAAAGGAAGTTACGATTACGCATCCATCTGTAATCATAAATTGATTTTGTAAATAGTTTTTGGGGAAAAGGGTTTTTATAGCTTATTTATAACGAATTAAACGTAAAACATTATCTATCATCACACGAGCAATCCAATACTATGGCAAGAAGCATATTTCTGGAACTCATGATTAGACCGATGATATTAATTTTAAAATACAGCATTAACATTAACATCAACAAATAAAGAGAATTACGATTACACGTCCATATGTATTCATAAATTGATTTTATAAATAGTTTTTGGGGAAAAGCGCTTTTATAATAAATTACACTGTAAAAAATAGGTTCTTAAAAATAAGTATATATTGTCTCAAAATAGCTCCGAAACAATATATACTTAAATTTGAAAACCCATATACTCATTTTTGAGTATATTGACATGCTCAAAAATGGGGTTGACCGATAAGAATTCCAATATCCAAATGTTTGATATGTCAATGTACTCAAAAATGAGTACATGGGTTTTCAAATTTAAATATATATTGTTTCGGGGCTATTTTGAGACAGTATATACTTATTTTTAAGAACCTATTTTTTACAGTGTAAACGTAAAAATATATCTATCATCCCAAGAACAGTTCAACTCTACTGCAATACACTGTAAAAAAAACTGTTAAAAGTACAGGAAAAATCTGGCAGCTGGGGTGCCAGTATTTTTCCGCCAAATATACAGGACAAATCTGTACTTTTAACAAAAAACCTGTTTGATTTACAGGATTCCTGTGTAAAATATATGTCAGTGATACAATTCTACGGTTTTAAACTGTATATTTGACGCAGAAATACTGGTACCCCAGCTGCCAGATTTTTACTGTACTTTTAACAGTTTTTTTTTTTTTTCTTTTTTTTCAGTGTACGGCTACTTCTGAGACTCGTGATTAGACTGACATAGTTTTAAAATACGACATAAAATATTCATAAATAAAATAAATCACGCTTACACATTTATATGTAATTATAAATTGGTCTTTAAATTGTTTTTTGATTTAAAATGTTTTTATAATTTATACCTAATGTATTAGACATAAAAATATATCTGTCATCAGAAGAGCTGCCCAACTTCATGATTAAACCGACATTAGTTTTAGGATACCGCATAAAACATTCATAAAAAAGTATTACAATTAAACATCTAAATGTAATTGGGTCATTCTCTGAAAAGTGGTCATTTCATGTCCCAGTAGTCTTGAGGGTATATTTTTAAAAGCACAAAAACAAAACGCTGTTTAAACTATCAATATTAGTTGGTTTTACATATAAACTGTTATTCTTTGGTTATTGGAATTCAAATATAATTTTTAAATAATTTTTAAAATGCAAAATATCATTCCCTCACTGTGTCCCCATTCCCACATGTAAGTAAATAAAATGGTTTCTATAGTATTAAAGCATGTATATTTGGATTATTTGAATTAAAAATTTATTAAACATACTTTAATAAATATTTATCCATTATACTACATTTATATATTATGCAATGAAAGAAATTAGAAGACACTTTATTGTTGTCCCTGGTATTAGATATCATTCCCTCATCAAACTATAATCACATCCCTACTTACTCCATTAATGGCAGCCCGTGCTTTATATAAGTCAAACTTAATTTGTATAGCAGCAAAGTAAAAAGCCATGTTGTGTTCTGTTCGAAACTTTTTACAATGAGTTGCATAAGGCTCTCAAACGTTAGATTGAAATACAGTATTTTTATTATACGTCATTCCCTCACTCATTATAAAGTTAACTAAAATAAATCAAATTTGCTTTTTTATGATATTATATTAATAAAAATATGTTTTAATAAATATTTAGTGTTTGAAAATATAACTAAACTTAATAATATTTTTATAAAGTAGTTTTTAGAAGAAATTTGTCATTCCCTCATTTTTCTAATTAATAAAAGTAATTGCTATATCAAAAATTATCAGATACAGTTTGGTTTATATTATTTTTTTTATTAATTGTAACATATGTGTACATGTACAAAAAAAAAAAAAAAAAAAAAAAAAAAAAATTGGAGCAATTTTATTTGGACTAAGGTTTTATCTTTTTTACTTTTTTTTTTTTTTTTTTTTAAATGCCCACTTTTCAGAGAATGACCCAATTATAAATTACTTTTATAAATAACTGTTTGGGACTTTTTTTTTTTTTTCTTTTTTTTTTTTAAATAACTTATTTGCAACGAATTAGGCATACAACAACTTGTTTTCATAGGAGCAGTCCAGCTCTATGATGAACTTATTTGTGGTTGGTTGGTTGGGTTTTACGTCGCACTAGTGCTGCGCAGATGGGCAATTACTTATTTGTGGAGTACATGATTAATCTTTTAAATATCCATGGAAGCTATCATAAAAATCATGATTAAAAAATGTAGTATTTATAATTTATTTAACATAAAACAAACAAACCGTCGCTTATTAAAAATTCTTTAGGTTTGTATGCTAGCATCTAGTTTATAAAATAAGAAAAAAAATCGGTTAGTATATACGGATTGTATTTAGTATTTTTTTGTACGTCATTTAAGGGTTAAATATTAGTTTCAAAATACAGCATAAAATTCTCATGATAAAATGACATGGCGTTACGGATCTACGTGAGATAATAAATTGCTGTTATAAATAGATTTTGGCAAAATATTTCAACGTTTTTACACTTATTACGTCTAACTTCTTCAAAAAGCATTTTTTTTTTTTAACTGAATATGCGTATAAAAATAAAATTTAATCCATCCGGTATCTCGCACATGCATACTACGGTTTCACTTTTTTCCTCCGACTCTTCTGCCACTAGATTAACATTATAATTTTCTATAGCATATTAGCATATTTCCGCGATTAGTTAAGATAAAAATTGTTGCATAAATATAGTAGTGGAAAAGTCAGGGAAAATACGAAGTCGTATCATGTATGCTCTCACTGTATTGTTAAGTGATTACTCGTTGAAAGAAAGAAAAAAAAATGTGGGAAAATAGCTTTTATAACCGCTGTTTATTAAATTCGATTTTCGATAACTCCTTCATTTAATTTACGGTGAGATATTTTAGATGCATCTTTTATAAATGTTCATATGAATTCCTTTTCCCCGTTGAAACAAATAAATTTCAGATCTCTGATAAAGAAAATCTGAAGGTAGTGACACAGCGATCGTAAGAAAACGTTGCTGCTTTCATGCTGTGCTCATGCCTGCTTATTTTAGAGTTTATACTCATTATTTTGACCCAAAATAAATGTTTTGTGTTATAAAATTTGAAGATTTAAACGAACTGCTACATATTTAACTCCAGAGAATACTTTTTTAATGTTCGTTTAGTCAAGCTTTTTGGTCCGATACTGCGCCTTCTTCAAGAGTTGAAACTTTCTGTGCTTTGCACCAGACTGCTGTTTCCTTTAATATTAAGCACCATCTGCTATGCAAATTCCGATTGGGCTCAATGCCAATCCTGACAGTTGCAATGACGTGGAGCCCAATCGGAATTTGGATAGCAGATAGCGCTTGATATTAAAGGAATCGGCAGTCTGGTGCAAACCACAGAAGGTTTCAAATCCTGAAGAAGGCCCAGTATCGGGTCGAAAAGCTTTGAGATAAACGAACATTAAAAAAATATTCTTTGTAGTTAAATATGAAATGTTTTGTGATTTTTAAATTCATGTTGTTTGCTTACAACTGTTTAGTCAGCTGTCGTTTTGTCGTTTAGTCAACTGTATAACCAAATTTTACTCATTTGGTTATACTATTTTCGTAAATAAATTTTTTAATCTATTTTTGGTTTAAAAAAAAATAATAAATAACGTTTTTAAATCAGTGGTATTTTCTGTAGATTTTACTTTCCAGTTTGTCCGGTGTGTATTTGCTACATCACTTAATCTTTGCATCTATCCACACTGTTAAAAATTTCAACAGAAAACTCTGTGTAATCTATTATCTTAAGTCTTACGTAAAATTACAGAGAGAAACAAACGAATATGTTAAAAAACTTATTTTTTACATTCATTTTTAAAACTAATATTAATTTAATTAATTATTCGTGAGAATAAATTTCGGACTTGGAATGCTTTTTCTAAAGTAGAAACAGTCATTTTTAATTTTAATTAAAAAATTAAATAATAAAATTAGGTAAAAATACAGAATAAAGATTGATAATCTTGATAATTCACTTTTAACTAAGAATTACTCTAAATTTACAGAGACTCTGGATAAATATTTACATTAAATTTACAGAAATTTTTAACAGTGCATGTCAAAAATTTAATACTAAAATGTATTCATTTGCCCTCTTTTATTTATTTTTTTATTTATTCAGAGCTGCCAACCTAATCCGGCAAATTGTTTGTACCGCCCCTTTTTCTACACCATTTAATTTTTAGAGTATTTGTTTTCTTAATTCATCATAAATATATTTGAAAAGAATTGCTGTAAAAATTTAGTGGTGTACAAAAATGGGCGGTACTAACAATTTGCCGGGTTAGGTTGGCAGCTCTGTTTAATTATTTACTTTTTCCTATTTATTTATTTTATTTTTTATTTTTTCATAAATTGATGATTTAAGAGAAATATTTATTCATATAAAATTGTACAAGTTCTAGCATTTTATTTCGGCGTCCTGACTCTGAATACAGTTTACAGATTTTTTGTATTTTTGATAATCTCTTCTCTGTTTAATTAAACATATAATTAAACACATAATTAAACATTTATTTTAATAAAAAGTTCATTAATAGATGAACATACATAATAATACCAAAAATACAACCAAGTGCGTAATAAAACGTATTAGACAACGGCAAAATAATCTGGGATTAAAAATGCATTATATCAACTTCAAATACAACAATATATACATCAACATTTGACAAATGATACTACGGCCTGACCTTTTATCTGTAGAATAGTATCTAGTGTTGAAAAATGGATCTCTCTTCTGGCAGAATGTGAAAATCAGAAATAAAATTGATAATAATAGCATGTTGCAATGGGATATTTAGATATCTCGCTTCAAAGAGAAATAGTACTTTCGCAAAAAGCTTTACCATTATTCGGAAATTGTTTGTTATGGCTTCATTCATAAATTATTTTTGGTGGATGATTTATTTCAATCAAAGGGTGCTATAAAAAGAGAGTAATGTTTTTGCAAAACATTTTGATTTCAGTGAAGATATCGATATTTATTAAGGCAGCGTAGATGTCTAAATCGAGAAATCGTTCTTTGCTTTGCACGAAGGGTGATTTTTTATTTGCATTTTATAAAGAGTAATTTTTTAATTATTTTCGTGTTTTAATTATTTGACTCCAATTATTACTTATTTGTATTTCATTTATTTATTGTTTAAAACATAATACGTAACCTCCGTACATTGCACAACGAACAATATCCTGTTATTATATACAAAACTTTGAATAAACAAAATAAATCTCTTTTGTTTTATTTGTGTGAATGATCCTTTGAATAAAGAATGTGAAATAAGTAAATGTGTGAATGTTTCTTTGAATGTTTGTTTGTTTCTTTGAATAAATCTCCTTTCTTTTCTTATTTTCTTCTTCTTTTTTAAAAAAATACATTTTATGGTGTTTATTCAAAGTTTTGTAAGTAATGCCAGTTCTGTGGTGCTTTCTTATTAATATCCTGTTATATTAGAGAAAATTTCTGGCAACCTGCACACTATGGATGAGTGAGTCAAGGGGTTTTAGGTCGCACTAGTGCTACGCTATGGCAACTGGCGACGGTCTGGGTCTCACCCTGAAGAGTGGTCCGGAGACATGCCATCACAATTTTGATCCTCCATGACTTATCCGCTTCGATGACCCTCTAAGGTATAATTTGAATGGGGAAATAGAAGACATTGCAGCAACGACGGATTTTACATGGATTAGTCACCATTAGTACATACGACGATCTTTCTAGTTTACTACTACTATTATCAATAATTCATATTAATTTTACAATCACACGTTAAAATAACTCTCATTATGTACATTTATACGAAATTTTGTTTTATATTGTCATGTTAAAAATTTATGTAAAATTATCACAGCGCCACCCGTTAACGGCCCTCTTCACTTACCGTCGCAGGAAGCCCGAGCCAATGTTATTCTATGGGGAAAATTTCTTTACAAATAACGTATTAATTAATACATATTTTTAAATTCTGTTTTCACATTCAGAAAATTCCCAACTGTTAAATTGACGGACCTTTTTTAAAAATGTATTTTTTTTTTTTTTTTTTTTAATATTTTATTTTGAAATTGCAAAATGAAAAAATTTCACATATTGAAAATTCGTATTTTACCGCTTTAAAATAAAATATAAAAAATTTAAAAAATAATTTTTTAAAAGAGGTCCGTCAATTTAACAGCTGGGAATTTTCAGAATATGGAAACAGAATTTTAAAATAAGTATTAGTTAATAAGTTATTTGCAAAGAAAATTTTCCCATAGAATTACGTTAGCTTCGGCTTCCGGCGGCGGTGAGTGAAGAGCGATCAATCCCCAGATCTAATTAGCAGCATTTTAGGTCCAATTAAATGCCAAGTCAGGTTACATTTTGTTCATTGATTCGTTAGATACAGCGTCCACAAAATTTTTGATACACACACAGACAGATATTTTTTTTAAAAGCAGTCAAATCGTGTTCAGGGCGTCTCAAAACGTACAGTCGGTAACAAAAGTGTCCGAACACTAGCGAAAATTCCTATGTAAAAAAAGTACACTTCATACTATTTTGTTAAAAAAAATCCTTGTCGAATCCTCTTCTTAGTCAGTGTAAGAACAGGATTCGATAAGGATTTATTAACAAAACCGTATGAAGTGTACTTTTTTTACATAGGAATTTTTGCTAGTGTTCGGACACTTTTGTTACCGACTGTAGAAATATATCGAAAATTCAAGTTCAAAAACTTTCACGAATCCAGTACTTTCTTCTTATATATATATAGAAAAAAAAAGAGAGAGATAGAGAGAGAGAGAGAGAGACGATGTGTCTTTTGACAGATGGACATATAATTTTTACCATAAATTTCTGCAGTTTTAAAAAATTGAAATTTTCTGTAGAAAAATTACTTCAGTTTTCTTCTTTTTAATAGAAATTTTTCACAGTATACCGATTAAAAATGGTATTTTAACAACGTTAATATTTTTTTAATTATAAAATCTAAGATTAATTTTAAAAACTGAAATGTTTTTGAAGTACAGTTAAAAATTTATAATTGTACTGAAAAACAGCAGGTGTAGATATAAACTTTAAATAGAAATGGAATAAAACATTTTGCTAATTAGAACATATTTCACCTGATGAATTATACAACAATAAAAAAATAAAAATATTACATTATGTACGTTTTAAATTTATATTTACAAATCCATTTTAACTAGCATATATTTCAGAATTCAGAATTCTTTTTGCACTGAAGACGGTACGCGTAAGGCTGCCGAAACAGCTGTATGCATCTCAAATATTTTTCTTTGGCGTTTCTGACGTAGTAGTTTATTCCGGTTTTAATATATTTATATTATTTATACATCCAGGCAAAAATCTAAAAACTATATGTAGTCAGGTATTCAAATTATTCCATAGAATATACAAAATGGATGACCACAAAATTGTTGATTGCAAGATATAAGATTATCGCCTTCGAAATCACTTCAAGCACATTTTAATTTGACTAACTGTAACTATATTTTTTTTAAAGCAAAAACAAACCTCTTTACACCTTTAGTCTGATGCAACGTTTAATAGTGGGCGCAATATTTTCGAAATTTATATATCCGATTTAACCAATCATAAGTAATAACTGATTTACTGGATCTCTTTAATTTTTTCCACCTTCGTTCATAGAATTTGTAAATTCATATAATTTTTGTTTAATAATTAGTAATACAATAATTAACTAGTTGGCATAGGTGGACTCTGCTCAGTTCCCCATCATATTTATGTTCTTATAAATTTCTACTGCGAGACATATTATAATCATGTTAAAAGAAATGAATTTGACCAAAGCTTGATACAATGACAGTATGAAATCCCTGCCTAATAGGCTATCCACCGTTAACTTCGGTATATTTATCTTCTTCTAATCTATTAATTTATTTTATCAGGGTCGATTCCGTTGTTTAGTTTTCATGCTACTATTTTCAATGCAATAATCCTCAAAATTCATATTTGTATAAAAAATTTACAATTTCGCTATGTTGATAAAATCGAAAATTACGAATAATTTACGAAATTTTCCTATTAGAATATTTGTATTCAATCATGTTCAAAGAAATATCATAAATGTAATTTTGAAGTTGTTTAATGTATTTGTGATCCTCAAAATAGAAGTTTATGCTCAATTTTTCCTTATTTTGCCATTTTAAGTAAATCGTAAATTCCAAATAACTTACGAATTTTTTTAATTGGAAAAATCATAGTCCATAATATTCATGCCAGTATCCTAAATAATAATATTTCGAAAGTGGTTTGACATCTTTACGATGAAAATATCCCTCAAGATTGACGTTTATGTGAAATTTTGCTCTATTCTGTCATGTTAAGAAATTCGTAAATTTCCAATAACTTACGAAATTTTTATATTGGAAAATTCATAGTCATTAATATTCTGCCAGTGTCCTAAATAATATTTCAAAAGTAGTCTGACATCTTTACGATGAAAATATCTCTCAAAATTGACGTTTATGTGAAATTTTGCCCTATACTGACATGTTTAGAAATTCGTAAATATCCAATAACTTCCGAAATTTTCAAAGTAGCATATTTATAGTTACTGATGTTTATTCCAGCATCAAAACGGATATTTTGAAACTGGTCTGACATTTTTACAGTAAAAAGTTTCCATTTAATGCACGTTTAAGTGAATTTTTGTCCTATTCTCCCATGTTAAGAAAATCGTAAATTTCTAATAACTTACGAAGTTTTTTAATTCGAATATTCCAAATGAATAGGATTCTTGCCAGTATCGAAAGTAATCTTTTAAAACTGATCTGACCTCTCTGTGATCATTTGTTCGTGAAATATCGTGTAAACAGACTAACAAACGAACGGACTAACACACTAACAGACTGACACACTAACGGACTGACACACTAACAGACACCCTACAGACAGACACCATACAAATTTTGTCATTTTCAGATTCCCCACACCTGAAAACGTGTAAAAAAGTCAAAAAACCGAGGTCGAGAATTTTCACGATTACCTAAGTTCCCCATACCTATAGTATGATGGGGAACTAAAAAGAGTTTCGCTAAAACTCTCTGTTTGATAGATTTTAATTTTGTGCTAAAGAAAACTATTAGTAGAAAAATTCTTCAAACTTTTGTCAAAAGTGAAGCAAAAATCTCAAAAACTCATATTGATAGATTTCCAAATTAATTCCATAAAAAAAAAAAAAAAAAAATGGCTGACCATACAAAATTGCTGATTGCTAGGAATAAGCCTAACGCACTAAAAATCAGCTGAAGCAAATTTTAATTTAATTAACTCGCACTATATCTCTTAAAAAGGAAAAAAATAAATAAACCACTTGGCACATTCAGTCTGATGCAATGTTCAACAATAGACAGCAATAATTTATAAATTTATAGATCCGATTAAGTTGGTTCAGATTATAACGAGGCTATCTCCAAACCAATCACATGCAATGACTTATTTACAGGAAGTCTTTAATCTTTTCACCTTCATTCATAGAGTTTTGTAAATTCATAAAATTTTTGTTTAATAATTAGTAATACGATAATTAAAAAGAGTTTCAATTTTTTGTTTATTAAAATCACACAATCAACTGTGGAAGAAAATCATATTTATTGAAATTTTATTTTTCCGACTGAGTGAAAATAATGCCTGGACCGGGACTCGAACCCCGGGTCTTTGACTTACAAGGTCAAGCCTTGACCTTGTAAGGAAAAATAAAACCGGAAAAATAAAATTTCAATAAAAAGAGTTTCTCTAAAACTCTCTATCTGAGAGATTTTAATTTTGTGCTAAAGAAAACTATTAGTAGAAAAATTCTTCAAACTTTTGTCAAAAGTGAAGCAAAAATCTCAAAAACTCATATTGATAGATTTCCAAATTCATTCTATAAAATATAAAAAATCGACTAACCATACAAAATTGCTGATTGCTAAAAATAAGCCTATCGCACTAAAAATCAGTTGAAGCAAATTTTAATTTAATTCACTCGCACTATGTCTCTTAAAAAGGCAAAAAATAAACCGCTTGGCACATTCAGTCTGATGCAATGTTCAACAATAGACAGCAATAATTTATAAATTTGTATATACGATTAAGTTGGTTCAGTTTATAACGAGGCTATCTCCAAACCAATAATAAGTAATAACTGATTTACTACGGAACTCTTTAATCTGTTTCACCTTCGTTCATAGAATTTTGTAAATTCATATAATTTTTGTTTAATAATTATTAATACAATAATTAAAAAGATTTTCTCTAAAACTCTCTGTTTGATAGATTTTAATTTTTTGCCAAAGAAAACTATTAGTAGAAAAATTCTTCAAACTTTTGTCATAAGTGAAGCAAAAATCTCAAAAACTCATATTGATAGATTTCCAAATTCATTCCATAAAATATAAAAAAAAAACGACTAACCATACAAAATTGCTGATTGCTAAAAATAAGCCTAACGCACTAAAAATCAGTTGAAGCAAATTTTAATTTAATCAACTCGCACTATATTTCTTAAAAAGGAAAAAAATAAAATAAACCTCTTGGCACATTCAGTCTGATGCAATGTTCCACAATTGACAGCAATAATTTATAAATTTATAGATCCGATTAAGTTGGTTCAGATTATAACGAGGCTATCTCCAAACCAATCACATGCAATGACTGATTTACAGGAAGTCTTTAATCTTTTCACCTTCATTCATAGAGTTTTGTAAATTCATATAATTTTTGTTTAATAATTAGTAATACGAT
Organism: Salticus scenicus; assembly: GCA_963930645.1. Lineage (NCBI taxonomy): Eukaryota > Metazoa > Arthropoda > Arachnida > Araneae > Salticidae > Salticus > Salticus scenicus. The sequence continues at coordinate 29,307,928 of OZ005660.1, forward strand.
AATTAAAAAGAGTTTCAATTTTTTTTTTTTATTAAAATCACACAATCAACTGTGGAAGAAAATCATATTTATTGAAATTTTATTTTTCCGACTGAGCGAAAATAATGCCTGGGCCGGGACTCAAACCCCGGATCTTTGACTTACAAGGTCAGTCGGAAAAATAAAATTTCAATAAAAAGAGTTTCGCTAAAACTCTCTATCTGAGAGATTTTAATTTTGTGCTAAAGAAAACTATTAGTAGAAAAATTCTTCAAACTTTTGTCAAAAGTGAAGCAAAAATCTCAAAAACTCATATTGATAGATTTCCAAATTCATTCTATAAAATATAAAAAATCGACTAACCATACAAAATTGCTGATTGCTAAAAATAAGCCTATCGCACTAAAAATCAGTTGAAGCAAATTTTAATTTAATTCACTCGCACTATGTCTCTTAAAAAGGCAAAAAATAAACCGCTTGGCACATTCAGTCTGATGCAATGTTCAACAATAGACAGCAATAATTTATAAATTTGTATATACGATTAAGTTGGTTCAGTTTATAACGAGGCTATCTCCAAACCAATAATAAGTAATAACTGATTTACTACGGAACTCTTTAATCTGTTTCACCTTCGTTCATAGAATTTTGTAAATTCATATAATTTTTGTTTAATAATTATTAATACAATAATTAAAAAGATTTTCTCTAAAACTCTCTGTTTGATAGATTTTAATTTTTTGCCAAAGAAAACTATTAGTAGAAAAATTCTTCAAACTTTTGTCATAAGTGAAGCAAAAATCTCAAAAACTCATATTGATAGATTTCCAAATTCATTCCATAAAATATAAAAAAAAAACGACTAACCATACAAAATTGCTGATTGCTAAAAATAAGCCTAACGCACTAAAAATCAGTTGAAGCAAATTTTAATTTAATCAACTCGCACTATATTTCTTAAAAAGGAAAAAAATAAAATAAACCTCTTGGCACATTCAGTCTGATGCAATGTTCAACAATAGACAGCAATAATTTATAAATTTATAGATCCGATTAAGTTGGTTCAGATTATAACGAGGCTATCTCCAAACCAATCACATGCAATGACTGATTTACAGGAAGTCTTTAATCTTTTCACCTTCATTCATAGAGTTTTGTAAATTCATATAATTTTTGTTTAATAATTAGTAATACGATAATTAAAAAGAGTTTCAATTTTTTTTTTTTTATTAAAATCACACAATCAACTGTGGAAGAAAATCATATTTATTGAAATTTTATTTTTCCGACTGAGCGAAAATAATGCCTGGGCCGGGACTCAAACCCCGGATCTTTGACTTACAAGGTCAGTCGGAAAAATAAAATTTCAATAAAAAGAGTTTCGCTAAAACTCTCTATCTGAGAGATTTTAATTTTGTGCTAAAGAAAACTATTAGTAGAAAAATTCTTCAAACTTTTGTCAAAAGTGAAGCAAAAATCTCAAAAACTCATATTGATAGATTTCCAAATTCATTCTATAAAATATAAAAAATCGACTAACCATACAAAATTGCTGATTGCTAAAAATAAGCCTATCGCACTAAAAATCAGTTGAAGCAAATTTTAATTTAATTCACTCGCACTATGTCTCTTAAAAAGGCAAAAAATAAACCGCTTGGCACATTCAGTCTGATGCAATGTTCAACAATAGACAGCAATAATTTATAAATTTGTATATACGATTAAGTTGGTTCAGTTTATAACGAGGCTATCTCCAAACCAATAATAAGTAATAACTGATTTACTACGGAACTCTTTAATCTGTTTCACCTTCGTTCATAGAATTTTGTAAATTCATATAATTTTTGTTTAATAATTATTAATACAATAATTAAAAAGATTTTCTCTAAAACTCTCTGTTTGATAGATTTTAATTTTTTGCCAAAGAAAACTATTAGTAGAAAAATTCTTCAAACTTTTGTCATAAGTGAAGCAAAAATCTCAAAAACTCATATTGATAGATTTCCAAATTCATTCCATAAAATATAAAAAAAAAACGACTAACCATACAAAATTGCTGATTGCTAAAAATAAGCCTAACGCACTAAAAATCAGTTGAAGCAAATTTTAATTTAATCAACTCGCACTATATTTCTTAAAAAGGAAAAAAATAAAATAAACCTCTTGGCACATTCAGTCTGATGCAATGTTCAACAATAGACAGCAATAATTTATAAATTTATAGATCCGATTAAGTTGGTTCAGATTATAACGAGGCTATCTCCAAACCAATCACATGCAATGACTGATTTACAGGAAGTCTTTAATCTTTTCACCTTCATTCATAGAGTTTTGTAAATTCATATAATTTTTGTTTAATAATTAGTAATACGATAATTAAAAAGAGTTTCAATTTTTTTTTTTTTTTTATTAAAATCACACAATCAACTGTGGAAGAAAATCATATTTATTGAAATTTTATTTTTCCGACTGAGCGAAAATAATGCCTGGGCCGGGACTCAAACCCCGGATCTTTGACTTACAAGGTCAGTCGGAAAAATAAAATTTCAATAAAAAGAGTTTCGCTAAAACTCTCTATCTGAGAGATTTTAATTTTGTGCTAAAGAAAACTATTAGTAGAAAAATTCTTCAAACTTTTGTCAAAAGTGAAGCAAAAATCTCAAAAACTCATATTGATAGATTTCCAAATTCATTCTATAAAATATAAAAAATCGACTAACCATACAAAATTGCTGATTGCTAAAAATAAGCCTATCGCACTAAAAATCAGTTGAAGCAAATTTTAATTTAATTCACTCGCACTATGTCTCTTAAAAAGGCAAAAAATAAACCGCTTGGCACATTCAGTCTGATGCAATGTTCAACAATAGACAGCAATAATTTATAAATTTGTATATACGATTAAGTTGGTTCAGTTTATAACGAGGCTATCTCCAAACCAATAATAAGTAATAACTGATTTACTACGGAACTCTTTAATCTGTTTCACCTTCGTTCATAGAATTTTGTAAATTCATATAATTTTTGTTTAATAATTATTAATACAATAATTAAAAAGATTTTCTCTAAAACTCTCTGTTTGATAGATTTTAATTTTTTGCCAAAGAAAACTATTAGTAGAAAAATTCTTCAAACTTTTGTCATAAGTGAAGCAAAAATCTCAAAAACTCATATTGATAGATTTCCAAATTCATTCCATAAAATATAAAAAAAAAACGACTAACCATACAAAATTGCTGATTGCTAAAAATAAGCCTAACGCACTAAAAATCAGTTGAAGCAAATTTTAATTTAATCAACTCGCACTATATTTCTTAAAAAGGAAAAAAATAAAATAAACCTCTTGGCACATTCAGTCTGATGCAATGTTCAACAATAGACAGCAATAATTTATAAATTTATAGATCCGATTAAGTTGGTTCAGATTATAACGAGGCTATCTCCAAACCAATCACATGCAATGACTGATTTACAGGAAGTCTTTAATCTTTTCACCTTCATTCATAGAGTTTTGTAAATTCATATAATTTTTGTTTAATAATTAGTAATACGATAATTAAAAAGAGTTTCAATTTTTTTTTTTTTTTTATTAAAATCACACAATCAACTGTGGAAGAAAATCATATTTATTGAAATTTTATTTTTCCGACTGAGCGAAAATAATGCCTGGGCCGGGACTCAAACCCCGGATCTTTGACTTACAAGGTCAGTCGGAAAAATAAAATTTCAATAAAAAGAGTTTCGCTAAAACTCTCTATCTGAGAGATTTTAATTTTGTGCTAAAGAAAACTATTAGTAGAAAAATTCTTCAAACTTTTGTCAAAAGTGAAGCAAAAATCTCAAAAACTCATATTGATAGATTTCCAAATTCATTCTATAAAATATAAAAAATCGACTAACCATACAAAATTGCTGATTGCTAAAAATAAGCCTATCGCACTAAAAATCAGTTGAAGCAAATTTTAATTTAATTCACTCGCACTATGTCTCTTAAAAAGGCAAAAAATAAACCGCTTGGCACATTCAGTCTGATGCAATGTTCAACAATAGACAGCAATAATTTATAAATTTGTATATACGATTAAGTTGGTTCAGTTTATAACGAGGCTATCTCCAAACCAATAATAAGTAATAACTGATTTACTACGGAACTCTTTAATCTGTTTCACCTTCGTTCATAGAATTTTGTAAATTCATATAATTTTTGTTTAATAATTATTAATACAATAATTAAAAAGATTTTCTCTAAAACTCTCTGTTTGATAGATTTTAATTTTTTGCCAAAGAAAACTATTAGTAGAAAAATTCTTCAAACTTTTGTCATAAGTGAAGCAAAAATCTCAAAAACTCATATTGATAGATTTCCAAATTCATTCCATAAAATATAAAAAAAAAACGACTAACCATACAAAATTGCTGATTGCTAAAAATAAGCCTAACGCACTAAAAATCAGTTGAAGCAAATTTTAATTTAATCAACTCGCACTATATTTCTTAAAAAGGAAAAAAATAAAATAAACCTCTTGGCACATTCAGTCTGATGCAATGTTCAACAATAGACAGCAATAATTTATAAATTTATAGATCCGATTAAGTTGGTTCAGATTATAACGAGGCTATCTCCAAACCAATCACATGCAATGACTGATTTACAGGAAGTCTTTAATCTTTTCACCTTCATTCATAGAGTTTTGTAAATTCATATAATTTTTGTTTAATAATTAGTAATACGATAATTAAAAAGAGTTTCAATTTTTTTTTTTTATTAAAATCACACAATCAACTGTGGAAGAAAATCATATTTATTGAAATTTTATTTTTCCGACTGAGCGAAAATAATGCCTGGGCCGGGACTCAAACCCCGGATCTTTGACTTACAAGGTCAGTCGGAAAAATAAAATTTCAATAAAAAGAGTTTCGCTAAAACTCTCTATCTGAGAGATTTTAATTTTGTGCTAAAGAAAACTATTAGTAGAAAAATTCTTCAAACTTTTGTCAAAAGTGAAGCAAAAATCTCAAAAACTCATATTGATAGATTTCCAAATTCATTCTATAAAATATAAAAAATCGACTAACCATACAAAATTGCTGATTGCTAAAAATAAGCCCATCGCACTAAAAATCAGTTGAAGCAAATTTTAATTTAATTCACTCGCACTATGTCTCTTAAAAAGGAAAAAAATAAACCTCTTGGCACATTCAGTCTGATGCAATGTTCAACAATAGACAGCAATAATTTATAAATTTATAGATCCGATTAAGTTGGTTCAGTTTATAACGAGGCTATCTCCAGACCAATCACATGTAATGACTGATTTACTGGAACTTTCAATCTTCTCACCTGTTTCATTATTATATCGTTCGGCGAATTTCGTAAATTCGTATTACTTTTATGCCACACCTTGTTCACCCAAGCTGAAATCCTGATCGAATACAAATCTGAACTGTTCTTTTCTTTAGAACGCGTAGAATTATCACGCAGCAGATCTATCTGGTTATGTAGACAGCATGACGACAATCTAGAAATTTTCTATATCTGAATTTCCTATTTTTTCTTTTTTGTTATTATTTTAATGTTGGCGTATCAGTGTTAAAAACAATTATTGTTAATTTAATCTCTTTGGAAGAGAATGGTTTTGTTCTGTGCTCTGCCCCCCCCCCTCCTCCCTCTCTCATACGTTAGATGGCTAATGAAGTTTAGATTTCTTTATTGTTTTCTTTCTTCTTTTGTTATCATGCTCTTAAGAGTTCATGTACTGAATAACTATAGAAAAGATATGAAGATACATAAATAATAACTAATAACACATTATAAGAGGTTCGATAAATAAATAAATAAATTATGAAAGTTGTTTACCATCCGAAGATTAATTTAATGTTGTAGCTGTAGGAGATATAAAATTTAATTACTATTCTTTTCCCCAAATTCTTATGTACTGACTGTCATTCACTATGGTATGTTTGTGAATCTCAACATAATATAATTGTTGGCATTTTTTTTCCCGACAGAATTAAAAAAAAATACCGTACATTTATTTAAAATGAGAAAATAAATTAGAAAAATTAAAAAATAAATTAGAAATATCAGTCGTACCGTTACAAATAAGGTACCAAATGAAAAGGAAATGTGAATCTGAGGGATTAAACAGTTTATTGGTCGGACAATTAGATTTTTTAAAATTAACTAAAGTATGAATTTTAGGTGACAACAGCAAAAGATTGTATGGAAACCGTTAGGAGAAATAAAAAAAAATCTGCTTCACATGAAGTCACATGTTTTTGAAGTGGGATTAAAAATTGCAGTTTTCATTTTTTTTTTTTTTTCTCTCACGAACACAAAAATATAATATACAGTCTGTACCCCCACAAAAAAGTCACTTTTTTTTTTTTTTTTTTTCAAATTAAATTTTATTCTAACTTCGAAATGATTTATGTGTAACGATACATTAAGAACTTGGTTTTTAAAAGTTTTTTTAAATTGATTATTTTTGTGTGTGTGTGTGCGTGAATTTTAACTGAAAATTATCAGTTCATCAACATCTTTATTCTTAAGGTTATAGTTTTTAAAATTTTGTTTAAGATACCACGCACTGTATGGGCACATAGAACAGTTTGTAAAATAAATAAATAAATAAATAAATAAATAAAATAAATAAATAAATAAATAAATAAATAATATTAATAATGTTTTTATTTTAAAAAAGCAAAAATATCTAAAAATATGTAGCAAAAAATATGAAGCAAAAAATGTGTAGCAAAAAATATTTATAACGTTAAATTAAATGGGGTGAGTGGTTTAACACGTTGAGCGCCACGCAAATTCTTAAAATCCATTAAAATTCCATGATGATTCCTCTCGTAATAAATAAAAATTAAGCAATTTTTTAATAAATTTTCAATCATTAAATTTTATATCCTATTTTATATCCGCCACCGATGGTTGAAGCGGCTTTATATCATATTCGACACTGTCAGCCACCGATGGCTGACAGGGCGCTCAACATTTTAATTTTTTACTTTCGGGGTAAAACTTTCACTGAAATGTTTGAAGTATAACATGTTCTGGACATTCCTAAAGTTTCAACATGACTCCTTCAGTACTTAGAGATATATGACAAAATGTCTAGAATCTAGAACGGCTGACATGGCGCAGATATACATATCATAGCCTCCTAAACTAGATGCCTTCCGCGTGGCTCGGAAACTTGGAAACAATTCAAGCAGTAGACAGCGCAATCTGATACAGATTGCGCGACTTTTTTATTTTACTGTCACCAATCATTTTAAGAAGTGATATATAATATATATAATCGACGTTTCCTCTATTCTATTCGCTTTTTATGTATATCAAATCCCATTTTTAAAAATTTTTGGTAGCTATTGAATAAAAAAGTCGCGCAATCTGCACCAGGTGGCGCTGTTTACCGCTTGAACTGTTGCCAAGTTTTCGAGCCACGCAAAAGGCATCTAGTTTAGGAGGCTATGGTATGTATATCTGTTATTAGCAAAGCTTAAAAACAAATAGCTGTAGGAAATTAAAGCTATGTATTTTGAAGTTCGTATTAGGTTGCTACTTAAAAATTTGATCAAAATTGGCAAGTTTGAAAGCAAATCAATAATAGCCTTGAATTTATAAAAAATAAAAATGTAGACATTATAACTAAACGGGTGAGTTGAGGGGGCGATACCCCTCCCTCCCCCCCATATACATTAAGTAAAACTGTTCCTAAACCTATTTTAGATTATTTTTAAAGCACCCTACCTTTCCATAAATGACCGGACGCTTTCAATTTCACACGTTTTTTTATAATATCTCAAAAAGTACTAAAAATATCGTCTTGAAACTTCAGGAGTGTAAAAAACATGTTATACCTCATGTACTTTAGTTAAAGTTTTACGCCAAAAGTGAAAGGGGAACAGTAAAAAATTAAAGAAAAAAGAAAGTATTTGGCATCAGCCTGTAAAAAGTAATGCTTGAAATACGATCTGCCTGTAGCATGTGATTATAGGTCTCTTTCTCATTTTTTGTATAGATTTTTAAGTCTCTACCACTTGTAATCATAGGGTAAATGATTAAGAAATAAAATTTGTTTACTTATAAACCATGACTAGGAAAATTCCTCCCGCGACTTTGCGATAGAAGGGGAATAGGCCAATCCGTATACACACTTTTTTCATTGAGCTACTTTTTTTTCAATAACTTTTATATAAATTAGATATTTTAGTGATATAAAAACAGCAGAACACTGTCTCGTAGCTTTGACATTACTATTTTTATATGGAAACTATTATAATAATTCTCTGCAATAATTAAATAATATTATCTGTAAATAGTGGGTATAAATTCCGCAGTTAACCACCCCCTCGCAATCCTCAAGGCGTAAATTACGTTTCTCGATGCGAATGTGTTAATAAAGTTATAATCTATTCGAACTGCAATTAATATTAAAAAGATATGAAAAAAAAAATACCTTTATTCTTTCGAGGGATACGAAATATTTTTTATAAGAAATTTTATTATACATTTTTTATTTTGTTAATTGGTTTTATTTATCGTATTAAACTTGTATTAAGACTACACTAAAATAGTTTAAAACAAGTTTTCTAAAAAATATATATATTTTTTTTTAAATATGTAAATGACAGAATTGCAGACTGAAAAACCATCAGCTCTCTGTTTACTGCCTATGTAGAATTAGGGCGCATTTTAAAGCCCGATGAAGAACAGTGTTTCGAGGGGCTTACCGTTCTCATAAACTTTTATGCAGCTTTTAAGATGTAGAATTCCAGGTGTGTTTACCAGTTTTCATATTTTTCTGTTTACCTTTTACATTTTATTCTAAAAATATATAAATTTATTTTGGGTTTACATAAGTGAACTTTTATTATTATTATCATTATTCGATAAAACCGATTTGTTTCTAAATAATGTATAATCTATACATATAAAAGAGTACTTCCACTCACTCACTGATTCATCAACGCACAGCTTTTATTATAAGCATTATATCAATCAGGAATCATTTAACAATTTATTTACAAATCAATACTTTTTCAATGTGTATATTACAATTTGATAATTCCTGTTTCAATTCAATCGAAATTCTACATTTTCTAATACTACTATGTATATATTATAATTTTTTTATTATATATTTCATACTATATGTATTATAACTTACTGATTTTTATATTTCTGGCGCCTTAGATTAAACCAGCTCGTATTACCTAAGTCCCTTATATGTAATTGAATATAAACTTTTCTTATTTTGCTTATTATAAATTCACTACGAATTTGCTTATTCTTTTTATTATTCATAAAATTTAAATGACGATTTGATTACTTTCTTCTTTGCATTGGAATGAGCCGGGATTTATTTTCTTATTTATTTGTAAATTAGTATATTATTTTAATGTGCATGAAATATTTTATAATTTCTCGCTTATAATCGGAAACCTGTATTTTCTTATATTTTATGTATTATTATTATTTTATAATATATATATATATATATATATTGTTAAATTATTACATGTGTTTCGTTTATTGCGACAGTTTAATTTACAAATTTTAAAGTAATCTTTATTTTATTCTACATTTTTAAGGGTTTTTATTTTAATCTTCAATTTAAATGGTCTTGGATTGTCATTGTTGTATTGGTAATAGCTATCTGATGATGAATAGTTGCAGTTCACGAAATATTAGTGATGATTTTGGCACTTCATATTGAGCTGAAAAAAATGTTAAGTTTAATTAATTACAGATGAAAACCGGACACCCAGGAACGCATCCAAGAGGCAGTATATCGATTAAAGTACATTTATTTAATATTCCACAACATCTAATTTTGAGCGTGACCATAGATGAAATATCAGTACAAATTTTTAAAAACATGGAGTGGGGAAACAGTACGGAGAATCAGGCCGGGCCCTCGGCCCGAATCGCTCTTGAGTCCTTTACATCTTACATAGTCAGTAAACAGTAAGAAAGTGTTAGCTCCTAAACTGAAGCAAAACGAATGAAAATTCCTTTGGCGTTGAATTATACGCCAAGTTCAAAGTTTGAAAAAAGAGAATGGTTGCTTTACTTTATGAACATTCATATGTATATTTTTAAAAAGTGACGAGTAACTTATTGACCGTTGATAGAGAATGTTGGCATGATTTCGCCAAGATTTAGACCCATGGGAAATTAACTAACTAAGCACATATTTTCTTTGATCGTTGATGTAAAATTGGTGACAAGAGGTTGTAGGAGTTACATTTCAATGTAAGATTTTCTGGTTTCCCAAAACAAAAGGATAGAAATAAGACAAAACATTATCATCTACAGAGCGAAAAGAATTTTTAGTACGTTAAGCTTGTTAAGTGAATACTGGGAACAGATCAAAGATTTTTGTTTCAGTTAGATAGAAAAAGACATGAAAGGGAAGATATAAAAATTAGAAAATGCATATTGTAAATTTTATTATTTATAGGATAAAATCGTTATTCCATTATATTTTAAATAGTTGATTTAGATTAAAGAATTTAATTTATAATTTTATTTATTTAGAGAATTTACCTATCCTTTAATGAGAAAAATATAATTTTTATAATATGTGATAATCTATATCACATATTTTCTCCCCCTTGCCACAAAAATTGCAACCATGCTCTTTCTAAATTAACAAATGTATAGGAATGTAAGTAACACAAATAAACAATGAAATATAGTAAAATAACACACTACTATAATATAATATAACACACTAATATAATAAAAATAAGCATATATATAATTATATAAAATAAATGAGTAATATGGATCTATGGTCACGCAAACAGAAATACAATTCAATAATAAGCAAGCAATGATTATAAAACGCTATACTTAAAATGACATGTCAATAACAGTTAATTTTATTTATTTCATAAAGTCCATTGCTTATCAGGTCAAGCATATCTATTTTGTGAGATCTCCTTTTTATTTATTTATGTATCTATAAGTGCACCTTTCAATGTAAGTCATGACACAAAATTTTATTACAGATGAGCCATCAGGTTGCTAAAAATGAATAAAACCATAGCTTTATTTTAGCTAGGTATAATTTTGCTCATCACCATTTATTTATTTATTTATTTTTAAACTGCAGTATCAAATTTCATGTAATACAAAACATTACATTAGCAACCAATATATTTTTCATATGTATCTTAAGCAACAAATTCTAAAAATTTATTTAGAATATTTGCAAGCAGTAGTAACAGACATATCCGTGATAAATGTGGAGAAAAATCTTTACTCCATTTCTCTGACACAATGAGGATGTACATTATCAATGATAGCAATTCAAAGTGCAAACAGAATAGAAAATTACATAGATATACAGTGAATGTGATTGCATTTCATTAATTGACATTAAAAATATGTGATAATGTGTATATTTGAGGAGGAAATAATTCCTTTTATTTACTTATTTATTTATTTATTTATTTATTTTTTTAGCAACATTCATTTATTTATTTGTAAAGAAAGAAAAAGAGTGTGTATGCTTGAGTATAATACCATAAAATTGAAATAGGTATATAAGTAAACTTCTGTGTGCATAACATGTAATGTTTTTTTTTTTTTTTTTTTTTTTTTTTTTTTTTATGTAAAATGTAATTATTTATTTATATATATATATATATATATTGTTTTAATGTGTGTGTTTGTTTATGAAAAATGTAACATTAGTATATCATAAAATTCAAACAAAAATTGTGTAAAAAGAGTAAAAACATATAATATAAATAAGAAATGTGGTGTAATTCTATTTTTGCAGATACAAGATTTATCCCTCTTTATTTATTTGTGAATTCAGAATATATCTGATTTTTTTTTTTTTTAATGCATTACTAATATTAAATCACATTGTGTATTCTGGAAATTATTGTTAAAAGTAAATTCATGCACCAAATGCCATACATGCTACCACCCCACAAAAGAAAAATTGGCCAGATATTCAAATGCAAGCATAACAACATGCATGACAAAATTACCACATATGCATTGGAGATCTACAATACACATGTAGGGCAGAAATTTACATTAAAATGAAAAAAATGATAAATTAAATTTATTTTTATTATGATAATTTTATTTATTTATTTATTTATTTTTAGTGAATATTAAATTCTGTTAAGATGTAAAATTATCTTTTACATATTTGACAAAATATGAATGTGAAGGTATGTGAATGAGTTGTTGGAATTAAAATATCATTTAGATATATAATTCAGACGAATATAAAGTAATGTGTATGTAAGAGAAAATATGTAGATATAGAATATTTGTAGCATTATTGAAAACAATGTTGCTAAGTGCATAAAATATCACTAAATATCTTCATTTAGTTATTCAATTAAAAATGTTTATAATATTTATTATATTCAATTTCAGTATGATCAATGTTTATTATAACCAGCTTCAAAATCAAAATTATTTTATGTATGTTGTATGTATATGAAAGTGTGTCTGTATGTTTAAGAAAAACAAAGATTATCTCATATGCAAAAGTCAGAAGTAAATATTTTTTACAGTTACTGAGCAAGGCAAATCAATCATGTAAATTTCTGACTGATCAAAAATTACCTTAACATAATTGTTAGGTTTTTATTTATTTTTTTTATTTATGTACAATGTGTGAGAAAATATTTGTAAAATTGTGTGTAAATAAATGTGTGTAGAGTGGAGAAGTCCTGCCCAAAGTAACTTATAAATATTACAATACTAAAGATTGCTTCGAGAAATCTTTTTTTTTTTTTTTTTTTTTTTTTTTTTTTTTTAATATCAAAATATAAGAAATATATGTGTGACAGGTATAAAATATTATAATGAGTTGTAGAGGATAATGTGAAGAGTGTTATGTTTGTTATAGTAGAAATGCAAGTGTAAAAACTCTCAGCAAATTATCAAAATACCATGTAATAGCAAACAAACATTGACAAATACCGGACAATATCATAAAATAACGTGAAGTATCTCATATATGTAAACACTGCAAATATGTTGATATGTAAATGTGCCGAAAAAAATTCTCTCTCTCTTTTTTTTTTTTTTTTTAATTATTATATAAATAATTGTGTTTGTAAGAATAATACCTGTAAAAACATGTCTGAAAAAGTCATTGTAAAAAGGAAATATATTTGAAATTTTGAAATATACATATAGATACTACATTTCAGTGACACTATTCATGTGTGAAATATGCAGCAATGTGTCATAAATTTAAAGAAATGCAAGACAAAATAATGTTTAAAATACAACAATGAGTAATGTGTAAATAACTAAATATTTAAAAAATATTTATGGTTGCAGAAAACAATAAAAACTGAAGTAATTCTCAAATGAGTGAAGTCAATACATATATGTGTGTGTGCGTGTGTGTAATTGGAATTTGCAAAAATTTTCTCATTTTCAAGAAAATAGAGATAAGTAAACACTGTATATAAAGACTAACTGTTGATACTGCACAAATATTGCTATCAAACTAGAATGTGATCAAATATTATACATCTAAAATAATTGTGTACGTATACACATAATGTATATAAATATTTTTCAGAGTAAACTGAGAAAAAACATTATTAAATATCCCTGTATACTCAAAAGTATAATTTTAATTATTTAAACATTTTTAAATGTCAATGTAAAAGTATATAAAGTTTAGCAATTAGCAAAAATATCAATCGAATAGGTCAATGAAATTAAATTGTTTTAATTGCATTAAGTAAAATTTCAAAATAAACTTATTAACAAAAATAGCATTGGTCATTAGTACAAATATAAAAAGCATATTTCTTTCACAAATAAATGGAAATTTTATTTTAATTCAATTCCATTTATGTATTTTTATCAATTTATTTGTATATTAATAATTTTTTTGTATATGAAAGGAAAGTAAGCCATATGAATTCTATAGAAAAATATACTTGAAGTTGTTTATTTTAAATAATTAATCATTTATCATTATTATTGCTATTACCTGGAAGGCTTTAAAACATGCGATAAGTATCTTGCCCCAATCATGATGTTATACATGTTCTGCTAAATTTCAAGTCAGATAAGAAAAATGTGTAAACTCAGTTACATACTATGCCAGATTAATAGGTCGTGAATCTATTATCATAACATAGATTACTGAGAAAAATGTGTGAATGTGTATGTGTATGAGAAAAAGAAAACTATTGGAAAATTTGTTATTTAACTGCGCCCCAAAAACAGTTAAAAAACATGAAGGTCTGACTGAAAATAAAAGCGTATACGTAGAAACATGCATGTTATACTGCAAAACACTCATCACATCAAAAACAGATAGGTGTAAATTATTTATCTTAATAAATACTTCTGTAAGAAAATTATAGATATACATATTAAACAAATTATGACCTTCCACCTAATAATTTAATCTATGCACCAATTGTAAAAAAAAATGAAACCAATATGTGTATATAAAAAATAAATAAATGTGTAGATAATTTAAAATGTATGAATTTTGAAGGAAGGATTATGTGTCTCATAAAAGAATGCAAGAATGAGTGACTATGACATCTATGACGGTAAATATCTTTGACAAGAGTGATTAATAACTATGACAATTCAAACATTCCCAAAAGACACATGCACCTACAGATTATTTAAAATATTTATTTATCTATTTTTAAACTATGGCTTACTGATACTTTTTATTTGAAATATGAAATATCTTGATTTTTTTTTTTTTTTTTTTTTTTTTAAACATGTTAAAAAATATCGATTTAAATAAAAGAACATGCAACATTTTCGAGCAATATTGTTATGTCAACTTGCACCCTTGAACATGCAAAAAGTGGGCCCGCCAATAATGGCATGCAATGATGCAGTAAGCACAACAAAGATCCTTTGCGCATAGGAATTGCAGCAAAACATTTACATATTCTTTTTTTTTTTTTTTAGTTATGTAATAGAAATTCTGTTAAGAATATCTTTTAAGGAACTGATTTATTGATTGTAAATTAAAAAATTTCAAATGATAAATATTAAATAAACAAAGTGTAAAGGTCATTTATGAGAATATGATTTTTATGGTAATAAGTTTACCCCTGCAGTGGTAACTCACTCCTTAAAGAAATATTCAAGAAGGTAAAAATGTACAATTAGTTGCCTAGTATTTGTAAAATTTGTGACCTTTTTTTTAAAACAACTAATTGATTTCAAATATTATTGGGAAAAAATTCTGTGAACTTGTATTAAAAATTCAGCACATAATTATATATTGGCTTGTTAACTTGAACATATGTGATTTATATCACTATTCGTTGCTCTTCATGAAACTAACTGAATTGATTAAAAATCTTTCACATAAATTACTAACGGTATAATAAAATGTAACAAACATTAAACACATATACATAAGAAAAATATATGAGATATTTTTACACCTTATTAATTATTAGCAGATGTAAAAATATTAATTGCAACATATACAAAAAGTAATAAAGAAATTGAAAATAAAATATTAGAACTTACTATAGACATATCAATGCTGCTTTTATTTTATATTTATTTATTTATTTATTTATTTATTTATTTATTTTTGTTACGAATATTTTAGTTAAATATGTAAATAATATTATTTATTAAAATAGCAAAAAATATGCAAATGGATGCATTGTAAAAATTTAAAATTGAGAAATGTCTATACTATGATATTAACACAGTAATAATTATAGAAAAATTGCATTTTTTTTTTTTTTTTTTTTTTTTTTTTTTTTTTAAATCAAAATGTTAGTCTTATTATAATTTAGAATAATGTTTTATAGAAAAAAAAATTACTTACCTATTGACAATCCAAAACGATTTTTTTTTTTTTAAATTAATGATTACCTAATTGCAGTTTATAGGCAGTCTATGTCTCGATTAATTAAAAAAAAAAATATATATATATACGCTAAACGAAGTAAAAAAAATAAAAGTAGAATGCTATCCCTCTTTGGCTGAAGACTTATTGTTAATTAGTTAATCGTCACTCACAATAATAATTCGATGTGATGCAAAATATTCAGGCACATCAGAACGTTTAGCGGAATATTGTGAAGTCGGAACTTTTATTTTTTTCTTCTTTTTATAAGAGAAATATCTAGAAACGTTTGTCGCTGTAAGACCCGCTGTTTCATCATGAATAAAAATATAACGTCTCCTCCATTGTAAAAGGATGTAACCGCAAATCTAAGAAGCGAAAGAGATGTATCACAAATCATTCTTCAAAAATTTCTACTCGCAGATTCATTATTCAAAAGTACTTTTCGAAAGCAGGAAACTAGAATCCACTTAATGAATGAATAGCGGCACAAATAGTTTTCTTGATCACTGACACTTGCGATGATTCCTCATGAAATTAAAAATAATCGCATTAACAAAATATGTAGTTTTCAATACTTTACGTATATTCCAGCCATAAAAATTACTTAGCATGTATGTCGATAAATCCACAAAATCAGTTGTATATCTTCTCTCTGTATTTTGAACACGAAAATTGTTGCGCCGTCTCTTTCTTTTTCTTTTCTTGTGTAAGCATATAATAATGTCTATGCACAATATTTTTCTACTAGGAGAACAACTGCGGTTTATTTTGGTGCTTTCAGCGATCATTTTAAAATCACATCATCAATGAAATTTTTTGGAGGTCTTCTTTTATTTCGACATCTTGCAAATCATATTGAAGTATTCACAAAGAAAAATTTGAGTGAATAAAGGTGCAGAAATTCGCAAAAATTTTTCGTTCCCCCACTCCATTAAAATTATATTAGAACAAATGTCTCTGACCCTTGCGGCACCAGTATGTAAAGAAGATGAGCGGCCGTCGTAAAAGAAAGTATTTTTTGTTGATGGCTTTGGCTGAAAGGTAAAGAAAAAAACATTATTGAAACTGAATTTCGATTAAAGGTCCAGGCTCGGAATTAACTCAGAGACATATTTTGGTTCTTACGCCAGTTTATTAAAAGTAATCCACTTCACGTGACCATAGTCAATTAAAAGAACACAAGTTTTTATTATGAAAACATACTGAAAACATTCTGGAGTGGGGAAACAGTACGGAGAATCAGGCCGGGCCCTCGGCCCGAATCGCTCTTGAGTCCTTTACATCTTACATAGTCAGTAAACAGTAAGAAAGTGTTAGCTCCTAAACTGAAGCAAAACGAATGAAAATTCCTTTGGCGTTGAATTATACACCAAGTTCAAAGTTTGAAAAAAGAGAATGGTTGCTTTACTTTATGAACATTCATATGTATATTTTTAAAAAGTGACGAGTAACTTATTGACCGTTGATAGAGAATGTTGGCATGATTTCGCCAAGATTTAGACCCATGGGAAATTAACTAACTAAGCACATATTTTCTTTGATCGTTGATGTAAAATTGGTGACAAGAGGTTGTAGGAGTTACATTTCAATGTAAGATTTTCTGGTTTCCCAAAACAAAAGGATAGAAATAAGACAAAACATTATCATCTACAGAGCGAAAAGAATTTTTAGTACGTTAAGCTTGTTAAGTGAATACTGGGAACAGATCAAAGATTTTTGTTTCAGTTAGATAGAAAAAGACATGAAAGGGAAGATATAAAAATTAGAAAATGCATATTGTAAATTTTATTATTTATAGGATAAAATCGTTATTCCATTATATTTTAAATAGTTGATTTAGATTAAAGAATTTAATTTATAATTTTATTTATTTAGAGAATTTACCTATCCTTTAAAGAGAAAAATATAATTTTTATAATATGTGATAATCTATATCACAGTCATATTTAGGTAATGGTTTTATTATGATCTTCGTTTTTTCTGGATTGACTATGTGAGTTTCTTTACATGTGTATTGTTTGAGTTGTGTCCATTTCAAATATATTTTATTAAGTAATTTTGTATTTTTGCATTTTTATTTTAATCTACAATTTTCTATGGTTTTGGATTATCATTTTAGGTAATAGTTTTATTTTGATCTTTATTTATATGGATTTTCTATGGGTGTTTCAGGCCTGTGAATAAAGAAATTCTTAGTTTTTGCTTTCTTTGTGACAGAAAAGGATCCATTTTTTAGCTGCATTCTACCAGGCCCTTGAAAACGTTAGAATGCAAATTATGCTTTTTTCTCATTCCAATTTCCAATATTCATTTCGATTTTTCTTTAATTCTTTTTTGATTTGATATGGGTAGTCTTCGCTTATGATCCGAATAATTGTTTTAATACTGAAATTAATTCATCTTTAACCCTTTCATTCCCAAGATTTTCCCTCCATAAAACAATAAATCTTATATTTAGTCATAATTATTTTTCCGAAGGTAATATAGATAAATATTTATTTTTAATAGGAGTAATAGCAGAGTACGAATTAATATAGCTAACAAAGCAACTGAGAGGTATTTGTTTATGTTTAATATAACCAGTGATGCCATTTAAAACCATAACTTTTCAGTAGATAAAAATATCAAAATTTTGGAAGAAATACATATAGCAATTAATTAAAATACAAAATATAAACATTAAAAAATAAAATAAAAAATATTTCAAACAGCTAATTTACTTGATTTGCCCAAAAGAGGAAACTGATTCTGATATTATTATCAGAATAGAGTAAAATGTACTTTCATTTACCGACAAGGATTGTGAAATCATCTAATATATATATTTTTCGGTAGGAAAATGTGTATAGATTTTGACATTGTTCATTTTGAACCAGCGGGAGTGTTAGATGGTAAGAAAGAAACGCTGAAATGTTATGATTCCGATTGGCATCACGGGGAATGAAAGGGTTAAATTTCAAAAAATTTTTGCACTGATATTATTATATTAATGTATTACTATATATATATATATATATATATATATAACTTTCTTAAAATTATGTTTTTTGATATTTCATTTTAAGCTGACTCGTGCTATCCGAGTTTTTCACATATAAATTCACTATAAACACTTCCTATTTCGTTTGTTCCACCATAACTACGAATTTGTTTTCTCTTATTAATATTCATAAATTAAAACCATTATCTGATTACTTTCCGCTTTGCATTGTAAGAATATATCATCTGGGATTTATTTACCAATTTATTTGCAAATTAATATTCTTTTAATGTGCATGCTACAAATTTGATAACTCATCTTTCGACAATAATCGAAACTCTATATTCGCGGCCTTCTAGAGCAATGACATATCGCAATCTCTTTCTTTTCTTTATAACCTCCACATCTGACCTTACTTTCAAATGTTCGCGTTAACTGCATAATCACGGGATATCGAACATTTAACACTTGGTTGCTCTTGAAGCAAGATTTTTTTCGCTGAAGTGGTTTATTTGTGCTTATCGAGAAAGTATTTGAAAGTTTATATGAAAATCATTTGTAGGGTAGAATGAATTTTGTGTGCGTTTATAGTTTGAAATGGTTATTTCTGTGAAATGTTTAAAAAATAAAAACTTTCAATACATACAATAGGTATTATTCCTTTTAATTCCCTGTCATACTATAAAGTACACTCTAAAAAATAAGTCCTGTTTGCTGCGAGAAATTTTCTGTAAAAATAGAAAATACGCGTAATTTATGAAAAAAATACTTTGTCAAAACGGATTTTTTTATTTTTTATTTTTTTTATTTTTTATTTTTTTTAGAAAATTTCTGGCAACGAACAGAATTTTTTTTTTTTTTTTCAGCGTATGGAGAATTTAGCTATTTGAGAATATTTTTTGACGTCGGAATTTTGGCATTTTTACAATTTTTGAGGTTTAAGGAATCCGATATTCCCAAAAGTAGATGTGATTTCCCACTATAGAGTGTCACTTTGTTAGTACATTAGTGCGTTAGTGTATTAGTCTGCATACACGATAATTCAAGAAAAAATGGTTGGAGTAAACTCGAAAAAATCGCACGTATAACACTAGCAAAAATTCTATTTGTTTTCAACATTCCAAAAAGGAAACTTCATAAGTTATCCGAAACTTACGGTGTAGCAATGTAGAAAATCATTAGAGCCGTTTCTGAGTTACCCACTTTCGTTCCCTTTACCGAGATTGTTTTAAAATCGCACTTATAACATTGACAATAACTCTATTCGATTTTAACATTCCAATAAGAAAACTTTGTAAGTTATTCGGAACTTATGATGTAGCAAAGTGGAAAATCATTAGAGCCGTTTTTGAGTTGCCCACTTTCATTCCCTTTACCAAAACTTTGAAAACCTATCTGTACACTAGAAAACAATTAATGCACACGAAAGAAAATTTAATAGGGAATTGAGTCCGAAATATGTAAGAGTCGTTTTTTAAGTAGCTTACTTTGAGACTTAAAATTGGCCTACCAAGTCAGCTATCAATTCTGCTGTCGTAACCAGCTAATGTATACGAAAAGACATCTATAAGTGGTTTATACTCATATAATACATTTGAAGAAATGCCTTAAAGCTGTTGTTGAGATAAAATCTTTAATAATATTACATTCCCATTTCCGATTTTACCAAATATTGGCAAGCTTATCTGTATACTGCACTTGTCTTAATCATAAAGTTTTGTGGTTCAATCTTTTGTCAATTTGGAGATATAACAGTCAGAAGTTCCGAACCCTATGCATTGATCAATTTCCAAAAAGCATTTTTTTTTATTCAGGAGACCATAGCTTAAACCATGTAAACCATTTGAAAACTCGTTATAAAATTTTTTTGGCGAATGCAATACTTTACTTACCTACGGTAATCGGGAAATATTCTTTAACTTTTGGATATAGTTTAATTTATAAAAACCCAAACTGTATAATCTGTATTTAAACACATAATATTTATTTGGACTGCATGAAGTTTATAGTATGTACTATAAAAATCTTCAAGCAAAATTATTATAAAAAATATTATAATAAAATTTAAACAGATCTCAATTCAATCCTTTCATGCAACAAAAACTATGTAATCTACCTCTATTTCAGAGTGAAAAATAGTTATATTCGATTTCAATAATTTGAAAAGACGTGGTATCAAAATGTAATACCACGGGTTCCATGAAAAAGTCTGGAAAGAAAAAATTGTTAAACGGCAATTTTTATTTGAATTACTTACAAAAACTTTCTACAGGCAAAATGTAGAAAAAATTGTTTAATAGATTAAAATTAAATTTAAAATTGGAAATCCCTTTCAATAAAAATATATATGCAACTTAAAAGTCTTTTTAAAACTGAAAATATAGAAAAAGAATAAAAAAATATATTTGTTTACTAGAGAAAAAAATAAGTAGAGTGTTCTGGCCTCCACAAAAGTTTCTCCTATATTTTCCTATACAAATTAACGTAGTGCAAATTATTTATTAAATTTATTATTCATTAAAATAATTTTCCACGATAAATGTAAGCCGAGCGATTTTCCTACATACACACAAGTTTTTTTCTAGTTTACTATTATAAATAATTCTTATTAATTTTACAGTCATTCATTAAAAATAATTCTCCTTGGGTACGAAATTTTTTCTTATACCACGATGTTAAAACATTTGAGGAAAATAAATGGAATGACAGCACCACCTATTGAGTGATTGATCCCCAAATGTAATCAACTCTAATTTAGGTCAAAGTCCCACTAAATACCAAGTTTGGTTAAATTATGTTCATTGGTTCGTAAGATACAGAGACCACAAAATTTTTGATAAACACATCCACACCACACAGTGACAGACAGATGGACATTTCAAAACATATAAATCTATCAAAAACGGGAAATCGAAAATTTTCACTAATCTAATACTTTGTTTTTATACATGTATAGAAGAAAATGTAAGAAAAAAGAGAAAGAATAACTCTATTTCAGAATTTATGCAACATATAACAAAATAAATAAATAAAACAATTGGCTGAATGAAAACATTTTCATAAACATTAATAAAATTTTTTTCCCTGCTAAATACATTTAAAAAAAATTGGAAGCACAAATTTTAAAATGTCTAACATTTACAAACTTTATTACAATAATTTAAACAAGCGTGACATATTTACCTATCTTTCTCCTGTTATACGTTTATCGAAATTCAAGGGGGAATATAAAATGAACAAATAAATCAGCGGGCAGTCCAAGACTCTAATTAAATTTAGTAGTTTTCTATTTTCGTCTCAGAGGAAATTATAACTGCTCATTCTACTCATTTATTATTTATACTTCTAATGATAGAAATAAAATATTTAGCTGAGATGTTAGATGTTATTTAACTGCTTAATTATTTACTTTTGGCTTCTTTTATAGAATATTTGGGTTTTTCTTTGTCTTTTTTAACACTAAACATTGTTATTCATTGTGAAAAGTGATACTAGTTAAATTAAATAACCAGATACAGGCTAAACATTTGATTGCATATTTTTTTTTCTTACACATACATAAGAAGAAATAATTGGATTCCTTTATATTTTCAACTTTCGGTTTTTGATGGATTTACACGTTTTGAGGTGTCCTAAACATGATTTGACCATTTCTAGAAAATGTCTGCGTGTCTGTTTGTGTGTATCCTAAATATTGTGAACGCTGTATCTCACGGACCAAAAAAAAACGGAATTTAATATCAATTCATATTTGTTTGGAACTTGACTAGAATTGGGGCTGATCAGCTTTCGGTGAAGATTGTCCAACAGGTGGTGTTGCAATCCCGTTTTTTCAGAACTTTTAATAAAGGCAATATAGGACAAAATGTAATATAAATGTATGCAATGAGAATTATTATCTTTAACAAATCATTGTGAAATTAAAAAAAATTATTTGTATTAGTAATAGTCATCTACGGTTGGGGGCGGGGAGGTGTATATGCAGGAGCATGTGTAAATTTTTAATGTGAATATTTTCAGAGAAACTTATCCATAACTCAATTGAATAAAATATAAAAGAACGAAATTAAACTTTAAATCATTTAAAATACCTTAAAATCCTTTAACTGAGCAGCATTACGATATATTTCGACGCGCTAGTCGCGGTCGTCTTCAGGTTGATAACTTTTTCATGAAATTCCAAAGGATTTGAAGTCCGGTATAGACTATAAATCAATTGAATAAAATATAAAAGGACGAAAATAAACTTTAAAAACATTTAAAATACAAGTTATCAACCTGAAGAGGACCGCGACTAGCGCGTCGAAATATATCGTAATGCTGCTCAGTTAAAGGATTTTAAGGTATTTCAAATGTTTTTAAAGCTTATCCATAACTTTAAAATAAATGATTGAACCATACATCTGTAAAAATATTTTAAACAAAGTTATCAAATTTGGAGAATTAAAAAAAAAAAAAAAAAAGTTTGTCTACAGGCCATAAAAATGACTTCTCTCTTTCTTTCTTTTTTTTCAAAATTTAGGATTACATTTCGCTGAAATAATAATCGTCTGCATAAATAATAATCGAAATGATAGTCGTCATGTATAAATATGTAATGATTTATATGACACTATGTTCATTCTCTTTAATGAACATGAGTATAAAGTAAAAAATATAGACTCTTACTAAATTTTATTTTACATGACAATCATATTCTTTACAGTAACAATATATTCAAGTATTAAAGGTATGCCACAAGGTGGTTCTGCTAGTAGTTTATTATCCGATCTATATCTTTATTATTATGAAAGAAATTTCTCTTTATGTAATGACAATGTTCTTCAGATACCTGGATGGTATTATTGTTTTTTACTTTAATGATAGTAATACTAACTCCTTCCTAGATGAAAATTCTAATAGTCTTTGATTAACAAAATACGATAACATTAAGAAGGAAATAAAATTTCTCGATTTAAAAATGTACAGTGACAATAGAAATTTAGGATTTGATATTTTTGATAAAAGAAAAGAATTTGATATTTTAGTTAAAAGAAAAGAATTTGATATTTTAGTTAAAAGAAAAGAATTTGATAATTTTGATAAAAGATTTTTTTTTAAGTTAATATATTTACTTAATTGAACCATGTTTACATAAAACTATTTATAAAAATATTTATAAATAATAATAAAATTAATAAAATTAATTTCTTATATAGAATAAAGAAACTTTTGTTCTGATAAATATGAATGTAAAAACATTAAATCTATCTATTTTCAAGCTAGATTTTATGGATATCCTAAATTTCTAGTAAATTTAATGTTTAAATCATATTTCTAATGTCTTCCAATCCTTGTGAGTGTGCGCAAAAAAAAAAAAAAAAAAAAAAAAAGAATTGTTATTGATTTCTGGATTTATCTTCTACATTTTATTTCTCTCTCTCACTCTCTCTCTCTCTCTATATATATATATATATATATATACATCTAATTATTAAATTCATTGTTGGTATTTTCATCTTTCTCTCATTTGCTGAGTATTGTAAAGGAATTAAATAATTTAATATATATATATATATATATATATATATATATATATATATTAAATTAACTCTCTCTCTCTCTCTCTCTCTCTCTCTCTGTATATATATATATATTAAATCTTTCGACTAAAATAAAAATTAAAATAAAGTTAAAAATAATCAATTCTTAAATTCTAATCATTTTTAATAATTATTATTAAATTTCTAACTCTTAGTAATCTTTAATTCATCTTCTTTAATTATATAAAATTAAGTTAAAATCTAACAAAAAAAAAAAAAAAAAAAAGGAAAGAAAGGAAGAAAAGAAAAGAAAAAAAGAAAAGAATTATAATTAATTAAATTAATTTAAATTTAACAAAGTGTTTTAATTAACATTTTAATTACCTTTAGTAGGTGGTTCTAGTAAATGTCGGGTTTTATAATAAGATTTTTAAAAGCATCCTTTTGTAGCGGATTACATAAGCAAAACAATTATTATTTTTTATAAAAAGAGGGGATCATTACCTTTTTTTCTATCTGTATATAAGAGGGCTATTTTTACTTATTATGATTTTAAAATTTTGACTAATTTGTGAATGGTCTAACAGAGGGCGCAATCACTCAGTTCATTTTTGAATCCAATTCAGTCCTAAAAATGTGAAACCTTATTCAACCGTAATTAAGAATTCAAACAAATTTAATTTGCAAATTTAACAATTTTATTTGACTGTAAAATTTTAAATTAAAATTTAATTAAATTCAATTTTAATGGTTTAGTTGTTATATTAATTATTAGTTAAATTTTATTTTCAATCTTAAAGTATAGAATTTAATTAAGATTCAACATCTAACTGCAGAATTAACTGTATTTAGCTTCGTGGCTACATTGAAATTTTGTGCAAAATTTAACGATTGCAATTGTTATGTAAGTAATAATTTTACTTTTATTGTTTTTCTTATGAATCTTTTTATTATTTTTAATTTTTTTAGATGATATTAGTGAATGAAGTTTTTAAAAATGTGTTTGATTTTACTTTTCCTTTTTTTATTCTTGACATTGCAATTATTTCCACGTCCTTTTAGGTGTTATCGGGCTTTGCATACTATAAATTTTTAGCAATTTGCATACAGTATGACAGAAATAATAGCTATTTTGCATACAACATTCAGTCAGAGCCCTTGAAAAAAATATTAGATGATGCGTGCTATCATTAAAAGGATTTTTATTTTTATTTATTTTATTTTATTTTATTTTATTTCAGAAATTTTTAATTAATGTTCTTTCCAATTCTTCATATGATACTTGGCTTCATCTTGTGCAATGTTTGAAAAGGTTTTCATAATATACATATATATACACATTTCATATAAGAAATGAATATATTCTTTTAAAATAAGTACTGAAAGCTATACATATATATATATAAACATAATAAACTATATGATACATAAAAAATACGATTTTAAATTGTACTTAAAAAAAAAAAAAAAAGCAATTTATAATCTGTTTATTTTATTTTATTTTTAATTTCTGTAGCTGTTCAAATACAGAGAGATCTAAAACTTTACATACAATGGGCAAATAAATCAACGATCTTTAATGCTAATTTAATTCCGTATTATTGTCGTTTATCTCTCGGGAAATTAGACCAAAACTGCTCATTCCAGTTTCTTTTTTGTTTGTACCTAATGACAGAAATAAAATATTCAACAAACAAGTTAGATGATATTTCAACGCTTTACTATTTATTTTTCTTCTTCTTCTTCTTCTTTGATATCTTATGTGTCTTTTCTGTAAGACTGGATTTATTTCTGCTTTCTCAGATAATTAGTTTAATGAATTATAAAATAATCCTAATTGTAGAAAGTTATGTATCCAATGTAATTTTAATTTTTTATGTAATAACTAATTTCCATAAAATAATAATAATAATAATAGCTAATATGTTGTGACCACCACAAGACTTTCTTCTATATTTTTCTATACAAATTCAAATATATAATACAATGTAAATAAATAAAACAATATTAATATAATAAATATTGTATGTATATCTATATAAATAAAGAGAAGTGTCTGTGTGTGTGTCTGTCTGCACTCTGGTGCTCACACTACTGATCGCAGAGCTTCCAAATTTGGCATATAAGTACCTAGGACCCTGCAGGTATGCACCTCATCGAGATTTTTTCGAATTTCGAATTTAAATATTTAAAATTAATGTTTTTCCGATTTTAAATATTGGCTTCTTTGTTTCATTTTTCATAGATTTATTCTTTTGCTTCAATCGTCTGCATATGTTAGCAACGGCTATTACGCAACTTACTTTTATTTAATACATTCATTTGAAGGCGATTTTTTTTTTTTTTTTTTTTTTTTTTTTGTTATATTTATTGAAACAGTGGCGCACCCAGAATTTCCGTCTGGAGGGGGCTGAAGAATAATTGCAGAGCTACCAACCTAATCCGGGAAACTGTTAGTACCGCCCCTTTTTCTACACCACTTAATTTTTAAAGTAATTTTCTTCAAATGTATTTGCGATGAATTAAGAAGAAAAAAACTCTAAGAAATGACTGGTGTAGAAAAAGGGGCGGTACTAACAGTTTGCCGGATTAGGTTTGAAGCTCTGTAATTGGGCCCTTTAGTATAGATATAGGTTTATGGGCATGGGCATATACGCGCACATACAGTCAGCAGCAAAAGTATCTGAGCACTAGCAATAATCCCTGTCTAAAAAAAGTACACTTAATACTGCTTTGTTAAATAAATCCTTGTCGAGTCATGTTCTTTGTCAGTCTCAGAACATGATTCGACAAGGATTTATATAACAAACAGTATTAAGTGCACTTTTTTGATATCGGAATTATTGGCTAGTGCTCAGATACTTTTGCTGTCGACTGTACATATAGTAAAGAATCTGCTTTAAACATTTCTTTTGAAATAAATAAACGAATGAATGAAACTGAATTTATATCAGTATATAAATATGCTAAGTTACAGTAGTTTGGTTAGTTGGGGTTGGCATTAAGCTTGCAAACATAAAGTTGTAGGTTCATCTATGAAAAAAAAAAAAAAAAAAAAAAAAAAAAAATGTGTACAATATGACAAGCTGGTGATCATAAAATTCGCCCGAAATGAAATGCCCTCCCCCCCCCCCCTCTTATTTTCATTTAAAATAAAATTTGATCAAATTTAATACTCCTTTGCAATGCAGTAACACATATGTAACTAAGAAATTTTAATAATTATAGCCAAATAAAAGATACAGTTGTGATATGTAGGAATTATAACAAAATTTCAGTGAAATTTTTACAAGGCTATTTTTATTTAATTGTCTGGAGTATGGGGGCGATGCTTCTTCTGGGTTCGGTTAACAGAAACAAGTCGGACGTAGTCTTTGTGGGTGTAGTTAACACAACAAACAGGGCGCAGAACCTCTTAATATTCTAAAACATTAATTCTAATATGTAATATATTACTTAGAATTTTATTTTGTTCAGTTAGCAAATATTTAAAGCGTTACCTTTCTGAGTAATATCATTACAAGATATTGTATTCCAGTATAATATATATATATATATGTATATGGAATTTGAATTTTTATAACAGGAAAAATTTGCATTATCTAAAAACGGAGCTTAGATTTTATTAACATCAGAGGCAAAAATGAAATGTTCTACGTACCGTAATAAAAAAATTAAGTGATCCCACCCTCCCAAGCATCTGTAAAATAACTTATTGTTAACGGGGTATTTTTCTATTTTGAACAGTAAACTACGCTTTTTGGCATTCCTCTAAATTGTTATGTTTTTAGAGAAATAATTTTACGTATTTGTGTTTAAATCAATTAAATTTTATCTTCAGCAATTGATTCGAAATTTCGCTAGCATGTTTATGTACTAGTGGCATTTACAGAGTTTAACACGAATATGCAAATTCCATTTTCAATTTAAAATATTGTTTTAGAGGAACGACTAAGAGCAGGGCTAATTTTTATTTTATATTAGCGAGAATTTTCATTTGCCAATGCGAATGTGTTAATTTTGCCCAGGAACAAAACAAACTTTCATAAATGTGCTATAAATACTCAAAAATTAAAATACAAAATTGTATGAGCCTGGTATCCCATTTTTTTTGACAAATACATCCCTGCTTACTTCCACATCCGATTGCTTCTTTTGCCTGACTTTTTAGATACACTCTCGATTTCATGAAAACAGTATATGCTTTAGGACCTTAGAAGCCCTTGCCTAAAAACTGCAATGGAATGTTTTCAACTAAAAAACAATGAACTAGTTCATTGTTTTTGTGTCTGACAATAAGAATTTCAAAAATATCTAATACTTTTTAATGTATAATTTATGAACTTTATTTTTGCTTACAATATCTGTGTTTGAATAATATTTTTTTCATGCATGTTTAAAATGTTTTACCATGCCAGCTGGTTCTGGAGGGGGCTTGAGCCCCCTAAGCCCACTCCGTGGGTGCGCCACTGTATTGAAAATAAAATCGTATTGCAGTTGAAAAAATTAAGTATAATTAGTTTTAAATTTAAAAACGTATTTATAACAGTTATGTTTAATTTTTTTAATAGTAGAACAACTTCTTATTTTTCATTTTTTAATTAATTCCTTTAAAAGAAAAACTTTTATTTATTAATTTTTTTTTATTTACTGTATTTATCGGGAAAAATTGTAGTATATACATAGAAAAAAGGATTAAATTCATGAAAAATTATTTGTTTATATATATATATATATATATATTAATCTACTTTTTATTTTATTTTATTACATTAGTCGAAATCAGATCGTAATATAGTGTAAATAGCATGGGCTATAAAATACATGGTTCAAAACTAAAATATTTAATAGATGCTGAGATACGGTCATCTTTAAAATCGTAGTTCTTAAATAGTAGCAGATCCCCCTGTCGTCGATAAATATCCAGATTGAAGTGCCTGGGAAATATCTTTCTGCAGGCATGGGAAACCTAGATCTTATGCAGTGCGGGCGGGAAAAGAACTGCCGTAGACAACGGGTGCCCGAAGCGAAGTTTGGAGCAATTTTAGTTTTTTTTTTTTTTTTTTTTTTTTTTTTTTTTTAGTTTCCGTGGTGTAAAAAAATAAATATTAATACAAATCTTTCGAAAATTCATTTAAATATAGTGACCAGCGAAGCGGGCGTAGCCTGCTAGTAATAAATAATATAAATAATATAAAACAATGCAAATAATTTATTAAAATAATTTTTTATTATTATTATTATTTATCGAAATAGTTTTTAGGATAAATGTAGGAATTTCCTTCTCCGAGAAGTATTACGCTGTATGTTGGAAGAAAAACAATTTTGAGCTACACAGAGGACAACTTTAAAAAATGCATTATTTTTATTTACTTATTTATTTTGTTTAAAATGAAAATAATAATAATAATAATAACAATAATAAATCAATATATTTGTACGCATTATTGCTTTCAAGGTCAAGCATTAATATTATACTAATAAGTACAAACTTTGAATAAACACCATAAAATGTTTTATTCAAAATTTTTATTTATCATTTTATATCATTTTGTATTTATCATTCTACACAAAAGAACTAGATAAAAGTGCGACAATAGTTGCAAATTGATGGAAGTGTATTTCAGGCTGGACCTTTAATTATAACTATAGTATTATACTTAGATGCACCATGTGGTCTGTATATAATCTTCAGAAAATATACAGGGCTGCAAATGTTTAAGCTATAACATTCTTTTTTACTGTTAGTGGAAGTGCTGTACTGTAATATTTTACCCTTTCCAGGAAAGCTGCTCAGGAATTGAAATGAATTCCTCATAGACATATGGTAAATAATGTATGTTTTTAAGCTAAATATTCATGGCTGGTTTTTTGCATATTTACGCGTTTCGAGGCTTTCTGATTACCGAAGTCAAGTTTTTTAACGTTTGATGTTTGTCTGTGTCTCTTAGAGTATCTTAAAAACGAATAATTTAAGATATCCAAAAGTTGTATTTTCGGGTCAATATAAGTTAGTTGGTGAAAAAGTTTGATGAAGACTGATAAGTTTCAAGGAATGTTGTATGCGAAACTTGTCTGTATAGTTTTAAATGAACTTTTAATTTTATTAACAGATTTAAATTCTATATAAATGTAGGTGTATTAATGAAACGGGGGATTGAGGGGGGGCTACCGCCCCCTCACACAGGACTAATTATCACATAAATCCCTTCCGAAGCCTAATTTGAATTTTTTAACACAGGTTTACATAACAGTACTCGTTATGTTACCTCTTAATCTCCAACCTGTATTTATAGTATTAAATTTCAGGGGTAAGAGAAAGTCGTGTGAGTGACACACCAGATAATTTCTTTTGCGTTAATTATTGATAAATATATCGTTATAATTATGTATATCGCTTCTATAAGAAATTATTAATTTATTCCTAAACAATCTTCTAAAACGCTATTGTATTTACTAGTACATGCATTAAATTATATGCGTTTCAAATAATAGCAACTTCTATGGAAATTGTTTTTGAAATTTTTATATTTTTCTTCGTAAAATAATGAAAAAAATATTTTGAATGCAAAACATACAGTGCTTAAAAACAATTATTTTTTCATTGCTACACTGCGACTACTTTTAGAAATGCTTGTTGCATGTAAAAATAGCTTGATAAACGAAAATCGTAAATATCCTCAAATAAGCTTAATCTTTATAAAACACACTTTTATCAGTAAGTGATTACCATCTTCCAAATACAACTAAACGTGATTTACCACTAGTTTAAAAATTCCTTATTTCCGGATTTTAAATTTTTCGATAAGTAAAAAGCATTCATGCATAATTATTTAATAAATAGGGGAGAACCGTGTATTATGGACCATCGTGTAATACGGACCATGAGGAAATTTATATGTTCAACACTAGATGGTGAAATCATCTCATTGCCTTTAGTGAATATTATTGTTACACAAACCATGGAGTGACTTGTATATGCATACCTGTATTTGGACGATTATGAAATTGAGTTTTCGGTTTATGTGATCATTGATGTAACAAGTATGTTAAAATGGAAGTATTACTTTTTGCTGTTAGGTAATTGTAATATTTTCGAGTTAATAGTAGTAGCAAATGTACTTATTTTATGAAGAATTTAGACATGCGTTTCATGGGCATCAATTTGCATAGCGATTTTTGTTTGGAAACCACGTTGCTCTGCTTATGCGTGTAATATGAATCATGCTGTGTTGTGTAATATGGACCAGTGGTCCATAATAAAAACAGAGAGATTTTGTTAATGCTCGGCGTACATATGTCACATACTCAAAATCTTGAGGCTACAGAATAGGCCAGGGAAGCAGAGGTAATCAAATTATCACTTCTTTCGCACACTACCCATTAGATATAACCTTTAGACCTCCCCCCCCCCCTTTTTTTTTTTTTCGTTCATTTCTACTGTTCCCAAAAGATGTACAAGTGTGTGAGAGAACATGCTGTACAGTTCGTTTCACAATTCCAAGTGTGTCAACTGTTGAGGAACGGGAAGTACCACTATGGACCACTTGGTCCATATTACACATACGTTTGTGTAATATGGACCACCGATACGTAATTAAAATAATTATTTTCTGCAATTATTAATAGTTCCCAAAACTATGTAACTATGCAATTGTAATGAGCAGCCACCAAATTAAATCTTTTTATTTTAATAATTTATGTTTTATGAGCATTCTTGCTTAGGCGGTCCATAATACACTGTTCTTCCCTATATCATGAAAATTTTTTAAATGTTTATTAATATTTATATTAAAAAAAAAAAAAAAAAAAAAAAAAAAGGCATGTTAGAATATGAAATATATTGGTATATGTCTACATACCTCTTATTTTATAAAAGTGTGTGTGAACCACTGCTTTTATTCACTTTAAATTTCTTTTTACTTTTCTCTTACCTATATATGGTAAAAAAATTAATGTATTTGGGTCAAATTTTCAAAATTCAGTTTTTGTTATAGTTACACTTTTTGAGGTCCCTAAACTCGAAAAACATGTTTTTAGAGGTTGGTCTGTGTATGTCTCTCAGTCTGTTATCAGCATATTAAATGAGCAAATGGCAGCGAGAATTCCAAACTCAGTACTCTAAATCAGTATCATATAGGGATGATAACCTAAACTTTTCGTTGAGATCAAGGAAAGGATTCATGTACAGGACATCCAAGATAATTCAAGCACACAATGTCTATGAGCGAAATTTATGATAGGTAGAGTTGAACATCCACAGAAAAGCATGTTTTGAGTAGAATATGGTATTAAAATCCTTGATCATTCGTCTACAGGGCTACTCAAAAGAATTTGGATACATATTAAGGCTATATTTAGAAACAGTTGAAATCCTTAGGTTGTGTTAGGTGTTTTCATATAAGAATAAATTTAAGTACACAATATAATTTATGGGCAATATAGAGGGACACTTTAAATTAAGTGAAAACATTATTATTATTTATTTATTTTCTATGTAATTTGTGGAAGTACTTTATTACATTTTACCATGTCGACATAAACTGCTCAGGAATAAAAAAATAATTTATCATACTCATACTGTAAACAAATTATCTTTCTGAAGTTCAGTTTTCAGCTCTTCATTTTGTATAATCACGTTTTGAAATCAAGTTTGTAGTCATTTATCTGTATTAGAGTCCTTAAATTTAAAGGAGTGTTGCGGGGTAAATGTGTCTAAATAATTTAGAATAAACCTTAAAATTTAATTATAGCTTTATTTATTTATTTATTTTTTTTTTTAATGCAGGTACTATGTTTCAACAGGAGTTGAGTTTGGTAGTACCTCCGCACCCCCCCTCCCCCCCCCCCCACACACACACAGAGAATAATACGTCAAATAAAACTGTTCTTAGATTTATTTTAAATTACTTTTGAATTAGATTCATATACTGTACTTGGTATCTTACATTTTAATTTGCAAACTGTTCTTATAGTATTGAAATCCAGGGTAAGGGAAAGTAATAGGAATGTCACACCATATTATTTTCATTTTAATTATTTGGCAGTGTGGTTTATTGAGTAAGAGAACGGAAATAAACCGAATTTCTCAGTATTGATGCCTTTTGTTGAATATTTAAAACTGCTTTGATATTTCAAGGGCGGATGGAAATTATTTTAGCAAGCTATTTTAATAAAATGCTTTGAGAAACGGTTAAAATAACATTATATTGTACACTTCTTTTATTTTCTCTTTTAAATTTTAATTGTATTATGAATGATTATTTTTTAACTTACATATATATGTAAGAAGAAAGTATTGGATTCGTGAAAACTCCAGTTTTCGACGAATTTACACGTTTTGATATATCCTGAACACGTTATGACTGTTTTAAGAAAATGCCTGTCTGTCTGTGTGTATCGCAAACTTTGTGGACATTTATCTCACGAACCAATGAAAGAAATTTATTCAAATTTGGTATTTAGTTGGACCCTGATCTAAACTGGTGCACATTACATTTAGGGATCAATCGCTCAACAGGTGGCAGTATCATCCCATATTTCATAAAATTTTAACATGACAGTACAGGATGAAATTTCATATAAATACACACAATGAGACTTATTTTAAACGGATGGTTGTATAATAATTGTATAACAAATATGTATAACGAATATGTATAACGAATATGTATAATGAATTGTATAACGAATAATGATTGTATAACGAATTATTGTTAATAGTAGTAGTAAACTAGAAAAAAATTTTGTGTGCATCTAGGAGCATCACTCCCCCCTGAGGAGTATAAAATTTCAATATGTATATCTCTCGAAAGAACTCGTGAATACCTTTAAAACGAATGGTTGAACCATAGATCTGTGATAATTTATAACAGTTATAATTTTTTTTTTTTTTTTTTTTTTTCATTTTTAACGAGGGGAAAAAATTTCTTACAGTGTGTATAAAAATTGTAAAAAGCCCCAAAGATAAAATATTTATTTATTGGGTGTTTGAATTAATTAGTTTGAATTAACTAGTATTCCCCGTAAACCTACTATCATTGAGCATCGTTATTAGTATATGTCTTTTGGTTGAAGAGTAAATAACATAATTTTTTACTTCATCGAATATGGCTAACTTTGTGCCGGATAAAGTGTTTTTGTGGGGAGTTCTACATCATTACTTTAACATGAAGAAAAGCGCTGCCGAAAGTCATCGAATTTTAGTGGAAGTTTATGGAGAGCATGCACTTGTTGAGCAAACGTGTCGGAAATGGTTTGCTCGATTTAAAAGTGGTGATTTTGAGCTGGAAGACAAGGAACGACCTGGGCAGCCGAAAAAATTCGAAGATGAAGAATTGAAGTCATTGCTCGATGAAGATCCATGCCAAACGCTTCAAGATTTAGCTGAATCATTAAAAGTTGACTTTTCAACAATCAGCAAACGCCTGAAAGCCATGGGAATGATCCAAAAGCAGGGAAATTGGGTTCCATACGAACTGAAACCTAGAGACGTGCTCGTCCGCACATCGCAAAACCGGTCAAAACCTACATCGAAACGACCAAATGGGAGGTCCTACCTCACCCGCCGTATTCTCCAGACATTGCTCCATCTGATTACCACTTGTTTCGATCGATGAGCCATGGTCTGTCTGAGGAACACTTAACTTCTTATGAAGATTGTAAAAAATGGGTCGATTCTTGGATTGCCTCAAAGATGATTCTTTCTTCCGACGCGGAATCCGTATGCTGCCAGAAAGATGGGAAAAAGTAGTGGCTAGTGATGGTCAATACTTTGAATAATCTATTTGTAATTATTTTTGCACAATGAAGCCTCAATTTTCGAAAAAAAAAAAAAAAAAAACGCTACGAATTAATTCAAACGTCCAATAATAATGGGAAAAACGGTTCAATAAAAGCGTCGAATGACAAGAAAAAAATTTATAAATAATTTTAGAGCTCAAAAGAAAATAACAAGCTTTTCCTAAAGAAAAAAAAAAAAAAAAACTCTTCATAGAAATGCATTAAAATAAAGAACAAATTTAATTGCTTTCTTATCATACGTCCTTTTTCAATTTCTTTTACATATAATTATAATCTTTGAATCATAAATTAAATACTGATGATTCTGTAAAAATATTAATAATGTAAGAACACTTTTATCCTCTATAGGGTAAAGGTTTGCAAATATTGTTATCATTAATCAAATTATTATTATTTAATATTTCTAAGGAGTGTAGCTTCATATTTTAAGGTAAAAAAAATCAGTCATTATTATATATATATATATATATATATATATATATATATATATATTTCATTCTTTCTTTATTATTTATGATTTTTTGTTTACTAAGACCAATTACAAAAATATTTTTCCCTTTTTCGCTCTCACATCAAGTTAAAAAAAAAAAAAAAAAAAAAAAAAAAGCTTAAAATGAAATTGGGAAAAATCGTTGTAACGAATTTTTAAGAAATGACCGCTGCTAAGAAACGCAACACCCCTGCAGCATGCATTTATATAGAAGATTAGCCATCTGACCGCCACTGACGAATATATCCGGTCACTAAGCTGTTCTTTTCTCCACAGTACACATGTAATTCAAAATTAAGTAACTACGAATTTTTAGATTACTTTTTAAGTTTAATGGTTTTAAATAATATCTATAAGGATCATAATCATGTGCATGGTTACATTTTCAATCTCAAGTTGAAATAAGCATTGTTTTAGTGCAGTGATTCTCAACCACTGTGCCGCCAAATTTTTAAAGTGTACCGCCAAATTTTAGAAATGTATATAGTAAAAATTATAATACATTTTTTTTATTACGAGTAAGGTTTGTTTAAATTAAAGAAAAGTACACTGTGAAAGAAAACTGTTGTTTTTACAGTTAAATACCATAATTTTAACTGTTTTATCTTCGATAACTGTATGCTTTCATAAAGTGAAATATTTGCCCCAAGTGAAATGTGTGCCGCCAAATTTTGAAATCGTTAAAAATGTGCCGCGAGAAAAAATAGGTTGAGAATCACTGTTTTAGTGCATTGGAGGAGCTATGCATTGAAAACAACATTACAATATTACCCTTTTCAAAACCGGTCAGAAGGCTTGACTAAAATAAAGTATCCTGTGTTAAATTGAATTCTCTTTTGTACAGAATTTTATATTTATTACTCAAAAAACAAATACAGATTTCGGCTTCCATCTTCTTTTTTTTTTTTTTTTTTTTTTTTTTACATTTACCTAAAATTAACGAAAAAAAATTTTTTTTTCATTGCTTTCTTATTTATTACAAGATTAGTAAACAACAACAACAAAAAAAAAAAAAAAAAAAAAAAAAAAAACTAAAGTGCTTTTATATTAGTTGAATTTCTTGCTATTGTTTAAATTATATTTTATTTCATTTTTGTCATACTGTATCTGAAATTTTTATAAATAAACAATTGTAGACAGATATTACTTCCATCTATCTTTCAGAGATTTCGTGAATAAATAAATTTTTTATACTCTTTTTACCTTTTTTTTCAAAATCAGCCGCTAAAAATAATTATGGCTGTCTCTGCCATATACATACTCTCTTAC
Organism: Salticus scenicus; assembly: GCA_963930645.1. Classification (NCBI taxonomy): domain Eukaryota; kingdom Metazoa; phylum Arthropoda; class Arachnida; order Araneae; family Salticidae; genus Salticus; species Salticus scenicus. The sequence goes on from OZ005660.1 coordinate 29,344,837, forward strand.
ACAACAGTCTGGAATAGTCATATAAATATCTCAGCCTTACAATCCACCTTTCCGCAACTCCTCCCCCTAAGATTCTTTTTAAAGTAACCATAAAGCATATAAATTTTCCTGTTGTGTCTACATATTCCCCGCATTAAACGCATAAAGAAAAAATAGGCCATATTATAGACGCTATGGTAGTTGAATTCCATAATACTTGCCTTTCATGACCATTCTTCTATTTTCGGGAAGGACTTTTAGCCTAGGTCGGTAAGCGGCCTAATAGAAACACACCTCAAAATTTACCTCTTCCCCCTCTTTCTTTTTGAATGCCTTAGACCAGGGTTTTTATTTCTTATTGCTTCCATGCAGGTGCTGATACTTAGCTTTCAATACAAAATAATCCTTCATAGCAAATTTTTTATACATGTGCAGAAATTTTTATACTGGAGAATGATTAATGTTTGTAACCTTTACGTGATGTAGAATGATTAAGTTAAAGAGATCGGAGGAAAGACAGCTATGAGTGAATTGAGTTATTTAAATGCAATAGAAAATAATCCTGTACCGTTCATAACAATTTTTTTGTATAATGTGTTGAAATTTTTGTACGATAGAAAGATTAATGTTTGTAGTCTTCCGTGATGCAGAATGATTAAGTTAAAGGGATTAGAAGACAGGCAGTTATGAATGAATTAAGTTATTCAAAAGATGTGAAACTTCAGACGGTACTTACACTAAATAAAATGATGGTAAATTAATAGTATCAAGATGCCAATGTACTTATGGCTGTATATCTTACGTATCTTTTCAATTCTTACACATTAAAAATAAATATATTTCTTTACGCTTTTTATATATTTCTAATACAGTTCCCGCAGCTTATTAAAATCACATTCGTTCTAAGCCAAAGTGATTTTAGTAAGCGGCTAATTTTTATATCCGGAGAACGTTCCTGCCCTTAAGAAAAAGGTATTACTTCCCTGAATTTCGAAAGAAATTTCAAAAGGTAACGAATAATGGAATTAGTAAACAATGTTAATTAATTTTTGGTAAATGATTAACTAATTGTTCCTTCGATATAAGTAAACGCATTCTAAGTTCCCGTGCACTTTCGTTAGAAGAAAATCATCATTACTTTAAGAAAAGTTCACGCTTTTCTTATAAATTTAAAATCTTTCCGTTTAAACCTCATGAATGATAGTAATTTCAAAATGAGAACTAGAAATTGCCTTCTAATAATTAGAAAAAAAAAAAAAATCATTTCAAACCAAATTTCTATTTTATTACTGCGCTTTAAAGAATACGTTCCTTGAAATTGTTACGGAGATAAGTTATTAATGTTAGTGTGTAAGTTAAGTGTTTAATTTGTAACTGTGCTGCAAGTGTAAAATCCTCAACAATAAGCGATAACGGGGCATTTGTTGTGCTTTAATTTCTTTTTCTATTAAAAAAAAAAAATGTAAATATATATATATATTTTTTTTTTTTTCTGTATGCATGAATGATATTTTTGGCTGCTGAGAAGATATTATTGAGTTTATTAACCGGCGATGCTGATTTTATTAAGCGGCGGCTTTAAAAGTTGTTTGTATTGATTTGATTCCGGTCCTGGCGATTTGATCAGATTAAGCGGCTGATTTTATTAACCAGTGATTTTATTAAGCGGCAGTTACTGTGTGTGTATATATATATATATATATATATATATATATATATATATCATGTATTTGCCCTATAAAAGCTGAAATATATGATGTTCATATATATATATATAAGAAATATATGTATGTATATATATAATATATGGGTCGTTCAACGTAAAAGTGAATTATCTCCTTGGAAATTGATTTTGAAATAACGAACTTTTTTAAAATTTATGCGTAGGAAAAAAGTCAAGATTCAGTAAGTGTTATCGATTTTTGTGTTTAATACAAACCATAGTTATAAGAATTTATAAATTATATTAAAAATAATTTGAAGTAACATAGAAACTTCATTTTTATAAAAAAATATTTACAAGGGAACATTCAAAAGGTGTCGTCTTCAAAAAATATTGAAAGAAATATATGTGATTCTACTTTTCATAAAATACCAGGAAGTGAAAAAGTTATCGGCTGAAATGAATTACAGCGACCACAAAAAATTATCAAAATTAAGCATATTTGGCGATTTAGCGCTGTAAGGCGTTCAATTCGCTAGAACCGAGATTGCCGTGTACGAACAGAACCATGTTTTGTTTCTCCGCCAAGTACTCAAAATCAATCGCCTAACAATGTGAAATCGCCAAATATGATTAATTTTCCTAATTTTTTGTGGTCGCTGTAACTCATTTCAGCCGATAATTTTTTTTACTTTCTGGTGTTTTAAGAAGAGTAGAATTACATATATATATATATATATTTTTTTTTTTTCAACATTTTTTGAAGACGACACCTTTTGAATGTTTCCTTGTTAGAAGTTTCAGTTTTTTAAGAAAAAAATTTAATGCCATTTATAGGATTTTAATGCAATTACTGGAATTTTTCTTTCTTTTTATAATGAAAGATGTGACTAAATGCGATACAGTTAAGCAAATATATATATATATATATATTTAAAAAATATGGAGTTACACCACTTTTACAATGCGCCATCCATATATTGAAAACATTTTAAAACATTGCAGAAGGTGAAACAAAGTATCATGTGCATGAAGAACTATAAAGAACGTGAATAAAGATATCTGAAGGAAACAAGCATCCTTTAATTAAAACTTTTTCAAGGGCACAGATTGAATTTTGTATGCAAATCAGTGCTGTTTCTGTCTTACTGTATGCAATTAGCTAAACATTTACTGTGAGCTACGCCGTATAACACCTAAAGAACGTGTGAAAAATGTCGAACTCAATGATAACAAGTAATCTAAAAAAAGGAAAAAAAAATTCAAGTCAATTCCTACTTACAAACACTATCGAAAGAGGTTTTTTTTTTTTTTTTTTTTTAATATATATATATAATTTTGAATTAGGAAATAAGAAGCGCGCGTGCAAAATGAAATAAAAATAATTATAAGATTAAAAAAAAAAAAAAAACTTTTTATATACCATGTTTTAAATTTTCTGATGAATCGTAGAGCTCCTATCAATGTGGATAAAATTTTTAAAGTGATAATGACATCAATTTTTGTGAGATGCATAATTTAACTTTTTATATTTTTTTAACGTTCACGTTTAATTAAATGTATTTATTTTTATGTCGAAAGAAAATGGACTCGTAAACTTTTTTTGGCAGCAATTAAATTACAGCTAATATTTTAATGGCTATTTTAACGCTATTAGGATGTTATTATTTTCATATTTTAATTAATTATAAGAAAACTAATAAAAAATTCGAAAATCGGACTTCGAAGTATTGTGTTGTTACCGTGTTCTGAGCAATCCTGAAAGTTTCAAATTTCTAGCTAGTCGGGAAGTTAGTTATAAATCGATTGCAAGATTTGTACAAGATATATATAGGGAGAGTGTGAACTAATAGTAGGAATTGAAAAAAGGAAAAAGAAAAAGAAAAACATAGCTTTAAATTCTACAATTACCAATGTTACTTAAAATATAAAACTAATCCTAAGAATAATTAATAAAACTAAAATTATTACTCACTAAACAATTGCAAAAGTCGTTGATAACTCTTCAAACATACCAGAATAGCCATGGACTGTATGTATATAATGAAGTAATTGAAATCTAGCTTATTCTAAGTTTTTGAAGTAAGTAAAATTAATTATATTAGCTCCTAGATTAATTTGAAAGATTCAACACAACTTCGTGTTTGCTTAAATCCTACTAACTTGAAGTGATGTTATCAACATGTCCTTGATGGTTTTATTCTTGGTGAAACTCAGTTTTATTTTAATTATACTTTTTAATATATTTAAATTTTATCTTATTTTTACATTCAAAAATTACATTTTATAAGGTCATCTTGTGGTATTTTGCGTAATATTACTGGCCACAAAATGAAACTTTGCATTTTTTAGCTCAATATAGAGATGGTGATCTCCTGATGATTTATCTCTACATTCTCAGCATTTTTTTTTTCTATCATTCATTTATTTATTACCGTGTTTTTACTAACTTCTATTCTTGTTTGTCCGGTACAAATCTTGCAATCGATTTTAACTAACTTCCCTACTAGCTAGACATTTGAAACTTTCAGGATTGCTCAGAACACGGTAACAACACAATACTTCGAAGACCGATTTTCGAATTTTCGAATAGTTTTCTTTTAATTAATTAAAATATGAAAATAATAATGCCCTAATAGCTTTAACAATAGCCATTAAAACATTAATTATACTTTAATCATTGCCAAAAAATAATTTACGAGTTCATTTTCTTTCGACATAAAAATAAATACATTTAATTAAACGTGAGCGTTAAAAAATTGTAAAAAGTTAAATTATGCATCTCACAAAACTTCATGTCATTATCACTTTAAAAATTTTACACACATTGATAAAGTGCTAATGGTTTTTCTATAGCTATGATTCAAAAGAAAATTTAAAAACATGGTATGTAAAAAGTTTTTATCTTATAATTATTTTTTGTTCCATAAAATGAAGCTTTTCCTATATCTTTCTTTTGGTTCATTTTGTTCATGTTAATTCAATTAGAAAACTTTTGTTTACAATCTCTAAAACCCCCTTCTTGTTATGTTTCTATATGGTTTGTACTCTCATCGGAATTACTTTAAAATGAGTATTATTCTTGTTTTTCACATATAAATTAAAATATTAGTGGTTAAATTATTTAAATAGTTTTAATTTAGCTCACTAATAACCTATTAAGTTTTCGTGAGTTCTTATGGCAATTTAATCATATGTTTATTTTGCATTGTACTTCTTTTTGTTATTATTATTATTATTATTATATATATATATATATATATATATATATATATATAGGTAACTATTGAAACGAATTTATGAGTTTAAAGATAATAAAAACATAAAAGGAGAAATGCAAACCAATGCGCAGAACTGCTGCAAAAAGAAATGCAAAACTTAAATATAGGAATAGATTATCAATTAATTAAATGAAATAAAACCCCCCAAAACACTGAGGTCTTCGTCAGGGAGGCCCCTCAGTGTAGGGGTGAAAAATTCTCTTTCACCCTACACTGAGGGGCCTCCCTGATGAAGACCTCAGTGTTTTGGGGGGGGGGGGTATTTTATTTTATTCATTGATAATCTATTCCTATATATATATCTTCATGTTTCAATGCGTCGTTAACTTTTTTTTGTACGTGTGTGTATTTGAAGACAATTTTACAAAAGGCAATGATCAGTGTTTATAATATTACGTAGTGTAGAATGATTAAGATAAATAGATCAGAAGATAAACAGCTTAAAACGGTAATTGAATAGTAATCATTTCATTAAGAATTTTGTGAAAGTATTATAGTTCTAAATATTGTGTTTTTAGATTTGTACGAAAATTGCTATAAATATATATTTGCATTAGGAATGTATTATATTCTTATTAAATGTTATAATTTTTAAAATACTCAGTTTCTGAAAAAAAAAATGATGATATGAAATTTTTAACTCCCCTTCCCCTTGTGTATTCGTTATTATGGCGGTTTTCTCTCTCTCTCTCTTTTTTTTTTTTTTTTTTTTTTTTTTTTTTTCCGTTTTTATATTCTTCATCGTTTTGTTTCTATATCACTTACACCGATAAAATCATTTACACTGTGAATATATTTTCGGCAAATTTATTTGTAATGTTTTTTTTTTTTTTTTTTTTTTAATTTGAATTAAATATACAAATTTTTTTGTGACTATATGCTATCATATGGAGGTATTCAGTTTCTTATTAAGAAGAAAAAAGAAATATTTCACAAAAAGAAACTTTTATTTTCTTCGTTCTTACAAACGTATTACAGTCAGAAGCGTCATTTCAAAATTTTCTTGAGAGGGGTGGTGGTTTAGGGGTAAAGTTTTCTGTTTAGTTTCAGTGTTGGAGGGGGGGGGGGGCGTATTAAATATATTATTTGAAAACGGTAACTTTTATTTAAATCATTGTTGATGCATAGCTTTGAAACATTTTTACTGTTATAATTTATTGACACACAATTAAATATATGTTGTTAAAACAAATAAAAAAAAAAAAATCAATTATAATAAGGAAACAAGAAATTTTAATTTATATCAATACATATATCATTTCATGCGCATTATCTGACTAATGCGATAAAGGAAAACACCAACGCTTCATTTTCGAAAAGTCATCGACGAGATCATCGAGAAAAATCTTTTTAACTACTTCACTCTCTACTGTTAACATCATTAGAGAAGAAAGACTGTCGTCTGATTCTTTTTTGCAATAGAAAATAGCATTGTAATTGAACAAATTGTTTTATTTTATTTTATTTATTTATTTTTATTTTAAATCTACCTAACTTAGATTTTATCACTATTTTAAAGAATAATAAAAAAATTTCTGACAGAAAACCTTCTGATTATGTGTATTATAATTATATATATATATATATATATATATATATATATATAATTTTTGTTTTATTTTATTTTATTTGTTTTCATTTATTTATTATTATTATTATTATTGTTTTACAAAAGTATGATCTAAAAGAAAGTAATGAAAAGAAAAGAAAACTGAAACTCTAGTGTCACTTTTTTCATTCTTTTTAGGAGGGGGGTTTCCAGGAGGTGGCAGTTCCCCCCTAATGCCCTCCGTAAATGATGCATCTGATTGCAGTATTACGGGGGATTTTGAGCATTATTCTTTCACTATATTCTTAATTATTTCATTTAAATTAATTCATATATGTATATTAATTTTCTTCGCGATTTTAATCGCTGTGAACTCGTATGCAGTTTACTTTCAACATTTACGTTCAACTCGTAATTTTATTTGTGATAATGTGTTATGATAATTAAAATCCTGAATCAACATGGTAAAGTTTTAAATTGTGTCTGTTTCTATTTGTCACATTTAATGAACGATAAAAATTTATAAAAGAAAAAAAATGGCTCAAAATACATTTTTTTTTCTGTAACTTTTTTGTGTAAAAAATGAAAGAAAAAGAAAAAAGAAAAATTAAGTTAAATTAAACATTATTATTATTATTATTATTTCTTTATTTTTATTATTTAAAGATACCTAAGTGCCGAAGAGTAAATAAATCGCATAGAGCTGCCACAGGCGACTTCTTCTTTTATTATTATTTTCGTGCCGCTATTTACATAACATAAAATTTATAATAAATTTATGCAGGCAAAACGAGGAATTTACCTATGAAAATATATTGTAAATTCTATTTATTTATTTATTTTAAATAGTGGTACGAATAGAATATAAAACAGTCGTCTGTAACAGCCTTGATCACACTGTACTTCGTGAAAGGATGCCAAATATATATATATATATATATATATATATATATAAGTAATAATCCCATAAAATAAATAAATATTTTTTTTTTCTTATCCTTATGAATGTATTAGCTGTTGGCTTGGAATTTTGTGCTCGCTTTGATTCTCTATTATTTCATTTATACTAATAAAATAATTCCGAATTATTTCACTGATTACAACACGTGATTATGATATTTATATCAATTTTAACTTTCATGTTCAATGCAAAAGAAAAAAAAAAAAAAAAACATTTTTGATTAAATTTTGTAATTATTAAACTTTATGGTCAAATTTTTGAATAAGGTCTCTTTTATTTAACATATTTGAAGGATGATTGCAATATTAAAAAAATCTGGAGTGACTCCCCTTGACTTTCCGAACATTGAGTAATTAACAGTATTGTAGATAAAGTAAAGAAAGAGGAGTTGTTAAACAAACAAAAGAGAGAAAACCATAATAGAGTGTTTGAGTATTTTTCTCCATATATTACACGATGTTTTATTTAACGCTACTGAACTTTCAGCCCATAGATCATAATGATAAAGAATTTTTCGTTGTGTCCCTGTAAAAAACCCATAAATGCTAGATTCAGCAAAATGCTTATAGTTAGTGCAACAGTGATTTATAATATTCATATACATTTTCAGCTCAATTGAATAAGGCGTTTAGATGCTATAGCACTTTTAAAAATTTGGTCCCATAGGCCATAATCATAAAGAATTTTTCTTTGTGTCCCTGTAAAAAAACTGTAAGTGCTAAATTCACCAAAATCTATACAGTTGGTGCAACTGTGACCTATAACATGTGTACAAATTTTTTTGCTCAGATTAATAAGGCGTTTAGACGCTATCACACTTTTAAAATTTTGCCCATAGGCCATAATGATAAAGAATTTTTTCTGGTGTCCCTAATCACCAACCAATTAACCAAAATCAATAGGGTTCGTTCTATGGTGACTTACAACATATGTACCAACTTTCAGCTTATTCGAAAAAAGCGTTTAGACGCTAGCGTGTTCACTCACAGACATAGAAACACACATACATACATATATCATCGTAAAAATAGTGAAAACGGACTCAGGGAACCTCGAAACGTATAGAAACATCAAAATCTCAAATTCAGATTTTTGACATGATTACAATACTTTCCTCACTATAATGTTCGGAAAGTAAAAAAAAAGAAAAAGAAAAAGACTTGAAATATAACCATGAAAATTCCTTCTGCAATTTTATTTATAAAAAAAAAAAAATCCCACAAAATAAACTTTCTCTCACCCCCCCCCCCCCCCTCCCCCTTTAAAAAAACATTCTCCGCAGTAGTAAGTTTTGTGCTTCATTCTAGAGTTGAATTCTTCCTTATTTAATTCATACCGACAAACTTTTTTGAAGAAAACTATAGTCTGCAGAAGAAAAGGGGATGCCCAGAGAGAAATGTTCCATTGTAGCGGCACAGGTGAAGGTGTGTGTGAGAAACCTGCAGGTGTGAAGAGGGCACCAAATTGTTCCTCAGATACCTCTATGTTGTAAGCGATCAGTGACAAATACTGGCTTTTATGCGGTACCCCTGTCGACATCCTCGCTTAGTTCTCTTCTCACTTTTTGCCTTTGTGGTCTTGTGATGGGGGTTTGAGAGGTTAAAAAATCTTGTAGAATTATGTATTTTATTGTTTGTTAAGAAGTTTTTAAATTTAAATTATAACATATGCAGGTTTATAACCAATGACACGTCACTTTTAGAAATCTTGATATATTATATTAAACACAACAAAATATAAACTCTAATCAAAATATAAATAACTAGCAAAACCGCGCGAAATTTTCGCACTTTATTTCTTTTCTTATTTACCTTTAAAATTTGAAATTCATAAATTTTATAACAAACCAATTTCACCACCTAATTAAAATTTTAATTTACCGGAAGCCAAATCATTATTATAACCAAATAAATATTGTGCAATAGTGAAACCAGAATCATTCAAAGAAAAGTTTCAAAATAAAATTCATGGTTAACGACCCAGTTTTCATACTTCCGCAGGCAGTACGGTTTTAGTAAAGGACCCCCATGACTCCTTTTAAGTTTTTATCGCCAAGAGTTCGATGACATTATATTTATTTTGCCATAATTAAAAAAAAAAAAAAAAAAAAATCTGTTTTGATACTTTTTATGAATGCGTTTTTTAGCCAATTTATGATGTGAATGTATATTCTGTATATATCTTTAAAATAATGCTAGATTTAAAATGATACTTGAAAAGATTTGAAGAAGCAACTTTTGAAAATACATTTTTCCATAAAATAATGTCATCATACAAATGTCGTCATTTTTTCTTATTAGTTCACTGAGCTGAGTCCGAGTGCTTTTGTTCATTTTTAAATATTATTTTTTTAATCCTCGCGTATTTTATTAATATCACCACTATCGTATCGTTTCGACAAAGCATAATTGTAACTGGTTCATGTTAGAGAAATATTATATAGAGTAGCAAACTCGTGCGAAATATTCACCTTTTATTTCTTTTCTTATTTACCTTTAAAATTTGAAACTCATAAATGTTATACCAATTTCACCACCTAATTAAAATTTGAATTTACCAGAAGCCAAATTACTCTTAAAACCAAATTAATATTGTACAACAGTGAAACCAAAATCATTCAAAGAAAGGTTTCCAAATAAAATTCATGGTTCACGACCCAAATTTTCATACTTCCACAGGCAGTACAGTTTTAATATAGGACACCCACAACGCCTTTTAAATTTTTATCGACATGTTGGCGATGACTTTCTATTAATTTTAGTATATTCTTTTTGTAAAAAAAAAAAAATAAAAAAATAAAAAAAAAAAATAAACTAATTCCTATTTTGATTATATTTTTAATGATTTTGTTTTTTAGTCAATTTATGACTCAAAAGTTCATATTCGGTATATATCTTTAAAATATTGCTAGGTTTAAAATGACGCTTGCAAAGATTTTGAAGAACCAACAGTTAAAAATACATTTTTTCGTAAAATAATCTCATTAGACAAATGTCGCCATTTTTTCTTATTAGTCCATTGAGCTAAGTCCGCGTGCTTAAATATTGTCCATGTATAAATATTATTTTTTTATCTTCGCGTATCTTATCGTTTCCACAAGAAATAATTGATACTGGTCCATGTTAGAGAAATATTACATAGATAAAATAAAAATAAATAAAATATAAAATATAAAACTTTTTATATACTATGTTTTTAAATTTTCTGTTGAACCATAGCTATAGAACAACATTAACACTTTATTAATGCGTATAAAATTTTTAAATTGATAATGACGTCAATTTTTGTGAGATGCATAATTTAACTTTGTACAATTTTTTTAACGTTCACGTTTAATTAAATGTATTTATATTTATGTCGAAAGAAAATAAACTCGTATTTTTTTTTTTTTTTTTTTTTTTTTTTCAGCAATTAAATTATAGCTAATATTTTAATGGATATTTTTAAAGCTATAGGACGTTTATTATTTTCATATTTTAATTAATTAAAAGAAAACTAACCGAAAATTCGAAAATCGGGCATCAGGCTGTTGTCATCGGGTTCTGGGCTATTCTGAAAGTTTCAAATGTCTAGGAAGTAGGGAAGTTAGTTAAAAATCAATTGCAAAATTTGTACCGGACATACAAGAATAGAAGTTAATAAAAACATGGTAAAATATTAAGTAATATAAAACATCTAATAAAATATGAATATTTTTACTAAAGAAATTTTAATTGCGCAGTATTTTTTTCATAATGTATAAGCCAAATGCAATAGAGACAATCTTAAAAATAAATAAATAAATAAAAATCGTGAAATATGAGAAATATCTATATGACCTATTTTGAATCAACTTATATTGCCATTAAATGATTGAAAATAAAATGATTAAATAAATACATATATCTATAATAATTATATTTGGATAAAATCAGGATAAAAATAATGGTAAGTCTTAATGATGTGTCCACCCTTGTTATAAAAGTAAATTAAAAAGTGGATGCTGCGTGACACGAAATGGAGTAAGGACTGAATGATCTTTGTGTCTGTGTTCACGATATCTTTAAGTAATCTGGCATTTTCACTTCTAAACTTATGTAGTACATCCATAGTTATATATTTTTCCGAAAGAAGATATGGAAAAACTAGTATGTTGTGGCCACCACATGACTTTCTTCTATATTTTCCTATACAAATTCACTCAGTAAAAATAATTTATTAAAATTATTATTTAAAAAAATTATCTTCCATGATGATGCAGATGATTTCCATATTAGAGAAGTAGTATAACACTAAATATCCAAAAAAAAGTCAATTTTATTGTCAATATTACATTAAAAAAAAAAAAAAAATTCTACTGTTAAAAATGAAAAAAATCGATAATTTTATTTTAAATTATCGCAGATTTATGGTTCAACCATTCGTTTTAAAGGTACTGGCGAGCTCTTTTGAAAGATACCCACCATGAAAATTTACTCCCCTCGAGGGGGGACTTCCCCCCCCCCCCAGTGGGAAGGCGTGGCTCCTACACAAACAAAAATTTTTTCCCAGTTGACTATCTCTATTATAAATAATTCTGGCAAATTTCATGATTATTAAAAAATAATTCTCTTTATGCACATTTATACAAAATTTTGTCCTATACCACCATGTTAAAAATTTAGAAAAAGCGGGATGGCAACGCATCCTGTAAGACAATTTTTACCAAAAATTGATAGGCGCTAATTTATGTCAAGGTGCAAGTACATACCAATGTGTATGAAATTCTGTGATACAGTTCCTGAGATACAGTTGCCACAAAAGTTTGTCACACACACACAGACTGACAGACAGACAGACATTTTCTAAAAATGATCAAATCGTGTTCCACAGCTCTCAAAACGGGTAAATCCATCAAAAACCCGAGGTCGAAAATTTTTACGAATCCAATACTTTCTTCTATTGAATATAGAAGAAAGTAATAATGCAAAGAAATTATTCATCCTACGACACGAGGCCGCAAACACATGTGTTTATGTAATATTTGATTATACATTTGTACTTGGTAGATTTGATTAAAAGAGTGCACAGTATGTCCAGATTGTTCAAAATAAAATCCTACACTTAAAAAAAAAAAAAAAAAAAAAAAAAAATGTCCTGTTTGCTGCCAGAAATTTTCTGTAATTCAGAAAAATACGTTCTATCAACGGAAAAATTACGTTGATAGAACGTATTTTTCTGAATTACAGAAAATTTCTGGCAGCAAACTACAGCAAACAGTACTTTTTTTTGACAGTGTACATTTCATCAAAAAATCTAGTCCAATTCAGCTCCAATCAATATTTTTAGAAATTTGGTGAGCTATGTTTAGTTATTTTAGTAATAAGTATCGCCAAAATATTTGGTATGTCAAAATATTTTGATATAGCTAAACATTTTGAAATTCCTGTAATTATTTTCTGTGCTTTTACAGTGATGTATGTAAGTATGGCATGGATGTTCAAATGGATGACAAAATAATATAAAATTTTTCATAACTAAATGTCCTTTTCAACCAAAATATCACAACTACTTCAATTTTTGTTTTTTCAATGTGGGGGTTTATATACCAATATTATCTTGCTATGTTTAATTTATAGACGTCTATTAGACATATATTACCCTTTTGCCGGTCCTAACGCTCTAAATCGCTCTAAACAGGTGTTGCCAAATTTAGGGACTCTTTTATTCAACTATCACCAATTATTTTGAAGAGTGATATTCGATATACATAATGGACGAATAAACTTCGAAGTGAATAGGCGGCCGTTACAGTTAAAATTTACTGGAGGTTAATTGAATAAAAAAAGTTCCTAAATATGGCAACATTGACTAGAGGACTGAAATTAAGTAGGACAGGCAAAAGATTAAACAATTATTATAGATGTATTCATTTAATTTTATCTTACATTATGTAGACATAAATTATTGTAGGAAAAATCGTGATCTTTTCTTACTAAGAAAATATATTTTCCACTATTCCGCTTTCATCCTTACTTTTAAAAACTACAAATAAATCTGTCACTTCGGTGACACTACTGGCTCGATTTCGAATGTTGGTTGATGTATGCACCTCTTCGGGCATCATTTTCCTATATGGAATTTTTTCGAGGAAAAAAAAAAAGTATATGCAAGCATATTACGTAAGTTTGAAAATAGAAATCTGGGACAACCTGGAAAAATAGTGAATTCTCATTGGAATCAGAGATCATCCTGTCTTTTTCTCGATATTCCGTACTACGCAGCATCCACAGTTCAATTTATTTTCAGTATATTGGGGTAGACATAGTTATCTTTCCACTCCGGTTATAAGGACCTCTACTTTCACTTCAAGAGGATCTTCTCTCCCCGTTAAGTGCGGGGTGTTGATAGCAGATTTATTTTTAATTTCACGGTGTCTGCTCTAAAGCAAACACACACGCTTAAGCATCGCTTCTGTATTTCGAGTGGATTTACATGAAAAGGGGTTAGAAAACCGTGTCAGGTTCAGACGATTTTTTCTTTATATTAATACTACTGCTGAACAAGATATGTCAAAAAGTTGTCAAAACTAATTGGCTAGACCCTACAAAGTGTACTTCTTTTTCATATCTGAAAAAAATTTTATGCACATTTTGACCTGAAATGTAAAGCAGGGTAGTTATTTATGTCGGTGAGTACGTATAGTAATTTGGGATGTTCTGAAATGCACAGAAATACCGCCGCTAATTGTTGATGATAAAAACTTTGTAAACAAACTTTCAAATTTTCTAAAACACGTAACGGCTCTTTCGGGTCGAAATAAGTAAGCCTAACACTTTCTCAACATTGCTTTCGCTGCAGGCGATTTTTTTTAAATGTTAAAATCGACCATCTCTAGGGGTGAGTCTCAGACCATCGCCTATAGCCCATTGCCCTTCTCTAAGTGCGACGCAAAGTACACTCAAATTAAAACTTAAATTTTATATTAAAACTATTATTCAATACGATATGTGAAACAGTTGTCAAAAATAATTGGCAAATTGTAGTTCTCTTTACTATGTCTATTTTATTTATTTATTTATTTTATAGTTATTTTGGTCATGAAATGTAAAACGAGGTCCAGTTAGTAACAAAAGTGTCCGAACACTAGCAAAAATTCCTATATAAAAAAAGTACACTTAATACTGTTTTGTTAAATAAATCCTTGTCGAATCATGTTCTTAGTCAGTCTAAGAACATGATTCAATAAGGATTTATTTAACAAAACCGTATGAAGTGTACTTTTTTTACATAGGGATTTTTGCTAGTGTTCGGACCCTTTTGTTACCGACTTCAGTTATTTTTGTCAATTTGTATAATAGTAATTTGGGATGTTCCATTAAAATGATCAGAAACATTGTCGTTAAATGGCGATGAATAAAAATTTTGTAAACTAGAATTGCAAAAACCCTCTAACGAATATTTCGGATTGAAATTTTTAAGCCCTCTCTGAATGTTGCTATACTGCTGCCTACAGTCGGTAACAAAAATCTCCGATCACTAGCAAAAATTCCTATGTAAAAAAAGTGCACTTAATACAGCTTTGTGTAATAAATCCTTCTCGAATTCTGTTTTTAGACTAAGAACAGGATTCGACAAGGATTTATTTAAAGAAACTGTATTAAGTGTACTTTTTTTATATAGGGATTTTTGCTAGTGTTCGGAAACTTTTGTTACAGACTGTACATTTTTCTCTCGTGAAAAAGGTAATTATTTCGATTCGAGATATTTGTAGCATATTTTTGGTATTTATTGTTGTTTAATTGCAAAATTTTAATTAATCAAGTTGGAATATTGTTTGCAAGACAAATTTTATAAAAGAATATTTCTTGGATGATCAGTCTATTCAATAAACTAACCACATTCATCGTCCAGCATTTTCGTGACCTATGAAAATTCTGACTGTACCAAATTCCCACTCGATGACATCATGCATGTCTTTAATCTGGTATGTGGCTTGTTTGTACCTGAAATAAAAACATTATAATTAAAAATAAATTATTTATTATAGTTTACCAAATACCTCTTTTTAACACGCTTTTATTAGCTTCACCTGTATGTATGTATGCATGTTTGTATGTATGTTTGCATGTTTGTAACCGCTCTGGGAGCAAACAAAAAATCTATATTGTAAAAAAAAGACTTTCCCTACGTGAGCACCGTGGCGTTGAGGTGTAGCTCCGCGCTACGAACCTAAAGGTCTATCGTTCGATCCCAGTCAGGGGAGATATTTTAAAAATGGTTTTTGTTTAATTCTAAATTATATTAATTAAAGATTTAAATGTATGTAAATATTATGGTGTGTCACTCACACGATTTTCTTTTACCCTGCATTTTAATACTAAGATAGATATTTTGTGTTTTTTAGTTCACATTTCTATAAAAGCGTGTTCTTTAATTTTTTAAAACTATAATATTATTACGTTCCTTTTTTGCATGTAAATATTTATGTATCCTCTTAACTATGACGCCAATTTCTAAAAAAGTGTTTATTTTTTCTCGTGTTTATTTTTTTACATGGAATTATATATCGACTCGTAACCCTGACGTTGTTTTCCATAAACTTTAAAAACATAAGTCAAAAACAAAATCTAAAATCTAAAATCAGACTTTGTAAGGGATCAGATCTGGTAAAGATTCACAAATTTTGGTTGATCTTTCCATGCAATGATAAATATGTTCACAGGCAATTTTATTAAGAGATAATAAAAATTATGTCTTATTAACGCTTTATCTTAGTTATGCATAAACACTAGAAGTACTACAGTCGGCAGCAAAATTATTGAAGCACTAGAAATAATTCCTACTTAAAAGATGGACACCTAATACTGTTTTATTAAGTAAATATTTGTCGAATCACGATCTTAGTCTTATAGTTTTTAAAAAAGTAAGTTGATGATAAAAATTAGCGATCAAACTAAAAAATATATACATATACAAGGCGCGAAATTTCCGCTCGCCAGCTCGCCATTGGCGAGTGGAATTTTTACTGTTGCGAGTAAAAATTTGGTCTTGTTATAGATGCAATTCTTACACGATACGGTAACAGAAAACATTTTTTTATAGATTTAAATATGGCAAAATCTTGCCATCGTATAACCTCATATTTAACCTCTCCTTTTTAGATTCTCGGAAACCCGAGTCTGTGTGTGCGCTGCTCGAGATCGCCCTAGCCTGGAAAAGGAAAAATGCTTAGTGCATACATAAAAGTTTTTATATCTTCGGCAATTTCGTTTCTTACTCTGTTATTTCTCCAAGCAGAGTGAGAATAGACGACTAGAAAACCTCTTTGTCCGTCTCCCATTATCCGAGAAAAGAGGTATGCGAAAGTTTGCCTATGCGATATTGTCACATGAAAATGAGCCCGAGCCCTTTTAAAAATACTGCCTATGTTTATTTTGTTGAATAATGATTTAAAAAAAAAAAAAAAAAAAAAGAAAGAAAGAAAAGTTCTTATTTTCCAGTTTTTTACTAAAACGAAAATGATTTACGCTTGTAATGATTTGTAAGCAACGATTTTATCGAAAAACTTATTCCGAAATGTCTATTTCAAATGACAACAATGAACAAGTTCTATACATCGACATTCTGTCTAATTACAAACATAAAATGGATGAAAAAAACATTTCTAATATAAAACGTTAAGTAAATAAATAGATAAATATGAAAGCTTAATCCTTCATAATAAAAATATTTTTACAGGATATTGTTTGACAAAGAATTTTTTTCTTTAATGACTCTTTGCATATATGTTATTAGATATTTTAATGTTTTTCAAATCTCAAATACAATATATTATAATGATTTTTAATTATAGATGATTATGAAACATGATGATATACGACACACTTTTAATATATATAATTTTAGACATATTTGTAAAAGCATTTCAAATAGTTAGGAAAAATAAAAAACCTAGAATGTGTAAAAAAGGAAAAAAAATGACAAGCATATTTCGTGGCGAGTAAAACCTTTTTTTGGCGAGTGTAATAGGAGTTGAAATTTCGAGCCCTGTACATATATATATATGAAAAGTGTGGATGTGTGCTTCAAGAATTTTTCTGCTGACTGTATTAAACAAATTCGATTAGAGCCCGATAAATGAGCGATTGTCAACAACAACATTGCATAACATTTCATTTTTTATGCCCCATCATGAAGAATCAAAATTATGATGGAATGTCTCTTAGATCAAGTGTAGGGGTAACTCTCATACCGCACAGTTGTTTGGGCAATAGCTAATAAGTCAAAACCTTTTATTCCGTAGAACTGAACTTTACGTCATGAATTTTCGGCCGATTACATACAATCCATACCATTCTACAGATTTTATACAAGCCTTGCAGCGTTTCTAAAATTTTACCTTTATTTTATTATATTGTCACCAGTAGTGTGAATAAGGAATTTTTTTTTGAATATTTTTGATTGTTTTAATGCTAAAATATTACGTTAAAGAGTAATGTTTTAAAATTGTGATGAATAGGTAGGTAGATTTGGTTCAACGTAGCAGTAGTACTGTGCTATAGGGAAATTGACCAATAGTCTGGGACTTACCCCTAAGGATTAGCCGGAGACATGCCGTCACAATTTTGATCCTCCACAAACGGGATGGCTCCCCCGCTTCGGTAAAATTTTAGTGGAATTTAATAAAATGGACGTAAAATTTTAGGAATGCTGAGAAGCCTGTAATATAGGAAGTGTTGATCGGATGTGATCGGCCGATCTTGTCTGACGTAAAGCCCAGTTTAGAGGCATTATTATACGAGGTGTTGAACATACTGGCTGATTTAGTTGGCACACAGTGATGCCAGATTGGGGATTTTGTCCCCATTTTGGGGATTTTTGAGGCTTCTGGGGACAATTTTGGGGACCAAATGTTTGTTAGGACTTTTTTGGGGAATTTTAAAGTTTTTGGGGACAAATCTGGGGAGTTCTTGTGCCTGTCAAGACACAGACTTATGTCTGTCAAATTTCTGTCAATGTTGGCAACGTAATGATTTATCCCTACGACTAGGGACTTTCAATAGCTTTATTGTTATTTGGGGATTGTTTTCAAAAATTGCCTTCGTTTGGGGAAAAATCTGAGCTTAAATTTGCTTGATATATATATATATATATATATATATATATATATATATTTCCCCCTTTTTAGTAGAAATCAAGTTGGGGATTTTTTCGAAAAAAAAAACACTGATTTGGGGAAATTTGAAGACTTGTTTGGGGAAATAATTTTCGACCATCTGGCATCACTGGGCGTAGCTCTGTTTATTGCAACACAAATCCCATCTGAACCTTATTTAGTACCTTATGATATATCGGTGTAAATAACGAAAACTAGTATTTAAACCATAATGCTTCCAGATTTGTCTGATTTTCAAGAAGCATATCAACAAAAATAATTTAGAAATTAATATTAATTCAAAGTTTTCGAACTGTAACATATTAAGTACATTCCATCAAAATGTCGTTATGTTTTATAGAGGGATAGAAAAGTCACATTTCTTTCGTATTTTCTTCTATTAGCTCAAGATTCTTTTTTCTTCGTCTAGCATCAAGCAGAAGGAAAAAAAAAAACTTTCTAAAATCTTCCCAATGTTATATTTAGACATTTCT
The DNA here is from genome assembly GCA_963930645.1 of Salticus scenicus. Classification (NCBI taxonomy): domain Eukaryota; kingdom Metazoa; phylum Arthropoda; class Arachnida; order Araneae; family Salticidae; genus Salticus; species Salticus scenicus. The sequence goes on from OZ005660.1 coordinate 29,363,880, forward strand.
GAGACACAGAGTACAAAGGATGACATTTACGTCACAATGCCTGATGCAACGAGTTGGAAAAACATCTGTCACTCAATTCATTATGAACTACGTGTCACTTTTTTTTTTTTTTTTCTTATCTAAATTTTATGAGTAAAAGATCGTTGATTGTTTAATTTTTTAACAATGCTGTCTTAAATAGATTTAATATGAAGAGCAATATTTCCTAAACATCATTTTGTTTGTTTGTTTGTTTTTTACTTGAATTTCGATTGAAAATGAAAACGAAACCAATGGAAATTGTTACAAAATTGCACCATAGGACTGGTGTTCAAAAGTAATACGTAAAAGACTTTGAGTGCAGCACTCAGGCTTGCTTTGTTCTCCTGACGAAAGGGTCGTGTTTTATTTCGACCTGAAATATTATAATTGTTGCGAGTAGTTGCATTAGTGTTTTATGGTTCAAAGATTTTTACTTACAGTCGGTAACAAAAGCGTCCGAACACTAGCAAAAATTCCTATGTAAAAAAGTACACTTCATACGGTTTTGTTAAATAAATCCTTATTGAATCATGTTCTTAGACTGACTAAGAACATGATTCGACAAGGATTTAACAAAACAGTATTAAGTGTACTTTTTTTATATAGGCATTTTTGCTAGTGTTCGGACACTTTTGTTACCGACTGTATAACAATGAAAATCTGTTCAATTAGTAACCATTACAGAAAATGCTTTAGGAATCTAAGAAATCCGATTCGATGAACAACTGTTTTTTTTTTTCCCTTTCAGAGATAACGTAAATAATGGAAAAGAAAAAACATAAGAAATTTTCATTTTTATGCTTTTATTATCTGAACATAAAAATATGTTTCTAGATGTGAAAGTTATAAAGCTTCAAAGTAATCCTTGGCAAAACCGGACGTGTTAGCTAGTAGACTTATAAAGTAGGGTTAAGTGGGGTAATATGGATATAAAAACACTGTTTTTGACTATTATTGGTGCAAAATTTATATAAAATTTCAAAAAAATTATAATTTTTGTTGCATATATACATATTTATATGCAACAAAAGTTGTGAAGTGTTGAAAATATATTGATTATAATTTTTTATTCAGTATTTAAAAAAAAATAATAATAATAACGATTTGAAATAGACTAAGTTTTATACCCACTTTGCCCCGTGGCATGGGGTAAAATGAGTAGTCTGTGGGGTAATTTGAGTAATTAGTAAAAAGGAAGCAAAATAGCAGGTAAATCTTTTGGAAAGTGTTTGCGACTTCGGTTTGTCTGTCTGCCTGTCCGCATTCTAACTCTGGTAAATATTTATGGAATTCCTTGAAACGGATAATATATAATATTCCAGTTCACTATGGAATGTTCTTTATTGAAAATGGAGAAAATACTACTGCTAGTTTTTGTACAAGGACAATGAAAGAATTCTAAAGCATTTAATTCTGTGGGAGGGATTTCTATAAACTGCTTTTTGATGCCTTTATTTTGCACAGATCATAATGAAACTGACATGAATTTTACTCATATACACAAAAAATGTTTTCTATAGAATACAGTATGATTAGTATTAAGATTTACAGGGCCACACAAACATATTCAGATACTTTAAGGGCTGAAACCAGAAATTGCTGGAATTGCATTTTCGATTGTATTAAGCATTTTTAACTCTTTCTAACAATGTTTAAGAGTTATTATGAGCTGGATTAGCCCATTTGTCTGTCTTTCTGTCCGTCTGACTCTGTGTATGTCTGTCCGCTATTTAATTTCGTAAATATTCATGAAATTCCTTGAAACGGATATATATTATTTATGTTTACTAAACAATGCCCCCTGTTGAAAATGGAGTAAATACTGCCTGTGGTTTGTGCGTAGGAACACCCGAAACAATTTCAAAGCATTTCATTCCATGAGATATATTTTTTAAACCGCATTTTAGTGGCTTTATTTTGCACAGATTATAATAAAATTGACAGTTATAATTCATATGCGCGCACACACACACACACACACAAAAAGAAAAGAAAAGAAAGAAAGAAAGAAAGAAAAGAAAAATGTTTTCTCAAAATATAATTTTATAACCAATAAAATTTACAGGGCCACTCAAAGAGATTCACATAAATTAAGAGCTACAACGAAAAATTGCTGAAAATAGATTTTCAAGCGTTTTTAATACTTTTCAACAATGTTTTTCCTGGCTAAAGCCTTGGACTCAAATTTCTATTACAGTGTTAAATGCATGTTTTATTAATCTTAAAAATATGCTTAATTTATTTCAGGGAATTTAAAAAGAAGAGCAAAAGTGAAACAATATATATATGCATATATTTGTGGTGAGTTTATTTTGATCTACGTTTTTAAATGGTTATTGGATTATCATTTGTAGTGATGAGTTTTATTTTGATCTTCGTTTTTTCTGGTTTTATTTACCGTGGGTGTTTCGGGCCTGAGAACAAAGAAATTCTTAGCTTTTGCTTTCTTTGTGACAGAAAAACATCCATTTTTTAGAATATTTGCATTGTACCAGACCCTTGATAACGTTAGAATGCAAATAATGCTTTTTTCTCATTCCAATTTGCTATAATTCATTTAGATTTTACTTTATTTCTTTTTTGGTTTGATTTGGGTGGTCTTCGTTTTTGATCAGAATAATTGTTTGAATACTGAAATTAAATCATCTTTAAATTTCAAATGTTTGCACTGATAATATTATATTACTACTGAACGGTCTGTTTCTCTACATATTTTTTAATATATTTTTCATGTATTTTGTAATGATTCAGAATATCGATTCGCGATGCAATTCGTAGTATTGACTCATGCCGTGAGAAGTACATTAAAATCAGTACTGGGTGCCTTGCACTAAAGCTGTTCCATTCCAACATTTAATTGAACAATTTTCTTTCTTCTTTCTTTTTTTTTTTTTTAATCTAATTTCTAAATAGTTTGAATTTTTTTCTCAAAAATAGGACAGTTTATTTTCAACCTTATACATACCTATTGGGAAACTTTTAGCAGTATCTGAGATATATTTTTGAGTTTTACTTGACAAGTGGTTTTAGTATTCATCATGGCTATGTACGAGTTCAACGCACACTGTTAAAAATTTCAGTTCAAGTTTGAACCAAATGTCGGTACTACTACAGTAGCTTCAATTTGCTATGTTGAACCAAAACTTGTTGCAGCTGTAGTTGCAACCAGATGAAAACTTTCTACTATTTTGGTACTTCTTGTGGAAAACAAGCACCAAATTATGGTGAAAGGTTTCTCCTCCTTATGGATGTAGCTATTGCAGTACCAAGCCTTGGTTTAACAAAGCACTAAATAATGGTAAAAGTTTTCATTATCGTATGGTTGCAGCTGCAGTGTACCGTGTTTTGGTTCAACCTAGGACAAAATTTTTAACACTGTAATAAATAGCCTTATGTATTAGTTTTCACTTCGATCAGACAATGTCTATAGTAAAATTAAATCTACTCATGCCTGCTTTTATATGAAACTTATATATTTTATTTCTCATTTTAAAATGTTTCATGCTTTGCCTATGCAATATAATTGGTAAGACAATATTTTTACTAATTACACAGCTACTTAAATAAAAATGGCATAACATTTCTTTAAAGAAGTCACTTAAAAATAAAATTATACCAACTTCAAATTGCCAAGAATTTCGTATATAACGTAATGGTAAATAAATAGAAGCTGTGAGAATTCCGGTATTTATGCTCTATTTATAGTAAACATAGAGTCGTTGGGGTTACAACCGCTGCACTCGACTCGAAACAATTAAAAAAAAAAAAAAAGAATCAGATCGTCTGCGACTTCTTTTTTCTTTCTTAGTGGTAGTGTTCTTGATCCATGAGATTTATTTCTGTTCCTTTGTATACTACGTGTGAAAAAGATTGTGATTTGTTTTACAAATAGGAGTTTGGCAACCTATCAGACAAAAAATTGGCACTGGCTTCTTCATATGTCTTGTTAGGTTAAACATTTTCACTAAGCAGATGAATTATAGTCTGAAACTATCAAATAGACACATTAAAAATGAAATTCACGCTTGCAATTTTGTAACTTTACGTTACGGTACATATTTTTGTTCGAAGTAAAGTAAATTCTGCATGCTTATGTTTTCTTGCTGTGGTTAATATATATTCCTCACTTATTATATTTATTTTATTTCTAAATAATAAATTCTGTATTATTATTTGTGATTAAAAATAATCATCTTTTTTATTTCATTTTAGCTATCATTAATTTCCTTTTTATACTACTGGATGGTTACATGCTATATTCTTCCTTGATTTTTCCACCAGTAATTTTCTTTCGAAATTTTTAATAGTAAATTTGCGTACCATATACATGTACTGGTGGAAGTACCAAGGTTATTCGTTTTTCGCACGGGTAAATTAATTAAAAAAAAAAAAAAAAAATGTAAGCAAAGTCAATTAAATTGACCTGTGCGAAAGACCCCGTATTGACCCGTAATTCATTCTGAGTACTGATGAAAACCAAGCTTTGTTGAAATCTATTAAAAAATTGTTTTGGAAACCACTGCGATTTTCCACATGCGAAGAGAAAGTAGAAATGCTAGGCATCGGAGATAAGATCGTCATCTTTTATCTTAGTTAGGGTCTAAGAGTAAATTGTGTTTTTTACACATATACACACACACGCGGAAATTCGCTAAATACTGTCAGTGTACATATTGCGTACATTTAACCAACACCTAGAGCTACACACCAAAATTCGTCATTCTGAATCAATGTAAAGTAGAGTTAAGCTTGCAAACTTTTTTTTTTTTTCTTTACCTGGAGAAAACTAAGCTTTGTTGATATCTATTGAAAAAATCTATTGGAATCTATTGCGATTTTCCACGTGTGAAGAACAAATAGAAATGCTAGTCATCGAAGATAAGATCATCATCTTTTATCTTATTTAAGGCTTAAGGATAAATTGTATTTTTTATTTTATTTTATTTTATTTATTTATTTATTTATTTTTCCACATGCAGTTGACTTTAGATGGCAAAATAAAAGTATTAAACCTAATTAAAATTAAAAATTACTACAAACAATTTTATTTTTCCCTTCACTTGAATTGGTCAATGTTACCACATAACTAAATTTCACATCAGTCATAATAGTATATATATACTAAAAAGACGCGAATTATAAGACTTAATATTTCTGAAATTGCATAGACGTTAAATTCATTCTTTGAAAAATAAATTTTATACCGTTTCTATGGTAATAAATTTATATGGAATGTATCTTCAAAGAGTAAATTGACTTTAAATGACAAAATAAAAATATTAAACGTATAACTAACAAGGAAACATTCAAAAGGTGTCGTCTTCAAAAAATATGCAAAAAAATATGTGTGATTCTACTCCTCATAAAACACCAGGAAGTGAAAAAATTATCGGCTGAAATGAATTACAGCGACCACAAAAAATTTTCAAATTTAAGCATATTTGGCGATTTAGCACTGTAAGGCGTTCAGTTCGCTTGAACCGAGATTGCCATGTACAGTCGGTAACAAAAGTATCCGAACATTAGCCTTGTCGAATCATGTTCTTAGACTAAGAACATGATTCGACAAGGATTTCTTTAAGAAAACACTATTAACTCTACTTCTTTTATATAGGAATTTTTGCTAGTGTTCGGATACTTTTGTTACCGCCTGTACACACACACACACACACACACACACGGAAATTCGTAAAATACCCTCAAAGTGCGTATTGCATACATTTAACCAACACCCACACACCAAAACTCGTCATCCTGGATTAATGTAAACTAGAGTTAAGCTTTAAGACATCCCCCCCCCTTAACTTTAAAGGGGGGGAGAAGAGTTTATGCAAAATCCTTTTTAGTGTGTGTTGGGACACATAACCAATACACACACCAAAAAACCATTTTCCTGGGAAAATTTGGAACAGAATATTAAAGCATATTTTTTACCCCACTACGAATCCAATAGCTGTACTTATTTACATAAGCCCACAAGAAATGCATGTTTTGTTTCAAAATTTATTTATTTTACTATTACTGTCAAAGATACTATTTTAAACATCCTTTTTTGAAATTTAAAAAAAAAAAAAAAAAAAAAAAAAAAAAAAGATCATTTTTCTTATAAATTTAAAAAGAAATAATGGCTCCATAAAGATATAATTATAAATGGCATCATTACAGATATAACAATAGATATAATAATCCCAATAGTACAATAACTTACTTGGTAAGGTTTAAATCTATTCTAAACATTTCATTGGGAAAAAAAAAGTGAAGTTAAAATTTATTATATTTAAGAGTAATTTACAAGAAAAGTTTAAAGGTGGTACAAATATATACGCAGAAAATTTATTTTAAAAATTATTAGGTTTTAGCTCAAAAATTATATAAAAAGCACTCCGTAATGTCAAAGCATTCTTGGACTCGTATTACAATAAATTGTTTTTAAAAAGAATTAGAACATTAAATTTTGCCACCTTCTTTATTTTATTTTATTTTATTTATTTATTTTAAGCAACATTATTACTTTCTTCTATATGTATATGTAGAGAAAGTATTGGATTTGTGAAAATTTTCGAACTCCAGTTTTCGATGGATTTACACGTTTTGGGATGTCCTGAACACGATTTGACTGTTTTTAGAAAATGTCTGTCTGTCAGTCTGTGTGTGTGTATCACAAATTTTGTGGACGTTGTATCTTACGAACCAATGAACAAAATTTAACCAAACTTAGTATTTAGTTGGACCCTGACATAAACTGGTGCTGATTAGATTTGTAGAACAATTTCTCAACAGGTGGCGCTGTTATCGCGCTTTTTTCTAAATTTTTAACATGGCAGTATAGGACAAAATTCCGTATAAATGTACATAATGAGAGTTATTTTAATCGTGTGATTGTAAAATTCATATGAATTATTGATAATAGTAGTAGTTAACTAGGAAAAAAAAATTGTGCATGTGGGAGCATCGCTCCCCCCCCCCCCCTTGGGGGGGGGAATGTAAATTTTCTATATGGGTATCTTTCGAAAAATCTCTTCAATATCTTTAAAACGAATGGTTGTCTGTGATAATTTAAAGCAAAACGAAGTTATCGATTTTTTTATCTTTTAACGAAATAAACTTATTTCTTCTGATTTGCAAAAAGTTGATATCTTTCGGCATTCAGTGATAATATAATTCTGTCAGATAAAAATCGTCTGAATTTATAATGAAAAATAATTTGATAATTTAATAAAAAAGCACCACAAAACTGGCGTTGTAAAAAATATTACTTACAAACTTTGAATAAACACCATAAAATGCAATAAACTCGCAACAATTGTTTCGGGTGGAAAAAACACACGACTCTTCATCAGGCGAATAAAGTAAGCACGAGTGTTGCAGTCAAAGCGGGTTGCGAGCTTATTGCATTTTATGGTGTTTATTCAAAGTTTGTAAGTAAAATATGATAATTTAATAAATAATTTGCATTGAATCAATTTTGTGTAAAATTATATAGAAGAAAGTCATGTGGTGGCCACATCATACTAGTTCTATTTCTTATCGTTAATATTTTTTAAATATGTATTTAAAATATGTTATTTCTATCTAAAAGAAATAAAAACAAATCATATCAAAAACAGAAGCTAACGTGTTTTGGTATGAAAAAATTAGTTTCCGAATAAAATTTCAAAATCTATGAAGTAACAGTAATTAAATATGACCTTTTAAAGTTATTCTAAATAATTTGTCTGCCTTTTCTTTAAAGTTTTACAGGCTATTTTAACACAAGAAAAATTAAAGTATTTCATGCTAATTTTTTTCTAAGCTTTGGAATTTAAAGAGAGAAAAAAAAAACCACTTCTCCTGGCTTTTTTTTCCCCCCTCCCTTTTTTAATTAAAACAAAATGCGGGAAATGGAATAGAAATAAGTCAAACTTTTATTTTTCTCATTACGCAATTAAGTCCTTAATCTCTTTTGCAATTATATTTCTAAAACGTTTTGTGAAGTGTGCATGTAATATTTCAAATAATTGAATTGAAATGCCAGTAATAATTCTGTTCTTGTCAATCGACTGAAAAATAAAACTTTCACTGCAGATTTTAAAATACATTTTCTGTACTATTCTTTTTTCTTGGTGGTAGGTAGATTATAATTTATAATACCTTTTTTTTTTTTTTTTTTTGGGGGGGGGGGGGGTGGACTGAGCACTATTATTCTCAATCTAGGATTTTTACGATACCAGTTTTACGATAGTTGGACATTTATCGAAATCGAAAATTTATCGAAAATATAATTGAATAATTTGAAAGCAATGTTATAATAATAATAATAATAATAATAATAATAATAATAATAATAATAACAAACTAATAGTCCTCCGTACTAAACTAAATTCTGTTTTTGCCAATCTTTCTTTTTTTTTTTTTCTTTTTTTTTTGAAAGAAAATGAAAATAAAAGAAAATTAATAATAATCAGTTTCGGAACGGACAGTATCGAAAAAGTTGTTTTTAATAATTTTGAATTAAGAAATAAAAAGCGCGCGTGTAAAATGAAATAAAAAATAAAACAAGATAATTAAGTTTGAGCTTGAGCTGGTAATTTTTCTTTTCTTTCTTTTCTATTTTTCAATATTTTATAATTTATTGAAAAATCGAAAAGAAAGAAAAGTAAAGTAAAAAGAAAAGAAAAGAAAGAAACAGAAAAAATAAAAATAAAAGTTATGTATTTTTGTCTAAAATGGCGATAAAAATTCAAAAGTCGCCAAGGGGAGCTATATTAAAGCTGTATCATGATCAGATTTACATATTTCATTAATTAATTAATTATTATTATTATTATTTTAGCCCAGTATAAATCTTGGTAATATGATTGACGCAACGTTTATATTACTCTATCTACCAATAAGTATTTTGACACTTTCAAATTTAGACATTTTGTCAAAGCTCTTTTCGAATCATCTTGAAACTTTGGTGGCATAAAGAACACATTATACCTTAAATATTTTAACAAAGGTTGAGTTTTGGAAAGGAAGAGGGACTAGTAAAAAACTGAAGAAAAATCAAAATATTTTGAATTACTCTGGAAAAATTAATGTTTAAAATATATTTTAGCTGTAGTATGGGATTAATAAGAATTTTCTCATGATCTGTATAAATTTTTACTTCCATTACCCTACTACCGTAGGTAATGGAAGTATTGTATTCGGTCTGAAATTCGATATCGGGTTTTCACCTGATTTACACGTTTTAAGGTCCCATGAGTCCAAAAAAGTGGTTTTTGGCAATTGGTCAGTGTGTATGTATGTGTGTGTGTGTATGTGGAGAATCTTCTGGCTATTATAGCTCAGAAACTAATAAAGATAGAGCTACGAAACTTTAGAATTGAAATACGTCTGGTGTACAGATGAAATTTCTAAATTTTGGTGAAAATTGAAAAACCGGAAGTGGGACATCGGAAACCGGAAGTGGGACCGTAAGTCCGTATCTCAAAAACGGCTCTAACGATTTTCTTCAAACTTGCTATATAAACACTCTATTAGATGTCCTTTTGAATGATATAGTTGGTTAGTTCAGGAAAATTGATAGGCGTCCTGTATAAATAGCTCAATTTCAGGTCTCCCAAGGGCGTTCCTTTAAAAACAGCTAAATGTTTATAATGTGTGTAGTACTGGGTAATGGAAGTCGTGTGGCTGTTACACACCAGATTTTTAAGAGGTTTCCACATATATTCATGGAGCTATAGCATTTTTTTTTTTAAACATTCCAAAAAACATTGCCACTTTTTTAATTATAACACAAAGGGTATTAGATCCAGAGCAAAGATATTTTCAGAAAGGATGGCATACTTCATTAGACACAGCATACTGCAATCAGAAGGCAAAAATGTTAAATATGAAATACAAGCATTTTTACTAAATAATTTTATCTACGCATGCGGTAAGTTTTAAAAATTTTCATTTGCATAATTTAATAGCCAAATGTATTGAACAACTTATATGAAAACCCCAAACAAATATCGTGTAAATTTAAAGAGTTACGAGAAATATAATGAAATGAGAGATAAAATGACAAAATGTCTAAATTCGAAAGTGTCTAAATACTTATTGGTAGGTAGAGTACTTTGATTTTTAATAGCAATTTTTAAGTGAAATTTCCTTTTGTGTGATGTTAGGGAAAAATCCCTTGCAGAAATTAAAGATAAAATTCCATAATAATGTAATATCAGTATTTAAACAATTAACTTGATCAAAAAACAAACACCACCCAAATCAAACAAAAAAAAGAAACGAAGTCAAATCTAAATGAATTAAAGCAAGTTGGAATAAATAAACAGCATTAATTGCATTCAAATGTTACCAAGGGCCTGGTAGAATGCAAACATGCTAAATAAATGAATGTTTTTCTATCACAAAGATAGCAAAAGCTAAGTATTTCTTTGCGCGCAGGCCCGAAACATCAATTTGAAAAAAGAAAAAAAAAAGTATATCGAATTAAACTGAAGATACAACATATCAGAATATGTCAAAAATCATTAATAGCCATAAAACTTGAGAAATAATACCTAGAAATATTGCTAATTAAGTGATAAAAGTAGTCAGGAAATGATCATGAAATTGTAAAACACTGAATGATAATAGTAATAATGATATTTATAATAATAATACATTAATAATAATAATAATACATGTATAATACATTAATAATAATACATGTATTACTATTTTATAATAGTAATACAACATAAAATGCACATATTGCAGCAAAAAATTATGTATTTCTAAAAAAGTTTTTGAAATTTAAAAATTTGCTTAAGTAATAACAAACATTGTGCATACACATTATGACATAAAAATAGTTTAGAAACAAAAACTAAAAGCTTCATTTCCTAGTAAAGCGCTATATGCAGCATTTTCTTTAGAAAGGATAGAAATATAGATAATCAGAACGTACAGTAGAAATATAATACATTTGGAATTTAAAGAGGATTTAATACAGTCAACTCTCTCTAATCTGCAAAAGTTTTGTCCAGAGGTTGTGCGGATTATAGCAATTTGCAGCTTAGAGGACATTGTCTTTGTTTACATTTTTCTTTTACTGATACAAAGTCAGTTATTATTAATTCATAAATAGACATCAAAATGGAAAGACAATTTCTAATAAATTTTAAAATAACATATTTCTTCAGTATTAATAAAACTAATTAATCATATTCATATTTGATGGTAAATAATTAAAGCATATTTAAATAATATGTACCAATAAAATATAAACAAACATATTTAAAAAATACAAAAGAAAATATTTTTTAAAGTACAGAAATAATGTTCATCACTCATTATTTTTAATTTAGTTAAATATTGATGTAATAGTGATTTGTTTTAAATTTTTATATGATTTCTTGACATTCTTTGGCTTGACTTAGCACTAGTCTGTATGAATTGCAGGATAATAAATGAAAAATGTTACTGAGTTTTTCATTCCCCAATTGCGTTTCAAAGCAAGGATTAAGCTAAAAATTTGATTTAAAAAAATTAAAAATGTGAAAAATGTTGCAATTTTCTTTTTTTTTCTTTTTTTATAAGATGTAAATTTCTTTGTTTACATTAAAAAATCAATTGCGGATTAGAGGGATTTGCAGATTATAGGTCTGTGGATTAGAGGGAGTTGACTGTATCAATATTTAAACAATTAATTTGATCAAAAAACAAAGACCACCCAAATGAAATCAAAAAAGAAATTATACATAATCGAATTTCTAACATAATGATCCTAATATTGTTATATTGATTACATTAAAAAATTTGTATTTATTTCTGACTTTTGTGAAACGTCATTTTTATATTAGGAATGTGATGATATTTTCTTTAACATTTAATTACAGTTATGAAGAAAAATCTAATTGAAGCTGGTAGAAAAGTAAAAATATATATGTGTACAGGCCAAATATATTCTTATTTATGTCTAGAATGCATCATTTGCTAAAGTGTTTTTAGCATTAATTGTTTAAATTTCTGCTGTAGACTTAAAAAGTAAAATAACAATAATCTAGATTGTTATTAAAAGTTAAATTAAATTAGAAACACAATTAATGTTCATAATAATAACACTTATAGCCATAAAATAATAATTGTTAACGTAATAATTATAGCCATTAAAAATGTTTCTGGTTATTATCGCTGATTTGTTTCTTAAATGTATTAAATGTATACGAAACAAACAGTGTAAATTAAAATAATAATAATAATAATAATAATCTCTAATGTTTTGAGAAAATTTCAGTCGATTAATTACGCAATTTTTACCAGTAATGTTCTAGAATATATAAGTAACCATCAAATATGTAGGTAAAAATACTGTTGAATTCCAGAAACCAGAAATGTTTCATAAGTTTTTTTTTTTTTTTTAAGTTATTTGCAGGAACTTGGTTCAGACTTATAATAAACCGTTCAAACGTTTTGAGCGTATAAGAATTCTGTTTCGATAACTATTTTATATATATATATATAAAATACACTGTAATTTTTTATATTACGAAATTCAATAAATCATGCATATTTTTATTGGATTGAAAAGCAGTAAATTGTTTAACCCTTTCAGTCGCTGTGTTCCCGCTGATGGAACACCTAATTTTAATTCTCAAGTGCAAAAACTCATCCCGGAAATATTTTAGCAAAAATTCACTTTTATAACATAGCAGAAAAGGACCCTTTTTTCAGCGTGAAAATTTAAAATTTCTTCTATTTTAATTATGTTCGTAAATTCCGGTGGCAGTGTAATTTAAATGGTCCGAATTACCTTGCGCCACAAAGGGTTAAAATACACCGGAATAAATTGAAATGTTGGGACCTATGCAACTTTTACGAGTTTTTGTTGTCGATAATGTTTACTTATAAAGTGATTTATTTATTAAATTAAATATTATTTAAATTTAATAAGGTTTACTTACAGATGTTTCAAATCGAAAATTTCTCGAAAAGGGACAATGCTAATTTTTTATTTTTTAAATATTTATGATCAGCTATGTGTCTAAAAGCCATTTTTAAAATTAGTTTAGTAATTTTTAAAATAAAGTAAGTAGCGAACGTTAAATGGTTAAACAATCAGAAAGAAAGTGTAACAAAAATAATAATAAGGTAACTCATAAAAATTATTATTTTTATTGTTTTCTAAACACTATGCAGCGGTCCAACTTGTTTATTCTCAAACTAACAAAGTTCAGTCAAAATGCAAGCAGTAATTGTAATTATGATAATGAAGTTCCTTTTTTATTTTTCGATAATTTAATTCCCTTCCAAACTATTTTACGTGAATCAAAAGCTATTTTTTAAAGATATGCATATATATATATAATTAAAACCATCGTTTCTACATAAGTCGCAGCTTCATTTAAAACTTCATATAATGTTATTTTCTTAAAGCATTGAAGACAAAAATTATTTCTGAACTAAGCCTAATATTTTAAAAAATAAACAGCAATTGTAATTAAAACACGATTATTTATTTCAGGAATTTAAAATGAGATTAATACACTCACTGCATAATAAACACGAACCTTTCAAATTAAATAGCAACAATTTTCGAACACTTTTAAAAATCTTACATCCACAGGACATCCGGCAAAAATATATCACGGTCCCAGTGAGTTTTTCGCTTAAAAAAAAAAATCTCACTTCAGTAGTTTCAATCGGAATTTATAAACGTTATTTTCATAAAATTTCAGCTTAGATTTAACGGGCAGACGATTTCTAAAGGCGCAACGCCTTTTGTTCAATTTTCCCCCGCGGAAGTGTGAGAAGAAATTTGATACAAATGAGTGTTGCCATTTTTTTGTTCCTTATTTCACAGATCGTTTCCCAGACAGCACAGAGAACTTGCATTAAGCTATCGTCAATATTGACAACTCAAGTCAAGAAACTTGCATTGAGCTTGACATCTCAAGCCTGTAAGTTTAATGCAAGTCAAGATCAAGAATCCTAATTTACACTTGTCCCACTTGCTTTAGACTTGATAGTTCAAACATGAATCAAGTAATACGTATCAAGCATGCACTAAGTTTGCCACAGCTCATACGAATCGGCCCAGATTCCAGCCAAACACTTACGGCTCGCACCTGCGTTTTTACCGCAAAGTCGCGGACGAAAACGAATCTTCCTAGTCAGGTCAAACAATCGCAACATTCTTCTCCCGCAGATGCGATTGTCACGTGGCTCAATTTGCGGCCAGCGGAAAGCTATCGTAATACTCTTGTAAGAGCAATGGCGGCCATTACAAACGTGCAAAGCGCTTGGTAAATTGTGTACTCTATGAGATTTCTATAAGTAGTATTGATTGAAGATAATTAATACTATTATTAAAATATATATTTCTTCTGATTAAAAAAGAAAGAAAAAAAGGATACACGTAAAGCTAAAAATAACCTTTTCAGTTCAAAAGATAGTTCATGAAACGTAGTTAAAATACAGGTATGTGAAATATTTTCAGTATTTTTTGTATCTTATGTTTTATTGTTATTAGTGTTTGCACAACATATTTTTCATGATAAGACAAATTTCAAAGTATTATATTCATGTATTTCACAGTAATGTCTCTTATTACTAACTAAAGAAATAGGTGTTTACTTCAAATCTACATCTATTATTTAAAATTATCTTTTATTTATTTATTTTATTAATTAATTAATTTCGTATTAATTTAGTTTTGTTCCCCCGACAGTTCACTGAATATTTATATAATCATCTCCATATAGATGAATATTTCAAGCATAAGTTAAGCTAAGAAATTTAATCAGACCTATTTTGATTTTTCTTGAAACTTAGTTATAAAACTTTTTATGTCTTTTTCATTTTCTTCTTTGTGCGTGAACAATTTTACTTTATACTAAGAATTGATTTAAATTAAATTATTATTTATTTTTATTATTATTTCTTATTTTATTTTATTCTAAGGTAGCAAGCAAAAAAAAATTTCTTTCTTTCTTTCTTATCTCTTTCTTATTTTTTTAATGTTTTCGCATTTATATATTTATATTTTTAAATGCTTTAAATGCCTGCATTCGAAAAACTATAATTAACTTTATAAAATAATATATATTATTAATATACTTTTATAAATTAATCCCAATCAAACATTTTTTTTTTTTTTTTTTTTAAACTTATGTCTTGGTAACAGTTAAAAATAATATAGAAAAAAAGAATTAAAAAAATCTTTCTCTTATTGGTTTTTATTAATAATATCAGAATATGAATTACCCATAAAATTTTGGAGTAATGATAAAACAAATCAGAATTTTTAAAATAATGAATCGATGTTAATAAAGTTTGTCTTATCTTGAAAATTACTTTGCAAACTGTAAACATAATAAAACATAATAAATACTGAAACCATTTTACAATACAGCTTTGATAATATTTTATATTCAAAATCTTTTTTTTTTTTTTTTTTTTTTTTTCAGATTAATGCTCTGCAAAAAATATTCATTTAATTAAAAAAAAAAATCAACACAAGAACATATTAAATCTTAATGCTTTTACTACAAATAATAATTAATAAAATGAAAAGTACACAAATTTTATAAATACTATTTTTCTACTTACAAATTTGTTTATTTTATTTATTTATTTTATTTTATTTTATTTATTTTATTTTATTATTATTTTTTTGGTCGTAGAACATAATAAAAGGACATACTCACAAATTGGAAAATTATAAATCATTTTACAATATGATGAATATAATTTTACTTTATTGAAAATAAATTTCTGAACTGAATCTGCAAATTTTGTTTTAATTGAAAACCAAGCATTAGATATTTATGTAATTTGGAAAAGATTGGGGGGGGGAGGGGTGAGGAGGTCTATTTTTAATTTATAAAAATACAATAAAATAACAGCATTTCATCTGAAAATATAATAAGTTTATAGTATTAACTTGTGTTATAAATATACCATATCATCATATTATGCCATAAAATTATAGAAATCGTACATACAAATGGTTATTTAATGTTTATTATGCTTTTTTATATCCCCCCCCCACACTTTTTTTACGTAAAGTAATAAAATGAAAGTTTATAGAAATCAGACGCACAGATGGTTATTTAATGATTATTCTTTTTTCTATTTTTTCCCCTTTTTATATAAAGAAAATAATAAAACCTATTGCTATTATTATCATTTAATTGTTCTTCCTATTATAATTTTTGGGGGTATTAGTTAAGGCTTTCATGCTTATCTGATGTACACATCGTTAATGAATGAAACCAAAATAAGTTACGATAAAAACAAATAGAAGCAACCCATATGGTCGTCCCTTTAAAACTGTATACGGATTCTGATTGGTTAAAAACGAACAATATCTGAATGAAATTTGAATATTTTCTTCGAATTTTCCCTTTCTTACTTTACTGACGTCAGCAGTTGTGGAAATCAACTCCGTTTGGCTTGAATCACTAACATCAGTGCTTTCCCCTTTTCTCTCGCAATCCCTCCCACTTTGTGAGCTGGTTATCGTAAAGTTGCGGCGTTTGACCAGAATTCGGCCCCAAGTAATACACATCAAGTATGAATTATACTTGCTGCACCAAATATGAATTATTCTTGATGCACCAAGTATGAATTATACTTGCTGCATCAAATATGAATTATACTTGCTGCATCAAATATGAATTATACTTGCTGCATCAAATATGAATTATACTTGATGTAGCAAACGTGAATAAAATTTTACTTGCCAAGCATGTTTTTAACATGATACAGTCGGCAGCAAAAGTATCCGAGCACTAGCAAAAATTCGTATGTAAAAAAAGGAACACTTAATACAGTTTTGTTTAATAAATTCTTGTCGAATCATGTTCATAGACTAAGAACAAAACTCAACAAGGATTTATTTAACAAAACTGTATTAAGTGTCATTTTTTTACATAGGAATTTTTTCTAGTTCTCGGACACTTTTACTGCCGACTGTACATCAAACGCAAAGGAACTTTCTACTTATCGTCGCCAGAAGCCAGCTGCGGAGAAATATAATCCTCTTCTCTTCTCTACAGCACACATGAAGCAAATATAGCTTATCAAGCATGCTTTTAATGGCATGCATTCTTCGTCGACTTGCATTCTCGTGTTATTGTTATTCTATACGGAAATTTATTTACAGAATGGCTCATAACCTAATGCATTTATTTAAATTCCTTTTTCACTTTTGAAAAAACATCAACCGTTAAATACGTTCTCGTTTTCCAAAAATTTATCTTTTAAATTTCAATAACTCCTCGTACAAAAAAAAAAAAAAAAAAAAGAAGCGAAAAATGCAATTGTTTAATTTTTCGTATTTTTAAAGTCAAAAATAAAAACTTTATGAAACTACTTTTAGAAAAAATATACAAATTTAAATATTGTGAAATTTTCCAGTATTAAAATGGATTTAAAAAAAAAAAAAAAAAAAAAAAAAACATAAAGTAATGATTAATTCTATAACTAAATTTCCCCATAAAATAATATGGGTTTTGGCTGTCGAAGAAGATAGTTATTCTACACTCTTAACCTGATGTAGATAACTTAATACATTCTTATCTCTGGGACGATCAAGCACATTTTATGAAGATTTTTGGTGAGTTATCCAAATTAATTTTTACAAGAACAGAAAATGATTTTGTCCAGAATTTGAACTTGGGCACTTATGTTAACTTCCAACCCTCTTCCAACTCAGTTCTAGGATGATAACTCACATGGCTCGTTCATATGAAAGTTAAAAATTTTCAATTTATCTGTTCTGGGAATATGAACTCAGTCTTAAAAGGAAATTATTTATTTTAACTCCATAGCTGTTTGATGGCAATTAGATATTTAGGATAATAATTTCTACCATTTATACAGTAATTTTTTGGTGTATTGAATAAATAAATTTTTACAGGAGCGAAAAGTGAGACAGCGTTAGGACGTTAACTCAGAGGATCTAGGTCTGAACTTGGCCTGATCCCTTGTCTTTGTTGTAAAACATCGACCAATATATTAAAAATTTATTGCATAAATGATCAAAGTTATTTTTCTAATTACACTGCTCGGCAGGAAAATTGCCTCTGACACCATTTCAGCATATTCTTCTGTAAAATGACCTCCTGAATCCGAATAGGACGCCCATTTTGCCCTATCACCCACAATTTTTTAGGAATGGACCCCTATTTTTATCATTTTTGGTGATTTTGTGGCTATAAATTTGATTTTAAGAGGTGGAAGGATTATTTTAACCGTTAAATATCTTCTGAGGGGCTACAGAGTTGGAAAATTCTAAAACATAGACATTTGCGACAAGGTTTTTTTTTTTTTTTGGGGGGGGGGGGGGGGGAGGGGGGGATTTGCCACTGAAATTATGTATTACATATCTTATATTTTTTTAATCTCTTATTAATGTTATTTTTCAAACTTTATATATCTTTTGTTTTTAGGTGTTAAATTAATTATTTTTCATTTTTCAAATCAAATTCATGGTCATAAAATGATCGAACAGGGAAAGAAATTGAGGGGGGAGTGGTGTATTTAGAAAACTGTGGGTGATTGGGCAAAATGGGGGTCATATTCGGATTCAGGAGGTCATTTTACATAAGAATTAGCAAGAATGGTATCAGATCTCGATTTTTTTTTTTTTTTTTTTTTTGGCAGAGCAATGTTATTTATTACTATACAGTAATTATGAAATTAAAATTAAATGAATTTCTATCATGGTACTGTGTTTGTATTGGCAGAACAAATGGAGAAAAATAAATAAGTAAATAAAATCAACTGTCTTATCAGCAAATAATGCAGGTCAGTTCTCATTCACGATTTCTCAGTTGGTACAGCGTTTGAATCGTTAATGCAAAAGTCTTAGATTAAAATCATGACCTAGACGCTATTCATTCTCATAAATTTTAATTGGATAAGTCCATTAAAAACCTATTGCATAAATTGTCGAAGTTATCATAGTAGTTAGACTGGCAACATAAATTTAAGTTGAACTTCTAGATTCACCCCCCCCCCTCTCTTTTTTTTTAAGTGTGTGTACATGTAGTCACACTACTTTTAGCATAGCTACCAACATTTTAATTTATTCCGGAATATTATCAGCCCCGGCTTTATTTCGCACTACTTTATAAAAAAAAAAAAAAAAAAAAAAAAAAAAAAAAATTCTCCGCTGTGTAACTACAATAAAATAAGAAAAAATTACTCTTGAAAAATAGGTGATATGAAATAAAGGAGGGGCTAAAAATACTTCGAATAAATTAAAATTCTGGCAGCATTGCTTTCATAAAGAAACTTGCCTGAGAATGTTACTTTGTAATGCAAAGCAATATTATTGTCTTATATCTTTTGGAAGGTGATAAAATATTGAGTTACAAGTTTGAAAGGAGGGAGGAAAATTGCTATACAGATTTTTTTTTTTTTTTTTTTTTTTTTTGGCGGGGGGAGGGGGCATTATTACGCTGGAACTTACGGTTTAAAGTAGATTTCAAACAAATGCGAATGTCCATGTTTGTACTGGAGTTTGAAAATGTCATATTCGAATTCCGCTTTAGGCATAGATATTAGTGGCGGTTAGGATTTTCTTTAAAAACCACAGATTTCCGAAATTAAAATATCTAACTATTTTTCTAACAAAAATACTGAGAATTCACTTATTTTTCTAAATTTACCATTTATTTTAATTTGGAAAATAAATAAAATATATTGTATCTCCTTTAAAAATAAATAAATAAAAATAAACATTTATACTATCAAATGAAATTTAATCTTTCCCGGAAAAGGCATATAAAACTTGTAATTTTTATTAAAAGAACATTCTCTGGAGAAGGATATCTAGATTTCAGTTGTTTGTACAAATGCTTTAAAGTATTATTTTTATTTTATTTTATTTCATATACACACACTCATATATATACATATATACAAAAAGGGGAGAGTCAGGAGGGTTGGGACACCTAATATTATTCTTAAAATAAACAATGTTTTTAATTTCTGTCACTTCCACCAGGTGAAGTAACTACAGCCCCATATTTGTTGCTATGTATCATTTTAGTGTGAGAATTCTGTAAGTTTATGTAACAAAAACACTATTTTATTACATCAAAAGTAAACAATTGCTTAATTTTCAAGGTAAGTTTTTAACGTCACTCACTGATGTTAGCATACTTACTTTTCATATTTTATATACCTAATAATATAACTTTTATGAATTAATAGCTAAATTAAGCCTAAAAGTTGCATGTGTCTAATAATAAATTATTTTTTTGAAAAATAATGAAAAGCAAGTGATGGGACACAGCAGTTCATGGAGGGATGGGACATGTAAGAAAAGGAAGAAGAATGAAGATTCTGACACTCCATAAACAGAGAGTATCAAGAGGCAAATGTATGAATAGATGGAAGAGAAAATGCAACGAAGCAAATTCAAAATCATGGGAAATAACTGGTGTGGCACTCACACGAGTTTTGTCTACCTTATTAACTTTTAAAAATACTTTATTTACCATATATATACGAGGAATTAATTTTCCTTCCTGAGCAGTTTTCCTGGATATGGTAAAATATAGAAAAGAAATTACATTCATCAATTACAGTTAGGATTTCTTGGTAATATTTGTTCTTGAGATATGCTGATAACACACGCAGACTAGCCACTAAAAACCTTATTAATGTTCAGGGAACCACAAAACATGTAAATGAAACATAAACTTAATTTGAATATTTGAACTAAAAACAATACCTTCTCTGCTAGAAGTAAAAAAAAAAAAAAAAAAAAAAAAAATGATGACCTAATCGAGCATTTGAAAATTTTATTTAAGTGGTACATTATATTCTAATGTTGGATAAAATACATGTTATTAATAATTAATTAACCTTACATACATAGCGACCCACTGGTTTTGCCATTTTTCATAGTATGCCTGTATATTATGTACTTATTTTAACTTTATAAACCTGTCCCTCATATGAGGGAGGGATGGGAAAATTTTAACTATGTTAATTGGCTTATGAAATTAATATTTTAATAATTACCATCAAATTTATATTTTTAAAATATGTTAAAGTGTTTCAATTTGTTTCACGGAAACTTGCAGTGTTGTACCAGTGAAAGTAAATTTGTAAAATTATGTTTGTCAAAAGTGTCCCATCTGTCCCTACTCTACCCTATATATATATATATATACATATATATATATATATATATATATATATATATATATATATATATATTATTTATTTATTAATAGTAAAAGCCCAGAAATATCAATATAATATAAAAATAATACTTTAAAACCTATATAAATTTTAAAACTTCTTCACACACCATAAATTTTAAGCCAGAATAACCGTTGCTTTTACCTCCAAAGCACGTGTTTTTTGTCCCTGATGAAGAAAGGCTACGTTCTTTCGAAACCGGTTGTGCTGGCTTAAAATTTATGGTATCCGAAGAAGTTTTAAAATTTAAATATTGATTGCACACCAGTTTGTGATTTTAAAAGATAGTGAAAGCCAAGAAACAGAAACAAAATCACTGAATATATCCTTTTATTATCAAAAGGATTATATGTATATATTGTATTTTTTCAGGAGTTATAAGACAAATTAGCTAGTATTTATAATAACTTTTACTGGATTCATACCTTTACTACTAGTTTGTTAATTACTATCCTTTTTTTTTTTTTTTTTTTTTTTTCTTTGTAATTCATGTTTTTACTTTTTTAGTTGATATTCTAATCGTAGTTTCTATGAATGAAGCATACAGCAGGGTTCTCAGCAATCACTATTTTGATTACCTTTTTTATATAAGGCAATCTTTGTATTATTATTTCGAAGATATATATACTACAAATGATTAATAATAATTACTTAAAAAAAAAAGTGGTAATCAAAATAGTGACTGTTGAGAGCCCTGCAAAGAGGAAATGGCTATCAGTATTCGTATTTGGTCAGGATTACATTATATCGCACATTGGAAAAGTTGCATCGAAAAATCAGTCTAAGGATAAGAATAATTCATTGATTAGCCTACAATAAATCTGACATAAATGTATCTCATGTGGGTAAATTGCGAGATAGAGATATGATGCTTTTCGTGCCCATTAGGGTACCTCATACACATTTTTCAGTTAAAGGAACACAATTTTGCTATTTTTGTCTTATGTCCCTTTTCTTGCCAATGTCTCAATCCAAGGTAATTTTTGCACTTTGAATAGGTTTTAACGTCAACTTAACAAAGAAAAAATGTCCTTTTGAAGTAAAAACTGCATTAAAGGTCATTTTTTCTTCCTCAAAAAACTAACACGCACGCTTTTACTTGTATCCTTAATATAAAATTAGTAATTTTAAATTAGAATTTAAGATGATACAATATTATCTAAAGATTACATTGCTCGGCATGAAAATTGCCTCTAACAACATTTCAACATATTCTTATGTAAAATGACCTCCTGAATCCGAATAGGACGCCCATTTTACCCTATCATCCACCGATTTTTAGGAATGGCCCCCTATTTTTATCGTTTTTCGGTGATTTTATGGCTATAAATTTGATTTTTAGGAGGGGAGTAGGATTATTTTAACCGTTAAATATCTTCTGAAGGGCTACAGAGTTGGAAATTTGTAAAACATGGACATTTACGACAAGGGGATATATATATATATATTTTTTTTTTTTTTTTTTGGGGGGGGGGGGTTACCAATGAAATTATGCATTATGTATCTTACATTTTTTTACTCTGTTATTAATGTTATTTTTTAAACTTTACATACATATTTTTTTGTTTTTAGGTGTTAAATTAATTATTTTTCATTTTTCAAATCAAATTCATGGTCATAAAATTATTCAAGAGGTAAAGACATTGAGGGAGGGGATGGTATTTCTAGAAAACGGTGGGTGACTGGACAGAATGGGAGTTATATTCGGATTCAGGAGGTCATTTTACATAAGAATCAAAAAGAATGGTATCAGAACTCGATTTTATTTTATTATTATTATTTTTTTTTTTTTCAGAGCAGTGTTACTAATAGTTTTACATAACAACTTTACTGTTTCAATATTTCTGGGTGTTAAGGAATTAGCAATTAATTAGTTCAAGCTACTTAAGCTTGTGTAAAATTATATTTCCATATTAATGACATTGCGTAGACTTCATAATTAAAAATACATTTTAATAGCATAATAAAATGTATACAATTGAAATCCCTCAATATTTTTAGAATTTTAATCTCATGTACCGGACTTGATACAGAGAAAGAAAGTAGTTCACAACTCTTGGTCGTCATTTCATTTCGCTTTAATCTAGAAAAAAGAAAGTGGTGAATAGCGTACATTTATAAATTTCAAAAAACTAAAACAACATTTTGAAAAATAAAAAAATACTTAAAGTTCGCATTTCATATTGTACTTGAATTTTTTTTTTTTTTTTTTTTTTTTTTTTTTTTTTATTGTTCTGTTAAATATATATAATATATACGGAAGTATACATTTTTTTCCACAAGTATTATATTGTTGCAAGTTTCAAAAATATGTTTGGATTTCTCTCTGTATGTTTATGTTTTAGTTTATCAAAGTACAATTCAAAGACGTACTAACTGTTGACCATTATATCAGGGATGGAACACGGGTGCAGAACTCATACCACTATCAATGAAATAAAATTTTCTACTTCGTAAATCAACTATATTATAGGCATAGAAATTTTTTAAACAAATACCGGCATGAATTCTGTGCCAGCGTTCCATCCCTGTTATATAAATGAGACTATTTTATTGGCGCTACAAAAAAAAAAAAAAAAAAGTAAATAATATGTAAGCTATTAGGAGAGCAGGGGCGTAGCTTGAGGAGGGGAGGGGGGAGTCTCCCCCCCCCCAATGTTTTAAATAATAGGGCGGCATATTGAAGTTTCTGGGGGCGCTGTTTTGCGACTTAAAGTTCATTTGAAAGTGGATCATAATTTTGTTAATTATCGTTAGTTACCAAAAACGCTTAAGAGTTTTATGTGTCACAAGCTGACCAACTGGTTCACCGACCAGCAAAAAACGTTTGCGTTAAAATGTCTGACTGTAGCAAACTCTCGTTAGGTGGCGCCTGCGGCGCCCTCTAAACTAATTAAGACGCCTAAAACAGCCTGTTTTACGACCGTGCAAACGACCCTTGAAAATTCTCATTGTATTCATGACGTTTAAAAAAATCTGATCATAACAAATTCCTGTTTGGGGGCGCCTATGGCATGATTTTCCGTTTTATTCACTTACAATAGCCTGTTCGCATACCGTACTGTTAAAAGACTGTTGAAAATTCTAATCGTATTCGGGACCCTTTAAGAATAAGTTAGTAGCAAACAAACTGCAGCTGAGCGGCGCCCATCCCTGTTCAGGCACCTACAAAGGCATAACGAGGTTTCTGGGGACGCTGTTTTGCGCCTTGAAGTTCATTTGAAAGTGGATCATTATTTGGTTGATTATCGTTAGTTACCAAAAACACTTACGATTTTTATGCATCAGAAGCTGTCTTCAGCGACCAGCAAAAAAAGTTTGCATTAAAATGTCTGACTGTAGCAAACTTCCATTAGGTGACGCACTCTTAACCAATTAGACGCCTAAACAACAGCCTATTTTCCTACTGTGCAAACAATCCTTGAAAATTCTCTTCATATTCACGACCCTTAAAAAAATTTGATTATAAGAAATTCCTGTTTGGGGCGCCTATGGCATGATTTCCTATTTCAAACACTTACAATAGTCTGTTCGCTTACTGTGCAAAAGACTGTTGAAAATTTTTGACCCTTTGAGAATAAGTTAGCAGCCAATTCCAGCTGAGCGGCGCCCTTCCCTGTTCAGGCACCTACAACAGCATGTTCGCTTACCATGCAACGACCCTTGAAAATTCTGACCTTAGCAAATTCGCGCTCTGTGGCGACTGCGGCACCCTTCTCCCATTTCAGATACTTATAACTGACTCGTAAGTATGCGCAATCGCTTTCTCACCTCCAAAAACTTAAAATTAGGATTTTTCAAGACCTTAGCTCAAAAAAAAAAAAAAAAAAAAAAAAAAAAAAGCAGTTTGTTGTACGTTATGGCTATTGTATGAAAACGAAATTAGATGAGGTTGGATTTGGTTATAATGATTTCTTACTAACAATTTTTTATTCTAAGTGATCCTTTAAACAAATTTTTTATTTTAGTTTCATCGCTTAAGGGTTTTGAAATATTTATAAGTCTATAGAATTCAACTAGTGCTTCTTGACATGAAATAGCGCGAGGAAGCTGATTTAACGTCGCATTAATAGGTGCATATTGGGCAATTGGCGACGGTTTAGGATTAACGCCCCAGTGGCGGTCCGAAGACAAGCCATCACAATTTTTATCTTCTGCGGAATAGATGGCTCCCCCGCTTCAGTATCTCCCAGAGGTATTATTTGCACGGAGTATGGAGGACATTACAGCCACGACAGAGTTTACGTGTGCCATAGACTGACTTTCATGATGGTCTTCAATTGGCTCGATTATTGAATCCGCAATCTTTCTGTCAAGCTGGTAGAAGTGAGGTGCCGGGAACGATCCCAGGTCGCGCTTTTCGGCCTAGTCGTTCGGAATTTTCCATGGTTTTCTCCGAAACTTGTGTAAATACGGGCTAGGACCCCCTAGAAAGACCTCCACAGAAGGCACTCTCCCTCAGGCCTAGGACCCTAGAGCAGTCAGTCAATCGGCCTTTTTCCCAAACACCAACACCAACACTTAAGTAAGATATAAATTTCTGTACAAAGAAGATTTAATTTTGGACAACGGGACTTTTTTTTTATTTGTTCTTCCACATAAAGGCATGCACTAATTGTGTCGCGTTCCTTAGCAATGGCTACTACATTTCTTAAATTATTTTTCACACGATATGGGAAAAAAGAAAAACGTTTTTTAATTGGTTTAAACATATAAAATAATAATAATAAAAAAATTACTGATTTTTTTTTTTTTTTTTTTTTTTTTTTTTTTTTTGCCTTAAAAGTGAACATTACCTAATTTCATAATAAGAAAACACCATAGAACTGGCATTTAAAAGCAATAATTACAAAACTTTGAATAAACACCATAAAATGCATTAAAGTTGCAATAATAGTTTCGGTTCGAAAGAACACACGATTCTTCGTCAAGCGAAAAAAGTAGGTACAAATGCTTCAGTCAAAACAAGTGAACAGCAAAAATATATACAGATGAATGTAAACATAAATACTGGTGTGAGAAGAATAGTGCTGACTCTAAAATAAAAGTGCTGCTTGGGAAGAATTCAATAAAAAGGGGCATTATTTGTATAATTTGCGGTGTTCTATATTATGATTTTTGTACGTAACAAAAGTAAATTACTAATTTTCCTTGTATCTATATATAGGCTGTATGCATTTGTTATTCCAGAAATGCTGCAGAACTATTGCTAAGAAAGTTTAAAAGTCAGGAAAAGAAAAAAATCTAAAGGCCTCTAAACATTTAAATTGTTAGAAAAGGCTACTTGGTGCCAAAATGTTTTTAAAAGGGCTGCCAGGTGCTAAAATATGTTGAAAAAGGGCCACAGGGCGTTAAAAACTGTTTAAAAGGGCACCCTACCAAATTAGCCTAGAGTCAGCACTACAAAATTATGGAAGAAAAGAAGAAAATAAAAAAATAAATAAATTAGATTAAAAAATGTAACAAAATCTAAAAATTTAAAAAATATCAAAATTAAACAAAAGTCGAACTTATGTGAGTAATTTCATAGCATCAGACAAAAACGGAGTGGAACAAATATCATTAACAAGAGTTTTCGAATTTTTAAATATGTAAAAATCTTTACGGATACTTAAATGGGAAGAGAAAACAGGGAGGTGAAATTATGTTAGTTTTAGAAAACTCAAAACGATTAGGACAACCAATACTCTGGTTGTTCTACGAAAGATACTTTTGCTTAGTCTCATACAAGAATATATTTATATGTATTCAGGGGTCGATCCAGGCAAAATTTGGGTCCCTTTCGCGGCCCCTTCACAAAATTCAAATTCATAAAAAGGGACCCTTCACAAAAATCAAATTCATAAAAAGGGACCCTTCACAAAAGTCAGATCCATAAAAAGGGACCCTTCACAAAATTCAAATTTATAAAATGAGTCCCTTCACAACATTTTCTTTTATAAAAATTATCCTTTTATTAAATGTTTTCAGTATTATTTTTAATTAATGCCTTAATTTGGCTCAACAAAACTCTCTTGATATTAAACATTACATAAAGTGATAATAAAAATGGTAGATTTTACACAATATTTTACTTTTTCATAAAAATATTTTATATTTCACAAAAATAAATAAAAATTTCACAAAAATATTCTGTTTTTCACAAAAAAGGGACCCAAAAATTAAAACCTGGATCGACCCCTGGTATTTATTTCTGAAAAGCACATTAACCATATCTTTCGAACATAAGCCCTTCCTTTCATTGAATAGACTAAAAATGTAAGAGGAATTTCATGTCTGCTTATTAATATATAGATTTGCTGAAAAAAATGTAGAATGCTCCAAAGATGTATATATATATATATATATATATATATATAAAACTACTAAATAGAGGGGGGGAAAAATTATAATAATCTGGTGTGTCACTCACATGACTTTCTCTTACCCTGAAATTTAATGCTATAAATACAGGTTCGAGATTAAGAGGTAAGATAACGATGTTATGTAAACCTATGTTACATAATTCAAATTAGGCTTCAGGAGAGTTTTGTATGATAATTAGATCTGTGTGAGGGGGGCTACCGCCCCCCTCAAGCCACCGTTTTATTAATGCACCTACATTTATATAGAATTTAATTCGGTTATTAAAAAATAATTCTGTTTTAAAAAAATAATTTACTAAAATTATTATTTTAAAAAATTATCCTTTATGATAATGCAAACGATTTCCATATTAGAGAAGTAGTATAACACCAAATATCAAAAAAAGTCCATTTTGTTCTCAATAAAAAAAAAAAAAAATAAATAAATTAAAAAAAAATATCTAAGGTTTTTTTTTTTTTTTTCGTTAAAAGTAAAAGAAATCGATAACTTTGTTTTAAATTATCGCAGATCGATGGTTCAACCATTCGTTTTAAAGGTATTGGCGAGCTCTTTTGAAAGATACCCATCATGAAAATTTACTCCCCTCGAGGGGGGCTACATACACAATTTTTTCTTTTTTTCCCCAGTTGACTATCTCTATCACAAAAACATATATATTCGTTTCGTTTGGTTTAGTGCGGTCTATAGACATTAAACTTTACTTACCTGCAATTTCCCCCATAGACGTAATGTATTAGAATTCTCTTGATTGTCCCTGTACACGAACCATTTGCTTGATCTTAACAAAAAGCTTACTGTAGCATCCCTATATGATACACATTTAGAATACCAAGTTTGGAATGTCTGCTACCATTTGTTCTTGAGATATGCTGATAACAGACAGACACACACACACACACACAAACCATTTGCTAAAAACATGATTTTCGTATTCAGGAGTCCTCAGAACATGTAACTATAACAAAAACTCGCGTTCGAAAATTTGACCCAAAAACAATACTTTCTCTACCTCATGGGTAAAAGAAAGTAAAAAGCTGCTAAATGGATGGAAAAAAAAACCGCTTTTTTTTTTTCTTGGCAGATTTTAGGAATATGCCCCGAATGAAAGAGAGGGGGGGGGGGGCACGTATTAACCGACGAGAAGGCCTGTGCCCTCGATTCCAAAGATGGTAACACTCTTGAAAATATGTGGGTGGCATTTTCAGATGAGGAATACGAAAGGGCGCCAAACGTTGGGTCTCCCCCCCCCCAATCAAATTTTCACGCTACGCCCCTGTAGGAGAGTTCTGTACTGAATCTTCATAATGTATAAGAATTTTATGACAATTCAAACATATTCAGAGTTGACGATGCCCTACTTTTCTCCACTAAAATTTATAAATTTACATATATTTACTATCAATAGATTATATATCTTTTGTAATATGTTTATTCTATTGAAAATGTCAGATTTTTTTACTAAAATAGTAGCGGAAGGAATAGGGGCAGCAGCAACTCTGTATACATACTAACAAAAGCCGGAAGGGACAGAGGAATGAGCGAAGACTCACAAATAAAATGAATTGATAAAAAAATATTCAACAATGTTGGGAAGTGTAAAATAAAATTTTCATTCAGTACACTACAAAAGTATATATATGTATATAATTCTGTAGAGTTTTATTTATATAGAGTAAGAAGAGAGAGAATTTTCGAGGGGTGACGTCCCGGTAATTGCAGATTCATGATTCTGCCCCCTCCCTTCCTCTCTCCGTTACTTTAAAAAAGAAAATGTAGACTTTTTTTTTTTTTTTTAATTCAAGAAGGTTTCTATGGGGAAAACTCACCTGTGCATCAGAAAAACTTTTACCTTCTTACTTACCAAAGGGGGGGGGGGCATGCCTGAAAAAAATTAATTTGAAATTCAACAATGTATGAAGAGTCCGACAATAAATTGACATTTAAACAATTATTTCTAATTTAGAACCTGTCGGACACACGAAGATTTCTCTCTCTTATTTTAAACAGAATCTCTCTCTCTCCCCCCTGCCCCCTTTTTTATCTTATGAATAATTAAGTTGAGTTCAAATTATTTTTAAACTATTAAAAACCACCCTAAAAGGAATACATTTAATAAAATGGCATCTGTTAACGTAAAAGTAAAGTAAAACTTTAATATTTGATTCCTCGAAATACACTGTGTCCCAAAAGTTTAGACAATCAATAAAATTTGCATTAACATAAAAAGTAATAAGATACAACTAAAATTCGTGAGATAGGTAATAAACAAAAACAGTTTTGCTGATATGCACAAAAAAATTTGATCAAAGGTTTGAAATTATAAAATGTACATTAATTATACAAAAATGTGCTGTTCCAAAAGTGTAGACGCCTGTAAGTGTTTTTGGCTTTACATTTATAAAAGTAACTAAAAACTTACTTTTAATATTGAATTGTATTGCCATGACACTATGTAACATGAAATACTCGTTGTTCCATAGAATTAATTAAGCATTGAATTACAGAAGGAGATATTTCATACCACGCTTTGTCAATTGCAGTTTTTAAGTCATTTACGCATGTATATTGCTTTCCATTTTCATATATTTTACGAGATACGATCTCCCGGTACTTTTTGAAATTCTGGAAGTTGATGCAATTGCACACACAGATAAATTATCAACTGAAGCCTTATTTAATAACATTCTATCATCACGTAACGTCGTTTTCTTTGGTTTCCGACTCGCTTTCGAGTATTCCATGTTCCACCTGATCTGCTGACTCTATAAATACTGCTCAAGGATCTCTTTATTCTTCTCAATAATTGTACAGGGTTTTGTCCTTGCGCTTTTAATTGTAAAATCTTAATAATTTCATCTTTAGAAATTTCTTTACAATGTGGCATTTTTTATCAGAATACGCAGGAAACGTCTTTTCCTAATCACAAACAAAACAATACATTGAACTCATCAAATTATAATGCTAAACATATAGCAGACGATATTTCAATTAAAGGAAAAAATTATTCTGCATTTATAGAAGCAGACGACAATAAAAATATTTTATTTTGTGAACAAGAATGTAAAAGAAAACATGCAATGCTCCATTGTGTTTATATTTTTGGGGCAGCACATTTTTATATCATTTAATGTACATTTTATAAATTTCAAACATTTGATCATAATTCATATGTGTATATCAGCAAAACTGTTTTTATTTATTGCCTATCTCACGAATTTTAATTGTACGTTATTACTTTT
Organism: Salticus scenicus; assembly: GCA_963930645.1. Lineage (NCBI taxonomy): Eukaryota > Metazoa > Arthropoda > Arachnida > Araneae > Salticidae > Salticus > Salticus scenicus. The sequence goes on from OZ005660.1 coordinate 29,394,683, forward strand.
TATGTTAATGCAAATTTTATTGATTGTCTAAACTTTTAGGACACGGTGTGCACTTTGAAACATTACCGCTTGCTTTGTTTTATTTTATTTAGACAAATTATTATAAAAATAAATCAATAATCATTTACCTTCTTCACTTTAATGTCACCCGCATTTGCTTCGTATTTCGCGAGATGACAACAACATGATACAACCGATTCAGCAAGGCAATATATGCAAACAAGAAGAGCATGCGCGGACAGTTACTTGACGTCAAGGAAATTTTAAGCCAGTAATATGTTTGACTTGGCATGCGTAATTTTCCAAATTTGAAGTTGGTCTGAGATATCCTTGAATTAGCAACTTTGCTCTGTCATGGTAAATTCACTTGAAAGCCAACCTTGTTTCAAGGAAGTGTGCTGTGTGGGTTCTTTTCGTTTCGGCGTCATCTTTCGGCTTTTCATACAGCACAAAGGGAAAATATTTTTCATGGTGTTTGTAACTAATTGGATTAATTACAGATATTGAATTACAAATATACAGGTTGATTTTGTATTTAGATAATACATTTAGAAGTGCGTTTTTGAATGACGGGATACAGAAAGAAGAAAATATTTGTTTGATGCACCAATTATTGATAAAGAATAAAGCTTGTTGCTCTGAATTAAATTGCCTGAAAATACAGGGTGTTTATAAAGTCCCGGACCCATTTTGATGTTTAATAACTCATAAAATAATGAAAATATAAACAAACTTATTGCATTTATTGAGGGAACAACTCATATACTTTCTTTTCAGGTTTGAATATCTTTACTTTTGTAAATATCGTCTGCGCGTGTGGTTAATTTCACATAATTTCATTTTCCAGTTTAAATATCTGTACTTTTCTAAATATCGTCTGCTTATTAATTGCATTTTCTTTCTTTTGTTTTTGGCAACTATTGCAATGTTATGTTTACTTTTGATGTATTTGTTCTATGTAGTACTTTTGTATGTGATGTTTTATTCGAGCGGCAGTCGAATAATTACCTAAAAGTCAGAATTACAACCGCAATAGCCCCTGTGGATGCCGACATGCTTGCCGCTACCTGGCGTGAAATTGACTATCGACTTGATATTCTCCGTGCGACGAAGGGGGCACACGTGGGAGTTCATTGACAAGGGTCATGAAACTTTTTGAGTCTATCTAACCATTTATGTTATTAATTTTAATCTATCTTTATTATTTTATGAGTTATTAAACATCAAAATGGGTCCGGGACTTTATAAACACCCTGTAAATTAACTTGTCAGCATAGGAACAATAAGAACACATTACACATTTATAATATATGAAAATAAAAGTATAAAGTGAGATTAATATTAATCCATTATTATTATTCTTCATCATGAAACAAGAAGACAATTTAATTTTATGATTCATTATGACTACTTTAACGGTTATATAATCGGACCTCTCGCTAATTTTAGCAAAATTGTTCGTTATATGAATAATTCTTTAAATAGCGATTAACTTTTTATAATGCTGTATGTAAAATGTATATATATATAAAAAAACAAAAATCATAAGCACTAAGTGCCATGTAAAAAAAACATTGAATTTTATTTTTGATCGTTAATTACAGTATTTGTTATTATTATATATAAAAAAAAAAAAAAGTAAAACAGAAGAAAACAACTTTACAGTCCAGAAATACACCAATTCATTATTTTTAAATATAAAGTTATTTTTATTTTTATTTCATTCTTTTTATTTTTATTTATTTATTTATTTATTTTTTAACTACAGTCCGTATAAATATAATTCAGTAAAAATAGTACTTATAAAGTTACATTATTCTAATGTTTATATACATTAAAATAGGAAAATAATTTTAGGAACACACTGTAAAATAATAATAATAATAGTAAATAATAATAACTAATAAGAATAATAATCCTGCTATACTGCAGAAAACTTCTGGCTAGAAAATATCCGTATGTTATGGAAAAAATACGCTGACAAAAATTTTCCGCTATAAAACATTACAAAAAAAACGCTGAAAACATTTTTCCGTTATAAAACAATACAAAAAATATTCGTAAAAAAAAAAAAAAAAAAACTCGTATTAAATAAGTTTTTCATTTCGATCAACCACGATTGAACAAGATTTCACCGAATTGTTATTATTATTATATTAAAAAAATAAATAAAAGTAAAACAGAAGAAAACAACTTTACAGTCCAGAAATACACCAATTGATTATTTTTAAATATAAAATTCTTTTTATTTTTCTTTCATTCTTCTTTCTTTCTTTCTTTCTTTTTTTTAATTTTAAACTACAGTACGTATAAATATAATTCAGTAAAAATAGTACTTATAAAGTTACATTATTCTAATATTCATATACATTAATATAGGAAAATAATTTTAGGAACACACTGTAAAATAATAATAATAATAGTAAATAATAATAATAATCCTGCTATACTGCAGAAAACTTCTGGCTAGAAAATATCCGTGTGTTATGGGAAAAATACGCTGACAAAAATTTTCCGCTATAAAACATTACAAAAAATACGCTGAAAACATTTTCCGTTATAACACAATACAAAAAATATTCGTTAAAAAAAATTCGTATTAAATAAGTTTTTCATTTCGATCAACCACGATTGAACAAGATTTCACCGAATTGTTATTATTATTATATTAAAAAAATAAATAAGAGTAAAACAGAAGAAAACAACTTTACAGTCCAGAAATACACCAATTCATTATTTTTAAATATAAAATTCTTTTTATTTTTCTTTCATTCTTCTTTATTTATTTATTTATTTTTAATTTTAAACTACAATACGTATAAATATAATTCAGTAAAAATAGTACTTATAAAGTTACATTATTCTAATGTTTATATATATTAATATAGGAAAATAATTTTAGGAACACACTGTAAAATAATAATAATAATAGTAAATAATAATAAATAATAAGAATAAGAATCCTGCTATACTGCAGAAAACTTCTGGCTAGAAAATATCCGTATGTTATGGAAAAAATACGCTGACAAAAATTTTCCGCTATAAAACATTACAAAAAATACGCTGAAAACATTTTTCCGTTATAAAACAATACAAAAAATATTCGTAAAAAAAAAAAAAAAAAAAAAAAAAAAAACTCGTATTAAATAAGTTTTTCATTTCGATAAACCACGATTGAACAAGATTTCACCGAATTGTTATTATTCTTATATTAAAAAAATAAATAAAAGTAAAACAGAAGAAAACAACTTTACAGTCCAGAAATACACCAATTCATTATTTTTAAATATAAAATTCTTTTTATTTTTCTTTCATTCTTCTTTATTTATTTATTTATTTTTAATTTTAAACTACAGTACGTATAAATATAATTCAGTAAAAATAGTACTTATAAAGTTACATTATTCTAATGTTTATATACATTAATATAGGAAAATAATTTTAGGAACACTCTGTAAAATAATAATAATAATAGTAAATAATAATAATAAATAATAATAAGAATCCTGAAATACTGCAGAAAACTTCTGTCTAGAAAATATCCGTATATGTTATGGAAAAAATACGCTGACAAAAATTTTCCGCTATAAAACATTACAAAAAATACGCTGAAAAAAAATTTCCGTTATAAAACAATACAAAAAATATTCGTTAAAAAAAAAAAAAATACTCGTATTAAATAAGTTTTTCATTTCGATCAACCACGATTAAACAAGATTTCACCGAACTGCACGCAATGATGTTACCATTCTCAATCCTGTTTTGATACCGAATTCCCTAAACGTAAAACAGAAAAAGTATATAACCACAAAAGATAAAATCTGTATGAATGATAAAATCTGTATGAACTGTCACTGAAAATTGGGAAGGGTGAATATGGGCCCTAGACCTGGCTACTTCCCGTTTTTATTACCAAATTATTACAACTGCAACTATTAGTATATTCCATGTAGCTTGTCAGTAAAAGAATTTCTAAACGGCGTTTAATTTAATATTCAACATAAAATCTAAAATTGAAGTATACCTGGTAATGCATCAAATTATCCACCATCGAACTATGGTGATCCGAATCAATATTTTTCTAGTAACAATATTATTAGTGGAACTACCGAAGAAACGATATCAAGAAAAATTTTGCCATCACTAGCTGAAAAATATCTAAAATAAATAAAATAAAATAAAATTTGAAGGTTAATATTAAATGGAATATTTAAGCTTGGTATTTTATACTCAGAATTTTTTTTTTTTTATTTTTTAGACAAGGGATGTCGTCCCCTAACGATTTTGCTGATCGTAGATAGAGCACAAACTCCTCTGTAATGATCACAATTAGTTACATTTTGATAACACTAAGAAGTATAGGTTTCGTAAAGGGGAAATGTGTGACCTTCCACCTTAATAATCTATGCTTGCTTCGTTAATGAAACTTTTTTTTTTTTTTTTTTAATCTTTGTCAAGAATGAAAGCTTGGGCAATTGGTTTGGTACTAAATATGCATGAACTAGTAAGTTACAAGCATATATATATATATAAAGAAATGTCTCATGCAAGATTCCCTTAGATACCCGCATGCACATTTTTTAAATAATCTAAATACGATGTAATAATTTCCGTTTTTAAAAAGTGAAAAGTCATATAGTAAACAAAATAGTACACAACAAATTGTTATAAGGCGTTCCTATATTTTTACTTGTTTTATGATATTGACACCACTATTTCAGAACAGCATTTTAAAAAATATATCCCATACAGCCACTGATATCTATTAGACATCTAATTTATATTCAGTGATCCAAAAAAGGTACAAAATATGTAAAGAATGTCCATTAAAAGTCCAGGATATCCTGTACTAATTACAGATACCTATTAGATGTTTAAATATTAGACGTGCCTTTTTTTTTAATGTCTAATACATGTAACATGTTAGATCAAAACAAGATTTAGATATTTTCAGTATCTATTAGATCTAATAAATCCAATTATTGGATATTTGGATATTTATTGGATATGTAACAGACATCTAATGAATGTAAAAAATAGTGACGTTTGTCATGCTAAGATATCTACAGGACATTTATAGAAGTTTAATGGATCATTTTTTAAATTTTATACATGTTTATAGATGTCTTATGGATATAAGTGGCTGCGTAGGATTATAGCATTAAAACTTTCAAGAGAAATTTCTTTTTAAATATAGTGGTGGCAATATAATAAAATACAGGTAAAATTATATGAATACTGCGACTTCTATTATGTTAGTCCTAAGTATAAAATTTCAAGATTATGTAACTAACCTTTCTTAAATTGTTTAAGTTACACATACTTGTATGTTTATACATCACATATTTAAGTACTCTAAAGCTAACATTTCTTAACTAATTCGAAAGATCACACACCACTGATTTCAAAATTATATAGCTAACATTTTTTGATTTATTTGAGATAGAAATAGATAATATAATTTGTTTGTTCCAAATGCAAAATTTCTTTCTAATTTTTCTGGAATTTCTCGAGATACACACATACAATATTTGAGTACAGACATCACAAAATTTAGCATTCTACTGCTAACTCTTTTTCTTTTCCTTTTTTCCTTTTTTAATAATGCGAAATACCCATATATACAGCAAGTGATCAACTTATTATTATTATTTTATATATATATATATATATATATATATTCTAATTTCTGAAAAATTATTGGGCGAAATGGCATTGAATTTCAGCCTTGCAGATAACATACTCACACTTTCTAATATCCATTTAGTCACGAGGGCAATTAGGAGAACAACCATAAATGTAAGAAAAGCGCTAATATTTTGAAGAACCCCGTATCATGAATAGCTACAAATTATTTGTAAATTTAACATATTATTTTACTTACTATGTACAATATTTGTATGCCTTTTTGAGGGATTCACACAGTAATTTAGACAGATATGCATATATTTAAAAAATTATTAACTTTTTAGCAAGCTTTTTCGTACACTGTTAAAAATTTCAACAGAAAACTCTGTGTAATTAATTATCTTAAGTCTTACGTAAAATTACAGAGAAAAAGAAACGGAGATGTTAAGAAACTTATTTTATACATTCATTTTAATAACTAATATTAAATTAATTAATTATTGGTGAGACTATATTTCGGACTTGGAATATGCTTTTTCTAAAGTAGAAAGAGTCATTTTAAATTTTAATTAAATAATTAAATAATAAAATTACGTAAAAATACAGAATAAAGATTGAGATTCTCGATTATTCACTTTTAACAAAGAATTACTGTAAATTTACAGAGACTCTGGATAAATATTTACATTAAATTTACAGAAATTTTTAACAGTGTATAACAAGAATGGATTTCAACAAAATTTTACAAATTTGTATTATAAATTAGCAAAACATAAGAGAAACATTATTCTGAAACAAAAAGTTCGCACGTGCAATATTCGCTGAGGTATGAGCATTTATAGCACTTTACATTATTATTTATTTATTTATCAAATGCGAGGCCATTGACTATCAGGTCATTGGGCAACGAGCTCTCCAATATTTCTTCACAATACAGTCTAAACTCTTAAGTGCAGAATACACGTCTAGATGAGCAGCGTCCATGACTTGTCCAGAAGCACACAAAACACAAAAAGGTGATTCAGTCAGATTAAAACGAAACAAATGAGCACGGAGACAGTCATGTCCAGTCAATAGTCTAAACTCAGTCAGTCACAGCAGCAGACCGAGGAGAGACCGAGACACAGTTAGGTTTTAATAGCGCCCTCCATGATTTATTTTTAGTAGCACTGGCAGCAGCAATTCAAAAAAAATTTTATAGATCCTATTAATTTAAAGTTTAGCAGAGTGAAACGGCAGGTCTCTAGAAGATCTTTGGAGAATATCCTTGCCTCTTTTTCCTAAGAGGTCCGCCATTCCATTTCCCCAAAGGCCACAATGGCAAGGCACCCACTGGAAGGCAACCTTTGTCTGGATTCTGCTCAGTAGCCCTCTGCAACTCTGGACACGGGAACTTTGTTTATCTTGGTTACTTGCCAAGGCCTGAAGGGCAGAACTTGAGTCTGATAAAATTACAGTCTTATACGGAGGGGAGAGATGGGCAGAAAGCTGACATAGGTCCAAATGAATGGCCTCGATTTCACCAGCGTAATGAGTCGTGTGAGAGCCAACAAAAAAAGGGGGAAAAGATCACAGAAAACACCAGCTCCAGCGCCCTGGGTGAAATTCAAAAGGGTAAATATGAAGCCATTCATCTGGAGGATAACGGGTATTAATGGTTTCCAAAGCGATGGCACGAAGAGCAGCTGGGGAAAGGTCATTTTTCCCCACATTCAAAGTCAAATCCAATCTGATATCGAGAACCATAAACTCCAGTGGATTTATCTGAGATAATAGTTCATAGTCTTTGTCGTTAATAGCATTATATTAGGCGATCTCCCGGACGCATTGAAGGAAACCCTTCTGGCTCTTTAGATTACGTGATCTGTTAAAGTCGTATTCACGCCAAAGGGAAATATTTGGTAGTCTAGTAAGTCTGTTGTAAAGGATAGCTGCATACCTCCAAATCAGGTTAGTCATTGGCTGTAGGTCACAAAGTAAATGCATACAGGAGTCGTTTTAACACCTCCAATTATCAAGCGTAAGGCCTGGTTCTGAAAAACATCAAGCATTCCCAAGACTTTGTTCGAAGCAGAAACCAACACCTCCTTGCAATAATTTAAAACCGGCTGAACATAGGTCTTATAAGTAATGTTAAGGTTAGTTCTGTCACATCCCCATTTAGCTCTTGCTAGATATTACCGTAGGTGCAACGTAGCAGGCCTCCCCGTGGTGCACCCTTGGTTACGCTAAATCTGCATGAAATATAGAAAAAAATTTATTACATAGGTTGAAAGCTAGGTATATCGGGCAACTTTTGCCAAAAGTTCCTTTGAATAAAGTAAAAAATAAGCAAATTAACAACAAAAGTATAAGCTAGATTTTAGTTATTTTCCAGAGTTGAAATTTCATAAGGGGTTTCCACATGTCACGTGTTTAATTTGGAGATTTTACCCCCATTGCAAAAATTCTTTTCTTCGAAAAACCCCTTATGGGTTTGTAACTCTAACATAATTTTATTTATTTACTAAGACTTGTGTGTTTATAAGGGTTATCTCACAAAAAAGATTGTTCGAAATGGGGTTGAAATAATTGGATCTCCAAATTAAATATTTGGCATGGGGAAATCCCCTTATGAAATTTCAACTCTGGAAAATACCTAAAATCTAGCTCTTTCTTTTGCCGATAATTTCTTTAAATTTGCAATATTGAAATGAACTTTTGACATAACTTATCCAATATATATCAACCAATGTAGTAATAATTAAAAAAAAAATTCCTATCTTATGCGCAGAAAGAATTCTTTAATACAAATACTTATATCTGAGCGAAAATTAGACGCATACATTTTATGCTTTAAAATAATATTTCTCCAGTGTTTTTTAAATTTTTCTGCAAGTGTTGTAAAATTTTGTTGAAATCTATTCTTGTTATAACAAAAAAAAAAAAAAAAAAAAAAAAAAAAAAAACTTGCCAAAAAATTAATAATTTTATATATATTTGTTAAAATAATCATGCGATTCCCACAAAAAATATAGCAATACCGCAAATAGAAAGTGAAATCACATGTTAAAGTTACAAGTCATTTATATATTTTTATAATACAGAATAATTCAAAGTATTAGTGCTTTTTTTTTTACTTTCTCTTACCCATAAGGTAGAGAAAGTATTGTTTTGGGGTCAAATTTTCGAACGCGAATTTTTGTTATATTTACATGTTCTGAGGTCCCATGAATACGAAAATCATGTTTTTAGCAAATGGTCTGTGTGTATGTCTGTGTGTCTGTTGTTATCAGCATATCTCAAAAACAAATTATGGCAGAAAGTTCAAACTTGGTATTCTAAATGTGTATCATATAGGGATGCTACAGTAAGCTTTTCGTTAAGATCAAGCAAATGGTTCGTGTACAGGGACAATCAAGAGAATTCTAATACATTACGTCTATGGGGGAAATTGCAGGTAAGTAGAGTTTAACGTCTGTAGACTGCACTAAACCAAATGAAACGAATATATATTTTTTGTAATAGAGATAGTCAACTGGGAAAAAAAATTTTGCGTATGTAGGATCCTCGCCTCCCCCACTGGAGGGGAAGTCCCCCCTCGAGGGGAGTAAATTTTCATGATGGGTATCTTTCAAAAGAGCTCGCCAATACCTTTAAAACGAATGATTGAACCATCAATCTGCGATAATTTAAAACAAAGTTATCGATTTTTTTTTTACTTTTAACGAAAAAAATTTTTAAAAAAAATCGTAATTTTTTTTTTTTTTTTTTTTTTTTTTTATTGAGAATAAAATAGACTTTTTTTTTTATATTTGGTGTTATACTACTTCTCTAATATGGAAATCGTCTGCATTATAATAAAAGATAACTTTTTATAAATTATTTTTAAAAAATAGAATTATTTTTTAATAACCGAATTAAATTCTATATAAATGTAGGTGCATTAAGGAAACGGGGGGTTGAGGGGGGCGGTAGCCCCCCTCACACAGAACTAATTATCATATAAAACTTTCCCGAAGCCTAATTTGAATTGTTTAACACAGGTTTACATAACAGTACTCGTTATCTTACCTATTAAGCTGCAACCTGTATTTATAGTATTAAATTTCAGGGTAAGAGAAAGTCGTGTGAGTGACACACCAGATTATTTTACTTATAGTTGGTACCATAATTACATTTGTGATTAAATTGATATTAATAAGTATGAGTTTATGAATATTCTTTGTGTGTCTGATTTTCGAAGCCTTTCTTTTCTTTTCTTTCTTCATTTTATTTTTATATTTTTCTCTTTTTAGAAAACAGAAAAAAAAAATGTCAAAGCAGAAAACAATTTAATAATTTGACCACCCATTGTATGTACATACGCACGTACAGACACGTAGAGATTTCAATATTCTGTTACAGCTAGCCTTTTTGAGTTATGCGAGGTATACATACAGTCGTTAACAAAAGTGCCCGAACACTAACAAAAATTCCTATGTAAAAAAAGTACACTTCATACGGTTCTATTAAATAAATCCTTATCGAAGCATGTTATTAGACTGACTAAGAAGAGGATTCGACAAGGATTTATTTAACAAAATCGTATGAAGTGTTCTTTTTTTACATAGGAATTTTTGCTTGTGTTCGGACACTTTTGTTACCGACTGTACGTACAAACACAAACATGCATACATACGTACAGCTAGGACTATAGGAATTTGAAAAAAAAAAAAAACTGGTAGCTAGTAAAAAATATTCCACCGACTTTTTTTTTTTTTTTTTTTTTTTAAATTCTATGCATAAAAGTCAAATATTACTAGGGCAGAATGATATATCAGGAAACACCTGTTTAAATTTAACATCATGAAACCGATTTTATTATTTTTACTAAACCGATACACCATCGACATCGATACATCATTACACTGACAAAACGATTCAGCACTGGGTCGCAAAACACGAGCAAACAAAAGCAGCGTAAAAACAATTCCCTAAAACGGTGCACTAATTAACACCAGGTTGTAAAACATGTACGAAGAAAAAAGGTGTAATTCCTCTATTGGTGTATTGATTCAACACAATGTCTTAAAAAGTGTGAGAAGAGCGGGAATCAAAACTGTGAGAGTTAGTCTACATCGGGAGTGGATCCGAAGCCTGTTTCTGGGACCAATTATTTTTATTAAGATATATATATATAGGTATGTGTGTGTGTTGAGTTTCCTTAAAGTTGAAAACGTAGTTGTCGGTCATTGGTCGCCAATGGCGACCAAACGACCGTATTTCTCGAGCCTTGTGTGCAGCCAATTGTACAATATTAATTTGGTTTTAATAGTAATTTGGATTCTGGTAAATTAAAAGTTTAATTACGTGGTGAAATTGGTATAATATTTATAAGTTTCAAATTTTGAAGGTAAATAAGAAAAGAAATAAAGTGCGAAAATTTCTCACCGTTTTGCTAGTCAATAATAATTTTGAAAATTTTTGCTTCTGGAACGAATCTATGAAATTATTTTAACTGAACTGCTACGAAACTTAGAAATTTTTTCCCTTCTTCCACAAATAAAATATAAATAAATAAATATGATTTCAACATGCTGCTCAGAAAATAATTACAATTTCATCATTAAAAAAATAAAAAAAATAAATGAACCTCAGATATTAAAAAATTAAATAATAAATAAATAAATAAAATAAGAATAAAAAGCTAGAAAGTTAGAAAGTGCTTTGTTCAAAACTAAGTAGATTAGTTAAATGAATTAATTTATCCAAGAATAATATATTGCGTTGATCTTAAATAAAAATTTAAAAACAAAGCAATTATCACTTAAATAAATAAATAATCAATTCCTAAATCTTAAATAATCATTAAAAAATAAATAAATAAATAAATAAAAATAAAAAATAAAAATCTGTTTTTGCGATTGGATAGTGAGATTTTTCTAAATTTGCATGCAAATGTTCGAAGTTTTAATATATTTTCTAACATTTAGAAATAACAATCAATGTTTTTTGTAATAACGAAATAGCTTTATCCCAATCTAATCTAGTTGTTTTCTCCGAAACTCACATAATTACGTGCTAAGAAGTTTTAGAAAGATCCCTGTGGAGGGCACTGTACCTAGGTCTAGAACCTTAGAATAGTCAATTGGTCCTTACATGAACATTACCACTAATACACTTGAAGATGCTTTACATGCAGAACTATTTATATACAATGAAAGTCTTCTCCTCTATGATACAAAGGTTAAAGTTTGAAAGTTATAATAGCATCAATGAAATAAAAGGTTATTTTATTATTCAAGGTTTTATAGACTTTAAAAATAAGTGTTGCTATAAACGTAAAAAGTTGCAAATTACAAAACATAAAAATGACTGACTTTTAAATGATTGCTTAACATCTTAAAGTCATTGTACTTATCGTAATTTTCTTTTGAATATTCACCTTAGGTTCAGTGCTAAGTTCAATGTGATAAACTTAAAAACTGAGGACTTAAAAGAAAAAAGCCAAATAAAAAAAATCTAAGTAAGAAAGGAAATTCATGATGCTGTCACAAATTATAGAAAACTTTTCAGCTTTGATGTCAATGTTTACAACAAGTAACCCAATAGACAATTTGCACGTTTTCTGATTTTATTCTTATATAATAGAGAAAGAAAAGGTAAGAAAATAAATACATACATTTTCTTTATTTGAAATCTAATGACTGAATTATAAAAATTTTAACATCGATTTATTTACTCTATCGAGAAAACGCAGTATAATATATTGTGACGTCACTTTTCATGACAACAAACGGAAGTAATCTTTGTTTACATTCGATTTCGTGCTTTACTTTTGCTTCTTGAATCAGTGAAATAGGTTTTGTATGTTATAATAATGACGGATATTAAAAAATCGTAGTATAAATATTGTATTGTACCATTTTGCACTAATACAACGGCTAATGCTCCTCAAAAGCTATTCTTTAGCGTTCCACAGGATCCTATTAAACGAAAACATTGGACAACCGCCATGAAAAGAAAACAATTGAAAATAATGATAATGGAAAATGGTGATAATGATATTAAATGATTATAAGAAGAAAAAGAAATGCTCAGAAATCACTTAAACGATTAATAATTTCGAAAGTTAAAACGAATTGTTGCTTACTAACCAGGCTAACAAAATGTAAATATTGAAGCATCATAAAGTGTGACGTCAGGCAGCGTTTTGAAGTCAAGTGATTTTTGTTTAATTTTAAAGTTATTTTTTAAATTAATGAGAACTTTTTTATCTTTTTAAAAAACTTTTTGAAATTTATGGGCCTAAAACTACCAGAAAAATAGATGTTTACAAATTCCTCATTGAAACTGCACTTTGAGCAATCTCCACTATGTTAATATTTAACTTTCAAAGAAAAGACGTAATATAATACGCCATAGTTGTTTTTCTGTATCACTGTACTTTTTCTGAAAATTAAAGAAGAGAAAATGAAATGAAGAGATTTGTCTAAAATTTCTTTATATCCAAGCATTTTGAATTATTGTAACGTAAAGTGAAGTAAATTAAATGAGGATTTGGTTTGTAGGACGCTGCCTTCCGGAATTCCAGATTCCAGGTTCGAATCCCATTGCAGTCAAGGATCCCATTGCAGTCAAGGAATCAATCCCATTGCAGTCAAGTTGTGTATTCTACTCAAATAAGTTATTCTATTAGTATACTATTATTGTGAAGGGGTGTAATATATGGTTCATTCGAGACAAAAAGTCATTGTAATTATAGGCCTGAAAGCTGTGGGAAAAAAAAATATAATTAATTAATTAATAATAATAATAATAATAATAATAATAATAATAATAATAAAAAGAGTGAGATTGACATTTTAAAAGCATTTATAAAGGCCAATATTAAAACGATGATGTATTTAAAATTTCTTCTAATGATTGTATATGTAATTGTTTTTTTTTTTTTTTTTTTTTTTTTTTTGTTAAGTATTGATCGCACAATTGATTGAATACTTCAGATTATTCAACCTCACTTTCAAGAAATACGATTTTAAAAGCTGAATAAACTATTTTAAATTGTTTATTTCATGATCATCTTTTTTTAATTTTTTTTTTCTATATTATTATTTGAAAATTTATTTCTGGAAATAACTAACGCTTAATATACAACAGTATCACGTTAAAAATCCTGAAATGACAAAACAACACCGACTCCGGGTTTTTAGGAATTTCGTGATTAATATTACTTTCGAATAAAAAACATTTACCTGTTTAAATATTGATAAATATTGTAATCTGCATAAAAAAAAGTATTTGATAATGCTATCTTCCAACATATATGTAATTGCTTTTTTTTCTTTTTTTTTTTTTTTTTTTTTTTTTCATCTGGGAACTATTATTTAATTCTGTCAGAATAATTTGTTATATTAATTATTTAAAATAAAGTTTACATTAAAGTTTTTATACCATGTAAATTATTTTTTCGTTCAAAATTTTATGAGAATGAATTGCGCATATCTCATTGAAAAGATTTGGCACAATATTTACAACAAAAGTTGTACAAAATAAATGCCTCGATTTAAGACAAATTCATATATACCACATTTTTTGGAAAAAAACATTGCTCGCGTAAATACGGGCTAGGACCCCTTAGAAAGACTCATTATGGAGGGCAATCCATCTATAAGCCTATAGGACCGTAGTGTACCCAACGCTGAAAAATATTGATCGTCAACTGAAATCTTATTTTTTTATTGGATTAAAGCTTTCCTTATTTTTTTCCTAACTTATACATCATGAAAAATATACCCGACAGGATATATAATCGTATCGAACCCGTTTTTATCAACACTTTTCGTTATAAACTTAAAAAAAGGAAAAAAATAAACTCATTAAAAATAAACAAGAAAAAAAAAATGGTGTATTAAAAAATAAACCTCATTAAAAATAAATACGAAAGAAGAATAGTGTGTTATAAAAAGATTATATAACATTTATTCATCTCATCTTTCAACTTTAAAATGATGCCTTAAACATTCAACACTTAAATTTCCAAATTTCTCGGAGTATTAAAAACGCATAACAGAGCTGAAAATGCTCTTTGAGCAATTTCTACTGATATCACATAATGTATAGGAATATTTTTGTATGGCCCTGCAAACCAATAATTATTATTAATCATATTGTATTCTGTAGGAAACAAGAGTAAATTATATTGAATAATAATTCTTAATATTGCCCCAATTTCTAATAGGTTGAATTTTGTATATCTTAATAGAAGAATATTTGAGAATTTTCATTATAAAGATTATATCTCACAATCTTTACAAAAAAAAAAAAAAAATTGTACAAAATAAATGCCTCGGTATGAAGCAAATATTTTACGGTACATTTTTCTAGAAAATAAATCATCAGTACCTAGATTCTAATTTCTTTATGCAACACAACTTATGCTTTAGCTCATTCTTTGTTCGAACTTATACTTCTAGCAAAATATAACCGACAAACTATATAGCCATATCAAAACTATTTTTAGAAACAATTTTCATTTTCAACTTACAAAAAAAAAAAAAAAAAAAAAAAAAAAAAAGAAAAAAAAAAGAAAGAGAAAAAAAAAAATCTAAACAAGGAATTAAAATTCATGCATTACGCATAGATTATAAAATACTGTACTTAGCGATCAGACCCTTCAACTTTCGAGCTTTGTTGGAAAGGGTTAAAACCATTGAACACAATCAAAAATGCTCTTGGAGCAATTTTCACTTATGTTCGATAAATTCGCTTATGTTCACTTATGTTCTATAATTCACAATTTTCACTTATGTTTTGAGTAATTCAGTATGACCTTTTAAACCAATCATTTTCGAATATAATATACTTGTTCTACTAATTTAACACTAATCATACTAATTATGTCATACTAATCATACCATATTCTATAGGAACCTTACTTACATGCATTTGAATAATTATTGTTAATTTCATTTATATTCGTATGTTCTTATCTGAAAGGATGAATTTTCTATTCCTCATTAGAAAGGGTTGACACAATCTTTATAACAAAAATTCATATAAAATGAATGCCTCCATTCAAAGCAAATTTATTTACGTTACATTTTCCCGTGAATAAATCATCTAGCACCTTGATTCTACTTTTTTTTTTCATACAGGGCAAGTTATGTTTTGGCTTATCCTTTGTTCCAACTTATACCTCAAGCAAAACATAACCGACAAGATATATAGCCATATCAAACCCATTTTTATTAACACATTTCGTTCTTCAGAACAAAATGGGAGTGCCACAAACCCACCTGGCTTAGCTGTAACTTCGAATAATCTAATAAGTTATTCTGAAGGCCTCACCTCACTCTTGACTCGAAACTCACCGATTACAAAGTATAATATGATTGTTTTCGGCGACTCACTGTCAACTCCTTCAATTGATATCATCATTAAACATGCAAATGGTTTGAACAACATGGTGGCGGGAATCACAATGATTTCGTATCATTTTAATATGCGAATGTGTCTTACACAATTTGATCGAGTAAATAGCAATTATTGTCACTTTGATTGGAAGGTCGACAAGGATTAGATTTTCGTTCGTTCTTAACACGAGAAGAGAAAAATTAATAATCTTGAAGTATGTCATCTTTTTCTTTCAATAAATATCAAGCAATGAGTTGGCATATTGCGGGTGGTCCGTTAAATGCTAAAGGTGTTATAGGAATTAACTGTCGCTTCATTCAAAATAGAGTGACTTGATTTTCCGTGATTATATATATATGTGTGAATATATATATATCGGAAAATTTGAACAACATGGTGGCGGGAACATGGTTTGAACAACATGGTGGCGGCAATCACAATGATTTCATACCATTTTAATATGCGAATGTGTCTAACACAATTTGATCGAGTAAATAGCAATTATTGTCACTTTGATTGGAAGGTCGACAATGATTATGTTTTCGTTCGTTCTTAACACGAGAAGAGAAAAATTAATAATCTTGAAGTATGTCATCTTTTTCTTTTAATAAATGTCAAGCAATGAGGTGGCATATTGTGGGTGGTCCGTTAAATGCTAAAGGTGTTACAGGAATTAACTGTCGCTTCATTCAAAATAGAGTGACTTGTTTTTCCGTGATTATATATATATATATGAATATGTATATCGGAAAATTTTAGCGTATGAACTATTTTTTTCGGATTATTTCTATCATTCCCCCTTTTTCTCACTCTGTTGAAACTTTAAATATCAGTAGATTTTTCTGCTTCTGGATTAAATCTTTATGCCATAATTGATGATGCCATTATTTTCAAATGAATATCCATAAATGATGATTCCATAAATTTCAAATGGATATTCATAAATGATGCTCTCTGAGAAATGAATACTCAAATTTCACGAAAATTTCTTCATTTTTGACGAAAGTGCTTCTAGGGATATGCTCCGAGCGAACATTTCATCAAATTAACGAAATTTTTTCGTTACCTGTTTGAGAATACGAATTTCGTCAAAAAAAAAAAAAAAAAATTCTCCTTCTTATTTTGTCAAATTGAGAAAAACACTTTCGTCACTTGTTTGAACATACGAATTTCGTCAAAAGTATAGATACATTTTTTCATCCTAGTTTCGTGATACAGAATAAAATACAAATTATAGAATTATAAAATTACTTGCAAGTTTGTTGCTTTAGGCATCAAATCCTAATTATATTTAAGGAAAATATAAATATAAAACAGAGCAAACATATAAAAATCATTTGGACATTTATTTGACAGCTTTGAGACCTATAATTACAATGATTTTTGTCTCAATTGATCCATATTTGTACAGAAATTCACAGAAACCAGGGCACATAATATTTTGTAGTCATAGGACATCACAAACATCCGTGCCCGCACCGCGATTCGAACCGGTACGTTCGCATAACCCTACCGACCGAACCACCAGGCCGGCAAATAAAAGTCATTGTAACGTAAAATCCAAACAACACAGGAAAAAAACCAATATGGCGGTAATGAAAGCTAGCACATGCTATTGTGAGTAAACAGCTTCATCAAATGTTTGAGAGTTCACGTTTCCTCAAAAATCACGTGATCGCTTGACGAAATGGTTGTCAAAAACAACGAATTTAAGCCCGAGGATGCCTTAATCGTCAAAATTGAATATATTATTTCTCAGAGTGTGATGCCATAATTTTCAAATGAATATCCATAAATGATGACGTCATAATTTTCAGATGAATGCCGAAGAATGATGATACCACAATATACAGATAAATATCCATAGTGACTACACTTATCAAGATATATTCCTTCTGCCTCAATATCTACAGAACATATCAGCATTTACAATTTTCGAATGAGCAAGTACTTCCAGTTAGATGTCCGTCGGGAGGATTATTTCAGTGATAGCGCAATTGGTCGAGGACTTAAGTTTGACTTTTGTCCTGGTCACTTTTCACTCTTTAAATGAATTAATTTTTAAATTAATCCAGTCTTTTCATCTCAAATAAGACATTTAAATTTTTTCGAAGTTACGGAATCTGGTTATTTTTTACTATCCTTTAATATTGGAGTTTAAAAATATTGATTCATTCATCCGTTAGACTTCGTTTTTATTTGTAGAAGAGATTAATATTTTCTTAAAAATCTGCAGTGAGTTATTCTGAAGACTTTGTATCACTCTTGATTTGAGATTCCCGATTACAAAGTGTAATGTGACATTTTTACGACTGACTGTCAACTGCTTCAATTGATATCATCATTAAACATGCAAATGGTTTGAACAACATGGTGGCGGGAATCACAATGATTTTGTATCATTTTAATACGCGAATGTGTCTTACACAATTTGATCGAGTAAATAGCATTTATTGTCACTTTGATTGGAAGGTCGACAAGGATTATATTTTCGTTCGTTCTTAACACGAGAAGAGAAAAAATAATAATCTTGATGAATGACATCTGTTTCTTTCAATAAGTATCAAGCAATGAATTGACATATTGCGGGTGGTCCATTAAATGCTAAAGTGTTATTGAAATTAGCTGTTGCTTCATTAAAAATAGAGTGATCTTCAATATTGATGAGACTTGATTTTTTGTGATTTTACATATATATACATATATATCTTGAAAATTTTAGCATTCTCAACTATTTTCTCTGATTATTTTTATCATCTCTCTCTCTCTATCTCTCGTCTCAAAGCTGATAGATATGAGGCGCCGGGTTCGATCCCATGTCGTGCTCGTTAGCGTGACCGCTCGGAGTTTTCTGTGGCTTTCTCCAAAACTTGCGTAAATACAAGCTAGGACCCTTAGAAAGACCCCCCCATGGAGGGTACAATCACTTAGGCCTAGGACCCTAGATCAGTCAATCGGTCTCAATCCCCACAACTAACCCCCCCTCTCTCTCTCTCTCTCTCCCTCTCCCTCTATTGAAACTTTAAATATCAGAAGGGTTTTATGTTTCTACATTTAATATTTACACTAATATTTTGTAGAAGAATATTATAAATTGTGATGCTATAGTTGTCAGATTAATACTCATAAATGATGATGCCACAGTTTTCAGATAAATATCCACAGTGACTACATTTATTAGTATATATTTCTTCTGCATCAATATCCTCAAAACAAATTAGTATTTACAATTTTCGAGTGACATAGAGTGCATTCGGTCAAATGTCGACAACATTAATTTAGTGGCAGAGCACTGCCGCAATTTGTGGAGGATTTAAGTTAGATTTCTAGCCTGGTCAGTTTTCAATCTTTCTTCCAATAAATCAATTCGTAAATTTATTAAGTCTTTTCATTTAAAATAGGTCTTAATTAAATTTAATCGAAGTTACATAATCTGGTTATTTATCATCATCCATAAACATTAGAGTTAAAAAGTTCATTCATCCGTTAGATTGCGTTGTTATTCGTAGATCGAGTGAATAACTCCTTTACATAATTTAGTGAGTAACTCTGAAGGCTTTATCTCATTCTTTGTTTGAAAATCACCGATTATAAAGTATAATGTGATATTTTTCGACTGTCAACTCCTTCAATGGACGATATGACTCTCTCACGTAATTCTACGTTATGATGACGATTTTCTAGCGATAAGCATAGTACAGCTTTTCCCCACAAACACTGAAATCGCCACCTCGTTCTAGTCGCCCATAGACATTACAATTAAGCATGCAATTGGTTTGTACACCATACTGTCGGAAATTACAAGGACTTAATTTTTTCTTAATGTTTGAATAAGTTTTATACAATTTCGCTTAATGTATCCGCGATTGTAATGAAATGCTCGCCCTCTGGTGGGCTACGGTGAAATTACAATAAACATGGTTTAATTCGAATTCCATATAGCCGCCATTGCTAGCCGATGTTTAGTTTCACATATATTTATTGAATAAAAATGAATAAATACGGTAAAAAAGATAACACATACTTTTGTGTGCCACAGTGTAAATCCAAAGCATCAAGAAATCCAGAATTGAGCTTCCATTTATTTCCAAATGACGAATTTAAAATTTCAGTTGCTTCGGCTAATGGAAGTAAAGAATTAATCAGATGATTTGAAACTAATATTTGTTCAACTTCATTTAAAATCTACTTCCGAATCGAACTTTGAATAAACTGAAGTATTTTTTCCAAAAGCAATCAATTTTCCATAATGTAATGGCGGAGAAATTATAGTACGAATATTAAGTAGAATAACAAGAACACTATTGGAACACACGTGGCTAATGTTTACTAACAACTGCAGTGTTCACAAAGCGCCGTCTATCGATCATTACAAACGCGGATAGCAATACTTTTCGTTTTGATCAGAAAATCGACAATGAATAGATTTTCGTTTATTCTTATAATAATAATAATAATAATAATAATAATAATCTTGTAAGATTGTTGTAAAAGTCCACGAAATTTACATTTAATAATTTACATTATTCTCAAAACTAAATTAAAAACTGGTGTACAAACAATATATAGATTTTAAAACTTCTTTACACACCATAAATTTTAAGCCAACACAACCGGTTTCGAAAGGACGTAGCCTTTCTTCATCAGGTGCAAAAAAACACGTGCTACTGCCTTGAAGGCCAAAGCAAGGCTGAAAGCAGGGCAAAAACCAGAGGGGGAGGAGCAACACAAACAACCAATATTAAGCATCATGCAGGACCAATCAGAGAGGAACACACACACACACCAAAAAAAAAAAAAAAAAGAGGGAGGGAAGGAATAATCAATTAATTTTTTTTTTGTTGTTGTTTTGTTTTGTTTTATTTATTTAATTAATATTATACTAATAAGTAAATTTAATAAAATTTATTTATCTATTATTTATTTATTTATTTATTTATTAGAATTATTTTATAATAACTATTATAATGCTATAAACATAATGAAGGAAATTATTTAATTAGATTAAACAAATTTTTCCAGGCTGTAGACAGCAAAGTGGAATCAGATTTTACATTGATAATTTTATCACGATTAAGGTAAATAGCTAAATTTTCCAAAAAATCCAGTTCGGAAACGCGTTTGGCATGAAAGATAATTTTGCCACTATTAAAATTAAAACTATGATCAAGTTCCCAACTGTGCTTCGCAATAGAAGATTTAGAAATTTCTTGATTAACGACATACCGAGAATGTTCACGTAAACGGCATTCAAGATTTCTTTTTGTTTGATTAATATAAGATAAATCACAATTACTACAAGGGACATTATAGATACCCCACATGAAGCTCGGGAACATGGGATTTAGTTGAAGGGAATTGGAATTTATTGACAGGTTTAAAAATAACGTGGAAATTGAAACGCTTCAAAGCTTTGATAACAGGAGACTTGGCGTTGGAATATTAATACCCGAATAAACTACTATGTTAGAAACGCCCCAAAAAAAAAAAAAATATTTGAGATGCATACAGCTATTCTTTTTGCACTGAAGACGGTACGCTTAAGGCTACCGAAACAGTTGTATGCTTCTCAAATATTTTTCTTTGGCGTTTCTGACGTAGTAGTTTATTCGGGCTTCAAAACGGCTAATTTAAAACATAAGGGGGGATAAAAAGGCAAGACAACAAGATTATCAGGTTTAATTTTATCATCAATGGAAAGAGTAGAATTATAAGTTGGCCTACAGCCCTTTTTCAGCTTTATCAATTATAGAGGGTCTAAAACCTCTTTTAATAGCAACAGACTTTAAATAATTGAGTTCTTCTTTAAGAGAAGCACGTGTTTTTTTGCACCTGATGAAGAAATGCTACGTACTTTCGAAACCGGTTGTGCTGGCTTAAAATTTATGGTGTGTAAAGAAGTTTTAAAATCTATATATTACATTATTCTATTATTCAAAAAAGTTCCTTATTTGTCAAGAATGAAAGTAATTGAATAATAATATTAAAAATATTACTACTTTTCTTGTATTTAATTGACCTCTTCTTCAGGTGTTCGCAAATACTTTGTGAAATTCAAAGACAATCGAAATTAGGGCTTCCTTCATTTATCTTTATGATTTACGATTTCCTTTTTATCGTTTAGAGTGGAACGATTATAAGGTGAAATTGCAACAATGTCGACACCGTCAAGAAATGTGAATTATTTTTTATGTTTCTTTAAACTCTGCTATCGATAGTACTGCATAATCATCAAGCTACAAAGAAAAATAAATACATAAATATTGATTGAAATACAGAATCTCTATTTTTTCAAATACATACGGTAAAATTCAAAATTAATATTTGGCTGTCGATTAGAAGCCTTTATATGCATTTCTTAAAAAAATAATAACTAATATATTCAAATTTAATAATCGAATAAATTTCAATAAATTGAAAAATTTTAAAGCATGCTTTTATTTCAAACTGAACTAAAAAAATTTAAAAGAACAAAAAAAAAAAAAAAAAAAAAAAAATCGCAAGATTTGACAAAAGGCATGCTAGATTTCGTTTCCGTAACTCAAGTATGTCCAAGCCAAAACACTTGGTGGGTCGTATTGAAAATCTATTTTATTCAGGTGGGCCGTACCATATGTATTCTTCGACCACATTTCATGAAACCATGGAAGCATCTGCGCAAGTGCTATCTCAAAGAGTCCAATGCTAAAATACGGGTGACAGTCATCTGACTCAGAGAAAATGAGCAATAACAGAGCGCGGAATTATTGGATGTTTTCCAAATTCCAAACTGTCGGTCAAGCTGGCATCCCTCCAACATTTTGGACGCGTCCTCACTGCTAGTTTTAGGCTATTTGGTCAGACTGTATGCATATATATTTTTGTGAGTACATACTTTTTTCAGGTGAGAACAGGGTGAAAATTCCGAGCAGAATATATTAATTTAAATTGTTTTCATTCATAAATTAACACTAGAATCGTGAAAAATTTACAACTATACATTGATAACTATAATAAAAAGGATGAATAATGGATCAAATAATATTTCATTACAACAGTATGATTTTTTAGCTAGCATAATCGTTGAAAGTTACTTTCATTTCAAAAAGTCATAACAGATGTATTGATTTTTAATCTGTTAAGTTAACCAAAATTGTCAAACTTATATCGTTAGTCTCGTTGCGGGCCACAAAAATCTACGCGATGAGCCGCGGGTTGGCCACACCTGCTGTGACCTATCCTTAATGAGATAAGATTCTTTAAATTATTTCGTACTGTATTGTAATCCAGTATGGACTCAATTGTAAAATTTAAACAAAATCAGTTTGGCAGAAATTAATTCAAAAATGAATCACAGGAAACGACACATGCATGCAGACATTTACTACTGGAACCTATTTCTAGTGAGACAGATTCCTAAATGTACTAGCGTGTTGTATTGTGATCAAGTATGAACTCGTGTACAAAATTCAAGTAAAATCAATTGGAAAAAAAGTGCATTAAAAATAAATCAAAAGATTTGACACAGGTAGACATATATTCGTTCCTATAATCTGCCCTTTGTGAGATATATTCGTAAAATTACGATGACAATTAACAATACTCATATATTGTAAATTGTCATCGACTATTGACTGAAGTGTAAAATTTGATCAAAATCGGTTCGGTGGAAGTGGAGTGAAAAATGACTGCAAGGTTCAACCCAGGCAGACAGAAATAACAAATTAAATATATAACTAGTTGGCATAGGTGGACTCTGCTCAGTTCCCCATCATATTTATGTTCTCAGAAATTTCTAGTACGAGACATATTATAATCATGTTAAAAGAAATGAATTTGACCAAAGCTTGATACAGTGACAGAATGAAATCCCCGCCTAATAGGCTATCCACCGTTCTCTTCGATATAATTATCTTATTCTAATTTCTTAATTTATTTTATCAGGGTCAATTCTGTTGTTTAGTTTTCATGCTACTACTTCCAATGCAATAAACCTCAAAATTCATATTTATATGAAAAATTTGAAATTTCGCTATGTTGATAAAATCGTAAATTACGAATAATTTACGAAAATTTCCTAGTAGAATATTTGTATTCAATCATGTTCAAACAAATATCATAAACTTAATTTTGAAGTTGTCTAATGTATTTAGGATCCTCAAAATGGACGTTTATGATCAATTTTGCCTTATTCTGACATGTTAAGTAAATCGTAAATTCCAAATACCTTACAAATTTTTTTTTAATTGGAAAAATCATAGCCTATGATATTCATGCCAGTATCCTAAATAATATTTCGAAAGTGGTTTGACATCTTTACGCTGAAAATATCCCTCAAGATTGACGTTTATGTGAAATTTTGCTCTATTCTGACATGTTAAGAAATTCGTAAATTTCCAATAACTTACGAAATCTTTATATTGGAAAATTCATAGTCATTAATATTCATACCAGTGTCCTAAATAATATTTCAAAAGTAGTCTGACATCTTTACGATGAAAATATCTCTCAAAATTGACGTTTATGTGAAATTTTGCCCTATACTGCCATGTTAAGAAATTCGTAAATTTCCAGTAACTTGCGAAATTTTCAAAGTAGAATATTTATAGTTACTGATGTTCATTCTGGCATCAAAACTGATATTTTAAAACTGGTCTGACATTTTTACAGTAAAAAGTTTTCATTTAATGCACGTTTAAGTGAATTTTTGTCCTATTCTCCCATGTTAAGAAAATCGTAAATTTCTAATAACTTACGAAGTTTTTAAAATCGAATGTTGCAAATGAATAGGGTTCTTGCCAGTGTCGAAAGTAATATTTTAAAACTGATCTGACCTCTCT
Organism: Salticus scenicus; assembly: GCA_963930645.1. Taxonomy (NCBI): domain Eukaryota; kingdom Metazoa; phylum Arthropoda; class Arachnida; order Araneae; family Salticidae; genus Salticus; species Salticus scenicus. The sequence goes on from OZ005660.1 coordinate 29,419,507, forward strand.
GCGACAATTTGTTCTTGAGATATCGTGTACACAGACTAACAAACTAACGGACTGACCCACTAACAGACTAACACACTAACCCACTAACCCACTAACAGACACCCTACAGACAGACACCATAGAAATTTTGTCATTTTCGGATTCCTAACACCTGAAAACGTGTAGAAAAGTCAATAAACCGAGGTCGAAAATTTTCACGATTACCTAAGTTCCCCATACCTATAGTATGATGGGGAACTAATAAACCGAGGTCGAAAATTTTCACGATTACCTAAGTTCCCCATACCTATAGTATGATGGGGAACTAAAATGTGGATGATATTGAAGTTTATCTCGAGGTTTCTGAAACACTGCTGCTCATATACTTGTTCATAAAATATGTTTTCGTAATTGGAAAAAATCTACAGCTAAAATATATAAACAGAAAGAAAATAGATTTTCTACATAGACTGTAGAAAATATAAAGTGATAAATCTTGAACGAAAAAAAAAAGTTTGTAAATGAAAAGGGTATGAAAAATGAAAATGAAAGCCAACAAAATGCGTTAAATACTAAAATTTCGTAAATGTTTCAGTCATAAAAAAGAAATGTTTTGTAGTAAATTACATTCATTTCGAAATCTAAAGAATTAATGTAATGGTCTCCTGGATATTGTGTCAAATTTTTATGTGTATAAAATACTAGAAGTGTATAACATGCTTTACTGCTGTGCATTAAGTTTCAGTTTGGATATTTCTGGCAGCCCGTCTAATGTTCGCTTTCGAGAAATGCCTTGTCTGAAAGACCTATTTTGAGTATGATTTAACTAGCATACACAATATGTTTAATGTACCCCCCCCCCCACACACACACACATACCCAAAAGTCGCATTGGCATGCCCGGGAACTAGATAGGCATTGCATCTAAAAATACAATAGAACCTCCTTAAGTAAGACACCCTCTGTGCTATAGAAAACTGGGCCTTTTACAGAAGTGGTTTTTTAATGAGGACGGTTTAGAAAATTAATTTAAATGACAAATATTATTAATTAAGGGGTTTTAATTATTCAAATTTACGGTAGTTGTCTACATAGTTTTTTTAATAGTCCTATACACTAGTTTGTTTGAATTTTATAAAAGTTTTTTTTTAGCAATAATTATGTTTTTCAGTGATCATTTTATATTCCTGATCAAAATGCTTAAAACTTAGTAATATTTATGAGTGGTAAAGTGTCCTCTATTCAATCTGTTATTTTTCCTTAAAATTTCCTGGCAGGAAATACTAATTTTTAGCTTTCAAATTTTTAAACTTATGGAAACATTCAAAAGGTGTCGTCTTCAAAAAATATTGAAAAAAATTATATGTGATTCTACTCGCGATTTCACACTGTTAGGCGATTGATTTTGAGTACTATGCGGTGAAACAAAACACAGTTCTGTTCGTACAGACGGTAACAAAAGTGTTCGAACACTAGCAAAAATTCCTATGTAAAAAATGTACACTTCATAAGGTTTTGTTAAATAAATCCTTATCGAATCATGTTCTTACACTGACCAAGAACAGGATTCGACAAGGATTTATTTAACAAAACCGTATGAAGTGTACTTTTCTTACATAGGAATTTTTGCTAGTGTTCGGACACTTTTGTTACCGACTGTACATGGTAATCTCGGTTCAAGCGAACTGAACGCCTTACAGCGCATAATCGCCAAATATGCTTAAATTTGAAAAAAAATTTGTGGTCGCTGTAATTCATTTCAGCCGATAATTTGCTCACTTCCTGGTGTTTTATGAGGAGTAGAATCACGCGTATTTTTTTCAATATTTTTTGAAGACGACACCTTTTGAATGTTTCCTTGTTAGTTATACGTTTAATATTTTTATTTTATCATTTAAAGTCAATTTACTTTTTGAAGAGCCATTCCATATAAATTTATTACCTTAGAAATGGTATAAAATTTACTTTTCAAAGAATGAATTTAACCTGTATGCAATTTCAGAAATATGAAGTCTTATAATTTGCGTCTTTTTAACACGCTTATATTAGCTTCACCTGTATGTATGTACACTAAGCGACAAAAAAAAAAAAGCCGCACTTGGATGTTTTCCTTTTCACCTTCTACAACTGCCAATTTTATCGTTTAAAAAGCAAATTTTCGAACAGATTTTACTATGTTGTCCTCCACATACACTTTAGCTTTGAGTCTAGTGTTAAAAACAAAATGCAATTGTCAGAAAAATTGTAATTTTAGAATTTATTTCAAAAATGGTAAGAATAAGGCAGTTAACGAAGCCACAAAAAGTATTAATTTTTAAATGAAAATCAAAAAATATTTTAATACGTGAGATGGCAAAATAATTAAATGCTAACGAAATATTGGTAAAATGAATTTTAGCAAAATATAAATTTTTTTGGCCGTTGAAACTGGGAATTTGGCTTTAGGCGGTCATATTGCTCATCCAAGCAAGATAACCGCAAGTTAAAATGCGAATGTTTAAAAAATCGATTTGTATCATGTTCAGCACTTAAAAAAGATTTTTAAAAAGTGTATAGTAAATTACTTTCTCCAAAAACAATGCGGGAACAATTAAACAAAGCGGGTTAAGGAACGGAAGATCTGCGAAAAAAGCCATTATTAAGGAAAAGAATTAGAAAAAACAATACTTTAGTTGACCAAAATTTAAAAACATTATCAGTTAAGTATTAAGCTGAACTGGTTTTCTCTAATGAATCAAGTTTTCTTTATTTCGTGCAGTTGAAAAAAGCTAGAATGAAGACGAAAATGTGATCGACTTAATGAAAATCGCACTTTTAAAACAGTGACACATTCTCCGTACATTATGGTACGGAGGTACATAACTTTTCAAACACTCGGGGAAATTTTTATGCTCAAGGGATCAATTAACTCGAAATAAAACACAATCTGCATAAAAGTGGTGCCTGACCGACTAATTTGGAGGTATCTTAGACATTTCCGTAAACAGCATTTGAAGATAATAAGGCACCTTACTACACGGCGTCTGTGGTAAGTTTATTCACTTCAAATTGTCAAAATTTTTTATACATTCCCATGAGAACCTATAATTCTGTAAGTAATCATACTTTTTTTCTCTTTAAGTTAAATACCACAAAGGATATAGTAGAATTTCTTCTTTACCAGACATAGAAATGGTCAAAATCGCGATCCGCTCAAAAATGTTTCGTCTATAAAAAGGCGGGGAAAAGGGGTGAGGATTCGAAATTTGCAGCGTATAACTCTGCCAGAACTAGAAAAATTTATTTGTGATATTTGGCACATTGAAATTTCTGAGATTTATATTAAAACACTGTATAAAACTATGCCATTGCGCATTAATGCAGTAATTCCATATAAAGGTGGAATTAACCCAATGCAGAATACATATTTTTAACAAAAAATTGCTTAGATCTAACAAATAAATAGTTTTATTTCATATATTAAAATATAACTTGTTTATTTCATATAATAAATCATAATAAAATGCAAAGTGTATAGTTATGGCATTATGTTCAAAAAGAAAGTTTTATGCAGATTTTTAAAAAGTACTTCGCAAAGTGCAATAAAGCGAATTATTAAAGCGAAAATATACATAGGTATCATTTCATACCTTTGGTATTATGCAAACAAGACAGTTTTATTTGTTTCAAACATTAATTTTAAAGTTATTACAAATAAAAAAGGTATAAGTCATTTTTTCTGCAGTGCGGCTTTTTTTTTGTCGCTTAGTGTATGTATGTTTGTTTGTAACTTCTCTGAGAGCAAAACGTGATTGCACAAAATCCTTCATATCTCAAACAAAAAAACAGATATCCGTAAAATTTTTGCTTTAAAATATAGCTAATACAAATGTCTAAAAATCGGTTTCTGGAATTTTTGAAATTCGGTCCCCAAGGGGGGCGGGGGGAGGGGGCAAAACGTGATTTCACATGCGTAAAACGTGATTTCGCATAATCCTATATATCCCAAAAAAAAAAAAAAAAAAAAAAAAGATATACGTGAAATTTTTGCTCTAAAATATAGCTAAGGCAATTATCTAAAAACCAATTTCTGGAATTTTTGAAATTCAGCCCCCAGGTGGGGCAGCAAGGGGGGGGCTATGGAGCAAAAACAAATAGAAATACAGTTAGGCCGTTGAAAATTGGTACAGATAGGTTTTAAAGTTCTGCAAGTCGAATGGGGATATTTTCGATTGTGTAAAGTTATTAGGAGGGGCAAGAGGGGGAGGGGAAGGGATGGGGGGGGGGGCAAAAAAATGAAAATAGTGTCAGATCGTTCAAAATTGGTACATAGAGGTGTTCGATACTTACAAATCGATTGCGGATATTTTTGAATTTGTAAAATTATTAGGAGGGGTGGGTAGGGGGGTGAGGGGGTAAGGGGGGGCTATGGGGCAAAAACAAATAGAAATACAGTTAGGTCGTTCAAAATTGGTACAGATAGATTTAAGAGGCCTGCAAGTCGAATGGGGATATTTTCGATTGTGTAAAGTTATTAGGAGGGGCAAGAAGTGGGGGAGGGGAGGGGGGGGGGGGCAAAAAAATAAAAATAGTGTCAGATCGTTCAAAATTGGTACATAGAGGTTTTCGATACCTACAAATCGATTGCGGATATTTTTGAATTTGTAAAATTATTAGGAGGGGCGGGTAGGGGTGTGGGGCGGTAAGGGGGGGGGCTATGGAGCAAAAACAAATAGAAATACAGTTAGGCCGTTGAAAATTGGTACAGATAAGTTTTAAAGGTCTGCAAGTCGAATGGGGATATTTTCGATTGTGTAAAGTTATTAGGAGGGGCAAAAAAATAAATATAGTGTCAGATCGTTCAAAATTGGTACATAGAGGTTTTCGATACTTACAAATCGATTGCGGATATTTTTGAATTTGTAAAATTATTAGGAGGGGCGGGTAGGGGGGTGAGGGGGTAAGGGGGGGCTATGGGGCAAAAACAAATAGAAATACAGTTAGGTCGTTCAAAATTGGTACAGATAGATTTAAGAGGCCTGCAAGTCGAATGGGGATATTTTCGATTATGTAAAGTTATTAGGAGGGGCAAGAAGTGGGGGAGGGGAGGGGGGGCAAAAAAAATAAAAATAGTGTCAGATCGTTCAAAATTGGTACATAGAGGTTTTCGATACTTACAAATCGATTGCGGATATTTTTGAATTTGTAAAATTATTAGGAGGGGCGGGTAGGGGGTGGGGCGGTAAGGGGGGGCTATGGAGCAAAAACAAATAGAAATACAGTTAGGCCGTTGAAAATTGGTACAGATAGGTTTTAAAGTCTGCAAGTCGAATGGGGATATTTTCGATTGTGTAAAGTTATTAGGAGGGGCAAGAAGTGGGGGAGGGGAGGGGGGGGGGGGCAAAAAAATAAAATAGTGTCAGATCGTTCAAAATTGGTACATAGAGGTTTTCGATACTTACAAATCGATTGCGGATATTTTTGAATTTGTAAAATTATTAGGAGGGGCATATAGGGGGGTGAGCGGGTAAGGGGGGGGCTATGGGGCAAAAACAAATAGAAATACAGTTAGGACGTTCAAAATTGGTACAGATAGATTTAAGAGGCCTGCAAGTCAAATGGGGATATTTTCGATTGTGTGTAAATATTTTAACCAAAAACTTGCATACTGTAGCTATTTATGTGATAAATAATAAAATAATAAATATAGTTTAAAATATAGTTTAAAAAGCATGCTTTCATAGCACATCGAACTAAAAAGTGAAAAATAAATATAGTTTAAAAAAACTAAAAAACACGCTTTTAAAGCACATCAAACTAAAAAGTGAAAAATAATTCTTAATATAAGCTGAAAACAATAATGAACGAAAAATACTAGTATAATTGTGAAAAAAGCGTGGGTTGCTCGATATACGAAAAATATGGCACAAAGCACCCCACGCTCTTTTCACAATTATACTAGTATTTTTCGTTCATTATTGTTTTCAGCTTATATTAAGAATTATTTTTCACTTTTTAGTTTGAGAGACTTTTTAGTTTAGATTCACTTTTTAGTTCACTTTTTAAAAGCGTGTTTTTTAGTTTTTTTAAACTATATTTATTAGTACGTATATACTATTATGACACATGTGAAATTTAGTTATGTGATAACAATGACCAATTCAAGTGAAGGGAAAAATGAAATTTTCTGTAGTAATTTTTAATCTTAATTAGGTTTAATACTTTTATTTTGCCATCTAAAGTCAACTTTCTGTTTTAAGAACCAATTGATATACTTTATTTATCAGCTTAGAAATATTATGATACGAAATTTATTTTTCAAATATTTAATTTCCCCTCTATGCAATTTCAGAAATATGAAAATTTTATAATTCGCTCCTTTTTGGTTTACACACACTATTATGACGCATGTGAAATTTAGATATGTGAATGACAATGACCAGCTCAAGTGACAGGAAAACTAAAATCTGCACTCACAAAATGTGACTCCTTAGAGAGGTACACAATTTTACATTGGCTTCTAATGAAGGTAAATTAGCATTAAATCTAATGGGGAATGTTTCAGGACCTTGAAAAACTTGTCCTTAAATGAGGTGTCCCTTAAATAGGGTGTACTTTCAGGGAGGTTTTACTGCATTGCATGAAAACTCTGTTATTACCGAAACACTGAAGCTAAATGTTCTGGTCTGCATGAAGAATATATGGCCTTACTTCCTCTTATAAAAATTAATAATTCAAAGCATTGTTTTTGCTGCAATTAGGAATGACATTTGTTTGCAAATTTTTATGGTGTTTCTCACCAGTATCAGTACAGGACATAAAACATATAGGAGTGGTATTCTCAGAAAACGATATTTATATTATGAAATTCGCCTTGAATTCACCTTGAAATTATCCACATTACATGTTTAATTTTCTTTTAATGCTATGGCATTTGATGGATCACTTTGGGCGGTTCATAGGCTCGAATTCGGCTGTCTTGACTATTGACTGAATTATTTAGATAAAATCGAGTCTTATTTCCTCACAGTATTTTTCAAGGCTAATCACTGTTGATAAAGTTTAGTTCTTGTGAGTGACTGAATCTTATTTAACTAAAAATGCAGCCATAAGATTGATTGATTTTTAAACTAGCATAAGAGGTATTGGTTGTAAAAGTAATGCTTGATCTCTTGAACTACTGCTAGGCCAGGTGTTGATGAACTCTGAAGTGATAACTTCTGTTGATGCATCGTCTTCTATTAACTCTATTCTAGCAATGCAGTTAATTTGAAAATTTCATTTATACATTATACCTCTGATTGCTACAATATACATCGAGATCTCACCTCAAGTTATGAAACCTTCTAAATTTCTTAATAATCAATAATGCATTATATTTAAAATTACATCTCATATAGAGACATCATAACCACACACGTATTTGTAGAAAACCACAATTTTTGTAAAAACTGTAAAACACGTATAAAATGATACATTTAATTAAAATCATTAAAAATACATCGTATCAACCCCTTTCTCCCTGAACATCAGGGCATCGTCAGGACAGAGCCATTTTAACTAAAAGTACAGTAACATTTGATTTATATATACACAAGAACCATATTACCGTTGCAGTTATTATACATGAAATAGATGAAACAGTTGAACACAGAATTTTTTGTTCCACAAAAAAAGTGTCTCCATAAAACCAAGTGAAGCTCGACTCTACGCTTTCAGACTGTTTCATTTGTGATTGATCTGTGTTCAACTGTTTCATCTATTTCATGAATAATAACTGTAACCGTAATATGGTTCTTGTGTATATATAAATCAAATGTTACTGTACTTCTAGTTAAAATCGCTCAGTCCTGATGATGCCCTGATATTCAGGGCGAAAGGCCTTGACACGATATATTTTTAATGATTTTAATTAAATGTATCATTTTATACGTGTTTTACAGAGAATTTTTTTTTTTATAAAAATTGTGGTTTCAATGCATTATATTGTTTGGGGAAAAGAACACTTATAAGTAAAGCACTTTAAGTTAAAGTAGAACGCATATTAAACATAAATTGAAAAATCAATCAAAGAACTCTTAACTAGTTACATGTTTACTTACCCCTCTGCTAATGGAATATGCAATATTGTTGATATTTATCCGCGAATTTGCATAGTGTACCTAGATTGTGCAAATATCTTACTGCGTAAAAGACATCAGTCCTTTTATATAGTCGGCTGCAAAATTATTCGAGCACTAGCCAATAATTCCTATATTTAAAAAGTACACTTAAGACTGTTTTGCTAAGTAAATCCTTGTCGAATCATGTTTTTAGACTGATTAAGACCATGACTCGATAAGGATTTATATAACAAAGCTGTATTAAGTGTACTTTTTTTTGGCAAGGATTATTGCTAGTGCTCGAATAATTTTGCAGCCGACTGTATGTTATATTCGCCAATTTTGTACCGATTACTTAAAGGTATTTATCTTTTTTTAATTTTTTGCAGTATGTATGAAATTCTTTACCACAGACCCAGATATTAATCAAAAGTTATTAACCAATAAAAAATATTAATTGCCACTAAATCCGTGTTTTACCCTAGGGACAGATTTTCAAAATTGCGTATACAATACCAGCACGTTAACGTCTGTTATCGAAGTCTGTCATTGAGACGACTTCTAACTTTCCAGACAATGCTGGGATTATCCGTGGTTCATTTGAAAAATCAACTAAAATGTTCTTAGTAGAATAAAAAGATTTGTCGGCATTTTTCTAGCACTGGCACCTCTCCAGTGACCGAAAAGACCTTCTCTTTAAGTTAGTAAACTGGAAGCACCTGGTTCAGTCCCAAAAACGAATCATTGGCCTAGCTTTTTGGTGTTTTCCCCAGTTGTCTCCGTAACTCGCGTGTGTACTTGTAGGATCAATTAAAAAGACCACCTTGAAAATCCATCCATACCTAGTTCATCAAATGTAGACAATCGGTTCTAGGTATCAAGTACAGACAACCCAGACACCAACACACACACCTTAGCGCTTGCAAATTCATTATTACCTATCTAAAAATTTTCTATTATTTGTAACATTTCCTTAGCAATAGTTTCCTCTCTGTAATAAAACAGCAATCGCTTCAGACGTTTAGCTTTCTGATTTACGATTCTTATTTTTATCGGTCAGTGTCAACAAGTCATTACTGAAAGTGTAACAAAGGTCGACAGCATCCAAGTAAGTATGTGAATCACTCTCCCTCTCTCTTCATCCTCCGCTGTCGATAGTGCAGATAAGTGAACAATCTGTCCGCTTTATCTGTCGTGACACAGTCGCGTGGTTGGCACACCGTTTCCATCACGCGAACTACTCAGGCATAAATACAGCTCTCCTCTCTCTTTAACTACAGATCACGTATAGCCTTGATTTTGACCTACGTCTCTTTAAAAAAATAAAATAAAACAAAATACCAATCGATCTTAAAAGACTGTTTAAAACATCATTTTCAGTCATTCATTAGGTTGTTCTATATATCTGTACTGATAAGTATAAAGGATTTAAGTCCATATTCTTGATTTTTCAATAGACGAAAAATAAAGTTAAACTAACTAAAAAACTAATCAGAAGAATCGATTAGGAAAAAGGGATTATGTTGATTTATACGCTTTATACCGTTCAGTGATTGTCAACCTTCATTTAATAAAGGGAAAAAATTGAATTAAATATTTTATACAAAGATTAATGCTAAATTTCTGATTTGAATCTTTTTTTACCAATGGATTTTCTCAAAGACTAAATGACATGGATTTAAATCCTTTATACCAATCGATAGAGAATTTTTTTCTGGGTCATTGATGTACTTAACTCAAAATCGACATTTTTGGACTTAAATCCTTTATACTTATCAGTACAGATATGTTCTTGCTGTTTTACGTAAAAATACTGGGTTTTTATGTTTAACCTTTTAACTCTCTATCTACCGTATTATGAAACAGCCAAAATCGTATTTGGAACTTTTTTTTTTTTTTTTAAGTTACTTAAAAGTATTTTTAAAAGATATATGCAATAAAACTATACATATCACCTCATCATAGTAATTAATGAGGATTTAGTGAGATGATACTTTAGTGTACCACGGGTACATTCAGGTCGAAAAAGATATTTGGACATAAAAAAGGGGTAAAAAGGGTATTTACTTTTAATGTCATTTATATTTTTCCTACACTGAGAAAAAATTCTGTAACTGACATATCTAGAATCTGAATTGTGACTCTAGAAAAAATAGCTCCATGTCATCCTTATAAATTCTAGTCCCACTTAAAATCGAGTTCTAGAAACCCCTATTATAATTCTAGAGAGTTTGTCTATATTATCGAAGTCAAACATATTTGAAAGTATCTCCAAATAAATGCGAACGCAAGTGACAGGTTTAAGCAACTATAATCTTCTTTTATGACCCAATTCTAGATAATCAAGCGAGAATTTCCCGCCATACGAAACATTCAGAATATTGTTTCACCATCTAGTAATGCGCAGACTAGAAATTCTCGATCATTCCGTCTATTCAATTTATTGGCGTGCCGCATAGCTCGGAAATCTATATTTCCAGTCATGGGATTTAGAAAATGGCCACTTATTCATTCTAGATGAAGGCGGCATATTTTTTTTTCTCATGGTAAGATCGGTGGGAGTTTCTTGAGGTAACACAGGAATCAATCATAACACACGGAATATCGTGAAAAAATCTGAGCAAGTACACTCTATAAATTCTTTTCTGGAACGAAAACAGCTGCCTATATAGTTTAATGCCTTGTAGTTAAGATTAAAGTGAGGCATATAGGTTCTATTCTTATAAATAACTTTCACATTTTTTCCATAAATTCGACTCTATATGCTTTTTAAACTAGTGGTACTTTAAAGTACCGTTAGCACTGTAAAGAAAAAAAAAAAAAGTTTTCTTTGCTGCCAGAATTTTTCATAATGACAAAAAAATACGTTTTGTCAACGTAATTTTTCCGTAATTTACGAGTATTTCCTCAAATTACAGAAAATTTCTGGCGGCAGCAAAGGAGATTTTTTTTACAGTGTAGGTAAAGGGTTAACATTCTCTATATATTTTCTTTTGAAAATTGTATTACTTATTTCAAAAATGGTTATTAGCTGAACATATATATGTAATTAATTTTGTAAGTAAACATTTTAAGTTGAAAAACTCATAATAGTTGTTTCAGTTCAAAATAATACCACTGCCATTCGTCAGGTGAAAACACTAGGCACGCGTTGCTTCATGAAAGTAGCCAATGTTCTCGCTCCTACAAAGAAATTTCAAGTGATTTCTGAACATGGCTTCCTGTAGAAAATCATTTGCTAAATTTCACACTAGTGCTGCTATCTACCGAACAGAAAAGGAACAAATATTTTAAAATCTATTAAAACAAGGAAAAAAATATTTATAAATATTTTTGCATAAAAAATGTTAAATGTTTGGTTTCATTGCGAAAACATCGAACGTTAAAGGGTTATAAATTATTATATTATTTATAACCCTTTTATATATACGGTTATATATTAGGCAGTTGTAGACAGTAATAGACTACAGACAGTTATATATATATATATATATATATATATATATATACACACACACATATATATGCATATACAACCTGAAATACTATGTTTAAATCTTTAGCTTAATTTTTAAATCTTCTAAAAAAGGCTTTTAGGCAATAAAGATCGTCTAAATTACCTAGAAGGCTTTACCCGCAAATATATATGTACATAATATAAAGAATAACTTAAACGTTTAAATAAAATACTTTGATTGTCGACTATTTTCAGCAATTCAAAAACATGGCCCAATACTGCTAAATATAGCCATTGATGAAATGTAAATGAGATTTAATTATTTGCGTTTGATTATATTAATTAAAAGCACGGCTAATTTAAAATAAACTAAATATACATTCACATTAATTTGCGAACGATAAAATCGAGAAAAGTAAAATATGTAAGATCAATTGATCAACTGAAATTAATATTTAAGTAATAAATAAATAAAATGCAAAATTTTAAAGCTATTATGATGTCAGCTTTATGAGAAATTTTTAAAGATACGGATTTAACTTTTTAATTATTTTTATTCTCGTGTAAATAAATGTTTCCTTTTATGTCAAAAAAATAATTAAGATAAAAAGTCGTAAACATTTATTTTTATTGGCATCACCTTAAAATTATCACTCAAAGAAAAATGTCGGGAAAAATTTAAAATACGGCATAAAACATAATTTAAAATATTGTATATCTAATAGAAATATATCGAAAATCTAAAGGTATGTTCTTAAACTACACGCATTCTTTTATCTGTGAACATTTTTTTCGAAACTGTACGTCCCTTAGTTTTTTTTTTTCCGTACTTAACACTTTTTTTTTTTTTTTTTTGGTATAGATATTTAGAATGTTTTAAAATACTAAAAATGCCAACATCATTTGCTCATCTTTGCACATAATTAAAATATATCTATTTTGATACACTATATTGTATGAAAATACGCTTTATACAAATTTTATTATTATGTAGTATTAGCATAACCTACCAATTGGTTGCTTTTCTACCCTCTAATGTTTATTTGAATTCATAAATCGTTCTAAAACTATATGTTATTGTGGTCCATGTGATATAGAAAAATAACATATTTATTATTAGTAAAATTAATTTTAAAAAATATTCCTTTTAATTTTTATGTTAAATTATTTAGTGAAGGTTGGTTGGTTGGGTTTAACGTCGCAATAGTGCTGCGATACAATATTCTGTGTCCATTTTTTCATTAAAGAAAATAATCTGGTGTGTCACTCACACGACTTTCTCTTACCCTGAAATTTAATACTATAAATACAGGTTGCAGATTAATAGGTATTATAAAGAGTACTGTTATGTAAACCTGTGTTCAACAATTCAAATTAGGCTTCGGAAGAGTTTTATATAATAATTAGTTCTGCGTGAGGGGGGCTTTCATTAATGCACCTACATTTATATAGAATTTAATTCGATTATTAAAAAATAATTCTGTTTTAAAAAAATAATATATTAAAATTATTATTTAAAAAAATTATCTTTTATGATAATGCAGACGATTTCCATATTAGAGAGGTAGTATAACACCAAACATCCAAAAAAAAGTCCATTTTATTCTCGGAAAAAAAAAAAAAAAAAAAATATTTTTTTTTTCTAAATTTTTTATTTCGTTAAAAGTAAAAAAAAAATCGATAACTTTGTTTTAAATTATCGCAGATAGATGGTTCAACCATTCGTTTTAAAGGTATTGGCGAGCTCTTTTGAAAGATACCCATCATGAAAATTTACTCCCCTCGAGGGGGGACTTCCCCCCCCCCCCAGAGGGGGAGGCGATGAGCCTACATACACAAAAATTTTTCCAGTTAACTATCTCTATTACAAAAAATATATATTTGTTTCATTTGGTTTAGTGCAGTCTATAGACGTTAAACTCTACTTACCTGCAATTTCCCCCATAGACGTAATGTATTAGAATTCTCTTGATTGTCCCTGTACACGAACCATTTGCTTGATCTTAACGAAAATCTTACTGTAGCATCCCTATATGATACACATTTAGAATGCCAAGTTTGAAATTTCTGCCATAATTTGTTTTTGAGATATGCTGATAACGGACAGACACACAGACACACACACACACACACAGACACACAGACCATTTGCTAAAAACATGTTTTTCGTATTCAGGGGACCTCAAAACGTGTAAATATAACAAAATCTCGCGTTCGAAAATTTGACCCAAAAACAATACTTTCTCTACCTTATGGGTAAGAGAAAGTAAAAATCTAAACATATATTGCTCTTTAAAAATAATTTTGAGACAAAGTCAGACATTTTCTAAAAATGGTCAAATCGTGTTCTGGGCTGTTCAAAACGTGTATATCCATCGAAAACCGGGAGTGAACATTTTTTATGAATCCAGTACATTCTCCTGTTCAATATAGAATAAAGTAGAAAAGATAAATAGTACATTTATTCTGTAGTCCAGTGTAATTTTTCTAACAATTGCCAACATAGCTCACAAGTATTTTAAATGAAAAGAAGCGATTTTGTAAAATAGATAAGTATATGCGTTATTTTTATATTTACAATATAAATACAATTATTAAAAAAAAGTCTCAATATTAACATTCCATTCAACGTATTTGAATAAAAATTAGCAAGAAGCAGGTGAAACATATATTTTAATTAATAAAACATCCTAAAAGAGAAATAGTCCCATTTTGAATTTGACAACAAGTTTATGTAATTTGTTCCCAACGCAACACAGTCAAAATACATGAAACAGTGACTTTGTAAATCTATTTTCTATGACAAAAATGGCCATAAGATGTGAAATACGATAAATGATTTTGTATGCTAAACGTATTTTTAGGTTAAGAAATTAAATAGTCGCTGTTCGGAAATGTGTACTTTAAAAACTTGTTCCAGACTTAGACGGAACAGAATTATTAGTTGAAAATAAATAGAAAGCTCTTTAAGAGGTCAAGTGTCTCGATATCTTTCCACCCACTAGCAATTGTTTAGTGAAGTTTGACAACCATTCCTAATCTAAAATAATTACCCTTCTTAACAGTAGCCTACTGAACAAACAAAAGCAGAAATGATGAGTTTTTAACCCTTCAGGTAAAATAGAAATAAAAAGCAAAATATTTGCTGGAAATAAGTGATTTTTTGACATCATTTGCAAAAATATTCTTGTGTGAAATGTGACATATATATGAAGAACCAGAGACATCAATATATATATATTATATATATATATATATATATATATATATATATATATATATCAGGGTTGGGTTTTTGCCGGCAAAAATGCATTTTTGCCAGGACAGCGGCAAAAAGTGGAAAAAACCAGGCAAAAATGGAAAAAATTGGCAAAAATGGAAAAAAATTAGGAAAAGTGGAAAAATAAAATTAGAACAACACAATCCCTTTCAATTTTCACCCTTTACACTTTGGCACCTCAATGAAAAATTTTTGAAGATTTTTTAATTTAAAAAGTAATTATAATTAATTAATAATAATATATAACCAGTGTCTGACAAATTCCGGGTGCCAGGGTGACTATAAATATCCATTGGTGACCAGTTACAGCAGATTAACAAAAGAAATTTCATGCATTTACAATATTTTTTATGTATATTTTTGTTTTTCCTCCCACCTTCTTGTCTTGGTATAAAACATGACACTGCTGATGTATTGAATGAATAGCATGAGTTTAATGTTTTCTGAAAAATTTAACAATTATTTCTGTTTTTGAAAGACGTTTTTCCATGAAAGGTAAATTCCCATATTTGATAAATCTTCTTACTACTATTACTGGTACTTTCCATGTCAACATCTTTCTGTTAAACAAGATTCAAGCATCATAAACACTATCTAAAGCAAACTATGTTCGAATTTACAACAAGAAAGTTTAAATAGTATGGCATTTATCAAATGGATTCTCTTTAAAGGAATTCTGTCCTGAAAAATTAATAGACAAATAATATTTTAAAGCCAAAACTTAAACACTCTCAATATATTTGATTTGATGATTATATTCAGATATATTGAGGGAATTTCTAAATTATTTAAACATAAAAAAGTTAATTTGGTTGCTAAAGCTCCTTTAAAATTAAATTCATTAATTTCTAAAAAACTTGATCCTCCTCCCCCAAATTAAAATCTGGTGTTTATGAAATCCCATATAAAGTTGATAATAAAACTAACTACTATATAGGTATGACTAATAGACCTTTTTGTGATAGAATGAAGGAGCATATTGCAGATTTAAAATATAATAGACCCAACACAGCTTTTTCACGAAATTATAATACTAATCCCATTGACCCCGATTTTGAAAATGCCAAAATAATTTACAATACTGACAATAGAAACCAAGCACTTCTTTATGAATCATTCGAAATTATTAAAAGAAAATCAGAAATTTGTAACGATACCTTATCCATAAACCCCCCCTCAATTTGGCTTCATTTCTTGGGCTGAAATTAATTTATGGTTACCCTGCTTTAATTTAGTTCTGGCAACCCCGCAATTTTGATATTTTTAACCTTTGCTTTAGTAGCTCTTTATCCTTGTCTTGTAGTGATCATGTTTCATGTTCCTTTGAGTGTTTTAGCATATTTTTAAAAATGTATATAGTATATTTTTACAATTTGTGTAATCATCTGTTAAATGTTTTGAAGTTGTAATTGTGGTATCATGTACTTATATTTTCTATGTTTATGTGTTTTTTAACATCATTCTTCCCTGAGGAAGGCTAATGAAGGAATTTAGCCGAAACGTTGGATTTAAAATTTATTAAAGTTTATAAGATTGATATGCTGAAAGTTATTTATTACTTTTTCATAATTGATGATTATATTAAAGGTAAAAATAATATTTATTTCTGTAGTTTTTTTTTTTTTTTTTTTTTTTTTTTTTTTTTCTTAATAGTTTGTTTTTATCTTTATAAATAAAAAATAGTTGTTTTCTTAAAATTTTCCTTAGTTCACATTTTTAACTAAATAGTTCATTTATTCAATGTAAAATAATATATGAATGACCTGCATTAATTATATAATTAGGAAATATTATCCTTAAATTCTCTAAGTTTTGCTGTGAGTATTGTCATAGAAATAATTCGTTATTTCTGGCTCCTAAGATATTGAAACTTTGTCAGTCCCTGAACATAACCCTAAAAATAAAACTACAAAATTATATTTTTATTTTATTGAAGTAAAAAAATCTTAAGTAAGACATATTCAGAGAGAGAGTGTACTTGCAATTTACATTTCAATTCCGAAAAATGCATGATCTAGCAAATTTTAGAACAGCTGAGTCAGTAATTGACTCAATATTTGACTTTCACTGTAAACAAAAATATGTAATACATTGAAAAACACAAATATTCTAGTAATTAATTATTGAAGAATATTTTTTAGAAATGTAATTTAAATATTTTTAACAATGAAAAAATTATGTTAACTGTTGATGTTAAAAATTTCATTTTAAAGAAATTTTAGAATGCATTATTTTAATGATTTACATAAGAATCAGTTGATCAAGAGTGTAATTAAATCTCTGGTTTTAATTTGTTAAAATCATGATTTAAACATTAAAATCGTGTAATTAAAATCCTTAAAACCCTGTTTGAAATGCTGGTAATTTTTGCCACTGGCAAAAATTGTGGCAAAAACTATTTTTGCCGGGACGGTTTTTTCCGTGGTTTTTACCATGGTTTTTTCCACTTTGGCAAAAATTGTCCAACCCTGATATATATATATATATATATATATATATATATATATACAGAGTGTCCTAAAAGTTCCAGTACTGACGCTGATGTATTTTTTATTTACAAAACAAAAAAGCTTAAAACGATTATTTTTATGCTAATGATAAAATGCACATTTAAAATAACGGAGGAAAAAATACAGAACTTACATTTATAATAAATGTTCAAAATGTCCGCCCTTTTCTAGGAGGCAAAGCTGAACTCGATTGCGCATGTGTTTAGAAACGCGTTTTAACATGCTGGGAGTGACTTCTTGTAGAGAAACCTGTACACACCTGCACAGAACCTGTATTACGATATTACGAAATTGTCAAACGAGCTGATATAGCATATTTTACTCGGTATTGCATCACCTGGATATTTATATCGCCAAACATCTTTGCATCTTTCATACGATTTACATTCAAAATAAGCTTCAAACAGCGTAATTCTCTGAATGCGTGATAAACTCATTTCACTATGAAGAACAAAATAACATAAAACTTTATTCTCACACAATTTGAGCGAGAAAAGAAAAAAACGATAAAAATTAAAGAATTGATGCAATAACAAGCAGACGATAAAATTTAATATTAAAAAAAAATCATGGATACAATGAGTTCTTTAAGTTGGAGTACTGGAACTTTTAGGACGCACTGTATAATTTGAATAATTTAATTCCTTTACAACACTCAGCAAATGAAAGATAGATGAAAATACAAACATATGAAATTTTAAATGAGATGTTTTTCTAATAAAATTATTGTCACGATGATAATTTAATTTAAGTACCCTGAGTAGTAAAAACATGTTAAAGTACTTACGCAGAAGAGAAATGACACACATAACACATAAGCCTAACGATGAGATAATTTGCATAATCCATTAATCCTATAGAAACATTCATCAAATAATAAAAATGGAAAGACATAAATTAACCAAAAGGATCTGTTAAAAGAAAAGAGAATTCATGAAATGAAAAATAGAATTTTAAATGCTGAAAACCAGAAATGATCACGCATCAGGAAACTTGCATCTCTGTCAGCATTATGCAAGATTTCGGATCGCTGTATAGCTAATTCAAGCAATATACAACTCAAGTCTCTATCTTGCAACAAAACAAATTAAAAAAAGAAATTAGATTAAACAGTAACACAACCAAAATTGAAAAATGGAATAAGTATTTTTAATAAGTCCACATGTAACCGATTCCATACATATATATATATACATATATCGAGTCGAAAGAAGACACGACCTTTCGTCAGGCGAGCGCAGTAGGCACGAATGCTGCAAACAAAGTACGCAAGAACGCTGTATCGTAAAGATGGTTGCTGGAAGAAATTTTCTTGTAGAATAGGAAAATCCCGGTTCGATGATTTCAAACTAAATTGGTCGTAAAGAATAAAACAGTTTTTTATTTAATAGACAAAATAGCTGAACATCAGATAAAAATTATAGTGGCATCATAATCAAATTTAAATAACAGTGCATTCTGTTTGTGGACTGCAAGGAAAGAGAGAGAGAGAGAGAGAGAGAGAGAGGAAACTATCCTAATCCAGTATTAAGAGATGTTCACTTGACAGAGATCAGTGAGAGAGTGAGTTAAATTTTAGCCAAATTCAAAAATCCCGATCAAGTTGGAATGGAATTTTTCGTCGCATAGAGAACCCCAAAAACATTTTTTTTTTTCTTAGATCCGTTGTATATTCATTAAGTTAATAATTTTGAATACTTTTAGCAGGTTTGCCATATTACATTAACCCCAGTATGACTCTAAACTTTAGTTATGAGAGCTGAAAACCACAGACGGTAAATGCATAGGAAAGAAATATAATTAATTTTTTTTTTCAAGGATAATTTTGGGAAACTGATTAAAAGTACGTTAGCTATTAGACTTTGATTTACGCATAACATAAGAATGAAATCTGGTATTCTTTTAAAACTGAAATGATATAATGGGATTTTGCTAAAAGCCAGATTTTCTTTTTTCCTTATTTTATTGAAAGAGAATGGATTCAGCGGTTAATTAAAAGCTATTATTGGATACACGAGTACATAATTATATAAAACGTTAAAATAGATTTCAATTTAATTAAATATATATATATATATATATTTTTTTTAATATGTGATATTTACATCACATGCTGCATTGTCATTTTGTTTGCAGCACTCGTGCCTACTTTGTTCGCCTGACGAAGAGTCGTGTCTTCTTTTAACCCAAAACAATTGTTTCGTTGCGAGTTCTTGCATTTCATAGTGTTTATTCAAAGCTTTGTACTCATTACAATATATCTGATTAAAAACGATATAAAACAAGATAAATGGAAATGAATGAAAGCATGCCAATTACCTAACTTTATCAAAGTCTTACTATGAAAACAAAGCGTGCAAAGTAAATGTTTTTCTGTGTCAAAGAGAGTCTATATATATATATATGCATATTCGCAAAATATATTAATATTTTATAATATATTTGAGTATTTCAGCTAACTGAACTGCAGTTTTTTTTTTTTTTTTTTTTCATACATTTTTTGAAAACTGATGACAGAGTTACAACTCAACGATGATCTATTGAAGTAAAATAAATTTTTATCTATGGTTTCCATGCATGCATTTCAAACGAATAAAAAATATATAAAAAGGATAATTTAAGCAAAAAAAATTATTTCCTACAACTAGCTGTAACGATGGACTGCGAAATAAATAAATAAATAAATGAAATAAAATAAAATAAATATTGTTTTTCTGGTTATAAAGAATTTGACTATTGATTCAGATAGTAAATCAAATTTACTATATTTCAATAGTTCATTAAAAGAAATAATCTTTTTTTTTTTTTTTTCGATGAGTATATAATATAGTTATTACGATCGCAGGAAACAAATATTAAATAACCAGTCAATTTTGAAGACTTTAATCATCCATGAAACAAAAATTTAACAAATATATATATACGGGACCGTAGGAATTTGAAGAAAAAGTGATCGGCAGGAAAATTTTTTGGTAGCCATAAAAAAAAAAAAAAAAAAATCTTCCAGCGCCCCCCCCCCCCCCCTTTTTTTTTTTTTTTTTTTTTTTTTTTTTGTTCAATTTTGAAATTTACTTGGATATCGAAATTAAAAATCTATGTTTTAAAATCAAATACTAACTTGGACTGAATTATACATCAAGGAACATCTGTTTAAATTTAACATCCTCAAATCGGTTTTAATATTTCCTCTAAACCAATACACCGCTGGCATTGGCACATCGTTATACTGATTCAACGATTCAGCACTGGGTCTCAAAGCGAGCAAACGAGAGCGGTATGAACTGCATCGATTCAACACCAGGTTGTCAAACATGTATAGTGACCAAATGTCCTCGAATTTCGAGGACAGTCCATATTTTGAGAACGTTTTTCTAAATTTTTAAAAATTGTAGAATTTAAATTATTTATCATAATTATTACTGTTTGAGTCCTCATTCATTTAGCATAAACTATACCTCTGTAATTGGGTAATTGTTACAGTTATTAGTGCTAATATATTATGAAGGTACTCCAATCTGGTCACTATACAAACATGCACAGTGGAACATAATGTAAATTCCCTAATGGTATATTGATTCAACACTGTGTCACAACGATGTGCAAAACACGCACAAATAGCCGTGGGTTGCTGTTTTCCTTCTACTTGTTTCTTACACAAATTGATATGAACTACACTGCAGTTTAGCATAGTTTTCTGTATTCAATACTGGGTCCAATTTTTTCACCAAAATATTAAAAATATTTTTAAATGTTGAGTTTTCGTTGAAAACATAGTCGCCAGCTAAAATATATTGGTCGCCAATGGCGACCAGACTACCGCAATTCACGAGCCCTGTATATATTTTTTTTGTAGAAAATTTTATTTCTCCTTTTGTCAGGAAATGAAGTTGAGTCAATTTCAGGTCGCCACAGGTAAAACGGTGATAAAGTAAATCGTAGCGCAGCATCAGATATGGAGAAAAGTCTGGTACCAGCACGCACATTGACGTAATACTTGGGAGTTAGGATGTTTCGACGCGAACAGTCGGCGGTGCTTCAGATTGGGTTGGAATGATTTTACGCTGGCGTACAGCCACAACGGAGAAAATAATTTGCGTAGTGTAAGTGAATACGAGTAGCTATTGGGGATTTGGATGGATGGATGGATGGTTGGGTTTTACGTCGCACTAGTGCTGCGCTAATGGGCAATTGGCCACGGTCTGGGACACACTCCTAGAGGTGGTCCGGAGACATGCCATCACAATTTTGATCCTCCACGGAAGGGATGGCCCTCCCGCTTCGGTGACCCCCAGAGGTATAATTTTTGATGGGAACATGGAGGACATTGCGACTCTTGTTTCATGATGAAGAATAATAATAATGGATTAATATTAATCTCACTTTATAATAATGGATTAATATTAATCTCACTTTATAATAATGGATTAATATTAATCTCACCGCGGACCCCTGTGGCAGAAATTTATTATGCTTTCTGCGACAAGCTTCATGAACACCAAAATCTTTCTGCAGGAATAGTTTGTGAAGTTAACTTTTACGAATTCAAAATACATTATTTTTAAATAGTAAATAATATTCAGTATAACCAATATATTTATATTTTAACTAGGCACAAATGCATATATCTGCATTATTGCAAGAAAATACACTTAAAAAAAAAAAAAAAAAAAAAGGTTAAAATAAATCTATTGGTCTTCTAAATCTATTGCTTCAGATTTTTTGTTCACATTTATATACAATATTGTTTATAAAATATTCAATGAATTCAAACATAAAATGCAGTAACACATAAAAAATAATCTACATTTTTTTTTAAGGCATTTAAATCATGAAATGTCTAAATTAAACAAATGTTACAAATACTTTTAAAATTTCATTACTTTTTTTATATTAAATATGTATATTTCAATACACAAATACACTTATTTCATAAGGTGCAAACCAAACAACATAAAATCTAATACAGAACTCAAAATTAAAAGTAAAAATTATATATAGAATACTGAATATCATAATGAACTATAAATAATTTAAAACATTTATAGTTTTTGAGATTATTAGAAAGGTGCAAGATAACATTCTAATACACAAGATTCATTTTTTATATTATCCTATACAAAAAGCATAAAGATGTGTACTATTTGAAATCTAAAAAATATGACTTGACATTAAGGAATTCAGAATGTATAATTATAGCATCATTTAAATACATAAAGTAAAACAGAATACAAGATCTAAGTAACACAATTATAGACAAAGTATAGTCAAAATATTTTCATAAAGATTGAGGCAAGTGAAATATTTAATTTTTAAGGAAAAGTTGAAATGGGAAATGTAACAAATTTCATGGATAAAATCTATAATAGAAAATGATGATTACAGATGAATGAAATAAAAAGAAATCATTTAAAAATAATATTTGATATTGATATCTATACGAATAAGTAAATAAAAATAAATAAATAAAAGCATTTGCTGTTTAATTAGTATTTATTCAAAACAACTACTATTAGATAAGATTCCTTTTGCTTACAAAAAAAAAAAAAAAAAAAAAAAGATATTCAACAAAACCTTTGGTTTGATTTTTATTCAAAATAGCTATTTAAATTGCAATATTTCAATTAAAAATATAAACATTTTTTTTTTTAAATTCAAATGTTTAAAAAATTAAATGAACAAGCTGTACAAGCTAATGATAAGAGTATTTTTGTAAAATAAATCAATAATTTTCTTAACGACTTCATATGCTTAAACAACAAAATTTAAAGCTAAGAATTTTAATCAAAATTAAAATAATTATTAGTAAAGAAAAAAATTAGAAAAGTTACCAGTTTTATAACTTAAGATAACCATTAGTATTTATTACTAAGACCTTTTATTACATATAAAATGCTAAAAATCAAAATATTTTTAAGATTAATTTCTTAATTTTCTATTTTTTGAAGCAAGGTAAGCATTCAGCTTCATTTTTTATTTTGCGTATAACTACAGATGTTACAAATTTCCCCATAGTCTTATTTCTGTATATATTTGTGAAATGCATTGCATAGTTTGCAGAGTTTAAAAATTTACGTGTATTTACTACTACGCACGTATGCACGCTTCGCATTCATTAAAGGGAAAAAAAAAAAACACTAGATAAAACTAATTTGTCGTGCGTAAATCAGGAAATGTATGAAAATCGGTACAGCAGCAATCACGCACTTATTAAAAAAAAAAAAAAAAAAAAAAAAAAAATCACTGGATGCAGCTATTTTGTTATGCATGAATCTGAAAATGCATGAAATATGAAATTTGGAAAATGGTCGCAAAGCCACATTCTTTCAAAAAACATCTTTTTGCAATACAATAAATACACACGACACGAGCGGCAGGCGCGGCTCGAAAACAAAGTTTCGAGACACGAAAATGAAGTTCCGATGTGATGAGGTTACCAGTGGAAAGTGTCGATACACCGAATCATATCACCGCATCACAAATCGCTAATGCATGCCGTATCAAAGCTAGCCCAAGTGAGTTACATCCCCTTTATTTCCTCTCCTTATTCAGGATTGCTGCGATCGTATCTGCAGAAACGAAAATTTGTTCTGCACAACAGTTTATAAACCATTCTCTGAGTTTCCTTCTTTCTCACACTCTTTCCCTTTCTCTCTCTCTCTCTCTCTCTCTCTCTCTCTCTCTCTCTCTTTTTTTTTTTTTTTTTTTTTAAACACAATGTCAAAATTTATTTGACTTAAGTAAAATCTTTCTGCAAGAGCATTTCTGTTTCTGCGACATTGTCGCCGTGTCGCCGTGTTTCTGCCACGGGGCCGCGGACCATTGGGGATTTGGAAAGTGAAGCGATTGGAGATCCTTTGTTTCATTGTGAATATACGTCGGAGTGTTTTGTTAGCAAGAGTGTTGGACGGAGCTGTAAGTTTGGAGTCAAATTGTTATAAGTAGTTGATGAAGTAAAGCATCGTATTATTAGAAGTTGATGTTTAGTTTAATTGCCGAGCGAGTTGGCTGTGAAGGGATCGTGATCATTCCTTCATAGTGCGAATCTAGAAGTGTCAAGTCGTCGTTGAGAGTAGCCTCAAGCCTCTTTTGCATTTCTCCAAGGGTGAGGGCCAAATTTTACATTCTCTTACTTTATTTAATTACTATTTATTGAGTTTCCCATTAATCAACGGATATGCCCTAAAGAAATTACAAGTGGTAATAAATTTTGAATTTAATTCATATTTGAGTCTCGTCTAACCTTTCATTAAGCTAAACTTAGTTAAAATAATGGGGTCTCAAGAAGATCAAGACCGGGCTGAAACCCCACACTTTTATTGCCTTACTAAATTTCGATATATCACGAAAATGTAAGAATAAGACGCAAAGCTTTAGTATAGGACACCTCTTAGTGACTTTTGAAAATTGTCGCCGAAGTACCTCGGAGATTTTCGCCAAAAACCGCTATAGCCATTTTTACTCTAGCTGCGCATTAAACGTATGAACAAATTATAAAATACTTCAAAAAATAAATAAATAAGTAAAACATTAATAATAATTAAGTAACTTTTAACTATTTTCAATGTTTCTGAATAGGCATTTAAACTGTCATGAGAATTAAACAAGTAAGAATAAATACATTTGCAAATACACGTGTGAAGTCGACGCAGACCAACTAGTTTCTATATATTAGCCATGTCTTTTAATTTTAATACATGACAGTTTGGAATTCCACAAGCCTGTTTGTTGAAATATTAATCAAATCCTGCTGGAGAATGTACGAGGACTATTTTTTTTTCAAGGTCCGATTGGTTTGCTTCGGAGAAAAACCGCTAGGTCTGTGCGCAGACGTATTTTCTCCGAAGCTTCCCTTTAGCGACCAATCGGATCTTGAAAAAAAATATATAGCTCTCGTAATTAAAAATTCTTGAATTTTTAACGTTTCCTCTGATGGGAAAATACCTCATTGCTTAGACTTCCAGAACGCCAATCATTTCATATTGCTACCCATTAAACTTTCATACGTTGAAAAAGACCATTTATTTATATATTGCCTTTTATTGGTACTACATATACACCAGACTTGTATGCTTGACTGGAAGTCCGCTTGTAAATCTTCGTCAGATAAAAACTGTCAGAGTTACAATACGAAGAAAAATGACCAATTATTCTTCATTGTTCCTTAAATATATTTAATATTTGCCTATTTACTTTGCAGAATGAGCTGTATTATTGAATACTTAATAAAATCCTGGTAATACTTAATCAAATACCAGATAGTAATCAATACCTGGTCGGGAATGTAATTATGAATTATTGAGTTTTTAACACGATAGTCCTCTGATGTGAAAACACCTCATTGCTTAGACCTCAAAAACTTCAACCATTTTATCTTGCTATACTGCATTAGACTTTTAATCAGTACGCGTTGAGAATGACAAATTAATCTTTATTATTTCTGAAATATTTTTAATATTTGCTCATTTGTTTTGCAGAATAGGCCCTATTATTTAATAATCAAATTCCAGATGCTAATCAAATCCTGGTCGATAATATAATTAAGAATTCTTGAATTTTTAGCCTAATTGCTCTGATGTGAAAACACCTCACTGCTTAGACCTCCAAGATTTACCCATTTCATCTTGCTATCCTCCATTAGACTTCCAATAAGTACATGTTGAAAATTACCAATTAATCTTCACTACTTCTGAAATATTTTTAATATTTGCCTATTTGCTTTGCACAGAAAGAGAATACTCCGAACCTCCCCTAAATATTCAATGAAATATCGTTTTCGCAGACGATCACGGAAATTCCAGAAACTATAGTATAATGCCAAAGAAAAATACATATTTTGTATGATCTATAAAATTAAAGACGACGTAAAATTACAGTCATTTTTGCCCTCTGAATGTCTAGAAATCTCCCCTACACATCTTTATTATTTTTATATAAACGTTATTACTCCTAATGGAGTACGAAATTCTACACTTACTACACTTACAGTTTATTTTCCACAATACGAAAATGCTAACATACTCATGTTTGCTTAACGACTCGATTCGAAAAAATTACAGATCTCCAATATATAATACATATATATATATAATTTAAAAGAAATATAAATTATATTTAATAAACGAGTTCCCAGTAATTGTAGTCTAAATTCGTGAAAGGAACACACACACACACATAAAAAAAAAAAGAACTTTCTTTGACATGAAGATTCAATTAGACCTTTAATTTTTGAGGAACTGTTAAATCATACGCATGGATGCACACACAAAATAAGGAAATAGTAAAATAAAATGGTAACAAAACATATATCATCATAAAATCGAAAAGTATTTTTCCCCCCCAACTCTTAGAAAGGTGTAAATAAAAGCTAACTATAACGTAAGCAACTTACGAAAATAACATACTGTCAAATTAACTTTTTCTAGGAAATTTACTGGTCTAAGAATATTAAACAAATTTAAAAAAAAAAAAAAAAAAAAAAGCTTCTTTGAAACTATAATAACAACATAAAACACATTTCAAGACTTTTAGACATATACATTCCCATTATACATTACAGAAAAGTGCAATTTTCCAAAATTAATAATTTCGGTGTCTAGTAATGCACGGTGCATGTGTATGGACTTTAAACAACTAAACCCTAAATTATCAAATTACTTAAATCTGCCTCTCTAATCGATTAAATAATCGATTGCTTATTTAATAATCGATTAAATAAGAAAACGCTAACGCAATTTAAAATTTATTCCTTTAAATAAGTCAATTTCTGATAAAAAATGTTTATTCTGTAAAGTGTCTAAGTATTTTAAGTAATTATGAGAATTACATACTTTTTTTCCGACCGCATTGTTTTTAAGCAACGAGATAAATAAATTAGAGTGCTGATTCAATGAATGAAGGATTAGCTTTCTGTGGTTCAAGATGAATCACGTGACATGAACCAATAGGTTGCAATGTTTGGTCCTTTATCATTTTTTTTTGGCATTTAAAATTTCATTTCGGCAAATTATCATTATTATTAAGTAACATGACAGTCCTATGACACGAAATAAATTGTTTTTTAAATAATTTTTCACGTATTTCACATTTTAATGAATAATAAAATACTTTTTTTTTTCATCGTTTCCCAACAAAGTTTAAAAGTGTTTATAAAAAAAAAGTTAAACTTTTAAAGAGCAAAATTTAACAACAAATAATATTTTTTCAACTATTTTTAAGCATTTTGTCGGTTAAATTTCGACTACATAAAAATAAAAATTATTTAGAACAAAAAAAATATTAAACTACATAAGTAAACAAAAAAATTGTCGGTTATGATTTTCGCCAAGTGCAATCTCCAAACCGTTGCTACAGAAATTTTTTGAAAATAAACTGTTACCAAGGGAACTAACGCATAAATGGTTCATATCACATGACTTATGTTAGACCATGTCAGAGTTACCATCTATCAGTCTACTATATTTATCTCGTTGTTTTTGAGTCGGTTTACAAAACGATAAAACGACGTTCTACTTCAAAAATAACCTGAGTTTTATGCTGCCACATATTGGTACCTTTATAAAGCCAAATTATTCAGATTTTTTCATTAGTACAGTCAGAATTTAAAAATACTAAATGGTTTATAGTTTGTAAAGCAAATAAGAGGACCACATATGTGAACCGTTGAAACGAAGAAGATAGATTTATTTATAACAAAATAATTATATTTGTTATTTATATTAACAATTTTTTTTATGTAATTTTTTTATTTGATTTGTTAACCCTCGACTAAAAAAAGAGGGTAGCATTATAAAAACTTTTAAAATATGTGTTTATATGTCTGTATGTTAGGTTTTTTTTTTTTTTTTTTTTTTTTGTGTGTGTGTGTGTGTGTGTGTGTGTGTGTGTGAGAGAGAGAGAGAGTATGCGAGTGAGTAATTTTCCAGACAAATAACCCGATGAGAATGCGCTTTTTTTTTTCCTTGAACGCTTACTTAATCTGGCAGGTTCTTAGCTGTATTTGATTAAAATCTGTTTGATAGATTATTTTTTTAATTGATTAAAATATGATTTTTTTTCTTACCACATAGCATCGAAATTTTGAAATTTCCGAGCCGTCAATCTTTCAATTTCCATCCCATGTAAGAGATATGTCACAGGATTTTGTATTGGAGTATAATAAATCTTTTTATGAAAATTGCTAATTTGCAACCGATTATGACAAAAATTAAATATTGGCTATAAATAGTGATTATGAATTCATAGTTCAAAAATCTCTAAATGCGCATTTTTTAGAGATTTTGTAATACTAATTAAAATTCAATTTTTTTAAACCAATTTTCATTGCTATTTTAAAATTTTCTATCTGTCAATCTTCCAACGTCCAATTCATATTAAATAATAATTCACGTGGTTTTAGAATTGGAAAAAAAAAAAAATACGATTTTTTAACCGATTATGACAAAATTAAATATTGGCTATTAATAATGATTATGTGTTTACAGATAAAAATTTCTAGAAGATAAGAGATTTAATAGAAAAATACATTTAATTAAATTCAAGACCAGCCAAACAATGACATATTATAATTTACAGAGCTAGCATTCTTCCAATTGAAAATTGTAGAATTTATAGAAAATAATATTTAATAAAATATGGAAAAGGGGTTTTTATAAATAAAGCTTTACTCATGCATATTTATTTATTTCATCCATAGTTACAGAACCTAACATTATTTTGTTTTATATTTATATATGCCATTAAAAAAATAAATACATAAATAAATAAAAAGATGATTTGTTGCAGTACTTTATTGAAAAGGCCTAAATGCTTTCCCTAAAAGAATATGAATATTTACATTAGTACTATTTTAAAAATTCATTTAGCTTTAAAAAGTTATATAGGGATATTCTTTTTTAATTCCTTTGTAAAAATTTTATCTTTTGGTGCATTAAAATTTCTGATTATATTACTATTAAATTTCTTCTCATTCTGTGTTATTCCATCTTTTCTGAATTTTTAACATGGCAGTAAAGGACAAACTTTCTTATAAATGTACATAGTGAGAATTATTTTTTACGCATGATTGTAAAATAACTATGAATATTGGATAATAGTCGTAAGTAAACTGGAAAAAAAGTGGGTGCACGTACGAGCATCGCTCCTCACTGGGGGGGGGGGGGGGGGGGGGGGGGATGTACACCCAGGTGTGTAAATTTTCAGAATGGGTATCTTTTGAAATAACTCATCTGTACCTTTAGAACAAATGATTGAACTATAAATATACCATAACTTAAAAACAAAGTTATCGATATATATATATAAAGTAAATAATTTAAGAACGTTATAAAATTTAGCAATTAATAGATACATGATTAATACCAACATCACACAAATAAAAATTATTTTAATTCAATTTAAATGCCAGCCCTCATTTTTTCTATGATTTTCATTTACAATATATCAGTTAAAAAATAAATTCATTTTAATTTACTTACTCTAATGTTTGCAATTAGGACCATAACAATAAGGCCAACAAGGTGTGATTTTTATCATGAGATATTCAAGAAATCAAACGGAAGTTATCAAACGGAAAACAAGAATTTTATAGAAAATATAATAAAAGGAAATTAGAAACTGGAATTGGAATTGGAAATGCTCAAAAATAAAAGGATTCACTCATCAGGGAACATGTCCTTTATATATAAAAAAAATAATAATAATTAATCGTTCAGTTATTTAATACGATTCCAAAATTAACTGTGAATTTAACTGTATACAGCCACATGTTTGTTTAGTGATCAAGCCACTTATACCAGTTTTTCATGTGTAATGTATGTTAAACTTTAATTTTATTAATTATTACTGGTATTTCATTTAACTATTATTATTAGTATTTCAATTAATAATTTTGAAATTGCTGCTTGAATTTAAATAAGTTTGTTTCTCATTTGGTTTTTCATATATTATTCTTTTTGTTTACTTTTTTTTTTTTTTTTTTTTTTTTTTTTTTTTGGGGGGGGGGGGGGGTTGTTGGGTATAGCTTGTTGTAAATGTTCAGCAATTTGCATACAACAAGACAGAAATAACACCTATTTTACATGCAATATTCATTCTATACCATTGAAAACGTAATGAATTTGCATGTTTCAATTTAAGGTTGATTAATATTCGTAATCCTTTTTTTGCATTTTTCTGTTTCATCTTATTCAATGTTTCTTGTTTTCATCTATTCAATGTTTGAAAAGGTTTTCAATATATATATATATATATTAACGAGGGAAAAAAACTCATCTACTGATGTTGGCACAACACTGATTTCCTTTCGGCATTTAGGGTTTTACTTCTCTGAGATAAAAATCGCCTGCATTCACAATGGAAAATAATTTTAGTAAATAATAATTTAATAAACAATTTGTACTACGTTGAATTTGTTTAAAATTATATATAGAAAGTTTTGTGGTAGCCACAACATACTAGTTTCTGAAAGTAATAATTATGCGCATAAAGTTAAATAAAATTGCAATAATTTAATGCTAAGAATCTAATGTTAATGTTAGTATGAAATTTACTAAAACTATGTTATGAAACCAATGTTACACTTGAATTTTCAGTTAATTAAAAAGAATCATTTCTCACTGCAAAAGTTCCTGAATGTCTGCTCCAATAAATAAATTAAAACTGACTATCCCCTATACCGAACTATTATAATGAAGATACATTCCACACTTAATAGCTTTATTTAGAAATCAATTACTTTCCTTCCCACATCATTACACCTGTGGTTAGTGGTAGTTAATTGATTCTTCTAAAACTAATGTAATGCGTGTGAATGAAGGTGTTTAGAAAACCAAAGTATTTCTTTGGGTTGACCACAATAACCTATTTCCCAGTTATTGTTATTTTTCTGCTGTAGAAAACAAGCAGGAAATGCAATTTTAAGAGGATGGGGAATGATATAAATCTTTTATCTTAGGGTTAAAAAAGAATTACAAAGAGATGCATTTAAATATAGTAATATTAATCATATTGAAAGTTTCCATTTTAATAAAAAAAAAATATTTAAATTTTTAAAAAGAGGAAAAATAAGAAATTTTAAATGCTCCCTACTAACTAGTTTTTAATATTTCCACTCTATTTTACGTTATTTTAGTTTAACAATGCATTCTAAACATATTTAGCTACTACTTTCTAGATTCGTTATATATATATAAACCAGTTATTTAATAACAAAAATATAAGTTATTATCTTTATAAATGTTTATTAACTTTATTCTTCATTTATTTTTCTTTATTATTATTATTATTATTATGTTTTTATAAATTATAAAAATACTTTAACTTTTGCTTTCAATTACTACGTAGTTAAACTTGTACGCCTAAAAGAAAAAAATAGAGTTATCAGCGTCCAATTCCCGTAAAGAAGACGCAACGAATAAAACATGAAAGCAAGACAAATCCAAAGATGAGACCATATGGAGGGCAAAGAGAAATAATATATACATATAGATAGATAGGTAGATAGATAGATTAATAAACAAATAAATAAAACTGTACATGATGAACGCCAAGTTTAATTTCGTAGTAACAAATCACAAAATAATATTAATATTTATAAATCTAATACTTAAAGTTATACAGAAATTCATCTATATGTTTGCATAAATAAGTCAAAGCCTCTGAAATAGTACTGATTTTATGTAGGCTTTCATCCTTGCATTTTGTTTGATCTTTTTTAATTAGATCTTCCATTTCTTCATTTCTTTTTCATCCTGTGAAATGTTTGAAAAGATTTTCACACACACACAAATATACTTATACATTTTAATGCTGAAATTAAATGCAAATTTTTAGCATTCAAACATATAACTATTAATAAAATAATTATAATTAATTTTTTATTTTTCATTTACTGTTGTAGAAAAATATTAATTTACTTAATGTAGTCATATTTCAGTACACACAACATAGTATACTTAAATTTAAAATAGTAAAAGAACACATATAGCTTCAAATGTACTTGAGCCTTTTCCAGTAACAATATTTCATTTTGTTTAGTACAGTCATCTAAAAGTTTTAAACTGTACCTATAAGAAAATTCGTTCATAGATTAATGTATTGCATTCCCTACTATTTCTCTGTATTTGTCTGATTTAATAAAAAGTTTAAGTCAGCATGCATACCCGTGTGGTACATATTTAGTTCGGATTTTCTGTTAATATTTGATCTTGAGTACTGTTGATAACAGATTCACACACAAAGAGAGACCAACTGCTAAAAACCTGATTTTTAAGAAGAAGGAAATCCCCAAAATGTGTAAATATAGCAAAATCTGAATTTCGAAAGTTTGAACCCAAAACAGCAATTTCTTTTTCGTTATATCGGTAAGAGAAACTAATTAATAAATCTATGCATTCTGATACGAATTGATTTTTTTTTTTTTTTTACTTCAAGTAATCACGATTCGTTTTTCTTTCGCAGAATTAAAAACTGAAAAATTAACACTATGCATTCTTACGGATTAATTTTATTTAGTTATTTTTACTTTAGTTATTAATTAATTGTTTTATTTATTTCATTTACTTCAAGAATATTTGAGTCTTCTTTCTTTCTGAATTAAAAAGTCACGATTTTCTTTTCTCATAATTAAAAACTAAAAAAAAAAACTTATGCACTCCGATATAGATCGAGATTTTTTGTATATATATATATATATATATATTTCATTTACTTCAAGAATATTCAAGTCTTCTTCCTTCCTATGTTAAAAAATTACGATTTTTTTTCTCATAATTAAAAAATTAAAAAATTAAAAAACCTATGCATTCTGATACGGAATTAAAAAAAATAAATAAATAAAGATAAAAGAAAAGATAAATAAATAAAAAAAGCAAAGGAATGTTTATTGTTAGAAACGCCTTCGCTTTCGAATAAACGAACTGAATCGTCAACCCACGAAGACGATGTAACCTGACGCAACACCGTTCTAACTGTCATGATTATTCATACACACGCCTACATACCGCACCTCTTCTTTGATAGACCGATGCCACTGCTCAAAAAGTAATAATGTTCTTTAATAAATGGTCTCGCAAAAAGAAAAGAAAATTTCTGGCACTTTTTTTTGTTCAGTTCAGACCAGAAAGTGTTGTAAATGGTTTTACACACTTAATTAAAGTTAGAAAGACATAATTAAAAACGGAATGAGGATAAAACGCTAATGTTTTTCTCAAGTCTTGTAGTCATTCATATGCCAACAGCATAGTCGTTTTAATTTAGAAATATTACGGTAGATTATATTCGGAGATTACGTAATAAAGCATTACATTTTTATTAAAAGTATTCGAAATGTATAGTATATATAGTCATTTATAGTTAGAGCTTTGTGCAGGAAGTATGTATAACACTTCATGAAAGTATTAAATTTCTGCATCGTACCATATTTCAATAAGTAATTTAGCGCGAAATTTGATGAATTGTGCATTTGAGTGACGAAAGTTTATAGAATATAAAAGTACCGGTGCTTTTATTAATTTATTATTAGGTAGATTCCTTATAGGAGATCTACCTATTGCAATGGTTTTCATGACATGACTTCCGGAAAATTTCTTCATATCTTCACCGATCATGACCCCTAGAACCCAAAACCACCCTCCGTTCAAAAGTTTATATATATATATATATTTATAACGCTTTTTCCCATGTTAAGTTGTGAACACGATAACTGGAGTAATTTTTATTTAAATTTAACCAGCTTGGGATATGTTGTCAGGACAGTAAAAATCTCGGTCGAGTTCGTAGATGGGGTATCCAGCTCAAAGGGGGTGGAAATGGTGGGGGGGTGGAAATTTTTATTTGCCCATAATTTCTTTAATATTGAAAATAGGCAAATACTTCAAATCAGGCGAATTACCGCCTTACCCTAAAGAACAACTTTTTTATATTTATATTTTTTACTTTGTTAACATAATAAAAATGAGTTAATGAGAAAAAATTTCTTATTTACTAAAAATTATAATTATATTAATTTTAATAATTTCTTTTCTAAAATTTAAAACGCAAAATGACACTACTGTGTTTATATAATTCACAAGTGCCAAAACATAATATCATTTTTTAAGGAATTATATAAATATTTACTGGAGTTATAGACAAACTGAAATCATGAACACCTTTCAACCTTCTTTGAAATAGTAATAGGAAATAATAATTCATTATATAATAATAAGAATCTAATGTATTTTCCCGACACCTTTTTCATCTGTTCGATTAGCATTGCCTTTAAATGGAATTAAAAATAATTTAGCTAATCAATAATAACGTATAATTTATATGCAATCAATTTAGTGTTGTTATGAAATATTCAATATTTTCGCTTATTGAACTCTATTTGATGCACTATCTTTGTAAACTTCCCTGGAGATTTCAGTTTTATCTATTAAAGATAAAATCTTTCCTTTTCTAAGAAGACAACAATTTTACAAACAAATCGAAGCGGAAAAAAAAAAAAAAAAAAAAAAAAAAACTTGTTTCTCCAAAAGTAAGATGTGAAGTGAACACGTTAAAGAAGTAGAAAATCGCGTATCCTTCTCAAGTACACCGTACGGAAATTAGTAACAAAAAATTACAAAATGCCTGTAAAGATCTAAGGGGTTTCTTTCATTTGAACTTCGTCACAAAAATTCAGTTCAAAAAGACGGTTGATTGGGTTTAACGTCTCATTCAGAGTTCCCAACTTTTATAATTTATTCACGAGCATTTTTAGCCCCTCCTCTTTTTCATACCGGAATTTTTGAAAAATGATTTTCTTCTTATTTAATCGTTGTCACATATTAAAGAGAAATAATCTACAAAATATCTGGTGCGAAAAGAAGGAGGGGCTAAAAATTCTCGTAAATAAATTATAAAAGTTGGGAACTCTGGTCTCATTAGTACTGCGCTCAGGGTAACTGGGAGACTGGGGGTGGTCTAGAACGCATCCCTAAGGATGGTCCAAATCAATTCAAGAAGAAAGTGGGGAGTTAAAATCAGTGGTCACTTTCATTTCTCTCGAAGAAAACCCGGAACCTGGTTAAGCTGAACGGAGTGGATTTTACGTCGCAATAGTGCTGCAGTATAGACTATTGATGACGATATGGGACTTAGCACTAAGTGTAGTCCAGAGATATGCCATCACAATTTTGATCTTCCTCAAAGAAATCCCAAATGGATGTATATCTCTCAATCAAACGTATCCCCAGCTGATTGTTTTCGAAAATTTCCCTAAGCTTCCCTAGGCACAATCTATACTTCTCTAAGAAAAATATTCAGAAAAGATAAGAATAAAGCAAAGACAGAGTATCTTTATGACACTTGAATGAATTTCAAATTTGATATTCTTCACAGAAAAAACATATAAATGACACTAAGAATTTGCTCATGTCTCATAAACGGAAGATTTTTAACATTAGAATACATCGCCTATCCTTCTCAAGTACACCGTACGGAAATTAGTAATAAAAAATTACAAAATGCCTGTAAAGATCTAAGGGGTTTCTTTAATTTAAACTTCGTCACTAAAATTCAATTCAAAAAGACGGTTGGTTGGTTGGGTTTAACGTCTGATTAGTACTGCGCTATGGGTAACTGGGTAACATTATTTTAAACTGTGGTTATTTAAATGTTTTAGGATCGAAGTTAAAAAAAACGTATAAATGAGTGGATAGGTGGGTGAGTGGGTGGATGGATCTTATTTCGCACTAGTGCGACAATTGGCGGTGGTTTGGAACATACGTCAAACAGTAATCTAGAGACATGACATCACAATTTGGATCCTTCACAGAGGGGATGGCTTCGCCGCTTCAGTGACCTCCAGAAGTATAGGTACGTGTATAATATAAACGTGTGAAAAGTGCTTCACTTATACATAAATTCGCCAGTCAAAATTATCTCAAACAACAAAAAATAAAAATAAAAATAAATATTTATAATGCAATCTATTTCTAATTCTTATTCGAAGAAATAGTTTAGAAGTTGTATAAAAATAAATGTTTTAACGAGAAGAGCTACGTACTAATATTAACAGAGCAGTGCTTAAAATAAAGAGTCATACTAGAAAGCTGTTTTCTTTTCCGAACTACATGTTCCCGGCAGCCGAAGACTTCTCAAACCACAGAAAAAATAATGATGATGATAAAATAGCAGTCACACTTATTCTGTAAAACAACAGCCGTTGCACCGTAAGAACCTAAAAAAGAATGTGTGAATTTCTATAACTCGCCGCACCCAATTTCGTCTCAACCTACCAGATCATAATCTTTATCTCTGAACCGGTAGCGGAACCTTTTTAACTCTTCTGAACCCTGTTACGGAGAGTAATTACAGCTCGAAATCGTCTGTTACCCCTCCCCCCCTCTTTTTTTTTTTTATTCCATCAAAAATCCACCCACCAAACAATGGGGCATGGCAAATTAATCGGGGGTGGAACGGTCTCTTCAAAGGGTTTTTAGGATAGCCTCCCCCGCAAAAGAGAATGAACTCAGGGGTGGGCTAAGCCCCCGGGGGATGGTGGGATAACCTAGATTAAGCCTCTCGTGTTAGTCAATTAAAACGGAGTGTCTGATTGATTTATATGCAGATTGGTGGGGATACTGAAATAGGTATATGGTATTTTAATCTCTTTCTTTAAAGTAATGGGAGAGTTAAAGATATCTATTTCGGGTATTACCTGGATTCACTGGACAAGAATAAAGTAAGATAAAATAGCTCTTTAGGCGATTCTTCCTCATTCTTTTAAACTGTGGTTGTTTAAATGATTGGATTTTCGTATTAGAGTAGGGTATTTCCCAAGTGGGGTTCATAAACTGGAATAATGTAGGTAATATAATGTAATACTATGTAATAAAAATTAAATTAAATTAATGTTTAATTTACAATTTTTGTAAATTAAATTAAATTATACATATATATCTAGGTCATAAAAAACATATTATACTGCAATATACCTTTTTTTTATTGTTGTTATACTCACAGGTCAGAAAATCAGTTTTACATAAGAAATTTTATTAAATAAATTTCTGGTGAAAAACACATATATCGAAGCTGAAGGTTATAATCATTGATTATGGTAATTTAAACAAAGATATTCATTTTACTTGAAAAGTAATAAATAAATAAATAAATAAATAAATAAATAAATAATAGAGCCCGTGTAATTATATTTCAGAGTACAAAAAAAAAAAAAAAAAAAAAAAAAAAAACTTTTGAACTTAAGTAACATAGGGTATATCTGCAATATTTAATGTTTAACTTACAGATTTTGTAATCTTATCTAAATTTTCAATTAATAGTCAATTACAGCGAAAGTTTCTGGTTGATTTACATACAGAATTCTCACGTAATGGGTGGGTTCAGATATCTAGCTCAAGTGTTACTGGGATTTACTGAGCAAAAATAAATTAAGATGAAATATCTCTTTAGCCATTTATTCAATCTTTATTCACTCTCTATTCTTTAAAATATGGTGATTTAAACTAATGGATTTTTGTATTAAAATTAAGTATTTTCCAAGTAATGTTCAAGAACTGAAATAATGTAGGTCATTCTTAATTTAAATGCTCAAGTTACAATTTTTGTACGCTTCAGTAAATCTTATTCATTCTAATACACGCGCAGTACGGAACGCACTATGTTGCTGTGTAATTCAAACAAAACTATTCATATTATCTGTAAAAAAAAAATATATATATAATAATAATAATAATAATAATATTCATGCGCGTAAGTGTAAATTTAGCTTTTAACATGTTTATATAAAATTGAAATGTTGAAGGTCAAAGGTATAACATAAAAATCTGGAGTGACTCCACTCGACTTTCCGAACATTGAGTAATTAACAGTTTTGTAAGAGTGTTCGTATTTTTCTCCATATATTACACGATGTTTTATTTAATGCTACGGAACTTTGAGCCCATACATCATAATGATAAAGAATTTTTCGTTGTGTCCCTGTAAAAACCTATAAATGCTAGATTCACCAAAATGCTTATAGTTTGTGCAACAGTGATTTATAATATTCATATAAATTTTCAGCTCAATTGAATAAGGTGTTTAGATGCTATCGCACTTTTAAAAATTTGGTCCTATAGGCCATAATGATAAAGAATTTTTCTTTGTGCCCCTGTAAAAAAAACTGGAAGTGCTAAATTCACCAAAATCTATACAGTTCGTGCAACTGTGACCTATAACATGTGTACAAATTTTTTGCTCAGATTAATAAAGCGTTTAGACGCTATCGCACTTTTAAAATTTTTGCTCCATAGGCCATAATGATGAAGAATTTTTGCTGGTGTCCCTGTAGAAAAACTATAAGTGCTAGATTCACCAACTTTGTACTATGGTGACTTACAATATACGTACCAACTTTCAGCTTATTCGAACAAAGTGTTTAGACGCTAGTTTGTTCACTCGCAGACATACACACACACATACACACACACATACGCACACACATACACACACACACACATACATACATCATCGTAAAAATAGTGAAAACGGACTCAGGGGACCTCGAAACGTGTAGAAACATCAAAATCTCAAATTCGGATTTTTGTCATGATTACAATACTTTCCTCACTATAGTGTTCGGAAAGTAAAAATACAGTTGAAAGTTGTTTTATGTTCAATACAAACCGCGTGGTTTTGCTTTCTTACTTGAAGTCATCAAATAAAGGATTTTAAATGTTGAGTAATAATTTCTGAAGAGTAGTCTATGAATAAAAATAATATGTGTCACTAGCACATTGGACACTAATCGACAATTAATATGTACAGAAACAAACATAGTTATTAATTTTTAAGTTATGTACTTATCTATCTATTAACAAATCCGGTGCAAGAATTACTGAATTTTACTGTAATTTAAATTAATTCTGTCTATAAATTAGACAGAACTGCGTTTTATTGCGGTACAATTTAAAACAATACAAAATTTCATCAATTAAATTATAATGTATGGATTATATAATCCATATTTGTAGTACAAATTAAGTAAATCTGCAATTCAGTAAAATAATTTCATGAATTAAAATAAATTACATGGTTGATTCATCCATATCGATAGAGATTTTTGTCATAGTATTTTAATTCCTTTCTTTGGAAGTAATTGAAGAATTACGATATCTAATCGGGATGTTGCTGGGATTTTCCGGATAACAGTGAAGTGAAATAAAGTACCACCCTGGGATATTATTTTCCATTCTTTTTGTCTATGATTATTTAAATGGCTGGATTTTTGAGTTTGAACTGGGGCTAGTATTTCGTATTGTAGAAGAATACGAAACATTTATAATATTAATATTAATTGATAATTTATAATATGCATAATTAAAATAACAATAACAATAAATATTATCGTTATTAATAATTTACAAATTACCGTGTCACTAAAAGCATTTCTCTTCGCTGTAGCTTAAAACCAAACAATATGATTAAATTATTTAATCCAATATCATTTTTATAAATATACATTTGATTTACCACATTATTATTATTAATTCATCATCTTTATCAAATTAATTATAATCCAAGTAATACATGTACTTTCTTGCAATAAGATTCTAATAAATCAAAGTGTAATAAAATAACTTTATCGATTAAAAGAGAGTATTTGATACACCATTTTTCTTTTTTGTAAAGATGAAACAATTGCCTTTAATGAGATTGTGATTAAAAAAAAAATACTTTACGTATAAAATTAATTAAATAATTATGCTACAGTATTCCAATATAACACAGGGCCGCGGTAGCCCAGTCGGTAGAGCGCCGGTCTCATAAGATTGTGGTTTCGGCATTCGAGCCGGCAAAAGACCGTCGCGTACACTAATGGTGGCTGGTGCACGTAAATGTCGTGGCCGCAATATCCTCCATGTTCCTATTAAAATCACACTTCTGGGGGTTACCGAAGCCATCCTCTCCGTGGAGGATCAAAATTGTGATGGCATGTCTTCGGACCATATCTAGGGGTGCCAGACCGTCGCCAATTACCCATCGCGCATCACTAGTGTGACGTAAAACCCATCCATCCAATATAACGTAATAATCATATTTTTCATAAGTAGTTATTTGTTTCATCAGTAAAGATTTTGGAAGGAGGCTATATATTTAAAGACTTCATACACTTATTGCCTCTGTATCCTTCAGTATTTCAGTCAATCATTCAAATTAAGAGAGGCATACTATTGTAACAATCTCAGCTATCGTAGATCACAATTCGGATCGTACAGTCGGCAGCAAAAGTATCCGAACACTAGCAATAATCCCCGTCAGAAAAAAGCACTCTTAATACTGCTTTGTTAAGTAAATCCTTGTTGAATCATGTTCTTAGACTGACTAAGAACATGATTCGACAAGGATTTATTTAACAAAGCAGTATTAAGTGTACTTTTTTTAGACAGGAATTATTGCTAGTGCTCGGTTACTTTTGCTGCCGAGTGTTCGATCCGACTTGTGATCTAAGATAGCTGCGATTGTTACAATAGTATACCTCCCTATAAATCACCCCTTAAAATATTTTATTTGGGACCCTCTCCGTCCTTGTAAAGATACAACAGAACATTGCAAAAGTAACTGCGTTTAACACGTTTCAATGAAATAAATTAATCTTTGAATAGAAATGAATGTACGACAATCATATTTTCTCAAATACTGAAGTACTGATCAGTCTGCTCAGGGAATATTTTACAATACAGTTGTTTTATAAAGGCTTTACACATTTTGTATCATTGAATTTTTAGAATCCCGTTCAGTCACTTAAATTCAACAACATATTTTGAAATATCCTGTCCTTGGAAAGATATAACATAAACATACAGAAAACCTTAATGGAGAAAATACAGGAACAGAAAAAATCAAATCATTAACATTTCTCAGCTGTTTAGGATGTTAAAGTTCATTTCTACCTAAGTACACCTCATTACCATCATTCATCAATCACATGAACCACACTTCACCACAAACTCAAAAATAATTAAATAATAAGAAAATTTAAACAAAATAAGATAAATTAAGTGGTTAACCATAACCGTAAAAGAAGATCTGTGTTATAAGAAAAATCTCAGAACACGAACAAATTACTCGAAAGCATTCAT
This sequence comes from Salticus scenicus, assembly GCA_963930645.1. Lineage (NCBI taxonomy): Eukaryota > Metazoa > Arthropoda > Arachnida > Araneae > Salticidae > Salticus > Salticus scenicus. The sequence goes on from OZ005660.1 coordinate 29,460,918, forward strand.
CATTTATCTTAGAAAACTTTATGGTGTTGTGTAAAAAAAGCGTAAAGAAGTTGTAAAATGTTCTTCTGAATGACAGCAGAGGGAAAAGAATGCTATTAACCCGCCCTCTTTTACATCATTTTCAGAAAAACTGAGAAACAAAAGTTACTTGTGTGACGAAGAACTATCTGTCTTCGCCGCCATCGTAGCTGCTTGGAATGTTCTTTCGAGTTGAGTTGTCGAACATCTGCAGCATCGACAACGACTTCAAGTTTCCGATATTTCTGTTCTAAAATTAGTGTAGGAACAAAGCTGCCAGAAGCCATATTTAGGAACAATAACTAGGTTAAATAGAATTGTAATTTTGTCTATATGACTAGCAGATATTTATTATTCCAATTTGAGGAAGTGTAAAATGTGCATACCATGATTGAAACTTTGAGAATTTCAAACTCTTATGAAATAAATAAATGAAATTAAAATCAGATTTATTCGAAATATAAGCTTGTCAAAATTAAACTTATAAATGTCCTTAAAGTGTCCACTATACAGTTCCAGTTACAGTCGGTAACAAAAGTGTCCGAACACTAGCAAAAATTCCTATGTAAAAAAAAGTACACTTTATACGGTTTTGGTAAATAAATCCTTGTCGAATGATGTTCTTAGTCAGTCTAAGAACATGATTCGATAAGGATTTATTTAATAGAACCGTATGAAGTGTACTTTTTTTACATAGGAATTTTAGCTAGTGTTCGGACACTTTTGTTACTGACTGTACCCTAACTATTTTAACTTGCCCAGTCAAATAAAAGTTTGGAAAATTGTCGAAAAAACAGAGACAAAACACAGATTGTGGTCGACTTTTTGTCGTGTTCTTCTTAAGGCCAGGCTAAAAGACAATAGTACGGCAAATTTCCATATCCTTGTAACATTAGTTGATTGCTTTGTTTTAGATACTGTAGAATTCTTTATAGTTTGTAACTACCTGTAAAATACCTTCTTTTTTTTTTTTGGCAGGATGCTACTGTTTTAAAATTAAATTTCACATTACTCTTAAAATAATGTATTGTTTTTTCTATAGAGGTTTTAATTTAAAATTTTTTTGCTGCTAACAAAACTGTAGAAAATTTTTAATAGATCATAAAAAAATTAAATATTTTTTAGGTTCAGGAAACTCAAATAATTTAAATTTCAAAAACTAAAGTTTTCAGATAGAAAATTAAGATGTTTGTTACTTTAACGTTGTTATGTAAATTTAGTTTAGATCCTCTCAAAATTTTAAATAAACTTAAAAATTTACTTTTATTGAACGAATGCAGTTGCTTCCAATGCATTTGGAGAAATTCTCCTAAACTATATTTATATCTATATAGTAAATTTGTACATTTATTTTATTTTTTATTTATTTTATTTTATTTTATTTTATTTTTTGCATAAAGTTTGAAGTACTAAGGATTTTAAAATCATCTTAAACACACTATATCACATTTCAAAATAGTTAGTATCCCTTGTAATTTTAATGCGGAAACCCACTACATAGGCCAATATGATAACAATACACCATCATTATAATTTATGTAAAATAATATTTTAAATTAAAGACAACATTGAAGAGTTTTTTAAAAACGTAAATAAGACAATGAAGCATTTTTAAAAAAATTTACTAATTAAGCAAGAACTTTAAATTTTTAAGAATAGTGTAAAATCACTCAAAAGATGTTTATATGCAAATTTTGATTGTGTACAAATGTACTCCTTGTATTTTGTAATGTATTTTGATAAGTGAAGATCTGTATTAAAGAATCAAACTTTATAATTTATTTATAAAGAAATTAATTACAGTCAGTCAAAACATGAGTTTCGAAAGCTGAAGGAAGGTATATTTTCTCTCTATTTAAAAAAAAAAATAAATAATATTTTTGAATCAAAATTTTTAGCATATAAAAAAGCAATATTTAAACAATACTTTATAAAATTTTCGTTAAAAATTTTGAAAAATTCAGCCAGTGAGTCGTGATTTCTGGACGCCCTTCAGAAAACGGGGCGCGGTAGCCCAGTCGGTAGAGCGCCGGCTTCGTAATTGGAAGATTGCGGGTTCGGTACTCGAGCCGGCCAAAGACCGTCGTGTACACTAATGGTGGCTGGTGCACGTAAAATCTGTCGTGGCCGCAATGTCCTCCATGTTCCCATCAAAAATTATACCTCTGGGGGTCACCGAAGCGGGAGAGCCATCCCTTCCGTGGAGGATCAAAATTGTGATGGCATGCCTCCGTACCACCTCTAGGGGGTGTGTCCCAGACCGTCGCCAATTGCCCATCTGCGCAGCACTAGTGCGACGTAAAACCCAACCATCCATCCCTTCAGAAAAGCGGTATATACGATTTCTCAAAAACTAATGCACCGGTCTTATTAAAATTTTGCACTTTTCTTTCAAAATAAACTTGACTAGTTTTTGAAAGAAGGATTTTTCTTTCTTTTTTGATTACATATAATTTTAAAATGCTACCGGTGGAGTAAAATGTACCTAAAATTATGCTGTTTTTTCACTGAAAAAAACAATATACCGCCTTCATCTAAAATGAATAAGTGGTCATTTTCTAAATCCCTAAACTTGAAGTATAGATTTCCGAGCTATGCGCATAAAGCAGGCCAATAAACTAAATAGACGAAATGATCGAGAATTTCTAGGCTACACATTTCTAGATGGTGAAACAATATTCTGAATATTCTGAATCTTTTGCATTGCGAGAAATTTTCGCTTGATTTTCTAGAATTGGGTAATAAACCAAGATTATAGTTGCCGAAACCTGCCTCTTGTACTCGCATTTATTTGCAGAGATTTTTAAATATCTGTGCTCTCGATAATATAGGCAAATGCTCTAGAATTCTAATAAGGGTTTCTAGAACTCGCTGTCAAAGGGGACTACAATTTATAAGGATGACATGGAGCAATTTTTTCTAGAGCCACAATTTAGATTCTAGATGTCAGTTACAGAATTTTTTCTCAGTGTTGCATACACTCTACGAAAAATTAAAATTTTAACTACAGTATATATATATATATATATATATATATATATATATATATATATATATATATATATATATATATATATATATATATATATATATATATATATATGTATATATATATCTTTCAAGCATTAGTCAATTTCATTTTGAAGAAGTGTACAAAATTTCAATAACATCGGTGCATTAGTTTTTTGAGAGACCGTCTTCACCGATTTTCTGGAGGGTCTCCGGAAACAAGGACCCACTGGCTGAATTTTCAAAAACTTTTTAATGAAAATATTATAAAATATTGTTTAAATATTGCTTTTTTATATGCTCAAAATTTTTAATAAAAGATTTTATTCATTATATTAAAAAATAATCATGTGTGTCACTCACACTACTTTCTCTTACCTGAAATTTAATACTATAAATACAGGTTAGAGATTAAGAGGTAAGATAACAAGTACTGTTATGTAAACCTATGTTAAACAATTCAAATTAGGCTTAGGAAGAGTTTTATATGATAATTAGTCCTGTCTGAGGCGGGCTACCGCCCCCCTCAACTCCCCGTTTCAGTAATGTACAAAAAACAAGCGATGAATATTTAGCTTAAAACCTACATTATTTACCATAGCTCTATGAGAAATTTATTTCAATTGCCGAACAGCTTTCCTGGAAATGGTAAAATATTATTAATAAAGCACATCCACTAACAACAAACAACTAGTGTGTTGTGGCCACCACACGACTTACTTCTACATTTTCCTATACAAATTCACTCAGTAAAAATAATTTATTAAAATTATTATTTAAAAAAATTATCTTCCACGATAATGCACACGGTTTTCACATTAGAGAAGTAGTATAACACTAAATATCCAAAAAAGAGTTGAATTTATTCTCAATATTACATAAAAAAAAAAAAAAAAAATCGATAACTTTATTTTAAATTATCGCACATTGATGGTTCAACCATTAGTTTTAAAGGTATTGGTGAGCTCTTTTGAAAGACACCCATCATGAAAATTTACTCCCCTCAAGGGGGGACTTCCCCCTCCCCAGGGGGGAGTCGAGGCTCCCCCACACACAAAAATTTTTTCCCAGTTGACTATCTCTATTACGCGAAATATATGTTCATTTCATTTTGTTTAGTGCAGTCTATAGATGTTAAACTCTACTTACCTGCAATTTCCTATATAGGCATAATGTATTTGAATACTTTTGAGTGTCCCTGTACACGAACCATTGGCTTCATCTCAACGAAAAGCTTAGTGTAGCATTCCTATATGATACACATTTATAATACCGAGTTTGGAATTTCTGCTACTATTTGTTCTTGAGATATGCCTATGCAATTTCCTATATAGACATAATGTATTTGAATACTTTTGAGTGTCCCTGTACACGAACCATTGGCTTCATCTCAACGAAAAGCTTAGTGTATCATTCCTATATGATACACATTTAGAATACTGAGTTTGGAATTTCTGCTACTATTTGTTCTTGAGATATGCTGATAACAGATAGACACACAGATAGACAGCCACACAGACAGACACACAGACCATTCGCTAAAAACATGATTTTCGTATTCAGGAGACCTCAGAACATGTAAATATAACAAAAACTCACGTTGGAAAATTTGACCCTAAAACAATACTTTCTCGACCTTATGGGTAAGAGAAAGTAATAAATAAATTGTGCATTTTTTAAAAATCCATTAAACGCATATAACCCCTGAATATAAGTAAAAGAATGAAATAAAAAATAGCAACATTCATCAACAGAGCCCTAAACTAATAATTTTATTTAGGTAAGGCTTACATATCCTGCTACATGTACGTCGGCACTTTTCTATAAATTACGCGCAATTAAAACAATGATTGAGAGAAGGGGTGTTTAATTTATATGAGCAGTCATCCTAATAGCTTCAAGGGCTTACAGAATATCACCTTTATACCCCAAGCTGACTGCATTCTAAATCGCTCATCATTCACTTCATTTAAATAATCATAAGGCGGGCAGGTAATGGTCAGGGTAATATCTTACAAACAATTGCACATTACAATATTAACCCCATTAGCGTCCGCACCCTCCTTTTTGCATACATTACGCCTTAATTTATGCACAGACGCGTAAAGTAAATTCCTTGGCGATATTACCTTATCGCCAAACCATAAGACCGCGGCGAATTTAAAAACCCGTGAAGTTAGAATGACTTAACTGGGGCCTATCTACTTCGAACACCTTTAGATTCGTGTGTGGTTATTTACAGATGATGAATGAACGTATGGAAGATCTGTGTTCACAGTTGACAGATTTATTGATGGTAAACTAGTTTCGGAAGTTTTATAAATTTAACGAACGGAGTATTATTGTTATTAATGGCCTAGTTGTAACAATTAATGTTTTGCATGGTCTTACAGTGAAATTTGTACATTGTCCTAGAACAATAAATTCATATAAAACATGCTGAAAATTTCATATACTATAAACATAACTCAGAAGATATAGCTGAACTTTTTACATAAAAGATGATTTGAGCACGAAAAGGATAACAGGAATATAATTAATAAAATTCCGAATCATAAAGTTAGCAACGAAAAAGTTTTTTTTTCTGGTTATTAATATAATATTTGGCCTGCGCTCACTTAACACTCGATTTTTGTTTATGTCTTTCCAAATTTATTTTTCTTGCCAGTTAAATTTACTAAACATTGGTTTACATGATGTATATTATTTTTTAATTCCCCATAGTACCATGGGCATGAGGAACGTAGGTAATCGTGAAAAATTTTGAACTCAGTTTTATGATAATTTTTACATGTTTCCAGACGTGATTAATCCAGAAATCGCAAAATCGGTATTGTGTTCATCTGTAGAATGTCTGTCAGTGGGTTAGTTTGTTAGTGTATTAGTTTGTGCATGTGATATCTCAAGAACAAATGATTGCAGAAATGGCAGACTATATTTAAAACGTCAGTTATGACATTGGCAGGAACCCTATTTATTTGTAACTTTCCAATATAAAAAATTCGTAAGTTATTTCAAATTTGCAATTTTCCTAGCATGGGAAAATAGAGCAAATTTTCGCCGAACCGTGCATTAAAGGGAATTTATGGTAAAGATGTCAGACTAGCTTTAAAAAAAATATTAGTTGTGATTCTGGCATGGACATCATTAACTATGAAAATTTAATCTTGAAAACTTCATGAGTTATTAAAAAATTACAAATTTCTTAACACGGCGAAATTGGGCAAAATTTCCCCTAAACGTCCATTTTAAGAGATATTTTCATTGTAAAAATGTCAGAATATTTTTTAAATACCATTTAATATACTGGCATGAACATCATTGACTAAAATAAAAATTTGGTAAATAATTAAAAATTTACGATTTTCTTGAGACAACAAAATTTCGTATAAACGTTAATTTTGGGGAATATTTTCATCATAAAGATGTCAGACTTCTTTTAAAATATCATTTATGATACTAGATGCACATCATTGACCATGAATAATTTAATTTAAAAATTTCGTAAATTATTCGAAATTTAAGATTTTCTTAACACTGCAGAATAGAGCAATATAGATGTCATTCTATAATACAGGAAAAATAATTTTTCAATTAGGTCACAATTTTTGAGATTACATTTTTATGTGAGTATTATTAATTACCACATAACTACTTGAATTCATAGCATAAAATTTTTAAAAATCAAGTTTTCTGTAAAATATATTTTAAGTTTTTACCTTAAAATTCATAATTCCATGTTCTAAAAATTTGTCGACTTTGCATTAATACATTTTTTTTCTTTTCATATAAGTTTCTACGCGTTAAAAATTGTGGTATTAATAAAATAAATGTTCTTTCAACACAGACTTTACTATTTCCCTGACCGCCAAAAGTCAATAAAGTCAGTTGACCGATTCTCCATTGCGTCAACAGGTGAAAACAATTTATGTCCTCCAAAATCAACAGAGAAACGGTACATCTAGGACGAGAATGGGCGATTTATAGGAGACATTTTTCACGCCTCTGCGATTTATATTGCTCATTTCAGGCTTTGTGGTCCTTGCTAAATCAATACACAGCCTCAAGAAAAGTGATTGCGGAAAAGATATATTTTTATAGATGGCTTATAACATTGGTTGAAAAGGACGGATTTTTTCTTTCATATTGAAAAATAAGGATTTTCGTCTATTGAAGCGAATAGTTAGAAATTCCAATGAGGTAATTGAAAAAGCGCTGTCTAAAATTTTGTTTTAAAAAAAAATACGTGTGGCACTCGAGGACTGCCGCGGTAAAGCTATTGCATAGAATTTTTTATCAACTTATGCAATTATAATTATTTATTTATTTTATTTATGCAGTATTTTTTTTTCTTTGATATTAATTCAAGTTTTTTCTTTGATATTAATTCAAGTTACACTTTTTGAGCGTGGTGACCGATAAGAAAACAATTTTTTTTCTTTTATTGAATAAATGAGAATATATCCGCAATGAGAATATATCAAAAATATCCGCAATCGATTTGTAGGTATCGAAAACCTCGATGTACCAAATTTGAATGATCTAACTCTATTTTTTGAGAAAAGGTATTTTAATAGGTTTTTAAAGGCCTGCAAGTCGAATGGGGATATTCAAGTTTTTTCTTTGATATAATTTCAAGTTACACTTTTTGAGCGTGGTGACCGATAAGAAAACAAATTTTAATAGAGAAAAGGTATTTAATAGGTTTTAAAGGCCTGCAAGTCGAATGGGGATATTCAAGTTTTTTCTTTGATATTAATTCAAGTTACACTTTTTGAGCGTGGTGACCGATAAGAAAACAAATTTTAATAGAGAAAAGGTATTTAATAGGTTTTAAAGGCCTGCAAGTCGAATGGGGATATTCAAGTTTTTCCTTTGATATTAATGAATAAGATAACAATAATGATAAGAAAACAAATTTTAATAGAGAAAAGGTATTTTAATAGGTTTTAAAGGCCTGCAAGTCGAATGGGGATATTCAAGTTTTTTCTATGATATTAATTCAAGTTACACTTTTTGAGCGTGGTGACCGATAAGAAAAAAAATTTTAATAGAGAAAAGGTATTTAATAGGTTTTAAAGGCCTGCAAGTCGAATGGGGATATTCAAGTTTTTTCTTTGATATTAATTCAAGTTACACTTTTTGAGCGTGGTGACCGATATAAAACAAATTTTAATAGAGAAAAGGTATTTAATAGGTTTTAAAGGCCTGCAAGTCGAATGGGGATATTCAAGGTTTTTCTTTGATATTAATGAATAAGATAACAATAATGATAAGAAAACAAATTTTAATAGAGAAAAGGTATTTAATAGGTTTTAAAGGCTTGCAAGTCGAATGGAGATATTCAAGTTTTATCTGATCTACTTTATACACAAATTTTACGCGTACAGCTATTCACTGTTGTACATAGATGATAGATACCTATACACCTATATACTTTCTCACAAACAGCTGCTTATGTATTCGTCCGATTTCGGAGCAGCTCGTCTCGATCTGTGCGAGCTTCGTACAGCCGAAGTCTACCGAACTGTGTTAGGTTTTTTTTTCGTTACGGAATTTTTCGATTCGGTCGCCGCGCTCAAAGCCCGCGATAAAAGCTATACAATAGCTTAAAATGTAACATTGCATTAAAAAACGTGTTTTGTTGGGGAAAAGAAATGTTGAGTGATTTTTAGATTTAATTTGGTACTTTTAACAACAATTTTATTCTGTTTGGTATTTATATAACAGTTGCGAGACAACCAAATACAGTTCCCGCCGCTTATTAAAATCACATTCATTCTGAGGCAAAGTGATTTTATTAAGCGGCTGATTTTTATATCTGGCGAACGTTCCTGCACTTAAGGAAAAAAGTATCACTTCTCTGAATTTGGAAAGAAACTTCAAAAGGTGACGAATAATGGAATTAGTAAATTATATTATTTAATTTTTGATAGATAATTAATTAATTGTTTCTTCGATATAAATAAATTGAAAGCATTTCAAGTTCTCATGCACTTCCGTTTGAGGAAAAATATCATTACTTTTCCAAAAGCTCACGCTGTTCTTATAAATTTAAAATGTTTTCGTTTAAACCTCATGAATTTTAGTAATTTTAAAATAAGAACTAGAAATTGCCTTTTAATGATTATAAATTTAAAATATATATATCATTTCAAATCAAATTTGTAACTTATTGCTCCGTTTTGAAGGATACGTTCCTTGAAATTGTTACGGAGATAAGTGACGGGCGTGTTTAAATTGTAACTATGCTGCAAGTATAAAATCTTCGGCAAGGAGCGAAAACGGAGGAATTGTTGTGCTTTAACTTCTTTTCCTATTAAAAAAAAAAAAAAAAAAAAATCACAATCTAAATTTAAAAAAAAAAAAAAAAAATTTAGTGTGCATAAATGATCTTTTTGGCTGTTGAGGAGATATTTTTGAGTTTATTATCCGACGATGCTGATTTTATTAAACGGCGGTTTTAAAATGAATTTGTATTGGTTTGATTCTGGTCCTGGAAATTTGATCAAATAAAGCGGCTGAGTTTATTAACCAGTGAATTTATTAAGCGGCGGTTACTGTATTTGGTTTATATGTAATTATATAATACCAAATATTTGGTATTTATATAATTACAATGAATTTTTGTATCGAATGATGCATATTCATCAATTCACAATATTATATAAATATACAGTACAATATCTTGTATATGTATGACAACAAACATCCATGCTAGTCCGGGATCCGAACCGGGACCTGGGGATCCAGAAGGTAGCGCCCTATCCGCGGGACCACGAAGTATAGGATAACCACTAAGTGTAGGGATTTTGATCAGCTAACGAAATCAATTTGCTTCGATTGACCAAAATTATATGGTTTAAAGAAGAGTAATTGTCATGGGAAAGTTCGATCAGTTGCGTCATAGATCTCGCTGTAAACAGCAATGAGCGAGCCATGTGCTGAGTCATCAAAATAGTTTAAATCAACAAAATAATTTCGTAGATTTAAACAAATATTGGTTGGATCAACAAAATTGTCTAATTAAAACAACAAAAAAATTCAGACTATGGTAAAAAATTTTTGTTGAGTTTATATCCAAAAAAAAAAAAAAAAAAATGGTTATTTTACCAAAATTTTTGTTGACTCATTAAAATTTATTTTTCCATGTACGGTTAATAGTTATAGAAAAATCGAGCGCCTGTTAGTGATTTTTTAAGTGAATGTCAATTTTGAATAATGTAAAAAGAAATAGTACAGTACATACTTATATCAACATAGTACGTAGTACAGGGTGATTACAATTAAACTGACAGTGCTTACAGTGTTCTCTAGTGCGATCTAATTGCAAGAATGACACCAAGCTTTGTCTGAAGATTAAACAAGATGGAGGACGAAGGATTGCGTAATTTTTGTTTAAAGTTCTAAAATTTACCGCTAGGAGAATATGTTGAGCTGTTTTTCTAAGTAAAGCTTTCGTCGCAATTTAAAATTTAAAACTGGTGATTGCGCACTTCTTTTAAGCATTGCTTTTGTCCCATTGATTATTTTGAAACTGGAGACATCGTGCTAAATTGTCCACGAGAGAAGCCTTACACAGAAAAACAGCGCCACATATTCCCCTAACGGTAAATTTCGGAATTTATTTTTTTTATTTATTTATTTTTCGGAAACCTTCGTCTCCCTCTTCTTTAATGTTCTTGCACAGTTTGGGGCTATTCTTACAAATATATCACGCTGCAGAACATTGGAAGTACTGTCAGTTTAATTATAGCTACCCTGTACTATAGCTAATTTATTTTTTTTATTTATTTATTTTTCGGAAACCTTCGTCTCCCTCTTCTTTAATGTTCTTACACAGTTTGGGGCTATTCTTACAAGTATATCACGCTGCAGAACATTGGAAGTACTGTCAGTTTAATTATAGCTACCCTGTATATAAAAATTTAGGTATAACTAATAATGTGGTGATGTAGCTGTCGCGGTGAGCAAAATTAAATTAGAAAAATACAGCAAATTTTCAAAAAAATATTTATTTTCTTTATCATCCTTTATATTATGCGAGTTAACCTTGTACGTATGCTCAATAATTAGGATTTCAATAAACGGCTCAAACAATTTTGATACAAATTTAGAGTTAAAGGGATTATTTGAACTGACAATCCGATCTGGCGTAGTTTCATCTTCGAGAAAATTGTGTTCGCTTGTAAAACTGAAGCTCCACCAGAACAAAATATAGCAGAAATCTGGCTTTCTGGGAAAAGGCTTCAAATATTTTGATAAAAAAAATAAGACTAGGTTTTTTTTATTTTTTTCTTAAAGGGGCAATTCTATATGAATTACGTTGTTGAATTTACTGCGACACATTAAAAAAGTAGGGGAGAGTGGGGATGAATAAGACATTTTTCATGTTTTTGTTGATAATGTCGGCTATATGTAATTCAGAATTTTGAAACATTGCTCATAAGTACACTTCAGTAATCAGTTACATATAAACATACTAACTTTAATAAAAAGTTATAATTTATAATTAATAATAATCTTTTTTATATGCATGTGCATTGTCCCATTCATACCCACCAATGGGGATGAATGGGACAGGACTGGAGTTAACAAAGAAAAGAAAACGAAATGGAAAATAAATAAATTTTTAAAGTTAAATTGGTTTATGTGATTTTATTACACACCATGAATTCGCTGAAATTAACATAAACTGACGTATTAACTCAAATTAACATCAAAAGACAAAAAGTCCTTTGGTTCGTGCTGTTCCTAGTGCTCTAGGCTTTGGTAATTTAATCTAATCTAAAAATAAATAAATAAATAAATAAATAAGACACTAGAAAGAGATAAATTATTATAAGAAAGTACAAATTATCCAGATAAATTTTTGTTTCCGACAAATCAATCTTCTATTCTGTATTACATTAATAATCACCAGAATTTTTTTTAATTAACTTGATTGAAATTGTGATTTTAATCAAATTATTATTTATTTATTTATTTTAATTATTGATTTAATTTGTACTAAATATTCTAACTTATAATTTTTTTAATAATAATAATTATAAACAAAAATCAGAACAATTAATTTAATTTTTTTTCTAAGTCCACAAAATTAAGAATCCTGATAATCAATATGGCTAATTTACGTTTTAATTTTAATTCTTGTGTAAAATTTTAAATTAGTACATAGTGGGGAATGTCACATTCATCCCCATTTAAACTATCCCATTCATTCCAACCACCACATGATCATATAAAACAGGAAATAGTCCTTATGAACAATTGTCAATGTACTTCTTGAATGTCATAAACACAATAAAAAATTATGCCTTTTCACCATAAAAACGTTATATTAACTTTAAGCAAATAGTTAATTCCTTAAATACTACCTAATTAAATCAGTAAAAACTTACTTTGGCAGCAGAAAAGACACTTTAATTTTTTTCTGCCCTTGTATAGATAGCACAATTCTGAAACTACACTTGATGAATGATCTCAGTACTGCCATATATCAGAAAAATTGTCAGGTTTATGGTGCTTGCAAAACATAAAAATGTTGCTATTGCCCATTCAACCTACGTCCCATTCAACCCCACTCTCCCCTAAATTTACAATTATGGCGCCACTTCATGAAGAAAATTTGAACTAATTTGCTGATAAATCTTTTATATCTTTTGTTTATCTTTGTACATAAAAAAAAAATCTGGAGTGACTCCACTCGACTTTTCGAACATTGAGTAATTAACAGTTTTGTAGATAAAGTACAGAAAGACAGTTGTTAAATAAACAAAAGAGAGAAAATCATAATAGAATGTTTGAGTATTTTTCTCCATATATTTCACGATGTTTTATTTAACGCTACTGAACTTTGAGCCCATAGATCATAACGTAAAGAATTTTTCGTTGTGTCCCTGTAAAAACCTATAAATGCTAGATTAACCAAAATGCTTATAGTTAGTGCAACAATGATTTATAATATTCATATAAATTTTCAGCTCAATTGAATAAGGCGTTTAGATGCTATCGCACGTTTAAAAATTTGGTCCCATAGGCCATAATGATAAAGAATTTTTCTTTGTGTCCCTGTAAAAAAACTGTAAGTGCTAAATTCACCAAAATCTATACAGTTGGTGCAACTGTGACCTATAATATGTGTATAAATTTCTTGCTCAATTGAATAAGGCGTTTAGATGCTATCACACTTTTAAAAATTTGGCCCCATAGGCCATATAATGATAAAGAATTTTTCTTTGTGTCCCTGTAAAAAAAACTATAAATGCTAGATTCTCCAAAATCTATACAGATTGAGTTTTTGTGACCTATAATATGTGTATAATTTTTTTGCTCAATTGAATAAGACATTTAGATGCTATCGCACTTTTAAGATTTTGATCCAATAGGCCATAATGATAAAGAATATTTCTTTGTGTCCCTGTAAAAACACTATAAGTGCTAGATTCATCAAAATCAATACGGTTCGTGCTACAGTGACTTGCAACATGTCTACCAACTTACAGTATATTTGAGCAAAGCGTTTAGACGCTAGCGTGTTCACTCACACACATACACACATACATACACACACACATACACACACACATACATACATCATCATAAAAATAGTGGAAACGGACTCAGGGGACCTCGAAACGTATAGAAACATCAAAATCTCAAATTCGGATTTTTGACATGATTACAATACTTTCCTCACTGTAGTGTTCGGAAAGTAAAAATCCCATGTTTTTCTGTATATTTCAGTGAAAACCGCATAGTCAATACTTTTTGAATAATACATACTTTTTATTTTTTATTTTTTTTTTCCTGTGACTTTTGATCACCCGGTATTTTTCTCCTATATTACAGATATAACCTTATTCCGCTTTTAACAAAATATTTACATTGTTAAAATAATTCATTGACATTACACTTTTAAGCTATTTAATTCACCCCTTTTTAATTTACTTTCAAGTACAAAACTCTTCCTCTACGCAGAATTTTAATTACTTTCCAAATACGGAGAAATGATTACCGAATGAAACTCAACCAGAAAATTATTTATGACAAAAGCTCCTTCGTTTTTATTTTACTCCACGTAAAGTAATTTTTTTTTCCTCTCTGTCTTCTAAGAAGATAGACCTGTAGTCTCATTAACTTTTCTATGAAAAATAAAAACCAAAATAAGCACTTCATTAACTTAAAATGCAGATTCTCTGGCAACATTTCAAAAAAATTCACGCGGTGCTTAAATAAAAGCACTTTTTTTCATTGTTTAGTTATGAGTAAGTTTATTGGCGGTGGCAGAGCGTTGAAATTAAAAAGAAGCTATCGTGCTACAGATTGGTGGAGAACTTTAAAAAGAAAGTGATTATCAGAACTGATGACGTGGAAAATTATTCTATAGTTCTTTAGATTTAAAGAATAGAAAGGTATTAAAAGGAATTACGAAATACACTTTGTTTTAAGTTGAATCCGATATGTAAAGTAATCATCTAGAGGTAAATTGGTTTTTAAGGAGACATTCATAAAAACGATTTTACCTTACAGGTAACGGAAATTGATTAAAAAAACATGAAAACGTTCATGATTTTTATCTTTTTCTCTCATTTGAATCAATCTCGTACAGCTATTTACTTTATGTTGTGGGTTTCATTAAAACTTCAAAGGCAAAATTTTAAGACAATTAAAAAAATGTAAATGATATCGAATATTATATTTTAATTATACATTAAAAATCGAGACAATATACATTAATGGGCTCTTTCGGCCTGACGTCAGAGGTCACATGATAGAGGAAAAACAAATAGCAGACGAAATCTTGTTTATCTATAGCGATTGGTGAAATAATGTACAGTGAAACCTCTCAAGTTGGACACCCCTCTAAGTTGGACGCTTTTTCTCGGAACGGAATGTATCCATTAACATTATGTCTAACCCCTATAAGTTGGACACCTCTCTAAGTTGGACACTTTTTCTTGGAACAGTAGGTGTCCAACTTAGAGAGGTTTTACTGTATTTTCTATTCTTATTTTTGATCAATCGTATTTAATCTGTGTTATTTTTTTATACATCATCATTTTTAATCCTTTTTATATCATTATTCATCATCTTTTGTTTGTTGTATACATTTACAATCATCATTTAGTTTACATTTCTTATTGGTGTTCATGAAGAACATGTTAAATACTCTGATTTTTGGTACTTAAATCAGTGACAGTTCAATATCGTACTGCGTAAATCCATTTAGAGTAGTAACTAAGTTAATTAACTTGTTGTAACTAGCTTAAATAAAAGCACTTTTTTCGTTGTTTAGTTATGAGTAAGTTTATTGGCGGTGGCAGAGCGTTGAAATTAAAAAGAAGCTATCGTGCCACAGATTGGTGGAGAACTTTAAAAAGAAAGTGATTATCAGAACTGATGACGTGGAAAATTATTCTATAGTTCTTTAGATTTAAAGAATAGAAAGGTATCAAAAGGAATTACGCAATACACTTTGTTTTAAGTTGAATCCGATATGTAAAGTAATCATCTAGAGGTAAATTGGTTTTTAAGGAGACATTCAAAAACGATTTTCTCTTACAGGTAACGGAAATTGATTAAAAAAACATGAAAACTTTCATGATTTTTTATCTTTTTCTCTCATATGAATCAATCTCGAACAGCTAAGATTTACTTTATTTTGTAAGTGAGTTTCATTAAAACTTCAAAGACAAAATTTTAAGACGATTAAAAAAATGTAAATGATATCGAATATTATATTTTAATTACATTAAAAATCGAGACAATATACATTAAAATATACAATTGAAATATTAAAATAGAGGTATTCAATATTATCAGTATTCAAACAATTAATTTGATCGAAAACAAAGACCACCAAACCAAACCAAAGTGAAATAACAATAAAAATTGTGAAATAGAAACAAGATATCTTGCTAATTATATGAATAAAGTAGTCCGAAATGATCATATATATATATATAATGTTAATATTCTTGTTTCATTGTTAAACGATATGTGTATTAAAAAAGTCTACTTTCCTTAACCCTTTGAGAGGGGCAATATAATTACTTTCATTAAAGGGAACTTGGCACCTTTGATTTGGCGCAACTGAAAGGTTTCATATAAAATTTTATATTCCCATTTAATACTTATAAATTGAATTATATTAAGTTAAATGTTAAGTTAAGTTATATTTAATAAAATGTATATTCACGCAACAATTCTTATGGTTTTTGGTGTATTTTTTACCAATTTGAAATTTTCAAATTGCATTTTCTCAGTCTGCATTTTTTCATAAATTAATGATCTCCAAAATTCTAAAACTTCTACAGATGTTTAAGGAAAGATTCAATATATATATATACATATATATAATGTTTGCTGTCATTAATTCCTTTCCATAAAGATTTTAAAGTTCATTGATTTATGAAAAAAATTAATTTTAACTAAGTTATTAAATAATTACACAGTAAAATTTATCGTTAATGAAAATGCTCAGATGTTAATTATTTATCGATTAATCGATATTTGCATGGCATTTATTTTTAATTTCATTAATATGATGGCAACTCTCCATGTTGTTTGAAAGTTTTACATGTGGTTACTCTGATTTTTTCTAATTTTCTTTCTGGTTTCCTTGATGATTTGATTTAATATTTTATTTCATTTCTCATTCAAAACGGTTTTGCTGCTCGATCGAGGCATGAACGATATAAATTTGCTATTGTTAGCTATATTGTTTCACAAAATCGTTGCAGCTTTTACAGCTTTATGAAGTACATGCTTCCTGATGTGTTAATACTTCTATTTTTAAGCATTTTTTTTTTTTTTTTTTTTTATAAATCGATTTTTTTTTTCAATTATTATTCATGTGTTCCTTTATTTATTTTCTCCGTCATTATGATTAATGGTCCTTTTTTACTGAAGTGGGTGTAAGTAATTTGTATTGTTTTTGTGTCTTATTGGATCTTAACATGTAAGGCAACATTTTTGTGCTAGTTTTAGCAATGTGTTACAATCAGTTTTATTTTTGTTGTGTTGGTTTTGACATATATATATTAATTGCTAAATAATCAAGGTTAAAATATCTATCATTTATATATGTTTATTTATTTAATGCCTAATAGAATCTACTTAAAAGAACTAGGGATAGATTTCAAAATTTATGATTTTGGTTTTTGAGAAAAAAAAAACCCATAAAAACTGCATGCTTAATGTAAAAATTTGAAATAATAATAATAATAATAATAATAATGCTTTTTGTTATATGTTTATATTTAATAATTTTTCTTTTAAAGACATTACAGTTTTTTTTTTTTTTTTTTTTTAATATTTCTTTTAAGTTGGTTTTATTAACAATCCAAAAAAAAAAAAAAAAAAGAGCCCTTTTTTTAAATATTTGTAGAAATTTTAGTATTTTGAAGATCCTAATATCTTTAAGAAATGCATCCCATAAGAAAGCAATTTAAAGATTACAAATCTATAAAATAAAATATATGAAAAATCATAAGAATTGTTTCCTAAATGTGTAATTTAATGAACACATCTAATATAGTTCAACTTAGGAATATTAAATGGAAATATAAGCTTTTATATGAAACCTACATCAGTGGTGCAAGGTCAAAGATTATAAGTCCCTTTAATACAGAAAGCCACCAGAATTTATTAAGGAGATTAGAAGAAATTTAATAAATGCATGGAGTCTACAGGCGAATTTTTTTTTTTTTTTTTTTTATTCTTTTCACATCACTATGTCCAAGCAAAATAATTCGTAATATATTTATACAGGAAGAACTTCATTCTGGGTGTTTAAATATATTATAATTCTGTTTTATATAAGGATAGTGATGAAAAAAGAATATTAAAAAAAAAATCGCCTGTGGCAGTTCTGTATATGAATATTTCCGCTAAGTTGTAAAAGTAAAATTTTGTTAAAATTCCCTTTGGTATTCTATACGGTAAAGACTTTATATGTTTTTTTTTTTTTTTTTTTTTTTTTTTCATGTAGCGACAAGTCTCCTTTTAATATCCGAAATTCAAGATTTCAATGTTGAGAAAAAATATAGTATATACCTTCTCCATCTAGAACGAATAAGTAGTCATTTTCTGAATTCCTAAACTACAAATATAGATTTGCGATCTATGAGTATACGGTAAACAAATAACCTAGATAGACGAAATGATCGAGAATTTCTAGTCTATACTTTTGTAGAGGGTGAAACAGTATTATGACTATTATGAATCCTTTGTATTGCAAGAAATTCTCACTTGATGTAATAGAATTGGGTCATAAACCAATATTATACTTAGTAAAACTCTCCTCTTGAGATCTCATGTATTTGCAGAGATTTTTAAATAAGTTTGACCCCACGATAATATAGGAAAACGATCTAGAATTCTAATAGGGGCTTTTAGAACTCGCTAGCAAAGGGAACTAGAATTTATATGGATGACATGAAATTGCTTTTACTAGAGACACAATTTAGTTTCTAGATGTCAGTCCCCATTTTTTTTTTCCAAGTTTTTTTTATTTTCAAGTTGTGTGCATATTTTAACTGATAGGTGGTGCTGTTAAATAGAATAATGTAGAAGAAAGATTTGTGATATATTCAGCATATATGTTTCTTTTTACAAAAAGAACACCGAGAAAAAAAAATATATCACCTTCCTCTAGAATGAATAAGCGGACATTTTCTAAATCCCTAAACTAGAAATATAGATTTCCGAGTTATGCGCATAAGGCACGCCAATAAACTGAATAGACGAAATCATCGAGAATTTCTGGTTTAAACATTTCTAGATGGAGAAACAATATTCTGAATATTCCGAATATTCTGAATATTTTGTATTGCAAGGAATTCTCGCTTGATTTTCTAGAATTGGATAATAAACCAAGATTATAGTTGCTGAAACACGCCTCTTGTAGTTTCATTTATTTGCAGAGATTTTTAAATAACTTTGCCCTCGATAATATAGACAAACGCTCTAGAATTCTAATAGAGGCTTCTAGAACTCGCTTTCCAAAGGGACTAGAATTTATAAGGATGACATGGAACTATTTTTTCTAGAGCCACAATTTAGTTTATAGATGTCAGTTACAGAAATTTTCCTCAGTGAAATCAATCAATCAATTTTCCTCAGTCAAGTAGAATTTTTGATTAAGTGTTCGATAATCGAAAAGATTACGCTAAAGAAAGTTTACATTTCTTCATTTTTGTGAAAAACATATGTTTCTTGAAGACACACGTACGATCTTTTGAACCGACTTCATCTCTCTCGGAAGCATGTAAGATGTAATCTGTAAACTCTTTAAAAGAGATAAAAATCAGCGATAACGAACTTTTTGGGATGAGCGAAAGGAAACAGAGAGAATGAAAAGAAAAAAAAGAGAGAGAGAGGTATTCCCCTCTCTCCGTGTAATAGGTATTTTAAATTTAGCTTGGGAATAACTGTAAAGAAACTTGTTTCTAAGAATGAAGAACACATGTTTGTACATTGTAAAGCAGCAGCATTTGTGTCAGTTACATGCTTCTCTAATAAATATTGAGTTATTTTAGACCTTCTTGCTTCTCTGATGCAATCTGCGTCTTGTATTAAAAAAAAAAAAAAAGAAAAGAAAAAAAAAATGTTATATTTTTACTGCACGCAAAAACTTTGACTCTTGGCTATATTCACAAAAATGTGTGTGTGAGTGTAATATGTGTGAATAATATGTATGTGCAAAATATTAAAATTTGTGTATAATTTTCGACAATGTACAGTCGGTAACAAAAGTCTCCGAACACTAGCAAAAATTCCTATGTAAAAAAAGTACACTTAATACAGTTTTGTTAAATAAATCCTTGTCGAATCCTGTTTTTAGACTGACTAAGAACAGGATTCGACAAGGATTTATTTAACAAAACTGTATTAAGTGTACTTTTTTTATATAGGAATTTTTGCGAGTGTTCGGAGACTTTTGCTACCGACTGTACGTATGTGTGAAAGAATAATATATATAATCATATGTCTGTAATACATTAAAATGTGTGTATATGTATTTGTATGAGCGCTGGCAGATTGGAGCAGGGCGGGGCTTTGGGGCTTTCCTGGGAAATTTTAATTGGTAAAAATGTATTTATGTATATTTTTAATTATTATTATTATTATTATTATTATTATTATTTAAAGCTTTAGAATTTCGATGATTATTTCGAAGGCGGATGTGGCATAAATTTTCCCGTAAAATTTATATCACAGATCCAATGAAAGCCAAACAGAATAGACCCACTATTCATGGATCATTATTTTACGGTCAACTTGATTGAAATTGAATGGCTCGGGTTGTTTAGGAGCAAACTCTATAATTTCTACAAATAAAATTTCTTGTTTATATTTCACGTAAAAATAAATAAATAAATAAATAAGTTTTAGTTGACGCCTTATGTACCAGCGCATGCGTCCTCTTGTATTGAAATTAAATATTAAATACAACCGTTAGTGGTGCCCCGACTGACCAAGTGAAATAATTGTTAAGCGAAATTTATGAAACGATTCATTACACTGCTCGGCATGAAAATTGCTCCAACACTATTCTGGCAAATTCTTATGTAAAATGACCTCCTGAATCTGAATATGACGTCCATTTTTAGCTACCGGGAGGGGATGGCGTCCCGAGAAACAGGTGGGTGATTGGGAAAAATTGTAGTCATATTCGGATTCAGGAGGTCAATTTACATAAGAATTAGCAAGAATGGTATCAGTGCTCGAATATTTCTTTTTTCTTTCTTTCTTTTCTTTTCTTTTCTTTTTTTTTTTTTTTTTTTTTTTAAACAGCGTTGTGTAATTAACTAGCTTTTCGTATTTTTCATACATTATAGATTTCCTGTTTAAAAATATATCCTTAACAAAAAAATCTGGCGTGAAATAACCAAACGACTTCATAATATTACAAATTGTTTATAATCTTCGCAAACTGCATGATTTCTTTTTTTCGTGATTACTAATAATTTGTAAATATCGATATTTATTTGCATCGAATTTAAAAAAATAAAAATATAGAAAAAAAGTACTTTTATAAATATATTTTAGGTGAAACACGTATAGTCTATGTGTCTGACTTTAACAATAACTGCGCTATGTCACCATGCTGGCGAAAACTCTATCTATGACTGTAACAAATAATATTGTAAGGTTTTGAAATCTACAAACAGAAATCGATGAATTAATTAATAACAAACGCATGTTCTCTTTCCGATATTTTCTCGTCTTTGATTTCAAGCATCCAGTATATTTACTAAGATTTTATTGACTGTGCAATGTATATCGCTCACTCATTTGTAAATTAACATAACTCCAAAAAAAAAGTGACTTTTGAAATATTAAAGGAACGCATAGCTGTGACTTGTTAAAAGTGAGCAAAAGTTTAGAAGTTTGGAACATTAAAAAGGATTAATTTTACTTGTGCAAAATTTCGTAAAACGTATTAAAACAACTTTATAATTTTAAATCTGAAGCGTTAAATTTCGTAAAGATTTGGGTAACCAATGCCTCAAAATATTGTGACCGACGGAATTGTCATTTTAAATAAAATTATTTCAGAAACACCCCTTAATGATAATGATTTTTTTTTCCATATTTTTCGTTCTAATGAGGACATTTTAAATTGGTTTTTGTTAAAAATACTCAATTAACCTAAAGTTCAATGCTTGTAAGTAAAATACTCATAATAATAATAATAATTGTTTGGTCAATTGAGAATATTTGTTATTTTAACAATATTACATTAAAAAACATGCTTATCCCTTAATAAGAATGAATACCAAATCCATCTGCTAGTTAAATATCTGTAAAAGTAACTAGTCTTATCGTTATTGTATAAGGCATTATATAATCCAAATATAAATCTTTAGATAATCGATTGCGAACAGTTCCTAAAGAATTAAGAGATAATAAATTTTATTTAGATATGAAAATTTTGCTTTATCTTCCAATAAACTGAAAATAAAAAAGAATTACATTCCCATTTATTAACTTTTTTAAGACTATTTTTTTTAAGCCGGGCCTTTTAACAAAAGAATAAATGATATCTTATTTAAAAACACTATGACTGTAAAAGTATTTGTTATTTTTCATCGGAACTTCTCCCCACAATATGCAGAATTAGCTATCAAGCAATATTTCCCCCCTTTTCCCCAAATTCTTATGTACTTACTGTCATTCACTACGGTATGTTTGTGAATCTCAACATAATTTAATTGTTGCCAGTTTTTTTTTCGACAGAATAAAAAAAAAAAATCTGGTGTGAAACAACCACACGATTTCCATTACCCACTATTATGCATTTTTGAGAGATAATGCGATCAGAAAACATAAAAGTGAACTAAAGAGAAAATCGTTAGAGCCGTTTTTGAGATACCAACTTTCACAAAAAAATCAATTATTGACCGGAAAACAATAATTACATACAAGAGTATATTTAAAAGTGAGTTAATATGGCGAGGTTGAAAAAAATCCGTACAGCTGTTTTTAAAGGAACGCCCTTGGGAGACCTGAAATTGAGCTATTTATACAGGACGCCTATCAATTTTCCTGAACTAACCAACTATATCATTCGAAAGGACATCTAATAGAGTGTCTACATAGCAAGTTTGAAGAAAATCGTTAGAGCCGTTTTTGAGATACGGACTTACGGTCCCACTTCCGGTTTCCGATGTCCCACTTCCGGTTAAACTCAATTATTGACAGGGAAACAATAATTACATACAAAAGTATATTTAAAAGTGAGTTAAAATGGCGAGTTTCAAAAAAATCCGTACAACCGTTTTTAAAGGAACGCCTTTGCGAGCCCTGAAATTGAGCTATTTATACAGGACGCCTATCAATTTTCCTGAACTAACCAACTATATCATTCGAAAGGACATCTAATAGAGTGTTTACATAGCAAGTTTGAAGAAAATCGTTAGAGCCGTTTTTGAGATACGGACTTATGGTCCCACTTCCGGTTTCCGATGTCCCACTTCCGGTTTTTCAATTTTCACCAAAATTTGGAAATTTCATCTGTACACCAGACGTATTTCAATTCTAAAATTTCGTAGCTCTATCTTTATTAGTTTCTGAGCTACAATAGCCAGAAGATTCTCCACATACATAAACACACACACACACACATACATACACACTGACCAATTGTCAAAAACCACTTTTTTGGACTCAGGGGACCTTAAAACGTGTAAATCAGGTGAAAACCCGATATCGAATTTTCAGACCGAATACAATACTTCCATTACCTACGGTACGGTAGTAGGGTAATGGAAGTAAAAATAATAATAATAAAATAAACCGTACATTTATTTAAAATTAGAAAATAAATTTAAAATGTCAGTCGTATCGTTACAAATAAGGTACCAAATGAAAGGGAAAATTTTTTTGAATCCGATGGATTAAACAACTTATTGATCGGACAATTAGATTTTTAAAATTAACTAAAGTATGAATTTTAGGTGGCAACAGCAGAAGAATGTATGGAAACCGTTAGGAGAAATAAAGAATAAAAAAAATCTGCTTCACATTAAGTCACGTGTTTTTGAAGTGGGATTAAAAATTGCAGTTTTCAATTTTTTTAAATTTTTCTCTCATGAACACAAAAATATAATATACAGCCTGTAACCCACAAGACCAACTTGCATGTCCAATTTCATCAATTTTTTTGGTTAATAAACAAAAAAGTTACTTTTTTTTTTTCAAATTAAATTTTATTCTAACTTCGAAAAGATTTATGTGGTACGATACATTAAGAATTTGGGCTTTAAAAGTTTTTTTTAAATAGATTATTATGAATATTATTGTTGATATACAGGGTAGCCATGTCTAAACTGACAGTACTTAAAGCGTTCTATAGGACGATCTAATTGCAAGAATAGTACTAAAGTTTCTAGGTAGACTAAAAAAGATGGGTGACAAAGAATTCTGTAAAATAAATAAATAAGTGAAAAAAAAATTAATAAAAAAAATTAAGCTCCAAAATTTACATGCAGGGGAATATATGGCGCTATTTTTCTAAGTAAAGCTTTTTTCTGCAATTTATAATGTTACATTTATGATCGAGAACTTTTTCTAAGCACTGCTTTTATCCTGTTTATTATTTTAAAATTAAAGACACCGCAATAATTTGTCCTCAAGAAAACATTTACTTAGGAAAACAGCGCCACATATACCCCTAACGGTAATTTTTTTAATTCATTTTTTTATTTTATGATGATGATTATTATTATTCTGATTCCTTTGTCCCCCGTCGTATTTAATGTCCCTACACAGTTTGGGGCTATTTTAGCAATTACATTACGCTACAGAAACTGTAAGCACTGCCAGTTTAATAATGGCCACCCAGTACTTTACTGTTGTTCCATACAAGTAATAAAATATATCCTTATTTTAATTTCAGCATGCAACTGCAACTTTCATGCCCGACGATGTCGCTTTAATATGGAACTTTACAAACTCTCCGGTCGAACCAGCGGTGGAGTTTGCCTAAAGTGCCGGCACAATACTGCAGGGCGACATTGTCATTATTGTAAAGAAGGTTATTACAGAGACAAGACCAAGCCTATAACGCACAGAAAAGCATGTAAAGGTAAGTGGATCTTATTCAACTCTTTAATAAATGTATTTATACCATTTGTTTCGTGGACACTTTTGCACAGTAGAAGCGTTTTTCTACTGGAAAAGTATACTAAGTTTTTAAGTCAACACATAAAAAGTGATAAATTTGGGTCCTGAATATATTTTATAAAAAGAAAAATCGACGAACTATGGGTATTTGCTATTCGAATGTAATGAAAATCCGGAAACGTGATGAACATGTATTATAAACAAAACTGTATCAGTATAATTAGAATTGATAAATACGGACACACGAGAAAAATTCAGTAACGTCTTGATCCTCTCTCTGGTCTTGATGCAAGAGCTTATCTGGCTAAGCGTTGACTCGTAGATTGTGAGCGCTTCTTAGCGCACTTACTTGCCGTGCTTGTCATTTAGATGCAAGAGCTTATCTGGCTAAGCGTTGACTCGTAGATTGTGAGCGCTTTTTAGCGCACTTACTTGCCGTGCTTGTCATTTAGCGAATAAAAAGTATATCCCATTTAGATACGCTTTTAAAAGACACGTGTAACGTTTTAAATTAATAAATAAAACACGTATAAAAGCTTTAAAAACATATATTTAATTTAAAACTACATATTTCTAAGCTTTTTGCCCTGAAAAGCAGGGCATCATCAGGAAATCTACATGGTTTTGTATACAGTGTGCAGCTGTTATTGTAAATGAAATTTTTATAAATATGAAAAAAAAAAAAAATTAAAAACCTTGTAAAATGTGATTTCGCTGTTCCCTATTTGTCTGATTGTTGGAAATTTTCTATTCAGTCCACATTTTCTTAATTTTTCTTCTGTGTACACTGCTAACATTCCTAATTTCCTATTGGCCACACTCCCCACCTTTCCCGTAATCCTATTGGTTGAACTAAATTCGGTCCCTCTCCTACATATACGAGCACTTTTCCAGATTCAGAATACTTTTTGCACTGAAGACGGTACGCTTAATGCTACCGAAACAGCTGTATGCATTTCAAATATTTTTCTTTGGCGTTTCTGACGTAGTAGTTTATTGGGGTTTTAATATTCCAACGCCAAGTCTCCTGTTATTATATAAACTTGAATTATCTCAGAGTTATAACGCTAAGAGAGCTTCATGGTGAGCTTGATGACCACTTATATATACAAGGTCAAATTTAATGCATTGAGAAACTAAAATTTTAGACTAACAGAAGCTAACAGAAAGTTGCACGTAAATAATAATAATAATAATAATAATTTTAAAATATGGTATATTATTGCATTTTTCACGTTATAAAGTCGTATACGGTAAAAATTAGAATACAGAGTTCAAATAAGATTTATTGTTGGATTGCATATTTGTTAAGAGAAACTCTATTTTAATATCGTTTCGCATTAAATTAAAACTGTGTACAAAATTATAGATTAATCAAAGATTTAACCATAAGCAGCCGGTATAAACAAATGCAACCATTGATGCTTAGTTTGCAGAGAGTATGCTATATACAAAAAAAAAAAAAAAAAAAAAAAAAATACTCACCGTATTTTCAACATTTTAATTTTTATTTTCAAAATTTAAAGTTTTCTTTCAGAGAAAATTTTTGAAAAAAAAAAAAAAAAAAAAAAAAAAAAAAGTCAAACCGAACGTACATTTATAAGGAAGAATCAAACCGAATTTAAAATTCCCGTCTTTAATTGTGGGGTACTTTTGTAGCCAATTAGAGATGACCGTAACTAAGAACATCTTCTTTGAAGATGAAATCTACTTAAGAAGTATTCCCTCGTCTTATAGGTATCCCGCAGATAATCCTCCCCTAATCACAGGAAATGAAATCGGATTGATTTGTTCCTAATCTGCCGATGAGAAAAAAAATAGTTCCCTCTTTATAAAAGAAAATGGCAATCAGTGACTAACGATTCACGTTTAATTGAAACATTTTGATGTCCTAAGATTTTGATTATCTCCCTCTATCTAGTGATTTGAAGGGTGATATATACATATATATATGTATATTTTTTTTCTAATACACAATGATATATTTGAATTTTTAAGAATAAAAACAGGTAAGGTTTTGTAAGTTTTTTTTATCTATGTGCAGCGAAAAAGAGAGATCAACATATTAGCATCAGCTTGAAATTAAAACTCAAAGGGAAATCTGCAAAAACTCGCCTAAAACATAATTATATATATATATATATATATATATATATATATATATATATATATATATATATATATATATACAGGGTTTAAACTGCCATTAGTTTTTTTAGCATTTTGCTAAAAAGTATCATATTTTGCCAAAACATGTCGGTCAGAATTTCGCTAAAAAGCTAAAACTGGATAACTGTATAAAATATCTCTATATAATAAATAACTCAGATTTTTTTTTTTTTTTTTTTTTTTTTTTGTAATATTTGCAGGCAAAAACTACGAAAGGACACATTTTTGGGAATCATTATTTACATAGTAATTTGGATTTATTTTTAATTTTCAATGATTGAATTTAAATGCAAAAATATTTAAAAGTATGTCAGAATTCAGAATTTGCTTTATAGAAGCATTCTTAGCACTAGTATTTCACGATTATCTACCACTACACTTTACTTAATTTTTAAATTGCTTTTTCATTTTACACACATGATATGAATACCTCTTTTTCTATTGTTAAAATCAAAACATAGTTTCCCTGATTCATATTTTTAAAGTCACAAATATGGATGCTTGGTTAAAATCATCAATGAACAAAAGGAATAGAAAACAAAACTGAGGATAACAAAGCTAAGTAAAAGAAATCAATGGTATCCAAAGAATTAATCAACTTTCGAAAAAGCTAAAATAGTGCTTGCCTATTTTCGCTAAAATGCTAAAGTAATTTTTTTGCCAGGTTAAACCCTGTATATATATATATATCCGAAATCTTGCATATGATGACAGAGATGCAAGTTTCCTGATGAATGATCATTTATGGTTTTCAGCATTCAAAATTCTATTTTTCATTTCATGAATTCTCTTTTCTTTTAACAGTTCCTTTTGGTTAATTTATCTCTTTCCATTTCTATTATTTAACGAATGTTTCTATTGGATTAATGGATTATACAAATTCTCTCATCGCTTATGAGTTAGGCTTATGAGTTTTGTGTGTCATTTCTCTTCTGCGTAAGTACTTTTACATGTTTTTACTACTCAGTGTAATTAAATTAAATTATCATCATGACAATAATTTTATTCGAAATACATCTCATTTTAAATTTCATATGTTGGTATTTTCATCTGTCTTTCATTTGCTGAGTGTTGTAAAGGAATTAAATTATTCAAATTATATATATATATATATATATTGATAAAAATATTGAAAATTTAAAGGTGAGTTGCAAAACTACATGCATTCTTTTTTCTAAAAAAATTTTTTTTAACTATAGGTGCCATAATCTTTTTTATACGTCGCAAACTGACAGCCTACCCTTTCTTTTATTTGCATAGATTTTCAAAAACCTTATATGTAAATTTTATAAGCGTACATTTCCTGAACACACATTTTAATGAACGAAGCTTTATGAAAAATTAGTGGAAATAATTACAGCTCAATAAATAAAAAATGTTATTATTGCTTGCTCTTTCATTATATTTTAAATCTTTATCCATTTTTGTATTTAACACTGCAGCGGAATCTGTTCCGTTATTTTCTATGTGACTACTCGAATGAAGCCAGCTAGTTATTAATAATTAGGAATATGTCACTAATTATTTCCATATTCGTCCGTGACACACATATTTTTATTCATAGTGAAAATGCTTAAGTATAATATTTCGAATTATTAATATTAAGTATCGAATTATTCATCTACCCATTTGAAATTATTTTCACCTAATGTCACGTACTTTGTGGAGAACGCGACTTCTCCATACTCATTTAACTTTAACTTAGAGCTGTAAATGAAATACTTAATTTATGAAGAAATGACAGAGTCCAAATATATAACATAAATGAGCTTTAATTGAGCTTAAATAAGAAGGGGGACGCTGGACTTTGGTTGGATTTACTACGTTTAAATGGGCAGCCCTCTTAAGTGCTTTGACAGCAATAAATAACCTCCGTTACTTTACTTTACTTAACTACTCGCAAATGGTCTCAACTACTTTTATTTAAATTAGCTTCTAAGGCCAAGCAGTCTTTCGCATGTAGGAGGATTCCCTGACTCTACAATGCTACAGGACTTACTCTCTTCTATCCTAAGCCGCTAACAGCTAGCTCCCTCAACTCTCATACTTTCCTTCACACTAACTTTCTAACTACCATCCTTCAACTCACGCGCTTTCCAACTAACGCTCGTACCAACTCTCCAAAACAATCTCCCTTCCAACTAACTCCAACTCCTCCTCCAACTAACTCCCAAAATCAATCTTCTTTCTCCTTTTATACTATTCAGTTTCCAAAATATTAGCGTATTTCAATTTACAATTTTAGCTTAGGATCGGCACTAACTCTATTACTCAAATCGAATCCTAAAACAGCAGATTCACGTTTTACCCGCAAAGTGCGAGTTTTAATTGTAGCCCTTTGCTATACCTGACAACTTCATTTAGCAAGTATTAACTCTTCTCTATCCGCCTTTCCACAGAATAAAATGAAGTACACTCGTGTCCAAAAATTAAGGAAACACCTATTATACCGTTTTCTTCTTTCGCGTATAATTTTTAAACAAGTGAACGTATTATTATACAGTTTGAATGGCATGTCCGTTATCATATCAATAATCGAATTTTGTATAACCTATCAACAGAAATAATTTTAAAATTAACAATTATTCATTTTTCTCAAAAGTAAGCTTTGGGGAAAAAAATGAAAAATTTCAACAATTTTAGAAAAAAGAACTTAATGAAAAATGGTGATTAGGATGCACTACAGAAACAGATAGGTGAAGACGCACATGCCTTCAAATGTTAAACTAAATCGCGATTTTTCTTTTTGTACTCAGTTTACTTTTATGACACACTTTTTTAAAAAATATAATTATTAATTTGTAAACTATAAGCATCAACAGAAACTTTTAAAATGTGTATGAATAATTTTATAATCAACGTCTTAGCCAATTTTCATGTTTGTATGTATATTTTTTAAACGGTTATTCACATGAGGAAAAAAGAAGAAAAAAATTAGAAATAGAAAACTGAATTCAAGAGGAAAAATCTAACACATGGATGCATGTGCATCTTTACCTACCTGTAAAGCATCTTTATGACTATTTTTTTTTTTTTTACTTTTATTATTATTATTTATTTTATTTATTTATTTATTTATTTTTATTTATTTATTTATTTTTTTTTTTTTTTCAAAAGTTGTTGAAATTTTTCGTTTTTTCCAAAATTTATTTTTGAAAAAAAAAAAAAAAAAAAAAAAAAAATGGATAATTATTAATTTAAAAATTATTAGTTATGCTAAAGTTATATGATATCATAACAAACATACCATTCAAATTTTATGTACAGGTTTTAATTTACTTAAAAGTTATTCGCAAAAAAAAAAAAAAACTAGAAAATAGCTTTTTGCTTAAAATTTTGGGCATGAATGTATTTTATATCTTTGCAACTTTACCCTCTTTATCCATCAGTTAGAAATAAAATGACTTCAAGTTTTTTTTTTTTTTTTACTGTAAAAGGAACTTTACAAACTTGTATAATAAAAAAATCGTGTAGTCGTAACCAAACATTTTTTGTAAGAACATTTATTATAAAAATTCTCATAAAAATATTTTATAAAAAGTTTTATTTTAGTATTTTTTTATGTTCTGACGTAAAAGTTCTCGAAAAAACTTTATAATAAAAAGTCTAACATAAAATCTCTTGGATGAACTGTTTCAAAAAAGTTCCTAAGAAAAAGTATAATTTAGAATAGGAACTTTTTCAAAATAAAAGTATACAGTTATTTTGAAACCCTGGTTTAAACACACATTTCATGAACAGATGTACAGTCAGCAGCGAAATTCTTGAAGCGCTAGCAATAATTTCTATATAAAAGATATGCACCTAATACTGTTTTGTTAAATAAATATTTATCGAGTCATGATCTTAGTCTTATGCTGTTTATAAAAAAGTAAGTTGATGATGAAAATTAGCGATCAAACTAAAAAAATATACATAGGGTAAGTGCACCAGTAAATGACACTTTTAGAGCAATCTCTGATGCTTTCAATGTTCTAGTCATCAGAAAATATTTTTAGAAAGCTTACGTTAGTACATATGGTATGAAAGACATTCAGAACCACATAAAAAAAAAATGTTAAAATATATAAATTTCATAACAATTATTATTTTTTTTATGAATTTTTATTTGACACTCACTCGATGTTCCAGTAATTGACACTGCCAGTTTTTAATTTTATCAGTAATTGGCCCCCTGTGTTCCAATCTTTGACACTGCTAGTTATTCATTTTACCAGTTATTAGCACCCTATGCTTCAGTGTTTGACATAAAATGTAAAAATGCTTATATGTAAAATATATGATTTTATTATTTTTCTTATTTATTAATTATTTCGGGATAGATGTCAATTACTGGAGCATGCCAGTCACTGGAGAATATATGAAAAATGTGGATATGTGCTTCAATAATTTTGCTGCTGACTGTATTAACAAATAAAGATTTATAGAATAAATTAACTTAACTTTTTCTTCTATGCATTCTAGAGCAATTTAACTTACCTTCAAAAAAAAAAATATATATATAATATATCCGTCTGAAACAATAGTAAATGTACTAGCACTAGCATATCATACATTTTATTTATGGTGCATGAGTTATGTAAGTTACAGAATTTACATTAGTGGTGCAAGATTTTCAAAATGGATTTATGGTATAAATATTGCACGAACTGTTATTCGTAATTTGGGATCCAATTTTTTAGAGTGTACGTTTAAGTTAAAAAATATATATCATTTCCTGTTTATTATCAATATTTAGAATTGTGGTACTAATTATTCTTATGTTTATGCATTTCACGTACACACCTTTCATGCGAAATATGTATTAATATTATGTTTTTCAATGCACATTTCATAAACGCGTGTTTTATTGTATAAATAATCATCACTGAATACATTAAAGCAAAGCTTTCTTCTTGTTTTTCTGAGAGCAATTCCAATTATACTTAATAACGTAAAGAACCAATTTTGACGCTACGTAAATGCGCAGTTATGTTTAATAAAAATCTCTTATCAATTGTGTTTAGGCCTAATCGTACAAACTAGACGGTCTGACTTATCACAAACAATTTACAAAAGAGAGTAGATGTTAATGCCTTAATAAATGTAGAACAATAGAGAATAACAGCTCAGACGTAACAGATGGGATCTGTCATTCTGGGTTGTTTCTGGCACTCAACGGAGGTTTTAAAATGAATGTGGCATGTTTGAATCTCAGATTCAGCAAATTTTGTGTCGAATAAAGTGATGAATTCGCAGACAGCTGAAATGGGAAATCGATTTACAATGATGTCACATTCGTCGATAATTCGAAATTAATTAGTCGGTCAATGACACATTTTAGAGGAAATTGTTTCAATTATATAGTTTTACCGAAATCTGGGAAGTTTAAATATAGATAGATATTTTAGAAATTTAGAACGAACTTATAAACTGGTGGGAGAAATAATGAATAAACTTGAGTTGTTGGGCTATATGTGCGTGCATGTGTGCGAATTTTTTATTAAGCTCGCTTACATACACTGCTCCTTCAGAAGAATTCATTTAATCCTTCTATTCGTGAATTAATTTTATGTTTATTTCTGCAAGAAAACTCGTAAAATGACATTTCTACTTTTTTTCAATCGTTTATTTCTGCAAGAAAACACGTAAACTGACATTTCTACTTTTTTTTCCCTTTCTTTCTTTTTACACACTGAGAAAAAAAAATATACCGCCTTCCACTAGAATTAATAAGTGGCCATTTTCTAAATCCCTTAACTAGAAATATAGATTTCCGAGCTATGCGCATAAGGCACGCCAATAAACTAAATAGACGAAATGATCGAGAATTTCCAGTGTACACATTTCTAGATGGTGAAACAATATTCCGAATACTCTAAATATTCTGAATTAATTGTACTGCGAGAAATTCTCGCTTGATTTTCTAGAATTTGGTAACAAACCAAGATTATAGTTGCTGAAACCCGCTTCTTGTAGTCTCATTTATTTGCAGAGATTTTTAAATAACTTTGCCATGGAGAATATAGGCAAACTCTCTAGAATTCTAATAGGGGCTTCTAGAACTCCCTTTCCAAGGGGACTAGAATTTATGAGGATGACATGAAACTATATTTTCTAGAGCCACAATTTAGATTCTAGATGTCAGTTACAGATTTTTTTCTCAGTGCATAAAAAGAAATAAACTTATTTACATATATATAGTAAAATTGAAATAAAACTTTCTTAAAAATTAAAATTTGATCGTGCAAAAAATTTCTTGCAAATCTCTACTTTTTAAAACATTTTTTACACGATAGATAGTTCAATAGCTTTTAATACTTAAGAATACATTTTTAGTTTCTGCGCTTTTTTTTTCTTTTTCTTAATTGCGCTATATAGTGCATTTAATATATAGACAGCAGGGGTGTTTGCATTCCGGATTTTTTATTTTATTTCCCACCACTAATTTTTTAATATTGATATTATTAGTAGTTTTCTAGTAATGTTCAGCTATTAAATATAGCCAAAAATACAACTCGTAATTACTGGTGGGAAATAAAATAAAAGATCCGGAACGCAAACACCCCCGAGACAGTATACAGGGCTTCTTGAAAGCAGTTGAATTCGTTGTTTTCTATACGATGTAATTGGTAGAAATGCTTTTTAAATTACGTTATACGTATCATAAAAGTTTGCACTTCGATCTATTCTTCAATCGATCGGGACGACTTGAGAACATGTTTTAAAAACTTTTCAACATAATAAGCAGATTTTTTTTTTTTTTTTTTTATTATAGCACTATAACTAATGTAAACATACTACATATATACACAGGGTCCGACTATGTTTTTTGAAAACACAGGGCACTGATGCTATTTGGAGGCCTACCTCCAGGTCTACCCAGCTTCCAAAATCAAATGGGTTCATTCTGAAAAGACAGAATATCTATGTTTTTTCACCTTCCACCCATTTAAAGCAATTTTTGTTCGGTAGTGCATTTTTTAAATTTATCCTTCAATTTATACCTTTTATTTACACAGTTTTTATCAAAATAGTTTTATGCTCAAGACAGCATGTGGATCAGCCAATGTAAATGTTATCTTAGTTTAGTAGAGTAGTGAAAAAATTTAACAATTATTTAATATAATATGGAAAAAAAGTTTTGATCAGTTTTTGTTTTTACTAGACACATCACGCGAAAATTGATATTATTACTTTGCTGCTTTTGGAAGGGAGGTCCCCTAGATTTGGAGGCCCTGGGCCAGTGCCCTGAGCCTTGGCTCGTGCTTTGGCTCGTGCCTTTGGCTCGTGCCAAAATCTGGCTCTGTATACATACATGATTAAATACACTGGTACCCAAATAATTAAAGTAAACACGCATATCGAACAAAAGAGATTAACAAAGAAACATCAAATTATTATTATTATTATTATTATTATTATTATTATTATCATCATCATCATCATTATTATAGAATATAAACATTAAACTAACAAATACAAACACTAAATTTGAAGCCCATTTTTGTACACTTAAAGAACACAACACACATAAATGGTTAAAAATTATCATTGATGCATTTCATAGATTTTTAAATTTTTAACTTAGTATATTAGTTATTAGTAATTAGATTTTTATTTATTTATTTATTTATTTTTCTTTTTTCTTTTCATGATTTTCTGATGTGGGACGATGAAAATTTACTTTATTTTATAACTTAAAAAAGTTTTGCATAAGTTTTAGATAAATTATTCATTTTTATTTAGTTTTCGAGTTTCAGGTCGGGTTCAGGTCGTCAAAACTCTATTGTGGGTTCGGGTCTGTTTTCGGATAGAAGAAAATTTTCTTGTCAGCGTTAGGTTGGATTTCGAGTTGATTTAAGATTTCTCTGGCCAGCTCGAGTCGGAAAAGGCCCAATCCACGTAGGACTCTACCTATAAAAAAAAAAAAAAAAAAAAAAAACTTACTACCTATAACTTACTACCTACTTTAAACTACCTATACCTTCGGTCGTGGGTCTTACGTGCGCACGTTTTATTTTATTTTATTTTAAGAATAGAGTATAGAGTATGGCATTTTTTATGGCGTTTTTTTTATTATTTATTTAATGTACTTGATAATTGTATTAGTCAGAAAATAAACATGATTTTTATTTGTGAATTGTACGGACAAAATTAATATGCATAATATTGTATTTTAAAAAGTCGGTCGAATTAGTATTCGTTTGTTGTATAACTTTTAAGTAAATGTCTATTAGATTCGGCGTTAAAAATATTATATTTGTATAATTTTTCTTTTAGTTTTAACTATGCAAGATTTATTTAATAGATAAAATAAAATAAAAATAATTCTACGACGATTATCTAATTTTCAGAAATATCTGAATCATTCTCGTGTTAATTAATATAAGTAAAAAAAAAAAAAAATGATTTGTTGGGTTGTGGGGATTAAAGCAGATTGACTGCACTATGGGTCCTAAAAGGAAAATGCAAGAAAGAAAGAATCATTTAAGTTAGTTGAATATTAATTAAAATCATTATTACGGAATTATTTAGAATAAAATTAAGCATTTATATAAATATTATCATTTTGTGTACCATCTTTTGTATTAAGAGCTTACATTTAACAACTTAAAAATTCCTGGAATTTTTTATGCACACACAAAGCTTTCAACATTTTTTTTTTTTTTTTTTTTTTTTTAACATGCTTTTATTAGCTTCACCTGTATGTATGTTTGTATGTATGTGTGTAACCGCTCTGAGAGCAAACAAAAAATCTATATTGTAATAATATTATAGTTTTAAAAAATTAAAGAACACGCTTTTATAGAAATGTGAACTAAAAAGTACAAAATATCTATCTTAGTATTAAAATGCAGGGTAAGAGAAAGTCGTGTGAGTGACACACCATAATATTTACATACATTTAAATCTTTAATTAAAATTATTTAGAATTAAGCAAAAATCATTTTTAAAAAATCTCTCCTGACTGGGCTCGAACGTTAGACCTGTAGGTTCGTAGCGCAGCACTTTACCTCACAACCACGGCGTTCACGTAAGGAAAGTCTTTTTGTTACAATATAGATTTTTTGTTTGCTCCCAGAGCGGTTACAAACATACATACAGGTGAAGCTAATAAAAGCGTGTTTAAAAAAGATTTTCCCTACGTGAACGCTGTGGCTGTGAGGTAAAACTCCGGGCTACGAACCTAAAGGTTTAACGTTCGAGACCAGTCAGGGGAGATTTTTTAAAAATGGATTTTGTTTAATTCTAAATTATTTATTTCTCGTTCCTTCATTATGTTATTTACATAAGAATGTTTGCTAGTGTTCGGACACTTTTGTTACCGACTATACATTCCTGCAATAAAAGCGTGTCCTTTAATTTTTTTTAAAGTATAAATTTATTAATTTTGGTTTTGGTTTATTTTGTATAGTTTTTAAAAATTTAAAATATTGAAAGATAATAGTCAAATTCGATCTATTTATAATGGATTTTGTTTAATTCTAAATTATTTCTTTCTCATTCCTTCATTATGTTATTTACATAAGAATTTTTGCTAGTGTTCGGACACTTTTGTTACCGACTATACATTCCTGCAATAAAAGCGTGTCCTTTAATTTTTTTTAATGTATAAATTTATTTCATTTTGGTTTTTATTGTTTATTTTGTATAGTTTTTAAAAATTTAAAATATTGAAAGATAATCGTCAAATTCGATCTATTTATAGAAACTCACACTTAAACTTTTATCCAAAGTTTTAAAAATAAAGATTGAACTTCAAAATGAAAAGTTTTTATAAACGAACTTTTCCTCAATGAACGTAATGTTTATTAATGTCTTCAAAGTCTAATTAAAAATATGAATGGCAACCTCATAGTTAAATCTACGTGAAACTTGGTTATCCAACCAAGGTTGCGTAGTTAAAATACATAAATAAATAAATAAAACAAAAGGAAATTTTAACATAAATGTCCTATGTGCCGTTATAAATAGGTAAATTACATGGTTTAGTGTATGTCAACCTTGCGAGACAACCTTGCACCTGTGTCGCCAAAGGTGCAAAAATGTGTATTCATATGAAAGCAAATTAAACATTTATGTATGCAAATCCAAAGTAAACTAGCCCACCCACTATGAATTATTTATCTGGAAAATTCCCATTGTAGTCCAATTCAGATGTCCTTTTTGCCTACTTGACCTCAGACGTTGCGGTTCATCAACATCCCTTTGTATTATATGCTTATTTAAAACTCTTTATGGAAAGAAAATTTACACGCTATCTTAAATAAGTCTTAAAAATTCTAAATAGAAAGATACACAGTATGTGGCATGCGCAGTTGACAGTCGACAATTTGCACACATGGGGAATTTGAACAAAATCCTATTTTTCTGGTAGTTTTAGGCCCATAAATGTCAAAAAGTTTATTAAAAATGCAAAAAAAGTTCTCATTAATTTCAAAAATAACTTTAAAATTGACCAAAAATCACGTGACTTCAAAACGCTGACTGACGTCACACTTTATGATGCTTCAACGTTTACATTTTGTTAGCCTAGTTAGCAAGCAGCAATTCGTTTTAACTTTCGTAATTATCAACCGTTTATGTGATTTCTGAGCATTTCTTTTTCATCTTATAATCATTTAATATCATTACCACCAATTTCCATTATCAATATTTTCAATTGTTTTCTTTTCATGGCGGTTGTCCAATGTTTTCGTTTAATAGGATCTTGTGGAACGCTAAAGAATAGCTTTTGAGAAGTATTTATTTA
The DNA here is from genome assembly GCA_963930645.1 of Salticus scenicus. Classification (NCBI taxonomy): domain Eukaryota; kingdom Metazoa; phylum Arthropoda; class Arachnida; order Araneae; family Salticidae; genus Salticus; species Salticus scenicus. Next base: position 29,498,485 of record OZ005660.1, read on the forward strand.
TTAACCGTTGTAATAGTGCAGAGTGGTACAATACAATATTTATACTAGGCTTTTTTAATATCCGTCATTATTATAAAATACAAAACCTATTTCACTGATTCAAGAAGCAAAGCAAAGCACAAAATCGAATGTAAACAACGATTACTCCCGTTTGTTGTCATAAAGAATGACGTCACAATATATTATGCTGCGTTTTCTCGATAGAATAAATAGTGCAATGTTAAAATTGTTATAAATCAGCATGTGTCAGAAAATGTATGTATTTATTTTCTTACCTTTTCACATTCTATTTTATAAGAATGAAATCAGAAAACGTGCAAATTCCTCATTAGTGTAAAAAATTTTCATCTGTGATTAATATTATATAATTATATAATTATATAATTTATAATCACTTGCAGTTAGACAGAGATTCACATATGAGATAAAATATGTAAAATTCGCATCTACAGTAATGTACAGTAATTCTTATTTAAAAACGAATAATCGAGATTCTCAATCTTTATTCTGTATTTTTACGTAATTTTATTATTTTATTTTTTAATTAAAATTAAAAATGGCTGTTTCTACTTTAGAAAAGCATTCTAAGTCCGAAATATATTCTCAAGAATAATTAATTAAATTAATATTAGTTATTAAAATGAATGTATAAAATAAGTTTTTTAACATCTCCGTTTATTTTTCTCTGTAATTTTATGTAAGACTTGAGATAATAGATTACACAGAGTTTTCTGGTGAAATTTTTAACAGTGTAACAAAATATAACATGTGTTATAACAATAAACAGAACAACTACTAACTACTACTAAACAAACTACTAACAAAATATAACATGTGTTATAACAAAATATAACATGTACAAATAAATATATAAAACTGTAAAATGAAAAATATCACATTCTGAAAATTCGTATTTTATAGCTTTAAAATAAAACATTTAAAATTTAAAAAATCCGTTTTTAAAAAATGTCCGTTAATTTAACAGTTATGAATTTTCTGAATGTGAAAATAAAATTTAAAAATATGTATTAGTTAATGAGTTATAACTAAACAAAATTTCCCATAAAAATAACATTGGTTTGGGCTTCCGGCAACAGTACTCTGCAAAATCCGTAAAAGTACGGGAAAAAACTGGCTTCTGGGGTGCCAGTATTTCTCCATCGATTATACGGGACAAAACTGTTAAAAATTTTGATATACAGAATGTTACTTTATGATTTACAGGATTTCCTTTTAAAATATATGTCAGTGAAACACGGTGTTACGGTTTTAAACTGTACTTTTGATTTACGTTTTTCCCCGTTAAAATTTACAGGATTTTCCACTTAAATATAGGTTTTTTGTTTTTTTTTTTCAATGTAAGTACAGCAGTCAGTAAACCTTAAAGAGTCTGCAGTTCTTGTTGCTGTGCTGTACAATTTTTGCTAATATGGGCTTAGGACAAATTGATAACTAAGAAAAAATTTAGAAAAACCGCAGTTTCCATAATGCTGAAAATAAAATTAATAAAATAAAAATTTTCTACTAAACAAATACACACACAAAATTTCATTTAAATGTGAATATTTGATTTATACTTTTTTTTCAACTTGACATTTCTATACAAATATAGAGCAAACTGTTCTTTATGAAATAACTACAATTTACAAATGATTAATGAACATTATTTATAATGAATATGTTTATGCATGTTATCATTTAAACACGTGTAGGACGGTTTAAAAGTCCAAACAAATCTTAAAAATTCTTAAAAGTGAAATAAAGTGTGGTGTACATACTATGTATTCTCCGACCACATTTCATGAAACCATGGAAGCATCTGCGCAAGTGTTAACTCAACGAGTCCAACGCTAAAATAAGGGTGACAGTCGTCTGACTCAGAGAAATTGAGCAATAATAGAGCGTGGAATTACTGGATGTTTTCCAAATTTCAAACTGTCGGTTAAGCTGGCATCCCTCCAACATTTTGGACGCGTACTCACTGCTAGTTTTAGGATATGTGGCTGCACTGTATTGTCATTATTCGTAATTTTATTTCACAATACAAAAGACATAATCATAACAAAAATCATTAATAGATGATACCATAAAAAAGTATTATTGCAAAAGTATTTAAATTTTATTTGTAAGAAATTTTGATTTGTAATAATTTCTTTTAACAACTAATGTCATTATTCTCAATTCGACAAAATTATGATAAAATCGATTTTATAAGTTAGCAATTTTTGGGCTTATTATGCCTCTAAACGAATAAAAACGTCAAAAATATGAAATAGAAAATTTTCAGGAATACAAAAGTTTCCCCATATTTATAGTATGAGGAGGAAATTAAATCATATCCTGCACTGAGAAAAAATATATACAGCCTCCATCTAAATAGTAAAATAAATAGTAATTTTCGGAAAACCTAAATTAGAAATATAGATTTACGAGCAATGCATATAAGATAAACAAATAACCTGGATAGACGAAATGATCGAGAATTTCTAGTCTATACTTTTCTAGAGGGTGAAACAATATTATGAATATTATGATTCCTTTGTATTTCGAGAAATTCTCATTTGAATTTCTAGAATTAGGTCATAAAGCAAAATTATAGTGATTAAACGTTCGCATTTATTTTCAGAGATTTTTAAATGAGTTTGACTACGATAATATATGAAAACGCTCTACTTTTCTAGATGGTGAAATAATATTGGGAATATTATGGAGGTATCCTGTGTATTGCGAATTTGTGTATTGCGAATTGTTCCTGCGCATTTATTTGCAGAAATTTTTAAATAAGTTTTACCCCCATGGTAATATAAGAAAACGATATAGAATTCTAATACGGGTTTTTAGAACTCGCTTTTAAAAGGAACTAGAGTTTATAAGGATGTCATACAACTATATTTACTAGAGACACGATTTAATTTCTGGATTTCAGTCACAGAATTTTTTCTCAGTGTATTTCAATATTTCTTTTTAAATGGATCCTAGAAATGGCTCGATCCCTTTTTAATGGATCGAGCCTAGAAATAAACATGCTGCCTCACTCATTAACTTGTTGATGCTTGTTTTTCATAAAATATTTTTATGATGCCCTCACCCTTTTTTATTTACATTAATAACCATACTGTTATTTGTTAATTTATTTGTTTCATCAAATGTCACTGTCGTGATGGGCGTTGCTTACATTTTGGACAAGTTTGCATTAGGTTTAGCGCATCCAAAACATAATACACATATCCGGGTTAAATACTTTTTATCATCATCATCAAAATGACAGCATTCTTAGAAGATAATGCTCAAAAGAATATTATATCCCTACGTATTTGTCCTTTTTCAAAATAAATAAACACAGAAAGAATAATAAATACAGAAAAATTATCCTTAAATAAATAAAAAATAAAAAGTTTGAAGTATTTATGACTCCAGTTTGCTTAATTATTTATCTGCAATGCAAATTTCCTAATTACGCTCAAATCTGCAATGCAAATTTCCTAATTAATTTCCTTACTACGCTTGGGCTGTAGTAAAACTAACATGCATTATTGATACTCTCTATAGCATATTTCAGATTAAAAATGATATATGAATCATTTAAGATTCATTTGCAAGAAAATACAAATGAACTCATATGTATTACAGTCTACAGACGTAACATTTTAATTACGTTTTAATGGTGTTGTATTAATGAAACAGAAAATTATTATACATTGTTGAATACACTGATTATAAAACTACCGAACAAAATTTCGTTTTTAGGCAATTAATAATTACAATCTGATAATGATTACAAACCGTTAGTGGTTTCAAACTAATCGTGCATTTTTAACTTTTTTTTTTTTTTTTTTTTTAATGTATTTTAAACTTTAATATGCATAACAAAGCTGCCGCAGGAGATATTTTTTATATTCTTTTCGTATCATTATTTCCAAATAGTAAAATTTATAATATATGTATGCAGGTCGATCTGCACTTTGCCTGCATAAATTTAATATAAATTTCATGTAATAGAAATAGTAGTACGAAAATAATAATAAAAAATCGCCTATGGCTGCCCTGTACAAGATATTATGCATTTAAATTTTTTTTAGAATATGAAATACAGTCGGTAACAAAAGTATCCGAACACTAGCAAAAATTCCTATATAAAAAACGTAGAGTTAATACTGTTTTGTTAAATAAATCCTTATCGAATCATGTTCTTAGACTGACTAAGCACATGATTCGACAAGGATTTATTTGACAAAGCAGTATTAACTGTACTTTTTTTATATAGGAATTTTTGCTAGAGTTCGGATACTTTTGTTACCGACTGCACGGACACTAGATGTTTCCATTTCAGTATTTTTTTCTCCTAACTGAGATAGCAATGATAAAAATAAAAAAATTAATTTTAGGAGGTATTTTTAGCCATAATGGCTCTAATGGTTGGCTAAAAACTACGTACGTCTTTTTAGTTTCTTCTATATTCAATTGAAGAAGGTAAAATTTTCGTAAAAAATTTTCTACTTCCAGTTTTCGACGGATTTACATGTTTTGAGAGGTCTAGAATACGATTTGACAACTTTTAGAAAATACGTATCTGTGTGTGTGTGTGCGACAAAATTTTGTGACGACTGTATCTCCGGAACTACTGCTCAGAATTGTATATAAATTTATATGTAGATGCATTTGACCTAAATTAGTGATTATGAACTTTTTATGTCAACCGCTCAACAAGTGGCGATGCTATACAGCGCTATCCGCAATTTAAGGGGAGGCTGTATCTCAGGTTCTATTGCGTATAATCAAACAAAACTTGGTGTGTGAGAAGATCATTATGAGACATTATGCTTCAATTTGAATGCTTATTGGGCAAGAGAGGGCGCTGCTATGCAGCGATTTCAACAATTTAAGAGAAGGCTATATCTCAGGAGCTACTGCACATAATTGCGTATACATTTATATCTAGATGCACCTTGACAAATGCTAGTTCCTATCAGCTTTTACTGCCAACCGCTCAAGAAGTGGCGCTGCTACACAGCGATTTCCGAAATTTAAAGGAAAGCAATATCTCACGTTCTATTGCGTATCATCAAACAAAACTTGATATGTGAGAAGGCCATTATGAGACATTGTGCTGATTCAATTTGGATGCTTATTGACCTGTAGGTGACGCTGCTGTACTACAAATTTTCTCGATAACGTGAAGACTATATCTCAACTTCTATGGCAAATAACTATACGAAACTTGATATGTGAGATATACATTATAAAAATTCACTTATAGATGTTATTTATAGACCAGAAACTTTCTGCCCTTTCTTATATTTAGTGTTAGTTTTCTCTAAGATAAAAATCTTTTGCATTGAACATGTTAGATTATTTTAATATCTAATAGTTTTAATAAATTATTTGCACTTAGTGAATTTGTATAGAAAAATATAGAAGAAAGTCTTGTGGTGGCCACAATATTCTAGTTTTAATAAGTAATCACTTTATAGTAATTAATTATCTTAATAATATATTTAATCCAATGCATATACTTCTATTTGAGCCATACAAAACGTCAGACACGGAATGTATAAATTATACTTTGTGTTTTATAGAAAAATTCCAGATACATTTTTAATATAAGATAAATTCATTTATTTTCAGTATTTTTCATTTCATTAACCTTTTATTTAAAATTAAAAGAATTTTGTATTCCTCACAAATTTTTATATATTAAATTAAAATATGCAATAAAGTTTTGGAGTTATTAATAAAGCTTCAAAAATGAAACTTACACTTGTTTCTAAAATTTATGTAACATGTTTCTGAACTCTTTTCCTTTTGCGCATAACTGTTAACGGCCCTCTTCACTTACCGTCGCCGAATGCCCGAGTCAATGTTATTCTATGGGGAAATTTTCTTTACAAATAACTTATTAACTAATACATATCTTTAAATTCTGTTTTCCCATTCAGGAAAATCCCAACTGTTAAAATGACGGACCTTTTTTAAAAATGTATTTTTTTAATTTTTAATATTTTATTTCAAAATTGCAAAATGAAAAAATTTCACATACTGAAAATCCGTATTTTGCAGCTTCAAAATAAAATATAAAAAAATAAAAAAATAATTTAAAAAAAAAAAAAAAAAAAAAAAAAAGTCAATTTAACAGCTGGGAATTTTCAGAATGTGAAAACAGAATTTAAAAATATGTATTAGTTAATTAGTTATTTGTAAAGAAAATTTTCCCATAGAATAACATTAGCTTCGGCTTCCGGCGACGGTGAGTGAAGAGGGCCCTTAAACACACTGATGTATATGTAAACATATGAACAGGGAATGGTATGTTTGTTATCAAATCATTTATTGAATTATATATCTGTCTATCTATCTATATAGGCAATAATTTTTTTAACTGATATTGATTCATTTTTTTTTTTACTGTATTATTTAGAAAAAAACAAATTTAAGCTGTTTGAAAAAAGAAAACTACATAAAAGTGCTTTCAAATGTTAAATTTCGACCGGCTTTTTCTTCCTTTATCACTTTTATCTTTTTTATTTCCATAACGAATTTTTTGAAAAATATATATATATTTATTAACCCCTTACCTGCCGACGAAAAATTACGAAATTCGTTTTCCTGTGCCACCATTTTTCACGCAGGCTCGTGTAGTTATGCTTTCGCTGTTCCAGAAACATTCCTTTCCTAGAGCCCCTAAATAAAATAATAGGTCGGCGCATCACCGCCATTTTTTTGCCTCCGAAGAGGACAGCATTCCCGCTTGGCGTCCTTATCGCTTCCCTAATGATTTTAAGAAATATTGGTCTGAAGCTAGTCCGGTCACGATAAGAGCAATAAGCAACAATAATATTATTAAAAACACATTTTTTTTTTTTCCACAGTACATTCTCAGGATGTCATTTTATTCTGAGGATATTCTATGGATGTACGTGATAAGATGTGTTGTTAGGGCGGTTTCTGTTTCTTTTACAAAATGTCGCCAAAACTCAAGTACACAGTAATAGAAGGTCAGTGAACACTTTATATTCACTTCTTGAATGATTATAGCAGTTTATCACTAAACAAACTTCTATATCATAGTTTACTTAGCTAAAATTATGAAATATAATAAAACAAGTTACTCTAAGTAACGTAAGACGATAAAAGTAAATGTTTGTCCTTTGTTTATCAGAGAAAAGCGCTGGGTACATGTGGCAACCCTAAGGCAACCAAATGCCTGATGCGCCAGCTGGTATATATACTCGCCTTACCCTTTCCGATTCCTCCCACTCCCCATCGTCTCTGAAATAAGTAAATCCTTCGAAAACACTGTCATGAGCATTTAATTGCATTCCAAAGCCGTGAGAATAGTTTCACTGGTAGCAGCTTAACACAAAGAATCGTACTTCAGCAAGATGTGTATATACGCCTGGGCAGTTAACGCATCGGCATAGCGAGACGACGATATACGCCCAGGTCAGTTAAGTGATTAATTAGATTACGCACATCCATAGAATAATAAAAGTTTCAATAAATACTTTTTTTAACGAACACCTTATCCAAACTTCATCTATCTATGCTTATTATATATGGCAGCACTATTCATGTTACTTTTCTTGTTCCTAATTTAGGATTTAGGATTCTTTCATATTTGAATTGGTTTCTGAACTCTCTTAACTTATTCCATGATTCTGGGCCATTAACTGTACCTTTAACGGTTTACTGTTGCTTAATTTTTACATATGTTGTGTGCACGGATTAAAAGAGATAAAGATCTTGTTTTCTATCAATATTACTTTTCCTTTTATGCAAAATTTATCTTTCTTGTTTATTTAATTGGGTGTTTAATTATTCCTATATCTTCCATTTATGTGTAGGATTTTCTCATTTTGTTGGTGAATTAACTTTGATAATTGTTTCTTTCTTGTTTTGTCTGGCTGAATGTTTTGGGCCAGGAGCAAAGAAATATTTAGCTTTTGCTGTCTTTCCGACAGAAAAACATTAACTTTGCATGTTTGTATTGTACAAGGCGACAAGGCCTCTGGTGACATTAGAATGCAAACATGTTATTTTATTAGTCCTATTTGTTTTATTTATTTATGACTTTTTTTCATTTTCGGTTTGATTTGGGTAGCTTTGATACTGATCATATTAATTGTTGGAATTGCTGGTAATATTTATTAATCTTTATATTATAACTGTAAGCTCTGATTTTCAATATATAATAATAAATTCGAGCTGTCCTTATAATTGTGAACACCTGAAAATTCATCTTTTTACCATATTTAAAGTTTTTTTAAATAGAAAAACGATAAAACTTTTTTAATATAGTCTATTAATTAAATTCAAATTAATTAAAAATATATTTGTTTAAATAATAGTGTTCAGTGTTTAGTTAATATAGAAAAACGGGTGTCCTTATAATTATGAGAAGGAGTGTATATATTCACATAGGAAAAAAAGTAAATCTGGTATGTTGTGGTCATCACAAAAAATTCTCCTGAATTTACTGTACAAATTCATAAAGACCATATTAGTTATTAAAATTATTACTTATCAAAATTTGTGATGAATGCAGACGATTTTCTTCATGGAGAGACATAACACTAAATGTGTAAAGAGAACTTTTTTTTTTTTTTTTTTTTCTTAGAATTATACGTATATTGGAAATTTTCACGGTAGGTGTACTTCCCCAACGATGGCCCAAAATACATATACAAAAAAAAAAAAAAAAAAAAAAAGAGATTCTGGTTGACTCTTACCTATATATGTTATATAGGTTATATAGGAATATATATATGTTAAAGTGTCCCTTAAATGAAGGGAATTTTTTTTTCTTTAATCCAATACGCACATCCTCTATTTTTTTGTATTTGACCCTAAATATGTTCTAGCAAACTATCAGCTCTCTGGCATAGTGTTAACCTGTTCCGAATGGACGTGAGAATCCTAATATATAGATATTAGGTCATTAGGATAATTTTCATATATTATACCACGCATATTATTATTATTAACACACATATAGTAATCAAACAAATTACGCATTTTTTAATAATATAAAAAATTATAATCTTAATTTTCTCTGTATATAATATCATAAATATCTTAATTCATGAATTTATTTTTCCGTGAAAATTTCCTTTTTTACAACATATATTCTTATCAAAAAATTGCCCCTGCGTAACATTTCCATAACTTTTCGTAAATTGTCTGTTTCTTGCATCATAGTGTAAGTTAAGATCCTTTTTCTTTCGTCAAATATTTGTTTAATGTCATCCCATAATTTCTGCCGCGTTATGTTCCATAATGTTACCGAAAAAAGGGCGTCGTCGTTTATATCACGGACAAGCACGCGTTGGTTTCATATATCTGCAACATTTGTACTGGGGTTAAACGTTATTTACCACCATCACAACACTCGTAAAATAACGTTTAAATGCTTGAGTTTTACATAAAAAAAAATAAATAAAAGAATAAATGGACGGTTTCATAGCGCACACCTCTATTTCGAAAAGACCGGTTTGTAAAATTTCCCGCTGGTAAATGGTACGAGTTAACACACATTTCGTGTTGAGGAATTTGTTAGAGTTTCATGTTAGGTAAAAAATAAAAATAAAAAATAAAAAATCAGAGATAATAGAATATATGAGAGTTGAGAAGTAACTTTTCTTATACGATAATATCTAAATTTTGGCGAAGTCAAAAGGGTGAAAAATTATTTTTTCCTCGTTTTTTGTCATGATTCAGCTGGTGGGCTAAATACCGTGAATTTTTATGATCATCAATATTTTTTTATTCATTATTAGTGACAGATTATATAACGTTTTCAACTCGTGGAAATACGTTTACAGATTTTTTAGCACCTCCATTAAGGAATAATTGTGCACTGATTTAAATGAATTAAATTTTCACATTATTTCTAATTAAAGTTTCTTGTATTTTCATATTAATTAAACACCATATATTGCTTAAATGCGTATAGTATATATTCTTGCTTTTAGCCGAAACCAGTGTTATTGTATGGGGAAATTTTTTCACAGAATTACTCATTATCTAATGGATTTTGCCTTTCTTCGATATGCGATTGAAGAAAGTATTGGTTCCAGTTTAAGTTTCGATTTCAGTTTTTCGACGGATTCACACTTTTTAAGAGGCCTAGAACACGATTTAACCATATTTTAAAAATGTATGTATGCGTGGGTAACAAATATTGTCTCAACTGTACCACAGGAACTACTGTGAAGAACTTTATGTAAATTTATATGTAGTTGCACCTTGATATAAGTTAGTGCATACCACTTTTAGGGAAAAGTTGCCCGACAGGTTGCGTTGCCATACCGTGTTTTTTAAATGTTTAACATGGGAATAAAGGACAAAATTTCGTATGAATGTGCCCAATGACAATTATTTTTAATGAATCCTTATTAAATAAAAATAATTAAAATGGTAAGTGAATAAAAATTTTTGTATGTGTAAGAGCATAGTAGACCCCCCCCCCCCCCCCCCACATACACACACACACTTCTCCGAGCAAATTTTCAACATGAGTTTTTCGATAAAAAAGAAAAGGAAAAGAAAAGAAAAAAACTCTTGAACAATTTTAAAACGAATAGTTAAAATTATCGGTCTGTGATAATTTAAAATAAAGTTATTATCATTATTATATATATATTTCATTTTTAATTAAAAAAAAGGGGGGGGAGGGCATTTTTTAAGATGTCATTTGTAAATCTCATAAAATTGATTTCCTTTAGATATTTAGTGTTATACATCACATTTCTGGGATAAAAATCGTCTGCATTCATGGAATAATAATAAATATTATTCATATCAATATTATTTTTACTAAATTATTTGTACTGAGTTAATTTATATAAGAAAATATAAAAGAAAATTTTGTGGTAGCCACAACATTCTAGTTCTTAACTTCGTTTCACGTTTGGTAAATAGATCAAAAACGGTTAAATTTGTTCTCGTTTCCCAAAAATTTCACTTTTAAGTTGTAAAGTATAAAAATGAACTAAGTGCATTTTTCGCCTTTTTTAGTTAAAAAAATTTAAAAAGAAAAAAAAAAAATGAAAATGAAAATCTTGCGATATGTATTGATTGTTAACACTTTCCAACTGTACGTACTTGTTGTATAACTTTCAATGTTCTTTGTATACATTATTCCACAAACGCACAGACAGAAGCACAGAAAGGCATACAAATAGTCTAATTGTGTTCAAATCACTCTTAAACATTGTTGGAAAGTGTTAAAATTGCTTAACGCAAAAGAAAATGCAGCCCTGAGATTTTAATTGCAGTCCTTAATGTATCTGAATATTTTAGCGTAGGCTTGTAAATCTGAAGGTTAATCATATCATATTTTATACAAAACAATATTTTACCATATTAAAAATAAATGTCAATTTCTTTACGATTTTTACAGTAGAAAGTTATTTAAATGTGATTTATAAAAATGTCTATCTAAAACGCAATGCATTAGAATTTTTTTTTTTTTTTTTTTTTTTTTTTTTTTTGGGGGGGGGGGGGGGAGGGGTTCTTGTGCACAAACCACTTGTATAGGACCTATTAAAGTCACTTTAAGTAGGAAACAATCCATAATGAACTTGAATAATATATATATCAGTTTCAAGAAATTCCATGAATATTTACAGGAGTTAGAGACAGATAGACAGGCGGACAAACAGACAGACAGAAGGACAGACAGAGAAACTGAAGTCATTAACGCTTTTCAACCTTGTTGGAAAGTGTTAAAGAGAGCAAACTTAATGCGTAGACATGCACGGCTCTGGGTGCAAAAATTTATATATTTTTTCCTAAAATTTCGTTTTTAAGAAACACGAAACCACTCATGAGTAGATTTAGAGTACGATTACATTTTTGCCATACACATATATACTGGTGGACAAATATAAAGCAACAACCTGTTTTCTCGTCCTCTTCTTTTGCACATAATTTTTAAACAAATAAACATATGAATATAAAAATTAACCGAATTTTATGTAATTTCAGCATAAGAATAATTTTAATAAATATTAATAAAGTTAATAAATATTCATTTTTCTCTCAAAAGTAAGCTTTGGAAAAAATGAAAAATTTCAATAATTTTAGGAAAGAATACTTAATGAAAAGTGGTGTTAAGGATGCATTAGCGATAGGTCAAGACGCACATGTCTTGAAATGTTAAATTAAATCTCAATTTTTATTTCTGTATTAACTTTAGTTTTATTTTTATAATGGAATTTTTCTTTTAAATATAATTACTAATTTATAAACTATACTGAGTACTAGAATAATAATGATGCCGATAAATAATTTTATAATGAACATCTTATCCAGTTTTCACGTTTGTATGCATATATTTTTACTTTCTTCTATATGTAATATAGAGAAAGTATTGGATTCGTAAAAATTTTCGACCTCGGGTTTTTGATGAATTTACACGTTTTGAGAGCTGTAGAACACGATTTGACCATTTTTAGAAAATGTCTGTCTGTCTGTCTGTCTGTGTGTGTGTGTGTGTGTGTGTGTGTGACAAAATTTTGTGGCAACTGTATCTCAAGAACTACTGCACAGAATTTCATACAAATTGGTATGTAGTTGCACCTTGACATAAATTAGTGCCTATCAACTTTTGGTAAAAATTGTCTTACAGGTTGCGTTGCCATCCCGCTTTTTCTAAATTTTTAACATGGTGATATAGGACAAAATTTTGTATAAATGTGCATAAAGAGAATTATTTTTTAGTAATCATTATGAAATTTACAAGAATTATTTATAATAGAGATAGTCAACTGGGAAAAAAATTTGTATGCGGAGGAACCTCGCCACCCCCCCTGGGGGGGAAGTCCCCCATCGAGGGGAGTAAATTTTCAAGATGGGTATCTTTCGAAAGGTCTCGTCAATACCTTTAAAACGAATGGTTGAACTATAAATCTGTGATAATTTAAAACTAAGTTATCGATTTTTTTTACTTTTAACAAAAAAAAAAAAAAAAAAAAAAAAAAAAAAAAAAAAACAGAAAAAAATCGTATTTTTTTTTTTTTTTTTTTTTTTTTTTTTTAACGAAATTTAACCAGACTTGGTATTTAGTTGGCCCCTTATATAAACTGAGTCTGATTAGATTTGGGGATCAATCGCTCAACAGGTGGCGCTGTGATCGTATTTTTTCTAAACTTTTAACATGGCAGTGGGGGGGGGGGGGGGGTGTAAATTTTCAAGATCGGTATCTTTCGAAAGGTCTCGTCAATACCTTTAAAACGAATGGTTGAACTATAAATATGTGGTAATTTAAAACAAAGTTATCGATTTTTTTTTACTTTTAACAAAAAAAAAACTGAAAAAAATCGTTTTTTTTTTTTTTTTTTTTTTTTTATATTTTTACTGCGTGAATTTGTATAGGAAAATATAGAAGAAAGTCAAGAAAGTCTTGTGGTGGCCACAACATACTAGTTTACCATGTTTTTATTAACTTCTATTCTTGTTTTTTTGTTTGTCCGGTACAAATCTCGCAATCGAATTTTAACTAACTTTCCTACTAGCTAGACATTTGAAACTTTCACAGTAGCTCAGAACCCGGTGACAACACAATACTTCGAAGTCAAATTTCTAAATTTTTGATTAGTTTTCTTATAATTAATTAAAAAATGAAAATAATAACATTCTAATAGCGTTAAAATAGCCATTAAAATATTAGATATAATTTAATTGTTGCCAAAAAAAATGTACGAGTTCATTTTTTTTCGACATAAAAATAAATACATTTAATTAAACGTGATCGTTAAAAAATTATAAAATGTTAATTATGCATCTCACAAAAATTGACGTCATTATCATTTTAAAAATTTTATGCACATTGATAAGAGCTCTATGATTCCTCAGAAAATTTAAAACATGGTATATAAAAAGTTTTTTTTTTTTTTTTTTTTTTTTTTTTTTTTTTTAAATCTTGGGAATGAGCGTTGAGCTGGCATAGTACGGAATTGCATGAAAACTAAACTACGAAAATAAATTAACAAATTGGGATAATTTATATGTGTCGAACTGAATGGTGGGTAGCTTATTAGGCAGAGCATTTCATTCTGCCACCGTGTCAAGCAATCGGCCAAATTAATTTCTTTTAACGTGATTATGTCTTGAACTACAAATTTATGAGAATATATCTGTACTGATAAGTATAAAGGATTTAAGTCCAAAAATGTCGATTTTGAGTTAAGTACATAGTCAGACCCAGAAAAAAATTCTCTATCGATTGGTACAAAGGATTTATATCCATTTCATTTAGTCTTTGAGAAAATCCATTGGTAAAAAAAAGATTCAAGTCAGAAATTTAGCATTAATCTTTGTATAAAATATTTAATTCAATTTTTTCCCTTTATTAAATGAAGGTTGGCAATCACTGAACGGTATAAAGGTATAAATCAACATAATCCTTTTTTCCTAATCGATTCTTCTAATTAGTTTTTAGTTAGTTTAACTTTACTTTTCGTCTCCTGAAAAATCAAGAATACGGACTTAAATCTTTTATACTTATCAGTATAGATATATATGAAGGGGAACTGAGCAAAGTCCATCTATGCTAAATAATTTTGTAAACTTATATTAGAGGATCATTGCATGGGAAATAGTGGGGAATTACATGAAAACTAAAATATGAAACTAGCCAAGAAATTAGGATAAGGTAAACGGATCAAACTAAACGATGAGTAGACTATTTGGTGGGGCATTTCAATTTGTCACCGTGTCAAGCAATCGGTCAAATTCATCTCCTTTAATATGAATGTAGAATGCCCTGTAGTCGAAATTTATGATGAGAAAGTGTGCAGAGTCCAGACATGCCTATAGTTTTTAAATATGAAAAATTAAAAGAAACTTGAAAAATATGTAATGTTCAATACACACACACATACACACACATTAAAAAAAAAAAAAAAAAAAAAAAAATCTTTAAAATTTTTATTTCATTTGCTCATAAAGACTGCCTTGTCATGATCTTTTCCCCATTGCTTTCTCAAAAAATCTTTAGAAGTTAATATGATTCAGTTGCAATCAAATTCCTGCCAGAAGTTAGAAAGTAGGAATTCTTGTGGCAGACTTTTCAAAAGAGATAAAAGGGATTCTGAATTTTTTTGGCATTAGTAAAATAGAGTTTTGTATCATCCAATCAGGAACGTTTTAATCATTGTCTATTATGTGCACGGTTGTTTAAAGTTTTCCCAAACTTCGTCTTTTAATTTAAATAACGAAAGGAACTTAATATTGCTAAATATTTCAAGTTTATACTCATTTGTGGAAAAAATTAGTTAAAGAAATGGATTTAAATAAAATTATTTCAACTATTAGTTATTACTTTCTTCTATATTCAATAAAAGAAAGTATTGGATTCGTAAAAATTTTCGACCTCGGGTTTTTGGAGGGATTTGCACGTTTTGAGAGCTGTAAAACACGATTTGACATTTTAGAAAATGTCTGTCTGTCTGTCTGTGTGTGTGACAAACTTTTGTGGCAACTGTATCTCAGAAACTACTGCACAGAATTTCATACAAATTTGTATGTAGTTGCCCCTTGACATAAATTATTGCCTATCAACTTTTGGTAAAAATTGTCTTACAGGTTGCGTTGCCATTCCGCTTTTTCTAAATTTTTAACATGGTGGTATAGGACAAAATTTTGTATAAATGTGCATAAAGAGAATTATTTTTTAATAATCATTATGAAATTTACCAAAATTATTTATAATAGAGATAGTCAACTGGGAAATTTTTTTTGTATGTGTAGGAGCCTCGCCTCCTCCCCAAGGGGGGGGGAGTCCCCCCTCGAGGGGAGTAAATTTTCGTGATGGTTATCTTTCAAAAGAGCTCGCCAGTACCTTTAAAACGAATGATTGAACCATAGATCTGCGATAACTTAAAATGAAGTTATCGATTTTTTTCATTTAAAAAAAAAAAATTAATGTAATATTGACAATAAAATTGCCTTTTTTTGGATATTTAGTGTTATAGTACTTCTCTAATATGGAAATCGTCTGCATTATCAGGGATGATAATTTTTTTAAATAATAATTTTAATAAATTATTTTTACTGAGTGAATTTGTATAGAAAAATATAGAAGAAAGTCGTGTGGTAGCCAAAACATACTTGTTTTTTTAAAAGAAACCGTTTAAACTATGTTCACATCCAAAATTTAAGGAACAACCTGTTTTCCGTTTTATTCTTTTGCTCATAATTTTTAAACAGCTGAACAACTGAACATAAAATTTAAATAACATGTTCATTATAAAGTCATTAATTGAATTTTATACAACTTTATTATAAATAATAATTTTTAAACTGATATTAATTCAAATTTACAGAAAAGTAAGCTTTGGAAGATTTTTTTTTTTCTTAGAAAAGAAAACTAACTGATAAATGGCTTTCAGGATGGTTCAAGATGCACATGCATCCATATTTTTGATTAAAACTGGATTTTTCTTCCTGTATTCACTTTCCTTTTTCTTCTTCTTTCGTATGTAAATAGCTTTTAAAAAATATATATCGTATTTTCCGGCGTATAACGCGCAGGTTTCATAAATATATTATTACACCGGAAACTTAAATTTTCAGTAAAAGCTATTTTATAACAAGCTCTTGTTTCTTACAAATATAGTTTTAATTGTAAATTAAATTTTCTGGAGTGTAACTCACTTATTTAATCTTCGCGTTACGCTGGAAAATACGGTACATACGAACATGGATGAGATGTTCATATTATTAAAGTTATTTATTGACATTTTCATTATTCTGGCAGTGTTCAAAGTTTACAAAATAATAATAATATATTTTTCAAAAAATCCGTTTTGGCAAAAAAAGAAAATCAGGTTTTAATTTAACATTTGAAGGCATGTGTATTTTCCCCTATATCTATAACACTTACTTAACGCCATTTTTCCTTCAGTTTTCTTTTTTTTTAATTGTTTAAATTATAATTTTTTCTAAAACTTAATTCTGAGAAAAATTGAAGTAATATCAGTTTAACCACTTAACTGTTTCTTTTTTCCGTCATATTATGTAAAAAAATAAGCATATTTTTGATATACGATTTTATGGTGAAATCGGTTATATAAACTTAAATTAGCAGTCAGAACTTTTACAAGTATTGAATTTAAGGAATTATGTTAATTTTTATTTTCGTTGGAAAAAAATACATTTTTCCTTAAAAATGGCTTTTCTCAGAAGAAAAAGGTGAACTGGAAAGAGAGCTTTACAAAAATGGATATTAGAATCGAAAATTTTTCATTGTACTTACAATAATTATCCTTTTAAAATAAATTTTTTGTATGGTAAATTTTAAGTTAGGGGGGAGGGGGATTTTAAGTTAAGTTATGGGAGCTAAGCATAGTCCAACATCCCAATCTGGACAAAAATATCGCGTTTCTTTCCTCATCCGTTTTCCAAAATCGTTTCTTTCCGTGCAACACACAAAACATTGCCTTATTGAAAATTCGCGACTTTACTCTCATACAAGAATGCAATAAAATCTAACCTTTAAACCGCTTTAGACTTGTTTTGCATTTCTAACTTTACTGAAACTATTAGAGTCATCTGTTAGGAAACATTACACGCTAAACGAGCAAAAAAATAAGGCAAATCAGTGGATTAGAGTAGAAAAAAGGTTGCCCGAGTGCCGCTCGGGCAAATCCAGGAAATGTCATTTCAAGTACTCGAACGGTGTTCGGGCAACAGGCAAGTGGTTAAAAATCATTACATATGTTACATAAAACTGCATTAATGATTCGATAATGAACATGCTTTCAAAATTTTTATGTTAATATGTTCATTTGCTTTACAATTATGCGCAAAGTAGAAAACAGTAAAACAGGTAGTTTCTCAACTTTTGACGTGAATGTACTTCAATAATAAGTAGACCTGAAAAGTAACTACCTGTCTTATCCTTGAGAAAACTAACTGCGATCTTTCCTATATATATATATATATATATCAATAGATTTTTATAATAACCAAAATTTAGACTTATGACGATTTTAATAAAATTTAAATTCTTATCTAATACGGTCATTTTTACATTGTTCTAACTAAAGTACAGTTTAAAATTCCATTGTTCATTAATTGACTTATTATTTCGAAACGTACTATCAGAGATGTTTGCTAATAATAAAAAAATAGTTTCAATAATAAAAGGCCAAATTTCCCGGGACAAACTCTGAACTAACCTCACAGTTGCAAAAATCCTTGGCTTGGAGAAATGAATAAAATAATGGGTGAAGTATGATTTAACTGAATAAAAATGACTCAGTAATGTATTGAAAAAAAAAAAATAGATTTTTCTGTGATTTGCAATAAATAAAATAAGTCTAAAAGAAAATTTAAAAGAATAGATAATGTTGTTATGTAAAGACCGCTAATTGGTGGCTTTTTGTCTCAGTTCTTGCTAAAACCTGCTAAATTATGGTCAAAACATTTAGCTAAATTAGAAAAAAAAAAAAAAAAACTAAAAAAAAAAAAAGGGGGAAGAGGTTAATAATATTTTGAAACATCGACCGCCAGGCACGCGAAAACAGACTATTTACCAAATGATAATTAAATATCACCTTTTGTAGAAGTATTTGTTATAATGGAACAGCAATTAAAAAAATAAATAAATAAATACATTTTCTCTTTTTGTAATATAATTTTTACAATAAGCATGCAGGATAATATTTTTGTACTTCAGAAGGAAACATATTAGCATTAATTGAAATTTTCTGGTTCAATTTTAAAATAATAGCCACCACTATTTTTTAACAGTATTTTCCAATACAATTAACCGAAAATAATTACTAGAAAATTGCAAAAAAAAAAAAAAAAAAAAAAAATCTGATAAAAATTAGTGGTAATAATATATCTTCTGGAAAAAACGAGAACAGTTGTCACCTATCAGGGCCCGCTTTACCATTAGGCGAACCTAAGCGGTTGCTTAGGGCCGCCGAAATCATAGGGCCGCCAAAATATTTAAAACACTGCACAAAAACATAAAAAAAAAATTAAAAAAAAAAAAGCGTAAATCATAAACTAGTTTTTGGCTTTCTCTTTTTTGAGGCATATATGCATATTAAATTGTAAATTAAAAGTAGCATTCTTTGATGATTTTAACATAGAATAGATAGAAACACCATGAAGTAGTAAAATATTGACTTTTAATAAATATACGCTTTGAATTGTATTGTGATAATGAATGAATAACAGATTTTTTTTTAATTACGTGGAAAAGAGGAGGAGGGGGTGGGGGGTGGGGGAGTAATTTGAAATTGCAACATGATAATAAAATGGCGCCCTTCGATTACGATTTAATGATGATGTTAATAAACACAGACAGATACATTTAAAAATCTTTCAGTACTAAGGCAATCCTTTATTGGCGCCAAAAGTAAAAAAGTGAAAAAATAAATTATTATTATAAATGTTATTTTGAAATTGTCTGATATATTTATGATCCTCAAAGTAGACGTTTATGCTCAATTTTGTCCTATTCTACCATGTTAAGTAAATCGTAAATTACTAATCACTTACGATTCTTTTAAATTAAAAAAATCATAGTTTATGTTATTCATGCCAGTATTCTAAATAATATTTCAAATGTAGTCTGATATCTTTAAATTGAAAATATCCCTCGAGATGGAAGTTTATGTGAAATTTTGCCTTATTTTGCCATGTTAAGAAATTCGTAAATTTCCAAGAACTAGCGAAATTTTCAAAGTAGCATGTTTATAATTGATGATGTCCATTCCGGCATCAAAACTGATATTTTAAAACTGGTCTTATAATTTTACAGTAAGAATTTTCCATTTAATGCACGTTTAAGTGAAATTTTGACCTGTTCTCCCATGTTAAGAAAATCGTAAATTTCGAATAACTTACGAAGTTTTTCAATCCGAACGTTACAAATGAATAGGGTTCTTGCCTGTGTCATAAATAATATTTCAAAACATGTCTGACCTCTCTGCGATCATTTGTTCGTGAGATATCGTGTACATAGACTAACATACTAACGGACTAATAAACTAACAGACACCATGAAAATTTTGTCATTTTCTTGTCCCTTACACCAGAAAACGTGTAAAAAAAAAAAAAAAAATCAAAAAACCGAGGTCCAAAATTTTAACAGTTACCTAAGTTCACCATACCTATAGTATGATGGGGAACTAACAATATAAAACGCAAGAACTCGCAACAATTGTTTCAGGTCGAAAGAAGACCCGACCCTTCGTCAGGCGAACAAGTATGCACAAGTAATAATTATAAAACTTTGAATAAACACCATAAAATACAATAAACTCTGAACAATTGTTTCGGTTAGAAAGAACACACGACCCTTCGTCATGTGAACAAAGTAGGCACGAGTGCTGCAAACAAAGCATGATTGATGCGAGTTCTTCCACTTAATGATGTTTATTCAAAGTTTTGTGCTTATTACTTTTAAACGCCAGTTCTATGGTGCTTTTTATATAATACAGCTCTTATAAAACGAAAATCACAAATCTATAGAAACAGTTCTTAGTTTATTGTTTCAATAGATTTGTTACTTCCGTTTTCATATTATTTTCTCCTGAGAAAATATACACTAAGCGACAAAAAAAGGGAAAAAAAAAAAAGCTGCACTGCAGAAAAAATGACTTATACCCTTTTTATTTGTAATAACTTTAAAATTAATGTTTGAAATAAATAAAACTGTCTTGTTTGCATAATACCAAAGGTATGAAATGATACCTATGTACATTTTCGATTTAATAATTCGCTTTATTGCACTCTACGAAGTACTTTTTAAAAATCTGCATAAAATTTTCTTTTGGAACATAATGTAATAACTATACACTTTGTAATCTATTATTATTTATTATATGAAATAAACAAGTTATATTATAATATATATGAAATAAAACTATTTATTTGTTAGATCTAAGCAATTTTTTATTAAAAATATGTATTCTGCATTGTGTTAATTCCGTCTTTATATGGAATTACTGCTTTAATGCACAATGGCATAGTTTTATACAGTGTTTTAATATAAATCTCAGAAATTTTAATGTGCCAAATATCACAAATAATTTTTTCTAGTTCTGGCAGAGTTATAGGCTGCAAATTTCTAATCCTCTCCCCTCTCCCCCGCCTTTTTATAGGCGAAACGTTTTCGAGTGGATCCCGATTTGCACTATTTCCATGTCTGGTAAAGAAGAAATCTTTTTTCACTTAAAGTTAAATCTTTTGTGTGATTTAACTTAAAGTGAAAAAAGATATGATTACTTACAGAATTATAGGTTCTCATGGGAATGGATAGGAAATTTTGACAATTTGAAGTGAATACATTATTACCACAGACGCTGTGTAGTAAGGTGCATTATCTTGAAATGCTGTTTGCGGAAATGTCCAAGCTACCTCCAAAATAGTCGGTCAGGAACCACTTTTATGAAGATTGTGTTTTATTTCGACTTAATCGATCCCTTGAGCATAAAAATTTCCCCGACTGTTTGAAAAATGCACCTCCGTACCATAATGGGCGGAGAACGTGTCACTGTTTTAAAAGTGCAATTTTCATTAAGTCAGTCATATTTTCGTTGTCAGATCTGCTTGTTTTCTTTATCTAGAAATAAGTTAAACTTGACTCACCAAAGAGAACCAGTTCAGCCCAATAATTAACTAATCATTTTTAAAATTTTTAGCCATCTGAAGTCTTGCTTTCCTAATTCTCTTTACTAAGAATGAAATTTTTTCAAATTTTCTGCCATTTAAACCTGCTTCGTTTAATAGTTGCTGTACTGTAGTTAAAGGAATTATCCTACTAAGCACTTTTCCTGAATCTCTTTTATGTTCTAAATGTAATACAAACCGATTTTATAAGCAATGGCTTTTTAACACGGTCATCTCGCTTGAATGAGCAATATGGCCGCTCAAAACCAAATTTCCAGTTTAAACGGCTAAAAAATTTTATATCTTGCTAAAAATCCTTTTACCAATATTCCGTTAACATTTAATTATTTGCCATCTCACTTATTAAAATATTTTCTTATTTTCCTTCAAAAATTAATACTTTTTGTGGCATCGTTAACTGCCTTATTCTTACCATTTTTTTAAATAATTTCTAAAATTACAATTTTCCTGACAATTACATTTTTTTTTTTTTTTTAACACTGGACTCAAAGCTGAAGTGTATGTGGAGGACAACATAATAAAATCTGTTTGAAAATTTGCTTTTTAAACGATAAAATTGGTGGTTGTAGAAGGCGAAAAGGAAAATATCCAAGTGCGTCTTTTTTTTTTTTTTTTTTGCCTCTTACTATACATTCAAAATTTTCCAAATCGACCAAAATTTCACCCGAACGTACGTCCGAATATATACTGCACCTCTCTGCGCTAAAACTTCCGCCAAACTACTTGTGATGCAATGTCTTGTAGAGAATGTGGGTTTTTACATATGGAAATTTTCAGTCAATTTCCCTAACAGCACACTTATCCACAGTACATCTTCGGGATGTTTCTGGGATGTCTTTTTATCTTGGAGATATCACGAAGAAATCCTGGGTAGAAGATGTTCTGTTAGGGTTCCAAATCAATCGCTTAGCACTTACAGGTGGAAAATCTAAAGTTTGATTCAGTCTGTTTATTATTGTTATTCATAAATATGGCCCGTCCAACCGAATTTTTACAAAAACTGAGAATGTTTTCTATTTATGTTCATTTTCATTTTTATTATAAGTTAAGTCTTCTTTATGTAGTAACTCATAATTAAGACTTTTTTCTAATGTGATTTCTTTTTTTGTGGAGAGAGGGGTGGGGTGGCGGGGGGGGAAGACCAAGGTCTCAGAAAATTTGCGTGTGGTCACATGAAATATATAAGCTGCCCTGGCGTTGAGGGGGCCGCCAAATGTCTATTGCCTAGGGCCGCCAAATGGGTAAAGCGGGCCCTGTCACCTATGCAACAATACAAAAAAATTACTTAACAATTTGAGAGGTGTGGGTGCTTAAATTATCTTTGGAGGTCACTGCGTGCACCCCGATTTAAACACATTTTAACCTTGATTATATAACGTATAACAGATCATTAAATGGTAAAAAGATTAAATCTGAACAAGATGGGGGAAAAAAAATAGAACAATTTTGTTATTTATGCCAGTTAATTTTACTAGTAACAATATCCAATTACACACATAATTACTAATTCCGATATGAAAATCCACAAATATATCTAAGAGTTTAACTTCTAAATGTAAATTCGAACATTTAGTTGATATTAAATGAAATTATACAAAGTTTTCTTTGTATATATTCTTCACGGTGTATTTAAAATATGCATGTAAATAAGAACTTGACAAACAATTATAATAACTATAATTATACATGAGTCATATGAATATATTTTTACAATAATAACCGAGCCTGAACAAGTTCTTCTTCCTCTAATAACTAAATTATATCTTTTTCAATGCTACAATTTGCAAACAAAAACAAATGTCAACCTATTGACACCCTCGGAGTCCTTGAATAAAAACAGCATTTTGTCCGAAAATTGCCGTAGGCAGTTAATTCATTTGTAAGAAAAATATTAGCTAATATAAAGAATGGCTCCATTGAATGATTTATCGGTTCTTTTTGCATTTGTTTTGTCTGATTTGATGGATCTGGGTATAGATAATATGCGAATAACGGATGGAGAATCCATAAATGCAAATAGCATTAAATCAACAAGTAGGATTCTCAGCGCCATCTATTGGGATCAGTGTTGATGGGAATAAAATTTATAATTATTTTAGAACAGCGGTCGCAAAAGTGTTCGACTTTAAGGACCACAAAATTCATAATATTCTATCCTGTGCAGCATTAAATTTATAACATAAAACCTGATGCACAATTAACATTATTTATTAAAGAAACAGAAGTATATTTGTAGAAATAATGATCTAACAACACCCGTTTTATAAATATGAGTCGCCTTGCAGACGTCAATTTTTTCGACTTCAAGTAACACTAAATTCATAATATTCTATTTTTTGCATCACTAAATTTATAATATAAAATCCTATGGATTTCTAACATTATTTAATACAGAAACACGAGTATATTTGGAAAAATAATTATAAAAATAATCTGGTGTGTCACTCACACGACTTTCTCTTACCCTGAAATTTAATACTATAAATACATGTTGGAGATTAAGAAGTAACATAACGTAAACCTATGTTAAAACGATTCAAATTAGGCTTCGGAAGAGTTTTATATGGTAACTAGTACTGTGAGAGGGGGGGGCTACCGCCCCCTTCAACCACCCGTTTCATTACTGCACATATATTTAGATAGAATTTAAATCTGTTATTAAAATTAAAGTTCACTTAAAATTATTCAGACAACTTTCACACGCAACATTCATCGAAACTTATCAATATCGATCAAACTTTTCCAGCAACAAATCTATATTAACTTCAAAATGCAACATTTGGATCTCCTAAAATTATTCGTTTTTAAGTCACTCTAAGAAACACAAACAAACATCAAACGTTAAAAAAATTGACTACGGTAATCAGGAAGCCTCAAAACGTTTAAATATGCAAAAAACAAGCAATGAATATTTAGATTAAAAACATACATTAGTTACCATATCTCTATGAAGAATTCATTTCAATTCCCGAGCAGCTTTCCTGGAAATGGTAAAATATTATTAGTAAAGCACATCCACTAACAACAAAAAAGAATGTTATCGCTTAAATATTTGCAGCCCTGTATATCTTTCGAAGATTATATACAGACCACATTATGCACCTAAATATAATCCTATAGTAATAATACATAGCCCAACCTGAAATACACTTCCGTCAATTTGCAACTATTGTCGCACTTTTATCTAGTTCTTTTGTGTAGCCCAGTAAACGAACAGTGAATGCTTTCCCTACCATATTCTACATGAGATATGTTTTTACGCATGTAAAAAATATATATTTCGTTTCATTTGGTTTAGTGCAGTGTATAGATGTTAAACTCTACTTATCAGCACTTTCCCCCATGGACGTAATGTATTTGAATTCTCTTGGGCGTCCCTGTACACGAACCATTTGCTTCATCTCAACGAAAAGCTTAGTGTAGCATACTAGCATCCTTATATCATACACATTTAGAATACCAAGTTTGGACTTTCTTGCTACTATTTGTTCTTGATGAGTTATGCTGATAACACACACACAGACCATTCGCTAAAAACATGATGTTCGTATTCAGGGGACCTCAGAACGTGTAAATATAACAAAAACTCACGTTCGAAGATTTGACTCTAAAACAATACTTTCTCTACCTTATGGGTAAGAGAAAGTAAAAACCCAGTTTTACAAATATAAATCTTTTGCAAATGCCATATTATTTAACTCCAAGGACACCTAAATTCCTAATATTCTATTCTGAGGACCACTAAATATATAATATAAAATCCCATGGATTTTTAACTTTATTTACTAAATAAATGCAAGTATATTTGAGGAAATAATGATCAAACAACACCCGTTTTAAAAATATAAATCGCCTTGCAATCGTCAACTTTTTTATTTCAAAGACCACTAAATTCATAATATTCATTTTAGTGCACCCCTAAATTTATAATATAAAATCTCTCGGACAACTAACATTATTTACTAAAGAAACTTATGTATATCTGTAGAAAAAATGTTCAAAGAACACCATTGTTCACAAATAAGAAATAAACCTATCAGTGAAAATGTTACACATTCTTATTTTTAATATGAAAATTTTCTCCCAAATGTGTTGTTAAAAATTATGTAAGATTTTTTTACTCAGTGATGGATATTTAATTTTCATAGAAAACCGAAAATAAGATCTTGACATAGGTAGGAATAGGGTCTAATTTTAGAGTGTTGTCGAATTTTAAAATCTATAGATCTCTTTTGCAATTATGGTTGGTTTAATGTAGAAATGATTTAGAATTTGATCTAATTCTGTTAATAATTATCAATATATTAAATATTGGTATCTAATCCAGGTCGTGCTCGTTGGCCATGGTTTTCTCCGAAACTTGAGTGAACGCGGGTTACAACCCCTTATAATACCGACTAGGGAGTGCATACCAACAAAGCTTTTGCTTTTGTCTATTCCAATAACAAATCTTAACTTTGTAGTTTTCGGATATTTTTCACAAAAGGTAGAGAACGGATGATCAGGCTGAAATATTTACATATAAAGTATACAATACGTTATAACTCCGCTGAAAATGTATAAGCATGACTTTGTAAAACAAACTTTTTTTTTTTTCAGAAGTAGGGGATCCGGACTTAATATTGCGGGACAAAATTACGCCGGACAAAATATTGCGTCAAAAAATAGTATAATCTATTTGAAAATTTGATTTTGTGTCACGCGTGATCTCTGGTGGGGGCCACATGGCCTTATAAATATTAATTAATTAAAATAATTAATTAATTAAATCATAGAGTTGAATTTCATTATTTTATCTATGTTTATTTTTAAGTTATTTTATCTTTTGCTTTTCACTATTCAAAATACATTTTAAAAATCGTGTACATCACTGCTGACATGAAAGCTGAACACTGTTCACAAACTTGAATTAAAAATTTTAAAATCGATAAGCACGATTGAATTCATTATGACTAATCTTGACAAAAGTTAATAAACATACTTTTTAAACTATTTTAAGTAAAATTTATAAACATTTTTATTGTAGGCTTGTCAGAATGTCAGTGCTCTGACTAAGGTATGTGTTGTCATGAAATTTTATACAACATTACCAATAATTACCAACTCGTTTTTGCTTTGTATTCATTTACGTCGGCGATATTTTGTCCTCGCGAGATTTTGTCCCGCGAGATTTTGTCCCCAACCCACATATAAAATATACAATACGTTATAACTCCGCTGAAAATGTATAAGCATGACTTTGTAAAACAAACTTTTTTTTTTTTTTTTCAGAAGTAGAAGTTGCCAGATGAGTTTTGATCAAATAAAATAGAATCGTCTTTTTATAAACAGTGATAAATAAAGCATTTATAACACGATTCGTTAAGGGACTGTATATGGAGCATCTAACGTCACAAAAATTCAGTTATATTCTTAAAATATTTAGTGAACACAGATTGTTTCACAAGTTTGAATATCAAAAGTAATGTTGTTAATTTAATTGCATAATTTTATCTATTTTACAATTCAAAATCATCCATTTATAATTTTATATATTTTTATATAGTCCATTCTGGAGAGACTAAATTTAATTTTTAATTTCTCATTCACTTAGTCTAGTTTCTGATGCTAATAAATAATAAATTCAGCTAATAAATAATATTGTATGGTAAGGAAATAAATTATATTTAAATTGGAAAACGACTTAAATGTGGTGCGTGTTATTTCTTTTTAATCTAATCTACACTTCCAAAAATCTATAGGGCCCAGTTGGTAGAACGCCGGCCTCGTAATTGGAAGATTGCAGGTTCGGTACTCGAGCCGGCCAAAGACCGTCGTGTACACTAATGGTGGCTGGTGCACGTAAAATCTGTCATGGCCGCAATGTCCTCCATGTTCCCATCAAAAATTATATCTCTGGAGGTCACCGAAGCGGGCCATCCCTTCCTAGTCCAAGCGGCGGCTGCAAAAAATTGACTTGAGAAGGTATGAAGCTAATTATTTTTCTATAGATAGAATTCATTGTTACAATGAAAATCTGATAGGGTTGCCTGGTCAAAGCCGTCAAGTTTAAGAGAAACAACCTCACTTCCGGTCACAATTTAAACGATTTTCGGACCCCAAAAGGTATGAAGATGAAACCGGTGCTAAAATGTAGAGATTAATATGCTCTTTAAAATGGCATAGGGTTGCCTGGTCAAAACCGTCAAGTTTCAGAGGTTGCCTGGATAATAGGGGTCAAACTTAAGCGATTTTCGGACCCCAAAAGGTATGAAGATGAAACCGGTGCTAAAATGTAGAGATTAATATGCTCTTTAAAATGGCATAGGGTTGCCTGGTCAAAGCCGTCAAGTTTCAGAGGTTGCCACGAAAATAGGGGACGTATTTTACGATTTATTTACCCAAGTAAAAAATGATTTACCCAAATGTAAAGATGAAACCGGTGCTAAAATGTAGAGATTAATATGCTCTTTAAAATGGCATAGGGTTGCCTGGTCAAAGCCGTCAATTTTTAGAGGTTGCCACGAACATAGGGGACGTATTTTACGATTTATTTACCCAAGTAAAAAGTGATTTACCCAACTGTAAAGATGAAATCGGTGCTAAAATATAGAGATTAATATGTTCTTTAAAATGGCATAAGGTTGCCTGGTCAAAACCGTCAAGACCCGGAGGTTGCCTCGAAAATAGGTCAAATCTGTCAAGGAAAGCAGTCAACCACAAAAAAATTGGCGAGTTTTGAAGATTTCTTAACGAAGTGTAAAAAAATACGAATAGCATTAACAAATAAAATGAATAAGGATGAAATTATATGAATATTTGAAAGGTGTAGCTGGTTCCAGAATGTACAGCGTAGGAGTTATTTTAAAATGGTATATAATTGCCAGGTAAAATTCGTAAAGAAATAGCGGTCAGTCTCCAAAAAGCTAACGGATATTAAAGGGGTTTAACACAAAGTGAAACACACATGAAGACTATTTAAAAAAGGTTAAATACGAAATGATTAATATTTAAAAGATGAAATTGCGAGCTAAATATAGAATATACAACACTTTTCAATTTGCTTACGATTGTGCTTCAAACCTGTCAAGGTAGAGCGGACAGCTTAGAAAAGGAAGCGAATTCCAGTATTCGTTTATTTTATTTGTTTAATGATATAAGAGATTTTAAAGTATAAAGAAAATTAAATTATTATGCGTGACCATTCTTTTTCTAATCTGTATAAAACTAATTTCAGCTCACGAGCTCGTTTTTTCCACATTTTTCAATACTTAAAATATTCAAATTGTGTCAAAATATTGAGAAGATAAATTCCCTGAAGAAATGTATGCGGCTGCTTTGTAGAATTTTATACGAATATTTTGGTTTGTGCCGATTTTGTTATATTAAAAATTTGTCAATTTTAGAAAATTTTCTCAATAATTTTTTTTTATATCGAATTAAAAGTAATCAATAATGCCTTCTGAAAATTAATTATGGGTACAAATAAAGCGAAAAACATTTTTAAAAAATTGATAAATTTTTCGCGTTTCTTAATAACCATGAATTAATTTATGAAATTGAAGTTTGTAAATCTTGCTGCAAATCTGAAATAAGAGGTTTTTTTTTTTCATATTGTTTAATTATTTATTGTGTATACTAACACAATTTTTTATTATGAGTTTCTTGGGCATTATTATCTTAATTTCTGTTAACTTTTGCGGGCGTATTTTCTTATCTGTATCGCATGCTTCATTTTTAATTTTTACTATTAATTCGTTGTTTTTATGGGAAATTTTAGAACAGTTTCATTACAGCTTATTTATTTATTTTTTTTCTTTTTTTAAATACTTTTTATATTTTTTCTTCACATTCGATAAAAAATCCTTCAAAATTAGCTTTTTTATTTATTTATTTATTTTTTTTTTTTCGAGACAACCACTATTTCTCGAGATTTTTACCTGGCAACCCTATGATACTCTAAAGAGAATATTATTCTCTATATTTTATAAACGGTTTCATTTTTAAATATGTTAGGGTAAAAAGACCGCTAAAATTCGCCCTCACCACACACACACTTTTCGTGGCAACCTCTTTTCTTGGCAGTTTTGACCAGGCAACCCTATGCCATTTTAAAGACCATATTATTCTCTACATTTTAGCACCGGTTTCATCTTTACATTTGGGTAAATCATTTTTTACTTGGGTAAATAAATCGTAAAATACGTCCCCTATGTTCGTGGCAACCTCTGAAAATTGACGGCTTTGACCAGGCAACCCTATGCCATTTTAAAGAGCATATTAATCTCTACATTTTAGCACCGGTTTCATCTTTACATTTGGGTAAATCATTTTTTACTTGGGTAAATAAATCGTAAAATACGTCCCCTATTTTCGTGGCAACCTCTGAAACTTGACGGCTTTGACCAGGCAACCCTATGCCATTTTAAAGAGCATATTAATCTCTACATTTTAGCACCGGTTTCATCTTCATACCTTTTGGGGTCCGAAAATCGCTTAAATTTGACCCCTATTATCCAGTCAACCTCTGAAACTTGACGGTTTTGACCAGGCAACCCTATGCCATTTTAAAGAGCACATTAATCTCTACATTTTAGCACCGGTTTCATCTTCATACCTTTTGGGGTCCGAAAATCGTTTAAATTGTGACCGGAAGTGAGGTTGTTTCTCTTAAACTTGACGGCTTTGACCAGGCAACCCTATCAGATTTTCATTGTAACAATGAATTCTATCTATAGAAAAAAAAATTAGCTTCATACCTTCTCAAGTCAATTTTTTGCAGCCGCCGCTTGGACTATCCGTGGAGGATCAAAATTGCGATGGCATGTCTCCGGACCACCTCTAGGGGTGTGTTCCAGACCTTCGCCAATTGCCCATCTGCGCAGCACTACTGCGACGTAAAACCCATCCATCCAAAAATCTATAACTTCCGTAGGTTATTTTAGTAGAATTACACAAAATTATAAAGGGAGTCATAAACAATAAAGGATTTATTTTTTATTTTTTATTTTTTTAGAAATAGAAAGTTATAGAACATTTACTCACTAAATGAGATACAAGATGTTTCACTTCAAGAATAATTACATTTTTTCATAATTTCAGCAATTATAAATGTACAGTAACTAATTCAAGTTACTTGTTTTGCTTTGTAAAAAATGTAAAATTATCATCACAAGTACTAAAAGAGCAAAATCATTTACTTCTAAAGCTTGTATTCAAAAAATATTTTTTATACTTTCAACACACTTATAACATTTAACACGTAACTTCTCTCGGTCGAAAAAATTCCCATCAAATTACGGGAATTTCCGAAGTAAAAAATACTGGAAAACTCCAACAAAATTACATTCAGTCTTTTGACAAAAAAGGAATTTTCGCAAATTTATAAGGAAAATCCTGTGTAATTTAAGTTTATTGGTTTCGACCTATAAAATTAAAAAAGAAAATTTCCCGCAGTAAAATAATTAGAGTTTCCTCTTTTTTTTTTTTTTTTTTCTACAATGGATAGATTTTACACGCAGATATGCAATTATTACTTCTGTTATGTTATTAATATCATAACATTTTACTCAAAGCAAAGTATGCTTGGTAATATTGTTATGATATTTTTATTACCGTTGCAGTGAAAGACAAAAACCTTGAATCGAATTTTTATATATTATGTATATTTTTATATGCTATGTGTATTTTTATCGTATGCTAGCCAACTTAGCGAACACCTGCTTAGCGAGCTATGGAAATTCTGACCGTAGCAAACTCCCAAGACACTTCACCTAATTTGACCGCCAGTCTAACTTAGGCTAACCATAATTCGACAAAACTACCTTCGTCCCCAAAAAATTACAACACATTTGGGGACGCCCGTTATAAAGTTATTAATGTTTTATTATAGTAATTTATTATATGTATAATAAATCAGCTGAAATAAGGTGCTTTATACATAAAAATTACTAAAATTTTACAATTTAGGGTGATTTAATTATTTTTTTATTTTTTTGTCCTCGAAATTCGAGGACGCCGCCATCTTTGTCCCCAAATTCAATGAAAAAAATATGGTCACTCTAGTCTAACCCCATCTTTTTCTGACAAAATTTCTTTTATAGTAAATTACTTATTATTTCATGTCTTTTTTATTTTATTTTATTTTTTTAATTATGTTTCTGCATTCAGAAAATTTACAACATTTAAAATGTTTCTGATTAAAAGAAAAAAAAAAAACCTCTTAGTTTTTAATACTTTGTTTAAAGCTGTAAAGTGCGAAAAAACACAGATAGATAGGAATAGCTTCAAAATGAAATATTAAAAATTAAGAAAAACTTTTTGGAACGCTAGAAAAACATTTTTATGTGGAAAAGGAATTTTAGAAAATGCATTAGGTATGCATGAGAAACCAAGTTTCTGCATAAAATAACATGGGGGTAGACCATATCAAGCTTTTCGCACACCCTTCACCGTCCAGAAAATTCTGACTACGGTAAACCGCTTTCGCAAGAGCCTGCAGTGATCTGTCTCCACTTGTTTGCGACCCATGAAAAATCTCACCACACACTTGGGCGCATTCAACCAAATCGTTACAATAAATACCGGACTTATTTACGAACTTAATTACTATCAAAAATAGAACTATTATTAGTATAATAATAATAATAATAATATCGGTAAAGTTTTAGTTTTATATGTCGTTTACAAATAATTAAACGTCAATAAATGCAAATTTTGTTAATATGATGCAATTATACAAAGTTTTCTTTCACTTATATTTTTCATATGTAAATAAATATATGTTGCTTCTTAACCCTAGAGCACTAGTGTATGTAAATTTTACGTGCGGTCTTCCTTTATTGGTATTTTTATACTTTTCAAATATTTTTTTTAAATACAAATAATTATTCAGTTAGGGAAAAGTTGGTAATTTGGGGTAAAACAGCAAATTAAATATATTTAAAAACATCATTAATGTAATAATAAAACTAATTTTACATGAGCACATAAACTTTACGTATCTCTAGTGAAAGCGGCAGATACGAAGACACTAGTGTTCTAGGGTTTACAATGACGTCACCTTGCACAGATTTTGGAAAACATAAGTTATTGTAAAAAGCGAAATTGAAAATCGGGTTGAGTACACGGTCAGATATTGTAAAGATATT
Organism: Salticus scenicus; assembly: GCA_963930645.1. Lineage (NCBI taxonomy): Eukaryota > Metazoa > Arthropoda > Arachnida > Araneae > Salticidae > Salticus > Salticus scenicus. The sequence goes on from OZ005660.1 coordinate 29,531,268, forward strand.
AAAACAGGAATAAACTACTACGTCAGAAACGCCAAAGAAAAATTATTGAGGTGCATACAGCTGTTTCGGTAGCCTAAAGCGTACCGTCATCAGTGCAAAAAAATAATTCTGAGTCTGGAGAAGTACTCGTATATATAGGAGAGGGGCCGGATTTAGTTCAACCAATAGGATTACGGAAGAGGTGGGGAGTGTGGCCAATAGGAATTAAGGAAAGTGTAGCTGTGTAAACGGTAGAAAAATTAAGGAAATGTGGACTGAATGTAAAATTTCCAACAATCAGACAAATAGGGAACAGCGAAATCACAATTTACAAGGTTTTTAAAAATTTTATAAATATGAAAAGCTTCAAAGAAATCGAGTTCATGAATGGATTTAGGTCTGCAAATTATTTTAGCTGAATTAAATTTAAAATTATGATTTTCCTCCCAGCAATGTTTAGAAATAGCCGATTTATTGGTTTCTTGTTTGCGGACGTAATTCATATGTTCTTTTAGACGAAATTTAAGACTGCGTTTAGTTTGGCCAATATATGATAAACCACACTGACAGGATATACTATAAATGCCCCAAGAATTATGCATATCAATAGGATCTTTTAACTGAGAAAAGGTGAGTTTATTGGAAGGCGAAAATATTATTTTAAAATCATATTGTTTGAGAATTTTAGCTATGGTTTGACTGGTTTTAGAAAAATAGGGTAAAACAATACTGATATTAGAAGTGACTGATTTAGTAGACGAAATACGAGGGAGTTGTAATTTTTGGATAGCTTTGTCTATAATGGAAGGGTCATAACCTCTGTCAATTGCGATGGCTTTCAGGTATTTAATTTCAGATTTCAATAAAATAGGATTTGAACAAATATTAAGGGCACGGTTTACAAAAGTACTATAGAAAGCAGCCATTTTTTGGTTAGGTGGGTGACATGAACGCGCATGGGGAGGAAGGGAGACTGCAAAATTTTTACGATAGACAGTGGTTGAAAATCCATTTACAGTGCGAGAGACGAGGGTGTCAAGAAATGGAAGGGAGCCATTATTTTCTATTTCATATGTAAACTGGATATTACTGTCAATTGAATTTAGGGTTTCTAAGACATGGTCAATATTGTGGAGAGATATGTCAATAAGCGTGAAGGTGTCGTCAACATAACGGGTCCAAAAAGGAAAAGATATTTTCTTAAAAAGCTTGCTTTCGAAATAGTGCATGTAAATGTCTGCGAGAATTGGGGAGAGAGGGGAACCCATGGCTAAACCTTCAGACTGACGATAGAATTTATTTTGGAAAGAAAAAGTGGTTTGTAATAAACAAATGCGGGTAAGAGAAATTAATTCTTGTATTTCAAAAGAGGTGAAATGAAACTCTTTTAATCTATTTTCGAGACAACAGAGGGCGCCACTTATTGGAACATTAGTGAAAAGAGATTTTACATCAAAAGAAACCATAGTGAGATTAGTGTGAGGGCAATTTTGAATATTTTTTGCAAAATTTATGGAATTCTTAACAGTATAACTATTAGCAGCAAGAAGTGGAGCAAAAATTGTGGTGAGAAATTTAGCTAGATTATAGGAAGCAGTACCGATATTAGAGACTTTTGGACGAAATGGAATATTGGGTTTGTGAACTTTTGGTAAAGCATAAAATCTGGCACAATTAGCAATAGAAGGGATAAGATGGGATTTAGTCGAGTTCAATAATAAGGGGCAAGATTTTATAGCAGATTTAATTTTATTTAATTCTTGAGGAGAGGGGTCACGGGGCAGAGGAATGTATGGGCCATCATTAATTAGTTCGGTAACACTTTCGATGTATTGTTTTTTATCCAATATAACAATCTGACCACCTTTATCAGCTTTAGTAATGATGATATTTTCATTAGATTTTAATTCCTTCAAGGCGTTTTTTTCTGCAGGGCTGAGATTTGATTTAAAATTTTTAGAGTTGAAATTGGCATTATTAAGGATTAAATGACGAAGATTTTCTTTCTGTTGGTCAGTCAGTCGAGAATTTTTGAAAGCTTTTTCAACCAGTGCAATTAACTGAGGAAAAGAAGGAGGTTTAGAAATGGCAAAATTTGAATTGAGTTTGAGAACAGAATTTCTATCGTCAGTCTGAAGGTTTAGCCATGGGTTCCCCTCTCTCCCCAATTCTCGCAGACATTTACATGCACTATTTCGAAAGCAAGCTTTTTAAGAAAATATCTTTTCCTTTTTTGACCCGTTATGTTGACGACACCTTCACGCTTATTGACATATCTCTCCACAATATTGACCATGTCTTAGAAACCCTAAATTCAATTGACAGTAATATCCAGTTTACATATGAAATAGAAAATAATGGCTCCCTTCCATTTCTTGACACCCTCGTCTCTCGCACTGTAAATGGATTTTCAACCACTGTCTATCGTAAAAATTTTGCAGTCTCCCTTCCTCCCCATGCGCGTTCATGTCACCCACCTAACCAAAAAATGGCTGCTTTCTATACTTTTGTAAACCGTGCCCTTAATATTTGTTCAAATCCTATTTTATTGAAATCTGAAATTAAATACCTGAAAGCCATCGCAATTGACAGAGGTTATGACCCTTCCATTATAGACAAAGCTATCCAAAAATTACAACTCCCTCGTATTTCGTCTACTAAATCAGTCACTTCTAATATCAGTATTGTTTTACCCTATTTTTCTAAAACCAGTCAAACCATAGCTAAAATTCTCAAACAATATGATTTTAAAATAATATTTTCGCCTTCCAATAAACTCACCTTTTCTCAGTTAAAAGATCCTATTGATATGCATAATTCTTGGGGCATTTATAGTATATCCTGTCAGTGTGGTTTATCATATATTGGCCAAACTAAACGCAGTCTTAAATTTCGTCTAAAAGAACATATGAATTACGTCCGCAAACAAGAAACCAATAAATCGGCTATTTCTAAACATTGCTGGGAGGAAAATCATAATTTTAAATTTAATTCAGCTAAAATAATTTGCAGACCTAAATCCATTCATGAACTCGATTTCTTTGAAGCTTTTCATATTTATAAAAATTTTAAAAACCTTGTAAATTGTGATTTCGCTGTTCCCTATTTGTCTGATTGTTGGAAATTTTACATTCAGTCCACATTTCCTTAATTTTTCTACCGTTTACACAGCTACACTTTCCTTAATTCCTATTGGCCACACTCCCCACCTCTTCCGTAATCCTATTGGTTGAACTAAATCCGGCCCCTCTCCTATATATACGAGTACTTCTCCAGACTCAGAATTATTTTTTTGCACTGATGACGGTACGCTTTAGGCTACCGAAACAGCTGTATGCACCTCAATAATTTTTCTTTGGCGTTTCTGACGTAGTAGTTTATTCCTGTTTTAATATTCCAACGCCAAGTCTCCTGCTATTATTGTAAAGATATACTCATGTATAAAGATTTATGTATTTAGTTTGCCCCTTTCTAAACAAAAATGATATGATAAACATCCACACAGGTAATTTCATTATTAGTAGAAATTTGTATTATAATAATGTTTTCTTAAGCGATAAGTGGCGGTTATGATATATATTTTCACTTCATAAATTTTCTCTAAAATAAAATACTCATTGTAATTATATTTTATTGATAAATCTAACTTTTACCTGCAATGTTACTATAAATTGATTGGTTAATTAAAAAGAAGCAATATCCTATATAAAATGATGTTCTGTTGAACATTTAAGGCTAATTCTTGCACCCCAATATCTGTCACTTTCAATTACCTTTGGCATTATTCACTCCCCTTTTAGGTTCAGACTGACCAAAATCGTATTGGCCAGCTTGCGTAAACAAGATTTACTTCCCTGACTCATTCTGAATCCCTGACTCATGGGTTATGGGAATCCACTTCTGAGTATAATACGCGGAAAATGAGCTCTTAAAACAGCACCCGAGGAATGGTCATTGGACACTGGTCAACAAGTGATGAATGTATTGCTGAGGGAGGAGAGAGCAATACAATATATATGGAAATAAAGAATATTAGTGTCCTATTCAAGTATGACCAGTGATATTTATAAAGATTATTATTTTTTACGCTCCTGTAACGGGAGGGAAAAAAAAATAGAACACAACAGTAAAAGAAATAGTATCATCGTGAAACTTTTCTTCTACGTGTACAAAAAGAAAGTACTAGATTCGTAAAAGTTTTGCCATCCTATTATCGATGGATTTTTGAGATGTTCTGAACATGAATTGACCACTTTTCGAAAATTGTGTATGTGTGTTACGAAAATTTTGTGTGTGTTGGGACGCTTGAGATAATGGACGCTATTCTACAAATTTTATATTTGGTTGAATTTTGATATAATCTGGTACTAATTAGGTTTTGACATTACAACATAGGCCACTGCTATGTTGTAATTTGCTCACTTACAGGAACTCTATATCTCAACTTCTGTAGCATATAAGTGTACAAAACTCAATATATTGGAGTTTCATTATGAAAAACTGTGCTTATGTCATTGGGGTGCATATCAACCGACAGATGACACTGATATAGTGCAATATTCCCTATTTAAGCCTTGTTTTTTAAGAACACAAAATGCGAACGTAAATGTATTCGGCGTCGAAATTTTCAATTTGCGCATGCGTCACGATGCTCTGTTCTGCGGTTTCAACGCCAGCGCTGATATCAAAAGGACTCTGATTGGAGCGTCGCGGCATCGGAAACATTGACGTTTGCTTCTTGTGTTCTTAAAAACCAGGGCTTTACGGGATGGTTATATCTCAGTTTCTATAGCGTATATGTGCACCAAACGAGACATGGGCGATGGTCATCATGAAAAATAATGCTAATTTAATTCAGGTGAATATCGGCTGTCATGTAGCATTGCTAAGCTGTAGTTTTCACTGCTTACGGAAAGGCTACGTCTCAGCTTTTTATAACATTTAAATACAATGACTTATGAAAAGATCTTTTACTTCCATGTTCTTTGCTTTACTTAATCACAAAGAAATAAGTGAACATTTCTTTTTTCCGTATCAAAGCAGTTCTTTATTTGTGATCGAAGATTTTTTTTTTAAATAATTTTGCCATAAAGTTATGCATTGTCTTGTTCTTCCAAATATTCAATGAGCCAACCAATGTGTGTCAGATCATCTTAGCTCACTTACTTCTGTGTTTTATCCTCTTTTTCTTTCTTTTTCACTAAAATTATACCTAATGCTCCAGCAACGATTTGTTTATCAATAAGTTGTTAAAAGACTGGATTATCAGCGATACAATTAATCCACACAAAAAATGTATATTCATCTGCATTATCTTCTCCAATAGCAGATTTCTATAAATTAGCCAAATCATCAAAAGTAACTTCTTTTTTCTCAGCATATGCCAAGAAAGTCTTTCGCATACTTGGTAAACTTTTCCTCCTGAACTTTAATAACGCAGATTTCTAAACTAATTTTCAAGCAATGTTTACCCATGTTCTTGTATTTTTTCCGTAGTGTTTAAACATAAACTCCTAAACTAGATACCTTCTGAGTGGTTCGGAAACTTGGCAACAGTTAAAGCGGTAGACAGCGCCACCTGGTACAGATTGCGCGACTTTTTTATTCAACAGCCACCAAAAATTATTAAAAGTGGGATTTCATGTACATAAAAGGCGAATAGCATCGAAGAAACGTCGATTATATATATCATATATTACTTCTTAAAATTATTGGAGACAGTTGAATAAAAAAGTCGTACAATCTGTACCAGGTGGCAGGGCCCGACTTAGACTACCTGGAGCCCGGAGCAAGCCTATTCTGGAGGGGCCCTTGCAGTGGCATAAGAGCTCTTTAGGTTGCAGAATTTCTGCATACGCCTTTAGAGGGCCCTTCCAGAAGGGGGGGGGCAGGGCATTTTCCCCGTATGCCCTGCCATTAGTCAGGGCCTGCCACGTAGCGCTGTCTACCACTTGAACTGTTGCCAAATTTCCGAGCCACACGGAGGGCATCTAGTTTAGGAGGCTATGGTTTAACTCTAAGCTTAATTGCATAAATAATTTTATCTTTATAGATATTTTTAGCATATAACATAATTTAGAGTCACAGAAAAAAAAAAAAAAAACGCTAAAGAAGACTGAATAATCAAGAATTTGCCGTACTTGCAACTATGCAAATTTAATTTGATTCTTTTAAATAATTAATACATTATTTAGTTTGTTAATAAGTAAGAAAAGGAAAATATAATTTTTATATATTTTAAATCTTCCTGAAAACCAATATATAAAGATTAAAAAAAAAGAAGAAAATAATCAGAATTCATCATTTTTGTTATTTAAACGAAAGTACTTTTTTGCTATAACCCAACCAATGTGTTTTGCTTTTGCTATAACCAGATTTTTACAATATGAAATCCCAAGGAAGTAAATAGTATAACTTCCAAACGAATGGTTCATTCACAGCTCGATTCTGTTTACCTGCAAAATGATACAAATGTGGACACATTTTCTAGCTCTGCGAAATAGTCTAGGGTAATAATCTCTACCATAAAGAAAATTCTATTCTTCCCAATTCTTAGGTAAACCCCTATTATTGCTAGACGTGCCACGCCATGAGAGGGAGAGCTTTAGATCTCGTGGGAGCTCGACAAAGCTGTTTGCCAAGGATTTCCTGGCATATGTAGATCCACTATTTGTCCAGATGAGTATTATGAGAGATTTGGGCTGGGATATGAACACTTGAGTATATCGGAAAGAAATGTATAGAAAACGTACTTTTACGGCCGATTCTTCTTTCACTTCTTTGAAGTTCTTTTTTTGAAGTGTTGACGTGTAGCAGCGGGAGTACAGATAAACGCATTTTTGAGTCTTTTGTGGATGATCTTTGTTCGGGTTAAATGAAGTTTGACTTGTGAAACTTTTGGCGGAATATTGAAGGAAATAGAGGCTATTATCACTATTCTCAGATGCGTTAGTCGAGGGGACATTATAAGTCAGTGAACAATATGGGGCATCTGACTGAATGATTTGCGGTAAATTAGGCTTAAAATATTTGAAAATCGATATCTAAGGAAGACTTGGATTATAAAGGGAAGAAATTGAAGCATAAATAATATCACTATAGTTCTCAATTTTATTCATTGCATTCTAGGTTGAATGCTATTACATTAAATATTGTGGTCAAATTTGGTTCGATAATATTGCTTAAATAAATTAGTAACGCCCATTTGATGAAATGATTTTTAACAAACTGTGCTTAAAGTATTTGGAAATCATATCTGAGAGTTAATTTTAAATAAATAAATAAATTATAGTCTTAGCATGGTAGACAGAAGATAAAACTTAGATTTATGAGGATTGATATTTCATTTATTAGTACCACAGAACCATTTCTTTCAGACCTCGATTTTGTATTGTTGCCATTTATGGTATGCACCTTAAATTTACCATTTAATTTTTTAAAATATTATGTTAAATACGTAAAATCTTTTGCATTATTCGAACCCTACTTAAAGTGATAATTTTATCCTTGATTGTATGTAAAAACCAATTGCAGATTTCGTTATCCATGACAATTACCATTCATTAAACGGATGGCTTCTGAATAAGTATTGGTGTTGGCTTCTATATATTTTTTTATATTTGTTGGCGATATCTTCTGGATATATGCTGATGATGATTTCTTAATATTTGTTGGTGATATTTTCTGAATATGTATGAATGGTGACTTCTGAATATTTGTTGGCGATACTTTCAGGATACGTATTGATTATGGCTTCTGAATAATTTTTGGTGATGTCTTCAGGATATATATTTATTATGGTTTCCGAATATTTGTTGGCTATTTCTTCTGGATATGTATTGATGATGGCTTCTGAATATACTTCTGGATATAGTCAACAAATATTCAAAAGCGTTTATTATTATTACTGACCTAGGAGTGGCTAGCTATTCTACACTATTAAAAATGGTTTCTCAAAAATGAGCATAATTGTCTCAAAATAGCTCCGAAACAATATATACTTAAATTTTGAAACCCATGTACTCATTTTTGAGTGTATTGACATTCTCAGAAGTGGGGATATCGGTATTCTTAGTGGTCAACCCCGTTTGTGTTTTTCACTTAAATTTACTAATGCAATAAAATCTTTTTGTAAAAAAATAGAACCGACTCCAAAAAGCAACTACTATTCAAACAAATAATAATAAAAAAAAAGTATGAAATGAAACAAAATTGCGCCTAAAAGTATAAAATAATTTTCTTCGAAAAACAACCTATAACACTGCAATTAATCATAACTTTTGAAGTCGGCGCAAAATTAAATAAAATTTAATTAGTTTTTACAGTTTTGTTTTTTGATCGGTAGCCACAAATGCTGTTGTCTCGAATGATCCATTTTCATGTTTCCTTTATTATTTTATCACTGTATACAACTGGTACATTGGTAGCATCTACACAGAACAGTGAACGTTCTTCACAATGCGGTATTTATGTTTCTACGAAGTTAAAGTTTCCTTTGCAAATTTGATATAACTTTGATAACTACAATGCTTGGTGGCTTTTGGATTTGGCGTTCAAAGCGTATTGCAAAAATATACACGCAAGATGTATATTTTCATAATATATTTTGTACGAAGTATTGTTTCATATACTTGATTACACTCTTAATATACTTTATCAAATTAATCATGATATCCCAAAGAAATTAAATATGTTTGCTAGATAATTTTGCTATTTTTCTTTCACCAAGGACGTCAGATACCAGCATCTTCGCCAACATTTACTGCTTACGAAATCTTATTTGTTTTCTTGAATCAAAATAGTTTTCGGCTGCGTTTTGCAGGTGACAATGTGAAATGTGTATTTTGAATAGGATTTGATATTTGTATTGAACAAAGTATCAATTTTTATTTAATTTTGCGCCGACTTCAAAAGTTATGATTAATTGCAGTGTTATAGGTTGTTTTTCGAAGAAAATTATTTTATACTTTTAGGCGCAATTTTGTTTCATTTCATACTTTTTTTTTATTATTATTTGTTTGAATAGTAGTTGCTTTTTGGAGTCGGTTCTATTTTTTTACAAAAAGATTTTATTTTTCTCTTTTCAGTGAAAACTTATTCATATAGCAGAACATCAAAAGACGTTCGACGGCAGTTTCACAAATCACAACTTCCATGAAAAGTGATATAACTCAAAAAATGGTTTATATCACAGAAAAATACATGAAATGCACCCAATGTGAACAAAAAAGTTACATCTCCATCTAGAAAGATATCCACTCGAGAGACAGTTATGCCAGTTTTATTCTAGTCAAGTTATTTTTAAATTAAATTTTCTCAAATGCTGCATTTTTAAGTTGTGTCACTTTTCTTGCCTTTATCGGATATGAGCAAAAAACTATGTATTGAATGAACATATATTAAGCAAAAAAGTCTTTAGAAATGTAAAGAATGGATACGCTGTATTCGTAACCAAAAGTTCTGTTAGGCATATATATTGAACTTTACAGTGAATACTTATCACTCACTGCGATGAAAATTGCGCAACGTAAAGTTCAAACAAAGAGCAAAATATGCATTGCAGCTGACGGACAGAAGTTTCAACATCGATACTTACATACTGCTTTTACTAGTGCAGCTGCATGCGTTCAGCAGTTAAATTGAGAACAGACTTTTGTGAGTATCCTGTAATTTGTTTATATCTTAATAAAATCATAATGGAGCCTATTTCAGGCCAAGATCATTACGACAACAAAAAAAGTATTAAAATCAAACCATCTCTTACGAAGTTATAAGCTAACAAATTTCAACAACAACAATAACAATGAGAAACATGGGTTGTATTGAGCCTCTTCCATGATGAAGTCGGTTCAAAACGTCTATGCGTTAATCAATGTGACCACTTACAATAACGAATACTTTAAATTTTACATAGCATAAATGTCACCCGCTACGCTACAACATATGCAATGTCGTTAAGGTGTGCGCAAAATAGGAGATTGTGAACAAACAAATGCACGTTTTAAGCGTTCTGTTTTCAGCATTAACGTCTGAACTTTCTTTTCGTACTAAATAGATGATGCTCTGCAATTTTATAATTCACTTTTTTCCCCTGTCTAGAACTGTTTCCGAGATAGGAACGCTAACTCCACTGTTTCCCACCAGGTAGCGCTGTAGGCGGTTGAATCACGCAGCACATATCCACTTTACTATACCTACATACCACTTTTATGAATATAGCTGCAGCTGTTCAGCAGTTAAAAGAGTCGGGACTGACTTTTTTTGGCACCCTGTATCTTTATTTGATCGTAAAGTTATTGCAATGGGACCTATTTCAGACCAAGACCTTTACAAAAGTACCAAAACAAAAAGTACCAAAATCGGATTATCTGTTCAGAAGTTATGAGCTAACAAACAAAAATAAAAACAAAAAAAATATACGGTGTGAATTGAGAACCACTTCCTATTTGAAGTCGGTTAATCAGAACATGTCTTACGAAGTTATAAGCTTACAAGCGCCAACATCAACACAAAGCTCCAATTAAGAACACCCTCTTTTCTGAAGTTGGTTAAAAACGACTTTGCGCTAATCCATGTGACCGCTTATAGAAACAGTACTTTGAACCACAGAATATACGTGTCATCCGCTACGCTGCAAAGCGTGCAACGTAGTTCAAGTGTGCACAGTGTAGGAAATTGCGAAGCAACAACTGCGCGTTTTAAGCGTTCTATTTTTAGCAATAATGTCTAAAAACTGTCTTTTCGTAGTAAATCGATGATGCTGTACAACTTCGTAATTAACTTTTCTCCCATCTTGAACCGTTTTTTTAGATAGAAACGCTGATTCCGCTGTTTTTCACCAGATGGCGTTTTATTTCTTTAGATTGTAAAGATATTACAATGGGACCTACTTCAGACCAAGATCTTTACAACAAAACAAAAAGTATCAATTTACCGTATTTTGAACTATATAACGTATGTCTCATCAGCGACGCTACAATGTGTGCAATGTACCTCAAATGTGCATAGTGTAAGAAATTGCGAACAAACAAATGCACGCTTTTAGCATTGTATTTTTAGCATCGATGTCTAAAATATCTTTTCGTACTAAATCGATGATGCCCTGCAATTTTATAATTCATTTTTTCCCCTGTCTTGAACCGTTCCCGAAATAGGAACGCTAGCATGAATGTCTAAGCTATCTTTTTGTACTAAATCGATGATACTTTTCAAATTTGTAATTCACTTTTTTCTCTAGACCTGATTTCTAGATAGTAACACTAACTCCGCTATTTTCTACCAGGTGGTGCTGCAAGCGGTTTAACCTTGTACTGCATGGCCCCTTTGCTATACTTACATACCACTTTTAACACTGTAGCTGCAGCCGTTTAACAGTTAAAAGAGTTGGGACTGATTTTTTTGGTACCCTGTATTTTCTTTAGATTGTAAAGATATTACAATGGGACCTATTGCAGACCAAGACCTTTTCAACAAAACAAAAAGTGTCAAAATCGGAGCATCCGTTCAGAAGTTATGAGCTAACAAACATAAAAAAAACATACGGTTTGAATTGAGAACCTTCCTTCTTTTTTTGAAGTCGGTTAAAAAGTCACTGAAGTAGGTTTTAAGACTGATTCAAAATCCAAGCCTAAGAAAGTCAGGCGCATAGGCCTGCCTTAGTCAGGATTTGCATAAATATAAATGAGTTTTTTTTTTTTTTTTTTTTTTTTTTTTGGGGGGGGGGGGGGGTTGGGGGGAGGGGGTTGGAGTTGTCACTCTATGGTCAAATTTTGCACATTTAGCTGCTTAGACAGGAACCCAGATTTAAAGTGGAATTGCAGGGAATGTTTAAAATTAAAATAATAGCACAATAGCTTCCCCAGATATATATACTGAAATATTAAATTTCTTCGGAGACCCCCTCCCCCCTCGTGATCAGAGGCCAAGGGTGACCCACCCCTTTCACCCTATCCTTGGTATGCCACTGCAGTATACACACTACATTAGTTTTACATCTTTCCTCGTAACATTCATTTATAAGGAAAAAACTTCTTTCTTTTTTAAATATTTTACTTCTCTCTCTCTCTCTCTCTCTTTTTTTTTTTTTTTTTTCAAGAATTTTTTTATTACTCCTAGGCCTGTATTATTATTTTGTAATATGCCAATTAGTCCTGTCGTACTATATTAAATTCTGTATTTGACAGGTATATTTTTAAATTATTATTTTTATGATGGTACTGATTAAAGATGTGCAAGAAAATGTTTCGAAAACAAGAAATAATCAAATTTCAGCTAGTATTCATTTACAGAGTTAAAAAAAAATGAACTAATGGTTGTGGATCATACTGTAAGATGATTTCATTATTTTACTAACTTATAAAACAGCTGACAATAAAAACAATTTTAAAATTCTATAACAAAGCGATCAAAGTATTTGTCAATTTGAAATTAAAATCGATTAAATTAACAATTATTTAATAACTAGCAATTGTATCTGTTACGTTGTTAATTATTATTATTGTTTTTTTTTTTTTTTTAAAGAAATATTCATAAAGAAAGGAAATAATACATATTTGATATAAATCTAACCGGATGTAATTTTTACTTTCTCTTACCCATAAGGTAGAGAAAGTATTGTTTTGGGGTCAGATTTTCGAACGTGAGTTTTTTTTTATATTTACACGTTTTGAGGTTCTCTGAATACGAAAATCATGTTTTTAGCAAATAGTCTCTCTCTCTCTGTGTGTGTGTGTGTGTGTGTGTGTGTGTGTGTGTGTGTGTTATCAGCATATCTCAAGAACAAATAGTATCAAAAAGTCCAAATTTGATATCCTAAATGTGTGTGATATAGGGGTGCTACACAAAGTTTTTCGTTGAGATGAAGCAAGTGGTTCTTGTACAGGGTCACCCAAGAGAATTGAAATACATTACGTCTATGGGGGGAATTGCAGGTAAGGGGAGTTTAACATGTATAGACTGCACTAAACCAAATGAAATGGATATATATTCTTTATATGCGTAAAAACATGTCTCATGTAGAATATGGTAGGATAATCATTCACTGTTCGTTTACAGGGCTACACAAAAGTAGTTGATTATAGTGCGACAATAGCTGAAAATTGATGGAAGTGTATTTCAGGTTGTGCCGTGTATTATTACTATAGGATTATATTTAGGTGCACCATGGGATTATATTTAGGTGCGCTAGTAATATAGACACCCTAGTCGAACCTACCTATGTTTTACTAAATTATCCTATTATACCATCTTTGAGATAGCGTAACGTGATGATCGATACCTTAACCAGTGTTACCAAATTTGGAGACTTTTTTATAATCACCAATAATTTTAAAGAATGATAATTGATATATGTAATAGACGACTAATCTTCGAAGTGATTAATCAACCGTTGCAATTATAAGTTAGTGGTAGATATTAAATAAAAATGTCCCTAAATTTGGCAACACTACTTAAGAATAACTTTTTAAATCGAGGGGAAACTATGAAATAGTAATAAAATATACTTTAACAGCATATATAAAAGTGGAATAAATATTTCTGTATTGATAATGCCGATTCTGGGTAATTTAAAAATTCCCCAAGCTATTAGACATAGATTTAGTTCATTCGTTAAAATTCGCTTGAGATTAACTAAACTTTTACTTGATATAATTTTTTTTTTTTTAAATGCCAAAAGAAAGCTATTATTCCTAATTTCTTACAAATAAAGTATATTTTATTACTATTTCATAATTATTAACAGCATATATAAACGTGGAATAAATATTTCTGTATCGAGGGGAAACGTTAAAAATTAGTTAGAATGGATTTTTTTTTTTTTTTTTTTTTTTTTTTTTTACAAAATGTTTTGAAATTTATATATATACACAGCATACGTAGACTTATATGTTGTGGCCACTACAAGACTTTCTTCTATATTATCTTATACAAATTCACGCAGTACAAATTATTTATTAAATTATTAAAACTATTTTCTATGATGAATACAAACGGTTTTTATCTCACAGAAGTATAACATTAAATGGTGAAAGAGTGTCATTTTTCTGCCAACATCAAAAGAACTGCGATTTTTATTTTTTATTTTTTTAGTTAAAAATGAAAATAAATCGATAATTTTATTTAAAATTATCGCATATCTATAGTTCAACCATTCGTTTTAAATGTATTGAGAGTACTTTCGAAAGATACCAATATTGAAAATTTATACCTCCCAGAGGATTTTTTCCCCCGCTGAGGGGGGGGGGGATGGTGTTTCTACATGCAAACACCTTTTTTTATTAGTTTAACTATTATCAACAATTCACATTAATTTTACAATCATGCGTTTAAAATAAGTCTCAGTATGTACATTTATACAAAATTTTGCCATATACTACCGTGTTAAAAATTTAGAAAAAAAAAAAAAAAAAAATGGGATGACAGCGACACTTGTTGAGCGATAGATGCCGAAATGTATACATCACCTGTTTTTAACTCAGGATCCAACTAAATACCAAGTTTTGATAAATGTCATTCATTGGTTCGTGTCCACAAAATTTGTGATATGCACATACAGATAGACATTTTCTAAAAATGTCAAATCATGGTCAAGATATCTTAAAACGTGTAAATCTATTAAAAAATGGATTTCGAAAAATTTTTCGAATCCAATACTTTCTTGTTATGTATACATATATATATATATATATATATATATATGTATATAAGAAATTAAAAAAAACAAAAAAACAATAAAAGAAAAACATTAAATTAAACTAAATTATGTGTGCACATTATTTTAATTTAAGAAGGTGATTATTCAGTCCGCCCTTCCCTTTTGAACCACCGTAATTTGAGAACATGATTAGAAAAAAAAAAAAAAATAAATTTTTTCGGCTAAGTTAAAAAATAAAATTTTATTAAAAATTTCCGTGATGAATTTTTGAAGTTGGGATTTAAAATTAAGTAGTATAAAGTAGTAAATTGAGTAGTATAAACTTAAGTAGTATTAAAATAAAGTAGTATAAACATAACTACCAAGATAATCCAAACTTTTGCTAGTATCTGACCCTTTTTCCACACCACTTAATTTTTAGAGTAATTTTCTTCGAACGTATTTACGAGGAAATAAAAAGAAAAGTACTCCGAAAAGGGACTGGTTGGTTGGTTGGGCTTTAAGTCTCACTAGTGCTGCGCAATGGGCAATTGGCGACGGTCTGGGATTCTCCCCTTGAGGTGGTCCGGAAACATGCCATCACAATTTTGATCCTCTACGGAAGGGATGGCTCTTCCGCTTCGGTAACTCCAGAGGTATAATTTTATTGGGAACGGCGAGGACATTGCGGCGACGACAGATTTTACATGCACCACCAACCATTAGTGTACACGACGGTCTTTGACCGGCTCGAGTACCGAAGCCGCAATCTTCCATTTAGGAGCCCGGCGCTCTACCGACTGGGATAACGCGGCCCTAGAGAGAGACTGGTGTGAGGAGAAAGAAAAAAAAAAGGCGGGTTACTAACAATTTTCCGGTATAAAATGAATGCGCCTGACCCAGTTTTGCCCAGGCGCATACATTTCATACCGAAAATTTCATTAAACACAATATAAGGTCATATAAAATAATGTTCAATAAAAAAGTCATCACGTGTGACAACTACGTTTGGCAAATTAACACCTTTTGGCTACAGGAAAATTTTAATAGAAACATTTATTTTATTTAATCAGCGAACTGCGACGGTTTTCACTGATTACGTAAAATAAAAAAAAATAAAAAATATATATATATATATTAAAATTTTCAGGTAGCCAAAAAGTACTAAGTTGGCAACTATGATCTCAGGTGCATACTTTTCAAGATAGAGATGTGACATTTTTGTGTACGTTGAGGCACTTCAGTCACATTTTTCAATTGTATAAACTAATGAATGCGATTTTTACCCTTGTGATACTTTTCTTGGAGCGGTAGAAAAATGATATATAATACTTATATGTAATGAAATTTTGGGATCTAGGAGAATTCGCAAATATACTATACTCGTATGAAAAATAAAGTTCAACTTTATAAGCAATTCAAGTCCTGAACTAAAACCAACTGGAAATCGTTGTGGAAGAAACCTATGTTAAATTCAGTGTACTACTACATTCCTATCGCATTCAATGACTTCTTATAACCCAATCAAAATGTCGTCGACACAGAAGAAGGCTATTTTCAGGGGGAGGGGGGAATTATTCAATAAAGTCGGGGTAAAGAATTCCATCTATTTGAAGGATCTGCTTCCCTGTGGTGCTTTTATTCAAGGGGGAGAAGTTCCATTGCCGATGTAGCACTTGAGGGGCGTGAAGAACAGAAAGTGACCAGAGAACGTGATGTGAATTTCAAATGGTCATTTTTGACAAGGTGAATATAATTATATCAAGATTTTATTCTCAAAAGAATTTTAAATAAACTACTGTTATTATTCAAAATGATGCAGATTTTAATCCAGTTAGAAATTACTCAAATATCAAGGTTTTAGTTAAATAAAAAAAAAAAAAAAAAAAATTATACTATTATGTAACTGCACCAAAAAGGGAAGAATTTTTATTTTTAAATTATTAAGTTATTAAGAAATACAATTTTTATTAAAATCACACAATCACTGTGGAAGAAAATCATATTTATTGAAATTTTTATTTTTCCGACTGAGTGAAAATAATGCCTGGACCGTGACTCGAACCCCGGATCTTTGACTTACAAGGTCAAGGCTCTACCAATTGAGCTATCCAGGCCGACACCCCGGTCAGCATTACTCACTCAGACAACCTTTAGGCAGAAACATCTCTGGTCTATCATGTAGATAGCTCAACAGAAAATAAGCCGCAGGAAATGGAAAACACCATTAGATAATGGGAGAAAGAAATACAATTTTTATTAAAATCACACAATCACTGT
Organism: Salticus scenicus; assembly: GCA_963930645.1. Lineage (NCBI taxonomy): Eukaryota > Metazoa > Arthropoda > Arachnida > Araneae > Salticidae > Salticus > Salticus scenicus. The sequence continues at coordinate 29,548,159 of OZ005660.1, forward strand.
GGAAGAAAATCATATTTATTGAAATTTTTATTTTTCCGACTGAGTGAAAATAATGCCTGGACCGGGACCCGAACCCCGGATCTTTGACTTACAAGGTCAAGGCTCTACCAATTGAGCTATCCAGGCCGACACCCCGGTCAGCATTACTCACTCAGACAGCCTTTAGGCAGAAACATCTCTGGTCTATCATGTAGATAGCTCAGCAGAAAATAAGCCGCAGGAAATGGAAAACACCATTAGATAATGGGAGAAAGAAATACAATTTTTATTAAAATCACAAAATCACTGTGGAAGAAAATCATATTTATTGAAATTTTTATTTTTCCGACTGAGTGAAAATAATGCCTGGACCGGAACTCGAACCCCGGATCTTTGACTTACGAGGTCAAGGCTGTACCAATTGAGCTATCCAGGCCGACACCCCGGTCAGCAAGTCAAAGATCCGGGATTCGAGTCCCGGTCCAGGCATTATTTTCCCTCAGTCGGAAAAATAAAAATTTCAATAAATATTAAGAAATACCTTACAAGTATTTCTCTTACATCAGTGATCAAAAATTTTGAAAAAGTGGATGGAAAAATTTAGGAGTCAGACTAGGAAACTTAGAGACCAGAAAGAAAAATATACGAGTATACACGCAGCATATATAGAAAAACATTTATTAAAAGAAAAATAATTAAGTAAAACTAAATTATGCACAAAGTAAGTTTTTGGCCATTTATATGCCAAAACCCTTCATTTTGAAAAAACAATGGTTTATAATGAGCTGTTTTAGAATTAAACTTTTTAATATCTGTTTCAGTGAAATTTATCATACGCATACTTTTTAAGCTTTCGGTAGTAGACCATATTCTTAATTTATTTTTTATTGCATTTTATGCGGAACCATAAATCTTAAAATTCGTTTGCTTTTAAAAATAGAGTTTTAAGAAAAATATCCTTATCAACATTTATAAATGGAAGAAACTGAGAAGAAGAAAATAACAATATTGAAAACCATATTATTTTCGCTTCATTACATTTACTTCATTATCAAACAAATTTATCATTATCGGAAGGTAGAGAAAAATAAAAAAAAATAGAGATTTTTTTTTTAACCCTTTCAGTCGCAGTGTTCCCGCTGATGGAACACCTAATTTTAATTCTCAATTGCGAAAACTCATCCTAGAAATTTTTTAGCAAAAATTTACATTTATAACATAGCAGAAAAAGGCCCCTTTTTTTAACCTGAAAATTTAAAATTTCTTTTATTTTCATTTTGTTTGTAAATTCCGGTAGCAATATAATTTAAATGCTCCGAATTACCCTGCGCCGCAAAGGGTTAAAGGAAAATTTACGGAATGAACTTTAGCTGTCATAGCGACTGAGTGATTGAAATTTTTTAATGATGTAAATAACTTATAGACATTTTTAATTTCAGGGGTCGTTCTCCTCGCCCTTTTTATCAGGATACTTATATTTATACAATAAACTCCTCCCTATTTAATCCCGACACATTACTATAAATATATGATAGAGATTTCTTTATGAATATAATAGCAGCAAAAAAAAAAAAAAAAAAAAATGAAAATTTCTTATCCCCGAAAGTGTTCTTTAAAAAAAGGTAGGGAGTACGACCTATGTAATCTTAACTTTGTGTTGCAAAAGATATAAAATGTTAAAATTTAAAAAAAAGAATAAGAAGGTAAATATATATTAATAAAGAGCATCAGAAACTTATTTTCTCATTCTGTAGGCAGCGCTGCCATATTGAGGGAAATTTTTATTCATACCACCACTTAATTTTAAATGAAATGGCTGACTAATTATTTGAACGATTTTTAGATGTCTCCGAAATTATTAAACAACCGTTATAATTAAAATTTAATGGTGGATATTGAATAAAAATTTTACTCAGTCTGGCAGCACTGTCTCTAGGTGCTTGAGAAAACATCAAAAATAGATTACATAATTATCACAAGTTTTGAAACATTACTTTTCTTTTATGGTGATTATCTTACTTAGCAATCAATGACATATTTTACTTATTAAAATAATATTGGTCTGATTAAAACACAGGCCTACGGGGCCGTTGATCACACAACCTTTATTTCACGCGCCCGAAATTTTGTTACAATTTAACCATTTCAGGGACAAACAAACTTTCTTCATTTAAAATCAACAGCCACCAGAAATCATCAACAATATTAAAAGACAAGAAATAAATGAAGTTATTTGTCCACGTTATTAAATATATATATATATAAATTTCCGGGGACAGTTTATGCACTTTTGAATTAAAATTTGTGGTTGCACTATGTAACCCCCGTGTCTGAAAGGGTTAAAAAAATAAAAATAATATTAAAAAATATACAAAACTGCTCTTGAAAATATTTTTTTTATTGCTGAAAATAAAATAAAATGTTTTACAACGGTAAAATTTTACTCAAATATGCTTTTTTCCTTGAAATAGTTTCTCGGGAAGTGTTGAAAAACCATGGGGAAAATGATATGTAGGAGATTCGAATGCGTATCAGGCCCTAGGCACTAACTTGGTTTGACTGGAAATAATGCCTGCACCGGACAAGGTTTATTTATTTAGAGAAGCAAGTTAATATTACGTGATCCACAGCAGCGTTCCCAACTTTTATAGTTTTATTCACAATCATTTTTAGCCCCGCCTCATTTTCATACCGGAAATTTTGAAAAATGATTTTCTTCTTATTTAATAGTTGTCACATACTGAAGAGAAATAATCTACTAAATTTTTGATGCGGAAAAGAAGGCGGGGCTAAAAATGATTGTCAATAATATATAAAAGTTGGGAACGCTGATCCACAGCAAAATTAACTCATGTTTAGAGTCAAACTATTTGGTCTTTCGTTTATGCATTTAACTCCTTGACATACAACAGGCCTGCAGCGTTCATAAATGTTTACACCGCTCATTTTACTGTATTCTCGCCACTATTTTAAAAGAATAATTTTTTACATAATATTTCAGCATTAAAACGTTTGGGAAAAATTTCTTTTTGACGATAGTGGTGGCAGTATAGTAACATGCAAATAAAAGTTTGGCAACGCATCGAGCCCGATGCAAGTAACACAGCATTTAAGGCGTTCTAACAGGGTCGTACTCTCCGCTCTTCTTTCAGGACACTCTCAATGATTAGACACTTATGCCTTGCCTTTATTGCTACCACAATTTTTAAACAATAATCTTTATCCTATTTAACCACGACTCATTACTATAAAAATACTATAAAGATTTCTGCAGGAAATTAGTGGTAAAAAAGGCAAAAATTTCTTTTCTCTGACAGTGTCATGAAAAAAGGGCGGAGAATACAACCTCTGGTTCAAAAAGTACCATACAATATGCTTCAACTGTATGTATAGGCGTTATCGTTCCGTTAAATCAATAATATTTTTAATAAAGAAGTTTTACATTTATTTATTCTACATGCTTACTATTATTTTAGAGTGTGATTTTTTATCAACCATCCACTTTTGTTAAATTGAACTTGGTACAATTGACATAGCAACGCTGCTAAATCTTTCCCATAACCCCGCCCATAAAAAATGAGGAATACAATAAAGATGTGATACACTTTTTTTTGTTGTTATTATTATTTTTTTCTAAAATGCTAAAGTTTAGTTACTATCATAGAGTAAAAGCTTGAACTATAACGATAGTTCTCTATTTTATTTACTTTTTTTTTTTTTTTTGGATATATATGCAGGGCTGCCAAAGATGACGTTTTTTATTTTTGTACCATTATTTTCATAACATAAAATGTATAATAGATTTATGCAGGGAAAGTACAGATTTACCTTCGAAAATATATTATAAATTTTATTTTTGGGAAATAATGGTACGGTTGGTTGGTTGGTTGGGTTTTACATTGCATTCGTGCTGCACAATGGGTAATTGGTGACGGTCTGAGACTCACCCCTAGAGGTGGTCCGGAGACATGCCATCACAATTTTGATCCTCCTGAAATAGTGGTACGAAAAAAATATTTAAAATATCGCCTGTGGCAACCCCGTATATGCAGGATTCAGAGTAATCACTAATTAAGAATAATCACCATTAATCGTTTACAGTACATAAATTCGAAAGTATACAATACAATTTTTGTTTTATATAAAAAATGGTATTAAAAATAGTAACTATTGAAAGCCCTAGATATATGCTAAAAATAGAACAATTTTTTGCTGTTTTTATTTATTTTATTTTTATTTTTATTTATTTTTATTTTATTTATTTATTTAATTTTATTTTTTTGCTTAGAATCCTTTAAAATTTGTAATATTATTTTACAGAAAAGATTAAGGCATTAAATAAAATTAAAAGCTTACAAAAGTTATTTAAATTTATTACTTTCCGAACACTATAGTGAGGAAAGTATTGTAATCATGTGAAAAATCCGAATTCGAGATTTTGATGTTTCTATACGTTTCGAGGTCCAACGAGTCCGTTTTCACTATTTTTACGATGATATATGTATGTGTGTGTGTATGTGTGTGTGTATGTATGTGTGTATGTATGTGTGTATGTATGTGTGTATGTCTGTGAGTGAACACGCTAGCGTCTAAACGCTTCGTTCGAATAAGCTGAAAGTTGGTACATATATTGTAAGTCACCATAGTACGAACCCTATAGATTTTGGTGAATCTAGCACTTATAGTTTTTTTACAGGGACACAAAGAAAAATTCTTTATCATTATGGCCAAGGGACCAAAATCTTAAAAGTGCGATAGCATCTAAACGCCTTATTCAATTGAGCAAAAACTTTATACACATATTATAGGTCACAGATACTCAATCTGTATAGATTTTGGAGAATCTAGCACTTATAGTTTTTTTACAGGGACACAAAGAAAAATTCTTTGCCAAATTTTTAAAAGTATGATAGCGTCTAAACGCCTTATTAATCTAAGCAAAGAATTTGTACACATGTTATAGGTCACATTTGAACCAACTGTATAGATTTTGGTGAATCTAGCACTTACAGTTTTTTTTACAGGGACACAAAGAAAAATTCTTTATCATTATGGCCTATGAGACCAAATTTTTAAAAGTGCAATAGCATCTAAACGCCTTATTGAATTGAGCTGAAAATTTGTATGAATATTATAAATCACTGTTGCACTAACTATAAGCATTTTGGTGAATTGTGGCCACCACGAGACTTTCTTCTATATTTTCCTATACAAATTCACTCAGTAACAATAATTAAAATAAAAAAAAAGTGGGACTTTGACAAAATTGTGGGTAAAATGTGAAAATTTGTTTAAGTTTGTCAGAATTTATAGATTTTTACAGGACACAACGAAAAATTCTTTATCATTATGATCTAAGGGCTCAAAGTTCAGTAGCGTTAAATAAAACCTCGTGTGATATATGGAGAAAAATACTCAAACACTCTGTTATGGTTTTCTCTCTTTTGTTTGTTTAGCAACTCCTCTTTCTTTATTTTATCTACAAAACTGTTAGTTACTCAATGTTCGGAAAGTCGAGTGGAGTCACTCCAGATTTTTTTTAAAGAAATGATATTTTGTAAAACATGAACAAACACGCACAAAAAGCCTATTAGCTGTCTAACAAAAATTCATACCATTCTTTTATATAAAAAGTTTTAATTAATTTAGTTTGAATTAAAGTTTTAAAATGTCGGAATCGATACACCCTTTATTTATTTAATCGAACTCATATTTAACATAGCTTCCACAATGCATTTGTGAAGTTTTTTTTTTTTTTTTTTTTTTTTTTTTTGGGGGGGGGGGGGATTAATAATCGAAAAATAATGTAAGAGTAGAAATCGAAAACTATGACAAATTATTAATTCGTAAGTCGCTATTGTTTTATAGAGATCTGTATCAGCGTTGCCAACTTCTGGAGACTTTTTTATTTAATAACCACTGATTTTGAAGAATGGTGATTTATACGTAAAACAGACGATTAGACAAGTATACAATCATAGATATAGTAATAAGACATAGATTGATCATCGAGTGAAATAAAGTGATTCATTTTTACTCCGAGAGAGAATTTTTACCAGTTAATGGCCGTCTTTCTCCGAGTGAATACACTCGGATAAAAAATAAAATATATGAATAATTTATGTACTAAAGGTGAATGAAAAAGTCCAGATACAGTTTCAAATTCATTTTTCTTTCTTTTTTTTTTTTTTTTTTTTTTTTTTTTTTAACTATATCTACTAATTTAGTTAATATTTAAAGTTAAACTCTTTTTATATACTAAAACTAACGTTCTTTACCTGCGCCGCTTCTAACTATATTTAAAAGAATTTTAAAAATTCCATATTACTTACTAATATACAATCTTAAAAAAATATCAAAATTTCAAAAAAGTATTCCATTAAAAATCAAAACAGTAATTATTTCATAACAATGACAAAGCAACTGATTATAAAAATTATATTTTTCATAAATTAGTCAAATATAAATCACTTATGGAAACCTCCTACCTTTCCTTTCATCCTTTTATTAGTACAGTTGAAAGCCACGCAATCCATCGGCATTTTAAAAATTCATCAACATTCTATTCTGTTACCAAGATTCAATACCGGTTAATGTCAGATGCCAAAAATATTTTTCGACATCAAAAATATTTGCATGGTAACATGGGGATGATAGATTTATATAAATTGCTATATCTATGCATACAATTAGACAAATATTAGAATTAAAAATTAGGGATGACATTGAATGTAAAAATCCCTACAAGTTTGCAGCTCTAAGGGATATCCAATGATGTCGATGTGCAATGGCGGTATAAAACTATAAAACAATAATTTTCTTAAATGCTATTAATTTTTAACACGTAGTTTTAAATTCCATCACAGTTAAATTGCATTTCTTATTATCTATATCTTTTGTGTGGGTTCCTATAAAGTAATACATTTTGAATTAAAAAACTCTTATTTTTTCATACCTCAAACATATGTGTTACATGCGTGATTTTTAAATCATCCAACCACGTAATGAATCATTTTAAGAGAGATGTATTTTCTTGGATTCTTATTTCGATGCAGAATTCAAATTTAATATACAAAATATATTCGGTACATTATTATAGTATATATAAATTAAAAACAAAGTAACACAGTTTTTTAATTAAATCTTATTTATTATTCTAAACTTTATTTATTTGTTTATTTTTTACAGTCTATAATTTACAATGATTTGGAGAGAAAATATATAGTGATATCTATTTTTGCCTTTCTTAGATCAAAATTTCTGTCATTCTTTTATCTGTGCTTTAATCTAAAGTTGCTGTCGTACTTACATTATTTTAATCACAAAAATTAGAAACATTTTTGTAAAGAACAAACTGAAAATTACATGAAAAACTATTGTCCTACCCATTTGACGTAAACTTATTGTCCTGCGCATTTTTAATTACCAAAATTATAAAGAGTTAGGTAAAGCATGAATAGAAAATTATATAAAAGTCTATTATCGTATATACATATAATGTAAGGTTATGTTCGTAGAAGGTTTTTTATATAGCAAAATTATAAAAAACTAGTTAGTTGTAGGGTGACTAAAGCGCCCGTTGAAAGATGATCCTTTCATTTTATTTATTTCTCACTTCAAATAATTCATTTGCTAGCAAGCCCGAGTGAAATTTTCGGTCTCTTCATTACCTTTAAAATGTAAAATTATTATTATTATTTCATATACGTCATTTTTTTTTCATGTGCATAAACAAATTTAATATTATGTAGCATACATAAATAAATAAATAAATAAATAAATAAATATATATATTTTTTTTTTTCAAGTGAAAGCCTATCCGCGATTGTAATGAAATCCTCGCCTTCTGGAGGGCTAAGGTGAAGTTACAATTAACATGAATAGCTTTCGGCTTTCATCGAGACGCCATTGCTTGCCCATGTTTAATTTCACATATATTTATTGAATAAAAATGAATAAATCCGGTAAAAAAGATAACACATACTGTTGTGTGCCACAGTGTGACTCCAAAAAATCAAGAAATCCAAAATTAAGCTTTCATTTATTTCTAAATGACAAATATAAAATTTCTGTTGCTTCGGCTAATGGAAGTAAAGAATTAATCAGATGATTTGAAACTAATATTTGTTCAGCTTCAGTTAAAAATTTACTTCCGATCGAACTTTGAATAAACTGAAATATTTTTTCCAAAACCAATCAATTTTCCATGATGTAATGGCGGAGAAATTATAGCACGAACATTAAGTAGTAACACAAATAGAACAATAATAAGTACACGTGTCTATTATATTTACTAACAATAAAAGCTGAAAAAGCGCCATCTATCGATCATTACAAACGCGGATTTTATTTTATGCTGAAAAAAAAAAAAAAAAAAGAAAAAAAAGAAAGAACTTGGCAACAATTAAAAATTCAAATGTCTATTCTCAAGCTGTTACTTTCATATTTTAATTAATTTTAATGAATCTAATCAAAAATTCGTTACAAATGAGGTTCTGAATGAAAGTGGCAATTTTTCTGAATCCGTCGGATTAAACAACTTACCAATCGGACAATTAGATTTTTTAAAATTAACTAAAGTATTAAAACTTGCGTTCACACTCAGGCAGAGTCCAAGGAAATCTCTTAAGCCTAACTCTTAAACCTAAAGCGTGACAGAGTCAGGCACTGATGAGCGTAACTATATATGCTGATTGTGTAAAGAACAAGAAAGAAAAATCATGCAGTACGCATTGATTAGTAACACTTTCCAACTGTACGTAATTGTTGTATCGAATAACTTTTAATATTCTTTCCCTACGTTATCACACAACAGACAGAAGGACTCAAAAATATACAGATAGACTAATTAATTTTTAAATTACTCTTAATCATTTTGGAAAGTGTTAAAAAGGCTTAACGCAAAAGAAAATGCAGCCATTAGATTATAATTACAGCTTTTGATATCTCTGAATATTTTAGTGTAGCCCTGTAAATCAGAAAGTTAATCATATCATATTCTATACAAAAAATTATTTTAGAATATAAATAATACATTTCAATATTATTATGATTTTTTCAGTAGAAAGACTTTTAAATATAACTTTCAAAAAATTCTGTCCTAAAACGCATTGGCATTTTTTGGCAAATGCATTCGCATTGCATTGGCATTTTTTGTTGCTGTTGTAGTCCCTGTAAACAAGCTAGTTGTACATGATCTATTAATGTCATTTTAAATGGGGAGCATTCAATACGGAAAATATTTATAAAAATAACACTCATAGAACACAATGCTTTCGAATGCTTTTGGGTGTCCCTGTACACAAACCAAAAGAGATATTCACTCCATTTTCAATATGGAACATCCGATAGTGAACTTCAATAAAATATATCAGTTTCGAGAAATTCCATAAATATTTACAGGAGTTAGAGCGCTGGCAGACAGATAGACAGACAGATCGATAGATACACAAACTGAAATCATAATTACACTTAAAAATGTTGGAAAGTGTTAAAAACACTTAATGTAAACGAAAGTACAATTTTAGCAATTTTTTATTAATAACTCTTAATATAAATGGATATTTTTGTGTCACCCTGTAAATCTAATGCTAATCATGCTACATTCTATGCAAAGAATTTTTTTGTGCATTTAAATAACACATTTCAATTTCCTAAAACTTCGTGGAAAGTAAAGTTATTAAAATTTGATTTATAGAAATATCTCTCATAGAACGCAATGCTTTGAAATACTTTAGAGTGTCCCTGTATATAAATCGGTGGTGGTATTTCCTCCATTTTATACAGGAAACATCCAATAGAGAATTTGAATAGCATATTTCAATTTCATTAAGATATGTCTACAGTAAAGGTATGAAAATATGGTTTATAGAATATAAATCTCATAGAACACAATGCTTTTAAATACTTTCAGGTGTCCCTGTACAAAAACCAGTAAAGGTATAACCTCCATTTTCAATAGGGAACATCCGATAGTGAACTTGAATAATATATATCAGTTTCAGGAAATTCCATAAATATTTACGGGAGTTAGAGCTCGGACAGACAGACAGGCAGACAGACAGACGGACATGCATATACACAAAACTGAAATCATAGTCACACTTAAAAAATGCTAGAAAGTGTTAAAAACGCTTAAATTAAACGAAAGTACAATTCTAGCAATTTTTTATTATTATCTCTTAATATAACTGGATATTTTTGTGCCACCCTGTAAATCTAATGCTAATCCTGTTATATACTATGAAAAGCATTCTTTTGTGCATATAAATAACATATTTCATTTTCCTAAAACTTCGTCGAATAAGTTATTAAAATATGATTTATAGAAATATCTCTCATAGAAAGCAACGTTTTGAAATACTTTTGAGTGTCCTTGTACATAAACCGATGGTGATATTCTCCTCCATTTTATACAGGAAACATCCTATAGTGAACTTGAATAACATATTTCAATTTCATTAAGATATGTCTACAGTAAAGGTGTGAAAATATGGTTTATAGAAATACCTCTAATAGAACACAATGCATTGAAATATTTTCGGGTGTCCCTGTATACAAATCAGTAGAGGTATAAACTCCATTTTCAATACGGAACGTCCGATAGTGAACTTGAATAACATATATCAGTTTCAAGAAATTCCATAAATATTTACGTGAGTTAGAGTACGGAGAGACAGACAGACAGGCAGATACACAAAACTGAAATCCTATCCACACATAAAAAATGTTAGAAAGTGTTAAAAACGCTTAACGTAAACGAAAGTACAATTCTAGCAATTTTTTATTAATAGCTCTTAATATAACTGGATATTTTTGTGCCACCCTGTAAGTATAATGCTAATCATGCTATATTATATGCAAAGAATTTTTTTGTGCATATAAATAACATATTTCAATTTCCTAATACTTCGTGGAAAGTAAAGTTACTAAAATTTGATTTATAGAAATATCTCTCATAGAACGCAATGCTTTGGAATACTTTTGGGTGTCCCTGTGTGTAACCCGATGGTGGTATTTCCTCCATTTTATGCAGGAAACATCCAATAGTGATCTTGAACAACATATTTCAATTTCATTAAGATATGTCTACAGAAAAGGTATTAAAATATGATTTATAGAAATACCTCTCATAGAACACAAAGCTTTGAGGTACTTTCGGGTGTCCCTGTACACAAACCAGTAGAGGTATGAACTCCATTTTCAATAGGGAACGTCCGATAGTGAACTTGAATAACATATTTAAATTTCATTAAGATACGTCTACACAAAATGTATGAAAATATGGTTTATAGAAATACCTCTCATAGAACACAATGCTTTGAAATACTTTCGAGTGTCCCTGTACACAAATCAGTAGAGGTATAAACTCCATTTTCAATAGGGAACGTCCGATAGTGAACTTGAAAACCATGTTTCAATTTCATTAAGATATGTCTACAGTAAAGGTATGGAAATATGGTTTATAGAATTACCTCTCATAGAACATAATGCTTTGAAATACTTTCGAGTGTCCCTGTACACAAATCAGTAGAGGTATAAACTCCATTTTCAATAGGAAACGTCCGATAGTGAACTTGAATAACATATTTAAATTTCATTAAGATACGTCTACACAAAATGTATGAAAATATGGTTTATAGAAATACCTCTCATAGAACACAATGCTTTGAAATACTTTCGGGTGTCGCTGTACACAAACCAGTAGAGGTATAAACTCCATTTTCAATAGGAAACGTCCGATAGTGAACTTGAATAACATATTTCAATTTCATTAAGATATGTCTACAGTGGTTTATAGAAATACCTCCCATAGAACATAATGCTTTGAAATACTTTCGGGTGTCCCTGTACACAAATTAATAGAGGTATAAACTCCATTTTCAATAGGGAACGTCCGATAGTGAACTTGAATAACATATATCAGTTTCAAGAAATTCCATAAATATTTACGGGAGTTAGAGCGCGGACAGACAGACAGACAAACCGAAGTCATAAACACTTTTCAACCTTGGTGGAAAGTGTTAATAAATGGAAAAATGTATGAAAAACCATTGTTGTACACACTAAAAAAATAAAATAATAAATAAAATAATATAAATAGTTATCTATGGAATGCATGAAAAACTATATGAAAAACTATTGTCGTATACATTTAATGTAAAGTTATTGTGGCGCATGTTTTTTCATTTACCAAAACTAGTTATGCTAGACAATGTAACTTCCTGTATCTCCTAAAAAGGATTTCGTGCATTTTCTTTACACCACATTTAGTCCTCTGTGTTTTCCCATCTATGTTGGGATTTGAAAAGCGTACCGTACCTAGATATGAAAACAACGAAAGCCCATGTAATTCTATGGGGAAATTTGTTTCTCCGTAGATTACAACAGCAATTAGTGACGAATCAAAACAGACGATATCTTTGTAGACTTATATTAAGACGTAAATACAGAGGTTGTACTTTCCGCCTTATTTTAGAGCACATTCGGGTATGAAAAATTTCCAGCTTTTTACTACCAGTATTTATATGTATATATATATATATATATATATATATATATATATATATATATATATATATATATATATATATATATATATATATATATATATATTATATATATATATATATATATATATATATATATATGATCTCTGTCATATTTAATCGAAACACATTACTGTGAAAATACCATAAAAATTTATCTATAGGAATAGTGGTAACAAAAAAAATCTGATATTTTTCATCTCTGAAAGTGCTCTAAGAAAAGGGCGTAGAATACGATATCTGTAAACAATAAAAAAGTCAATGACGTATGCTGGTACGTCATGATGTTTAAGGGGTTAAAATATAGTATATGTAAAAAATAAAAGCAAACAAAATAATTCTGATAAAAGAAATACCATTTCTTACATTTTAACTGCACTTTATTTCCATTTTAGATTTAAAAACAATTTAATGGTAGACTTTTATTTTCCTCTTTCATAGCTCAAAATTTCTGCCATTGTTTTAACCCATACTGCATGAAGCAATACAACTCTCGTAACATATTTCACGTACACATTTATTATTTACCGGAACTAGTCCTGGTATATTACAGCGTAATTTTCTGCACTTCTTGATATAAGGATCGTACACTAAATCTTTACCGCATTGCGCTTGCATGTAGGTGGGATTTCTATGCATTGAATGTTCATATGAATATAGGCTCCTTTCACTTCTAAGTGAATCTTCCCTTATATCTTGTTTAAACAAATGGCTGCTTTCAGTGTTAAGGTTCTTATGTTGATCCAGATTATCTGGTTCACTTGCAACTTCGTCACACACAGAAAAAAAGAAAAAAGTTATAAAAATTATTGCCGTCATTTCCCGCATACCTGAAAGTGAAAAATGAAAACTTAGCACTAGTTGCTAGATATTCTGAAAAAGTATTTATTAAATTATTTTTACTTTTACCTACTTTTACAACATATTTTTACTTCCATTACTCGTAGTTAATGAAACTATTGTATTCGGTCAAAAATTCCAAGTTTCTTAGATAGAAAAGTGAAACCAGAATTAAGACAGGTCTAGTGTACATATGAATTTTTCCGATTGTCCGTGAAAATTGAAAAACCGGAAGATTGAGATTGAAAAGCGGAAGTAAGATGATAAGTGCTGTATCTGGAAAACGAATTTAACAATTTTCTTCAAGGTTGCTATAAAATATCCTTTAGATGTCAGTTAGTTAGTTCAGACAAATTGATAGACGGCTTGTGTAAATAGGTCCATTTTAGCTTTCGCAACTGCGTTCCTTTAAGGAAGCCTATACGGATTTTCTTCAAACTCGCCTTATTAACTTCCTAGATATTTTTATGTATAAAATTGTTAGTTTTCGGTGAACAGATGAGTTTGCAAGGTTTGGTAACAATCGGTAGTGGTACGGAAAATCGGTATCTCAAAAACAGCTCTAACGATTTTCTTCTAATTTGCTTCTTAAAACCATTTAAAACTTAATTTTTTTTAGTTTGTATTACTTGGTTGGCACAGGGAAATTGACTGGCATTCTCATTAAGCAGATCAGTGATAAATCTCGGAAATCGGTGTTTTAAAACGCGGTCCTTTTTTTTTTTTTTTTTTTACTTTCCCTTACCCATAGGGTCGAGAAAGTATTGTTTTAGGGTCAAATTTTCGAACGTGAGTTTTTGATATATTTACATGTTCTGAGGTCCCCTGAATACGAAAATCATGTTTTTAGCGAATGGTCTGTGTGTCTGTCTGTGTGTCTGTTATCCGCATATCTCAAGAACAAATTGTAGCAGAAATTCCAAACTCGGTATTCTAAATGTGTATCATATAGGGATGCTACAGTAAGCTTTTCGTTGAGATGAAGCAAATGGTTCGTGTGCAGGGACACTCACAAGTATTCAAATACATTACGTCCATGGGGGAAATTGTAGGTAAGTAGAGTTTAACATCTATAGACTGCACTAAAACAAATGAAACGAATATATATTTTTTGTAATAGAGATAGTCAACTGGGAAAATTTTTTTGTGTATGTAGGAGCCTCGCCTCCCCCCCCCCCCCCCCATGGGAGGGGAAGTAAATTTTCATGATGGGTATCTTTCAAAAGAGCTCGCCAATACCTTTAAAACGAATGGTTGAACAATCGATCTGCGATAATTTAAAACAAAGTTATCGATTTTTTTGCATTTAAAAAAAAAAAAATTATGTAATATTGATAATAAATTCAACTTTTTTTTTATATTTAGTGTTATTTGTTTAAATAATAATTTTAATAAATTATTTTTAAAAAACAGGATTATTTTTTAATAACCGAATTAAATTCTATATAGATGTGGTTGCATTAATGAAACGGGGGGGGGGGGGGTTGAGGGGGGTGGTAGCCCCCCTCATACAGAGCTAATTATCATATAAAATTCTTCCGAAGCCTAATTTGAATTATTTAACGTAGATTTACATAACAGTACTCGTTATCTGACCTCTCAATCTCCAACCTGTATTTATAGTATTAAATTTCAGAGTAAGAGAAAGTCGTGTGAGTGACACACCAGATTATTTTATTTATTTATTTGTTAAATCAACTTTATGCCTTCTGACCATACTATTTCCAAAAAATGTATTGTTTATAATATGCGTAGTCATTATAGAGTCCAACTTTAGCACATTTTGGATACCGGGAAATTTAATTTAATTAATTAATTTATGTATTTATTTTTTACTTAATCAGTGAAAACCGTTACAGTTGGCTGATTAAGTAAAATAAATATTTCTATTAAATTTTTCTGGTAGCCAAAAAGGGACAAGTTGTCAGCCAGCGCTGCCAGATCTGTCGGATTTTTTATTCAATAATCACTAATAATATTTTTTGATATACGTAATGGACTAATAATCTTCGCAGTGATTAGGCAAACGTTACAATAAAAAATTATTGGTGACTATTGAATAAAAAATCCACCAGATCTGGCAACACTGTGGCAACTATGGTAGTAATAGGTAATGGATGTCGTGCGGTTGTTACACGCCAGACTTTTCACTTTCCGAACACTATAGTGAGGAAATTATTGTAATCATGTCAAAAATCCGAATTTGAGATTTTGATGTTTCTATACGTTTCGGTGTCCCATGAGTCCGTTTCAACTATGTTTACGATGATGTATGTATGTGTGTGTGTATGTGTGTATGTATGTATGTCTGTGTGTGAACACGCTAGCGTCTAAACGTTTTGCTCGAATAAGCTGAAAGTGGGTACGTATATTGTAAGTCACCATAGTACGAACCCTATTGATTTTGGTGCATCTAGCACTTATCGTTTTTTTACAGGGACACCAGGAAAAATTCTTTATGGACTATGGGGCCAAATTTTTAAAAGTGCGATAGCGTCTAAATGCTTTATTATTCTGAGCAAAAAATTTTTACACATGTTATAGGTCACAGTTGCACGAACTGTATAGGTTTTGGTGAATCTAGCACTTATCGTTAGGGACACCAGGAAAAATTCTTTATGGCCTATGGGGCCAAATTTTTAAAAGTGCGATAGCGTCTAAATGCTTTATTAATCTGAGCAAAAAAATTGTACACGTGTTATAGGTCACAGTTGCACGAACTGTATAGATTTTGGTGAATTTAGCACTTACAGTTTTTTTACAGAGACACAAAGAAAAATTCTTTATCATTATGGCCTATGGGACCAAATTTTTAAAAGGGCTATAGCATCTAAACGCCTTATTCAATTGAGCTGAAAATTTATATGAATATAAATTACTGTTGCACTAATTATAAGCATTTGGGTGAATTTAGCATTTATAGGTTTTTACAAGGACACAACGTAAAATTCTTTATCATTATGATCTATGAGCTCAAAGTTCACTAGGGTTAAATAAAACATCGTGTAATATATGAAGAAAAATACTCAAACACTCTATTATGGTTTTCTCTCTTTTGTTTGTTTAACAACTCCTCTTTCTTTGCTTTATCTACAAAATTGTTAATTACTCAATGTTCGGAAAGTCGAGTGAAGTCATTCCAGATTTTTTTTTTTTTTTTTTATATAAATATATTTATATAATTTTTTAAGTGATAATGTTTTATAGATTTTTTTTTTTTTTTTTTTCAGTTAAAATGTTGGTAAATTTATATTTGAGAATATTTTTTAAATGAATAATGAAGATAAGTTTCGACAGGATATACATAAAACAAATAATAATAATAATAATAATAATAATAATAATTTTGATATTTCACATATTATTCTTAAAACGCGAACGCGTCGTATGCTCAAAATTCCACGATTCCAAATACCACAAAATTTGTATCATAAGTTTTGTATCAAAACTTGTATCATAAAAAAAAAAACCAAGATTTTGTACATAAATTTACCTACAGTAGCACTATAAAACTAATGGTAATTATCGTATACATCTTAACCTTGTTTTATTAGTTTTTGTGTATAATTATTTTTTATCTTATTTTAACGTACTTTGTTCATTAATTTATTCTTCCAATAGTACCGATAAAGGTAGAGTTTCCAGTATTATGCCAAATATTTCGCTAATTGTTACACTCAGAGATGTTTAGCATGCTAAAGATATTAATTTAAATTTTAAAATCGGTTGTTCTAAAGATTGTTTCAGTCAATAAATTTACCCTTTACTGGTCCTAACTATCTTCGTATGTCTAGTATAAATAGTCTGTATTATTTTCAAGCATGCAAGTTCCGCCTTTAACTTTTTTACTATAAGGATATCCAGTACTCACACCAGAATAAACTTGTCATTTAAGCACATTTAGATTAAAAAACATTGTCTGTGGGTGTTTACAGTTCAAGACAAAGCTTCGCCGATTCCAGGTTACAACATCTATACCAAAGCGTATATTATAATCAAGATATAAATAAATGCACACTGTAATATAGTGATACAAATAAATATGCAAATGCGACATATCGAATAAATATGATATAAATTTATGTATATAATTATATCTTTGAGTGAATTAATATGGTAAGCAGAACACGATAAAAAGAGTGCAGATGCATAAAAATTTCGTATAAATACTTATTCCTCGTGCACTTTGTTAAATGTACATATTGTTATATTAGAAAGCATGCTCTCTTTTCGAAAAAAAAAAAAAAAAATCATAGCAATTAATTATTATAGATACAGCCATCCCTCCCTCCTTAAGTAAAAAGAATCTCTTAAAATTTTCTGGTTCTTATTTTTTAATAGATTTCCCGACACTGCAATATGAGTGTTTTAGAGTATTCAGATAGACCGGCCAACATTCTATCTAATATTCCGTAGTATTGCTAGCCACGCCTTTTTTCTCACACCAGTATTTTTTGAGAGTATTTATTTTTTTCTTCTTATTTAATTGCAATTACATTTTGAGAATATAATTCTCAAAATATACTGGTGTGAAAAAAAAAAGGCGGGTGTAGCAATACTACGGAATTGTCAGGTATAGTTTAGGCTTGCAGGGGACATTTACATTTCGAATGCTTTAGAGAGTTAGGGCCGGCAAAGGGTTAATTCCAGAAAAAATAATGAAATTTAAATTTTTATACGGTTTGTGTCCTACCAGCTATTGAAAAGATATATTATTTTACGATCAAATTTCATCGAACTACTGATAGTTCATCAACAACGATAACACTGGACACCCTCAATCTTAATAATTCTACTAATGGGGTAAAAAAAGTCAATGATAGCGTGAAGTAAAAAAATTCAAATTCAGTTAAACAAATCAATTAATAAAACTAAATAACATTGCTCAAAATAAGCTCACCTAATATAAGAAAAAGATTTTACATGATAGATAAAATAATATATTTTGCGCGATATTTATGCAAGATATTTCTGTCTTGTGATCTGTAATAATTAGCCTTCATTTTTTACCATATTTTCATTAACTTCTATTCTTGTTTGCTTGTTGTTTGTTTGTTTGTTCGGTACAAATCTTGCGATCGAATTTTAACTAACTTCCCTACTAGCCAGTCGTTAACAAAAGTATCCGAACACTAGCAAAAATTCTTATATAAAAAAAAGTTGAGTTAATACTGTTTTGTTAAATAAATCCTTGTCGAATCATGCTCTTTGTCAGTCTAAGAACATGATTCGACAAGGATTTATTTAACAAAACAGCATTAACTCTACTTTTTTTACATAGGAATTTTTGCTAGTGTTCGGATACTTTTGTTACCGACTGTAGGCATTTGAAACTTTCACAATAGCTCACAACCCGATGACAACACAATACTTCGAAGTCCGATTTTCGAATTTTCGAATAGTTTTCTTATAATTAATTAAAATATAAAAATAATAACCTCCTGATACCTTATAAATAGCCATTAAAGTATTAGCTATAATTTAATTGTTGCCAATATATATATATATATATATATATCTTTAAGGTAAATTTTTTTACTAATTTTCAAACATGTTTACATAAATCTGTATTTGTCAATATTCTTCTTAATTTTAATCTACGTATCAAAAATTTAGTGTCTGATAAACATCAAAAAGTACAATTTCGATTCTTTAAAAATTTAGCATTAATTAATGGCTATCCCAAACACTTGATTCAAAAATTCTTTTAATCATTTATTTATTTATTTTATTATTGTAAATATTTTTATTTATTTATAATTATTATTTTTATTATTATTAATTTTTTTTTCCTCACAATTATTATTATTTATTTTTTTTTCCTCACAATCTTTATTCCAATTTAAATTTAGGTATATACATTAGGTATTATTTTATGGTTAGCATTATCTACAATAACTTTCAAACTTTGTAGCAATCTAGATAGAAACACTTTTCATTCATATATTGGTTATTTGAATCCTAAGAAATAGAAAGTTTTGGTCTCCTTTTACCTTGTTACATGCTTCCTGGCTGTTTTGTAAGACTTATTTTTAATTTATTTCTCTTTTTCTTACATTATCTACTTCTGTTCTATTCATTTCATTTCATTTCATTTCATTTTATTTTAGTTTTCTATTATTTTCATCTAATTACTCATGGCAACTCTATTCACGTTAAAATAATTATGAATAATTCATTTTATTTTACTATTATTTTCATCTCAATACTCTAGATGGCAGCACTATTCATGCTAAAATAATTATGAATAATAATCTGCTTTTTTTAGGATATGAATCCGTATGAATCCTTAATTTACCTGAATAACACTGAGCATCCTTTATTACTCAATGGTCACTGCAATTTTGAACTGATTAACTGTGTGTTTAACTGAGTTCTGATTGTTAAATTTTTACATGTGCATCGTATCTTAGTTTTTCTGGATTGAATTTTTCTGGTTTTTTCACATGTGTATCTAGTATTTGAGTCAGTATCAAATATATTTTATTAAGTAATTTTGTATGTTTATTTCAATCTCCAATAAATATGTCTTAGGATTATTTCAGGTAATATTGTGATTTTGATCTTCTTTTTTATGGATTTACTATGGATGTTTCGGGCCTGTGAACAAAGAAATTCTTAGCTTTTGCTTTCTTTGTGACAGAAAAACATCCATTTCTTAGCATATTTGCATTCTACCAGGCCCTTGAAAACGTTGGAATGCAAATTATGCTTTTTTCTCATCTCCAAAATTCATTTCGATTTATCTTTAATTCTTTTCTGATTTGATATGAGTGGTCTGCGATTATGATCTGAATAATTGTTTTAATGCTGAAGTTGAATCATCTTTGAATTTCATAAAATTTTTGCACTGATATTATTATATTTTATTATTGTATTACTATATATATATATATATATATATATATTACGAGTTCATTTTCTTTCGACATAAAAATAAATACATTTAATTAAACGTGAGTGTTAAAAAATTGTAAAAAGTTAAATTATGCATCTCACAAAAATTGACGTCATTATCACTTTAAAGATTTCATACGCATTGATAAAGTGCTAATGTAGTTAGTTCTATATCTATGATTCAACAGAAAATTTAAAAATATGGTTTATGAAAAGTTTTATATCTTATAATTATTAATTCACAATTTCTGTTATATACGCACAGTTTTTATAATCTATGTATTGAACATGCATACTTAAAGCATTATACGTTTAAAAACTCTTATATATTCAGGACTCAAACAGGCGTTAAGCGATGTAGACCGTATTTATAAATCACTGCGTAGCACATGATGAACAGTTTTCTACATAAGTGTCTTTTGGATTTCTACGCAATTTAAGATTTAAAAAAAAAAAAAAAAAAAAAAAACTTTGTTTGTGTTTAATGTACAAAATATATTCAGTATAATTATATACTATGTGTTTTTAAAATCCTAATTCAGCTTTAACTTCTTAAATATTGATTTTATACGTAAACTGTAAATTTGTATAAAAAGAAGACAAAAAAAATTATGAAATTAATTAAAAGTTTCATGCGATTTAATTAAAAACATAGCAAATTCTAAATTTTTATACTGTGCCATACAAAAACTCTACGACGAGTTAAATGTTAAATATGTACAAACAAAATAATCTTCAAAAAATTCAGTATGGTAACATGAAAAATTGTAGAGATATCACAAAACAAAAGAAGTGGATTTAAACTTTTTTCCAATGCGCCTAAATATGTTTTCTAATAGAAAAAAAAATGCTAACATATTTTAATTTAGATTATATGCAAATAACTAGTAAAAATTTTGATATAAGAAATAAATAAACATATTTACATTTTAATTGGCGAAACACTCATCAAGAAATTTGTTTAAACATACTTCTAAAACAATTTTTGCAGCAATGCTGAAATTGTGTTTATCACTTTTCTAGAATATAGGGCATAATTTACTCAATGTAAACTTTTTTATATATTAGGCCGCATATAAATGTATATATATAAATTTTGTTGTTCTTGAATAGAATCCTTAGAAATTTTTTATAATTTTTTTTTTAATTTTGTGCCTTTTATTTACACAACTCTTCAAATTTTTAAGTATATCGAACAACAATATTTCAGGAATTAGAACTGAATTTTTCGAACACCCTGTACTTTTTTTTAGCTCTAATGTTTCATTGCCCCAACATGAAATGCAGTGTTTAAATTTAATAGACAAGAAATATTTGGTATGATATAGGTACAGCTTTAATATGGGAACCCTTGGCGAAATTTGAAATTTAGCACCGACGTTGCTTGAATGTTTATCGCCAACTTTTTCTGCAATTGTGATAGCCGTTTCAATTCATCCCCAAGATCGCAAGAAATATTTAAAGCTACACTGTTAATTTCATCAGAAAACTCTGCATAATCTATTATCTTAAAATTACAGAGAAAAATAAACTGAGATGTTAAAAAACGTATTTTATACATTCATTTTAATAACTAATATTAATTTAATTAGTTATTGATGAAAATATATTTCGGACTTGGAATGCTTTATCTAAAGTAGAAACAGTCATTTTTAATTTTAATTAAATAATTAAATAATAAAATTAGGTAAAAATACAGAATAAAGATTGAGAAACTCGATTATTCACTGTTAACTAAGAATTACTGTAAATTCACAGAGACTCTGGATAAATATTTATATTAAATTTACAGAAATTTTTGACAGTGTACCAAAGGGGCACCGTACTAAAGCTGTGCCATTATATAATAATATATTGTTACGGAATTGCAAATAATTGTATTTATTTTTGTATAAATTCTTTCAAAGAGGCTTAGTAAGTTGATAAAGTGCTAATTTTACGCATTTCTAGTCTTTTTAGCGTTAAAATAGCCTAGTTTTCCCTAAAAAAACATATTGGAAATCTCCAATGAGGCAGGTAGTGGATTTGGCGCCAAATTTGGCGACTTGTTCCCACCTTGGCGAATTTTTTTGGCGACATTGGCGAGAAAATCCTTATCTATATTCTATTCATTATATAAAGCGCAAAAAATTGTTTGTTTGTGGAGGGTAATCTCTGAAACTACTGAACCGATTTAAAAACTTCTTTCACTGACAGAAAGCTACAGTATGCCATATTGTTATAGGCTATATTTAATTTTGATAAAATAAATTTTAGTTTAAAATCTGAGCATTTTAATTAAAATCCCCATAGAAGCCTTAATAGAAATGGAAATAATGAAATATTAAAATAATTAGCTGCTGCCAACATAAAAGAAACATTTACATATTCATTTCGTTTTTAAAATATCTTGACGTGAAAAGAAAAGAAATATATTTGCACGTGCATTAAATTGAAATTCATATAAAGCTTTTTTAATTGTTAAACTTACACGTTAAATCTGACGTCATTATAGAATTAAAAGTGTTTATTTTTCTAATAATTTAGTTTGATATGATATGATATAATATCTAAGCATCAATGTTTAAACCACGGAGTCTTTATTACTCCGTGGTTTAAACTGATGTGTGTAAACGAAATTTTAATTTAAAAATAAATAAATAAATAAAATAAAATAAAATAAGAAATTCTGTTTTATAATATTATTTATTTTAATTTATAATTGTTGCCAAAAAGATTTACGAATTAATTTATTTTTAGACATATAATAAAATATATTTTCACGCGAACAATAATATAAAAAGTGAACAGGATTTTTTGTAAAAAAATAATAAAGATCGAGGAAAATTATTTCCCCATTTTAATCCCCATATTTGGATATAGATATGTATTAGTTATCATGTGCATCCGTTAGATTAAATTGTTTTTGTTGTAAAATTGATAAAATTGGAATTTTAAATTTCAAAACTCTAGAAAAAAAAATGGCAAATTTCCATATTCGATTGAAAACATAAACATTTCATTTCAAAGGATGATATTTACACAATAAACATCCAACTAATAAACTAATTGAAAGGGAAAGGATAAATATTCTATCATAATTTGAAGTCAAATTTGTTTTCAAATGTCTAAATAAAGTATCTGATATAATATACTAATATGTTGCAGCGGAATAGATTTGATATCCGTCATCCTTGGCAGAAAAAAAAAATATCGCCAAATTATCTGGCGAATATAATTTAATTCCTTTCAAAAATCATGGTTATTTTAAAAACTTACATTAAGAGTGTAACGAATAATATGAAACAATATTTCGTACAATACATATTACGAAAATGTACATCTGGCATGTATATTTTCGTATTACGTTTTTGATCGCCAAATACAAAAATCGCCAAGGGTGACAGTTTTGAAATTTAAAATTAAAATTTTGTCAATTTGACAGCAAAATAACTCAATCTAACGCATGCATACAATAACTAATACATATCTATACCCAAATATGAGGATTAAAATCGGGAAATAATTCTTCTAGAATTTTAATTAAAAAAAAAAAAAAAAAAATCCAATGAGCGATTAACATGGAAAATCTTTTTCTTGCATCCACGGGCGGTCAGTGATGTCATACTTCGCTTGCGTATTGAGATGTTTAAATTTATTTGGCGACTATTTTTAGCAACTAACAGTTATGGCAAGTAGCTCAATATACATAGCGCATACAGCCATTACTGAAATGTAAATAGCATTTAATTATTTGAGTTACATTATGTTGACTGGAAACCTATTTAATATACCTATGCTCTATAGCTATACTAATATAAAAAAAAGAAAGGTTTATATGCATATGTAGAGAACGATCGCTAGAACTAAAAAGCCGATTGCTTTTTTTTTTTTTTTTTTTTTTTCTTTCAATAATCAAAAGTTACACTGTCTCTCTCTAAGTGCTAGAAGCTATAATAAATTTTGGTAAATTAAATTTTTAATTAAAATTTTCAATATTTTAATTGAAAACAAAGCATAGATTTGATATCTATCGTCATTGGCGATTTTTGTATTTGGCGATCGAAAACGTAATACGAAAATCTGTATATTATCGTAGTAAATACGAGATGTATGTGTTTACTTCAATTACCCTACTACCGTAGGTAGTGGAAGTATTGTATAGGTTTTGGCAATTGGTCAGTGTGTGTGTATATGTGCACATGTGTGTGTAATATTCTGGCTGTCATATCTCCAAAACTAATAAAAATAGAACTACTAAACTTCACAAGTGATTCAGGTCTGGTGTACAGATAAATTTTCCAAATTTTCGTGAAAATTGAAAAACCGGAATTGGGTCATCGAAAACCAGAAATGGGACCCTAAGCCATATTCAAAAATACCTCTAATGATTTTCTTCAAAGTTGCTATATAAATAATATATTAGATGCCCTTTCGATTGAAAAGTTGCTTAGTTCAGGAAAATTGATAGGCGTCCTCTATAAACAGCTCAATTTCAGACTTCGCAAGTGCGTTCCTTTAAAAACGCCTGTACGGATTTTTTTCAAACTCGCCATGTTAACTTCCTATTAAATATCCTTTTGTATGTAATTATTGTTTTTAGGTAAATAATTGAGTATGTTAAGTTTTGGTAAAAGTTGGTATCTCAAAAACGGCTCTAACGTATTCTTGAAAATTTTTTCTTTAATCCAATTTAGATAACCTTTCTCAAGTATTACGTGCTTATTACAGGAATATTAACGGTCATCCTGATTAGGTAGTTCAGTTTTAGATCTCGGAAATTCGTGTTTAAAAAAATAACTATCTATTTTTTTCCCCTTATTTTTTAACTCGCTATGCAAACTCTGTTGTAGGTGTCTTTATACGTGTATCAAGTTTCTCTTACTCGAAAATCTCAAAAAATGCAAGTAATATCTCCAAAAAATTGTATATATTACGTGTAATAGTGGGTAATGGAAGTCGTGTGGTTGTTTCACACCAGATTCTGTAATAGTATATATTGTACGAATATTGTTTCCTATTATTGATTTCTCCTTTAATATACATTATTAAAATAATAATCAATTATGGAAAAAATTAAATATATTTGCGAAATGAAAAAATAAATAATAATTAAAGCTATTATGACGTCAATTTTATCAAAAACATTTTCATGTCATAGGTTTATTTTTCAATATTTTTTATTCATGAGTAAAGAAATGTTTCTTTTTATGAAATAAATAAATAAATAAATAAATAACGTAAAGTAAAAATTGCCAACATTTAACAACTAATTGAAAAAAATAATTGTAAAATTATATTTTGACTTTTCAGTTGATAATATTGCCTGACTATAACATATAAACTGATATATTTTTTTGACTTTTTGCATATCAATTCATCTTTAACTAAAATTTGTTCATCCGTGCGAAGCCGGACGGGTCAGCTAGTTAGGAATATACCAAATCTGGAAGCTCTAATCTCATTGGCTGATGAGATACGGAAATTTCTGGAATTTTCCACACTTTTCTACAGGGTATATAAGGGCTATTTTTGCAGCCAAGGCGTTCAGGTCAGTTCAGTTCTCAGCCAGCTTCCGCTAATGCTTGCATTGTTTTGAGCCTCTTTGAAAGAGACTTGCTTTATGTGTTATTGCTATACAGTTTGTACTGTGGATTCGCTATTGACAGCTGTTGTTTAAGCTATGTTTGCTGGTTGAATTGAAGCTGATACTTGGTTTATAGACCTGTATTTTTCTGGAACTTTCTGTGAATAAATTATTGAATTTTTGTAAGTTTCGCCTTTCATTCTCGGACAACTCACGAACTCCCCAAGTACGCAACAATATGTAAAACAAAACAAAACAAAATAATTTATTAAGTATCATTTATTATTTTTCAGTAATATTTAATTCCCTTCTATCATTAATAATCTCATTACAGTATAATTTTAATCTTCTTCTTCTTCTTTCTTAGCTCAAAGTCTCGCCCTTTATTTGTCCTAAACACTTGAAAGATACATTTCGCGTAAAATTACTGACGTACACATTTTCCGTCTACTAAAACTTGTCCTAATTCTGCTATGCATGTTATTTCCCTACATTTTTTAGCAAAGGGATCGTACACACCATTTTTACCACAATCAGGCTCTGGCACTTCTGTCATCCCAACCTTATTTCCATTACTGAGGTTTATATCAAGTAGATTATTAAATCCCATGCGATATTCTTCATCTTCAAGTGAATTTCCTTTCATGCAAGTACTCATCTCAACTTCAGCTAGATTTACGCTGTTGCACAATGCACAGTGAACATTTTTATAAACAAGGGTTTTTTCCTGGGCTTTAATTTTTATAGGCGAGTAATATGCTTCACATTCTTGCTTTATCAAAGATCTGGAACGAGAAGATTTACATTTTCCTAATAATTTCGTATAGCATGGTGTTACTATCTTACGCATGTAAGATGGTAAAACATATTTAATCTTTACTACAAACTTTTTTCCATTACGCCTATCAAAAAACTCCCACTTTTTATTGAGAGCGTTATATTTAATATTTTTGAGAACATTACGTTTCTTGTAAGTCGTCAAACTTTTTCTCAAGTCTTGAAGATTTTTCGAATTCAGATCGACATTCCAAAATAGAAATCCTTCCCCACCGTAGTTACACAATGCACAAAAAAAATTTTTGTAAGTCGTGAGAGTTTTCACGTTTGTAAGTGGTATATTTGTTAAAAGAAGATCATTATAGATATAATTATTTTCTTCACATTTTTTAATGATAGTGGCTGACCATTTCCGGTTCCTGTCGCATTGAGAAACCACCCTGACTGGTGTGGGAAAATATTTCAACTTTTGACAACGTTCATGTTCTGGCAATTGCGAAGAAAATTTTTGCAACACATAAGGTGAATCAGCGCAACAGGTTTCAAAACGAACACAGTGTGAGCCGCATTCACATTTCCGTTGATTCCACAAATGGTCGTTTTCGGAATTTCTAAAATTCTTGCATGAATCATATGGAAAGCAAGAAGCGTTAAAATTTTTCATTTGATGATACAAATCATAGGATTCACTTGCAACATTGTCATAAATAGAGAAAATTAGCAATGTTATGAAAGGTATTGTCGTCATTTTCTCTAAAATAGGTGATCACTGAAAATTAAAAAAAGAATAATTAGCTAAACTAGTTTAAAATTTGAAAATATTCTATCTGAAAGAGTAAATTTTTAAACAAATAGATTATTTTCTGTAAAAAAAACTCACAAATTTATTTTTATAATAAAAAGTTACGATATTGGATAAAGAATTATCGAAAAAAGAATCATTTCTAATTACCCATCTAAGGATGGATGGTTGGGTTTAACGTCGCACTAGTTCTGCGCAGATGGGCAATTGGCGACGGTCTGCCGGAGACATGCCATCGCAATTTTGATCCTCCACGGAAGGGATGGCTCTCCCGCTTCGATGACCCCCAGAGGTATAATTTTTGATGGGAACATGGAGGACTTTGCGGCCACGACAGATTTTACGTGTACCAGCCACCCTTAGTGTACACGACGGTGTTTGGTCGGCTCGAGTACCGAACCCACAATCTTCCAATTACGAGGCCGGCGCTCTACCGACTGGGCTACCGCGGCCCTATTTATTATTGGAAATGCATCTTTAAGTATTTTTTAATTATTCTTTAAATAATGAATTATTATCTCCAAATAAGAAGAAAAATGTACTACAGATCATTCAAATGATACGGTTGACATTAGTTTAAAAAAATAGTACCCAAGTTTAACAATAGATGGCGGTTTAACGATAAGAATGATTATGTTCATATATTGTCCAAATGAAATCCTATTCGCATTATAGTGCTTGTTAATTTTGCGTCCTGATTATGCACGAATTTTGTTAATTATCTGCCCATTATGCTTACATTTTAAGAAAAGAATCGAGTGTTAAAATTTCTCTACTTAAATAAAAAAAAAAAAAAAAAAAGCTATTAGAGAAATCTCGCGCAGAACCCAAATAAATAAAAAGAAGTCCGATATCCCTAACTGAGTTGGATCATTCTCATCTTGCTTAAAAATGCTCTATGTTTCACTAAAAGGAAACAAATTCAACTGTTAGAGAATTCTGGAATAGGAAGCAAATCGAAGAGGCGCAAAACTTTCTCACTAAAATGAAAGAAACTCAACTGTTAAAACTTCTGACATAGGAAGCAAAGATAAAGAGATGCACAGTCTTTCTCTGTCCTACATCATGTTACTTCGTACGCAAAAATCTATTTGTAAAATTCCTTTAGTAAAACGAAGCAAACTCAGCAGTTAGATAATTCTGGTGTTGAAAGCAGATAAGAAGAGGTTCAAGAGGTTCAATGTCATTATCTGCCACGGTGGAGAAATTTCAAAGAGTTGGGTAACTTATTATTCCAGTTGAATAGAAAAGAGATTCCAGTCTGTCTACCTCAATATGATACTATTATGACATTAAAAAAACAGCAGTCTATTACCACGCTCTATGCGAGTTCTAGTTGTTTCCAGTGATTTCGTTAAACTTGGATTAACGTATAATTGCGCAAAACCTGTAACATTTATCACACTGAGAATTTAAATTTTCAGTTACATATTGTAAAAAGCAAGAATGTGCATTTGTTGCTGGAAAGAAACGCGTGCATTCATAAAATCCTTGCGTTTGCAAACCTTACTTGAAGGAAAATCAATTACCTTCTACGGTTTACCTGACATTTTCTTTCCTTACAGAATTTTTTTTCTTCTCCTATATTTCTTAACTACCTGTGCACTTAGCCCTAAAATCATGCAATCAGGTGCGTGTTCTGTGCACTTCTATTTTGCAATTCTCAAAGTGCGGGTGTGCCGGTCGAGTTTTGTGTCCAAAAAAGACATCGTAATTCAAGTAGTATTGGCGTAGTTACTTTCTTAGTAGACAGAAGCATGAAGTTACGAGTGGCGTTCTTCACTCCTGTGGATGGTGTCAATCCCGATAATCTTGGCCTAGTCTAGGTAGGTAGGGACCATCCATAGGTTTATAAGTTCCAAACCTTACTTGAATGGTAGTTAAGGTTGACGTTAGACATAAAATGTTCTGTATACTGACAAAGCCCCCATTTTTCTCGATTCGCTGGTGAAGTATTGGTGGTCAGAAGAAAACTTTTGCGATGCAGAATCTTAAAATTTATAAATACATATCTACAGCAATAGTTTTTAAAAATAAATGATTTACACCTCTAAGTATATAAAATTCTCGCAGTAGTGGGTTTGGGAGGAAAAAAAAAGTTTTTTTTTCTTTTTGTCGTGGTAAATGCTATGTTACAAATTAAGTATAAAAAAAAAAAAAAAAAAAAAAATCATAAAGGAATTATAGTATGTGCTGATATTAAATAAATGTGTGAATGATAGAAATATTTCTATAAGTAAAATCTAGTTAAACAAAGAAATTAAAAAAAAAAAAAAAAAAAAAAAAAAAAAAAAAACCTGATTGCTGTGCGTGATACTATTACTACTATAACTAATAACAGCAATAAAAATAATAATAATCTTAAAATTGGCAATGCATTTTACATTCTGTATAAAATATGATATATACTGCATGATATTTATTGATGAATTTTTTTTTTTTTTTTCATATTTGCATAATGTAAAATAGTTGAGTTCATTTGTTTGATTCGCAGCTTCAATTTAACATCAGATTACATCATTTTGTGCACTTATTTTGTAATCTGTTTATCTAATGCACACATACTTTTGGAAATGCATTTTCCCCTCATAAATGCACATCTACATGGGCAGACTAATATAAAAGTGAACTAAAAGTATTGAGTTATTTAATCTGTAATATGTGTAAAGAAAAGCAGTTAAAAAAATGAAAAATTGTTTAGTTATTAAATTTAATTATTTCCTTTTTATAAATTAACAATAGTTGAGTAGAGACATATTTTTCTCTTTCTTTGCTCACAGATTTTGTCATTCATTTATGTCCAAATTCATTGAAACAATATATTTGTCGGAAAATTATTAAGGAGGTGCACACTTTCCATTTTTTACAACATAGCCTGGCATGGCACAGACTATTTTCCTACATTTCTTGAAATAGGGATCGTAGATTTCACCCTCATCGCAGTTTCCGACTTTCTCCACCCCACCAGTTGGTCTATCGAACTGATGTATGTCAACCAGCTTGGTAAATGAAAGGGTTTTCGTCGGTTACTTTTCAGCTCTAACAGGGCCTGATTATCGCACAGGCTGACTAGGTCTCGGCCTAGGGCACCACTAACTAACAAAATAAACTCACAAATATAATTTTAATACTTATTAAATTTTTAAAAGCTATTTTTGTCAAAGCTTTCTTAAAAAAAAAAAAAAAAAAAAAATGAAATTTAGTTGATAATTATAATTTTCTGTTGGAATCCATTCTTCTCCATGAAGGATCGAAATTGTATGGCATGTCTCTAGACCATACCTAGAGGTGAATCCCAAAACGTCGCCAGTTTTGTACCACATAGCTCTAACGTGAGCATTGGCTAGACTTTCTCATGATTGATAAATGTACCAGTTTTCATAGCGATTCGTTGAAATACGTAACTTTGCATAGAGCAAACCAAAAAATCTAGAGAAAGATTCACTAACAAACTTACATATATATAGATTATAAAACTTTGTTTTATTTTAATTGAAAAAGATTTTATATTTTCGATGATATTTAGTCATGTGTTAATATTTACATCCCGCTAATTTCATGTGGTATGAAAAAAGGTAGATTAGGATTAAAGATGAACAAAGTATTATAAAGAATGCGTTGTAAAACTTACATTTCTATGCAAGGGAATTTAAACAGTCACAGAGAAAAAAATAGCATAAAAAAAGAAGAAGAAGAAGAAGAAGGGATGAAAAAAAAAAAAAAATTGAGATCTCTTTGCAAAAAAAAGTAAAAATTTATTTATTATGAAAGCGATACTTTAATTCTGTCACCAGCATTCAAATTTCCTGCACAAATTAGGTATTTGTTTTGCAAAAACTGCTTTAGTTTGTTCGGGGGGGGGGGAGAGGGGGCACCAAAGTCCACCTGGGCCTTGGGCCTTAATTAGGCTCTGAGCTCTAAGTGAATCTTCATGCATACCTCGATTTCACAGATGGTCACTTTCGCCGTTAAGTGTTTCCATTTGTTCATACAAATTGGCTGACTCACTTGCAACTTTCTCGCAAACAGAAAACAGGAAAAGAGTTATAAAAATTAATGGCGTCATATTTTGCGAAATATCCAAGAGCTGAGAAAAAAAGAAGTTATATTAATACAAGATGGTACATGTTCTAAAAAAATCGGGTGCATAACAACCGCACGATTTCCATTACCTACTACTGAACATATTATAAACTCTCTTTGGAAATAGTACGGCCAATCATATGCTTAACTATTTTTGGGGGGTTGAAAAGTAATACAGGTGTCGTAGTGGCATATTAAAAAGAATGTATGAAGCGAGTTTAAAGAAAATCGGTAGAGCCATTTTTGAAACACGTATTTCCAAGATTAAAAACTGACCTACCTAATCAGAACACCTATGAATTTTCTTGTTGTAACCAATTACATACAAAGGGATATCTAAAAAGGAGTTTATACAGGAAACTAAAAAAAAAAAAAAAAAGAAAAGAAAGAAAGAAAGAAAAGAAAAG
The DNA here is from genome assembly GCA_963930645.1 of Salticus scenicus. Classification (NCBI taxonomy): domain Eukaryota; kingdom Metazoa; phylum Arthropoda; class Arachnida; order Araneae; family Salticidae; genus Salticus; species Salticus scenicus. The sequence goes on from OZ005660.1 coordinate 29,580,058, forward strand.
ATTTATTTTTGAGATACCGACTTTCCCTCCAACCTCCAATTTCATCTGCTCATTAGGACACCAACAATTTTATACGAATTTATTTCTAAGAAAGATTTAATACGGCAAATTTAAAAAAAATCCGTTGAGGGTTTTTTTTTTTTTTTTTTTTTAAGAATCCCACTTGCGAGACGTATAATTTACCTACTTATGCAATCAATTACCACCTATCAATTCTCCTGAAGAAACCAACTATTACATACGAAAGGACCTCTACGAAGGGAACTTATATGGCAACTTTGAAAAATACCAATTGAGACATTTCTAAGATACAGACTTACGATTCCTCTTCCGGTTTACCGGTTTTCCGATTTTCATTAAAAGTTGGCAAAATTATCTGTACACCTGACTTGTTTTAATTACGATGTTTCATCGTTCCATCTTATTTCGTTTTTGAGATATGATAGTCATAAGCCCCCCCCCCTCCCCCTACACACACGCGCGCGCATTGACCATTTCTCAAAAATTGGACTCAGGAGACCTTAAAACGTGTAAATAAATAAAAACTCAAAATCAAAGTTTCTGGTCGAATACAATACTTCCATCGCCTACGGTAGTCATTTAAAGGTAAAGGGAAGTAAAAATATTTATTGAAATTTTTAACAAGAACCATTAAAACACCCTTTTTCTGTATATTGTAGAGAAAAAGTTGTTTTTTAAATAATTCGTTAAAACTTATCTTTTATTACTTTTACAAGTTTTAAGGTACACTGAATCTAAAAGACAAAATTTTAGCAGTTGGCCTGTGTGTAGCTCTCTCTCTCTCTCTGTGGTGTGTGCGTGTATCTGTCTGTGTCTCTGTGCGAGTTCGAGTCTGTTATGTGCATAGTTCAAAAATAAATACGAATAGAAAGTCTTAACTTAGTATTCTAAGGCTATTCACCAATAACTTCAACTCCCAGTCGAACATGAAAATTTGAAAAGCGTATAAAGGCGGGGTGCAAATTTTGCCGTGTTGTTTCTGCCATCTAGCGGTATAGTTATTTCCAGATTTTTTAGGTGAAAGTAACCAATCAAAGATTATATGAAATCTTCGACGATAGATGGCAGAAACAGTGTGCCAAATTTTGCTGGAAAGCTGTACCCTGCCTTTAGACGCTTGCCAAGTTTTTGCTTTGAACCGGGAGTTAAAGTTAATGGTGAATACGGCCATTTATCTGTATCATTGGGAATGTTACTTGAAAACTTTTTATTGAGATCCAATGATTTCGGTTTGTCTGTTAGTATGCGCTCTAACGTCTGTAAATATTTTCAGCATTTCTTCAAACTGATATTTAGTTTATTTAAGTTCATAGGTTATTTAAGTTTTTCTGTTGTTGTTATTTATTTTGTTATAAAAAAGATTTAAATCTTTGATATTTGCATTATAATTTCAATTTAAAAAAAGAATTTTTTCCTCTGCTAAGTTAAAAATTATTAGAATCAATTTAAATTACTGTTATATTAAAAATTAATTATTTTCTAAAATTTGACACCATACATCATAATAAATGTATCTACAAAATTGGAAAAGAAATAGCATTTATTCTATTTATAATGAAGGAAAAATCTAAAAAGTACATTTAATAGATGGCGTTACTATCGTCCTACCGAATAACTACCATGAAATGCGAGACCTAGCTAACTTTAAATTCTTCCAAATGCATTCCTATATATGAGATTTTCAACATATGTTTCAGCGCAAAGGGTTAATATTTTTTTCAATTTCTTTAAAAAAAATGTGCATTAGATGCAAGTCGATTGGATGAAATTTTTGTAGCCAAAAGCGAAATATCGAGCAGCCGAATTTATGCTTGGAGTCTGGGTTGAGCATCAGATAACACCTTATGTCACTATCGTATCGTTTGGACAAAATTTAATCGTAACTGGTGCACGTTAAAGAAATATTTTATAGCTTCTAAAGCTCAGTCATTTTCTTTTTAACACGCTTTTATTAGCTTTACCTGTATGTATGTTTGTATGTATGTTTGTAACCGCTCTTGGAGCGAACAAAAACTCTATATTGTAAAAAAAGACTTTCCTTACAGGAACACTGTGGCTGTGAGGTAAGGCTCCGGGCTACGAACCTAAAGGTCTAACGTTCGAGCCCAGTCAGGGGAGATTTTTTAAAAATGCTTTTTGTTTAATTCTAAATTATTCTAATATGAGAATTGACTGACTTTTTAATTTTGTCAAAAATAGCAAATTTGAATTTTAAAATAATCTTAAAAGAAAATAATTTTATGCATAATTTGAATGTTAAATATATTCAACATTAAAAGTATTCGAGAAACTCAATCTTTAACTTTTAATTTTATGGCCAATACTACTTTTTTTACAGGTTGGTTGTATGTTTCATACAACGTAAAATTACTGGCGATACATCATTCATTGTCTAAATGTTTTTTTACGGGCATTGTCTGCAATCTCTGCTGCCGGGCTTTGCCCATAATTTTACTGCAATATTTTTAACAGAGCATGACTTTCTCTTACTCTGCATTCCAATACTATAAGGATAAATGTTTTATGTTTTTTAGTTCATATTTCAATAAAAGCGTGTTCTTTAATTTGCTAAAGTATAATTTTATTTCTCTATATAAATATAACTTATTAAAGTTTGAAATTGATAATTTAATTTTATGACAAATATATATTTTTGTAAATGCTCACCGGATATTCGAAACTTATGATTTGAATAAGGCTCTACCATAAAAAGTATAAAAATTTATGAGAACGTATAAAACAGTCTGTTTTGTTATTTCCGTTTCACTAAACTGAATTCATAACCTTGTCCCGATAAACGAATTTTGGTCTTAGGAGACGTAATTAAAACGTCATTCCATCTGCAAAACAATTTTTGCAGTTGTGTTGGTGTATAAGTCGTGAAAAATATTTTTTGAAGCTTCGTTCACCGTTCGTAATCGACTATAAAATTAAAAAGATCGATTTAATTTCACGCATTGTATTCCAAAAGTTTCAGATTTTACGAAAATCGCAATTGACAAACGAATTGATTTTTAAGTACCATAATTTCTAATGTGTTAATTATACCCGGGGCGATATTTTTTCCAATCAGAATTTTTTCTCTCTCTCTTTTTTTTTTCAGTTTTGAGAATTCATTAACTATAGTGATTCATTTAAAAATAGTGACCAACGAAGCGGGCGTAGTCTGCTAGTTACTAATATTTCTAATATGCTAATAGATTGTTTCGAATTCACTAGTCTATCTCCGAAATCTTAAGCCATATGATGTTTTGTGTACAGTTTGTGATATTTTATGAAAATCCAAATGAGAAATTTTCTCATGTATAATCAAGTTATACTCTATAACAAAAAACCCGACGCACCAAGAAGGAGTAATGCAAACTGGACACGAATTGACATGATACAGGTTACGATTGAAAAGGCAAAATTTTAAAGTTTGGTTGCCATTGAATGAGCAACGCATATTAACTGCGCAATTGGTTGAATATTAAAAATGAGAAATTCTGATTTCAGGTCATAAATTCTTCGAGAATTTTATTCCGTCTACTCAGAAAGACAGTAACTATGCCTCGCAAACAATATGCGCAGATGTCAGCCTTTGGGAGAGGTGTATAGTTGGTGTTTAACAATTCGATAGGAGTGATGCCATTATTAGATGATATTGACAGGCATGGATGAACCATGGCCGAACACAGAGTCAGGGAAGAAGTGGTCGGCCTACAGAGAGGACAGAACGTGAGACCAATCAATCGTCAGAGCGGTACTCAAAGCTCCAAGTCCTCATTATCATCGATTCTACGTGTAACTGGTACTTCAGTGACTTCAAAGATCATTAATAGGCGACTCAGAGAAATGGGGTTGAGCTCACGGAGCCCCTTGTGTGGACTACTATTAAACTTTGTATGCTGACAAGCACGTTTGCAGTGATATCAAGATCGTTCGAATTGGAATGTCACTAAATGGAGTAAAATTGTCTTCAGTGATGAGTCTCACTCCGATTTGAACCCCGAAGACCAGCGAACACGCGTTTGGAAATGCCCCGAATAAAAGGGGGATTCCAACCTGATTGTCGCCAGCTATACGGTCTGACAACCAGGAGTGATGGTCTGGAATGTAATACCATTTCATAGCAGGACCCCTTTGGTTGTCATCCGTGGCATTTTTGCAGCACAGCGGTACATCGACGAAATTCTACGTCCCGTTGTGTTTCCCTTCATATCACACAATCCTGATCGTATATTTCTGCATGATAATGCCTGCCCGCACACAGAGATAGTTTCTATTACTTGTTTTCCTGTTTGTCTAACATTATTTTGGCCAGTAAATTCGCCGGATCTCTCTCCCAATGATGACATTTGGAGCATCATGAAAATGGTCCTACAATCAACTCGGGATTTTGCCAATCTAATGTACCAATTGGACAGAATTTGGCATGATATCTCGCAAGAGCACATTTGCCAACTCTGTCAATTAATTCCAAGCCGAATAACTACTTACATAACGGTCAGAAGTGGACCAATGCGTTATTTACTTTTTGAGGCCATTTCTCTTGATTAAATCATCCAAATGTTCTGAAACAGTAATCATTTGTTTTTCTCTACTTGTGCATCATATCTACCAATTTTCGTTCCATTTGGATAACTCCTTCTTGGTGCGTCTTTTTTTTTTTCTGATATAGAGTGTAATTGTAATTGGTATTATTATGTATATCAAACTTAAATATTAATTTTAAAATCAGTATTAAAACTAATAATACAAAACCTAGATACTACATCAAAAGAAATTATCAGTGAAAATCTATATTACAAATTACCGAATCTTTAACCTTTATATCTCAAGATCTCAGATTTAAAAAATATTTATGCTTATTTGAAAATGTTTTCTGAAGCATATAAAAAATGTTTTTTAAAACATTATACAAAAAATTCGGTATGAAACAACCACACGACTTTCATTGCCCACTATTACACGTGTTATAAGCACTTACATATTGGAAATAATGTGATCCGAACACTTAAAATTTACCTAATAAAGTAGACATTTAAAACTTTTCCGGTAAAAGAAAGCTGATACACATGTAAAGACATATAAAACAGAATTTACATACCAAGTTAAAAAATAAGAAGAAAAAAAATCAATGGGGTCATTTTTTGAAACGCCAATTTCTGATATCTAAAACTGACGTACTTAATCAGGAAAACTGTTAATTTCCTTGTAATAACCACATAATACAAGAGAAAGGATATCTAAAATGGGTTTATATAACAAATTTCAAGAAAATCGTTAGAGCTGTTTTTGAGATACTGACTTTTACCAAAACTTGGCATACTCAATTGTTGACTAGAAAACAATAGTTACGTACAAAATGATAGCTAAAGGGGAGTTAATATGGCGAGCTTGAAAAAAATCCATACAGCCGTTTTTAAAGGAACGCACTCGTGAAATCTCAAATTGATCTATTTGTATAGGACGCCAATCAAATTTCCTGAACTAACCAACTATATCATACGAAAGGGCATCTAATAGAATGTTTATATAGCAAATTTAAAGAAAATCGTTAGAGCCGTTTTTGAGATGCGGACTTACGGTTCCACTTCCGATTTTCCAATTTTCACTAAAAGTTAAAAAAAAATCATCTGCATACCAGACCTGTCTCGATTCTGAAGTTTTGTAGTTCTGTCTTTAGTAGTTTCGGAGGTATGGTAGTCAGAAGATTCCCCACGCATACACACATACACATACACTGACCAGTTGCAAAAAACTACTTTTTTATATTCAGGAGTTCTTAAAATATGTAAATTAGGTAAAAACTCGATATTGAATTTTTCGACTGAATGCAATACTTCCATTACCTACGGTATCGGATAATGGAAGTAAAAAAAATTAAACATTTATTAACAAAAATAGTAATTATTAGATGTCTGAAACATCGGGCAAAATGACATTTTTTTTTTCTTTCGAAATAGTCAAATTTTTAGTTTTAACAGATATTTTAAAAAATCTCTTAATTTTGTTATAAGTAAAGCTGATGCATAAATTGCTTTATTTCTCACAAATTGCATCTATGTAAACTGTTTATGTTTAGAAAATTTACATCTGTATTTTTTCCCCCTTCATAAATTAATCTTTGGTGTGAAAACGTCGCATAATATCGCCATCTGTTGGAATTTTATAAATACTTTGTGTTCACTCGAATGTAGTACGACAGCTATAGTTAATAAAATCAGATTCCAATGATTGGTGTAGAAATAATTTTGTTTTTTAGTATGTTGCAGAAATGCCACACGGTGATACAAAAAGTTAATAAATATAATGTTAAAAATTAAACTTTTCATTTCCTTTACATTTTTACTAGAAATCACATAACACTTTATTATTGTTTTATAAAATTTTTAATATTTTATACTGTACTTCAAAATGAAAAGCTTAAAAAATTTAAAAATAAAAATATAATTTTAAAATTATTAATATATCGTACTAAGGGAAAACTTTTTTTTTTTTTTAATTATATTTTTTAAGAAAATAAACCTATCAAGCTGAAAAAACAATCTAATATTATTGAGATAATATACTAAGGAAAAACATTTATTTTATATTATACTTTTCCGATAATACACATATGAAGCTGAAATGCAAAAAATACATTTTGACTACCATTACTATAAGATATTAGGAAAAAACTTTTATTTTATATTATACTTTTAAATAAACAAAAAAAAATTTCACTTGTCACATGGTAACTTGAAATGTTAAACAACTAGAGACTTTTTTCTTTAATTATCTATGTGTTTCATTAACGGTGAAAAAATTCACACAATTCAGCATTTCTCTACTATTATTATTATTTATCGGAGAAATTCCCCATTTCGGCCACAAAAATATCGCGTCTTTTTTTTTTTTTTTTTTTAGGATGGAAGACTATTAGTTTCAGTCTAGAATTTTTGTAGAACGATTTTTTTGTAACACCAAAATAAAGTAGAAATATCCTTCCTATCGTTACAAATTCGATACTAAATAAAAGGGGCGATTTTTCTGAAACTAGGGGTGCAATCAGTTTTCGATACGACAATTAGATTTTTTAAAATTAACTAAAGTATGAAATTAAGGTGACAACACTTCATTTTAATTCATTTCAGTCATTTTAAAAAGTTCCTAGTTTTACGGTCAAAAAATGAATTAAAAAACAAATAAACATGTAAAAATAAAACTTTTACAGATTGAAATTAATAGTCCCTCGTACTAATTTGACAGAATTTTTAATTTACTTTTATTTTTATTTTTATCTTTCGAGGGAGGGAGGACAAAAAATTAAAAGAAAAAGTAGATGAAAAAGAAACCAATTCTATTAATTCACAATGGGAAAATGACATTTTTAGTTGTTACATATATATGAATAATCCTAGCTCGAAAATGGACTACTCCCAAAAGTCGACGATTTAAAAGGGACTTTTCACAATTACAAATGAACATAGAAGGGATCCTTCAGAAAAATTAAACGATTTTTAAAAGCACATTTAAAAATTTTAAATTATTTAAGTTCATTATTCAACTGGAAAAATTGCAAAAATGTGGCGGGTAAATCAAAAGGATTTACCAGAGACTGACGAGTGATTTAAAAATTTAATTTTCAGGCACACTTTTAAACGAATAAATCTATCAGGCTTAAGGGCCACTCACCGCCGCCGGAAGCTGAAGCTAATGTTATTCTATGGGAATTTTTTCTTTACAAATAACTTATTAACTAATACATATTTTTAAATTCTGTTTTCACATTCTAAAAATTCCCAGCTGTTAAATTGACGGACCTATAAAAAAAAAAAAATATTTTTTTAAATTTTTTATATTTTATTTTGAAGCAGCAAAATACGAATTTTCAATGTGTGAATTTTTTTCATTTTGCAATTTCAAAATAAAATATTAAAAATTAAAAAAATACATTTTAATAAAAGGTCCATCAATTTAACAGTTGGGAATTTTCTGAATGTGAAAACAGAATTTAAAAATATGTATTAGTTAATAAGTGATTTGTAAAGAAAATTTCCCCATAGAATAACATTGGCTCGGGCTTCCGGCGACGGTAAGTGAAGAGGGCCGTTAAATGCAACAATTGGAATATTATTTATACTCGTATAACAATACAAGGAAACCCTTCTTCAAAATCAATAAAAATTAAATGAATAAATAAATAAATGAATAATAAACAGGACGTTTTTATGATCAAAATAACCAAAAACCAAAATAAAAATATATAACGTTCTAAATTACAATTTTTTATTGGACTGACCTTTTTTAGATTTGTGGTTTTTCTTACTCTCTTTAAAAAAATGTTTCAATTTTGTTGCAATTCAACTTATTTATAATTGGATTTTCCATTCATATATTGAATATCAGATGTTTTATATGTCAGACTTTGAAAGCTGCAGATGCTATAGACATTTAATTATAAATTCATTTACTTTTAAGATTTTATCCAGAAGTATTACGTAACAGCTCAGGTGGCATTCATTTATAACATAAAAAAAATAAAAAATAAAAATATTACAATGAATTTCATGTCATACTGTAATTATATTTTTAAATATAGATAGATGTCGCGTTATTATAGTTCGGTTTTCTTTTTGTTTTTATGGCTATTAAGCAATTACCAGCATTTGAAATAGGTTAGCTAATCCTTGATACCGCATTTTCTCTCAATTAAAAAAGCAGTTATGCATTTTCTTCATAAAACCCTGTGTTAATAACAGGAGACTTGGCGTTGGAATATTAAAACCCGAATAAACTACTACGTCAGAAACATTAAAGAAAAATATTGGAAATGCATACAGCTGTTTCGGTAGCCTAAAGCGTGCCGTCTTGTTCCTTTTTGCACTGAAGACGGTACGCTTTAGGCTACCGAAACAGCTGTATGCATTTCCAATATTTTTCTTTGGCGTTTCTGACGTAGTAGAAACTCTGTGTTATTAAAATTTTCCTATTTTAATCTACACCAAGAGATTATAAAAAGTTTATTGAAAAAACTAGTATGTTGTGGCCACCACAAGACTTTATTCTATATTGTGCTATACAAATTCACTCAGTAAGAACATTAATATGTGTATATATATATATATATATACACGATTTTTTTTTTTTTTCTTTTTTTTTTTTTGTTAAATGTAAAAAAAAAAATCGATAACTTTGTTTTAAATTATCACAGATTTGTAGTTCTACCATTCCATTTAAAGGTACTGACGAGACCTTTCGAAAGATATCCATCTTGAAACTTTACCGATGCCCCCCCCCCCATGCACAATTTTTTTTTCTAGTTAACTATTACTATTATCAATAATTCATATTAATTTTACAATCACAAGTTTAAAATAACACTCATTATGCACATTTATACGAAATTTTGTCCTATACTGCCACGTTAAAAGTTTACAAAAAATGCGATCACAGCACCACCTGTTAAGCGATTGATCCCCAAATCTAATCAGCACCAGTTTATATGTCAGTGTGCGATTAAATACCAACTTTGGTTAAATTTCATTCATTGTTTCGTGAGCTACAGTGTCCACAAAAATCGTGATACATACACAGACAGACAGACAGACATTTTCTAAAAACTATCAATTCGTGTTCAGGACATACCAAAACGTGTAAATCCATCAAAAAACGGAGGTCGAAAATTTTCGCGAATCCAATACTTTCTCTATATTACATATAGAAGAAAGTAATAATAATGTAGACTGACCACTGGAAAGAAATAATTCTCAAGTTCATTAGTAACTCAAATTGACTTTTTACTACAACCCACGTAGTACTTACTATAATTTATGTATTTCATATTTTCTATCAAGTAGAACATAGTTTATACAGTGTTTTGGCATAAAAATGTGTTGCATTAAACATTTCACAATTATACATCTGCAACACGAACGCAATAAATAAATAAATAAATAAATAAATAAAAAGATAGTGCAAAGTGTAATTTTTGGAGACAATGATTCTTTAGTTTAATAGTCGTTTATATTTAATTTTTACAATTTCAAAACTAATTCATTTATTTATTTTTTTAATTCAGTAGGATCTATTGTAAATGTAATCGTTAATTCTCACACTGACCATTTTCTCTCAGCTAATATATTATTTAAATAGTTTCTTTACTTAAAGGTTTCCTGATTAATTAATAGAAAAATTAATATTGTTAAAAGTTTCATGGTTACACATCAATAATACGATAATATAAAAAGTTTAATGAATGAAATAATAGCTATAATAGGCTAGAAGGCGATAATTTTTAAGTTTAACAGTAATCTGCATCTTTTACAATTTCAAGAATAATTTAATTAAATTGCCTAAAAAATAGCCACAATAATTCTTTCGTTTCAATTTTTTTTTTTTTTTCCCTGAATAAAGCCCCATTTAACCTTTTGAGACCATAGCCTCCTTAACTAGATTGCCTGTCGCGTTGCTCGGAAACTAGAGAACAGTTGAAGCGGTAGACAGCGCCACCTGGTACAGCTTGCGCGACTTTTTTATTCAACAGCCACCAAACATTTTTAAAAGTGGGATATGATATACATAAAAGGCGAACAGAATAGAAGAAACGTCGATTATATGTATCATGTATCACTTCTTTAAATTATTGGTGACAGTTGAATAAAAAAGTCCCATAATCTGTACTAGGTGGCGCTGTTTACCGCTTCAACTGTTGCCTAGTTGCCGAGCTAAGCGACAGGCATCTAGTTAAGGAGGCTATGTTGAGACACATGGCAATTGTTCTCATTTAAATTAGACTGCCACCAGAATTTATAAATAATATATATATATATATATATATATATATATATATATATGGCTTTTTCTACTAAGTTTTAAAAATAAAATTTTGTTTAAAATATTCTGACATTTTCGAAACAGTGTATCTATCTATCACTTGCACCATATCTATCACTTGCATCTATAACTTGCACCATAAAAAACAAATCTATCACTTGCACCATAAAAAACAAATCTATCACTTGCACCATAAAAAACAAATCTATCACTTGCACCATAAAAAACAATCAAAAGGCACAGACACCCTATTGTAGTTTTGTCATTTGTTTATTTTAAACAACCGTTAATTAGTTAATGTTCAGAAAATCAAGTGGAATGGACCATATTCCCACTTTGGGTTCGAGGCTACAAGAATATCAGCTGGTTAGAAAAACAATCCTCAACTCTACCATAGCAAAGCATTGTGGCTTGCAAATTTTTATCTTGCAATATTATTTATAAGAGTTGCAGATTATATGAAATTGAAGTAAGAGTGATATAGTGATACCTTTGTTTTGTTTTTAATCCAGTTTTTGTAAATATACTTTAATATTAATCAACATATGTAATATTAAAAGTTGCCATGTGAACTGTGGCGATATTAACAAATTTAAATGGATGTTCCATTTAATAAATTCCTTTATTGAAGTGATTGAAATTCTAATTATTTAAGCTTTGATGTCTATATATTTGTGTGTATGTATAAAATGTTATTATTAATCTTTTATTCATTATATATATATGTGTGTGTGTGTGTGTATACATAAAATGTTCTGCAATTTTACGATATGGAATAGTCTTAACTTTATCATTCAATTCAGTTGTTTACATTTCTCTTTTGTTCTTGTTTAACAGATATCTGATTATTAAGTTTCACTGGAGAAATATTTAGGAAAATGTTATGCGTAACAATAAAATGGCATCTTGAATCTAATTTGTTTACAAAATATCGGCCACGTGTTGGTCGATTTTACCTACTGTGACGTCACAGGAATATTGTCCATTTCTCTAGGTTTTTTTTTTTTTTTTTTTTTTTTTTTTTCAAAATAAAAACATATTAATGAAACTAATATACAAATTGATGGAAATGTTTTAATACTTACTGAGATGGTTAATTTACTTAGAGTGCTGATTTAAGAAAAACTATGTAAAATCATCATAGTGACCATATTCATAAGAAAATTGCGAGAAACATAAAAATATTTAAAAATATATCTAACCTTCTTACTATGAGGATAATTTAAGTATTATATTATGTTTTTATTTTTTCCATAATTAATTACAGAGTTTCAATTTGGGGAGAAATGGTTAAAAGAAATAGAAATACATCACTCATGCTCAAAAGTTTGGCGAAATTTGCAAACGATCAGATTTTTTCAATTTAAAAACTCATCTCCCTGTGAAATATTTTTTCAAACGTTGGGTATTTAAAGAACTGAGTCTTTCTCCTGTTTTTCAGGGAAGATTGGTTTAAGACAATATTTAGCGGGCCAGTAACAATTTAAGTAAAATCAATAATGTTTGTGATCACCCTATATCGTTAATTGAAGGAAATGAACCTTAGGATATGTTAATACAGATCCAGTACAATTTGTGGATGAATTTGTTTGATGATAGCATTTTATATACCGGAGATATAAACATTTATTTTAAAACTCAAGAAGAAAAAAAAAAACCCAGCGTGTTTTTTATTTACAATATACAGAGTTTTAACAAAAATCACTCCCACTTTTAGATAAATTGAAAAGACACTTTTTAAACAGTATACTGCAATCAGAAAGCAAATGTCTTAAACCTCATGAAATATGAGCATTTTTATAAAAAAACGTTTTTGTTGCGCATGTGCGAAAGATAGAAAATACACACACTGACCAATGAATTAGAAACCTTTAAATTAATATTTTATTGGACCTTCTTTTGTACTTTGTACTTCCTTTTTCATGAATAACTGCGAGTATTCGGGTGAGCAGCGATTCTACAAGCTTCTGGGGTGCATTTGTGCCCAGAGTTTACCATACGTTGACTGCGCAGACTTTAAGATCCTGTAAATTGGATGGAAGAGGAGATTGCTGACGGATACTCCTTTCCAACATTTCGCAAACATTTTCCATTGGATTAAGATCTGGACTCTAGGGAAACTGTTAGAAGTCAGATTCGTGTTCACTGAACCAATCTCGAACGATTCTGCCACGATGTATGGTTGCATTATCGAGCACAAAGTATCCGTTAACTTCGGAGTAAAAATGTAGCATTGAGGGATGCACTTAATCTATCAATATGTTACGTTCAGGTGCTGCATGGCTTTTTGATTATCCTCAAGTAATACCAGGGAACTACTTCCATACAAGCAGAACATTCCCCCAAAGGTTTGTGACAGGTTTTGCATACCTTCGCCGCCAGCGAGCATTTGTAGAAACTGTTACAGGTTTCTAATTCATAAGCCAGTGTGTGTATTTTATTACATAGGCTGAAAGCTAAATATATTAGGCAACTTTCGTCAAAAATGCATTTGAATAGAGTAAAAATTAAGCAAATTGCCTGCAAAAAATGAACTAGATTTTTGGTATTGTCCAAGAGTTGAAATTTTATAAAAGGTTTGTCACATGCTGCGTAATTAATTTAAAGATACAATTACTTTAACCACGTTGAAAAAGTTCTTTTTTGTGAAAACATCTTATGATCTCACAAAGCTTATTAAATAAACAAAAATATGTTACAGTTACAAGCTCCTAAGAAATTTTGATTAGATTTTTAAGAAGCTTTATTTATAACTAAATAGCACAAAATAAAAATTTAAGTAAAAAATCATTTTTTAAGTTTAGAAGCTTTTTATTGTGAAGCCCTAAAAAGCATAAAATAAAAAATTATTGAGGTGAAGACATGCTATAAAAAAAATGAAAGTTTTAATACTAATGAAATTTTAGAGAAAAACATAGATATTTCCCTTTTGCAAGAGATGAAAATTTCTAAATATTCAAAATGTTTAACCTTTGAAATTTATGGCTTAACAAATAATTATACAAAAAACTAATAACTAAGAATATTGGTCTCGAATACTTTTTAAAATATTTTGAATATTTAAAAATTTTCATCTCTTGCAAAAGGGAAATATCTATATTTTTCTCTAAAATTTCATTAGTATTAAAACTTTCATTTTTTTTATAGCATGTCTTTAGCTCAATAATTTTTTATTTTGTGCTTTTTAGGGCTTCACAATAAAAAGCTTCTAATCTTAAAAAATGATTTTTTACTTAAATTTTTATTTATTTCAAAAACCATTCGTTTTACTATTTAAATGTAGGGTTGTAACAAATAATAATTTTGATGGATATCGGATATGTGGAACACTATTGCATGCTGAAAACGGATTTGCAATTTCAGTAAAAATCATTATCTGTTTTATCTTTATTTTTAAATGATTTTCAATAACCGTTTTAAATGATTTTCAGTAACCGTTTTTCAGAGAAAAAATAATCTTGTGTGTCACTCATACGACTTTCTCTTATCCTGAAATTTAATATTATAAGGTAAACGCACCAGTAGTGGACACTTTAAGGACATTTTCCGGCTATTTTTTTTTGTGTAATTTCCTAAATTTTTGAGTTTCAAAAAGTAATTAATATTTCAGACCTTTACTAACTCTTTCTTAGCACGACTGTATTATGAAAATTGCTAATTGTAGTATGTATTTTTGTAAAAAATCAAAAATCTGAAGAGCTTAAAATGAGCCAGTAGTGGACACCCTAAAAACCCAGTAGTAGACCCTTTTTTGTTCCAGTAGTGAACCCCTTTGAATTTTTGCTTTAAAATTCAACTCTAAAATTGCTGGATTACAGAATTGTGTCCACTACTGGATCTGGCATTAAAAGTCACATGAGCCAGTAGTAGGTAGGGCTGTCCACTATTTGTCATGATGACATTTTTTGGCACCAGTAGTGGACACCCTTAAAAATACTATGTGTTAATACAAGAGTTAAAAAACAGCACAATAAATGAATTCTGCATACTTATTTTAGTCATATGAAAGCAAAAGGTAGAAGAAATCAGTTAAAAATAAGCAGAGAGCGAGCAAATAAAATTTCATTTCCTTATTCAAAGTGATAAGAAGAAAACGTCAAAATCACAAAAAGTGCAAATTTTTTTAGTTAAACTAACATTATTTTAAATCTAATGGCAGGAATTATTTTTTGTTAAAAGGTTTAACAGTAAAGGACTGTAACTCCCTTCCTGAACATCTCTCGAATCTTCAGAATTTTTAGGTAGCTTATTTTCCGAGTTTAAAATTAAAAGGTGTCCACTACTGGCACAGGGTCTACTACCGGTGCATTTACCTTAAATACAGATTGGAGATTAGAGGTTAAGATAACGAGTACTGTTAAGTAAACCTATGTTAAAATAATTCAAATCAGGCTTCGGAACAGCTTTATTTGACAAATAATTTTATGTGAGGGGAGGACTATCATTGTATCTACATTTATATAGAATTCAAACCTATTATTAAGTTCAAAAGTTCATTTAAAATTATTCAGAAAACTTTCAAACGCATCACTCCTTGAAACTTATGAAACTTGAACAAATTTTTCTAGTAACAAACATTTTAATTTTAAAATACATCATTTGGATCGACTGAAAATATTTGTTTTTAATTTATTCTTAGCAGACACAGACACAGGCAAAGATCAAACTACAAAAATTGACTTCGGTATTCAGGAAGCCTCAAAACGTGTAAATAAACAAAAACCATGCGATGAACATTTAGCTTAAAAAAGTGTATTATTTACCATATGTCTATGAGGAATTAATTTCAATTCCTGGGGAGATTTCCTGTACATAGTAAAATATTATAGTAAAGCACTTCATAAACCTATAAAAAAAAATATTACAGCGTAAATGTTGGCAGCTCTGTATACCTTCTGAGAATCATGTACATATCACATGGTGTACATAAATATAATCCTATATCAATTACGTACGGTACAACATAAAGTACACTTCCATCAATTTTCAAGTACCGTCGCATTATAATCTAGCTCTTTTGTATAGCCCTGTAAACGAACAGTGAACGATTTCCATACCATATTCTATATAATACATGTTTTTACGCATATAAAAGATATATATTCGTTTCATTTGGGTTTAGTGCAGTCTGTAGATGTTAAACTCGGTTTACCTGCAATTTTTCAAATAGACGTAATGTATTGGAATTCTCTAGGGTGTCTCTGTACACATACCTATTCGCTTGATGTCAACGAAAAGTTTAGTGTAGTATTCTTACATGATACACGTATAGAATACCAAGTTTGAACTTTAATGTGTTTTTGAGATATGCTGATAACAGACACACACATACACAGACCAACGGCTAAAAACATGATTTTTGGATTCAAGGGACCTGTAACGTGTAAATATAACAAAAACTCAATTTCGAAAATTTTACCCGAAAACAATACTTTCTCTACCTTATGGATAAGAGAAAGTAATAAAATTATCCTAGTGCAGTTCTTTTTTTTTTTTTTTTTTTTTTTTTTTTTGTTCCTTAGCATATTAGATCTTATGTATATTCTATCAACATTAAAACGTTTTGTGTTTTTAGTTCCTTTTTCAATCTTTTTCGTTAATATTTTCTAAATATTTAACATTTGTGCTTATGTAATCACTTTGTAATTTGTCATTATCTTTTTCTATTAACCAACTTGATTTAGCCTGCTGTCATTTGATTATTTTTTTATCTTTGCAATTTAATAAGTATGTGGAACATTATCATTTAAAGAATTGGAGCCAAAATTTATGGACGCTCTGTAAAATATTTTCAATTCTAATATTTTGGCAACTTAAGATAAAAATGTAATGTTTGAATTTAATGTATAATACATGTATAATACTTGTTTAGTATATTTTTAAATGTGTAAAATAAAATTAAACTAAATATTTTACTGAATATCATTTATTCTTTTTAACTGCTTTAATTTAGTTTTATAATTATAATTACTAGTATCGCCCAGTGGTCGAAACTCGACCATATTTTTTGCAAAGCGAGGCAAAGCAAAGTTATTGCCTTGTCCTAAACGGAATGCAATTGCAACACAGCTGCGGTAATTGTTTGCCGATATTCACTCTAACTGAATCAGCAGAGTTTTACTTAATATAACTATTTCTCTTTGTAGATGTTAGCCTTTCCTGAAATGAGAGAAAATCGCAACGCGAAAACGCCCCTTGTTGTGTGATACAGCCCAGAAGCTAATAGATACCATGTCAAACCAAGGCCCAACCAAGTATAAAATTCTGTTAAATTAATTCGATTGGTTCATAAAGTACAGTGTTTGAAAAAAAAAAAAAGATATTTTTCAAAAATGGTCGAATTGAGTTCGGGAGATTTCAAAACGTGTAACTTTATCGAAAACCGAAAATCTAAAACTTTTCTGAATCTTATATTTTCTACTTATATATGCAGAGGAAAGAATAATAAATCCACTTTTTAAAAAATAAAAATAAGTAGTCAATTTCACTTAATTAAAATGCAAGGAAATCTCAAAACGTGTAAATTCATCGAAAACCGGAAATCAGAAGTTTTTGTGTATCTTCTACTTGCTTCTTCTACCCACAAAAGCTAGCAAGCAATAAGACACTTTTTTAAAAAATAAGTAGCCAATTTCAGTCAATTGAAACGTAAAGAAAGCTCAAAACATGTAAATTCAGCAAAAAACGGAAATCGGAATTTTTTCCGTATCGTCTACTTATACATGCAGCAGTTAGTAACAAATCCATTTTCCTTTTATTTAGTATATTAGTTGAATATTTGTTGTTTAAATAACACCCTTTGAAATGAAATGTTTATGTTTACATTCGAAACTGGAAGTTTGCCATTTTTTTTTCTGGAGTTTTGTGATTTTAAATTAAAATTTTATCAATTTTACAGAAAAAATAACTCAATCAAACACATGTAGACAGTAACTTATATAGAACTATACCCAAATATCGGAATTAAAATCGGCAGATAATTTCCGTTATTTTTTAATAATTTTTTACAAAAAATCCAATGGACAATTAACATAGAAAATATTTTTCATTGCTCCATGGACAGAGAGTGACGTCATCACTTCGCTTGCGTATAGTGATGCTACATTATACAAATTACTGTGTCTATGGTTTTATTTGAGCTTTATGAAATTGCCAGATTCAACAACTTTCTTCTTTTAGGTATTTTTTAATGTAAAGGAATACGTGTATAAAAGGGAAAAATGGGGGAAAATGCATAAAAAATAAATGTATTTTTAAATACCTTCTTGACATCGTAAGAAAATAATATTTGTATTCGCACCTTCCGGCTAACCATACCTTTCGAATGATACCATTCTCAAATCTCTACTCCCATAATTAATATGTTTAAAAGGTACAACAAATTTTATGCTTGCCTATTAATATATAGATTATTATCATTTCTTTTTTACAGTAGAATTTTATTTATTTATTATTTACATATTTTTTATTTATTTTATTTTATTTATTTTATTTTATTTTTTTAGCTCAAAGTTTTCGCCTTACAATTCTCCTTTGTCACAAAACGCGTGAGGGTACATTTTCCATCTTTTAAAACAAAGCCACAATGTGTTGCACATTTTCTGCATCTTTTAAAAAAGGGATCGTATATTAGATCGTTTTCACATTGCACTTTCTTTCTCGTGGGATTAGGGCTAGTAAACATATCTTCATCTGTCATCGTTATGAAAGTATTCCTGTTTCTGTAACGTCCACTTTCAAAGTTGAATTTTTCTTGCTCATAGCTATCATCTGGTTCACTTGCAACTTTGTCAAAAACCCCAAAAAGGGAAAACATTAGGAAAAACACAAGCATCATTGTCCCCATAGCTAAAATTTAAAAAAGGAAAATTAGCACCTGTTGCGATATTTTAAGAAAAATTATTTATTAAAGTACAGAGTGATTATAATTAAAATTGCTATTCGAACGCTCTTACTTGAAAACTGCTAGATTGATTTGATATTTTACCAAAAAAAATAGTAAGCCAATGGTATTTCGTTTAGCTACGAAAAAAATATATAAAATTTTGTACAAATGGTTTGCAAGTTTGTATAGGAAAATACAGAAGAATGTTTTGTGATGGCTAAAACAATCTTTTTCTTTTCTTTTTTTTTAATCTATCATAACATTTAAAAAAGTCACATTTTAATTTTCAGTTGCTTAATTTTATAGATATATAAATATTTATTATTATTATTATTTATTTATTCATTTATTTATTTTTTAAGATTAATACTAGAATTTTCTGAAATACAAAATTGTATAAAATTAATGAAAAGCACACTATTTTATCTGCTTCATAGCAACAGCATATAAAGGATCACGGAAAGCTGCCTACATGACGGGCGGTTAATTTTAAGAAAATAAAACACTCGATGCATCTCCCAAAACATAAGAAACGATAACTTCCAAATACAGCTCAAAGCAGAATGTGTTCAGAGTAGAAGCTTTTGCAAATATTAAATAAATAAATAAATAAATAAGTGTCATCGCTTGTGCTCGCATAACAATCCCTATAGTTTTAACGTAAGAAATTATTCCTACGGTAAATATTACTTCTATAAAATTCAAACTATGTAACAAAAGGCAACCAACATCGTTGCCGAAGAGATATATAAAGTAGAGTGATAAATGGTAACCCTTGAGAAGGTCCAAGATGAGTCATGTGACATGCTCTCCTTGCACCTTCGTATTCGGTGATTCCCTTGGTAACAGCTTATTTTCAGTAAATTTCTATGGCAACGGTTTGGAGATTGTTCTTCGCATAAGTCATAACCGCCAATGTTTTTGTTTACTTACGTAGTTTAATATTCTTTTGTTCTAAATCCTTTTGATTTTGATTTTACTTCTTTTTCATTCCGCGTAGTTGAACTTTAACCGACAAAATGCTTAAAAATAGTTGAAAAATTATTATTTGTTGTTAAATTTAGTTCTTTAAAAGTTTAAATTTTCTTTTATAAACACTTTTAAAATTTTGTTGGGAAACGATGAAAAAAAAGGTATTTTATTATTTATTATAATGTGAAATATGTATAAAATTATTGTAAAACAATTTATCTCGGTCATAGGACTGTCATGTTACCTAATAATAATGATAATTTGTCGAACTGATATTTTAAATACCAAAATAGCGATAAAGGGCCAAACATAGCTACCTACTGAAGCATGTCACGTGATTCATCTTGAACCACGGAAAGATAATCCTTCATCCATTGAATCAGCACTCTAATTTATATATCTCGTTGATCGTTGCTTTCTTTATTCTATTCTATTTCTTAAAACAATTTTTATAGATGCTACACGCACCACATAAACTTTAAATTTTACATCTACTTTTTAAGAAAGCACTCGATCATGTTTTATATAAAAATTAAATCATTAAATTCATTTTTTTACTTATTTTTATTTCATTTTGCGCGCGCACTTTTTATTTCCTAATTCAAAATTATTTTTAAAAAAATTTTCGATAGTGTTTCTTTCGATACTGATTATTATTAATTTTCTTTCAAAAAAAAAAAAAAAAAAGATTTTGATGAAATTCTGGCAAAATTCTGGCAAAAGCAGAATTTAGTTTAGGACGGAGAACTATTAGTTTTTATTATTATTATTATTATAACATTTCTTTCAAATAATTCAATTATATTTTCGATAAATTTTAGATTTCGATAAATGTCTAACTATCAAAGATGACACTGCAAAAATCCCAGATTGAGACTAATAGTCCTCAGTCCTTAAAAAAAAAAAAAGAAAGAAAGAAAGAAAGAAAAAATGGTAGATCCAAAAATATGCTGTTAATTTTCTGTGAGGGTTTTTTTTTTTTTTTTTTCCCCACTAGTATTGTTTTTGTTGTAAACACGCATTTGAGTCTTTTTGCTGATAAATTTGCTATAAAAACCATAGAGTCTATTGGCCAACAACATTTCTATAAAAATTTTCTGAAGACAGACAACTTTAATTTAATTGGGATGACTGGATGTAGGCCTGCTCAGTCGGCAGTAAAATTTTTCTCGTATTTTCAAACGTTCGTAAACATGCGTTCGTATTTTAAACATATCTCACGGGGGAAAATTCTATTTTCAATTTTATCTTTTTCATATTCTAATTAAAACTTCTCTCTTTTTACCTGCCGTTACAATTATTTTCTAAAATATATATTTCGCACAGCGGTCGCTGGGCTGCAGCCCTCTTCCCAAAGTAATGGCCAGCCAGCCAACCACAAATTAAACTATTCTCCGACTACATTTCATGAAACCATGGAAGCATCTGCGCAAGTGCTAACTCAATGAGTCCAATGCTAAAATAGGGGTGACAGTCATCTGACTCAGAGAAATTGAGAAATAACAGAGTGTGGAATTACTGGATGTTTTCCAAATTTCAAACTGTCGGTTAAGCTGGCATCCCTCCAACATTTTGGACACGTCCTCACTGCTAGTTTTAGGATATGTGGCCGCACTGTACGCGGATGAGCGAAGCGTAGTGCTCTGTGGAGTCCTGCATCGGGTCAGGTCGACTGCATTTTTTCTCTTGCGGGTAGGGTTCAATTTTCAACGAGTTGGGTCGACTTTTAAACATCTTTCAATAATTTGGTGTGTCACTCACACGGCTTTCTCTTACCCTGAAATTTAATACAATAAATACAGGTTAGAGATTAAAGGGTAAGACAACGAGCTCTGTTATGTAAACCTATGTTAAAACAATTTAAACTAGGCTTCGGAAGAGTTTTATATGATAATTAGTTCTGTGTGAGGGGGACTACTGCCCCTCAACCCCCTGTTTCATTACTGCACCTAAATTTATATAGAATTTAAATCTGTTATTAAAATTAAAAGTTCGATTAAAACTATTCAGACAACTTTCACACGCAACATTCCTTGAAATCTATCCATCTTGATCGAACTTTACCAGCAACAAACTTATATTAACTTCAAAACACAACATTTGGATCTCCTAAAATTATTCGTTTTTAAATTACTCTAAGAGACACAGACAAAAGGTCAAGCTTTAAAAAACTTGACTTTAGCAAAATTTCTATAGTTTAAAAAAAATTTCAATAGCCAAATATACGTCACATAGTTTCTTTACTTTTAAAAGTTTCTATTTCTTTTAATAAATTTAAGCTTTTTTCCATTTATTTTAATTTATCAGAAATTGCTATCATTATTTTAGAAAACTAATTTTAAAAATGTTAATTATTTTCAAATAAATTTCTTAGTTAATTAACGACGTGACATCCTTCTGAAATCAAAATAAATACATGCAAGTTGTAACATTTATTTTTTTTTTTTTAACATGTAGTATAATAATAATAATACATAATATATATTGATCTATACTGAAGCTGTTCCACTTCTTTAGTGTAATTTCTTTGAAATTTTATTTATTTTTTTTTTTTTTTCAAATAAATTTCTTAGTTAACTAATGACGTGATATCATTCTGAATTCACATTAAATACATGCAAATTAACTTTATTATTTTTTCAACATATATAAATAATTATAATAATACTTCGCCAGATAATTTGGCAATATTTTGTTTTCTGCCAAAGATAACACATATCAAATCTATTCCGCTGCAAAATATTAGTATCTTATATCAGATACTTTATTTAGACATTTGAAAACAAATTTGACTTCGAATTATGATAGAATATTTATCATTTTTCTTTTAATTAACATATTAGTTTGATATTTATTGCGTAAATATCATCCTTTGAAATGAAATGTTTGTGTTTTCAATCAAATATGGAAGTTTGCCATTTTTTTTTTTTTTTTTTTTTTTTTTTTTTCCTAGAGTTTTGAAATTTAAAATTCAAATTATCAATTTTACAGCAAAAACAACTTAATCTAACGCATGCACGTGATAACTAATAAATATCTATAGCCAAATATGAACATTGAAATCGGGAAATAGTATTCCTTGATTTTTAATAGTTTTTTACAAAAAATCCATTGGGCGTTTAACCGCGTTTAACATAGGAAATCTTTTTCTTGCATCCATGAACGGCCAGTGACGTCATCACTTCGCTTGCGTATTACGACGTCAGATTTAACGCGTAAGTTTAACATTTCACAAACCTTTATATGAATTTCAACTTAATTCAAGTGCAAATATATTTCTTTTCTTTTCATGTCAAGATATTTTTAAAACAAAATGAACATGTAAATGTTTCTTTTATGTTGGCAACAGCTAATTTTTTTAATATTTCATTATTTCTATTTATATTATGGCTTTTATGGGGATTTTAATTAAAATGCTCAGATTTTAAACTAAAATTTATTTTATCAAAATTAAATATAGCCTATAACAATCAGAGATAGTGTAGCTTTTGGTCAGTGAAAGAAGTTTTTAAATCGGTTCAGTAGTTTCAGAGATTACCCTCCACAAACATACAATTTTTTGCTCTTTATATAATAGTATAGATTTATTGATTTATTTTCGAGATAAAAAGAAATATATTTATTTATTTATTTATTTATT
Organism: Salticus scenicus; assembly: GCA_963930645.1. Taxonomy (NCBI): domain Eukaryota; kingdom Metazoa; phylum Arthropoda; class Arachnida; order Araneae; family Salticidae; genus Salticus; species Salticus scenicus. The sequence goes on from OZ005660.1 coordinate 29,603,376, forward strand.
ATTTTTAGCATCATTTTTTTTAATATAAGGGGGGGGGGTATTTAATTTTTTTTTTATCAGTTATTTGATTGAACAAAGAAATACATCGTAAGCTAGATTTTTCCTGATTATTATGTGTACCAAATTTTCATAAAATATAATAACCTGGACTAGAAATTCCGGGCAGATAGAGAAATAGAATCTCAAAGAAATATTATTGTTTTTTGTCTTAAATGTTCAGATTTTCTGTAGAATTATCCATATATGTTAAAAACAATAGAGCTGTATTTAAGTATAAGTAAACATAATAATATGGCCAACTGAAATAAGTAAAATAAAAATATATAATAGTTTTGATTAGAATTATTTATTTGACTAACCTTTTTCACACTTGTACTTTTTCTTCAGGCATACAAATATTAGTATTGATCAATATTAGTATTGATCTTTAGAATGGTACCCCAACTGTTAAATTTCAGTCTATTTATTGGAGACTTTTTTGTTTATCTGTTTTGAATATTATCAGGTGCTTTATATGTCAGATTTTGAAAGCTGCAGATGCTACAGCCATTTTATAAATTAATTTTCTTTTAAACATTTTCTTCAGAAATATTACGTAATATTTCATCAAACATAAGTTTGCAATATTTAAATAAAAAATATTATACACCACAATAAAAAAAAAAAAAAAAAAGTCAAACTTTTTGTAAAATGCAGTCGAACCTTATTAACATGAATCTCAAGGAGGGGGTCGTTCCTGATATCAATAACTAATCTTCATATAACTAAACTAATTTTCATTTTGACAGGGATTGTGGAAACAATTCATGTTAAAAGTAATTCACGTTAACGAGGTTTGACTGTATTTATTTTATATCATATGCAAATGTCAGCAAACACTTGAATTCTCTTTACTTTAACCCCCGATGATAAAAAAAAGACGGATGTTATAAGTTTGAAGCATCTGTTTGTCTATCTGTCTGCAGCCGGGGCCCTGGCATGAAGTCTTCTTTATCGTTTCCAGTATAAAATAATGAATGACTTCACGTGGGTTTCGTTTTGTAACTCGATACATTCCAAACAAATACACCAATTTCAATGCGGTTTTCTTTTATTAGAACTCTGATTTAATGGGAATGATCCTTAAAGATATTTGAAGAAAATTTGTTTGACAGATTTTTTTTTTCTTTTTTAGTTATTATTATTAATCGTATTTAAAACAAAATTACACTGATCATCCGTCACAGTTGAAGATTGAAATGCCCCATTCACTTTCCTAACGGCATCTTGCATTAATATAGTAATTCATAATCTGTTGTGTATTAATTTCAGTGTGGGTTTTGTGTTTCAGTTTTCATGCAATTTCATGCCATTCTCTAAACGATAATCTTCATAACCAAAGGAACTCCATATTACTTATAAACTTTGAATAAACACCATAAAATGCAATAAACTCGCAACAATTGTTTCGGGTCGAAAAGACACACGACCCTTCATCAGGCGAATAAAGTAAGCACGAGTGCTGCAGTCAAAGCGGCAACGCACGAGCAACAAATTTAATAAAAAAGCACCACAAAACTGGCGTTGTAAAAAATATTGCTTATAAACGTTGAATAAACACCATAAAATTCAATAAACTCTCAACAATTGTTTCGGGTCTAAAAAACACAGTAAGCACGAGTGCTTACTTTATTCGCCTGATGAAGGGTCGTGTGTTTTTTCGACCCGAAACAATTGTTGCGATTTTATTGCATTTTATGGTGTTTATTCAAAGTTTATAAGTAATATTTTTTGCAACGCCAGTTTTGTGGTGCTTTTTTATTAAAGGAACTCCATGTTATTATGTTGCTAACCAATAACTTTCTTGCCAGTGTCATAAATGACATTTCCAAACTGGCCCGACTTTTTCACGATGAATCAATTTTCAGACAACGTCTACACAGACTAACAAACTAACTCTTTAGTTAATTAACCCATTTCGTGTCTAATTTGGGTATTTGGATCCCTCTAGCCTCAAAACGTGTAAAATTCTCAAAAACAAAATCAAAAATTTTCGTGAATACAAACGCTTCCCATACCTATGATTAAATACAAAATTCTTCAATCTTTAAAAAAAAAAAAAAAAAAAAAAAAAAAAAAGTTGAATGTAACCTCTCTTAGTGCAAATATTATTGCATATTACGAAAAAAAAATCCATTCTTTTACTTTTCCACAAGTTTAATTAATATTATTAGTATCGCCCAGTAGTTGAATCTGATTAATCATACGTTTCGAATGATGCCAATTTCAACCCTCTACTCCTACAATTTATGTATTACAAGTGCACCACAAATTTAATGCTTCCCTATTAATATATAGATTATTAATTTCACCCATGTGTAATTTGAAATAAATAATGAATATTCATATGGAAATAGACTTCTTTCACTGGAGTGAATATTATCTTATACCTTAATTAAACAAACTGCAGTGTGAAATTTCTCCGTTGATATAAATTATCTGGCTCACTTTCAACTTTGTCACAAAGAGAGGAAAAAAAAATTATAAAAACTACTGGCGTCATTTTTCGCACAGCTGAATATGAAAAGAGAACAATTCGCACCTGTTCTTACATACTGAGGAAATATATTTATTGAAGTATTCTTAACTATATTTGTGTATAGTTTATGACTTTTTGAAGACAATAAATTTCTGATTAATCGGGATGAACAGGTGTAAACCGGAACATTCAACCGCGAATTTCTCTCCGTAACATTTTGCCTTCGAGAGGTTATTCACAGTCACCCACCACTTGATTTGATAAACATCTCCTGTAATAACTAAGCTTTCCTGTAATAACTGATCCTGTTCGAGCTGAGCTTCACATCACGGAATTTCGGATATCCAATCAACTTTTTCTCCAATATCTATAGGATGATCTGGATTGGATGTAATCGGAAAAAAATCCGTGGCGGGAAACTAAGTTTTAAGACATTATTATAATGTGTTAATCAATTCAAATGCTAACCATGTTAGTAGAGGGTTTCTCTACCTCTATGGTGGTGACAGAGAGTCACCTCTCGAGTGCAAAGGGTTAAACATATTGACATGCGATGTAAAAAAAGGAGACATTACATGTAAAAACAGGAGAGTTAATACTGTTTTTTTAAATAAATCCTTGTCGAATCATGTTCTTAGACTGACTAAGAACATGATTCGACAAGGATTTATTTCACAAAACAGTATTAACTCTACTTTTTTTACATAGGAATTTTTGCTAGTGTTCGGATACTTTTGTTACTGACTGTACGTATCTATTTCTTTAAAAATTAATTAACAACAATAAGTTCTCTTAAAAGACTCTATTTATTTTCATTATATATTTAGCAGTTCTAGAAATAATCCTTAGAAAAATTTTAGAAAATATAAATATTTAATTAGTGACGTATTAAGAATTTGTTCATACTTACCGATATTTAAATCATTTCTAATTTCCAATATGTACACTTTAATTTACGTTCTCCCGCGCCACAAAAGGTTTACTCACTGTCACTAGCAGAGTTGGGTCCGTTTCGATTCTGCTCGGCAATAACGTCAGTGGGGAAACATTTCAACCCGATTGATCAGCTTTTTATCAGACGTTCTCCTCTGCAAGTCACGCAATTGGTTCCTCCTTGTCTTGTAATGTTTCTCAAAGAAGATGTGTAAATTTGCTCAATGGAATGATGTATTCTAAAACCTTATCTCATTACGTGCGCATAATGAGGAAATTTATACAATGTTCTGAAAGAACGTTAGTAAGATATTTTACAGTATAGGATTACCAATGACTATTGACAGTTGAGCTCATTAATAGTATTAATTAACAGTTGGATTGTTACTTAGTCATTCTCTTGATAAAATAATTAACCTTGTCCAAGAATGCTTGTTAATTTGTCAATAACAAGTAGTTCGTTAATAAGTACAAAACTTTGAGTAAACACCATAAAATGCAATATCGTAATAATTGTTTCTGGTCGAAAAAAAAAAAAAAAACACGACCCTACGTCAGGCGAACAAAGTAAGCACGAGTACTGCAATCAAAGCGGCAATGCACGATAAATCGTGTGTTTTTTTAACCCGAAACAATTGTTGCGAGTTTATTGCATTTTATGGTGTTTATTGAAAGTTTTGTACTCATTACTGTAAAATACCAGTTCTGTAGTACTTTTTTATCGTTAAGTTGTTCGGTAGTCTGTTGATGACATTCTCGCCGCCTAAGCGGATAACCCTGGTTGGTCGAATGTTACTAATTTATTTGATGGGTATTTTCCTTTGAGTAAATTTATTAATTCTTGTAGGGTAGGTGCTCCAATGATTGGCATGCTCCAGTAATTGACATATATCCCGAAATAATTAATGAATAAGAAAAATAATAAAATCATAAATTTTACATATAAGAATTTTAACATTTTATGTCAGACACTGGAGCATAGGGTCTAATAACTGGTAAAATGAATAACTATCAGTGTCAAACACTGCAACATAGTAGGCCAGTTACTGATAAAATGAAAAACCGGCAGTGTCAATTGCTGGAACATTGAGTGGGTGTCAAATAAAAATTCATAAAAAAAATAATTGTTATCAAATGCATATATTTTAACATATATGTGGTTCTGGATGTCTTTCATGCCATATGTATTAACTTAAGGTTTCTAAAAATATTTTCTGAAGACTAGAACATTAAAAACATCAGAGATTGCTCTAAAAGTGTCAATCACTGATGCACTTACCCCACTTAATATTTCCTTTTAAATAAAACATCATTTGAAACTTTATTTATACTTTACTCCTCAAAAATACTTTATATACTACACGTTACACATCAAAAACATAAACATAACTACATATGAAGCCAATATAATAATGAAATGTTTAGTGCAGTATTCATTACATGTCATATAGGGTGTCCAGCAAAAGACATTCCTATCTGAAAATTAAAAATCTAGTGGTTGGTTGGTTGGGTTTGTACGTCACACTAGTACTGTGCTATGGAAAATTGGTAACGGTCTGGGACTCGCCACGTGGTCCAGAGACATTCCATCACAATTTTGATTTAAAAATCTGGAAAACAAAGATCGATAGAAGAGTAGAACAAACGGTATGTGTATTGTAAAAGCTGTAAATATTACACAGAAGTTTTAAAATTAGTAACAAATTTGCCAACAGATAGCACTGCGTCCTACACATAGCTCTGGAGATAATTGGCGTTTAGTGGCATACAAAATTCAAACTTTTCTTTTGCTGCACTAATCACATTTCATGTTTTAACGCTTGAAATAATCGCTCTGAGTATCGGAGCACTATTTACATAAATTACAATTTCAATGTACAAAACCATCTGCTAGCGACTTTTTCACAGTTAACACAATAATCTTTTGAAATCGGGGTATCTTTTTCTGGACACCCTATATGTAATGTATGTAAATTAAAAGCAATTTATAAAAAATCATACTAATCAAAGATCATTTATTCTTTTTCAACTTTGTTGCCATTTTTAAATTAACAATATATTTAGAGTAAAGATTTATGGTTATTCACAACTACGGCCATTCATTGATGCCCAAATTAGTTCAAAACATGTTATTTAAGGCGGTACACATATTCCATTTTTTATAACATAGTCTTCTACGCCACAGCTTAATTTCCTGCATTTCTTAAAATGGGGATCGTATTTTTCACCTTCGCCGCATAAACGCCTCATTCCAACAAGATCTCCATCGCTAAGATTTACGTCAAGTAAAAGAACAAATGACAAAGGAACTTTTGTCTTTTTTTCAGCTCTAAGTGAATCTTCTTCCATACGTTGATTCGATAGATGGCCGCTTTCAGCATCCTTTTGTCAGTCCAGATCATGTGGCTCACTTGCAACTTCGTTGTAAATAGGGAAAAGGAAGAAAGTTATAAATATTAATGGCGTCATCTTCCCCAATGCAGCCGATAGCTGAAAATTAATAACAGAATAATTAGAACAAGAAGCTACAAATTCTGAAACATATTTTATTGACTCTATACATATGTACGCAATATTATAATTTTTTAAATAATATTTTGAATGATTAAAAGTTGAAATAAAATCGTTGACAATTGAATTTTTTTTTTTTTTTTTTTTTTTATGAGAGAGAGGCAGCGTATTTTGTTCCTTTAAATGTGAAAAGGAATATTTCTATAGATATTTTGCTTCTTCCTTTTCATACCGGCGGCGTCAATTAATCGCTGCATACTATCATTATTGACAGAAATTTAATTATTGTAATAATTTATTATTATTATTTATTTAAATTTATAATTACTTATAACTTTTATTGTTATTAAATTATTTATTACTTATTTTATTTTTATTTATTTATTTTATTTTATTTTATTTATTTATTTATTTTTTAAGGGTTGCCTCTACTTCGGAAACGTAATATGTTTCTATTATTTGGCAACATAAGTTGGTGTTTTATGACATACTAGTGTAATAAGATGATGTACTTCACGTTGGTTTAATAAAATAATTGTTTTAACCAATTTTACCAATAATTAACGCTATAACGTAGACTGCAATTGTTATATACACACTAATATTATTTTATTGTTTTTTTATTTATACAATATTTTACTTGATTTAAAAAATCTACATTATTAATTTTTCTTTTCTATAATTTTCTTTATTCAGACCCCCCCCCCTACTTTCACCAGTTATATACATCGAAATCGTACTTATATAATTTTATGCAAATTTAATATATATATATATATATATATATTTTACGACTAAACTTTACAGATTTTTATAAAATTTAAACATTTTCATTTTTCCGTGAATAATAAAATGATGAATAAATAAAGGTATGTGTAAGCTTAAGGGTGCAAAACCGAAGTGAAAACTGCGATAGTGGTATATATATAACATAATTTAAAAAAGATAAACTCGACTGTTTTTCAAGTAGGCCTGTATATTGTTTATAAAATGTATATGAGACATATAGTACACTAAACTTGGTAAATTAAAGCAAATCGCATAATGCAATTGAAAATGCATTTTCAGTATTTCAAGCATTTCCACTGGTAGTCTGAAATACGTATGTATTTTTTGTAGGATACTGTATACACAAAATATTTTTTTCCCCTAGATTTGGAAAGCCCTGATTTGAATCTCAGCTGGAAAAGAGCCAGTTAACCTGTTCTATTACATAAATACGCGTAACACTAAAATGCATGAAATTTTTTTAACAGAAGGGCCAAATGGGTTTCCTGTAAAATGAGAAACGGTTTCAATAGGCCTACAGAAGGCCTAGTTGATACAGGTTAATTTTGAATATACAGCATGAAATGCAAGAACTCGCAAGAATTATTTCAGGTTGAAAAGAAACACGACCGATCGCCAGGTGAATAAAGTAGACACGAGTGCTCCAAACAAAGCGGAAATAAAAAAAGAAGTATAATGAAGAGCAAAAACAAAGTCGAATGTAAATATAAATACCGGTATGGCCAAAATTATAAAATAAAAGGATTAAATAAATACATTAATTAAATAAAAAAAAAAAAAAAATTAAAAATCTAAAAAATAACAAAACTAAACGAATTCCGGATTATTTTCCTAAAGAAGGGTCTTGTTTTTTTTCGATTTGAAATAAATGTGGCGAGTTCTTGTATTTTATAGTGTTTATTCAAAGAATTGTACTCATTCTTCTAAACGCCAGTGCTGCGATGCTTTCTTATATGGATAGACTCTGCTCAGTTCCCCATCCGTATTCTCGTAAATTCCAACTACAGGACAAGCTATATTCAGGTTAAGAGAGATGAATAGAACCAATTGCAGGACACAGTGATCGAGTGAAATGCCTCACTTAATAAGCTACCCACCGTTCCGTTCGATACATTTACCTAATCCTAATTTGTTAATTTGTTTTATTAGGGCCAGTTCCGTAGATATTCAAGCAATTTCATAAAACAGTTCGCAATGCAACGATCCATAAAATGCAAGTTTGTATGAAATATCTCTTTATTCTGCTATATTAATAAAATCTTAATTTTATAAAAACTTAACGAAATTCTCAAATTAGAATATCTGCAGTCAATGATGTTCAAGCCAATATGACATTGTAAAAGTGGTCTGACAACTTATAAATGAAAATATTCTTCAAAAATAGACGTTTATGTAAAATTTTGCCTTATTCTCCCATGTTAAGAAAATCCTAAATTTCAAATAACTTACGAAGTTTTTAAATTATAAAATTTATAGTCAATGATGTTCATAAAAGTATACAAAATAATATTTTAGAAGAGACCTGACATCTTTACGATGAAAATATCCATTAAAGTGGAAGTGAAAATTTGCCATATTCTGCTATGTTGAGAAATTCGTAAATTTCAAATAACATACAAAGTTTTCAAAGTTAAATTTTCATAATTTTTTAATTATATTCATGCTAGTATCATAAGTGATATTTTAAAGGTGGTCTGACGTTTTTAAAGTAGAAGTATTTCTTATACTGCACGTTTAAGCAACAGCTGCCTTGCTCTCGCATGTTAAAACTTGTATGCCGTGGCCACCACATGACTTTCTTCTATATTTTCCTATACAAATTCACTCAGTAAAAATAATTTGTTAAAATTATTATTTATTAAAATTATCTTCCATGATAATGCAGACGATTTCCGTATTAGAGAAGTAGTATAACAATAAATATCCCCCCCCCGTCCAAAAAAAAAGCCAATTTTATTGTCAATATTACATTAAAAAAAAAAAAAAATCGATAACTTTATTTTAAATTATTGCAGATCGATGGTTCAGCCATTCGTTTTAAAGGTATTGGCGAGCTCTTTTGAAATATACCCATCATGAAAATGTACTCCTCTCGACGGGGGACTTTCCCCCAAGGGGGGGGGGGGAGGCGAGGCTCCTACACATACAAAAAAAATTTCCCTGCTGAATGTCTCTATTATAAATAATTCTTTTAAATTTCATCATGATTACTAAAAAATAATTCTCTTTATGCACATTTATACAAAATTTTGTCCTATATCACTACGTCAAAAATTTAGAAAAAGCGGGATGGCAACGCAACCTGTTAGACAATTTTTACCAAAAGTTGATAGACACTAATTTATGTCAAGGTGCAACTACATACCAATTTGTATGAAATTCTGTGCAGTAGTTCCTGAGATACAGTTGCCACAAAATTTTGTCACACACACAGACTGATAGACAGACAGACAGACATTTTCTAAAAATGGTCAAACCGTGTTCTACAGCTCTCAAAACGTGTAAATCTATCAAAAACCCGAGGTCGAAAATTTTTACGAATCCAATACTTTCTTCTATTGAGTATAGAAGAAAGTAAAAATCGTAAATTTCTAATAACTTACGAAGTTTTTACATTATAACGTTGGAAATTAATGGAGTTTTCGCCAGTGTCATAAGTAATATTTTAAAACTAGTCTGGCATCTCTGCGATCATTTCTTCTGAAGGTATCCTGTACACAGTCTAACAAACTAACAAACTAGCACACTAGGCTGCGGCTATCACAGTAATATTAATATTAATATTAATAAAATCTACTTTTTTCGATACAAATCCACGCAGAGTAAATTATCTATGAAAATTATTAATTATCAATACTATTTTCCATGTACAGTCAGCCAAAAAAAAACGCCACTCCCCCACCTAATTTCGCCGTAAATTATCGTAGAAACATGCGGCTGGTACCTATCGATCTGTAATAACGTCTAGTTTTTAATGATCTAGTCAGATTTTGCTTGAGGGGTCATCTACATATTAAAACACGTATAAACTTCATTTTTTTTCAATGACGACCCCTATTTTTGACCTCATATTCAGATTTCTGAGAACAAGGCAGTTCGGAAAACCTACCTATTTATATACTTTAAATCAATTCTGAACAGAGTTACACGTGAAATTGTGTTAGGGGACCATCTATACATTTAGAAAAAATAAATCATGATCTACCACCCAATATACATTATTTATTAAATTTCACACCGGAAAAAAAGTTCAGAAATGTTAGTTATAAAATAAAAAACGATTCAAATTAGCAGAACTTTCTGTGTTAGCTTATGAGTTAAAAGATTTTTATTGGTTTCAATTTATTAAACATTGATTAGTTAAATACAACACTTCATATAAAGAAAATTAAATAGCTTGAATCATATGAACCCTACAATGTTGAATTACAAAAATCTAGATACCAAGGTAGAAGAACAATAATAATAATGATAATAATATTAATAGCGGTTAAAAAAAAAAAAAAAAAAAAAAAAAAGTGCTTAATATTTAAGAAAAAGAATTATCTACTTCTTAAAAGCAAAAACTGTTTTATTTAAGAGACAAAAATTTAAGTTAAAATACATATATAATAAAATATATGTATAAAATACATATACAAAAAATATATATAAAAACAATTAAAATCTACTAACAATTATTATCTACTTCTTGTTGGGTATATTTTTATTTTATACTGTAAGCCTCGCATGAAAGTGTTACTATAAAGATTTACATTTAATTTTAGGCGTACAAACCAACAATAGATAATATACAAATATTTAGATAACAAGATTTAAACTAAAATCTGAGAAAGGATATTTAACATTTTCGCGACCACTGACGTAGTTTTACGTATTTTGAAATCTGAAACTCCTTCAGTGGGCGTTTCTTTCACAATTTGTGTGTTACGATATTTCTTAAGAATATTCCTTATATTCATATATATATAAACAAAATAGTATGAATACAAATACTTTCACTAGAAAGAGTATAATTATTATGTATATCCATATGAAAAGAAATATGGATATAGAAAAAACGGTTTCCTATTGCTTAGAACGAGTATTCCCCGTTCTGCAGTCGTCTACTGTACTTGAATTCTTAATTTTAAATGTGTAAAATCTATATCTTTAAAGTAATAAGACATACTACTTTGTTTTAAATTCTTTTTCCGTGATAAATGTGACGCCAGTTTTACGCCGTGATTAGAATAATAGAAAATAAATAATATTGCGCTTTGTTTCAATAATAGATATTAAAAACTTAAAAAAAATACCACTTTATTATTCAGTATTAAAAAAACATTTAATAAAAATTTTATATTTTATTATGTTACGTCATGCGAAAAAATTTAAATAGCATAAACGGTAGAGTAAACGAATGCGAAAATGTCACAACAAGATTAAAACAGAAAATTTGTTTTAAAAAATCTGATAAAAATTAATAAAAATCAATTATATTAATTTAAAAAAAGTAAAAAACAAAAGTATTGTTCATTGCGTATTGCTCTTTCAAATAATAGTCCTCGTCTTACCGCGTTTTTTTACCGTCATGATACTTAACTTGAGGTGCACGAATCGTAGAATATTCAAGTTAAAAACAAAAGACAAAAGGGACAAAATAGAATTTTAGCTGTGAGAAACTGGGAAACGTTATGTAATATTTAAGAACAAAGACTTAACATTTCAAAATCGTGTATAAACCTCTTTGCAACAAAAGCCACGCCTTTACACAGTTTTTCTACAACTTTACATTATAAAATAAAATTATTTTACATACTTCCAATTAAATCATTTAAATTTTGTCTTCAGCATTCGATGTAGTAAATGCCATTGACATTTATGCATACCAGCGTCACATAGAGAGTCATATACGAATACAGAAACTAGTTTTTTTAATATTGTTTACGCAATATAGAGGCGGGGCTTCATTTCTTTTGGAATTTTTTCACAATCTCTCGCTTGCATTGCGATAATTTTATATAAATGATCCAATTTGTATCATAAACATCGAAATGTTGCTTAGAAAACAATTAGAATAACATTAAGGTAAATTAAAATAGTTTTTCGTCAAAATATATACAGATATTTACTCACGGAGGATACAAATTATTATAAGTGACGCCCCCCTAACAACAGTAAAAAATGAAATATCACTGTAACTCAAAAAATAATGTTAAGAACGAGCTGTAAATTTGGAAACCCATGTTTTTGATGATGCCCGTTCTATTTATGCAAAAATTAACATAGGTCATAATTCATAATTTTTTCAAATATGAAATTATTAATAATTTTCATATTTCAAAAAAAAAAAAAATTTATCAAAAATATGCATGGAATATGTTTGGGTCGCTTCATTCTATCATATAAAAAAAACAGAATTTGAATATCATAATTATTTTGGAAGATATGAATTAATATTTGTCACATTCATTTAACATTAGCGCCCTCATAGTTTGACAGCTTATAACTCTGTGAAGAATTGAGCAAAATATATAAACTATACCATTTTCCGCGATGATTTTGTCCAAAGAATTCAAATAAATTATAAAAAATGGGGATTACCATTGAAAAAAATGAAGTTGATGCCAGTTTTAATATGTAGACGACCCCTTAAGCAAAATCTAACTATATCATTATAAACTAGACGTTATTACAAATCGATTGGTACCAACCACATGTTTCTACGATAATTTACGGCGAAATTAGGTGGGGGGTGGCGTTTTTTTTTTTTTTTTTTTTTTGGCTGACTGTACATATGGTTAGCAGTATAATACTGAATATCGATGTCAGCTTTCTGCCCGACCGACAACATCTTAAAAAATGCTTTAAAATAAACGATAACTTTGTACCAAATTATCACATATATATATGGTACAAACATTTGTTCTAGAAATAGTCACGATTTCTTTAAAAAAAATACTCATATTGTAAACTTACAGCTCTCGAGTGGGGGAGGGGGATAGAGGCTTTTCTACTTTTACTAAAAAGTTTTCCTAGTTGATTATTACTGTTATATATTTATTATTTATTTATTTATTCATTCATTCATTTTTTATTATTATTATTTATTTACTTATTAATGTTTTATTTTATTTTATTTATTTACTTATTTATTTTTTCGTAATGAATGGTTGAAAATAATGTACAATGTTTACATTCGTACGAAATTTTGCCGTATGCTGGCATATTAAAAATTACAATGAATTAGAACGATAACGCCACCTGTTGAGGGATAAACACCAATAATCAGTTAGGATAAATTTATTTCAACGTGAAACTAAAAGTTAAACACAACCTTTTTTTTTTTTTTTTTTTTTTTTTTTTGATGTCTACCTACCTTCCTACCTTACGATGCCTACCTACCTTCAGAAGAGACTTTTTTTTTTTTTTTTTTTTTTTTTTTTTTTAATATTTGAAAAAGTGCCTACTTATGTGCATTATATTATAAAATAAAGCTGAAAATTGTGAATAACATGTAAAAATATGCATATTTTAAAATATTTTGATTTTTTGGCTCAAAACATACAGAAAATTCGCTATAAAATGGCACTTTTGCAAAACATAAAAACTCAAATTTAAATGAAGATATTTTTAATCTGTAAATTTTATTATGATTAATGAAACTTTCTTAAGGTGCTGAAGCATTTTCATAATCATAACTATGTGATTAAAAACTTTATAAAAGTTAACATTTTTACACACAGAAAAATCAAGAAAATATCTGACAGTTCACAAATTGTATCAACTAAAGTAGCAAAACATAATTAACTGTAATCGTAGTAGTCAAATCATGTTCAAAATAATTCAAAAATTGTAAAATTGTTGAAAATTTGAAATAAAAAATTTTTACGAATTCAACACGTTTTTGGCTATAGAAGAAAATAAAAAACACGTCACTTATTAACATCACTTTTAAAATTAGTTTTAAATAATGATATTAATAATCCTAAAATAAATATAATAATACCTAAAAAATAATATTTAAAAATAATTACAAGATAAAAATAATTTTTATCTACTACGTTTTTAAATTTTCTGCTAAATCATAAACTCGACAATTCTACGTGTTAATAAACATTTTTCTTTTTTTTTTTTTTTATTATTATTATTTTTTTTTTTTTTTTTTTTTTTTTTTTTATGAATTATCCCATCAACTTGAAAGAAAATTATCAAATGTGTAATAAAGAGAGCAAATATAAGAAGCTTTCAAACATTTATTAATTGAATAAAAGTATTAAAAGAATGTATTGTCACCGTGTTCTGAGCTATTCTAAAAGTTTCAAATGTCTAGCTAGTCAGGAATTTAGTTGCAAATCGATCTCAAGATTTGTACTGGACAAACAAGAAATCGAGTTAGTAAAAACATGGTAATAAAATATACATCTATATCTATCTATCTCTCTCTCTCTATCTATCTATCTATCTATATATACAGTAGACTCCCGATTATCCGCGGTCCTCAAGGGATTGAATTTAAAAGGGAATTTAGAAATACAGAACAAACCTATTACAAAAAAAGTTCGAAAAGAGTAATGACCTTCAAGGCTTTTGGAGATATTACACGATTCTTAACAGCATTTATGGCATACACACTGCTTTGGAGGCAGTTAGCAGTCTCCATTGGTAAGGTCTTGGAGAAAAATTTTACTAAATGTGGAAATACTTTGGTAGAGTTTATAGAAGAGGAAGAAATTTCTGCTCATGATTTGGCAAATTTAGCTAAATCTGTTACTGGAGGAGAAAAAGTCAATGAAGGAAACATTGCTGAGTAGATTAATTTGAACGCCAATGATCCAGGTTTTAAACACCTTACAAATGAACAAATTGTGGGCCAGCCATTAGACCCAGTTTCAGAAGATAGTGAGGAAGAAGAGGGAGAAGGAGATAAAACTCAGCAGAGGACGAGCCACGTCGCAGCCCTAGCACATGCAGATTGACTTATAAAATATCTCGAGGAACAGGACGATGTATCACTTTGTGACAAAATGCTAGTAAAGAAACTGCAATAACAAATTAAGAAAAAGGGTTTTAGTACAAAAAAACAAAAATGCTTGACCGATTTTTTTGTTAAAAAATAGAGCAAAATGTAAGTAGAAATTTTTATTAGTATGTTAAATTGTATATGCAGGCCATGCTTAACTGTTAATTAAATAATATTGCTCAAAAGGCTTTATGTGTTGATTTATAACCCGTTTTTGACCATTTTGCGGTTTATCCGCTGATTCAATTATCCGCGGTTGTCTATTCCCCGTTCACCGCGGATAATCGAGAGTTTACTGTATATATATATATATATATATTCATAAATTCTATGATATTTCATTATTGTTTTATAACATTGCTATTATAATACGTTATTTATGCTTTAATATACTAAACTTATTAAACCTTTATGTAAAAAAACTAATTCAAATTCTAATATTACTTAAACGATACGGCAAGAAAAAATTAAATATATTTTTTTAAAATTTAAAGTATAAATAATCAAAAAATATTAATTAAAATTATAATAGCTAAAAATTAAAAAAAAAAATATTTTAATTACAATCATTTATTATTGCACTGACCTTTTTCGATATTTAAGCTTTTTCTTTAAAATTATAAATATTAGAAGTACAAAAAATTATCGTTGAAATACTCCAACATAACTCCAATATATTGAACTTCAGTCTTTTTATTGGCGATTTTTCTATTTTTCTGTTTTAAATATCACATGCTTCATATGTCAGATTTTGAAAAAAAAAAAAGACATGTGCTACAGATATTTAATTATAAATTCGTTTTCTTTTGGGCTTTTAATCAAAAAATGTTACAAAATGTTTCAGCTGGCATTCACTTGTAATATTTAAATAGAAAAGTATTACATTATGTAACTAAATATCATATCATGTCATTCTGTTATCTTAATACTTATTTTACATCAAAAGTAAATGTCAAACTGTAATTTTCTTGTCTTTCTTTATTTCTTTTTCTTTCTTTCTTTCTTTCTTTCTTTTTTTTTTTTAACAATTGGATGCATTAGATTTAACAACTCTTGTAGGCTTTATCCAGTTAGAACATTCTTCTGACAATTTCTTGATATCCTCATTGTTAAAGTTTCAAGATCTTTACACGACAGTAAAGAAGGTTTAATTAAGAAATTAAGGTAAAATGTAAATTGCAATGGAAAATTCTTAAGTTTAAAGGTAACTCAATCGATTACAACTAACTTAATATTTACTTTAATCTCTTACTTTTATTAACTAATTTTATGTATTTAGAAATAAAATTAAGGAAACTTGGCAACTTTGACTTGACACCGCTACAGATTTCATATAAAAGCTTATATTTCCATTTAAAATCTATGAATTTACCTATATTAGGTTTGTTCACGAAATATAAGGTGTGCCCAAATGAAAAGGAGACCTTAGCTGTAGCGGCGTTATATCAAATTCCAGTGAGTTAATGTGTTGGCCGATAGATGGCATGGTGGTATTGCTACATGCACATGCACAGTTAACGGCTTCGCATCAATAATTATCTTATTATATTAAAACACAATAAATATATATATATAAATAATAAAAGCAAGAAAAAACAGAGTGGTTGGTCAATGTAAAGAAAACTGTGGGGCTCAAGTAATGTAAAATATAAATAAATAAAAGTCAAGTTTTAAAAAGTAACTGAAAACTTTATTTTTAAATAGTTTTAGATATAGCTTTTAACTTTAAATAAGTTAAAATAATAATAAGACTGTTAAGTTAAAATAGTTTTAACTTAACAGTCCAATACTGTTAAATAATGAAGAGGGACAATAATTCAAAATATTTTATGGAAATCTATTGAATACGAAAGATATATTAAATACTTAATAAATCCAGTTTTATATTTATATATATATATATATATATATATATATATAAAGAGCACATAAACAGAATTTTAGAATATTTAAAATGCAATTATTTAAGATTTTAAAAAATTCTTTATAACTTAATCATAAAAAAGCTTTATAAATTTTCAATTTAAAATATTTTAATTTGCTTTTAATTAATAATTAACATTTTTTTTTCATTATATTGCATAATTATCTTATACAGTGAAACTTGAATAATTCGAACTTGTTTAATTCGAAATCCTGGATAATTCGAAATTTTAACTCGGTGCCTTAAATTTTGTATTAAAATAATGTTTGAAAAATCATGGATAATTCGATTTCTATTTTGGATAATTCGAATTTTTCATACGATTAACTTTAAAATATTACAATAAAATTTGTTCCCGAAATTTTTCTCAGCTAAAGTGCTTTTTTTTTTTTTTTTTAACAGACTTTCAAAAGAAGGATAAGAAAATAGAAGAGTATTTCCTAACTAGCGCATCAGAAGATATGATCCATATGCATGAACTTCGAGGATTTTTTTAATTGAAAGTCATGTGTAATGTAGAAGATTCTACATCATTTGTATCATTTGATACATTGAAGTCATGTGCTATGACACAAAGATTGTACTTGAAGAAGCAATAAAAAATATCTGACTATTTTTTAAAAAGTGATGAAATATATAGATTATAATTAAACTCGTAATACAATATTGATTTATTGGGGAGGGGGGGTAGCAGTATTCTTAGATATAAAGTTTATGTGTTAAATTTTGGATCATAGAGTTCTATTATTATTTTTTTTTTTTTAAATTTATCTCTTCTTTTTGACAAAATAGTATATTTAATTCGAATTTTGGGATATTTCGAATTTTTCTCTGGTCCCTTCAAGTTTTATTAAATTTATTACATATGCGAACATTTAGACAGAGACTCCAACGTACTAATTAATATTCCGTAGTATTGTTAGCTCCGCCTTTTTTTTCACACCGGTATCATTTTAGAGTACTTTTCTTCTTATTTAATCGTAATTGAATTCGGAGACTATTACTCTAAAAATTTACCGGTGTGTAAAAAAGGGCGTGACTAACAACACTACGGAATATTAATTAGGATGTAGGAGTCTCTGATTTAGATGGTTAATTAGAAATAATTCTTTTCTCGATAATTGTTAATCTAATATCGTAACTTTTAACTATAATAATAAATTTGTGAATTTTTTTTACAGAAAATAATCTATTTGTTTAAAATTTAACTCTTTCAGATAGAATATTTTCAAATTTTAAATTATTAACAAATTTTTGACTACTAACTTTCACGTTTGAGACATTTTAATATTTTAATATTTAAATATTAATATATTTTTTAAATATTAATAAAAAAAAGTTAATAAATTTATTCCTTATTTTGTTAGTTTATATTAATAACAAATGCAATTCTATAATTCGCCGTAATAATTACAGAACTTTAACTGGGGACAGAATAATGTAGCTAATACATGCTACTTCATATGAAATAACACGAGAAAATAAAATAAATTTTAAGAATGCTTTTATAAATATTATTAGCTTAACGTTTCACAAACTTGTTTTTCCCCAGTAAAATTCCCAAAATTCTCAATTATAAAGCCAGTCATACTATCAAAAATTTCATAGTTTCATTTATAAAGCATTATATTTTTAAATGATGTTAAAAAAAAAAAAAAAAAAAAAAAAAAAAAAGTAATGCAGAATATAGCTCAGAAAGCTATAATTCTGAAGTTAGACCCACCAATTCACCCATCAATTTACACCCACCTTCCTTATTTTTAAGAATATAGCATCAGCCCAAAAAATCCATAAACTATATTAGTATTATAGTATAAATAATTATAAGATAAAAAACTTTTTGTATACTATGTTTTTAAATTTTCTGTTGAATCTTAGCTATAGAACTACATTAGCACTTTACCATATTGATGCATAAAATTTTTAAAGTGATAATGACGTCAATTTTTGTGAGATGCATAATTTAACTTTTTACGATTTTTTAACGTTCATGTTTAATTAAATGTATTTATTTTTATGTCGAAAGAAAATGAACTCGTATTTTTTTTTTTTTTTTTTTTTTTTTTTTCAACAATTAAATTACAACTAATATTTTAATGGCTATTTTTAAAGTTATTAGGAGGTTATTATTTTCATATTTTAATTAATTAAAAGAAAACTAATCAAAAATTTGAAAAACGGGCTTCGAAGTATTGTGTTGTCATCGGGTTCCGAGCTATTCCGAAAGTTTCATATGTCTAGCTAGTAGGGAAGTTAGTTAAAAATCGATTGCAAGATTTGCACCGGACGAACAAGAATAGAAGTTTATAAAAACAGGGTAAATAAAAATATAATAAAAAACTAAGAAACGTGTTATGACCAAATTTCAAGTAAATATAGTCTTTGTAAAATCAAATGAAATGTAGTAAATTTTAAATGAATGAAATTTAAAAACGTAGAAATATAATAGGGAAATTTTTAAATTTTATCGAAAAAACAAATAGTAAGTTTGCTTTGAGTAAACACAAAATCTTCGATTTACATAAATATTACCCCAAAATAGAATTTTATCTTAAACCATAAAACAATAAAAACTATTCATATATAACCCGTTTACTTAAAAGGAAAGCAATATATTTTGCATGAAAAATATTTTTTTTTCATTTATTTATTTATTTATTTTACAATAAACAATTATGAAAGAAGAAATGTCACAAACACTACCTTTATATAGCTGTACTTTTATAGAGAAAGCATAAAATAGAATCACTATCTGTATCTCTGTATACTTTCTAAAACATTCATAATCTCCATAAAGTGAGATACGGGATTGGTATAATTATTATTAACACATTACATGCACATATATTTCGTCAAAGATTTATGTGTGTAGCGGACTTTTTTTTTTTTTTTTTTTTTTTTTTTTAAGTAGGTGGGGCAGCTTTTTCAAAAAAACATGCTTTTGTGTGACCCGCGTTCTAGTGACAGATGCCAAAAATGTAAAAATACGTCTTTCGTATGCACTCAGCATAACTCAAATTGCACTTCAAGCAATGTCCACATATATCTTATAATGGATCAGAATATTTTTTGTGGCCTACAATCAAACATTTTTCTATAGAAACATACCTTTTTACTTTTAAATGGTGTATGTTAACACTTCCGCGACCGCTGACGTAGATTCACGTCATTTGAAAATCGGTGACTCCAGCAGTGGGCGTTTCTTTCGCAATTTGTGTGCTATTTATTTCTTAAGAATGTACCGAATATTCATATTTGTACAATAAATATACTATGGATATAAATAATTTGATTAGGAAGAGTATAATTATAATGTTTATTCATTTGAAATATAAATGTAAATACAGAAAATGTTGTTCTGAATTATTGTAACTTGGGAGAATAATTTCCACAGGCGGACCTTACTGTGAAAGAGACAGAAGCATGCGGTCGCGAAAGTGTTAATTTAGATTTTTTTTTTTTTTCTCCAGTGTAAAACAACTAAAATATGCTTTAAATAAATGCCGCTGATAAACCTTAATGCGTCCGAGTTCCTCGTGAGTTTCAGCAACGTTATTTATTCAGTTTTCAATGAGTAACATGCTACAGTAACATATGTTAAATGTCAAGGCATTCCAAAAATATTCACGGAAAGGAAAGCTTGGGCATATAGACAGATAGGAGAACCAAATACATTAACATTTTTCAACCTTATTGAACAGTGTTTGTAATCTGATTGACTACGCTTGGTTATTAAGCCTGGGTGGAATACGGGTTCTGGACATGTTTCTTTCTAACAGGTTCTGGACAGTTATTATGCGACTTTGTTGGAAAGAGTTAAAAAGTAAATAAACAAGTAAAAAATGAGCATTATTTTCTGACGCCTTTTTATTATGTGTGACATTTCTTTTATAATTAACGTTATCTATCTTGGTGTTGCTTTAACTTTCTCTCAGTGCATGTATATGTTGTGAATGTTCAGCTGCTATTCCCCACTAACCGCAACCTCCCCTCTTTTTCCCATTTCACAGCTTGTGACTGCCATCCGGTAGGAGCGTCCGGCCGGACCTGCAACCAGACAACTGGACAGTGTCCCTGCAAGGACGGAGTGACTGGAATCACGTGCAATCGATGCGCTAAAGGCTATCAGCAAAGCAGATCTCCCATTGCACCCTGTATCAGTATGTTCTTTTTTAACACTAATGTTGTGAATGATACTAAAATCTAACTCTTAATTATTGCTGTTAACTCAGACTGTATCTTTTACTCTCACATTCAATTCATTTAGGGTGATAAAAAAAAAAATAACCTTCCAGTTAACAAATTTAATAGTATAGTGAAGCATCGATAATCCGGCATCAGAGGGAAATAGACGTCGCCAGATTATGGATTTTTCCGGATTACCTGTTTCGAAAATTTATCAAAATCGTCGATCAATGACAAAATTAAAAAAAAAATATTTCTTAAAAAATAGCATTAAAAATTGTATACTACCCCAATTTATACCCCATTAAAAACGTAAATAGTTAAAATAACGTTTGAAATAAGAACAGGAAACACCTTCACGCCTGCAAAAGCACCTGACTTTTTAGGGATTCTTCATAAGGATTTTGAGTTTATGTGTTCCTGATGATTTGAGCATGCTTACAACGTAATTCTATCCTTATACACCTTCAGGGATGGAACACGGGCGCAGAATTCATACCACTATCAATGTAAGAAAAGCTTCTACTTCTTAAATCAACGATAGTATAGTTAGAGAATTTTTTTAAACAAATACTGGTATGAATGCTGCGCCCGTGTTCCATCTCTGCACCTTTATTCCTGAATAAGACGTTCTGTTTTCACATGCTAAAGTCTTTTTCAGTAAGCATCTTAAAAAATTCACAGCAATCTGTAAATCAGTAAAATTAAATGGCAATCCGTAAACTTTACTGGCAATCTATAAATGTTGGCAAGTATGCTATTCCAAGGCTATTTGCGAATAACCTCGAGTAACCTCGATAAGGCCTACGATTTACAGGCGGAAAAAAAGGGGATAGGAAAAAATGTCGTCACTGCCAGAATATAGGTTTCCGGATTATCGATGCTTCTCTATATCTAATAATTTCTATGGAAAAATCTTTACATCTAGAACTCCTAAATTTCAATGTACAGTTAAAATTTCACTATCTCTTGCACCGTTTCAACATTTTGCTGCTAGTTTTTTACATTCTTCTATATGTAATATAGAGAAAGTATTGGATTCGCGAAAATTTTCGAAGTCCACTTTTTGATGGATTTACATGTTTTGGGATATGGAGAACACGAATTAATAGTTTTTAGAAAATGTCTGTCTGTCTGTCTGTCTGTCTGTCTGTCTGTCTGTCTGTATCATTTTTTTGTGGACGCTGTATCTCACGAACCAATGAATGAAATTTAACCAAACTTGGTATTTAGTTGCACCCTGACATAAACTGGTGCTGATTATGTTTGGGGATCAATAGCTCAACAGGTGGCGCTGTGATAGCATTTTATCTAAATTTTTAACATGGCAGCATAGGACAAAAATTCGTATAAATGTGCATAATTAGAGTTGTTTTAAACTTGTGATTGTAAAATTAATATGAATTATTGATAATAGTAGTATGTAACTAGGAAAAAAATTTTCTGCATGGGGGGGCATCGCTTCCTCCCCCCTAGGGGGGAAATACCCCCCAGGGGGGTAAATTTTCACATTGGGTATCTTTCGAAAGATCAGGTTGATAATAGTAGTAGTTAACTAGGAAAAAAATTTTGTGCATGTGGGGGCATCGGTTCCCCCCCCACCGGGGGGGCAAAGTTTCAAGATGGGTATCTTTAGAAAGATCTCGTCAATACCTTTAAAACGAATGGTTGAACGATTAATCTGTGATAATTTAAACCAAAGTTATCGATTTTTTTTACTTTTAACAAAAAAAAACAGAAAAATATCGCAATTTTTTTTTTTTTTTTTTTTAACGAAATTTAACCAAACTTGGTATTTAGTTGGTCCCCGACATAAACTGGTGCTGATTATGTTTGGGGATCAATAGCTCAACAGGTGGCGCTGTGATAGCATTTTATCTAAATTTTTAACATGGCAGCATATAGGACGAAAATTCGTATAAATGTGCATAATTAGAGTTGTTTTAAACTTGTGATTGTAAAATTAATATGAATTATTGATAATAGTAGTATGTAACTAGGAAAAAAAATTTCTGCATGGGGGGGCATCGCTCCCCCCCCCCCTGGGGGGGAAGTACCCCCCCTGGGGGGATAAATTTTCAAGATGGGTATCTTTCGAAAGGTCTCGTCAATACCTTTAAAACGAATGGTTGAACTATAAATCTGTGATAATTTAAAACAAAGTTATCGATTTTTTTCACTTTTAACAAAAAAAAAAAAAAACTTAGAAAAAAAAAAATCGTACTTTTTTTTTTTTTTTTTTTTTTTTTTAAATATTGTTACTGATTGAATATGTATAGGTAAATATAGAAGAAAGTCTTGTGGTGGCCACAACATACTAGTTAAATCTGTTGTGTAAACTTTTGTTAAATTCTAAAAAACTCGTGTGATTTAAATTGAGCTTTTTTATAACAGCTAACAAATAATAAAGCTCATTATTTTCTCAAAATTAAACATATTTGTATTTCAGTAAAAGTTGCATTTACCAACATTTGAGCAATTTAACCAAATATCCACTTTTTACTTTCTTCTATATGTAATACAGAGAAAGTATTGGATTCGTGAAAATTTTCGACCCCTTTTTTTGATGGATTTACACGTTTTGGGATGTCCAGAACACGAATTAATAATTTTTAGAAAATGTCTGTCTGTCTGTATCACTTTTTTGTGGACGCTGTATCTCACGAACCAATGAATGAAATTTAACCAAACTTGGTATTTAGTTGCACCCTGACATAAACTGGTGCTGATTAGATTTGGGGATCAATTGCTCAACAGGTGGAGCTGTGATCGCATTTTATGCAATCTTTTAACATGGCAGTATAGGACAAAATTTCGTATAAATGTGCATAATGAGAGTTATTTTAAACTTGTGATTGTAAAATTAATATGAATTATTGATAATAGTAGTAATTAACTAGGTAAAAAAATTTGTGCATGTGGGGGCATCGCTTCCCCCCCCCCCTGGGGTGTAAAGTTTCAAGATGGGTATCTTTCGAAAGGTCTCGTCAATACCTTTTAAAACGAATTGTTGAACTATAAATCTGTGATAATTTAAAACAAAGTTATCGATTTTTTTTACTTTTAACGAAAAAAAAACTTAGAAAAAAAATCGTTTTTTTTTTTTTTTTTTTTTTCTTTTTTTTTAATAACGAAATTTAACCAAACTTGGTATTTAGTTGGTCACCGACATAAACTGGTGCTGATTACATTTGGGGATCAATAGCTCAACAAGTGGCGCTGTGATCGCATTTTTTCTAAATTTTTAACATGGCAGTATATAGGACAAAATTTCGTATAAATGTACATAATGAGAGTTATTTTTAACTTTTGATTGTAAAATTAATATTAATTATTGATAATAGTAGTATTTAACTAGGAAAAAAATTCTGTGCATGTGGGGGCATCGCTTCCACCCCTGGGGGGGGGGGGGAAGTACCCCCTCCCTCCAGGGATGTAAATTTTCAAGATGGGTATCTTTCGAAAAATCTCGTCAATACCTTTAAAACGAATAGTTGAAATTTTAATCTGTGATGATTTAAAACAAAGTTATCGATTTTTTTTTTTTTTTTTTTTTTTTTTTGTTATTGAGTGAATTTGTATAGGAAAATATAGAAGAAAGTCTTGTGGTGGCCACCACATACTAGTTTCAATTGAATACAGTCTTCGCATCTTCTAAAAAAAAGTATTACAGTATGGTTCTAGGAAATTTTGCAGAAAACAAGCTATAATATATTTCTGTTTTACCTCACAAATAAAGTTGTAACAGTCCAACAGTGTTGGAAATTGTCTCCCACCCTTAAACAAACCTCAAACAATTATAGTTTAGTGTTAGAATAGTTGCCACATCCGTCATATTTAAGTGTAATAAGAAAAGCCAACGGGTAGTCTTTTAAATTGATCACCTTGTACATAAAATTCCATTTTAAAAAGTTTTTTTTTTTTTTACTGACACTTTGTAAATGTTTATATATATATCGTTGTTTCCGTTTGTTTTAAGACGGAAAATACAATAATTTTTACTTTCCGAACACTATAGTGAGGAAAGTATTGTAATCATGTCAAAAATCCGGATTTGAGATTTTGATGTTTCTATACGTTTCGAGGTCCAATGAGTCCGTTTTCACTATTTTTGCGATGATGTATGTGTGTGTGTATGTGTGTATGTGTGTATGCATGTGTGTATGTCTGTGAGTGAACACGCTAGCGTCTAAACACTTTGTTCGAATAACCTGAAAGTTGGTACGTATATTGTAAGTCACCATAGTACGAACCCTATAGATTTTGGTGAATCTAGCACTTATAGTTTTTTTACAGGGACACAAAGAAAATTTCTTTATCATTATGGCCTATGGGAGCAAAATCTCAAAAGTGCGATAGCATCTAAACGCCTTATTCAATTGAGCAAAACATTTATGCACATATTATAGGTCACAAATAATCAATCTGTATAGATTTTGGAAAATCTAG
This sequence comes from Salticus scenicus, assembly GCA_963930645.1. Classification (NCBI taxonomy): domain Eukaryota; kingdom Metazoa; phylum Arthropoda; class Arachnida; order Araneae; family Salticidae; genus Salticus; species Salticus scenicus. Next base: position 29,628,690 of record OZ005660.1, read on the forward strand.
CACTTATAGTATTTTTACAGGGACACAAAGAGAAATTCTTTATCATTATGCCTATGGGGCCAAATTTTTAAAAGTGTGATAGCGTCTAAACGCCTTATTAATCTGAGCAAAAAATTTGTACACATGTTATAGGTCACAGTTGCACCAACTGTATAGACTTAGGTGAATCTGGCACTTACAGTTTTTTTACAGGGACACAAAGAAAAATTCTTTATCATTATGGCCTATGGGACCAAATTTTTAAAAGTACGATAGCATCTAAACGTCTTATTCAATTGAGCTGAAAATTTATATGAGTATTATAAATCACTGTTGCACTAACTATAAGCATTTTGGTGAATCTACTATTTATAGTTTTTTACAGGGGCACAACGAAATATTCTTTCTCATTGTGATCTATGGGCTCAAAGTTCAGTAGCGTTAAATAAAACATCGTGTAATATATGGAGAAAAATACTCAAACACTCTATTATGGTCTCCTCTCTTTTGTTTGTTTAATAATTCCTCTTTCTTTACTTTATCTACAAAACTGTTAATTACTCAATGTTCGGAAAGTCGAGTGGAGTCACTCCAGATTTTTTTTTTTTAAATAATATAGGCGACAACTTTGACAACCATGTCTCTGATAACTGGCGATATTTATAGTGACTTAAGACAGTTGTCGCTATGTCACCATGCTAGCGGGACCTTCATACATATATCCTGTAAAAAAAAAAAAAAATCAAAACAGGTGGCCAAAATCATTTCAGCTCTACTAATTTTCTAAATCAAAATAATGTTTGTCGGTCTATTTATCAAATAATCTTCATCTACATTCATACCGGCAAAATGTGTAAACGATAGATTTCAATCTATCGATAACATACCATCGGGAATTGGATATTCATATACAAACATGATCTTCATGAAAAACCAATCCTAGATTGTAGCACTGGGCATCATTTAAAATTTATGTAATCTGCAATTTCAGTCACCTTTCGAAAAGTGTAGACCAGAAGAACACGCATGATAAAGTGAGACAAGATCAACGAATACTTGACAGCTACGAAAACAAATAATTGCAGAAACAGGAACACATACGCTTGTCAATGGAACCGACATGTCCGCCTGTATCATGCTTATGTCACAAGCAGTCAAAAATTGTCCTTTAGTTCAACACGACTGAATGAAAATTGATGACAAATGTAGGTCAATGTGCAAAAATAATAGAACGAAATTTGATTTGCCATAATTACCTCTTATTTACAATGAATGGTGTTAAATGTATAAACATATATAAAATAAAATAGAATTATTAAAGTAATAAACTGTAATAGTATTTGTAAGTAAATAAATATATTCAATTTACTTTTAATAAACTGCAATATCCCTTAGATGCACCATTTTTTTTTTCTTCTTTTTTTAATTTTGAGCGAAAAAAATCTGTTATATGTTGATTACACTGCGCTAAAAAAAAAAAAAAAAAAAAAAAAAATTCAAGCCTTGATGACGTTCTTGCTGATTCTTATGTAAAATGACCTCCTAAATCCGAATAGGACTTTCATTTTGCCCAATCACCCACCGTTTTTGCGGGACGCCCCCTCCCCTCGCAATGTTTATCTCTATTCGGCAGTTTTATAGCCATGAATTTTATTTGAAGGGTAAAAAAGGATTAATAATAATAGATTAATAAAAATATAACAAGTGTAATTTCCAATTTTAATGGCGAATCTTCTCCTAATTTTCTCCCTTGCTACAAATGTTCGTGTTTTAGAATTTTTCCCCTTTATAGATCCTCAGAAGATATTTAACAGTTAAAATAATCCTTTACCCCTCTCCAAATCAAATTTATAACCATAAAATTGTAGAACAGTGATAAAAATAGGGTGGCGTGCCCAAAAAACGGTGGGTGATGGAACAAAATGGACGTCATATTCGGATTCAGGAGGTCAGTTTACATAAAAATTTGCATGAATGGTATTGGGGCCAATTTTCGTGCAGAGCAGTGTTATTTTATAAATTTATGCAAAAATAAAAAATAAAGAATAAAATAGTGTGTAGCTTTTGTTTATTTATTTATTTTATTATTTTTTAATGAAGGTTTTCAAAAATTATACAGGGTGACAAGAAATAACTTGGACACACATGATACATTATAACTTTAATTCTAATGAAAATATTACGACCAAACTTCAATAAATATGAATACATTATTTTGTCTATTATATTTACAAATTTTCAAAGTGGCTACCTTTAGCCTTAATACAGAGCTTTAAACGTGTCACAAAATTTTCGACTATGGGCCGCAACTCACTTACTGATATTTTATCCCATTCCTTGCAAAAGAATTCCTTTAGGGATGCCAAAGTTTTATGACGTTTAGCACACACCCTTGTCTCCAAGATGGACCAAACAAAATAATCCATTGGGTTCAAATCTGGGGAATACGGTGGCCATTCTTGAGCTCCAATGAAGTCAGGAAAATTTGTCTTGCACCAATCTTGATTGCCTTTAGCTCTGTGTGCAGGTGCGGAATCCTGTTGGAAGGTCCATCTTTTGTTTCCAAAGAACTTTTGAAACCGAGGTAAGACAACATCTTCCAAAATGAGTTTGCGATAGTGGTAGTTACAGATATTTGATTTGAATCTTCGTCCAAGTTATTTCTTGTCACCCTGTACAAACATAAATAATATCGTTTAATTGTCAATAAAAAAAAAATCTGGAGTGATTCCACTCGACTTTCCGAGCATTAAGTAATTAATAGTTGTATAAATAAATTAAAGTAAGACCATTCATTAAACAAACAAAAGTGAAATTTATAACAGGGTGTTTCAGTATTTTTCACCATTCTTTAATTTTAAGCTATTGCCCTTCAAATAATTTTAGCCCATAGATCATAATGACAAAGAATTTTTCGTTGTGTCCCTGTAAAAATCTTTAAGGGCTAGATTCACACAAATCTATACAATTCGTGCGACGATGACCTATAGCATGTGTATAAATTTTCATCTGAATCGAATAAGCCGTTTAGACATCATCGTACTTTAAAATAATCTATTTAAAAAAAACTTTTAAAACACAAATTCTTATTATAGCGTTTCATATAAATCTTTTCAAAGTTAGAATAAAATTTAATTTGCAAAAAAAAAAAAAAAAAAAAAAAAAAAAAAGTAACTTTTCTGTTTATTAACCAAAATTGGGGAAATTTGAACTACGTTAAGAAAAAAGAAATTATTTCTTAAAATTCCCAAAAGATGGCAGCACCCCACGATTGCCTGTAAGTTTTGTGATTTCATTTTCTGATTAAGGGCCAATACCTGCAATTTAATTATTCGTTTGAGACACCTTTTTATTATTATTTTAGTTTATCATTATTTTGGTTTATTATTATTATTTTTTTTATATTATAACTTAACATTTTACTGATTTGGTTAATGTTTATGTGTTTTTCCTAATCATTTTTATTTTGTATTGTTAATAGTTTCATTGACATTTTAGTGAATATTCTGCCCAATAGAGGGCGCTTGTAGTCCACAAAAAACTCTTTTCTGCTTCTAAAAAGAGATGTAAGAAAAAGGCTTCTTAAAAAAACTCTTCAAAAATTCTTAGGATACTGTGTAGTGAACGATAAATTTTCTTTTATCAATTGACATCTTTTCTACTAGTTGTCTGCAAAAATTAACACTCCGGACCTTCAGGATATCGAACGCGGGACCACCGGATTACTAACATGGCGCTCTAACCACCTGAGTAACGGCGAGACAAATGAAAAAGCTTGAAATAGAGGCGCATTATTTATTTGGTTGAGATTCACAAGCATACAGTAGTTAATTACAGTAAGTACATAAGAATTTGGGAAAAAATGCGCCCATAAGCCATAATTATGAAGAATATTTCTTTGCATGCCTGTAAAAAAAAAGTGCTCGATTCATCAAAATCGATATAGTTCATTCGACGGAAACCTATACTATGTTTATAAATTTTCAACTCAATGGAATAAGGCATTTAGACGCCATCGCACTTTAAAATATTTGGGCCCATACACCATAATGATAATATGATAAAGATTTTTTTTTTTTTTTTTTTTTTTTGTGTGTGTGTGTGTGTGTGTGTATGTGTAAACAAAATTGTGTCCGTCAATATAATATTTAAAAATCAATTTTTAAATATTATATTGACAAATAGTAAAATATAGTTAAATCGAACAAAAATCTCTTGTTTCTGTGAAAAAAATTCAAACCGTTCAAAAATTAGATTAAAAGAACACAATAAAATACAGTTTCCGCCGCTTAATAAATTCACTGGTTAATAAAATCAGCCGCTTAATCTGATCAAATTGTCAGGACCGGAATCAAATCAATACAAACTACATTTAAAACGGCTGTTTAATAAAATCAACATCGCCGGTTAAAAAACTCAAAAAAAAAAAAAAAAAAAAAAAAAAAACTTCATCAGCAAAAATGTGTATTTATGCACTTTAAAAAAAATTTATTTACAGTTTTTTTCTTTTTTTTCTTTTTTCCTTTAAAAATAAAATAAAGCACAACAATCTCCCTCGTTATCTCTCTTTGTTGAAAATTTTACATCTGCAGCATAATAACAAAATTAGTTCTCATTTTGAAATAACTAAGAAGCAAAAAAGAATTTGAAAATGTCTAATATTTAATTAATGTATAAATATTGACTAATTTTGTATGCACTATGTATTTAATTTTATATGAATTATGTGTTTAATTTACGCATTTTGAATGAACAATTAATTAATTGTCGGTCGAAAATTAATTAATACTGTTAATTACTCTCATCAATCGTTAACTTTTGAAATTTCTTTTTAAATTCAAGGAAGTAATACCTTTTTCTTCAGTGCAAGAACGTATAAAAAATCAGCCGCTTAATAAAATCACTTTGCCTTAGAACGAATGGGATTTTAATAAGCTGCGGGTGATATATTCGATTTAATCATTTTTCTTACATGCATGATGCATATTACTTCCGACATCATTTTCATTTACTGAATCCTTTTGTAGACAGTCGGATTCAAACTAATTTTCCCACGAGTAAACTATATTTCCCCACGTTCTTAAGGTTATACGTAAATAAATAAATAGTTAAATTTTAATTTAATTTACTTGGTTTATTTGTTAGGGGAGGGTTTTAATGTAGATTTTAATTCAGAAATCGAGAAAAAATTCATCGAATGATGAAAAACTATGGACTTTGATTTATATGAAATAATCCGAAATATAGAGGACGTGTGACAAAATAACTATACGACACTGTACGACGAGAGGCCGTACGGCAATAGACGCAATCTTTTCCAATACAGGTACGTGAACGTGATACGCATTTATACGAACGCATACTGTTATAACATAGTCTTCTAAACTATATGTCTTCCGCGTGGCTCGGAAACTTGGTGGTAGACAGCGCCACCTTGTAAAGAATGTGCGCCTTTTTCATTCAACAGCCACCAAACATTTTTAAAAGTTTGATTTGATATACATAAAAGGCGAATAGAATCAAAGAAACGTCAATTATATATATCATATATCACTTCTTAAAATTATTGGTGACAGTCGAATAAAAAAGTCGCGCAATCTGTACCAGGTGGCGCTGTTTACCACCAAGTTTCCGAGCCACGCGCAAGGCATCTAGTTTAGAAGGCTATGGTTATAACATGCCTTTATATAAAAGATTAGACAAATGAAAAAAATAATAACTTTAGAGCTATTAACCTACTTTTTTTTATACGAGCGCAAAGGTGCAAGACTTTCTAATTGAAATATATTATGAAGTATACTGTGACACAAATTATACATAAAGATAAAGTGTTGCGGCACTGGGCTCATAAATATTTAAAAAAAAAAAATTTTAAATTAAGCATTGATTACAGTGAATACATTGCCGACGCCACTACTTCTTTCTGGTCATAAACTGATGAAACTGATGAAATCGAATCCAGCTAATTAATTTCAATTTAAATAGTCCTTTTGTTACATTAAATATTTAAAAAATATATTTAAGTCTGTTTTTATCATTACAGTTTATATTTTAAACAATATTAACACTTCCAATGTGAAAGGTAGAATCTGCGTCATTTGGAAATTTGTAACTCTACCTACGAGCATTTCTTATGCAATCTTTGTGTCACAATATTTCTTCAGAATATACCCAATATTCGCATTTCTACAACCATTGTAATGCAGTAAACTCCTAATTATCCACGAGCGGATTATGCGTTTTGCAAATTATGTGCGGGCGCGGGAAATAGCGGAATCAAGAGTAATTTTTTTTTTTTTTTTTTTTTTTCCAACAAAAAGCAAAAACAAATGCTGGCTTAAAAAAATACTATATAAAAAAACTGAAATATAAAGAACAGTGTTATTTTGTTTTATTTTTGTATATGCAGTATGGTACCGTTTAATTTCGGCCTGGTGGTACGGTCAGTAGAGTGCTGCTGTCTGGACCCCCAGGTCTCAGGTTCGAATCTCGGTGCGAGCATGGATGTTTTTTGTGTCAAGACTTTGTGCATTCTTTCAATAAATACCAAATACTAAAATACTGTTTATTTTAGTGCCTAAATTAACTTACAGATTCCTTGGTTTCATCGCAATCACGCTTTTTGTTTTTATATTCTTTAGAGTACATAAAATACAAATTTACAATTACGTAAATAATTTCACTATTTGTGTTATTTTTTATATACAATACAATTAAATATTTGAGCTAGAATATTTTTTTAATCTCATTTGGCCCTCATTTTTAGCCTTTCAGCAGTTTATCCGCGATTTGGATTATCCGCGGAACCCGTGCCACTCAAATCCGTGGATAATCGGTAGTATATTGCACTATGTATACAAATACTTTGATTAGAATTAGTATAATTATAATGTATGTCCATTTTTAATACTATAAACATGAATACAGAACACCCTGCTCAAGAGTTATGCAACTTGCAACAATAACAGCCACAGGTGGAGATTATGTTTAACATGATAAATTAAAATTCTTTGCAAAATATATTTTTTTGTATGTTTCTAATACTTGTATTACTAAGTGTTTTAATTCTTTTTCCTCTTAATTTTTCAGAAATACCAAGAATGGTGGACGTACCAACTCGGGTAACAGGAAGACCTTCAGGTATGTTTACAGTAAAATTTTATTTAAAAACAAAATCTAATTGATCGAGTTGTTACACTTTTTGTTCAAATATTATATAAAAGCGACAGATTTCAAAAAATATTAATTAAAGGGTTGGTGGACGATTTAAAGAACTTTTGTAAATTACCGTCTTAAGAGTAAGAAATTTTGTATACATGTGCATTAAAATATAACAGTATTAACCGGTTAAGTCGTCAGGATGTCTGTATGCGTCCTACGCTAGAAGTATCTAAGCTAATAGGACGTGTTGAGAATTTGTAAATAATAGTTATTTTTATGTAATATAATTTAAATACACTCAGTCATTTAGATAAAGAGGAGTGCTCATGTTAAGATTTTTATATCAACTATGTTAAAAATACCAGAGCCGGGAATCGAACCCGGGCACCCCACTTAACATGCCGTTGCTCTACCACTGAGCTACCCTGCCTGATAGCCTGCTCGGTCATTAATCTCGGACAGCTTAGACTCAGTCATTTTATAAAATGTTAATTTTCCGCTTTTGTGCCTTGTTATACCATTAAAATAGCTCGTATCCCTTTAAAAAAGTTGTTTAAAATATCTGCTGACCAAGTATCAGCTTCAGATACACCAATAAACACAGTTTAAATAATAGATAACAACATAAACATCAGAGCATAAACTGTGCCATAAGCGTAAAACGCAGTATAAACTGCATTCAATAGCCGAAACTGAGTCAGAGATCTGCTAACACTTCAAGTACTTCGCTTCAACTGAACTTCGGAGGGCCGAAATGCAACCTTATTTATAGTCTCGCATGCTTCCAGAACTTTCTGGCTGTTTTGTAAAATATTTGATACAAAGCTTTGATAATCAATATATCAATAATAAATATTTTCTCGCAAAGCTCGCCAAAAAATTCACCAAGTGCTATAAATGAGCCAAACGGACGCCAAATTTGTCACCAAGGCTTTTTCGCTTAGATGAAGCTTTTAAAGGGCTTTTTAAAGTGATATGAGCTGTTTAAATGCCATACCAAGCCGAAAAAGCGAAAAATTAACATTTTATAAACTGATTGAGCCTCTTTAAATGAAATTACGTAAAAATAACTATTATTTACAAATTCGTAACAATACGATGTTTGTTTTAAATTCGTACGGTTGTTCAATTTATATGGGTGAATTAAACGTACGTGAGTATTTTTCAACTGTAAACAGATGTATTTTATGTAATATCTGTAAATTAACTCTTAGTACAGTCGGTAACAAAAGTGTCCGAACACTAGCAAATATTCCTATGTAAAAAAAATACAATTCATACGGTCTTGTTAAATAAATCCTTATCGAATCGTGTTCTTACACTGACTAAGAACATGATTCGACAAGGATTTATTTAACAAAACCGTATGAAGTGTACTTTTTTTACATAGGAATTTTTGCTAGTGTTCGGACACTTTTGTTACCGACTGTAGCTATTGTTTATTAAAGTGGTTTCAAAGCTACTTAAAATAAAAATAAAAAAGTAAAGTTCCATCTTTTTTTTTTTTATTGGACAGTGTTAAAAAGGAATAAATAAATGTTTAAATATCCCAACAGTAGTAGAATAATAATAATTATTATTAATATTATTTGAAAGGTTAATTTAATCTACAAAAATATTTTTCGATTAACTTCATTATATTTTAGATGCTAAAATTTTTATTACAATTTAAAATAAGTTTTTTTTTTTTTTGTCTTCAAAACTATTTCAATTTTAAAAAGTAAAATTCCATCTTTTTTTATTGGACAGTGTTCAAAAGAAATTAATAAATATTTAAATATTCCAACAGTTATAGAATACTAATACTAATTATTATTATTATTTAAAAGGTTAATTTTATTTACAACAATATTTTTTCAATTAACTTCGTTATATTTTAGATGCTAAAATTTTTACTAGAATTTGAAATAAGTTTTTTAATATTAATTGTTTATTAAAGTGTCTTCAAAACTATTTAAATTTAAAAAAGTAAAATTCTATATTTATTATTATTGTTGTTGTTGTTTTTGTACAGTGTTAAAAATAAATAAAAAAATGATTAAAAGTTCCAATAGTTGTAGAATAATTACATTAATTATTATTATTATTTAAAAGGTTAATTTAATCTACAACAATATTTTTCAATTCATTATATTTTAGATGCTAAAATTTTATTTTAATTTGAAATAAGTTTTTTTTAATATTAACTGTTTATTAAAATGTTTTCAAAGCTATTTAAATTTAGAAAAAAAAAAAAAACGTAAAATTCTATTTTCTTTTCATTGGAAAGTGTTAAAAAGGAATAAATAAATGTTTAAATATTCCAACAGTTGTAGAATAATAATTATTATTATTATTTGAGAGGTTAATTTAATCTATATTCAAAGCTATTTAAATTAAAAAAGAAAATAAAATAAAATAAATTTCATTTTCTTTTTTATTGGAAAGTATTAAAAAGAAATAAATAAATGTTTAAATATCAAAACAGTTGAGAATAATAATAATAATTATTATTATTATTTGAAAGGTTAATTTAATGTGCAAAAATATTTTTCAATTAACTTCGTTAAATTTTAGATGCTAAAATTTTTACTAGAATTTGAAATAAGTTTTTTTTAGATATTAACTGCTTTTTAAAGTGTCTTCAAAACTATTTAAATTTAAAAAAGTAAAATTCTAACTTTTTTTTTTCCTTGGACAGTGTTAAAAATAAATAAATAAATGATTAAATATACCAGCAGTTGTAGAATAATAATAATAATTATCATTATTTTTTGAAAAGTCAATTTAATCTACAACAATATTTTCAATTAATTATATTTTAGATGCTAAAATTTTTATTTGAATTTGAAATGAGTTTTTTGATATTAACTGTTTATTAAAATGTTTTCAAAGCTATTTAAATTTTTAAAAAAAGTAAAATTTTATTTTATTTTTTAATGGAAAGTGTTAAAAAGAAACAAATAAATGTTTAAATATCCCAGCAGTTGTAGAATAATAGTAATTATTATTATTATTATTATTATTTGTGAGGTTAATTTAATCTACAACAATATTTTTCGATTAACTTTGTTATATTTCAGATGCTAAAACTTTTATTAGAATTTGAAATAAGTTTTTTAATATTAAATGTTTATTAAAGTGTCTTCAAAACCATTTCAATTTTAAAAAGTAAAATTCCATCTTTTTTTTTTTTTTTTTTTTTTTAATTGGACAGTGTTAAAAAGAAATAAATAAATGATTAAATATCCCAACAGTTGAAGAATAATAATAATAATTATTATTATTATTTGAAAAGTTAATTTAATCTACAACAATATTTTTCAATTCATTATATTTCAGATGCTAAAATTTTTATTTGAATTTGAAATAAGTTTTTTAATATTAACTGTCTTCAAAGCTATTTAAATTAAAAAAAAAAAAAAGAGTAAAATTCTATTTTCTTTTCTATTGGAAAATGTTAGAAATAAATAAATAAATATTTAAATATAATTCGAAATACGTTTTTTAATATTAACTGTTTATTAAAGTGTCTTCAAAATTGTTTAAATTTAAAAAAAAAAAAAAAAAAAGTAAAATTTCATTTTTTTTTTTTTTTTTTTTTTTGTGTGTGTGTGTGTGTGCGTGTTTGTGTTAAAAAGAAATAAATAAAGATTTAAATATGCCAATAGTTTCAGAGTAATAATAATTATTATTATTATTGTTATTTGAAAGGTTAATTAAACAACAATATTTTTAAATTAGCTTCATTATATTTTAAATGTTAAAATTTTTATTAGAATTTTAAATAAGTTTTTAATATACTAAATTAAGAATTTTTTTAACTAATCAAATGTGTAAACATTCTCAGAAAACAAATGGTTCATTTTTAAAATTTTATATTACTAATTATTTTAAATAGGAAAAAAACTAGTAGGATGTGACCACCACATGACTTTCTTCTGTATAATTTTACACAAAATTTATTCAACACAAATTATTGATTAAATTATGAAATTATTTTCCATTATAAATGCAGACGATTATCACAGATCTATAGTTCAACCATTCGTTTAAAAGGTATTGACGAGATCTTTCGAAAGATACCCATAATGAAAATTTACTCCCCCAGGGAAGGGGGGGGGGGAGCGATGCTCCCACATGCACAATTTTTTTTCCTAGTTAACTACTTCTATTATTAATAATTCATATGAATTTTACAGTCACACGATTAAAATAACTCTCATTATGTACATTTATACGAAATTTTGTCCTATACTGCCGTGTTAAAAATTTAGAAAAAATGCAATAACAGCGCCACCTATTAAGCCATTGTTCCACAAATCCAATCAGCACCAGTTTATGTCAGGGTCCAACTAAATACCAAGTTTGGTTAAATTTCGTTCATTGGTTCGTGAGACACAGCGTCCACAAAATTTGTGATACACACACAGAGACACACAGACAGACAGAGAGACATTTTCTAAAAACAGTCAAATCGTGTTTAGGACATCCCAAAACGTGTAAATCCATCGAAAACTGGAGTTCAAAAATTTTCGCGAATCCAATACTTTCTCTATATATACATATAAAAGAAATTAAAAAGTAGAGGAAGGAAATAAAAACAACTTAGACTTTTTACTTTCTTCTATATGTAATATAGAGAAAGTATTGGATTCGCGAAAATTTTCGACCTCCGTTTTTTGACGGATCTACACGTTTTGGGATGTCCTGAACACGAATTGATAGTTTTTAGAAAATGTCTGTCTGTGTGTCTGTCTGTCTGTCTGTCTGTCTGTCTGTGTGTCTGTCTGTGTGTCTGTCTGTCTGTCTGTGTGTCTGTATCATTTTTTTGTGGACGCTGTATCTCACGAACATATGAATGAAATTTAACCAAACTTGGTATTTAGTTGCACCCTGACATGAACTGGTGCCCATTAGATTTGGGGATCAATAGCTCAACAGGTGGCGCTGTAATCGCATTTTATGCAAATTTTTAACATGGCAGCATAGGACAAAATTCCGTATAAATGGGCATAATGAGAGTTATTTTAAACTTGTGATTGTAAAATGAATTTGAATTATTGATGATAGTAGTAGTTAACTAGGAAAAAAAAATTTTGCATGGGGGGGCATCGGTTCCCCCCCTGGGGGGGAAGTACCCCCCCGGGGGGGTTAAATTTTGAAGATGGGTATCATTCGAAAGATCTCGTCAATACCTTTAAAACGAATGGTTGAACCATAAATCTGTGATAATTTAAAACAAAGTTATCGATTTTTTTTACTTTTAACAAAAAAAAAAACTTAGAAAAATAATCGTATTTTTTTTTTTTTTTTTTTTTTTTTTTTTTTTAACGAAATTTTACCAAACTTGGTATTTAGTTGGTCCCCGACATAAACTGGTGCTGATTATGTTTGGGGATCAATAGCTCAACAGGTGGCGCTGTGATAGCATTTTATCTAAATTTTTAACATGGCAGCATAGGACAAAAATTCGTATAAATGTGCATAATAAGAGTTATTTTACACTTGTGTTTGTAAAATTAATATGAATTATTGATAATAGTAGTACGTAACTAGGAAAAAAATTTTGTGCATGGGGGGGCATCGCTTCCCCCCCTGGGGGGAAGTACCCCCGGGGGGGGGGTAAATTTTGAAGATGGGTATCATTCGAAAGGTCTCGTCAATACCTTTAAAACGAATGGTTGAACTATAAATCTGTGATAATTTAAAACAAAGTTATCGATTTTTTTTACTTTTAACCAAAAAAAAAAAAAAAAACTTAGAAAAAAATTCTATTTTTTTTTTTTTTTTTTTTTTTTTTAAATATTGTTAGTGATTGAATATGTATTAATTTTCACAAAAAAAAAAAGGAAAAAAAAAATCTTTTTTTTTTTAAATATTGTTACTGATTGAATATGTATAGGAAAATATAGAAGAAAGTCTTGTGGTGGCCACAACATACTAGTTTTTTTTCCCATGACGTATACTTTATCATTTTTCATAAAGCGTAAACAAAATTTTCATTGACAAAGCCATTTAAAGCGTAGCAACTCGCCCTCAACACTACTTAATCAATAAAAACAGAGTTGAAGTTCGTAGAATAAGAAGTACATGTAAATTCCGTTTTTTATTGTCATTCCAGGCCGAATTTCATCAGAATAGAGAATAGTTGCTCCTTTAATGTGTTTCTTAGAAAAGATTCTTACCGGAATACGATTGTAAAACATTAAAGAGCTTCACGAAAGAAAAGCAATTAATCATGCAGAATTTAAATATCTAATTATACTAATTCCTGTATATTTATTTACTCTGCGGCTGTATATTAATAAAAAAATAATAATTTTGTCGAATTTATTTTGCTTGTGTGTCAAAATAATGCAGGCTGCTACAAAAGTCTAGAAAATTTCCCAAAACCTATGTTCCATAAATGAAAGCATTTTTTAAAAGTGCTGTTTGCATAGAAGAAATTATTTGAAGTTAGATTTTTACTTTCTCTTACCCATAAGGTAGAGAAAGTATAGTTTTTGGGTCAAATTTTCGAACGCGAGATTTTGTTATATTTACACGTTTTGAGGTCCCTGAATACGAAAATCATGTTTTTAGCAAATGGTCTGTGTGTCTATGTGTGTGTGTGTGTGTGTGTCTGTCTGTTATCAGCATATCTCAAAAACAAATTATGGCAGAAAGTTCAAACTTGGTATTCTAAATGTGTATCATATAGGGATGCTACAGTAAGCTTTTCGTTAAGATCAAGCAAATGGTTCGTGTACAGGGACAATCAAGAGAATTCTATTACATTACGTGTATGGGGGAAATTGCAGGAAAATAGAGTTTAACGTCTATAGACTGCACTAAACCAAATGAAACGAATATATATTTTTTGTAATAAGATAGTTAACTGGAAAAAAAAATTGTGCATGTAGGAGCCTCGCCTCGCCTCCCCCCCCTGGGGGGGAAGTCCCCCCTCGAGAGGAGTAAATTTTCATGATGGGTATCTTTCAAAAGAGCTCGCTAATATCTTTAAAACGAATGGTTGAACCATCGATCTGCGATAATTTAAAACAAAGTTATCGATTTTTTTTTTTACTTTTAACGAAAAAAAAAACTTAGAAAAAAAATCGTATTTTTTTTTTTTTTTTTTTAATTTTGAGAATAAAATGGACTTTTTTTGGATATTTGGTGTTATACTACTTCTCTAATATGGAAGTCGTCTGCCTTATCATAGAAGATAATTTTTTTAAATAATAATTTTAATAAATTATTTTTTAAAAAGAGAATTATTTTTTAATAACCGAATTAAATTCTATATAAAAGTAGGTGCATTAATGAAACGGGGGGTTGAGGGGGGCGGTGGCCCCCCTCCCACAGAACTAATTATCATATAAAACTCTTCAGAAACCTAATATGAATTGTTTAACATAGGTTTACATAACAGTACTCGTTATCTTATCTATTAATCTGCAACCTGTATTTATAGTATTAAATTTCAGGGTAAGAGAAAGTCGTGTGAGTGACACACCAGATTATTTTTTATAGAGTAATACAAATTAATTCTGAAATAGGTTTTTTTTCAAAAAGCAAATAACGTAATTTCATTAAACATTAGCTATCTGATTGTAGAAAATAAAGCAAAATATTAGGAGAGAATGATATACACACACTAAGGGACAAAAAAAAAAAAAACGCCGCACTACAGAAAAATTGATTTATATCTTTTTTATTTGTAATAAATTCAAAAGTAATGGTGGAAACAAATAAAACAGACTGTCATGTTTATGTAACACCAAAGAGGTGAAATTATACCTATGTACATTTTGGATTCAGTAATTCGCATTATTACACTCTACAAAGTATTTAATAAAAATCTACATAAAACATCCTTTTTAAACGCAGTATAATAAACATGTACTTTGTAATGTGTTATGATTTATCATATGAAATAAACAAGTCATACTTGAAATAAAGTAAATATATGAAATAAAACTATTTATTTGTTAGATCTAAACATTTACTTAATAAGAAATATGCATTCTGCATTGGGTTAATTCCACCTTTATATGGAATTATTTCTTTAATACGCAATGGCACAGTACTATATTCCACTCTGCACAATATCATAAATAATTTTTTCTAATTCTTGCAGAGTTGTAGGCTACAAATTTTGAATCCTCAACTTTTTACCTCCGACTTTAAACGTTTTCGAACGGTTTGAGATTATGTCTATTTCCATGTCTGGTAAAGAAGATATTCTACGATATTCTTTGTAGGATTTAACTTAAAGTGAAAAAAGTTATGATTACTTAAAGACTTGTAGGTGCTCTTGGGAATGGATAGGGAAATCTAACAATTTGAATCATATAAATGTACCACCAGACACTGTATAACAAGGTGCATTTTCCTCTTGAAATACCGTTTGCGGGAAAGTCTCAGATAGCTCCAAAATAATCGGTCAGGTGTCGCTTTTGTAATAATTATGTTATATTCCGGATTAATTCATCCCATGGGCATAAAAATTTACCCGATTCCTTGAAAAGCTATGCAACTCCGTACCATAATGTATGCAGAAAGTGTTACTGTTTTAAGAGTGCAATTTTCATTAAGTCGGTCACATTTCCATCGTCATCGTAGCTTTTTTCATCAGCTCGAAATAAAATAATCTTGACTTCTCAGACAAAATCAGTTCAGCCTAATAATTAACTGACAACTTTTTTAAATTTTTGGTCAACTGAAGTCTTGCTTTTTCTAATTCTTTTCTTAAATAATGGCTTTTTTCGCAGATCTTCTGTTCTTTAACTTTCTTTGTTTAATTGTTCACGCATTGTTTTTAAGGAAAATGTTTTGCTATGCACTTTATTTAGTCTTTTCTAAGTTCTAAACAAGATACAAATGGAATTTTTAAACACTTGTTTTTTAACTTACGCTCAAATCGCTTGGATCTGAAGCGTGGCCGCCTAAAGCCAAATTTCTAATTTAAACAGCCAAAAATTTTATAACTTGCTAAAAATCATCTCACGAATATTTTGTTAACATTTAACTGGTTTGACATTTCCCGTATGAAAATATTTTTTTATTTTCATTTTAAAATTAATATTTTTTGCGGCATCGTTAATTGCCTTATCCTTGCCATTTTTGAAATATTTTCTCTCAAACCTAAGTGTACGTGGAAGACGACGTAAGAAAATCTGTTTGGAAATTTATTTTTTAAACGATAAAATTGACGGTTGCAGAAAGAGAAAAGGAAAATATCCAAATGCGGCGTTTTTTTTTTTTTTTTTCTCCTATTATTGAAATTGGCTGCGGTAACCCAGTCGGTAGAGCATCAGACTCGTAATTGGAAGATTGCGGGTTCGGTACTCGAGCTGGCCAAAGACCGCCGTGTACACTAATGGTGGCTGATACACGTAAAGTCTGTCGTGGCGGCAATGTTCTCCATGTTTCCATTAAAAATTATACCTCTGGGGGTCACCGAAGCGGGAGAGCCATCCCTTCCGTGGAGGATCAAAATTGTGATGGCATGTCTCCAGACTACCTCTAGGGATGAGTCCCAGACCGTCGCCAATTGCCCATTGAGCAGCACTAGTGCAGCATAAAAACTCATCCAACTAACAAACCAACCTGTTATTGAAATGCTAGCATATAAAATAGATTTTTTTTTAATTTGCCCATTTACTTTTCTATGTAATTTCACTTAAACTTAAAATAAACTAGTCTGGCTTCGCCGTTCTAGTCGGAAGACATCCTTTTAAAGAGGATTATTTTATGTATGAAAAATTGTTGTTGCTTTCGATAGTGTTTTCAAAAGATGATAGTGAAGTTTCTAAAATAAACACTGTAAATTTTGTAGGCTTCGACAGATTTGTGTATAAGTCTATAATTTGCTTTTGAAAAAGTCTCGAATTGTCTATTGTATAGCTCCAGTGTGGCGTAAGACTTACTTAACCTCAACCCCAACTTACAGTGCCTATAATACATAGTGTTAGTGTGGCAGTCATACAACGAAACCGTGCTGTAAAGATTAAGTCTCTCACTAGAGGTCAGAACGATCGAGATTCTTGCTGGAAAAAAAAAAAGAAACTTATGTATTTACTAGTTACTTATGTCCTTAGGTCACGTGATTAAGCAGGCGAAACTGGGAAGAACCAATCAACTTTTATGCAACTTCTATGGTTTGAGAAAGAATTTCGATCGCAGCGCTATCTAGAAAGGCTTAATATTCGGAGCAGTATTTTAAGCATTACGGTGTGGTTGCCATATTGTATATTCCTCGATTGTTCTCACCAGAGATCAGAACGATCGAGGTTCTTGCTGGAAAAAACGAATCTTATGTATTTACTAGTTACTTATGTGCCTAGGTCACGTGATTGAGCAGGCGAAACTGGGAAGAACCAATCAACTTTTATGCAATTTCTATGGTTTGAGAAAGAATTTCGATCGCAGCGCTATCTAGAAAGGTTTAATTTTCGGAAGGTATTTTAAGCATTACGGTGTGGTTGCCATATTGTATATTCCTCGATGCTGTACCCAACCTCTGTTGCAAGAAAGAAAAGAGTGAAAAAATCTATAATATTTAATGCATAATTCGCGAAAAAGAAAAAAAGTTACTGCTAGATCCCCCCCCCCCCCCTTTAAGTTTAAATCGCAGTTACAGTCGGTAACAAAAGTCTCCGAATACTAGCGAAAATTCCTATGTAAAAAAAGTACCCTTAATACAGTTTTGTTAAATAAATCCTTGTCGAATCCTGTTCTTAGTCAGTCTAGAAACAGGATTCGACAAGTATTTATTTAACAAAACTGTATTAAGTACACTTTTTTTATATAGGAATTTTTGCTAGTGTTCGGAGACTTTTGTTACCGACTGTACTTCGTTTATCTTTATATTTTCCTGGCTCTTTATCTTTCCGGAGTTGGGAGCAAGATATTTTACGGCCGCAATTTTCCAATTCTTTAGTCTTATTTTGCCGAAAAATTTATAGACTTCAAAATCTGAATTCCTCTTCGCATTTGGCGCAACTTTTGTACGAAAAATCTTTCAATCACTTAAAAATGACATATCATAAAGCTAAAGGGATCGTTAATAGCAGGAGACTTGGCGTTGGAATATTAAAACAGGAATAAACTACTACGTCAGAAACGCCAAAGAAAAATTATAACACTAATAAATCGGCTATTTCTAAACATTGCTGGGAGGAAAATCATAATTTTAAATTTAATTCAGCTAAAATAATTTGCAGACCTAAATCCATTCATGAACTCGATTTCTTTGAAGCTTTTCACATTTATAAAAATTTTAAAAACCTTGTAAATTGTGATTTCGCTGTTCCCTATTTGTCTGATTGTTGGAAATTTTACATTCAGTCCACATTTTCTTAATTTTTCTACTGTTTACACAGCTATACACATTCTTTAATTCCTATTGGCCACACTCCCCACCTCTTCCATAATCCTATTGGTTGAACTAAATCCGGTCCCTCTCCTATATATATACGAGCACTTCTCCAGATTCAGAATTCTTTTTGCACTGAAGACGGTACGCTTTAGGCTACCGAAACTGCTGTATGCACCTCAATAATTTTTCTTTGGCGTCTCTGACGTAGTAATTTATTCCTGTTTTAATAAAGGGATCGTTGTTAGAATGTATGAAAAACGATCTGGATGGTGAAGTAAACATCAATATATATGTTATTAAACACCGTACCAAGAAACCATCTACTACTGTAATCATAAAAAAAAAATCCAAACAAGCATCAATCGAAAGAGTATATATAAACATGTTTTTTGACGCAAAAAACAATTGCCCTCGTCAGCTCGTTTTCCAGTTATAAATTCTAAAATTTCGCTAATAATCGGTGCAACCAGGCCTTACTGAAATAATGAATGAAATCCAAAGCAAGCAATAATCGAAAGATCATAAATAAATGTGTTGTTTAGTGGATAAATCAGCTGCCCATTTTAGTTTTGAGATACATTCTCTCGAGATGCAATGCCATCAAATTTGCTAATGTAGAATCTGAAAATTGATAAAAGTCATTGTTCTGACAGGTTTTATCGAGACTCCTCCCACTCCTTTCTCGTTACAACATTTTTACACAAATTAAATATAGATTTATCGAAAACGGGCTCACGAGGGCAGACATTTTACACGCGGAAAATCACGTTAGATGATGCTCTCTCGAAGGAACATCATTTAATTAATTTTAATTATTCCATTATTAGGATGGTTTCCTGGTTAGATGCAACAATTTGTAAAATAATAATAATAATAACTTCTCATTTTTTTTAAATGATTGGTTCGTACTGTTCGTTCCTCTAATAACAAGAATATGATCGTTTCAGATTGGTTCGAAGACTTTTACGCATGCTCAAAAGTTCTGAATTTGACCTTAAAAAACAGCTTTGTATTTTTTATTTTTAACATTAAGTGTAATTTTTTAAATCGTAACCTTTGAATATAGCAGTAGGCATCATGTTTAATAATTTTTAAAGTTTATAGTTTAAAATATGTTTTTAGAAAGAAAATACAATAATTAAAATGATTTTCACTTTTTTAATTCTAATTTATAGCAACAAATGTAATGACAGTTGCATATTTCATAATGAAATTTCAAATTTATAAGTCTGATTCAAAGGTACCTCATCCCTTTTACATACAAGCTATCAATAGAAATCTAGTTCTTGGTATTATTCGGACAAAACATCATTGCAGATGAAATATTTTTGCTTGTATATATATTTAAGTCTAAGAAAACATTTTACTAAAATACGATTGCAGAACATTTAAGAACTTCAAAATAAAAAAAAATAAAATATATAAATATATGGTTTCTATTTGTTTTTTACAGATAAATGTGGCGTCTGTCCGTCGGCAAAGAAGAAAGTCAATCTGAATAAGTTTTGCAAAAGAGACTTTGGTATGTATATTTCTCTGTGAATACTTCGTTTTTTAAAATACATTTTGCAATTTATACAAGTTCAATAAAAAAAAAAAAAATCTGTTAAAACTATTAAGAAAACCACAAAAATTAAAAAAATTAAATCTCATGCATATTTGCGTTCATTTTGTAAATGTAGAAAAAGTAACTCGTTTCGAAGTCATATATATTAGGGTGGGTCGAAAAAAAATAATGTCTTTTTTTCGAAACGCTATACCGCAGAAAACTTGCCTCTGGGGTAGTTAAGTAAAATGCAAATAAAAGAAATCTGGAGTGACTCCACTCGACTTTCCGAACATTGAGTAATTAACAGTTTTGTAGATAAAGTAATGAAAGAGGAGTTGTTAAACAAACAAAAGAGAGAGCACCATAATAATAATAATAATATATTTTTATGCAAAAAAAGCGTATTTCTTCAAGTGATTACCTTTTAATAGCCTTGATTGATGACTATATTTTTTACTCAAATTTTTCATGAATTTTCCAACTTGTACGTAGCACCGTGTCATGGCAGTTTTTTTCGACTCTTGTTGGGTTGTTATCAAAACTCAGTTCGGGATTTTATAGGTGTAAAAAATTAGATATATTTTATACCCTTATTAACAGCAATATTATTATTATTATTATTATTATTATTATTATTATCAACATTATTTACTTTTTCTATATACACCAGAAGATGGCATTGGTATTTAAGCTTGAAAATTTTTTCACACACCATAAAATTAATGAAAGCATACTCGTTTCGAAAGGTCGTGTCCGTTCTTCTTCAGGTACAAAATACGTGCTTTGGAGGCAAAAACAAGACTGTAAACAGGATAAAATCCAGAGGGGGGCAACGACACAGCCAACTAATAAGAAACAGTTTGCAAAACCAATCAGAGATTAACAGAACCAAAAAACAGAAAACAAGAGATATAAACACAAAAAATGGAGGGAAGGAATTTTTAAGTAATTTATTTATATGTTTTTATTTTATTTTTACTTAAATACCTTATTTTTAATTTAATTAATTTAATGTAATTTATTTTTATTGATTTATTTAATTTAAATTTTTATTGATTTGTTTATTTTATATTATTTTGTTTTTTTATTTATTTATTTTATAAAATGAAGGAAACTAAGTTAATCGAATTAAACAAATTTTTCCAAGCTGTAGACAGCAAAGTGGAATCAGATTTTTCATTAGCAATTTTATCACGATTAAGGTAGATTAAAAACCGTGTGTACGCAAAGGAGGAAAGTTGTTTTGAGTGCAAAAACGTGGAAAAAATGAATGTATAAGGAAAAGAAACAAAAGGGAGGTATTGGTTTAAATGGTCTTTTAGATGGTTTTGTTCCTCAGATGGGTTCTGAATCATAAAAACAGTGTGTACGAGAAGGAGGAAAGTTGTTTTGAGTGCAAAAACGTGGAAAAATTGAATGTATAAGGAAAAGAAACAAAAGGGAGGTATTGGTTTAAATGGTCTTTTAGACGGTTTTGTTAGTCATGTGTGTCCTGAATCATAAAAACAGTGTGTACGCGAAGGAGGAAAGTTGTTTTGAGTACAAAAACGTGGAAAAAATGAATGTATGAGGAAAAGAAACAAAAGGGATTTATTGGTTTAAATGGTCTTTTAGACGGTTTTGTTAGTCAGATGGGTTCGGAATCATAAAAATAGTGTTTACGTGAAGGAGGAAAGTTGTTTTGAGTGCAAAAACGTGGAAAAAATGAATGTATAAGGAAAAGAAACAAAAGGGAGGCATTGGTTTAAATGGTCTTTTAGACGGTTTTGTGAGTCAGATGGGCTCGGAATCATAAAAACAGTGTGTACGCGAAGGAGGAAAGTTGTTTTGAGTGCAAAAACGTGGAAAAATTGAATGTATAAGGAAAAGAAACAAAAGGGAGGTATTGGTTTAAATGGTCTTTTAGACGGTTTTGTTAGTCATATGTGTCCTGAATCATAAAAACAGTGTGTACGCGAAGGAGGAAAGTTGTTTTGAGTACAAAAACGTGGAAAAAATGAATGTATGAGGAAAAGAAACAAAAGGGATGTATTGGTTTAAATGGTCTTTTAGACGATTTTGTTAGTCAGATGGGTTCGGAATCATAAAAACAGTGTTTACGTGAAGGAGGAAAGTTGTTTTGAGTGCAAAAACGTGGAAAAAATGAATGTATAAGGAAAAGAAACAAAAGGGAGGCACTGGTTTAAATGGTCTTTTAGACGGTTTTGTGAGTCAGATGGGCTCGGAATCATAAAAACAGTGTGTACGCGAAGGAGGAAAGTTATTTTGAGTGCAAAAACGTGGAAAAATTGAATGTATAAGGAAAAGAAACAAAAGGGAGGTATTGGTTTAAATGGTCTTTTAGATGGTTTTGTTCGTCAGATGGGTTCTGAATCATAAAAACAGTGTGTACGAGAAGGAGGAAAGTTGTTTTGAGTGCAAAAACGTGGAAAAATTGAATGTATAAGGAAAAGAAACAAAAGGGAGGTATTGGTTTAAATGGTCTTTTAGACGGTTTTGTTAGTCATGTGTGTCCTGAATCATAAAAACAGTGTGTACGCGAAGGAGGAAAGTTGTTTTGAGTACAAAAACGTGGAAAAAATGAATGTATGAGGAAAAGAAACAAAAGGGATTTATTGGTTTAAATGGTCTTTTAGACGGTTTTGTTAGTCAGATGGGTTCGGAATCATAAAAATAGTGTTTACGTGAAGGAGGAAAGTTGTTTTGAGTGCAAAAACGTGGAAAAAATGAATGTATAAGGAAAAGAAACAAAAGGGAGGCATTGGTTTAAATGGTCTTTTAGACGGTTTTGTGAGTCAGATGGGCTCGGAATCATAAAAACAGTGTGTACGCGAAGGAGGAAAGTTGTTTTGAGTGCAAAAACGTGGAAAAATTGAATGTATAAGGAAAAGAAACAAAAGGGAGGTATTGGTTTAAATGGTCTTTTAGACGGTTTTGTTAGTCATATGTGTCCTGAATCATAAAAACAGTGTGTACGCGAAGGAGGAAAGTTGTTTTGAGTACAAAAACGTGGAAAAAATGAATGTATGAGGAAAAGAAACAAAAGGGATGTATTGGTTTAAATGGTCTTTTAGACGATTTTGTTAGTCAGATGGGTTCGGAATCATAAAAACAGTGTTTACGTGAAGGAGGAAAGTTGTTTTGAGTGCAAAAACGTGGAAAAAATGAATGTATAAGGAAAAGAAACAAAAGGGAGGCACTGGTTTAAATGGTCTTTTAGACGGTTTTGTGAGTCAGATGGGCTCGGAATCATAAAAACAGTGTGTACGCGAAGGAGGAAAGTTGTTTTGAGTGCAAAAACGTGGAAAAATTGAATGTATAAGGAAAAGAAACAAAAGGGAGGTATTGGTTTAAATGGTCTTTTAGATGGTTTTGTTCGTCAGATGGGTTCTGAATCATAAAAACAGTGTGTACGAGAAGGAGGAAAGTTGTTTTGGGTGCAAAAACGTGGAAAAATTGAATGTATAAGGAAAAGAAACAAAAGGGAGGTATTGGTTTAAATGGTCTTTTAGACGGTTTTGTTAGTCATATGTGTCCTGAATCATAAAAACAGTGTGTACGCGAAGGAGGAAAGTTGTTTTGAGTACAAAAACGTGGAAAAAATGAATGTATGAGGAAAAGAAACAAAAGGGATTTATTGGTTTAAATGGTCTTTTAGACGGTTTTGTTAGTCAGATGGGTTCGGAATCATAAAAATAGTGTTTACGTGAAGGAGGAAAGTTGTTTTGAGTGCAAAAACGTGGAAAAAATGAATGTATAAGGAAAAGAAACAAAAGGGAGGCATTGGTTTAAATGGTCTTTTAGACGGTTTTGTGAGTCAGATGGGCTCGGAATCATAAAAACAGTGTGTACGCGAAGGAGGAAAGTTGTTTTGAGTGCAAAAACGTGGAAAAATTGAATGTATAAGGAAAAGAAACAAAAGGGTGGTATTGGTTTAAATGGTCTTTTAGACGGTTTTGTTAGTCATATGTGTCCTGAATCATAAAAACAGTGTGTACGCGAAGGAGGAAAGTTGTTTTGAGTACAAAAACGTGGAAAAAATGAATGTATGAGGAAAAGAAACAAAAGGGATGTATTGGTTTAAATGGTCTTTTAGACGATTTTGTTAGTCAGATGGGTTCGGAATCATAAAAACAGTGTTTACGTGAAGGAGGAAAGTTGTTTTGAGTGCAAAAACGTGGAAAAAATGAATGTATAAGGAAAAGAAACAAAAGGGCGATATTGGTTTAAATGGTCTTTTAAACTGTTTTGTTCGTCAGATGGGTTCGAAATCATAAAAACAGTGTGTACGCAAAGGAGGAAAGTTGTTTTGAGTGCAAAAACGTGGAAAAAATGAATGTATAAGGAAAAGAAACAAAAGGGAGGTATTGGTTTAAATGGTCTTTTAGACTGTTTTGTTAGTCAGATGGGTTCGGAATTATAAAAAGTAATTAGCTAAATTTTCTCAGAAACGTGTATGGCATAAAAGATGACATAAAATTATATTTTATGCTAAACACGTTTCTGAGTTGCATTTTTTTTTTTTTTTTTTTTTTTTTTTTTTTTTTTGAAAATTTAGCTATTTATTTTAATCGCGATAAAATTTAAAATGAAAAATCTTATTCCACTATGGTGCCTAGAGCTTGGAATTTTTTTTTAAATCGATTAAATAATTTCCTTCGTTTTGTAAAAAATAAATAAATTAAGAATAAATTATATTAAATAATATAATATAATATAATATAATAAATAATAAAATTAAATAAATAAAATAAAGCAATAAAATTAAATATAAGCATTTAAATTAAAATTAAATTAAAATATATAACTAAATTATTTAAAAATTCCTTCCCTCCATTTTTTGTTTTTGTTTTGCGTTTTTTTTTTTTTTTTTTTTTGGTTGTATTCCTCTGTGTTTGGTTTTGTGGCTGCTGCCTGTTGAATGGTTGTGTAGCTCATCCCTCTTTGGATTTTGCCCTGCTCTCAGTCTTGCTTTTGCCTCTAAGGCAAGTAGCACGTATTTTTCCCCTGTAGAAGAAAGGCCCCGTCCTTTCGAAACCGAAGTGCTTTCATTAATTTTATGGTGTGTGAAAAAGTTTTCAAGTTTAAATATTGATTGTACACTAGTTTTTTAATTTAGAAAGGATTGAATTCGTGAAAATTTTCAGTCTCCTCTTTCTATGGATTTATATGTTTTGAAGTATCTTGAATATGATTTTGCCTTCTTTACTAAATGTCTGTTTTTTTTTTTTTTTTTTTTTAATGCGTGTAACCAAAATTTAGTGGGCCTGTATCACAAGAACTAATGTATGGAATTCTACAAAATTTTGTATTTGGTTATACTTTGACATAAATTGGTACTGATCCGATTTCGGTATCTGATTTTTCACCCAGCAGGTGCCGCTCTTATACTGCAACTTTCCCCATTTACGGAAAGGCTATATCTTATCTTATTTAGAGTATAAGTGCACAAAATTTGGTATGCATAGAGACCATTGCACATTTAATCTGATTGCATATTAGCCAATTAGAGGACATTTCTATAATGGAATTTTCCCCATTTACGGAAAGACTATATTTCAAGTTGCTATAGCTATAACATATAAATACACCAAACTACGTATGTTAAATGTATATTATGAAGGATTATGCTGATTCTTTTTAAGCGTATATCAGATGACAAGTGGTGCTGCTACCATTCATTTTGCGATTTCCGAATGGCTGTTCTCAAAACCCGTTGGTTAGAATGGAACCAATTTGTAAATATGAAACCTTTATTTTGAGAAGCTGAGTGAATTAAATTTTTGGGCAGATTAATCGATGGGTGACGGTGTTATATACACTGGTGTTCAAAATTTAAGAAACAACCTGTTTTCTCGTTTTCTTCTTTTGCGCATAATTTTTAAACAAATAAAGATATGAACATAAAATTTGGATGGCATGTTTGCTATCATATCGTTAACCGAATTTTACATAACTTTAAGATGAGTAATAATTTTTAAGCTAGTAAATATTCTTTTTTTTTCTCAAAAATAAGCTTTGGAAAAAATGAAAATTTTCAACAATTTTAGCAAAGAAAACTTAATGAAAAATGGTCATAAGGATGCATTACAGATAGGTGAAGATACATATGCATCCATGTGTTATAGATTAAAACCGGATCTTTTTACATGTATTCACTTTTCTGTTTCTTTTTCTTTTTCGCTTTGAATAACTTTTTTTAAAATATACATACAAACATGAAAATTGGATAAGATGTTCATTATAAAACTATTTATCGACATTTTTATTATTCTGATGATGCTCATAGTTTACAAATTATTAATTATCTATTTTTTATTTTTTTTTAAGTCTCTTATAAAAGTAAAAGAAAAGTTAATACAGAAAGAAAAATTGAGATTTAGAGTAACATTTCAAGGCATGTGCGTTTTTATCTATCTGTAATACATCCTTAACGGCCCTCTTCACTTACCGTCGCCGGAAGCCCGATCCAATGTTATTCTATGGGGAAATTTTCTTTACAAATAACTTATTAAATAATACATATTTTTAAATTCTGTTTTCACATTCAGAAAATTCCCAAAGGTTAAATTGGCGGACCTTTTTTAAAAATGTATTTTTTTTTACTTTTTAATATTTTATTTTGAAATTGCATAATGAAGAAAATTTCACATATTGAAAATTCGTATTTTACAGCTTCAAAATAAAATATAAAAATTAAAAAAAAAATAATTTTTTAGAAAAGGTGCACAAATTTAACAGCTGAGAATTTTCAGAATGGGAAAACAGAATTTAAAAATATGTATTAGTTAATAAGTTATTTGTAAAGAAAATTTCCCATAAAATAACATTAGCTTCGGCTTCCGGCGGCGGTGAGTGAAGCGGGCCCTTAAGTTTTCTTTTCTAAAATTGTTGAAATTTTTCCTTTTTTCCAAAGCATACTTTAGGAAAAAAATTAATAATTATTAGTTTAAAAAATATTACTCATGCTAAAAGGATATAATATTCGATGAATGGTATGATAACGAACCTGCCATCTAAATTTTATGTTCATTTGTTTATTTGTTTAAAATTTATGCGCAAAAGAAGAAATCGAGAAAACAGGTTGTTGCTTAAATTTTGAACACCAGTGTAAAATGATGCCGAAGAAAGTTCTGTGAGGACTAGAACATACTATTTTATTTATTCTTTCCAATCAGAATGAATTATAAATAATTATAAGATAAAAAACTTTTTATGAACCATATTTTTAAATTTTCTGTTCAATCATAGCTATAGAACTAACTACATTAGCAATTTATCAATGCGTATGAAATCTTTAAACCGATAGTGACGTCAATTTTTGTGAGATTAATAATTTAACCTTTTACAGTTTTTTAACGCTCACGTTTAATTAAATTATTTATTTAATCACGTTTATTTATTTTTATGTCGAAAGAAAATGAACTCGTATTATTTTTTTTTTTTTTTTGGCAACAATTAAATTATAGCTAATATTTTAATGGCTATTTATGAGGTATTAGCAGGTTATTATTTTCATATTTTAATTAATTGTAAGAAATTATTCGAAAATCGTACTTCGAAATCGAAGTATTGTGTTGTCATCGGGTTGTGAGCTATTGTGAAAGTTTCAAATGTCTAGCTAGTAGGGAAGTTAGTTAAAATTCGATTACAAGATTTGTACCGGACAAACAAACAAACATACATACATACATACATACAAACAAACAAGAATAGAAGTTAATAAAAGTTCGTTAATAATAGTTAGTTTTTGGTAAAATAATAGCAGGTGGTTATTACTGAAGCTGCCAAATTTTTATCTCGAAATAATGTTAACGAACAACATACATACATTTTCTTTTCATAAAATAAAAACGATATTTTGCGTTTTATATCTAAAATTTTAAATAAAATCAGCTTTTTTATGTAAATGTATTCACGAAATATCATATCCATGCTACGTGTACTACATGCATACATAGTTTTCATACATATATATGTACAGTGAATGAAAAAATAAATAAATATATGAAAAATATTCTCAAATGCATAAAGCACTTTAAATTTACAGCGTTCAATAATTTTAGAGTATACCTATAAAAATGTTTACATAAATCACATGCATTAGATAGAAGGATTTTGAAAAGAGAAGATAAATTTTTCTTTTCCATTTTAAAAGAGTTTAGTGTTCATTTCCTGACTCCTGTTTTAAATTTAAATAATAGTTAAATTCAAATATAAAAAATAATAAATTTCTATTTAAAAAGGTTTAAATTTTTGTAATAAAATTAATATTTTCTAAGTTAAGTTGATTTAATAATTGCATGTTCCTTTTTATTTAAAAATATATATATATATATATAGAAAACTTTTTTTATCAACTTAACTTTATAAAAAAAAGTTAAGTTGTAAACTTTATTAAAAAATAAAATAAACAAAAATAAATAAATAAAAATAAGTTAATTATCGTGATTAAAAAAAAATATATTATAGAAATTTTTTTTCATCGCGATAGAAATTATACAAATACTTAAAAATAGCAACAGTTTTAGCAATAAGTGGTAAAGTGACTTTTTCCAATAATGAAAAATGTTTAAAAATTGATTAACAGTTAAATATATATAAATATATGTATATAAGTAAAATATCGAACATATAAGAAATATTTTTAAACAATCAAAAAGCGTTATTTAAGTTTTTTTTTTTTTTTTTTTTTTTTTTTTTTATTAATATGTAACACCAAAAACCCCTATTAGACTTAAATATGTGATCATATTAGTAAATTATAAGCAATATAAAATTAATTTAAATATAAAGACATTAGTGCAATTAAAAATAAGAAAAAGTTACACAGTTCCCGCCGCTTATTAAAATCACATTCGTTCTGAGCCAAAGTGATTTTAATAAGCAGCTAGTTTTTATATCCGGCGAATATTTCTGCATTTAAGGAAAAGGTATTATTTCCTTGAATTTTGAAAGAAACTTCAAAAGAAGACGAATAATGGAATTAGTAAACAATATTAATTAATTTTTGATAGATAATTAATTAATGGTTCTTCGATATAAATAAATTAATCGCATTCCAAGCTCCCATACACTTTCATTTGACGAAAATCATCATTACTTTACCAAAAGTTCACGTTGTTCTTATAAATTTAAAATCTTTTCGTTTAAACCTCATGAATTATAGTAATTTTAAAATAAGAACTAGAAATTGCCTTTTAATGATTAGTAATAAATATATATATATATATATATATATATATATATATATATATATATATATATATTATATATATATATATATATATCATTTCAAAGCAAATTTGTAACTTATTACTAATTTTGAAGACTACGTTCCTTGAAATTGTTATGGAGATAAGTGATGGGGCATGTTTAATTTGTAACTGTGCTGCAAGTGTAAAATCTTCGAAAATGAGCGAAAACGGAGGGATTGTTGTGTTTTAATTTCTTTTCTTATTAAAAAAAAAAAAAAAAAAAAAAAAAAAATGCAAATAATAAAAAAAAAAAAAAAATTTAGTGTGCATAAATGATATTTTTGGTTGCTGAGGAGATATTTTGAGTTTATTAACCGGCGCGGCGGCTTTAAAAGTAATTTGCATTGATTTGATTCCGGTCCAGGCAATTTGATCAGATTAAGCGGCTGATTTCATTAACCAGTGAATTTATTAAGCGGCGGTTACTGTATTCACTTTTATTTAATTGTAAAATATTTTAAGCTTAACTTTCCTCTGATTTCTGAACAAAATATGGTAATTAATAAATCTTTATATACAAAAGGCAAAAAGTAAATATTTGTATCTGTGTTCGTTATCCGCGATTGTAATGAAATGCTCGCCCTCTGGTGGGCTAAGGTGAAATTATCATACCACTGGAAGCTTTCACGCTGAAACTATGATAGAACAACAAGAAAGAACAAAATACATACACGTGGATGTTATATTTACTAACAACTGCAGTGTTGAGAAAGCGCCATCTATCGTTCATTACAAACGCGGATAGACTAAAACACAACTGGACAGATTTACACGCGGTTTTTAGCAAAATGATTTCCAAATTTTCATAGCACAATCGGGTTAAATTTATCCAATGGACTTTATCTGCGTTACGTAATAAACCCTTGACACGTGACTACTACAGGAAAAAATGTATAATTATGTTTACATTTGTGTTTTATAGGGAAATGTTTGTATTGCATCCCAGAGGGAAATTCATAGGGAAATGGAGAATCAGAAGTCACATGTTAAGTATGATTTAGCCTCGAACCCAAAAAACGGATAGAGTCCATTCTTCTCGGGTCGTTATCCAAAATGTTTCAAGTGTTCTTAAATGATATTTTTCTCATTTCTTTTAACAAACTGAAAACGCAAAAGTCCATAAATAAAAAAGGAGGTGATGTTATTGGTATAATAATAAATATGCTACATTTTATCTCCTTTGTAAAAGCCATTTTTACTAAATTGATAACAGACGGTTATTACTAAAAGTACAAACATCTTTCTTAAAATGTTAATAAGACACATAAATATAAAATCTTATTTATAAAGTACAAACAATATTTTGTATTTGTGATATATATACCTAAAATTTTAAATAAAACTAGCTCTTCTGTGCAAATGTTCTCACAATCTACAATGAGTAATCAAATTATTAGATAGGGTTTTTTTTCTTTGTCATTTTTTTAGATTATCTAAAACAATACTAGACGAAATAGCCTGGAACTTCACACATGCAAAGAACATTTAAAAAACTCATTATTTCTACTTTCGATTTAATCCATAGTGAAATTGGGAGACAAATCACAAATTGATAAAGAACTAAAATACTTTGGATCACCCTGTATCATAAAAAGCTACAAATTACTTGTAACTTTAATGCATTATTGCCCGTACTATGTACAGTATTTGTATGTTTTGGTGCAGAAATTGTGTAATTATTTAGGCGAATTCTTCCCATTTCTATTATTTGATGAATGTTTCTATTGGTTTAATGGTTTTTGCAAATTATCTTATCGTTAGGCTTATGTGTTATGTTTGTGTCATTTCTCTTCTGCGTACGTACTTTAACATGTTTTTACTAATCAGTGTAATCAAATTAAATTATCATCGTGACCATAATTTTATGCGAAATACATCTCATTTAAAATTTCATTTGTTGGTATTTTCAACTATCTTTCAGTTGCTGAGTGTTGCAAAGGAATTAAATTATTCTAATTATATATATAATTTTTTTTTTTTTTAATTATTGATTTTTTTGACAAGTTTTTTGCTTGTAACTAGAACGAATTTCCATAAACTTTTACAAAACTTGCAGAAAAATTAACAAAATATTAGAGAAACAGTATTCTGAAACATAAAATTCACACGTGTAATAATCGTTGAGATATGAGTATTTTTAGTAAATATTATTTTAATGCGCTTGCACGGAAAATAGAAAAAAAATTATTGTACAGATTAAAAGTTAGATATATTGAGCAACTTTTTTCGAAAGCTCACTTGAAAAGAGTGAAAATCAAGCAAATTATCGTCAAATGAACAAGCGAGATTTTAGGTATTTTCCAGAATTGAAATTTCATAAATGGTTTTTTACATGCTGCGTATTTAATTTGAAGATCCAATTATTTCAACCACATTGCAAAAGTTCTTCTTTGTGAAAAACCCTTTATAGGCTTGTAACTTTAACATATTTTTATTTATTTACTAAGATTTGTGAGTTTATAAGGGTTTTTTCACAAAAAATCCTTCATCAAACCCTTAATCAAATTTTGAATTTCATTTAAATGCTTGCTTAAAATTGGTCAAGTTTTGACCACTGGGTGATACTAATATCTATGGAAATGCATCGTATATAAATGACACGAATTAGAAAGAATGTATTTTTTAAAAAAAGTTAAATTTCTCTTTTTCGTTTTGAGGAGAGTAATATTTATTCTCTGACTTTTATTTAATCTTAAAAGAAAGTAAATTCAAAAATAAAAAAATAATGAATGTTGATTTTAAAAGGCTTAAGTGTTTACAATAAAACTGTAATTTTATTTTAAAGTTAAGTTTATTTAATGTTTATATAGTTCATTTTATTAAAAAAAAAAATAAATAAATAAATAAAAAAATACTTTTATGAAACAAAAAAAATTTATCACAATATTAACTAAACAAATATTTAAAATGGAAGCAATTTTTAAAATACTGAAAATATTAAAAATGGAAACACATATATGTTTAGACAACTAAAAAGCATTATGTAAGATTTCACTACAATGATACATAACAAAAGAAATCACTTTTTGACTTAAATATGTAATTTTCTATCTCAATATGTAAAATAAACAAATTAGAATATTCCAAAAAAATGTCCACATTTTTTTTTCTTTATAATATATATATATATATATATATATATATATATATATCTTTCGTATTACCTAATCAAATACTTTTTATTTTATTTTTATTTTATCTTTATCTTTATCTTTATTTATTTTATTTTTTATGTAAGAAATAATCTCTATAGGTTTTTCCTATTATGCCAATGCAGTTTGAATTTTTACAGCAGTTGCTTAAAAATTCAAACAAATTTTTAAATCTAATAATTAAAATGAATCTTAATAGGTAATCAATTTGTTTAAAAAAAATAATTACTCTTTTAATTAAATTGAATATTTACTCTCTAGCTTCTGTAAAAAATTACAAACTTTAAAGCAAAGTTCTATGTAAATGTAGAAAATGAAGATCGCGCTGATATTCAATCACTAACATTCACTATTGAACTTTTGTAACAACTTTGGCAACAGGCAATTGATTTCTTTTATCAAGAGATATGTGGTATTAAGGAATGTGATGTGGCAACATCCATCTTTTTCACGGGAATACGAAAATCCACTCAAGTGCAAAAACAGCCAAATTCCGCTGGATTATCCGAACGGAGACTATTTTATGGTCTCAGCACCTATCTAATGTTGCGGATGCGGCGGATAACATTGCTCGAGTCATCGAAGAGGATGAAAAACTGCTTCAAGGAATGTCAGAATTCTTCGAGGCAAATGGTTGTGTATGTTTTAGGATCGAGTAAACGTATTTTCCTCTCAATTGGCTTCTTGTTCAGCCATTTTAAGGAAAATACTTAGCAAGCGTTTTTATCAGCAATCTTTCTTCACTCATTTCAACTGGTTTTTTTTTTTTTTTTTTTTTTTTTTTTTTTAACTGGGAAGATTAAGAGATTCTTGAATTTCATTACTAAATTTAACAGATAATACTCTGAAAACTATTTATGATTATCGATATTTTCTGTCATATGCATGATAAGAAAGTATCAGATTCGTGAAAATTTTTGAGTTCTGGTTTTCGATGGATTTAAACTTTTTGAGGCCTACTTGACCATTTTTTGGAAAATTTCTCTCCATCTCGGTTTCACCAAAATTTTATAGACACTGTGCATCTCGGAATTATGGCTGATTTCTAAAACACTTTACATTTGGTTAGACCTTAATATAAATTGATGCTGATCAAATTTTGTCATGTATCGACTTGCAGGTGGCGTTGCTATGCTGCGATTTCACCCATTTAGCGGAATGCCATACTTCAGCTTCTATCGTGTATAAGTGTATATATCTTGATATGGGAGAGAGCCATTATGAAAAATTATACTGATTCATTTTGGATGCTTCTTAACAGACAGGTAGTTCTGTTATGCTTCAATTTTCTCTATGCACCAGAATGCTACATCTCAGCTTCTGGTGCGTAAAAGTGCGCCAAAATTGATATGTGAGATGGGACATTATAAGAAACTAAGCTACATTAATTTGGGTGTATATCAGTAAATAGATAGTACTGCTATTAATTCCTTTCTTAAAATTTTCAGTGAGCTATATCTCAGCATCTATTTGTTAAGTTTGCACCAAACTGCATGAATAAATTCCTTTTTTGTGAAAAGCTATGTTAATTAAATTATCGTGCATGTTAATTGATATGTGTCGTTGTTATATCGGATGATATAAAAAGAAAATTTTTAATGGCGACAGCATACTAGTTTTTTTAATATCAATGTGTTTGAAATGTTGATGCATTACACAAAGTATCCCCTAAATTCATGAATATTTTTAAAAAATCATAAAAATTGAAGAAATTGGTCTGTTTTAAAGCAGTTTCTAACACCATAAGACCCGAGTGTTACATGGACTATGGGGTGTTACTTGAACAGAAAACAGTAAAATGTTTAAAAAACATTCCTGGCACAGGTTTATTGAAGTAATTAATCTAATTCATAGTTTGTCCGCAAAAAATACAAACTACGTCCATTATTTCACTGAACTAGTGCAAGGAACGATTTTATTCTTTTTATCGTTTTGGTTTCAAGTACCATAAGAAGTAAGTTCTTAATCGTATATCCTTTATTTTATAAGAATCTGATTTGCATATATAATACAATTCCTTGTGTCCAGCACCCTCTAAAGTCAAATATATAAAATATTTATGAATTTATGATCATCCCGTGCATGTACAAAAAGTTAAAATAATGTATCGTCGCCTAAGCGTCCTTGTTTAAAGGGTATGGTACCGTTGAAGGTTTCATATAAAAACTTATATTTCCATTTAATATTTATAAATTACAGTCGGTAACAAAAGTGTCCGAACACTAGCAAAAATTCCTATATAATAAAGTACACTTCATACAGTTTTGTTAAATAAATCCTTATCGAATCATGTTCTTACACTGACTAAGAACAGGATTCGACAATGATTCTTTGAACAAAGCCGTATGAAGTGTACTTTTTTTACATAAGAATTTTTGCTAGTGTTCGGACACTTTTATTACCGACGATACACTCTATTATGTTCATTCTGTAAAATATGTATTCAAGCAGTAATTTTTATAGTTTTTGATATTTTTTTTACAGATTTGCAATCTAAATTGTGCTTTCTCAGTTTGCAATTTTTCATGCATTCACGATTTTCAAAATGCAAAAACTTCTACTGATATTTACGAAAAATCTTAATAACTTTTTTGGATGTTTAATAGAAATTAATTAAAAGAATTGGGGATGTATTTTGAAATTTAATAATTAGTTTTTTGAGAAAAAAAAATAAAAACTGCCTGTCTATGTAAAAATTTACAAAGAAACATGATTTATGTTTTTAAAATATTTCAAAATCATCATGTCTCGTAAAATTTTATTACATTTTAATTACACTAAAATTCGAGATAATTATAATGTACCATTAAAATACATTATTGAAATAAACACAACATAAATTTTTACGTTTCTAGCCTTAGTTTAGGCTCCTCATCCAGTAAGAACATCATACAAAAGCCCAACGTATTCGGCAGGGACTGCGCATGCTTCATTAAGAGGGGGTGAAAAATGTAATTTTGAATACCAGCCTTCAAGGAATATTCTAGAATGATAATTTAAACAGTTAGATACAATTATTTTAATATTCTCAAAATCAATATTTCACCGCGCTAAATTATACTGCAGTACTGAAGAACTTTCCAATTAGGATTAAAAAGAATTTTTTAGGACTTAAAACGTAATAATTATCCCATTCGCTGGCTTAAAAGAAAATTAAATGAATATGCCTTTAACATTGATAATCATGATATTAACATTTCCAAATCATCTAACTCTCTCATTACTTTTCCATACTATAAAAAAATTTCTGAATCTATAGCAAAAATTTTATGTACATTAATATACATCCCGCGACAAAAAGATAGGTACAAAGGGTTTTTTCTTTGATTTTTCATAAAATAACATTATCTAAATTGTGCTTATCATTTATTATTATCATAAAATAACCCTATTCCCGGACTAATTTTTGTTTTAAGACTAATTTAGAAAAAAAAAAAAATTCTAATTTAAGACTACACACCGCGACAAAAAAATAGGAACAAAGGTTTTTTTTTTTTTTTTTTTTTTTTTTCTGAATATGAATATTTTGAATATGATTCAAATATTTAATATGTTTTTGATATGATAATATTTTGTTATGATAATAAATGATCAGCACAATTTAGGTAATGTTATTTTATGAAAAGTTTAAAAAAAACCCTTTGTTCCTATCTTTTTGTCGCGGTGTGTAGTCTTAAATTAGAAAAATTTTAGTCTTAAAACTTTTCTAAATTAGTCTTAAAACAAAAATTAGTCCTGGAATAGTGTTATTTTATGATGAAAATAAATGATAAGCACAATTTAAATAATGTTATTTTATGAAAAATCAAAGGAAAAACCCTTTGTACCTATCTTTTTGTCGCGGGGTGTATCTGTTTCCTATAAATCTCAGTTTCTGATTCGTAATTTCTTTTCTAATTTTAAACCTGCTATCCCCCCTTTTCCCGTACGGGAGTTATTTATAATATTCCTTATAAATTTTGCAATTCTGTTTATATTGGTGAAACTGGCCGTTCCCTTCATACTCGAATTCTTGAAAATAAAAGAAATTTCAAAATCCGCGATATTCGTTCTAAAATAGTGCAGCATGCCATAGAAACCGACCATCTACTTGATTTTGACAATATTAAAATAATTGTATCTAACTGTTCAAATTATCACTCTAGAATTTTCCTCGAGGGCTGGTATTCAAAACTAAATTTTTCACCTTTTAACACGTTGAGCGCCATATCAGCCATTCTAGATTCTAGACATTTTGTCATATATCTCTAAAAGTACTAAAGGAATCATCTTGAAACTTTAGGAGTGTGCAGAACATGTTATACTTCAAACGTTTTAGTGAAAGTTTTACCCCGAAAGTAAAAGCAGTACCAATAAAAAGTTAACACGTTGAGCGCCATGTCAGCCATCGGTGGCTGACAGTGTCAAATATGATATAAAGCCGCGTCAAACATTGGTGGTTGACAGTGTAAAATAGGATAAAAAACTAAAAATATTACATTGTTTTAAGTAATTATTGAAATTTCTTGAAAATTTGCTTAATTTTTATTTGTTACATGAGGAATCATTATGGAATTTTAATGGATTTTAAGAATTCGCGTGGCGCTCAGCGTGTTAATGAAGCATGCGCTGTCCCTGCCGAATAAGCTGTGCTTTTGTAGAAAAAACTATCCATTCATCTCAACGTTTACTTTTATGATGTTTTTACTGATGAGGAGCCTAAAATAAGGCTCGAAACGTATAAATTTATGTTGTGTTTATTTTAATATTTTAATGGTATATTTTAATGGCATATTATAATTTTATCTCGATTTTTAGTATAATTAAAATTTAATGATTTTTGTTATATATTTGTTTTTAATATTTTTTCTTTTAAACATATTGCAAACTCGATCCCTAATTCATTTAAGTAGGTTCTATTAATTTTTTTTTTTTTTTTTTAATCTGACAGTAAAATATGAAGTTACGAAGTTTACAGAACTAAAATATTCTCATTTTTATTTAACTGTTAATTTCATTGTAAATATATTTCCACAAAGTCAGCTTTCTTCGTAGCCGCCGTGGCGTAGAGGTATGTCTTTGGACTGTCACCCAGACGGCCCCGGTTCGATTTCAACCTGGGGCAAGTAAATTCAAAGCCCCTAAATAATTATTTCTAAATTCTTATAATTATCTTTGCATATTTAATTTCCTATTCTAGCAGTTTCTAGAATATTCTAAATTATGTTAATCTTGTATTCTGGAATATTCGAATATTGTATATAAGCGACTTGTTCCTCAGTTTCAGTATGTTCTCAGCCAAGTGTAGCTGTATTACATATTTGTTCTGTTAAATAAACTAGGTTTGTTACTTCACTTCGAGTGTTCACTTTGGCTTTTCACGACATCTACGTGACAATATATATATATATTAATAATTTTCCAAAGTTATTACGCTTTTCATAATGTAGCTATTATCCTTTTTAAGTTTTCCAGAAATAAACTTAATCACTTTATTATTTTCCCTTAAATGTTTTGATGAATCCTTTTTTCTTTCAGCTATTCAAGCTAGCGTCCTTTCAAGAGAAACAGCTGGTAACTGGATTAAATTCACTATTCATGTGATGCAGGTCTATAAGCAGGGTCCAGCAAAAGTGCATAGAGGGACACAGTTCCTGTGGGTCAGCGTCAAAGATTTGGCCTGCAAATGTCCAAAAATAAGGATCAAACAAACCTACCTCATACTAGGTGAGCTTTATTATTAAAATTTGTAGCGTTTGACTAATCCGTAACTTTCTATTTTCCATATTTACTCTAAAATCATATTTGCCATAATTTCGAATTTTTAAATCAGATTTATCATAATTATTTTTTATTAGAAATATGTTATATTAGTTTTCTATGATTAAATAAAGTGTAAATATTTATAAATTGAGAGATTTGACAACTATGTAACTCCTTGAACTCCTAGGGCTGTTATCGGAAGTACAAGGATTTGTAATGATATAAATTTTAAAAATACAACCATGACGAAAATCAATGGCATTAGATAAGTAAACTAGTTAAATAATGTTAGTCTAATTATCAATAGTATTTGCTCCAATTTCTCCATGTGTGTCAGATAGAGATGCAAAAAACCCGGGAATTTAAAACCAAGGGGAAAAACCCGGGAGTTTTGGGGGAAAAACTGGGAACTTTGGGAATTTTGCGGGGGAAAAAACAAATTAGAAATCTCTAAAGCAAATAATATGTTGTTTACTTAATATAAATGGCAATTTTAAGGACTTTGATATACTGATAAGCTTATAACATTGTTTTAATTTATCATTTTATTTTCAATTTATTAGAACTGCAGCCAAATCATTAGCGTTTCATATATAAACAAGTCATACTTTATATATCTGAAAAGATATTCCAATATAAAACCCTTTTTTACTAGATATATGGTGATATTTATATAACTAAATATAATTACAAAATATATAAGCTTAAAAGATAATGGTATGATTAAGAAAAAATAATTACTTGAATCATAACATGTTACTTTTCTTACGCTTGTTGATTGGCAAAAATTAGACTTAGGATTGTTATATAAGCATTTTTCTCCATAGACACCTCTTACATATAGTTTTTAGTTCCACAAGATAACATTATTTCATAAGACTAAAATTCAATTAATTTCACTACATTATTCTAGATAAAATAGCTACTAGTATTAGCTACTTTTGTACTCAGTAAAAACAATTGTTTTTTTTCCTTTAAGCACTACAAATTTTAATGCTATAATTGTTATTAATATAAAGTATTATATAAAAAAATAAAATTATAGACTTTCCACTTGGGATTCAGTTAGTAAAACTGCTAAGTATTAAAAAATTGGTAAAAATGCTAATATTAATTAATATAGTGACAGAAACTTACCGTTAGTGTTAGCGACAAATTAAATATAAATAATTATTTTCTTCGTTTACAGAATGAACATGAAAATCGAAGATGCTAGAATTAGCGGGAAAGGAAAAGGGAAATGAAATCTACGCAGAAATTAATTTAAGGATCGGAGGCTGTTTATACACAAAAAATATTTAACAAATACAAAAATTATAAAAATATTCATAATTTCAAAATTCCCAGTTTTGGGGAATTTTCAAAATTTCCAATTTTGTCTTAAATTCCCAGGGAAAAAAACCGTTTTTTTTCCGGGAAAAAACCGGGTGTTTTGAAAGCCTTGGATCTCTAGTGTCAGACATATCACTAACTTATCAATTTTAAAGACACTGCTGTCATTTTCACTTACTACATCGGGTACACAGTCCTCATCGTCGCAGCTATATATAACTCATATCTAATTACGAATAATCTACTTATTAAAATCAAGTAACTCATTAAAAATACACAAAAAACATACACCACGTCCAAATAGTGAGTAATAATATAACGATTAGGCAGTTAAAATTCTTTCGTTTTGAATCTTTTCGCAGATTACTTTTTGAGTGCTCTCTAGTAAATACCACAAAAAAAAAAAAAATAAGGTACATGTACCGAAAAGTCCTTATTTTTGTCCTTTCTTTATATCGACAACACGATTATAAGGAAACATACATTCACAAATACAGCACGTATACTGGTCGTACTTCATTGTCGAAAATGATCGAAATACCATGACGTGTGTTATTAAGTTCATTTGACACGGCGTGCGTCATTAAGCTCAAGAAAGTCATTAAAATTGCTACATGATAAAGGTGGTACGCAACAAACGTCAAATTTGCATGAAAATATATGCAGTATACACGTCATTCTTCACACGTGACTATTCTTTAACAACATTTCTTGCGACCATGGAAGCTTCTGCGCAAGTGCGGACTCACCGAGTCCACTGCTAAAATAGGGGAGATAATATTTTCGTAGAGAGAAAACAAGCGATAACGGAATGCCGAATGACTGAATGTTTACTAAATCCCAACCTGACCGTGAACGTGGCACCCCTGAAAGCTTTTGGACTCGTCCTCACTGCTAGGCGTAGGAAACGTGGTTACACTATAGTATTTCTGCACAAACATATACAGCTGGTATGAGTAAAGCCATCTACATTCGGTGCAATAGGGAAAATTTCGCAGTTGATTTCTTATTCAGCATTGCAATTGCATTAGGATTGTTTGTAGGGTTAGGTTGTATGAAGATCATAAATGTCACATTAGAGATGTGCTTAGGGGGCTATTAGGAATGGTCTGGGATTCATCGGAGGGGTCTGGAGACATGCCATCATAAATTTGGTCTTCCACGTTTGTTTCTAGGAAGACCGTAGAAATATCTACCAGAACGTGTCAGAATTTGAATCTTGATATTTACCTATCTGAAGATCCTAAAGTGAAAGCTGATTCACAACTCAATTTCTTGTCCATTGTTGTCCACTTCTCTTGTTTTTGTGCGATTTTTATCGAAAAGTTTTTGAAATTATGGGGAGTTGTTTAATATAACCATTCATGGAAGGAATTTCAAATGGTGTGATTTCCAAAATAATGAAGAAAAAAGAAAGAGCTCAATTTTGGTTTGGGCAACATTGTATGTTTCATAAGCATTTATAAGGGTTCTGGGCCTATTCATACACGGTTAAACGTTTCCCGATTTTATTGTACGTTTCTAACACCATGATTGACCTACAAATGTTGAATCTATGGGTGTGGATGAGTCATACTGAGCGTCATGATGGATAATAATGACTCTGGCCATTAATACCCGATAGTACAAGACTGTTGTCTAGTCGATCATTGTCTTCGCAAGCGTAGAGCCATGTTACATGAGTTACGTCATCTTCATCGTCTTCACCATCATCGTCATGATCATCATCATCACAAGTACTTTGGAAATTCCTATGTTAGTCGAAATTACCGTTTACCTCCACCTGAAATTGGAGAAAACCTGGACTTGACTTGCATAGGCTAGATTTCGGGGACTTTTAACTAACTTAGAGCTCGTTTGCTGAACAACAAATATCAGCATGGACAGTACGACCAAGTTTTGCTGTACAATGGACTCGCAGTGTGGCGATCAAGCCAATAATATTTCTGCTTCAGTTATTAAACAGACAGGTCCCTCCCCTTTCCCCATGGAACGTACTTTACTTCAGCCTAAAAATAGTTAATTGGCTTAACACTTACACTACATCCTCAATTCGATATGTTTATAGATAATCATAAGTGGTAATAAGTATATGATTTTTTAACTTATTTATTCTATTTTATTTTATTTTATTTAAATTTTTAATTGAAAAATAAAAAAGTAAAATTCAAAAAAAAATTTTTTTTTAATAAATATTTACCGCTAATTACTTTTTAATTTTTTCCATCGATTTTAGACTATTATTGTTTAAGAATACTTTCTATATTTGTTATTTCTAAAGATACTTTTCTAAAGAACATTTTATTTATTTATTTATTTTCGTGGTTTTATCAATATATATATATATATATATATATATATATTCTCTTTAGTTTAATCAAGAATAATTTAATTAGAAGATTGAATATTTATTTTTTCAGTTTTTAGTCGTTTTCTTTATTTAATTTCTTCCCTGGGCTATTTTTGATGATTTAAAATGAGTAAATATGTCTACACTAATTAATTATGGTTGTATGTTATAGTTAAAATTTTGAGAAAACAAATCACTTCATGCTGTTTTTATAAGCAAAATTTAAAATTTTTAAAGACGTGTTTTTATTTTAAAAAAGATATTCAAAGTATACTTTGTCAAATATGACTGAAGAATATTGATTCTCTGGTAAATCTGGAATGTTCAAGTTCTTCCAAAAATCAAAACAGACAATTACTCGGTAGTTTAGGATCTGGGATGTTTTAAAGATATTTTTTTTAATAGTAAATGATATGATTTATACATATATTTCGCATTCTCCGTTACAGAAAAAACACCCATTTATTACTTCATATTATTTACTAGTGGATCTGCAGATCAGGAGCCTCAACGTCCTATTTGCATCAGACATTATTCAATAGGTCATTTTTATTTATTCCTTATTATATAATAGTATATATTGATTCGATCGACTTATTACCATAATCAGATACATTCGTGAGGGGGGCTGCCGCCCCCCTCAACCCCCCGCTGTATCTCTCTTTGTATACCTATTTGTATATCATATAAAGTGTTACGGAATTGTAAATAATTGCATTTATTTTTGTATAAATTCTTTCAAAAGGGCTTAGTAAAGTTGATAAAATGCTATATTTGTGCATTTTTAGTCGTTTTAGTGTTAAAATAGCCTAATTTTCCCTTAAAAACACTTAAAAAACTCCAATAAGGGAAGAAATTGATTTGGCGCCAAATTTGGCGACTGTTTCCCTCTTTGGCAATTTTTTTGGCGAACTTGGCAAGAAAATCCTTATTAGGGATATACCAAATATGGAAGCTCTAATCTCATTAGCTGATGAGGTACGAGAATTTTCCAGAACAGTCTGTGTTCGATAGAAAAGTATAAAAGGAGATTTTTTCGCCAAGGCGGTCAGTCTCAGATCTGTGTCAGTTTCGGCAAATGCTTGCTTTACTTTGAGCCTCTTTGGATGAGACTTGCTTTATGTGTTATTGCTAAACAGTTTGTGCTGTTGTTTTGTTGTTAACGGCTGTTGTTTAAGCTGTGTTTACTGGTTGAATTGAAGCTGATACTTGGTTTATAGACCTGTATTTTTCTGGAACTTTCTATGAATAAATCACTGAATTTTTGCAAGTTTCGCCTTTCATTCTCAGACAACTTACGAACCCCCA
This sequence comes from Salticus scenicus, assembly GCA_963930645.1. Taxonomy (NCBI): domain Eukaryota; kingdom Metazoa; phylum Arthropoda; class Arachnida; order Araneae; family Salticidae; genus Salticus; species Salticus scenicus. Next base: position 29,671,867 of record OZ005660.1, read on the forward strand.
AGTACGCAACAATATGTATTCTTAATAAACGACGGTCTTGTATTATTTCCCTGAAATTCATAAATACCAAATTTCATAACTACCAAATTTCATACAAAAAAAAATTACATAACATATCGGAAATATTTCGCGTAACCTTTAAACTAATTTCCTATTCTATGCCCACAATTGTCAACAGGAAAACATGCTTTTAAAATTCTAATAAAAATTCATTATATTTGATGGGGTGTAACCATGTTAAAATAAACGTTTAAGAAATACCGACTATAGACCGTAATAGTACGAAATTCTTTTATGTATCCCGGAAAAGTAGCCACAGTCATTATAAACGCCAATAATAAAAATAAAACTAATTAATTATAACTCATTAATTTTTCAAACTAATTTGACATCATTTGGATGATTACAGTACATACTCGGAATTATTTTGTGTGGTCCCATAAATTATTTAGTCTATACATAACATTTTTTAAGAGTAAACATGATTTCAAGCATCTTTATAATGTATGTTAATTTTATTAAGTTCAATTCAGCATAAACGCATTAAAGTGCGCGCTTAAATAAAAATTTGTCCATAGGCTCTAATGTTACGAAATTCTTTCTTGTGTCTCTGTAAACAAACCATAAACATTCTATACACCAGTAAAAACTATTCAGCTTATTTTGCGTTTAAAATTAATAATTGTTCCAAATTTAACATCGTTTGGATGACTACTTGACATTGTCAGAACACTTTTGTAAGGTCCTGTACATTAATTAGAAAGCTTAAGAGCACGTATTTTCTTCAAACAACATAAGTTTAAGCATTTTACTCACGTACGCTAGTTTCATTTTCTTCATTGCAAAGTAATGATATTAAAATACGTTTAAACGAAATTCACCCCATACGCCGTAATGTTAAGAATTTTGGCGTGTCCCTATACACAGTTAATAAACAATATAGCAATAAAAATTATACAGCTACTTATATGCAAAGTCGCCAATTTGCAAGTCAATCGAAGGACTTTTGCGGCCGCTATTGCGGTACATACAAATTCTTCCCATAGGCCGTAGCGATAAAAAAAACTTTAGCGTGTCCCTGTACACGAACTACAAATGGAATGCACACCCAAAACTATACAGCTAATTTCGTGGGGATCATGAACATGTGCACCAAATTTCAAGTCAATAGCGCGATTTTTGCGGCCGCTGTCGCACGACAGACAGACAGACGGAACCCAAAATCCTTTTGAGTCTCAACAGAGAACCTCCACTGACGTTTCGGCAAAAATTGGAAGTCAATAGCTTGATTTTTGCGGTGGCTATCGCGGTACATACAAATTCTTCCCATAGGCCGTAATGATAAGAAAAACTTTTGCGTGTCCCTGTACACGAACGACAAATGGAATACATACCTAACACTATACAGCTAATTCCGTTGGGCTCATGAACATGTGTACCAAATTGCAAGTCAATAGCGTGATTTTTGCGGCCGCTATCGCGATATATACAAATTCCTGCCATAGGCCGTAATGATAAGAAAAACTTTGGCGTGTCCCTGTATACGAACTACAAATGTAATACATACCAAAAACTATACAGCTGATTTCGTGGGGCTCATGAACACGTGTACCAAATTTCAAGTCAATAGCGTTATTTTTGCGGCCGCTATAGCGATACATACAAATTCCTCCCATAGGCCGTAATGATAAGAAAAACTTTGGCGTGTCCCTGTATACGAACTACAAATGGAATACATACCAAAAACTATACATCTGATTTCGTGGGGCACATGAACACGTGTACCAAATTTCAAATCAATAGCGCTTTTTTTTTGCGGCCGCTATCGCGCAACAGACAGACAAGACACAGACAGAGCCCAAAACCGTTTTGAGTCTCAACAGAGGGCCTCCACTGACGTTTCGGCAAAAATATTCTCTTTTCGTGCTTAAACACGAGAATTTTTAATTTAACAGAATATAATGCTAACTCATTCGAGGCGGATGATGGGAAAAATCAGCCATTTTGTTAAAAGCAAAATAATAAAGATACAAAAAGGCATTATTTAAAAGGAAAAAGAATATAAAAATACAAAAGCTGTTGTACTGAAGAATACAAGCTGTTTTATTACCTTTTAAAAGCCTAAGACAGAAATACAACGTCATATTTATGACCTGCACCTGCACGTGGAACTCTGAAAGGGGACCACCCGCATTTAAGCCCCACTGGCTACCGCCAAAAAAGCCCCGGCGAGGTCGTAAAAAAGGCACCGTAGTAATCTAGAAGCAAGCAGATTGGTCGAAGAAAGGTCCAATCAGAAGATAGACCCAATGAAAAAAATGCAAGGGGAAAATCTCCTCCAAAAATTATAATGAGAGACTTAAAAAATTAAAGGAGAGAAAAGATTCCTTCAAGAGTCAGGATTCTAAAAAATTGACTTCGTGTGTGCAGACGTAATGTGAGGTCCTGCTATCATCAGTGTGGTGCTTCCTAGCCGAAATGATTCATCAAGGATACTTAAAGATGTGCTCCCTGCTAGCCAAAATATTCCTCTTATGCCTGGACTGTGACATAGCATCTGATAAATCTGGTGAGAATTTCTTACATTTCTCGGTCAGTAATTTTACCGTGCAATGCTGGTAAAGCGCATTTGTTTTCTAGTACTCATCTTTAGCACATTGATGCAAAATCAAAGATCATTGTTATATCATTTTTATTGTATTGTAAAATTATAGAATAATCAATTTAATTAATATTCAAAATTTGGATGTTTAATAAAGAAATTAATTAAAATTATATGAATCTGATATTATTTGAGAGTAAATTTATTTATTATTAAACATATTGTTTTCCAGATTAATGTTTGCTTTTAATTAGGATTAATTTTAGGGCATTTCACAACGCGTGCCCGAATATCGAATTGATATTCCAAAATGTACTACCACGAGGATGTCACCTTAGAGCCACGGAAAGGAGGGTAGTCTGATTTTGGTTAATATCCGCCCAACATCTACCCCCTTTGCGGATTTGGTGCCGTGTATTTGGTGACGAATTTGGCACAGTTAACTTTCAAAATTCTTACGCGTTATTTACTAAAATTTAATACCATTAAATTATTAACGTTAAAGGAAAAATAAATAAAGTAAAAATAAAAGATGAGTACAGAGAAAAAAGATTTAAGGAAATATAATTATTTGTACGTATACTAACACTCCACAAATATGTGTATTTTATAATTGGTGTTTTTTATTTAGTTATACATATGAAATGTGACATGAAAATCAAAGATTAATGTCAAAAATAATTAAATAACAGAATTAATATAGAAAGAAGATATATAGATTATATAGGCTGGTGTGGATATAACATAATAATAAATATGTATGTATAAGCGTATAGTATAAAAAAAAAAAAAAAAAAAAAAAAAGAATAATAATAATAATAATATTTTAGTATCTTATTTATCTCATGGTGTTATATATATATAAAAATTTCTTAGGATGTGATAAAGAATAATCACTTCATAAATACAATTTGAAAGTGGTAGAATAATGTGTTTGCAAAAAATTTTAAGAGATTTATAGCAAAATTAACAGAGTTATTATTATAAATTAAAAAATTTTTTCAAGAAATTGCATCTTAAATAAAAGCCTTATATACAGGAGTAACAAATAAGGTGCAAATAAATAAATTGAGTAATTAAGAAACTTGTGAAAATAAATTAAAATAATATTTGCAAAAACAGAAAGTTATTCCTGTATATATGCTAATGGTATTTTGTGTACATGTATTTTGATTTTATATACATTGTATTTTATTGCATATTTTGGAGGGGTAATCAATTTAATTAAGCAAAAAAAAAAAAAAAAAATTTCGCGTATGAGATCCTCTATACCGAGATTGGCAAAAAAGAAAATAAATTACGCGGAAAATAAAGAAATAAAATTAAACGAAATTTCTAAAGAGAGGAATAAACCAATTAAAAAAATGGCAGACAAAATTGTAATAAGTTATGATGCTATCCTGAATAGTCTACCCAACTTTGACGGAAAAAAAAATAATAATATCGTAAACTTTCTAAAAGAATTCGATACGCTAGCTGAGGAAATTAAGTTGCCAGAAAACTTAAGAGTAATATTGTTAAAAGCCAAAATAACGGGCCAGGCAAAAGAAAGCCTAATTAACGACGAAGACACAAATAATATTAACAACTATGCTGACATTAAACAAAGGTTACAAGAATTATTTAAAAGGGAAATCTCTTTTGACATCTCACAAAATGAATTCATGAATTTGAAACAAATACCGACACAATCAATAGAAGAATTCACAAAAATATTCAACAGGGCGGCAAACAACTATTTAAAAGATTCAGGCCATTCAGAAAAAACTGGGGCTAAGCAATTTCTAGACACAATTAAATTGACTAAATTTTTAGAAAGCATAAGGCAAGATATTGCATTAGAAGTTAGAAAAATGGCACCGGACTCGATAGATAAAGCAATTAAATTTGCTAAACAAATCGAAAGCGCTTTTAACGCTTCTAAAATAGAAGAAATTAACACTACTTCCAAAGAGGAAGATAAACTATATGAAATGCTCCTAAACATGACAGTCAGACATAATGAAGAATTAAAAGAAATACAAAAACAATTAAAAGAGAGCAAAGAAATTCAGTTTAAACAGACACAGGTACCAAACACAGAAAGTTGTCATATTTGTAAAAAAAGAAATCACACAACAGAAAACTGCTGGTTTAATGAGACAAATAAAAACGTAACACAAAATAAACGGAAATATCAAAATAAAGATTTAAGGGGAAATAACTCATATCAAAGTAGGTTCCCAATAACAAACCCTCAAAATTATCAAACTTATCCTCCTGTGAACTATTATTATAATTACCCACCGCCTAATAATTTTCCAAATTATGCTGCACAATCCCAAAACAGTCCCCACTTCGAAAATTTTGCTTATCCACAACATTACACAAATCAAAATGGATATAATCAAAACAATAGGGGTGCTAGACCCAAAACAACATACAAAAATCAAGGCTATAAAAACCAGGAAAACTACAAAGGAGGTTTATAAATAAAACAATATATAACAATAATTCAAGCCCATATAAACCTCCAAATTTCGGGCTTAAAACAAAAAATAATATCTACGGAAATTCATACACACAGAAAAAAAATTACAAAAAACATCACAGTAAACAGTATGACACAATAGCCAGTGTAAGCGACGGATCACAACTACCGCTAATTAACGTAAAAATTAAAGACTTAGAGGTAATAACTTTAATTGATTCCGGAGCTAGTTTATCAGTCCTATCACCAGACATTTTCCAAAAATTAAAAGAAGCAAATGTTAAAATAAAATATTTATCCAGACAAGTAAGGATTCATACGTTAAACAATGAAAATATACCATTCAAAAAATGCGTAAAAATATCCTTTAAGATACAAAACATATTCGCAACTGGAACATTTTACGTTACAACAAGAAACCTAGATAAAAAATACAAGATCATACTTGGATATGATTTTCTAAAGAACAATCACGCAATATTAGATTGTGAACAAAAGGCCTTATACATAAAAAACAAAGAAATACCCTTAGAAGGCACGGACACAGTAGGAAAAAGAAATGAAAATGAAATAAATGTGATTTCAGAAATTGTAAATACGCAGACACAGAACTCACAAAATAATAGTGAAAATACTATGAGCCAACAAAAACCCGCAAAAAATTCAAATAATGACGAAATTCAAAACGATTTCACAGAGCATATAGAGAACAAAAACAATGATACAAAGACTCAAAAAATCAAAAAAAAAACAAATAAAAAAAATAAAAAGAGAATTTCGCATAAAAACATGATTATGCCAAAAACGGACAAAAAATATGGCTTAGAACCAGGTGAAACAAAAGTAATTACATTAAAATGTCCACCCAGTTTACAGCCAAACCAAGTAATTTTATTAGAACCCCTAAGGCATAACATTAGGATTAAATATGACCAATCCTTACATCAAATCAATGAGAAAAATACGATACACTTAATGGTTCAAAATGATAGTGAAGAAAAAATAATGATAAACAAAAAAATGAATATTGGAAAAATATGCACAGAATTTGACATAAAATTAAATGGATCAAAAACAGATAACACTCCCAAAGTATATGAAATGAACAATTTAACAATGAGTGAAATTCAAGAATTAAGAGAAAACGAATTCAATTTACAAGATTTTGATCTAGAACACTTAGATCAATCACAAAAAATTAAATTTCAAAATTTACTAAAAGATAATATACAAGCGTTCTCAAAATCATACAAAACCTTGGGACAGACTTCAATAGTGGAGCCCAATTTTAAATTACTCCACGATTATCCAATTTCTACTCGACCTTACAAAATTCCGCAGAGTGTAAGAAAATTTGCACAACAGGAGATAAACAAATTATTGGACGCAAACATAATAGAAAATACAACGTCAAGCTACGCATTTCCGGTTATATTTGTAAAAAAAAAAGGCAAACTCAAAAACTAACGACCCTAATAAAACTTCGTACAGGTGTGCTATAGATTACAGATTGCTAAATAATATTTTACAGGGCGTACCATATCCCATTCCGGATATTAAGTCACTTTTACAAGATATAAGTGGCAAAAAATATTACACAGTGCTGGATTTTCATTCAGCCTTCTTCCAAATAAATTTAAAAAAAGAAGACAGACCAAAATTAGCCTTCATTACTGAATTTGGTAAATTCCAACCTACGCGACTAAATTTTGGTAATAAAATAAGCACATCAGTATTTGCGGAACTAATCGATAAAGTGCTAGGAAAATTTGATCAATATAAAGTACGTTATTTCATTGATGATGTTATAATAGCAGCTGATAGCATCAATGAAATGTTAAACTTATTACAACAAGTACTAAGCACATTAATTAAAGAAAACCTAACAATAGAACCTTCAAAAATGCAAATATGCAAACAAGAAATAGAATTTTTGGGATTTAAAATCAATAAAAATGGTTATGCACCGGCCAATAAAAACATTCAAAAAATTCAAAAATTAGAAAGACCCAAAAACAGAACAGGCGTAAAATCTTTACTGGGTCTAACAAACTATTTCGCATCACTGATAGACAATTACGCTGAAATAGTAGCACCATTAAATGAATTAACAAGTGAGAAAAGGAAATTTGAATGGACGGAAGATGCCGAAAATGCATTAAAACATATCCAAAAAATTATTCTAAACAGTCCAACTCTCAAACCACCAAATTATGACAAAGAATTTTTTTTAATTACTGATTGCTCAAAAATAGCGACGTCCGCGATTTTATCGCAAGAAATAAATGGCATAATGTACCCTATAGAATTCTATGGAAGAAAATTAAAAGATACTGAACAGCGTTACCCAAGTATTAAGCTGGAATTGCTCGCCATATACGAGAGCATAATCCATTTTAAAAATATTTTAACAGGGAGAAAATTTACGGTAGTGACTGACTCAAAAGCCATCACATATCACTTAAATTTAGAAAAGAATTCAGACATTATAGCCAGATGGTTACTGGAATTGCAATCGTATGATTTCACTGTAGAACATATAGAGGGAAGAATTAACCCTGCCGATTACATATCGCGACATATCAATAACATCACGGAAACAAATTCAACCAACAACTTATTTGAAGTTAATAAAAATTTGACAGACGAAAACATAAAACTTGAACAAATGAAAGATAAAAAAATATCTAAAATAATATCAGACATAAAAAAAGGAAAATCAAATAGAACAACTCGAAAATTTGAATTAACAGAAAAGGAAATATTAATTTTAAAAAGAAGTACAAATGATAATCAAAAAGAATTATTAATTATTCCAGATTCGTTAAAAAACGAAATAATTAAAGAAGCACATAAAACCCATTTTGGAGTTAAAAAAACCTTGCATTTAATAGGAACGCGTACATACTGGTATGGAATGTACCAAGACGTGAAAAATCATATTGCAAATTGCGTTGAATGCATGAGACACAAACAACACACAATCCCCAAAATTGAAATACAAAAAATGAAAAAAAATTACAAGCCAGGGGAAGTATTACACATAGACCTCATAGGTAAGTTACCTATGACTTTTAAAAAAAACATATTTATAATGGTTATAATTGACTCCTTCTCGCGTTACATGGAGGCAGTGCCACTCAGAAATGCGGAGTCACAAACCATATTAAACGCATTAACAGAATATATAGCCAGATTCGGCATGCCAAGAGAAATACATTTAGACAATGCACAGTACTTTAGAGGCAAAACATTCACAGAATACATGAAACAATTAAATATTAAATTACATTTTAGCTCGATTTATCACGCTTGCTCGAACGGAATTGTAGAAATTTCAAATAAAATAATAAAAAATTCACTAGCCGCCATGACAAAAACAACATTCCAATGGGATGAAAAATTAAATTTTATGAAATTGCATTATAATGCAACAATACATAGAGCAACAGGCTTTTCTCCCGCGATGATTTTTTTTGCTAGAGAAATCAACACACCATTTAATGCGTTCTCAGATGCAACAAAAATTACCACTGACAGCTATACAAATAAGCGTCTGCAACACATTCAGAGTGTAAAAGAAGCCACACTAACAAATCAACTTCAAATTATGAATGAGTATAACAAAAATTTAAAATATAAGGACAGAGACCTAAAAATTGGACAGACGGTATATATGAAGAGCCTTAGAAGGCCAAATATATTTCAGCCTAAATTTCTTGGCCCTTTCTATGTATTGAAAATACTGCGCAACATGAATATTGTTTTGAAAAACGCTCACGACAATACAGCGAAACCCATTAAGGTGCACATATCTAAACTATATGCACCAAAATATGCAAAATAATACAAAAAAAAAAAAAAAAAAAAAAGTGTATATATAGATACAAATTATACATATGAACTATATTACAAAATCAATTATTTTGCTATTTACAACCGAGAAAAATAATATGTGTAAAAAAAAAAAAAAAAACAAAAAAAAAAAAAAAAAAATACATATATATATGAAATGATTTTGTAAATAAACCAATAATTATTCATTAAATAATTAGATAGTCATAAATTTTCGAAAGAAAACATTTTTTTTTTTTGCAATACATACAAGGAAAATGTAAAGCAATGCTCAATGTAAATAAACAAATAAATAAATGATAAAATATCAGCAGAAAAAACTGGCAGGTAACGCACATTTTTGCGAAACACGTTGATTGTAAATACATAAAATAAATATATATATAGATTTTTGTCATAGGGGCAAGGTTAATAAGAAAACGTAAATATGTGTACATAGAAAGAAAAACAGAAAAGGTGTCTGTATTCATAATGGCAAATTAATAAAATAAATATGTATAGATATAGAATAAATAAAAGTAAATGTGAACGTGACATAAAAAATACATATATGTATATATTTAGATACTTAAATATCTTTATTCATGCATCTCATAAAAGAAAATAAAACAAATAAAATAAAATAAAATAAAATAAATAAAAATAAAAAACAGACAAACAAAACTAGCACAGATGAGAAATAGTAAGGCAGGAAAGAAAACTCATGCAAAAGAGAAGGAGCGTGCAGATCAAAATGTAAACAGAGAGGTTACTCGTTTACAAGAGAGTTACCATGACAACGAAAAAAGAGCAGAATGAAAACGACAGGACAGGTTAGGAGAAGAAGGAAAATATCACGAGAGGGAAAAAAAATACTTACCAATCCTAGGACGGACTTCGAGGTAAAGGAGCATGGCAGAAGGGTGACGATAAAACGCTTGAGAACACAGGAAAGTAGTAGCCGCATTTCTGCAAAAGAAACGAATTATGACTCAAGATATCAAGTGAAACGTAAAATATGGAAATTAAAACATTCACAACCATTCACACTTTAGAAAGATTAAATAATATTTTACTTGCAGAACTATATAATGGTTGTAATATTAGTAAGGCGCATCATTTCACACTTAAACAAAGATGCATATATTTCCTCTAATAAGTTAACAAAAAAAAAAAAAAAAAAAAAAAAAAAAAAGCAAAAGCGGAGGATTAAGATTCATTATAGCTATACAGTATATATATAAATGTATTAAAAAAAAAAAAAAAAAAAAAAAAAAACCTTAAAAGCTTAGGATTACAATTCATTAGATTTATATACAAAAAAAAAAAAAGAAAAAACTCGTCACTGTAAAAATATTAATCTCTAACACTCGCACACACATATGCACGTAAATAAAAAGTAATAAAAAAACGCAAAATTACCATATTAATACAGAATGGTCTAAAAAAAAAAAAAAAAAAAAAAAAAAAAAAGGTGAATTAAATGCAGATTAGGTACAGGTAAACGAATAATTAATAGATAACCTATATTTTATAATAAAAACACTTTTACATAGCCTACCTTAGATCAGGGTTCAGAACACAGCCAAGATAATGAGGTGGCCCTTTGGTCGGGCGCAGGCGTCTTCTGCCAAGGGGGGTCGACCCACACTCGATACTCTGGCGTACCCTGCCAAAACAAAAGTCAAGACTGGACAGAATTTTATCAAAGCAAAACAAAAATAAAATAAAATAAAATAAAATAAAACACAACATTCAATGGGTTAAAAAATCCACAATACAATGGAATCAATATACGCAAATTATGAGCAGATCTGCATTTAGTATTCACACATAGTAAAAAAAAAAAAAAAAAAAAAGTAACAGTAATAAATAAACACATGAATATACACAGAAATATACACAAACAATCTTCTACATTATTCTACGCTCACGATTCCTAATCAAATATGCGAGAATTACGCAGCGCTAGGAAGCAAAAAAAAAAAAAAAAAAAAAAAAACGGAGTCCGAAAAATACAGAAAAATCATGCAAAAATCAAGCAGCAGCGGAAGGAACGTAAGATAATAGAAAATAAAGCAAGGCGAACGCAAGTTAGATAAAATAATACCAAATTATATAAAATAAACAAACAAGAAATAAACCTGCAATGAAAATACATTAATAAGAGCTGAAAGAAAAAGCAGATGCATATTAATAATAACGCTGCAAACAGAATACATAAAAAAAAAAAAAATGCAATATAGCTCACGCTTATCCAAGTCAATGATGGCGTCAGTGTAGATCAGATATATATATTGCGAGGGGCATTCAAAATTCCACGAAGCACACACATGAAACAAAAAAATAACAAAAGGGATTTATTAAAGGATAATGGATAGCACAATCACCTAACTCAAACATAGGTGAAGCAACAAAGCTTAAGCAAAGCAATAAAATATACATATAATAAAATTAAACTCACTTGTAAAAAAGTAAACAAATTTCTAATCCGATAAACGCGTGTGTCTCTGCGCTTCTCTCGAGTAAGTAACAGAAGAATCTTATCTCAGCTCTCCCCCCTAAAGAAAACGATTATAACAGGATGTACTAATCATTAGCGCTGGTCAGTTCCCACGACATAGTGACGCAGGCGAAAGAGGGTTTGTCACCCTCCATTACAAAACTGCAAAACAGCTCTCGGAAGTTAAAATTAATATTTCAAATAAAGCGAGGGACTTTTCAAAAAAAAAAAAAAAAAAAAAAAAAGAATACTGCCTTACTTAATGGTAATAAAGACATACTACCAAAACGATTAAATACATTCATGATATCATGTAATATACAAAATTTTTTTTTTATTATTGGTACTATACACTGAAAGTAATGAATGATATGTATATAGAAGGAATGCATACACTTGTAGAATTTCGCTAACAATTCAGAAAAAGTACTATTATATGTGAATTTATTGTATTGTATATATATTTATAAATGTTAAAAAAAAAAAAAAAAAAAAAAAAAAAAAAAAAAAAAAAATGAGTGTTGGTATACGGTATAAATAGTTATAATTATTGAATTAAAATGCAAAGTAATAATAATAATCTTTAGCATATGATATACTGACCGAGTGAAGTAACACTATACAATATGTGTCACAAAAAAATTATAAACTGAATAAAACTTACAAACTGTTGGCACAAGCATCGGCTAAATGCAACGACAGACCATAAAACTGTCTATCACAAATTCATGATCACAAATTGAACTATCTCAAAAAGCAAATATTGAAACATTTACATATTTGGATCAACTATGCATGATAACCAATTAATAAACAGTATTGAACAGTATATTATGAACTATCATCAGTTACTATTGAACTAAACTTCATGAACAATTAATAATCCAGTGTCGAACTGTACGCTCATTAATCATTATGCATATATATACAAGGAGCTCATAGTGCTCAACTACATCACAAGGACTCTAATGTGCACTAAAAAACAGTTTAGCACAAATATGCATAAGATTTACTGACCAAATACACCAGATTACTACGACAACTAAAGGACTCATAATGTATTGAGATAAAGAAACTGTCTCAAACTTATTCGACAGGGGGATAGGCTGATGGGAAAAATCAGCCATTTTGTTAAAAGCAAAATAATAAAGATACAAAAAGGCATTATTTAAAAGGAAAAAGAATATAAAAATACAAAAGCTGTTGTACTGAAGAATACAAGCTGTTTTATTACCTTTTAAAAGCCTAAGACAGAAATACAACGTCATATTTATGACCTGCACCTGCACGTGGAACTCTGAAAGGGGACCACCCGCATTTAAGCCCCACTGGCTACCGCCAAAAAAGCCCCGGCGAGGTCGTAAAAAAGGCACCGTAGTAATCTAGAAGCAAGCAGATTGGTCGAAGAAAGGTCCAATCAGAAGATAGACCCAATGAAAAAAATGCAAGGGGAAAATCTCCTCCAAAAATTATAATGAGAGACTTAAAAAATTAAAGGAGAGAAAAGATTCCTTCAAGAGTCAGGATTCTAAAAAATTGACTTCGTGTGTGCAGACGTAATGTGAGGTCCTGCTATCATCAGTGTGGTGCTTCCTAGCCGAAATGATTCATCAAGGATACTTAAAGATGTGCTCCCTGCTAGCCAAAATATTCCTCTTATGCCTGGACTGTGACATAGCATCTGATAAATCTGGTGAGAATTTCTTACATTTCTCGGTCAGTAATTTTACCGTGCAATGCTGGTAAAGCGCATTTGTTTTCTAGTACTCATCTTTAGCACATTGATGCAAAATCAAAGATCATTGTTATATCATTTTTATTGTATTGTAAAATTATAGAATAATCAATTTAATTAATATTCAAAATTTGGATGTTTAATAAAGAAATTAATTAAAATTATATGAATCTGATATTATTTGAGAGTAAATTTATTTATTATTAAACATATTGTTTTCCAGATTAATGTTTGCTTTTAATTAGGATTAATTTTAGGGCATTTCACAACGCGTGCCCGAATATCGAATTGATATTCCAAAATGTACTACCACGAGGATGTCACCTTAGAGCCACGGAAAGGAGGGTAGTCTGATTTTGGTTAATATCCGCCCAACAGCGGACATCCGCGTAAAACTTTTTTAAATTGTGGTTACCAGTATTTCGTATTGGCGTTTTTTATTTTTTAAATTACAGAAATTCTAGCATTGAATAAAGTGAAGATTATAACTGTTAAAAAATACCGAGACTAAAAACATGAACCGCACCCATTATGGGCGAAAATGTATACAGTCGGCAGCAAAATTATTCCAGCGCTAGCAATAATTCCTGTATAAAAAATGTACACTTAACACTATTATTATAAGTAATAAACACTATTACTTATAATAATAGTGTTTTGTCGAATCATGTGCTTAGTCAGTCCAAGTACATTACTCGACAAAGGTTTATTTAACAAAACAGTATTAAGTCAAGTGTACTTTTTTTATATAGGAATTATTGCTATCGCACGGATAATTTTGTTGCCGACTGTAGATTGTACATTCCGAAAGGATTAGAAGCGACATTAGTCACATATTAACAAAGCAGTAAAATGTTATAAAAATAACATATTATAAGAACCTTCTACCAAAGAAATAACGATATAACCTTCAATGTAAAAAATTAACTATTACCAGCTGCAAGAAACTCTCTGTGATTGGAGAAAATAATTATTTTCTCCATTCACAGAAAGTTTCTTGCAGCAGGTAATAGTTATTTTTTACAGTGATTTCTGAAATGTAACTGTTTATCCCATATTTAGTCAGAAGGACTGAATGAGTGGGTGCCCAGAGCGTTGCATTAGTGTTACGCTAAAGGCAATTGGCGACGATAGATCTGGAATGCCCCCTAAGGATGGTCCGGGTTTAGTCAGAAGATTAAGAAGTTTGCCATGTTATACTAGATTATTTAGTGATAGGTAACAACGATCACTCAAATTATTTTTATGTTTTACAGGTAAAGACATACGACAAGCAGACCAACCAGGAATCACCGCTGACAGCAGAAGTATCGTTATCGACTGGAAGGATGACTGGGCAAGACGCATGCGCCGCTACCAGCGCAGGCAACGGAAAGGCAAATGCAAAAACTGATTCAATCAATGAGCAACAGTTCAAAATACAAGCGGGAAAAATGAAGTCATCCATTGATATTTCACAGAGTTTGTTATAGCGTGGCGGATTTTTCTTAAGTTAACACATTGTATTTTCTAGATATAGAACTGGTAAAAAGCATGTGAAATCCAAGTTTTAAGAAATAATAAAAAACTACCACTCATGATTCAAACCAAAACAGCATCATAAACAAAAGAAAGAAGAAGAAATTCCATACCACCTTAACGGCATTAATTACGTCTGCTGAAATTTGTAATATCAATGTTTCACATAAACGTTAAAACCTGAGCAGGTTGGTAGAATGTAATTGCGATTATTTATTATTATTATTATTAATTTATAATGAACAGTTCTATTATAGATAATTATTATTAAAACATTGAAATTGGGTAGGATTGATGTCGTACAACAGCTACGCAACAGGAAGTTGGCAATGATCTGGGATTCACTCTTACAGGGGGTCCAGAGACATGCCATCACAATTTTGATCATCGTCTTCCTCGCTTCGGTAACCCCCCAGAAGTATTGTTTCTCATTGTTAAAAATTTTTGAAGTTTAAAAAAGTTTGAATATACCAGTTCGTAAGAAATGTCAGGTTTCTATTTCTTATATTCACTTCTAAAATTTTTATTTTTTTTTACGGTGTTTGATGCTGATAACGTTCATATATTTAGCGTTAAAAAATGAAAACACCCTTAAAAACTGATAAAATTGTACTTCAAATTTGAAATTCAGCATTTAAAATAAATATAATTATTATTGTTATTTTTTATTTTATAAAATAAAATTGATAAATAAGTTACAAAAATGTCGTCATGATTTTATTATTAAAGTCCCCAAAACAGAAATTATAAATAAATAATATGGTGAACTTCGTCATTAAGAGAACGCCAGATGGCGCTTTTAGAAGGAAAATGGAAATAATAAAATATTAAAATAGCAAGTTTAGACATTTTTTTTTTTTTCTTTTTCCTTTTAATATTCATTTGAAATGAAATTAATTTTTTTAGGAATAATTTTATATCCTTAAAATTGCTCAAAGGATTCTTATTTATAAGTTCCCACTATTCCGCGATTGTAATGAAATGCTCGCCCTCTGGTGGGCTAAGGTGAAATTATCACACCACTGATAGCTTTCACGCTGAAACAATGATAGAACAACAAGAAAGCAGAATAATAAATACACGTGGCAATTATTACACGTGGCAATATTTACTAACAACTGCAGTTGAGAGAGCGCCATCTATCGATCATTACAAACGCGGATTGTAAACACAATATATTCTTTTCGATTTAAAAAGAATCTTAAATAATATTAATAAGAAGAATAGCTCAACGAGATAATTAAAGGAATAGCTGTATGTTTGATTGGTTGGTTGATTGCGTGGGTTTTACATCGCACGAGTGCTACGCTATGGGCAAAAATAGCCGTATGTATTTGTGAACGATAACAGTGGGTAGAGTTCTATATACCACAACTGGTGTGTTATTTTGCATACTGGTATCCTCTTAACGCAAGAATACCTAAAGTAGTTATTATTTTTCTTCCTTCACAAAAAATATTGATAGGTCGATATGTTTATGGATAATCATGAGTGGTAAAGGTTTTTAAAATGTGCTGTTATTACATTTTAAAGAAAAACTGCACACTTCTGATGAATTGTGTAAATTTTTGTGATGTTTGTGTTCTATATTGATGTTACAGTTTATTTTATGTAAATATTGATAGATGTATCTAAATGTTCGTAATTTACTTTGCATTTTTAAAAAAGAAAATGGTTTGTTAATGACACATTTAAGATTTTTGTCATTGTTAAAACTTTTTTACAACTTGAATTTTCTTTTGCACAAGGCCGAAGTTATCCAAAAGTATGTATACGCACATAAGTGTGGTTATTATTACTTTTTTTTTTTTTTTTTTTTTAATTCATTTTTCGTAGTGTTGTAAACGCAACGTAAAAATACATTTCAATAAAATATAAAAGCATAGTCGTTCCTACAAAAAAAGAAATGATAAAAAAGAACTACTTTTAAGTGCTACAGTTTATTTTAATTGTTTTCTTGTACTTTTTGACAAATACTACGTTAAAAAAAATGGTCCTAGCTGGATTATAATTTAACGCTAGACTAGAGGTCTATTTTACTGAACAATCATACAATCTTCATATATATATATATATTCTTTGCTGCAGAAGTAACAAAATACTTTTCAATTTTTTTTCCCTTTATTTGTCTAAAACAGGCCATTTTTATTTTTATGCCTTGTTTCCATGTGAAATACAAAATATTTTTGGTAAATTCAACAAGATTAGGAGAAAATATGCAAATATTTCATAACGAAGTTTTATTTGATTAACGCTTGAAAATTCATTTATTTATCATAAAATTTGTTTCTCTCTCTTTTTTATATATCAGAAGTAGACATTTTTTTTTTTTTTTTTTTTTTTTTTTTTTTTTTTACGTTTATGACTTATTTCCTAATAAAATAAAATAACTATTCTTGGTAAATTTAATGCGATTAGAATAAAATACACAAATGTTCAATAACGGAGCTATATTTGATTAGTATCTGAAAAATTATTTATCTCAACAAATAATTTTACTCTCATTTATTTATCTAAAACAGACGATTTCTTTCTACGTTTATGATTTGTTTCGAAATTATTCTTACACATTTAATGTGATTAGAAGAAAATACACAAATGTTCAATAATGGAGCTATAATGTTTGAAAAATTATTTATCTCAACAAATAATTTTACTCTCGTTTACTCATCTAAAACAGACGATTTCTTTTCTACGTTTATGATTTGTTTCGAAATTATT
This sequence comes from Salticus scenicus, assembly GCA_963930645.1. NCBI lineage: Eukaryota > Metazoa > Arthropoda > Arachnida > Araneae > Salticidae > Salticus > Salticus scenicus. Next base: position 29,689,250 of record OZ005660.1, read on the forward strand.
CTTACACATTTAATGTGATTAGAAGAAAATACACAAATGTTCAATAATGGAGCTATAGTGTTTGAAAAGTTATTTATCTCAATAAATAATTTTACTCTCATTTATTTATCTAAAACAGACGATATCTTTTCTACGCTTATGACTTGTTTCTAAATTATTCTTACACATTTAATGTGATTAGAAGAAAATACACAAATGTTCAATAATGGAGCTATAATGTTTGAAAAATTATTTATTTATCACAGCAGATAATTTATATATATAGTACATATATGACTTATTTCCAAATTGAATACTCTTGATAAATTCAATGCAATTCGAAGAAAACACGCAAATATTCAAAAATGGAGCTATAGTTAATTTGCGTTTGAAAAGTTATTTATTTACCACAGCAATTAATTTTGCTCTTCTTTATTTATCTAAAGCAGCTATTTCTTTTTTGCACTTGTGAGTTGTTTCGAAATAAAATAAATATTCTTACACATTTAATGTGATTAGAAGAAAATACCCAAAAGTTCAATAATACAGCTATAGTGTTTGAAAAGTTATTTATTTATCACAATAGATAATTTTTCTCTGCTGTATCTATATAAAGCAGATAAATATTTTTTATGTCTATGACTTGTTTCCAAATAAAGTAAAATAAAGTATTTCTTGATAAATTCAATGTGATTTGAAGAAAATACGCAAATATGCAATAATAGAGCGAATGGAGCTATATTTAATTGTCGCTTGAAAATTTATTTATTTACAGTAGCAATTAATTTTGCTCTTCTTTATTTATCTAAAGCAGACTATTTTTAAATTGTCTTCTTTTCAAATTAAATTAAAAATATTCTAAACAAATTCAAGTTGATTAAAAAGCAGGAATAATTTTTCTCTCCTTTCTTCATCTAAATCAGACTTTTTTTTTTTTTTTTTAACGTTTATGACCTGATTCTAAATAAAAGCAAATAAAATATTCTTGGTAAATTCAATGCGATTAAAAGAAATTATGCAAAGGTTCAATAACGGAGCTACACTTAATTTGCGTTTGAAAAGTTATTTATAAGATATTAGATAATTTTTCTCTCCTTTATTTAAATAAAGCAGATAATTTTCTTATGCTTATGACTTGTTTCAAAATTAAATTAAATAAAAAAATATTTTTGATAAATTCAATGCAATTAGAAGAAAATATATAACTGTTCAATAACGGAGCTGTATTTAATTAACATTTGAAAAGTCATTTATTTACCATAGCAGACAATTTTGCTCTTATTTATTTGTCTAAAACAAAGTATTTTTTACATTGTCTTCTTTTCAAATTAAATTTAAAATAAATTCGATGTGATTAGAAGACAAGAATAATTTCTTTATTCAGGCATAAGATTCTTCCGCGGATCCGCGATTTTCCGCTTTTATGCGATTTCCGTTAATTCCACGTTTTTTTTTTTTTTTTTTTAATCAAACTTCAATAACGATCAGTGTTCAAACGCTCCACGAAAGACTTTAGATTCTCAATCTTTCTTCATCCAAAATATAAATGTCAATATTCATTTTAAACGTGCTTTATCAGATTCTATAACATATAAAAGAACAGAATTATTCAATATTTCTCACTCATGTAATTTTTTTTTTTTTGTCCTGCTCCCTCCCCCCCCCCCTTTTTTTTTTTTTTTTTTTTTTCATCTCTAACCATCGCCGATCAAGCATTCTGCGAGAAGCCTTTATTTTTTTAATATTTATCCATCCACAACAAAAATGTCAATATTAATTTTAGACTTACTTTATGATATTCTAGAATCCATAAAGAAGTAGAATTGTGTTTAATATTTCTCACTCAGGAACCAATTCCCTCCCCCCACAGACACACACACACCACACACATTTCCAATTTTCCACCACCAATCAATGATTAAATGTTGATTGTTAGCCTTTTTTTTTTTTTTTTTTTTTTTTTTTTTACACGTTTTATTGTGTAGATGTGCATTATTCTTTTAGTTTAATTTGTCACTTTTAAAATATTTTGTATAGTGTTTCCCTGTGCGCATTATTTTTCATTTGAAATAAATTTTACGAACGTATTTGTATAGTTTCCCCCGCACATGTTATTTTTCATTTAAATTAATTTTATGAACACGCGTGTTTCCTCTTTTCTAATTTTCTGCACTCTCATGCCTGCTTATTGCTAATAGTCCACCTCAAATAGAAACTATTTATTTATTTCAGATCAATAGATCTCTGGCCCTAAAAAAATATAGTTATAATATTAAACTATGCTTGGATAATTCAAGGATAATGTATGTAAACATAAACTTAAAAATCCTTTAACTTTATCTGATTTAGTTCAAATTAAACATTTCTTTGGATACTTCGGCCAATAATTAGATGGTTGTATATTTTTTGTTCAAGTTATATAGAAGGACTTTATAAATATAAATTAACTGACTAAAATTCATTCTTTTTATCTTGGTGATAAGAAACAAAATGTGGTGCTTGTTCTAAAAGTTTAAGACGTAGTAGTTTAGAAGTTGTTTAGTTCCTATTCATATAAAAATACAGTAACCGCAGCTTAATAAAATCACTGGTTAATAAAATCAGCCGCTTAATCTGATCGAATCGCCAGGACCGGAATCAAATCAATACAAACAACTTTTTAAACCGCCGCTTAATAAAATCAGCATCGCCGGTTAATAAACTCAAAAATATCTTCTCAACAGAAAAAATATCATTTATTAATACAAAAAAAAAAAAAAAAAAAAAAAAATATTTACTTTTATTTTTTTTTTAATAGAAAAAGAAATTAAAGCACAACAAACCCTTCGTTATCGCTCATTGTTGAAGATTTTACACTTGCAGCACAGTTACAAATTAAACACGCCCCATAACTTATCTCCATAAAAATTTCAAGGAACGTATTCTTCAAAGCGCAGTAATAAAATACAAATTTGATTTGAAATGTTTTATTTTTTATAATTATTAGAAGGCAATTTCTAGTTCTTATTTTGAAATTACTATCATTCATGAGGTTTGAACGGAAAGATTTTAAATTTATAAGAAAAGCGTGAACTTTTGGTAAAGTAATGATGATTTTCCTCTAACGACAGTGCACGGGAACTTAGAATGCATTTACTTATATCGAAGAAATAAATAGTTAATTATCTACCAAAAATTAATTAATATTGTTTACTAATTCTATTATTCGTTACCTTTTGAAGTTTCTTTCGAAATTCAGGGAAGCAATACCTTTTCCTTAAGGGCAGGAACGTTCGCCGGATATAAAAATCAGCCGCTTAATAAAATCACTTTGGCTCAGAACGAATGTGATTTTAATAAGTGTCGGGAACTGTATTTAAAAAATATATAGCAACAAAAAGGGGAAGAAAGCTAACTACAATCAAACCTTTCTAACTTATCACAAACTTAATAGGAAGTTGAGTAAATATAAAGCACAGAAAATTTATATTAAGAGTACGCGGGTACTTCAGATTATACCTCAGTAAAATGAATTTGACTTTTTTTTTTTTTCATCTTATCTCTCTATCTTTTACACTCCTGTAAGATAAACATATATAAGTAAATCATTTAAAATTTTTATAAAGGAAAAAAGTAAAGAAAGAAAAGTAAAAGAAAGAAAATAAAGAGTGTTAGGGGTAAAGAAGTGAAGATTCAAAGGAAATTTGTTTTGAATTGGAGGGGGGGGGGGTGACTTTATTAAAATATATAAACAATTTCTCGTCTGAAATAAGTTATTTTTCTTATGTACAGAATTTATGTATCTTAAATGTTCAACGAATTAAATTTTCCTTTTTTGTCTCTAAATAACCATAAATAATTTCGATTAATTTTGATTTAATTAAAAATAAATAAATAAATAATGAGAACATAATTTTTCTAATTTGCTCAATTTGTTTCGTTGAAATGATCAATAAATAAATCTTAAAATTACAACGAAAGATTTTAAAGAGACATATAAGATAAATGTGTAAAACTAAATAATATAGATAAGTACTTCTTTTAAAGATTAAAAAGAAAAAAAAATCTTTTTTTTTTTTTATGTTATCTTTTGTAATATGTCCATCTTTTATGAAGCAAAAAAACCTAAAATGTACCATAAAAGTACATTCAACATTTTTCAATAGTATTAATTCAATAGTAATATATTAATAATAGTAAAATGATCAGGGCCAGATTATGATACGGGGCACTGGCCCAGGGCCTCCAAATTTAGTAGACCTCATTTCCAAAAATTTTGAAGTAATAGAAAAAAAAAATTTTTTTTCATTATATGTCTATTAAAAACAAAAATTGATTAAATTTTTCTTTCTATATTTTATTAGAGCTCAAACAATTATTAAATTTTGTCACTAATTTCCGAAACATTGGCTGATCAATGTGCTTCAGTTTTTCATCTGTCTTGAACATGAAACTAATCATTTTGTTATAGGTTGTTGAAACAATAAGAAAATAGAAGGTATAATTGAAGGAAAAATTTAAAAATGCACTATTTTTATTTATTTATTTTTGTTTTCGAGAATGGGTCTTTTTGGGGTAAGGGGGCCTCCAAATTGCATCAGTGCCCCGGGTCTGCAAAAAGAATAGTCGGACCCTGAAAATGGTAGTTCTTCCAATAGATATATGATCCTGCTTTTTTCCTTTTGTATGGTCAATTGGCGATAATGCCTTACATTTGATTGTTTCTTTACAGGATTAGCTCCTAATAATCGAAAGTACCAAATTAAAAAAGAAAGAAAAAAAAAAATCACTTTCTACAGATTTCGACTGAAAGAATCAGCGAGTAATTATAGCGTCTAACTTCTTTGGCTTGTAAAAAGCTTAAATTCATTTTTTTTTTTTTTTTTTTTTTTTTTTTTTCTAAAACAAAATTTCAAGGCAAAATTCACGTTTTTAATAATAATTTTAGAAACCTAAATAGAAGTGCATTTATTTTCAATATTTGTTTTAGAAGATTTCCTATTGTTATGTTGAGATAAATTTCTTTTTTTTTTTTTTTTTTTTTTTTTCTTTGGGAATTATCATAGTTTATCCGTTTTCTGGCTTGATTTTATTTTCCGTCAATGAGTCGTTTATGTGTATTGCCAAGTTAAACAAACTCAAACACAAAAACTATGAACGCTGGTAAAAATAAAGTTAAAACAAATAATAGAAAATATAACTAAAAATATCACATTAGTTATGACATAATAGACTTTAAACATTTAGAATAATATTCAAATAACAATCAGATTAGTCATCTTTACTTTTTCTTCTTCATCATCGCATAATAATAATAATATTAATAATAATAATAATAATTTAATTTTGTAACGCATTACATAAATCAAAATAATCAATTCCTTAACAATACCCATGAACAGGCCCTGACTAACGGCAGGGCATACGGGGCAAATGCCCTGGGCTCCTACAGACGAATGCAGAAATTCTGCAACCTAAAGAGCTCTTATGCCACTGCAAGGGGGCCCCCCAGAATAGGCTTGCCCCGGGGCACCAAGTAGTCTAAGTCGGGGCCTGCCCATGAAATTATACAAAAAACAGTATCAGTTAATTGACCGTACCATTGATTGTACAACCAATCGTACTTTTTGGCGCTATTACATACGACAACTTTTCGCACATCTTTTATTTGAACCGATATTTCCTCCAATTTCTGAAATCCTAAAAAGCGTTGCAAATGTTGAGTAAAAAATCGCGAAAATGGATTTTACCGAACCAATTATTTCCTGTGTTTTATTATAGAGTATTTTAGATGTAACTACTTTTTAAAGTACGCTTTGCACTAATTTTATATTATTTATTAAACTGTTCTACAGTCTTCCTCTTATGTTGTAAAAATACTTTAAGTCGACGCAAAATGTGGAAAAACAAATGAATAGAGAAGTGACTATTTTATTTTTGTTTGTTGTATTTTTAATTGTGAAATGAAACAGTGTTTAAATGTTCTATTCCTATTCTCAAAATTAGATGCTGTTTGTTTTAGCATAGTATTTAACATATCATGTCATGGTTACGTGGCAAATCATCTAACTAAATTTTGTGCCATACATTTAGACTACAGGATCTCTTCCATTCAGTGTTATGTAAATGTTTGTCTGAATTATGTACTTAATTGTTCTGAATTGTTCCTCTTTGGGAACAGGTTGCCAATAAAAAAAATTCTATGAAACATTTAATGTGTCATTTCTTTACTTTATGTAATTACAATAGCTATAATTTCAATTAGACCTTCGACCATATCGATGGTCGAATACAGAAAGGAAATACACTAAGGCAGTGGACGGCAACCTCATTTTTGAACAAAGCCAAATGTCAACAATACAACGATTAAAATATCTTTTGGAAGCCAAAAATTTTTAACCTAATTTATATTGGCTCATTCATTCTTATTAACATAATTAGAGTATCCCTAAGTCGACATTTCCTAAAATCTCAAGGGGCGAAAAATCTGCGTGTGGCTCGCGAGCCGCAGGTTGCCGACCACTGCACTAAGGGGGAAAAAGAAAAGTAATTGTTTAGATCTAACAAATAAATAGTTTTATTTCATACATTAAAATCTAACGTGTTTATATCATATTATAAATCATAATACAAAATATATGTTTATTATATATACGTTTAAAAAGAACATTTTATGTAGATTTTTATTGCATACTTCGTAGAGCTAATTATTAAAAAAAAGTACATAAGTATCATGTTATGGCTACCTTATTATTCAAACATAACAGTTTTATTTGTTTCAATCATTAGTTTTTAAGTTATTACAAACACTAAAGGTATAAGTCAATTTTTGCAGCGAAGCTTTTTTTTTTTTTTTTTTTTTGTCCCTTACTGTACATGGTGGGCCGAAAAAACAGACACACTTCAATATAAAATCATGTAAGTGGCGTACGAAAGCGCTGTTTTCACTACAATTCGTCTCGCAGTAAAAAGTTTTATTTAAGCAAATAAAAAATTTAATCAGAAATTTTGCCCATAGATGGCGTTGTATCTTAAAAACAGCCATAAAAACATTGAAAACGCAAAACAGGCAATTAACAAGCATCTATTTTGTGAAATTCATTACACTATTTCAACACGTGCATTGAAATAGATTACCGTTTGATGTGGTTGGAGCAAAAAAGGGCGCACATATTGAAATATTATAAAAAATTACTCTAGAATATTTCAACACGTCTATGTTTCGAGTCATAAAGGGAAAATATTAAAATAGTGTACTTCCCCTTTAATTATTTGCCGTGCGTTTACATATATATATTTGGGCTGTTTTTAACACACAGCTCCATCTATGGGCAAATTTTGTAACTAATGTTTTCATTTGCCTAAAAAAAAACTTTTCATCGTAAGAAGCATTGTATAAATTGCAATTTCATAAGTCAATTTCTTGATGTGATACTGAAGCTCAAAATATGCCAAGAAATTTTGGCCCACCTTGTATATCTCAAAACAATCGCTTTTCTGAACTGGGTACATTTTTAGAATTACGATTTAATCCTTTACTACTACAAAAGGGAAGCAATTTCAGGTCATTCTTATACAAAGCATAATCAGACTATTTCTACATTACATTATATTTGTACGTCGGAGAAAAAAAAATTTCACATTTCCCCCTCTTTTCCTATCAATTAATTTTGTCCTAATAATCATAGGAACATGCAGCTGGTGCAGATCGATGTGTAAAAACGTCTAGTTATTAATGCAATAGTTAAATTTTGCTTAGGGGGTCGTCTACAGATTAAAATTTACCTCAACTACATATTTTTTTTTCCCGGAAGGTAACACCTATTTTTGACTGTATATTCGACTTTCTGAGGTCAAGACGGTTCGGAAAAAGGTATGGTTTATATACTTTAAATTAATTTTTGATAGAGTCACAAGCGAAAATGTCTTAGGGGTAAAACCCTGCTGTAAAGAAGTTTATTGTCCGTGAACTTAGTAGATCCATCATGTAGTACATTGCTTACCAAAAATACCCAGGCTGGAAATCCATATAGTCTTTTGAAAAGAGTGTCACTTGACATAAATAATAGAAGTCACTTGCAATAGAAACTGTTTTTTATTTTTATGTTAAAAAACATTAACTGTCAAGAAATCACTTACAATGGTCCTGATATGATCTATAGGGCAGAGAGAGAGGGAGAGCAAACGAGGGCAGTTGTTTCTTAAACCAATAAACAAGAGATACTAACCGTTTGAAAGCGAAAGGTGAACTGCTTTTCATTCGCCAATTCAAACCCGAAATTAATAAACTAATGTCAAATAAAGCGCCAAAAGAATGTTCTAATTGGTTAATTCAAAAATTTAATCCGTTATTCAAAAGACAAAGCCAAGCTTGGCAACATAAATTATGCCAAAGTAATTACTTTTTATCGGCGCCACGAATATATCATTAAGAATTTATCTGTTCTTTTTTATTTTATTATTATTATTAAAAGAAACGAATCCAGCTTCTATTGACGCCAATGAGACTGAACTAAGTTATTATGATAGCACAAATCACCGGAAATGAAATAAATTTCGCAACTTCTGTTTATATTATAAAGTAATTTAGACAAATAAATTATTTTCTATCTATGATTAAATGAGATATTGAAACATAACGTTGTTGAAAAGGGGGGAAATGTATCTATCTACAAACGAATAAGTCCCTTAGTAAAAATACAAATTAAATTAAATAGAGATTGACTTTTATAATGGAATGAATTGATTTCAGAGGATATTACAGAATAAAATGTTCTTTTTTTTATTGGAATAAATTAAATTAAATTTGTTAAAAGAATTAATTAATTTTATAAATATTCTTAATAAATTGACTTTTTTTTATTTAAAATTTTAAATTGAATTTTCCAGAAAGAAATTAAATATTTATAAGAACATATGTGTGAACTTGTTCTCACATATTTCTCCCCAATGCCCTAAAAAGAAAAAAAAAGTTTGCTCTCTCTCACCTAGAAACAGCACATGACAATTTGAATATCTCAAGTGATATTGCTGAAAACAATACAAATAATCTTTTGTCAAACAACAATAAAAACAAAGGTGGCATATAAGAATAAATTTGAAAATCTGAATAATATACATAGTCATAGAACAACTCACAAGACATATCATTGTTATAATACTGTGTATTGAACATGAAATAGTTATCTAATTAGTGAAGTATATTAGTGTGGCACAATAACATAACTTGTTGAAAATATCAAAAGTTCTCATTCAGAAAATGACATTTATGCTTGGGAGAAAAGGAAAAGGAAATCAGTAGCAAAAAAATCTACAAATCAACTGATTTATATTTTTAATTGTTAATTAAAAAAATAATAATATAGCATTAATATGAAAAAAAAATTTAAAGTATATAAAAAAAAAACTATTATATTCTACACGTGAAAATCTAAATTTTAACAAAATGAGCCAGAGAGTGTAGAACAGTACAATAGCTATGACCAACATAGTTTTGTGATGCCATACCGAGCATAGCATAATGAACTGTATGAGAAGCAGAAGATGCTTCATGTTGTGCAAAAGATGACAACCAGCATTCTGCAAAGATACATAATGAAATGTCTCATGTGTAAAAATGTGTAGAAAAAAAAAACTAGCCCTATGTTAAAATAAGAGCGCACATGTAATAGTTCTAGTAATGTTTTAAAGAAAAACAAATTATTATTATTATTTTTTTTTTTTTTGTATTATAATTTATTTTCTCTACAGAAATTATGAAGAAACTTCATTTCAATCTATTGTGTTGTTCAAAAATTATGAAATAATTTCCTTTTCCTGAACAGAACTTTAACCAGTAATTATTATTTGAAAAATTAATTTATATAATTTTTTAACAAAATTGGCAGCGATAAAAATTAAAATCTTTTTAATTTAGATGTAACAAGACAAAACCATGAAATGTTACACGGATAATTTTATAATACTGCTCAGCAAGAAATAGTCTCTAAAAAAAAAAAAAAAAAAAAAGAGTGAACCAGCCACATACTTCTGCAAAGACTACCACTTGCAACATACAGATGATTTCAAGACGTCCTTCAAAATGCATCTGTGGTTCAACACAGAAATAAAAAAAAATATGTTATTTTAATTAAGAAATTTTAAACAAATAAATATTTAATTTAAGTTGAAAGAAATTTTTTTAAAAACGAGCTTTACTTATTAAACAAGAAATTATTTGTTAACCAGAAATTTTCTAAAACGTACAGAATATGTACGGATATTTCACTTTTTATCTATTTCATAATTTTTACTTGTAAACAAATAGGCTCTAAAAATATCAGAAATTACTGTAAGTTGACAAAGAAATAAAAATTATTTATCCATTTATTTACTTTTGTGTATGTGTGTTTTATTAATATAACCAGTTTTTTTTTTTTTTTAATTCTTGTGTAAAAATTCTTGTAAAAATTTAATAAACAAAAATGTAAAACGACATCACCACATGTGAACCAATAAAATATCAAATAAATAGGTCAGAGAAAATTTTGTGAAAATGTGTGTATGTGTGTCAAACATTGGGTTGTGAGGCCACGTCTGATAAAAAATGCAGAAAAGCATGGTAAAACATGCGTGTACAAGAGAATAAAATAATACTACTGGATATATTTGCATTATGACTGACAAACTGATAAATCAGCCAATAATACAATGAAATTCCGACCCAAAAGAAAACATATACAGGAACACACATAGAGATCTGGCAACAAAAATATATAAATTTACACCCCTTTTATTTGTGTGAATTAATCATTAATGTATAACTTTAAAAATTGTTGTAAAAATTAGAAGTCCCCTACACAATTACAGGTGTTGAAACCAATATAATGGTCGAAATCCATAGATTATAGAAGTCATTATTATACTGACAACCAGAGCAACACGATTGTGTTTAAAGGGCAAATGTGTATGTGTAATTAAACTTGTAATCAAATGGGTGATATGTCTTAATATTTAAATAGATTTGTAAACTATCAACTGAAATAATTGGAACTATTAAAAAAATTTAGTATATGTCTGTAAGTGTTCCACAATATAAAAATTAAAAATTAAATAATTAATTAAATAATAATTAAAATTATTAAAATTAAAACAAATTGCCACAAAAACAAATTACCATAGCTGTAGTGAAAGCTCTCTAATCACGAATTTAACGTGCACTAAAATGTAAACAAAAAGAAAAAGTAAAAAAAAAAAAATGTTTATTAGTGTACACATAAAAAATATATATAGGCCTTTTCTTTATTTAATTATTATTTTTTCTTTTTTTTGTGTGTGTGAGGATCCTCTTAAAATAGCGCAAATAATATGTAAAGCATGGCCATAATAATAACGGTTGACCTTTTCAACAGAATACGTCAACACAATTTAAATCATCAGCTGGAATAAAATTAAACGGCAATTATATTTGCCTTCAACCAGTGTACACAAAAATATGATTCATATGATTGAATCTGCTAGCATATTTATTCATGAATTCTCATTGACAAAAATCAGTTGATCTCATTTATCATAAATCAATTCCTTTTTTTTTTTTTTTTTTTAATCTTATTATTTCTCTCAAACATTTCTCTTCTTCATCAAACATTCAACTGCTATCACCATGTGTTTATACAAAAATAGTCAATTAAGGTAAATGAGAAAAAAAAAAAAAAAAAATGTGTAATTCAACATATTTGATCATTAAAAAAAAAATAACCTTCAGTTAACTGCATTAATTATTAAATATGGTAAATTGACAAATGAAATAAATAATGTATTTTAAAATGAGTAAATGTGTGATTGTATTTTAAGACATGATGTGTTTAATTCACGACTGACATATTTCAAGATCTCGATGATCCAGCCAGGTTTATGTGAAAGTAAAATTTAATCTTTGTGTGTGTCAAAATAAAACTTATAAATAACTTTATGTAACCAAAATCACATTTGGCACAACAATTAATTGTTCGTTATTGTGTAAAAAAAAAAAAAATGTATCTTGAAGAAATGCAATTTCTGTGCCAATACCATAAATAAAATTGTAATGTGCAAAATAAAAAATAAAAATATTAAAAAATGTGAAAGGTAATAAACTTATACCTGTATGAAAACAAAATTGCATTATGATTTATTTCAAAAAAATAGCATATCAAAAAATATATATATCTGAGCAGACCAAAAATAATTATATATTATGCAGTAAGAGGGGGGGGGGGGGGGGACTGAATACGATTTGTAATGTTTGAATAAATTTTATGTACAAAGTATTCATTTTTTTTTTTTTTTTTTTTTGACTGAGGATGAATTATTTTTCTCATAATTTATTCAAGACCCAATACCTGCAATACAACTTTCAATTATTAAAATCTAAATAAATTGTGTAAATAAAATTATAAACTTTTGTGTTTCCTTAAAGGTTTAAAAATGGGCAAATAGATATTTTGTACAACTGAAAAAAAATATATACATGTAAAGAAAATGGTGTATTTTGTAGAAAATATTTTAGATTGTGTGTACTATGCATGTAATAACACTGTGACTAGCAAAGTTTTCTTTTTTTTTTAAATAAAACTGATCAGGCTAGATTTACACAATCATGTATAGTTTGTTTTGTAAAAAAAGAAATCAAAACTAGCAAAACAGTTTTAAGCTACTGACACGGCTAGAATTACTTGATATTTTATAAATGTTAAAATGTGGAAATGTTTATAGCTAAAATTATTTTATGGAAGTGTAATAAAATGTGTATTATGCAAATTAAGTTACTCAAAGTACACCCTTACTCAAGACAATTTTTGACCAGAAATCAAGAGAAAGGACTATGCGTTGAGCATCAAAATACCATTTCCATATTTAAGTCGACATTCAACACAGCAATGGGGCATAAATACACAACGTAAAAATAAAATGCAATTATGATTAGTTGTCCAAAATTATATTTCTTTAAAAAAAATGTGAATATTATCAATTCAATGTGATACGTGTGTACAGTGTTCAAGTTGTTAATTAGTAAAAAAAATATCGCAGTGTAAAAGCTTCGTATCTAACTTAATTAAAGCAGATAAAATTAATCCTAAGTCATGGTCTCAGTAATGAGTTAAAATGAAAATCATCTATCAATGTATATATTAACACTATCTACCAATGAAATAAAAAAAGGGTATTTTTTGTTATCAATTCCTGGTAAATATTCATGTAATTGAGTAAATTTGAAAATCACATGGGCAAAAACATAATTTTCAAATGTCCATGAATATTCATATCAACAGAAAAATTATTTAAGAAATAACAATAACTTTATGCAAAATAATTTTGAGAAAATAAATATATATTACTACATATTACTGAAAATCAGAGTGCATGCACAATTTCTTTCTTTTTCTTTTCTTTTTTTTAACTATAATTTTAAATTGTTACCTTATGTAAATTTATGTAAAAGGTCAAGTTATAAATTAATAGTATACTTTTTAGGAAATTGTGTGGAAATGTGAATTTAAATGGGAAGTACAAATGTACACATTTGTTGTAAATATATTATAATTATACACTTCCCTAAAAATAGTTTGTTTGCAATAATAGTATAAAAAATGAGTTTTACATCTATGTAAATTGAATTATTAAGTTTACAATTTAAAATTTCTCAAATAGGTTGCTTAAAAGTGTATGTGAAAGTGTAAAATAAAAACAGGAAACATCGGTGTAAAGTTATTTAAAACATTATAATGTGCATTTTCTAATGTATTTAACACCTTATTTACACTAGTTCCTAAAAAAAATAAAAACTAATTAAAAAATATATATATATATGTGAATGTGTATTATTTAAACCGATCGAGAAATTAAAAAAAAAAAAAATCATTTGTAGAAATTCAAAATCCTAACAAAATTTTAAATTTAAATTCTAATAATACATTTTCATGTACACGATTTTCAATCAACAGTATTGAAAAATTAGCCCTGATAAAATTTCCTCTTCATACAAAAATTGACCATATCAAGTATAAGTATAAACACATATATAAACATAACAAAGAAAAATAGATTATTAAAAAGCATATTAAAGCATGCTATAAGTGGAAAATTTTCAACTTTTTTTTTTTTTGAAGAATTAAACTTTCTTCCAAATTCACCAAATTGTTTAATTAAAAGAACAAATGCACACATATATATTACTTTCTTTAAAAAAAAAAAAAAAAAATGGTACTTAAAATTCAAAAGAACAATTAAAGATTTATTTATTTATTTTAAATTAGTTCTGTTTATTTCAATTTTTGCAGTGAAATATAAGTGCATTTGTTTTTATATAATCTATATATACTGAAGAAAATATATATAAAAAATCTTATCTGGAAAAATGTTATCCCAAAATAAAATTCTTGAGACGTCACACAATGTAGAAATGCTCAGGATCTTCCGAGAGCAAATTATAATGTTTATTTTGTCCTCTTTATTGCTGAAAGTGTTCTTTTTTTTTTTTTTTTTTTTTTTTTTTTTTATCAAAGAGTAACTTTGTTCTCAAACATTCCTATTTTGAAGTAATATATTCGTAAAAACAGATACATGCCGATCCACAGAAAAATGTCTTGACTTTTTTTTATTTAAAATTTTAAATTGAATTTTCTAGAAAGAAATTAAATATTTATAAGAACATATGTGTGAACTTGTTCTCACACCTGCATTCAAAAAAAAAAAAAAAAAAAAAAAAACTAAATTAAGATTTCACACAGTAAAGTATGTCCATACAGATAATAATCGGAAAAGAAGTATGACAATTTTTAAATATAAAATAAACTAAAGTAACGGTCTAATTACAAAATGATGAGTGCATCTAAACTTGTTTGAATAATTATTTTAAATCATGTGTATGCAATGTTATAGATTATACAAATGGTATAACAAGTAATAGCCGCAAGTGACAAATGATGAACAAGTGACAATAAAAATTGAAGTATCACTGTAATTTGAAAAATAATCATAGGAATGAGTACTAAATTTGGATTTTTATTATGCCTGTTCTATTCGTGCAAAAATGAATACATATTATAATTCATAATTTTTTTAAATATGAATTTATTAAGAATTTTTATGAATTAATGTTTATCACATTCACCTAACATTAGCATCGCCATATTTTCACAAATTATAGACTTAAAGAAATGTATTAACTCCGGGATCGTTTAATACAAATAACCCCAAAAAATTGTCAAAAACGGGGATTATCACTGAAAAAGAAGACGTTGATGCCAGACGACCCCCTAAGCAAAACACTATCTGCATCGTTATAAACTAGACTTTATTACAAATCGATTGGCATCAGCTGCATATTTATAGAACGATTTGCGACAAAATCAGTGGAAAAATGTTTTTTTTTTTTTTTCTTTTGCCAACTGTACATTATTTCTCAATCTAAATCTACTAATAC
Organism: Salticus scenicus; assembly: GCA_963930645.1. Taxonomy (NCBI): domain Eukaryota; kingdom Metazoa; phylum Arthropoda; class Arachnida; order Araneae; family Salticidae; genus Salticus; species Salticus scenicus. The sequence continues at coordinate 29,704,650 of OZ005660.1, forward strand.
TACTTCAAATAGGAAATTTTGTTACGATCGAAATTCAGATCGAAATTCTGTTACTCATACTACATATACGGTATGAGATTTAAACTGCAGTGATACAAACTGGATTTTTTCACAGCGATATTAAACTTCAAAACAAGAAAGTCTCAAAATTTAAATTATGAGTTGTTGCCTTTTTCGAACTCGAAAGTCGATATATACAAAGCTGCCAACATTTAAATTTATTCTGTACCACTGTCAGTACCCCCCCCCCCCTTTTTTTTTCACACCATTCTCATTGTAGAGTAATTTTCTTCAGTAGGTAATCATGTTAAAATTTGAAGAAAATTACTCTTTAAAAAAAAGGGGTATGGAAAAAAGGCAGGCACAAACAATGCTACGGGATAAATTAAAATTTTGCCTATAACATACGTACCAACTTTCAGCTCATTCGAAGAAAGCGTTTAGACGCTATTGTGTTCACACACACACATACATACATTACCGTAAAAAATAGCAAAAATGAACCCAGGGGACCTCAAAACGTATAGATACACCAAAATCTGAAAGTCGAATTTTTGTCATGATTACAATATTTTACTTACGTAATATGTTTGGAAAGTAAAAAGAAACAACTTTAGTATAGGACTCCTTTGGCAAAATTTGAAATTTCGTGTGGAAGTTTTCTTGAAGGTCTTTACTTACGGATTTACGATAGAATTATATTCCTCGCCAAAATGATGATATAAATTTTAAAAACGCCAAGAGGGTCCTGTACTAAATTGGTATAGGACCTATATGCATACGGTCCTGTACTAAAAACTGAAACAAAGAAATTTTAAGAAATAAATATATGTAACCATAACCATTGCTTAGGAACCCAGCATAGTTACCGTTCCAGGCATTTGGCGCTGCTACAGGCGAACACTTTTTAAACTTTATGTTGCATTGCTTATCTTGTACTTGCTTTGCATATTCATTTGGAAAAAACTTTTTAAAAGCTTATACACTTTTGTTCCGTTACATTGTCAACAAATTATACAATGAGCCATTCCCCATATAGTATAATGCCATGCTAAACTCTGTCAATCGATCCACTATAGCTAAATTTCACCAGAGGTGAAACAACCTAACATGCAAAAACCCTGAAAATTGTTACTTTGCTGAAGAATGAACGATGAAGCAAAACTTACTAATGATATATCATATGACTAAATTAAAACCTATAATAGTTGACTTTTAGAAAATTCTGAATACATTATAAGGCAAATTAAACATTCAAAATGGCGAAATTTCTATTAAAACAAATAATCAATATGAAATTCAGAAACAGTAAAACTTTCAAAAACCCTGAGCGCCGGAAAAATTTAACCCCGCACCTGATTCGCCTCATACAATAATCCTGGCTCTCAGTGTTATCAACTCAAATTTTGTCATGTCCCTACGAATAACTCAAAATGTCCCTACATTAAAGGGAAAATTTTTGAAGTGACTCCACTCGACTTTCCGAACATTAAGTAATTAACAGTTGTTTAAATAAATTAAAGTAAGTGAAGTTGTTAAATAACAAAAACAGAAAACCATAATAGGATGTTTGAGTATTTTTCCTCATACAGTATATTGCTCAATTTAACGCTATAGCACTTCAAATAATTGGTGTAACCCCCGTTTCGCCGACAAAATATTTCCTACCCCCCTGTTTTTCCCATTCAAGCTTCCCTTTCCAGCTATTTAGGGATTTGTCCTAAAATTACGGGGAAAACAAGTGGAAAGGAAATTTCAATTCAATGAAATGTCGAAGGATATTAGTGTCCAGTTCACCCCTTTTTATCAGTTGATACGACTCACAGTCACAGGTGCAGAAACCCGTGGTGAATTACAATTTTTTTCACTTGTCGTTTTTTACGCCTAATTTATGACCACGTTACTGTCATAAAATTATTTCCCTTTTTACAGTGCACTCCCAGAAATACAGAGAGCAGAGACTGCGCAAATTTTAAAATTTTGTAGATCTTTTTTTTTTTTTTTTTTCATTTTAAGATTAGAATTTTGATGCATTGGAAATGATTGTCATTACATAAGATATATGAAATCTATGGGAGGCGGAAAAATGGGTAAGGGAAAAATGGGTAACGGAAAGATGGGTAACGGTAAAATGGGTAAGCGGAAAAAAGGGTAATGGAAAAATGGGTAAGTGGAAAAAAGGGTAACGGAAGAATGGGTAATTTGCGAATTGCTACTTGCGAATCATATACTGAAATTGCCTCCAAATTATGCCATAGAGTTAAACTATGTTCCGAAGACATTTCATCTTTGTTACTGATTATTTATTTCACCGTCAGTTAAAAATTTATTCTTTTAAGAGGGCTGAATATAAAAAATCTTTCACAGGATCCTTTTCAGTTAAAAAAATAAAATAAAATAAAATAATCTTTCATTTCTTACTTTATTCGCGTATTTACTATTTATGAGATTTTTATTATTTTTTAATAGAAATCATAATGTTAAAATAATAATTATAATAATAATTGAAAAAAGAAAAAAAAAAAAAAAAAAAAAAAAAAGACGAAGAAGAAGAAAAAGAAATCAAAGAAAATGTCGGAAAGAGAGCAGTGTAGAATGGAGACTATTTTTCAGGCAGAGATACATAGAAAAGCTTTGTTTCAGTTAACCGAGGGCAGGCGTTTGACTGAATTTCTTTTTTTTTTTTTCAAATGGGGCTATATTACTTCTGTTATTTACGTTTCTTAAGAAATGACAAGTAAATAAACAAGCAAATAAATACTATGATTTTATATATTTTGTGATTTTTATTATTATTTTCTCTCTTTTCTTTTTTTTTTTTTTAAATCAGCAATCACAAGTTTAAAAATAATTTTATACAAAAATATATCGTTCAGTTATATTTAAATGCTGACTAGCTAGTTTCTGGTTAATTCATGAATAGGTTTTGTTACCTAAAAGTGTGAAATTTTTAAATTTTTTACTTATTCACAAAAGGAAATTAACTTTTTTTCTTTAAGTAAATAAAGCCTAAAACGAATGACTAGAATATGGATCTCGGAAAAAAGGGTACCTGGAAAAAGGGCACTTTTCCAGTTCGCAAATCGCAAAATAATAAATATCAAGTAATGAATTTAAAAGTGACTTTCAAATTACACTCTTTGAAATTTCTATTGGTTTGGTACAACATTCATTTAGTATATAGTACCTGGGGGAAGAGGGGGAGGGGACTAGCAGCAGATTGAAAAAAAAAAAAAAAATTGTGTTTATGTCAACTCTTACCGATTTTAATGAAACTTTGTATAATCACGTACAATTTGTGAAAAAATTACACTAAGTGTCAGATATACTTGGGGGGAGGTTAAAGAATGGGGGGGGAGGAAAATAAAATGATATTTTATAATACCGTTTTACTGATTTTAATCATATATTTTACAGCTATCACTTACTTTTTATGAAGATCACAGTGAGTATCTTATATACTTGGGGGGGGGGGCAGAAGGAAATGAAATATATTCTTCTTTAAACTACCCAATAATTGATTTAAATTTTCTTTGTATAATCACGTATAATTTATGAAAAAAAAATTACAGAAATTGTCAAACATACTTTTTTTTTTTTTTTTTTTTTGGGGGGGGGGGGGAGACACGAAAATAAAATAATTCTATAACTATCACGTACTTTTTATGAATATCACAATGAGTGTATTCTATATCTGGGGGGGGGTAACAAGGGGGGCGCAGATAGAATTAAAATGTATTATTTTTTAAACTACCGCATTGTCGGTTTAAAAAAAAAAAAAAAAAAAAAAAAAAATTATATATCTGCAACTTTTTGCTTATGTAAAATTACAGTGAGTGTACATATATCTGGATAATTTGTTAAGGTGGGGGGGGGGGGCATAGTGAGGAAATTTTTTGTTTTATATTACCATGCAACTTATTTATATGAAACTTTATACGACTATCACTTTCATTTTAATAAAATTATAGTGAAAGTTGCCTATAGTTGATAAGGGGGGGGGGGGGGAGGAGGTAGATGAAAAATTTATTATCGTTTGTTTTATTGTTTTATTTACATTTTGTGTAAATATCAGTTACTATTAATGAAAAATCACAGTGAGGTACCCAAAAATTCAATGTATGGTTTAAATTTGTAAAAAAGTTACTCAAAAATTAATTTTCTTCTTTTAATCTGTCTCTTTTGTCCTCCCCCAATGTAGAAATAAAAAAAATTATTCTCTCGTTGATGTTTAGCATCAGTTTTACAAGGAGAAATTCAGAAAAGTGCCCTTTTTATCCGGATTGTGGAAGAAAGGCACTTTTCTTAATTGTTACTTGTAAAATACTTGATAAACATGGACGATAGCAAAAATTTTTTGTTTCTGCGAGGGGAGGGGGGAATAGATGATAGAAAAAAATTCTGTTTTAGAATAATCTTTTACCAATGTTTGATATTAACTTTTAATTAATGTCTGATATTAACAATGTATTGAATTTTTGGATTGCGGAAAAATGGACGTTTTTCCTAATTTCTCATTGTAAAACTGATGCTAAACATCAACGAGAGAATATATATATATTTCTACATGGGGGGAGGACAAAAGAGACAGATTAAAAGAAGAAAATCCATTTTTGAGTAACTTTTTTACATATTTAAATCATTCATTGAATATTTGCATACCTCACTGTAATTTTTCATTAATAGTAATTGATAGTTACACAAAATGTAAATAAAACAATAAACAAACTATAATAAATGTTGTTTAAAAAGATTATTTTATTTTTCATCTGTCCTACCCCCTCCCACCTTATCAACTATAGGTAACTTTCATTATAATTTTAATAAAATAAAAGTGATAGTTGTACAAAGTTTCATATAAGTAGGTAGCATGGTGATGCAAAAACAAAAATTTTCTTCGCTCTGCCCCCCCCCCCCCCTAGCAAATCATCCAGATGTGTACACTCACTGTAATTTTTCATAAGCGGAAAGTTGCATAGATACAAACTTTTTTTTATGTTAACAATGCGGTAGTTTAAAGAATAAATATTTTACTTCTATCTTCGCCTCCCTTATACCTCCCCCCCCCCCAGAAATATAATACACTCATTGTGACCTTCATAAAAAGTAAGTGATAGTTATAGAATATGTCATTAAAGTCGGTAAAATGGGGATATAAAAAATATTTTATTTTCCTCTGTCTCCCACTCTTTAAACCCCCCCCCCCCCCCCCCCCCCCAAGTATGTCTGACACTTACTGTGATTTTTTTTTTTCACAAATTGTACGTTACTATACAAAGTTTTTGTTTAAATCGATAATAGTGTAGTTTTAAGAAGAATATATTTTATTTCCATCATCCCCCCTTGCCCCCCCCCCAGGTATGTAATGCACTCATTGTAAAAAATTACGTGGTAGTAATAGAATATATCAATTAAAATCGCTAAAATGGTGATATAGAGAATAACTTTATTAACAGTTAGAATAAAATTTTTGTCACACATAGACAGATATTTTCTAAAAATATTATGATCAAAATGTGTTTTTGACCTCTCAAAACGTGTATATTCATGGAAAACCGGAAGCTGAAAATTTTTATGAATCCAATACTTCCTTCTATTGAATATAGAATGCAAAAACTGGAATGCTCCAAGTTTGTAAAAGGAAAGAAGAATGCTGCTAAAAGGAGAAAACTGAAAATTTTGTATTTTTTTCCCCGACAGATTTTAGGAGTACGTCGCCCCGGTGGGGGGTCACGGACTGCCCGACTGGGGGGGGGACGACTGTGCCCCCGGCCCCCTAGCTTGCGCCACCCTTGCAAATTTTATTATAATGAAAAATATAGTGATAAAAACATACATTTTCTTTCCTTCCGTGCCCCCCCCCCTCAGGCATATGTAACTTCACTGTAATTTTTCATTAATAGTAAGTGATATTTACACAAAATCTCAATAATAAAAAAAAAAAAAAAAATGGATAATAAGTGTTGTTTAAAAAGTTTTTTTTAATTTTCATCTGCCCCCCCTTCCTAGCCCCCACCCTTATCAACTATAGGTAACTTTCACGATAATTTTAATAAAATGTAATTGGTAGTACAAAGTTTCATATAAATAAGTAGCATTAGCATGGCGATATAAAAACAACCATTTTCTTCATTCTGCCCCCCCCCCCCTTTCCCTTAGTGAACCTTCCAGATATGTGTAATACTCCCTGTAATTTTTCTTAAACAGTACGTTGTATATACGTATTTTTTTTTTTAATCGGTAATAGGGTAGTTTAAAGAATAATAGATTTTACTTCCATCTACGCTCCCTTGCCCCTCCCCTCCCCCCCCCAAGGTATGTAATACATGGTAAGCGGAAAAAAAGTCCCCGGAAATTAATTTCGGTCGTCTTCATAAATGAAATACAACTTTTTAATAACTTTTAGTTACATTATGTTTCTTTTATTTTTAAAACTGTTTTTTTTTTCTTTTAATTAATTCTTTTTCTATTTAATTATGTATATGTGGCTTCTTTTCAAACATACCGCAGGGAAAAATGAAAAATTCAGTATTCTACTATATGTAAGAAATATAAGTTCCGTTAGTAAAGAAAAGAAACGATGAACAAAATACAAGAAAAGACAAGAATGAAAAATTATGCGGTACTCATGATAAATTTATTTTTAATTACTAAAAAAAAAAAAAAAATTTTTTTCAAATTTTAGTTATATTTTAAGCTGAGTATTTGAAAATATTGTCTGTTCTAAGTACAAAAAACTGAATAAACACCATGAAATGCAAGAACATGCAACAGTTATTTCGGGTCGAAAGAAGACATGATTCTTAATTAGGCGAACAAATTAGGCACGAGTGTTGTTGCATGTTGTTGCATTTTATGGTGTTTATTCAAAGTTTTGTACTTATTACTTTTAAACGCCAGTTCTGAGGTGCTTTCTTATAAAAATGTCTGTTGTTTGCTTTGCAATACTGCTAATTGAACTGTAGGAACATTTTATTTTTTATGGAATTTTTTTACTGATATTTCTTTACATGTATCTGTATTGCATTATTTAATATAATTATTAATAACTTTAAAATTATTTAAGTCGTCTCTTCTTTTCGGAATATTCGATATATCCATGTGAACATGGCTGCTATGATAAAATATTTATAATTAGCTACTTTTATAGTATAAAGTTATATATATTTTCACGATTTAATTTTAATTGTATTCATTGATGATCAATCTATACTGATTATTTTGTCATTTATCTATATTAACTGTTTAAAAAGTTTAATCTAACCTAGTCTAATCCGTTGTCTCTTAGATTAATATTCTATTGTATTCAATACTCTCTAATTATTCTTGTTTCATGTAACTAAAAATAGCCTAAAACCTTATTTAAAAAAAAAAAAAAAAAAAAAAAAAAAAAGTTTTCTACATTTTAGTCATATGACTACTCCGTTATTTTATTTATTTATTTATTCTTTTTTTTTTTTTTTTGATTGACTTATTGATAAATTTTAATTTTTTGTTTGCTTAATTTTTTCTGTAATTATCTTACTTGATCTTTGATCTCGCAGTGGATTTAGGGAAAATTTGGTGCCCGCGAAACTGTTTGACCAGCTTCGCCCATCCCTAACCACAATGGTATCTGCTCCTTCTTATAATTATTACTATTATAATATTTTCTGTTATAGTTTGTTCAGATTTCTTATGTATGATGTCAAATATCAATGTCTCAGCAACAACTCATTTTTTATTATCTTGCTGCTATAATTGCTGTTGATAAAGATGTAGTCGTTCTATGGAAAATTTTAAACTTATTTTTCTACATTAATTAACTTTTCAACATCTTTTGCTTTGTATAGAACTTCCCTAGTATCTAATAGTTTATTGATTATTAATGGTGCTCGGCGTGGGATTATAAAAATAAAGCAAATAACAATGTCTAAAACGCCAAATAAAAATAGTAGTAGAGCAGACGGATGTTTCGGTAGACTTTAGCGTACCGTCTTCAGTGCACTAAAAATCTAATTGTATCGATAAGCCATTTGTACCCCCTAAATTCAGAAAAATCGCTCCTTTCATTTGGTACAGAATTCGTAACGATCGGACTAATATTTCTAATTTATTTTCCACCTTTACTGATTTTAACTCCGTTAAAATATCTATTTTTATGCAATCGCAGTGAATTCTCAGTCAGTGAGATCGCTTTTTTGATTAGACATAGATCGACGTTGTAATTAATATCTCCGCAACTAATTAAAGTTTTTAAATTTTTTTTTCACTATCGCCATGGAAAGACTTCTGAGCACCCGTGTGTCAATTTTTGTACTTCTACGTTCAGAGAAGGATGAACATATAAAAGTACAGGCAGACATACAGACAGATAAACCTTTCTTTTTATTTTTATAGATTCTAGCAATCGGAGTAAGAATTTCTAGCAATACAAAGCATTCACGATATAATGTATCGTTTCACCATCTTAAAAAGTAAAGAGTTGAAATTCTCGATCATTTCGTCTTTTCAGTTTATTTCTTATACGCATAACTAAGAAATCTATACATCTAGTTCCGGGATTCAGAAAATGAATATTCGTTCTAGATGAAGGTAGAATTTATATATGTATATAATATATATATATATATTTATATATTGTCAGTGTAATTTCTAAAGAGGGAAAATTAGAAACATATTGCAATCAAGATGTGATTCTACTCATTTTTCTATCCATGTGCTATTTTCAAATACATTTATTATTTTCAGTAAATAGTAAGCACATGCTATTTCATTAAACACTACTATTAAATCAAAAACTAACACTACCTTCGAAAAATGTAAAACTAATATCATTACATTACATTATTAATTCTCATTTTGCATAGTAATGTTATATATAATTCCATTTGTATAAAATAAAACTTATAAGTTTCCAAATTGTTTACTAAAATTTCCATTATACGTCGTCTCATCAAAATATTCTTTTATGGCAGTCCAATAGAAGAGGTATATCCTATATCAGTAAAAAATATTTCATTTTATTTTTATTTGTTTTAATCTTTTAAATATTACCTTTTTACATGCATTTAAACATCTTTGTGCCGAGTTTTCATAGAATAAAAAGACACACTCTCTTTTTTACCACCCGCAGAAAACGCAAAGGCGCTTTCTATGTTATGTTCAGTATAAAATAAAATTATTTTCAAAATACCGATCATGAACTTTAATGCAGCAGAAATTTTTTTGGAAGTCCTTCTATACACATTAGTTGCGAAAATTATACAATTTTCAACAGAGAATATCGATATGCCATAGAAAACTTGAATTAGGTATACCAGCTCCAAGCCCTTCAATAAATATTATCGGGGGAAAAATCTTGATTACAGAGGTTAACAGACAAACAGAAAGACAAAACGAAGACATTCTCATTATTAGAAATTCTTAGAAGCTTTAAAACGTATTTTTTTTTATGGATTTTTTCCGGGGACTTTTTTTCCTGGGACTTTTTTTCCAGGGACTTTTTTTCCGCCATTCATAATACATTCATTGTGATCTTCATTAAAAGTAAGTGATAGTTATAGAATGTATCATTAAAATTGGTAAAATGATGATATAAAAAATCATTTTATTTTTCTCTGCCCTCCCCCCCCCCTTCTTTAACTCCCCATCTTCCAAGTATGCCTGAAACTTACAGTTATTGTTTCACAAATTGTACACAGTGCCTGATTTAAGGCAGGGCATTAGGGGCATGTACCCTGGCTCCTTACGCTGAGGGGGCCTCCAAGAAATTCCATCATACATTAAATATATATATATATATATATATATATATATATATTTAAAATGAAAAATTTTCAAATTTTGCTATAGTGGTCGTTGTTTTTTGTTTTTTCGTCAATGGATAGAGGTGTTACTGCATTGTTGTATAAATCAGCGGTATGATCTTTCAAGGACACTATCATTTCATTGAAAAAATTGCAATATTTTCGCTTACTACTGATACTGCATTCCAAACTTTTACAGGCTAACTAAATCCCACGCTCGCAGCGATAAAATGAAAAGTGGAGAGAATTTTTAGACGTCTGAATCAAAAATATGCGATTTGTTTTGTTTTTTATAATATTAAAGCATAAGAAAAAGAGTCCATTGAACATGAGTGCCCTGGGCCTCAATCGAGTAAATCGGTCCCTGATTGTATGTGATTATACATTTTTTTTTTTTTAAATCGTTAATTAGGTATTTTTAAAAAGAATATTTTTTATTTCCATCTGCCCCCCCCCCCCCCGTATATAATACACTCATTGGGATAGCCACAAATTGTACGTGAATGTAGAAAGTTTCATTAAAATCGGTAAGAAGGTGGTATAAAAGCAATTATTTTCTTTCAGTTTTCTGCTAACTCCCCCTCCCCCTTTTCTCAAACAAAAAATATATGAATGGTGTACCAAATCAAATGAAATTCTAAAAATGTAATTTGAAATTCATCATTTGATATTTATTATTTTGCAATTTGCGAAGTGAAAAAGTGCCCTTTTTTTCCAGGATCCCAGACCGACATATATTTTCTAAAAATGGTCAAATCGTTTTCTGGATCTTTCTAAACATGTAATTCCATCGAAAACCGGAATTTTTACGAATCCAATACTTTCTGTTGAATATAAAAGAAAATAAAAATGCAATAACTTAATTTGTGATGCTAAATTTACTATTCATAGAGAATCAGTGCTTCAAATGATTATAAAAGATATTTTGATTTGTAATTAATGTCTATCTTCAATGCAATCATCACTTATTATTATTATTATTATTATTTGTACTTAAGGTAAGCAATCATAATAAGTATTAAAATTTAATTATTATATTAAAAAAATATAAATTCATAATACTTCATTAAATATTACTATTAAATAATAAACTAAATATATCATTGAAAATGGTAAAAATTTTAAAATACTACTCTTAGTTATTATTTTATATAATAATGTTACGTAAAAATTCACTTATCTAGACTAAATTTGCACGAATGAAAATTGCATATTAAAATTTCGATTGTATGTCTTTTTAATGTTTTATGTCAAATCTTTCAAAAATGTGTATTGTATAATATACTTTTGTGTTCATTTCTTTACATCTTTTTATACGACAACAAGATTCTTCTAGGAAGGAAAGCAAGATTTTAACATCTGTAAAGAATGTAAAGGGGGCTTTCTGTATCTGAAAGGAAGGACATATCACAAATTCTGGCCTTTTAAAATCTTCCTTATCTATTCAGTGTTCAAAGAGTAGTTATATAGTAGTCTTAAGTAGGGCTATAAGGAGAAGGGTCACTACATAGATTATGATTGTGAACTGGAGGTGAGAATACAAAAGAACAAAAGCAGAGGGTAACTCAATGACATTGCCAGGTGAAAGAAAAAACTGCAGAACGCTTCTAGGAAAAACATTTCCTTCCTAATTCTGTCATTGTCTACACAAAGAAAGCCTTTCTGTTTATCCATGCTCAAAAAGTCAAATTAGCCTCCAATTTCCACTCATCCACATCTTTATTTTTTTTCATTTAACCATTAATTTTATTTTATTTATTTATTTATTTTTTAAATAACTAACATTGATATAAAATCGCACAAATATTGAATACGTGAATAAATACATTAATAAAGGCTAAAATTTCTTCTTTAAGACCAAAAAAAGTTGGAAAATGAATGATTCTAATATTCAGAGCCTTTTAGGGAAAAAAAAAAATATATATATATATATGTATATACACATTTAAATCTGACGGCGAAAAATGTTATCAGTACCAAAGATGAAATATATTTTACTCTTGAGATATTTTTAGCATATAATTCGTCAGTAAGAATTCTCAAATTATCCTTTTTCGTTCTTCCTTTATTTTGTTACCCCTTTTTATATATTTATCGTTGCCATTTTTTCCGTTGCCATTTTCTTCCTGTTGCCATTTTTTCTGGTTGCCATTATTTCCGTTGCCATTTTTACCTAAATTCATTTATGCTATAGATGGGAAGGCAACTCAATGACTTTTCGAAGTATGATAAAAACTAGAGAACGCTTCTAAGAAAAGGAATTCCAGTCAAACAACTGCCATCACTTAACTCAAAAGAAGTGTTTTTTATTTATCTCTGCCCGAAAAATAAAAATAGTTCCATTCTACACTGCTCTCTCTCCAACATTTTTTTCATTTCTTCTTCTTCTTCTTTTTTTTTTTTTTTTTTTTTTTTTTTTTCAATTATTTTTATAATTATTATTTTAACATTATGATTTCTTTTAAAAAATAATTAAAATCTCATAAATAGTAAATACGTGAATAAATTAATAAATGAAAGCTTAATTAATTAATTTATTTTATTTTTTAACTGAAAAGGATCATGTGAAAGATTTTTTATATTCAGCCCTCTTAAAATAATAAATTTTTAACTGACGGTGAAATAAATAATCAGTAACAAAGATGAAATATCTTCGAAACATAGTTTAACTCTATGGCATAATTTGGGGCAATTTCAGTATATGATTCGCAAGTAGCAATTCGCAAATTACCCATTCTTCCGTTACCCATTTTTCCATTACCCATTTTTCCGCTTACCCTTTTTTCCGTTACCCTTTTTTCGGCTTACCCATTTTTCCATTACCCTTTTTTCCGCTTACCCATTTTTCCGTTACCCATCTTTCCATTACCCATTTTTCCCTTACCCATTTTTCCGGGATCCGAAATCTATATATATAAAAGAACACTTCCTGAGTGAGTGAGTGAGGGGGTGATCTATCAACGCCCAGACCAAACCCCTGGACCTAGAAGCATGAAATTTCGTGAAAATGTTCTTTCTATGACGTAGGCATCCACTAAGAAGCGATTTTACAAAATTCGCCCCCCCCAAGGGGGGGAGGGGGGCAAAACGTGATTTCACAAAATCCTTCATATCTCAAACAAAAAAAACAGATATCCGTACAATTTTTGCTTTAAAATATAGCTAATACAAATGTCTAAAAACTAATTTCTGGAATTTTCCAAATTCGGTCCCCAAGGGGGGCGAGGGGGCAAAACGTGATTTCACATGCGTAAAACGTGATTTCGCATAATCCTATATATCACAAGCAAAAAAATAAATATGCGTGAAATTTTTGCCCTAAAATATATAAATATCTAAAAACCAATTACTGGAATTTTAGAAATTCAGCCCCCAGGTGGGGCAGCAGGGGGGGGGGCTATGGGGCAAAAAAAATAGAAATACAGTTAGGGCGTTCAAAATTGATACAGATAGGTTTTAGAGGCCTGCAAGTCAAATGAGGATATTTTCGATTGTGTAAAGTTATTAGGAGGGGAAGGAAGGGGGAGGGGAGAGGGGGGCAAAAAATAAAAATAGAGTTAGATCGTTCAAAATTGATATATAGAGGTTTTCGATACCTACAAATCGATTTCGGATATTTTCGATTTTGTAAAATTATTAGGAGGGGTGGAAAGGGGGGGCGGCAAGGGGGGGGGGGCTATGGGCAACAAAAAATTAGAAATACAGTTAGGCCGTTCAAAATTGGTACAGATAGGTTTTAGATGCCTGCAAGTCGAATGGGGATATTTTCGAAAGTGTAAAGTTATTAGGAGGGCCGGGAAGGGGGGCAGAGGGGCAAAAAAAAAATAGAGTTAGATCATTCAAAATTGGTACATAGAGGTTTCCAATACCTACAAATCGATTGCGGATATTATCGAATTTTTAAAATTATTGGGAGGGCGGGAAGGGGGGGGGGAGTAGAGCGGCAAAAAAATAAAAATAGAGATATATCGTTCAAAACTTGTGCATAGAGGTTTTTGATACTTACTAATCGATTGCGGATATTTTCAAATTTGTAAAATTATTAGGATAGACAGGAGGGGGGGGGGCGAAGTGGAAAAATAATAGAAATAAGGGTTAGAGCATTTTGGGAATTTTTTCCGAAGGCAGTGAGAACCCGGTGTGACATTTTTCCTACTCAGATTTTGTTTCTCTTTCTTTTTCACGTGATAATAATTAATGCAATTTTGAGAATTCATTATAGTGATTCATTTAAAAATAGGGACCAGCGAAGCGGGCGTTGCCTGCTAGTGTATAGATAAAGGCAAGTAAAGAGTATAAATAATGTAATAAAAATGCACATATAAAATTTATAGTGTAGCAACATTTATAATATATAGCAACTTTTTATTATTATTATTTTTACTTTCTCTTACCATAAGGTAGAGAAAGTATTGTTTTTGGGTCAAATTTTCGAAAGTGAGATTTTGTTATATTTACACGTTTTGAGGTCGCCTGAATACGAAAATCATGTTTTTAGCGGTTGGTCTGTGTGTGTCTGTCTGTTATCAACATATATCAAGAACAAATAGTAGCAGACATTCCAAACTTGGTATTCTAAATGTGTATCATATAGGGCTGCTACAGTAAGCTTTTTGTTAAGAGCAAGCAAATGGTTCGTTTACAGGGACAATCAAGAAAATTCTAATGCATTACGTCTATGGGAGAAATTGCAGGTAAGTAGAGTTTAACGTCTATAGACTGCACTAAACCAAATGAAACGAATATATATTTTTGTAATAGAGATAGTCAACAGGGGAAAAAAATTGTGTATGTAGGAGCCTCGCCTCCCCCCCCCCTCGAGGGGAGTAAATTTTCATGATGGATATCTTTCAAAAGAGCTCGCCAATACCTTTAAAACGAATGGTTGAACCATCGATCTGCGATAATTTAAAACAAAGTTATCGATTTTTTTTACTTTTAACGAAAAAAAACTTGGATTTTTTCTTTTTTTTTTTTTTTTTTTTTTTTTTAATATTGAGAATAAAATGGACTTTTTTTGGATATTTAGTGTTATACTACTTCTCTAATATGGAAATCGTCTGCATTATCATAAAAGATAATTTTTTTAAATAATAATTTAAATAATTTTTTTTAAAAAAACAGAATTATTTTTTAATAGAACAATTAATTTCTATATAAATGTAGGTGCATTAATGAAACGGGGAGTTCAGGGAGGGGGGGGGGGTAGCCCCCCCTCACACAGAACTAATTATGATATAAAACTCTTCCGAAGCCTAATTTGAATTGTTTAACACAAGTTTACATAACAGTACTCCTTATCTTACCTCTTAATTTGCAACCTGTATTTATAATATTAAATTTCAGGGTAAGAGAAAGTCGTGTGAGTGACACAGCAGATTATTTAATAATTTCTTTTCGAAAGGAATTCTTTTTAAAAGGAAGTGGGCTTAGCCTGCTAGTATAAGAATAATTGTATAATAAATTTGCGACTTTTATTACAGTTTAGAAATATAGGTAAAGACAAGTAATTTATTCATATTTTCAGTCTATGGATTCTTTTTTTTTTCCCCTGTGTGTGTGTGTGTGTTTAAGCACAAATATTACTGAGTTAAAAGAATTTAGGTACTTATCTTCAAGACCTAGACCTTGCTTAAGATTAACTTTCCTTATATCATTAGACTACATTTCTAAAATAACACTATTGAAGTAAGTTCTATTATAATTTTCTTCTTTGAACTTTATCATAAATTTCAATGTTTAAATTGGTCGTGATTAGCAGATTTCAGAAGTCCACTGAAATTTTCAAATCCTTGTTTATTATTATCTTAAAAAAAAAAAAAAAATCCTATATTTTCAGTTTAAACACATAAGCTCAATAAAAATCAGGAAGTAAAAATTCACACAAATGTTGTTAATAAAAAATATATTTTAATATATTTAATTTATGTATATATATATTTTTAATTTCCTACCAATTTTTATTTCTCAGTTTATTAATACATCACCTAAAGAAGTTTTCACTTCAAAAATTAACAATTATGCCTGAGTAGACCATTTTGGCAACTAAAAAAAAAAAAATAATAATTAAGTGCCATTGACGCCTGTTTTTCAAATTCTAATTTCTAACTCTGGGTGTAGCGTATTTATTTCCCAAGTTTTTCTGCGCCTTAGCTTCTAAGATTATTGCCTTCAAACTATACACTTCTTCAAGATGTTCAACAGTCTTAAATGAGCTTGAAAAATGTATGTATACCCCCATTTCGCCGACAAAATCGGGGTGAACATTAGAGGAGAAGGGGTGAACATTCACTGTCGGCGAAACAGGTGTTAAACCGATAATGTAGATTTTCCCTTCTTTGGGGAATTTGTCAACGAAAGGGGGTAGGAAATTTCCGTGTCGGCGAAACGGGGGTATAACCAAATAATTTGAGCCCGTAGATCATAAATGATAAAGAATTTTTCGTTGCGTCACTGTAAAAATCCACAAAAGCTAAATTCACTAAAATCTATACAGTTCGTGCGACGGTGACCTTTAACACGTATATAAATTTTCAGCTCAAGAGTTCTTGTATTAAAAAAAAAAAAAAAAAAAAAAAAAAAAAGAGCTTTAAATGCTAGATTTTCCAAAATTCATACATTCGTGTGATGGTGATTTATAATATGCTTATAAATTTTCATTTCACCCGAAAAAGGCATTTAGACGGTATCGCGCATTAAACAATTTGAGCCCATAGGCCATAATGATAAAGAATTTTTCTTAGCCCAGTCGGTAGAGCGCCGAGCTCGTAACTAGAAAATTACGGGTTCGATACTTAAGCTGGCCAAAGACCGTCGTACACTAGTATGATTGTACACTAGTGTGACCACCGTGCAGTCGGTAACAAAAGTATCCGAACACTAGCAAAAATTTCTATATAAAAAAAGTAGAGTTAATACTGTTTTGTTAAATAAATCCTTGTCGAATCGTGTTCTTAGTCAGTCTAAGAACCTGATTTGACAAGGATTTATTTAACAAAACAGTATTAACTCTACTTTTTTTGTGTAATTTTTGCTAGTGTTCGGATACTTTTGTTACCGACTGTACACTAATGGTGACTGGTGCACGTAAAGTCTGTCGTGGCCGCAATGTCCTCCATGTTCCCATACAAATTAAACCTCTGGGGGACACCGAAGCAGTGATGCCAGATTGGGGATTTTGTCCCCATTTTGGGGATTTTTGAGGCTTCTGGGGACAATTTTGGGGACCAAATATTTGTGGGGACTTTTTTGGGAAATTCTAAAATTTTTGGGGACAAATCTGGGGAGTTCTTCAACTTTCTGTCAATGTTGGCAACGTAATGATTTATCCCTACGACTAGGAAGTTTCAATAGCTTTATTATTTGGGGATTGTTTTCAAAATTTGCCTTCATTTGGGGAAAAATCTGCACTTAAATCTGCTTGATTTATATATATATATATAATTTTTTTTTTTTTTTTTTTGAAAAAAAAATTATTTTCCCTTTTTAGAAGAAATCAAATCGGGGATTTTTTCGTAAAAAAAGACCGTGATTTTGGGAAATTTGAAGACCTGTTTGGGGATATAATTTTCGACCATCTGGCATCACTGCACCGAAGCGAGAGAGCCATCCGCTCCGTGGAGGATACTGGTTGTTCTTCAGCTCAGTGATGGAGGATCAAAATTGTAATAACATGTCTCTGGACAATTCCTTAGGGGTGCGTCCCAGACCGCTGGCAATTACCATAGCGCAGTACTAGTGCAAAGTTAAACCCAACCAACGTACCTAGTTTCAAATTCTCCCACTGATGCTTAATTTTTTTTTTTTTTCTAAGAAAGTTCACCTAAAACAAGAGAAAGTACAAATTGATTGGAAAAGTTCTACTATTTAACCACAAAAATGCAAATATTTTGAATGAATTAACTGTTAACTAATCATATGCAATCTTGATGTTATTGTTATGAGTAGAATCACCTAGATATATGCAGTGGCGTCGCTAGAAAAAATTTCAGGGGAGGGCACAACCTGAAAAAATATTTTTTTTTATGTAAAATTCTGATAGCATAGTTTTAAATTTAAAGAAAAAATGCTTAGTAGAATTTTCCAGGGGGGGGGGGTTGCCTTGCCCCGTTCTGCCGACGCCCATTGATATATGGATGAAAAACAGCTAATAATAATATACACAGCCAGTTATTTTTAGTCTATAATATTTTTATATGCCAATGCATGCAAATTAAATTTGTAGTATGAATAAATTTATTTCTATATGTGTAGAAATTGGAAAACATTCACTAAATGAAAGGGGTCCTGAAATGATACTGAGCTTACCTTAGCTTCAAAGGTTAATCAGACACTAATATAAATAGTTTATTGAAATTTTATTTTTCCGACTGAGTGAAAATAATGCCTGAACCGGGAGTCGAACCCCGGATCTTAGACTTACAAGGTCAAGGCTCTACCAATTGAGCTATCCAGGCCGCTATCCAGGCATTATTTTCACTCAGTCGGAAAAATAAATTTCAGTAAAATATTATTTTCTTCCACAGTTGATTGTGTGATTTTAATAAAAATTAATAGACTAGATTCACTAAAATCTATACAGTCCGTGCGATGGTGGCCTATAGATGTGTATATAAATTTTTAATTCATTAGAATAAAATGTTAAGATGCTGTCGCACTTTAAATAATTTGAGCCCACAGGCCATAATAATAAAAAGGTTTATTTTGTGTCCCGGTAAAAATGGTATAAGTGCTAGATTAGTCAAAATTTATACAGTTTGTGCGACGGTGACTATAACATATACACTAAATTTTAGCTTTTTTGAGCAAATTATTTAGACATTATCGTATTTATTCACATACATACATCACCGTAAAAATAGAAAAATTAAATCAGGAAACCTGAAAACGTATTGATACACAAAAATCTCAATGTCGAATTTTTGCATTATAATACTTTCCTTACATATGTATGTTCGGAAAGTAAAAATGAAGAAAATTCATAGGAAATCGAGAAAATCCTATAAAATATCACACAAAAGAATGACATCGTTATCCTTCAAAACGGCGCCAAAGAAAAATCGCCAAATTCAGCTGTGGGGTTATACTGAAGTTATACCGTTTATTGCCCTCCGACTTTCGTGAAATCCAGTTACAATAAGTGCCGGATGCAAACAAACAATTTATGCACCAAATTTCGTGACCACAGAAGTCTTTAATAGAAAATATTATAAATAAATAAATATAAAACGCACAGCTTTAGTATGGGGAACCTTTGGTGACTTTAAATATTTTAAGCCATTTTTGCGATGAACTGAATTGGCTATCTCAATTGTGCAATTAAAGATCTTGGCGAGAAACGTCCGAGCAACTTCGATTCCGAATTTCAAATTTTGCCAAAGGGATCCAATACTAAAGCTGTTCCATACACAAAATAAATAAATAAATAAAATGAAATAATAAAATAAAATAAAAACTCTTTTCTGGCATTTACAAAATAAAAATAAAAAATCTTAATAAAATCCAAATTATAATCATTTACAATTAAGGGGAGAACATAAAAAAAAAAAACCTCATAAGGTACATAATAACAACAAAAAATTTTGTTTTACTGCAGGGAAGAAAAGTACTGCTTAATTAAATAAAAATATTAAACTAATGCCAAATATCTCTATGAAAATATTTATCAACGTGCAAATTCCTCATTAAAAAAAAAAAAAAAAAAAATCACCAACTTTTGTAGGTATTTTTCTCTCTAATTTTTATTATTATTCACATGAAATTTAAAATATTTCATTTTATTTCTGGAAAATAAAAATATATATAAATGCCTATATATAAATATAAAACCTTTTACCGAATCTGGGTTAAAAACGGAAAAAGGGTAAAATAAATTAGAACTATCAGACCTATATTTATAAATTTGATACCAAATGAAAGGGCAATTTTTCTGAATCCAGGGGTGCAAACAGTTTTTCGATGCAACAATTAGATTTTTTAAAAATAACTAAAGTATGAAATTTAAGTGGCAACGGAAAAACGTAAAAAGGGAAAAATAAATTAGAAGTATCAGACCTATCGTTACAAATTCAGTACCAAATGAAAGGGGTGATTTTTCTGAATCCTGGGGTGTAAACAGTTTTTCGATACGACAATTAGATTTTTTAAAATTAACTAAAGTATGAAACTTAGATGGCAACATTTCATTTCAATCTTTTCATAATTTGTAGTCCGAATCACGCGAATAAAAAGTCTTTAACTTAAAAATTTATTTTTATATTTTATTTTTCCATTCAAAGCGTTTTAGTGAAAAAATATTTATAGAGCATGCGTAGGCGTTTTTTACCCATAATTTAAACACTATTCATAATTTTGAAAATTTCTATAAATATAATTTTAAGTTCGGTGAAGACCTAAGTTTCTGCCAAGCGCCGTTGAATTCCGTCCAGCCGTTCTCGAGTGATGCCCGGACAAACGTACTTTACTTTTTTACCCCCCAGGGGGGAATGGGGAGGGGGAATTTCTGAAAAGTTGATAGATATAATTTTAAGTTGGGTGAAGACCTAAATTCCTGCCAAGCGCCGTTGAATTCCGCCCAGCCGTTTTCAAGTGATGCCCGGACAAAAAAAGCGACATACGGACACGATGACACACACACACACACACACAGGCAAAATTTTCTGAAGTCATTTTCGGCTTTCATGGGGTGTGAAACGTGAAGATATCGCAAAATTTTTCGATTCTGACAAATTTACAGACAAAAGTCTGATTTTATTAATATAGATTTTTCCATTCAAAGCATTTTAGTGAAAAAATATTTATGGCGCATGCGCAGGCGTTTTTTACCCACAATTTAAACACTAATCATAATTTTGAGAATTTCTATAGATATAATTTCAAGTTGGGTGAATACCTAAGTTTCTGCCAAGCGCCGTTGAATTCCGTCCAGCCGTTTTCGAGTGATGCCCGGACAAACGTGTTTTAGTCTTTTACCCCCTAGGGGTAAAAGACTAAAACACGGGGGGGAATTTCTGAAACGTTGATAGATATAACAGAGATGCCAACTTCTAATGACAAAAAAGCAGGAGATTTTTTAACAGAAATCACGAGACTTTTTCCAAAAAGAAAGTTTGTAAGAAAAATGAGTAAAATAATGCAAATTTAATTTTAAGTAAAGCTTTATCAGCTTAGGAGGTATTTACAAAGCATCAGTATTAAAAATAAATGAATAATATGTTTCTTGCAGTAAAACAAACTATCAGAAAAAAAAAAAACCTCAGACATACAGTTGTTTAAAATTTAAGTCAAAATAGACAGATTTGATCCTTCTGCTCCTAATATAAAACAATAAGAATCTTAATTATCTTTGTAAAAGAAAAGGTAATAAAGAAATGAAAATATCAGCTATATTCTAATGAAATTTGAATTCTTTAAGTTTTCAATAGTTATGGCATTAAAAAAAATCTTTTGATAATAAGAAATTTTTTATTATGCAAAAATGAAAGTTAAAAATTTATTCTTAGCAAACATTAGTTTCAAAGCATTGTATAGTAATTCACATTCAAACTGAACTTGATAAGTTACAGGGCAAGATAAATTGCAGTTTTCTTTCAAATTTTTTTACCCAATCCCACAAATTTTAAGCATAAATTATGCTAATGGGGATGGATAAAAATTACATAAAAAAAGCAGGAGAAATGAGTGGAAAATGAGAAGCATAGAAAAACAAGCAAAAAGCAGGAGACTCCTGCCAAAAGCAGGAGACTTGGCATGTCTGGATATAATTTTAAGTTGTGTGAAGACCTAAATTCCTGCCAAGCGCCGTTGAATTCCGTCCAGCTGTTCTCAAGTGATGCCCGGACAAAAAAAGCGGCATTCGGACACGATGACACACACACACACACACACAGGCAAAATTTTCTAAAGTCATTTTCGGCTTTCATGGGGTGTGAAACGTGAAGATATCGCAAAAATTTTTGATTCCGACAAATTTACAGACAAAACTCTGATTTTATTAATATAGATGTATACATCAAAATTCAAACAAATTCGGAACACGCTTTTTACAATTTGAATTTGAAAATATCAAGTGGTCTCCACTTGAAAACAAAATGGTGGAGCAACTTGGTTAAGAAACTCATCCAAGATATCCATAACACAGGTTAAGACGCTGTCCAAATTTGGTTCGATTTGGAGTATTATTTCGGAAGTTGGCGTGATTTTAAATTTTCAAGTGGTAGCCTGATTTCAAGTGGCCCCACTAAAGATATCCGCCACTTTATTAAAAATGGCGGATAAATTTCAGTTAATAAAGTTCATTGAGACCCTTGTGTAGTCTAGATTTACATAAAAATTCAAGCAAATATTGCTTTAAACATCCTTTTTACAATGTGGGTTAGAAATATTCAAGTGGCTGCCACTTGAAAACAAAAAGTCGGAGCAACTTGGTTAACGAACCTATCACCTATCCAAGAAACTCATCCAAGATATTCATAACACAAGTTAAGACGCTGTCCAAATTTGGTTCGATTTGGAGTATTATTTCGGAAGTTATCGTGATTTTAAATTTTCAAGTGGTAGCCTGATTTCAAGTGGTCCCGCTTAACTTAAGATATCCGCCACTTTATTAAAAATGGCGGATAAACTTCATTAATAAACTTCATTGAGACCCTTATGTGACCTGTATTTACATCAAAATTCAAGCAAATATTGCTTTAAATATGCTTTTTACAATGTCGATTTGAAATATTCAAGTGGCTGCCACTTGAAAACAAAAAGTCGAACCAACTTGGTTAACGAACTCATCCAAGATATTTATAAGATCAGTTCACTGTCCAAATTTGGTTCGATTTGGAGTATTATTTAGGAAGTTACCGTGATGACAAAATTTTCATTATAGATAGATAGATAGATAAACGAAGTGATTGCAATAGGTCGATTTCTAAAGAAATCAACCTAAAATATCTCACGGTATAAAACAGAACATAGCTCGCGACATGAAAGACAACATAGTAACGTGACTTGCAATATAAATTAAATGCTCAAAAAGCATTTTCCAGGTTTATATCATCATCATTATTCCAGGTTTTTGAGCAATATTTACAATTTTCCCTGACTTTTTTCAGTAATTTCAAATTCCTTGACTTTTCCAGGTTTTCCCTGTTCTCCCTAACCAGTGGGAACCCTGTTAAAAATATAAAATACAATTTACATATTGCAATTTCGAAAGCATAAAGTATACAATCATCCGCACTGATGACTGTATGCTAAATGACACTGAAATTACAGTTACGAAAAATGTATTTTTCAACGTTGAAATCAATATCATTCTCTGTATCTTTTTCATATGCTTTTTTTTCGAAGTAAAGCTATAAAAATAGTCTTCTTAGATTTCTTCTTCAATAATGAAAATGAAATATATTGTAAGGTGTTATTATTATCCGCACTGATGACTGTATGCTAAATGACACTGAAATTACAGTTACGAAAAATGTATTTTTCAACGTTGAAATCAATTTCATTCTCTGTGTCTTTTTCATATGTTTTTTTGTTTTGTTTTTCGAAGTAAAGCTATAAAAATAGACTTCTTAGATTTCTTCTTCAATAATGAAAATGAAATATATTGTAAGGTGTTATTATTATAATAACATACATTGAAAGTTAGATGAAATATATTGTAAGGTGTTATTATTATAATAGCATACATTGAAAGTTAAATGAAATATGGTTAAAAGCATTTTATAATTTATGCAAGGCACATAATTTTTCTTTTTTACTTTCTTCTATATTCAATAGAAGAAAGTATTGGATTCGTAAAAATTTCGACCTTGGGTTTTTGATAGATTTACACGTTTTGAGAGCTGTAGTACACGATTTGACCCTTTTTAGAAAATGTGTGTCTGTCTGTGCGTGTGTGACCAAATTTTGTGGCAACTGTATCTCAGGTACTACTGCACAGAATTTCATACAGATTGGTAATGTAGTTACACATTGACATAAATTAGTGTCTATCAACTTTTGGTAAAAATTGTCCAACAGCTTACGTTGCCATCCCGCTTTTTCTAAATTTTTAACATGGTGGTATAGGACAAAATTTTGTATAAATGTGCATAAACAGAATTATTTTTTAACAATCATAATGAAATTTAAAAGAATCATTTGCAATAGAGATAGTCAACTGGGAAAAAAATTGTGTATGTAGGATCCTTGCCTCCCCCCTGCGGGGGAAGTCCCCCCTTGAGAGGAGTAAATTTTCATGATGGGTATCTTTCAAAAGAGCTCGCTAATACCTTTAAAACGAATGGTTGAACCATTAATCTGCGATAATTTAAAATTTATTAAAATTATTATTTAAAAAAATTATCTTCCATGATAGTGAAGACAATTTTCATATTAGAAGAGTACTATAACACTAAATATAAAAAAAAAAGTCAATTTTATTCTCAATATTACATATTTTTTTTTTTTTTCTTTTTGTTAAAAATGAAAAAAAATGATAACTTTATTTTAAAATATCGCAGATTGGTGATTCAACCGTCTGTTTTAAAGGTATTGGAGAGCTCTTTTGAAAGATACCCATCATGAAAATTTACTCCCCTCGAGGGGGGACTTCCCCACCCCCCAGGGGAGAGGCAAGGTTCCTACATACACAATTTTTTTAGTACCTGAGATACAGTTGCCACAAAATTTTGTCACACACACACACACAGACAGACAGACATTTTCTAAAAATAGTCCAATCGTGTTCTACAGCTCTCAAAACGTATAAATCTATCAAAAACCCAAGGTCAAAAGTTTTTATGAATCCAATACTTTCTTCTATTGAATATAGAAGAAAGTAATAATATATAATTTTTTAAAGCATTTTCCCCCATGATTTATTTAATAAATAAAAGCCGAAAAACCTTTTTAAATTGACTTTAAAAAAAAGGGTTAAACTTTCAAGGGTTACACTTTAAAAACTTAAACTAATTTCATTTAAAAGTCCTTGAGTACTAAAAAGAAAATATATATATATATATATATATATATATATATATATATATATATATATATATATATTCACATAATACAAAAATAAATTTTAATTTAATTTTTTTTTTTTTTTATGAAACTGCACAGCATTTTTGCTTATAAGAACATGGAAGCCTTTTTGAGCACTCGCCAAAATGTAAAATGCCATTGCCGCCTATAAAAGAGAATAATCTAGAATGATTTGCTCCCAATGTCACCTTATTAGTGAAACCTCTTTAAGAAATTCTAATTAATAAAACTTCTGCATTGATATGCCAATAGGCCAGATTTTTCCTCAATATATAATCCTGTAATTAAATATAAACCAGTAAATGAAAAATCTGATGTGGGCACTGACTTCCTTATACAACTTTTGAAATACACATTCTTCTATGAAAACATTGACATTTTTGTGTGAGATTATAATTGGGTTCATAAATAAAGAGACAGGTTACACTTCATAACCATTCCTGAGAACAAGAAAACTATTACTCCAACCACAAAAGTCATAATAATAGGATTATATATACCACAGAGATTGAATATTGCTTGTACTGGAACAGTATTCCACAGATTATTACAGAAACTCTCACTGGCAAATGCACAGCTTAGAGTTCAATAGAATTCACTCGAGAATAAATGGTCTACTTTTGTTCTCTTTAGTGAAAATTAATGGTGAGAAACGATATACACCCCACGACAAAAAGATAGGTACAAGGGTTTTTTCTTTGATTTTTCATAAAATAACATTATCTAAATTGTGCTTATCATTTATTATTATCATAAAATAACACTATTCCCGGACTAATTTTTGTTTTAAGACTAATCTAGAAAAATTTTAAGACTAAAATTTTTCTAATTTAAGACTACACACCGCGACAAAAAGATAGGAACAAAGGGTTGTTTTTTAAAATTATTTTGAATATGAATATTTTGAATATGATTCAAATATTTAATATGTTTTTGATATGATAATATTTTGTTATGATAATAAATGATCAGCACAATTTAGATAATGTTATTTTATGAAAAATAAAAAAAAACCCCTTTGTTCCTATCTTTTTGTCACGGAGTGTAGTCTTGAATGAGAAAAATTTTAGTCTTAAAACTTTTTTAAATTAGTCTTAAAACAAAAATTAGTCCGGGAATAGTGTTATTTTATGATAATAATAAATCATAAGCACAATTTAGATAATGTTATTTTATGAAAAATCAAGAAAATCCCTTTGTACCTATCTTTTTGTCGCAGGGTGTAATATACCAAAACAACTAACATCGATAACATTGAGAAATAGCTTACTAATTCTAGCTGCACTGAAATATTTTTCGTAAAATTTCGTCGCCAATCTCATCGAGTCACCAAGTTTTTCTCCAACACAGATTTTGGTCTTGGAGTCAATTTTGAAGATTTGGTGACCGAACTTGGAAAAACTTTGTAGTTTAGGGTTGCCAAAGTTTGGAGGTTATAACTTTAATAATTACAGAGTTCTGGAATTTTCCAGAAAGATTCATTGGTTTCTAGTGCAGAACTAACTTCTTCAAAAGTTCTATAAGTGACTAACAAGACAAAAAGAAGTCTTTATTGATGACTGTAGACAAGAACTTGCCTGTTTCTTTATGTGTTACTTTCTATGCGGTATTACAGCAAAAGTGGAAAAAGGTGGTAGTTTTTTCATTTCCAAGAAGGTGGGCATTGACTTAGCATCAAATTATTTGGCTTCTAAATTTGGCAAAAAGTGGTAGTTTAGGATTGCTAAACTTTGGAAGCTCTAACTACAGTAGGATTTGAATTCTAGAATTTGCCGGAATAATTCATTGGTTTCTAGTGCAAAACTACCATGAAAATTCTAGAAATTACTGACAACTCTTGATGAATTCGAATTCTATTGACTTCATACCATGACTTGATCATTGTTCCTGAGTTCGCGAATCTTCTGCTCTGTACCATATTTAACTCTGTTTTCTTGACTTCTGTAGTATGAATGACTGTTTTATTGGAGTGTTTCGAGAATATTCATTTATTATTCATTTTCCTCTCTATTCTTAAAAATAAATAAATAAACTACTACCGCTGTCATATTTTAATTTATCATATCTTTACAGTTTTCTTAGTTTATACCGTAAAAAATTTTTCACATAAAAGCATAAAATTTGGCAGTTTTGTATGAAAATGTGTGTAAGGTTTTATTTAACTATTTCCAGAATATTCATTAAATAAAGCATATTTGTCAATTAGAATCTGCTTATGTCTTTACATTTACTTTCAATACACATAAATGTCTACAACTTTTGAAATAACATCATTATGGGGCCTATCATTAGGCTTTTTAAAAATCCCTGTGTGGGTAGGTGATATATAATGGCCAAATCCTTCATATATTTGGTCATTATGATTATAAATATAATTTTCATAAATATCTCCAAAACAGAAAGACCAAGGAGGGAGGTGCACAACTAGATGTTATAACAAACCAATATACTAATTTTCAATGTCCTATGTCCAACCATTTTTCAGTTATGTGAGATACACACACGCACACATACATACACATCAAGAAAAGTCTAGTCGTCAATACAATCACAACTAGTCGTCATTACAGTCACAACAATCTAAAAATTGTTCATTTTGAGCTATGCAAAATACAAAATAAATTTCGCAAATTGTGATTACAATACTTCCTTGTACTTTGTGTAAGGAAGTAAAAAGAACTAGTATATTATGATCAACACAAAATCTCTATATTTTTCTACAGAAATTCATACAATACAATTTTTTATTTTATTTTATTTATCAAATTATTTTCCTTGTTTAATACAAATAATTTTGTCTCAGAAAAGTGTAACAAAAAATACCGGAAAAAAAAAATGTCAAATTTGTACTGACATCTGAAAAAATGTTTTTTTTTTTTTTTTTTTTTTTTTTTTTAAATGAAAGACAAATTATGAATTTGTTTGAAATTATCACAGATCTATTGTTCAAACATACTTTTAAAGTATACATTAATTTATTCAAAAGGACTTGATAATTATATTTTTATAGACTTATACCTTACTAAAAAATCCTTTTTTAATTCACAGATATATTTTGAATGCTTCTCATCCATCTTCATTGCGTTGATGTGCCTGTCCCTTTGTCTTGTTTTCATCTTCGTAGCTCTCTTCACTTCCTATCATTTTTCAATTAAATGTTGCCAAATTGTTGGAATAAGACTATGCTCCCGGTCATTTACAGATTGAGTGTTAGTAACTATTTCAATTGCTTCCCGTTTTAGTGCATAGTGATGGTTATTATAAGGGGCTATTTTTTGGGAGTTAAAAGATTTTAAGTTAATAGGGTTAATTTTATGAGTAGTGCAGTGGTTATTTTATTAAACTTTAGATCACAGAGATGTTCTTTTTTACATTCTTTAATACAGCGTTTAGTCATCCCTATGTAACAAGCTTTTTTACTATTTTCATATTTGAAATTAATTTTGTAGATACCTGAGGTGAATTTATAATTTATTTGATCTTTTTCATTACGGATCAAATAAATTATAAATTCACTGCAGGTATCTACAAAATTAATTTCGAACATGAAAATAAAGTTTAGTTACATAGGGATGGCTAAACGATGTATTAAAGAACATTAAAAAGAACATCTCTCCAATCAAAAATTTAACAAAGTAACCACTGCTTTATCCACTACTCATAAAATTAACCCTATTAACTACAAATCTTTTAACACTAAGAAAATAGTTTCTTATAATCCGCAATGAAAAAGATCAAATAAATTATAAATTTACTGCAGGTATCTACAAAATTAATTTTAACATGAAAATAGTAAAAAAGCTTGTTGCATAGGGATGACTAAACGCTGTATTAAAGAACCTGAAAAAGAACATCTCTCCAATCTAAAATTTAACAAAATAACCACTGCCTTATCCACTACTCATAAAATTAACCCTATTAACTTAAAATCTTTTAACACTCAAAAAATAGCCCCTTATAATAACCATCACTACGCACTGAAACGGGAAGCAATTGGAACAGTTACTAACACCCAATCTGTAAATGACCAAGAGTTATAGTCTTATTCCAACAATTTGGCAACATGTAATAGAAAAACGATATGAAGAGAAGAAAGCTATGAAGATGAAAAGAAAACCAGACAAAGGGACAGGCACATCAATGCAATAAAGATGGATGTGAAGCATCCGAAATATATCTGTGAATTAAAAAAGGATTTTTTAAGGTATTGGCAAGTTCTTTTGAAAGATATCCATAATAAAAAACATGCCCACACATATACATAAAATCTTTCCTGGTAGACTATTACTAGTATATATATTTTATTTTTTAATTTCTTATTAAAAAGTTAAAACCTGGAAGCATCGGTGTCAAAATATTCATAATAGTTCTTATGTCATTTTTTTTTTTTTTATCAAACTTTTTGAAAGTTTTAAAACTGCTTAAATTATATGAAACTATCAAAAATCAGAAGTTAATACTTTCTTATGAATACAGATGAAAGCAGGTGTGATTGCGACTCAAAAGTAAAAACCTTGAAAATTAAAAGTCTCAAATAAAAGAAAAAACCTGGACTGTTAAATGATACTCAAATTATTTAAACCAGAAGCTATTTTTGTGTCGTCAGCCAATCATCAAAGACATACCATTCGTTCACACATCACCAGGATGACAAATGAATAACAAATGGAAATAAATTATAACTTTACAGGAAATATAAAAATGCAGATGGATTAGATTAAAACCTCTGAAATCAGGGGTAACCCCTAAACGCAATTAACCCCGAAGAAAGTTAAAAAATAAAAACAAAGTGCACTTGTCAACTAACCTTTAACACGTCTTTAAGAATTACTTTCTACATACAAAAATATCGACAGCTTTCAAAACAGTATCAATACGGGCTCTATCTATGGACTGAATATTCATTAAATAAAATGCATTTGTCAACTAGAACCTGCTTATGTCTTTAAGAATTACTTCTACACACAAAAATGTTGACAACTTTCCTAAAGATATCATTATGCATTGTGGTCTCTATCATTAGCTTCTTTTAAAATCTCTATGATGGTACCTTTGTATTTTTGGTCATTATGAATATAATTTTCGTAAATATCTTCAAAACGAAAAGTCACAGAAAGGCCAGAAAAGGGAGGTGCACATCTAGATGTTATAACAAACTCATATACCAATGCACCTTTCACCGTCAAACCGTTTTTGAGTTATACGAGATACACACACACACACACATCATGAAAAATCGTGTAACGTTGTAGATATCTCTAAAGCGGGAGCTCGTATCAAGACCAAAGTTGCAGGTATACAACTAGATATCATGACAGTCAGAAATGTAAATTTGCAACAAACATTCTATGATCATTCGTTTTTGAGCTATGCAAGATACAAAATCCATTTCACAAACTGGGATTACAATACTTCCTTGTTACTTTGCATAAGGAAGTAATATGAAGAATAAAAGGAAATGAAAAAAAACTGTGTAAGCAAATCCCATATAGTAAAAATGCAGTTGCAAATACAATGCAAGACACCACATTCTATTTAAATTGCAAATGCATAAATTTTACAATTTATGGTTTTGTTTCCAAAGATTTCATTCAAATCATTTAACCCGTTAGTAGTCGCTAGTTGGTCGATTCGTCGCCGATCCCTTCACTGTTTTTTCAACAGCCACCAAAAATGTTTAGAAGTAGCATCTGATATACATAAAAGGCGAATCTATTGGAAAATTCGTCGATTATATATATCAAATGCCACTTCTAAAAATTTTTGGTGGCAGTTGAATAAACACTGAAGGAATGAGCGGCGAATCGACCGACTAGCGACTACTAATGGGTTAAAATAATTAAAGTATATTTTATAATCATAAAGAAAAAAATATTATAAAATAAATTGCAAAGGGTCAATTAATAAAATAATACTTTATTATGAAATGTAATATTATACAAAGATGTAATAAAATATTTAACATATAGTTGACTTTAACAATTTAAAAAGAAATAATTTATTTCTGTTACAAAAGCTATATACATCAAGTAGACAAATATAAACATTTATACATCATTTCATTAGAGACATCCTTAATCAGGACAGAATTGATACTTTCTGCTCTCCTAAAATCTAAATAAAAATCTGAAATAAAGGAAAAACGCCACACATAAGCAAAATTGCATTTATTAATAAAACTAACACATTTTTGGTTAACAGTAAAATATTATGCATCCATCTTATATTAATAAAACTGTAGGCTAAAATATGTAATGTAAATTAAATACAAATACTTTTCATATATAGATGTATTACCATCAACAAAATGGCAACTGTTGTTATATTCCTTTAAATGCTTTAAAATGGAATTTGGATTGTGGATGGCAATAAAATTTTATTGTTATCTTATCTTTATTGTTAAAGATGGTATATATGGCTTTATTTATTTTGTAGAATAGTATATGAAGAATTTTGTTGTGATGCATTACTACTGGTTGATTAGTACGAAGGTATTCTTCAATCACATTTCTTGCGACCAAGGGAACCTCTGCGCAAGTGCTGACTCAATGAGTTATGTGTTAAAATAGGGGCGATAACCCTTATGGTTGAGAGAAAATAAGAGATAAAGAAACACCAAATGTCTGGATATTTATCTAATCCCAACATATCAGTCAATTTGGCACCACTCAAAGTCTTTGGAATCGTTCTCAATAATAAATGTGAGAAATATGATGTACTATAATACAGTCGTCCACGCTTAATCGGGTAACGGATAATTAAATACCCCGCTTATAAGAATATAAAGTTATAGAACCAATTTTTTTCCCATAGAAAGAAATATTTTTTACAACGACACCATGCTTAATCGCATAAACACTCAAAGTTCCTTAAACAAAATTCCTCTATTTCTGGGCAAATTTTTCCTCCCATTCTCAAAAAAAAAAAAAAAAAAATTCCGTTCTTCTTTTAAAAACCTTACATAACTAAGGCATGCTCTTTAAACATGAGACGGTATTCCTGCCGAGGTGATAAAAATTGTTTTGCAAAAGCCAAATTTATAAAATCAGCTGATAAGAACTGATGAGAAAATTAGAAATTAAAATACAAATTATCTCCAGGAATTAGAAATCACAAATTTTGAAAGTTTTCAGATGATTGAAAAAGAACTTTATGAACTCATAGATGTGGATAAATATGGAGAAACAGAAAGAGATGAAGAGTTTAATCTTCCTGATAACTATCAATGTCATCACATATAAAAATATTGTTAAATTTTATAGATATAAATGTTTATTTTTCAAGAAATAACTTTTAACTTACCTTTTCTTTTCAAACTTATTTAATATCTACTTGTTTTCTTTATTTAAAATCCAGTTTGCAGCTCTTCATGCATCACGCATTAACGATCGATGTTTGTTTACATCTTTGCCATTGCCATTTTGAATCTGCTTAATTTTTCTATTTTTGGCTGTTGCCACTGCTGTTAAAATAATTATTATAAATTATATTTTGGCTTTGATCACTGAGTGGCAACAGCGATGTTTTTTTTTATATGCAGATTTGACATTTTAGTCAGTATAAAAGCTCGCGGCGAATGTGCTAGATTGCAGTTGTCAGCCAGCCTTCAATTAGCTATGAAGTATCAATAGCTTTAGGTAATAGAGCAGCTTTAAGCTGTTGAGAAGTAAAGCACTTGGGGCAGGTGTGCTTAAGGCTTTTTACAGCTCAGCATGTTTTTTTTGTGGCTGTTATGTTTTTTTACCTTGATGGCTGCCGTTGTTGAGTTTTTTTTACAAACTGTTAAGTTTCTTTATTGTTGTTAAGTTTCTATTTAAAAAGATTAGTTCAATCTCATAGATTTTCGTCATTCGCAAATGTTCGAGATCTAAAAATTAAAAGCGATAATTGATAGTTGAATTGTTCTGTTCAAGTTTGTTTTTTAATAATGTTGAAAGTGTTTAATGGTTTTTTAAGCCATGTTTGTTAAGTTTGAAAGTCTAAATTGAAACCTTTTCGAATTAAATAAAATTAATAGTGCACCTATAGTAATCTTCAACATCTAACGATATATCTTGTTCCTTTTTCCCCGTTGATCAACGTGGCGACTACGGGATGTTGTTTCTTCATTGATTTATATAGTATCACCCGGATATGTGTATTATTGAAGATTATATTGTATCACAAATTTGTTATAACAGAATTTAGGCTGCGACAATGTTATATCTGCTACATTGTTTTGTTCATCACCTAAAAAGGTAACTTTAATTTTTGTCATACTCTGAAAATGTTTTACTAATATATATATTTATGCTTTACTGAATAAAACTGTTCTTGTTAAAACTTTTGTATTCAATGAGTTATAACTTTTAAAACAACTGGTCAAGTCACTATTATTGAAACCCTTAAAAATTAATTAGTTTTCCACTGTATGCTATCTGCATAATAAGATTAATTGAAAGATTGACCTTTTGGTCTTGGTCACTGCCAATAAAACCTTTAAATGAAAGTGATAAAGAGCAAGCGGACGATAAATGAAGTTGCAAAATCCTTTAACATTATTCACCGTCATTTTGAGTCGCATAGAAGCGGTTATAATTTATTTATGTGCTTTAGAAAAATAAATTGAAAAATGTTTAGTTAAGTCTATGTTAAAGTAATCAATTATAACTAATTTTTTGTTTTTTGTTTTAAGTAAAATTGTAAGTACACTTTATTTTATATTTATTCCAGCATTAATTGCATTTATAAATTACTATAATATTTTAACTTAGTAAAAGTTTCATGTAAGCATAAAGCGATTATAGTTATCCATGCAATTGAGTTTCTAGTCTTCCCCGCATAATTGAATACCCCGCTTAATCGAATTAATATAGTTGGAACAGTAGATATTCGTTTAAGCGGGGCCGACTGTACTATTATTACAGTATTTAATTTTATACAGCAGCTGTTTTAACAGTTTTATTTTAACACCTAAAGTCAATATTATTCATTCAGAAGCTATTGTATTCAAATTTATTAAATAATAATACAACACAAAATTCACACTTCAAGTTAAAACTTTTCCAAGTTTGAACTTCACTTCTAAGTATTGCACATTCCACTATTTTCTCTTCTCTATCATACATTACTATTACACATATTAAGATTAACCTTACTTAAATGAAAGACGGTGGTTAGTTCAAGCCAATGAAAAAATAAAATCATCTACCTTTATATAATGTGGTCCCTAAGAGAAGCACACAATTTTATATGAGCCTTTAACCCCTTAACGCGTGCTGTCCTCGCTGTGAGAACGCAAAATTTAAGATCCAGCTTCAAAAATTCATCCCGGAAATTTTTTAGCAAAAATTCACGTTTATAACATATCAGAAAAGGCCGGCTTTTTAAACCTTAAAATTTCTTTTAGTTTAATTTAGTTCATGAATTCCGATGGCAGTATAATTTAAATGTTTTAAATTGTCTTGCGCTGCAAAGAGTTAAGGAGATAAATCTTAAGGTAAATAAAATTATACTTTTAAAAAATCAAAGAACACGCTTTTATTGAAATGTGAACCAAAAAGCACAAAATATCTATCTTTATAGAATTAAAATGCAGGGTAAGAGAAAATTAAGTGAGTGATACACCACAATATTTACATACATTTAAGTCTTTAATAAATAAATAAATAATTTAGAATTAAACAAAAACCATTTTTAAAAAATCTCCCCTGACTAGGCTTGAACGTTAGACCTTTAGGTTCGTAGCCCGGAGCTTTACCTCACAGCCACAGCATTCACGTAGGGAAAGTCTTTTTTTAAATATAGATTTTTTGTTTGCTCCTAGAGCGGTTACAAACATACATACAGGTGAAGCTAATAAAAGCATGTTAAAAATTAGGATTGATAACAATTGACCCTAAAAGGAGGTAGCTCTTTAATAGAAATAAAGTTTTAGAAAGGTTCCACTGTATTTCCTAGATTTAAATTAATTAATGAAATTAAACTTGTCTACCTTTGAAGAAATAAATAAAAGCAACACAGAGACTGTAGTGTATTTCGTCATTGTATTTCTGATTAAATCTATTGGACTGTTGGTAAGTGACGTCACGTCCAATCAATGATCTGTTCATTCCTTTTTACGTTTATCTCTGCTAGAACAGATCGCAGTCTTAAAAATGTAGTCGTTCATGTTACTTGTATTTTTCATGTGTAATTGTCTATTAAATTTTGTGTGTTTAAAAATGAAACGCCTCGTCATGTCCTAGTTATGGCTTATAAATCTTCTCCTGTCTACAAAACATTAAAATGGCGACGAGATGAAAAAGAAAAAAGCAAAAAGAAGTTTTGCTCTTCAACATATCTACTTCAAGATGATTAAAAATGAAATCTGCAGTTCATAAAAAAAAGAACGGAATATCTTCTATACATGTGTTTATTCAAAAGCTACTTATTTCATAAAGAAAATTATTTATTGAAATGAATCATTATGCGGACGGAGACAGCAGCAGTTAATATCATTGTCTGGTGGCGGGCAGGTACGATTTAGGCGCCAGTGAGTGTAATTATCGTCTGCGATAATCTGCGACTTTTTATTTTTCGGGAAAGAGAAAAAGAAAGGTATTTACACATTTATTTTATTTTTTTTTCTTTCTGTTCTTTTATTGGATTGCATGTTTTTATTGTTAGAACTAGTATATTTTCATTAAAAATGTTTCAAAATTTTAAAGAATTCAATGATTCGATTGAATCGTTTGAGATTTATGTAAGGAGACTGGAACAGAACTTTATTTTGTTTGATATTAAGGATGAAAAAAAAGTTAGTGCCTTAATAACTCTTATCGGACCGAAATTATATAATTTACTTACAAATTTACTGTTCCCAGATCTCCCTGAATCAAAAACTTACACTGAATTAGTAGCTGTCTTAACAAAACATCTATGTAAAATTCCAAACAAAATCAGTGAACGCATTAAATTTAGAAAATGTTGTCAAGGAGATAACGAATCTGTGCAGGATTTTAGTGTTCGTTTAAAGAAACTTACAACACATTGCGCGTTTACAGGCGATTCGCTGTCAGAAAATTTGTTAGAACAATTTTTACGCGGATTAAAAAATGAAACAATCCAAAGCAAATTAATGTCTCAGGTTGAAGATTTAACATTTGAAAAAGCAGTAGAACAAGCCGTAACTATGCAAAGTACTGAAAACGACATGATAGAATTACAGAATAAAAATTTGAATTTGAATAAAGTTTCTGTTAGTGTTAGGAAACCAAAACAAAATTATTCTCAAAATAACTTAAGTAAACAAAATGTGAACAAAACTGCGAGTGCAAATAAAAGTAAAACTTATTGTTATCGTTGTGGTAATAGTTCTCATTTAGCAAATGTTTGTAAATTTATTAATGCAGTTTGCAATTTTTGTAAAAAACGCGGTCATTTGAGTAAGGTGTGTCGGAACGCACAAAACAATGTTACTCAAAAGAAAAATGTAAATGTTCTTGATACTGTAGACATTTTGTCATTACAATCTGAAGGCACTAAACCTATAAAAATTTGGGTTTTGATAGAAAATAGTGCTAAAGCAGAAATGGAGCTTGATACAGGATCGGCGATATCCGCTGTACCGATAAATCGTTTTCGGAGATTATTTCCAGAACATAAAATGTTTCCTGCTGATGTACAATTAAAGACAGCCACGGGAGAAATTTTCCAGCCCGAGGGATTTGTTAGAGTAAATGTAACTTACGAAAACAAAACTAGGAATGTTAAGTTATATTTAGTTAAAAAAGACAATTTTCCTTTATTGCTAGGTAGGGATTGGATAACTACATTTAATATATTCCCAAACAATTTACAAACTGTTCCGGTAAACAAAGTACAAATCTCGGATAATTTAAATAATTTACTGAATAAATTTCCGGATTTATTTACAAATAACGTAGGTGAAATTAAAAATGTTAAAGCTGAATTACATTTAGAGAAAGACTCATCACCAATATTTTGTAAATCGAGAACAGTTACGTATGCATTAAGGAATGCGGTAAATGAAGAATTGGAAAGATTAGAAAATGAAGGGATAATAAAAGCTGTTAGTACTAGTAAATGGGCAACACCTATTGTTCCGGTGGTAAAACCTAATGGGAAAATTCGGTTATGCGGCGATTTTAAAGTCACGGTAAATAAATTTTTAAAGGTTGACAAATACCCGCTACCAAAAATTGAGGATATATTAGCAACTTTAGGGGGTGGATTACATTTTACAAAGATTGACTTAAATCAAGCATACTTGCATTTACCGGTAGAGGAAAATTCGCAAAAATTACTTACTATTAACACTCCTAAAGGCTTATTTAAATTTACGCGATTACCATACGGAATTGCCAGTTCGCCAGCAATATGGCAGAGAACTATAGAACAAATTTTAAAAGGTATAGAGGGTATTTCAGTTTTTATTGACGATATATGTATCTCAGGGGAAACTGATGAAATACATTTAGAGCGATTAAAACAAGTGCTAGAAAGGTTACGTGAATATAATCTTAAAATAAATAAAGAAAAATCTTTTTTCATGAATGATGAAATTACATACTGCGGTTACAAAATTGATAAAAATGGCATACACAAAACGCAAGAAAAAATTTCTGCTATTTTAAATGCTCCAATACCTCAAAACGTAACTCAAGTAAAAGCGTTCCTAGGCTTAGTATCTTACTATTCTAGATTTGTTCCTAAATTATCTACGATTGCTTATCCTCTAAATGAATTATTACGTAAAAATGTAAATTTTCAGTGGACTAAAAAATGTGAAAATTCATTTAATGCAATTAAAAAGGAAATTACTTCCGAAAGGATTCTCACCCACTTTAATCCTAAATTACCCTTAATTTTAGCCACTGATGCTTCTCCTTATGGAATTTCGGCAGTACTTTCGCATACAATGCCAGATAACTCCGAAAAACCCATAGCTTTTGCTTCTAGAACTTTATCTTCTGCAGAAAAGCGGTATAGTCAGGTAGATAAAGAAGCGTTATCAATAATTTTTGGTGTAAAGAAATTTTTTCAATTTTTATATGGTAGGAGATTTACACTGTATACAGATAGTAAACCCCTAGTTTCCATATTTTCACCCGTAAAAAGTATTCCGGTACTTTCGGCAGCTAGAATGCAACGATATGCATTATACTTACAGACATTTAATTATGATATTAAATATAAAAAATCTGCAGAGCACGGAAATGCCGATGCTCTATCACGTCTTCCATTACGTAGTGAAGACTTACTGCTGCCGTCGTCCGATTCGCTACAACCAGAAAAAGTGTCACCAACTTTGTCACCAAATTTATTTGGCAACCCTGATGAAACCGATTGTTTATTTATTCATCAAATAACTTCGTTACCTTTAACTACAAAGATATTATGTGCAAGTTCTAAGCGAGATCCAACACTGAAAGAAATGTACCGACATTTAATATCAGGCACACAGATGCCAAATTACTTACTTTTCGGTCATAAACAAGAAGATTTTTCTATACTAAATAATTGCATACTACAAGGGAATCGTGTTGTAATTCCTACTGTTCATAGACAAAAAGTGTTGGAAGATTTACATTTTGGCCATTTTGGCATAGTTAAAATGAAAGCACTGGCACGTAGTTTTGTATGGTGGCCAGGGATTGATAAAGACATTGAGAATTTAGCAAATAACTGTTCTGTTTGTATTAAATTAAAACATAATCCTCCTAAAATGGAAAATCATCACTGGGAATGGCCTACAACACCTTGGAACAGAATACATGTAGACTTTTTTGGTCCAATGATGGGGAAAATGTTTTTAATCGTAGTAGATGCCCACAGTAAATGGACAGAAGTGTTCATTGTTCCTAATACTACTGCTGAGAACACTATAAACTGTCTTTCTTCGCTTTTTGCCAGATATGGCTATCCTGTGTCCCTTGTGTCTGATAATGGGCCACAATTCATTTCAGAACAATTCGAAAATTTTCTACAAAGTAAAGGCATAAAACATAGTTTAACTGCCCCATATCATCCCTCTACAAATGGTCAAGCCGAAAGATATGTCCAAATTATTAAAAAAGGATTGAAATCCTTAAGTTCAGAACCCGGAAATCTCCAATTTAAGTTAAACGAATTTTTATTCCAATACCGAATAATGCCTCATATTACAACAGGGGAGAGTCCCGCATCATTATTTCTGAAAAGAAATATCAGATCAAAATTAGATTTGCTTCTACCAAATGTTAAAAATTATGTTGAAAACAAACAACATAAAAATGTTTTTAACAAGAAAAAGATAAGAGAATTCGAAATAAATGAAAAAGTTGCAGTACGCAATTACACATCAGGAGATAAATGGAAAATAGGTAAAGTAATTGCCAGACTAGGTAAACTACATTATAAAATTCAAGTAGGTTCATGTGTATGGAAAAGACACGTTGATCAACTGAAAAGTGTAGGTTCCAGAGTACAAGTGGAGGAAGCTACAAGTCCTGGTGCAAATATTTCCATGGTTCCCGATAGCAATAGTCCACACCTACAAAGCAATGGAGAATCTAAGTCTGGTAGGAGGCCTGCCATGATACCAGATCCAGCGCCAACCGATCCTGTCAGTACACCAGATCCATTGCCAACCAATCCTTCCACTACATCAGATCCAGTTCCAACCGACAGTAGATCTGTGTCTACAAAGCCTGGTGAAATTGACTGTGATAAAAATATCAACAGTACTGTAAATAATGAACTAAAATCTGAACATTCAAAACTTAAAAATGCTAATTTGTCTTTTTCTGAACAGGTTGTAAGAAGATCATCTAGAGTAAGAAAACCTCCCATCAGGTATGGTATACGGAATTAAGGGGAGGAGAGTTGTAGTGTATTTCGTCATTGTATTTCTGATTAAATCTATTGGACTGTTGGTAAGTGACGTCACGTCCAATCAATGATCTGTTCATTCCTTTTTACGTTTATCTCTGCTAGAACAGATCGCAGTCTTAAAAATGTAGTCGTTCATGTTACTTGTATTTTTCATGTGTAATTGTCTATTAAATTTTGTGTGTTTAAAAATGAAACGCCTCGTCATGTCCTAGTTATGGCTTATAAATCTTCTCCTGTCTACAAAACATTAAAGAGACTGTGTTTAGAATATCTTAAAGTGCTTGTACTGTTTTCATACATAACTGTGTTGCTGAAATACAGTTAAAAAAAAAAAAAAAAATTAAAGAGAGTCATCTCTCTATATATAAATGGCTAAGGAGTTTTCTTCCTGTTTGTCTGTGTGTTGATGCAAGTTGATTGGCTAAGAGAGATTTTCTTCTGTTTGTCTGACACAAGTTGTCACCAGCTTTTCATACTTTAGTTAATTTAAAAAACTGGCCCCAGCTTTTCATACTTTGGTTAATTTAAAAAATCTAATTGTCCGATCGATAAATTTGTAATAAATTTTGATGAGACAACAAATCTGTAACAATATTTTGGAAAAATTTTAAATATTTAACCACGCAAAATAATCAAGAAATGCAAGTTATCTATAGAAAAATTCAGGAATATAAACCAGGGATGAGATTAGCAAAAGGACAAAAAAAATCTGAAACTACATGCAAAAGGCAAGATATTAAAAAGAAATACTAGAATTTTAATGTCAAAGTCTATTATATTAGGGTAATATATATATATATTTAATCTTCAATTTGTAAAGAAAGAAAAAATGATTATGCTTAAGTATTAAATCAAGTTATATTTGATTAGCTGATGTAACAAATTCTCATCAGAAAAAAAAAAAAGAAAAAAAAAAAAAAGATGAAATCAGCAGAAAAATCTCATCCCTGAAAAATATATACACAATAGAGAAATATATATTGAGTTAGGAGGGGAAAAAAATTAATTCTTACCTATTTACGTTACACAGGCACACAGGCAACCACAATAATAGTAATAAAGAGAAGAACAATTATCACCCAATAAGCTGAAAATAAAAATTTATAAATAAATTATAGCATAATCATTTTCTATATTCAAAATATGGGATAGGCCATATAAAACACCCTGCCCCACCTTTATTTATTTATTTATTTTTTAATCTTCCAAATTTTACATTAACAGGACAATTAATTTTTTCTCTACAATTCTACTTAAAGAATTCTCCATTAAAGTGACTTAAAGGTTGCGGTTTTAAAACAAGTTTTTCTCCTTGTTCTTGTGTCACCAATTTCCCATTTGCGCAGCACTGGTGTGGCATGAAACCCAACCAGCCAACCTTTTCTTGTAAAGACCTAAATTAATGCAAGTTCCTGAACACAAATTAATACATGGCCTCAACTGTTCCACAAAAATGTGTCTCCATAGTAAACCAAGTGAAGCTCGGCTCTACGCCTTCGGACTATTTCATTTGTGATTGATCTGTGTTCAACTGTTTCATCTATTTCATGTATAATAACTGTAACCGAAATATGGTTCTTATGTATATATAAACCAAATGTTACTGTACTTCTAGTTAAAATGGCTATGTCCTGATGATGCCCTGATGTGCAGGGCAAAAGGCGTTGACACGATATGTTTTTTAATGATTTTAATTAAACATATTTTATACATATTTTACAGTGAATTCTTTTATAAAAATTAACAGGAGTGATTGTAACTCAAAGGTTTAAAAAAAAAAAAAAAAAAAACCTGAAAATATAGGTCATATGATATTCAAATTATTAGGATCAGAAGATCTTTTTTTTTTCACTGGAAATGTACAATTCATTTACATATCACCTGGAAGATAAACCGATGAAAACAAAAGATAATTTCGTAAGAAATATAAAAATAGGGATGGATTAAATTAAAAACCCTGAAATCAGGAGTAGCTCCTGAAAACAATTACTCCTCCATAAACAAATGGTATTTACTTTTTTTAAGGGGTGCTGTTACATAGACTAGCTACAATTTTCAACATGTATGCCTAAAGTTATTGTATAATTGACTATCTTATTCAAATAAAGTAACTTTTTCTTTTTTTTTTTTTTTCTTCTTGTTCAGGGCTAATTTTATGTGGCTCACCTTGTATATATAGATAACTTTCATCCTTTCTTTTTATGTGTACAAAACTAGAATTTATAAGTTACTCTTAAAAAAAAAAAAAAAAAAAAAAAAAGGACAAGATATTAATTGATAAATTAATAAGATTCTACTGACTATTTTGAACCAATGAATATAAAATTTCCACTTTATAATTAAAGAGAACTCATAGTTCATAATTAATAGCAATACTAAAATATCAAAAATCTGTTCTATTGACAATTGAATATAATTTGTAGTTAGCTTCAAATTAATTGTTTAATAATGTGTTGCACAGGATTAAACCTCTTCCCTGTATTACATGTGCTGTTGCAGTAAAAACAGATTTAGAGTTAAAGTGAAAACAAAGAACTATCTATTTACTGTAAAATACCGTTCAAGTGTCCCCTCAATCTTAAAAAAAAATTGAGATAAATTTGAGAGAGGGCAAATAAATGGTAAAAATTAGTGAAAATATAGAAATTAAGATGTACTTTCCTGCTAAAATTAAATGGCATAAAAATGGTCTTAAAACAAAACAAACATATATATTTTTAATTGCAATGATAATAAATAAATAAACAAATACCAGGGATGGAAAATTGCCGCATAACTCATATCTATATTCATTAAAAATATTTCTCTACCTATAAAGTCGTTGGTTTAGGAAGAAGAAACTTTTGTTTCATTTATTGTGGTATGAATTCTGTAGCAATTTTCTATCCCTGAAATA
Organism: Salticus scenicus; assembly: GCA_963930645.1. Taxonomy (NCBI): domain Eukaryota; kingdom Metazoa; phylum Arthropoda; class Arachnida; order Araneae; family Salticidae; genus Salticus; species Salticus scenicus. The sequence continues at coordinate 29,747,211 of OZ005660.1, forward strand.
CAGTAAACTCTTGCCATTCAATTAAACAGAAAATTTGGAAATTCTTTTCTTCCTCTTCTAATAAATTGGTTTAAAATAATTACCACTATTTTAGGAAGTTTATGTTTTCTATTTTAAATAACCACAGTATCTAATTTAAAATAAAACAAATCAATGACTATATTTATAAAAGTGAATATAATAAAAAGTAAATAATTAAAAAACTGCCTCTTATATAGATAGAGTCTACCACTGAACATAAGGGATGGTTTATTCGGTATTTTCAGAATAAATGAAATTAATGGGAAAAGCAGGAGGGGGGGGGGGGGGCATTTAATCAAGAAAGGTGCTTTTGCGGTATTTTCCAATACTTGTTAAGGTTGGCATTGGTGATTAATTTGATGAAAAATGATAGTTTAAAGTTGCCAAAGTTCTGAAGCTTTATCTTCAATAGAAGCATAATTTTTAAAAATTTCATTATTTCTCATGCAGAATTAACTAGAATTTTTGCCAAACTGTGGCTGGGAGTGTAAGAAGGAGCAGGTTAACTTCCAGAAGTTCAATTCTGCTCAGAAATTATTCTGAACTGGTTTCAAACAGGGTTGGCAAACTGGGCCCAGCCCAGAAAAACCCGCCCGGGTTTTTCTGAGCGGGCTCACCAACAAAAACCCACTGGGTTTTTGCAAATAAGTGGGTTTTTGTTAAAAATTATTTATAATTTACAAATCCCATGTATAAAGTGTAGAAAACACCTTACCTTTTAAAACTCTTTAATCTACTAATGGTACTTTAAAGTACTATTACTTTAAAAAGAGTATAAAATCGAATTTATAGAAGATACGTGAAAGATATTTATACAAAAGAAACAGATGTACCTCACTTTAATCTCACTGCAAAGCATTACATGGTACATATAGCCATTTTTGTTCCATAAAGGATAGTATGGAGTGCACTTGATGTTTTTGCTTGTTATTTTTCACGTGCGTTATAATTAATTCCTATATTATTTCAAGAATATCCCACTAATCTTAGAAAAAATATATCGAACATAAAAAGCAAATATTTTTTCACACCTTTTTCATGTTGAAATACTTTTTTCGACCTCTATGTACCAGTGGTACACTAAAAGTGCTGACTCTAGAATAAAAGGGCTGCTACGGGGAATTCAATGAAAAGGGCATCCTATTTCAAAAAGGGCATTATTTGCACAATTTGCAGCCTTCTGTGTTGTGATTTTTGTACATGACAAAAGTAAATTACTAATTTTTCGTGTGTATATATATATATATATATATATATATATATATTATAGGCTATATTATATGCACTTGTTCTTCCAGGAATACCGTAAAACTATTGCAAGAAAGTTTAAAAGTCAGAAAGAAAAGTATCTAAAGGCCTCTGAACATTTTGAAAGTTAGAAAAGGCTACTTGGTGCCAAAATGTTTTTAAAAAGGCGGCAGAGTGCTAAAATAGGTTTTAAAAGGGCAACAGGGTGCTAAAATGGGTTTGAAAGGGCAGCAGGGTGGAGCACCCTGCCAAATTAGTCTAGAGTCAGCACTACACTAAAGTATGACCTCACAAAATCCTCATTAATTACTATGTTGAGGAAATATGCATAATTTTTAACGTATATATCTTTAAATAATGCTCTTTAGTAACTAAAACTATGTTTCAAACACAATTTTTCTCTGTTTCATAATGCAGCAGATAAAGGTTAAGAAAAACTCTTATTTTCTAGAAAATAGAATTAAACATAAAAAATAACTACAATTATAAATATAATAAAAGCATGTTTATCTTCCATAATTGGTTCAATTTTCCTTTTCCTGTAAAATCGAACAATATTTTTGTTTAACAGTGAACATAAATGTTGTCCAGAATCAATATTTAACTAATTAAATTATTCAGTTTTAAAACTTTACAATAATTTTATTTTAATTTTAGTAACAACATAATTATAAATCTAATAAAGTTTTCTTCTGTAACCATTTCAACTATTAAAAAACTTTAAAGGAAAAAAAAAAAAGGATAAAGCATTGCAACTTATTTTTATAATTAAAAAAATTTAAATGATACGTATTGTACTTAAGAATTTAAATTCTTCTATTTTATCAGTTATTGTCATTAAGAATATTTATTTTGAATAAGCATACATTAAAATAAAATATAGCTTAATCTTACTAATTAACACTATTTTAATATTAGAATCAAACCAATTTTTATTTCTAAGATAAATATTAGATTAATTATTAATTAGTAGTTTAATATAATTAGGTGTATTACAACTAATATGCTAAATAACACATAACTAACATTGCAATGCAAATGCATACTTGCCAACCAATTTTAATAAAAAAAGGGAAGATTTTTGTTGAAAAACCAGAAGATTTCATAAAAAAAGGGAAGATTTTTTTTTTTTTTTCCTATTTGACGTAATAAACAATACAGTTTTACAGTTTTAATATTTAAAAGCAATCTATAAAAACGTTTTACTATAGATTGATTATACTAAATATATTATAAAAGTTTTAAATGAAGTTATTCCTCTTCAACATATAAATATCTACAAAACAGAATCTGTAAGAAATTTATTTAACAATAGACAAAAAACTTAGTTAAGTTAAAGTATAACTAATTTTCTAAATAAATAGAATATGATTTTTGTGTATGTACATTAATCATACATATTAAAAAAAAAGTAGCAGTAGCTAATTATCAGTTTCAAACATGCATAAAATCAACTGAGTATTAATTTTCTTAAATTGATTTGGAAAAAAATTTTCTACCTGAAAAAATTATTCTTCATTTTTTTTCCCATGTTTACACATTTGGTATAAATATGAAATATAAATATTTAATTTAATTGAGGAAAAATAAACAGATTCATTAAATTCAGCAATAAGATCTAAAAATAATTACATACGTGAAAAATATTGAGCACTTCCATTGCTTTATTGTTTCTAGAATTGTTCATTGATCACAATCCGGGGAAAGGGGGGGGGGGAGAATACAAAAATAATTACAGAGTAAGAAATATTAAACTCTTTCAACTCTACTTCTAGAATCTAATGAAAGAAGTTTAAAATTAATATTATCATTTATGTTGCAGATGGATAAAGATTAGGAAATAAAAGACTTCTACAGAACATTTGATTGCTGATCACTAGTTGGAGATAAATGAAAGGGGGGGGGGGCAAAAAATAATTACATCAGCAAGAAATATTTAACAGTTCTATTTCTTTACATGTTCTAGAATCTCATAAAGCAAGTTTGAAATGAATATTGACATTTATGTTATGGATGGAGAAAGATTGCGAGTCAGGAGTTTTCGTAGAACATTTGGGCTTTCTTTTTAAAACGAACGATATCCGCGACTTTTTTAAAAACGGAAGATTTCATCATCTGTCCGGAAGACCGGAAGATACGTTAAAAAACCGGAAGTCTTCCGGGAAAACCGGAAAAGTTGGCAAGTATGCAAATGTATTCAAACAAAAACCTACAAAAGCCCAGAAAACCCGCAAAAACCCAGAAAAACCCAAGTGGGTTGGGTTTTTGCCAACCCTGGTTTCAAACAGTTGGCCATTGCTCCTGAATCAAGGAAATTTCTATTCTATGGTATATTTAATGCTGTTTACTTTTATAGTACAAATGACTGTCTGAGAAGTCTGCCTCTGTATGAAAAGTCTTGCCAGATGACTATTACACATATTATTAATGTCATAACAGTAAATAAAGGATAATTGCTAAATCTAATCAACTTTCCAAGAGAGATTACACAATATGATTTCAATAAAAACAAAATATTGCAAGATTATTTCATAATGTTGTAATACTATAATTTGGAAGAATAAATTCAGAAGATAAATTTTAGCATTTATACTTACTGCAATTCCCAGATTTTCTATCCACAATAGCAACATGCCTAGTTTCTTTGATTAAACGTTCTCTAGTATTACTTGCATGATCAACTAAGTCATCAATGATTTCTAATAATAAAATAAATAATTTTAAAAAGCTTTATTAAAGATATAAATAGATAAGCATATAAAATAAGCTAAATTATTAATTTGAATTAGAAAAATTGAAGTGCATTACAAAAGTAAAATATTAAAAAGAAGACCTTACTGCTGTAGATTCGACGTAATTTTAACAGCCGTTGTCAGAAGCAGTAAGGTCTAATTTTTAATATTGTAATCTAAATTATATTGAAGAAAAATATTTTTATCCACAATACAGATGCAACACAAAAGAAAACTAACTTACAAAGGGAATAATGAGGAATAAGGGAATATGAATCAGTAAAATTGCTACTGAAACCAAACCAAGCTTAAATTAAAAAACATGGTTGAAAACATATGACAGAGGGCAAATTTGCTGCAACAACACTCATTGAGGTGAGATATGACCCCGTTATTTCTATAAAAACCAACAAAACATGCATCCTTGTAAGAACAGGTGGTGCAGTGGAAGTGTGCTTGACTTGTGATACGGAGTTCCTGAGATTGAGATTCTGCAAGGGCGTTTTGTATTTTAATTTTTTATTTCAATTATTATTATTTTTTTAAATGTTATTAATTAAATTATGAATTTAAGAGAAAACATTCATTATATTAAGGAGTTTTTTTTTTTTTTTTTTTTTGAGTATTCTAATTAATAAACAGGGTTGCTACACAAATCAGGAAAAAAAAAAAAAAATCCATGAGTTTTTCCTGTCCCTTTTAGAAGTAAAATAGATGACACACAATCATGTAACATTAGAATCTAACATGTTTACAAGTTAATTGAACATATTTAGGGTATATTAATTTTATTAACTTAGTATAGTTAGGGAAACAAACTAATTGATTCATTATAAAGCACTTATAAATTTTTTAAATATTTGATTGAGAAAACATTTTCCAATGTTTTTCCAAAAAATTTCAAAATTCCCTGAATTTTCCCTGTTTTTACAATAAATTTTGAAAATTCCCTGAGTTTTCCCTGTTTTCCAGGTACCGTAGCAACCCTGATAAAGTATTGACTATGAATTTAAGAAATTTTTATTTTTATTTATTTATTTATTTATAAAAAAGAAAATCATGTTTAAAGCTACGAATACAGTTTCTAATTTATAACAATTATGATTAAAAATAGAAAAATCATGAAACCATAAGCATATTTTACAATGAGAATAAGACATATAAGAAAATTGATCACAATTATTTGAATTACAATTTTATTCACTGTCAATTATTGTTCATTATGAACATTTTGTTAAATATTTGGCTTTTCGTCAAGATTACTAGATTTGTAAAATTCATATTTACCCAGATTTTGAATTTTTTGAGATGTAAATTAATTATAAATTAGTGAAATCATTTTGAGAAAATTTGTGATTGTGTTTAATTTTATTCTCAGTTCTCACAACACCATCAAATTTGATAGTTGTTTAATGAAACATCTAAAATAAAAGTTAAATGTTACGTCAAGTAGTTAAGCAACAGTTGTTGTTCATTCAGGTTTTTTCATGCAAAAAATTGCATGAATACTATAATTGAGAGCAGACAATTAACTCTTGCTATTAATGATGTCGATAAAAAATATTAATTAAAAATTTACATAAAACACTAGCACAAATCATTAACAAAATTTTATCTAAATGTACTATAAAAGTTATTTCCCGTTAAATTATTAATTTCTTTTAATTTAATAAATAAATTGGTTAATTAAAAAATTATTAAATTGTCCACTGAAAAAAACTTTTTTAAATTAATATTTTCTCTTAAAATAATAAGTTATTTTAATTAAAAATGAAAAAAAAATAATAAAATAAACATTTCAGTTGAATTGAAATAAAAAATTTAAATACAAAACGCAGTTGCGGGGACTTTATTTTAGGACTTCCATATCACAAGTCAAGCACGCTACCACTGCACCACCCATTCGTACTACAATGCATGTTTTGTTGGTTTTTATAGAAATAAACTATCAGGGGGTCATATCTCGCCCCCCCCATGGGGGTTGTTGCAGCAAATTCGTACTCTACCCTATGTTTTTGACCATGCTCTTTAATTTAAAACATTCGTTGCCAATGTCACATGACTGCCATTATAAACAATGCTTCATATCATGCGTTAGCACGTGATCGGCAACGAATGTGTTAATCTTGGTTTGGTTTCAAAAGCAATTTTACTGATTCATACTTCCCTTGTTAGTGAAACTATTTAACCATTTCATTGTGAGTTTTTAACACAGAATGTTGTTCTTAATTAGGTTTTTATGTTGCATGGGAAAAAAAAAATTAAAAGGCATCAGATGGGCCACCTTGTCTAGTACCTACTATACACCACACTCTAGAGTAACCTCAAATAGTATAATGAGTCTGAATGACCCTACCTTTACATTTTTACAATCTCATTTATTACACTTGTGTACTAATAGCTTAATACATGTTTAATTTTTAGAATATTTAATTGTTTTGAATAACAGTTAATAATTTTAAAAGGATGTGTGTTTTATGCTTTATAAAGGGCTTTAAAAAATATTTACTGTAATTACAGAAGCAAAGAGATATCATGATTCTAGATATTTCTAGTTTATTAGAATAATTTACAAAGGCAAGGTGGCTATTTAATAAGAAAGCACAACAGAACTGGCATTTTAAAGTAATAATTACAAAACTTTGAATAAACACCATAAAATGCAATAAACTTGCAACAACTGTTTTCAGGTCAAACAAAGTAGGCACGAGTGCTGCAGTCAAAGTGACAGTGCACTAATAGTGGCAATGACAAGGTGAACAAAGAAGGAATGACTGCTGCAGTCTAAGCAGTACATTGCCACGTTGACTGCAGCACTTGTGCCTACTTTATTCACATGATGGTCGTGTGCTCTTTCGACTCAAAACAGTTGTTGCAAGTTTATTGCATTTTATGGTGTTTACTCAAAGTTTTGTAATTATTAAGATGGCTATTTCCTTAAATAAATTCATTATTTGCTAAATAGACATAATACCTACCATTTTGTACTTCCAGTTCTTGTCCTATGTTCTCTGCCATTTGCTTCTGTCTAACTACAACACTATATAGAGTATCTAAACCTTTGTCTTGTTCTACAACAAACAAATACATACAAATAATTCAAACTGATATTTCAATATCATAAGAAATAAAGAATTATTTAGCATGTTCTATTAAATACATAAAACTTTTTTCAATGAAAAATGTAAATTGAAACAAACATTTTTGCTTTAATTAAAATTCAAGAAAAATACAAATTCAGTTTTTTAAAAAAATCATATATTAATTTATAAAGTGTGGTACCTAGTAAAAATGAAGAAAGGTGCCACTAATAAAATAAGGCATATTTGTAAAGTGTAAAGAGGCAACTTCAACAAAAAAAAAAAAGGGGGGGAGGAAGCATTTAACTTTGTGAAAAATGGGTATCAATATTGCAAAAGTTTCTTTATAAATGCTGTCTTTAAGGGCCCGCTTCACTCACCGCCCCCAGAAGCCGAAGCTAATGTTATTCTATGGGAAATGTTTCTTTACAAATAACTTATTAACTAATACATATTTTTAATTTTGTTTTCACATTCGGAAAATTCCCAGCTGTTAAATCGACAGACCTTTTTAAAAAAATATTTTTTTACTTTTTTATATTTTATTTTGAAGCTGCAAAATACAAATTTTCAATGTGAAATTTTTTCATTTTGCAATTTCAAAATAAAATATTAAAAAGTAAAAAATACATTTTTAAAAAAGGTCCGTCAATTTAACAATTGAGAATTTTCTGAATGTGAAAACAGAATTAAAAAATATGTATTAGTTAATAAGTTATTTGTAAAGAAAATTTCCCCATAGAACAACATTGGCTCAGGCTTCTGGCGACGGTAAGTGAAGAGGGCCGTTAAGCAATTATAGCTGGCACTGTAATTAATTGGCACCTTTGTTTTTATACATTTATGAATAATTTTCAGTTTTTTGTTACTACTGTAGATTGTAGAAATCTGCCTGAATATCTAAAAGTAAAGCAATTAGAGCATTATTTCTAGACAAGGAGAGTGCATTTTAAAGGGCAAAAAGAGCATACTTTGCATGGCAAAAAGGGCATGTTTGGGTGGATAAAGAAGGTACATTTTTGTTCTTTAAGAGGCATCTAAGGTGCTCATTGGATTTCAAAGGATAGGCAGGATGTAGCATCCTTCGAGGAAGAATCCTGGTCAAATATTAGGTTTCAGTGTGAAATCAATAAACTTTGTTAAAGCATTCATTATACAAAAATACAAATCTATATAAATAAAGAAAAGTGCCTGTGTGTGTGTGTGTCTCTCTGCGCTCTGGTGCTCACACTATTGATCACAGAGCTTCCAAATTTGGCATATAGGTACCTGGGACCCTGCAGATGTGCACCTCATCGAGATTTTTTTCGTATTTCGAATTTGAATTTTTTAAATTAATGTTTTTTTTTATTTTAAATATTAGCTTTAATGCTTCATTTTTCATAAATTTAATTCTTTGATTGTAATCGTCTGCGTATCTTAGCAACGGTTATTTCACTATTTATTTTTTATTTAATACATTCACTTGAAGGCGAAATTCTTTTTTTTTTAAATTATATTTACTGAAAATCAAATGGTTATGCTATATAAATAAATTGTTATGGTTATGTATAAATTTTATAGTATAACAACTTTTTATTTTTCATTTTAAATAAATTCCTTTCAAATAAAATCCTTTTTTTTTTTTTTTAATAATATTTATTGGGGGAAAAATGGTAGTATATAGTGGAAAAGGATTACACTGATTAAAATTTATTTGTTTTTCATGTATTTAATTCCTTTTAAAAGAAAATCTACTTTTTATTTTATTTTGTTATACTGGTCGGAATCAAATTGTAATACAGTGTAAATAACGAGGGCTATAAAACATATGGTTCAAAAACAAAAACATATAATAGATGCTGAGATACAGTCATCTTTAAAATCGTAGTTCTTAAATAACAGAAGATCCACGTGTCGTCGATAAACACCCAGATTGAAGTGCCCGGGAAAGACATTTTTGCAGACGGTGGGAACCTGGACCCCCCGATGCAGCATGTGTGGAAAAAAGAGCTGCCGTAGGCAGCGGGTACTCGAAGCAAGGTCTAGAGCAATTTCAATGTATATTTATTTATTTATTTATAAATTATTTTTTTTTTTTTATTAAGTTTTTATTTATAATGTCATGTAAAAAATAAATGCTGATCCAATTCTTTTGAAAATTCATTTAAATATAATGAACAGCGAAGCAGGCGTAGCCTGCTGGTTTAAAAATATTATACATTATAATTAACAATATGAAATTTTTTAAGTGATTTTTGTTTAGATAAAACAGGGACTTTACATGTGTTACCTTGAATAGCCATTTGCTGCTGTTGACGAATTTCATCAACGGTTAAATCCCTTGTAGCTTCACTTTCTTCAATATCCCATACATTTGAGGAATAGCCTGCAAGATCAGCTCCTAGTAAGGCTTGTCTAAATACAGTTTGAAAGAGAATATACAAATAGAAATTAAACATAATTAAATATAATTTATTCAAATTTTAATTACTATTAATATAATGCCATGATATTAACATTTGTAGACAAGAAATTATTACACATTATTAGTTTACCATTAAAAAAAAAATATTTCTCTAAAAATAATTAATATGGTAACTATAAAGATTATCTAAATTTCTAAATTAAAGGATGAATAACATATTTTAATAAAATATGAAATAATATATAGTAATCCCTCAACATTAGCAATTTTAACATTCATGAACACAGATATGAGGCAAATTTTAACATTTGCAAGTGTGTCCCTCAATTATTATTATTATTTTTTTTTTCACTCAATCACTTTTTCCAAATGTTTAATGGATGAGAAATTTTTTTTCACTATATGAAATAGTATCTGTTTACCAGTTTTAAGGTGTCAGTGCACAAAAGAGGTAATCAGACTGCAGTGTTAAGGATTAAGCTATGTTGCAAGCATACTAAACATATATAGGAATCCATAAAATTTAAGGCAATAAATCAATTGTGCATTATTTTCTACATTTTAAAGTTTATTATTTTAAATTAGTAACTTTTTCTTATATACATGTACAGTCAACTCTCAAAATCTACAACCCTACAACCCACAATTCTCTGAAATCCACATATCATTTGCAAAGTAAACAAACATTGTCACAACTGATTTATTGATTAGTGGATTGCAAAAATTCAGCTGTATTAGGATATAAATCAATTATATATAAACATCTGCTGGTGAGTCACCAAGCACTCAGCATGTTATTGAGGAGGAAATGATAAGTGTAATTATATATAACTAGCAGGCTATGCCCGCTTCGCTGGTCACTATTTTTAAATGAATCATTATAATTAATGAACTCAAAATTGCATTAATTTTAATCATGTGAAAAAAAAAAACTCTGATCGGGAAAAATGTCGCACCGGGTCCCCACTGCCTTCGGAAGAGTAGACCCGTGCGCGAATGCATATATATGAGCGCCCTAATAATTTTACAAATTCGAAAATATCCGCAATCGATTGGTAAGTATCAAAAACCTCTATGCACCAGTTTTGAACGATCTATCTCTATCTTTATTTTTATGCCCTACCGCTCCCTCCCCCCTTACCGCCCCTCCCAATAATTTTAAAAATTCAAAAATATCCGCAATCGATTTGTAGGTATCGAAAACCTCGATGTACCAATTTTGAATAATCTAACTATTTTTTTTGCCCCTCTGCCCCCCCCCTTCCTGGCCCTTCTAATAACTTTACACTTTCGAAAATATCCCCATTCGATTTTCAGGCCTCTAAAACCTATCTGTACCAATCTTGAACGGCCTAACTGTATTTCTATTTGTTTTTGCCCATAGCCCCCCTTACCGCCCCACCTAATAATTTTACAAATTCGAAAATATCCGCAATCGATTTGTAAGTATCGGAAACCTCAACGTACCAATTTTGAACGATCTAACTGTATTTTTATTTTTTTGCCCCCCCCCCCTCCTCTCCCCCCTAATAACTTTACACTTTTGAAAATATCCCCATTCCACTTGCAGGCCTTTAAAACCTGTCTGTACCAATTTTGAGCGGCCTAACTGTATTTCTATTTGTTTTTGCCCATAGGCCCCCTTACCGCCCCACCCCCCTTCTCGCCCCTCCTAATATTTTTACAAATTCGAAAATATCCGCAATTGATTTGTAAGTATCGAAAACCTCTATAAACCAATTTTGAACGATCTAACTGTATTTTTATTTTTTTGCCCCCCCTCCTCTCCCCTCCCCCTTCTCGCCCCTCCTAATAACTTTACACTTTCGAAAATATCCTCATTCATCTTGCAGGCCTCTTAAACCTATCTGTGCCAATTTTGAACGGCCTAACTGTATTTCTATTTGTTTTTGCCCCATAGCCCCCTTACCACCCCACCCCACCTACCCGCCCCTCCTAATAATTTTACGAATTCAAAAATATCCGCAATCAATTTGTAAGTATCGAAAACCTCTATGTACCAATTTTGAACGATCTTACACTATTTTTATTGTTTTGTACCCCCTCCCCCCTTCTTGCCCTTCCTAATAACTTTACACAATCAAAAATATCCCCATTCGACTTGCAGGCCTCTTAAACCTATCTGTACCAATTTTAAACGCCCTAACTATATTTCTATTTGTTTTTGCCCCATAGCCCCCCCCCTTACCGCCCCTCCTAATAATTTTACAAATTCAAAAATATCCGCAATCGATTTGTAAGTATCGAAAACCTCTATGTACCAATTTTGAACGATCTGACACTATTTATATTTTTTTTGCTCCCCTCCCCTCCCCCCTTCTTGCCCCTCCTAATAACTTTACACAATCGAAAATATCCCCATTCAACCTGCAGGCTTTTAAAACCTATCTGTACCAATTTTGAACGGCCTAACTGTACTTCTATTTGTTTTTGCTCCATAGCCCCCCCCTTGCTGCCCCACCTGGGGGCTGAATTTCTAAAATTCCAGAAATTGGTTTTTAGATAGTTGCATTAGCTATATTTTAGAGTAAAAATTTCACGAATATCTATTTTTTTTGTTTGAGATATATAGGATTATGCGAAATCACGTTTTGCCCTCCCGCCCCCCTTGGGGACAGAATTTCAAAAATTCCAGAAACCGATTTTTAGACATTTGTATTAGCTATATTTTAAAGCAAAAATTTTACGAATATCTGTTTCTTTGTTTGAGATATGAAGGATTTTGGGAAATTACGTTTTGCCCCCCTCCCCCCCTTGGGGGTCGAATTTTGTAAAATCGCTTGTGGCGTTGTCTTTCTCGGGTCGTAAACATTAACCGTGCCAAATTTGGTCCCGCTCGGTGAAACGGCCTAGGATTCTATAGTGGACACACACACACACAGACTCTGCTCTTTTATATATATATATAGATTATCAAAAAATAAATCATAGAGGAAGAAGGAGAAAGAGTTTTCATGAAAGATTTTCTCTCATGAAGAATATCTTGAATATTCTATTATTCAAACTTATGTGACTTATAGCACAAACTTATGTGATTGACCAAAAATTGCTGGCTTTTTTGCAGGTTATAGGAAAATAAATATGTTATTATACTATTGATCAAACTTTTCAAAAATCTAGATAATTTGCAACAATGATATAATGTATGAAAATCGTTCTTTAAATTAAAATTTCATATATTTATACTTTTATTAGGCACAGTTTATTTCAGCATTGTATGTATAACATATAAATTGTTTCTTAAAGATTTGCTACTCAAATGAGGTTCTAAGACGTAAATGAAAGAAATTATTCTAAAATCTGCAAAACACTTCATTTTAAGCTGTGCGGAATTTTGAGAGTGTACTGTGTATATATATATATATATATATAATATAAAGATGACCTATTACAAGGTTGTACCATAAGTCTGTACACATTTTAAAAGTTCATAATTATTGAATGAATAGATAGAATTGAATGTGATTTGCGAAAAAATCATTCTCGTAAAGAGTTTTTTTTTTTTTTTTTTTCTTTTTAGTAAAGGAAAAAAATATAGTTAATTTTTTTGTTGACGACAGTTAGACAAAAAGTAAAATTTTTCACACGAAAGAAAAATATGCAAATGAAAGTAATATAAATTGCACATTTTTGTGATTAGAACAGTTTATTTCTTATTTTGCCTCCTACTTGTGCATATATGAAGTTTTAATTGCGATGCTGACTTGGTGGATAAAGCGTTATTGGTGAAGATGTTTTCCCTCGGGTAAGAACCGCCGTCTGAAGCTGCAGTTAGCAGTGTTATAACTCGCTTACAAACTGTAATTTGTGGTGACGATGAACACACAGAATAGGATTTATATGCCTCTAATCATTTGCATGTGTCAGTTTATTGAATCGTTTGCAGGCTGATAATTAATAAATCTGGTTTCTTTCAATTTGTGTAATTCATCCCCTGATAATTTTTTTTTCTTTTTACTGAACTTCTCAAAGAAATTTTTAATCTTACTAGTCATTGGTGTTTCAGTGATCTTGTATCTGTTGCTTGGCTTCTACTATGCTTAATAGATCATCATTATTATATATATATATATATATATATATATTATATACATTGTAATCAATATTTAAATGCACTTAAGTACTTCATGCTAATAAATTTATTTCTCTGTTCATTACGTGTTCTGTCATTCTGATTGAAATTTCATGGAATGTAACCCTCTTTTTTTCACAAGAAGATAGTTTTAACATTCGCAAGATTTTCCTGGAACATAACCTTCGTGAACAGTAAGCGTGTGAAGTGCATACCTTAAATTTATGTCCCAAATTATGAGATAAACAAAAAGTATATTTGAAATTTTTTTTGGTTAGTTAAGATGCATTTTTAAAGACAAATTATAAAAGTCATGCATATCACCTCACTATAGCAAATAATGAAGATTTAATGAGGTAATGCTTTAATGTACAGGTACATACAAGTAGAATAAAGATCAGAACCTTGAAAAAGATTGAAGAAAATTCTTATTTTCTACCATCTTTAGATTTATTCTGATTATTTAGATTTTTGATTATTTGATAGTTAGATTTTAGATTATTAATATATGTGATTTTAGCTTTTATTCCGTAAATTTTTATCTTAGACATATGGTGTGTAGCAAAAACTATGGAATTTTATAAAATCAATAAAAAAATTACTGGGAATTAAATTTAAGAAATTATAACATTTAAATTTTTCGCATGATGCATAAGTTATTTCATTTTAAAATAGAATCATTTAAATTACATACTTCAAAGTTGCATAATTAAATTTATAAAGTTAAAAAAGTAATAAATAAATAACTTTACTACCTCTGTCAAATATTTCTAATAACTCAAAAACTGAATAAAATAAAAATATTATTTACCTACTTCCACCTTCTTCTTTTCCACTAAAAGCATCATCTATCTGTACTTTTTTGCTTGTTAATGTATCAATCAGTCTTTGTCTTCTTTCAAATTCTCCCTCAGTACTTTATCAATTCAAGAATAATAGTTTGAAGAATAAGACAAATCTTACATATTAAAATACGAGAATCTTTTTAGGGCCAAAATGCAACAATTTGAACATATGCAGAAATCTTTGAGCCAATCTGAAATATTCATATAACAGGATTTTCCTGTTATTAGACAGTGAAGCAAAAAACAAGATGGAAGTATTAGGTCTTAACCATTCATATATCTCAATCTCAATGAATACCTAACTTTATTTTTCAAACAATATTTAAAACTAATTCTGATATAAAAACATATACATGCTTTTCGAGCAAGCAATATGAAATACAATTACATAAATAAAAAATAAACAGCTTGAGTCAAAAAAAAAATTAATGAAGTCTACTAGATAAATTGAATGATGTCACAACATCCATCAAAAGTATAATTGATGTAGCAAACAATTGAAATAAAAAAAAAAAAAGACATTGATAATAAATTTGGTTGAGAGAATTTTCTTTTGTTTTAAAAATTGCTGCATAAGAGGTGTTTACCAACAAATACTTTAATTTATTGAGTTATCTTTTAGACTGTCTTTTGACATTTTTAAACAAATTTGAGACAATTTTCCAACTTATTTCAAGAAATTAAAAAACTTCTCATTTTCAACTGTCACACTGGATGCATTTTCCTGACACACTTGAATGTTTTTTTTTTTTTTTTTTTTTTTTTTTTTTACATAAAGAAAGGTTTGGTTGTTCTCTTTCTAAGGAGATTATTTATTTAAAATACATTTACCATCAATTTGACCAATAGTTACAAAAAGAGAAACATATTTTCAGCAAATTTACCCTCTAAATTTTTTTATTTCCATTGATTTTTTCAAAATGTTTCTTGAAATTTTGAAATTAAAGTTTCTCTAACTTTATGCACATAAACACATTTCTTAAAAACCTACAAATGTATTGTGTTTATTTCAGGGATGAGATCAGCAAAAATACAAAAAAGCTGAAACTGTAAGCAAAAGTATAGACGTTGAAATGAAATACTAGAATTTTGATGACAAAATCTATTATATTAGAGTAATAAATATTTATTTTAATCTTCAATGTATAAATAAAGAAGAAATGCACATCAGAAACATAAAAAATGCTGAAAAATTAAAAAAAAATGCTGAAATTTTTTTTTTAAATGCTGAAAAGCTAAAGATACAAAAAAGCTGAAATCAGCTGAAAAGCTGGAAAATCTCATCCCTGTTATTTTGAAAGCTTTTCAACTGTTTTGCATTAAGTCCCTGTGTACTGTATTGCATCAATGCTGCTGAAGGCATGAGGAATTGTGCTTCATCAATTGTTGTGTAAAGGTGATGTATGACTAGATGGACATGGCATGGCAATTATGAATATAAATAATTTCTTGTTTCTTATTCTGACTCAATCGATTCTGATAAATGAAGACTAAAGAATATTTTTTAATAACATTTTGAGTATATTCTAAAGTTATTAATACAATTAAAATGCAGTTTCCTTTGCATTTTTAAACACAACTTCAGAATACAGAATGTGAATTTGCACTTAATTTTAGAGTGCAAATAATCCAATTTCCCATTCGTATTCAAAAGCATCATACCAAGCTTTATTAAAATGTAAAAATCTACATCAGTTGTAATAAAATCCATTGACAACTGTAGCATATTTCTGTAAATCTAGCAAGGCTTGAAAATAGTATTGCCCAACAGGCCTCGGGCATGTAAAAATTCAGATTTTGAGCATGTATTTTTTTTCTCCTTATATTGGCCAGCCAAGCATGAAAATATTTAAAGAGAAATACCTTTCTTAAAATAACATATGCTAATACACTGCTTTTTCTTTGACTTTTACTAAAATTCAAATGACTAAATGATGTCAATATAGGGATAATATTGTTAAATTCTTTTTCAACAGATCTGTACTAAATATGTTTTTTTTTTTTTTTTTTAATTAATGTGTATTTGAATAAGATATTTGGGGATATACTCTCTAGCTGATGTGCCCAACAGGGCAAATAATTACGATATTTTTCAAGGATTGAAATCTAGTAAATATAAATATCATGGATTATTTAATGGTCCATTTTCCTCAATTATCTTCATTTCTTAATGATATATGAACATCCAAAATCTATTTTGAGAGAAGTTGGAATAATTAGCTGTAAGACAGCTCGTCCATTTTCAAAGATTTCATAGCACAATAAAGACTGAGGTGGATTTACGCTTAGGTCCACAAGGCCAAGGACTATGGATGCCAGTGTTTTGAGGGCACCACAGTTTTACGGGTGATTAATTTTTTGAATGGTGGTGGCAATTAAAATTTGAAAGGGAACTCTGACTTGAAAGATAACTGAAACTGATTGGGGTTTCCATCAACTATAAAAACATTTTCAAAGCTACTTCAGTCAGAGATGCCAACTTCTAATGACAAAAAAGCAGGAGATTTTTTAACAGAAATTGCGAGACTTTTTCCAACAAGAAAGTTTGTAAGAAAATGAGTAAAATAATGCAAATTTAATTTTAAGTAAAGCTTTACAAGCTTAGGAGGTATTTACAAAGCATCAGTATTAAAATTAAATGAATAATATGTTTCTTGCAGTAAAACAAACTATCAAAAAAATAAAAAAATAAAACCTCAGACATATAGTTGTTTAAAATTTAATTCAAAATAGACAGATTTGATCATTCTGCTCCTAATATAAAACAATAAGAATCTTAATTATCTTTGTGAAAGAGATGGTAATAAAGAAATGAAAATATCAGCTATATTCTAATGAAATTTGAATTCTTTAAGTTTTCAATAGTTATGGTATTTAAAAAAAAAAAAAAAAAAAAAAAAAAACTTTTGATAATAAGACATTTTTTATTATGCAAAAATGAAAGTTAAAAATTTATTCTTAGCAAAAATTAGTTTCAAAGCATTGTATAGTAATTCACATTCGAACTGAACTTGATAAATTGCAGGGCAAGATAAATTTCAATTTTCTTTCAAATTTTTTTACCCAATCCCACAAATTTTAAGCATAAATTATGCTAAGAGGGATAGATAAAAATTACATCAGAAAAGCAGGAGAAATGAGTGGAAAATCAGGAGCATAGAAAAACACGCAAAAAGCAGGAGACTCCTGCCAAAAGCAGGAGACTTGGCATGTCTGCTACTTTAACCCATTATAGAGTTTTCTATATTGGTTTGAAACACAGGATATAGATTATATTTTATGTTTGATCAGCCAGAACAAACAACAAATATGTAACTATGAGATGCTTCCTTTTTTCATACAGTAATGGAACTACCAGGGCTAGATTTATGCTTAGGCCAGGAAGCTGTACAGATAGACGTAAAATTTAAAAAACTATTTAATTTTAAACATGAATTTAAATATAAAACGCAGCTGGAATTCAAAGGTTTTTAATGGATGGTACAAACAAATTTCAATGATCCTTGCTACGACTCCAAACATGTTTTCATTTCATGAGTAAAATTATTTTGTCAAAATAATTATGTAATGATTTAAATAAAAAATATTAAAAAGAAAGCTGTAAAGATAATATCATAAAGTATAGTAACTTGTCTATTTATGAAGCAAAATTATTTCTGCATTATTTAATGAAAATATAAATGTAATGTTTGTCTGTTTTTTCAGCAATTAAATAAAAATTTTAATTCAGCTTATTTAATCAAATATTCATACGAGAAACTAAACAAAGTAATACATTTTTTTTTTTTTTTTTTTTTTTTTTTTTTTATTAAAATCACACAATCAACTGATTGGAAGAAAATCATATTTATTGAAATTTTATTTTTCCGACTGAGTGAAAATAATGCCTGGACCGGGAGTCGAACCCTGGAACTTTGACTTACATTGAAATTTTATTTTTCCGACTGAGTGAAAATAAAATTTCAATAAACAGAGCAATTTTCTTTTATGATCGCAACAGACTATTTTCCTTTAAATTGTGAACCGATTAATATGCAATGTTGCAAAGCAATTGATGTATTGAAGAATAATATACTTTTTCTTAGTTATATTACATTTATTATTATAACTATATAGTATATATTTATTTATACACAGTATTTCAAAATATGAGTTTGTGCACTATAGTGAAATAGGCCTAGGACACAATCTAAATTAAATCCACCTCTAAAATGATTTACACGCTTTCAGCATCATAAAAAAAAATCAAGGGGTGATTAACAAAATGTCTCAATGTGCCAGCGTGTATAGGAAAAGCTCTACCAACTGTTATTAGGAAGAGGTATAAAGAAGAATATCTAAAAGGTTTTCTGATAATGTATAAAATTGTCATAATTTTTCCTTTAAAATCACTTTAATTTGCTTATAAACCATTGCTGTTCATGCATCTACATATGTGTCAATATTCAAAATATGCAAAAGCTAATTTGGAATATTTTATATTTAGTTTTACTTTTAATATAGAAAATAAATCATGCATGTCAAACAAAAATCACAAATAAAAATTTATGACATAAAAATTAAAAATAAAATTAATGTAGAATTTCTTTCTGGAGTATTTAAAAATTTACTTCTTTTAAATAAAAATCTATAAAGCAAATAATTCTTATAATGCAGTGCAAAAGAGAAAAAAGGATACAGAAGACTTCGTGAAGCCATTAACGTTGATTTTAATGATGTTAAGCTATCATCATATTTCTTCATCAGCTTCCTTGCTTGAGCGCTTGCCTGAAATAACATAGTAATTTTAAAAAGATCAAAAATTACAATTTCTAATAACTAAAGAAAAAAAAGAAATTGAAAATCAATAATTTTTCAAAAAATTAGCATATATTTTTTCCTACTTTATATTAAAATAAGCATAAAAGTTACAGCAAAATTGCCCAAATCCACTAATACTTGTGCATTACGATTACACACTATTTAACATTAAGACCAAGGTTTATATAGAGAAAATCCAAGGCTCTTTCTTTAATAAACAACGAATGTGAATTACAATTAGACATGGGAATGGTCCGAAAAAAAAACCCCATAAATTTTGAGGGGGGGGAACAGCCCCGCCCCCCCTTTCCCAAAGGGGTTTATTTTCACCCGGAAAAATTGAAAATTTTGAAAATTCTAGCATAAAATAACATAGTTAGAAATTTATAATATTTACATTCCGATGCTTTTTTCTTGAAATATTTTTTCATGTTCAGTATCTTACATGAAAATACTGATTATGATAATGTTCATATTGCAAAAATAAAGCTTTAAAATTTTAATCCTGAAATATTTAAGTATTATAATGACCTCCCTCCCATCACATTCATTTGAAATTACTTATTCTTTTCAAGTTCTTTTATACTTATCTTTTTGCTTGAATATATATCCTTAGACTTGTCTAACTATAATATTTTAATGTGTGTGGATATATATTATACACACACATATATTATATACATATAATGCATGTAAGTTGTAACAATACATAAAAAAAAAAAAAATCTAAGCAGTTCTTTGTCAAAAAATTTATTTCACAATTTACAAAAATTATATGTGCAAAAATCTACTTGATTTATGTTTTTTACATCTGAGTTCATAACTTTTATATTATAAAACAATAATAAAATGTTGTTTTAAATTTATGAAGTTCAGTTAACTTTAATTTAAACTTTTATTTTATTTTCGTGATTAACTTCATTTTAAGTCAGAACATGAATTAGAGTCCAGTATCAGGTCCGGTAAACTGATTTAACCTGAGCCTGACCTGCAATCAGATTTGGGTCTGGTTGACTAAATTTTTTTCGCTTGCGTGTGAGGTTCGACTCAGGTTGACCGATTTACTTTTCTTATGGGTCAGGTTGGCTGAATTTTTTCTGGGGGGGCTGGACTGACTGATTTATTTTTCTTGTGGGTCGGGTTCGGATTAGGTTGATTGAATTTTTTCCTACAGGTTAATTAAGTTTTCAACGAGATGGGTCAACTTGAGAACATCTTTCAAAAAATTTTATCATAATAAGCATAAATTTGTCTGATACACAGTGGAGCACCGTTCATACGTTTTTCAAGGGACCGTTCCTAAAAAACGTATAACTGAAAATTCGTTTTAACATTAATACACAATAAAGTGTCATATTAATAATAAAATTCTAATCAATTTTCATGATTTCCTTTACATTTATTCGACTAACAAGGAGAGGTCACGACATGGAAAATTCAAATCAGGACGAAATTGCGCAGGATTGTAGTATACTATGAGGGTAACAACATATTAAAGCAATAGGAGCCACTATCCACAAAATTTCGAGAAAAAAGCATTTAAACTTTCAGTAATCTTTAAATACAAGTTATTTCGCAAGCGAGCAAGCGCTCCAGTGGTGTGATCTTAAAGCGCGAGTCTGCTAGTCAGACGACTTGGGTTCGAGGCTACCTCGAGACAACTTTTTTTTTTCCTTCTCTAACTTTTTATGTAATCTAAACTTTTTATTTATTTTTACTTTATTTTACAATTCAATTCAAAATTTGAAAATTTTAATAAATTATTTAATTTTCTTGAGTATAAAATAACTTTTTCTATTTTTAATATTTATAACATAAAAATACAATAAATTTCTATAACTTAAAAAATAAAGTTTAGTTTTACAAAACCCTAGATAAGAAACATAAAGAAGACAAATATTTAAATAATTAAAAAATAAGCAAGCTCTAAACAAAGTGTAAAATAGTTAGCAGGTGTTACTTAAATCTTGGTTTGAGCTTCCTGATTTTGTTTGAATGTATATAAATTACGTAAACGCTTCTAGCTTGTTAATAATAAAGGGCAGGTGGAATTATTTTGTGCAAGGAAGGATAAAAAAAAGGAAGTCGTTATCGACATTTAAAATCTACATTTAAAGATAACATTTCTTTACCTGAAATAATTTAATAGCGTTGTAATCCTATACTATAATTTTTCAAGAAACTGTATTGATTGGAGAAGTAATTATTTAATTTGGATAGTAATTATATGTGCAATTAAAATGATCCTTTCTCTGTATTATTATTATTATTATTATTATTATTATTATTTAACAAAATGTAATATTTTTCAAGCATACCTAAAATAAAATAAAATATATTTCGATAAATAATCAAAAACAGTTTCTTTAGTTTTACCTTATTCTACAGTTAAAATAACACTAAAATTTATTTTTTAAGTTATAGAAATTTATTGTATTTTTAAGTTATAAATACTAAAAATAGAAAAATTTATTTATTTTATATTCAAAAAAATTAAATAATATTTTATTAAAATTTTCAAATTTTGAATTGAATAAAAAATAAAGTAAAAATAAATAAAAAGTTTAGATTACATAGAAAGTTAAAGAAAAAAAAAAAAAAAAGTAGTCTCGAGGTAGCCTCGAACCCAAGTCATCTGGCTAACAGACTCGCGCTTTAAGATCACACCACTGGGGCGTTTGCTCGCTTGCGAAATAACTTGTATTTAAAGATTACTGAAACTTTAAATGCTTTTTTCTCGAAATTTTGTGGATAGTGGGTCCTACTGATTTAATATGTTGTTACCCTCATAGTATACTACAATCCTGCGGAGTTTCGTCCCGATCTGAATTTTCCATGTTGTGACCTCTCCTTGTAAGATATATTTTTGATTAAATTTATAATATCTTTAAAAAGGTAGAATAAAAATTAAATTATAATTAAAAATATAGAATAGATTTCGATTTTAACCTTTAAAGACAAAGACTTTTGTTCTCTAAATGAAGATGCCATTTTTGCAAACGATTAAAAGGAAGAGGAAAAAACCTTGTTTCTTCAACCGTAATGTCAAATAAACATGATAAGAAAATCTTCCAAGTCACCCAACGGAAGTGATTAATAAATCTTCAAGTTTACAAAATGCCTTCAAACTCTGGCAACTAAGAAAGCTGCAAGTGCGGCTCCATTGATATTTCTTTCATGTGGTTTAGGAGAGTCGATGCTCGCTGGAATCGAAGCTCACAAACCTCCTAGTGCGAGTAGTGATGTAAAATACCCGGGTATTTATTTTTATGGGTAAATACCCAAGGTATATACCCAGGTAAATACCCAAAATGGGTATTTACCTGGGTATTTATTTTTCAATGAATTTTATTCGAATAAAATGTCTGTATTTGGGTATAATATGGCATTTATATATAGAGAGAGAAAGGAAGAGAGAGACCGTGTGTGTAAAGAAAAGTTAGAAACATTTGAGACTTATATAATTTTTTTTTATTTTATGAAACTAAAAAAATTAACCAGAAAAACAAATGCAATACGACATCATGCATTTTGTATAAAATATTTGATTTAAATATTAGCTGTTTTTTAGTTATAAAAGTATTTTCAGATTTTTAATAGCAATGTTAATTAATTTAAACTTTCAACATTTTGCAACTAAGGAACGACGTCTAGTTTGTGATCAGCACTGATGATGGTTACGATTGTAACCGAAATTAATTTGCTGTTCCTTTTTAAGGATGTTTTTTAAGGTATTTTAATATTGATATTAAATTTAGTCCTTATATTAAAATTTTATAAACTGAAAGAAACTGTTGAGTTTGGTTTTAAATGAAAAAGGAAACTGATAATGGAAAAAAAAAAAAAAAAAAAAAAAAAGATAGCTAGATACAATTGCAAGGGGAATTGTGATACTATTTTAAAAAGTCCTGAGAATTATTGCAGGGTTTTTTACAATCATATTAAAATTATCCTAAAATGACATTTAAAAAAAAAAAAAAAAGATTGAGAGATAGAGAGCGGGGTTTAAACTTGAAATATATATAACTATAGACTTTTTAAGTTCTGTAATAAGAACAAAAGTAAAATACAGTAACCGCCACTTAATACATTCATTGGTTAATAAAATCAGCTGGTTAATCTGATTAAATTACCAGAACCGTAATCAAATCAATACAAACTACTTTTTAAACCGCCGCTTAGTAAAACAGACTCAAAAAAAAAAAAAAAAACTCTTCAGCAGCAAAAAATTAATTCATGCGCATTAATTTTTTTTTTTTAGCTAAAAAGGTAAGCAATCTCACTGTTATCACTTTTTGTCAAAAATTTTACACTTGCAGCATAGTTACAAATTAAACACGCCCCATCACTTGTCTCAGTGACAATTTCAAGGAACATTTTCTTGTGGTAATAAGTTACAAATTTGATTTGGTTCGCAAGTGATTTTTTTCTTTTTAAATTTTAAATTATTAAAAGATAATTTTTAATTCTTATTTTGAAATAACTAAGAAACAAGAGATTTAAATAAATAAATAAAAAATGCATGAACTTTTGGGAAAGTAATAATGATTTTCTTTAAAGGAAAGAGCATCGAAACTTGAGATGCATTTAATTTATTTATTTTGAATGAACAATCAATTAATTATCTATCAAAATTTAATTAATATTGCTTATTAATTACATTATTCGTTACCTTTTGAAATTTCTTTCCATATTCAGGAAAGTAATACCTCTTTCTTGAGTGCAGCAGCCGGATCTTTTACCGGATATAAAAATCATCTCCTTACTAAAATCACTTTGGCTCAGCAGGGGTTGATCCAATCCAGGTTTTAATTTTTGGGGCCCATTTTTGTGAAAAAATTATTATTTTTGTGAAGTTTTTACTTATTTTTGTGAAAAAAAGAACTGTCACTTGAAACCTTTCATTTTAGCAGTTACTCTATCTAACGTTTAATATCAAGTTAATACCATTTTATTAAACAAAAGTATAGACACTCATTAAAAATAATACAGTAAACATGGAAAAATTTTACAAAAGTATTATTTTTATAAAACAAAATTTATAATTGCTGTTTTTATAAATCTGAATTTTATGAAGGGACCCATTTTCTGAATTTGAATTTTGTGAAGGGATCCATTTTATGGATTTGAATTTTGTGAAGGGGCAGCAAAAGGGTCCCAATTTTTGCCTGGATCAACCCCTGCTCAGGCAGGGTTGGCAAAAACCCGGGTTTTTCTAGAAAAACCCAACCCACTTGGGTTTTTGCGGGTTTTTCTGGGCTTTTGTGGGGTTTTCTGCGCTTTTGCTTGAATACATTTGCATTGTAATGTTAGATATATGTTATTTAGCATATTTGTTGTAATACACCTAATTATATTAAACTACAAATTATTAATTGATCTAATATTTATCTCAAAAATAAAAATTGGTTTGTTTCTAATATTAAAATAGTGTTAATTAGTAAGATTAAGCTATATTTTATTTTATGTATGCTTATTCAAATATTCTTAATGACAGTAACTGATAAAATAAAAGAATTTAAATTCTTAAGTACAATATATATCATTTAAATTTTTTAGTTCCCCATCATGCTATAGGTATGGGGAACTTGGGTAATCGGGAAAATTCTCGACCTTGGTTTAAAAAACTTCAGAAGTTATTAAAAATTTATAGGGCAAAATTTCACTTAAACGTGCATTAAATGGAAAATTTTTAACAAAAAAAGTGAGCAGTTTTAAAATATGAGTTTTGGTGTCAGAATGAACATCAGTAACTAGAAACATACGACTTTGAAAATTTTGCAACTTATTAGAAATTTATGAATTTCTTAACATGGCAGAATAGGGCAAAATTTCACATAAACGTCAATTTTCAGGGATATTTTCACCGTAAATATGTCAGACCACTTTTGATATATTATTTAGGATACTGGCATGAATATTATAGAGTATGAATTTTCCAATTTAAAAAATTCATAAATTATTTGGAATTTACAATTTACTTAAAATGGCAGAATAGGGCAAAATTGAGCATAAATCTCCATTTTGAGGATCATAAATATATCAGACAACTTCAAAATAACATTTATGATACTTGTTTGAACATGATTGACTACAAATATTCTAATAGGAAAATTTTGTAAGTTATTCGTAATTTAAGATTTTATCAACATAGCAAACTGGACGATATCCCATATAAATATGCATTTTGAGGATTGTTGCAATGTCCTGTACTAGAAATTTATGAGAACATATATATGATGGGGAGCTGAGCAGAGTCCACCTATGCCAACTAGTTTTAATTATAAAAATAAGTTGCACTGCTTTATCGTTTTCCTTCTTTTTAAGTTTTTTTTTATAGTTGAAACAGTTATAGAAGAAAATTTTATTAGATTTATAATTATGTTGCTACTAAAATTAAAATAAAATTATTATAAAGTTTTCAAACTAAACAATTTAATTAGTTAAATATTGATTTTGGACAACTCCGCTGTTAAACAAAAATATCGTTCGGTTTTACAGGAAAAGGAAAATAGAACCAATCATAGAAGATAAACTTGCTTTTATTATATTTATAACTGTAGTTACTTTTTATTATTAATACTATTTCCTAGAAAATAAAAATTAGTTTATTCTTAAAAGGTAAGGTGTTTTCTATACTTTATAGATGGGATTTGTAAATTATAAATAATTTTTAAGAAAAACCCACTTATTTGCAAAAACCCAGTGGGTTTTTGTTGGTGGGCCCGCCCAGAAAAACCCGGGCGGGTTTTTCTGGGCTGGGCCCAGTTTGCCAACCCTGTGCTCAGGAGTCAGGACGAATGTGATTTTAATAAGCAGCGGTTACTGTATATTACAAGCATGTTGCAAATTTTGACTAAGTGATATTTTGAATTTTACAGTTTCAAAATAAAATATTTAAAAAAAATTTAAATCAATTTTTAGATAATAATAATCAATTTAACAGTTGTGAATTTCCCGAAAGTCAAAACAGAATTTAAAAATATGTATTGCCTAATGATTCATAATAGAACAAAATTCCCCATACAAGCGACAATAAGTAGAGAGTTGCCTAACAGTCAAAGCAGTCGCCTAAAGTTCACATCGGGTCCTTTTTCTTTCCCTTTTTTTCCCCACTTAAAATTGATCAAATATATTAACATTTAATAAGTAAAAATCCCTTTATGAAAAAATAAACAAAATCCAGAAAAAATAATTAAAGCAGTAATTAATATTCTTCATGTGCATTAGTCAGTCAAATTATTATAGGCAATAAAGTATATATAATTTTTTTACTTTCCGAACACTATAGTGAGGAAAGTATTGTAATCATGTCAAAAATCCGAATTTGAGATTTTGATGTTTCTATACGTTTCGAGGTCCAATGAGTCCGTATTCACTATTTTTGCGATGATATATGTATGTGTGTGTGTGTGTATGTATGTGTGTATGTCTGTGTGTATGTATGTGTGTATGTCTGTGAGTGAACACTCTAGCGTCTAAACGCTTTGTTCGAATAAGCTGAAAGTTGGTACGTATATTGTAAGTCACCAAAGTACAAACCCTATAGATTTTGGTGAATCTAGCACTTATAGTTTTTTTACAGGGACACAAAGAAAAATTCTTTATCATTATGGCCTATGGGACCAAAATCTTAAAAGTGCGATAGCATCTAAACGCCTTATTCAATTGAGCAAAAAATTTATACACGTATTATCGGTCACAAATACTGAATCTGTACAGATTTTGGAGAATCTAGCACTTATAGTTTTTTTACAGGGACACAAAGAAAATTTCTGTATCATTATGGCCTATGGGGAAAAATTTTTAAAAGTGTGACAGCGTCTAAACGCCTCATTAATCTGAGCAAAAAATTTGCACACATGTTAGAGGTAACAGTCGCACTAACTGTATAGATTTTGGTGAATTCATCACTTACAGTTTTTTTACAGGGACACAAAGAAAATTTCTTTATCATTATGGCCTAAGGGAGCAAATTTTTAAAAGTGTGATAGCATCTAAACGCCTTATGCAATTGAGCTGAAAGTTTATATGAATATTATAAATCACTGTTGCACTAACTATAAGCATTTTGGTGAATCTATCATTTATAGGTTTTTACAGGGACACAACTTAAAATCCTTTATCATTATGATCTATGGGCTCAAAAATTAGTATCGTTAAATAAAACATCGTGTAATAGATGGAGAAAAATACTCAAACACTCTATTATGGTTTTCTCTCTTCTGTTTGTTTAATAGCTCTCTTTCTTTGCTTTAACAACAAAACTGTTAATTACTCAATGATCGGAAAGTCGAGTGGAGTCACTCCAGATTTTTTTCTCCAAAATACCCAGTTTTGGGGTATTTACCCAGGCCTCGGGTAAATACCTGGGTAAATACCCAAAAAATATTTACCTACCCACTGGGTATTTACCCAATCCACATCACTAAGTGCGAGTATCATTGCCAGAGTTTGAGGCAGCTTAAGCTTCCTTCAAACTCTGGCAACATACAGAGCTTCAAAAGTCATAAATTATCCATTGTCCGAAAGTAACCCTTGAAATTTTGCACACATTTACAATAAAGGACATTACTTTTTGTTGCTCTTTTACAAAAGAAACCCCCTTCTCATGCAATTATCGCACTAGAAGGTTTGTGGGCTTCTATTCCAGTGAGCATCGATCTCCTAAACCACATCAAAGAAATATCAATAGAGCTGCACTTGCAGCTTTCTAAGTTGCCAGAGTTTGAAGGCAGCTTTAAAGTTGTGGTTTTTTTTTCCTTTCGTACCCCATCCCTGGAATCAATTAAAAGAGAAAGTGGGAGGTGTTCAAGTGGTCACTGGCTACTTGCATACCTACCATTCAACCCAGTCGCCAACTGCTTATCTCTGAAAATTTCTCTAACACCCCCCTTCCCCCAGGCTATTGATGCAGATCACACTTTGTTACTATAGTTCTAAGAAAAAATATTCAAAAAAGATAAGAATAAAACATAAAAAGCATTAATCTTTTTTTTTTTTTTTTAATCCTGAAATGAAACTCAAACTTGGGATTCTATAAGGAAAAAAAAAAGTATAAGTGAAATTAAGAATTTACTCATGCCGTATAAACGAAATATTTTAACATTAGAATTCAATGGAATGATTTGGGACTGAAGTCGAAAAACGTATAAATGAGAAACATATAAAAGGTGCTCCACTGTATTTATAAACATACTGCACATTCCCATGATTAAATATATGTATGTGTACACAAATTATTACATACATATTGCAGAAAGGCAGTACACAAAGAAAAATCATATATATATATATAGTGATGTGGGGTGGAAAACTTTCCGCAGAAAATTTTCTTTTTTGGAAAATTTTCCAGAAAATTTTCTACTATAACATATTAAATATATAAAGACCTAGCTTTACTTCGTGGTCGTTTAAGATCTTTCGGTACCGGGCACCCGGTCCTCTTCAGAAACGTTGCTTCTGTGGTGGAAAACTTGAAAGTTTTCCACCACAGAAGCAACGTTTCTGAAGAGGACCGGGTGCCCGGTACCGAAAGATCTTAAACGACCACAAAGTAAAGCTAGGTCTTTATATATTTAATATGTTATATTAATATACTTCGTTTTTTATTTTAATTAAATTTTCTACTATGTTTTTCCGGAAAATTTTCCAACCAAAAAAACAATTTTTTTAGTAAATCTTTTGCATGATATATTTAAATTTTCTTTTATTAGTCACAGTAATGCTATATACATGTGGGAAAAACATAAGTTTCTGATTAAAGTCATCATTTAGAAAGTTACCAAATGTACCTATGTTTTGAGCAACTTGCTCGAGAAAGAGAGGTTATTATAATACAAGAGATCTGTGGTCGATAATCAGAATTTTAAATATCCATTCAATAAGTTTGTAAGAACATAAGTATAAAGCATTTGGCAACATTACAAAAAAAGAATAAAATGATAAATTAATGCACAACTATACTGCTGAGCATGTATATCTATTTTTCAAAATATTCATTTGATAAATGATGATACGCCGATGTTTTTCAAACTCAGGCAGCAATTCTGACTTAGGTCACCTTATGGTCTTTGGTTCTGAGAGTGACTCAGAAAGTTAGGGCATTGTCATAATCTTCATTAAATATACAAAAAAAAAAAAAAAAAAAAAAAATAGAGCATAACTTTAAAAAAAAAAAAAAATTGCTTTAATTACAAAATTGGTATTGTTGAAAATTTTAGAGAAAAATCTTATATAAAAATATAATTATATTTTTTTAAATCACTTTTTAAAACTCATTTCTAATGTGGATTTTTTTTTTTTTTTTTTTTTTTATGCAAGCAACAGGAAATACAATTGCCTAAATTTAAATAAATAAACAGCAAGATTTTGATTAAAATTTAAGGAAATCAAATAGATAAAATTAATCGCATCATATCTTGTAACTGGAGGTTTAGTTGAAAGAACTTAATATTTCTTTATTTGCTTAATACATCCGAAATTGAATTGTACTTGAAAAATCTCATAGTGGGTGTTACATTTAAAGTTAAATAATAATAATAATAATCTCAAACTTTCAGATTAATATTTTTGAATAGAGGATTACATACATCCATTATCCAATGCCACCAACTATTAAAAAATATAATTTTCGGTTCGCAAACTATGCTTAAAAATAGAACAAATCGAAAAAAGTAAAAATCACTAATTACCTTGTACAGTCGGCAGCAAAATTAGTGATGCACTAGAAATAATTTCTATTTAAAAACATGTGCACCTAATACTATTTTGGTAAGTAAATATTTATCAATTATTGATGCACTAGAAATAATTTCTATTTAAAAAAAAAATGGCACCTAATACTATTTTGTTAAGTAAATATTTATCAATTTGTGATCTTAGTCTTATACTGTTTATAAAAAAGTAAGTTCATGATAAAAATTAGCGATCAAACTAAAGAAATATATGGATATGTGCTTCAATAATTTTGCTGCCGACTGTATGATTTCTCTACCACTAGCAGCCAAACCCCATATTATTCTAAACGGAAAATCATTATGATAATTACTTTTTTTTGTTAATTCTGTTTACTTTTAGAAAATTCACAATTGTTAAATTTGTTCTTGTTTTTCAAAAAGTTCTTTTTTTTTTTTTTAATTTTTTTTTTTTTTTTTAATGTTTTATTTTGAAATTACAAAATGCAAAAAAGAGCTTTGATCATTTTTTTTCCCACTTTGTAACTTCAGTATGAAGTATTAAAAATTAGATAAATAAATTTTTGAAAAAACAAAGGCAAATTTAATTTTTCTAGGTTTTTTTTTTTTTTTTTTTTTTTTTGATAATAAAAAAAGAATTAAAAAAAAGAAAAAAATCATTTATTCTCATAAAAAATTTCCCTATATAATAAAATGGGGTTTAGTTGTTGGCAGTGATATGTGACGGTCTCTGACAGCTACAGAACGTTCACTGACACCTTTTTTATATAGATTATTCAACCATTATACATGGAAAACAGTCATTAAAAATTATAACTTTCTAGCTTTATACTTGTTTAATGAACCATTAAATCATAATTTCTGTGTTTTGTTTATTAATTTCTTTTTGAATTGAATAATTATTCATACTTTTATTTGAATAGTTTTGTTTACTTGTAGCTTTTAAAGTATTTAGTTTTATTTTACAAAACCTTCGTAATTTAGAGATTGAAAATTTTCCGGAAAATTTTCGGTAAATTTTCCAGAAAATTTTCCGTTTCAAAATTTTCCAGAAAACCCACATCCCTATATATATATATATATATATTGTATGTACTAAACTTAAAGCATATTTTTGTATTCTTGAACTACACTACAAACATAAATGGCTAAAAATTACTAATCCATTTTTCAGATTTTTAAATTTTTAACTTTGTGTATCAGTAACTCCATTTAAAATTTTTTTTTTAATGATTTACTAACTCTGCGACAATGAAAATTTATTTTATTTTATAAATTAAAAAAGTTTTGCATGATTTTCAGATAAATCATTAAATTTTATTTAGTTTTCGAGTTTGGATATAAAGAAATCAGGTTCAAGTTGATGAAAAAATATTTTATTTTGTCCTCTTAATTCTATCTAAATTCATTGTATCAATGCTGTCGGGAGATGAACATTCCATAGGAATGCACACCCTATGCAAAATTAATGTTTGAATGATGATTTGACTAGTTTTTGGTGTTTTGTACAAGGAAGGGTACTGGCAGTTATGAAACAGAAAGGCACATGTTTTAATAGTAAAAGCTTTTTGTATATTTCTGTTAAGAAAAAATAATATGAATTGCATGTATTTTTAAATGTTTAACACTTTATATTTTCTAAGATATTATAACTATGAAGCAACCCTATTTTTATCTGTAAAAATTCAATTTTTCCCATTTTTTCTAATTTTTTCAGAAAAAAACTGGGTTTTTTTCGACTGCCTCAAAATTTCCGGAAATTTTACATCTTTACTTACAATATATATCCTACTTTATATCTATTGTCATCTACATCATACAAAATGAGATTTTTCATGAAATGGGGAATTAAATAGTCCCAATTATAGAAGCTATGATTGAGGTAAAAAACAAAATTGAAAAATGTCATTATTGAATGGTGTTTAATATAATAACAATTTCATTAAAGTACACTTTTTTTTTTTTTCAAATGTTACTTTATTTTTAAAGTATTTGTAAACTAATCAAATAACCAAAATAATAACATATAAAAATTTTAATTCAAAATAAAAACAAAGCTTATAACATTATTTTGGTTATGAAGATCTTTTTCAGATTACTTTAATGTATATATAACATGCAAGAAAATGATACACATATGAAGCAGTGCCAGGATGAAAATATCAATTTAACGATTAAAATTTATCTGCCTTACAGTGGCGGATCCAGAACTTAACTTTTTTTTTGGGGTGGGGGGGGGGGGGGCTAAGACTTTTCAAAATGATATTCCAGACCAATAAAAAATTTACAATTGCAATATTCAATTGTGAATTTCAGTGTTTTTTTTTTTTGTTTTTTTTTTGGTTAAATCCGCCACTGCTGCCTTATGGTTATCCAAAGTCCCTGTAGTAGAAATAGTGCAACATGGCAGCGAGTGCTGCAGATTTTGCAAAGCTCTGCAGATTAATTTAACACCTCAAAAAAAAGATAAGGATTTACATTGTCTCTAGATTACTATACTTGTTGCATATTTTTAATTTATGCTTTTGTTGTAGATTCAAATTTTACATAGTTTATGAATTGCTAATACTACTTTTGATATTAGTTCTCGTCCTACAACCCTGTATCGCAGCCAAATTTTGTTTTGCTGCAGATAAATACAGAAAATTCTGCTACTGAGTCGAAAAAAAGAAACTGTGTATATTTTGTGAAACAATAGAATATATACATAATTGTGATCCCAGAAAATACCTAGTTTTGAATAATTAAATGCTTACAATACTTAGCTAATTTCTTTTAAAGAATACAAAATGTAAAATTAGTATTCAATAGCTAAATTCAGGGACAGTATTATTTTCCCTCTATTAAAAAATCAAATATTCATACAAGTATTTTTTTCTTTTATCCTAACTGTTTAAATACATATCTATTAAGTTGACAGTTAGCATCCAATTTTATCTTATTCTTATCAGACATCAAGGTTATATAAAAATATAAACAAATTTCATGTTAATAAATTTAATAAAACAAAAGCTACTAACCTTGCTGCTGGCAACACTATTTTTGCTTTGCTGATTTCTATACGATATCTGTTCCATTATTTCTCTTGCCAGAGATTCGCAGGCATCATAAGATACCATCCTATAATAAAGAAAGAAAAGTAAAAATATTTTTCAGCTGCACAATAAAATAAGAATGGAAAATATGGAAAGATGTTTCATAATTTATGAATGAAACATAATTTTACTCTGAGGATGTTTGTGTGCATACAAATAAAATCGAAATCTATTTACTACAGATTTTAATAATTTTATCACAATAGCTTTTCCTTCCATACAAATATAGGAAAATATGTCATAATTTATCAGTGATGTGTGCCTGTTTTTATTACAATACATATTTCATATTTGCCTTATACATGTATAAATATCCACAATGAAATTATATATTCTTCTTTGTTAATAGGAAAGCAGAATGATAATTCCAGCACTTATGATATATTAGCCCAGAACCTTCTCAGCAAAATAAAAAATCATTGCCAAATATGTGATAGACAGCCAGTGATAGAGATTTTGTATCAATGTTTATTTACATGCACTTTCGAATTCATGCACAATGAATTAGCCGCATCAAGAATTTTTTTTTTTTTTTTTTAATGCATGCAAAGTGTGCATACATGCCTGATATTGACTGCGACTGTGCAAATTTTCATGCATTGAATTTAAGCACGACAAATTAGCAGCATCCAGTTTTTTTTGTTGTTTTCTTTTGTAATGTACGCAAAATGTGCACACATGTGCAATAATGATTGCTGCTCTACAGACTTTTATGCATTTTCATATTCATATTGTTATGCATGAAATTACCCATTGCAGAAATCGGTTGGAATATGCTTATATGTATAATTTGCATACATATGCATTAAAAAAATATATTACTGGATATTTTGCTATACATGAAACTCAAAAATCCATATTGTAGTTAAAAACTAATGCATGTTATGTACACTTTATGTTCATTAAAACAAACAAACAAACAAAAAAAGAAATCACTAGATTACCCCTACTTTGCTGTGCATGAATTTTAAAAATATATGAAATTCCATATTGCAGCAATCTATATAATATTTCTCTAATGTGGACAAATTCCAATTAATTTTTGTCGAAACGATACGATAGTGGTGAAATTAATAAAATACGCAAGGATAAAAAATAGGTGAAATTGGTATAATATTAAAAAGTTTTAAAGGTAAATAAGAAAAGAAATAAAGTGCAAAAATTTCGTACGGGTTTGCTACTCATTAATAATACACATATAAGGCTCTGGGAAAAAGTATAAGGTCACAAATTATCTTACAGGAAAAGTATAAAACATAGTTAAACACGAAAAATTTAATATCACTCTTTCTTAGAAATGAAATTAAAAACAGAAACATAGGTTATAAACATATCCCTTTCCGACCCAAAAATTTTTTACTGTAAAACATTACATTCTTCTGTTTTTTCAAACTGAAAGAAAAATATGGACTATGACCGACATTTGTTGACTGAAAATTATACTTTACACTTTCTGCTAATTAGCTTGATTGTTCATTTCCTGATTTTATTACATACGACTGTTATAGATGCAAAAATGTAAGTGGATGTCTAACCTGCACAATCGTACGGCCTGGGTCAGAAAGGGATAAGCAATATATAATCAAAGCATTAAAGGGCAATTTAGAAATCTGATGGCACTTCATCTTGGAAACAATTATATGATCGAGAAATTGTGAATGGAAATATAAAGTCACTATCCTACAAATTCACCTTTTTTTTTCAATGACTTTCATCAGTCGATCAGTCATCATTGAATCCAGTCGAAATGAAGTTTCTTTTTTGATATTTTCCCATGCATTTCTGAACGCTTTCATCAGTCGATCAGTCATCATTGAATCCAGTCGAAATGAAGTTTCTTTTTTGATATTTTCCCATGCATTTCTGAACGCATTGATGAGTTCCCCTTTCCCTTGATACTGTCATATGTCCTTATAAACAGATTGTGAAGTATGCTCTAAATATTTTCCAGTGGGTTTAAACCCAGACTGCAGAATGGCCAATCAAGTAGACAGACCTCATTCGCTTCAAACCAAGCTTTTATTGAATGAGCAGCATGGATGCTGACATTATCCTGGTTGAAATGTCCAATCTCCTGATCAAGACTCCCTATATAATATCAGACGCCATAAAGAGGTCTTCTATGGGAGAAAATGTCCACCTTTGAAAGTGTATAACTCACTAGATGGCGCTTAGAGTGTGTGATTGAATTTCTTAAATGCCCATTGGATAACATGGTATTATAGACAAAATTGTAAGAGCTGTTTTTTAAATACTACATAAGTATTCCGTAAAAAAAAAGTTTACCTCCCACAATAATCAACTAATCTTTCGAAATTCTACAAAAAAATGAAAGATTTAATCATAAAATAAGATATAAATTACGTTTAAAAAGAGACTTACAAATCCCTCCAGTGTTGCCAACTATAAGAATTTGTCCCTAGGCGTAGGGACTTTTATGTGGTTGTTTAGTAAGAAATTTCATGTGATTTTGCATGGATTAGGCTGAATTTTCCACTTTTTTTCACAAATTTTCCTAAAGTAGGGATATTTATCGTCAGTATTGGGATATTTTGTAAACAATATCCCTAAAAGACCTGGCTGGTAGCGCCATCTATCACAATTCTTCGTGGACAAGGGAAAATCAGTGAATGGGTAGCCTGTATTATATAGGAAGCCTTGCTCCTGATGAACCTAACTAGAGTGGCATTGGGAAGCAAACTATTGCCCAACATATCTTGATAGCTTTTGCATTCATTTTGATATAAATTACCACAATTGGTAACGTGCCATTAGCAGCAAAAGCTCCCCATAGCATTACTGATCCTCCCCTCCATATAACTGCTTGGAAAAGTAAGGTTTTATTTTTTTTAATATCATGCCAGTATTTTTTAAAGCTATCGGGTCCATCAAAATTTAATTTTTTCTCATCCAAAAGAAACTATCTTTCTATTTATCCACAAAGGAAACATTTTTTTAGTAAATTCTTAACGAGTTAATTTATGCTTCTTTGTCAAGTGTTGTCGAGGTTGTAATTTTATGAACTCTGCCCTCACGTTGGAATTTAAAACAGTGCAGATAGTTCGGCTGGTAAATGGTAGGCTTAAAGCACAAACTATTTCAGAAGAAGACTTTTCTTATCACGCGTCCATCAAAAAATGATTGATTTTTGGTGCTTTGAAAGTGCACTTGGTCCCCCTTGGGTGCTTGCATTTACCATACTTTGAAAGATTTTTAAAAAGATGATCGACTACTGTTTTAGACTAACCAATAGACCTGGAAATAGCTGCACCACTCACTTTTTTTCCAAAGATTTTACCACGTTTTACATCGGACCATTGTTTCTGCCTTGGTATCGTTGCCAATAGCACAGAGAAAGACTGAAGTAACACTAAATGGTAACAGGAGACTTGGCATTGGAATATTAAAACCCAAATAAACTACTACATCAGAAACGCCAAAGAAAAATATTTGAGATACATACAGCTGTTTTGTTTCGGTAGCCTTAAGCCTACCGTCTTCAGTGCAAAAAGCCAGGGGCGGCGGAACGTGAATTTTATTGACCGGGCCTGGAATATTGAAGCATGATCAATGGCGCACCACTGGGGGAAGGGGGGGGAGGGCTAAGGGGGATCGAGCACCCCAGACCAAAACGACACATAAGAATAATATTTTATTTTTAACTTTGTAAAACAGAAAAAATTAGGTGACACTTCGTACCGATTTCTCTTGTTCATTGCATAATGGGCACATACAAGGTTCAGCATTTGCAGTTTTTGTAAAATTAGTGTTATCTTCATCTCTACGAGTATCATCATTGTTTTTATCAAGTACAGTTTCTTTTTCTAAACTTGGAATCGGGGAGTTTGAAGACACTTTAAAATATTACTCGATTTTTTGCCGTTTTCTGGAACTCATTTTTATAGGTGAAAAAAATAAATATGTAGTTTAATTAACCAAAATGCGTTTTTAGATGGAGCACAGGAAAAGCGTCTTCATCGTTCTCTCCCTAGATTTGTGACTGAGACCATAGAAGCCACTGAAGGAGAGAGGGGACTTGTCACCCCAAAAATACGGACATAAGAATAGTCGTCTCTAAAAGGGGAGGGGGTGGGAGCACATTCAGCGGCTAAATTCTACTTTACCTCATCCCCCGAGGCGCGAGTGACTGAGACTGTAGTAATGGGTATTGCACTTCTCACCTGAAAATTCATATAGAACAAGGAATATAATACAACACACAGATGAATGGGGATTCTGGGAAACTTGTTAGCAGTTAGCAATCCCTGCTTTCCAGAGAGTAAAGAAAACTGGCTTACTAATCCTTTTTCTGCCGTCACCAGCCCCCCCCCCCCTTCACACACACTGTTATCCTGTAGGGAAATAGATTGCAACAGCTATTAGACGTATTATAAGCGGCAACCAGAGAGTTATCCTGCTATGTAACTCTTCACCTTCTTTTATTATCAAGTCAGGTCAGAAAAGATACAGTACAAAAAAAAAAAAAAAAAAAGACAAAATTAATGCCAGGGCAGTTTTGCTGCCCCTGCAAAAAGCTGTATGTATCTCAAATATTTTTCTTTGGCGTTTCTGATGTAGTTGTTTATTTTGGTTTTAATATCCCTAAATGGGTTGTTAAGTTGCCTTTTATATTTCGTACCTTCTCAGACTGCAGAAAATTTGTATATCCCTCCAAAAAATTCGATGACCTTATACTTTCCCATTAGCACATAAGATTAAGGTTGGAATGTGCTTTACGGTACTGCTTGGCAACTTGCTTCTGATCGCGGATAAAGATGCCAACCTTGGTAACCACGGTGTTTATGCGCCGCTGAACGATCGATGTTTGAAATGTGGTAACCTCCCCATGATGTTTTGAAACTATGATTTTCGCATATGTTATAGTTGCCAAACGAAATTTCGTACATTTTAAAGACTCATGGAGTTTGTGCGAGACGTATTTAGTAATATTTTTTTTTTGGTTTTTATATACAGGTTACTGATCGATGCAAAAGGAAATTTCCTACGTTTTAAAGATTCATGGAGTTTGTGTGAGACGTATTTAGTGATATTTTTTTGTTTTTTACATACAGGTTACTGATCGATGCGAAACGAAATTTCCTACATTTTAAAGATTCATGGAGTTTGAGTGAGACGTATTTAGTGACATTTCTTTGGTTTTTATGTACGCTTTACTGATCGATGTGAAACGAAATTTCGTATGTTTAAGAGATTCATGCAGAATGCAGGTGAGGTATAGAGTGATGTTTTGTATTTGGTTTTCATGTACGCGGAGCGTACATGAAAATACTGAGTTTGCATTATAAAGTAATGTGATGTAAATAATTCATTTACCTTTTATGTTTCCATATTTTAAATTAATTTTATTAATATTTTTAATTTTCATAGCAACAGAAGTTACTTAGTGAGGATCAAAGAACCTCATGGCGTACATTGCGTTCTGGCCACTAACCCTTTTTATTCTTTGGGTCAAAAGGTCAAATATATATATCCAAATAATTTTATTTACATAAGAGAAAAGAGGAATCAATTTACTTATTGGCTAGAATGCTGTAAAAAGAAAAATGCATACAAAAATAATGTTTGTAATAAAACTAATCTGCTGCATCAAAATTAATTAATTTTATTTTCAAAACCACACTAGTAATTCCAAATTAAGTAGGATATAAAAATTAATGGTTTTTAAAAATTTGAATAAGTATTCATATAAACTAATATATATATATTTATTATTAATAAGTAGGCACTCTCTCTCCAAATGATAAAATGGTCATTATTTTAAAACAGAAGCAAAACAAATCTTTCTCACCCCATGTTCTTCTCTTGAGAGCTGCTGAAACCCAACTAAATTTAAAACTGCCGGAATAACAGAAGGTGGAGTCAGAACCATCACCCTATTGGTTCTCAGCATGGTGTGATATGACATCACCACTAGGAAAGAAGAACCAATTTTTCTCCTGTGTGTGTGTTGCAGTAAAGCAAACACAACAGGGTGAGTTG
Source organism: Salticus scenicus (assembly GCA_963930645.1). Classification (NCBI taxonomy): domain Eukaryota; kingdom Metazoa; phylum Arthropoda; class Arachnida; order Araneae; family Salticidae; genus Salticus; species Salticus scenicus. The sequence continues at coordinate 29,786,229 of OZ005660.1, forward strand.
AGCCAGCTGAGAGAAACAATGCATTTAAGTGCAGAAAACTATCTTATTTAACATTTAAAAAGAAGTGATGTTTTTAACATCACATTACCCCTAACGACCATTAAAAAAATTTGGAAGACTAAAAATGTGAATGGAGAGTGCATACCTACATTTACATGAAGGATTACAAATTTTTTTTTTTTTTTTTTTTTTTTACTTACATGTGAAAAAAAAATATCCATATTGACTACGTAATATTGTAGGAACGGCCATTAAAGGCATGAATGTAACAAAGCAAATTTTTAAGCAACTGAAAGGTCTTACAATACTCTTAATAACATGCACTTGATAAAAAAATTTGGAAATTTTGAGAACAATGTACATGTGACACAAAATCTGAACCAAACACAATACAAAATCGATAAGTAAAGCTGAAACAATAAAATTCCGACAAACAACCTAATATCAACGCCTACCCTGGTAGGTGATCAATTCTACCAAAATAGGCGAGGAATACACCATTTCATCAAAAGCAATACTATTTCAGCACTGTGGTTACAGACATTCTCAAATAAAAGATTTTATTGATACAAAAGTGGTCAGTGACATATCTAGCAATATTTATTAGGATATTGACAACTAATAAAATATATCTATAAATGCAAACAGACACAGCTTTTATCAACAAGTGACATGAGTAAAAAAAATATTGATACCTTTTAAAAAAAAATAGTATTATAAACAGAAATATTGAAAATCATATTAATTGCTGTAAAATTTGCTTTCTTATAAATTTGTAAAAATAATTAGTTAACGAGAATAAAAAAATGTATGACATGACAAAAGAATTTCAGTGGATGTGCAATATCAACAAAAATATTTAACCAATAGTCTTGATATTAAATACCATCTACCGATTAATCAATGTATAAGTATACACATGAAAGAACAACTATACTAAATAAATGTCAAAGAAATCTTGTTAACAACTGATAAAACAAAATCAGTTATATTTCAGTATAAAATATTTACAGATGACCTCTTGAAGCATTATTATGAAGGAGAAAAAAAAAATCAAAATAAGTATCAATACAAATGTCAAAATAATCTTATAGATAAATATTACATTACGGAAAAGGCATTCCAAGTACTTGAGTATAATATTCGAATAAGATTTTTTTAAAAATTTTATCATTATCATTACCATTATTATTATTATTATTTAAAGAATATACATATTATAAATGGAAATAATAAATGTGAGTGGCTACTGAGGCCACCAAGTTAGATTACTAAACAAAATCAAAAATGCACTTAATATAAATGTCAAATAATACTCAAATAAACATACTATCAGATATAACCAAAACAAAACTGTAATGTCAATAATCACAATAAACAAAAAATTTTATCAAACATTATACACATTTATATACATATCATGTGTGGATTGTGTATTAATTTGATTGTGTAATAGTGTGGATGTAGTGTATACTTGTGCTGTATAAGTGATGTCTGTGTCTGTGAAAATGGTGTGGAAGCTTCCAGAAATTGTATTTAATAACCCAATATATTTATAAACATGACAATGTGTAGGAATTAATATATGAAAAGAAAGAAGAAAAATTATGTATACACATATAAATATGCAAGTTTCCGATACATATAACACACACATACTGTACATTTTGAGCAGTAAATAATTATAGTATAGTTATCAAATTTAACAAATAAGACAATATATAAAATAAATCAGCATAACAGAAGATTTATATTCATATTAACTACAATACACACTTAACTAAGTTTTTGTAGATATTCAACATTTGCCACAGGAGAAAAAATATATATATATATAACTACACAATATATAATAGGACAATATACAAAATACAACTTATCAAATATACCTGTACCAACTCATACTTGTTTACAACAGGCAACTTTGGTGAATGAATTACTTATCAAGTCCCCTAAAAAAAAACTTAAAAAAAAAAAAAACATGTTAAAAGAACATTTGTGAAAATGGAAACAAAAAACAAAAATTAAGTTTTGCATCTTGGTCTGAGATCATAATGAGACTGCGGTTGAACAATCCCAGCTGGTTGACCTGTCAGAATTGTTTGTGGAATGAGATGTTGCTTTCTTTTATGCGCCAGGATGACACGGTCTATGTTAATAGTGAATGGTTCAGCCCCTTCATTTTCGAATTCTCTGACGGAGAGTAACACGTCAGATATTACTTTTTGAACTGAATATGGGCCTATGAATCTTGGTTTAAATGTATCTTTGGTTTTTATAAAGACCATATCATTTTCTTTGAATTTCCGGAGAACTGCTTTTTTATGTTGTCTAGTATTACGTTGGTTTTGGTAAAACTTCATGTTATGATGCACTTGCCTAAAGATCTGTTTCATTGATTCCATGTATTTATGGTATTCATATGGAAATTCCAGTGTTTCTAACTGAGGAGCTTCAAACAAGTCAAAGATGCTTGTTATTGACCTGCCAAAATGCAGAAAGGCTGGAGAATATCCAGTTGAAGAATGAACGGTGGTGTTATACAGGTTCTTGTGTATCATCAAAGCCTGATGAAAATCAAATCCTTCCTTGGTAAGAGTGGAAATTGAGGATTTAATGCTGGTATTAATTCTTTCTGATGAGCCTTGTGTTTGCGGGTGTCCTGATGATGAATGGGAGATTGTAATTTTCAATGTCTGTGCCAAGTTGTTAAAGATGTTTGCTGTGAACTGTGGGCCTAAGTCTGAGAGTATCGCAGAGGGTCGACCAAAGGTAGTGATGTATCCCGTAATGGCTTTAACTACAGCTTGTGCTGTTGCATTTTTTACTGGTACCAATTCAATATGTTTAGAAAAATGATCGAGGAATGTTAACACATGGAAGCCATTGGAGAAAGGACCCAAAAAGTCCATGGAAACTAACATACTCGGCGCAGAAGGAACAAACATTTCCTGTAGTGGAGCAGGTGGAATTCTGTGCGGTTTATATTGAATACATAATGTACAGGACAGAACAAAGTTTTTTACATCTTCAAATAATCCTGTCCAATAAAAGTGTTTAAGTATTCTTCTGTATGTATTTCTAATTCCAAAGTGAGGCATGTGACAAATTTTTAATACTTTAGGTTTTAACTTCTGTGGTACTACAATTTTTGTTTTTGGAGAGTTTTCAGGCTGGTGAAACTTTCGTTTGATCATTAACAGACCTGTGTCCGGATGGACAAAATAATTTTTATATTTAGGAGAAGGTTTCTCCGAAGTGATATCGACAATAATTTTTAGCAGAAAGTCATCTTCTCTTTGCTCTTTAAAAAAAACATTCTTCCGAGATTTCCATCATAAGATTATCTGCGTCAGAGCTGTTTAAGGAACGACTGAGTGGAGCAGCATCGTTGCTTAACAACTGAGGTAAGGAAGAACGATGAGGCTCTGATGAGGTGAGTGACTTATCAGATTTTTGTGTGACATTGAAATGATGGAGTTCAATTGTTGGAGAAGCTGAAGAAATGGGTAAATTGTTAGCCTCTTTAATTAATTCTGGGTTTGAGTTAAGATCTTGAGTGTATGCAGAAAAGTCTTCTCTTGAAAAATAGTCTGCCAAAACATTTGTTTTACCTTTTACATATCTGAATGTGTATTGATAGTTTGATAATTCAATTAGCCATTTAGTAGTTAGATCAGCAGGAGAGGAAATTTTCTTATAGTGTTCGAGTGGTCTGCTATCGCTGAGAATGGTGAAAGGTCGGTTGAAAAGGAAAAATTTAAATGCACTGACTGACTTAGCTATGGCCATCAGCTCAAGCTTGATGGCTGAATATCGCTGTTCTGATTTAGATAGTGTTTTACTAAAGTAACTAACCGGAAGCAGAATGCCTTCCTTTTCTTGTAGAAGAACCCCTGAAATAGCAATTTTGCTAGCATCTGTATTAAGAAAAAATTGTTTTGACCAATCGGGTAAAGAAAGAAAAGGTTTAGAGAAAAAAACTTTCTGTATTTGTTTAAAGACTTCAGCATGTTCCTCTGTCCATTTAAATGTAGTTTTCGGAGATGTTAATTTTATCAAAGGATCAATTAATCGCGAGTAGCAGGGAATGAGTTTTCTGTAGAATCCACACAATCCTATAAATCTTTTTAGTTGTTTTCTGGTTGCTGGGATAGGAAATTGAGTAATTTTTGTAATGTTGGAAGAAATAGGATGTATTTTCTGATTTTGGATGCTGAAACCGAGATATTCAATAGATGACTGATGGAATTTACATTTCTTTGGAGACAATGTCAGATTGTACTTTTGTAGAGTAGCTAAAAGTGTTTGTAATTTTTCTGTTGTTTCCTGGAAAGAGTCACTTCCTATAATAATGTCATCCTGGTAAGCATATATGCCTGAACAATTGCACTCTTGTATAATTGTGTCAATAAGCATTTGGAATGTTGATGCGGCTGATCTCAGCCCAAACATTAATCTTTTAAATGAATAAGTTCCCCATTGTGTAGTAAATGAGAGACGTCGTCTGTATTCTTTAGGTAATGAAATTTGATGATACGCTGAGGGAAAGTCTAATGTTGTAAAATATTTAAATTTTGAGATGTTATTTATTATCGTATCAATTCTTGGAAGAGGATAAGTGGAGCATCGAATCATAGAGTTGATTAACCTTAAATCTAGGGCCAATCTAAAGGAAGGTTTATCCTCCTTAGACACAGCTTTCTTTTTAACCATAAGCATTGGGCATGCCCATTCAGAGATATTTCTCTCAATGATCCCTGCATCCAGTAATTTGTCAAGTTGATCTTTTGCCTCTTCTTGAATAGCTTGTGGAATAGGAAAAGGGTAAGTTTTTAAGGGAATATCTGAAATGAATTTTATATGTGGAGTGATATGATCGGTGTGTCCAATCGACTTTAGTGAACATGAAAATACAGAGTTAAATTTCTGAAGAATATCTTGCATTATTACCCTTTCTGTAGGTTTTAAATGCTGAATAGAAAAATTATTTACATTAAATTCTTTCTGTCTTAAGGATAAAACTTCTGGTGTAGCCTTAATTAGATTACACATGTGATCAGGTGTATTTGTTGCAAGATCCAAGGAATTTTCTTCTATTTTATCTATCTCTGAAATGTATCCGCAAACGGTATTTTTATTTATATGCAGTTTCTTGCTCGAATTATTATACATAGGAATAAAAAATTGAATTAATTCTTGTTTAGTAGAATTTTCCTTGATATGTTGTACCTCCATAAGAGAAGGATAGGACACAAGTGGACAATGCTTGTTAGACGATGTAAACATTACTAACTGATTTTCTGGAATAAGCGTGGACCGCACAGGCACATATATAGTATCCTGTGGATCAATCATAATCTTCTGGGTAAGCCAACATTTTTGATAAGAGGGTAAGTTCTCTTTATGAACATCAATTTTAGATTTTTTATATCCAGTTTGGGGAAAATCCATATGAGTAGCTATCTTATGTGATGCCCGATTCATATCAGATTCAGATGATAGAAGACTGCAAGAGGGTACAGTGTCTAGAATATCTAAAGCATTTTCATTAATTTGTATTTTGTTATTGTGTAAATTGATAACTACGTGATGAGACTTTAAAAAATCAAAGCCAAGTATACCAATAAATTTAGATTCAGTTGGTATTTCAATAAGAAAAAAGGTGTGCTTGTAAAAAGTTTTCCCTATTTTAAAGGAAATGCAAACACATCCGTCACATTGGACTATAGAGTTTACTGTAGATATCTTGACTCTTGAAGCAATTCTTTTGTAATATAATTTGTTTTGATTTTGTAAGAAGTAATGTTTTGAGAGTAATGACACAGAAGCTCCTGAGTCGAGAAGAAAATTCTCTAATGTTTTGTTTAACAGTAATTGTATGATGGGGAGATTGGGCAGATCATTGTCTGTGTGTAACAAGAATTCCAGTGAATTAACTAATATGCAGTCTCCATTTTCCTCCACACTCGGGGACGTTACCAGTACAGGAGATGTTGTCTGTATCGCAACAGATTTGACTTTGCGTTCTAATGACAAAGGGAACTTTGCCTGTGTGTCTGGAGATCTCAGAATGATTTCATTGTTATTTACAAAAAAATTATTAGGTAGATTAGAATATGTTGAGTTAGTCTGTGAAAAGTTGTTATGGTAATTGACTTTATTCAAACCTGACCTATATGAGGAACTCTTTGTATTTAGGAGTTTAGTGTCACTTCTACCATTCTCCACTTCTAGTCATTGTGAATGACTACTTTTGGTTTGAGGGGAGTTAGCTTTAAATGTTTTTGGGGCCCTGGCTCTCCGTGACATGTCTCTATAAGGTCTAGAGAAAGTTTGTCCATTACGATATCTGTGAGAAAACTTATTATTTTGTAATTTTCTGAGTGCAAAGCACCTCTGAGCAGAATGTCCAGGTCTTTCACACCATTGGCATTGAATCGTGTGCGAACCTTTATTTTGTGGAAATTTATTGTATGGCCGCTTGCTATAAGATGAATTGTTAATCTTAGTCAAATTGTTTTCTGAGTTTGTACCTATCACTTCACTATCTATTTTATGATTGAAGTTCTGAATAGTAGCAAAAGATGTTCCTGGTAAGACAGGGTTTACTTGCAAGTTATAAATTTCCTGGAATTTTTCGAGACATTCCACCATCTGATAAAAGGTTGTGGCTTTTTGTGATAGTAGATGAATTCTAAAGTGGGGCGGAATGAGATCATTGAATTTTGCGATTAGTAGTTGTTCAAGGGCTTTTTCTTCCATATCAGGAAAACGTTTTCTCACTAAATTTTCAAGCTTATTAGCAAAAATATTAATATTGACATCGGACTCAAACTTAAATTTGTTAAATTGTTGTGCTATTGCAGTTGCCGACTCTACCTTAAAATATTTCTTAAATATATTAAATAACTCTTTTGTATTTTTGGCTTTTTGGCAAGCTGGGGAGGAGACATAAAACTTAAGAGCAGTATCTGCCAATTTTGATTTCACAAAAGCCAAAGCATGGGATTCTTCCCATTTGCTGTTCTCAATTTTAAATTTCACTTGTTCAATAAAAAAATCCAATAAATGAGGGTCTCCAGAAAATGGCGTTACTAAAGTTTTGAATGGTAAACCTCTTGTCAATCCTTTGTTAGAAGCCATTATTTTTTGGCTATTTGCATATAATAAATTCACGTAGTTGAGGAGAGAGAGAGAGATACCTACAATTTTTTTTTTTTTTTAAGCCAACAATACAAAGTTCTGTTGACTATTATTTATTTAATCAGTTATTCAAAATATATTGAACCAAAAAAAATTTTCATTTGTACAAAGTTCCAGCATATCACAATTTTTGAAACAGGGAATTGTCTTATAGGTCACTTGGTATCAATCATATTCAATCACCAAAAAAATGTAATTGGTAATGTATGACTTTAAAAAAATAATTTCAGTAATTCTAGCAATAAAAATAAAATAACTTATTCAAAATAAACAATCTCTACAGTATCATTTATTCTTAAGAACAATAATCAAGTATTCCTTTCCGGCACCAAATGTGATGTAAATAATTCATTTACCTTTTATGTTTCCATATTTTAAATTAATTTTATTAATATTTTTAATTTTCATAGCAACAGAAGTTACTTAGTGAGGATCAAAGAACCTCATGGCGTACATTGCGTTCTGGCCACTAACCCTTTTTATTCTTTGGGTCAAAAGGTCAAATATATATATCCAAATAATTTTATTTACATAAGAGAAAAGAGGAATCAATTTACTTATTGGCTAGAATGCTGTAAAAAGAAAAATGCATACAAAAATAATGTTTGTAATAAAACTAATCTGCTGCATCAAAATTAATTAATTTTATTTTCAAAACCACACTAGTAATTCCAAATTAAGTAGGATATAAAAATTAATGGTTTTTAAAAATTTGAATAAGTATTCATATAAACTAATATATATATATTTATTATTAATAAGTAGGCACTCTCTCTCCAAATGATAAAATGGTCATTATTTTAAAACAGAAGCAAAACAAATCTTTCTCACCCCATGTTCTTCTCTTGAGAGCTGCTGAAACCCAACTAAATTTAAAACTGCCGGAATAACAGAAGGTGGAGTCAGAACCATCACCCTATTGGTTCTCAGCATGGTGTGATATGACATCACCACTAGGAAAGAAGAACCAATTTTTCTCCTGTGTGTGTGTTGCAGTAAAGCAAACACAACAGGGTGAGTTGAGCCAGCTGAGAGAAACAATGCATTTAAGTGCAGAAAACTATCTTATTTAACATTTAAAAAGAAGTGATGTTTTTAACATCACAAGTAAAACTATTTATTTCAATAAATTGATTTATCTTTTGCGTCACGCTATCCAAAACTGCAAGTAAAATTTGTGTAAATGTTTTCTTTACGTCACACTACCTCTTTGAGCAAATTTTCACTTAGTTGGATACTATGATACTATGTTTTGAATAGCGTGATGCAAAAGATAAATCAATTTATTGAAATAAATAGTTTTACTTTATAATGCAAACTCAGTGAAAGTATAATTATTTGACAGTATATTTGAAAATTAAAAGCACCGTTTAAATGTGTAAATATACTTTATTAGACAAAACAAAAGTAATTTTAATGGAATCTAAAAACATATCTTTTAAAATAACACCGAGGCGCCACTGGAATTTTTATATAATTCCTTTTAAAACTGTTATTTTGAATTTGAAATGCGAATGAAAAAGCATCAGTGAGTGTATTTTATATATCTGTCTGATCTTGAAGTTAAAAATATTACGTTTGCATTATAAATATAAATAAAAGATAAAAGTAAATGATCAAATAAGAAAATCTATGTATACTTTAACTAATTGCAAAGCATCACTTAAAATTTGATATCATTATTTTTAAGACTCATATTTCAAATTCTTATAGCCATGAAGTAGCGGCGTCACAAACTTTTAAGCCGTTAAGGGTTTTTTTAACTGATATCTAATACGGCAATTAGTTTGATTAATTTAAATTAGATTTTAATTAAAGTACATTATAATTAACAAATTATCTGCATACATTGTATTTTCGTTGCTATCCTATCCAAAAAATTTGCATAAATCCTAGTTTAACTGTCTGTTTAATCGACCTTATGATTTTTTCCTGGGCCTTATGTAGATACATCTCATACTTGAAAACAAAAATGATAATCACTATGTACAACTATTTGTTGAGCATGATTTTAAAAATTGCATGAAATTCTATATTACAGTAATCACTAATATGCATGTATGTATACTTCACAGCATATGTAGGTGTTTTCTACGTCATTGGCTGTCTATTGTGCACTTGCCAATGATTCTTTAATTTGCGGAACAGGTTGACAGGCTAATATATAAGTACTATACTAAATAAAAGAACTAGTGTACAATCAATATTCAAACTAAAAGCTTCTTCACACACCATTTTATGGTGGGTACCGGTAGTGTTTTCATTAGTTTTATGGTGTGTGAAGAACTTTTAGTTTGAATAAAACATAAGAACTGAATCAGCTTTTTTGTTATATAGGAGCAATAACCCATATTACTATTCTACACTGATGACAGTATGATTAACGCTATTGAAACCGCAGTATGCAAATTTACTTTGCTGAGAATTAATGTTGTATGTAAGTAGATTGTGTTGCTTAAGAGTTTAAGATTGGAATTTGCTCAAAAACGACACATCTGTAGCAAGCAATGCAGCAAAAATTTGCCAAAAAGCTTCTGTAAAATGATGAAGGATAATGTGGATGGTATAGGGTTTACAGGCCTAGTATTAGGGCTTCTCAAAATTTTAGGGAGGAATTTTAGGAATTTTTTTCAAAATTTTAGGGGAAAACCGATGATATTGTAAAACTTCTAAATCTGTAATGGGTAATAATTGACGTGTTAAAATTGGAAATGTTGTGTTGTTTTGTATATTCAGGTTGAGCCAAACAAAATTAAGAGCCCTTACTCCATCAAAATTTAAATACAGTAGAGCCCCGCTAATTTGGACCCCGTTACTCCGGATCAGTCTGGTCGATTTTTTTATTTTTTTTTCAAGTTTGAGAAGTGATCAGCAAATTTCCATAACATTATTTTTTTCGTCCTCGTATTCTGAATAAAAAAGTCTTTTCTGAAATCTTTTCGGAAGAATATCTTACGCTTTCCTATTTAAACTCTTTGATGTTATCTTCCATAGAAACATCAATGTATCACTTTAAGTTTGGCAATTCCAATTTTCCCAGTTTTCTATTTAATCCATTTAGAAATGTCATCAGAAGCTCCAGTCACAATAAGAAAACTCCCAAGTCACTGTTCGGATTCTACTAGACAGCGATTCCAGCCAGGTGTTTTCTTATCGGCGCCAGAGAATGTTGTGGTCCATCACGTGTCTGATTCTTTTCATTCCTTTGTGTGCAGTGTTTTTACGCGTACATTTTTAGCCATGGTGACGAAACGAAAACATAATTTTGTTACTATGCAAAAGAAATTGGAAGCATTGAGTAGAATTGATAAAGGTGAATCCTTAAAAAAGATTGCTTGTGAATTAGGAGTAGGGACCTCGACAGTGTCCGATTGGAAAAAAAAATCGAAAAACAATCGAGGATTTTTGCTCGAAATTAATTTCTAACGACAGTTTGGACAATCGGAGGAATGTTAAAAATGCTAAACTTGAAACACTGGATGAAGCGTTATTCGTTTGGTTTTGCACAGAAAGAGATCGTGGTTTACCTATATCAGGTCCTATAATCCAACAGAAAGCCTTAAAGTTAAATGCAATGTTGCCTGATGGTGATCCAGATTTTACTGCCAGTCAAGGATGGTTAAATAGATGGAAAAACCGGCATGGTGTGCGCCAACTTACTGTGACGGGTGAGAGCTTGTCTAGTGACAAAATCACAGCTGAAAAGTTCAAAAAGGAATTTGAAGAATTTGTTAAAACAGAAGAATTATCGGCAGATTAGATCTACAATGCCGATGAATCAGGACTATTCTACCGCATGTTGCCAAATAAAACTAAAAAAAAACTCAAAGTCTCAAAATTAGAAGAATCAGCTAAAGGATATAAAAAGAGCAAAGACCGCCTCACTATAATGGCTTGTAGCAATGCATCAGGAAAGCACAGATTTCCTCTTCTTATAATCGGAAAATCCAAAAATCCCCGTGCACTAAAAACATAAATCATAAGACTTTACCTGTAGTTTACCATTCCCAGAGGAGTTCTTGGATGGACTGCAAAATTTTTAAAAAGTGGTTCTTTGTCTATTTTGTTCCGGGTGTTACAAAATATTTAAAATCGTGCAACTTACCCATCAAAGCGGTCCTCCTAATTGATAATGCTCCGTCACACCCCGAAGCAAGTGAACTGACAAAAGGAAACATAATGGTAAAGTTTTTTCCACCTAATGTGACAGCTCTAGTACAGCCAATGGACCAAACAGAACATTAGAACATTAAGAAAGTTTACAAACGACAAATGCTGAATGAACTTTTAGATAGAGAACAAGGAGTGGTAGAGATTCTCAAATCAATCAATATCAAGAAAGTAATCTATATGATTGCTGAATCTTGGGATCAGGTTGCTGAGAGTACACTCCGAAAGTCGTGGAAGAATTTATGGCCTACAAATTGTGATTTCTCAGATAATAAGCTTGAAACAGAAGGAGGAATAAGCGAGAATGAAAGAGAAATTACACCTGAAGATTTTGTGAGCATGTTAAAAAAAATTTATGGTTGCTCTGATGTTGACATCAGCGACATTAACAATTGGTTGGAAACAGAAAATAATGAAGGTTATGCCTCACTTACAGATGACGAAATAATCACTCTGTACACAACTGAAGAAAATGAAGATGATACAGACGAAAGTACCATTATCAATGATGATCAACCAAAAGTTATTAGCCATGATGAAGCAACGTCTCATTTAGAGCAATTAATGGTTTATTTTGAACGTCAGGTGGAAGCTACACCCAACGAACTACGTATGCTCAAGCAGATGCGTGACCGTGCGGCCCGCAAAAGGTATACTACATTGGCACAGCAGAAGATTACTGACTTTATAATAACAAAGTAAACATTTTTACTGTCTGTAAATTTTCTATATGTTTCATATAAAGGTGATTTTCTGTAAGTATGTTTTATTTTATTTCATTTTTTCTCATTCTCCGGATAATCCGGATTTGGTCTGGTCCCAATTAATCCAAATTATCGGGGTTCTACTGTAATCTATAAAACAGACAGCCCTTTTATAAAATAAATTTTATTTTATGTAAATCATGCTTTCTGCATTTTCAGTACTTGGTTCGATGAAATTCTTTACTTGATATCTCTAGTGATTTAAAATTTTTATGCTTTCTGTGACATGTCTTGTTTGTATGTATAACTCTTTTGGGATGAGCATGTTATATATGATACAGCCTTTAAATTATTTCTCTGGACGAGCATATCATATTTAAATAGAACGTTTGGTATGATATGCCTGCCCACAGAAAGAATTTAAAGGATGTGTCATATGTTAAACACCCGAGTGGGAAGGAACATTTGCAGCCATTTCATATGATACACCTGTCCCAAAACGGTTAAACCTTCTCTGCAAGATGATTCAATTTTTCTCTAATTTCCACACATGTATAATTAATTAGAAAGTTTATAAGATTACTATACTGCAGAAGAATTCTGTATTAATGTAAGACGTGAGTTTCTGTCTACCACTGACTCAATTCTATGAAAAAAAAAATTTCGGCGATAATGTTGCATAAGTTCTGTTACTAAGCTAGTAGCAGATATGTAAAACTTTTCGGAACATAAAACACATTTAGCAGAATAAATGTTGCCATTTGTAGCTTCAAGCCATTCTCTCAGCAAAACACCGTCAAATTCTTTTTTCAACCACGAGTCTTGAAATTTCGTTTTATTTTTAACCATGATAAGGATGCAAATGAAATGAAACGATATGCTGAGATTTAGTATAAAATCATTCAATGCAACAACGCTAAGAATTAATACAATAATAAAATAATCTACACATGCATGCACAAGCGGTAAACACAATACAAGAGCATTCGATATCAACTGGACCAGAATGAATAATACTCTCGGCCCTTGGATGCGTTTTTTTAGGATTCATGGAAGAAATGTAGAAGAATTTTAGGAATGATTAAAATATTTAGGAATTTTAGGGGGAATGCGAGCCCTGGAGTCAGTCTTAAACCGTTTAAGACTGACTGCCTATGTAACTATAGGTTTCCCTGGCCTGCTGAGTAAGATGCACGCAATTGGGGTCATTCCAAGGAGTTCTTAATTGTTACTTACACAATGAAATAGTGTTAAAAAAAAAAAAAAGCATAAATTATAAAAACATGCAACAGTAATTTCAGGTTAAATAATTAAACGTTACATGCAGCATTAATGCATAAGCATACTTTAATAATAAGAAAATAAACAAGAGATTTTATGTGTCTTAACAGAAGAATAACTATTAACACAGAATTTAGGCATTATCTGCGCCATCATTTTATGCATTGTTAATATGCAAATTCTTCATAATTTAATAACATGTTTATTTAAAATCTAGTAACCATTTCATAAAGAAAGTGTTTGAAAACAAATGAAAACCAATTATATTAGTATATTTTACTAACATTTATACATTTTAGGGGAAAAGAATATTTTTTTTTTCCACTGTTTTAATAGTTTTTTTTTTTTTTTTTTTTTTGTGCATTGAACAGAATCTACAAATATAAATGTTTAAATGGTAATAATAAATGAATAAAATTTCGATAAGTGATAATTTTATTACATTGAATTTTAAAATCTGTAACAAAGTTTAAAACTTGGATAAGAAAAAACAGTTACGAAATTAGCTCTAAACTGAATTATCAAAATACAAACCATGAATCCTTCATGAAAGCCATCTTGATCAAATGTTTCGAAATGTAAAAGGTAATACTCTAATTAACGACTATATTTTATTGAATAACGTTAAAAAAAAAAAGATGTTTAAATACTTGCGTTTTACATACGAGATGCAAAATGCAAAGTATTTAATTGATATCCTAATCCGTGCTCATCACATCACATGAGCAGAAGGAATCCATGTTTTCTGATCTGACGTCATTTGTCAACAATCTTGCGCGGTTACGGTTCAAATTATAATAAATTACTTATAGGAAAAATTACTAATCGCCAAATGACTAGCATTTCTTACAATAAAATGAATAATGATACAATGTTTACTGCTCTGATAAAATAACTCTTATTATGAAAACAGATGTATTTAAATAAAAAAAATTGATTTTTCAGAAAAACCCTACGCCCAAAACATAGGGTAAGTTCAGCGTTACTCCCCATTCTCCCCGGGCTCCTCAAAAATGACGTCACGAATTTCACCCGGGAAGTTGTGTGGGGAGAAGATTTGCTGAACGCCTTTGGGGAGTTCACTCAATCAACCAAACAATAACAAACATGGCGGATATCGTCAATATTTTGCGTATATTTTAAAAGTTTCCAAAAAGAAGAATCACAAATAATAAATAGCTTAAATAAAAGGAATTATCTTCCAAGAATAAGATATCATATGAAAATTATAAAAGAAATGGATAATTAAACAAATTTCAGGAGATATTTCATACTAAATCGTGAAACAGAAGCTGTTGTTAGAAGCATGGTATGTTTTTTAAATCGTATTTTCAGACGAATTCTTTTCTTTAGTTTAAATTATTTTATACTGAGAAGTATTTGAGCGGTTAAATCACATTTTTCGGTTTATGTTGGTATTATTTATACAGGTTTCTTTTTTGTATTTTGCATTAGATTAAATAGCACTTGTTAATTATGCAGTTGTACTAGTGTGACATCGTAATGCATATCAGATTTAACAGATTTATGCTTCGCATGTTAATTTGGTTTTATGTATTACTATCGTATGAAAAAAATGTAATTTCCTATAATATGTACATGCTAATGTTTTTATGTTGGAATTTAAAGTACTACCAAATTTTATGGATGATCAAGTTTACATTGAAAAGATTGAATTAAAACCGGATACTTTTCATCACGTATATGTTTTATTGCGTCTTATTCAAAAAATAAAATTGTGTTCAATTTTTTAGAATATTATCTATTTTATAATGTATTTAAAATTGATTGTTTTAAGTAAGTACTTTGGTTTATGAAATATAATAAATGGTATCCTGATTAAGAAATATTACATTCTTATGAAGTGATGCTGTGTATGTAGTGGAGTGACTATTAATTGTAAATTAACATTTAAAAATTTGTGTGTGTGGAGAAAATTTTTCAA
This sequence comes from Salticus scenicus, assembly GCA_963930645.1. Taxonomy (NCBI): domain Eukaryota; kingdom Metazoa; phylum Arthropoda; class Arachnida; order Araneae; family Salticidae; genus Salticus; species Salticus scenicus. The sequence goes on from OZ005660.1 coordinate 29,801,535, forward strand.
TCATTGAATAAAACCAAAAATAAAAGAAAAATTTAAAAGTCTCAGAGAATGTAGTGATTTATGCTTTATGCATTTATACTTTGTTTTTAGCATAAGCATAGATTTGATATGTTGTCCTTGGGAATCGAAAACATACATGACATGTGTATATTTTCATGGTATATATTGGGCAAAATATTGTTTCATATTACTGATTGTTCCCTTAATATACCTTATCAAAATAATCAGGATTTTTCAGAGGAATCAAGTATGTTTGTTAAATAAATTTGTGATCTCTTCGTTTTCACTAAGGACAACAGATATATCTTTTTCTTAGCATGTTTATCACATTATAAAATTTTGCAATTTAAACTTTAAATGTAGTTATATAATGTAAACTTGATCAGGCCTGGGATTCTCGAGTACTCAGTTGCCTTTAATCTTAAAACACCAAATACCAATGAAAACTTGATCATCCATAAAAAAAATAATAAATACTACTTTAAACTGTAAAAAAAAAAAAAAAAAAAGATCCAACTCGCATTTTTTAAAACAACAGAATCTATAAAATATGAAATGTATTGTGAAGTTTGGCTAATACAACTGCAATTAACAAGTTTACTTTAATGTAAAAAAGGAATAAACGTATATAAATACCAATATGAACCGAAAAATGTGACTTTTCGTTCATTTGCTTAAGCACTTCCAGTATAAAGTACTAATAAAAACTAAAGAAATGTGTTCAACTGTAAATACAATTGAAAAAAAAAACTAATATTTTCACAAGAGCTTCTATTTCCTGAGCCTAAAGTGTCTTCGGAAATATGATGAATCTTTCACTTCTTTTATAATGTTGCAAGCATGCAATCTAATAGTGCAGTTCACATTTATAAGGGAAAATTAGTCTGTTGGTCCACTTGGTGCTTTTTTTTTTTTTTAAATTGTTAACATTGTACTGCAGTTATAATAGCCCATTGGCGGCATAAGATAGCAAGCTTTTCAGTGATCTAAATAATCAACAAAACATGTTGGGAAAAAAAGCAGTTTGATCAGAAACAAACATAGAAAACAAGAAAAATCATCTTCAATACAATTTTTAATAATTTTACTAAAAATTATGAAACTATAACATCCAATTAGAAAGAAAATGATATAAATCTTTATCGACTACTAGCAAAGCACCGGTTCGGGAACGTACCGATTTCCGAATGTGGGAAAAATTTCAAAATCAAACTCGATATGTACAAAATTCGGCCTGATGCTGCCTGCGTGCCAATAGATCGAAGTTTGTTAACGAAACCATTTTTTAATTAATGAAATCAATGAAGGTAGTGAATCAACGAAGGCTTTTCTTGCTTCGCTGGTCACTATATTTAAAGAAAACTCTTTTTCTATATCGTTTTACAAACAAAAATAAAATTTAAAGACATGAAATTGCTTTAAAGCCCGCTTTGGTTTCCCGCTGCCTTTGGCAGCAGCCCACTCTTTCTCGGGTGTCTGTCCCTATTGCCTGTGACAATAGCTTACCAGTGTGCTTCCATTTGGGTGCTTATCAGATGACAGTTTCGAAACGCTTGGCTTAAAGTGGCTTTTACGAAAGTGGAGTCCTTGGCGAAAAATGTCCGATCTATTTTAGCATCAAAATTTAAAAATTACCCAGGATTATCAATAAGTAATGCTCTTTAATTTAATGCTGAATTAGCTTTTATGCCAAGTGCGATTCATCCGTGTCAAAAACATACTATTTAAACAAAAGGGGAAAAAAATCTAAAATTGAGGTAATATTTTTTACTCCATGTGCAAGAGCAAATTTATTTAAAAAAATTTTTGCATGAAAGCATATTTCATTTTATGTTGAAAAATAAATAAATAATAATAATTTTTTTTTGGCAACAATTAAAAATTTAAATGTCCATTTTAAAAGCTTTTACCAGGTTATTATTTTCACGTTTTAATTAATTAAAAAAAAATCTAATCAAAGTTTCGTTACAAATAAGAGGGGCATTTTTTCTGAATCTGTCGGTTTAATTAACTTATCGATCGGACTATTAGATTTTTTAAAATTAACTAAAGTATGAAAATCTGGTAGCAACTTGCATCAACACACAGACAGAGTCAAAAATCTCTTAGCCATTTATTTATAGAGAAAATAGCAAGCTTTGCTGGACACAATATTTAAATGAGTTGTCAAAATTCCATATCGTTATTAATTAACCTGAGTTCCCGTTGTGTTCGGTAGAGATTTTTCTCGCTCGCAACGTGAGGAGTCCATGTTCCCACTGCTTTCGGCAGCAACTTTCCTGATTCTTACTTCCCCTTTCCTAGTGGCTAAGTTCGAAGTCTCGACAAAGTACATATTGCGTACACCTAATAAACATCCACACACCAAAGTTCGCCATTCTAAGATAATTTAAGGCAAATTCAAACGTAAAAATGTATTTTTACAAATAAGTGTCAGATGCATATAAACAATTCACGCGCCAAATTTCGTTACCGCAGATCCCATAGATTTCCAAAGACAAATTTACCGCTAAAAGGGGGGAGGGAGTTATTGTCTTGAATTTGCTACTTTGTAACCCCCCCCCCCCCCCCCCATAAATAAAAAAAAATCGAAAATCACAAAAAAAAGAAAATGTGTCTTTGGAAATACCTTTGTAAAATATTTAGTAAAGCTCTACTAAAAAATCCGGAATTTCTGAAATTTCCCTCCCAAAAAACGATTTTTTCCCTCTCTTTTTTAAGAATCAAGAATTAAAAAATGGTATTTGTTTTATTTATACTCAATTTTAATCTCACCATGTACAATTTCTTCACCGTGAAGCAATTTGGGGCCGCGTTATGCTTACAAACGTTTTTTTCTTCCTGCCCTCCAGGGAAGAAGTGGGGGTATTTCGATAAATCCCGTTTCTTTAGTTATCAGATACATATAAAAAATTCAAGCACCAAACTTCATGACCGCAGCTCTCATGATTTTCCCAGGACAAATTTAGCGCTAAAAAGGGTGTCTCAAATTTGCGCTTTGTAACACATACCATACCCCCCCCCCCCCCCCCCCGCCTAACCAAAAAAAAATGGCAGGTGACAAAAAATTAAAAACGTGTTTTGGAAATATCCTAAAGGAGTCGCATGGCTCTTTTTTACATCTTTGTTCCATTCTTTGGAGAGTTTTACTCAAAAATCCAGAATTTGCAAAATTTCTCGCCAAAAACGGATTTTTCCTATACCTCCTCTTAAAATTCGGAATTTCCTAAATCGCTGATAATGTTTTAATTGTACTAATGTGTAGTCTCCCCTTGTGCAATTTTTACACTGTGTAGTAATTTGGAGCTGGGATATGTTTACAAAGGTGCTTTTGCCTTCTGTCCTCCTTTGGGGGGGGGAATGGGGGTAATTTTGATAAATTCGTTACTTTAGGTGTCCATTAGGGTGTATGAACAATCCAAGCACCAAAATTCATGATGGCAATTTCCATAGATTATTCATAATGAATTTAGCACTAAAAGAGGTGTCTCGAGTTTGCCCCCTGTAACACCCCCACCAAAAAAAAAAAAAAAAAAAAAAAAAAATTGGAAATATCCTAAGGAAGTCGCATAGCCTTTTTTCAATATCTTTGGTAGAGTTCTACTCAAAATCAGGAATTTCCAATATTTCCTGCCAAAAATTGATTTTCCCCCTCCCTTGCATTAAAAATCAAAAAATTATAAATCACAGATAATGTGTCATTTGTTCTCATGTCTAGTCTCCCCGTGTGTAATTTCTTTACTGTGAAGCAATTGGGAGCCTAGTTATGCTTATAAATGCATTTTTTTTTTTTTTTTTTGCCCCCCACCCTCCTGCGAGGCACTGTTGGAATTCCGTCCAACCATTCTTGAGTGATACCTGGACAAACATGTTTTTGTCTTTTGCCTCCCCAGGGGAGAATGTGGGAGGAATTTCTGTAAAGATAGTAGCCCATGTCCTATTCTAGACTATTATCTATCTCTGTACCAAATTTCATCCAGATCCGTTTAGCCGTTGTGGCGTGATTGAGTAACAAACATCCAAACTCTGTTTCACATTTATAATATTAGTATACAGGGTGTCTACTAGGTCATGAAAGTCATGAAATTCAGCAATAGGTCATGAAAATTAAGAACAGGTCATGAAATTTGACCGTCGGTTTGAGTCACGTATTGGTTCAGGTAACCCAATTTTACTGGTCGGGTTGAACAATTTTTTTCTCTTGCAGTTCGGATTGAGTTGATTGAATTTTTTTTTCTACGAGTCGGGTCGACTTGAGAATATCTTTCAAAATAATTTCATTAACGGGCAAAAACATAATTCGGCAACGCATCATTTGGTGCATTGTCGCTTTGCTTGTAGCACTCGGGCCCACTTTGTTCGCCTGATGAATGGTCGTGTTTTTTTTTCAACCCGAAGCAATTGTTGCGAGTTTATTGCATTTTATGGTGTTTATTCATAGTTTTGTACTTATTACTAAACTTGTAGCACATTTTGTAACACTTGAAGTACACAACACACCTAAATGGTTAAAAATTATTGTTTATCCATTTTTCAGATTTTAAAACTTTTAACTTGGTGCATTAGTAATTACATTTTAAAGTATTTACCAGTTTTATAGCAATAAAAATTTACTTTATAACTTAAATTTCAAGATTTTTAGATGAATTATTAATTTTCATTTTAGGTTTTGAGTCGGGTGTGGGTCATTAAAATTTTCTATTATGAGTTCATGTCGATTTTCAGATTACTATTATTTAGTAGCGTAAATATATAAACATGATTATAAATTTAGTATACTCATTTGTATCTTAAAAAAAAATTATCTTCTATGAAAATCTACAGTTGGATATGTCGATAAAAAAGGTCATGAAAATTTTTTTGAGGTCATGAATTTTTTTTCTGTCAAGTCGGTAGACACCCTGGTATAGATTGTTAATATATAATTTCAGATTTTAACGATGCCAACAGGAGGTTGTGTTGTTTTCCTCATATGCGATTTGGCGAGAAAAAGACCACTACATTTCGTACGCTTATCGCCCATTCTTAACTAGACCTGAAAATTGTAAACATTTACAACTATATTCAAACATAACAAAATCCTTCAGATTAGTAGAAACAATAGGACACAAGTAAACTAAAGAACTTAATTATTAAAACCAAATGCATTTAATAACATATCTATCAACATTGAAGGATCAAAATAAGGGTGATTCTATATATGGTATTTTCAGGTTTACATAATATTGGTTGACTTTAGTTTAATAATATTGACAGGCTTTAGACATATGCGAGTTTTTAATAATTTAATCCATGATTTAAATCGTTAAAAATCTTTATGCATAAATAAAGTTTAGCAATTGAATGAAAATGTACTAATTGGTATTTTAAAATAAATCTGTCTATTGACTCACAAGATTTTTTTTTTTTCAACAAAAGTGAAAGTAACTGGAAAATTAAAAATTTATAGAAGTTTTTGATAAAATACACGTATAACTTTAAAATGCTCCAAAAAAAAAAAGGGGGGGGGGGAGGGACAAATATATGAGAATAAGGAGCAGTAGATGATAATCCCAAAATAAAAGTTTTGCATAGTTGGCAAGTATGATATAATTACGAAAAAATATTCCTGTAATCAATTTAAATGATATGCAGAGGGGAAATGTGTTTAAAAAAAAAAATACTAACTTAAAATAACGTCCGAGATTGCTCATCGTTAACACATAGCTCAAATGAAGATGGTAAAAAACACTGCTTTTTTAAAACAAGTGGAAATAAGTACTAAAATTATTTACTGTAAAAAAGCCCCGCGTGCAAAGGATTAATCCACTTTTCAGATTTTTAACTTATTACAATTACATTTTTAATTCTTTTAAAAATAATTTACCAACTGTGTGACAATAAATATAATTTTACCTTATTTTATCCTTGAAAAAAGTTTTTCATGATTTTTAGATGAATTATTAATGGTCTTATAGTTTTTGGGTTTGGATATAAAGAAAGCAGGTGTGGGTCACAAAAATTCTCTACTGCGGGATCGGGTCAGTTTTCAGGTTGATGAAAATTTTTTTGTAATCTCTTTAATTTGTAATATTTTAATCTCTCCTAAACAAATCTTATTTTTGACTTAGACTTTTCTTCTTTAAGTATTTGTAATTTCTTAAGATTCTGTAAAATTCTAAGCAGTTCACAGCACAAGGTAATGGTACTCTTTTATTTTTATTTTTTCTTGTCTGGAAAGATTTAGTTTTTTCTTTTTTTTTTTTTTAAGTATGACAGATCTTACTATTTCCTTCAGACAAAACTGTAAACAGTAAAAATCAGCAAATATAAGAAATTGACATGTATTGCCCTGTTAAAAAAAAGAGCATAAAAAATGAATTTAAAAGAAAACGTATATTTTTTTAAGTTACACTGATAAAAAAAAAAAATAAATACGGTTAACTCTTTGTTAACAGGCATTCAACTAACAGGATAATTTCAAGAAACACTTTATTTTTTCCTCACTAATAAATTGTTTTAAAAAATTTGCTGCTTTTTGTAAATTATAAATAACTGAGCACACACACACACACATACACACAAAAAATAAATAAATAATTTCATTATCATAAAAACATGGAAAAGTATATATCATAATACTCATACTTTATTCACTGGATTAAAAAAAAAAAAAAGTGTTTCTCACATCGTAAGAAAAAGTAAATTGCTATACTAGTTAACTAACTGTGGCATTTAAGTATAACAGTAAGGACTTTGTGTAAAACATCATTCAATATAGCAATACTTTGAAATTAATTTAAAGAATGACATGTAATTTAACAATCTATTTTTCTTTATTTAACTTATCAAAAAATTTTAAACATTTACAACTAAATTCAAACATAAAATTCTTCAAATTAGTACAAACAGTGGGACACAAGTAAACTAAAGATCTCAAATGCATTTAATAACTTAACATATCTACCAACATAGGATCAATATAAGGGTGATTCTATATATGGCATTTTCAGGTTTTTACATAATATTGATTGGCTTCAGTCTAATAACTTTGGCAGGTTTTCGACATATGCCAGTTTTTAATGGTTTAATCCATGGCTTAAATTGTTAAAAAAAAAAAAAAAAAAAATGCATAAATAAAGTTTAATAATTAAATAAAAATCTAGTAATTATTATTTAAAAATAATGCTGTCTATTGAGGCGCAAGATTTTTTTTTTTTTTTTTTTTCCGGCAAAAGCGAAAATCACTGAAAACTTAAAAATTTAGTGAAGTTTCGCATAGTTGGCAAGTATGATAATGAAAAAATATTCATGTAATCAATGTAAATAATATGCGGAGTGGAAATGTGTTTTAAAAAATAAACACGTTAAAACATAGCTCATTTAAATCATGTGATGAAGATGAGAAAAACACTGCTTTCTTAAAAACAGTGAAAATACGTATTAATTATTTACTGTACGAGTTTTATATTATGAAAATATTTTATTACTTTTCTTAAAATGTAATGTAATATACTTTTATAGTCTGCCGAAATTAATCAAAGTTAATTGCATTAATAAAATTTCCAATAAAAAAAGCACACAATGCAAAATAATTATGATTCTGTTGACAAACAAGCACACACGCATGCGCGTTACACGTCACGAGACCAACTCCCCAGAAAATCTTCCAAGTTCCCGTAAAAAAAGTCTGGGTAAAATGGGAACATCCCGTGCTCCCCAGACTGGTGCGCTGAACGCCTTGGGTTACCCACAAATGGTCACGTGATGACATCGCTGAACGGCTTGGGGAGATCCCGGGGAGACCGGGCTTCCCGGGAAGCGACTGCTGAACTCAGCCTACTTTCACTTCTCCTTTCCGGCATTTGTTTTGTTATTGTTCAACAGATGTCTATTGGCTAGATATTGGCTAGTTATGAAGAAGAAAAAAAATATCTTAAATCAGCTTTTTTGAGATGAGGGTTAAAAGTCGAAGTATGTTGCTTGCTAAATATATAAATTTTGATTGTACTATCAATTTGTTTGTTATTGACCAACGTTAATCTTTATATAAAAAAAATGTATTGAAGCGATTTTCCTTGATTACATTTGTGCTACACTTTTAAGTTATTATAATTGATGATCTACAAGCTAGTATGTATTATGTTATGACACTTTAGAGTATTTTTTTGTTTTTTAATCGAAATCTGTTGATTTATTATGTTATTTCAACTTTTTCTTTCTTGTTTTTAGAATTATCTAAAATAATGTGGACTTCTTCAGGATGGGTCTCTTTCGCCTGGTCTAGTGTTGCATCATTTCAAGTAAATTTTTATTTCTGAATTCAACTTTGATTTAACCAATGATGTTTTTTCATCATTCTCTTTTTTATGTTTCCTTTTCATTCATTTCTTTCTTTCTTAATACCATTTTGAAAATGTAAGTTTTATTATAGGTTTATTAGTGCATAATAGTATGTCTGATTAAATTTATTATCAGTTTAACCATACCGATGTTCTATAAAGTGCAAAGAGTTTTCTGAAAATATTATTTTGAATATATTCTGTTTGACTTTAAATTTACCTTGAATCTGGAATAGATTTATAAATTCTTCCCCTTCTGAAACAAGTTTAAACTCTACTGAAAGTTTTGTTAAAAAGCTTCTTAATATTAAAATCATTAGTTTTGACACAATAGTTAGTTTTGACGTTAAAGACTTATATACCTCCATTGATACTCATGAGAAATAAACCAACTTATTTATAACAAAAATCAGAGTTGTAGTGATTTAAATCAATTGATTTTTTTTTTTTTTTTTGAAAAAAATCGCTGATTTAAATCACTTCTTTTAAATATGAAAGTTATTGGCTTTAATGGAATGAAATTGTTTATTTAGATTTTAAAAATATTTCTTGTGTGAATTTCAAAATACAATTTGTAAAATAATAACAAAATATTTCATTAAATGAGTTAATATTTCTCATAACTTGACTTTAGCTTCATCTCTACTAAGCAGCATTAATAAACACAAAAATTATACTTTAATTTTCTTAATCATTTATACCAGGCCTGTCCAACCCGAAACACTTGGCCGGCCACATTGGAAATTTATTTTATTCAGGTGGGCTGCACTGAAAATTTATTTTATTCAGGCGGGCCGCACTGTATTTACACATGAATTTATATACTTTTTTTGGTAGAAGAGACTGTGAAGATTTAGAGCAAAATACACTGATATTAAATTTTCATTTATAAATTAACAATAGAATCGACAAATATTTATGATTGTATACCCAGTAGCAGAAATTTTTTTGTCAATCTGCGATAACTATTATGTACTAGAAAATAATCTGCAGCATAATTTCACAATGAGTTACGGGGGGGGGGAAATTACCGGATTCAGTAAGCATATTTTTATCACAAGTTTGGATTTATCTAATGTTATTAATCTGTCAGATATGTCAAAGCATTGTAGTTATAGAATTTCCATTACATATAGCTAGATAGAGAGTTAGCATTAGCAATTATCTTTCCTAAGAACTACTATTTTGTTTAGAATTTTGTTCATACTGACTTTAGTAAAATACTTGCAGGAGACTCTAAACATTGAAATTAAAGCAACTTTCTAAAATTTTCTGGTTCCTGTGTAACCAGATGGAGGGACATTAAGACGTATAAACTTTCTCTTATCAACACACTGTTAAAAATAGGTTCTTAAAAATAAGTATATATTGTCTCAAAATAGCCCCAAAACAATATATACTCAAATTTGAAAACCCATGTACTCACTTTTGAGTATATTGACATGCTAAAAAATGAGGTTGACCAATAAGAATCTCAATATCCTCATGTTTGGCATGTCAATGTACTCAAAAATGCGTACATGGGTTTTCAAATTTAAGCATATATTGTTTCGATGCTATTTTGAGACAATATATACTTATTTTTAAGAACCTATTTTTTACAGTGCAATTACAGTTTGTTCGTCATTGCCATCTGTAGGTACATCTTAATTGCATTTTGCTCACCTTCTCAATGTCCGAGCCCCAACTTTCACAGAAAACTTGTAATACTAGAGCTGAAACTCTATTTAACCCATTAGGTGCCAAAACTCCCGCTGCAGGAACATTTAATTACAATTTTTTTTCTCTACAATAATTAACATAAATATATATTTTTATTTTTTGCATTGAACATTGAAGTGCCTAGCTTCGCTGTAATTTTTTCAAAAAGTTTGTAATGCAATTTTTTTTTTTTTTTTTTAATTATTCAAACAAAATCATCTGTTTCTACTGCATAAGAAGAGGAAATTGCTAAAAATAACTTATTATTCAAGTGCAGGGGTTTAAAATGATGGATATTAATTAAAAAATTATTTTCTTAAATTATAATAAACAGGGATCAAGAAAATTTAAGAGTTATGCAGTTTATCAACATCTATTCTACTTCCATTAGGTGCCATGTCTCCCACTTTGGAACTATATCATATCTTTGAACAAAACAACTGTATTTTAAATTATATATGATTAGGAATGCATTTTGTAACCAAAGTGAACAAAAAGGCAAAATTTTTAAGTGAGATTCATATAGCAGAGTTAAATTACTTAATGGGTTATGTAACATCAATGAGTTAAGTAACTTAATAAGCACAGGTAAATACCTTTGACAGCTCAATAAAAGACTTTCAAATAAAACCTGTGATCCTTTCAGATCCAATTTCTTTTTTTATAGTGCTAGCGATCCATTTATAAAAATACTGGTATTCAAACAAAAGTGTGTCAAGATCATCAAATTTTGAAATCGATACAAAATCTAGTATATATTCAAAGGTGCAATAACAAAAATTACATGAGTAGTGAGTGATATTTAACAATTCTACCTCTAAATAGGTTCTGCAATTTAATGAAGCAAATTTAAACGGAATATTGACAGTTATGCTGCATATGGAGAAAGAATGGGAATCTTCTGCAGGGGACTTCATTACCGATTGGTAGCAAATGCTAAAGGGGGGGGGGGGTGTCCCCAAAAAATTGTATGAATGAGAGATATTGACAATTCTATTTCTTTATAGGTTTCAGAATCTAATAAAGTAAGCTTAAAATGAACATTGACATTTATACTCCGGATGGAAGAAGATTGGAAATTACAATGCTTCTATGGAGTGGAGTGTTTGATTGCTGATTGTTAGTGGAGAGGTGGGGGGGGGGGTAAAGCAAATATACAAGTGAGAGATAGTAAGCAATTATACTTTTTTTAGGTTTTGGAATCTAAGTAAATAAGTTTAAAAAGAACATTGAGATTTATGTTGCAGATGGAGAAGATTTGAAATCGTAAGAATTCTGCGATCCTTTTGATTGTTGATCGTTAGTGGGAGAAGGGGGGGGGGGGTTACAAAAAATTACATGAATGAGATATATTGAATAATTTTACTTCTTTATAGGTTCTAGAATCTAATAAAGCATATTTCAAATGAATATTGACATTTATGCTGTAGATGGAGAAAGCTTAAAAATTGAAACACTTTGATTTTTGTGGAACGTTCAATCACTGATCGTTAGCGGGAGGGGATGGGGAGTAAAACAAATATAAGTGAGATATTGAACAATTCTACTTCTTTATAAGTTCTTAAATCTAATTAAGTAAGTTTTAAAAAATAATATTGATATTTATGTTACTGATGGGGGGAAAAAATGGAATTCGCAAGGATTTCGCAATCTGTTTGATAGCCGATCGTTAACAGGGGATAAGGGGGAGGGGTCACGAAAAAATTATATGAGTGAGAAATATTGAACAGTTCTACCTCTCTATAGGTTCTAGAATTGGTTTGAAAGTTGTAACAAAAAATAAATAAATAAATAAAGCACTTCTATATTCCAAATCATGAAATAAGGTGACTTATCATCTAAAGTAATTTGTAAGTTATATGAGTGCGAGCTCGCAAATTTTAAAATATCATTTCAAAATGGATGGATAAAAATATTTTAATTACCTTTTTTTAACTATATCAAACCGACTTTCATCATTCAAATTGGTCTATTCATTTGGGAGGTACAGTGCAGCAAATAGACAAAGTTTAAAACTTATTCTATCTTTAACTATTGCCATAATAATTGTATTTTTTTTTTTTTTTTTCCCTTTCATTAAGATGTATATTTATTTTCTAGGGTGGATGTTTCTTAACAATTTTTTGCCTCTCAGTTGTGCTTGCATGGAAGGCATACAAGAGGACTCAAAATAATGAACTTCCAGCTAGAGATATTAGCAAAGGTCATCCATGGTGCCCTATAGATGCATTTTCTAGCACAGCTTATTGTAATGTTTGTGAAACTTTAATAATTGATGGCTTTTACTGTGATTCTTGTGGTGTTTGTGCTGATCGTTCTTGTGTGAAAAAAGCAGACAAGAATTTAAATTGTAAAGCTTTATCGATTACAGGAAATACTCTGCCTCATCATTGGGTAAAAGGTAAAAAAAAGCTCTTTTGTTTATTATCCACGCATATCCATTCTAATAAGTTTTTTCTCTTTTATACTCTTATTATTGGGATGTAAAATTTAAGAACTATGATACAAAATATAATTATAGAAAAAAAAATAGTAAATTTTCAATAACTTACAAAGTTTTCAAATTAGAATATTGAAAACAAATAGGGTTTTTGCATGGTTGCCAGATTGCCAGTGTGATAAGTGATATTTTAAAACTGATCCAACCTCTCTGGGATCATTTATTATTGAGATATTGTGTATATTCCAGACTAACAAACTGAACCCTACAGACGAACACTACACCTAATTTGTGGTTTTTAGGTTCTTCACATCTCAAAACATAATGATAATTATGTCCTATGGGCCCAAATTCTTTAAAGTACGATAGCATCTAAATGCCTTGTTCCATTGAGCTGAAAATTTATATACATGTTATATGTCATCACCGCACAAACTGTATAGAGTTTGGTGAATCTAGTAATTATAGTTTTCTTATAGGAACACAAAGAAAAATTCTTATCATTATGGCCTGTGGACTCAAATTATTTAAAGCGTGATAACGTCTAAACACCTTGAATGAACTGAAAATGTATGTACATATTTATTTCATTTTAAAATATACCTTATATAGGCTTTTCAATTTTGGCTGATCAATTTCGATCACAATCGTGATCATCTTCATAGCCACTTGTTACGCCTTCGTCCTTCGTTTTATAGTTTCGCGGTTTGTTGTCAGAGTTACTTCGCTTCACTTCGGATTCTTGTAATAGGTGTTGCCATGCAGCTGGGATGATGGAATGTTCTCTATTGTTTACTGTGTTGGGGTTAGTGATAATTTCAAGGGCCTCCCGTTTTAGAGCGTAGTTATGGTTATTGTAGGGAGCTATTTTTTGGATGTTAATAGAGTTAATGCTTATTGGGTTATTATTATGGGTAGTGGAGAAAGCGGTAGAGGTTTTTCCTAGTTTAAGATCTGCACGGTGTTCTTTTTCACGATCGGCTATTTTTCGTTTAGTCATCCCGATGTAGCAGGCTTTTTTACTATTGATATGTTCGAAGTTGATTTTATAAATTCCGGAGGTGTGGTTTTGTGGAATGGGGTCTTTTTCGTTCCGGATGTGTTGAAAGATATTTTTCAACATATTGTACATATAATTGATCACTACAATTGATCACATCTTGTACATATAATTGATCACTATCACACGAACTGTATTAATTTTGGAGAATCTGTCACTTAAGTTTTTTTTACAGGGACACAACGAAAAATTCTTTATCATTACAGCTTATGGACTCAATTTATTTAAAGTGTGATAATCCCTAAATGCCTTATCTGAATGAGCTGAAAATTGATATACATGTTTATAGGTCAGAGTTGCACAAGCTATACAGGTTTTGGTGAATTTAACACTTATAGATTTTTACTTGGACACAACAAAAATTTCTTTATCATTATGATCTATGGGCTCAAATTATTTGAAGGCCAATATCGTTAAATTAAACAACATGCTACATGGAGAAAAATATTGAAACACCCTATTATAATTTTCTCTGTTTATTTAAGGAATTCTCTTAATTTGTTTTTACAACCATTAATTACTTAATGTTTAGAAAATTGAGTAGTCACGCCAGATTTTTTATAAATAAATTTGAATTTTCATAAAATGCCCATTTTATGAAGGGAAATTTTCTGAAAGAGCAGCAAGGGCACCATTTTTTACTTCCTTATACAAAGTATAAGGAAGTATAGTAATCCCGATTTGCGAAATGGATTTTGTGTTTCACATTGCTCGAAAACGAATGATCGCTGAATGTTGCCAATTTATAGATGTGACTGTCATGATGTTTAGTTGTACACCTGCAAGTGTCGTCTTAACATGAGCTGTCGTTTTAGAGATATAAGCGACTTTACACGATTTTTCGTGACATCTGTATGTATGTGTGTGTGTGTGAGTATGTCGCATAACTCAAAAACGGTTGGACGTAGAAAGTTGCGAATGGGTACATAGGTTTGTTATAGCATCTAGTTGTGCAACTCCCTTTTTGGACTTTGTATGATTTTCCGTTTTGGAGATATTTAGGAAAATTAGGTTCATAATCACCAAAAATACATAGGTTTTGGCCATAATGTATCAAAAAACGGTAATAACTCAAAAATGGTTTGGACAAATCTTGCAATTTAACTGACTTCTCGACCAGCTAGACATTTGAAACTTTCAAAAAAGCTCAGAACACATTGGCAATGCGTTTTTTTTTTATATTTTTAGCCAACTGTTTCCGATATCTGCTGCCTTCAGTAGCGTTTATGTGATTCAACAGAAAATTTATTTAACTAATTGCCCAACTAGCTAGACATTTTAAACTTTCAGAATAGATCAGAACACGGTGAAAATGCATTTTTTTAATACTTTTAGTCAACTATTTAGGGTCCCTGCTGCCTTCAGCAGCGTTACCAGTACAAATCTTGCAATCGATTTTTAACTAACTTCCCGACTAGCTAGACATTTAAAACTTCCGGAAAAGCCCAGAACACGGTGACAATGCATTTTAAAAATATTTTTAGCCAATTGTTTCAGGTCACTGCTGCCTTCGGCAACGTTTATATGGTTAAACAGAAAATTTATTTAACTAACTTCCCGACTAGCTAGGCATTTGAAACTTTCAGAATAGTTCAGAACACGGTGAAAATGCATTTTTTTAATACTTTTAGCCAACTGTTTCAGGTTCCTGCTGCCTTCATCAGCATTTATGTGGTTCAATAGAAAATTTATTTAACTAACTTCCCGACTAGCTAGACATTTGAAACTTTCAGAATAGTTCAGAACACGGTGAAAATTCCATTTTTTAATACTTTTAGCCAATTTTTTCGGGTCCCTGCTGCCTTCATCAGCGTTACCAGTACAAATCTTGCAATCGATTTTTAACTAACTTTCAGAAAAGCTCAGAACACGGTGATAATTCATTTTTTTTAAATATTTTTAGCCAACTGTTTCGGGTCCAATGTCAATGTTTTTTAACATTATGTATATTTCTAAAAGTGTATAAGGAAGTCATGTGGTGCCCACATCAGATTTTTTTATCTGGATTCTCCTGGCAAAAGTAATAATAAATCTCCCTTTAAACTTACCTTTTATGCTTATCAATAAATTGTTTTTTCATGTAGTCACATACCCATTATAATGTAATCATTAATCATAATATAATCTTCATCTGTCATTCCCATGGGAGATAATTTAAAAATAACCATGGCAATTCTTTTGGGTGAAATGCATTAGTAATTTAATTTAGCAGAAAAGTAGACAATATATTGTGTCTTATGAAGGCTTAAAATAAGCAACCAATTTTACAGTAGCTTCTTACCTAATCCATGACTATGTATGCTTTATTTAAAACTTATATGCAATATATGTTTAGTAAATTGATCCCGATGATATTGCGGTTATCGAGAACAGAAAAAAGCATAATATTGCTTTTGAAATTTGCTAATATATTTTCATACTTGCCAACTCTCCCTTATTGCAAGGGTGACTCCCTTATTTTGGGACTCTCTTCTAATTTCCCTTATTCTCATACATTTCTGCCTTATTCTTATCATTTTAAAGTTATACCTATAATCTATAATTTATTCAAATCTTCAATTTTTTAAACAAGATTTTTGCTTTTGTTGAAAAAAATTCTTATGAATCTCAATATATAACACTATTTTTAAATAATAATTACTAAATTTTTACTTAAATTTAACTTACATATATAGATTTTTGACAATTTAAGCCATGGATTGAACTATTAAATACTGTTATATGTCAAAAACTCATCAATGTTGTCTAGGCCTGAAAATGCCGCTTATAAAATTTCCGTTATTTTGATTCTTCATTGTTGGCAGGTATGTATTTTTAATGTAATGTTGTTAATTTTAGTAATAGAAGTACAATTCATTTATTTTATTTTGTTCATCTACTTTTTTCTATGTGTCAAAGACATAAAATACTTAATAGGTAATTTAATATCTGCTCTATAATGTACCCCCAGAAGATTGAAACACTCTTTCATATTTTATCTGTTAGAGATCTGTGGGCAATACAAATTGCAAAAGCATTCAAATTATGATACTAAATAAGACTATATTAATAGAATTTTATTCCCATTATTTTTCAAAAAAGTTACACTCTTTAAAGCTTTACAACCCCTCTATATAAATTTGGTTGAATATTATGAAAAATTGAAAAAGAAATGCATACCTGTATCTTTAAAATTGAGTATATTGAAAATTATATTTAACTAGCATTTCCTGTCAGAACATCTGCGTGATAGCAGGGGTGCAGAAAATGTTCAGACCTCCGAAATTTCCCCCAAACACAATATAAATTTCCCTCAATAATGCAAAAATCTACTTTGCTATACAAAGTCATTTGTTCTATGTAATAAATCTTTAAGAGAATAAGTATACAGTGTAACATAAAAATATCGCTGTTAGTGTGTATTATAAGAACTTCAAAGCAGCAAACTTTTATTTTTGTATTTACACTTTTATTTTCTCTTAAAAAATATATTCAGAATTTCCCCAGTTAGTTTAAATTTCCCCCCAAACCTTGTTCGGGCATATTCTGCACCCGTGTGTCATAGTACCTACATCTTAGTATGATTTTCAGAAAAATCTCATAAATAAAATCACTGGAAAATTTCAGTGTTTTTCCTTCCTATATAGTAATAAAATCAGCAAATATTCTTTAAAGGTAACCTCATATTTGCCAAGTCTATTGTTTTTACCAGTAATAGATTACTGGTTTTTGGCTATCTATTTCTACTGGTCTACTGGATTTTGTTAAAAATCTACTGTTTTTTTTTTTAGGAAATTAAAAGAAAAAAAAATTCTTAAAATTTAACATTTTTTTCTGTAAATAATAGGGAGAAAAATAACCAGAGGATAGCATACAAATAGAATGAAGCTCTTTTAAAATGAATGTGTAAAAAATAATAGTATTGATTTTAATGATAATTCAAATTTTTAAGGGGGGTGTTTAATAATGTTTTTTTATATGTAAATATATTTTTTTGTAAATCTGAACTGTGGGTACATATACATGTGTAAATTTGTAGTTCATTTAAGGGTGTGGGCAAGAATATACTTGATTTTTTAAGCTATGTTGGGTAGGTATAGAAATATTCTTTGTAAGCATGTTTACAGTCAGATAAGAAAATTAAAAAATTAATTTCAGTCCTCATCTAATAAAAATCTGAAGAATATTTAAATTCCTAAATTCATTGAAAATTTAATTTAAAATTGCTGTGAATAACAATAACATGATTATTTTCTTATGAAGCAGTATCTGCAGCAAATGTAAAAAATAAAATAAAATAAATAAATCTTTAACTAAATACCATCAGCAGCTTTATTTTTTTTTTTTCTTTTCTTTATTATTGAGATTTTAAATTAATACTTTTAATATATATAATCTGATTTTTTTTTTTTTTTTTTTTTCTATATATATTAAAAAAAGTAACTGTCGCTGGCGTCAATTTTTTTTGTCTGCGACAGCAACTTCTCGTGGAGAGCAGGGTTCTCCGCATCATGAGATATATCAGTGTATTCCGACTGCTTCAAGGAAGGCATTTCAGCTGCTTACAAATTTCTATCATTTTAATTAACGAAGCTATTAAGTAAAAACGCGGGTTTATAAAGGTACTCTATTTGCCACCGGAGGGAAAAGTTTCTCTTATGATGTTTTTTTCTGTGTCTCTGACGTCAAATTCCTAAGGAAAATTAAAATGTGATCAATGGTGTAAATAAGAAAAATTGAATAATTGGCATCTTTGAGATGCTCGAGAGAAGAAAAAAATATTTAGAATAGCAAAACATTTAAAAATAACCGATATTTTAAAAACATTACGTAAAAATTTAATAAAGATGAAACGAAAATTAGTTTATATTTTTATTTTAGTTTATATTATGGTATAACTTCAGTATATCTCCACAGCTGAATTTGGCGATTTTTCTTTGGCGCCGTATTGAACGATAACAGGGCCGGCTCTAGGCAGTAGGCAAGGTAGGCAACTGCCTACAGCGGCAAAATCAGTTGAACTACAAAAAATAAATAAATAAAATACTTCGATTATTGAATGTAGAAAATAAATAAATAGAAAAATAAATAAGTAAAAAAAATAAGTAAATAATAACAAGAATTTACAGGCTTCTCTGCCCATTCCTATAATTTGAAATGCAGACAAGAATAGACAAAACTTGTAAGTTCTGTACAGTATGTATTGTATGCGCAGCCGCGAAGCGAAGGGACAAATGCACACTCGCCGCTGATTTTACCAAGCTCTTTTTGCCCTCTAATTTAAAAAAGTCAAGAGTTTGCCAATTGTAGGGACTTTCAGCAGTGTTCTTAAGCATGTAGGAATTATTTGGAGGTACCCTTTCTCAACAGGATGGATGGATGGATGGTTGGGTTTTACGTCGCACTAGTGCTGCACAGATGGACAATTGGCGACAGTCGTTGACACACCCCTAGAGGTGGTCTGGAGACATGCCAATTTTGATCCTCTACGTAAGGGATGGCTCTCCCGCTTCGGTGACCCCCAGAGGTATAATTTTGATGGGAACATGGAGGACATTGCGGCTACGACAGATTTTACGTGCACCAGCCACCATTAGTGTACACGGCGGTCTTTGGCCGGCTCGAGTACCGAACCCGCAATCTTCCAATTACGAGGCCGGCGCTCTACCGACTGGACTACCGCGGCCCCTTTCTCAACAGGACATTATCAGTATATCCTAAGTATGAAAGAACATCCTAGGACATCCTCAGCCATAAGATAGGGATGGATAGTTGGGTTTTACGTCGCCCTAGTGCTGCGCAGATGGGCAATTGGCGACGGTCTGTGACACACCCCTAGAGGTGGTCCGGAGACATGCCATCACTATTTTGATCCTCCACGGAAGGCCATAAGATAGGGACATTTTGATTTGTCCGTAAAAACACGGCAAAATTTGAGTTTGAATTGGCAACAGTGATGTCAGATTTAAAACAATGCTTTATTTATGCAATAACGTCCATCAGATTCATTGGATGGGAGGGGGGGGGATACATTTTTGATGAAGGTATGTTTCCATTGGCCAATCAGCATTTCAATGCAAATTCAATGAACATTTTTAAGGTTTTCTTCCTGTTGAAAGATCTAGTGGTAAGAAACTGTCTCAAGTTTCATTAAAAAAGTTGAAAAAAAAAAGGTTAAGATTAGGAAATATGAGAGGTCAAGGTTATGAAAATTGCTTAAATATGAGAGGTGACAAATTCGGATTACAATTTTAAATTCCAGAGCATTTCACGCACATTGCAGCAGCCATTTATTAAACTTAGTAATTAATGAATTACTGCGAAGTTGGAAAAAAATGTATAGATTCCCTAATATCTTTATTTCTTAAATTACAAAATATTCATGATGCTTTATTAAGCAATTACAAAAATGTAGAGATAGATAATATGATTCAAAATGAGGCAGCTGTTTATTGATTACAGTCGGCATCAAAATTATTGAAGCACTAGAAATAATTCCTACTTAAAAGATGGGCATCTTATACTGTTTTGTTAAGTAAATATTTGTCGAGTCATGATCTTTGTCTTATACTGTTTATAAAAAAGTAATGATGATAAAAAGAAGCGACCAAACTAAATATATATATATATATATACCTGAAAAATGTGGATGTACACTTCAGTAATTTTTCTGCTGACTGTACAATATAACAATTAATTAAAGTTTTTTATGTTTGGTCGTCATTTGACACAGAATTTTTAGTTATATTAATCCGATTGAGTAAGCTATGTGAAACAAAAGTTTTTGATTTATACCAAGCCATTAATTTATTAAATAGCTCATTATTATAATTGTTATTATTATTATTATTTTAAGAATTATGATCAGTTGAATCCTTTGAAAACTTTATCTTAGAAGCTGAAAAGTTAGCTATTGTAATACACGTAGAAAAAACTTCGAAATGACTACACCACGCCATCACGTTCAATCTTAAAAATGAAATTATTCTTATGAAAGTGTAGACGAATCTATAGAAAATTCAAAAGAGAAATATAAAATAGATTTTTTTCTGCTTTTTAGCGATCAGTGCACAGAAGCTGAGATTAAATTTACTGAATAATCATAACCATTTTTTTAAATTTTTATGAAATGTCCAGAAACATAAAGACACGTGCAAAAAGGAATTGCTGAGACTGACACGCTGTAAAGATCTGGGAAACAACTTAACAGATGGCGATTCATTTGTTAAGACGTTTAAATCTCAACATTTTAAAATTGCCTGGTAAAATATACTTTATTTTCTTCACTTTTGAAAAAAAAGAATGTCTAGTTTTGACGTCTTTAAATTCATTACATTCCTTAACATTGGGCCGAATTTAAGCACTGCTTTAAAAATTTTGTTAACCTTGCCCATAACTTTTGCTAACGGAGAAAAATCTTTTTCTAAACTAATAATCTGGTGTGTCACTCACACAACTTTCTCTTACCCTGAAATTTAATACCATAAATACAGGTTGGAGATTAAGAGGTAAGACAACAAGTTGTGTTATGTAAACTTATGTTAAAACAATTCAAATTTGGCTTCGGAAAAGTTTTATGTGACAATTAGTTCTATGTGAGGGGGGCTATCATCCCCCTCAACCCCCCATTTCATTACTGCACCTACATTTATATAGAATTGAAATCTGTTATTAAAATTAAAAAATTAATTAATTAATTTGTACCTTATACTTTGTCCGTTTTATATTCACATTATGCATTTCGGATGCAAACCACATCCTTCATCAGATGATTCATGACTGTCCTCGCTGTCTGTGTTTATGTTGCTTTCTTCTTGGGTTCCTCTCTTCGTTTCACTTCGTTTTCCTTGGGTTTTAAAGATTAGATGGTTCCAGTTATTGGGGATAGTAGCATGTTCACGTTCATTGATTGCTGTCGTGTTAGTAAGGATTTCGAGGGATTCTCTTTTTAGGGCGTAGCTGTGATTATTATAGTTAGCGATTTTTTTGGTTGTTATGGTGTTAATATCTATGGGGTTAGAGGAGTGGGTAGAAGCAAGAGCTGTTGAGTGGCGGTTATGTTTTAGGTCGGCTTTATGTTCTTTTTCTCGTTCGTAGATTTTCCGTTTTGTAACTCCGATGTAACATGCTTGTGAATTATTAATGTGTTTGAAGTCTATTTTGTAAATTCCTGCGGTTGATCGGCTATCGATTATGTCTTTTTCGTTGCGGATGTGTTGGAAAATATTGCGGTTTGGTTTTATTGGGATATTGTTATTATGTTTTTTAGCTTCGTTTTGGATTTTTATACTATTGCCGTTACAGAATGGGATGGATGTAGTAAATTTTTTTCTTTCTTTTTGGGCGCTATCGATTTTATTTAGTTGTTTTATACGCTTATTGTACAATTTGTTTACAATATTTTTTGGGTAGTTTGCTTTATGAACTATGGATTTTATATATTTGAGTTCTTCATTTAGGAGTTTTTTGTTGGAGCATATTAGAATTGCGCGATTAATATAGGAACGGATGGCGGCGTATTTATATGGAAGGGGGGTATTACAGCGGTTATTTATAATTTCAATATTAGAGGTTGGTTTTCTATATATGGTTGTGTCGATGGAATTGTTTGGGTTTTTTATGATTTTTATATCGAGATAGTTTATTATGTTATTGTTTTCTTCTTCTATTGTAAATTTTATATTTTTGTCAAGGTTATTAAGTTCATTTAAGATATCGGTAACGTTGGTGTTATTTGGAAAAATTGTAAATATGTCATCTACGTATCTAGTCCAGATTTTGTTGTTTTTCATAATTTTGGTTGCTGAATTTTCAAGAAGTCTCATTTTAAATTCCGCAAGAGTCCCTGATATAGGTGACCCCGTAGGCACGCCTTGTTTTTGCCGATAAATTTGGTTATTGAATTGGAAGTATGATTCGTTAAGTAGCAGGTTGCTAGTCCTAATTAACGTGTCGCTAATTTTGTTATTTCCGAATGTTTCAATTATTTTATCGTTAATTATTTTGCTAATTTCTGTAGTGTCTATTGAGGGGTATAGGTCTTTTACATCATAACTAACCATTGTATCGTCGTAGTTAATTTTTGCGTTTTGGAGTTTTTGCATAAAGAGTTCGTTGGAGTTTATGGGGATATTAGAGGGGGGAAGTAGGGTTTGGTAAATATTTTTCATATATTTTTCAAGGAAGTATGTTGGACCTTCTGCTTTATTAAGTATAGGGCGAAGGGAGGCGGGATTTTTATGATCTTTATATTTGGCAAATAGTCGTGGGATAATAGGATTCATCTGATGAAGGATGTGGTTTGCATCTGAAATGCATAATGTGAATATAAAACGGACAAAGTATAAGGTACAAATTAATTAATTATGTTAATGTCCTATAATAATAAAACGAATTATTTCACGCTGATACCGGACTTAAATTCTTCAAAATGAAGAAAACAACTTATGACGTTACGAAATCATCGCTGATCTGGAAAATGGAAATACGCCTCTGAAATTGCTGGACCATTAACGCCCACTAATCTGTAACGTATTTTTAACAATTTTACTTTTTCTATTTTAATGTTTGTTTAACTTTTAGATTTTTAATGTTAATTTTTAACATTTTTTTACCATTTTAATGATTACTCTCTTAATGGTTGTGAAGTTGTGTTGGTTGTGTTGTTTTCTAATTTTTAACAAGCTTGTTTTACTATTTCACTGTGGCTTTTTACATCGTTAGCGGCCTTACTGCATTCTCGTACTTTAGAGATATAACCCAAGTATTGATTCACGTTTTTTAACGTTTCTGTGACCCATAAATCTTAGAATTCTTGGCAACTCCTCATTATAGCGTAAAAATGTCTCAACAAATACTCATCAGTCAATTTCGAAAAACGACCAAAAAATTAACACGGGAAAATAGCCACCACTCCTTTTTAAAGGACTGTCTGCAATATGGTATCACTCCCAAATTCTTAAGAATTAGAAATAAATACATTAATAATAACTTCCGGTACTTAGCGAAACAACTTGAAATGACCCTAATTAAGAAAATAATTAAACGTAAAGCGATCAACATTTTTAAAACCAAGCAAAACTGCAAAAAACTTGAAACTGAAATAAAAACCACCACTACAGATGAAGACTTTAAACGATTAAACGAAAAAATTAAAAAGTACAACGAAAAAGAAAAAGAACTACTAACTAAACGGCATAACAAAAAACTCCACTCTTGGCTTAAAAACAAAAAAACTAAAATCTTAGACAATTCCACCCCCATTACTGTCCCATACTTAAACATTTCCAACTATCAACCAAATAACCACGAAGATGCACTATTAAAGCTAGGCTCTAAATATATTATTAACGAAGTTAATAACATAAAAGACACAATTGCACATATTGAAACAGCAATAGAAAAAACTCCACCCGAAGCACAACAAAATATTAGAAACGTTGCTATTAATGCCATCTCTAAAACCAATAAACAATTCACTAACTCCGCCGATATCAAATGTCTTAAAGAATTAAAAAATAACCGCGATCTCACCATCCTAAAATCAGACAAAACCAACCTAATTACAATCCTAAATCGCGAACATTATAACGATCTTATGTATGATACGATTAAAAAACTCAACGCCAAAAAACTCAAAAACTCCCCACTAAATAAACTAAACGAAAAAATAAAGGACTTACTAAAAACCGGACAATGGCCCAACAATATACCTCCAAAAAACAATAACTTTGCTCCTATTATCCCACGACTATTTGCCAAATATAAAGATCATAAAAATCCCGCCTCCCTTCGCCCTATAGTTAATAAAGCAGAAGGTCCAACATACTTCCTTGAAAAATATATGAAAAATATTTACCAAACCCTACTTCCCCCCTCTAATATCTCCATAAACTCCAACGAACTCTTTATGCAAAAACTCCAAAACGCAAAAATCAACTACGACGATACAATGGTTAGTTATGATGTAAAAGACCTATACCCCTCAATAGACACTACAGAAATTAGCAAAATAATTAACGATAAAATAATTGAAACATTCGGAAATAACAAAATTAGCGACACGTTAATTAGGACTAGCAACCTGCTACTTAACGAATCATACTTCCAATTCAATAACCAAATTTATCGGCAAAAACAAGGCGTGCCTATGGGGTCACCTATATCAGGGACTCTTGCGGAATTTAAAATGAGACTTCTTGAAAATTCAGCAACCAAAATTATGAAAAACAACAAAATCTGGACTAGATACGTAGATGACATATTTACAATTTTTCCAAATAACACCAACGTTACCGATATCTTAAATGAACTTAATAACCTTGACAAAAATATAAAATTTACAATAGAAGAAGAAAACAATAACATAATAAACTATCTCGATATAAAAATCATAAAAAACCCAAACAATTCCATCGACACAACCATATATAGAAAACCAACCTCTAATATTGAAATTATAAATAACCGCTGTAATACCCCCCTTCCATATAAATACGCCGCCATCCGTTCCTATATTAATCGCGCAATTCTAATATGCTCCAACAAAAAACTCCTAAATGAAGAACTCAAATATATAAAATCCATAGTTCATAAAGCAAACTACCCAAAAAATATTGTAAACAAATTGTACAATAAGCGTATAAAACAACTAAATAAAATCGATAGCGCCCAAAAAGAAAGAAAAAAATTTACTACATCCATCCCATTCTGTAACGGCAATAGTATAAAAATCCAAAACGAAGCTAAAAAACATAATATCAATATCCCAATAAAACCAAACCGCAATATTTTCCAACACATCCGCAACGAAAAAGACATAATCGATAGCCGATCAACCGCAGGAATTTACAAAATAGACTTCAAACACATTAATAATTCACAAGCATGTTACATCGGAGTTACAAAACGGAAAATCTACAAACGAGAAAAAGAACATAAAGCCGACCTAAAACATAACTGCCACTCAACAGCTCTTGCTTCTACCCACCCCTCTAACCCCATAGATATTAACACCATAACAACTAAAAAAATCGCTAACTATAATAATCACAGCTACGCCCTAAAAAGAGAATCCCTCGAAATCCTTACTAACACGACAGCAATCAATGAACGTGAACATGCTACTATCCCCAATAACTGGAACCATCTAATCTTTAAAACCCAAGGAAAACAAAGTGAAACGAAGAGAGGAACCCAAGAAGAAAGCAACATAAACACAGACAGCGAGGACAGTCATGAATCATCTGATGAAGGATGTGGTTTGCATCCGAAATGCATAATGTGAATATAAAACGGACAAAGTATAAGGTACAAATTAATTAATTAATTATGTTAATGTCCTATAATAATAAAACGAATTAAAATTAAAAGTTCGCTTAAAATTATACGGATAATTTTCACGCGTAACATTCCTTGAAACTTTCCCAGCAACAAACTTATATTAACTTGAAAAGACAACTTTTGGATATCCTGAAATTATTCGTTTGTAAGTTACTCTAAGAGACACAGACAAAAATCAAACGTTAAAAAACTTTAATTCGGCAATCAGGAAGCCTTAAAACGTGTAAATATACAAAAAACAATAGATGAATATTTAGCTTTAAAACATACATTATTTATCATGTCTGTGAGGAATTCATTTCAATTTCTGAGCAGCTTTGGTGGAAATGGTAAAATATTACAGTAAAGAACTTCCACTAACAATAAAAAAGAATTTTATCGCATAATATTTGCAGCCCTGTATATAATTTGAAGATTATGTACAAACCACATGGTACACCTAAATATAATCCTATAGTAGTGATTATATGAAATGGCACAACCTGAAATACAGTTCCATCAATTTTCAGCCATTGTCGCACTATAATCAAGTTCTTTTGTGTAGCCCTGTAAAGGAACAGTGAAGGATTTCCTTGCCATATTCTACATGAGACATGTTTTTATGCATATAAAAAAATATATATTCATTTCATTTTGATTTAGTGCAGTCTATAGATGTTAAACTCTACTCCCCTGCAATTTCCCCCATAGACGTAATGTATTTGAATTCTCTTGGGTGTCCCTGTACATGAACTATATGCGACATCTCAACAAAAAGCTTAGTGTAGCATCCCCATACCATACACATTTAGAATATCAAGTTTGGACTTTCTGCTACAATTTGTTCTTGAGATATGCTGATAACAGACAGACAGACAGATACACGGATAGAGACACAGACAGACAGACAGATACGCGGACAGACACACAGACCAACTGCTAAAAACCAGGAGACCTTAAAACGTGTAAATATAACAAAAACTCACATTCGAAAATTTGACCCTAAAACAATACTTTCTCTACCTTACGGGTAAGAGAAAGTAAAAATGGCAAAAAAATATTTTAAAACCATATCTATTCAAAATCGACTCAATGAGTTAGCAATGTTGGACATTGAATATGAATTGAGGAACAAATTAGATAAGAAGTTATTCGAGATTTGCACAAAAAAAGGTTTGAAAGAGATTATTTTATTCTGGTTTAAATTTTGTATACTGTACTAGCATTCTTCATTCTTCGCTGTTTAGAAAATATTGTCTGTACTGTACTAGTATTACTTCCAAAGATTTTGTGTTTTTAACTTAGAAAAAAAAAAAAGAAAGAAAAAAGAAATAGTAGTAAATATTATATGAGTATTATTTACTTAGCTCAATTCTATTAGACCAATCTATTATGTGATTTTTTTTCCTTTAAATATAATTTTTTTTTTTTTTTGAAAGTTTTCAAAGCTTGGAAGAGGGGAGAGGCGGCACTTTTGAGGTTTGCCTACGGCGGCAAAAACGTTAGAGCCGGCCCTGACGATAACAATGTTGTTCTGGACTGTTTGCGAAATAATATGGCAGCCTATATGTTGTTTATTTTTGATTTATGATTTTATGTTTTATGATTTAGATTATGATTTTATCATTTATGATTTTGATTATGATTTAGATTATGATTTATGATTTTTAGATTTATGATTTAACCATAATCGCCAACAAAAAATCGCCAAATATCGTTGTGGGGATATACTGAAATTGTTCCTTTATTTTAACGTTAGGCGAAAAAGATTTAGTAATGAATACTATGATTATGTTAAACAATTATTGGTATAGAGTTAGAGATTAAGCGCAGACATTTTTAAAATGGAATTGATGAGATAAAAATTGAGATACATTATAAAATGGTGCAATAATAATAAAATCCGCAACCCATTTTTGTTTTTTAAGCATTGATATAAAACTTTGCAGAAAACAGAATTTAATACGACATTTTTTTTATATATATATAAAGGAATGTTAGTAACTGCATTGCTAAAATATTGTAGTTACAGCTAATACAGGACCTCATTGGCTGATTTTAAATTTTTCATTTATTTTGACGATGACTTAAATTACCTATAGCAATTATGCATGTCAAGATTTTTGCGAGAAACGTCTAAGCTACTTCGGTGCCAAATTTAAAATTTTGCCAAGAGCTTAAACTGTACCATTGTTTTAGAACGACTTTTTTCAATTTTATTTTAAATATTTTTCAACTTAATTCACGAAGGAAAAAAAGAAGAAAATTTTTTATTTGGTCTAAATGTACAAAATATCTCCAGGTAAAATATCCGTTTTTCGTTCTGTTCATTATTAGAAAGAAAATGGCTGAAGTAGTTTTTCCTGTATCATTGATGTCTTTATAAATTAAATTAAATTATCCAGTATCATTAAATTTCCTTCTCCATGCTCATTTTTTATTTTCTAAATTTAATATTACATAATATATATGTAAAAAAAATCAAGGTGTAATCAGTACATATCCAGAAGATGTAGCCAACAAATATTCAGACCAAAATCAACGCAAGTTCAGGAGATATCACCAACAACTATTAAGATATCATGATCAATATATATCCAGTAGATATCGCCAACAAGTATTCAGGAGCCATCATCAACACTTATTCAGAAAATATTGTCAACAAATATTCAAAAGCCATCCAATTTATGTATGGTGATGGTCTATCTCGAATACTTCAAACCGGCAATTCGTTTTTACAATACAATCA
Source organism: Salticus scenicus (assembly GCA_963930645.1). Lineage (NCBI taxonomy): Eukaryota > Metazoa > Arthropoda > Arachnida > Araneae > Salticidae > Salticus > Salticus scenicus. Next base: position 29,830,106 of record OZ005660.1, read on the forward strand.
AGGATAAATTTTTCACTTATCAGTAGATTTCGAAAAATGTGATTTTTTTTTTTTTTTTTTTTTTCGATTTAACTTAGTATTGATATAACTTTAGTATATCCCTACAGCTGAATTTGGCGATTTTTCTTTGGCATCGTTTTGAACGATAACGATGAATTGCAATAATCGCATAAGATATTTATCTTCAACCTGACTAAATCATATTCTAGAAAAAATGCATTTTAAAAAGTTGCATCTTTAGTGTTGGAAGCACCATTTTAAACCTTGCTGTACGCTGGAAATAAATGCAGAGTATTACATATTGTACTAAATTAACTAAAAAAAATTCAATAGTAAAAAAATGTAGGCATTAGAAAAAATAAGTTCATAATTTCTTTAATCAAGCAATAACACCCAAAAAATTCATCGTCAAACAGTGACAAAAAATTAACAAGTCGATCATATACTAAAGTTGTAGCGCTAAATGATTTAGATGTCAAGAATTTCTCTCTGTTCTAAATAATTAGTGCTATGGTTGTTTATTTTATGTTCTCTCTCAAAATAATGGCAAATTGTTATTAAATTGCCGAATATTATAACAGATTTTTGACATATTATAAACGATATAATATTAAATATTGTGTATTTCAATGCGATACCGAATATGGTGGATTTCTATAATATTGTTCAACTCTCTTGTGTTATGTATTATTAATATTCCAATTCAATGAAAGGCAAAGTTGCGAATAGTCGGGTAGAATCCCGCAGGGATTAATGAACGAAGCGAGTCGGGGGGAGGCGAAGCCTTCCTCGGGGGTTGGTGAGCGGAGCGAGCAGGGGGCAGAGCCCCCTAGTTGTCTAAAAGTTAAGCAATTTATTTAAAGAGTATTACTATTTATAGAAAATTTTCTCTAAATCAGGGTTTAACCCAGCAAAAAAGTTTCTTTAGCATTTTAGCTAAAACATAAGCAGTATTTTAGCTTTTTTGAAAATTAATTCTTTGAATAGTATTGATTTATCTTTCTTAACTTGGTTATCCCCAATTTTGTTTTCTGTTTGTTTTGTTCACTGATGATTTTAACCAAGCATATATTGTGATTTAAGAAAAATGAATCAGCAAAATTTTGTTTCGATTTCAACAAACGCAATACTAGCACTGAGAATACATCTATGAAGTGAATTCCTAATTATGTTTTTAAATATTTTTGCATTTAAATTTAATCATTAAAGGTCTAAATTAAATCCGAATATACTAAATAGATAATGATTCCCAATATTTTCAGTGATTTTGTAATTTCTGTCCACGAATATTTGTATAAAAACTAGAGGTAGTTATATAAAGTTATTTTATGAAATAATCTAGTTTTAGCTTTTTAGCGAAATTCTTACTGACATAGTTTAGCAAAATACAATATCTTTTAGCAAAATGCTAAAAAAACTAATGGCAGTTTAAACCCTGCTCTAAATTCGTATATATATATATATATTCTTGAAGATTAATATAAATTCAGACTGTGTTGTTAAAAATGTATGTTAATAAAATCTACTGGATTTTTTTTTTTCAGTGAAGTCTATTGGTTTTTAAAGTTGAAAGGTTGACAAGTATGTAACCTTTAGGAAACTTGCAGGTATTTTGAAATTTCAAATGCAAACCTGTAATGGAATCTTTAAAAAACCTGAATATTTCTTGGAGAAAACATGCTGTTTTTATTTTTCTTTAAAATACCTGCAAATTTTTTTACCTACTTTTTTTTTTTTTTTTTTTTTTTTAATATACAGTTGAACCTTGTTAAAATGAATCTCAAGGGAATGTTCATGTTATCAGTAACTCGGAAAATAGTCTTCATTTTGATGGGGATTGTGGAAACAGTTCATGCTAAAAGTAATTCACGTTATTGTATATAAGAAAGAATCATTTGCATCATAATTTCAATTTTAGAAAATAATTTTTTCCTGTGCTAAGTTAAAAATTCTTAGGCTTTAACTTGTTACTGTTATATTAAAAATTGAATAAAATTAGTGGTATTAAATTACTATATTACAGTACGCAGCCAAAAATTCGGAATCGTCGGAACCACGGCGATTCCAGATTTTCGAATTTTCCGGATTTTTGGTCATGCCTAAAAAACATAATATTTTGGTTTAAGTACTTGGATAATATGCAAATTCATATAAAAAAATAATGTATTACGATTTTTAAATATATTCTGTATTTTTTTTTTTTTTTTTTTTTTTTGTACTTTAATAATAAATAAAATTAAAAATTAAACTTGAAAAACAAAACAGATTTAATACTGAAATATTTGCGTACAAAAATTAGTACAAGTTACAATGAAAGAAATAAAGAAAACATACCATTTTTAAAATATCTGCGTGATTTTTTTAAAAAGTACTTTAGGTTTTTCAATTAAAAGTTTGAGCATAATTGAAATAGAATATAGAATTTAGTTCTCAATTAGATAAATGTTTAAGAATTGTTACTATTATTATAATCTTTTTCTCCCTCCTCTTTCAGACTTTGCAAATGCCAGTTTTGAAGATTATTAAGAAATAAAATACTTTTTTGGTTTTTTATTTAGATATCTTTATACTTTAAAAAAAAAAAAAAAAAAATCACTGTTGATGATGATTATGATGATTAACGCCGCCAAAATTGTCCGGATTTTTGGCGATTCCGGATTTCTGGAGTCCGGAATTTCGTCTTCGTACTATACTACTATATATAACAGTAATTCTATAGTTAATATACAAAATAAATAAATAAAAATAAATAATGTTCATTTTATTTTATTTATAGAGAATGAAAATTTTTTTTAAATATATAATTTTGGCTTTTAAAAATTTATTTAGAATCACATTTTTTAAATTGACTGCCCTGTATCTCCGAATCTATATCATTTTTATTGGTAAATTTCCAAAATGTGAATTTCAAATTTAAATATTAATGATTTTTTTTTTTTTTTTTTTAATATTGGATTATTTTAAAATCAATAGAGGCATCACTATCCTGCCAAATAGCTAATTATGAAAGCAAGGTTTACCTGTCTTCAAATTCTTCCAAATATACTTCTAAATGATTTTGAGCGTATGTTTCAGCATAAAAAGTTGATATTTTTTCAATTTCTTTAAGAAAATGTGCATTTCAATTGTATTAGATTAATTTTTTATAGCCAAAATATCTGTAGCAGTCAAATTAATGCTTTGATTAATGTCCAATCTGGATTGACCAATCAGATAACACCTTACTTCACTATCGTAACATTTCAACAAAATTTAATTGTAACTGGTCCATGCTAGAGAAATATTATATAGATTGAAATTGAACTCTGTAAATAGGAACCATTCACCAAAAATAGAAATAGAAATCTCTGACTTGTTATAAAAAGATAAAATATATGACAATATTTATATTAAATTATTTTCACCTGTTTAGAGTAAATTTATGATACAGCTCTACATACTCTTAATGTATTTTTTATATTATGACTGTCAAATTAATTAGAAAATTTTGAAAATAAATAAATATACTCAGGTTTTTATTTATTTTTCAAATTTAACATGTTTTTTCGAAAGAACACTTTAACAACTTATTCACAAACTTTCTCCTCCCCATCCCTTTTAAACTGTAATTTACCCATTTCAAATATTTTGCTAAACTAATTTCTTTAAATTGTATAATGAAATCCAGACTATTTCTTTTTTAATTGCTAATTTATTTTTAATATTTCTTTTCAGTACAGTACAACTCAACTGAAGTGAAATTTTGAGTGCTGTATGAATCCTGCAACTTGCATAGATAGACTATTATTTATCTCAGTTTATTTAAGTTTCTTTAGGATATGTTTGATCATCTCCATTATCAATTTTTATGTAATCCCTATTCAAAAAAAAAAAAAAAAAAAAAAACCTTTTGAGTGATACAGTACGAAGCCGAAAATCCAGACTCCAAAAATCCAGAATCGCCAAAAACCCGGACAAATTCGGCTGCGTTATTCATCATCATCACATCAACAGCATTTTTTTTTTTTTTTTAAGTATAAATATATCTATTTAAAAAAAAAGAATCGAAAAAGTATTTTTTTTTTTCTTATTAATTTCAAACTGGCATTTGTAAAGTCTGAAAGAGGAGGGGGAAGAAAATTATAATAATAGTAACCAGTTCTTAAATTTTATCTAATTGAAAACTAAATTCTGTATTCTATTTCAGTTATGTCTAAACTTTTAATTGAAAAACCTAAAGTACAAAAAAAAAAACAGAAATGTGTTAAAAAGGGTATTTAATTTATTTTCTTTTATTGTAACTTGGACTAATTTTTGTGTGCAAATATTTCAATAAACCTATTTTGTTTTTCAAGTTGAATTTTTTGTTTTATTTATTTATTGTTAAGGTTGATTAAAAATATATATATATTACAGAATATATGTTTCAAAATCGTAATATATTATTATTTTACATGAATTAAACAAAAATGTTATATTTTTTAAGCATGACCAAAAATCTGGAAAATCTGAAAATTCGGAATCGTCGCAATCCCGTTGATTCCGGTTTTTTAGTTTTGTACTGTACGAGAAAGTTACATAATAGAGTCAGTATTGTATTTTTTCTGTGTTATAATTCAATTGATTTCAATGATAGAGATATGCCATTTTTCCTAATAGTCTTGTTGGCTAGAAAATAAAAAACTTTCTAATTCACCAAATTTGCATAGAGAGGCCTTATACATATTTGAATGGGAAACTTTTTTGAACATAACAGGCAGATTTTTTTCTTAGTAGAGTCTTTCTGATTATGTTATTGAAGATTTTTTTTTAATTTACATTGTCCACTTTTCTCTAACAGATAAAGAATTAAAACCCAATTCACTCTTTTTAGGACACCCTGTATTTAGAATATTTTTTAATTGCTTCCTATTTATTTTATTTAACGTTATTTATTTTTAGGAAATCTTCCATGCATTTCTGCTTGTGATGTGTGCCAAGCCGATTGTGGTGTTGAAGGTGCTCTCATTGATTATCGATGTTGTTGGTGTCAAAGAATGGTTCATCCTCATTGTCTAAAGACTATTACCGATAATTGCGACTTTGGTGCCTATAAGTCTTTTATTGTACCACCATTTTGTATTAGTTTGAAAAAAGTAGGCATCAAAGGAAATCGTCATTTAGTTGTTGATGAAGTCAAATCCCCAAGTGATAGGTCTTGGAGTCCTCTAATTGTAATTGGAAATCGCAAAAGTGGAAATAATGAAGGAGAGTGTGTATTAAGGTCATTTCGAGGGTATCTAAATCCACTTCAGGTATGTTCTTAGTATTTTGTACATAATTTCTTTCATATATATTTTTAATTTTAATCAAAAGTTAAAAGTGTAAGTGTTTAGCAGCTGAATATTCAGCATTCGGTATTTCGTCCAGTTCACTATTCATTACATCACTAATTCATAGCTTTTTTTTTTTTTTTAGGGGGTTGGGGGGGGGGGGGGGGGATACATAAAATGTTTTCATTGAACTCCCTTATTTCATGTATATTTTATTGTCATTATACATCAGTTTTACTGCTACCATTAACAGTTCATTTACCACATTTTTGCCAATATTTGGCATAGTTCCAGTTTATGAAAGATTAGTGAAAAATATTGAAAAACAAATTTAATTACTTTTACTGAACACTCAGCCATGTAATTTTATTTATTTATTTATTCTTTCTTTCTTTTTCTCACTTATAGGTTATCGATTTGCATGATATTAAACCAGAAAAAGGACTCCTTTGGTGCAAATTAATCACTGATCATGTGTGCCGTATTCTTGTTGCTGGTGGGGATGGCACAGTTGGTTGGGTGCTAAATGCAATTGACAAATTAAATATTGAGGTATGTGTAAAATTAAATTATTCCTCTGTCTTTTTATATGTGTTCAACAAACATTAAATGCAAGTTGGATCCAAATTGTAAAAATTTTTATAAATGTTGAATACTCTACTTCAGTCATCATCTGTATATTTTGAATGACTAATGTTATATTTTTACTTCCTTATGCAAATTATAAGAAAGTATTGTGATTATTGGAATTATTCTAAAACGGATTTTATATTTGTGATTGTTACAACATCTTGTTGTATGCCTTTATGTGATCTTTCAATTTAGAGATATATGTGATTTATGCATCTTTTTTTAAGGCTAATAATGAAGTATTTTATTGTGAAGGTTACTATCAGATTTTCATTTTTGAGATCAATTTCTCATCAAGTTATTTATTTTTTTCAGTGTTAAACTGCTACACTGCTGCCATGAATTTTTGTTACTGTAAAGAAAATAAATTAATTTCTGTGGATGAAATAAAACTAAAGTTTGGCTAATATATCACTATGTGTGGAAGATTACTGCAATTCTCCTACTCATTTGCCCTATCCCTAGAGTGCCCTGAAAAGACCACCAGGATTATTATTTGATGATCAAAATGTATTAAATGGTAGACAAATACAAACAAATGTGCACGTTTTATGCATATTTTTACTGCATATTTTGGTGCTTTTAATCTAAAACAGCATAAATCTTTTCATTTTATGTTATTGTAAACAAAAAACGTTCTATATATTTCTGTTTTATTGATATTAATTCCTGCAGAATGAGACAATTTTAATTTCAGCAAAGAATTTTAACATATACATAAGACTGTATTTAAATATAAAAACTTCTGCACTCACCAAAGAGTAAATGAAAGCACTGCCAGTTTTAAAAGGGCATAGCCTTTCGTCTTCAGGTGCAAAAAATAGATGCTACTACTTTGGAGGCAAAAGCAAAACTGCTTTTTCAAGGTAGTATCATGTGTTTTTTGTACCTTAAGAAGAAGGGCCATGTCCTTTTGAAACTGGTATTGCTTGCATTTATTTTTGGTGTATGAAGAAGTTTTTAAATTTGAATATTTATTGTACACACTAGTTCTTTCATTTATAATTATATAAAACTGGTTTTTAACGACTTGCAATAAAATTTACACAAAAACTGATGTTAAAAGAGGAAGAAACTAAGCAAACACCATAAATCGTAAAGCCACGCAAAAATTATTTCAGGTTGAAATAATTATCTATAACTTTGCTTTAAAAAAAAGGGGGGGGGGGTACTAGGGCAGCTTGAAAGCAACAACATAATATAACAAAGCTAAAGTGGCACTGGTTCAAAACACTAAAGATAGTAAAACCTTCAAATTAACTACTGAGCTAATAATGATATTTACTAAACAATTACCTGAAATTAATATTAGAAGTTTGTTTTAAATACACAGATTTCAATTTCTTAAAGAAATATTTTTACTGATATTTTACTTGTATCAAAATATATTTTTTGCCATTTTTCTAATATAAATAGAAAATAGAAAAATATTTTAGGTTACAAATTTGTTTCCATTTTTGTTATTGGTGACTTAATGGCAATTATTGCTTTGTTGCCATGCTGGCGAGAACCCTAACTATCACCATACTTGTACTGTACAAGTACAGTATTTCCAACTCAAATTGTGTATATCCCTACAGACAGCTCAAAAGTCCCTACATTGATGATAAAAGTCCCTGCTTTAGTGCTGAGGATGTCCATAGAACATACTTTCATCCTGAGGATATCCAAAGGAGAAACAGTACCTCCAAAAGGTTCCTACATGCTGAAGAATACTGATAAAAGTCCTTAAGCATAGGAACAAATACATACAATTAGCAATACTGCTTGTACACAGATTAAAATACTTATTTGTGACACGACATCCAAATAGTATACATTCTGTGAGAAACATTTTGGGATTCTTCCTTTATCCTTTTAAACATCCTTCTCTCTGTTTTCATTGCTAATTTCAGAATTATTTTTAGATGGGACTTTTTACAAAGATTTTTTCCTAAATTAATCAGTTAACTCACCTAATTATCCTCTCTATATTATTAGGATAAAATTATCTAGCTAGCTTCAACAGCTAGCTGGCCATAGACCCATTAAAATTTTTAACAAAAACATGCTTTCGGGCACCTGCGGCGCCAATCGTAATTTGTTCTCTGTAAAAGTCGCATAATATTAACCCTCTGTACCATACTGTAGACTGTAGGCAACATACCGTTCGATCGTGGTTCAAATTCAAAGAATCGGTTCTACAACGTAATCACGCACTGTAGCCTGTCGTATACACTCACAGTTAGAGAATCTAGTATCTAGAAACACAACTGGATGGCGCCGTATGTCGTAAGTTGAAGTTCATTACTCGACAGTGGGTAACTAACGACAAGTGCGGACCGGCTCTGATTCAAAAAATAATAAAAAATAGTTTTTCGTGTGTTTTGTGTTTTATATTGAAACAGTGAAGAGGTAAGTGTTTCAAATTCATTGTATAATATTGATTTTGACCCAATTTCACGTATTTTATAGGATTTTATGCTAAAAAGTGTTTGTTGCCTGTAGGTGTTTTTGTTTGTTTTTTCGAAATTTATGAGAAATAAAAAAAAAACCTGAAACACGTGTATTTTATTTTTTTCCAATTATTACGAAACAAATAAACACAAAAATATTAAAGGTCATGAGTTACAGAGGGTTAAAATATTAAAAATTCAAATATTTTTAAATAAAATCTAAACGTAGCTCTAGTTCAAAGTAAAATACACTCAAATCAATGAAAATCAAATAAACCAATCAAATATCTCTTAACTCCTCATAACGTAGCTCTATTTCAACGTAAAATCCACTCAAATCAATGAAAATCAAATAAACCAATCAAATCTCTCATAATTCCTCATAACGTAGCTCTAGTTCAACGTAAAATACGCTCAAAACTATAAAAATCAAATAAACCAATCAAATCTCTCATAATTCCTCATAACGTAGCTCTAGTTCATTGTAAAATATGCTCAAAACAATAAAAATCAAATCTTTTATAATTCATCATAACGTAGCTCTAGTTCAACGTAAAATATGCTCAAACCAATGAAAATCAAATAAACCAATCAAATCTCTCGTAATTCCTCATAATGTAGCTCTAGTTCAACGTAAAATACACTCAAATCAATGAAAATCAAATAAACCAATCAAATCTCTCGTAATTCCTCATAATGTAGCTCTAGTGCAACGTAAAATACACTCAAACCAATGAAAATCAAATAAACCAATCAAATCTCTCGTAATTCCTCACAACGTAGCTGTAGTTCAATGTAAAATACACTCAAATCAATTAAGATCAAATAAACCAATCAAATCTTTCCCAAGATTCTCCATTCTGGGTCATTGTAGAAATTGGAAGTTTTATTTTCATATTTTTATTAATTAAAAGAAAACTAATCAAAAATTCGAAAATCTGACTTCGATGTGCACAATGACCCTACGGAGGGCACCTTTGTGTTAAATCACGTGACTGTCCGAGCTACCGTTCTTGAGAACAGTGAAATATATATATATACAAATATTGCTCACTTAATAGTATAAGATAACTTTAAGCATTTGATAAAATGCAGTGTACTGCATTAAACTAATGTACCGATGACAACCGATTTTCAGACTTCTTTATTGTACTCTTTAAGTTGTGGTTTATGTGATCAGACTTTAATAACAGAAATTAAATAATAATAAAAGAATTTTTATGTTGTTATTTGCTGTAAATTTAAGATTTTATGATATACTTATTCAAAAAAGTAAAATTTCATCATTATTTATTTTGTTTAGCCACCGCCCCGTCTTTGCATTCTACCATTAGGTACTGGAAATGATCTGTCTCGGGTTCTTGGTTGGGGATATTGTTATTCTGGAGAAGTTGATGTAAAAAAATATTTAGATAAAATTTCTTCTGCTGAGATGCTGCAACTAGATAGGTTAGTAAACATACATTTAAAATTTTAGCATTTGTTGTGGTATTTTTTTTTTTTTTTTTCTAATAGTATTCATGTATTAATTATTTTCAGTTTTACATTTAAATCTGTACATTATTTTTGTGTTTCTGACTATTTAATTTTTATCTTTATTATTGTTTCAAAGATGACTTGCATTTAAAAATATATATTTGTATTTATTTATTCAGGCATTATCTATATAAATAAAGAGAAATGTCTGTCTGTGTGTGTGTGTGTGTGTCTGTCTACGCTCTGGTGCTCACACTACTGATCGCAGAGCTTCCAAATTTGGCATATAGGTACCTGAGACCCTGCAGGTGTGCACCTCATCGAGATTTTTTCGAATTTGAATTTTTTAAATTAATGTTTTTTCGATTTTAAATATTGGCTTTAATGTTTCATTTTTCATGAATTTATTCTTCGATTGTAATTGTCTGCGTATCTTGGCAACGGCTATTATGCAATTCATTTTTTATTTAATACATTCATTTGAAGGTGATTTTCTTTTTTTTTCTCTTTTTATTTATTATTATTATTATTATTATATTTATTGAAAATCAAATGGTAATGCAATAGAAATAAATTGTTATGTTTATGTATAAATTTTATACTATAGCAACTTTTTATTTTTCATTTTTTAATTAGTTCCTTTAAAAGAAAAAAATATATTTTTTTTAATTATTATTATTTATAATATCTATTGGGTGAAACAAATGGTAGTTTATAGTAGAAAGGATAAACTGATTAAAATGCGTTTTTCATGTATTTAATTCCCTTTAAAAGCAAATTATTTTATTGCACTGGTCAGAATCAAATTGCAATATAGTGTAAATAACGGGGGTTATAAAACACATGGTTCAAAAACTAAAATATATAATAGACGCTGAGATACAGTCATCTTTAAAATCGTAATTCTTAAATAACAGAAAATCCACAAGTTGTCGATAAATACCCAGAGTGAAGTGCCCGGGAAAGACCTTTCTGTAGACAGGACCCGATGCAGTACGGGTAGAAAAAGGGCTGCCTTAGGCAATGGGTACCTGAAGAAGCAAGATATAAAGCGATTTCAGTGTTTTTTTGTTTTTGTTTTTTTTAGTTCTTTTTTGTAATGTGATGTAAAAAATAAATACTGATCCAATTCTTTTGAAAATCCATTTAAATATAGTGACCAGCGAAGCGGGCGTAGCCTGCTAGTTTAAAATAAGTTGTAATTAAGTTAAAATATTGATGTTAAATAAACAATAAAGTGCAGATAGGGCTGGTAATAAAAAAGTGACAATCAAGAGAAATAGCATGCATTTTTTGAAGAAAAAGCTTTATTTTCATGAAATCATTTATGTTTATGATTTTATGTATCTTTACTATTAAAGTCTAGTACATTGCTATATGTTTAAATTATCATGTGTATATACTAAACCTGCATATTGTAGTCTGTTCCAAATTACTACAACTAATAATAATAATATTAAGATGAAATAAATGATATAGAAAACTATTATGATTATTATTATAGGTGGAAAATGAAAATTACTCCAACAAGACATTTGCCAAGACCTTTACCTCAACCTTTCAAAGTAAGTTAATTTCTTGACTATTCTCTTTTTATTTTTCATGGGGTGCTTCTCGAGGATAGAAATTAAGAGAATTAAGTCAGTGTTCCGTAGAATCAGTAATTTTAAGATTTAACTGGTCCATACATACTTTTACTGGGTTTTTTATATTTTTAAATATATTTTAAAATTTGTAGAACAAAATAAATTTACATGGCAAATATGTTTGTTTTTTTTTGGGGGGGGGGGGTTAAATTAATTTAAAAATACAGTGTTATGTAAATCAAAAATTTATTCTTGATAAATGAGCTAAATATCACCTATTTACTATGAAAGCATTATATTAAGTATTAAAAGTAAAAAAATAAATAAGTTATTAAAGTGATAAGAAATAAATAATCACAGAGAATAGTTGATATTGACAGTTATAATGGAGTATACTTACTTTTGTTATAACATAATGTTCTGTAACAGATTTATAAGTAATTTTAAAGAAAAGTAAAAAATAAAAATAATAAAAGCTTCATTGGTCCGGTGGACCACTAGAATTTATATTTTACAGGTACATTGAATATTGTTGTGGTTCTGGACTAACAGACCACTGTTAATTTGAGCCCACTTCCACTGTATATGTATGTATGGTCATACATTGCCAACAGATTTAATTGATATTAAATTTAATGTTTAATTTTAAATTAATATTGAATTTAATTTAATTCATAGGTTGTGAAAATCTCAGTGCATTTAGTTTTATATTACAATTACAGGTGGTTTTTTGAAGTACTGAAAACAGTAAGTGGCAGGTTTGAACCCAGGTGATGTCTGTTGGCCTAGTCCTTCAGAGTTCATTATGATTTTCTTGAAACTCGTATGAATATGGGCTAAGACCTATTTAAAAAGACCCATTTCCCATGAGTGGCATTCTGCCCAGGCCAATATATATGTATAATCTGCAGATAGTATGTAGTATAAAATTATCTACTATTAGAATCTTTGACATTTACTTTCATATACATTGTGCGGATTATATATATATAATTATGCAAAACCATGATAGTAATAGCAAACTAATATGTTATGACCATCACAAAGCTTTCTTCTATAGCATTCTATATAGCAGTACTACCTACCAGTTAACACGCACAAAAATTTAATTATAGCTTCTCATAACAAAGATTTTGGTGTTATTTTAATCAATAGATACTGAAATATAGCCATATGGAAAATTGCAAGATGAAAATTTTCAGAATTACATGTCAGTCCGATATACATTCAAATTAAATCACAATTCTTCTACATAATGGCCGTCACATATCAAGTTCAGTGCATTCAATACGCTATAGAATCTGAGATACAGTCTTAAGGGGACTCTCTACTTATAGTCTCCTTAAACCAAAACCAATGTAAATCTATGAATAATTTTGCCCTGCTATAACTCATTAACTAATACATATTTTTAAATTTCATTTTCACATTCAGAAATCTCACGATTGTTAAACTGGTTATCATGCATTGTGAAAATTTGCATTTTACAACTTCAAAGTAGAATATTAAAAATAAAAATAAAATAAATTTTTATAAAGCGATAACCTGTTTAACAGGTGTGAATTTTTTTAATGTGAAAACAGAATTTAAAAATAGGTATTAGTTAATGAGTTATAATGGGGCAAAATTCTCGATAGAGTAACACTGGCTTTGGCTTCCGGCAACAATAACTAGAGAGTCCCTTTTAACATACACAAGGGAAGATTGTAGCATAACAGAACCACACCTGTCAGCCAGTGTGCACCCAAGTTGAATCAACATAGATTTTTCATAATGTCCTTCTTACTTATCAAATTTTGTGTTGTATACACTATAAAAGATTGCATTCCTCTGAATGAGAAAATTTGCACCATATCAGCACCACCTGTTAAGCAATATGTACCAAAAATCGATAGCCATCAATTTTTGTCAAAGTGCACCCAAATATAATTTTTTATGAAATTCTGTACATTAGTTCTTGATGTAGAGCTGTCACAATTTTTTTGTCATGCACGCATGTAGACAGACAAATGTTTTCTAAAAATAGTCAAATTGTGCTCGCTTCTCAAAACGTCTAAATCCATCAAAAGTAAAAATTTTATGCATATCCAATACATTTTTTCTATGAATGTAAAAGAGCACAAAAAATATAAAGTTAAAATATATATAACCTTCTATTCCTTCTAAGAAATCTTAGATAGATATCATATATTGTAAAGTTTTTTATGATGCTGCCTTTTTCAGAAGTCTACACGTGAAAGTATTTTCACTTGCAAGTTACCCATAATTATAACCTTTTTTGTTATTCCTTCTGAGAAAACTTAGACATATATCATGGATAGTAAAGTTCTTTATGATACTACATGTTCAGAAGAGATCTACAAGTGAACATATTTTCATTGTTCATAGCCCAGTGGCAGAAACACCGTGACACGGCGACATAGTCGCGGACGCAGAAAAACGGCTTGCGGACAGTTTTTGTCTGCACTGAGAAAAAAATTTGTCCGCAACTTTTGGATAACAATTCACTTATAAAAATTTCTGTATCAAAACTGAAACTAATACTTTTATTATTTGTAATTATTTATATTGTGTTGTGTCAAACATTGCTATAAAATTTTTAAATGAATGAGATGAATTGAATGAATACAATTGTTTATACTGTATTGTTTTGTAGTAAAATTGTAATTGTGTATTGTTGAACGGGATCACCACTGATGTTAAGCCCTGTCCCCATCAGTTTTCAGGCTTTTTGAGTGTAAGCCATTTTTACCCCTGATTACACGCAAATTTTGGAGACAGATTATGAAATTTTAAAATCCTGTCGCAGACAGCTTCAAAACTTTCTGCCACTGGGGTTCATAGTATTTAAACTAAACATCCATGTATGTAAGTTAAAATTATACGATTTGTATCTAATCTGTTCTGTTTTGTTTGTTTATTTAGGAATATTTCATGAACAATTATACATCTGTTGGAGTTGATGCATTAGTAACTCTTAACTTCCATAGAACAAGAAATTCCAAGTTTTACTTGTTTGGAAGCAGATTTATTAATAGGGTATGATAAAATATACATAAAATCTGTTTAGAGTTTGTTTTCATAAATGCAAAAAAGTTTATAAAAATTAATAGAAAGCAAATAATGTCCAAGTCCAAGGTAATTTAAGAATTTAAAAAAAAACTTTTTTCCTTACATTATTTATATTATCGCATGCATTGATTATACTATTTTAATCTAAAACTAGTATGTTGTGACCACCACTGAGCTATTATCTTATACAAATTCACATAGTAGAAATTATTTATTAATTTAGTATTTATTAAAATTATTTCTGTGAAGAATGCATTTTATTAATATAATCAGTTTGGTTAAGAATGGCTATTTTTCTGGTATTTGCCTGTAAGAGTGCAGGTTATTTGTTCATTATTTTTAATTTGTTTTAAAGTTTTTAAGTCTGCGCAATTTATATTCTTATTTTTGATAGATTTATTCAATTCTTTCTGAGCAATACTCAGAGATGCCAGGTATTACGATTTGTCCGTAATTATTACGGATTTACGGCAATAATTACGGCATTACGGACAACATATAAAAATTACGGATTATATGCTTTTAAAAAAGTCGCGGATATCTTTCGTTAAAAAAATTAAAAAAAAAGACCCCACTGATGATCAAACGCACAACAGAAGCATTCCGATTCATAATCTTTTTACATCCACAACATAAATGTCAATATTAATTTTAAACTTGCTTTATAAGATTCTAGAAACTATAAAGAAATAGAATTATACAATATTTCTTGCTGATGTAATTATTTTTTTACTCCCCCCCCCCCTTTTCTTATCTCCTACCAGCCATCGTCGATTAAAAGCTCTGCAGAAGCCTTTAGTTTCCCAATTTTTCTCCATCAGCAACATAAATGTCAATGTTCATTTTAAACTTGCTTTATTAAATTCTAGAACCTATAAAGAAATAGAATTGTTTCATTTCTCATTTATCTAATTATTTATATTTTGACTGCCCCTCCCGCTTATTTCTCACATATGTAATTATTTGTAGGCGTTATTACTGAGCTTGATGAATCTATTTGTTTTTCCTTAATAAATTTATAATACATATTGTATCATCAAACAAAAGATGTGTTAGATTTTATGCAAAGTACTAAAGAAAAAAAAAATGATAATAAAAATGTTTTATTAAAAAAAAGAACAATGTTTTAGTATTTAATGCCATAAAAACAGTTGTCTATAAAAAAGTGACTTATAAAATAATAATAATAAATAAAATAATTTTTGTAACCACCCCCCCCCCCCCCAAAAAAAAAAAAAAAAAAAAAAAAAAGAGAGAGAGAGAGAGAGATCCAAATGTTCCCCCCCTCCAAAGCAGGTTAAAAAAAAAAAAAAAAAAATCTTTCATTTTGTAAGAAGGTAAAGAAATAAATATTTATTTACTTTTGTTTTAGAAATTTTTTAATTAATATATTTGTGTTTTTTTACAAAGACAGTGCAATTCATTATTATATGTGGGCTTGTGTATAAAAATTATTCCGTGACGCGGTTAGCATCTCCACACTGCATAAGTGTATAACTCTGATTACTGATAGCTCTTATTGAAACTTGGCATCTCTGAATACTATGGATGATGTTTTTATTCTGTACAGAGATTTTATTGATGGCGGTTTCAGTTTTTGCGATACTATCGTTAACATCTACCGGTTGTTCAAGTATGAATTTTGGGCCAAGCTTTACATAATGTAATGAAAAATAAAATTGAAACCTTTAAAATTGTTGAAAGAAATATAATAATTAGGAAACATAGTAAAAAATTAAAAAAGTAATTAAATAAAAGAAACATTAAAGCTAAGCCAATAAATGAACAACCATATATAAACCTCTCATATTATAATGTTAACAGCCATGAAGATGCTTTATTAAAGCTTGGCCCAAAATTCATACTTGAACAACCGGTAGATGTTAACGATAGTATCGCAAAAATTGAAACCGCCATCAATAAGATCCCTGTACTGCTCAGAAATGTTGAGGTACAATAAAAATAAGGCTGAATTAGCTGTAAATTCATATGAGCTCAGTTCCTTCTTATACTCTTTATCATCTAACTTATCTGGAGCAAGTGGTTCAGGTTTTCTTTCAGAAGTTTTTCAGTTAATTTCCAAACATTTCGCTCCATTAAAATATACCTTATGTCCTGGCTCCACTGATCATAGTTATCAGATTCTAGCTTCAAGATTGTGTATGAAGCCTTTTTTTTTTAATTAATGAAACAGCATATTGTGTAATTACTCATCCCATAATCCTGGCCTGGAATGAATACTAGACAATAGAGGATATAATATAAGAAAGAGCCATCCTATAAAAAAGACAAAATTGCGACTCCAAGAAAGAGACAAATGGCTGAGACGCAAAAAAAAAAATGTTGCGGGAAGCTCGGAAATCATGGCTGGAATCGCCGGGTACCTCACCCCCAACTTACACATCCAGCAACTCTCTGAAACTGATCAAACCGACGATTTTCGCTCTCAAATTTTGAAACGACGCGCCACTCATAGCCAATCAGAATCTGCAAATGGTACTCTCAAGTCTACCGGATGTGAAGCGCCTTGTTACTTCCGCCGAACCTTCTAGAAGAATCTGTTCAAATTCCCCTCGCTGCATCCCCCATCTGATTCGCTGGGAAGAACGAAAAATATGGTTGACTGAAAAATCGACGAAAAATACTCGTGTGCATGTTTAAATCTTCCAATTTTGCTGCAATAAAAATTTGAAGATGAAAACTTTAATTTTTGATGTATTTTAACGAGGGAGGTACCATTTTAAAGCTTATCACCTGTAGAATAACCCCGTTACAACGAAATTTCCGAAATACTTACTGATAAAATTTTATTATCATAATTAACTGGGAGGAAAATAAGCAAAATGGTTAAAATTAACGAACGTTTCTTTTCGTTAAATTGTATAATTTACTTTTTAGATGATCGTATCTTTACGCTAACTGTTTTAGTTAGTCTGAAAACTAGTTTTATTAACGTAATTCATGTTTTAAATACCTAAATTATTAAAATAGATTTTAATTAAGTCTGATTAAACTGTATGTTAATTACTTTCTGTAAAATTGTTTGTGTAAATGTTGTTTATGGTTATTTTAATTTCAGAAATGATTTTTTTTGCCTATTTTAATTTGAGTAACAATGTTTTTGGCTATTTTAAACATTTTTGGCGTTTCTTTTCATTAAATTGTATAATTTACTTTTTAGATGATCGTATCTTTACGCTAACTGTTTTAGTTAGTCTGAAAACTAGTTTTATTAACGTAATTCATGTTTTAAATACCTAAATTATTAAAATAGATTTTAATTAAGTCTGATTAAACTGTATGTTAATTACTTTCTGTAAAATTGTTTGTGTAAATGTTGTTTATGGTTATTTTAATTTCAGTAATGATTTTTTTTGCCTATTTTAATTTGAGTAACAATGTTTTTGGCTATTTTAAACATTTTTGGCGTTTCTTTTCATTAAATTGTATAATTTACTTTTTAGATGATCGTATCTTTACGCTAACTGTTTTAGTTAGTCTGAAAACTAGTTTTATTAACGTAATTCATGTTTTAAATACCTAAATTATTAAAATAGATTTTAATTAAGTCTGATTAAACTGTATGTTAATTACTTTCTGTGAAATCGTTTGTGTAAACGTTGTTTATGGTTATTTTAATTTGAGTAACAATGTTTTTGGCTATTTTAATTTAAGTAATGATGCTTTTCGGCTATTTTAATTTTAATAATGATGTTTTTAGCTATTTTAGTTGTAGTAATGATGTTTTTGGCTATTTTAATTTTAAAATTGGAATGTTACGGAAGAGTAAGGTTCTGTTACTTTATTAGCAGCATGGTTGTTATGTATTTCAGCAAACCGATCATAGCCATCTTCAGAAGAAACATGCTGCTTACTGACCACTGTCTTGCCTGTTGACGGTTGATCGCTTGTTGATTTTCTCCCTCCTTCGCTTCACTTCATTCACCATTGGCTGCCTTTCAGCGGAGATGATGCTGTGCTCTCTGTCGTTAATTGTTAGTATTTTTTACTAATAAACTGTTTTAAAATACTAACAACTAACAACACAGTTAATGACAGAGATCACAGCATCATCTCCACTGGTGAATGAAGTGAAGCGAAGGAGGGAGAAAATCAATGAGCGATTGACCGACAACAGACAAGACAGTGGTCAGTAAGCTGCATGTTTTTTCTGAAGATGGCTATGGAAGGTATGCTGAAATATATAAACAACTATGCTGCTAATAAAGGATTAAATGAGAGGTAATTTTAAGAAAGTTGATTAAATATGATAATTTACTTTTAAATAAATATATTGATTTCTTATTTAATTTGTTCTATTATAAATTGTTTTTCATACCCTTTTAAAGAAGTTTGTAATATTTGTCTCTAAATAAAAATTACAAGAATGGTGCACTTTGATATGAAGATGATTGAAAAAACACGAGTCTACGAAAGTTTTTTAAACTGTAGTTTTGAAACTGAAAGTTTTTTAGCTGTAACTGAGTTTTAGTGACATTTTGACTTTTTTTATCTCTAAAATTGTGAACCAAATGTTTATTTTATTTTCTTTTTTTTTTTTTTTTTTTTTTTCCCCCGCCATTTTAATTTTTTTTTTTTTTTTTTTTGGCATTAAATTGAATTATTTGCCATTTTATTCTATGTTTTATTCATAAGTAAAATCTGAAAGTTCTTAAAACATTCTAAAATATACGCATCCAATTTTTTTTTTTTTTTTTCCTTTATTTTTTAAGTAAACTAGCACTTTTTGCCAATGCACAATAAATTCCAGACATCTCGCTTATGTAGATTGACTAGTAATTTTGTCCTGAAATGTCTTGAAATTTTCAAAAATGTATGTCCTGAAGTTTCACTTTGTGCTAGTACTACTACCCCTGGTCTAACATGATTCACTCAAAATATGATAGCAACCAAAAAAAAAAAAAAAATTGCACATTGTCTTTTTTTTTTTTGAATAATCATTTTACTTCTAAGGAATTGAAAATAAAAATATTTTTTTATGTGTATTTCTTTCTGCATATATAAAATAAAACACTTATCACTTCATGTGAATAATAAAATTATGTGTATATATAATACTCTATTTATTTATTTTAGTTCCTTTATATTATATATGGTGTCAAAGATGTTTTTGATCGAGGTTGTGAAAATCTACATGAGAAAATTGAAGTATATTTAGATGGAGAACGTTTAGATTTGCCTCATTTAGAAGCATTGGTAGTATTAAACATTCCTTACTGGGGTGGAGGTTGTAAACCCTGGGAAATAGGTACTCCAGATGATAAATATCAGCCACAAAGGTAATTTTTTTAATGTAACATTTTTATTTAGTTTAAACTCCTTTTTTAAGGGGAGTCTGTACTTATCATTGTCGAAGCCAAAAGCCAATGTTATTTTATGGAGAATTTCGCCCCTTGACAGCTCATTAACTAATACACATTTTTAAATTCTGTTCTTGCATTCAGAAAATTTGTAACTGTTAAATTGATTATTGCTTTCTAAAAATTATTTTTTTTTTAATTTCTAATATGTTACTTTGAATCCATAAAAAGCAAAATTTTGCATTGTGAGAATTTGTATTTTACAGCTTCAAAATAACGTATTAAAATTTTTAAAAAATAATTTATAAAAAGTGATAATCAGTTTAACAGTTGTAAATTTTCTGAATGTGAAAATGGAATTTAAAAATATGTATTAGTTAATGAGTTATAATTTGGCAAATTTCCACATAATAAAATTGGTTTTTTTTTTCTGGCGACGATAAATAGAGTCCTCTTAAATACTTTTATTTTATAATAGGTTTTTCTACACCATTTTATTATTACATTAAATGTGTCAGACAGTTAAAACAGCTCATGAACCATTTGATATTTCTCCTTCCTCAGTGACAGAAACACTGCAACACTGCGACATAGTCGCGGACACAGAAAAAAAATTAGTCCGCAACTTTCAGAAACTTTGTCTGTAGTAATAAAAAAAATTGCCTGCAACTTTTAGACAGTGTTTGTCTGCAGTCATAAAAAGTTATCTGCAATTTACGGGCATTTTTCACCCGCAACCTGTGATGTTAAAAACATCACTTCTTTCTAAATTTTAAATAAGATCGTTTTTCTGCACTTAAATGCAGATGCTTTACTGCAATACACACACGGGAAAAAAAATTGGTTCTTCTTTCCTAGTGGCAAGGCAAAACTGGATCCGACGCTCCACCGCAGCGCGGATACAAGGCTATAACAATTCTGAAAATAACAAAAGAATTCAAAAGACACAAATCTACGTAAGATTTCTCACCAGATGGCGCTGCGTACGTAGGTCTTTACGCGGTTTATTTACATGGAATTATTTGGACGATCTTGAGTATTTATTTTGTTTTCTTTTCTATAGATTGTGAAATTATCGAATATATGTTATATTAGGATTCTGATTAAATGTTGTTTTAAATAGTAACTTAAGTTGTGGCAAGAACTTGATTTCAGTCAATGAAGAGATAGATTATAAACTTCGTGAATATGTCATACTACTATGTTCTATTTTGCAAATCAAATTCCAGAAAAAATAAAGACTATCGTTTGATGAATTTTCTTCGGATAATGATGGTTAAAAGCCTGGTTAAAAATTATCTGTCGTAAAAAATATTATGCAATCGATAAATCCAATTCGTCACGTGTTTTGTAGCGAACATTTTAAAAATGAAGCTTGCATACAGAATTAAAAAAGACGACGGCTGAAGCCTATGTCTGTGCCTTCTGTTTTTCCAGTATATCCTTTGTATAAATTATCTTCTGAGGATAAACTTAGACGAATTTTAAAGCGGCAATTAAGGGAACCTAATTCTAATGCATATGCAAAACAAAATGTAAGCATGAAGAAACCCCAATTGTAAAAGTAGAAAGTACAAGATGCAGAGCTATTGTTGAATTTTTCTCATAACTCTGAACTAAACATGCCACCTGTAAATACTCTTAAAGATCAAGGAATTTTGAATAATACTTAAAATGTATAAAATTTGAAGGTGGATACCTCAAATTAAATGCTTAAATCGCCTCTATCTTAAAATAAAATAAATTATAATAAAGGAGATGATGATTCTGCAGTTGAAAGATTATCTAAACAGCTTGCTAAAAGATTGACATGTATGTCATGTTTTGAAAATGGATTCTGTAAAAACATTTTTAGCAATTATCAAATTTGCTTTTTTAGAAAAGAGTTAAATTAAAAGTTTATTAAAATGGTATTATAGTAATATATTTTGCTTAAATCATTACATTGAGATTTACTGTTTAATGAAGAATTAGTATAAAAAAAACAATTGTGTATCTATTTTTTTTTTCTCTAACACTTGAAACATATGTAAAATGTGTTTTCAACTTTGCTGGATTAAAAAACATTCCAGGATCATCTCGTAAGTAATTGAATGATTTATTATTTTTTCAATAATTTAAAAAGATTGTTTCAAAATTCTCCTTTTCGAAATTATATTTGTACGAAAATTCATGTTGTGTTAGACTACTATATTGTTAAATAACTTTTTTCTAAACTACTTTATTTAACTTTTTTCCAAAACTATACGGTATATAGATATATGTGTGTATACAGTGGCGTATCCAGAGGTATGTGTGTGTGTGGGGGGGGGGGGGGGTGATAGACTACAGCCCCTCTTGAAATTTATAGAAAGTTTTAAAAAATGAAGATTAAGAATAAGAGTAATATTTATGACTTCTGTATGCTATGAAACATTATCGAACTTAACTCATACCTTCTCGAAATAAAATCCTGGATACGCCACTGCAAGGTTTTAAGAATTTTTTTTTTTTTTTTAAAAGCCCAACCTGGGTGGAGTATTTTTTTAGCTTTAATTGGTTTTTTTTATGTTAAATGTAGAATAACACAATTGGGTTTGAATTTCAAGTTTATTTAAAAAGAGAACAGTTTTAGACTAAAAGAAAACTTATTACAAAATAATAGTAATACTAATTTATTATAATTAATTAAAAGTTAAATTACCTTCATATTCTTAATATTTATGTAAAATGAATTATTTCTTTCTATACAGTATTTCATGGTTGGCCAAAACCAGGGTGTTTTTTTTTTTTTTTTAAGCCAGGTTTTATTAGTATATGTTTTCCAGTCATATTATACCTATTCGTAAATAAATTTGCCACTTTAAGAAGTAATTAATATTCCAACATTAATTATTGCTTCATCTAAAAATAATTTAAGTTATTAATAATAAACAGGGATGAGATTTTTCAGCTTTTTTTTTTTTTTTTTTTTTTTTTTTTTTAGGTTGTGGTGATTTTCTTTCTGTAATAATGTATACAAGATGTAAAGTTTGTACTTTCAGACATGGAATTTTATGTTTAAAAATAAAACAATCAAATCATTTATTTCTGTAACACAGGCTTTTTCCACCTAAATTCTTATATTTTGCTTTAATATTTATCCTTTACATAAAGTGTTTTTTTTTTTTAGTGAAATATTCCAAAATTGTAGTATTGAGTGCTCATTAAAACGATGTAAATGGTAATAACAGGATGACTGTGAGTTGACAATTTTTTTTTTTTTTTTTTTTGTGAATGTTAAACCTAACATGCCTTTCCTATAATTTAATGATAACAAAATAACTTAATAACAATAAAATTCTTAATTTAATGAATTAGGTAAAAATTAAAAAAAAACTTGAATACAATAAAAAAAGAGTTATAGGAAGAAATTTAAGAAAAAAATATGCTTTTGGATTATGTAATGGAATATTGCAATCCATTTGAAATTTACATATTGAATAGAATTTGCATTTAATATTTTAAATAAAATTAGAAGTTTTATAGCTTTTATTGAAACTAAATTTTCTATTTCAAGAAAACACTCTTCATCGGATGTAGAACCTTCTGCGATTAGAATTATTTCAACATTTTTCAATACTTGGATATTAAAATTTTTAATATCATTTTCTTTATTCTAGAGCTGTTACATTTTAATAAAATAATTCTCAAAATGTCCTTGAATGGAGAACTTTTTGCTTGAAATTTTAAAATCAAAGGTTTTTTTTTAAAAAACTGGCTGGACAAATTCTAATGCAGCTTCTTTTTTATTTGATAATTTAAAAGCAGTATATCTTGCTTTTGGATTTAGTATATAGATAAGAAAATTGGTTGCTATTAATTACCATATTATAACAAATACCACATACATATTTTTGTTAAAGACTGCTTTGTTCAGTTTTGCATAAAACAAAGATGAGAGCAATATTTTTAATTATACAATTTTCACTTTATATCTTGTACAAAATAAATGTACATCCATTAATATTTATTTTATTTTACTTTACTGTGTTTAGCGTTAGACCCTTTAATTTATAATTTTTTAAGATAATTAATATAGACATTTTTTCTTCTACAATTTCTAGATTCCCCCTTCCCCCTCCCATATATAATAACTTTTAATAAAGCCTGCTAATCACATATAAAACACATAACTGAAACCTTCTCTAAAGCAAAAGTACAAATGAAATAATCTGAATTAAAAGTCATTTACATAAAAATGACACAAGTCATAAAAGAAAAAAATTGAGTTTGTCATTGAAAAATGTGTATGTAGTACCCCAACATGCATGAAAAACAAAATAACAAATAGCTTAAAAATGAAAATTAATTTAATTTTGTAATTGGTTATTCATTATATAAAATTTAAAATCAAAACAAACAGTCAGTCTCATTTTCTGATAAAAGATCAAATAACCCTTTCAGACCCAGATCATACAATTGTGCAGGTTAGACATCCACTTACATTTTTGCATTTGGAACAGTCGTATCTAATAAAATCAGGAAATGAACGATCGAGCTAATTAGCAGAAAGTGTAAAGTACAATTTTCAATCAACAAATTTTGGTTATAGCCCATATATATATATATATCTGTAGTGATAGGTATAAAGGAGTTAAGTCCAAAAATGTCGATTTTGAGTTAAGTACATAGTCAGACCCAGAAAAAAATTCTCTATCGATTGGTATAAAGGATTTAAATCCATGTCATTTAGTCTTTGAGAAAATCCATTGGTTAAAAAAGATTCAAGACAGAAATTTAGCATTAATCTTTGTATAAAATATTTAATTCAATTTTTTTTCCTTTATTAAATGAAGGTTGACAATCACTGAACTGTATAAAGGGTAAAAATCAACATAATCCCTTTTTCCTAATCGATTCTTCTGATTAGTTTTTAGTTAAATTTTATTTTTCGTCTCCTGAAAAGTCAAGAATATGGACTTAAATCCTTTATACTTATCAGTACAGATATATATATATAAACTTTCATTTTCCACTAAAATTTCCGATTTTTCCTTTTTGAGTTGTCAACTATATTTAATGTTCTAATTATACTGTTAAACACAATGTGATCAATTGGTGAATTTCATTGTGGCTTCGTGGTTTCATTGTTGTTCATCTGCTTTGAAATTTTGCATTTTTAAATCCATATGGTTCCTGTTCTGGTTGTGGCAGGCTGGGGGAGTGTTGCCGGCGTAAAACTAGTGTAACCCCACAGGCAAGTCACAAGTCTTGCCGCCTGCCTCCTTCTTCCTATCTTGTGTTTCTTGGGTTGTTTTTTCATTAATTTTGATAAGTTTATGGTTTTAAGTTAAGATTTGTTGTTTTACTTTATTGATTCGTTTGTTTTGCAGACTGTTAACTAATAGATCTGGTTTCTTTACATTAGTGTATTTCATCCACTGATTTTTTTTTTTTTTATCTTATTGGTCATTGGTGTTTCAGTGATCTTGTGTCTGTTGCTTGGCTTCTACTATGCTTAATAGATCATCTTTATTATATATATATATATATATATATATATATATATATATATATATATATATTCAGTTTGCAAAAACAGAACAATGTAATGTTTTAAGATAAAAATGTTTCCATTTGCCATTTTTTTCTACCAACACACTTTTTCTTTTTTATTTGAAAACAGTGTTGTATGTTTACTCTTTAAATAGCTGTTGGATAAATTCATTTTTATCTCATACAGATACGTGTAAAACATTTTATAGCGAAAATATAAATAATTAGAAATATATTCTTTTTCTTCTTCTTCTTCTTTTTTTTTTTTTTTTTTTTAATGTCACGTTTAAAAAATAATATCGGTAATGAAATTTTTAAAAAAAATTCATTAATGGTTTGTTACTTAGCATTTCATGTTTAGTAATTTCAAGATTTTATCTTTTAGCCTTAAAGAATTAATTTTATTTTAATACCTACAACTAAATAAATTTAATTATTTCTTTAATCAATCCGATTATTTTATTAAAAGCAAAATTTTTAAAAATTCTAAATTTCCACGTAAATTAATACTTATACAGAGCACACTTTTCAAAATTGCCTGTTTATTATAGCTTCTATAAGAATATTCTCGATTCTCTTCAAGGAGGTTATTCTCGAGAATTTTACAACTCTAATTATGTATAATAATGTGAAGTAAGCAGGGTTTAACATGGCAAAAAAATTACTTTAGCATTTTAGCGAAAATAGACAAGCACTATTTTAGCTTTTTCGAAAGTTAATTCTTTGGATACCATTGATTTCCTTTACTTAGCTTTGTTATCCTCAGTTTTATTTTCTATTTTTTTGTTCATTGATGATTTTAACCAAGCATCCATATTTGTGACTTTAAAAATATGAATCAGGGAAACTATGTTTTGATTTTAACAATAGAAAAAGAGGTACTCATATCATATGTGTAAAATGAAAAAGCAATTGAAAGATTAAGTGAAGTGTAGTGGTAGATAATCGTGAAATACTAGTGCTAAGAATGCTTCTATGAATGAAATTCTGAATTCTGACATACTTTTAAATATTTTTTCATTTAAATTTAATCATTAAAAATAAATCCAAATTACTATATAAATAATCATTCCCCAAAATTTCGTAGTTTTTGCCTGCAAATATTACAAAAAAAAAAATCTGAGTTATTATATAGAGATATTTTATACAGTTATCCAGTTTTAGCTTTTTAGCGAAATTCTGACCAACATGTTTTAGCAAAATATGATACCTTTTAGCAAAATGCTAAAAAAAACTAATGGCAGTTTAAACCCTGGAAGTAAGAAAATATATATGTAAAAAAATAATAAATTATTTTTAAAAAGTGAAAAATTTTATTAGATAAAAAAAAAAAAAAAAAAACTTGTTTTTTTTTTTTTTTTTTTTTTTTTTAAGTGTGTAACCCCCCCCCTCCCTCCCCCCCCAAAAAAGGCCATTTTTTTTTAAGAGGGGGGGGGGAGTTTGTGGGCGGGTCCGAAACCCTGTGCTACTGTGTGTATATATACATGTGTGTGGAAATAAGGATTCTACATAGTCCTTAAAAAAATCTTCTGCAAGCCCTTGAAAAGTCCAAAAAAGGAAGAAAGGGACAATTTGACTGATGTGCAGCCTTAAATAATAGTATCCTGCAGACACCGAAGGCCTATATTATTTTATGGGAAAATTTATTTCCACAATTACTCATTACCTGATGTATTTTTTTAAATTCCGTTTTCATATTTAAAAAATTCGTAACTATTAAATTAGTATCAATTAAAAAGAGAAAAAAAAGTTTATTTTAAATTTATATTTTTAGTTGAAAAATGCAAATTTTTACTAAGTGCATTTTTCTCAATTTTTAGATGCAAATTGAAATAAAAAAATCAATTTTTGAAAAATAAGTGCTAATTTAATGATTATGAATTTTCTAAATGTGTAAATTTAATTAAATATATATATTTGATAATGAATAACTATGGAAACAAATTTCCCCATAGAATAACATGGGCTATTGGTGAGGTTAGATATTATCTGCTCTTAAGATGAGTTAGCTATTTCACTTCAAACTAGTGAGAGCTAATACGTAAATACCGAATTGGTATGTATTTTGCATTATATTTGGGATAGGTTTATGAGTTTTTTATATTAATACAATAAAATACAGACCTTAGTAATACAATAAAAAAAAAAAAAAAAAAAAAAAAAAAACACAATTCCAATGTTAAATTTTTTTTTTATCAACATAAAGTTTCAGTAAAATAATTTGGTGGTTAAAAATTGCCAAATAAAACATGAAAAGTAATCATTCTGCAGTTTTGGAAGTATCTGTAATATTTCTGCACTAATAAGGGTATGCTTAACACTACCGAAACAGAAGTATGCTTAACTTTTATGTTTAATTTTTGTTCTTAACTTCGTAGGAAATTTGCCTTGATATTACTTCAAAGATAAAATGTAAGATTAAGGGGCAAGGCAAAAGTCAAATTATACCAATGAAAAGGGGGTTTAAAAAAAAGGGGGGGGGGTTAAAGATAAGAGTTTCTACCTACTACATTATAATTAGAAGTGCACACAAAGTTGCATTTATTTAAGATAATAAGAGAGGAAGGAATATATATATTTATTTATTTAATAGAAACCATTTAAATACATTTCTGTACTAGAAACCATTTAGACAAAATAAGCTGCATGAATTCAAAGTAGAAGAGAAATTACTTTGAACTTCGTTTTGAATAGGAGACTTGAGAATATTGTTTATTTTAGAAAATGAAATAAAAATAAATTGACAAAATATACTAAATCTTTAGCTTTAAGCTGTAACAGTACTATTTTTTATTTATCTATTTATTGTTGAATAAAATATTGTCAAATAAAAAAATAACTATTTATATTAGTAAGCAATACACACACACACACGCATGTATATATACATTCGTAAATAAAAAAAGCTGCAATATATTATATGTTGATGGTCAAAACATATTTTTATGAGAAATTTCAAATGTGTCAAATTATATTTTTATGAGAAATTTCAACAAATAACATTTTGTAGACGAAGAAAAAACAGAAATTTTAATGATCCAGCGCAGCGCCGATAAAAGATCGCGTCTTATGTTTACGTTTGTAATTCAGCTTTTGCCGCTTGGTGCGCTTTTACGTTGCAGGTTAAATCCGAAACTTGTCTGGTGAAAATGGGGGAAATGTTAAAGCCTTGAATCGGCGCGAAGGAGCGTCGGATCCAGTTCAGCCTTGCTAGTGGTGATGTCATCTCACACCATTCTGAGAACCAATAGGGTGATGTTCTGACCCCACCTTCCGTTATTACGGCGATTTTAAATTCAGTTGAGTTTGAGCAGGACTCCAGATAGCAGCATGGGTGAGAAAGATTTGTTTATGTTCTATTCTTAAAGGACTGTGACCTTTTTATCATTTGGAGAGAGAGTGCCTACTTCATAACAATATAGGTGTTTCAGAGATTCAATTGTTGCATAAAAAAAAAAAAAAAAAACAATATCTATTTTTTTAATGTAATATTTAATTTGGATAATAAAGAATGGAATTCTGATGCAATAGTAGAGATTTTGATTGATATAAATTTGTTCTCCTTTTGTTTTTTCTTTTTCACAGCCTGATAGCAATGGAGTGAATACATTCCTCCTTCCTCTTAAGCAAAAGAAAAATAGTTTGAATATATTTGATCACTTGACAAAAAAGAACAAAAGGTTTAGTGGTCACAACGTAATGTTATGATCATGTATGCCATGAGGTTTTTAATCCTCAATAACGAACTTCTATTGATAATTAAAATTAAAAATATTAATAAAATAAATTAAAAATATAAAAATATTAAAGTAAACGAATAATTATCACCACAGGACCATGCACTATTGATGTATGACGTCTAGATGCTCTCTGGTAGTGTAAGCATACTTGCCAACATCCTAATTAATATTCCGTAGTGTTGTTAGTCCCGCCCTTTTTCTCACACCAATAAATTTTTATAGTAATATTCTCCAAATGCAACTGCGATTAAATAAGAAGAAAAATACTCTAAAAAGATACCGGTGTGAAAAAGAGGGCGTGGCTAACAATACTACGGAATATTAATTAGCATGTTGGCAAGTATGTGTAAGCCATTTTCACCCCTGATTGCATGCAAATTTTGCAGAAAGATTACGAAATTTTAAAAGCCTGTCGCAGACAGCTACAAAACTTTCTGCCACTGGGTCTCCTTCCCCCATGCAATCCTATAGGATTGTCATAGCTTTGTATTTTACAGATCCTTCATTAAAAAAATGGATTTTTTTAATTTCTGTTTTTTGAATCCCATTCTTTCAATAAATCACCTTTTATCGTAGTCAGAATTTTTAAAAATATTTATATATTTAAATTTTTGTTTCATTATGCAAACTCAGAGCTCTAATTTTAAACCTTTAAAAGAAATCTTTAAATTTATTTATTTATTTTAAATTGCTCCCTTTGTCAAAACAAAAGTTTTAACACTTTTATTAAGTTATTTGTTTGAATATAACATCATTAAATCATGTATCCTCCTACTTTCAATTTATATTAATTATACCAAATTTTGAATTATAAGATAAACAAACAAAAAAAGGAGAAAGAATTCTCCTGTCACTTCCATTTTAAACTCATCTGAAAATTTCATTAGTAAACTTAGAGGAACTAAATTAAAATAATCTGGTGTGTCACTCACATGACTTTCTCTTACCCTGAAATTTAATACTATAAATACAGGTTGGAAATTAAGAGGTAAGATAACGATGTTATGTAAACCTATGTTAAACAATTCAAATTAGGCTTCGGGAGAGTTTTATATGATAATTTGTTCTGTGTGAGGGGGGCTACCGCCCCCTCAACCCCCTGTTTCATTAATGCACCTACATTTATATAGAATTTAATTCGTTTTTTTTTTTTTTTTTTTTAAATAATTTATTAAAATCATTATTTAAAAAAATTATCTTTTATGATAATGCAGATGATTTCCATATTAGAGAAGTAGTATAACACCAAATATAAAAAAAAGTCCATTTTATTCTCAATATTAAAAAGAAATATACATATATACGATTTTTTTTTTTTTTTTTTTTTTTTTTTGTTAAAAGTAAAAAAAATCGATAACTTTATTTTAAATTATCGCAGATTGATGGTTCAACCATTCGTTTTAAAGGTATTGGCGAGCTCTTTTGAAAGATATCCATCATGAAAATTTACTCCCCACCCCACCCCACCCCCAGGGGGGAAGCGAGGCTCCTACATACACAAATTTTTTTTCCCAGTTGACTGTCTCTATAACAGAAAATATATATTCGTTTGATTTGGTTTAGTGCAGTCTATAGACGTTAAACTCTACTTACCTGCAATTTCCCCCATACATGTAATGTGTTAGAATTCTCTTGATTGTCCCTGTACACAAACCATTTTCTTCATCTTAACAAAAAGCTTACTGTAGCATATTTAGAATACCAAGTTTGAACTTTCTGCCGTAATTTGTTTTTGAGGTATGCTGATAACAGACAGACATACACACAGATCATTTGCTAAAAACATGATTTTTGTATTTAGGGACCTCAGAACATGTAAATATAACAAAAACTTGCGTTCGAAAATTTGAACCAAAAACAATACTTTCTCTACCTTATGGGTAAGAGAAAGTAAAAAGATGATAAAATATAAAATGTTTAGCTTTGATGTAATTAATTTTTTACTGTATTGTATGTAGGTCGCTGGCCGTACATTTCCTCCCAAACCACTTTCAATCAAACTTGTCACAATTACTCCTTATAAGCAGGGTTGAAGTACTATTGTTTAATTAATCATCATTTGTTATATGAGACATATATTTATCATATATTTTACACATTATGATAAAGAGACAAGTTAAAAAAATGTAAACAAATAAATAAAAACAGTGTTTGGAAATCTGTATTTTTTTAATAAATATTCATAATATATTAAATAATGGCAATTCCATACGATTACATGAGGAAAAGAGAAATGGTGAATCTAACTGAGCAGCCTTAACAGCCCTCTTCACTTACCATCGCCGGAAGCCCGAGTCAATGTACGGGGACATTTTCTTTACAAATAACTTATTAACTAATACATATTTTTAAATTCTGTTTCCACATTCAGAAAATTTCCAACTGTTAAATTGACGGACCTTTTTTAAAAATGTATTTTTTGAATTTTGAATATTTTATTTTGAAATTGCAAAATGAAAAAATTTCACATACTGAAAATTCGTATCTTGCAGCTTCAAAATAAAATATAAAAAAATATTTTTTAAAAAAAGGTCCGTCAATTTAACAGCTGGGAGTTTTCAGAATGTGAAAACAGAATTTAAAAATATGTATTAGTTAATAAGTTATTTGTAAAGAAAAATTTCCCATAGAATAACATTAACTTCAGCTTCTGGCGGCAGTGAGTGAAGAGGGCCCTTAAGAGTGGACAATACCTAATCTCACTGACCCATATTATTCTATGGAAAAATGTGTTTCCATAATTACTCATTACTTAATGAATATTTTTCAATTCTGTTTCCACATTCAGAAAATTCATAAGCGTTTAAATTAGTACTTATTTTCCAAAAATTGACTTTTTAAATTTTTAGTATTTCATTTTGGTACTAAAAATTGAGAAAATTGCACTTTGTGAGAAATTGCATTTTTGACGTCAAAATTAAAATGTAAAAATTTAAAAAAATTAATTTTTTGAAAATGAGTACTAATTTAACGGTTATGAATTTTCTGACTGTGAAAAGGGAATTTAAAAAATTACATTAGGTAATGAGTAATTGTGGGAACAAATTTTCTCCTAGAGTAACATTGGCAGCGACTGTCTGTGGGATTAGGTATTGTCCCCTCTTAATGATTTTTTTTACTTGTGTTTTATACTGTTAAATATTTATTTTAAATTATAATAGAGGCAGTTTACTTGGGGCTTTATTTTTTAGAAACAGTATAGTGCTAGTTATTAGTATTAATTAAGAATAAATAGTATGTAGTCAAATAAATTGAATCTTTATTAATTATTGTTACTTTATAGATTTCATTAACATTTATTGCATATTAGTTTGTTCTTTATGAACTTTAAAATTCTTTTTTACTAAAACAATTATTCTAATAATTTGTAATATTTTAAAAAAGTTAATACTTTCTTTTAGGTTTGATGACGGTATGCTGGAAGTGTTCGGAATTTATTCATCATTCCATATTGCACAGATGCAAATGAGTCTATCTGAACCTATGCGTCTTGGCCAAGCAAGAAATGTCATGGTAACTTTTCATTTTTTCTTTTAAATTAATGTTAATTTCATTGAATCCATGTATCTTTAAACTTAAACAGGACCTGTTTGTGAATACTTAATTACTTTCCCATCTTACTGCTCGTATGATGAACTTAATTATTCTTAAAAGTTTTTAGTATGACAGATCATACTATTTCTTTTAGACAGTGATTTCGACATCATTATCAATTTTTATCTATCACCTTGAATAAACGTGCAAACATTTTTTTTTTTTTTTTTAAATAATATATAAAGCAAGTTTGTCATTGTATCTATCTGAAATTTTAGTCCGTATTATTAGAATCAAAACAAAATCTAGCTAATACTGTAATTTTTAGTTTAGTCGGATAATTGGTTCAAAAGATATTAAAGAAAAAACAAATTGATGCCATAAATAAATAAGTCAATATATTTCTTTTCATGTTGGAGAAAAAGAAAATGAACAGCTTCAGAAGAAAATTCTTTAGCAAAATGTGTAATTTGACACTGAAGTAGCTTGGACCTTTCTCGCCATAATCTTTACTTACAAAATTGTGATAGCCATTTTAACTCATCGTGAAAATGACAACAATAATTTAAAAACGACTAAAGAATCTTATGCTAAACCTGCATAAAGAAATTTTAAGAAATGAATATAGTGAATGTTGCTAGGGAATAAAATAGAGTTACTGCATGCCTTTATATGGAAGTGTTCTGACAATGTCACGTAGTCATCCAAACGATGTTAAATTTGGAACAATTATTAATTTTAAAAGCAAAATAAGCTGAATAGTTTTTACTGTTGTATACAATAGTTTTGGTTCGTTTACAGGGACACAAAAAAGAATTTCGTGACATTAGAGCCTATGGACAATTTTCTATTTAAGCGGATGTTAATGTATTTATCCTCCATTGAAAAGAATGAAATTAACACACATTGTAAAGATGCTTAAAAGCATGTTTACTCTTAAAAAAAATGTGTATAGACTAAATAATTTATTTATGGGACCACACAAAGAATTCCGATGACATACTGCAATCATCCAAATGATGTCAAATTAGTCTGAAAAAATAATAAGTTATAATTAATTAGGTGTATTCTTATTATTGCCGCATATAATAATTTTGGCTACTTTTCCGGAATACATAAAAGAATTTCGTACTATTACGGTCTGTAGTCGGTATTTCTTAACAGTGTATTTTAACATGGTTACATCCCCGTTAAATATAATGGAATTTTACTGGAATTGTAAAAGCATGATTTTAGGTGGAAAAGTGTTGGAATAGAATTGATAATTAGTTTACAGAGTTACGCAAAATAATTTCGATATGCTATGTAATCTTTTTGCATGAAATTTGCTACAAATATTTCTGAATTTTAGGGAAATAATGCAAGACTGTCAGTTATTAAGAACACATATATACGATAAAACGATAGGTATAGAAAAAGAGATACAGTGGGGAGTTGAGGGGGGGCGGTAGCCCCCTCAGGTATGCTTTTATTTATGTAGCAAGTCAATTGAATCAATATATACGTTATATAATAAGGAATAAATAAAAATGACCTGTTGAATAATGTGTGAGGCAAGTAGGACATTGAGGCTCCTGATCTGCAGATCCACTAGTAGAATTAACATACATTATTAAAATTTTTAAAGGTGTGATTTCTGTACAAAATGTTGTGCATAGAATTAATGATTAATTTACAGTGTTATGCAAAAGGATTCCAATAAATTATGTTTTATGTGTAATGGATGTATTTAGTAGTGTTATGCCCATATGTGGAAAAAAAAGGACAGATATTATGCAAGGAAATGAGGGTAGTGGCAGATTCCTTGTGTAAAAATTTGTCTCATTACAAAACAAGTTGACCCTTTGAGTACTGAATTGTTTGAAGATTTTTATGCCCATGGGATGGATTTAATTTGTCGCTATATGGAATAACACTTTCACGACCGCATGATTTTGAATTTTGTACAGTAAGGGTCCGCCTGTGGGCGTTATTCTAACATGTTACATTATTTCAGAACAAAATTTTCTGTATTCACATTTATATTACAAATGGATATACATTATAATTTTATTCTTTCTAATCAAAATATTTGTATCCATAGTATATTTCATTGTAAAATTGTGAATATTAATTATATATTTAAGGAAAAAAAAATAGCATACAAATTGCAAAAGAAACGCCCACTGGTGGAGTTACAGATTTTCAAATGATGTGAATCTACGTCAGCGGTGGCAAAAGTGTTAATATGTAAAAGTAATACATTTTATTTGGAATATACTTATATTGATGATATAAGTATAGTGGTAAGATATCATAAAAAATGCCAGGAAAGTGTTTGCGATCAACGCCCACTGGCGGGGGTGCCACAAAAATTAACGCCTACTTCTTAAATTCAGATGACGAGTCAGACTCGTCCACCGTAACTTCGCCCAAGTAAGCAGATGATGAATCTCACTCGTCAAAAGTACCCAAAGGGTTAATCTGTAATTGTAACAAAGTTGTAGAATGCAAGAGAAACATATGATCAAATACCAATATTTATTTATTTATATAAATTAAAATTAACCAATGAGTTATGAATAATACAAAGGGCACATATAAGGCTCTTGATCAGGGACTTATTTTCGGCAGGGCAATTGACAAAAAAAGAGCTCCCAAAATATCTTTGAAAATTTTGAGAAATTGCAAATTGATACATTTTTGTCATTTGAAAATTTTCCTTGCATAAATCACCTTCAAAAACAATCCTTAAAGCTGAGTAAGTTTAACACTACACGAGTGCTATGCTGTGGCCAATTGGCAGCGGTTTGTGATTCACCCCCTAGTGTTGGTCCAGAGGCATGCCATCACAGTTTTGATTCTCCGCAGAGTGGATGACTCAGGCAAAGAATATATGAGATTAAAATTATCTTCTGCTATACTGCTGAAAAATTTGTGGGGATATTTTTGTAGGTTATTTTGATTTTTGAACAACATTTTTATAACACATTTTTTTTTTTTTTTTTTTTTTTTTAATTAATGGTGCAGGCCTCCATGGCCATAAGTGCCTCCAGACATATAAATCAATCCTTGCTTTTAATCTATAGATCTACTAGTGTAATTTCAATTTGTTTCATGGTGTTTTAGCTATGAAAATAACGAGACAGGTAAACTTGTCTTTTTATAAATTATAGATTCGATTGTTAGAACGACTTCCTATTCAGATAGATGGTGAACCATGGGAACAACAGCCTTCCGAAATCAACATAGTATATCATAAACAAGCTACTGTACTGCGTAATAATGAGTAGCAGGTACTATTTATTTGATTTTATTAATGTATTTATATTTATGTATAACACTGATATGTATTTTTACATAATTTACTATATTGTATGTAATTTCTATAATTAAAGATTACATTGTTCTACACAGGAAGATAGTATAGGATTTGGAAAATTTATTGACTTTTAGTTGATGGATTTATCCATTTTGAGATGATCTGAATGCAATTTGACTATTTTAAATTTGTCTGTTGTGCCTGTGAGTTGCCAATATTTTGTGGGCACTGTATCTCAAGTAATAGCTGAATTTCCACAAAACTTTCTATTTGATTGGATCTTCATATAAATTCGTGCTGATTAGATTTTAGCATATACAGTAGAGAGTCAAAAATCCGCACAGCTTGGGACCAGAGGTTGTGTGGATTTTAGGATTTGGCGGATTTTGGAGCACCTAAGAAATCATTTTCAATTTGAATAATAAAAGTAGAATATTAATCAAACTAAACATATACCAGTAAATAATAAAACAATTTCACTTGTATATTAAAT
This sequence comes from Salticus scenicus, assembly GCA_963930645.1. Lineage (NCBI taxonomy): Eukaryota > Metazoa > Arthropoda > Arachnida > Araneae > Salticidae > Salticus > Salticus scenicus. The sequence continues at coordinate 29,866,502 of OZ005660.1, forward strand.
TATTAGGTGCATAAGAATAACACTGAACATTAAAAAAATATTTATAATGAAAAAAATAAATAAAAATGAAAAAATAATTGTCAAATTTAGACAAAATCAGTTCATATGCAGTTTGTTTTAAGCTACACTTGAACATGCACACATACATCATTTAGTTTTTTTTTTTTTTTAATCTAATTTAAATAGTCATCAATTTTTAAATAACACAAATTTATTTTGTGAAGAATTTAACTGAATTCTTCCTTACAACTATGCCTTCATCAGATAGCATTTTTAAAAATTAGTTTATCCATTTCCTCATTGATATCATCATCATAATAATCATAATTTTCTTTTGGTTAATTTAATAATAATGTAGATAATTTGTTTATCAGCAACTTGGTTTTTGCAGTTTTTCATATTTTTATTCATAAAATGCAAGCACAAAATCTGCATTCAAGATCTTTTACAAAAATTCTGATTTGCAGTTTTCGAACTTAAATTTCATTGTTTGTATCTGAAAAGCTGTGCAGATTTCGGACTTCGGACTTCGGCGGATTTCTGGCTCTCTACTGTATTGCCCAGCAGGTAGTGCTGCTACACTGAAATTTTTTTCTCTTTTTGGGAAAGCTATATCTTAGTTTTCATTGCACATAAGTGCATCAAACTGGATACATAATATGGTCTTACAAAAAACAATGCTGATTTAATTTAGGAGTACAAGGTTGTTATTGATCAAGGAAAGTCAAGGAAAAGTGAGTAAATTTAGCAGGATCTACAAAAATCAATGAAATTTTCATGGAAATAAACAGCAGAAGTTAAGAAAAAAGGTAATTTCAAGGGTTGATCCAAGTAAAAAATTGGGCTTTTTTGCAGTCTCTTCACAAAATTTAAATTTATAAAAACAACCCCTTCACAATATTTTGTTTTACAAACATGATCCATTTTATAAAAAAAATTTCCATTTTTTTAGTATTATAAGGTCTATGTTTAGTTTATAATGAAACTCTATTAACTTGATATTAAACATTATGTAGAACTAGAAAAGCCCCAGTTCATGAATGAACCGAATTCTGAATGCAGGAAAAATGTCAGAATCAAACTCGAAATGTGCAAAACTCGGCCTGATGCTGTTTGCATGCCAATAGATCAAAGTTTGTTAATGAAACCATTTTTAAATTCATGAAATCAATGAAGGTAGTGTAGATCCTATCACTAAAAAGATCCCTGAACAGAAATAAATGAAGATTTCAGACCAATTTTTTATAGTACAAAGAACTAATAAAGACTTTATTTAACCAAATTTATCCAAACAAAAGTTTAGCCAAAACTTTCCTTATACAGAACATTTTTACGTTTCTTAATTAGACGTTCTTTTTTTGGTGTATCAAGAACCTCCACCTTAACTTCTGAAGAACACATGACTCTCGAAAATGCGACGTACAGTTGACCATGACCAAAGACAGGTTCAGATAAATTGATACCCACTTCTTCTATGATTTGATCTTGTGTGCATCGTGAGAATTTGTCTCTCGTGTGTCCCGTTTTATCATCTTCAAAATTTATTGAATTGCAATGCTTGCAGATCTTGTTAAAAATCCCCAAGTACGACTCTTGTGCAAAGTTTTCATTCATCCTTACATTTTCCACCTCATTCCTAAACCAGCTGTAGTAAGCCTCCTCTGATTGCGACTCTTGCGTTGAACATATTGTATTCTTCTGTTTTCTAATCTGTTTTTTTTTTTTTTTTGTTCTAATGACGACTCTTGTTGGATTCGAGCTGCATCACATTGGCGATCTTGATTTAACCTAGCATTCCATAGTTCAGGAGTTTCATTTGGGCAGCGAAGAGCCATCCTGGATCTATTTTGAGACTTCCTTATCTCCTGATCTCTGGTCTCCATTTGTTTTTTTAAACGGACTACTTGTTCTTCAGCAGTTTCCATTTGTCGCTTTAAATGTCTACGCTCATTGTTTCTGTCTAGTCTCTTTTGATCTTCGTTTTTGCTGCTAGGATCCATCTGATCCAAGATAGAGAAGGAGAGAGAGCAAACAAAAGAGATTCACACTTTAAAAATCAATAAAGCAGCATCAATCTGCACTTGCATAAAAATTTGATTATTCCTACGGTAGATAATATTTAAAATTCAAAAGCTCAAGCTGTGAAACAAAATGTAACCAACATTTTTGCTTCTCTTTAAGCATTCTCTTATAAGCATTTTCTTTATTCTATTTCTTTAATTTATTTCTTATAAACATTTGAAACAACTATAGTATCTCCCCACAGCTGAATTTGGCGATTTATTTTTGGCAATTATGGCTAAATCATAAATCATAAATGATGAAATCATAAGTTAAATTATAAATCATAAAATCATAAATCCAAAATAAATAGCATGTAGGCTGTCATATTATATCGCAAACTGTCCAGAATGACATTGTTATCGTTCTAATCGGGGCCAAAGAAAAATTGCCAAATTCAGCTGTGGGGAAATACTACAGTTGTACCAAACATTTTATACAGGTGCCACATGCATCACATAAACTCTTAATTTTTATGCTCTTTTACAGATAGCAAGTGATCATATTTTTACATAAAAATCAAAACATTAAATTCATTTAACCATTTTTTTTCTTTTACTTTTTGTTCAGCATGTGATCTTGTACTCGGTGCGTTCACACACAGAGTCCAAAGAAATCTCTTAGCCATTTAAAACTGTTAAATTAGAGACTGTTAAATTGGAAAGTTTTACATAATTTTTATTTTTTTCTACAAAAAAAATTAAAAAAAACATTTTTTTTTTCATAAAAATGGGTTCCAAATATTAATCTTGAATTGATTCTTGAACTTGGAAAAACTCAGAGGTTAGCCAACTTGGTGTATGTCACATGACAGATAGCTGCTTTTATTTACTTTCTGCTAAAACTTTGCAGTAAATTTCAGTCAAATTTTATGTATGAAAATATTTACAAAAAATTAACTTATCATTGAATCTACTAAGTAATATCCAAATATGTTTAAGATATATTGTTAAACTACAATAATTTAAAATCAAGGGTGGGGGGGGGGTAAAAATTAATTAACCTTCTAGCAGGCGCGCTGCTTATACGAACATGAAAGGTTTTCACATACACTACTGTAAAATATGTATTTTAAAGTATCTGAATATTTTAATTATACTATAACCATTTGAAGATTAATAAGAACATTCAGTTGGAACTTTTATTCATTAAAACAAAACTGAAAGAATGAAACTGAAAGAATGAAACTGAAAGCGCAAAATCAATATAAAAATATCAAAGAAACATCGGAATTATAAGTTAATTAATTTAAAAAAAAATATTTAAAATAATAATGTTTAAAACAAAAACAACAAACAATCGTTTTTAGCAGTGAAAAAAAAATCAAATATAACAAAACGTTACATGAAAGGTCGCGCATATTTTTCAAATACAAATAGCAAATATTCAGCTTCATATCATTGTCTCGAGGTTCAAAAGATAACTAAAAATAGATCAATATATACTGAGTGAATAGCCAAAGATAAATGTTTCAAATGCTCTCTGACTTTAAGATATACAACGAGATTTACCACAAGTGTATCTCTCAGATACGCGCACCCGTTAGAAGGTTAATAAGGACTATCTAAAGTTTAAAAAAATAATAATAAAAATAAAAATAAGCTCATGTGCTATTAATTGTAAATATGATTTCAAATTTTTTAGTTTAATGTTATTAAATTTATATACTTTTTGAGAAATTTTAAAACATTTAATCTTGTTATACTTAAATGTATATATGTAAGCCAAATTGTCATAACTATATGACAAATATTTACAAAAAAGATTTATGTCCATTATTTTCTTAAATTGAAAAAAAATATATATAGTCTTGTTTAAACATACTTGGTGCTCAAGACCGCTAATAGTCTTGTTTAATATTGGTGCTCAAGGGTGAAAAAGGTCTCCCTGATGAATTTTTTTCACCTTTCTGAGCTTGGTCTATGTGGTTTCAGTGATCTTGTATCTGCTGCTTGGCTTTTACTGTGCTTAATAATTCATTATTAATAATTCAATATTATATATTTATTAAGCATAGTAGAAGCCAAGCAACAGATACAAGATCACTGAAACCACAAAGACCAATAAGAATGAAAAATTTCTTTATGTAGAAGCTCAGAAAGGTGAAAAAATTTATCAGGGGATGAAATACACATATTTAAAGAAACCAAATTTATTAATTAACAGCCTGCATAACAAACGAAACAATAAACTAACTCAACAAAATCTTAACAGGCAAACATAAACTAAATCAAAATTTATGTTAAATTAATTTAAGAAACTTAAGAAAGGAAAAAGGCAGGCGGCAAGACTTGTGACTTGCCTGTGGGGTTAAACTAGTTTCACACCGGCAACACTTCCCCAGCCTGCCAAGACCAGAATAGGAGTCATATGGATTAAAAAAAGCAAAATTTCATAGCAGATAAAGAATAATGAAACTGGAGCAACAATGAAAATTATTGATTACTATGTGTTTAATAGTATGATTAGATTTTTAAGAATAGTTGACAATTCAACAATGAAGGAACTGAAAATTTAATGGAAAAAGAAAGATTTCAAATTAATACAAAGTAAATGCAACAAGCCTTCTGCCTTTTTTTACTAGTTTCACGCCGGCAACACTCCCCCAGCCTGCCAAGACCAGAATAGGAGTCATATGGATTAAAAAAAGCAAAATTTCATAGCAGATAAAGAATGAAACTGAAGCAACAATGAAATTTATAGATTGATTACTATGTGTTAAATAGTATGATTAGATTTTTAAGAATGGTTGACGACAACTCAACATTGAAAAAACTAATATATATATATATATATACCGTAAAATCCCGAAAGTAACCCCCCCCCCCTCCCTTTTCTCACTGAAAGTGAAATGTCTCCGTTATCCTGAAAGTAACCCCCCTCCTTTTTTTTTTCTCCATCCAACAAAGCTACATCCAATCTTTGGGCGCACTTACGTCGGCATTCCAAGTTAAGTTTAGCATTGAATTAAGTTTTAATATTTATATATTATTTCTAATTTAACTAATTTTTCATAAAGTGTCGGATGCATATTATCAATGGAATCATTACACAGTTTGTTTTACCTTTAATGTAAGAAATTACCTTTAATATTTCCTTTTAAGTAAGTACCGTAAAATCCCGAAAGTACCCCCTCCATTGAATATAACCTTCCCTCCCTTTTCTTCATTTTTTTAAAGAATCTTGATTATAACCCCCCCCCCCACCTGAAATTTATCTGTTTTGCTTTTCAAAAAAAGGGGGTGGGGGTTACTTTCGGGATTTTACGGTATATATATATATATATATATATATATATATATTTGTGTGTTAGTATAGGAAAACCAATAGTTGTCCTGATTAGGTTGGTCAAATTTAGTTCTCAGAAATGGGTGTCTCAAAGAAGAGATGTTTATCTCTTCTGATTTTAACTTGCTATATAAATTCCTTACTAAACGAAATTATGACATGTATTAGTTGGTTACTACAGGGAAATTGGAAGTTGTCCTGATTAGTTAGGTCAATTTTCTGTCTTTAGACTGCATTATCTCCAAAACTAGTATGTTGAGGCCACCACAAGACTTCCCTTTACAAATTCATCAGTACAAATAGTTTACTAAAACTATTATTAATTAAAATTATTTACCATGATGAATACAGATGAATTCCATCTTAGAGAAAAGTAACGCTAAGTATTCAAAGAAAGACAGTTTTATTCTCTATGAATAACATCTTAGAAGATGCATTTTTCATAATGGTTATCTCACATATCAAGATTTGCGCAGTTATATGAATTAGAAGTTCAGATATAGCCTTCCTGTTCTTAAGGAAAATAGCAGTATAGCAGTGCCACCTATTGGCCGATATGCTCCAAATTGTATAATGTCTCATAATGGCCTTTTCACATATCAAGTTTTGTTTGAATATAAGCAATAGAACCTAAAACCACCCTTAAATTGCAGAAATCGCTGTATAACAGCGTCACCTGTTGAATGATTGGCACCAAAAGTTGATAGGCACTAATTTATGTCAAGATGCATCTACATATAAATTTTTGTGCAATTCTGTGCAGTATTTCCTGACATAAAGCCATTCCTTAAATATTGGAAATTGCTGCATAGCAGCGCCCATTTGTTACGAGATTCACACCAAAAGTTGATAGGCACTAATTTAGGTCAAGGTGCATCTACTACATGTAAATTCATATGCAATTCTGTACAGTAGTTTCTGAGATACAGTTGCCACAAAATTTAGTTACACACAGAGGCATTTTCTAAAAATGATCAAATCATGTTCTGGATCTCTCAAAATGTGTAAATCCATGGAAAATCAAAAATCAAAAATTTTTATGAATCCAACACTTTCTTCTATTGAATATAGAAAAATGTAAAAAGTTTATAGTCTATATAGTCTGTAATGGTAGTTGCATGATTGTTACACCAATTTTTTTTTATTAAATACATGCTTTAGTTTTATTTACTTTACTTTTAGAATTTCTTTTTGAATATTTTATAGATGCCAAACAAAAAGAAAATGCTAATTATATGTTTTATTTTGCAGGGTTATATAATGAATTACACTTTGAGATTTGAAATCGAATTCATTGTTTGTTCAAATATAAAATTTTCTGTGGAAATTATGAAGGTGAAAGAAGAAAATTTTTATATTTTATTATATGGTATTGTCTTTGATATTTTTAATTATACTGGAAGTTTTACTTATGTCACATGACTAAAAAAAGTATTAACAAACTGAGATTTTCATGCATCATTTTTAGATATATATATTTGTGTTTTTTGCTAGATTAAACTTTGTATTTTTCTTGCCTAGTGAGATAATATATGTATATATAGCTTGATTCATACTATCTTTATTTACTTAAATGTGATAATTTATGCTCAGTTATCTTCGTTATTGTTTTTTAGTTTTGCTTTTTTATACATTTTATATATCTGTCATCTGTGTACTGTAGGAAACATGTTTTTTTTTTTTTTTTTTTTTTTTTAATTATTATTAGTGTTTCATTTGTTGCATATCCCTTATCCTTTTAAATGTATTCTGTTAAAATTAGATTGACTCAGTTCAAACAATTAATTATTTCTAATTGACATTTGATAAAGAAAATATGTCTCATTCAAATGTATTAATGCAATTATAATTGACTATAAATTTATAATTGACAAATATATATGTATTAATCAATTTTTAAGGAATAGCCTTAAAATACATTCTGTATTTAAAAGTGATGGAAAAGAGAGGAGGAAAAAAAAAAGATTAATCAGTAAAGTAATTATTATTTTTTTTATTAATAAAATTATAAGATTTCTATATATTTAAGTGTTTATTTTATTTTTTAGTTGTTATAACTAAAATAATATAAAATGCACTGTGTATTTTATTTTTGTTTTTTATAGTTATATGCGTCTGCTTTTTAACCCGTTAGTAGTCGCTAATTGGTCGATTTGCCGCCCATCCTTCAGTGTTGCCACATTTTTTTTATTCAATAGCCACCAAAAATTTTTAGAAGTGGCATTTGATATACGCAAAAACACGAATAAAATTGAAGAAGCGTCGATCACATCACTTCTTAAAATTGTTGGTGACAGTTAAATAAAAAGTTCGCAATCTGTAATAGGTGGTGCTGTCTATAGCGACTACTAACGGGTTAAAAAAAAAAAATCCAGGCATAACAGTTGTTGTCTTTGCAGAAATTAACATCATATTTAATATATATATATATATAATCCATTTGAAAATAAAAGAAAAGAATAAGAACGAAGAATAGTCAGTCAAATAAATCACCAAAGAAACATATACAGGCCAAACAAAGTAACTTGATAGCTTAAATTGTTATAATTTTTATGATTAATAATATTACTTACTTTAATTTATTAGACTACAATACCTGTTGAAAATTAAAATAGGACCATTTAATTAGATTCTGAAAAAAAGAAGGTTGACTCTAGGATAGTATTTTAAGGGGGGAAAAGAGAACTATGTAATGAAAAGAAATTTTGAGATGACCAAAAGAATTTCGGACCAAAACAGAAAAAGACTGAATTTTAACTTAAAAGCTCATAATGCTGTAAGACATTTTCAAGTGCTATCCTCATAGCATTGAACAAAGAATTGTAGGTTTTCTGTAATTGACATGCATTTAGCAAACTATCAATTGATAACACGAACCTACAAGAAAAAAGTACCCTGAGATGAATTAAATGAGATAAAGACAGAATATTTTCCAGAAAAATAGAAACAGAATACTTTGCAGAAAAATAAAACACAACATGAACCTTAAAAAAAAAAAAAATGAAATCATAACCTGAACCTTCAAGAAAAAATTACCATGAAATGAAAGAGATGTAATATCTGTGATTGTAATGATCGATAGATGGCGCTTTTTCAGCTTTTGTTGTCAGTAAATATAATAGCCACGTGTATTTATTTTTGTTCTATTTGTGTTACTATTTAATATTCGTGCTATAATTTCTCCGCCATTACATCATGGAAAATTGATTGCTTTTGGAAAAAATATTTAAGTTTATTCAAAGTTCGATCGGATGTAGATGTTTAACTGCTGAACAAATATTAGTTTCAAATCATCTGATTAATTTTTAACTTCCATTAGCTGAAGCAACTGAAATTTTAAATTTGTCATTTGGAAATTAATGGAAGCTTTATTCTGGATTTCTTGATTTTTGGAGTTACACTGTGGCACACAACAGTAAGTGTTCTCTTTTTTACCGGATTTATTCATCTTTATTCAATAAATATATGTGAAACTAAACATCAGCTAGCAATGGCGTCTCGATGAAAGCTAAAAGCTATGCATGTTAATTGTAATTTCACCTTAGCCCATCAGAGGGCGAGCATTTCATAACAATCGCGGATTGACATAATATATCCTGATGTAATATATATTTTTTTAATACTTTCTAATTTAGGAGGTTAAAATAAAATGTTAATTAAAATAAAATATGTATACCTAGAATCATAGATCTAACCATTGTTGTGCTGGTTTTAAAGTTGTATTTAAATCTTTGTTTTCATTAATACTTTCATTTTTTTATTTGTTTTGAATAAGTTTATCAGTATTTATTTATTTATTTAAGAGGTTGTTGTGTTTATCTCAACATTATATTTAAATGGCTACTTTCATTAATACTTTCTTATTTAAAGGAAATACAATTGAAGTAAAGACAAAGCAAAAAGATTTTCTTTTTTTTTTCCCTCTAATTTCAGACAAAATGAAAAAAAATCTTGAAACGTTATAAAGGTTTTAAATAAAAAATCCTAATATTGCCTATAAGATTGTGTATTTTAAGCCTAAATGATGCCTGGAGGAAGATTATATGCTACACTATTTTTGCATAATTAAAATAGTCTAAAAATTTTTAATATTAATTAGGTATTGATGATTTGTTTAATTACACTTTGTTTAAATATCTGTGTATGAGAATGTGAGAAAATATTCCAAAATAGTAGCAAAATAATTTATTGCAATTGCACTGTAAATTAAAATGTAGAACTTAAAATATATGATTCTTAGCAAATTTCCAAAGTATATAAGAGATAGGTCTTTTGAATTATGACATATCAAAAGGATTAATAAAAAAGCATTATTTTGAAAAAGCTTGTAACCAATTTTCTATGGCAGATATTTAGAATTTTACATTATTTTTGCTTTATAAGGGTACAAAGCAAAGTGACCTTTATTTCAGTTTGAGACATACTGTTGTGGATATCTGCAATTTTTTTACCACCAGGGGTCGCCGTGTATCAAGATGTCACAAGCAGTGTACATGCAATAAGTTTTTTTCTGTCTTATGTGCCAGGCATTTGTAATGGAAGGGTCAAAATGGAAGACTCTAAGCTTATATTACTAAAATTAATTATTTAAATATTGTAATTCAATTATGTAAATAATTACATAGTAAACTCTAGTAATAAATTAGATTATTGTATCAGTTCTATCACTGAATCATCGGCAAAACATATACTTCTAATTACAAAATGTTTAAAAGATGTAAGCATTTATGTTATGGCATATTTACAATAAATACAAAACTTTGAATAAACACCATAAAATGCAAAAACTTGCAACAATTGTTTCAGGTCGAAAGAAGACATGACTCTTCATCAGGTGAACAAAGTAGGCACAAGTGGTGCAATGCTAACAAAGCAGCAACGCACTGCTTTGTTTGCAGCACTTGTGCCCACTTTGTTCGCCTGGCAATGGGTCGTATCTTCTTTCAACCTGAAACAATTGTTGCAAGTTTTTGCATTGTATGGTGTTTATTCAAAGTTTTGTACTTATTACTTTTAAACGCCAATTCTGTGGTGCTTTTTTTTATAATAGCATATGTATATTTAAAAGTCAATTTTGAGAAAATTACACAAACTACTCCATAATGAAATCCTAGAAAATGTGAAAAAATTCTTAACTTTGAATAAATATCTCTGTTAATTCTGTGGTATGGAAGGGAAACTTTTTGTATTATGTTTATTAGAATGAGCATCACTTTTACTAAATAAGACTATAGTGACTGTATAAAATATTAGTCTTTGATTTTCATAAAATTGATTTTTTTTTTTTTTTTTTTTTTTTTTGTTAAGTTAAAAATGTCATAATATAAATGCATACTTTTAAAAAAATGTTTTCGTAATTGGAAATATGTGTCTGGACCAACAGTTGCAGAGATAAAACCTGTTAACGGATTTTGCTTTGTACCCTGTATATATGTATATAATACAAATTTTGTTATCACTTTTTATTGATATAAATAAATATTTTTACTATTAGGCCTTTCAGGGTGTAATTGATTTTAATCAAAAAAATTATTTTTGTTTTGGACATTTTTTGAATATTTTTCTAAGGTTATTAAATTCAAATATAAACAGAAAAGTAAGGAGATATATATGTCAGATAAATAAGATCTGAGATATATATCTAAGATTCCACTCACATACTTCAATATTTTTATTGACTCTTAAGGAAACATCATTCTACATCAAAAATTGGTCAATTTTCATGCAAGTTTGCGACGATAATCGAGACGATATCGACACTAATATCAGGTCGAAAGTCATGAATATAGCAATAAAAAGAAACGCAGAAAATATACTTGCAATGTTGAGACCCATTTCTGTAGCTGTAGATAAAATGCAAAAAGATAATTGTAGTTTATCAAATGTTGTCAACATCTGGAAAAATCTAAACGAAACACTGAAAGATTATGGTTCTTGCAAAAAATTCCTTAATAAACGATATGAACAAGCATTAACACCAGCTCATTTTTTAGCTTACCTTTTGGATCCTACTTATGATGTGCAGTGTTTACAGTCAATGTAAAAGATCAAGCTTTAAATTTTTTTTAAAGAAAGGGTGGTTTTGGTGGTGGTGGTTGGGTTTTACGTCGCACTAGTACTGCGCAGATGGGCAATTGGCGACGGTCTGGGACACACCCCTAGAGGTGGTCTGGAGACATGCCATCACAATTTTGATCCTCCATGGAAGGGATGGCTCTCCCGCTTAGGTGACCCCCAGAAGTATAATTTTTAAAGGGAACGTGGAAGACATTGCGGCCAGGACAGATTTTATGTGCACCAGCCACCATTAGTGTACACGACGGTCTTTGGCCGGCTCGAGTACCGAACCTGCAATCTTCCAATTACGAGGCCGGCGCTCTACCGACTGGGCTACCGCAGCCCCTTTTTTTTTTAAGAAAAGGAGAAACCTCCTTATTAAACATATTATTAAAATTCATTGTGTGCTCTCCTCCATTTAATGGAACTTTGTTCGATAAAAAAAACCCTAGAATCTTTAAATATTTTGGAATGGTAGAGATCAATAGCACTTCTAAAGAACTGCATTGATCAGAAAGAATTTGATATAAATACAGTTGTTATGTACTGCAAAAGGAAGAACTGCAGGGATAGAGAGGATCTTTTCTACATTTGAACTTGTACATAGCAAAGCTAAACTGGTTTTTCTGTTTAAATCTTTAAACAAAACTTATTAAATGAATCTTTAAATTTTTTGAAATTGTTCATTGTAGATAAAATAAAATTTTCTTTTCTGATTTTCAGTTTGAAATTACTTTTCTATTGATTGTTTATCTTTTGAAATTACTAAAAATTATTTTAATAATTAATAATTTAATTAGGAAATTAATTTACTTTGAAATTATTATTGACAATGTTCAGCAGTGTTTTATTTTGATAACGTTTGTGTATAATGTAATTGATCATGTTTATGTATACAAAAATCTGATTTAAATAAAAAAAAATCCAATTTAAATTTTAAAAAAATCATTTTTATACACCCTGAGCCATGTAATATATATCATTAATAAGTTTCACCCCAATATTGTTAATTTGATTTCAAATTAAAATTTTTCCTTTTGTAAAAAAAAAAAAAAAAAAAAAAAACTTCAAAATTCCTGTATTTTAATGTTAGAATGTATATGTATGTAAGAGCAATTTAATGGTATTAACCACTTGAGTACGTCGTCGAAAGAAGTGGACGGCTTTCCACTACCACGCTTCGCAGGAAAGCAAAGACAATCTGGGAGAGGCGCAGATACAATGCGCAAAATAATAAATTGATGGTCGCACTCTATGTTACTCAACTTTAATCATCTTAAATTTATTTATTTATTCAATTTAAAATTATTTTTACTGTGGTCTTACATTTCTTGGATTATTTAGTGATTTAGTATCTTGCAAAAACACAATAAATTCTTAAATAAAATTCAAAACGAAAACACTCACGTGGTCTAAAATTTATAAATGGATGACTAGAACGAGGCGGGGTTTCCCTTTGTTTGTGGGGAAAAGCTGCGCTATGATTGGCTATAGTCCTTTATTTGTGTGCTAAATGAAGACTCCTATAGGTTAAATTTCATCATGACGTCGAATGACGAAAGAAGGTTCAATTACTAATGAAAACATGCACTTAGTTTAAACACTAACAAAGCAACAAAAGACAAAAAAAAATCCTTGTAGATAATCAGTTCTATTGCCCCTCCTTCTTGGAGTGAACATTTCCAGTATTCTATGGTTCAAAGTGTCCACATGATCCCAGGTGGAAAAAAGCATCATATCTCCATACCCTAACAGCACAGTTAGGCTTAACTTATCCACAGTACATCTTAAGGACGTTTCTGGGATTTCTTTTCATCCAGAAGACATCTTGAAGATATCCTGAGGAGGCGATGTGCTGTCTGGGTAGTTGCCAACTTTTCCGGTTTTCCCGGAAGACTTCCGGTTTTTTAACGTATCTTCCGGTCTTCCGGACAGATGATGAAATCTTCCGTTTTTAAAAAAATCGCGGATATCGTTCATTTTAAAAAGAAATCCAAATGTTCTACGAAAACTCTCGATTCCCAATCTTTTTCCATCCATAGTATAAATGTCAATATTCATTTCAAACTTGCTTTATGAGATTCTAGAACATTTAAAGAAATAGAATTGTTAAATATTTCTTGTTGATGTAATTATTTTTGCCCCCCCCCCCCTTTATTTATCTCCAGTTAGTGATCAGCAATCAAATGTTCTACAGAAGTCTTCTTTTCTTTCCTAATCTTTATCCATCTGCAACATAAATATTAATTTTAAAGTTATTACATTAGATTCTAGAAGTAGAGTTGAAAGAATTTAAATATTTTTTACTCTTTAATTTTTTTGGTATCCCCCCCCCCCCCATCCTTTCCCCGGATTGTGATCAATTCTAGAAACAATAAAGCAATGGAAATGCTCAATATTTCTCACATATGTAATTATTTTTAGATCTTTATTGCTGAATTTATTGAATCTGTCTATTTTTCCTCAGTTAAATTAAATATTTGTATGTCATATTTATACCAAATGTGTAAACATGAGAAAAAAATGAAGAATAATTTTTTCAGGTAGGAAAATTTTTCCCAAATCAATTTAAGAATATTAATACTTAGTTGGTTTTATGCATGTTTGAAACTGATAATTAGCTACTGCTACTATTTCTTATATGTATGATTAATGTACATACACAAAAATCATATTCTATATTTATTTAAAAAATTAGTTATACTTAACTAAGTTTTTTTGCCTATTGTTAAATAAATTTCTTACAGATTCTGTTTTGTAGATATTTATATGTTGAAGACGAATAACTTCATTTAAAACTTTTATATATTTAGTATAATCAATCTATAGTAAAATGTTTTTATAGATTGTTTGTAAATATTAAAATTGTAAAACTGTATTGTTAATACATGAAAGAGAAAAAAAAAATCTTCCCTTTTTTTATGAAGTCTTCTGGTTTTTCAACAAAAATCTTCCCTTTTTTAATTAAAATTGGTTGGCAAGTATGTACTCCACTACAAGACATAAGAAAACTTTATTGCTATTGCAACGATATGATTCTCTTTTGTGTATAGTGAAAAGAGGACACTACATACGAAGCATACGTACGCATCGTATGTAGCCGTAGTCAAGTGGTTAAGAAAATGAATGAAAAGTTTATTACTTTTTTATTTTGTAGATATTTATGTAATCTTAGATTTTTACATCTCTGTAGAAAGTTCTTTAGAGTTGTTATATTTAGTTTTATACATAGTTATTTTCTTTTATTTCTGTGATATTTATACCTTTTTTATGTTTTTATCTGTTTAGAATTTTTCAGAATTTTAATTAAAATTTAATTTGTGTCGATTGTTTAAAAATCAAATATAATTTTCATTGCCAATGATTGCAATATATTTCTTAATTTGTTTTTTATTCTTGGTAAATAATGTTTACACTATATTTATGTTTATTATTATGTGTGTGAATTTATATCTATATTGGTCATTTACCAGAATTTATTAAAAAGGTGAATTTGATGCAAAATGATTTAAAAAGTTTTATTTGCATTATTATTTTATTTATTTATTTATTTATTTATTTTTTTTTTTTTCCATATTAAACTGCATTAGTGTAAAATTGAAAGAAAAAAAGAAATTAAAAATTAGTTAATAAAAAAAAAAGTTTTAAAATTTTGGAATTTTATTTTCTCAAATTTATATAGTTTTCGAGATATTTTAAATTTGGATTCAATGCATGTAGCTGGGAAAATACTGCATTTTTGAGTTGCATCACTTTTCTTGCTGGGATATGACATGTTGATCTTTAATTATAAAAAAGCAGCACAGAACTGTCATTTAAAAGTAATAAGTACAAAACTTTGAATAAACACCATAAAATGTAAGAACTTGCAACAATTGTTTTGGGTCAAAAGAAAACACAACTCTTCATCAGGCAGGTAGACAAATTAAGTATAAGTGCTGCAAACAAAGTGGCAACATGAAAGATCAATTTAAATGAACATCTAAAACAAAGTTGAATGTAATTTTGTATTATTATATGTTGATTTTATTTTTTATAAAACAGGCTATTCTTAAAAATAAATAAAAGTTATTCTACTCTACTATTGTTGATTTGAATTAGAGTCTTGCACCAAATTTGGTAACTCTTTTTTTTTTTCTTTAACTAAACTATTGAATGCTGCAATTAGATGACATTATCTTCTTCTTTAGTAAATTAAAACAACATGGCTGCTCGTAACATGAAATTAATTGCATAAATATTAATACCTAAAATTTAAAACTTTATGTTTTTTTTTTTTTTTTTTTTTTGATCTTCCTATGCATATCCATGTATTTTTTAAAATTGTCAAAATATTTGGAACCATGAATTTTTATAAAAGTAAGTTTTAATATGTTGAAATTCTGTTTTATTTTAGACTGAAGTTTTGTTTATTATTAGACATATATAATTATAAATTTTTATGTAATATACAGTTCTCTGAAAAATATATTCAATAATATAACTCTATTTTATAAATAAAGTTTTAATTCAGTATCTTTTACATAAATTTAACATTTTAATGCAGGTAGCGAGTAAAAACTGTGGATCCTGGTCAGGGTCGAGAGTCATTTTGCGGTTTGAATGTTTACTCGACTCTCTCAGGACTCTTAATTTAAATATACAGGATATTACCAGAAATCTGCAAAGCATAAAACCAGAGATTATATACACATTTTATTTATTTTTTTATTTTTAACTAAAATTTTATTGCTATAATACATTAGAATGTAAATTTCATTTTTTATATTGATTGTGATGTGTAAATTTCTGAGAGAGCACTACTTCAATGTATATATATATATATATATATATATATATATATATATATATATATGTTTCAGTAAATGCAGGCAGACATCAACAATTGAAATAATGCTATTGAGTGGCTTTCTAGTTCATTCAATAGTAGTAAGGGGTTACATTGCTTTGTAAAAATTGAGCCTTTGTAAGCATGATATTTCTATGGTATCTTTTCTGGCTGCAAGCTAATTTCTAACTCTCTAATAAAAGTTCTCTTTTCAACATGGAGTGAGCTGTGACTCATGACCTCTGCTGCCCTGAGGGAAAGAGAAGGGAAAAGAAGTGTCTAGATCAGTGATTCTCAACCTTTTTTCTGTTGCGACACACTTTTAACGATTTCAAAATTGGATCATACACATTTCACTTGGGGCAAATATTTCACTTTATGAAAGGTCACAGATATCAAAGATAAAAACCGTTTAAAATAACCTATGGTATTTAACTACAAAAACCAAAGTTTTCTTTTACAGTGTACTTTTCTTTAATTTAAACAAACTTTACTCGTAATAAAAAAAAGCATTATAATTTTTACTATATACATTTCTAAAATTTGGTGGCACACTTTAAGAATTTGGCGGCACACAAAAGTGCCGCAGCACAATGGTTGAGAATCACTGCTCTAGATATTTCTGGAAAATAACTTTGAAATTTCATAATGTAATGGAATAACGGTTTTGATTCACAAGAAAAGAAAATAGGTTTAAGAATTGAGAACAAATTAATGAAGCTAGACTTATTGAAATATTTAGAAAATGATTTAATAAAGAATTAATTAGGGTATGATACAGCAGATTGGAGAAAGACTAAACAATTTAGATTTGAGAAATGGAGTTTTAATATTAAGAGAGGCTTTTAATTATATTTTATTTTTATGAACAGTATTTAGATCTCTGCTAAGTTATCTTAATGTTGACAAAAATATATAGAAGTATGTACCAATCGTGATCTGTGTTTTTTAATCTGTAAGTTGAAATATTTGAACATTTTCTACACATATTTGTTGAGATTAAAATATACTGTCAAATATTACCTAAAAAAATAGAGTAATCTTAGAAAAATGTGTTTTTTATATGTTTCTAAACAGATTTTAAAACCAACCGGGAGTACAAAATAAAGGTTTTTTGGTGCAGACATTTACTGTATTTTCTAAAATAACTGTATGTAGTTTCCTTTTACTGAATATTAGTGTTTTCTTTTATCTCTTAATTGTTGAAACCTGTTCAATGTATAGAGATTATCTTTCATGTACAGTGAAATATTGTTATACGTTTACATGTTCTTGTATTGATTCTATAAAAATATTTCAATAAAAAATCATTTTTATTTGTTCTTTGTTTCAATTTTTTTCTTTTACAATAATGTTATAAATTTTGTTATAAATTCTATTGTAATATGGAAGTTAAAATTTCTATGACCAATACCTCTTCAATAAGGGATGCTGTAATAAATTTCCATTCAGACTTCTCCAAAGGTGAGTTTTTGATAAAAAAATATCAAGTTACAAGTGGGTTCTATAAAGGTGAATGTATTCTGCCAGTCGATTATGAAAATATATCAGCCACTGCAAATCAAAGAAAGAACATTAGAAATTATATAAATTAAACGAGACATTACTATAATTAAATTACATAAAAACCTTTTAAACTTGTTTCATTATTGGGTCGTAAATTTTTCACCTGGACGCCCAGGCCTCTTCGGCGGCTTCATCTGTTGTGAAGTTTACTTGAGACTGAAATCCGTGGGTGGTTTTCTCCATGAGGTGTCACCACGCTGCATCTGGGAACCGCCGGAATTTATAAAATACCATTCATTAATCAAAATAAAAATGCAGGTTCATACATCGGCGTCACAAAAAGAAAAATTGAAACCAGAATCAACGAGCATAAATACGATATTAAAATTGGCAAAGTAAATACCGCTCTTGTAAAAACATATAATAGCGAAAATATTGAAATAAACTTTAACGAAACTAAAAAATTGGCTAAGTATAATAACTATCACTATGCAATGTTCCGCAAATCAATTGAGATAGCTACAAATTCTAATGTGTGCAATGACAGCGGCTCAATGGCCCCAGATGGAGCGTGGCGACACCTCAGGGAGAGAACCACCCGCAGATTTCAGTCTCAAATAAACTTCACAATAGATGAAGCCACCAAAGAGGCCGGGCACCCAGGTGAAAAATTTACTGCCCAATAATGAGGCAAGTTTATGTAATTTAATCAAAGAAAGAAGTTGGGGAAGTGGGATAAGTGAGCAATAATATATATATTTTTTAAACATCTTAACTCATTACAGAGTTTCAAACTTTTCCATGCACCTCCAACCAGTGTTGCCATTTGTAGGGATTTGTTCCTGCACATAGGGAATTTTAGCATTTGAGTTTTCTTCAGTACGTACCCAGTAGCAAAATTTGTTGTATCTATCTGCAGCATAACAAAATTTGTCTGTGATCAAGGAATGCTGGAAGTCTGGTATCGCAGAAGTATTAGCAATTCATAAAATATGTAAAATTTGTATCTATAAAAAAAAAAAGTAAGAATATACCACAAGCACAGTAATCTAGAGATATAATGTAAACTGCATTTGTATTTTTAGCCCTGGCATTTCTCTTTGGAATGTTAAATTAATCTGTAGAGCTTTAAAAAATCTACAGCACTCACTGAGGTCCTACAATGTTTCTGCTAGTGGAAGCATGTAGAGATGGAATAGGAACTTTTCGGAAGTACACTTTCTCCCCAGGACTATCTCAGGATATCAAGTACTTCCTACGGACATCCTCATTTCTCATCCTCTAAGGACATTTTGGGCTGTCCATAGGGACATGGCAAAATTTGAGTTAGCAACACTGCCTCCAACTAGCACTTTGCATCTTAAAAATTTTTGTATTGCACCAAAATCTAAAAAAAGATATTAGGTTTTATTGAAATTTAAAGACAAAACTGCAAAAGCTAAGCAAAAACAATATATGATTTATGTGTAGATATTTAAAACAATGTATAAGTTTAGTACAACTAATTCAAAACGTCTTTGTTAAAAATATCAAATTAGTTGAAAAATTACTTCTACGCTTTTGACTCATATTCGTAGACTCTTCTTCAGAGATTAAAATACTGTAAAAACATTTTCGTCAAAAATATAATCAAAGTAATAAGTCCATAAATATAAAGTTTATTTTAAAGAAGACCAGTTCATTTAAAAGGTAGTAATTAGTTCAATAAAAAAGTAGATTTCATAAGTCTTGTTTTGCTATATCAAAAAGAACCTTTAAATGAAACCTTTAATTAAATGAAACCTTTAATTTTAACTCAAGCCAAAGATTATGAATTAATGGAATAAGAGGGATAATCATTTCATACTTCCTTTTCTCTTTTTATAATTCCAAGGGTTTCTCTAATAAGGGCAATACTTTGCTTATTAGTTTGATAAATTATTTTAGCATCTTCAAAAGAAATTTTTTTTTAATCTTATATATTTTTGATGGAAATGTTTTTATAGTATTTTAATCTCTGAAGAAGACTCTACAAATATGAGTCGAAATCTCAGAAGTAATTTTTCAACTAATTTGATTTTTTTAATAAAAAAGAAAAAAAAATTCTTTTGAAGATGCTAAAATAATTTATCAAACTAATAAACAACGTATTGTCCTTATTAGAGAAACCATTGAAATTATAAAAAGAGAAAAGGATGTATGTAATGATTATCCCTCTTATTCTATTCATAATCTTTGGCTAGAGTTATTAAAAAAAAAGTAATTAAAGGTTTTGTATATTGCATCATGTTAAAATTTTTCTACCAGGGGGCACAGTATGTTAACACTTTACAAATATTCCTCTACAAACTTTTCAATCCATAGTTAAAACTCAAAATATGATCGATACGTGCATGGAATTTGAATGTGATTTTCCTATTATATATTTATAACTTGTCTTTATGAATATTTGTGTTAATCATATAACTTTCAAATGGTTGGTGATAATTCTCGAAAAAAACCATAGTTACAGAAGTGTGTTAAATTATAAATGTGAAAAAAAATTTTGTGAATAGTAAACAAGACTTATGGAAAATTTAACGATATTTTTTGATGAAATTCATCATTACAGACAAGTATCAAGTTTTAATATTGAACTTTTTAGAATGATAAAACATGTGCATATATTAGTACTCAATGATAACTCTCGAAGATACTTATCAGTACCAAGATATTTGAATTATAAATGTGAACTTTTTGGCATAGTAAAACAAGACTTATGAAATCTACCTTTTTATTGAACTAATTACTACCTTTTAAATGTACTGGTCTTCTTTAAAATGGACTTTATATTTATAGACTTCGATTATATTTTTTACCTTATATATTTTTTATGAAAAGGTTTTTATAGTATTTTAATCTCTGAAGAAGACTCTACGAATATGAGTCGAAAGCTCAGAAGTAATTTTTCAACTAATTCGATATTTTTAATAAAGATGTTTTGAATTAGTTGTACATGCTTGCCAACCATCTCATTATGAAGCGTAGTACTTTTATCACCGCCTTTTTTTGTACACCAGTAATGTTTTAGAGTAATTTCATTCTTATTTAATCGTAACACTATTTGGAGAGAATTGCTCTAAATATAAAGTGGTGTGGGAAAAGGGGCGTATTTTCAAGGGGCGTTAACAAGTCTACGCTTATTAATGAGATGGTTGGCAGCCCTGGTTGTATGCATTGTTTTAAATATCGATAGATAAATCATTTTATACAATGTAATCAACCTAAAAAAAAATTAAAAACAATATAAGTGATAATATTGAGCTACGTGGGACAATTGTAAACACCCTGGTTACTCTTCCTGACATATAAAATTCCTAGAGTAAGAGTAATTACGGGTGACAAACTGGAAAGCTTAAGAAATAGAACAAATTTGAAGTTATAATTTAAAATCTATGTATAAACTTGGTTTCCTTACCAAAAATTGTGGACAGGGTGACCACCGGTCAAGGAATTTAAGTGAGTCAGGAAAAGTCATAGAATAGTCAAGGAACTTCATGTAAAGTTAGGGAATTCTGCAAAATTTTGTAAATATAGGCCTTATTTTAAACTCGTTATTGTAAATTGCTAAAATTTGCACTAATTTTGTGAATGTTTGCAGGAAATAAACATCTTAAGTCATGAAAAAGTTAGGGAAAATGATGAAAAATAGCCATTGAAAAGTCAGGGAATTTAGAAAAATTCTAATAATAACCACCCTGATGGAGTTTACTTCAAAAATACAGTAATAGCAAAACTTTGAATTTTGAAAGAGAGTTTTTCCTCTGTGTCAGAGAGGAAAATGCAAGCAATTTTTCCTGTTCTTAAGGGAACTTCGCACCACTGAAGTTTTTATATAAAAGCTTATATTTCCATTTAATATTTACAGGCATGAGATTCTTCCGCGGATCCGCGATTTTCCGCTTTTATGTGATTTCCGTTAATTCCGCGTTTTTTGTTTGTTTGTTTGTTTAAATCAAGCTCCAATAACGAACAGTGTTCAAAGGCTCCACAAAAGACTTTAGATTCTCAATCTTTTTCCAACCAAAATATAAATGTCAATATTCATTTTAAATGTGCTTTATCAGATTCTATAATATAAAAGAACAGAATTATTCAATATTTCTCACTCATGTAATTTTTTTTGTCCTGCTCCCTCCCCCACTTTTTACTTTCCGAACACTATAGTGAGGAAAGTATTGTAATCATGTCAAAAATCCGAATTTGAGATTTTGATGTTTCTATACGTTTCGAGGTCCTCTGAGTCCGTCTTCACTATTTTTGCGATGATATATGTATGTGTGTGTATGTCTGTGAGTGAACTAGCTAGCGTCTAAACGCTTTGTTCGAATAAGCTGAAAGTTGGTATGTATATTGTAAGTCACCATAGTACGAACCCTATAGATTTTGGTGAATCTAGCACTTATAGTTTTTTTACAGGGACACAAAGAAAAATTCTTTATCATTATGTCCTATGGGACCAAAATTTTAAAAGCACAATAGCATTTAAACGCCTTATTCAATTGAGCAAAAAATTTATACACATGTTACAGGTCATAGATACTCAATCTGTATAGATTTTGGAGAATCTAGCACTTATAGTTTTTTTACAAGGACACAAAGAATAATTCTTTATCATTATGGCCTATGGGGCCAAATTTTTAAAAGTGTGATAGCGTCTAAACGCCTTATTAATCTGAGCAAAAAATTTGTACACATGTTATAGGTCACAGTTGCACCAACTGTATAGATTTTGTGAATCTAGCGCTTACAGTTTTTTTACAGGGACACAAAGAAAAATTCTTCCTCATTCTGCCCTATGGGACCAAATTTTTAAAAGTGCGATAGCATCTAAACGCCATATTCAGTTGAGCTGAAAATTTATATGAATTTATAAATCACTGTTGCACTAACTATAAGCATTTTGGTGAATCTAGCATTTATAGGTTTTTACCGGTTTTTACTTTATCATTATGATCTATGGGCTCAAAGTTCAGTAGCGTTAAATAAAACATTGTGTAATATATGGACAAAAATACTCAAACACTCTATTATGGTTTTCCCTCTTTTGTTTATTTAACAACTCCTCTTTCTTTACTTTATCTACAAAACTGTTAATTACTCAATGTTCGGAAAGTCGAGTGGAGTCACTCCAGATTTTTTTTCATTTCTAACCATCGCCGATCAAACATTCTGCGGGAAGCGTTTTATTTTTGAATATTTATCCATCCGCAACAAAAATGTCAATATTAATTTTAAACTTACTTTATGATATTCTAGAACCCACAAAGAAGTAAAATTGTGTTTTAATATTTCTCACTCGTGAACTACTTCCTCCCCCCCCTTTCCTATTTTCCATCACCGATCAATGATTAAATGTTGATTAGCTTTTTTTTTTTTTTCACACATGTTTTATTGTGTTGATGTGCATTATTCTTTTAGTTTAATTTGTCACTTTTAAAATATTTTGTATAGTTTTTCCCTGTGCGCATTATTTTTCATTTGAAATAAATTTTATGAACTTATTTGTATAGTTTTCCCCACATGCGTTATTTTTCGTTTGAAATTAATTTTAGGAACACGCGTGTTTCCTCTTTTTTTAATTTTCTGCACTCTCATGCCTGTATTTATAAATTGAACTATATTTGGTTTGTTCTATAAAAATATATTCAAGCAACAATCCTTATGGTTTTTGCTACATTTTTTACAGATTTGAAAACTCTAAATTGTGGTTTATCAGTTTGCATTTTTTCATGAATTTGTGATCTTCAAAATGCTGCAGATATTTATAAAAAAAAAAAAAAAAAAAAAAAAAACTTAATATTCTTTTTGGATGTTTAATAGAACCTACTTAAAAGAATTATGGATAGATTAAAAGAAAAAACATTAAAAATGAAATATAACATTTTTTTTTTTTTTTTTTTGCAAATTTTTGCATAGACATGCACTTTTTAATTTTTTTTCTCAAATACTAATTAATAAATTTCAAAATCCATCCTTGATTCTTTTAAGTATATTCTAATGAACATTCCAAAAATGTATTGTCTTTTCTAAATGTTTTTTCTCTGATAATTGGAGTGGAAGGCTGATTTTTACCAACATATGTGAAAAATACCAGAGCCGGGAATCAAACCCGGGCCTTCCGCTTAATGCGCGGATGCTCTAAACCACTGAGCTACCCTGGCTGATAGCCAGCTCGGCACTTCTCACATAATATATGTTGGCAAGGGTCACCAAGTCTGCATTAGAGCAGCTTTATCAAGTGACAAATTTGAACATGGCACAACTCCAATAGGCCACGAAATTCTAATTTAGAAATTTTCAATAAGCGGAAGGCCCGTTTTCGATTCCCGGCTCTGGTATTTTTCACATATGTTGGTAAAAATCAGCCTTCCACTCCAATTATCAGAAGTGAGTTTCAGGATTGATGTTGAAAATTTCTAAATGTATTGTCTATTTTGAAGATCATGAATTTATGAAAAAGCTGGTGTGAAACAACCACACGACTTCCATTACCCACTATTACACATATTATATACATTTTTGAGAGATAATGCAATCAGAAAACATAAAAGTGAACTAAAGAGAAAATCGTTAGAGCCGTTTTTGAGATACCAACTTTTACAAAAAATCAATTATTGACCAGAAAACAATGATTACATACAAAAGGATATTTAAAAGTGAGTTAATATGGCGAGTGTGAAAAAAATCCGTACAGCTGTTTTTAAAGGAACGCCCTTGGGAGACCTGAAATTGAGCTATTTATACAGGACGCCTATCAATTTTCCTGAACTAACCAACTATATCATTCGAAAGGACATCTAATAGAGTGTTTATATAGCAAATTTGAAGAAAATCGTTAGAGCCATTTTTGAGATACGGACTTACGGTCCCACTTCCGGTTTCCGATGTCCCACTTCCGGTTTTTCATTTTTCACCAAAATTTGGAAATTTCATCTGTACACCAGACGTATTTCAATTCTAAAGTTTCGTAGCTCTATCTTTATTAGTTTCTGAGCTACAATAGCCAGAAGATTCTCCACATACATACACACACACACACACTGACCAATTTCCAAAAACCACTTTTTTGGACTCATGGGACCTTAAAACGTGTAAATCAGGTGAAAACCCGATATCGAATTTTCAGACCGAATACAATACTTCCATTACCTACGGTAGTAGGGTAATGGAAGTAAAAATATAAACTGTAGAAAGTTAATTTAAAGATTTCAAATCCTTTAATATCATATGTATCAAAAACCATAAAAATGGTTGCCGGAATATATATTTTAATGAAAAAAAATCTAATGTAGTTCAATTTATAAACATTAAATGGAAATACAGTAAAGCACCGTTTATACATCTTTCAAGGGACTGACGTGTAAATGAAAAGACGTATAATCGAAATTTTAATAATAACACTTTGATTACTACAATTTTAATGACACTTAAGCAAAATTCATGTGAAAATACATATTAATAGTTTCTTAAGTTAGTAAACGTATATTATACTTTTTGTAAGACAATAATTAATAATAATTAAAAAAAAAAAAATGGATGTATTATAAAAAGGGAGAAAAATCATACTAATAATGCATGACTGGGTACTAATTACATGCATTATATATTGAATATTATATTACATTTCTTAAGATATATATGAAGACATTTTGAATATTAATTATATATTTTGCACATATTTAATAATAAGCATATGATTTATGTCCATACAGATAGTTATTTAATAACATTAAAAATCTTTAATATTCGTCTGATTTGCTACTTGTCTATGAGTATTAAAAGTTCTACTGCAAATTCAGTTGATTCTTTGATCAGTATTCTTCGACCTTTCCTGTGTTCCTCCATTTAAAATGCGTCTAGGAAAAATCCGTCTTATTTTGAATGGAAAATAATGACAGGTCGAGAAGTTTTGAAAATTTTAGTAAAGGGGAAAAGACGTATAACTGATATTAGCAGCGTATAAACGAAGATTTTTTGCATTAAAATGAATACGAATGAATCAGGACTTCACTAAAAAGACGTATAAATGGTGCTTTACTGTATAAGTTTTTATATGAAACAGTTGTGCAAGTCAAAGGTGCCAAGTCCCCTTAACCTATTTGTGTATCATATTTGATTTGATTTCATAATGATAAATATAATAAAGAAAGATTTAAATAAACAGATGAAATGGCATCTATCAGAGTTATCTCCAGATTTAAAAAAGGCATTTTCTATGAATGAATGGATATTGATTGTTATGCACAATACATTTATTTATATTTAAAACATATCTTTAATTTGAAGATTATTTTCAATAAATGGCAGTGAGGCCACAACTTTTTTAGATTAAGGGCAAGAAGTGTGCAGTTTTTTTTTTTTTTTTATGAGAGTTGAGAAGGTTTTTTTTTTTTTTTTTTTTTTTTTTCCAGTCGTAGGACAGGCAGGGTGCAACACCCTCCTGAAAGTGTCTGGGGAAAACTCTGTGTCTAGATCCAAATTCAATTTATCTGTTGAGTTATAAGCCGAGGTTTTACTTAATCCCACTTCACCCTATATTGAATAAATATATATGTTTTTTTTTTTTTTTATAAGAAAACTTAACAAAGCATTACTAAAGGATTTGAAATAATATTGTTCAAAAATTTCAAAATATTAATAGTGGATATTCATTTATCATTACAAAACAAAGAAAAGGCATTTAAAAACAAAAACTATTTTATTTACGAGACAAAACTTAAGTTAAAATACATTTAAAAAACAAAATATACATATAAAAAGAATTAAAATCTAGACGTTTCGAAACAGGGAGCACAGACGATCTTTACCAATAAAAGCATGTGCCGACCAGTAAAATCTTAAAATTACTGGTTCTGCGCACTAGTAGCTTAAATTTATTAATTTGTACCCCTGCTATTATTATTATAAATATTTCACTTATAATTTTTCGCTACACCAAATTATGCAGAAATTGGATGAAAACACCACCTGTTAAATGCTTGATTCCCAAATGTAATCTGCACAAGTTCAGGTTGAAGTCCAGCTAAATACGAAGTTTGGTTAACTTTTGTTCGTTGTTTCGTGAGCTACAGCATTCACAAAATTTTTTATACTCGCAGAGAGACATTTTTTTATAAATGACCACATCATGTTCAGGACTTCTCAAAGTCAAAACGTGCCAATACATCGAAAACCGAAGATCGGAAATTTATATATATACGAAAGTGAAAGGAACCTCAAATTTAGTATTGTGAAAATCATATGCAAAAAGAACTAGTATGTTGTGGCCACCACAAGACTTTCTTCTATATTTTCCTATACATATTCAATCAGTAACAATATTAAAAAAAAAAAAAAAAAAAAAAAAACGATTTTTTTTTCTAAGTTTTTTTTTTTGTTAAAAGTAAAAAAAATCGATAACTTTGTTTTAAATTATCACAGATTTATGGTTCAACCATTCGTTTTAAAGGTATTGACGAGATCTTTCGAATGATACCCATCTTCAAAATTTAACCCTCCCGGGGGGGTACTTCCCCCCCAGGGGGGGAACCGATGCCCCCCCATGCACAAATTTTTTTTCCTAGTTAACTACTACTATTATCAATAATTCATATTAATTTTACAATCACAAGTTTAAAATAACTCTCATTATGCCCATTTATACGGAATATTGTCCCATAAAATGCGATCACAGCGCCACCTGTTGAGCTATTGATCCCCAAATCTAATGGGCACCAGTTCATGTCAGGGTGCAACTAAATACCAAGTTTGGTTAAATTTCATTCATTGGTTCGTGAGATACAGCGTCCACAAAAAAATGATACAGACACACAGACAGACAGACAGACAGACACACAGACAGACAGACAGACAGACATTTTTTAAAAACTATCAATTCGTGTTCAGGACATCCCAAAACGTGTAGATCCGTCAAAAAACGGAGGTCGAAAATTTTCGCGAATCCAATACTTTCTCTATATTACATATAGAAGAAAGTAAAAAAAAATTCGAGCTCTGATACCAATTTTTGTTAATTCCTATGTAAAATGACCTTCTAAATCCGAATATGACTCCCATTTTGCCCTGTCACCAACCGTTTTCTAGGGACACCACCCCTCCCTCAATTTTTATCACTATACGGTCATTTTATGACCCTGAATTTGATTTGGAGAATGAAAAAGAATTAATTTAACACCTAAAAACAAAAAATTCTACTGTTTAATAAATAACATCAATAACAGATTTAAAAAATATAAGAAATGTAATACATAATTTCAGTGGCTGGTTGGTTTGTTGGGTTTTACGTCGCACTAGTGCTGCGCAGATGGGCAGTTGGTGACGGCCTGGGACACACCCCTAGAGGTGGTCCGGAGACATGCCATCACAATTTTGATCCTCCACGGAAGGGATGGCTCTCCCGCTTCGGTGACCCCCAGAAGTATAATTTTTGTTGGGAACATGGAGGACATTGCGGCCACGACAAATTTTACGTGCACCCGCCACCATTACTGTACACGACGGTCTTTGGACGGCTCGAGTACCGAACGCGCAATCTTCCAATTACAAGGCCGGCGCTCTACCGACTGGGCTACCGCGGCCCATAATTTCAGTGACAAATTCCCCCCTAAATTTTCCCCTTGCCGCAAATGTTCATGTTTTAGAATTTTCCAACTCTGTAGCCCCTCAAAAGGTATTTAACAGTTAAAATAATCTTTCCCCCACCTAAAAATCCAATTTATAGCCATAAAAATCACCGAAAGGTGATAAAAATAGAGGCCGTCTCTAAAAAACGGTGGGTGATAGGGCAAAATGGGCGTCATATTCGGAATCAGGAGGACATTTTACATAAGAATTTGAAATAATGGTGTTGAGGGGCAATTTTCATGCCGAGCAGTGAATTCAAAAGAGATTAAGGGCAGCTATAGTCCTTCTGATACACAAATTCATAGAAAACAATTTTTAAAACTAGGAGTGTAAGATGTAAGATATACTGACCAAACATCCCCATTTTCTGGAGACAAATGGGGACTTCCTTTTTTTAAGGCATTTTTCTAAGTTTTAAAAAATTGTAGAAAGTAATCAGTAATACTTTATTTTTAGTCCTTATTTCTGTACTGATAAGTGTGAAGGATTTAAGTCCAACAATGTCGATTTTGAGTTAAGTACATAGTCAGACTCAGAAAAAAATTCTCTATCGATTGGTATAAAGGATTTAAATCCATGTCATTTAGTCTTTGACAAAATCCATTCGTAAAAAAAGATTCAAGTTAGAAATTTAGCATTAATCTTTGGTATAAAATATTTAATTCAATTTTTTACCTTTATTAAATGAAGGTTGATAATCACTGAATAGCCTAAAGGTATAAATCAACATAATCCCTTTTTCCTAGTCGATTGTTCTGATTAGTTTTTAGTAAGTTTAACTTTATTTTTCGTCTCCTGAAAAATCAAGAATATGGACTTAAATCCTTTATACTTATCAGTACAGATTTATTAGGAATGAAAAAATGCATCCATAATTGGATAATTGTAGCAATATTTAACGCTTCTCTCTTATAAAGGTACTTTAATCTGGTTAACCTAGTGTAAGAGGATGTAGTGTGAGTGCTATAGCAGATAATTTCCAAAGTTTATTTAATAACTATTTTTCTGTTTTTAAACCCTGAACATAAACGTAGGTCGATGCTGAAAAGTAACTAATTCCGTTTATTATTTTGCGGTTAACGGAGAGAGAAAACACCTTTTTCTGGAAGCTCGGCCTACGTATGCTGAAAAGCAAAAAAAAAGGATCTTGTTGACAAAGATAAACCATACACATAAAGCGGTCCTTTTAATAAAAACCACGTGGTTTATTATTTCATCATTGCATTTTGAGTGAAAAAGTATTTCGGGCGTTTAAATAAAATCCACGTGGCCGGATGCTGATGAATAATGGTGATAAGCCGGAATAACACACGAATCTCTAAATAAAATCTCCACGGGAGGTTAATTGGATCAAATTGCAACATTCTATAAATTTATATGAACTCAGAAAAGACGTAATGAGGAAAACATTCTTATTCAAAGTTTAGTTTGATAATTGCTAGCACAAAGTGTAATGATTTAAGGGTCAAAACCCTTTCCTCAGTGAAAAGGTATTGATAAGATAAATTTAACAAGAACAAAAAATCACTCGGTTAGCATAGATTATTAACACTTTCCTACTGTACGTAATCGTTGCATCGTTTAACCTTTAATGTACTTTGCCTACAGACAGTAGGACAGAAATACTGATAGTCTAATTGAATTCATGATCTATCTCGAACATTATTGGAAAGTGTTAGAGATCTTAACATAAACGAGAATGCAATTTCAGCAATCTCCAATTGTGCGACTGTGACCTATATGTGTATAAATTTTCCGCTCATTCGAATAAGTCATTTCAACGCTATCGCATTTTGAAAAATTTGGGCCCATAGGCCATAATAATAAAGAATTTTTCTTTTTGTCCCTGTAAAAAAATCTATAAGTCCTATATTCACCAAAATGAACGTGCTTCGTGCTATGGTGACCTATATCCTACATACCAACTTTCAGCTCATTCGAACAAAGTGTTTAGGCGCTATCGTGTTCACTCACACACATACATTACATACACATACATAGATATACACATCATTGTAAAAATAGTAAAAATGAACGCAGCGGATCTGAATAAGTACAGAAACACGAAAATCTCAATGTCGGATTTTTGACATGATTACAATACTTTCCTTACATATATATATTCGGAAAGTAAAAATTCAATAAAACCGACACGAAGAGAAGAAAAAAATAATCAATTTGTGCTTTCCTAGATTTAATATGAATTTTATTAAAGTTTTGATCCCCTCACAAAAAAATGCAACTGGTGTTTTCTTCCTCAATTTTTTTACTCGACATTTGACATCAACATTTTGTTGCATTTTACTACAGTTTATCAGGGTATTAGAAGGCGAATATCTGACCATACTTTTGAAATTATTGTAAGTTATGGTTATAAGATAATTTGATTAAAATATATATATATTATTATTTTTTTTATTATTATTATTCAAAATTCTTTGACAAGTTTAAAAATCTGCAAATTATAAGGAAATTCACGAATGATAAAAAATATATTATTAAAATATTAAGATTACTGCAATCACATTTATCAACCATTTGAATATGCTGGCTGGCTAGGCTAATGTAACCAAAGCAGGGTTGCCAACTCCAAAAAACTTAAGCCCCTAAATTCAAGTTGAAAATCCCCTAAAAGTCCCTAAATCTTTTGTGAAAATCCCCTAAAAAAGTCCCCAAATTTTTAGCTCAAAAATTGAAGAAAACTGCTTTCAGTTTTTGAGAATCTGCTTCCAACAATCTAAAAATGCAAGTTTTTTTTTTTTTTTTTGATTGGGAAACATGGTGATATGAAATATGTGAACTTGTATTAATATTTTATGACGAGCTTTTATTTTAAACATGCGAAATACACTTGTAGAAGTTTGAAAAATCTCTCTGTATGTATGGAAAAATCTAAAAGACATACTAATAACTCCGCTTAATTCTAAAAAAACATGTGAAAATAAAGATGCAGAAATAGTTTATTAACTTATATTTTAGTTAGTAGAAATTTTTAAATTAAGTCTTATTAGTTAGATATTAGTAAAGTAGTTCGATATTTAAATTTAAAATGAAATAGATTGAAATCATTATGACCGAATGAAAAAAATTTCTCACATTATAAAATCATTACGCATATAATTTCAAACATTATTGTTCGGGCTTGGCTTCACTTCGTATAGTCTGAAAAATTTTGTCCCTTTCCCAATGTAAGAAGAAGCGGGAGAGCCATCCCTTCCGTGGAGGATCAAAATTGTGATGGCATGTCTCCGGACCGTCTCTAGGGGTGTGTCCCAGACCGTCGCCAATTGCCCATCTGCGCAGCACCAGTGCGACGTAAAACCCATCCATCCCAATGTAAGAAGTCAAGTTCATTCTTGCCAACATCCTAATTAGTATTCCGTAGTATTGTTAGCCCCGCCTTTTTTTCACACCAATTAATTTTTAGAGTAATATTCTCCAAATGCAATTACGATTAAATAAGTAGAAAAATATTCTAAACAGATACTGGTGTGAAAAAGAAGACGGGGCTAACAATACTACGGAGTATTAATTAGTATGTTGGCAAGTATGCAAGTTACGTATATGAAGCAGTTAACCTATTTTATCTAAAATACTTAATTTCAAGTAACGGAAGCATACATATTGGATGCTGCCATATAATCTTAACAAATGTAAAATAATATTTATGATTATACGTATAATACAATCCAGTTGAAAACGAGAATGTGGTATGCGAGTGCGAAAAGGAAGTAAAACTCACAAATTGAGAACTAAAAAAATATGCAGTAAATCAAAATACCGAACAGGTGATATATATGAATATTTAGAGGTCTGCACGGGCCGGGTTCGGGCCGAATTTTTCAATTTGCTCTCGGGCCGGGGCGGGCTCGGGCTTAATTTTTTTTTTGCAGGCTCAGGCCGGGCAGGGTCTGGATGAAATTATTTCCGGGCCGTGCCGGCCCGAATGGTTTTTTTTTTTTTTTTTTTTTTTTTTTTTTGGTTTCTTTGTTAATTAACGAAAAAAAAATGATAAACTATTTCTTTAGTTATTTATTTTACTTAATTTTAGAGACTGGCATGTCACATTAAATTTTCTTTTGTTAAAAAATGTCTGATGTCTGTAATTTCAATTTAATTGTCTGTCAGTCTGTCTGTTCGCGATTTGATTTTCCGCAAATATTTTCAGCATGTCTCGAAATAAATATATTTTATTTAAAGTAATATTAGATGGTTTCCTATTCAAAATAGTATGCATGTCACTACTAGTTTGCGCACATGTACAAACAAAAGAAATTAGATATGTTACTGTGTATAAGGCTTTGTGTCCTATGATCTGTAGAGCTTAAGTGGTATGAAAGCAATAAAAATCCTTCCGCTGTAACTTTTTCACGACAGCTCTCTATTTCTTTTCTTTAGTGCACTGTGTGAAAGTAGCACCATTTTTAGCATATGCAAAAGTATATTTTCTATTGTATATGGTTGGATTAGGATTTACGATTAAAGTATTGTTTACCGGATCATGTGAAAGATTCGGATACATTATGTTATATAAGAGGAAATGGTTGAAAGTGTATTTTTAGTAGTATTAACCATTTTAAATACCTTCCTGTATTGTTTGATGAAAGCTAATATTTTCGACTCGACTTTCTGTCTGTCTTTGTGCCTTCTGTACGTCTGTAATAATGAATTTCTGTTTAGTATAATTATATTGAAAAAATTCAGCAGTTTTGTTAAAAAACATTCTATTGCTTGGCTATATAAAGCCTTTGTAAACATATAATAAACACCTTTTTCATATAAAAGCATGCATTTTTTTCTTTTTTTTCATATTTTTGAATCGGGCCGGGTCGGGCCAGATATTATCGTTTTTGTTCCTGGCCGGGCTGGGCTGCACACTGGTAAAAAATAAACAGCCGGGCCGAATTTTTCGATTTCATATCGGGTAAGCAAAGCCTTCGTACGGGCCGGGTCGGGTCCGGACCTCAAATTTTCGCTCTTGCAGACCTCTACGATATGTCACTATGGGAAAAAGAAAAGCTTTAAAAAAATCTAGAAATCCTTAAAATGAGACTTGTCCGAGAAATCTCACTTAAAAGATGTGATGATGTTTCTGTTTCTAGCATACCAAAACAGATTGCCCTGTCCACGTTCCATTTAATATTAGAATTGATTCAGTACTCTAAATATCCAAAGTAGGTATTTAATTATTTCAGGGAAAGTAAAACACAGAAAAAAATAAAATCAGCAAAATTTTGAAAAGTCTCCAAAAGACCCTAACTTAATTTTGAAAGTCCCCCAAAAAATCCCCTAAAAATATTTAGCCCCTAAAAAAGTCCACATCGGCCCAAAAAGTCCCTAAATTTAGGGGCTAAGTCCCCAAGTTGGCAACCCTGAACCAAAGATTTATTTATTATAGATTATTAGTACGTAGTACCTCTTTGTATTCATAGATGGCATTAGTAGTTGATTCATTTCGTTTAATCCAAATTCCAAATCAACAAAGTGCAACGTTTTCTAAATCTGTTGACTGCTTGAATAATATATTAAAAACTAGTATGTTGTGGCCACCACAAGACTTTCTTCTATGTTTTCCTATACAAATTCACGCAGTAACAATATTTAAATATATATATATATATATATACGATTTTTTTCAAAGATTTTTTTTTTCTGAAAAGTAAAAAAATCGATAACTTTGTTTTAAATTACCACATATTTATAGTTCAACCATTCGTTTTAAAGGTATTGACGAGACCTTTCGAAAGATACCGACCTTGAAAATTTACACCCCCCACTGGGGGGGGGGGGGGTACTTCCCCCTAGGGGGGGAAGCGATGCCCCAAATTTTTTTCCTAATTAACTACTACTATTATCAATAATTCATATTAATTTCACAATCACAGGTTAAGAATAACTCTCATTATGTATATGAAGAGCTGGGATGGAGATATCTAAAGTAAGAAGCGGCCATATACGTATAGTAGTCCAGGTTCAATAAGCTCTATGAAGAATAGGAAAAGATCTCTTTTCTTAAGAAAATCCATTATTTGTCATTTCAAGTAACCGCATTAAGAATAATATGCATAGTTCATTGACTTATAAATACTTATTACGAAGGCAACAAAGATAAACATCTTTTGGCAAAGTTTATTTTATTAAATGACTTGAGGATTCCAATTCTGAAGGAAGCCATTTCGATTTATTAGTAACTTTTTGAATCCTTCTTAAAACCACATGTTGTTGACAGCATGAAGAACAAGTGCTAATTTTTTTTATTTCGTCAAATCTCCTTGGCATCAAAAATCAAGTTGGCTGAACACATTTTAAATTTTATATCTGGTAAACCTAAATAATAGTTAAAGGATTGGCTAAAAATTAAATTACGTCATAGGATGTGATTAAATTTTGTCAGGCATCCAGAATTTGGCTCAAAGTGCGAAATCAATTGATAAAAAAATATTAAAAATTAAAAAAATATTAAAAAATATTAAAAATCTATAAACGTTTGATTGGAAACAGGAAGCTACAATAAAAAAATCGTCTGCGGTTTTAAAGCATAAAATGAATGGGTTTCTCTTTCTTTGATATTTTATTTAATTATTACTTGATGAGATTTAGAGCAGGAAAAAGAACAATAAATTATATGAAATTACAGATTAATGAAATAGAAATAAAAATAAAATAGCATAAGCGAAATAAACAAAATTGTATTAAATTCTTTTAGAATAAGAAATATGTCTGTTTGCATTATAAATAAATAAAATGTAATTTATATTATTATTTTATTTTAAAAAAAAGGGATATGTGATGTTTTTCAACATCACAATGTACATTTATACGAAATTTTTTCCTATACTGCCATGTTAAAAATTTAGAAAAAATACGATTACAGCGCCACATGTCGAACGATTGATCCCCAATTCTAATCAGCCTCAGTTTATGTCAGGGGCCAACTAAATACCAAGTCTGGTTAAATTTCGTTAAAAAAAAAAAAAAAAAAAAAAAAACGATTTTTTTCTGTTTTTTTTTTTTCGTTAAAAGTAAAAAAAATCGATAACTTTGTTTTAAATTATCACAGATTTATAGTTCAACCATTCGTTTTAAAGGTATTGACGAGACCTTTCGAAAGATACCAATCTTGAAAATTTACTCCCCTCGAGGGGGGACTTCCCCCCCAGGGGGTGTGGCGAGGCTCCTACGCATACAAAATTTTTTCCCCAGTTGACTATCTTTATTATAAATAATTCTTGTAAATTTCATAATGATTACTAAAAAATAATTCTCTTTATGCACATTTATACAAAATTTTGTCCTATATCACCATGTTAAAAATTTAGAAAAAGCGGGATGGCAACGCAACCTGTAAGACAATTTTTACCAAAAGTTGATAGGCACTAATTTATGTCAAGGTGAAACTACATACCAATTTGTATGAAATTCTGTGCAGTAGTTCTTGAGATACAGTTGCCACAAAATTTTGTCACACACACACACACACACACACAGACAGACAGACAGACAGACATTTTCTAAAAATGGTCAAATCGTGTTCTA
Organism: Salticus scenicus; assembly: GCA_963930645.1. NCBI lineage: Eukaryota > Metazoa > Arthropoda > Arachnida > Araneae > Salticidae > Salticus > Salticus scenicus. The sequence goes on from OZ005660.1 coordinate 29,902,422, forward strand.
CAGCTCTCAAAACGTGTAAATCCATCAAAAACCCGAGGTCGAAAATTTTTACGAATCCAATACTTTCTCTATATTACATATAGAAGAAAGTAATAAAAAGTAGAATGCGTACTGTGTCAGAATTTCAGGCTATCTGAAGTCAAATAGTTAGAGCAATCGAAGAGTTGTCTTGCCTAAGATTCCCTCTTGCCAAGAAAGTAGGGTGTGAGCAAAGAGTTTAAAGAGAGTATTGTTCCTTATTCTGAAATACAAGAGCAAAACCTGTCAAATATTGAAATAATAATAATATTTAAATAAAATTAAAATTATTTTTTGTTCTTAAGGGGCCAGTATAAAGGCTTATAATAGTTATAATATTGCCAGACCTCATAATTTCTGTCATTGATTCGATTTTATTAACTCTAAATTGGCTGTGGAAGGACAAAAAAAAAAAAAAAAAACTACATTTTTTTTTTTGTAAACGTAAACAGAATTTAATTTATTACTACAGGACTTATTTTATTATTCCATAGAAAGCTAAAGCATGCAGTAACTGTATTTCATTCCCTAGCATCGGTTGCTGTATTCATTTCTTAAAATAACTTTGGTATAGCTTTAGCATAGGAGCCCCTTGGCGGTATTTATAGTTTTATTGTCATTTTACCGATGAATTAAAATGGGTATCGCAATTGCGTAAGTAAACATTTTGGCGAGAAACGACCGAATTACGTCGTTGGCAAATTCCAAATATTTGTTGGTTATATCCAGAAGGTATACCTATACTATACCCAACAAATATTCAGAAGCCATCATCAATGCATATCGTACGTTTCGGGCCGCATATTATTAGAAACGTACTGTAAACCATTTTGGTTTGTACGTCCATTTTGTTGTGTACATACTGGCAAACTATTTTTCAGCCCTGAAAACCATTTAGGTTTGAAAATTTGGCCAGTTTTGAAAAAAGGTTGGCCGTTGGCCACCCCTGTTATAGAACCTAGCATTATAACTTTTTTGTTAGATAGTTTGCTTTCTTTTATATGCATGAAGGATTTGGACTCGTAAAAATTTCCGACTTCAGGTTTTCGATAGATTTACACGTTTTTAGATGTCCTAAACAGGATTTGACCATTTAAAAACTAGTATGTTGTAGCCACCACAAGACTTTCTTCTATATTTTCCTATACATATTCAATCAGTAACAATATTAAAAAAAAAAAAAAAAAGATTTTTTTTTTTCTTTTTTTTTTTTTTTTTTTTTTTTTTTTTGTGAAAATTAATACATATTCAATCACTAACAATAAAAAAAAAAAAAAAAAAAAAAAAAATCGAATTTTTTTCTAAGTTTTTTTTTTTTTTTTTTTTTTTTTGTTAAAAGTAAAAAAAATCGATAACTTTGTTTTAAATTATCACAGATTTATGGTTCAACCATTCGTTTTAAAGGTATTGACGAGATCTTTCGAATGATACCCATCTTCAAAATTTAACCCCCCGGGGGGGTACTTCCCCCCCAGGGGGGGAACCGATGCCCCCCCCATGCACAATTTTTTTTCCTAGTTAACTACTACTATCATCAATAATTCAAATTAATTTTACAATCACAAGTTTAAAATAACTCTCATTATGCCCATTTATACGGAATTTTGTCCTATGCTGCCATGTTAAAAATTTGCATAAAATGCGATTACAGCGCCACCTGTTGAGCTATTGATCCCCAAATCTAATGGGCACCAGTTCATGTCAGGGTGCAACTAAATACCAAGTTTGGTTAAATTTCATTCATATGTTCGTGAGATACAGCGTCCACAAAAAAATGATACAGACACACAGACAGACAGACAGACACACAGACAGACAGACAGACAGACATTTTCTAAAAACTATCAATTCGTGTTCAGGACATCCCAAAACGTGTAGATCCGTCAAAAAACGGAGGTCGAAAATTTTCGCGAATCCAATACTTTCTCTATATTACATATAGAAGAAAGTAAAAATGTCTCTCTGAGTAACTGCCAAAATTTTGTAGACGCTGTATCTCACAGAACAATGAACGGAATTAAAAACAAAAAAAATACATTTAACCTAAAGTAATGTTGATTAGATTTTGGGATTTATCGCCTAATAGGTAGCGCTGCTATACTGAAATTTCCCTTATTCAAGAGAAATCTCTATCCGAGCTTCTATAGAATATAACTTCTCAAAAATTGATATGTATAAAAGTCAAAATTAAAAACTACTTTGACTCAGTTTGAGTGCATATCGGCTGACAAGTAGCGCTGCTATGCAAAAATTTAACACTGTTTACAGGAAGGCAATATGTCAGCTTCTACGTCATACAAATGCTCCAAACATGATATGTGAGATGGATATTATGAATAACTATGTTAATTAAATTTAGGCGCATTAAGGTTGACAATTGACGTTGCTATGCTGAAATATTTCCCTTTTATGGGAAGACTATATCTAAGCTTCTATGATATATAAATGCAGCAAATTTGGTGTATGAGATAAATATTCTGAAAAATTATGCTGGTTTAATTTGGGTGTATGCTGAACGACAAGCTATAGTTATTGCCGAAACGTCAGTGGAGGCCCTACATTGAGACTCAAAACGGTTTTGGGCTGTGTCTGTGTGTCTGTCTGTCTGTCTGTCTGTCGCGCGATAGCGGCCGCACAAATAGCGCTATTGACTTGAAATTTGGTACACATGTTCATGAGCCCCACGAAATCAGCTGTATAGTTTTTGGTATGTATTCCATTTGTAGTTCGTATACAGGGACACGCCAAAGTTTTTCTTATCATTACGGCCTATGGGAGGAATTTGTATGTATCGCGATAGCGGCCGCAAAAATAGCGCTATTGACTTGAAATTTAGTATACATGTTCAGGAGCCCCACGAAATCACCTGTATAGTTTTTGGTATGTATTCCATTTGTAGTTCGTATACAGGGACACTCCAAAGTTTTTCTTATCATTACGGCCAATGGGAGGAATTTGTATGTATCGCGGTAGCGGCCGCAAAAATAGCGCAATTGACTTGAAATTTGGTACACATGTTCATGAGCCCCACGAAATCAGCTGTATAGTTTTTGGTATGTATTCCATTTGCAATTCGTATACAGGTACACGCCAGAGTTTTTCTTATCATTACGGCCTAAGGGGGGAATTTGTATGAATCGCGATAGCGGCCACAAAAATCACGCTATTGACTTGCAATTTGGTACACATATTCATGAGCCCCACGAAATCATCTGTATGCTTTTGGGTGTGTATTCCATTTGTAATTCGTGTACAGGGACACGCCAGAGTTTTTCTTATCATTACCTACGGGAGGAATTTGTATGTACCGCGATAGCCACCGCAAAAATCAAGCTATTGACTTCCACTTTTTGACGAAACGTCAGTGGAGGCTCTCTGTTGAGACTCAAAAGGATTTTGGGTGCCGTCTGTCCGTCTGTATGTCTGTCTGTCGTGTGATAGCGGCCGCAAAAATCACGCTATTGACTTGAAATTTGGTACACATGTTCATGAGCCCCACGAAATCAGCTGTATAGTTTTTGGTATGTATTCCATTTGTAGTTCGTATACAGGGACGCGCCAAAGTTTTTCTTATCATTACGGCCTATGGGAAGAATTTGTATGTACCGCGATAGCGGCCCCAAAAATCATACTATTCACTGCAAATTTGGTACACATGTTCAAGAGCTCAACAGAAATAACTGTATAGTGTTATGTGTATTCCATTTGTCGTTCGTGTACAGGGACACGCCAAAGTGTTTCTTATCATTACGGTCTATGGGAAGAATTTGTATGTACCGCAATAGCGGCCGCAAAAATCCTTCGATTGACTTGCAAATTGTCGCACACTTTCCAGCTTTGCATATAAGTAGCTGTATAATTTTTATTGCTATATTGTTTATAAACTGTGTACAGGGACACGCCAAAATTCTTAACATTACGGCGTATGGGGTGAATTTCGTTTAAACGTATTTTAATACCATTACTTTGCAATCAAGAAAATGAAACTAGCGTACGTGAGTAAGATGCTTAAACTTATGTTGTTTGAAGAAAATATGTGCTTTTAAGATTTCTAATTAATGTACAGGACCTTACAAAAGTGTTCTGACAATGTCACGGTGTCATCCAAACGATGTTAAATTTGGAACAATTATTAATTTTAAATGCAAAATAAGCTGAATTGTTTTTACTGGTGTATACAATGTTTATGGTTCGTTTACAGAGACACACAAAAAAATTTCGTAACATTGGAGCCTATGGACAAATTTTTATTTAAGCGCGCACTTTAATGCGTTTATGCTGAATTGAAATTAATAAAATTAACATGCATTATAAAGATGCTTAAGATCATGGTTACTCTTAAAAAAGGGTATGTATCGACTAAATAATTAATGGGACCACACAAAATAATTACGAGTATGTACTGTAATCATCCAAATAATGTCAAATTAGTTTGAAAAATTAATGAGTTATAATTAATTAGGTTTATTCTTATTATTGGCGTTTATAATGATTGTGGCTACTTTACCGGGATACATAAAAGAATTTCGTACTATTACGGTCTATAGTCGGTATTTCTTAAGAGTATTTTAACATGGTTACACTACACCCCATCAAATATAATGAAATTTTATTAGAATTTTAAAATCATTTTTTCCTGTGGAAAATTGTGGTATAGAATTGGTAGTTAACTTAAAGGTTACGCAAAATATTTCCGATATGCTATGTAATTTTTTTTTTTTTTTTTTTGTATGAAATTTGGTAGTTATTAAATTTGGTAATTATGAATTTCAGGGAAATAATACAAGACCGTCGTTTATTAAGAATACATATTGTTGCGTACTTGGGGGGTTCGTAAGTTGTCCGAGAATGAAAGGCGAAACTTGTAATAATTCAGTGATTTATTCACAGAAAGTTCCAGAAAAATACAGGTCTATAAACCAAGTATCAGCTTCAATTCAACCAGTAAACACAGCTTAATCAATAGCCGTTAACAGCACAACAACAGCACAAACTGTTTAACCATAACACATAAAGCAAGTCTCATTCAAAAAGGCTCAAGGCAAAGCAAACTGACGCAGATCTGAGACTGACTGCCTCGGTGAAAAAAATGCTCCTTTTATACTTTTCTATCGAACCCAGGCTGTTCTGGAAAATTCTCGTATCTCATCAGCCAATGAGATTAGAGCGTCCATATTTGGTATATCCCTAATAAGGAATTTCTCGCCAAGGTCGCAAAAAATTGGCCAAAGAGGGAAACAGTCGCCAAATTTGGCGACAAATCCATTTCTTCCCTTCTTGGAGCTTTTTAATGCGTTTTTAAGGGAAAATTAGACTATTTTAACACTAAAATGACTAGAAATGCAGAAAATTAGCATTTTATGAACTTACTAAGCCTCGTTGAAAGAATTTATGGAAAAGTAAATACAATTATTTATAATTCCGTATCACTTTATATGATATACAGATAAGTATACAAAGAGAGATAGAGCAGGGGGTTGAGGGAGGCTGCAGCCCCCCCTCAGGAATGTATCTGATTATGATAACAAGTCTATCGAATCAATATATACTGTTATATAATAAGGAATAAATAAAAATGACCTATTGAATAATGTCTGATACAAATAGGACGTTGAGGCTCCTGATCTGCAGATCCACTAGTTTATTTTGTACGAATTTCCACAAGGATATATCTCAGCATCTATTGGATAAAATTGCACCAAACTGTAAATGTAAAATCTTTATTGTGAGAAGCCATATTAATTAAATTTTTATGCATGTTAATTTGTAGGGGGCGCTAATATATAGAGTGATATAGAAGAAAATTTTATGGTGGTCACAGCGTACTAGTTCATCCTGAAACGATTTCATTCTTCTGGGACACAGCTTAGTCAGTCAAAAAGCAAAAGTTTTTAAATATTCTAAAAGAATTTTTTAAATTCATCACTAGACACAGAACAAATATCTTATTTAAAAACGTCAATCCTTGGAGCCAACTTATCCGCCTTTTACCGTCACGTAGTTGCTGAAGTAACAACGTATAGCAATTTTTTAAACGTATGTTAGTTTTATAGAGAACATGTAATATGTAATATGTATATTACTCCTATATAAATCTACGTTTGCACAGGGAATTCGGGGGCTGTTCCGAAACAAGGGCGTAAACAGAAAAATTACCTGCAGGGCACGAAAGTGGGTTGCGAGCGGGGAGGAGGAAGTCTTGCGACCGACTTGTTAGTTTGTTTCGATGGTCAAAAATGAAAATTTATATATTTTCAAAGTATCTGGGAGTATTCGAGCTTCCATAGCCATCTCTTGGCTATACCCTTGTTTCAGTGGAAACATTCCTCTTGATAAGGCCAAAAGTATTTATTACTGACAAAACTTTGAATAAACACCATAAAATGCAATAAACTCGCGAGTTTATTGCATTTTATGGTGTTTATTCAAAGTTTTGTAAGTCTAAGTAATAACTTACAACGCCAGTACTGTGGTGCTTTTTTATCAAAGCTATTTAGTTGAAAAAATTACTTCTACAATAAAAAATGTTTTGAGGCAAAATAGCACTCCTCAAATTGTCTGCAGTAAAGTTGTACAATTCAGGGAATTAAAATTGTAGAACAAATATATAATAATATTAATAATAATTCATCATTACAATGATCAAACACAAAGAAAGAAGACTATACATAGTATATATATATATATATATATATATATATATATATATGTCATGATTGTAGCGGATGACAGTCGCTGGCACTCAAGAAGTACTATGAATTCTTTCCGGAAACATCTTTATTTCATCAAATTTGCTGGTCAGGGCTTTACGAAAGGAAATGGAGGCAGGGCCCGACTAACAAATTTTTCGTGCCCCCTTCGAAGAGCCAGACTTCTCCCTCTGCCCCCCCTTCCCCCTTGAAAAAAAAAACTATTATTAACATACCCCAAATTTTAACAAGCGAAAAATGTTATTTGGTCAAAAAATTAATCTGCTTCTGTTTTGGGCTCTAAAGAAAAATAAAATTACCCCCAGACAGCCTAGGGCCAGATTTTATTTTAAAATTTTATTCATGTAAGTGAAAGACAGTTGAGTAGGAAAACGAAAAAAAGGAAGATTTAGACCATACATTTTAAGCATTTGTAAAATTTTGTGCCCGTGAGTTAGTCAGGCCCTGAATAGAGGTTTGGCCGAGGGTTTGCTGATATTCGACTGCCGCTGGCGGCCTGTGCCACGGAACTCTTGTTAGGGCGACAAATGGTTTAGCCTCTGCGTAATTTCGGAAAATAGGGTAGCGGGAATTGTTTAGCATTTGAGAACCGTGGCAAACGTCCTCCTGTTGTTACTTTCTTCTATATTCAATAGAAGAAAGTATTAGATTCGTAAAAATTTTCGACCTCGGGTTTTTGATGGATTTACACGTTTTGAGAGCTGTAGAACACGATTTCACCATTTTTAGAAAATGTCTGTCTGTGTGTGTGTGACAAAATTTTGCGGCAACTGTATCTCAGGAACTACTGCACAGAATTTCATACAAATTGGTATGTAGTTGTACCTTGACATAAAATAGTGCCTATCAACTTTTGGTAAAAATTGTCTTTCAGGTTGCGTTGTCATCCCGCTTTTTCTAAATTTTTAACATGGTGATATAGGACAAAATTTTGTATAAATGTGCATAAAGAGAATTATTTTTTTAGTAATCATTTTGAAATTTACAAGAATTATTTATAATAGAGACAGTAAACTGTAAATTTTTTTTTGTATGTGTAGGAGCCATGCTCCCCCGGGGGGTAAAGTCCCCCCTCGAGAGGAGTAAATTTTCATGATGGGTATCTTTCAAAAGAGCTCGCCAAATACCTTTAAAACGAATGGTTGAACCATCGATCTGCGATAATTTAAAATAAAGTTATCGATTTTCTTCATTTTTAACTTTTTTTTTTTTTTTTTTTTTAATGTAATATTGACAATAAAATTGACTTTTTTTGGATATTTAGTTTTATACTACTTCTCTAATACAAAAATCGTCTGCATTATCAGGGAAGATAGTTTTTTTAAATAATAATTTTAATAAATTATTTTTACTGAGTGAGTTTGTATAGGAAAAGATAGAAGAAAGTCACAACATACTAGTTTATAATTTGGCCTTATATACGCGATTTCTGAGCTCTTCATTGGTCGCACTGGGGCTTGTAAAAAGAATTTCTGGGCTTAATTATCATGCATGATGGATGCGCGAAAGTTGCAGATTGCGTTTGCCTCAGCAGATTTTGACTTACAATTTCGTTCATTTTCTGATTTCCGAGTGATAAAGTCTTTTGCCGTGAAACAAACTTTAAAGGGGCAATTACGAATTATTCGCGATTTATAATTTCGGCTAGCGATTTTCACAATTTTAAATTGAGTTTTTAATCATTTAAATTTTTCTATTTGTGTTCCATTCATATATATATATATATATATATATGTATGTATATATATATATATATACTGAAAACCTTTTCAAACATTGCAAAAAATGAAACCAAGTATCACATGAAGAACTAGATAAAACATGAATAAAAATTGTTGAAAAATTAAGCAATATTTTAATGGAAACATACAACATCAATACTTTTTCGAGGGCATAAATTGAATGTTTATAAATATATTTATATAATAAAAAAGAGCATTAAAACAGGAATAAACTACTACGTCAGAAACGCCAAAGAAAAATTATTGAGGTGCATACAGCTGTTTCGGTAGCCTAAAGCGCACCGTCTTCAGTGCAAAAAGAATTCTGAATCTGGAGAAGTGCTCGTATATATAGGAGAGGGACCGAATTTAGTTCAACCAATAGGATTACGTAAGAGGTGGGGAGTGTGGTCAATAGGAATTAAGGAATGTGTAGCTGTGTAAACAATAGAAAAATTAAGGAAATGTGGACTGGATGTAAAATTTCCAACAATCAGAACAAATATAGGGAACAGCGAAATCACAATTTACAAGGTTTTTAAAATTTTTAGAAATATGAAAAGCTTCAAAGAAATCGAGTTCATGAATGGATTTAGGTCTGCAAATTATTTTAGCTGAATTAAATTTAAAATTATGATTTTCCTCCCAGCAATGTTTAGAAATAGCCGATTTATTGGTTTCTTGTTTGCGGACGTAATTCATATGTTCTTTTAGAAGAAATTTAAGACTGCGTTTAGTTTGGCCAATATATGATAAACCACCCTGACAGGAAATACTATAAATGCCCCAAGAATTATGCATATCAAAAGGATCTTTTAACTGAGAAAAGGTGAGTTTATTGGAAGGCGAAAATATTATTTTAAAATCATATTGTTTCAGAATTTTAGCTATGGTTTGACTGGTTTTAGAAAAATAGGGTAAAACAATACTGATATTAGATGTGACTGATTTAGTAGACGAAATACGAGGGAGTTGTAATTTTTGGATAGCTTTGTCCATAAGGATTGAACCTCTGTCAATTGCGATGGCTTTCAGGTATTTAATTTCAGATTTCAATAAAATAGGATCTGAACAAATATTAAGGGCACGGTTTACAAAAGTATAGAAAGCAGCCATTTTTTGGTTAGGTGGGTGACATGAACGCGCACGGGGAGGAAGGGAGACTGCAAAATTTTTACGATAGACAGTGGTTGAAAATCCATTTACAGTGCGAGAGACGAGGGTATCAAGAAATGGAAGGGAGCCATTATTTTCTATTTCATATGTAAACTGGATATTACTGTCAATTGAATTTAAGGTTTCTAAGACATGGTCAATATTGTGATGAGATATGTCAATAAGCGTGAATGTGTCGTCAACGTAACGGGTCCAAAAAGGAAAAGATATTTTCTTAAAAAGCTTGCTTTCGAAATAGTGCATGTAAATGTCTGCGAGAATTGGGGAGAGAGGGGAACCCATGGCTAAACCTTCAGACTGACGATAGAATTTATTTTGGAAAGAAAAAGTGGTTTGTGATAAACAAATACGGGTAAGAGAAATTAATTCTTGTATTTCAAAAGAGGTGAAATGAAACTCTTTTAATCTATTTTCGAGACAGCAGAGGGCGCCACTTATTGAAACATTAGTGAAAAGAGATTTTACATCAAAAGAAACCATAATGAGATTAGTGTGAGGGCAGTTTTGAATATTTTTTGCAAAATTTATTGAATTCTTAACAGTATAACTATTAGCAGCAAGAAGTGGAGCAAAAATTGTGGTGAGAAAATTAGCTAAATTATAGGAAGCAGTACCGATATTAGAGACTATTGGACGAAATGGAATATTGGGTTTGTGAACTTTTGGTAAAGCATAAAATCTGGCACAATTAGCAATAGAAGGAATAAGATGGGATTTAGTCGAGTTCAATAACAAGGGGCAAGATTTTATAGCAGATTTAATTTTATTTAATTCTTGAGGAGAGGGGTCACGGGGCAGACGAATGTATGGGCCATCATTAATTAGTTCGGTAACACTTTCGATGTATTGTTTTTTATCCAAAATAACAATCTGACCACCTTTATCAGCTTTAGTAATGATGATATTTTCATTAGATTTTAATTCCTTCAAGGCGTTTTTTTCTGCAGGGCTGAGATTTGATTTAAAATTTTTAGAGTTGAAATTGGCATTATTAAGGATTAAATGACGAAGATTTTCTTTCTGTTGGTCAGTCAGTCGAGAATTTTTGAAAGCTTTTTCAACCGGTGCAATTAACTGAGGAAAAGAAGGAGGTTTAGAAATGGCAAAATTTGAATTGAGTTTGAGAACAGAATATTGACTATTGGGAATATCAGTACTGGAAAGATTAACGATTGCATTTTTATTGACGGTAAGTCGTTCGAATGAATAGTGCTCTGTGAATTACGAAGCCGGGTGAATTTATCATGTAATTTAATTGAGTGTTTACGAGAACAGTTGTCACAATGAATCCAGGAATTGTGATCAATCAACATAAAATTAGGACGTTCAAAAGCTAACTTTAAGTGGAGAAACAATAAATCTTTATCAATTTTGGCGATGTTGGTACGAGTTTCCTTAATAACTGCAGGGAGAATATTAAAATGAGACCTGAGTACTGCTTTGCTTACAAAACTGGACCCAGAAATATTGCATTTCAGTTGAATGAATTTAGGGATAATGCGGTGTCTCTTGCATTGTAAAAGGAATTTCAGATGGTTGAGGGCACGAAACTTTTTAGTACGTAGACGGTAGAAACGATTAACTAATTTGCACATTTTGAAAACAAGAAAATGGCTCAAAATATTACTGACCTAATCTCCACCTCATATGAGGCTTTTCAGACCAGGTTGCTCAGTAACAATATGAGCAGGAGACCAAGATTTATTGTTTCTCCCCTTAAAGTTAGCTTTTGAACGTCCTAATTTTATGTTGATTGATCACAATTCCTGGATTCATTGTGACAACCGTTCTCGTAAACACTCAATTAAATTACATGATAAATTCACCCGGCTTCGTAATTCACAGAGCCCTATTCATTCGAACGACTTACCTGTTGTCAATAAAAATGCAATCGTTAATCTTTCCAGTACTGATATTTCCAATAGTCAATATTCTGTTCTCAAACTCAATTCAAATTTTGCCATTTCTAAACCTCCTTCTTTTCCTCAGTTAATTGCACCGGTTGAAAAAGCTTTCAAAAATTCTCGACTGACTGACCAACAGAAAGAAAATCTTCGTTATTTAATCCTTAATAATGCCAATTTCAACTCTAAAAATTTTAAATCAAATCTCAGCCCTGCAGAAAAAAACGCCTTGAAGGAATTAAAATCTAATGAAAATATCATCATTACTAAAGCTGATAAAGGTGGTCAGATTGTTATTTTGGATAAAAAACAATACATCGAAAGTGTCACCGATCTAATTAATGATGGCCCATACATTCCTCTACCCCGTGACCCCTCTCCTCAAAAATTAAATAAAATTAAATCTGCTATAAAATCTTGCCCCTTGTTATTGAACTCAACTAAATCCCATCTTATTCCTTCTATTGCTAATTGTGCCAGATTTTATGCTTTACCAAAAGTTCACAAACCCAATATTCCATTTCGTCCAATAGTCTCTAATATCGGTACTGCTTCCTATAATTTAGCTAAATTTCTCACCCCCAATTTTTGCTCCACTTCTTGCTGCTAATAGTTATACTGTTAAGAATTCCATAAATTTTGCAAAAAATATTCAAAACTGCCCTCACACTAATCTCATTATGGTTTCTTTTGATGTAAAATCTCTTTTCACTAATGTTCCAATAAGTGGCGCCCTCTGCTGTCTCGAAAATAGATTAAAAGAGTTTCATTTCACCTCTTTTGAAATACAAGAATTAATTTCTCTTACCCGCATTTGTTTATCACTAACCACTTTTTCTTTCCAAACTAAATTCTGTCGTCAGTCTGAAGGTTTAGCCATGGGTTCCTCTCTCTCCCCAATTCTCGCAGACATTTACATGCAGTATTTCGAAAGCAAGCTTTTTAAGAAAATATCTTTTCCTTTTTGGACCCGTTACGTTGACGACACATTCACGCTTATTGACATATCTCATCACAATATTGACCATGTCTTAGAAACCTTAAATTCAATTGACAGTAATATCCAGTTTACATATGAAATAGAAAATAATGGCTCCCTTCCATTTCTTGATACCCTCGTCTCTCGCACTGTAAATGGATTTTCAACCACTGTCTATCGTAAAAATTTTGCAGTCTCCCTTCCTCCCCATGCGCGTTCATGTCACCCACCTAACCAAAAAAAATGGCTGCTTTCTATACTTTTGTAAACCGTGCCCTTAATATTTGTTCAGATCCTATTTTATTGAAATCTGAAATTAAATACCTGAAAGCCATCGCAATTGACAGAGGTTCAATCCTTATAGACAAAGCTATCCAAAAATTACAACTCCCTCGTATTTCGTCTACTAAATCAGTCACATCTAATATCAGTATTGTTTTACCCTATTTTTCTAAAACCAGTCAAACCATAGCTAAAATTCTCAAACAATATGATTTTAAAATAATATTTTCGCCTTCCAATAAACTCACCTTTTCTCAGTTAAAAGATTCTATTGATATGCATAATTCTTGGGGCATTTATAGTATTTCCTGTCAGTGTGGTTTATCATATATTGGCCAAACTAAACGCAGTCTTAAATTTTGTCTAAAAGAACATATGAATTACGTCCGCAAACAAGAAACCAATAAATCGGCTATTTCTAAACATTGCTTGGGAGGAAAATCATAATTTTAAATTTAATTCAGCTAAAATAATTTGCAGACCTAAATCCATTCATGAACTCGATTTCTTTAAAGCTTTTCATATTTATAAAAATTTTAAAAACCTTGTAAATTGTGATTTCGCTGTTCCCTATTTGTTCTGATTGTTGGAAATTTTACATCCAGTCCACATTTCCTTAATTTTTCTATTATTTACACAGCTACACATTCCTTAATTCCTATTGGCCACACTCCCCACCTCTTCCGTAATCCTATTGATTGAACTAAATCCGGTCCCTCTCCTATATGTACGAGCACTTCTCCAGATTCAGAATTCTTTTTGCACTGAAGACGGTACGCTTTAGGCTACCAAAACAGCTGTATGCACCTCAATAATTTTTCTTTGGCGTTTCTGACGTAGTAGTTTATTCCTGTTTTAATATTCCAACGCCAAGTCTCCTGCTATTAAAAAGGAGCATTTGTTATGAGGAATAATCTATAGAAACAGATTGTCTAAATGCATCGAAGATTTTTCAGTCGTATCTGTCGGATATTTTACAAATTCAGACGAACAGATCATTCTAAATGCAGGGGAAAACACACACACACGCACACACACACACACACACACACACACACACACACACACACATATATATATATATATATATATATATATATATATACACATGCTTTTATTCCAAAATGTATTGAAAATGAACTACAGTTGGGGCCGCTGCAACTTGAATATGTATTGTTATCGGAAATATACAGGCATGCAAAATTTAAGATCAGTCGGACGACAGTAAATGGGTTAAAATTCGAAATCAAATTTTTAACTGGAATTGGGGGACCCCACTTCCGGATTTACACATGTACAGTCGATAACAAAAGTGTCCCAACACTAGCAAAAATTCCTATGTAAAAAAAGTACACTTCATACGGTTTTGTTAAATAAATCCTTATCGAATCTTGTTCAACTTACACTGACTAAGAACAGGATTCGACAAGGATTTATTTAACAAAACCATATGAAGTGATCTTTTTTTACATAGGAATTTTTGCTAGTGTTCGGACACTTTTGTTACCGACTGTACGTACAATTCAACTGAATCAGATGATTAAATAAAAATTCTTGCAAAATTTGCCCCTAACAGACAACTGACGAAGTTAAATAAAAGTGTGTAAGGATCTTATAGTATGCTGGGTACCAAAGGCGTCTCATATACATTGTAGCTGCTCATTTTTATCACATCGTAATGTGTCCTAAATATAATATCTCTCAACTATCAGGTTGATTATCATTGAAATATACTTTCTGAGACATTTTGAGTACGCAAACTCTTATTTTAGGCATACGCAGAGATCTATGTGATGTATCATAGATGTTGCAATGCGATATCTTCGAACCGAGACATTTCCACGTTCCAAGAACTTTTCTGATATGTTCCAGAAATTAACAGAACATCTATGGGATATGGCAATGTCGCCGTATGATGTTCTTGCTCTTTTTTAGAGCATAAATGTGCTGTTTCAGAGGCCTACCATAAGTCCGTTACTGCTTGAGCAAGCATGCACTATCGTCGGAGTTATAGATAATTTGTGCATGATCAATCTTAGCTTCATCGGATATTAGGAAGCGATTTAAAATTCACTTGCAGGATTTAACCCCAACAACAAACGAAATTAAGTAAAATCATTTAATACGTATTCTGGGCAAACAGTAATGATAATAAATTTATTTTAATTGCTGAATTATCTGAACATTTTGCAACTAGTTTGGTGAAAATCCACACTCGGTTGAATTCCTTTAAAACTGAATAGCTAATAGCCTAAAATAACATTAATTTTTTTTTTTTCCAATTCAAATGTTCTAGACCTGTAAAGAAAAAGAAAAGAAAAGAAAAAGAAAGAAAGAAAACTTTGATCTTAAACAAATCCCTTGACAACAAGGGTTCAACAAATCTTTCCTAATGAAAGTTTCAAAACGATTGTGATCAGCATCAGCTTGATTATACAAATAATCACACCGCAGTCTCTGAACCTTCTACAACCACGTTTTCTCATGTCAAGAGCAATTCTAACAACCGAAAGAACTTAAAACAACTAACCTCTAGCAATAACTAAACAAATCCGCACTTGTCGCTTCTTCTTAGAACAACTACTGACCATATTTAAAACGATGTGAACTCTTGTGGCGGTCACAGTAATAAAGAAGCCTGTCTAACCGGAAAATGGGCACCCAATGTTGCCATTTTCAAAGACGTCTAGATAAAATAATAAAATAAAAACACAGATTATCTTGTTAATAGGGTTAGAAAACCGTTGTTCCATGAAACAAAAGAATGCATATCTTAGATGTAACACCAGACCTTGATCATGAAAATACGTCCTTCTTTTTCTAAGATTACAGATTTGAAGATTATTGACAGCTAAAGTTATTATTATTATTTTATTAATATTTTTATTATACATATGTTGTATTTCAACTTTTTTTACTTTCCGAACACTATAGTGAGGAAAGTATTGTAATCATGTCAAAAATCCTAATTTCAGATTTTGATGTTTCTATACGTTTCGAGGTCCCCTGAGTCCGTTTCGACTATTTTTACGATGATGTATGTATGTGTGTGTGTATGTCTGTGAGTGAACACGCTAGCGTCTAAACGCATTGTTCGAATAAGCTGAAAGTTGGTACGTATATTGTAAGTCACCATAGTACGAACCCTATAGATTTTAGTGAATCTAGCACTTATAGTTTTTTTACAGGGACACCAGGAAAAATTCTTTATCATTATGGCCTATGGGGCCAAATTTTTAAAAGTGTGATAGCGTCTAAACGCCTTATTAATCTGAGCAAAAAAATTGCACGCATGTTATAGGTCACAGTTGCACCAACTGTATAGATTTTGGTGAATTTAGCACTTACAGTTTTTTTACAGGGACACAAAGAAAAATTCTCTATCATTATGGCCTATGGGACCAAATTTTTAAAAGTGCGATAGCATCTAAACGCCTTATTCAATTGAGCTGAAAATTTATATGAATATTATAAATCACTGTTGCACTAACTATAAGCATTTTGGTGAATCTAGCATTTATAGATTTTTACTGGAACACAACGAAAAATTCATTATGATTTATGGACTCAAAGTTCAGTAGCGTTAAATAAAACATCGTGTAATATATGGAGAAAAATACTCAAATACTCTATTATGGTTTTCTCTCTTTTGTTTAACAACTCCTCTTTCTTTACTTTATCTACAAAATTGTTAATTACTGAATGTTCGGAAAGTCAAGTGGAGTCACTCCAGATTTTTTTTTTTTTTTTTTTTTTTTTTGTACTTTTCATTTTTCTTACTAACACTAACTAGTAAATAAATATGATTGAATATTATGAAAATAACTTATTGTTCTGAACGTAATAGACAAAAAGTGTCTACTGTATGGTAATTAAGGTTGTAGTTATACTGTTAAAGTTGCGAGGTTTATTAATTATCTATGAATCGTATATTGAGAGAAAATTTTAAATAATTCGAACTTTAATTATAGTCAGGAGAGGAGCGGGAATTTAGGGAGTCATTCTAGGAAGGGAGGGGGGATGGCCCAAAAGATTTAGAAGTTTTTGTTAAAATAGAGAAGTCCAGAAGAGGAATTCTCTCTATTAAAATTACAGAAGTTCAGTTATAATAAAATTATGGAAGTAAAGTTATAGAACTGAATTACTAATGTGGAGAAGTAAAACATTTTTGCCTAGTTTTCATTTGGATGCAAATTATGCTGTTATGTTATTTTTATTATCTTTACTAAGGGTCTCTACCCCCAAGTAAATTATAGTAAACTAATAAACTATAAACCCTAATAAACAAATAAACTATCGACGATTATTTCTTTCACACTAAAAATTTTGGAAGCTTAAATATATTAGTCTGAATATCTGAAAATTTAACATTAATTTAATGAATTTTGTAAGAGTGTAAAATTTATCCTTAAGTTCCTATTTCATTTATTTATTTCATACTGACCTTTTTATAACAAAGTAGACTTTTTTATAATAATATTAACAGTTATGAATTTAATAAAGTTAAAGTAAGCTTGGAAATAAGTAATAAAAATAGATAATTGAAGCTATTAAATGAAAATTTAAGTAATTTATAAAAATTGTGAATATATCGATTATTTATAACAAAATTATTGGGTGTTAAATTAAAATTATCGTTGTTGGAAAACGAAGTAAAGAATTATAATAAAATTTACATATAACAGCAGCATAATTATTTAGGGATTTGTCAACATAAGTAATAAAAAAATCATTTTGGAAGGTTTATATATATATATGTATATATATATATATATATATATATATATATAGAGAGAGAGAGAGAGAGAGAGAGAGAGATTTCAAAAGATTTAATTTATAATAGGATAAAATATATGAATTAATAAGACATAATAAGATAGAAAACTTTAAGAACACTAAACATTTACACCGGTTAAAATGAACTATAAGTTTATTAAAAAATATGGACATTATGTAAACAAACAAATCTAGATCATATGAAAATTTATCAATATGTGATATACTGATTTAAGACGGAAGTCGATATTTAGTGGCCATAACTCATTGTTTTTTTCTTTTTAATGATTTTCATTAACAATATTTATATTACCTGTAATTATATTTTTATGGTCTCTGTCAACAAATTTTACTAAAGAAGAACTATTGGTTTTGAGCGAAAAAGAAGCATTAGAAAAACTTCTTGAAAAGGAATTATATCGAAATACTTTTCTGCCAGGAGGTATAGGATATTTAACGCTACGGGTGCGGAAGATATTATTTAAGTCATTAATAGGAAACATTCATATTTTAATAATAGACGTAAGATTAATTTTATTAAAAATGTGGTTAGTGAAATTAATAACAATTCGACTATATTCGGTTGTAAAACCTTTATTTATTTAATTAATTTTTACTTTCCGAACACTATAGTGAGGAAAGTATTGTAATCATGTCAAAAATCCGAATTTGAGATTTTGATGTTTCTATACGTTTAAGGTCCCCTGAGTCCGTTTTCACTATTTTTACGATGATATATGTATGTGTGTGTATGTGTGTGAGTGAACACGCTAGCGTCTAAACGTTTTGCTCGAATGAGCTGTAAGTTGGTACGCATGTTGCAAGTCACCGTAGAACGAACCCTATTGATTTTGATGAATCTAGCGCTTATAGTTTTTTTGCACAAAGGGGACACAAAGAAAAATTCTTTATCATTATGGCCTATGGGACCAAAATTTTGAAAGTGCGATAGCATCTAAACGCCTTATTCAATTGAGCAAAAAATTTATACACATATTATAGGTCACAGATACTCAATCTGTATAGGTTTTAGAGAATCTAGCACTTTTAATATTTTTACAGGGACACAAAGAAAAATTCTTTATCATTATGGCCTATGGGGCCAAATTTTTAAAAGTGCGATAGCATCTAAACGCCTTATTAATCTGAGCAAAAAAATTGTCCACATGTTGTAGGTCACAGTTGCACCAACTGTATAGATTTTGTATAGATTTTGGTGAATCTAGCACTTACAGTTTTTTTACAGGGACACAAAGAAAATTTCTTTATCATTATGGCCTATGGGAAAAGTTTTTTAAAAGTGCGATAGCTTCTAAACGCCTTATTCAATTGAGCTGAAAATTTATATGAATATTATAAATCACTGTTGCACTAACTATAAGCATTTTGGTGAATCTAGCATTTAGAGGATTTTACAGGGACACAACGAAAAATTCTTTATCATTATGATCTATGGGCTCAAAGGTCAGTAGCGTTAAATAAAACATCGTGTAATATATGGAGGAAAATACTCAAACACTCTCTTATGTTTTTCTCTCTTTTGTTTATTTAACAACTCCTCTTTCTTTACTTTATCTACAAAACTGGTAATTACTCAATGTTCGGAAAATCGAGTGGAGTCACTCCAGATTTTTAAATTAATTTTTTAAATTAATTTTTAAGTTGTTTATTTTTGAACACTATTATATCATAAAAAATTTCAGAAAAATGTTGCTTATAAGATTGGCTTAAAAAATATTTAGATAATTCATCAATAACTTCATTTTAATTGCAGAAATAACTCTGCGAATAAGTAATCAGGTATAATTTTTAAGATAATTGGGCTGCAACACTTAACACATTTTAGAATCGAATTTTTAGAAATAAATTTATCATAAGATTTTTTACCAAGCTTATTTTGTGAAGTTTTAGGATTAACCATAAAAATAATTGGTATAAATATTGGGTAAGGCGACCAGATTTTTTTTTTTTTTTAATTGAAGTTGAGGACAAATGTGGCGGTATCCTCGAATTTCGAGGACAAAATAAATATATCACCTTAAATTATAAAATTTTAGTAAGTTTTATGTATGAAGTACAGTCGGTAACAAAAGTGTCCGAACACTAGCAAAAATTCCTATGTAAAAAAAGTACACTTCATACGGTTTTGCTAAATAAATCCTTGTCGAATCCTGTTCTTAGTCAGTCTAAGAACATGATTCGATAAGGATTTATTTAACAAAACCGTATGAAGTGTGCTTTTTTTACATAGGAATTTTTGCTAGTGTTCGGACACTTTTGTTACTGACTGTACCTGAAAGCGCTTATTTCAGCATATTTATTACACATCTAATAAATCACTGCAGTAAAATATTAAAAAATTTTAAACGGCGTCCTTTAATGTGTTCTAATTTTTTAGGGATATAAGGTAGTTTTTGAGGACTGTCCTCGGAATTCGAGGACGTCTGGTCAGTCTAGTATTGGATTGATATTAAAGTAAACTTTGACAATTTTATAGAAATATTCAGTGTTGAGCTCACAAGGATGTATTAGATCGTTGCAAAAGTTCGTGCGGACGCGGAACATTTTATTGGCTCCAAAGACGAGAGCTTCTATCGCCGTGGTATTATACATTTGTTACCCGAAAAATGGGCAAAGGTTGTAGAAAGTAATGGAGAGTATTTTGATTAAAAATTGTCATTTGATTTGATGTATTTTTATGAAATGAAGCAATAAAAAACCGCTCGAATTTATGCAAAGACCTAATGTAATGCTATGATATTTCATATAATTTGATTAAATTAAAAAAAAAAAAAAAATGACGCTCAGTTTTATTTCTTAGAATTTTAATGAACTCTGTAGTAGTAGAATTAAAATTGTGTAGATTAGTGCTGCAATACAACAGTAAATTTTTTAGGAGGAACAAAAGAAGATAATTTTATAATCGGAGAGATGTTGGTTAATCTATTTATGTTAAACACTAGTTCATATGAAAAAAAATGTATATTTACACCAATTCAAATATTACATTGACAAATTCCACTGTTTGATGTAACTCTGATTATTAACATTCACTATCTATATTAGTTTAATTAACTAGTTAATGACAACCAGTTAAGGTGTTCCTAAAATAGCACGAACTATTTTTTTTTTTTTTTTTTTTTTTTTTTGTGGATTAAAAACTTAACTTACCAAAGAAGCTTAGCTCTGATTAAAGCCGATTTATTTGTTTTATAAACATCATTTAATTTTATCGTTCTTTTGAGCTGTCAACATGCACTAAAAGATAAATGTAAGTATTCAAAAATATAAATCAAAATAGCATGTAAAAAAAAAAAAAAAAAAAAAAAAAAAAAAATTTACTGGTTCCCGTTTACATCTTTGGGACAAAATCTTCCTTAAAAAATATGAGGTATAACAGTTCTTTTACATTCCTGAAATTTCAGGATGGCCACATGCATTTTTGAAGATAATTGAAAAAATGTGTAAAATCAAAAATGTTTCCATCATTTTGTCTATCTAGTGAAAGTATTCACAAATACTGGTAAAAATACTATTTATAATTTTTTAATGAGGTTTTAGCACACTGTTGCTTGAAACTTATAGCACTGATTGCATTTAAAACTTTTATTATTATTACTAGCAGACTTTGCCCGCTTCGCTGGGCCACTATATTTAAATGAATTCTCAAAATTCCATATCGTCATTTATAAAATCTCCAAATAAATAAATAAAATAAAATAAAATAAAATAAATAAATAAGTAAAAACCACTGAAATCGATCGAAACCTAAGTTAAAACTTCCGCTGTGTTAGGTAGTAATTTTCCCGCTCGCAACATGCGGAGTCCAAGTCCTGGGCCGCAGCTGCTACAGATTTCTCAGGATAAATTCAGTGCTAAAAGGAGGTCTCGAATTTGCCCCCTCTTAACACCCCCCCCCCTCCCCCCCCCCAAAAAAAAAAATAAATAAATAAATAAAATAAAATAAAAAATAAAAATTGCAAAAAAGGCCAAAAATAGATTTTTGGAAATATGCTTAAAGAAGACGTATGGCTGTTTTCAACATCTTTGTACCATTTTTGGTAGAATTCAATTCAAAAATCTGGAATTTGCGAAATTTCCCCCCTTTCCCTATTAAAAATGGAAAATTCTAAAATCGCAGAAAATGGTTTTTTTCTACTTAAGCCATGTGCAATTTCTTCACCGTGAAGAAATTTGTAGCCGAATTAAGCTTACAAACGTGTTTTTATCTCCTCTCCCCTCAGGGGATGGGAACGGAGGGAACTTCGCAAAAGTTGATAGATATAATTTTAAGTTGGGTACAGACCTAAATTCACCCCAAGTGCCGTTGAATTCCGTTCAGCCGTTCTCACGTGATACTCGGACTATGTTGACGTTACAGACATGCAGATACAACGATCCACCCACAAACGCACAGAGAGAGAAAAAAATTTCTGAAATCATTTTTGTTTTTCACGATGTGTGAAGCGTGAAGATATCACAAAATGTTTTGATTCTGAGAAATTTATAGACAAAAGTCTGATTTTATTAATGTAGCTTACTGTTTAAAATAATGTAATCATATTATTTTTTATTCATTTGTTGTCATATGTTGCAGTTTGCATTTCTTGTCATATTTGCTGCAACGCATCAAACGAAGAAAATAGTTATCTGTATTTGGTAAAAGGAAAAAGCGTTAATATTAGTTATCTCAAATGATTTCTACTGCGTTAAAGGAAAATATATAATAGAAGAAAGTATTATGTGGTCACAACATATTGGTTAATCTATAAATCGACAATTAGATATTGGAATATACAGTGCGGTTGGAAGTGAAGTTACAACAACTCATAAAACTAAAGCTACTGATGCACAATTTTTTTCAAATGAAAAGAATTAAGACAAAAAATAAAAAAAAAATAAAATTACTGATACCAACCAACCATACATCCCGTGATAAAAAAAAAAAAAAAAAAAAAAAAATCATTCTGTGGGTTTGCTGGGTGCAATAGCTATTAGCGATTTCATTAAAGCGATCAAGGTGTAGTTTAATGTAACAGTTCAGAATACCGTGTACATTTGAATTTGTTCCCGTATATGTCTGAATAAACACCTAATGAGAGTGAAAAAAAAAAAAAAAATGTAAAGCTAGCTTTATACTTGCTTCAGAAAAATATCCGACGTTAAATTTAATTAAAGCAATTTTGTTTCTAAATGTAAAGTTTTAGTTGGAAGAAAGCTGGCTCGAAAATTATAAAATATCAACTTAGAACTAATTTTGAATTTACTTAATTAATTATTATTATTATTATTATTATTAAATCTTGAATTTTAAATTGGTTTTAGCTATTTTTGGACTGTGAACCCATAGTCACTATTTTTAATGCAATGCACGCTTATGTGAAATTTTGACCTATTTTCTCATGTCACGAATATCTTAAATTTCGAATAACGTACGAAGTCTTCAAATCAGAATATTGAAAATAAGTAGTTTCTTTGCCAGCATTATAAGTGAGATTTTAAAATTGGTCCGATTCTTTTACTATCATCCATTCCAGATACATTGTCTACATACATAAACTTAAGTCATGAACTCTCTAACTATAGAACTAATTAGGATACTGACTAACCTACAGACAGACACCATGTCAATTTTTGGATTCATCACATTTCAAAATTTGTGAAATCGTTACAAAATAATATTATAGTTTTAAAAAATTAAAGAACACACTTTTATAGAAATGTGAACTAAAAAGCACAAAATATTTATCTTAGTATTAAAATGCAGGGTAAGAGAAAATCGTGTGAGTGACACACCATAATATTTACATACATTTAAATCTTTAATTAAAATAATTTAGAATTAAACAAAAACCACTTTTAAAATATCTCCCCTGACTGGGCTCGAACGCTAGACCTTTAGGTTCGTAGCGCGGAGCTTTACCTCACAGCCACAGCGCTCACGTAGGGAAAGTTTTTTTTTACAATATAGATTTTTTGTTTGCTCCCAGAGCGGTTACAAACATACATTATACATACAAACATACAACCATACATACAGGTGAAGCTAATAAAAACGTGTTAAATAAAATTTAAGTAAAAAAATCATTTTTTTAAGTAAGAAGCTTTTTATTGTGAAGCCCTAAAAAGCATAAAATAAAATGTATTCTGCAAAGACATGCTACAAAGAAATGAAAGTTTCAACACTAAGAAAATTTTGGAGAAAAATATAGGTACTTTACTTTTGCAAGAGATGAAAATTTTTTAAGGTTCAAAATATTTTAAAAAGCTTTCGAGACCAATATTCTTAGTTATTAGTTTTTGTAAAATCATTCATTAGGCCAGAAATCTCAAATGTCTCGAAAGCTTTTTAAAATATTTTGAACATTAAAAAAATTTCATCTCTTGCTAAAGGAAAGTACCTATATTTTTCTCCAAAATTTTCTTAGTATTGAAACTTTCATTTCTTTGTAGCATGTCTTTGCAAAATACATTTTATTTTATGCTTTTTAGGGCTTCACAATAAAAAGCTTCTTACTTTAAAAAATGATTTTTTTTACTTAAATTTTATTTTGTGCTTTTTAGTTACAAAAAAGGAAAAAGCTTTTTAAGAAAACTAATTAAAATTTCTTAGGATATTTTGTAGACAACGGAAGATTTTCGTTTATCAATTGGCATTTTTCTTCTATTATTTATCTGCAAAAAAAGTACTGTATCGTCTTTCGAGGACCGAATCCGGGACCATCGCGTTATCAGTATGACGCTCTAACCAAAAGTCTAAGAACTGTCAAGAAAAATCATAGAACATTCTAGAAAAATCTAACAAATACTTATACAAAAGAAATATTGTTCTCGAATGCTTTTTAAAATATTTGGAATATTTAAAATTTTTCATGTTTTGCAAAAGTGAAATATCTATATTTTTCTTTAAAATTTTCTTGTTGTTGTAACTTTTATGATTTTATAGCATGTCTCTGCAAGAATAAATTTTAATTTTAGGCTTTTTAGGGCTTCGCAATAATAAAAAACTTTCAGTGTTATTTTTATTTATTTATTTACTTACTTATATTTTTATTTTTACTGAAATTTTTATTTTGTGCGTTTAGTAACTCAAAAAGAAGTTTCTTTAAAAAACTATCAAAATTCCTTAGGACACTGTGTAGGCAACGAATGATTTTCTTTTATCAATTGACATAGTTTCTATTAATTATCTGCAAAAAAGTAACACATCGGCTTGCGAGGACCGAACCCACGAGCATCGCGTTATCACCATGAAGCTCTAACTAAATGCGCTAACGAGCGACGAAAAAGGTTGTTTAAATTTACGTTAAAGTGGAGGCGCCTTTTTTTCAGAATGACACAAAGACACGATGATAAAAATCCAATTTCAATAAAAAGCTTCTAAAAGAATATATATATATTTAACTTTATATATTTTGTGTTTTTTAGTATCTAAAAAAAGGCTTCTTTAAAAAAACTCTCCAAAAATTCTTAGAATACTGTGTAGACAATAAAAAATTTTCTTTTATCAATTGGCATATTTTCTATTACACATTTCATCTGTAAAATTTAGCACATCGATCCTTCGGGAATGGAACTCACCACCATCGTATTAGCAACTTGACGCTCTAACCAACTGAGCCAACGAGTGACTATAAAGACTGCTGATATTTACTTTAAAGTTGAGGTGCCTTATTTATTAGCGTGACATGAAGACGCGATAACAAAATACAATTTCAATAAAAAGCTTCTAAAAAAATGTTTATTTATTTATTTATTTTTATTTAAATTTTTATTTTGTGCTTTTTAGTTGCTAGATAAAAAGCTATTTAAATGAAATCTTGAAACATTATTATGATACTGTGTACACAACGAAATATTTTATTTTATCAATTGACACTTTTTCTATTAATTATTTGCAAGAAATAACACCTCGGCCCGGCGAGGATCGAACACACGACTCTCGCATTATCAACATGACGCTGTAACCAGCTGATTCATTAAAAGATACAATGAGTTGCTTACAATTTTTTTTTTTTTTTTTTTTAATATATATATAATGGAAGCGTCTTGGTTTTTTAACGTGACAAAAAGCCAATGACAAATCCAATTTCATATAATAGTAATATATAATATACATATATACATATAAAGCTTCTAAAAATATTTTTTTTTATGTATTTTTTACTTAAAACATTTTATTTTGTGCTTTTTTAATATCTAAAATGTTTTGTGCTTTCCAATATCTAAATAAATAAATTAAAAAAAAATGCTTAAAAAAACTCCTCAAAAAAATTCTTAGTGTAAGCAACGAAAAATTTTCTTGTATCAATTGACACCTTTTCTGCTAATTATCTGCAAAATTTAACACGCTGGACCTTCCGGGGACCGAACTCATGACCACCATGCTACTAATTGGACGCTCTTACCAACTGAGCCACAGAATGACAAACAAATAGCTTATATTTACTTTAAAATGAAGGCGCCTTGTTTACTAGCGTGACACGAAGACACGATGACCAAGTCAATTTCAATTAAAAACCTTCTAATTAAAAAAAAAAAAAAAAAAAAAAAAAAAAACTTTGAAAATTTTTACGAATACATATGCTCTCTACGCCTAAAATATTATGGGAAATTTAAGGAAATTTGTTCGATTTATACAACAATGTCTTATTTTATTAATATAAATTTTAAAACAGTCCTTCTCCATATCAAAATTCAAAGTTTTCATTTCTTCTGTAATGTTTGTTTTTTATGTAATTATCTGATTTCTTATGTATATATATTTAAGGAGACGCTCATAAGACTTTTCAATCGCTTTCTAAAAAAAAACATTTTAGAAGATATCTTAGATTATTTTTGCGATTATTTCTGGTATATTCCAACCAGTTATTCATTAATAAAAAGTATATCTAACATAAACTACTTATCCTTCAATCACTCTACTGCTTTATTAAAAGATTTATGTGAATGCATTTATCAGTCCACCCTTATCAAATATTAGAAGTTATTATTAAAATAATCGCTACATAAAACGACATATCAATTACCAAGAATAAAAATTCTTGGTATTTTTATAAGCTTTTCATTTGAAATACTTAAATGCGTCAGAACTGAAGACATGGCTAACAATTTAACAAGTTATTTATCAGCCGTATTATTATAGTGGTTAATATTACATCGTTAAATGCATTTAAAATAATCTGGTGTGTCACTCACACGACTTTCTCTTACCCTGAAATTTAATACTATAAATACAGGTTGCAGATTAATAGGTAAGATAACGAGTACTGTTATGTAAATCTATGTTAAACAATTCATATTAGGCTTCTGAAGAGTTTTATATGATAATTAGTTCTGTGTGAGGGGGGCTACCGCCCCCCTCAACCCCCCGTTTCATTAACGCACCTACATTTATATAGAATTTAATTCGGTTACTAAAAATAATTCTCTTTTAAAAAAATAATTTATTAAAGTTATTATTAAAAAAATTATCTTTTATGATAAGGCAGACGATTTCCATATTAGAGAAGTAGTATAACACCAAATATCCAAAAAAAGTTCATTTTATTCTCAATATATATATATATATATATATATATATAAAAGTACGATTTTTTTTTCCAAGTTTTTTTTTTTTTTTTTTTTTTTTTTTGGGGGGGGGGGGGGGAGGCGAGGCTCCTGCACACACAAAATTTTTTTTCCCAGTTAGCTATCTCTATTACAAAAAATATATATTCGTTTCATTTAGTTTAGTACAGTCTATAGACGTTAAACTCTACTTTCCTGCAATTTCCCCCAAAGACGTAATGTATTAGAATTCTCTTGATTGTCCCTGTACACGAACCATTTGCTTGATCTTAACGAAAAGCTTACTGTAGCATCCCTATATGATACACATTTAGAATACCAAGTTTGAACTTTCTGCCATAATTTGTTTTTGAGATATGCTGATAACAGACAGACACACAGACATACAGACATACACACAGACCATTTGCTAAAAACATGATTTTCGTACTCAGGGGACCTCAAAACGTGTAAATATAACAAAATCTTGCGTTCGAAAATTTGACCCAAAAACAATACTTTCTCTACCTTATGGGTAAGAGAAAGTAAAAAATCACTTTCTTCTACAGGTGCTGGACAAAATAATGTGAACATTTTCGCTTTTTTACGTTTTGTCAAATATCTTGAAAAATACTTACCGTGTTGTTCTTTAATTTTGGGAATAAAAAAAAAAAAGATGTCTTTCCTCATATTTTTCAGTAAAGACTTTGTCACGAAATAGGGAACGAACAACGAATCCAATAAAATAAGAAGTATTTGTGATAAACCTGTATATGGAAAAGTTGCGATTGGTCTGCAAATTTTAAATATGGTTATAAATGTTATATTTTATACGTGTGTAGAGTTTTGTGAGGATACCTTGAATATTTAAGGAATTATTAATATTTTATTAAAAAATGCAAAAATATTTCGCAAATTTTTACTTTAAACTCCAAAGATTTTTTTTCAAATTTCATGAAACCTTCGGAAAACATGACAATATATGCCTAAATCACTACACTATAGTTTAAAACAAATATGTTTAATATTCAAAGCGATATGGACAGTTGTAGTAAATAATTTATTACTGCGCAGGCGCGGACTGTAGAAAAAAAAACTTTCACATAGTTTAATACTCAACTGTATAGAGTACTTTATAAAAAAAAAAAAATCCAGTTGTATATCGCAAATATTTATAGAGATATCGGTGATTAAAATGAGCTGTTTTTCAGCTAATTTCTAAAAAGGTCTTTACGATGAGGAATTATTCACAAAAAAAAAAAAAAAAAAAAATGTATCAGAAATAATAATAATAATAGTAATAATAAACGTAAAAGCTTTTACAATCTAAGCTCTATTTTTGTCTGCCGCGCCGTGATGGAGCAAAAAGTTTTTTGAAGATGACAATTTTCAGATTAATTTCTATACTTGTGTAAACGATTAATTCTTAACTTTCAGTTAAATAGTGAAATAAAATACATTAGGTCATGAGAAATTCTGCCAACAAATTTTCTCGTACAATAACATAGGACTTCTAGTGGAGGTAAATAACAGAGATCTACAAAAAAGAAAAAAAAAAAAAGGCGAAATTTCATTTGATAATTTTAGCTGATACATATATTGTTGGGCTTACAGAAACCTAAAATGAGGCAGTTTTTCTCTGACACATACACATTTTTGTCATTTATTGATTTTCTTCATTTGCGATAGTTTCTAGTATAGTTAAAATTAAAAACTACTGAAAGTTTAAAATTAGAAAGCGTTTCACGTGTATACATATTATATAAAAAAGTATAAAATCACTTTTAAAAACACGTATATAAAAATTTCTTTATTAAAACCAGACACAAAGCTTTTCGCTATTATCAAAATAGCATCATCAGGTGTACTTAAGTAACATAGTAGCCAGCAATATATAATTGAGAAGTTCAATACGGTTAAAAAGTTAAAAAAAAGTTCAGTCCACAAAAGGTCGCACAGGAACTACATGGCAAAAAACTTGAAAACTTTATGAGCACCCTGAAGCTATTCCTCTGTGGACCCAGACCGAAGTAATTTCAGCCCCTCGTGACTTTCAAGACCTTTTAATGACAGAAGCAATAAATATTATCAAGTACAATAAAGTTATTAACTCTAAGGATGGTGCATCTCTTCATAAAATATGGCACACGTTGTGCTTGTAAGATTATTGAAAATTATATTGAATTCCTTTTTTCAAGTTTTTTGCCATGTAGTTCCTGTGCGACCTTTTGTGGACTGAACTTTTTTTTAACTTTAACCGTATTGAACTTCTCAATTATATATTGCTGGCTACTATGTTACTTAAGTACACCTGATGATGCTATTTTGATAATAGCGAAAAGCTTTGTGTCTGGTTTTAATAAAGAAATTTTTATATACGTGTTTTCTAAAAGTGATTTTATACTTTTTTATATAGTTCCTAGTATGTTTCCCCATTTTGGTAATTTCCCACGATTAATTATAATTGATCGTGGACGGTACTAGAAAAATTCTCATATAATTATACTGGGGGAAGAGTCACGAAAGAAATTGCGTCGGTAGTTACCCTGTATTAACAGAAATCTGTACGCAGTAGAGAAAAACGGCTTCTGTTTCAGCACACCAAAAAACATATAAATTAGCCAAAATTATCAAATCAAAGTTTAAGATGTAAACCTGTCTAACTAGCCCCTTTAATTAAAATTCTGTAATCATGCATTTAGTGTATAATTTTCCTTAACGGCCCTCTTCACTTGCTGTCGCCGGAAGCCCGAGCCAATGTTATTCTATGGGGAAATATTCTTTACAAATAACTTATTAACTAATAATAACAGGAGACTTGGCGTTGGAATATTAAAACTCGAATAAACGACTACGTCAGAAACGCCAAAGAAAAATATTGGAAATACATACAGCTGTTTCGGCAGCTTTAAGCGTGCCGTCTTCAGTGCAAAAGGCCTTTTTGCACTGAAGACGGCACGCTTAAAGCTGCCGAAACAGCTGTATGCATTTCCAATATTTTTCTTTGGCGTTTCTGACGTAGTCGTTTATTCGAGTTTTAACTTATCAACTAATACATATTTTTAAATTCTGTTTTCACATTCAGAAAATTCCTAACTGTTAAATTGGCGGACCTTTTTTAAAAACGTATTTTTTTTTTTTTTTTTTTTTTACTATTTTATTTTGAAATTGCAAAATGAAAAAATTTCACATATTGAAAATTCGTATTTTGCAGCTTCAAAATAAATATAAAAAATTTAAAAAATAATTTTTTTAAAAATGGTTCATCAGTTTAACAGCTGGGAATTTTCAGAATGTGAAAACAGAATTTAAAAGTATGTATTAGTTTATAAGTTATTTGTAAAGAAAAATTTCCCATAGAATAACATTAGCTTCGGCTTCCCGCGGCGGTGAGTGAAGCGGGCCCTTAATTAAAAATCTGTAATCATGCATTTAGTGTATAATTTTCTGAAAGTTTCTAAGCTTCATGCTAGAATAAGAAGGGAAAAAAAAAAAAAAATAGCGTTTTAAACATTGGTGACCATTTTTACTACTTCTTGCCCTTTGCGTTCTTTATACCGCCGAATCTTCAATTCATTTTTTTTTTTCTTATAGGAATAATTTATGTCATGGACGCCGCTCCGACACCGATCAATCTTAGGCGCTCTATTAAAAACCACTCTGTCCTCACAGAGTTGTCTAATTATTTGTTTCTAGGTATTCCTATATTCAGTGACCTTGCTGTAATAGATGTGAAACTATCAATTAGAGAAACTGAAAGTACAAACTACATTATAAAGTATTCTGGCTATTATGAAACTCATATTATAAGGTTGTCAATATTGATTGCTTCAGGCATAGTGCGATATGTGGTGTTTT
Source organism: Salticus scenicus (assembly GCA_963930645.1). NCBI lineage: Eukaryota > Metazoa > Arthropoda > Arachnida > Araneae > Salticidae > Salticus > Salticus scenicus. Next base: position 29,933,395 of record OZ005660.1, read on the forward strand.
ACCACGTACAAAGTTTTAGGGAGCGGCTGAAAAACCTGTAGTTAGTAAAAATAAATGTATAATTAACTAGTGGATCTGCAGATCAGGAGCCTCAACGTCGTTATTTAACAGATCATTTTTATTCATTTCATATTATTTAAAATAATTAAATACATCTATTATTATTATTACATATATTTAATTATGTAATACTTATTAATTAACTTGCTACATTATTGATTATTGTTGACGATATTGCATTATTGATTAACTCGCTACATGACCATATAAATTTTTGAGGGGGCTACCGCCTCCCTCAACCCTTCGTTGTACCTGTCTGTCTATCCCTCTGTGTGTGTACCATATATTTCCTTATCCCTAATAGCCTTGGGTTAGTTCCTTGTAACTCATAAGTACTTCTATAACCGATTTTTCTTTCTTTCTTTCTCTCTCTCTCTTTTTTTTTTTTTTTTTTTTTTTTTGTGTGTGTGTGTGTGTGTGTGTGTGCGTGTGTGTGTGTGTCATTGTACACTTACCGATTCTTTGACTACCATTTTCCTCAGAAAGTATGCTTTCAATCTTTTTAATAATGTACATTTATTTCAAGTGTTTAATGGAGCGAAGCATGTTAAAATGCACTTATATGAAATAAAGTCTATAGACCATAATGTTACGAAATTCTCTTTTATATCCCTGTATACCAGCCACTATAATTATATACACTAAAAAAAAGTATGCAACTAACTCATTGTATCTCATTAATATTTGAACCTAATTTCACATCATTTGGATGATTACAGAATTTCTTTTGAATTCTTTTGGGTAGCCTGTAATTAAATTATTTAGTGTATATATAAATATATATATATACAGTTCCCGCAGCTTATTGAAATCACATTCGTTCTGATCCAAAGTGATTTTATTAAGCGGCTGATTTTTATATCCGGCGAACGTTCCTGCACTTAAGAAAAGGTATTACTTCCCTGAATTTAGAAAGAAACTTCAAATAGGTAACGAATAATAGAATTAGTAAATAATATTAATTAATTGCAGATAGATAATTAATTAAATGTTCCTTCGATATAAGTAAATTAAACGTAATCCAAATTCCCATGCGCTCTCCTTTAGAAGAAAATCGTCATTACTTTACCAAAAGTTCGCGCTGTTCTTTTAAATTTAAAATCTTTCCGTTTAAACCTCATGAATTATAGTAATTTCAAAATAAGAACTAGAAATTGTCTATTAGAAAGAAAAAAAAAATCATATCAAATCAAATTTGTAACTTATTACTGCATTTGAAGAATAACTTCTTGAAATTGTTACGGAGATAAGTGATGGAGTGTGTTCAATTTGTAACTGTGCTGCAAGTGTGAAATCTTCAACAATCAGCGATAACGGAGGATTTGTCGTAACTTAATTTATTTTTCTATTAAAAAAAAAAAAAAAAAAAAAAAAAAAAAAAAAATATATATATATATATATATATATATATATATATATATCACAGTGCAAACACAAAATATTTTTAGTGTGCATAAATGATATTTTCGGCTGTTGAGGAGATATTTTTGAGTTTATTAACCGGCGATGCTGATTTTATTAAGCGGCGGCTTTAAAAGCAGTTTGTATTGATTTGATTCCGGTCCTGGTAATTTGATCAGATTAAACGGCTGATTTTATTAACCAGTGATTTTATTAAGTGGTGGTTACTGTATATATATAATAATGATGATCTATTAAGCATAGTAGAAGCCAAGAAGCAGATACAAGATCACTGAAACACCAATGGCCAGTAAGATTAAAAATTTCTTTGAGAAGTTCAGAAAAATGAAAAAAAAAAAAAATTATCAGTGGATGAAATACACAAATTTCAAGAAACCAGATTTATTAATTAACAACCTGCAAAACAAACGAATCAATAAACTATCACAACAAATCTTAACTTAAAACCATAAACTTATATATATATATATATCTTTTTTCTAAGACAAAACTTATTTTTAAGAATCTTAATAATGCATAATTTAAATGTATGATGTAATTAATTTTAATGTAGGGGAGAGTGGGGATGAATGGGACGCAGGATGCATGGGACAATAGCTAGATTTTTATGTTTTGCAAGCACCATAAACTTGACATTTTTTCTGATATATGGCAGTACTGAGGTCATTCCTCAAGTGTAGTTTCAGAATTATGTGCTGTCTATTGAAGTGAAGAAAAAAATTAAAGGGTCTTTTTTCTGCTGCCAGAGTAAGTTTTTACTGATTCAATTAGGTAGTAGTTAAGAAATTAACTATTTGCTTAAAGTTAATATAACTCTTATACGGTGGAAAGGCATAATCTTTTATTGTGTTTATGATATTTAAGAAGAATATTGACAATTATTCCTTAAGCCTATTTCATGTTTTATATGATTATGTGGTGGTGGGGATGAATGGGACATTCCCCACTATGTGCTAATTTAAAATTGAACACAAGAATTATATTAAAACAAATCGTAAATAGATTTTCAATATTTTTATAACCTGTAATTCAGTAGTTATAACATGGAATTATAAAAGTAGCATGGATTTAGAGAAAAATATGTTGAAATTAATTGTTCTGACTTTTGTTTATAATAATTATGATTAAAAAAATTATAAGTTAGAATATTCAATGCAACTTAAATCAATAATACCAATAATTAAAAAAATAAATAAATAAACTAATAATAATTTTATCAAAATCACATTTTCAATCAAGCTAATTAAATAAATCCTAGTGATTATTAGTGTAATACAGAATAGAATGCTGATTTTTGGTCGGATGCAGAAATTTATCTGGATAGTTTGTACTCTATTATAATGATTTATCTCTTTCTAGTGTCTTATTTATTTATTTATTTATAGGTTAGATCTTATTAGATTAAATTACCAAAGCCTAGAGCACTAGGAGCTGTGCGAACCAAAGGACTTTTGCCTTTTGATGTTAATTTGAGTCATTACATCAGTTTTTGTTAATTTCAGTAAATTCATAATGTGTAATAAAATCACATAAACCAATTTAACTTAAAAAATGTATTTACTTTCCATTTTGTTTTCTTTTCTTTGTTAACTGTCCCATTCATCCCCATAGGTGGGGATGAATGGGACAATGCACATGCATGTAATATATATATATATATATATATATATATATATATTATTAACTAAAAATTGTAACTTTTTATTAAAGTTAGTATGTTTATATGTAACTGATTACTGAAGTGTGCTTAATGAGCAATGTTACAAAATTCTGAATTACATATGGTGAACAGTATTAATAAAAACATGAAAAATGTCCCATTCATTTCCACTCTCCCCTATAATGTATAATTTTGAATGCAGAATAAATGCGTTAAAATGCGCTTAAGTAGAAATCTGTCCATAGGTTCTAATGTCACGAAATTCTTTTGTGTGTCTCCGTAAACGAAAAATAAACATCGCACACACCAGTAAAAACTATACAACTTATTCTGTCTAGCTCATTAAAAATTGTTTGAAATTGGCATAATTTGGATGATTACTTGATATTTTCGAAACAATTTTATGAGGTCCTGTATATGAATTATCAAGACTAAGCACACATTTTCTACAGAAAACATGCTTTAAAGAAACTCAAGAAATTAAGTTAATTTCATTTTTTTTTTTTAAAGCAGTGTAACCCTGTTAAAATTCGCTTAAACGAAAATCTACCCATAGGCCTATCTACCCATAGGCCTTAATAATAAGAAAAACTTTCGTATGTCCCTGTACACGAAGAATAAAATATATATACACCAAAAATAATGCAGCTATTTCTGTATGGCCCCTAATCATGCGTACCGATTTGCATGTCAATCGGAGAATTTTTGCGGCCGCTATTGCAATACATACAAATTCTGCCCGTAGAAGGAAAACTTTGGTGTATCCCTGTATACGAACTATTGATAGAATACATGTCCAAAACTATACAGCTAATTTAGTGTGGTTAATGAACATGTGTATCAGATTGCAAGTCAATAGAGTGATTTTTGAGGTCGCTATCGTGAGACATACGTACATACAGACACACAAACAGAACCCAAAAACTTTTCGAGTCTCCACATGGAGGACTCCATTGACGTTTCGGTAAAAGTAGAATATGATAGAAATTTAAATGATAAAAATCATTTGCATAATTACAAAGGGGTTAGATTGGCCAATTACACATGCCCTAGGCACACTGGGTTAGAAAGGGTTAGAATTAGAAGGCTTTGAACTTCGAAGAATGAAACGAAAGAGCGAAAAAAAATTGTAATTTAGTAACTTTCACATGTTTATTTTCTCTTATACACTAAAAAAAAAAAAAATATATATTTTTTGGTTATGAAAGATTCCCAAAAGGCTTCTTTCATTACACAGGTCTACATTTAAAATTTTGATATGATAATTTTGGATGATGTTTATGTTATTTGGCGTGCTGAAACCAAAACTGAAGCCAGTTTTTCTCAGTCAAGTGTCAATGAAAGTGATGGGAAAAATCAGCCATTTTGTTAAAAGCAAAATAATAAAGATACAAAAAGGCATTATTTAAAAGGAAAAAGAATATAAAAATACAAAAGCTGTTGTACTGAAGAATACAAGCTGTTTTATTACCTTTTAAAAGCCTAAGACAGAAATACAACGTCATATTTATGACCTGCACCTGCACGTGGAACTCTGAAAGGGGACCACCCGCATTTAAGCCCCACTGGCTACCGCCAAAAAAGCCCCGGCGAGGTCGTAAAAAAGGCACCGTAGTAATCTAGAAGCAAGCAGATTGGTCGAAGAAAGGTCCAATCAGAAGATAGACCCAATGAAAAAAATGCAAGGGGAAAATCTCCTCCAAAAATTATAATGAGAGACTTAAAAAATTAAAGGAGAGAAAAGATTCCTAAAAGAGTCAGAATTCTAAAAAAATTGCCTTCGTGTGTGCAGACGTAATGTGAGGTCCTGCTATCATCAGTGTGGTGCTTCCTAGCCGAAATGATTCATCAAGGATACTTAAAGATGTGCTCCCTGCTAGCCAAAATATTCCTCTTGTGCCTGGACTGTGACATAGCATCTGATAAATCTGGTGAGAATTTCTTACATTTCTCGGTCAGTAATTTTACCGTGCAATGCTGGTAAAGCGCATTTGTTTTCTAGTACTCATCTTTAGCATATTGAGGCAAAATCAAAGATCATTGTTATATCATTTTATTGTATTGTAAAATTATAGAATAATCAATTTAATTAATATTCAAAATTTGGATGTTTAATAAAGAAATTAATTAAAATTATATGAATCTGATATTATTTGAGAGTAAATTTATTTATTATTAAACATATTGTTTTCCAGATTAATGTTTGCTTTTAATTAGGATTAATTTTAGGGCATTTCACAACGCGTGCCCGAATATCGAATTGATATTCCAAAATGTACTACCACGAGGATGTCACCTTAGAGCCACGGAAAGGAGGGTAGTCTGATTTTGGTTAATATCCGCCCAACATCTACCCCCTTTACGGATTTGGTGCCGTGTATTTGGTGACGAATTTGGCACAGTTAACTTTCAAAATTCTTACGCGTTATTTACTAAAATTTAATACCATTAAATTATTAACGTTAAAGGAAAAATAAATAAAGTAAAAATAAAAGATGAGTACAGAGAAAAAAGATTTAAGGAAATATAATTATTTGTACGTATACTAACACTCCACAAATATGTGTATTTTATAATTGGTGTTTTTTATTTAGTTATACATATGAAATGTGACATGAAAATCAAAGATTAATGTCAAAAATAATTAAATAACAGAATTAATATAGAAAGAAGATATATAGATTATATAGGCTGGTGTGGATATAACATAATAATAAATATGTATGTATAAGCGTATAGTATAAAAAAAAAAAAAAAAAAAAAAATAATAATAATAATAATAATATTTTAGTATCTTATTTATCTCATGGTGTTATATATATATAAAAATTTCTTAGGATGTGATAAAGAATAATCACTTCATAAATACAATTTGAAAGTGGTAGAATAATGTGTTTGCAAAAAATTTTAAGAGATTTATAGCAAAATTAACAGAGTTATTATTATAAATAAAAAAAAATTTTTCAAGAAATTGCATCTTAAATAAAAGCCTTATATACAGGAGTAACAAATAAGGTGCAAATAAATAAATTGAGTAATTAAGAAACTTGTGAAAATAAATTAAAATAATATTTGCAAAAACAGAAAGTTATTCCTGTATATATGCTAATGGTATTTTGTGTACATGTATTTTGATTTTATATACATTGTATTTTATTGCATATTTTGGAGGGGTAATCAATTTAATTAAGCAAAAAAAAAAAAAAAAAAAAAAATTTCGCGTATGAGATCCTCTATACCGAGATTGGCAAAAAAGAAAATAAATTACGCGGAAAATAAAGAAATAAAATTAAACGAAATTTCTAAAGAGAGGAATAAACCAATTAAAAAAATGGCAGACAAAATTGTAATAAGTTATGATGCTATCCTGAATAGTCTACCCAACTTTGACGGAAAAAAAAATAATAATATCGTAAACTTTCTAAAAGAATTTGATACGCTAGCTGAGGAAATTAAGTTGCCAGAAAACTTAAGAGTAATATTGTTAAAAGCCAAAATAACGGGCCAGGCAAAAGAAAGCCTAATTAACGACGAAGACACAAATAATATTAACAACTATGCTGACATTAAACAAAGGTTACAAGAATTATTTAAAAGGGAAATCTCTTTTGACATCTCACAAAATGAATTCATGAATTTGAAACAAATACCGACACAATCAATAGAAGAATTCACAAAAATATTCAACAGGGCGGCAAACAACTATTTAAAAGATTCAGGCCATTCAGAAAAAACTGGGGCTAAGCAATTTCTAGACACAATTAAATTGACTAAATTTTTAGAAAGCATAAGGCAAGATATTGCATTAGAAGTTAGAAAAATGGCACCGGACTCGATAGATAAAGCAATTAAATTTGCTAAACAAATCGAAAGCGCTTTTAACGCTTCTAAAATAGAAGAAATTAACACTACTTCCAAAGAGGAAGATAAACTATATGAAATGCTCCTAAACATGACAGTCAGACATAATGAAGAATTAAAAGAAATACAAAAACAATTAAAAGAGAGCAAAGAAATTCAGTTTAAACAGACACAGGTACCAAACACAGAAAGTTGTCATATTTGTAAAAAAAGAAATCACACAACAGAAAACTGCTGGTTTAATGAGACAAATAAAAACGTAACACAAAATAAACGGAAATATCAAAATAAAGATTTAAGGGGAAATAACTCATATCAAAGTAGGTTCCCAATAACAAACCCTCAAAATTATCAAACTTATCCTCCTGTGAACTATTATTATAATTACCCACCGCCTAATAATTTTCCAAATTATGCTGCACAATCCCAAAACAGTCCCCACTTCGAAAATTTTGCTTATCCACAACATTACACAAACCAAAATGGATATAATCAAAACAATAGGGGTGCTAGACCCAAAACAACATACAAAAATCAAGGCTATAAAAACCAGGAAAACTACAAAGGAGGTTTATAAATAAAACAATATATAACAATAATTCAAGCCCATATAAACCTCCAAATTTCGGGCTTAAAACAAAAACTAATACCTACGGAAATTCATACACACAGAAAAAAAATTACAAAAAACATCACAGTAAACAGTATGACACAATAGCCAGTGTAAGCGACGGATCACAACTACCGCTAATTAACGTAAAAATTAAAGACTTAGAGGTAATAACTTTAATTGATTCCGGAGCTAGTTTATCAGTCCTATCACCAGACATTTTCCAAAAATTAAAAGAAGCAAATGTTAAAATAAAATATCTAGCCAGACAAGTAAGGATTCATACGTTAAACAATGAAAATATACCATTCAAAAAATGCGTAAAAATATCCTTTAAGATACAAAACATATTCGCAACTGGAACATTTTACGTTACAACAAGAAACCTAGATAAAAAATACAAGATCATACTTGGATATGATTTTCTAAAGAACAATCACGCAATATTAGATTGTGAACAAAAGGCCTTATACATAAAAAACAAAGAAATACCCTTAGAAGGCACGGACACAGTAGGAAAAAGAAATGAAAATGAAATAAATGTGATTTCAGAAATTGTAAATACGCAGACACAGAACTCACAAAATAATAGTGAAAATACTATGAGCCAACAAAAACCCGCAAAAAATTCAAATAATGACGAAATTCAAAATGATTTCACAGAGAATATAGAGAACAAAAACAATAATACAAATACTCAAAAAATCAAAGAAAAAACAAATAAAAAAAATAAAAAGAGAATTTCGCATAAAAACATGATTATGCCAAAAACGGACAAAAAATATGCCTTAGAACCAGGTGAAACAAAAGTAATTACATTAAAATGTCCACCCAGTTTACAGCCAAACCAAGTAATTTTATTAGAACCCCTAAGGCATAACATTAGGATTAAATATGACCAATCCTTACATCAAATCAATGAGAAAAATACGATACACTTAATGGTTCAAAATGATAGTGAAGAAAAAATAATGATAAACAAAAAAATGAATATTGGAAAAATATGCACAGAATTTGACATAAAATTAAATGGATCAAAAACAGATAACACTCCCAAAGTATATGAAATGAACAATTTAACAATGAGTGAAATTCAAGAATTAAGAGAAAACGAATTCAATTTACAAGATTTTGATCTAGAACACTTAGATCAATCACAAAAAATTAAATTTCAAAATTTACTAAAAGATAATATACAAGCGTTCTCAAAATCATACAAAACCTTGGGACAGACTTCAATAGCGGAGCCCAATTTTAAATTACTCCACGATTATCCAATTTCTACTCGACCTTACAAAATTCCGCAGAGTGTAAGAAAATTTGCACAACAGGAGATAAACAAATTATTGGACGCAAACATAATAGAAAATACAACGTCAAGCTACGCATTTCCGGTTATATTTGTAAAAAAAAAGGCAAACTCAAAAACTAACGACCCTAATAAAACTTCGTACAGGTGTGCTATAGATTACAGATTGCTAAATAATATTTTACAGGGCGTACCATATCCCATTCCGGATATTAAGTCACTTTTACAAGATATAAGTGGCAAAAAATATTACACAGTGCTGGATTTTCATTCAGCCTTCTTCCAAATAAATTTAAAAAAAGAAGACAGACCAAAATTAGCCTTCATTACTGAATTTGGTAAATTCCAACCTACGCGACTAAATTTTGGTAATAAAATAAGCACATCAGTATTTGCGGAACTAATCGATAAAGTGCTAGGAAAATTTGATCAATATAAAGTACGTTATTTCATTGATGATGTTATAATAGCAGCTGATAGCATCAATGAAATGTTAAACTTATTACAACAAGTACTAAGCACATTAATTAAAGAAAACCTAACAATAGAACCTTCAAAAATGCAAATATGCAAACAAGAAATAGAATTTTTGGGATTTAAAATCAATAAAAATGGTTATGCACCGGCCAATAAAAACATTCAAAAAATTCAAAAATTAGAAAGACCCAAAAACAGAAAAGGCGTAAAATCTTTACTGGGTCTAACAAACTATTTCGCATCACTGATAGACAATTACGCTGAAATAGTAGCACCATTAAATGAATTAACAAGTGAGAAAAGGAAATTTGAATGGACGGAAGATGCCGAAAATGCATTAAAACATATCCAAAAAATTATTCTAAACAGTCCAACTCTCAAACCACCAAATTATGACAAAGAATTTTTTTTAATTACTGATTGCTCAAAAATAGCGACGTCCGCGATTTTATCGCAAGAAATAAATGGCATAATGTACCCTATAGAATTCTATGGAAGAAAATTAAAAGATACTGAACAGCGTTACCCAAGTATTAAGCTGGAATTGCTCGCCATATACGAGAGCATAATCCATTTTAAAAATATTTTAACAGGGAGAAAATTTACGGTAGTGACTGACTCAAAAGCCATCACATATCACTTAAATTTAGAAAAGAATTCAGACATTATAGCCAGATGGTTACTGGAATTGCAATCGTATGATTTCACTGTAGAACATATAGAGGGAAGAATTAACCCTGCCGATTACGTATCGCGACATATCAATAACATCACGGAAACAAATTCAACCAACAACTTATTTGAAGTTAATAAAAATTTGACAGACGAAAACATAAAACTTGAACAAATGAAAGATAAAAAAATATCTAAAATAATATCAGACATAAAAAAAGGAAAATCAAATAGAACAACTCGAAAATTTGAATTAACAGAAAAGGAAATATTAATTTTAAAAAGAAGTACAAATGATAATCAAAAAGAATTATTAATTATTCCAGATTCGTTAAAAAACGAAATAATTAAAGAAGCACATAAAACCCATTTTGGAGTTAAAAAAACCTTGCATTTAATAGGAACGCGTACATACTGGTATGGAATGTACCAAGACGTGAAAAATCATATTGCAAATTGCGTTGAATGCATGAGACACAAACAACACACAATCCCCAAAATTGAAATACAAAAAATGAAAAAAAATTACAAGCCAGGGGAAGTATTACACATAGACCTCATAGGTAAGTTACCTATGACTTTTAAAAAAAACATATTTATAATGGTTATAATTGACTCCTTCTCGCGTTACATGGAGGCAGTGCCACTCAGAAATGCGGAGTCACAAACCATATTAAACGCATTAACAGAATATATAGCCAGATTCGGCATGCCAAGAGAAATACATTTAGACAATGCACAGTACTTTAGAGGCAAAACATTCACAGAATACATGAAACAATTAAATATTAAATTACATTTTAGCTCGATTTATCACGCTTGCTCGAACGGAATTGTAGAAATTTCAAATAAAATAATAAAAAATTCACTAGCCGCCATGACAAAAACAACATTCCAATGGGATGAAAAATTAAATTTTGTGAAATTGCATTATAATGCAACAATACATAGAGCAACAGGCTTTTCTCCCGCTATGGTTTTTTTTGCTAGAGAAATCAACACACCATTTAATGCGTTCTCAGATGCAACAAAAATTACCACTGACAGCTATACAAATAAGCGTCTGCAACACATTCAGAGTGTAAAAGAAGCCGCACTAACAAATCAACTTCAAATTATGAATGAGTATAACAAAAATTTAAAATATAAGGACAGAGACCTAAAAATTGGACAGACGGTATATATGAAGAGCCTTAGAAGGCCAAATATATTTCAGCCTAAATTTCTTGGCCCTTTCTATGTATTGAAAATACTGCGCAACATGAATATTGTTTTGAAAAACGCTCACGACAATACAGCGAAACCCATTAAGGTGCACATATCTAAACTATATGCACCAAAATATGCAAAATAATACAAAAAAAAAAAAAAAAAAAAAAAAAAAAGTGTATATATAGATACAAATTATACATATGAACTATATTACAAAATCAATTATTTTGCTATTTACAACCGAGAAAAATAATATGTGTAAAAAAAAAAAAAAAAAAATACATATATATATGAAATGATTTTGTAAATAAACCAATAATTATTCATTAAATAATTAGATAGTCATAAATTTTCGAAAGAAAACATTTTTTTTTTTTTTGCAATACATACAAGGAAAATGTAAAGCAATGCTCAATGTAAATAAACAAATAAATAAATGATAAAATATCAGCAGAAAAAACTGGCAGGTAACGCACATTTTTGCGAAACACGTTGATTGTAAATACATAAAATAAATATATATATAGATTTTTGTCATAGGGGCAAGGTTAATAAGAAAACGTAAATATGTGTACATAGAAACAAAAACAGAAAAGGTGTCTGTATTCATAATGGCAAATTAATAAAATAAATATGTATAGATATAGAATAAATAAAAGTAAATGTGAACGTGACATAAAAAATACATATATGTATATATTTAGATACTTAAATATCTTTATTCATGCATCTCATAAAAGAAAATAAAACAAATAAAATAAAATAAAATAAAATAAATAAAAATAAAAAACAGACAAACAAAACTAGCACAGATGAGAAATAGTAAGGCAGGAAAGAAAACTCATGCAAAAGAGAAGGAGCGTGCAGATCAAAATGTAAACAGAGAGGTTACTCGTTTACAAGAGAGTTACCATGACAACGAAAAAAAAGCAGAATGAAAACGACAGGACAGGTTAGGAGAAGAAGGAAAATATCACGAGAGGGAAAAATAATACTTACCAATCCTAGGACGGACTTCGAGGTAAAGGAGCATGGCAGAAGGGTGACGATAAAACGCTTGAGAACACAGGAAAGTAGTAGCCGCATTTCTGCAAAAGAAACGAATTATGACTCAAGATATCAAGTGAAACGTAAAATATGGAAATTAAAACATTCACAACCATTCACACTTTAGAAAGATTAAATAATATTTTACTTGCAGAACTATATAATGGTTGTAATATTAGTAAAAGGCGCATCATTTCACACTTAAACAAAGATGCATATATTTCCTCTAATAAGTTAACAAAAAAAAAAAAAAAAAAAAAAAGCAAAAGCGGAGGATTAAGATTCATTATAGCTATACACTATATATATAAATATATTAAAAAAAAAAAAAAAAAAAAAAAAAAGCAAAAAAAGCGGAGGATTAAGATTCATTATAGCTATACAGTATATATATAAATGTATTAAAAAAAAAAAAAAAAAAAAAAAAACTTAAAAGCTTAGGATTACAATTCATTAGATTTATATACAAAAAAAAAAAAGAAAAAACCCGTCACTGTAAAAATATTAATCTCTAACACTCGCACACACATATGCACGTAAATAAAAAGTAATAAAATAACGCAAAATTACCATATTAATACAGAATGGTCTAAAAAAAAAAAAAAAAGAAGATAAATTAAATGCAGATTAGGTACAGGTAAACGAATAATTAATAGATAACCTATATTTTATAATAAAAACACTTTTACATAGCCTACCTTAGATCAGGGTTCAGAACACAGCCAAGATAATGAGGTGGCCCTTTGGTCGGGCGCAGGCGTCTTCTGCCAAGGGGGGTCGACCCACACTCGATACTCTGGCGTACCCTGCCAAAACAAAAGTCAAGACTGGACAGAATTTTATCAAAGCAAAACAAAAATAAAATAAAATAAAATAAAACACAACATTCAATGGGTTAAAAAATCCACAATACAATGGAATCAATATACGCAAATTATGAGCAGATCTGCATTTATTATTCACACATAGTAAAAAAAAAAAAAAAAAAAAAAAAAGTAACATTAATAAATAAACACATGAATATACACAGAAATATACACAAACAATCTTCTACATTATTCTACGCTCACGATTCCTAATCAAATATGCGAGAATTACGCAGCGCTAGGAAGCAAAAAAAAAAAAAAAAAAAAAAAAAAAAACGGAGTCCGAAAAATACAGAAAAATCATGCAAAAATCAAGCAGCAGCGGAAGGAACGTAAGATAATAGAAAATAAAGCAAGGCGAACGCAAGTTAGATAAAATAATACCAAATTATATAAAATAAACAAACAAGAAATAAACCTGCAATGAAAATACATTAATAAGAGCTGAAAGAAAAAGCAGATGCATATTAATAATAACGCTGCAAACAGAATACATAAAAAAAAAAAAAAAAAAAAAAAATGCAATATAGCTCACGCTTATCCAAGTCAATGATGGCGTCAGTGTAGATCAGATATATATATTGCGAGGGGCATTCAAAATTCCACGAAGCACACACATGAAACAAAAAAATAACAAAAGGGATTTATTAAAGGATAATGGATAGCACAATCACCTAACTCAAACATAGGTGAAGCAACAAAGCTTAAGCAAAGCAATAAAATATACATATAATAAAATTAAACTCACTTGTAAAAAAGTAAACAAATTTCTAATCCGATAAACGCGTGTGTCTCTGCGCTTCTCTCGAGTAAGTAACAGAAGAATCTTATCTCAGCTCTCCCCCCTAAAGAAAACGATTATAACAGGATGTACTAATCATTAGCGCTGGTCAGTTCCCACGACATAGTGACGCAGGCGAAAGAGGGTTTGTCACCCTCCATTACAAAACTGCAAAACAGCTCTCGGAAGTTAAAATTAATATTTCAAATAAAGCGAGGGACTTTTCAAAAAAAAAAGAATACTGCCTTACTTAATGGTAATAAAGACATACTACCAAAACGATTAAATACATTCATGATATCATGTAATATACAAAATTTTTTTTATTATTGGTACTATACACTGAAAGTAATGAATGATATGTATATAGAAGGAATGCATACACTTGTAGAATTTTGCTAACAATTCAGAAAAAGTACTATTATATGTGAATTTATTGTATTGTATATATATTTATAAATGTTAAAAAAAAAAAAAAATGAGTGTTGGTATACGGTATAAATAATTATAAGTATTGAATTAAAATGCAAAGTAATAATGATAACTTTTAGCATTAATACTAAAATGTTTACTGACTGAGTGAAGTAACACTATACAATATGTGTCACAAAAAAAATTATAAACTGAATAAAACTTACAAACTGTTGGCACAAGCATCGGCTAAATGCAACGACAGACCATAAAACTGTCTATCACAAATTCATGATCACAAATTGAACTATCTCAAAAAGCAAATATTGAAACATTTACATATTTGGATCAACTATGCATGATAACCAATTAATAAACAGTATTGAACAGTATATTATGAACTATCATCAGTTACTATTGAACTAAACTTCATGAACAATTAATAATCCAGTGTCGAACTGTACGCTCATTAATCATTATGCATATATATACAAGGAGCTCATAGTGCTCAACTACATCACAAGGACTCTAATGTGCACTAAAAAACAGTTTAGCACAAATATGCATAAGAAATTTACTGACCAAATACACCAGATTACTACGACAACTAAAGGACTCATAATGTATTGAGATAAAGAAACTGTCTCAAACTTATTCGACAGGGGGATAGGCTGATGGGAAAAATCAGCCATTTTGTTAAAAGCAAAATAATAAAGATACAAAAAGGCATTATTTAAAAGGAAAAAGAATATAAAAATACAAAAGCTGTTGTACTGAAGAATACAAGCTGTTTTATTACCTTTTAAAAGCCTAAGACAGAAATACAACGTCATATTTATGACCTGCACCTGCACGTGGAACTCTGAAAGGGGACCACCCGCATTTAAGCCCCACTGGCTACCGCCAAAAAAGCCCCGGCGAGGTCGTAAAAAAGGCACCGTAGTAATCTAGAAGCAAGCAGATTGGTCGAAGAAAGGTCCAATCAGAAGATAGACCCAATGAAAAAAATGCAAGGGGAAAATCTCCTCCAAAAATTATAATGAGAGACTTAAAAAATTAAAGGAGAGAAAAGATTCCTAAAAGAGTCAGAATTCTAAAAAAATTGCCTTCGTGTGTGCAGACGTAATGTGAGGTCCTGCTATCATCAGTGTGGTGCTTCCTAGCCGAAATGATTCATCAAGGATACTTAAAGATGTGCTCCCTGCTAGCCAAAATATTCCTCTTGTGCCTGGACTGTGACATAGCATCTGATAAATCTGGTGAGAATTTCTTACATTTCTCGGTCAGTAATTTTACCGTGCAATGCTGGTAAAGCGCATTTGTTTTCTAGTACTCATCTTTAGCATATTGAGGCAAAATCAAAGATCATTGTTATATCATTTTATTGTATTGTAAAATTATAGAATAATCAATTTAATTAATATTCAAAATTTGGATGTTTAATAAAGAAATTAATTAAAATTATATGAATCTGATATTATTTGAGAGTAAATTTATTTATTATTAAACATATTGTTTTCCAGATTAATGTTTGCTTTTAATTAGGATTAATTTTAGGGCATTTCACAACGCGTGCCCGAATATCGAATTGATATTCCAAAATGTACTACCACGAGGATGTCACCTTAGAGCCACGGAAAGGAGGGTAGTCTGATTTTGGTTAATATCCGCCCAACAGAAAGATGTCTACTGACACAATTTCTTTCTTGATTATTCCACCATTATAATTATATGGTGAATTTTATAGGACGCTACTTAAAATTAATCATGAAAATTCACTAGAAACTACGGAAAGTGAAGAAAATGTGTTGATAGATATCCTGTATTGACAAAAATCTATACTTGATAGAAAAAAACTGGTTTTTTCGGCACACCAAAAAGATATGAACCAGTTAAAGTCATCAAATCGAATTTTGCCAACATCAATTTTGTAGACCTGTGTTATCAAAGAAGTTGGTTTTGTTGCAGATTTGAAACGAATTGTGTTGTAAATAATCTGGTGTGTCACTCACACGACTTTCTCTTACCGTGCAATTTAATACTATAAATACAGGTTGGAGATTAAGAGGTAAGATAACGATGTTATGTAAACCTATGTTAAACAATTCAAATTAGGCTTCGGGAGAGGTTTATATGATAATTAGTTCTGTGTGAGGGGGGCGGTAGCCCCCCCTCAAACCCCTCTCTTCATTACTGAACCTACATTAATATAGAATTTAATTTGGTTATTAAAAAATAATAGACAATATTCCTGTGACACCACAGTGGGTAAAATCGCCGAACACGTGGCCGATATTTTGTAAACAAATTAGATTCAAGTTACCATTTTATTGTTACGCATAACATTTTCCTAAATATTTCTCCAGTGAAACTCAATAATCAGATATCTGTTCAAACAAGAACAAAAGAGAAATGTAAACAACTGAATCGAATGATAAAGTTAAGACTATTCCATATCGTAAAATTGCAGAACATTTTATGTATACACACACACACATATATATATAATGAATAAAAGATTAATAAGAACATTTTATACACAAACATATATATATAGACATCAAAGCTTAAATAATTAGAATTTCCATCACTTTAATAAAGGAATTTATTAAATGGAACATCCATTTAAATTTGTTAACATCGCCACAATTCACATGGCAACTTTTAATATTACATGCGTTGATTAATATTAAAGTATATTACTAAAACTGGATTAAAAACAAAACAAAGGTATCACTCTATCACTCTTACTTCAATTTCATATAATCTGTAACTCTTATAAATAATATTGCAAGATAAAATTTGCAAGCCACAATGCTTTGTTATGGTACAGTTGAGGATTGTTTGCCTAACCAGCTGATATTCTTGTAGCCTCGAACCCAAAGTGGGAATATGGTCCATTCAAAAAACTTTTTACTGTGTACCTATATAGAAGAAAGAATATAGTTTTGTGGTTAAATTTTGAAAGCTGAGTTTATGGCTATAATTACGTTTCGAGGTCGCTTGAATACTAAAATCAAGTTTTTTAGCGGTTCGTCTATAGATATTTAAATCTCTCTGTGAATATATTATTCAGAGAAAGCCTTTGCGAAAGGGGGTCGGGATGGTTCTCATCTTTTTCTTTATTTTATTCAGTTGAAATGCACGCATAGAAACCATGGATAAAATTTCAGTTTCCTTATTTCAATACATTGTTTTAGCTATGACATCATTTTCAGCGTTAGTCTCAGGAAAATTCGCTTTTATTATTAAGAAGATGGCATGTTTTTAAAAGAGAAGCATATTCCTAATGTAATGGTATAATGCAGTAATTATATTCATTTTTATATCCGGACACATATTTCTCTGAAATGCCCCAGGACACGCTCGAAAATCTTCTTGGCTGCACTTGTGTGTCTTTTGGCATACCTTTCGAGAAACACTGAATTACGCTATGGTCATACAGTGATGCCAGATGGTCGAAAATTATTTCCCCAAACAGGTCCTCAAATTTCCCCAAATCAGGTTTTTTTTTTTTTTTGAAAAAATACCCAACTTGATTTCTACTAAAAAGGGAAAATAAAAATTTTTTCAAAGAAAAAATATCAAGCAGATTTTTCTATGATTTAAGCTCAGATTTTTCCCCAAATGAAGGCAATTTTTGAAAAGAATCCCCAAATAACAATAAAGCTATTGAAAATCTCTAGCCGTAGGGATGAATCATTACGTTGCCAACATTGACTGAAAATTGAAGAACTCCCCAGATTTGTCCTCAAAAATTTTAGAATTCCCCAAAAAAGTCCCCATAAATCCTCAAAATGGGGACAAAATCCCCAATCTGGTACCACTGTGGTCATAATTAAATCATTTTACCCTACATAGGAATTTTAAAAATTTATGGAGAAAACTGGATTAAAAACATGTAAAAAAAGAAAAAATACTGAGTAAATCAAAATAGGAAAATAAAAAATAAAAAAATCAGCGCTGTCAGAGTTTTTCATTCTCCCTTCACCTAGGTCGTAATTCTGCTCTTTGTCTTCGCCCATTAGAGAAGACACAAAAGAAATAAAACTCATTTGAGGCAAAACATGGCAAAGACCTCTTTTCTTGCTCAAGGTCACCGGAGAACTGAGGAAAGGTGCGTTCTTTGTTTCTCTCTCTCAACGGAACAACGGTTCTTAACCTTGCCATCATTAGACTTCTCAACGCAGTAAATTGAGTAACATCAGTGCTTAAGTATTCAGGCTTTTCCGGTCCAACAACACTGTTTGTTGCAATTCTAGATTTTCAGACCCAACAATGTTCTCTTTCTCATATTCACATCATTTCAGTGACTGACGATTAAATTATAATGTTTATGCCCGTTCTGTTGTTATTATGCCCATTATGAGGGGATCCGGACATAATATCGCGGGACAAAATATCGCCGGACACAATATCGCGTCAAAAAAATGATATAATCTATTTGAAAATTTGTATTTCTGTCACGCGTGATCTCTGGTAAAGGCCACAGGGCCAGAAAAATTAATATTAATTAAAATAAATAAATAAATAAATAAATACATTATCCGCGATTGTAATGAAATGCTCGCCCTCTGGTGGGCTAAGGTGAAATTACAATAAACATGCTTTAATTCGGCTTTCATTAAGCCGCCATTGCATGCCGATGTTTAGTTTCACATATATTTATTGAATAAAAATGAATAAATCCCGTAAAAAAGATAACACATACTGTTGTGTGCTCCAGTGTAACTCCAAAGGACCAAGAAATCCAGAACTGAGCTTCCATTTATTTCCAAATGACAAATTTAAAATTTCAGTTGCTTCGGCTAATAAGAGTAAAGAATTAATCAGATGATTTGAAGCTAATATTTTCAACTTCAGTTAAAAATCTACTTCCGATCGAACTTTGAATAAACTGAATTACTTTTTTTCCAAAAGCAATCAATTTTCCATGATGTAATGGCGGAGAAATTATAGTACGAATATTAAGTAAAATAACAAAAAAGAACAATAATAAATACACGTGGCTATAATATTTACTAACAACAAAAACTGAAAAAGCGCCATCTATCGATCATTACAAACGCGGATAGAACGGAATTTTAT
Source organism: Salticus scenicus (assembly GCA_963930645.1). Lineage (NCBI taxonomy): Eukaryota > Metazoa > Arthropoda > Arachnida > Araneae > Salticidae > Salticus > Salticus scenicus. The sequence continues at coordinate 29,952,871 of OZ005660.1, forward strand.
TATTTTATCTATATTTAATTTTAAGTTATTTTATCATTTGCTTTTCACCATTCAAAATACATTTTAAAAATATTGTACATTATTGCTGACATTAAAGCTGAACACTGTTCACAAACCTTAATTAAAAATTTTAAAATAGATAAGCATAATTGAATTCTTTATGACTAATCTTTAAAAAAATTTTAATAAATATAGTCTTTAAACTATTTTAAGCAAAATTTATAACAATTTTTGTGATGGGTTTGTGTGTATGCCAGTGCTCTGACTAAGGTATGTGTTGGCATAAAATTTTATGCAACACTATTAATAATTACCAACTCCTTTTTGCTTTCCATTCATTTATGTAGGCGATATTTTGTCCCCAACCCCTTCTTAGTGTGTCATCAGAGGACAAATGTGTCAAAGTCCTTTACTGAATTTTAGTGCATTTAATGTTAAAAATTATATATATATATATATATATATATATATATATATATTCTAAAACATAACTAAAAAAATTTAGTGAGGTATTTTTTCTCTTTATAATTTAATTCTAAATTACGCACACACATTAAATTTCTTAATTCGAATTCATGGTATTTTTTATTTAATAATATACGCCTTAGTTTCTTAATTCACTGTGCTGCATATAATGTCAACATAACACTGTTTGTTGCAACTCTAAATTTTCACGACCAACAATTCTCCTCGTGCTATATTTACCACATTTCATTGACTGATGGTTAAATTACGATACCTGTGCCCATTCAGTCACATCTCGTTATAAGTTGGTTTATCCCATTCGTAGAAGCATCTTAACAATGTGTCATCAGAAGACAGATGTATCAGATTTTTAGAACATTTAATGTTAGAATTTCTTTTTTCTTAGACATGACTATAAATATTAAGTATATTTTTCCCATTCTTTAATCCCAAATTATACGTTTATAGCACTAAATTTATAATTTTTACAACTTATACACTTATATAAAAAACTGAATTTATGGTATTTTTTATATAATTATATAGTCTTAATTTTTTAATCCAGTGTACTGCTGATAATATAGAAAACACTGTTTGTTTGAATCACAGAGTCCGATCAATCCAAACGTGGGCCCATACTGTAAAAATTCTCTGTAAATTTACTGAAATTTTTATCCAGAGTCGCTATGAATTTACAATAATTCTTCGTTAAAAGTAAATAATCGAGATTCTCAATTTTTATTCAGTATTTTTATTTATTTTTATTACTTAACCCGTTAACGCCCGAATTAATTTTGCAAAATATTATTAGCTGATTATTTCACTTCTAAATTAATATAAACAACTGACAGTAAAATATAGTAACTTAAACATTTATTCTGATAGTTTTAAATTTAAAGCCTATCCTCATTTATTGACGCTTAGTGTTCTAGCGAGAAGACTTCGAGATAGAAAAACCTTGAGCTAACAGATTAATTTCCTATTATATGTTGGCAAAGATATTGAAAGTAAAGTATTATAATATATATTATTGTACAACTTGATTTAAGTTAGTATGCCTGCGTAAAACGCAAATATATGTGCGACGAATGAAAATTCATAAAATGATTATCCAAATTATGAAATAATTAATAGTAGACACATAAATCTTTCAGGGATCATTTAGACACTATAAACTGTCACAAAAAAGCAGAAATCATTCCAAGAAACCACAAAAAATATACGTCCCATTTTATTAGCTGTCCTCAAATGAGGACACTGGGCGCTAACGGGTTAATTTATCAATAAAAATTAAAGATGATTGTTTTTACTTTAGAAAAACCATTCTAAGTTACAAATATGTTTTTGCAAATAATAAATTAATATTATCCATTAAAATGCATATATAACATACATTTTTTTAACATTTCCATATATTTTTCTCTGTAATTTTACATAAGACTTAAGATAAATGATTGCGAATAGTTTTCTGTTGAAATTTTTAACAGTGGCCAGGCCACCTACTTATTAATTTTCTCATGTTTTTTAACATTCTTTGAAAAAAGCTTTAAATTTCCCCACTATTTCACGCAACAATGTATGTTTAAGTAGTATGCCGTGTGATCCAAAAGTCACAGAAAAAATAAAAATACAGTCGTCCCCACTTAATCGGGTAACGGATAATCGAATACCCCGCTTATGATATAAAGTTATAGAACCAAATTTTTCGCCATAGAGTTAATGTTAAATTTCCTCGTTTAAAGAAATATTTTTTACAACGCCACCCCGCTTAATCGAATAAACATTCGAAATTTCTTACAAAAAATTCCTCTATTTCTGGGCATTTTTTCCCTCTTACTCTCAAAAAAAAAAAAAAAAGTCCGTTCTTCTTTTAAAAACCTTACGTAACTAAGGCATGCTCTTTAAACATGAGACGGTATTCCTGACGAGGTGGTAAAAATTGTTTTGCAAAATCCGAATTTATAAAATCAGCAACTGATGAGAAAATTAGAAATTAAAATACAAATTATTTCCAGGAATTAAAAATCACAAATTTTGAAAGTTTGCAGATGATTGAAATAGAACTTTTTGAACTCATAGATGTGGATAAAGATGGAGAAACAGATGAAGAGTTTAATCTTTCAATAAAATCTTTAAATGAATGTGATAAAGAAGAACAAGCAGATCCGCCTCCAACGATAGATGAAGTTCCAAAATCCTTTCATATTATTCCTTGTCATTTTGAGTCTCATAGAAGCGATTATAATCTATTTATGTGCTATAGAAAAATAAAACGAAAAATGTTTAGTTAAGTCTATGTCAAAGTAACCAATCAAACTGATTTTTTTTTTTTTTTTTTTTTTTTTTTTTTTTGATAAAAATAACATTGTAAGTAGTATACTTTATTTTGTTTTTATTTCCAGCATTAGTTGCACTTACAAATTACTATATAATATTTTGTTTCGTTAAATATTTAAATAAGAAAGAGATATCGATCATTTCTTTTCATGTAAGCATAAAATCATTGTAGTTATACATGTATGCTTTTCTAGTCTTCCCCGCACAATCGAATACCCCGCTTAATCGAATTAGTATAGTTGGAACGGTAGACATTCGTTTAAGCGGGGCCGACTGTACGTTATTCAAAAAATATTGACCGTAGAACTATGCGGTTTTCGCTGAAATATACAAAAAGACATAGGGTTAAGTAACAAAAAAAAATATTGTAAAATTAGTTTAATTTCTCCCCGTCAAGTAGTGTTTAATTGTAAAATTCTTATATGATCAGTTAGCATACCACGCGATTTGGTTCCACAGGACAAATCCTGAAACTTTTTAAATATTCGGTGGGTGACACGGACATCTGATAAAATAACAATCTATATAATATTTCTCTACCGTGGACCAGTTTCAATGACTTTTTGTCGAAACGATACGATACGCGAGGATAAAAAAATAATATTTATACATGGACAATATTTAAGCACGCGGACTTAGCTCAATGGACTAATAAGAAAAAATGACGACATTTGTCTGATGAGATTATTTTACGAAAAAAATTATTTTTAACAGTTGTTTCTTCAGAATCTATGCAAGCGTCATTTTAAACCTCGCAATATTTTAAAGATATATACAGAATATGAACTTTTGTGTCATAAACTGACTAAAAAACACAATCATAAAAAATATAATCAAAATAGGAATTATTTTATTTAATTTTATTTATTTATTTATTTTTAACCCCCCCCCCCAGAAAAAAATAATAATAATATATATTACCAAAATTAATAAAAAGTCATCGCCAACATGACGGTATGAAAATTGGGCCGTGAACCATGCATTTTATTTGGAAACCTTTCTTTGAATGATTTTGGTTTCGCTATTGTGCAATATTAATTTGGTTTTAATAATAATTTGACTTCTGGTAAATTAGAATTTTAATTAGGTGGTGAAATTGGTATAACATTTATGAGTTTCAAATTTTAAAGGTAAATAAGAAAAGAAATAAAGTGCGAATATTTCGCACGGGTTTGCTAGTAATAAATAAATAAATAAATAAAAAATTTCCTGCTTGTGGAAAAAAAAAGTAAACTGTATGAATTTGACATTCCTGATCCCAAATGTGTCACCAAAATTGCTTCATCCCGTGACATTTTTAAAACAGAAAATATGTAAGTGATAAAACTTACAGTATTAATTAGAAAAAAATCCTTTAACAATGCTCAAAGCAACACAAAAACATGAAAATAAACAATTTTTACTGCATTATCTCAAAAATAAATAAAGTCTGTCAGAAAAGTAATTTTGTTGAGATTTGTCTTTTGAGATTGCGCATGTGAGAATTCAGATCTTAAATTTTCAAAGTAGGGTGCAAAAATTTTTCAGAATTTATTGTTGATAAAAAGTGGAAATATAATTAGGTGAAAGAATATAAAAATACAAGATTGAATTTGACTTTGAGTGGATTTTACGTTGTACTAGTGCTACACAGGTAACAATTGACGACGGTCTCAGCCCCTAAGGATGGTCCGGAGAATATGACATCACAATTTTTACAATCGGCCCCAAATCTATTGAAGCACACATTCACATTTTTCATAATTTTTTTTAGTTTTATCGCTAATTTTTATCATCAGCTTACTTTTTTATAAACAGCATAAAAAGTAAGATCATGATTAAACAAATATTTACTTAACAAAACAGTATTAGATGCACATCTTTTAAATAGGAATTATTGCTAGCGCTTCAATGATTTTGCTGCCGACTGTATCTTCCGCGGAGGGGATATGGATGGCTATACTCTTCTGTGATCCTCAGAGGTATAATTTGAGATAAGAATATGATGGAGCGCATTGCAGCCACGACATAAAAAATAGGATTATCACACTGAAAATTATATAATTTCTAAAATAATCAACCTCCTCCCTAACCCCCTGCCCCCCCCCAACCCCAAAAAATGATACGTGATGGAACAACTTAACTGTCATAATTGGGGTTAGTATTTTTAAATTTGTCAAAAACGATAATTACTTTTACGGGGAGCATTTTTACGCTGACCACTGTAATGATTTTTTTCTTTTTTTTTTTTTTTTTTTTCGTTTTCCGTTTGGAAAAAAGAAAAAAAAATGGCATACAAAAATCGTTGCGAAATATACAACCATCAAACTATCATATTTTGTCCGTTGAAGGAAAAAAAAAAAAAAAAATGTAACTGATATATATATTTAAAAAAAAAAAAAAAAAAAAAATCAATCATCTCCTTTCAAAGTAATCTATAACGTAATATCACCAATTTTATCGTTGCCAAAAGGCAAGTGCCATTTTTTTTCTATTCCAATAATTACTGGGAGACAGGTATGGAGAAGTGTGTGATGGTGGTGGTGATGGGGGGGGGGGGGACACTGGGATCGACTTTGGTATTTTGTTACAACTGGATTCCAAGGTGATGACGAAGAGGTAGAGGGGAAAAATCGTATCGAAGGTGCGGCCTCATTTTTTTCCCCTAACCTAAAAACATAAAATCATTAAAACATTCTTTAAGTATAAAAAAATAAACGTAACTTCGTATATCAAATTTTGTTAACATGTCTTTGATCAGTTATTTCTAGGCTATATTCAGTATGTATATATGTTACATTTATACAGAAAGTATATTGGTAATCAGCCATCAAAATATAAACATTGGACACATAGTTGCTGTTGTATGTAGATCAGTATTTTGTATTCAGTGACAGAATTGGAGACGGCAGCAAAATTATTGAAGCACGCATCCACACTTTTCATATACAGTCGGTAACAAAAGTGTCCGAACACTAGCTAAAATTCCTATGTAAAAAAAGTACACTTCATACGGTTTTATTAAATAAATCCTTATCGAATCATGTTCTTACACTGACTCAGAACAGGATTCGACAAGGATTTATTTTACAAAACCGTATGAAGTGTACTTTTTTTACATAGGAAATTTTGCTAGTGTTCGGACACTTTTGTTACCGACTGTACATATTTTTTTTTTTAGTTTGATCGCTAATTTTTATCATGAACTTACTTTTTTATAAACAGTATAAGACTAAGGTCATGACTCGATAAATATTTACTTAACAAAACAGTATTAGGTGCCCATCTTTTAAGCAGGAATTATTGCTAGTGCTTCAATAGTTTTGCTGCCCATTGTAGCTATTATAATTTTTTTTCTATGTACATAAGAAGAAAGTATTTTATTCGTGTAAATTTTTGACCTCCAGCTTTTGATGGATTCACATGTTTTGAGTTGTCTTGAATACGATTTGATAATTTATAAAAATGTCGTCTGTGTGTTTACTGAAATTTTCTGTCCATTGTATATCATGAACCAATTAATGGAATTCATCAAATCTTTATATATGCTTGACCCCTGGAAATCAATACTCTGAGGATTTACGAAACGGGGGAACAATCCCTTCTGCAGAAGTCCAAAATTGTGATGGTATGTCTCCGGATCACCTCTAGGAATGAATCCCATGCCATTGCCTATTACCCATTGCATAGCTATAGAACGACGTTAAACCCACTCATCTTCATCCGCGTGGACTTTGATTTAAACTAGAGCATTTAGACTTAAACTTTAGACAATCATTTCTGAACAAGACAAGACAATCATTTCTGAATTTAGCGCATCAAAACACATTAGAAACATTCAACACTGTGAAAAAAATAAATAAATAATATATATATATATATATATATATATATATATATATATATATATATGTGTGTGTGTGTGTATATATACATGTGTGTGTGTGTGTGTGAAAAGTACGATTTTGCAGGCCTGTGCATCTTTATTTGGATTTTCTATAAAAACCGGATTCTAAAATGATAATTAAAACAGAAAAAAAAAAAAAAAATCTTCTTACGAGCGGCATTTTCTCTACTCCATTTATACCCTTAAGAGCGGACAATACCTAATCTCGCCGGCAGCCTTCGCCCATGTTATTCTATGGGAAAATTTGTTTACATAATTACTCATTACCTAATGAATATTTTTCAATTCTGTTTTCACATTTAGAAAATTCATAAGCGTTAAATGAGTACTTGTTTTCCAAAAATTGATTTTTTAAAATTTTAGTATTTCATTTTGCGATTAGAAAATGAGAAAAATGCATTTTGTGAAAAATCGCATTTTTGAACTCAAAATTAAAATGTAAAAATTAAAAAAAATGAATTTTTCAAAAATGAGTACTCATTTAACGGTTATGAATTTTCTGACTGCGAAAACAGAATTTAAAAATATTCATTAGGTAATGTGTAATTATAGCAACAAATTTTCCCATAGAATAACATGGGCGAAGGCTGCCGGCGAGATTAGGTATTGTCCCCTCTTAAAACACAAAATCATAATTAGATTCTTCCTTGGAAAAGAGATAAGGTAACAAAATCAGGACATTAAAACGTATAAATGAATTATTGATTAGGTGTTATTAGATGTATTTATTTTTTATCTGTTTTTCGCTTTATTAGTTTTGTTATATAAAAAGGATAATTTTCCGCGATGTAATTTCGTGAAAGCTTCTCAAATGCTTTTATAAATAAATAATAATAATAATAATAATAATTTCTAAGCTTTACGTAGAAACACTTAATTATAAATATCTTGAGGTCTGTGCACTCAAAATTAACCGTCATATTTAGTTTCAAAGTTTGGAAATTTTCCACATATTTTCGGTTTTTATTAAGTGATCAGTTAAAAATCTTTAATAAAGTCCCAAACTTTGAAACTAAATATGTCGGTCAATCTTGGGCACACAGAACAGAAACTTTCTACATTGTATTTGTTAGGATGAATGTCAAATTTGACTAAATAGGACAGAATAGTACCTGGGGGCTGTGTAAAAAGTCAGTTTTTTGTAATTTTCAAAAAATTAATTTTTTAATTTAAATTTAAACATGCTATATTATAAATGCTTACATTTTATAAAACATTTTGTAATTGGAAGTATATTAGTCAGCGACCAAGCCTCCTCGCAACTTTGTTTTATACCCTGTATATATCACGCAATTTATTAGGATTTTTAGACAGAAATTTTGATTTATAAACCAATTAATAAGCATGAAATCTAAAATTTTTCTAATAAGATGTATTGCAGTTGTAAGAATTCCATTTTCGAGGCTACCCTTCGCTAGTATTTATTACAATGTATATATTATTTGTTTATTTATATATTTATTTATTCATTGAAAGAATTACAGCATATGGCAACAATATTGTTGCGTATTCGGGGTTCGTGGTTCTTGAGTTGTCTGTGAAAGAAAGACGAATCTTGCAGATGCTTAAAAGTTTATTTACAGAATATTCCAGAAAATTCTGTACACCAAGTATCAACTTCAGTTTCACCAGAAAACACAGTTTAATTAAGAGTTGACAACATCAAAATCACAGCATAAACTGTACTATAGCATTAACACACAACTATAGACTGTAATCAGATAATAGCAGAGACCCAGTCGGGAGCTATTATCGGGAGTTATTATTTCAAGTTGCTTGCTGTGAAAACTGACTAAATGGTCGGAACGGGATCCCTTTTTGTAGCCCTCCTATAAATTGAAAATTTTCCAGAAAATTCCAAAATAATTGAGTTAGGGCTTAGATAATCGATATATCGATAATAAGAATTTTCTCGCCAAGGTCACGAAGGAGCGATAAAGTCGCCAAATTTATCGCCATTACCAGCCCTGGTGAAGCTTTTTAACTGTTTTTTAAAGAAATATGAGATATTTTGACGCCAAAACAAGCTAGAAATTCAGAAAATTTACATTTTACAACTTGACTAAGCCTCTTCGAATGAAATTATATTAAAAAAAACTACTGTTATTTACAAATTCGTAACAGAATGTAATTTATATTGATATGCACATGTTCCAGTTACAATAACACTTTATCTGAATTAAACCTATTATGATATCCGTATCTTTAGATTTCAAAGCAAAAATTATGCGCAAACAATAAAACACTGAGCATTACAAATAGAGTGTGTGCATGTAGATGTTTGTTATTTTTTAAGTATAATAAAATAAATACCGATATCTTCAAGTGTGTCACTTAAATCGTAACATTGGCAGGAAAAGGAAAAACACAATCTTTTTTCTTATCAAGACTTTTTTGATAATTTTGAATAAACTTCAGAACAGAATACATATTTGCTCTTACCATGTGTAAGTGTGATTACCTAAGCAAGTTTGTATTTACTTATATTTTTATGCATCATACCGCAATAAAATTTACTTAAGATATAATAAAAAAAATATTTTGTTTTTCTGATTTGTCATGATTTGTGATTTTTAAAAGAAGGTCTTTTATAACTAGAAGATCTACAGATCAGGAACCACGTCCTTTTTTTTATATTACTCATCACAGAGGAGATCATTTTGATTTGTGTTCTATCATGTACCGGATGCGCATAAAATAACGTGAGATGTTCAGTGTTTTATATCTTTTACCAGGGCCTGACTAAGCTTTTATGGAGACCCTGGGCACAAGATATATATCAGGCCACTCTACACACATTTATGTAGTTGAATGAGAGGAGCCATTTTGATAGAAGTATATACTTCGTAATTCAGAAAGATGTTTCACGAGCAATTTAATGTGTAACATGAATATAAGGAACATAGAAAGTCATTGTAATAAATTCTGACCCTGAAATGCAACTTATGAAAATAATGAAGTAGAAAATATTAAAACTGCGATTATAATAAATCATAAACTAGTTATTTTGCCTACCTTGAAACAAACGCAGCAAATGTGGTGTCGTAAATATGCACTTAATTTGGGAAATTTGTATTAAAACATATTACATAAAAGTTTGTTACGTTATTTCAGACTCAATTTTAGGTCCTCTAAATTTGGAGGCTCTGGGCTTGTGCCCCATCTGCTCGTGCATTTATCTGACCCTGATTCTTACCAAATATAATTAGTATGTTGTGTCCACCACAAGGCTTTCTTCAATATAATTTTACACAAATTCATGCAGTACAAATTATTTTTGAAATTATTATTTATAAAAATTATTTTCCACGACAAATGCAGAAGATTTTTATGTGACAGAATTGTAACACTAAATGCCGAGAAAAGTCAATTTTGTGCCAGCATCAGAAGAAATGCTATTTTATTTATTTATTTATTTATTTTTTTTCGTTAAAAAATGAAAAAAATCGATAACTTTGTTTTAAATTATCACAGAACTATGGTTCAACCATTCGTTTTTTAGGTATTGACGATATTACCCATATTGAAAATTTACGTTCCCTCAGGGGGGAAGCGATGCCCCGACATGAACAAACTTTTACCTTAGTTTACTACTATTATTATCAATAATTCATATTAATTTTACAATCACACGCTAAAAAAACTCTCATTATGTACATTTATACGAAATTTTGTACTGTACTGCCATGTTAAAAATTTAGATAAAATGGAATCACAGAGCCGCCTGTTAAAAGATTAAGGGGGTATTCTGGTCTAGAAGCCTGAATTTTAGGCATTTTTTAAAGTAAGATAAAAAAAAAAAATGAAAAACATTTTTACTATCCATTTTTTATATGTTTTTTATTGACATTTTGAGAATGTAAAAAAAAAAAAAAAATTCGCCGAGATACAGGCCGATGGAGTGGGGGCTTCAAAAAAAAAAAAACGGTGCGTCCTGGTTGACATGATTTCAACCCTTGTAGTGATCTAAAACAAAAAAATCAAACAAATTCTTCATTAATAAAGATGTCGCTATCGGGTTGACCATTTTCAAAAAAAAAAAAAAAAAGACAAAATGGCGTCGACTTGGAAAAAAAAAAAAAAAAAAAAAAATTACCCGACTTTTTTCGACTTTTTCGAATTTTTTAAAAATATTGAAAATCAAAATTTTTTTAAATCCAAGGCAGACGCGATAGAGAGTTGTATAAACAAGATATATACCAAATTTCAAAGCAATCGGTTCAGTAGAACTCGAAATATCATGTGAACCACCTCAAAAAAAGTAGTTTCGAGAAAAACGCGTTTAAAGTTTAGGAAACAATTCTAATGGAATAACTCTGAAAATAATATGTTATACTCACTTTGCATCAATCGGCGATCCCAGATCCATACATTGGGCCTTCCTCCTTCTCATAATTCAGCTCTTGAGAAGTTCTTGATTTTTTTTAAATTTCTAGACCAGAATACCCCTTAATCTCCAAATCTAATCAGCACCAGTTTGTATCAAGGTCTAACCAAGTACCAAGTTTGGTTAAATTCGTTCATTTGTTCGTGAGATACAGCATCCATAAAAATTTGTGATACACACACACAGACACATAGACAGACATTTTCTAAAAACAGTCACATCGTGTTCAAGAAGTCTCAAAACGTGTAAATTCATCGCAAACTGAGTTCGAAAAATTTCACGAATCCAATACTTTCTTCTCTCTCTCTCTCTATATATATATATATATATATATAAATGATAGATATCGTAATGAAATTTAACCTTAAAATTTAGCAATTAATAGATACAAAACAATACCAACACAACAAAAATAGAACTGATTGTAACATATAGGTAAGACTGACACAAAAATGTTGCGATATAGATTAAGAACCAGTAAGAGACAAAAACAATTTAAATTACTTACACTGACATGAATAATAATAATAATAAAAGGACCATTAAACTTAATGACGGAGAAAGTAAATAAAGGACTACAGAAATGATAATTGGATAAAAATGCTTAAAATTTGAAGTATAAACACTTCAGGGGGCATATATATAGAAAAAAGTAAAGTAATAAAAATATATGTGCATGCAGGTGGAATCTGCTCAGTTACGCATCATTTTTTTGTTCTCATAAATTTCTGCTACAGGACATATACTTATGTTAAGAGAAATGAATTTGATCGATCACTCAACACGGTGACAGGCTGAAATGCCCCACTTATTAGGCTAGCCACTGTTCGATACATTTACCTTATCATAATTCGATAATTTTATTAGGATCAGTTTCGTATTTTAGCTTTCTTGTAATTTCATACTGTTTCCAATGAAATGATCCCCATAATACAAGTTTATATGAAATATTGTATTCTGTTATGTGTTAAGAAAATCTTAAATTTCGAATAATTCACAAACTTTTCATATTAGAATATTCGCAATCAGTGATGTTCATACCAGTATCATAAACAACATTTTAAAAGTAGTCTGACATTTTTACAATCAAAATTTCTTACTGAGGGATGCTTATACGAAATTTTGTTCTAATCTGCCATGTTAATTGTAAATTTCAAATAATTTATGAACTTTTTAATTTAGAAATTTCATAGCCAGATCATTTTAGTATACTAAATGATATTTTAAAAGTGGTCAGACATTTATACGAGAAAAATATCCCTCAAAAAGTATGTTTATGTGAAATTTTGCCCTATTAACAATTACTGCCATGTTAACAATTTTGTAAATCTCAATTAACTTACGAAATTTTTAAAGTTGAATTTTCATAGTTAATGGTATCTATACCAGCATCATAACTAATATTTCAAATCTAGTCTGACATCTTTACAGTAAAATATTTCTTTTAGTGCTTGTTTAAGCGAAAATTTGTCCTATATTCCCATGTTAAAACAAACCATAAATTTCAAATAACTTACAATGTTTTGAAATCAGAATGCTGCAAATAAATAGAGTTCTTTCCAGAATAATAAGAAATATTTCAAAATCTGCTTGACCTTTCCGCGATTATTTATTCAGAAGATAATGCGTATTAACTAACTATAACATACTAACTAACAAACTCATTTACTAACTAAACGGGCGGATACCATACCAATTTTGTGATTTTTTGATTCTTCATGGCTCAAAACGTGTAAAAATGAAGAAAAAAACCGATGTCGAAAATGAATTTCATGGCTACCTAACTTCTGGTGGGGAACTAAACAGTGTTAGTGATGTAGGAAAACCTTGGTGCTTCATGCGTAGTCTATATACATAAAATCGTTTGTCCTGAGTGAGTGAGTGAGTCAGTGAGTGAGTGAGTGAGTGATTCATCATCACTTAGTACAAACCCCTGCACCTAGAAACATGAAACCTGGTGAAAACATTCCTTCTGTGACGTAGATGTCCACTAAAAAGCGATTTTACTAAATTCGCCCCCCAAGAAGGGAGGGTCGGGGTGCAAAACGGGATTTCACAAAAACCTTTATATCACAAAGAAAAAAAAACAAATATCCGTAAAATTTTTGCTTTAAAATATAGCTAACACAAATACCTAAAAACCAATTTCTGGAATTTTAGAAATTCGACCCCAAAAGGGGGGAAGGAGGCAAAACGTGACTTCACATGCGCAAAACGTGGATTCACATAATCCTTTATATCTCAAAATAAAAAAATATATACATACACGAGCAATTTTTGCTCTAAAATATAACTAACACAAATACCTAAAAACCAATTTCGGGAATTTTAGAAATTCGATCCACAAGGGCAGAGGGGGCAAAACGTGATTTCATATGCGGAACACATGATTTCACGTAACCCATACATTAAACAAAAAAACAGATTCGCATTATTTTTACCTTAAAATATAAGAAACACAAAAACCTACAATCTAATTTTTCGAATTTTAGGTATCCAGCATTCAAGAAGGGAGGGGGCAAACGTGTTTTCACATGGACTAAAATGTGATTTCCCGTAATCCTTCATATTTCAAATAAAGAAACAGAATCCGTAAGATTTTTGCTTTTAAATACAGCAAACACAAACGCCTAAAAACTAATTTCTTGAATTTTACAAATTCGGCTCCCAAAAGGGGGGGTGGGGGGCAAAACGTGATTTCACATAACCCTTCATCTCTTCATGTCTAAAAAGGTACATCCACCATTGAGTCAACACTGTTGTGGTGATTCTGAGCGGGACTGGGCCACGAATTTTGGTGTGAAGGTTGATTCTAGAGCTCTGAGACAGACTAAGACGGGGTTTTGCAAAATTGCCCGCTTTTACCCTGGACAGTGCATGAGGAGACTAGACTCAAAAACAACAACAATAATAATAATAATAAAATAAATATTATTTTCGTTTTTAAGAAAGAAAGGAAGAAAATCGTTTTTTGTAGGGGGAGGGAGAATTTTCAAAATCCGGACTTCACGGTAGAACTCTTCCAAAATTGATACATAGAAGTTGAAATTGGTTTTGTCTTTTGAAGTATGTTTCTAAAAACCAATTTTGAGTATTTTGATGTTTTTACTTTTTTTTCCGGGGGGGGGGGTATTTATGACGGGGCAGTTTTTAATAAACGGCTGTGCTTCGCCCAGCAGTGTTTAATTTTATATTCACCAAGTTCAAAATTTAAGATGAGCACACGATTGCGGTATTCAATACGAATATATATATATATATATTGAAAAGGCGATCAGTAATTTATAAGACTGATGTTTCTGACCGATTTCAGTCAATCGATTTTTTTTTTAATTTTTTAATTAATAAGATTTTAATAATAAAAATTTATATGCAATTTTGAGAATTAATTTAAATATGTGACCAACGAAGCGGGCAGCGTCTGCTAGTATGTGTTATAAATGAATGCATAATTTTTAATTGAAACATTAAATAATAGGTTTTTTATTAATAAATAAAAACGTTTATTGTTAATGAAAAAACTGCACTTCCCTGTATCTCTACACCAGTGGCGGCACGTGCATCGGAAATTGGTGAAGATGCACACAGTATTTTACGCTGTATTCATTTATAGAATATAAATTTACATTTAAATAAGTATTTTTAGTTAATTTTAGTTAAAACCATGCTTAATAAAAATTATGATTAAAAATACTTAAATATTATTTTTGAGCTCTTCACCTATTTTCGGTTCACGAGCCGCCACTGCTCTACACTTACACATACATCAACGTAAAAAATAGCAAAAAGGAATTCTGGAAATCTCAAACTGTATAGATCCACCGAAATCTCATAGTAGAATCTATCTATCTATCTATATATATACATATATTCCTTTCATTACAGTTCTCTCCTTCAATAGTATTTGTTCAGAAAGTAAAATAAAACAAACCATCAGTATGACTTTTAGAGGTCAGCACTTGTTAAACTTAAATCAGAGTAAGATCTACGTTAATAATAATAATTAGACCTCTGAGTAATTGTAGCTTTAAATCACCCTCAATGCTAATATCATAATTTTTCCTGATTCACATAATTTATTTTTACATGTATTTCCGTTGGTAAAACCCAGTTTCCATGGGAAAGCCTTAATTAACGACATAAGAGGAACTGAAATTAAAAATGAAAAAAATATATAGTTGAAACGTAGTTGAAAGAATTACGAAACTTTATTGTTCGTTATCTACTTATGTAAATACGCAAATCTTTTTTTATAACTGAGTAGAGTAATTATTTTTTCAAAAGTATAATATCTAATTTTATAAAAACATTTATATTTTAATAAGTTTTGTAACGAAAGTTTCTCACAAGAAAACATTCAAAAGGTGTCGTCTTTAAAAAATATTGAAAAAAATATATGTGATTTTACTCTTCAAAAAACACCAGAAAGTGAAAAAATTATCGGCTGAAATAAATTACAGCGACCACAAAAAAAAAAAAAAAAAAAAAATTCAAAATTAAGCCTATTTGGCGATTTAGCGCTGTTAGACGATAAGTTTGCTAGCACCGAGATTGCCGAGTATGAACAGAACCGTGTTCTGCTTCTCCGCCAAGTACTCATAATCATTCGCCTAACAGTGTGAAATCGCCAAATATGCTTAATTTTGATAATTTTTTGTGGTCGCTGTAATTCATTTCAGCCGATAATTTTTTCACTTTCTGGTGTTTTATGAAGTGTAGAATCACATATATTTTTTTCAATATTTTTTTAAGACGATATCTTTTGAATGTTTCCTTGTCATACACATATCGTAAGTAATGAAAATTACTCAGACAAAATATTTCAGTCTTTTAAAAAAATTTATTGAAAATTTCACATTATCTCATGTAATGATTGAAAATTCCACCCTATTCCACCCTATATTGACAGCTTCAAACATGCTGTCATTTCTTGATTGGACGAGGTTTTTTTTTTTTTTTTTTTTTTTTTTAAGACCTGTGGCAAGAATAATTGTTCCAAGTCTTTTTAACCTTGATGTTAATGCTCCAATCGGTTTTTGGAATTTTTTCTTCGGTAACTGAATTCTTGAGATAGAGTATATAAGTTTTCAAGTAGTATCAAATAGCAGGAATTACCAACACTGACTCTAAAGGCCGGTTTCCACTAGAGTTGGAGCTTCCAGGTCCAAAAAACCATTAATCACGCTCCCGACACAAAGAGCCAAATGTCTTGTCATCAGTTGTAACCTTTTTTTATCAGATTGCGCAGTTACTTCAAAGGAAAGCATGCAAAATTGACAAAGATATCTGCCTCTGGCCCCTCAATTATCTCAGCTGGGGGTTAGAACCAGGGACTTCCAACGCCGTTCGAGGGTTTTGAGCCCGGCTGTCCACATCAAAGGATTCTGAATAGAAGCCGTCGAAAGAGCCGTAGTGGAAACCGGACTTAAAGGATTACCCGGCTTGTTTGATTTCCTCTTCCAATAACGTCATTTTCACTTGCATTGATTAACTTCATGATTCTCTTTGCAGTACAGGGTGTAGTGCCATTTCGGTGTAGGGTGTAGACCCTTTTGTCTCATCTTGAGAACAGAATTCTATTGTCTAAAGCAGTGGTCAGCAAATTGCGGCTCTCGAACCACATGCGCCGGCTATTTTATCCCTTAAGTTTTTAGCAAAGGTCGGCTTAATCTCTTATTATGTTAATAACAATGAACCAACTGATATAAATCAAGTTAGAAAATTTTGGCTCTCAAAGGAAATTTTAATCATTGTTCTGTTGGCATTTGGCTCTGTTTAATAATGAGTTTACTAATCAATGGTCTACAGCATTGAAATGAACAGGTAAAATTACATATATTGAATACTATAAGTATTAACGGTTTCTTGAGGAATTATATGCAATCTTGTTACACCTTTTACATAAATTTCCGCCAGCAACCATGATTTTGGCAGATAATTTTGAAACATATGTTGGGGGTACTTCACCTCTGTTTTTAGTTCTGAAGTATTTATTTTTTCTTTGACTTTTTGTATTTATTTTCAGTCAAATTTCATCAGTAAGTATGGTGAATATTTTCTCTTCTCCTCTTGGTCTGGAAGTCAAATATCTTTGGATTTTTTTAAATTAACTAAAGTTAATACTGTCTGCTGCATTTTTTGCTGATAATAATAGGTGAATTGCACTTTTAAAGTTTTTTTTTTTTTTTTTTTTTTTTTTACTCCAGTTAGTGGATTTAATATATCCATTGATTGCAGTATATGACTTATTTTATCACCTAATACAAGTGTTAGAGGCAAGACAATTACAAGCGTTGGAAAACGTTTGTTACATAGCTTATTATTTTGAGAAATTATGTATCATTGCCACTATCATTCTGAATTACTTAATTTCACTATGGCATTTCATTAAAATATGTCACATAATGTAACACAAAATCTGGAGTATCTATCCTCGATTTTCCGAACATTAAGTAATTAGGGCCCGCTTCACTCACCGTCGCCGGAAGCCGAAGCTAATGTTATTCTATCAGAAATTTTTCTTTACAAATAACTTATTAACTAATACATATTTTTCAATTCTGTTTTCTCATTCTGAAAATTCCCAGCTGTTAAATTGACGGACCTTTTTTTTAAAAAAAAATATTTTTTAAAATTTTTTATATTTTATTTTGAAGCTGCAAAATACAAATTTTCAATATGTGAATTTTTTTCATTTTGCAATTTCAAAATAAAATATTAAAAATTAAAAAAATACATTTTTAAAAAATGTCCGTCAATTCAACAGTTGGGAATTTTCTGAATGTGAAAACAGAATTTAAAAATATGTATTAGTTAATAAGTTATTTGTAAAGAAAATTTCCCCATAGAATAACATTGACTCGGACTTCCGGCGACGGTAAGTGAAGAGGACCGTTAACAGTTGCTAGTAAATTAAAGTAAGTAAAGTCGTTAAACCAATGAGAAAATTATAATAGGGAGTTTGAGTATTTTTCCCCATATAGTATGTTGTTTAATTTAACGGTATTGTACTTCAAGTAATTTGAACCCAAAGGTCATAATAATAAAGAATTTTTCATTGTGTCCTAGAAGAAATCTATAGATTCACCAAAATCTGTACTTTGAATATGACAATAACGTGTATCTAAATTTTCAGCTTAATCGAATCAGGAGTTTAGATGCTTTCGCAATTTAAATAATTTGATCCCCATTGGCCATAATAATAATGATTTTTTTTTTTTTGTGTGTGTGTGTGTCCCTGTAAAATATATATATAAAGAATAAGTGATTCCTCAAAATCTATACAGTTCGTGCAACGGTGACCTATAACATGTGTATAAATATTCAGTTCATACGAATAAGGCGTTTCGACGCTATCGCACTTTAAATAATTTGAACCCATATGCCCTAATGATAAAGAATTTTTCTTTGTGTTCCTGTAAAAAACAATAAATGCTAGATTCACCAAAATCTATACAGTTCATGTGACAGTTATCAATAACATGCATGTAAATCTTCAGTTGAATTGAATTAGGCATTTAGATTTTATCGTATTTTAAAGATTTTTGAGCCCATAGGCCATAATGATAAAGAATTTTTCTTTGTGTCCAAAAAAAAAAAAAAAAGAAAAAAAAAAAAAAACTATGTGTGCTAGATTCACCAAAATCTATACAGTTTGTGCGACAGTGACCTATAATATGTATGTAATTTTTTAGCTGCATCGAGTAAGGATTTTAGTCGCTATCGCATTCTAAATATTTTGAGCCCATAGGCCATAATGATAAAGAATTTTTCTTTGTGTACCTGTAAAAAAAGTGTAAATGCTAGATTCACCAAAATTAATAGAGTTCGTGTTACGGTGACCTATAACATACATACCAACCTTCAGCTCATTTGAACTAAGCGTTTAAACGCTATCGTGTTCACTCACACACATACACACGCTCACACTTACACACATACATCACAGTAAAAGTAGCAAAATTGAACTCAGGGGACCTCAAAACGTATGAATACATCGAAATTTCGAAGTCGAATTTTTGCCATGATTACAATACTTTCTTTATATACGATGTTCGGTAAATAAAAAAAGGTCTTGATGTTAAAACGTTTTATTGTAAAAACGTCAGTTCATAAAAAATATATATATATTTAATTAAAAGAAAACTATATACAAAGTTAATTCAATATCTATCTATCTATCTATATATATATAATACACAACACACTTTAAAATATACGTAGTATTGAAAAATTATTTATTAGGGAGATTTTACATTTTTACATTTAAATTTATATGGGTGAACCAAAAGTCTTGCCCTAATTATAAAAAATCCTTACAAAATAACTATTTAATATAATAATATAACTTTTTTGTCACTGGATAGCTCAGTTTTAGTAATTGTTTTGTGCAATCGATGGCGCGAGGGCTTCTTCAAGAGTGACTCAGGAAAACATTTGTAAGGAAGAGATCATTTTCGGCTAAAATGGCGTTCGATTCAAGAGAATTTGTGCTTTGGTTTCACGAAACGAAATCGCCCATTAATGTTCAACGTAAATTTCGACGTTGTTATGGACACGACCCTCTTGATGCAAAGTGAGTAAAGTGATGGCATGAAAGGTTTAAAGAAACAGGCATTGTTACGGATCTTCCTCTAAATGATAGGCCCAGTATGAGTGAAGCAGCTGTTGATGAGTGAAGCAACTGTTGAGTCCAGCAATCGTTTCAACAATGTCCTACTGAATCAACTCGTCAAGCATTACGTAAACTTCAAATACTGCAAACAAGTTTGGTAAGAATTCTTCATAAAAAGGCTTCGGTTGCATTAAGTCTACTATATAACAGGCTCAACCATTCGCCGCCATTTGTCCGCCAAGTCCGTCATTGCTAAACCTAAGACTACTATATAAGACTATTATATGAGACTATTATATGAGACTATATAAGACTATTATATAGTAGTCTTAGGTTTACAGACTTGACGGACAAATGACGGCGAATGATTCAGCCTGTATGCGTATAAATTGTAAATCTTTCAGGCTTTTCAATTAAATGATTTCCCGAACACTTGGCGGGAACGTGAATACCACTTAGACATTGTCCGAGCTACCAAGGGGGCACACGTTGAAATTTACTTAGGTAAATGATTTTATTTAAATATATATATATATATATATATATATATATATAACAGTACTTACAATATATCCAGACAAACATATGTCTAATTATGATAGTTTGAGCACAATAAATACTTATAATCACGGTAAGACTTTTGGTTCGCCCACTATATGTGTGTGTGTGTGTAATTCAGTTTTACTTGTATAGGTAAACAGAAATCACTTGTATATTTGCATAAAATAGTTCAATACATGCCCTTGATAAAGTATTTATTATGGTAATGTCTTCGCATTGTACCTGGATTTTGTTCATCTTATCTTTCTTTTTGGCTTTTATACTTTTTACAATGTGATATACTATAGTGTATATGTTGAATGTTCTATCTGCGTGATTTTCCGTTGATTATGTTCCGATGAGTAGAAGGATTGTTTTCATATCTTTATCAAAACTATTACTGGTTAAAATTTTCCTATCTTTTATAATGCTACTGGTTATTTTTAATTTAGTTATTTATTAATTTATTTGGATATTACGGATTACGATGGCTATTTATCATCTGTTTCTCAATGCTTTGTTAATATACAGGGTTAGCAAGAAATAAGTTGCCCACTTCAGAGGACTCTAGAATCTGTCCTATTGGTCAAAATGAGTCAAAATTTTAACTACAGATAATTCAAATGATGCGCTTCACATTTATTTAAAAAAAAAAAAAAATCCGCCGATGTATGGCGCTATAACACAAATGGTACTTATTTATGCATATATTCAAAATCAGAAACAGCATTTGTGTTTCAGCGCATGCCTATTAGCATTGTTCTTTGGCTAAAGGACAATATCTACCATTAAAAGCCATCAACTCTGCCTGATCTGAAGGATAGCATTCGGCGCCGTGTTTTAGACATTCCGGCAGACTTACTCCGGTCAGCTGTTGAAAATATGATTATGCGATTACAGCACATTGTTGAACATGAAGGGTATCGTATTGAGCAGCTTTATTAATGTTACTTTATTTTTCACGCATATTTTGAAACTATATTAAATATGGCTATATGTATTACAGCGCCACCTACCGGCGGAATTTGGTACTATTTTTTTTTTAATTTAATAAATGTCAAGCGCAACATTTGAATTATCTGTTGTTAAAATTTTATGTCATTTGGACCAATAGGACGAATTCTAGAGCCCTCTGAAGTGGGCAACTTATTTCTTGCTAACCCTGTATATACCGGATGATCTAAAAGTCACAATACATATATATATTATTCAAAGAAATATTGACTGTAGCACTATGCGGTTTTAACTGAAATACGTAGAAAAATATGGGATTATATATATATGAGTAAAACATTAGTTATATTTTTCTCCAATAGATGGCGTTGTATTCGCAGTATTCTCTCATTTTTTTTTTTTAAACAAATCCGCCTTTTCAAATGACGCCATATTGAGAATACTGATTAATCTGACTTTGGCGTGATGCATATGATTTCAGATGTTAGCGAATATTTAAATCAAACATTTATCATTTATTACTGCCATTAAGCATTCTAAAAAGAAAATATTGTTAAGGGATAAAACATTGTTTGTTAAGTTTTATTATGAGAATTCCCAATTTGTAACGCTGACAGCCAATCTTTTGAACAACTGTCTTCACACTGAACATTTATCATTCTAGGTCCAGGTTGCGTTGTTGAATGCATTGCGCATACAACATACTACTACGATCAGTACTTTTTGAATAAATATACACTCATGTTTGTGACAATTGCAACACCATGAAAAAATGACGCGATTGAGCTTAAATTTTCAGGAAATGCAAATTATACTGTGTAAAGCAAATGATTAAAATTTCAAAGCCACCATGCGTGCGTGGGCTCAGCAGCGCCCTCTGGACTGCTGCTGAAACCGTATAAATAAAGGGTTTTAGCGGCAGGGTTGAAATAGTCTATATTTATCTCTTTGTGTTAAACGTGAAGTGAGACGTAATTATGCCTCGTCAACGACAAAGGGCGAAATTTGAACAACTTATGGAGTTTGAACGGGGCAGACTCATCGGCCTTCGTGAAGGAGGATTTTCCTATTGCGTAAAAGCAGAGCTCATGTGCTGCGTAACAGCAGCATAGTGAAGCGAGTTTGGAAGCAGTGGATAGATAAAAATTACCCTCTGGGGCATGCCTCACTTTTCGGTTTAGAGGTATAACGCCCTAAACAGAAAAAATCCTATAAGCAGTGGCGAGACCGCCCACTAACATCCTCCAGCAGATCCACAGACAGGAGCACGGGCCCAAAAGCGCCAGCGGAGAGAGAAAACCCCCGAAAACTGCTCGACCTAGCTGCTCACCGACTAGGCCGGGTCCTGGAAACTCCCTTGAACCTATAAGAGGAGCAAGGCGAGGAGTAAAGAGTGGATGCAATCAAAGAGGAATCACCCAGCGCCTCATACCACCAGATACCGCTCCAGAATTGGCTGCCTCCATTGCTATTTCAAGCAGCAGTGATTATAACCTCCTTGTCAGAGATGCCTTTAGCACAATCAGCTGGAGGAACTATTGATCACCAGCCAGCTGATAGCACCCGTGGCGCATCGTTAGCTCGTCGCCGAAAGCGACTCCCAAGGGGCAACCACAAGGAGGTGAGGTCGGAGGACGCCTGTAGGACCGTTGCCTCAGGGCGAACCAGTCCCACGGCCCCCTGGAAGCAGTGGACTGACGAGAACCGGACAACTCGAAAATTCGGGAGTGGACGCCGAAAACTGACGTCAATGCGCGATGATAGAACACTTGGTCTGCATGGCGTTGATGGAGCGTACAGCTTCATCTGGACAGTTGGCAGCACATTGATCCACTGCTACAGGTGTACTACTGTCTGCTTCGTCAATTAGTTGATTTCTGCTGAGCCGTGGACTGCGTGTACGAACTCCTTTATACAGGATCCACCCCCCTCACGCGAAACCATCGACGCTTGCGGCTGAAATGGGGTCATGCACATAGAGACTGGCGTGTAGATAGGCAGCAAGGGGTGTTTTCTGGCGAATCCCGCATTAATTTGAGGCATCATGATGGCCTCATTCATGTTAGACGCTATGCCGGTGAACACTACCTTCTGGAGTACATTATCGAACGTCATAGTGGACGAACACCCGGAGTCATGGTCTGGGGTGCGATTGCGCATCATGGACGATCTCTGCTGCTACGAATTGTGGGTAATCTTAACAGCGACAGGTAGATCTGAGAAGTGCTTGAGCCCGAAGTCGTTCCTTTCCTTCAAGGCATTCCTGGAGCTATTTTTCAGCAGGATAATGCCCGACCACATGTGGTAAGGAATGTGCAAGACTTCTTTTCACCAAAAAACATACAGCTTCTTTCGTGACCTGCTTATTCGCCGGATATGACACTGATTGAACATGTGTAGGATTTCATTGGTCGGCGTCTCGCTCGTGATCCTCGTTCTACATCTTCAAGAGGTGAACTTTGGGTACGCCTACAAGAAATATGGAATGCTCTTCCCCAAGCACACATTCAAAATCTGTTTGACTCTATGCCACGTCGTATAGCAGCACTTATTGCAGCGCATGGTGACCACACCAAATACTGATTTCGGCACACTTAATATTGTTTTTTGCTTTGAAAATTTAATCATTTATTTGTACTAATAGAAGTCGTTTGTGCGTTAAATTTCATTTGATTCTGAGGATTCCTTCATGGTTTTACATTTTATACAAACATGAATGTATTTTTATTTTTCTGTGACTTTTGGATCACTCACTCGGGGTATATGTAACTGACATTTATGCCATATATAGCTGTTTCATATATAAGTATTTCAAAAGCTTTTAATTAAAAATAGTAACTGTAAAACGCAATGTTTAATAATCTTTTTGAGAGATTTCAAAAACATACTAGAAATCCTACGTATATAGCCACAGTTGTCTATAACATTATATTTTAGCTCTCTTATGAATTATGTTCTACAGCACAGTGTCAGTTAATGTACCTTGAAAGAATTGTTTCACGCCTTTTAGCTTATTATTTTTATTTAATAATGTACAAAAATATACTTCTTTAGAAATATCAGGTGACTGAACTTGAAAAGCTATTTAAAAACGTGAAAAAGATGAAAAATGAATCCAGAAAAGTGTCGTTCGTCATCGTGATTCATTATTTATGCCGTGTCATTCGATAAAAATATCTTGTACGATAAACTGCGTTCTAATAGCTGTTTCGTTACTTTGATGCATTTTTAAACACAAGTAACACACATTTTGCCTAACTATTAAAAACAAGAAAGAAAAATCATTCTGTGTGCATAGGTTTGGATAGATCGAATAAATTACATTTGGTTAATTTCACCTAAAAGTGGACAATAAAGCAATTTTTTTTTTTATTTTCAAGTAACTCAATTATGACTTTCCGAACATACTATGTAAGGAAAGTATTTTAATCATAACAAAAATCAGACTGTGAGATTTTGGTGTTTCTACACGTTTTGAGGTGCCCTGAGTACAATTTTGCTATTTTTACGGTGATGAGTATATACAGGGTGATCAATTTAAGAGAATACCAGTTGTTCTTTTTTTATTACCCTTAAATATGACGGATGTGGCAATCATTCTAACACTGAACTATAATTGTTTGAATCTTGTTTAAGTGTGGGAGACAATTTCCAACACTGTTGGACTGTTACAACTTTATTTGTGAGGTAAAAGAGGAATGGAAACGCACATTTTTTTTAATCCTGTAATAATTTTATTTATGAAAAACAAAATTTAATTAAAAATTTTTACATTATCATTCCGGCATTACATTTACATTAGCATTATCATTTTTACATTATCATTTCATAGGCTTTTCCAGAGAAATCCTGCAAGCATTGATGAATTAAAACAGATCATAACTGAAGACATCTCGTCAATAACACCAACAATGCTGCAAAGTGTGTCAAAATCCTGGTTCGACGTGTTCATGTTTGCATTCAAAATGGTGGCGAACATTTTCAACATTTTCTGTGGGGAATGATATGTAAAAAAATTGAATTAAATTACGTTTTTCAAAAATAAAATTATTACACACTGTAAAAAAATGTTGTAATTTTTCCTGCACTTTCTGCGGTTTATTTTCAAGTATTTATGTTGTGAAATAAATTCAAGCACTAAGTGCTGTAAAAATCGACTTCCTGTGGACTTTAGACAGGAACATCTGCTTGTGGGAACATAACATCTGCGTCTTTGAACTGAGATGCAGATGAACGATGAATGAAAGACTAGAAGATCATGGAATGAGCAATGTCCGTTCATCAGAAAGGTTAGTTATTAATTTTTATATTAATATTTTGTATTGATTAATTAATATTTCGTTAAAACGCATTAGTTATAAACATATTGTAGCATGTCTAATCTATTCTATAACTTTTGTCTTAACGATTTACAATTAATTAAAAAAAAAAAAAAAATGTTTCCTATTAATCATTCAGTATAGTCCTTTTAAATTTTCATACATTTCAGTTTTTCATACAATTACATTTATCAAGTTATATGCTGGCCAAGAAAGTGCTAAATGCACTTTTTTATATGAACGTGTATAAACTTGCACTCATGAAAATCAACAAAAAATATTAATTATTTATCAAGTAATTAATTATAACAAATTCAATATGTTTATGATTACAAATTAATTTTTAACCCTAGAACACTAGTGTTAAGTAATTTTTACGTGCAGTCTTCATTTAATGGTTTTTTTTCCGCACTTTCCCTACTATCGATACACTTATTTGAGTTTAAGTGCTTCGAAATAATTATTCAGATAATAAAAATTAGTAATATTGGGTAAAACAGCAAATAATTAAACATATTTAAAAACAATATTAATGTAATTTTAGCAAATAAAACGACTTTTACATGATCGCGTCAATTTTAGGTACCTCTAGTGATAAAGTATTCTGCCTGTAGCAAATTTCGACAATCAGCTGAAATTTGGCGCCAGTTGCATTCTATGCCCGTTTTATAATCTGAACCTGGATGTTTGCTCACCATCCAAACGACCTTTGAAAAATTTGGTCAGACAACTATACGCTAGTTTAAATTTATGTGTGTATAGGCCGACATGTAGCGCTGCTGTTAATTAACTGTGATCCGACAGTGGGGCTTTTGAATCCCGGAAGATTTTTCTCTTTTTTTTTAATTTATTGAATTTATTTTATTTTATGTATTTATTTATTTATTTTCAAAATCGATATCTGAAAAAACAGATATACCTATTGAAATTAGATTTTATATTATATTTATCTGCTTTTTAAATTTATATTACGTTTACTGTTTCCAGAATTTTTAATTTCTGTAGAATTTGAAATACTCTCCTTTTTTTCAGGACATTTTCCAGCCATTATTTAGCAACGATAATTTTTTGGTTTATTTTATGATAAAAATTGCCGTTCCGATTTTGAAAATATCTTGAAAAAAGACGTAAATTTCCAGCCCTGAATTTTTGTCATGAAATAAGCTATTAGAACGAGAGATCTATTTCTTTCGGACAAAATAGAGTAAATGAAAACATTTTTTTTCTTTTCCCCTTTGGCACCAAATAGAAATAGTATAAAATAAATTTTAAAACATTAATATATGTAACCGCTGCTAAAGAACGCAATTTCATATTTTAAGGAAAGGAATGTGCTATTTTTATTTTTATTGATTTATTTATTACGCCTTTTAAATATTTTGACCAAATGAAAATAATAATAATAATAATAATAATAATAATAAATAAGTAAATAAATAAGGATTTTTTTTTTCTCGTTTATATTGAAAAATCAATATAAACGAGAAAAAAAAAATATTGGATTCGTAAAAATTTTCGATCTCCGTTTTTCGATGGATTTAAATGTTTTCGGATGTCCAGAACTAGATTAGTTTACTTATAGAAAAATTGCTAAAAGAAAAGGATTTACTTTTCTCCCCCTCCCCCCCCCCATACAATATAATTTGTGTTTAAAATGCGCTCAAAAAAAAAAAAAAAACCTGTATCGACCGACTACTGCATTTCGATTTATCCGTAATAATGTATATATATATACGGTAAACTCTCGATTATCCGCAAACGGATTACACACGTTGCGGATAATTCGTGACGCGGGAAATGGGCGAAATCAGAAGAAAGTTTTTTTTTTTTTTTTTTATCATCAACAATAAACAGATACAAATGATAGCTTAAAAAAAAAAAAACGTAAATATGAAGAATTATGTGGTTTTTGCTTTATTTGTTCTCCAGTAGAATACGCTACCAAACACGTCAACATTTCAATTTATTTCAAAACATTGACGTGACCGCTTTATTTTTATTTTTATTTATTTATTTATTTATTTTTTTACACCAGTTTTTCTGGCGGGTACTTTCTTTAATATTCAATCGTAATTAAATATTGGAGAACATTTTTCTACAAATAAAGTGGTGTGAAAATGTGGCGGTTATTCACAAGGCTGTGGAATAAATTAAATGTTTGCACGTCTGCGGTACTGTTTAATTTAGTGCATAAATTAGATTACAAATTGAACCATGGCTTCATCTTAAGTACACTTTTTTCTTTATGCTTTTATATCCTATAGTATATGAAGTACAGTCAAACCTCGTTGACGTGAATTACTTTTAATATGCACTGTTTCCACAATCCCCGTCAAAATGAAGATTAGTTACTGATAACATGAACTACTGATAACATGAAAAAAAATTTTATCCCCCATAAAATTCACGTTAATGAGGTTCGACTGTACAAATAATTTTACTTTTTATGAATATTTTCATTGTTTGTATTATGTTTTATATACGATATATTCAAGTTTTTAAGCTAGAATGCATTTTATGTCATTTCAATTTCATATTCAGCCTTTTTGCGATTTAAGTACGAAACCCATGGCTCTCAACTTTGCGGATAATCAATTATACTGTATCGGTATTATACATGTATGTCCATTAAAAAAAAAAAATAAAAAAATTAACATCGTCATTATAATCTGCGTTAAAACGCAGATTATAAACTAAGCCTGTCGAAACGAAAATGAGGAATTCTCGCTGAGTAAAGCCTTGGTTTTTAAGAACTCGGAAGCAAACGTCAACGTTTTCGACGCCGCGACGCTCCAATCAGAGTCTCCTTGATATCAGCGCTGGCGTTGAAACCGCAGAAAAGAGCGTCGTGACGCATGCGCAAAGACGCCGAATACGTTGACGTTCTCGTTTTGTGTTCTTAAAAACCAAGGCTTAAGATAAACAAATACTGGATGAAAGTTGAAAATGAACCAGATGCCCATACCACAAATATGACTTTTATGTTTTATCTGGTTATATGGCAGATGCGTACAAGACATTTCCGTACAAGCTGAAATTAGTGACACTTGCGTACAAGTCCATGTGTTCCAAATATTACAGATATGTTTTCGAAAAATCAAGTGGCACTTCCGTACAAAATTTGTTTCGCTGTATTTTTGGTTTGTAGCACAAAGGGGTTGTATCCATATGTTAAACTTGAAGAGAAATACTCATATAAATACGTTTTCTTTTATGCATGTAGTCTTACGACTGACAAAGTTATGAGCTTAAGGCATATAAAAGTTGCAAGCTATAATGGCCGTAGTTATTTTCTGAAATGACATTCAATTATTTATTCACTGAGTCAAGATCAATAAAGGTCCTTATAAATGCTATTAAGGTCTTTAAAAATATTTTTATTTCTCAAATACATTTTTATTTTTTAACAAGTATGAATTGTTTGTCTGCCAATAAAGAAAAAAAAATTGGAAAAATGATCTCACTTCTTTATCAATAACGAATTGAATCATATCCCAATACCTGAAATTATTTTAATTAATATCTCTACAACTAATTAAAAGTTTTTAATTCTTATTTCACTATGCCCTCGGGCAGGCTTCTGAGCACCCGTATGTCAAATTTTGCATTTCTACGTTCAGTAGGGGCTGAACGTATAGATGCACAGACAGACAGACGGACAGACATCTTCTTTTATTATTATAGATTTATTTATCTATTTTTTACTTTTCCCCCTAAAAGGCTTCTGAGCACGCGCGAGTCAGTATTTGTACTTCTACGTGTTAAAAGTCACTTCAATCACGTTTTAGCAATAAATAAGCACCATGCAGTTTCACACAGATACACGCACACACACACACACACAAAAAAAAAAAAAAAAAAAAGAATGAAAGAAAAGAAAAGAAAAAGAAAGAAAGAATAGAAAGAAAGAAAGAATAGAAAGAAAGAAAAGGGTTTTAATGTTTGCATCATATGGATACAACCCCTTCATGCAATGATCCTCAAATAAAACGAAAGAAATGTTGTACGCAAGTGCCACGAGATTTCTTGAAAACACACCTGTAATGTTTAAACCACCTGGACATGTACGCAAGTGCCACTCTTTTCAGCTTGTACGCATCTGTCTTGTACGCATCTGTCACAACACCGTTTTATCTACTGTAGATATTGAATGAAAGGCTTGCTTTTTATTTTTTTTCATCTGTCTCAAAGTGCAAGCGAATTACTATAAATTTATAACTGTCTATCATTAAATTTAATGCGTGTTATTTGTATGTTTAATAGGAGACATATATAAACTTGGTGCTAGAGATTTTTAATTTTTTTACGTTTTAAGATTAAAAAAAAAAAAAAAATCTTAACTTTAAATATTATTTCTTCCTTTTCTTTGATTTTTTGCTTTTTATTTATTCCCTTGTTTATTTATTTATTTTTACGCAATAATAACATTATATACATAAAAAAAAAAAAAAAAAAAAAAGTAGCATTTTCTTGTTCTAAGCATTAGTTAATAAACAATATCGCATTTTTAGCAGTCATAGCTACGATTAAAAGTAAAACTGCAATTAAATATGAACCCTTCAAAATCATTTAGAATTTCTGTAATCGCTTTTAAGAGTATTTTGGCTGACACAAAGAAATCTCCCCCTCTCCTTTTTTTTCCGTTTAACCCATATCCTACCAAGCAGTGAAAAAATGTTTTTCAATGTCTGTGTATACACACAAAATGAAAAAACTTACCATTTTCACATTATAACCGAAATGTTTAAATTAGTCCACAAATAGATACAGAATAAAATATTGGAAATTTTTATTAGGTTCATCTGGTTATTATTTATACACAGAATTCCTTTTATATATATATATACACACAGTAGGTTTTTGTTTTTGTTTTTCTTTTTTTAATGAATTGATCACACTGAGGCCAGGCCATTATGAAACCTGAATCCATTACTTTTTGACACGCTTGAAAAAAATAAAAATAAAATAAAATAAAATAAAATCCTTTTTATTCGTAAATACAAGAAATAGGCAAGTATTTCTTTTTCATGCACTAAAATATCTCACAGCATTTTTTTTTTTTTTTTCTTAAATGTAAACGTAAAGACTAATAATTTTTTTATAAAAGTGTGTGAAAGTGTTTAACCCATATTTCACCATCGTCCTAAAGATAGGACACCATGCATAAGTGGTGTTTATATAAATTCTTTTGAATATTTTAATTCAAATTAAAGACGATATATTATTTAAAAGTCCAATAAATACATATGTGTCTTTATCGTTAGTTTAAATTACCGTTTAATATATATTTTTTAATTTTTAAAATGACGATTTTTAAAGATTTTTTCATTACATTTTCATCATATTATTACTTAAAAGGTTTTACATTCAAGAATAATGAATATACAAACTTATTGAGGTAATATTCTACACTTTGTACTGGTAAAACAATTATATAAGTATATATATATATATATATATATATATAGAGAGAGAGAGAGAGATGGTCTGTTTTCCTTACATTTCCGACTGTCCTAAATTATTGTCCCATTTTTAGGTACAGGCTGTCCTAAAAAACACTTTCACACACTTCTATCAAAAATTATTAGTCTTTACGTTAACATAAAAAAAAAATGCTGTGAGATATTTTAGTGCATGAAAAAGAAATACTTGCCTATTTCTTGTATTTACGAATAAAAAGGATTTTTTTTTTTTTTTAAGCGTGTCAAAAAGTAATGGATTCAGGTTTCATAATGGCCTGGCCTTAGTGTGATCAATTCATTAAAAAAAAAAAAAAAAAAACCTACTATATATATATATATATATATATATTTTTTTTTTTTTTTCTAAAAAAGGAATTCTGTGTATAAATAATAACCAAATGAACCTAATAAAAATTTCCAATATTTTATTCTGTATCTATTTGTGGACTAATTTAAACATTTCGGTTATAATGTGAGAATTGAAGCTGTTTGTCTGCCCTTGGGACCTAGGTTCGAGGGACACTCCATAGTAGTTTTCCTGTGAATTTTGGAGAAAAAACACAGAAAATTCCGTACGGCTGTGCCAGTGGACATGACCTGGTTTTGAACCTGGTAGCCCAGTCTAAACGAATTTACAGCAGATTCGTTAAATTACAAATAGCCAGAAATAAACTGAAGATTTTTTTTTTTTTTTTTTTTTAATTCAGTAGTTTCTACATTTGTTGTTTCCAGCACAAGTATAGTCAATTATGTGTAAATTTGTGTTATTTAAAATCAAAACTTTCCAGAGTAATATTTACAGTCAATCTCCGATTTTAAATTTAGAAATTGTAGAAGTCAATCTTTCAACTTTCAAAATATTTCTATTTTGCTTTAGAAGCAAGTACTTTTTGTTCATGTCTTATACTATATAGGAAATCTATCTATTAGTATATTAATGCGAAATCAATTACTCATTTATAAGAATTTAAGCATGTATCAGGGATAACTTTCAGCACTTTTTTTTTTTCCTACCACTGCTTCCATCACGAAAACCTTTATTGTATTTTTACTTTGTTTTTTTTCCGATTAACTAATATAGTGTGGGTGATCGAATTATTTGAAAGAAAAAAAAAAAAAAAAAAAAAAACTAGACGAAATGGCCTGAAACCTCATGCATACAAAGAACATTTAAAAACTCATTGTTTCCACTATCGTTTAGTCCAGAGTGCAGTTAGCGCACCAACCACAAATTCAAAAATAGCGAAAATACTTTGGATCACCCTGTATCATAAAAAGCTACAAATAACTTGTAACTTTAATACATTGCTGCACATACTGTGCACAATATTTGTATGTTTTGGTGCGGGAATTGCGCAATTATTTAGACAGATATTTTATATTTATTTATTTATTTATTTTTTTTTTTTTTTTCAAAAATTACTAATTTTTTTGACAAGTTTTTTGCTTATAACTAGAACGGATTTCCATAAAATTTTACAAAAATTGCTGAAAAATTGCCAAAACATTATAGAAACATATTATGAAACAGAAAATCCATACGTGTAATATTCGTTGAGATGTGAGTATTTTAATAAATATTACTGCGCGTGCGCGAAAGATATAAAATTTTTTATTGCACAGTTTGAAAGCTAGATGTACATTGATACATTTTTGTCTAAAAATCATTTGAATAGAGTAAATATTAATCAAATTGTCGGCAAAAGAACGTGTTAGATCTTAGGTATTTTTCAAAGTTGAAATTTCAAAATGAGTTTCACCCATGCCACGCATTTAATTTGAAGATCCAATTATTTTAATGACGTTGCAAAAGTTCTTTTTTGGGAAAACCCCTTATGATATCATAAATCTTAGTAAATAAATAAAAAAAATGATAAAGTTATAGGCCTATAAGAGGTTTTATACAAACAAGAACTTTCGCAATGTGGTTGAAATAATTGGATCATCAAATTAACTGCGTGGTATGTGAAAAACCCTTTATGAAATTTCAACTCTGGAAAAAACCTAAAATCTAGCTCGTTCTTTTGCCAACAATTTGGTTAATTTTTAAACCATTCAAATGAGCTTTTGAAAAAAGTTGCTCAATATATTTAGCTTTCAACGTATGCAGTATAACTTTTTATATCATTCGCGCATGCGCAATAAAATGATATTTACTAAAAATGCCCATATCTCAACGAGTATTACACGTGTTAATTTTATGTTTCATAATAATGTTTCTCTAATGTTTTGTCAATTTTTTTGTATGTTTGGTAAAATTTTACGGAAATCTGTTCTAGTTACAAGCAGAAAACTTGTCAAAAAAATTAGTAATTTCTGAAAAAAAAAAAAATATATATATATATATATATACTCACCTAAATAATTGTGCAATTTCCGCACCAAAACATATATATTGTACATGGTATGTGCAATAAAGTGTTAAAGTTATAAATCATTTGTAGTTTTTTTATGATACAGAGGGAATCAAAGTATTTTCACTCTTCTTCAATATGTGGTTGGTCCTCTAATTCCTCTCTCGACTAAATCGACAGTGGAAACAATGAACTTTTAAATGTTCTTTGCAAAAATGAAGTTTCAGACCTCTTCGTCTAGTATTTTTTTTTTTTTTAATCTAAAAATGTAAAAAAAAAAAAAAAAAAAAAAAAATATTCTAATAATTTTATCACTTACTGTAGTGATTATTGTTAGAAAATATCTCATCTTTGTTGTATTTAGATACATACTTACCAACAACAACTTTACAGAATCGAGCTTAGTTACAGTTAAAAAAATTAACTTTAACTCTTTAACTAATTAATAACTCTTTATCATAAGTTGCGCAATACATATATCTTTTAATCTATTTTCTAATAAAAATAATAATAAATTCTATCTCTTAAAATTTAACTCTTTAACTTAAAAAAATAATCGCAATTACAATGAATGAACGCATTTTTCCTCTAAAGCTGAAAAACATCTCATTCTCAGTGTGTATTTCTACTAACACTTATCCAGTCAAAAAAGTGCAAAAGTTTGGAAAACATGCGAACAATTTTATTGATTAACAGCAAAATAACAGCCCATATTAGCAACTAATTGCAATTGAACGTTGATGGCGCGCGGCGCCTGTCTACACTGAGTGATGCCAGATGGTCGAAAATTATTTCCCCAAACAGGTCTTCAAATTTTCCCAAATCAGGGATTTTTTTTTTTTTTTTCGAAAAAAATCTCCAGCTTGATTTCTTTGGGAAAATAAAAATTTCTTCAAAAAAAGAATATATATATATAGAAAAATATCAAACAGATTTTTCTATGATTTAAACTCAGATTTTTCCCCAAATGAAGACAATTTTTGAAAAAAATCCCCAAATAACAATAAAGCTATTGAAAGTCTCTAGTCGTAGGGATAAATCATTACGTTGCCAACATTGACAGAAAGTTGAAGAACTCTCCAGATTTGTCCCCAAAAATTTTAGAATTCCCCCAAAAAGTCCCCAGAAACATTTGGTCCCCAAAATTGCCCCCAGAAGCCTCGAAAATCCGCAATCTGGCATCACTGCCTACACTGTAAAAAAAAAAAAAAAAAAAAAAAAAATCAGTATTTTACAACAAAAGGTGCTGGCACCGCGGCTGCCAGCACAGTTGCTGTAAAATTTACCAGCGGCTGTTTTTTATGGTGCTGTAAAATTTACTGCACTCTACTGTGAATTTTACAAGATGTTGTTTTTAGTAGTGCTGTAAAATTAACTGCGCTTTGCTGTGAATTTTACAAGATGCTGTTTTAAAAAGTGTTGTAAAATTAACTACACTTTGCTGTAAATTTTACAACACTTTTTAAAACAGCATCTTGTAAAATTCACAGCAAAGTGCAGTTAATTTTACAGCACTACTAAAAACAGCATCTTGTAAAATTCACAGCAAAGTGCAGTAAATTTTACAGCACCATAAATCACAGCGGCTTGTAAATTTTACAGCAACTGTGCTGGCAGCCGCGGTGCCAGCACCTTTTGTTGTAAAATACTGAATTTTTTTTTTACAGTGCAGGATTAAAAAAAATGTACGTCTCCATTTCTGTTTTACCTCACAAATAAAGTTGTAACAGTCCAACAGTGTTAGAAATTGTCTCACAAACTTAAACAACGTTCGAAGAATTATACTTCAATGTTAGAATAGTTGCCACATCCGTCAGATTTAAGGGTTATAAGAAAAACCCACGGGTACTCTTTTAAACTGATCACCCTGTATATGTACGTGTGTATGTGTGTGTATATGTGCCAGTGAAGACGATGACGTCTAAACGCTTTGTTCGAATGAGCTGAAAGTTTGTACGTATGATAAAGATAATCGTAGCTCAAACCCTATTCATTTTTGTGAATCTAGAACTTATAGTTTTTTACAGGAACACACACAAAAAAAAAAAAAAAAAAAAAAAAAAAAAAATCGTAATCATTGTGGCCTATGGGTTCGAATATTTAAAAGCGCGGTTGTGTCTAAATTCCTTATTCAATTGAGCTTTAAATATAAATGTATGTTATAGGTCACCACCGCATGGTGACACAACTAAAATTGCATTATCATTATGACGCATAAGCTCAAAATATTTGAAGTGCAATAGCGTTAAATTAAATGACATACTGTTTGGAGAAATATACTCAAACACCCTATTATAATATTCTCTTTTGTTTATTTAATGACTTCTCTTACTTTTATGTATACACTGTTAAAAGTGGTTTCTTAAAAATGAGCTAAATTGTTTCAAAATAGCTCCAAAACAATACATACTTAAATTTGAAAATCCATATACTCATTTTTTAGCATACTGACATGCTCAAAAATGGGGTTGACCCATAAGACTCCCAATATCTCCATGTTTGACACATCTCTATACTCAAAATTGAGTACATGGATTTTCAAATTTAAGTATATATTGTTTCGAAGCTATTTTAAAATAATTTAGCACATTTTTAAGAAACCGTTTTTAACAGTGTACAACCGTTAATTACTTACGGCCGTATTCACCATCAACTTCAACTCCGGCTTCAACGCAAAAACTTGAAAAGCATCTAAAGGAAAAGTACAGCTTTCTAAAAAAACTGACTAGAGACCCTATATTAGAGAGAGACAGGACATTGGCGTGCTGGCTTTTTTACGAATCAAATGGTAATGCAATATAAATAAGTTGTTATGTTTACGTATAATTTTTATAGTATAACAACTTTTTATTTTTTATTTTTTATTTTAAATTAATTCTTTTAAAATAAAATTCTCCCCTTTTTTTTAATAATATTTATTGGTGTGTGTGTGTGTGGGGGGGGGGGTGAAATGGTAGTATATAGTGGAAAAGGATTAAACTGATTAAAATTTATTTTTCATGTATTTAATTCCTTTTAAAAGAAAATCTACTTTTTATTTTATTTTGTTATGCTTGGTCGGAATCAAATCGTAATACAGTGAATAACGGGGGATATAAAACACATGGTTCAAAAACATATAATAGATGCTGAGATACAGTCATCTTTAAAATCGTAGTTCTTAAATAACAGAAGATCCACATGTCGTCGATAAATACCCAGATTGAAGTGCCCGGGAAAGATCCTTTTGCAGACAGTGGGAACCTGGACCCTTCGATGCAGCACGGGTGGAAAAAAGAGCTGTCGTAGGCAGCGGGCACTCGAAGCAAGGTCTAGAGCAATTTCAATGTTTATTTATTTATTTATTTATTCATAAATTATTATTTTTTATATTAAGTTTTTATTTCTGTACTGATAAGTATAAAGGATTTAAGTCCATATTCTTGATTTTTCAGGAGACAAAAAATAAAGTTAATAACTAAAAACTAATCAGAAGAATCGATTAGGAAAAAGGGATTATGCTGATTTATACTCTCTATACCTTTCAGTGATTGTCAACCTTCATTTAACAAAGGGAAAAAAATTGAATTAAATATTTTATACCAAACATTAATGCTAAATTTCTGACTTGAATCTTTTTTTACCAATATATTTTCTCAAAGCCTTAATCACATAGGTTTAAATCCTTTATACCAGTCGACAGAGAATTTTTTTCTGAGTCTGACTATGTACTTAACTCAAAATCGACATTTTTGGACTTAAACCATTTATACTTATCAGTACAGATTTATAATGTGATGTAAAAATAAATACTGATCCAATTCTTTTGAAAATTCATTTAAATATAGTGACCAGCGAAGCGGGCGTAGCCTGCTAGTTTTTAATATTTTAATGTTCAATGTGCATAAAATTTTTAAAATGATAATGACGTCAATTTTTGTGAGATGCATAATTTGACTTTTTATAATTTTTTTAAGTTCACGTTTAATTAAATGTATTTATTTTTATGTCGAAACAAAAAATGAACTCGTATATATATATTTTTCTTTTGGAAACAATTAAATTATAGCTAATATTTTAATGGCTATTTTAACGCTATTAGAATGTTATTATTTTCATATTTTAACTAATTATGAGAAACTAATCAAAAATTCAAAAATCGAACTTCGAAGTATTGTGTTGTCACTGGGTTCGGAGCTATTCTGAAATTTTCAAATGTCTAGCTAGTAGGGAAGTTAGTTAAAATTCGATTGCAAGATTTTTACCGGACAAACAAACAAACAAACAAACATACAAACAAACAAACAAGAATAGAAGTTAGTAAAAACATGGTAATAATTAAGTCATCTATATATTAATTTGAAACGTGTTTTTGTCTGTCTCCACTAAATTGAGAGAACGGCTAAGTGTAAAAATTTGGTTGAGGTGTCTAATAAAAGGTCTTGGTCTGTAGATATGTTATGAAAAGAGAAAAATAAAAAAAAGTCGAACGGTTCCTCCGCCTAGGGGGTGGGGGGGTGGGGGGTGCAGGAGTTAAACACACGTTGGCGAGCTGAACTCAGCTCCAAATTACTTCACGATGAAGAAATTGTACATGGGGGGACTAGACTCGAATACTAAGAAATCAATATCTCCGATTTTGGAATTTTCGATTTTCAAGGGGGGGGGGAAAGGGGGAAAATTAGTTTGAAGGGGAAATCTGTTCTAGACCCACACATGTAGCACCTCATTTTAAAGGTCTTGAAATTTCATGTTAATTGGGGATGTTTGTATACAATATAGGGCGCCCCTGGTGATGAAAAATGGAACTAGGTGATTTTGTAGTAGGCCCTATCATGTCGCACCTTATTTTAAAGTTCTTGGTATTTCCTGACCGTTGGTGATGTTCGTACAGAACAAACTGTGCCCCCAGGTGGTGGAAAGTACAACTAAAGGATTCTGCAGTTGACACCACCATGTGACACCTTATTTGAAAGGTCTTCGAAATTCAAGGCGATTGTTAAAAAAGGTCTTGAAATTTCATGTTGATTGGGGATGTTTGTATGCAATATAGTGCGCCCCTGGTGGTTAAAAATGGAACTAGGTGTTTTTGCAGTAGACCCTATCATGTTACAACTTATTTTAAAGGTCTTGATATTTTCTGACCGTTCGTGTTGTTCGTATAGAACACGCATGCCCCCTGGCGGTGGAAAGTGTAACTAAAGGATTTTGCAGTTGACACCACCATGTGACACTTTATTTGAAAGGTCTTGGAAATTCAAGGCGATTGGTGATGTTCGTATACAACATACTGCGTACCCTGGTGGAGGAAAGTGGACTTTGCAGTGCGTGTGTAGCATGCCTGCTATACGGTGCCGCAGCCACATGCAGCGGTAACACGAGTCAGAGGTTCCTTCGGTTCAAGGTCAATTTTTGAGAATTTTCTCATGTTATTAGCGGCCTGCATATACGTGCCGCAGGCACTGGATCACGAACCCGAGCTCCGTTCTGTTTGAGATTTTTTTTTTTTTTTTTGGTTACAGATGATTATTTTTTGTGTTATGTTTTCATTTAAAAATAGAAATTCAAACAAAATCGAGTTAAAGATATAAAACCATACAAATTTAAGGTGCATTTAAGGTTATTATCATGGGCCTGGGCAATGCTGGGCGGGTTCATTCCGTTCCAGGTTAATTTTTTAGAATTTTTTCATGGTATTAGCGGCCCGCGTATGCGCTGCCCCAGGCACCGGGGTCACAAGGCAGAGTTTCGTTCGGTTCGAGGTAATTTTTTTTGTTACGGCTGATTATTTTTTTTTTCTCAATGCTTTTATTTAAAAATAGAAATTCAAACAAAATCGAGTTAAAGATGTAAAATCATACAAATTTAAGTTTCATTTAAGGTTATTATCACCGGCCCGGGCATTGCCAAGCGGGTTCGTTCGGTTCCAGGTTAATTTTTGGGAATTTTTTTATGTTGTTAGCCCGTGTATGCGCTGCCGCAAGCACCGGGGTCACAAGGCAGATTTTCGTTCGTTTCGAGGTAATTGTTTTGTTACAGATGATTATTTTTTTCGTGATGCTTTCATTTGAAAACAGAAATTCAAACAAAATCGAGTTAAAGGTATAAAATAATGCAAATTTAAGCTTCATTTAAGGTATCATAGGCCCGGGCAACGCCGGACGGGTCAGCTAACATATAGTCTTAGTAGTAAACGAAATAGAAAATAAAAGATAGCATCTGTTTATTTGGAGTCAGTTTGGCGTTACATTGACAGTACTTTGTAGAAAGTGATGTCATATATAGTATTTCTATTTATAAGCATTTTTTCGACATTCTTTTAAGTGAAATATCGTAAATTATATTAGATGTTTTAACATGAAATACATTTAAATAATGATGCGACGATTTTTGAAACATTACGTCAATAAAGTGATCGTCGAATTCGACGGGTTCCAGCTAGTTATTAATAATAATGCGTAATTGAAATAGATAAAATATGTATTTTTTGCTTATAAAAATATTACATAAATATTTTTAAAAAATAATAAAAAATAATTTCTGTTCTTCTGCCGTAGTTTTACATTAATTCATAAATTACTTGACAAAAACTACGATTACTACATTTTTGTTAAAAATTTTATAACTTATTATGTATAGAATGTATGTCTTCAGAAAAAATAAGATGGACTTACTTTCACAATCAACGTATTTTGCTTAATATGGAAATATACAACAAAAAATTCCTCTATTTTCCGACCGGAGATGAAAAAGGTAACCATATCGAAGGTTAAAACAAAATTCGTTTTTCTTCAAATTCTTCTTTTCTAAGACGAGAAAAATTACACATTTACATTCTGCATTGCTTTTTGTACAAATTTAGTACAATTTTCTTTCATTTGTGTTGTATAGTAAAGTGCAAATCGCGAAGAAAAAAGCATTACGTTCTACGGGGATCTCTCCGAATTGGCACTAAAATGGCCGATTTTCCCTCAATGTCCAGTCTCTTCTTAATATAGGGTCTCTAAAACTGACTAGAATTTCTTTAGTAAACCAGAGATAAGAAGTGCGCTTGCGCAGTGGACGGAAAAAAATGGCGGGCTGATTAAATTTCGTCCAAACTATAGCAACCTGGATTCCTAACCTTGGCGCATAAGCGCAGTATGGGCTATTTATTTGTATCTTTCCTAAGTGGTTTTGTTTGAAGATGTTCTAGTGCAGTGGTCGCCAAGTCTATGTTGGCGCTGCAGCCTTCCCTCAGGCGGTCGAAAGTAGCTTTGGACGAATCAGGATTCATTGCCAGCATTGTCGTATCTCTAGTTTACTGAAGGATTTCTAAAACTGACCGGCTCCTTCTGCCATCTAGCGACGAAGATTTCATATAATCTTTGATTTGTTATTTTACGCTAAAAAAATCTGAAAGTAACTATGCCGCTAGATGGCATAGGCAACGCATCAGATTTAGCTGAAAAGTTACACCCTGCCTTTATGCACTTTTCAAGTTTTCGTACTTAACTTGGAGTTGAAGTTATTGGCGAATACAGTCATTCGGAAAGACGAGTGGAGTCACTCCAGAATGTTATATATATATGTATATATAACATATAAAACATATCAAATATAATAACTCATTACATAAAAAAAATTGTATATCCTTAATTAAAAAAGAAAATTCAAATTTAAAAATAAGTAAGCAAAAAAAAATCTAAATTTGTACACGTTTCATGTCTGTCACACTATTAAATAATTTTTATGCAGATATTTACTTAAATTTTAGAACATTTTTTAAATTATATAATAGATTGAAGTTCTATTTGTGAAACTTAAAATTTCTGAACTTCTAATGTGTCTTGATTTAGAGCAATTAAGCTATAAGATGGAGTCACTGAAAAAAATGTCTGTTTTAATCACGTCTGACACGCTTCATTTTTATCTTACATCATTTTTTATCTGAATTTTTAAGCGTACATTACTTTTTTTTACGTTAAAAGTTTTAAATTATTTGTAAAGAAGACGTATAGCTATATGAGTACACCAAAATTTATCAAGGTAAATTAATATTTAATATTTAAAAATGGACATGAAAGCTGCTTGATGTCTTGTCTGCCACAAATGAAATTACCAAAATGCAATTTAACGGAAATCTCGAAGAAAAAATCGCATAAAAACTGTTTTTGTACTTTTACAGGAGAAATCTTAAAATAGATATTTTTCGTGTAGCCTTTTACATCGTGTAAAAGCTTCATATGAGTCATATAGTGTACTAAAAGCCATCATTAATATATATTCAGAAGATATTATGAACAAATATTCAGAAGCTATCGTCAGCATATATTTAGAAGATATCACCAACAAATATTCAGAAGCCAGCATCGATATATATTTAGAAGATATCGTCAACAATTATACAGAAGTTCAGTATATATTTAGAAGATGTCACCAACAAATATTCAGAAGCCAGCATCAAAATATATTTAGAAGATATCGCCAACAAATATACAGAAGCCATCTTCAATATATATTCAATTCAGAAGAGATCGCCAACAATCATCAATGATATTCAGAAGATATTGTCAAGAAATATTCAGAAGCCATCCTATTTATAAATGTTGATGGTGTTGGATACCAAGATCGGTAATTGGTTTCTGCTTGCAATTAAGGAAGAATTTCTAGCTAAACAGTAGGTTTTGAAAAATGTAAAAGTTTTTACGGATTTTACAAAATATTTTAAGATATATTAAGAAATTAAGTGATAAAATTAAATATTGGTACACTGAAAAAAAAAAAAAAAAAAAAAAAAAGAAAGAAAGAAAAACTGTTAAAAGTACAGGAAAAATCTGGCAGCTCGGGTGCCAGTATTTCTCCGTCAAATATACAGTTTAAAACCATAAAATTGTATCACTGACATATATTTTACACAGGAATCCTGTAAATCAAACAGGTCTCTTGTTAAAAGTACAGTTTTGTCCTGTATATTTGACGGAGAAATACTGGCACCCCAGCTGCCAGATTTTTCCTGTACTTCTAACAGTTTTTTTTTTTTTTTTTTTTTTTTTTTTACAGCGTAGGCATCTTGGCAAATTTGAAGTGGAACACCACAATATGGTAACAACTCAAAATGGCAGATTGAAAGAAATAGTCCTGTAGTAATTAAAAAAAATAAATAAATAAAACAGAGGAAGAAATTTTTGTATTGATGTAATGAGAAGCGGACATCAGGAATAAATGAATCGAGATAGTATTTTTATGAAAAGAGACTTCTTGTAAGAAGTCACAGCAAAAGTACTAACAGTGTGTTAGCTTCAAGTACACTGAAAAAAAAAAAAAAAAAAATATGTGACTGACATCTAGAAACTAAATTGTGTCTCTAGTAAAAATAGTTCCATGTCATTCTTATCAATTCTAGTTCCCTTTGTTAGCGAGTTCTAAAAACCCCTATTAGAATTCTAGATCGTTTTCCTATATTATCGTAGTCAAAATTATTAAAAAATCTCTGCAAATAAATGCGAACTCAAAAGGTGAGTTCTAGTAACTATAATTTGGTTATGACCTAATTCTAGGAAATCAAGCAAGAATTCCTCGTAATACTAAGAATTTATAATATTCATAATACTATTTCACCACCTAGAAAAAAATAGACTATAAATTCTCAACCATTATATTATATTTGTTTACCTTATACGCATAGCTCGTAAATGAATATTTCTAGTTAAGGGATTTAGAAAATGACTACTTATTTGTTCTAGAGGGAGACGGTATATATTCCCCACGACAAAAAGATAGGTACAAAGGGTTTTTTCTTTGATTTTTCATAAAATAACATTATCTAAATTGTGGTTATTATTTATTATTATCATAAAATAATACTATTCCCGGACTAATTTTTGTTTTAAGACTAATTTAGAAACAATTTAAGACTAAAATTTTTCTAATTTAAGACTACACACCGCGACAAAAAGATAGGAATAAAAGTTTTTTTTTTTTTTTTAATTTTTGAATATGATTATTTTGAATATGAATATTTTGAATATGATCCAAATATTTAATATGTTTTCGATATGATAATATTTTGTTATGATAATAAATGATCAGCACAATTTAGAAATGTTATTTTATGAAAAATTAAAAAAAACCCTTTGTTCCTATCTTTTTGTCGCGAAGTGTAGTCTTAAATTAGAAAAATTTTAGTCTTAAAACTTTTCTAAATTAGTCTTAAAACAAAAATTAGTCTGGGAATAGTGTTATTTTATGATAACAATAAATGATAAGCACAATTTAGATAATGTTATTTATGAAAAATCAAAGAAAAAACCCTTTGTACCTATCTTTTTGTCGTGGGGTGTATATATTTTTTCTCAGTGTAGAAAGCAATTACGGCTGAAATGAAATTATCTTCATATTAATTCCTGTATCCTCATAAATATTTAACGGAAAGCCTAAACTGATTATATTTAGTACATACTTCTAGACACCAGCAGTATATTTCTCACATGAATAACGGATAATAATTTCGTTACGTTCTGTGCTGTATAAAGTTATTAAAATAAGTTTTAAAGGACTATTTTTCATTAGAAGGTAATGTATTCGAATTATTTTGTGAGTCCCTGTACGTATGTTAAAATGTTATTTATACCATTTTCAATAGCAAATATGCTATACTGAACTTCAATAACATATACAGTTGAACCTTGTTAGCGTGAATCGCAAGGGGGATAAAGAACTTGTTCATGTTATCGGTAGTTCATGCTATCAGTAACTAATTTTCATGTAACTAAACTAATCTTCATTTTGACGTGGATTGTGGAAACAGTTCATGTTAAAAGTAATTCACGTTAACGAGGTTCGTCTGTATTATACTCGGGGAACGCATAACTTGTCAGCATTGCAAAGGCTACAGAGACCTGTTTACGCACTTGGCGGTAATTGGGTTGCGATATCGGGCGATTTAGTGATGATTTCGGAAATTTTTTTCTTTTTCTTTTTTTCGATTAAAGTAAAAATATTTTTTCAGAGTATATTTTTTAGTTTCTTTAGAAA
Source organism: Salticus scenicus (assembly GCA_963930645.1). Lineage (NCBI taxonomy): Eukaryota > Metazoa > Arthropoda > Arachnida > Araneae > Salticidae > Salticus > Salticus scenicus. Next base: position 29,997,184 of record OZ005660.1, read on the forward strand.
TGAATTTACACTAAATTCATTACTTACAATTTATTGTAAATCCATATTACTGCAAATTATGTAATATACTACATTTTACCTTGAGAGAAAAACAAAAACAAAAAGGTTAATAATTAAATATTTTGAAAAAATGAAAAAATTAAATAAAATATTATCTGTATGTACATTTTTTGCCTTTGTTTTCTTTAAAGAGAAACCGATTATATATATATATATATATATATATATATTTATAATTTAAAAATATACTTTTAAAATATTTCGAATATATTTTGGCAGAAAAATTATTTTATCATAAGATTTAAACTGTGATTTTTAAATGCAGTATCTTCTGTGGAGAAAATGAACAAAAAGTTCTAAATGAACAAAACGTAATAGATTTTCAATTTGCATTATTATTTACCGGTTAATCAGTAAATGTTAAAAGCAGTAAAAAAATGAGAAAGTGGAAATAGTTTAAAGCTTTTATGAAAATATTTAAAAAATATTAATTTAAAATAAATAAATAAATATAGTGAATTTTCATATGCAGAGGCAATCTCTGTTTACAATTTGTTTATACATTCATTTTGTCTGTATCCCGATTTTTTATGCTAAATGTGAATATGAGAATTTTTATATATTTATTTCTGAATAAAATTAAGAAACTCACAATTTATATGAAAGGGAAGCGAATTTTAATTTACTTGTAAATATGATTTGTCTTGATGTATTTATTTAATACTGATAAACACACACCTTTGCGACTGCTATTTTTAAAAACTGAGTTGAAACATTTATTTTCATAGCATTTTTAGGAGGTTGGAATGAGATTTTTTATAGATGAGAAAGAGGGAAATGTTACGTTATTCGATTCTTTGGAATAGGAATGAAAGCATGTCATTTCACGCATTTTTCAATTTATTTTGATATATTGAATGGATAAGCATGCTTTGATATTAATGTGTGATATTAAATTTAAAAGCAATCTTAAAATTTTCAGAAACAATGTTTCCACACTTTTATTGAGGACTCTTTCTTTCCGACAGCATATACTAAATAAAAACGATTTATCTTTTCATTTTGTGATTTTGTCTTCCCTTTGGCACAGTTAAAAAAATATTAAAGGTAAAATTGAGAGATAATGTTCGACAGAAATTTTCAGAAATTTATATAGTAACCGTTTCAAAGGGCTACAATTTATAAACAAAGTTAAGAACCCTCTCCCATTTTTTTTTTTAAGGTTATTTGTATATTTAAATCGAAAAATAACTATTGTAGTAAATTATGTAGAGCAATTGCAGAAAATGAGTCAAAATTCCGTCATACTTGATACTGAAAAACTTAGCAATTGAATGAATACCAATTTTGTAGCCATTTGGAATTATTTTAGATATCTAAAAATAAGTTTTTGACTTTTGTGTAGCTTTTGGAAGAACTTCGAGGCATTTTTATGAATTTAGGAGGCTTTTGGCTCTAAATTCAAATCTCAAAAGATAGATTTATAAGGACGAGAGAACTATTTCTTTCAAGAGCCAACAATAATAATAATAATTGTATCGTTAAAATTTTGCGGTAGACTACCTTGATTAAAGCAGGCAGTGTCAGGAGTACATTTTCATGCATACACAATAAATAAATAGGCCACTTTCACAAAATTATACTATGTGTAGGACAGAATTTAAATTTCATTTCAATTCACTTGACCACTATTAGCCTTTATTTATTTATTTATTTTTAATTTAATTTAAATTAATTTAATTTATTATTTTTGTTAAATAATATAGTTTTTATTCACTTGATGAAATTATTTTACCAACTAAATCTACAGAATTATAAGTAATAATTCTATTCAATGTAAGCTTTTTCTAATCAAAATTTTTTATAATGATATCTTTAAAAGTAAATATTTTAAACTGCAATATAGAAAATCCCACATAATTGCTCTACATATCTTTAAAATTTTGTAATTCCTCTCCAAGGTATCGATCAATTTGTTATAAAGTCTCAAACAGTATTTATTTCCCAATTAATTTTCTTTAAGTAAATATCCATTAAAATAAAATTTGTTTTACAATGTAATGCTTGCTAATTATGTAATTTCGGCTTTAAATAATTGATCTGTCTCCCATTTATATATAAATTTTACATATATAAGTCTGATATATATATATATATATATATATATATATATATATATATATATATGATAATAATTATTATTATTATTATTAAAGATAATTATGTTTTTCTTTTATTGTTCTGTTCCAGAAAAAAAAAAAAAAAAAAAAAAAGTAAAATCTTTAGTATATAGTGCATAGTATAAATTAATGTAAACACTATTAGTTGTTTGTATTGGAAATAAAAATATTTTATATAACAATGCGTAAACGAATTCAAATTATATTATCAATGTAATAATAATAACGAAAAAGAAAAAGTATTTGTCGAAAAATATTTTTCCTTATTCCTGTTAGCTTGAATATTTCATTGACATATTTGGTGTGAATCTGGTGTGAAAATTTCCCAAAAGTTCAAATCCGTCAAAATTTTTACTCTATTTTTAACAGTTGTGAAATTAAAGAAGCGGACTGTGCATTAATTATCTTCAAATTTTCGAAAATAAAGTAATCTATTAGCCCCACCAAACTGTTTCGCACTCACAATAGGGGTTAAAAGGTTGCTTCCGGTATTCCCTCTTCAGCCAATATTTCGCCAACAGACTTTCTTCGCGAAACAATACATTGATATAAATTTTATGCTTATCTATTACAAAAAATTCCATGTGTTAACATAAATATGTTTAGTTTAAATAGTTAATCTTTTTTCAGTTTACCAGAATAAAAAAAAATCGAGAAAAAGTTTATTACACTTAAATATAGTAAAGAACTATTTTCTTTCGCGGATGTGTAATTTCTACAGGCTAATACACACTGTCAAGTTATCCTTTCCCCGAGTATAGTTTAAAGATAGTTTGAAAATAACTACGGAAATCAGAACGAGTGTGTATCCGCGATTGTAAATGAAATGCTCGCCCTCTGGTGGGCTAAGGTGAAATTACAATTAACATGCTTTAATTCGGCTTTCATCAAGCCGCCATTGTTTGCCGATGTTTAGTTTCACATATATTCATTGAATAAAAATGAATAAATCCGGTAAAAAAGATAACACATTCTGTTGTGTGCTACAGTGTAACTCCAAAGGATCGAGAAATCCAGAATTAAGCTTCCATTTATTTCCAAATGACAAATTTAAAATTTCAGTTGCTTCGGCTAATGGAAGTAAAGAATTAATCAGATGATTTGAAACTAATATTTGTTCCACTTCAGTTAAAAATCTACTTCCGATCGAACATTGAATAAACTGAAATATTTCTTTCCAAAAGCAATCAATTTTCCATGATGTAATGGCGGAGAAATTATAGTAGAATATTAAGTAGAATAACAAAAAGAACAATAATAAATACACATGGCTATTATATTTACTAACAACAAAAGCTGAAAAAGCGCCATCTATCGATCATTACAAACGCGGATAAACGAACCTAATTCGTAAACACTTTTCTATTCGTAAAAAAAAAAAAAGAAAAAGGTCCATATATTTTCATATATCAGTCGAAATCTATCATCTCATAGCTGATGCTTTTTCTCATGCCACTTCTGAAAAATTCGCTCATGACTCATATGAGTCAAGAAAGATAGAAGATGTGTTAACAAAATATGATTCGGTTTTCCGTTCTTAAAGCTTTATTTTAGATTTACTGTGGCAGTTTTTACAGCTAATATGTCATCATCCTGTTCATCTGATCCGTTTTACGCTGTTTGTAACGAAACAGGAAACATATTGTCATAAAGTTATTTTTGTATTTCGGAACAATAATGTCCTCTAGAATGATTAAAGAAACAATGAAAATAATTCTGAATCATTATAAAAAAGGACGAATTAAAAGACAAAAAGCCAGTGATATGAATTCTAAGGATATTTTGTATGACACATGAAGAGAGTTACAAACTGGCAAAAAACAAACAAAATAAATAATATATTCTTGCTTAATGTACGGGAAAAAAAAAAAAAAAAAAAAAAAAAACTTGCCTATTTTTATGATCATTGTTCTGACTTTCTTAAGGGGTTACACAGGTTTCAAACGTTTAATATATATATGTATATTTTCGAGGTCTGTCCAATAAATACGCGAACTAAGGCCTTAAGAAGTTTATTTTGCAAATTTTAGTCTACATCGATTTTGTCCCCTTCAAAGTATTCTCCATTCGTTGCTAAGCACTTATTCCATCTTCTTTTCCACTGTTCAAAGCACCCTTGGAAGTCATCGGCAGTCAGGCCTTTTAGTTTTCTCGTCGTTTCTTTCTTTATTGTGTCCACATCTTCCCACTGATGTTCCCTGATCACATTTTTGCATTTTGGGAATAAAAAGTAGTCGCATGGGGAGAGATCTGGCGAATAAGGAGGATGATCAAGGATGGTGATTGAATTTTTTACCAGAAACTGGCGAATAATCAATGCTGAATGTGCAGGTGCATTGTCATGGTGAAGGATCCATCCATCTACTTGAGTCAAATTTCGTCGCACACGACCTCTCAAACGCTTGAGAACCGTAAGAAAAATAGTTTATTATTTTCGTCTATTTCCATTTTCGACACACAGTAAAAACAAGGACAACAGAAACTAACACAACTGGCACAATACGCATAGCTCGACGATCCGCCATGAACTGATGGTTCATTGGGTCTCAAGCAACTAGCACCGCTAGTGAGCGAGGCTATATAGTCCGCGTCATGGCCGACAAATGGCACCAGTTCGCGTATTTATTGGACAGACCTCGTATTTAATAAATAAAATTTTTTATTCAATATTTTGAGCATCTAAAAGAGTAACTAACATTTAAACTATATTTTATAAAAAAATTATGAAAAATTTGGAAAATTCAGCCGGATTTCCGGAGATTCTTCAGAAAAGCGGTCGAGACGATTTCTCAAAAATTAATGAACCGATCTTATTGTACTTCTCATATTTCTTCCAAATAGAATTAACTAGTGCTTAAATGAAGTGTTTTTAGGAAAAAACAATTAATTTTTGACATAGTTAAATGAAAAAATAGTACAAATTTTGGCACATTTTACCCCATGCATAATCCTGTAAAATTAGTTGTAATCGAAAAAATGAAAAATTCTTCGTTCAAGCACTAGGTCAATTCTATTTTGAAGAAGTGTGTCAAATTTCAATAAGATTGGAGCATTAGTGAGAAATCGTGTCCACTGATTTTCTAAAAGGCCTTCGGAAACCACGACCCATCGGCTGAATTTTCCAAAATTTTGAAGAAAATTCTATAACTATTATTTAAATGTTGTTATTTTATATCTCGAAATTTTGAATTAAGAAATTTATTTGTTACACTGAATAAATAAAGAAATAAATAGAGAAAATATGCTCTTTTTCTTTTTAAGCTTTCGAAACCCATGTAACCCCTTAGGGGGCATCCATTAATTACGTGAAGCGGTTTTGACGATTTTTTGACACCTCCTCTCCCCTGGTGAGATTTCACGAGATTTGGCTCGACCCCCACCCCCCTCCCCTAATCTCACATGAGAGTTTTCAAAATTCGTACTTTTACTGTAAATGCGTTAGATTTATTTCAAAAAACACAATTTGCTTTATTATTTTTATAGAAAACTAGTTAAGACTAGTTTAAAATTGCATAGATCGTAGTCTAGAATCGGATAGCTACGATGAATATTATCGTGTAAGATTTTGCCATATCTAAGTCAAGAAACATGTTTCACTTGAATTTAACTCCCTTTTCTCGCCATTTTACACTGTTTCTTACGAGAAAAAAATTACGTGATATTTGCCGAGACCCGCCCTCTCCCCCACGTGAGATTGGGTGAGATTCAGCTCGACTCCCTTCCCCCCTTGAACACCTCACGTAATTAATGGACGCCCCCTTATGTCTAATATTAGTTCTTCTTCCCATTTCTATTATTATGAAGCTGCTTACATTTTCGAAAATTCCAAATACACTGTTAAAAATATCAGTTTAATGTTGAAGCAAAATTTGGTACTATAGTAGCTGCAACCATGTGATGGTAAAACCTACTACCATGTGTGATATCGAAAATCACATATTCTAAATTATGTATTACATTTCTGATAAATTTAATTCTTTCCCAATTCATTTTCTATCTGTATAAAAAGCGAGTTAATATATGCGGTTTCATTCCTTCTTACAAAAAGAGCAAGCCATTCTATTCCTTTCATAATAATAATAATAATAATAAAAGCAAGAGATGAAGTTTCAATCGCTTAATTCTGTGGAGAACAATTCGTTTCATCTCAATTAAATAAAACAGAATAAAATGTTTCCTGATGTCATTTTTGAACATTGAGCAGATCTCACATCTGCTACTTAAAAATAGAAATATCGTATTCTTTGTCGACTACAGTCCGTTAAGAAATTATAAGACCACTTTAATTTTGTAAATTATAAGAAAAATAAAGATTCTAATCATATATTAAATACATAAAATAACATATTGCTCTATATTATTTTATAATTAGTTTGCAATAACTTGGTATAATGCAATAAGTGTTTAATTAAAATATATATTAGAAATAAGTGAAAAATAACCTGTTAAGAAAATATAAGACCACTTGTCAAAAAACAAATTTGTATAAAAAATTAATGTGATATTGGTCCCCCGTTTTTCCTGATGACTTCAAACACTCTGTTTTTCATTGAAGTAACCAGGTGATTAAGTTCAGTTATAGAAATATTGTACCTTCTTTTACAATGGCTACTTCCAGTTCATTGGCAGATGAAAATTGTTTATTACTAGCATAAACTTTGTGAGATAAGATAACCCCATAGGTTTCCCATGGGGTTCAAGTCTGGACTTTGTCTTGGCCATGGAAAAACATTATCTTTTTCTTTTTTAAACCACTCCTGTGTGGATTTAGATGTGTGACAAGCAGCATTGTCCTGTTGAAACATCCTGTTAGCACCACCTAATAAAGGTCCAAACGGTATCATATGATCATATAGCATAGACTAATATTGTGTAGAGTTCATATGACCCGAAATCCGCTGTAAATCACACAACCCTTCATAACTGAAAGCTCCCCAAATCATTACTGATCCTCCACCCACTTGTCGACTGAAGCATTCTTTTGGTTCCTTCCTCAAGTCATGCCAATAGTGTTTGTAACCATCGGGACCATCATGGTTAAATTTCTTTTCATCAGAAAATATATTTTGTTTCCACTCATCATTCCATGACATGGCATTTTTAGCCCATTTTACTCTTTCTTCTCGATGGCATTTCAATAACTTTGGTTTTTCCTTCAACTTCATAAATTTCATATTAATATTTAATTTAAGACTCTTCCAGACTGTTACATGTGAAGTTTTCTTGCTGAAACGTTTCGAAATTTCACGAGTTGAAAGGCCTTTTTTAATTGACAGTCGAAAAGTTTGTCTATTATCACGTGCTGTCAAAATATTTTTTCTACCAGATCGTTTTATTTTGTTTGAATAATCTTTTCTAATTATGGCATTATGAATGGCAGTTTTAGAACGGTTCATTAACCTCGCAATATCTCTTTCAGATTTACCAGAACCTTTATAAAATAAAAATTTTCTCACTTTGCACTCCGATTATTCTTTACCTCGAGGCATCGTCAAATTAATCGTAGCTTACACATTCAAAACCTAAGCTTTTGCTTCTTAGGTAATGCTTTTACGAAATACTGACGCATGCATTTTATATTGAGTTTGACGTCATGTATAATATGCTAATTTTCTCAGGTGGTCTTATAATTTCTTAACAGTCACAGTCTTTAATTTTTAGAAAAATGAATAAGTTTTAATGAAATTTAATTTAATTTTAAAAGTTGGAATTAGTATAGGATGCGTTTTCTTATCAATTTTAAATACGTAACTAAAAATTTGCATATTATGCTCTCTTCTTCAGAAATGCACCAATACGCTTGTGGTCTTATAATTTCTTAACGCACTGTAAAGACTATGTGTAAGAATTTAACGATAAAATTTTTGTGGTCAAGAGTTAAGGTTAGTTTGCCAGATTCTCACGAATTAATAACGGTTTTTTGGCTAAGAAATCAATCGCCAATATATTTTAAAAAGTTACACTAAATTAGCTGTAACTGAAAAAGTTGGGTGTTGTCTTGGCATCATAATGTTTGTGGTTTGTGTAATGTATCCAGCCAACAATTTCATCACTTCTGCCTCTTCGCTGTTCCTGTAAAGACGTCTCTTGATTTGCTTCTCTCCCCGTGTCCATTCCGTCCCAGTAATGTTCATTCACATTCATCCTTCCATATATTATACATAAAAACTTTAATCTGGATGTTTCGGGTGAATATTTGTACTGTCAATTTATTCAAAAATTTGTGTTATTGAAATTGCAAGACATATGATGACTTTGAACTCTATTAAATGATTGCATTAAAGATTTCGCTTTCCTGAGTTATTTTTTTCGACACAACGTTTCTTCAGTTTATCATCACGGCTGTTACGATGAAGGAATTCATACTCATAATTTGTTATGTTTATTTGGTAGGAAGTACCAATATATACAGTAACCGCCGCTTAATAAATTCACTGGTTAATAAAATCAGCCGCTTAATCTTATCAAATTGCCAGGACCGGAATCAAATCAATACAAACTACTTTTAAAGCAGCCGCTTAATAAAATCAGCATCGCCGGTTAATAAACTCAAAAATATCTCCTCAGCAGCCAAAAATATCATTTACGCACACTAAAAAAAAATTATTTACAATGAGTTTTTTTTTTTTTTTTTTGAATAAAAAAGAAATTAAATCACAACAATCTGTCCGTTATCGCTCGTTGTCGAAAATTTTACACTTGCAGCATAGTTACAAATGAAACAAGCACCATAACTTATCTCGGCAACAATTTCAAGGAAGGTATTCTTCAAAGCGCAATAATAAGTTACAAATTTGATTTGGTTTGCAAATGATATATCTGTACTTTTAAGTATAAAGGATTTAAGTCCATATTCTTGATTTTTCAGGAGACGAAAAATAAAGTTAAACTAACTAAAAACTAATCAGAAGAATCGGTTAGGAAAAAGGGATTATATTGATTTATACCCTTCATACCATTCAGTGATTGTCATCCTTCATTTAATAAAGGGAAAAAATCGAATTAAATATTTCATACCATACATGAATGATAAATTTCTGACTTGAACCTTTTTTTTACCAATGGATTTTCACAAAGACTAAATGACATAGACTTAAATCCTTTATACCAATCGATTGAGAATTTTTTTCTGAGTCTGATTATGTACTTAACTCAAAATTGACATTTTTGGACTTAAATCCTTTATACTTATCAGTACAGGTATATACATATATTTTAATTATTAATTATTAAAACGCTATTTCTAGTTCTTATTTTGAAATAACTATTAATCACGAAGTTTAAGCGAGAAGATCCTAAATTTACAAGAACAACGTGAACTTTTGGTAAAGTAATGATGATTTTCCTCTAAAGAAGAGTGCATAGGAACTTGGAATGCGTTTAATTTACTTATATCGAAAGAACAATTAATTAATTATCGATCAAAAATTAATTAATATTGTTTAATAATTTCATTATTCGTTACCTTTCGAAATTTCTTTCCAAATTCAGGGAAGTAATACCTTTTCCTTAAGTGCAGGAACGTTTGCTGGATATAAAAATCAGCCGCTTAATAAAATCACTTTGGCTCAGGACGAATATGATTTTAATAAGCGGATGGGGACTGTATACAAACTTATTTTTACCCTAAAATATGAAGTTGCGTTCTTTAGCAACGATTACTTTGTTAATTTGTTAAAATTTATTTTGCACGTTTTTTCTCAATTTGAGTTTTAATATTTTTTTTTTTTACTTGTTCAAAAAAAAAAAAAAAAAAAAAAAAAGAGGGAGAGAGAGAAAAGGGAAAAAACTTTTTTCGAGTAATCTATTTTGTCTGAAAGCAACAGTCATGTCGTCCTAAAAGAGAACTGTTCAAATAATACAACTTTGAGGCTCCTGAACTGTAACTTTATTAGTCTTACTGTCCATGTACAACTTTTATTTATTTATTCTTTTACGTTCTTGGTGTGAGGGGGAGAAATGCATTATGGATGATCAGTTACACGCGTTATGAAGTTAATGAGCGACGAAAAAATCGTCCGTGCAGAAAACTTCCTCTTTGAATGCATCTCCGTGGTATTCATAAAATAATCCTAAAAATTCCCACATGTCAAATGGACGATGAAATTTTTTCTTTTCCTATTTTAAATGGACGAGAGAAAAAAAAAAAAAAAAAAAAAAAAAAAGTTAGTTTGGTCATAGAAAATGCAAGACGATAGACACACATCACATATTTTCGTATGCTTAAATTTCTACGAGATGATTTGGATTATTAAGGGTATGTTCAAAACGAAGAAATATCATTATATCATTCTTATATTGTCAAAAAAAAAAAAAAAAAAAAAAAAAATCAATGGTAACTTTTATATTTTATATTTTATTATTATTATTATTTATGTCTATAAGTCCACCCATATTTTATGTAGCATAAGAAATATAATATTCTCCATTTATCACATTAAAAACAGAAAGAAAGAAAGAAAGAAACACTCGATCCACAACATTTTATAAAAGTAGAAACACGAATTCTTGTGCATTCGCATTATTTTCAATCTTACAACCCATTGGATACATTACATTCATCCACTAAATTAATTATACTTTTTAAAATGCAAACACCTGCTTCATTTTTACCTTGTTTTCTTGGTAGAATAGTATAGTCTCCATACAACAAATAAAATTTTTCGATTATATAGGTTCTGATTCTTTTTTCTTTTTTTTTAGGATTATATGTTTTTCTTATAACAGCTTAGAATTCTTGAAATAAGTTTTTAAAAAAATCTTAGAGTTCCTTTTTATGTATATATTTTTCTTTCTTTCTTTTTCTCTCTGCTTTTTTTTTTCTTTCTTCTTCTTCTTCTTCTTTTTTTCTTTCTTTCTTCTTCTTCTTCTTCTTTTTTTTTTTTTGTTAACAATTATTAACTTTATTACGAATTTTTATTCTTTTCAATCAGTTATTACACCCTTAAGGGCCAGCTTCACTCACCACCGCCGGAAGCCGAAGCTAATGTTACTCTATGGGAAATTTTTCTTTACATATAACTTTTTAACTAATACACATTTTTAAATTCTGTTTTCACATTCTGAAAATTCCTAGCTGTTAAATTGACGGACCTATTTAAAAAAAAATATATTTCTTTAATTTTCTATATTTTATTTTGAAGCTGCAAAATACGAATTTTCAATATGTGAATTTTTTTCATTTTGCAATTTCAAAATAAAATATTAAAAATTAAGAAAATACATTTTTAAAAAAGGTCCGTCAGTTTAACAGTTGGGAATTTTCTGAATGTGAAAACAGAATTTAAAAATATGTATTAGTTAATAAGTTATTTGTAAAGAAAATTTCCCCATAGAATAACATTGGATCGGGCTTCCGGCGACGGTGAGTGAAGAGGGCCGTTAAATATACTATTTACCAATTTAAATTCTGCGAATGGATACGAAATGTACAGGAATCTCTTTTATTTTGTTGAAGGACGAGATCAAAACATATTAGAAATTTCTCGAATGACCAGAACAATAGTGGAAGATTAAAATATTCTTGTGGGAGTGAGTTACCTTACCCCAATAATACCCTTAATAGGTACGCTCAGGATGTGTATCTTTGTGGTCTTAGTATTAAGTCTTCTTGTCAGACAGATTGTTTTTACGGATCTTTAGATGAATAAAACTGGACTAATATGATCTTTTCTTGACTTAATGTCTCTTGGATTTTAATGCAATGAATTTTGAATCTCGTCGAATCAAAGTGTTCAGTTTCATGAAGCTATGTTTCAAGTAAACCACTTGTTATTCCAACTCTCGACGAAGTTTTCTAGCTCTTTCTGCGTAATGAAACAGAAGTATTACTGTACTTCAATTCGTTACAAGACATTTTGTGGAATCTGAGTGGGTATTTTGGTTACCACAAATCACAATAAGATACTCACAGTGAAGCTTTATATGTGATAAAAAAGTCCGCGGCTAGAAAATAGCTCTTTTCGCACTTCGCACAATATTTTGAAAAAGACTGTGCCCGATGCGATGATAATTTAAAAAATATATATAATTTTTAATTAAGAAAAAAAAATAATCTGGAGTGACTCCACTCGACTTTCCGAACATTGAGTAATTAACTGTTTTGTAGATAAAGTAAAGAAAGAGGAGTTGTTAAACAAACAAAAGAGATAAAACCATAATAAAGTGTTTGAGTATTTTTCTCCATATATTCCACGATGTTTTATTTAACGCTACTGAACTTTGAGCCCATAGATCATAATGATAAAGAATTTTTCGTTGTCGAATCCTGTTCTTAGTCTGTCTAAGAATCCAAAGAAAAGTCAATTTTATTGTCAATATTACATTAAAAAAAAATCGATAACTTCATTTTAAATTATCGCAGATCTATGGTTCAACCATTCGTTTTAAAGGTACTGGCGAGCTCTTTTGAAAGATACCCATTATGAAAATTTACTCGAGGGGGGAATTCCCAGGCAAGGCTCCTACACATACAAAATTTTTTTCCCAGTTGACTATCTCTATTATAAATAATTCTGGTAAATATCATAATGATTATTAAAAACAATTCTCTTTATGCACATTTATACAAAATTTTGTACTATGCCACCATGTTAAAAATTTAGAAAAAGCGGGATGGCAACGCAACCTGTAAGACAATTTTTACCAAAAGTTCATAGGCACTAATTTATGTCAAGGTGCAACTACATACCAATTTGTATGAAATTCTGTGCAGTTGTTCCTGAGATACAGTTGCCACAAAATTTTGTCACACACACGCAGAGACTGACAGACAAACAGACTGACATTTTCTAAAAATAGTCAAATCGTGTTCTACGGCTCTCAAAACGTGTAAATCGATCAAAAACCCGAGGTCGAAAATTTTTACGAATCCAATACTTTCCTCTATTGAATATAGAAGAAAGTAAAAATTTGGTCCCACAGGCCATAATGATAAAGAATTTTTCTTTGTGACCCTGTAAAAAAACTGTAAGTGCTACATTTCCCAAAATCTATACAGTTCGTGCAACTGTGACCTATAATATGCGTACAAATTGTTTGTTCAGATTAAATAAGCGTTTAGACGCTATCGCACTTTTAAAAATTTGGCCCAATAGGCCATAATGATAAAGAATTTTTCTTTGTGCCCCTGTAAAAAAACTGTAAGTGCCAGATTCTCCAAACTCTATACAGATTGAGTAACTGTGACCTGTAATATGTGTATAAATTTTTTGCTCAATTGAAGAAGGCGTTTAGATGCTATCGCACTTTTAAGATTTTGGTCCCATAGACCATAATGATAAAGAATTTTTCTTTGTGTCCCTGTAAAAAAACTATAAGTGCTAGATTCACCAAAATCTATAGGGTTTGTACTATGGTGACTTACAATATACGCACCAACTTTCAGCTTATTCGAATAAAGCGTTTAGACGATAGCGTGTTCACTCACAGACATACACACACACATACATACATACATGCACACATACATACACACATACACACACACATACATACATCATCGTAAAAATAGTGAAAACGGACTCATGGGACCTCGAAACGTATAGAAACATCAAAATCTCGAATTCGGATTTTTGACATGATTACAATACTTTCCTCACTATAGTGTTCGGAAAGTAAAAAAAGTGGGGATCAAATTTCGATTTTTTATGTTTTTCAACCACTTAAAAATGGCATATTGAAAAGATAAGGATACCGTTAGAATGTGCAAAATACGATCCAAGTGATGCAGTAGTGGTCAAACTTAGATGCAACAACTTGTAAAACTTAAAACAAATTCTTGCCCTGTCCCCCTTTTTTTTTCCAATTACCATCTCAGGGGACTAAAACTTTGATGGCCTGTCTCCGAAGCAAACCCAGGGTTGAATCCAAGACAGTCGACAATTCTCAACTGTGTAGCTGTAATATGATATTAAACCCACTCAACCTTAACCTTTCTTCTTTTCCTCGATCCTTACGCAGAGAATCAAAATTTTGATGGCTTGTCTCCGGACCACCCTTAAAGATGAATCCAAGATCATCAACAATTGGCCACTGCTTAGCTCTAAAACGACGTTAACTCATGAAATTTGAACTTTTTTTTTTTTTTTTTTTTTTTTAATTTTTTGTGGTGTAGATCGATGGAGGATGGGAGGATCCAATAGGAGGATGGGGATAATTTCGGATTAACTCAAAGATTTTTATTCAAGCTCAAATACTGTCATTTGGGTCTTAAAGAAACAAATTTGTGTTTAACTATATAAGATTATTTTATTTATGAATAATTTACTGATCTCATTAAATGTAATATTCACTAAATTTGTCTGTTGTGGTTGTGGTCACCCAAAACTTTCTTCTACATTATCTTCTACAAATTATCTACATTATCTTATACAAAATAAAAAGAAATTAATGGACATCATTCAGATTTAAGACATAGAATATGTTACAATAAACATTAATATATGGTTTACAGGGTAACAGAAGTTGTTTAGATACCCTATGAGATGTAAAAGGAAATGGGTGGAAATTCTTTTTCAGTTGTTTTATGAGGTTTTATTTTATTTTATTTTATTTTACTTATTCTTTTTTCATTATTCTAAATTTTTAGTACACTATATGGTACGTGGGTAATAGTTATACTATAAACAGGGATACACAAAAACAATATATTTTAATTTTTCTCTTTAAAGGTGGTATGTGCAGGGCTTTAATGCCAGTTGTCTTTACAGGGAAAGCTGCAAAGATAGTCTTTATGGTATTTCTTCCTTCATAATAAAAGCAAAATATTTATTAATGTATTATCATAGAGATTGAATAAATTGAAGGTTAAACCTTCAATGACGTAATTGTTTATCACAATTACATACAATGCAATAATTACAGTACGATTAAAAAAAAATTACGTCACATACACAAATGTGAATTCAGATCAACGTTAAAAACGCCAAAATAAAAGATTCAATTCATATATTGAAGTTTCGGAAGCATACTCTCATCGGTGTAGAGTATCAAGATAAATTAGTGCTCCTTATATAACCAGGAAGCACATATTATGGTCGGATATTAACAAACCAATAGAATTGTAGGGATACTGGAGGAATTAACAAATAGAAAATCAGAAAAAATACTGTACTATGAAAAGGGTTGTGAAAAAATAAGAAAATGTGGATTTTATATAATATTTCCAATAATCAGACAGAGGAGGAACCTCGAAATCACCATGAATGATATTTATATATATTTTTTTATGAATAGAGAAAGCTTAAAGAAAATCGAGTCCATGTAATTATTTTGACACGCGTATTATTTTAGCTTAATTATAATTAGAAGTATGATAATCTTCCTAGCAATGCTTAACAATGATCTATTGGAAAATTGTAAAAAATTCACTGAACTACTAATGAGGAATAATGATGGATGAGAACTTTGAGTGTAAAAATCATAAACAATAAAAGCCTGCAACAGTTCATTCAGGTGAAATATCTGATCCTTTCTCAGTAGAAAAAATTGTAAGCATAAGTATGGCCTTCATGCTTTACTCCTAGCTCTATTTTTCGCCTGCTGAAATGCTGTGCTTATTATTTCGACCTGAAACAATTGATGAATAATTTTCCCAATTAAAGTGTTCGCCTACAAGACTTTCTTTTATTACGGTCGAAAAATGATTTATAAACTATGCGAACTGTATAATTTTTATTTACTTTAGTTACAAAAAACTGCCATTCAAAGCATCCATTTTTTTTTTTTTATAAATAACTAATCTTTATTTTATTTTATTTTTTAAACAGAATAATCTCTTTTAGATTCTAAAAAAATTATGAAGTTGCCTGAATGGTACAAGCTTTGAGACCGCCGCTAAAGGAAAAAAAAAAAAAAAAAAAAAAAAAAAAACTCTTTCTGAAAGAAGATCAGGCTGCATCTGAGGCCTGACAGTAGCATTTTTTGCGTCTTAAAGTGAAAAAAGATATTCCAGATTAAAATAAGGACCGTCTGAATGCATCTCAAAAAAAGTATCGGGTGTTTCGCTTCAATTCTTTTCTTTTGGAGCGTGCAAATGCCATTTTTCACCGATTACTTTCGCCAGACAAAGCGTCATTGCTCTCTGGAATTTTGGGGTTTATGTCATACCAGGAAGTTTATATAGCTCATCTTTTACGATAGAAAAGAATTCTCCGTTTTCTTCCATATAAAAACTAGTATGTTCACCACAAAACTTTCTCCTATATCTTCCTATAGAAATTCATTCAGTAAAAATATTTTATTAAAACTATTATTTCTTAAAATAATCTACCGTAATGAATGCAGACGATTTTCTTCTTATAGAAAACTAACACTAAATATAAGAAAAGAAAGGCAGTTTTATTCTCTATAAATAAAGTCTTAAAAAATGCGTTTTCATAACGGTTATTATATCAAGTTTCATACAGTTATATGCCATAGAAGTTGAGATATAGCCTTCCCGTTCTCGGGGAAATTTGCAATATAGCAGCGCCACCTATTGGCTGATATGCATCCAAATTGAATCAGCATAATTTCACATAATGGCATTCTTACACATCAAGTTTTGTTTGATTATACGCAATAGAACTTAAGATGTAGCCTTCCCTGATGTTGCGGAAATTGACGTTTAGCAGAGCCACCTGTTGAGATATTGACACCAAAAGTTGTTAGACACTACTTTATGTTGAGATACATCTACATATAAATTTATATGTAATTCTATGCGGTAGTTTCGGAGACATAGCCTTCCCTTAAATTGTGAATATCGCTGTATATCAGCGCCACATGTTGAGCAATTGACACCAAAAGTTGATATGCACTAACTTATGTCAAGGTGCATCTGTATATAAATTTATGTACAATTTTGTGAAGTAGTTCTTGAGATATAGCCTTCCCTGAAATTGCGGAAATTGCGATATAACAGCGCCACTTGTTGAACAATTGACACCAAAAGTTGACAGACACTAATTTAGGTCATGACACATCTGCATATAAATTTATATGAAATTTCGTGCAGTAGTTCCTGAGATATTGCCTTCTTTGAAATTGGGGAAATTGCAGTATAGCAGCGCCACACCAAAAGTTGAAAGACACTAATTTAGTTCAAGGTGCATATGCATATAACTTTATATGAAATTCTGTGCTGTAACACCTGAGATACAGTCGTCACAAAATTTTTGTCATACACACGCAGACAGACATTTTCTAAAAATGACCAAATCGCGTTCTGGACCTCACAAAGCGTATAAATCCATCGAAAACTGGAAGTCGAAAATTTTTACGAATCCAATACTTTTTCCTATCGAATACAGAAGAAAGTAATATGTATTTCAAATGTATATTTTATAATTCTAAAATATAGTTTGAATTTGCTATGTAATTTCAGAATACAGGTAACTATTGCTTTGAATAAACTATGTGCAATATAAAAGGATGGAATTCATTTAATTTTCAAATGTAGATAATCATTACTATAACTGAACATTTCGGAAAAAAAAAAATGTCTTTTTTCAATTTCTTAATACAGATAATTGTTGTTCTGAACGAACTATCTATATAATAAAAATATTGTCCTTGTTTAACTTTATAATACATAAAAATATTACTGTGATGATGATTATCATATATTCTAAAAATATATATTTCTTTTATCAGTTATAGTATACTATTTTCATTATTGTTGCTTATAAAATATTGTATTGTCTTTGCAATTCTATAGGTGACCACACATATATCTCTATATATTAAGTGTTACTCAATTTATTTTATATCATATATGCATACTTTATTATTTTATTGTGTTATCTGACTATATATTTCTTTTTTTGTGCTGTTTATATATCTTTATGTACTGTGATGGTTTAGAGAAAACAGGGTTGAATTTTAATTTTTCTCGTCAAAGGGGAGAAAATATGTGATGTCGATTATCACATATTCTAAAAAAATAGATTATCATTTATAAAATAATAATAATAATAAATAAATAAATAAATAAAAATTATGCAACGAACACATTTTTATGACCTCTAAATTGCAACTTAAATTCACATATAGTGTGTTCTTCAAATTTTTACATTCTCCCTCTTCCCACATATGTATATTTTGCTAATTGCAACACTATCGAAACCTTTGATCATGTATTATTCGGTCTTTAACGTAATGCAGATCTACAATAGCATGTTATGACTTTTCCTAATTCGGTTTCTTTTCGTCTTGAAAATAAAGGCAGTTTGTCGTCTTGAGTGCATTCCTTGTCTTATAACATGGAGCGTTAATTTTTTTTAAAAGTTCCGGGTTCTCATGGCGAATCTTGGCGTTTAGTGAGGACCGTTTGAATTATAATTATGTGGTAACCTTTTCAAAAATTGTATGTGTTTATACGTAACATAATTACAACCATTTTTTCTCTACTATTTTGAATTTGGCTTCGACTAGAGCTCTGGCGAAATTAATAAAGTAATCGGAGTGTCACTTCATCACCATGACTTGACAAGTAAAACCGTCGTTTTGGGCTCCCACTCCAAATTACTTAATTACCCCAATTATACCTACCATTTTATAGTAATATGCTTATCTGTTCACCTATATTGTGTTAAATATGTCAACAATTCGTATATAATAAAATTTCTCATAATATCTACAAGAAAATGCCTGTTTAATTGGATCTTTCATGTGTTATTAGCGTTTCACATCGCATGAATTATAAAGCTGTTTTTCTAACTCAAGTTCAATGATCGACGGTCATGTAAATAAATACTACAATTACTGTGAATAAATTATGTACAAACGAACTATATTGTCTTTTTTCTTCGTTATAGTATAGATAATTATTGCTATGAATTAATTATCTATAGATAATAAAAGGATTGTATTTATTTAGCTTTCCAATAAGCATGCTACGAATAAATTATGAATAGTAAAACAATTTTCTTTCAATTTTAGAAAACACATAAAAATTCCTGAGCATTATGTGCAAAATGAAAATATTGTCTTTAATCAAGTTTCAATATAGATAAGTATGGTTATGAATGAACTATGTAGTACAAGAAGATAATTTTCATTCAACTTTCGAATTAAAACAGCCATTACTAAAAATTAACCATGTGCAACACAAAAAGATACTCTTCTACCACTTATAGAATACAGATAATTTTTTATACAAGTTTGCTACGTGTAACACAAAAATATAATCCTGAGTCTTCCTTGTTGACAGATTTGTGTACTTTAGAATTTTTATCTTACAATGCGCTGAAAATATATAAAAATATGTTAATTACAATTTTATCTATGAACAATATACACTTAAAAAAAAATGTATGTTTAACTAAAAGCAAAATTGCTTGTACAGTGAATCTATTTATATTATAAGAGTTTTTTATTAATTTATTTATTTAAACTCTTTATTTTGAAAATATTTGGTAATTCTAGTTGAACGAAGTAATTGAATAAAAGTTGTTCCTTTTCACCCCCAGGCGATTCATTCTTCCTAGGTGGCCCACATCATTCACAGTACAGGTAAAAGAACCTTAAAACATAAAAAATAAATAAACGGTGAGGGGGAAAGAGGCAGAAAGAAAATGAACTCTGTTCATATCAGATATAATATGATGCTATTTCATAATGTAGTTTAATCATTACCTACATTAGTTCCATATATATAAATAACAACTTCTTAGGTATATGATAGCCGTTACCTCATAATAACAAATTTTTCGTGACATAGCTATATCCTTAAAGGATTTAAAGCATAATTTCCAAATTATAGTAAGCAATTATAAAAATAAACTATAAGATTAAAAAAAAAAAAAGAAATCAAAACAATCTTTGTTAAAAGCGATGTTCAGATGCAAGGATAAAAAGAAAGGAAAAGTTATACGCTGCGAATGTCTTAAATTTTTTTTCTATAGTAATCTACGTAACAACGCCACCTGCCGGTTAACATGCAGAAAAAATTAATTAACACAGATCATCACGATAAAGGTCTTATATATACAATTTGGTGCAGTTTTAACACACCCTAATTAAGCCAGCGTTGTTTTTCATAATGATTATTTTATATATCATGTTTGGTGCATTTATATATTATAGAAGTTTATATATAGCCTTTCCATAAAAGGAAAAAACTGCTCATAGTAGTGCCACCTGTCGGCCGATATTGTAATATAGAAGATTTTCTGCCTGGAAATACTTAAGAGACATTTAAAGAGTTTAATAAAGAGAAAATTTATTGACTAGATTCTTATAAAAAATAGAGGCATTATTCTAGATTCAATACACTTTAATTTGTTTAAATATTTAAAAAAGGTGAAACGTTTGCAGTGACCATACAGGAATTAAAAAAATTAATAATCTTAAAGTTATTACGGAGTAGAGGGGGGAGCCCCAGAAACTATCCTCTTCATAACTTACATTATGGTAAGGAAGTGAAGCTCAGGTTCATCCTGGATTTCGCCAAACCTCCTATCGCAGCCAAATTCAAAAGAATAGAGAAAAAGTGGTTGCAATTATGTATGTTACGTATAAACTCATACAATTTTTTGAATCCAACGTTTCTTTCTGAAAGCCAACTTTTACCAAAATGATTTGGGGAAACATGGGAATTTTTAGCAAATTATTGTACCATTGTACCATACTGTAAGACTAAGACCGCAACACAAGGATGCCGAACTGCATTTATTTGCTAGATGAAAGAAAATAGAATTAGCAAAAAGACAGCATGCTATTGTAGATCTGCATTACGTTAAGGAAAGAATAATACATGAGCAAAGATTGGGGATACTGCAATTAGAAATAGATACTTATGTGGGAAAAGGGAAGGATATAAAAAATTATAGAAAGCATTCTGTGTAAATTTAAGTTATAGTTTAGAAATGTCATAAAAATGTTTCGTTACATTGAAATGGTTTTTATATGAATACGATTATATATGTGTTTTTTTCGGAATATGTGATAATTGACTTCACAAATATGCACCAAAATGAAATCAGCATACCCAGCTAAAACTATAAAAAATGAAGAAAAAATGCAGATAATGTGAAGGTATTTGGAACAATCCCAGCTTAAAAAGTCTTAAAAAAAAAAAAAAAAAACTGTTAAAATGAAGAAAACTGCAGAAAACTGCAGATATTTGGAACAATAATAAGTTTAAGGGGAAAAATGTTTATGGGGAGGGGGAAGTTACCTGCAAATGTTTTGCTGTTCCAAATACCTTCAGTTTATCCGCAGTTTTTCTGCAGTTTCTCTTCCTTTTTATAGTTTTTTTTTTAAGACTTTTTTTAGTTGGGTAATGTTTGATAATGGCGCCAAAAGTTGATAGACATCAATTTATGTCCAGATGCAATTAAATGAAAATTTTTATGAAATTATGTGGATTAGTTCTTTGATCGAGAGCTGTCACACACAGAGAGATCCTAATAAAAAAATAACGGTACTTTTGTATTAACCGCATGTGAGCTGTTAATCGCTTTAGTATTAACAGCATGCCGTTATGCGATAGGAATGTGCACAATTTTATCGTGATGTTTATAATGAGTTTCATAATGCTTAAATAATTAAGATTTTAGAATTTGGATCGTATAATAATAAGTAGAAATTTGATATAAAACTACATAAATAGTCGAAACGTATTCAGGAGCTCTTAAAATGTATAAAACCATTAAGAAGTGAACTTTTGTATTTTGAATTAAAAATTTTTACGAATCTAATACTTTATGAACACAAAAGAAAATAAAAATATGATTTTACAAAACTTGTTCCGCTCAAAAATTCTAAAAAAAAAAAAAAAAAAAAAACTTTGTGTTAGCGAACACCATACATTGCGAAAGCACGAAATATTGTTTTGGGTTAAGTTATTACAAACACAACACTTCATAAAGCAAAATTTGTATATACTTAATAATTACAATAATATAGAAATGATAATAATAACAGTAACGTAAAATATATTATATTCCTTCGATAACATGACAATTTTGTACTGATATTATAAGATAAAATCATTGAAATATAACTCGGATACTCTCTTAGTAGACTAAAATTTCAACTTCTATAGTAATTCAACAGTTTGAATAATGCCATTGCATTGTTTTAATGCATACAATTACAAAAACCTAAGACAGTTTTTTAATATGCTACATTCTATTCTATAATTTAAAAGTCTATTTTCATTACATTATGAAAACAGTTACAAGAATTTGCACTGTTTTTATAACGCATTACGCATTAAAGTGTTAAAAAAAAAAAAAAAAATACTATATCACCAAATTAAGTAAAATAGCATCACATTATTTAATTAAACGAGAAACGTCACCTTTCAGCTTATCTGGATGATGTAAGAAACACCGGATATTCTCACGCTTTACTTCACTTAAAAAAAAAAAAAAAAAAAAAAAAAAAAGATTAATTTCGTTTACTTTATGAGACAGTAATAGGTACTTTGTTTTTACATGGTGAATTTCCCTGAAACTTAACGTATATTTGTGAATTAATTTTATTGCTTTACAAGATTGTTTCATGAAAGTGATGTACTATACTATTTATGTATCAGTGCTGCCAACTGGAAGGTTTTGTGTGTACGCGTAGGGACTTTTAGCAGATTTCTTCAGCATGTACCCTAACAGCACACTTACCCATAGTATATCCTGTGGATGTCCCTAATATGTCCTTTCATCCTTAGGATATCCTAAGGATGTTATGTGGAGAAGATGTACTCAGGGCCTGATTACCCAAAAGGCTCGGGAAGCACAAGCTTCCCCTCTAAAATTTAAGAGGGGCCCCGAAAATGACTAAAAACAGGGTCTTGAATTTTCTGTTTTATTTTTTCATATTGAGATTGAATTTTTCTGAGAAAATTCGCCTAAAGCAAGATAAATAGTGAGTACTCACTATTTCGGGAAAAATCTATTATTTAACCTCAAAAATCTGAATGTTCTTAATTAATAAGTTATACGATTTTAATGTTGTGTGTAGAAACCACCCCGATATATGAATAAAAAAAAAAAATAACTTTAAACACACACTAATTTTTGGTCTATAGCATTTTTATATTACAATATGTAACAGGAAAACAAGATTTTCTGAAATGAAAGAGGGCCCCGAAATGATACTGAGCTTCCCCTAGCTTCAAATCTTAATCGGGCCCTGGATGTGCTGTTAGTGTATGAACGGAGTAGAAACTTTTTTGAATGTACTCTTTCTTCCCAGGACATTCACAGTAGATCCTGAGGATAAAAGTACACCTTACCCTACAAACACATCTTCTTTCCAGAACATTTATAGGACATTTTGTGGATGAAAAAGACATCTTTAGGATGTAATGTGGATGAAAGGGATATCCTTAGGATGAACTGTGGATAAGTGTGTTTGTAGGATACCGACATCCTTAGCACTAAAGTAGGGACGTGGCAAAATGTGTGTTGACAACACTGTATAACTTTAATTCAGGGTTGGGTTTAATGTCACACTAGTGCTGCACAAATGGGCAATTGGCGATGGTCTTGGACTCACCCCTAGGGATGGTCCGGAGACATGCCATCACAGTTTTGATCCTTCACGGAGGGGATGGTAACCCCGCTTCGGTGACTCCCCAGAGGCTTTAATTTAGGGATAATTAATAAAAAGACATTTATTTTCAGTTAGCAGTTTATCTGTAATTGGAGGTATTTAGAGACGATTAGGGTGATGGTGAATGCTTGTTTTCTTTTAAAATTCTATCTTAGATTTATAATTCTTAGTTTGCATACATATGAAGTTGAATATAACAATATTAAGTATATTAAAAAAAAAAAAAAAAATCTGGAGTGACTCCACTCGACTTTCCGAACATTGAGTAATTAACAGTTTTGTAGATAAAGTAAAGAAAGAGGAGTTGTTAAACAAACAAAGAAGAGAAAACCATAATAGAGTGTTTGAGTATTTTTCTCCATATATTACACGATGTTTTATTTAACGCTACTGAACATTGAGCCCATAGATATTAATGATAAAGAATTTTTTGTTGTGTCCCTGTGAAAACCTATAAATGCTACACTCACCAAAATGCTTATAGGTAGTGCAACAGTGATTTATAATATTCATATAAATTTTCAGCTCAATTGAATAAGGCGTTTAGATGCTATCGCACTTTTAAAAATTTGGTCCCATAGGCCATAATGATAAAGAATTTTTCTTTGTGTCCCTGTAAAAAAAAGTATAAGATCTAGATTCACCAAACTCAATGCAGTTCATGCACTTATTACCTATAATATGTGTAAAAATTATTTTCTCAGTTTAATAAGGCATTTTGACATTATTTAAAATTTGGTCCCATAGGCCATAATGATAAAGAATTTTTTTTTGTGCCCCTGTAAAAAAAACTATAAGTGCCAGATTCTCCAAACTCCACACAGTTCGTGCAACTGTGACCTATAATATGTGTATAAATATTTTGCTCAATTAAAGAAGGCGTTTAGATGCTATCGCACTTTTAAGATTTCGGTCCCATAGACCATAATGATAAAGAATTTTTCTTTGTGTCCCTGTAAAAAAACTATAAGTTCTAGATTCCCCAAAATCTATAGGGTTCGTACTATGGTGACTTACAATATACGTACCAACTTTCAGCTTATTCGAACAAAGCGTTTAGACGCTAGCGTGTTCACTCACAGACATACACACACACATACATATATCATCGTAAAAATAGGTGAAACGGACTCAGGGAACCTCGAAACGTATAGAAACATCAAAATCTCGAATTCGGATTTTTGACATGATTACAATACTTTCCTTACTATAGTGTTCGGAAAGTAAAAATCAATTTTAAATAATAAAATTCAGATTTTTAAGTTTCTTGGTAAAGATTCATATTCTTTTATGTTATTTATGTTTATCAATATATTCTAAGCATTCGGATATTAGTTTGTGGATTTATTGATAAGTTAATTAGACTAAAAGAGATGGTGACTGCTGTACTTATTTATTTATTTATCTTTTTAAATATTATCTTAGAGTTATGAAAACTTGCATACGTATGAATTAGAACGTAACAATATTAATAATATTACGATTAAAAAAAAAAAAAAAAAAAAAAAAAAAAACATAACCTCATAAATTGAGATTTTTTTTTTTTTTTTTTTAAGTGTTTACTTGCTTTTAATGCTTTTTAGGACTGAAGGCCTATTAGTCTCAAACTGGGATTTTTGCGTTGTCGTTTTCGATAGTTGGACATTTGTCGAAATAATTTTTCGGTAGTTAGACATTTATCGAAATCTAAAATTTATCGAAAATATAATTGAATAATTTGAAAGCGATGTTATAATTGGGAAGAAGAAAAAAAAAAAAAAAAACTAATAGTCCTCCGTCCTAAACTAAATTCTGCTTTTGCCAGAATTTCATCAAAATCATTTTTTTTTTTTTTTTAAGAAAAAGAAAAGAAAATTTATACAGTATCGTTACAAACGATATCGAAAAAGTTTTTTATTTATTTATTTATTTATTTATTCGTTTGTTTATTATTTTCGTTTTGTCAGACAGTTTTTACGGTAAGAGAAATTTATTTTATGTATCAAAATAGCTCAAGCAAGACAAACAAGCTTTTTTTTAATTATTATTTTTTTAAAGGGAAAAAAAAAAAAAAAAAAATTTTATAAACACATGGAATTTGCTTCTTAAATTGGGATTTTTTTTTTTTTTTTTTTTTTTTTTAATCTCAATTCTTTCTTTCTTTTCTTTTTCTTTCTTTCTTTTTTTTTTCATTTCTGAACAAAATATTTAATGTTTGAACTTGACAATAATTTATTTATTTATTTCATGGTAGTAAAAATATTGATCTCTGCTAAAAATACACCTGCTTTACAATTCTAACAAATTTGTAAACGACAAATTACATCTCAAAAGATAAAAAGTGTTATAAAAATATTTTCGTTTTGTCAGACAGTTTCTACGGTAAGAGAAATTTCTTTTATGTATGAAAGTCCGTCAAGCTTGAAAGAGTTACATGCGCTAACGATTCCACTTCATGTTTGAATATTTGAAGAGGCGGGTACAGAAGCAACCGAATGAGAAATGACGTAATTTTTATTTTGTTTTATTTATTTATTTATTTTTTATTTAATCTTATTTTCCACGGTATATTTGGTTTTTGCCTCTGGCAACAAGGAAAGTGAATGAATCCTACGAGATGATGTCACATTAGAAACAAGCTTTTCTTGAACGTGCCTAGTTTGTTTATAGCTTTTTGTGGTTTGCAGACAAACACTTGAGCAGAATATGAACATTTCGCGAACTAAAAGAGAAGCTTATTCTATGTCATTAAAAGAATTTCTCGGAAATGTCTGAAAGAAGATAGTGTAGTGTATGAGAGGATGACAAATCATTCATATAACTTATTATTATTATTTTTTTTTAAGTGAAAGTTTTATGGGATGATGTTGAATTGATAATCCTTTTTAAGAGACGCTGTTAAGTACGTTTACATTAGATTAGATCCTTCAGCCTTAGACTGGGAATTATCAACTTAACTGGGGATTTCAAGACTTCCACACACACACACACACACACATATATATATATAAATGTGTGTCTGTGTGTGTGTTTGTGTGTGTGTATTATAGCTAACACAAAATACGCCATTTCAGTAATAATTTCATATGGTAAAAATATTCTAAAAAAAAAATTCTTCCTGTGGAAAGGTGGGGGTCATAATGTTTTTGCGTAGGTGATTTCAGGTTTTCTGCTTTTAATGGCTTTAAAGTGAAATTTCTCCTTTTAATTCTCTTAACATAGTATGAAGAATAAGAACCAAATGGAATATTCGCGGTCTGCTTTTAATTGGCTTTGAAGCGAAATTCCTTCTTTGAATTCTGAAGAGGAGAAATAATCAAATGGGGCATTCGGGTCATTCAGATTTTCTGTTTAAATGACTTCAAATTTCTCCTTTTAATTTTTTTAACAAAGTATGAAGAAGAAGAATCAAATGGGATATTCAAGGTCAACTTTTAATTGGATTTAAAGTGAAATTTCTCCTTTTAATTCTCAAGAGGAGAAATAATCAAATAGGGCATTCGGGACACTTAGATTTTCTGTTTAAATGACTTCAAAGTGAAATTTCTCCTTTAAATTCTCTTAACAAAGTATGAAGAAGAAGAATCAAATGGGATAGTCAGGGTCTGCTTTTAATTGGCTTTAAAGGGAAATTTCTCCTTTGAATTCTCAAGAGGATAAATAATCAAATAGGGCATTCGGCGCATTCAGATTTTCTGTTTAAATGACTTCAAAGTGAAATTTCTCCTTTAAATTCTCTTAACAAAGTATGAAGAAGAAGAATCAAATGGGATAGTCAGGGTCTGCTTTTAATTGGCTTTAAAGGGAAATTTCTCCTTTGAATTCTCAAGAGGATAAATAATCAAATAGGGCATTCGGCGCATTCAGATTTTCTGTTTAAATGACTTCAAAGTGAAATTTCTCCTTTAAATTCTCTTAACAAAATATGAAGAAGAAGAATCAAATGGGTTATTCAGGGACTGCTTTTAATTGGCTTTAAAGTGAAAGTGAAGTTTCTCCTTTGAATTCTCAAGAGGAGAAATAATCAAATAGGGCATTCAGATTTTCTGTTTAAATGACTTCAAAGAGAAATTTCTCCTTTTAATTCTCTTAACAAAGTATGAAGAAGAAGAATCAAATGCGATATTCAGGGTCTGCTTTTAATTGACTTGAAGTTTCTCCTTTGAATTCTCAAGAGGAGAAATAATCAAATAGCGCATTTGGGGCACACAGATTTTCTGTTTAAATGACTTCAAAGTAAAATTTCTGTTTTTAATTCTCTTAACAAAGTATGAAGAAGAAGAATCAAAGGGATATTCAGGGTCTGCTTTTAATTGATTTTGAAGTGAAATTTCGCCTTTTAATTCTCAAGAGGAAAAATAATCAAATGGGCATTCGGGGCATTCAAATTTTCTGTTTAAATGACTTCAAAGTGAAATTTCTCCTTTAAATTCTCTTAACAAAGTATGAAGAAGAATCAGATGGGATATTCAGGGTCTGCTTTTAATTGGCTTTAAAGTGAAATTTCTTCTTTGAATTCTCAAGAGGAGAAATAATCAAACAGGGCATTCGGGGCATTTAGATTTTCTGTTTAAATGACTTCAAAGTGAAATTTTCCCGTTTAATTCTCTTAACAAAGTATGAAGATGAAGAATCAAATGGGATATTCAGGGACTGCTTTTAATTGGCTTTAAAGTGAAATTTCTCCTTTGAATTCGCAAGAGGAGAAATAATCAAATAGGGCATTCGGGGCATTCAGATTTTCTGTTTAAATGACTTCAAAGAGAAATTTCTCCTTTTAATTCTCTTAACAAAGTATGAAGAA
This sequence comes from Salticus scenicus, assembly GCA_963930645.1. Lineage (NCBI taxonomy): Eukaryota > Metazoa > Arthropoda > Arachnida > Araneae > Salticidae > Salticus > Salticus scenicus. Next base: position 30,025,690 of record OZ005660.1, read on the forward strand.
GAAGAATCAAATGGAATATTCAGGGTCTGCTTTTAATTGGCTTTAAAGTGAAATTTCTCCTTTGAATTCTCAAGAGGATAAATAATCAAATAGGGCATTCAGCGCATTCAGATTTTCTGTTTAAATGATTTCAAAGTGAAATTTCTCCTTTTAACAAAACATGAAGAAGAAGAATAAAATGGGATATTCAAAGTAAACTTTTAATTGGCTTTAAAGCGAAATCTCTCCTTTGAATTCTCAAGAGGAGAAATAATCAAATAGGGCATTAGGGACATTCAGATTTTCTGTTTAAATGACTTAAAAGGGAAATTTCTCCTTTAAATTCTCTTAACAAAGTATGAAGAAGAAGAATCAAATAGGATAATCAGGGTCTGCTTTTAATTGACTTTGAAGCGAAGTTTCTCCTTTGAATTCTCAAGAGGAGAAATAATTAAATAGAGCATTCGGGGCATTCAGATTTTCTGTTTAAATGACTTCAAAGTGAAATTTCTCTGGGTCTGTGCCTTTAGCGACAGTGCCTTTAGTGTAAATCTGTAAACCCGCTTCCTTAGCGTAAATGTTATCCCCCGTCGATGGCGTGCATTTAGCGTTAGTGCCTTTAGCGTAAATCTGTAATAAGTTATAAAATAAAAAAATAAAGTTTTCAACTTATCTTCACACTATATTCATACCAACGCGATATATATATTAGAGTGATAAATGGTAACCCTTGAGAAGGTCCAAGATGAGTCATGTGACATGCTCTCCTTGCACTTGCGTATTCGGTGGTTCCCTTGGTAACAGCTTATTTTCGGTAAATTTCTATGGCAACGGTTTGGAGATTGTTCTTCGCATAAGTCATAACCGCCAATCTTTTTGTTTACTTATGGAGTTTAATATTATTTTGTTCTAAATCATTTTGATTTTGATTTTACTTCTTTTTTATTTCGTATAGTTGAACTTTAACCGACTAAAAATTAAAGGAATGTCCTTTGTTTTCACATTCGTACAATAAAATAATTTGATGTATCACTCGCTCAACTTTTTCTTACCCTGCATTTTAATAATAAAAAAACAAATTGCATATTAAGTCGCAAAATCAATAAGGTAACATTATAAAGTTCAATCTACTTTTTAAATAATCTAAAATTGTTTAGAAACAGTTTTATTTGACATATAATTATGTGTAAGGGAGATCATTTGAATTTCCTGATGCTGTTTGTTTTTAAGTTATGCTGATAACAGATACATATATTTATCAACCCCTAAAAATTGGACTTTCGTAATCAGGAAACCTCAAAACGTGAAATTATATAAAAACTAGAGTTAAAATGAACTTCAAAAAGTGCTTTTTTTACAGTATGGGTATGAAAAATTAATTTTCCTTCCTGAGCAGTGTTCGTTGACATAGTAAATGAGGACTTAACATTTTCTATATTTATGATGTCCATATATATTCCATAAATATAGAGAAATTCTGAGATTGTCCAAACATTGTTCACTGAAATAGTCGTAAAATTTGGATAATTATTTACGCTAAGGGCACGGCATCTTCTATTCCTCCTTCCTTAATTCCAACCACTTACGCTAGGGGCACGTTACGCTATAAGGACACTATTGCTAAGGGCACGTCACCATTTCTCTTTTGAATTCCAATAAAAAAGGATGAATAATTAAATAGGATATTCAGGGCATTCAGATTTTCTGCTTTTAATAAATTTAAAGTTTAATTTCTTTTTTGAATTCCCTTAAAAATGGAAAAGTAACCAAATGAAACATTTGGGAAATTCAGATTTTTCTGCTTTTAACGGTCTCAAAGTGAAATTTATCCTTTAAATCCCTTAACAAAGAATGAAAAAGAAGAATGGTATGGAATATTCAGGACATTCTGAGTTTCTGCTTTTAAATGGCTTCAAAGTGAAATTTCTCCTTTGAATTTTCAAGAGGAGAAATAATCAAATGGAGCATTCGCGACATTCAGTTTTTCTGTTTTAATGGCTTCAAAGAGAAATTTCACTTTTGAATTCCATTAAAAAAGGACGAATAATCAAATGGGATATTCATAGCATTCAGATTTTCTGCTTTTAATAAATTTAAAGTGCAATTTATGCGACTGAAGAAAAGTATCAGTAAGATATCCAGGACAATTAGATTTTCTGCTTTAAATGGCTCTCAAACGAAATTTCTCTTTTGAATTTCCTTAACAAAGAATGAAGAAGAATCAGATGGGATATTCAGGCAATTCAAATTTTCTGTTTTTAATGGCTTTAAAGTTAAGTTTCTGTTTTGTCTTTTAAATTTCCTTAAGAAAAGAGTACGAGAAAACAAACACACAAACACACACACACACACAAAAAAAAAAAAAGACATTTTAGGCATTTATAAATACAAAGTAGAATTTCACTTTTGAATTCCCTTAACAGAAATGAAACAGAAGAATCAAATAAGATATTCGAAGCATTCATATTTTCTGCTTTTAATGGCTTAGATAGAGTAAAATTTCCTTTTTGAAATCTTTAAAAAAGAAAAAAAAAAGAGAAAGAGAAAGAAAGAAAAAGAAAAATCAAATAGGACATTCGGAGCATTAAGAATTTTTGGTTTTAATGGTTTCAAAGCAAATTTCTCTTTTGAATTCCTTTAAAAAAGTAATAATAATAATAATAACCAAATGGGGCTTTCGAGGCATTTTAGATTTTCTGCTTTAATTGGTTTTAAAGTAAAGTTTCTCTTTAAATTTCTTTAAAATGAGATTAATAAAAAAGCTAACAGGGTATTCAGGGTTCGATCAAACTAATGTGAGGCCCAAATTTTGATGCAGTTTATAGTTGCCCGCTCTTCTTCCATTACTCACCTACCTGTAAACTTACAAAAAAAAAAAAAAAAAAAAAAAATTGTTGAATTACAAAGCTGCAGTAGTTTTTGCATGGAAAAATATTAGTGCCTGCCTGAGGATAATTGCGATGTGATTTGGAAAACCATGCTTATCAATTAAAATTAAAAATTTGTACAAGTAAATGTAATATTGTAATTATGTATGAAATATTAATGTCCAGACCCTCTGGACTATGCGATAAACAGACATTGGGAACATTTTAGATTTATATAAAAATAAGAAGAAAATGTATGGAGAAAACCGAATTTTCAGTACACATGTATTGTATTACAAATAAATAAATAAATAAATGGAATTCCCGCAGTAGACAAGTTGTTTAGCAATTATTAAGTCATTGACTGTATCCATTATTAAGCAACGAGATATTGATATATATTATTAAGGAAAATTATTTGAATATCTATATAAGAGGTAACGTAAAGTTTAAATTAGACTGAAATGTTACTAATAGGACATCCACGGCGTCATAGAAAAATGGCCCTTCAGAGAAGTGGCGTTTTGATAGAAATTTTACAAAAACTCACAATTCAGGCAATATATACTATAAATATTTTTTAATTATTCATTTTTACATTATCACTAATTTTCTATTTGTCTGTATAACTTTGCAATAACCATTTAACCCGTCAGCGCCCAGGGTCCTATTTATAGGACAGTTTTATTTTATGAAGACACACAGAAAAGCCATATTTATACCAAACTCCTACAAGCGGCCTATATCTGTAGATAGGATACTAATTATTTCGAGCTGTAACGATAGGATTGGAATTATTTCCCTAGGTTAGCTTAATACTGACGTCTTAAATATAAGTCAAAACAATTTTGCTTATTTTTATGCTTTAAATTAAAATGGGCGTTAACGGGTTAATATTAGCTTGATTGAATTTTAGAAGATTTTTAACAATAATTTTATTTATTTCATTTTTCGGATCAAACATCAAACTCATCTACATGCATTCTCAGAAATAATATACTCAATTTTGACTATTCAGACATCCTCGGGCTTAATTTCGTTGTTTTTGGCAACCATTTCGTTAAGCGATCACGTGATTTTTGAGGAAACGTGAGCTCTCAAATATTTGACGAAACTGTTTACTCACAATAGCATGTGCTAGCTTTCATTACCGCCATATTGGGTTTTTTTCCTGTGTTGTTTCGACTTTACGTTATGACTTTTATTTGCCGGCTTGGTGGCTCGGTCGGTAGGGCGCTGCGTTCTGGATTCCCAGGTCTCGGTTTCTAATCCCGGTGCGGGCATGGATGCTTGTGATGTCCTATGTCTACAAAATATTGTGTGCGCTTGTTTCTGTGAATTTCTGAAAAAATTGGATCAATTGAGACATAAGTCATTGTAACTGTAGGTCTCAAAGCTGTCAAATGTTCAAATGACTTTTATTTGTTTGCTCTGTTTTATTTATATTTTCATTAAATATAATTAGGATTTAATGTCTAAAGCAACGAATTTGCAGGTAATTTTATAATTCTATAATTTGTATTTTATTCTGTATCATGAAACTAGGATTAAAAAAAAAAAAAAAAAATGTATCTTTACTTTTGACGAAATTCGTATGTTCAAACAAGTGACGAAAGTAATTTTCTCAATTTGACGAAATATTCGCTCGGAGTATTTACCTGGAAACGGTTTCGTGAAAATTAAAGAAAATTTCGTGAAATTTGAGTATCCATTTCTGAGAGTGTGCATTCTGTTTATTTATTTGTACTAAAGTTTCATGGAAGGAAATACTAGATTAATCTTTAATCAAAACTAATCCTATCGCTTTTATTTTCCCATCTGAAATTATTCACTTCGGAAACATTCCATTTACATTCAATAAAATTGAAATGACTTAAAATTCACTTTTCCAAGTGTGAGCTTCATCTCTAAGTTTGCCCATATAAAAATATAAAGTTTTATCACACACTTATAATTCTAACATCTGGAGATTATCCTCAATTACATAGTAAAAAGTTGTCAATTTGCGTCAAGGAAAAAATAAGTTTACCGGCTGTGGAAAATATTACCCTTAAGAGAGGAATGAGAATGAGCTCTTAATAAAAATAAATTAGTATTAAATCTTAAGGGGAAAATCAAGGACCAGGAAGAACTGAACCTTACGGGAGGTGACCATTGAGTAGAGGTTGTCAAGATGAAGATTACTGAAGTTGAGGATTTGTAGATGGCCGTTGGTTACAGAAGTTTACTTTATAAAAACAATTTCAGAATTCTTGCGAAGTGATTAGTCAATAACTCAGTGTTCATTAATCATACATGGTACAAGCTTACAGAAAAAAGGCTGAACTTTTAACGACCCCCCCCCCCCCTACCTCCCTCTCTCTCTCTCTCAAAAGTGATATCGGGCAACTGACACAATATAAATTTTTCAATAATAAAAATAATGTTAAATCTGATTGCATACACGTACACACAATAAACAAAATCAGAACAATAAATCTTACATTAAATATCATATTAATTATAATTAAAATAGTTGTAAGTGCTTAAAAAACAGACACAATTATTACATATACTTGAAAATAAGTTTATTCTATAGAAGCATTGTTTGCTGGGGCAATTGATTAGCAAAATAATGTAGTTCAAGTTCATTAGGAAAATGCAGTTGAAGTGCTATTTCTTTTTCATTTTCTCTAAGTTTGAATTTAACATTTCTTGAAAGCCAATAACATAGAAACTGCTAATAATATATTGCACAAATTCAGGTTGACTCCCCCCCCCCCCCTACATATGTCCAAAAAGTTTCAATGCGGTTTTGCATTGATCCCAAGAATAATAATTTTCAAGCTTAAAAAGGCTGAAAAGTAACATGTCTGATTAATTCAGGCATTTTTGTAGATATTAAAACAGGAATAAACTACTACGTCAGAAACGCCAAAGAAAAATTATTGAGGTGCATACAATAATTTTTCTTTGGCGTTTCTGACGTAGTAGTTTATTCCTGTTTTAATATTCCAACGCCAAGTCTCCTGCTATTATTTTTGTAGATAATCACGAAAAATTTTATTAAACATTTTTTATGATATATTACTCATCGATATAGGTGACCAACTTTTATAAAGTTATTATTATTGAATAATTAGAATTGAAGTAATTTTAATAGCATTGGAGTGGGAGCCCAAATCGACGACTTCTTAGCTCAAGTCATGTTGATGAAGTGACGCTCCGATTTCTTCATTAGTTTCGCCAAAGCTCTAATCGAAGCCAAATTCAAAATAGTAGAGGAAAAAGGGTTGTAATTGTGTTACGTATAAACACATACAATTTTTGAAAAGGTTATCACATAATTACAATTCAAACGGTCCTCACTAATCGCCAACATACGCCATGAGAACCTGGAACTTTTAAGCAAAAATTAACGTACCATGTTATAAGACAAGGAATGCACTCATGGTGACAAAACTGCATTTATTTGTAAGACGAAAAGGAACCGAATTAGGAAAATTCATAACAAGCTATTGTAGATCTGCATTACCGTTGAAGAACGAATAATACATGAACAAAGGTTTCGAAAGAGTTGCAATTAGCAGAGTTGCAATTGGGAAGAGGGAGAATGTAAAAATTTAAAGAACATACTGTATGAGAATTTAAGTTGCAATTTAGAGGTTATGAAAATGTGTTCGTTACATATTTTATTTTATTTTATTTTATTTATTTATTTATTTATTTATTTATTATTATTATTATTATTTATAAATGAAAATATATTTTTCTAGAATATGTGATAATCTACGTCACAGAAGTGGACTAGAAGTTTCTCAAAAAGCTAAGAAATAAACAAGATAGAAACTTATTTATTTATTTATTTATTTATTTATTTATTCATTTATTATTATTATTATTATTGTTTTGTATTTTCAAAAATTAGTCACCGTCCAAAGTTATACATCCAGGGAAAGGTGTTGAACCCTCCCTTGGCTACGGCCTTTCCAAACGATTTCCTGAATTCATTGAAATCGGCCTTAACAAATATATTGCAACATTATGTTTTTACGGATCCATTAGTACACAGTGTAAATTTTAACTAGATATATCGGTTATATCTTATTTATAATAAAACATTATAACACCCTCTCGTTGTAATAATAATACAAAGATATTAAAAATAAAATTCTATATAATCTGTTTGGAAAATATTCTTTTTCTTGTTAAAAGAATAATAACATAAAACATCCAGATAAAAAAATAGTAATATCTTTCTGAAATATTTGAATAATAACATCGTGTTAAATAGTTCATTATTTGATAAGAATGGGGTCGTCTTTTATGCCATAGAAAGTTTCATTATTCATTTATTTTTAAACCAGTAAATCTTAAAAATCTGACAAAAGATATCTCTCAGACATAAAAAAAAAAAAAAAAACCCTTCATATCGCATACATATACAAATATACCCTTATAACCTTTATCCCCTATTAGTCCAGGCAACGAAGGCCAAAATTTGACGAATAGAGGAAAAAAATCGTGTAGTTTTGAAATTTTACATACTCATAGCCGTGAGGGTCCTGAACAACATACTAAAAGTCCCCGCCCGTGGGGGGTGAGCGGGGGGCAGGGGGGGCAATTAAGGGGGGCAATTTTCAGTTTTTATTAAATATCTTAAAAACTATCGCACTTAGAGAAAAAATGTCAATTACAAAATTAATCTACGTACATTTTCCTACAAAAATGTATATTACATTTTGTTTGTACGATCATTAGTTTAGAAGATATAGGGAGATGAAATAACACATTTTCTTGAAAAATTCTTTTTTGCAATAGTAAAATCAACTAAAGTGTGCAATTAAAAGGGTTCTTGTCAAATATTTTCTGATGTAAAAAACAAATATATACATAGGGAATATGCAAGGCTAATACAGCATGTTTTGTAAGTTTTAAATAATTTTAAGGCTAGTAGGCGCAAGTGGCGGTTTGAGTAAAATTCTGGATAAGTCCAGTCAAAATAGGAAAAATAGAAAAAAAAAAAAAAATCGTGTAGTTTTGAAGTTTTGCACACTCATAGCCGAGAGGGTCCTGAACAACATACTAAAAGTCCCTGACCGTGGGGGTGAGCGGGGGGGGGCAGAGGGGCATTTAAGGGGGGCAATTTTCAGTTTTTATTACATATCTTAAAAACTATCGCATTTAGAGAAAAAATGTCAATTACATAATTAATCTACGCAAAATTTCCTACAAAAATGTATGCTTTATTTTGTTTGTACGATCATTAGTTTAGAAGATATAGGGAGATGAAATAACACATTTTCTTGAAAAATTCTTTTTTTGCAATAGTAAAATCAACTAAAGTGTGCAATTAAAAGGGTTCTTGTCAAATACTTTCTAACGTAAAAAACAAATATATACATAGGGAATATACAAGGATAATACAGCATGTTTTGTAAGTTTTAAATAATTTTAAGGCTAGTAGGCGCAAGTGGCGGTTCGAGTAAAAATCTACATAACGAAGACCCAAAACCGATCAACATTAAAAAAAAAAATCGTGTAGCTTAGAAATTGAGCACAGTTATAAAGTTAAGTGCCCTGAATAACATGCTAAAAGTCCCTAACCATGGGAGGGGGGCATTTAAAGGGGGCACATTTCAGTTTTTATTAAGTATCTTGAAAACTATCGCATTTAGAGAAAAAAAGTCTCAAAGATATAAGATTTTTTTTAATGTTGATCAGTTTTGGGTCTTCGTTATCTGGATTTTTACCAAAACACCACTTGCGCCTACTAACCTTAAAATTATTTAAAACGTACAAAACATGCTGTATTATGCTTACATATTCCCTATGCATATATTTGTTTCGTACATTAGAAAATATTTTATCAGAATCCTTTTAATTCCACAATTTAGTTGATTTTACTATTGCAAAAAAAAAAAAAAAAAAAAAAAAAAGAATTTTTCAAGAAAATGTGTTATTTTGTTCCCCTATATCTTCTAAACTATTGATCATACAAACAAAATAGAATATACAATTTTTTTAGGAAATTTCACGTAGATTAATTTTGCAATTGAGATTTTTTTTCTCTAAATGTACTTAATAAAAACTGAAATGTACCCCCTTTAAATGCCCCCCCCCATGGTTAGGGACTTTTAGTATGTTATTCAGAGCACTTAACTTTATAACTGTGCTCAATTTCTAAGCTACACGATTTTTTTTTTTTTTTTTTTTTTTTTTTTAAATGTTGATCGGTTTTGGGTCTTCGTTATCTAGATTTTTACTGAAATCGCCACTTGCGCCTGCTAGCCTTAAAATTATTTAAAACTTACAAAACATGCTGTATTATCCTTGCATATTCCCTATGTATATATTTGTTTTTTACATTAGAAAATATTTGACAAGAACCCTTTTAATTGCACACTTTAGTTGATTTTACTATTGCAAAAAAGAATTTTTCAAGAAAATGTGTTATTTCATCTCCCTATATCTTCTAAACTAATGATCGTAAAAACAAAATGTAATATACATTTTTGTAGGAAATTTTGCGTAAACTAATTTTGTAATTGACAGTTTTTCTCTAAATGCGATAGTTTTTAAGATATGTAATAAAAACTGAAAATTGCCCCCCTTAAATGCCCCCTGCCCCCCGCTCACCCCCCACTGGCGGGGACTTTTAGTATGTTGTTCAGGACCCTCTCGGCTATGAGTGTGCAAAACTTCAAAACTACACGATTTTTTTTTTTTTTTTTCCTATTTTGTCTGGACCTATCCAGATTTTTACTCAAACCGCCACTTGCGCCTACTAGCCTTAAAATTATTTAAAACTTACAAAACATGCTGTATTAGCCTTGCATATTCCCTATGTATATATTTGTTTTTTACATTAGAAAATATTTGACAAGAACCCTTTTAATTGCACACTTTAGTTGATTTTACTATTGCAAAAAAGAATTTTTCAAGAAAATGTGTTATTTCATCTCCCTATATCTTCTAAACTAATGATCGTAAAAACAAAATGTAATATACATTTTTGTAGGAAATTTTGCGTAAACTAATTTTGTAATTGACATTTTTTCTCTAAATGCGATAGTTTTTAAGATATTTAATAAAAACTGAAAATTGTCCCCCTTAAATGCCCCCCTGCCCCCCCGCTCACCCCCCACAGGCGGGGACTTTTAGTATGTTGTTCAGGACCCTCTCGGCTATGAGTGTGCAAAACTTCAAAACTACACGATTTTTTTTTTCTATTTTTCCTATTTTGTCTGGACTTATCCAGATTTTTACTCAAACCGCCACTTGCGCCTACTAGCCTTAAAACTATTTAAAACTTACAAAACATGCTGTATTATCCTTGCATATTCCCTATGTATATATTTGTTTTTTACATTAGAAAATATTTGACAAGAACCCTTTTAATTGCACAATTTAGTTGATTTTACTATTGCAAAAAAGAATTTTTCAAGAAAATGTGTTATTTCATCTCCCTATATCTTCTAAACTAATGGTCGTACAAACAAAATGTAATATACATTTTTGTAGGAAATTTTACGTAGATTAATTTTGTAATTAACGTTTTGTCTCTAAATGCGATAGTTTTTAAGATATTTAATAAAAACTGAAAATTGCCCCCCTTAATTGCCCCCCTGCCCCCCGCTCACCTTCCACGGGCGGGGACTTTTAGTATGTTGTTCAGGACCCCCTCGGCTATGAGTATGCAAAATTTCAAAACTACACGATTTTTTTCTTCTATTTTTCCTATTTTGACTGGACTATATATTATGCCATCGAAAATAACTTTTCTCCCTTCTCATTCACAATATCACAAACGGTCCATACCTTCAAGAATTCAGGGCCCCTTCTTAGAATGTAATGGAAATGGGGCTCCTTTAAGGAAACTCCTTTTTAAAGTGTCTAATCTCCCTGCTGGTGAAGATAGATCCGCTAATTGGAGAAAAAAAAAAAAAAAAAAAAAAAAAAAAACAGACGATAAAAAAAAGTAACAAAATGTTAATCTTTTAGGAAAGACAGTTGAGCTTTTTCTCACAAAAGTTTATTCTCTTTCAAATGTATACTCTTTTAATGATTTGGTTCAAGGGTGTAAAATAAAAAATAATCTCTGTTATGTATGTAAGAAAGATAATGAACTATATTTAGAAGGAATAGTTTACAAGGGTGTGGTTAATGTTTTATTAGGACTGAGGGCCTATTAGTCTCAATCTGGGATTTTTGCGTTGTCGATTTCGATAGTTGGACATTTGTCGAAATCTAAAATTTATCGAAAATATAATTGAATAATTTGAAAGCGTAGTTATAATTTGAAAAAAAAAAAAAAAAAAAAAACTAATAGTCCTCCGTCCTAAACTAAATTCTGTTTTTGTCAGAATTTCATCAAAATCTTTTTATTATTATTATTATTATTGAAAGAAAAAGAAAAGAAAATTAATAATAATCAGTATCGTTACAAGCGATATCGAAAAAGTTTTTTTTAATAATTTTGAATTAGGAAATAAAAAGTGGGCGTGAAATAATATGAAATAAAAATAAGTAAAAAAATGAATTTAATGATTTAATGTTTTTGTTTTTCGGGGGCTGCTCGTTCATATAAAGAATGCGTATTAAAACGAGTCGAAGAAGGAAGCTAAATAAGTATTGAGTTATATTACGATAAATACGATATATAATAGGATACGATATAATAGACCTATGGTCCAGGGTTAGTAGGCATTTTCGTTGAAAGAAATAGTTTGTTCGTTCGGTGCAACTTGCACATTAGTCCCGTGAGGTACATTTTCACATTAGTCCTTTGAGGTACAACTTTCACTTTAGTCCCGTCAGGTACAACTTGCACATTAGTCCCCTTTAAATATAGTGTTTTTTTTTTTTTTTTTCGTTCCAGGTCGTGGCCAAGGGGTTTTTTTAGGATTCCTACACCCCGAAATTTTGCAGATTTACCAAAAATTCTTGAGTTTTACGTCATTTTTAACACTCAACATTATGTACTAAAGTTTGAGTACCCTCCGAAAATTTTTTTTATGGCTACGACCTTGTTTTCATTCGGGATTCTTTTTTAAATATTATATAGCCTAATGTATATGAAGTACAGCAGGAAGTGGTGGACTGGAAGTGTTAGAATAATAGATCGAAATGCATAGGTGGAAACTGAAAAATTCTCCATCTTACATTTGTTTTCAAAAAAATTCTACTATTCATTATACTGAATCCATGATAAGAGCAATGGACTCACATGATGGCCAATCCTTGCCGGAGACTGCAATTTATCATTCACTAAGTTATCCTTCTTCTCTCTTCGATACATTTACCTTATCTTAATTTTCTGCGTAATTTCTTTGGTATCACTTTCAACTTTTATTTTTAGAAGAGTCATGCTATTTAATGTGCAATAATCCTCATGATGCGAGCTTATGAGAAGTTTTACCACATTCTTCACTGTTAAGGAAAATCCAATTTCGTATAACTTACGAAACTTTTAAAATACAAGGTGGCTATAATTAAACAGAGATCGAAAACTTATTAAGAATGCAAACATTTCATATACCTGTAGTATAGAAGGGAACCTGAAAAATAAATAAATAAAGCATCCTTTATTTAAATTTATTATTCGATCATTTCTTATCGCATAGGATAAGGTGTATCAGTGTTTCAATTTACATTGCAGCGAAGCAATTACTTTTTAAGATATCCTACATTTCAATTTTCAATATTAAAGTATTAATTCCTATCTAAAATAGGTCTAATTAATTTTTTTTTAAATAATTTTTTAAAACTTTATATTGAGTAGTCCTATAATCGCAGTATTTACTGTATTACTAAAGTAGATTGTATATTGAAATTTTGATCCAATTTCTTAACCTGACAAAAGCCGGCCTTGGAATATTGTACTAAATATTTCTTCCTATGAAATTTCTGCGTTTTCACACTTGATTCCCCCCCCCCCTGCTTTATTTCATAAGTTGTAAATAATGACAGAGTGTATGCGTACTATAATCAAAATAAAAATCGGGGGAAAAGTGACTTTCCTCCGAAAGAGTGTGAAGTTTCTTATGTGTGAGGAATTAATGGTTGTCATCCTCATTTAACTTAGGTTTAAGCTTAACTTAATTACTTTATGGAGTAGCTAAATGGTAAGTAATAGAGCACAAGACTTGAATATAAAATAAATAACGAGCTTTTATTTAGAGCTTAATGAAAAGATGGGCGTTGGACTATATTCACATACAATATCTTTGTAAACTTAAAGGAGCAGCCTTCATAAATATTCTAACTTTAAATAGATAACCACAATTAATCTCAACTGTTTCAACTAACGTCGTTACCTCTCACGACTATATTAATCTTTCGTTAGTGGGAGGATTCCCTTATCCACTATACTACTCGACTAACTATCTCCTACTATAGCCGCTCGTTACTAACTCCTTTAGCCTCCTACTACTTCTCATTCACTATCCACCTCTTACTCTAAGCAACCTCCAGTCACTACCATCCTTCCCCTTTTATATCCATCACTTTATAAAATTAACATATTGCAAATTATCATTTAGTTCATCCTAGGAACTAACTCCATTAATCAACTGAATCCTAAAACTCTACACATTCACGTGTTATTCGTAAAGTGCGAACTTCCTTTGTAGCGTTACGCTAACATTACTTTACCTCACATATGTAGCTGAAGAAGTTAAAAGCAATTATGTAATACATAGAGGAATTTTATTTTATCCTTAACAATTTTAATATACTGTATATAGATATTATTTATATATGTATATGTTTCGGCAGCATTGTATATTTAAAGAAAAGCAAATGGAAAGAAGACCACTTACTCAGAAACTATTTTGTATATCATATCTCATAAGAAAAAAAATCTGGAGTGACTCCACTCGACTTTCCGAACATTGAGTAATTAACGGTTTTGTAGATAAAGTAAAGTAAGAGGAGTTGTTAAATAAACAAAGAAGAGAAAATTATAACAGAGTGTTTGAGTTGTTTTCTCCATATATTACACGACGTTTAATTTAACGCTACTGAACTTTGAGCCCATAGATTATAATGATAAATAATTTTTCGTTATGTCCCTGTAAAAACCTATAAATTATTCAAACAGTTCATTAAAATGCTTATAGTTAGTGCAACAGTGACTTACAATATTTATATAAACTTTCAGCTATATTGAATAAGGCGTTTAGACGCTATCACACTTTTAAAAATTTGGCAAAAAATAATGAAAAATAATTTTTCTTTGTATCCCTGTAAAAAAAAAAAAAAAAAACTGTAAGTGTTAAATTCACCAGAATCTACACAGCTCGTGCAACTGTGACCTATAACATGTGTATAAATTTTTTGCTCAGTTTAATAAAGCGTTTAGACGCTATCACACTTTTAAAAAATTGGCCCCATAGGCCATAATGATAAAGAACTTTTCTTGGTGTCTGCTAGATTCACCAGAATCAATAGGGTTCGTGCTACGGTGACTTACAACATACGTACCACTTTCAGCTCATTCGAGCAAAGAGTTTAGACGCTAGCGTGCTCACTCACTGACATACACACATACATACATACATACATACACACATACATACATACATCATCGTAAAAATAATGAAAACGGACTCAGGGAACCTCAAAACGTATAGAAACATAAAAAAAATTCGGATTGTTGACATGATTACAATACTTTCCTCACTATAGTGTTCGGAAAGTAAAAAATATTAATGCCTAATTATAATTCCCAATACTTCTATTGCTATAATTTTAATATATATACACTGTAAAAAAATGAACATGCTAGATTACATCACAATGTGCGGGTAAAAAAATCGCCAACACCATGTGCGTTAAATTTCAAGTGTGATGTAAATAAATGCGTGCTTGAATTTTCAAAGAGGCTGTTTTAATTTTACAACACGCTGTATTGTATTTATTTTTTTCATTCAAAAAAAAAAAAGGAGGGGGGGGGTACTATATTTGTTTTCTTTTTTATTTATTTATCTTAATCTGTATGTGTTTTAATCTTTATTTAAGTTATTTTGTTTTAATTTTTTATTTATTTCACCTTTTTTTTATTCTGTCAATATAAGTTTGGAAAGGTTATGAATTTTTACATGAAATATAATACCTTTAAAGCTTTCAATAAATTCTATTTTATGAATGAATATTAGAATTATAATGCAGTAACGACTTCGTTTTAAAAAAAAAATATTTAACCATTTAAATAATAATAATAATAAAGTGTTTTATTAACAAATTATATTGCTATTACTATTAAAATAATAATAATAATAATGCATACATTTTTAATTCACTGAAGAAATATTAAAAAATTAGTCAAATCAGAAGCATTATATTTAATAAGTACATCAAATAATTAAAACTTTTAATTAATATTTTTTAGAACTCATGAAAATTAAAATTACCGTTTTCCAATGCTTTATTAAACTACATTTTGTAGCATACATATATCCGTACAATTTTAGCAAATATATTAATTTTACAAAATAAACAAGAAATAAACACTTTATCAATACATTCTACGTAACAATCTACAACGGAATTATCAGAAAAAGCGAACAAAATTTAAAAAATAAAATATAATCCTAATACATACAATTTATAAAGGAAACTTGAAAGAAACAAAACAAAAAAGTAATGAAATACTAAAAAACGTACAAAAATTTCATATTAAATATTTATTAAATAATGTTCTATTTTAAATGCCATAATATTTTTCAGAATTAAAAACTAATACATTATTTTTCATCATCAATAAGTAATAGTAATTTAAATCATTTTTAAAATAAATTAGTCTGAAAATGTTGGAGTTTAATAGTTTTATTTCGAGAGGAAATAATTATTGTGTTGGAAATTTTAATGCGCATAATTCAAAATACAGTTTCATGAGACAGAGCTTTTAAGATTAGATTTCATTAATAAAACGCAGACCCTTATCAAACTTATATTGACAGAATTAAAAAAGAGAAGAAATAAAATCAAAATTAAAACAATTATAACTTACTTGTTACTTTAAGTTTTGTGTTGATCATAATATGAATCCTAATCGTGGCTTCGTTCCTCCATTTTTTGCGTTTTCCGTTTATGATAGCAAAAGGCGTGGCATAACATAACAAACATTTAAAAGTTTTAGTTCATGTTTGAAGGTCATTGGTGTATCTGTGTCACATGACTCTTTGACGCCATAGTGAATGTAAAAATACAGCACGTTTTGCTTGAAAATTTTTTACAGCACGAATGCGTGATTTTATCACATCACAAGATGAGCGATATTCGTTGTAATTTTACAACATTTTTTTACAGTGTAGATAAATATGTTTATTTATATTATACAGTTCTTGTTTCTCCGTTACATATCTTGTTTGCAAGCTGTTACGAAAAATCTTGCTACCTTTCTTCTATGAGAAAGTAGTCCGTAAAGAAATAGGCAAGTTCTAGTCGAGGAATGCTCTTTATTCAGTGTAACTTCTCGAATCAGTTCATCAAAACTATGATTACAACGAATATTTTCTTCTGGTAACAGTCCAATAAAACTGTCACTCGTACCGTAAAAGTCACTATTCAACGAATGTTCTGAAACAATCCAATGTAATAGTCACTTGTTCTACAAGTGCAAAGCTAATAACATCAAATGCACCAGAGCAGAAATTTTCGCTTGGGAATACAATCTCCAATGTGTAATCACTCAGAATAGCTCTCTGAATAACTCTGAATCACAGTGACTACACACTCTTTCTGCAGAAGTAAACTCACATCTATTTATACCTTTTGGCGAGGGAGTTTGGTGGTAGTTCTATCCAGAATCCCATGGAAAGTTCTAAATTTTGTCAGCTATTCATTATAGAGTTTCATAACTTCAGGAAGGCTAAACTACTATTTTTTGCCAAATTTTGTCGTCAAACTTGTCACTAATGCTGACATCTTTGAAAGTGAAGGAACTGTCATTTTCTTCACTTTGACTGTAAAACTACTTTCACTGCAACAAGATAAACGATGCAGAGGAAAAGATTTAATCGATGTAACAATACCTACATGTGCATGTGTAAAATAAAAGATATGTAAACAAAGAATTCCTTTGGGTGTATTAATGTTAGTGTTAGATATTTTTGTTCATAGACAGTCATTTCATAAAATAACGTTTATATTAATGTTATTGTTATTTTTTACTATTATTTAATAAGCTCTATCCAAAGACTCAAGCCCAATTCAAAAGATTTCGTTCAGAGCAGTCTAAAAGAGTTATGATGAGAAAATACTCTGGCTTAAGAAATATTACTATTATAGTAAAACTAGCCGCCTTCGGCTACCAGCAGATTCACGATTCTTGAAAATTCTGACCGTATTAAACTCCCGTTCGGGGCCGTTTATGATGCATCACATGGTTGGCGTTTATCATGCCTCGTGTGGTTTTTAGCAATTTAGTCGCTCACCGTGTAAACAACCTATGAAAATTCTGACTCTAAGAAACTCTTACTCGGTAACCAATTTCTGTTAAAATCGGTCTAAAATCAGAAAAATTCAAAAATTTCTTTTTTATTATTATTATTCCTACTACAATAGCACTTGACCATGAAACCAAAAAGTAATTATTCCAGATAAACGTATTTGTTAGTATTCAGCACGTTTGAAAAACGGATCTATCCGAATCGAAAAGAAGGATCCGAGATAGCCCGGTCGGTAGAGCGCCGAGCTTGTAATTGGAAGATTGCGAGTTCGATACTCGAGCCGGCCAAAAACCATCGTGTACACTGATAGTGGCTGGCGCACATAAAATCTGTCGTGGACACAATATCCTACATGTTCCATCCATATGTTATATACCTCTGGGAATTACCGAAGCGGGGGAGCCACCCCCTCCGAGGAGTCTCAAAATTGTGATGGCAGTCTCCAGACTATCCTTAGAGTTAAGTCCCAAACCGTCACCAGTTGCCCAATAACGCAGCAGTAGCGCGACGTTAAACCCAACCAACCAACTGAATCCAAAAAAAAAAAAAAGTATTGTAAAATTGACATTTTAATTAATATCTCCAAAAACTTGCTAAAAATTTAATTTGTTTTCCAATACCAACTCCCTTACGCTTCATTCTACCTATATGGCGATTTCTGTAATCCTGCGGCGTATATTTCCGAAATGCATAACGGTGCACACACACACATGCATGTGTGGTACATACAGACATCATAGTACATACAGACACACAGATACAGACATCTTTTTATATTATTATTATCGAGTATAAATAGTTAAGAGTAAAGCTAATTATAGGATGATACCTCGAAAGTTGATTCTGAAACTTTAATTTAGCAGAGTCAAAAGAAGAAAGTGAGCGAGCCAACTCGCATTCAATAAATTATTCTTTTAATAGATTTGTGATGGTATTAAATTTTATTCAGCTATTCATTTCGGAAATTTTTGAATAATATAGGCTACACAAAACAAAATCAACCATTAAGATTTACCAAACTGTAATACTGGAACAGAGAAACTTGACAAATGTGTTTTAAGAATTCTGGATGTGACTCATAAAAACAAGCACGAGAGAAAATTTTAGTGAAGAACAATGAATGTTATAATAGTTAAATATACACATTTAGAGAAAAATTTGCAGAAAAATTTACTTTAGAATCAGAAAGATTAATAAGGCAAAGGGTCCGCTTCACTCGCTCCTGTCAATCGCGCTTTCACCACGATTAAGGGCCCGCTTCACTCACCGCCGCGCCGCCGGAAGCCGAAACTAATGTTATTCTATGGGAAATTTTTCTTTACAAATAACTTATTAACTAATACGTATTTTTAAATTCTGTTTTCACATTCTGAAAATTCCTAGCTGTTAAATTGACGGACCTTTTTAAAAAAGGATTTTTTTTTTTATTTTTTTTATATTCTATTTTTAAGCTGCAAAATACGAATATTCAATATGTGAAATTTTTTCATTTTGCAATTTCAAAATAAAATATTAAAAATAAAAAAAAAAATACATTTTTAAAAAAAGTCCGTCAATTTAACAGTTGGGAATTTTCTGAATGTGAAAACAGAATTTAAAAATATGTATTAGTTAATAAGTTATTTGTAAAGAAAATTTCCCCATAGAATAACATTGGCTCGGGCTTCCGGCGACGATAAGTGAAGAGGGCCGTTAAACTGAGATATTTTAAATGTTTAAAAAGCATCTGTTAGGCTTTTAATTAGGTCTTGCTATTCAAGATTCGAAATGAACTTGTTTCTCAATGATCACTGCTTTTTTTCGTTATTCGATAGGAATTCTTGAAAGATATCACTCCTTGCATTCTAATTTAGCGATTTTAAGCGGACGCAATGTTAAAATGTGTATCTGCGTCAAAATAGTTCAAAATTTTAAAATACAGGGTGACAAGAAATAACTTGGACGAAGTTTCAAACGAAATATCTGTAACTACCACTATCGCAAACTCATTTTGGAAGATGTTGTCTTACCTTGGTCGCAAAAGTTCTTTGGAAACAAAAGATGGGCCTTCCAAGAGGATTCCGCTCCTGCACACAGAGCTAAAGGCACTCAAGATTGGTGCAAGACATATTTTCCTGACTTCATTGGAGCTCAAGAATGGCTCCCGTATTCCCCAGATTTGAACCCAATGGATTATTATGTTTGGTCCCTCTTGGAGACAAGGGTGTGTGCTAAACCTCATAAAACTTTGGCATCTCTAAAGGAATTCTTATGCAAGGAATGGGATAAAATATCAGTAAGTAAATTGCGGCCCATAGCCGAAAATTTTGTGATACGTTTAAAGCTCTGTATGAAGGCTAAAGGTAGCCACTTTGAAAATTTGTAAATATAATAGACAAAATAATATATTCATATTTATTGAAGTTTGGTCGTAATATTTTCATTAGCATGAAAGTTGTAATGTATCATGTGTGTCCAAGTTATTTCTTGTCACCCTGTAAAATGAACTCCAGGCTGAACGTTTCATATAAAAATTTTATCGCAATCTTTGCTCTTTCAAAGGACACTAAATTTAAGAAATCTTTTTTAAAATTAATTTTTATCTTCATTTTATGTATTTATTTATTTATTATTATTATTATTATTCTAGCAGTGCCTAAAAGTATTTTTTCCGAAATCCGTTCAATCATTCACCTTTCGTTGCGGGCGTATTCATAACATGCAAACTTGTTCCATCTTCCATTTAAGGAGAATTAAAAAAAAAAAAAAAAAAAGTGTTGCCAAACCGGTAAAGTCAAGCGAGCGAAGCAAAAGCGAACAGACGATAACCAGATCCCTGCTGTGCAAACAAACTCATCAAATATTCTTTTTTTAAACATGTGTGTTTCTTGAACAAAACTCACTTTGTTTCGCGCAGAAGAATATAAGGCTGATTTTAAATTCCACCAAAATGCCGTTTTTTACCGTGACCGCATTTTCTTGTGGGAATTCTATTCTAACACTTTTATACAATTTGTTAACAAGAATGAGATAGCAATCAATATCAATAAGTAAAAATGTACCATTCGTTAAGTCATTTTACATCAGATTGCGTTCAAAATCATGATTTCTAAGACAGTTAGATTTCAAAGAATTAAACTAATGTAACTTTGATTTTAACAAATAAAGAACATTAAAAAGGCCTTATCATAAATATTCTTAAACAAGAGCTTTATATCATTATTTATTGAAATTATTATTAATCAAAATCATTTTCCATGATAAATGCAGAGCTTTTTCATCTCAAAAAAGTACAAAACTAAATGTGAAAAAAAAAAAATATATATTTAATTTTTCTTAATTTTTTTTAAATTAATAAGACGACGTCTGGGAAAATGCGTTTTATTTCAGGTATTTATTCTTTTCTTTCATTTCCTTTTTTTTTTTTTTTTTTCGGGGGGGGGGGGAGGAAGAAAGAAAGAAAAGAAATCCATAACTTTGTTTCAAATTATCGCTGACCTATACGATATCTCAACCCTACTCATATTGAAAATTTACACACCAGGGAATTCGGGATGGGGAAGGGGGGCGACAATGCTCCTACAAAAACTTTTCTGGTTGACTACTACTATTATATATATATATTGTCAGAACGATTGGTTAAACATAGTTCTCCATGGTATACATTTATACGAAATTTTGTCCTATACTGCCATATTAAAATTTATGAAAAAACAGTATGGTAGCGCCATCTGTTGAACGGCCTAATTCAAAATGTAATCAGCCCCTATTTAGATCAAGGTCCAACTCCAACTAATTATGAATTTTGCTTAAATTTCCTTCACTGATTCATGAGATACCGCTTTCACGAAATTTTGCATAAACACACACGCACATAGATTGGCATTTTCTAAAAATCGACAAATTGTATTTGGTATACCTCAAAACATGTAAATTTATCGGAAAAAAAGGAGTCCTTAATTTTTACGAATCCATTACTTTGTTCTTATATATATGGGTTGATTGACTGGATTGTTTATGAACCGGTGCTAAAAGCAGATCCATTTTTTTTTTTTTTTTTATAAATATTATCACCTAAAACAATTTTATTAAAAAAAAAAAAAGACTTTTGAAGACTATTGCTAAAAAAGTAAATACTTTTGTGAGTTTTTCAAAATAGAAAATAAAAATAAGAACTTATATAACATTCTAAGCACTAAGCACATTCGGAACCCCGAAAACACAAAGCAAGCTCTAATACACAGAATTGCATACCCTCTACGTAATAAAAGTAGAAGAACGCTCGATTTTTGTAAATTATTTTCTACATTTTTATCCTAATTATAAGATTCTTATGCAGATTTTATTTAACAAAGTTTTCATTAATTTCACGTAAAAATAAAATGTCTACCACAAATGCTAATTAGTGGATTGTAGAAAAACTAGTATTCATGATTTCGAGAGAGTAAAAAAAGTAGGATACCGATACCTGATAGAATTTGTTATTTAGTGAATTGTGCGTGAATAAAAGAGCAAATATAGAATTTTCTTTAACTGTTTTTGTTGTTGAAAACGTATTTTGTTAAAAATTGCATCGTTAATTTCTTTTCAGGCTGCCTAGAGAAATACCTTTAAATGATTTTCAAAAGGGCCAAATCGTTGCATATAAAAATGAAGGTAAAGGTGTTAGACAGATTGTTCGTATACTGTACGTCAGTCCCAATACAGTTTCTTAGTTTATCAGAAAGCCATACAGAAATGGGAAAAGAAAGAAGACTGATAGGCCTAAAAAGTTAACGCCTCGTGATGAGAGAAAACTTGTCCACGAGCTTAAAATGAGCAGTGGAAGTACTGCAAAGGTTCAAAATCAAGCAGGACTTATTCATGTATCACGACAAACAGTTTATAACTACACAACAAGATCCAAATAATTCATTCTGGAAAAGCAGAAGCATCCTCCAAAGTGAGTGAAAAAAAAAAAAAAAAAAAAAATATATATACGAGGGTTGATCCAAAAAAAAGTTTACACATTTGAAACGTAATAATTGTGGAGCGAATATTTCCACCCAGGGTGGTTGACAGATGGCGCTAGTTGTTCTACAGCGGTTCTACGAGTAAGTAGCGTCAGTACACAGACACTTAAGAGCGACAGTAATGGCACGAAGTCTAGAAAAGTGGTCTCGCATAGAGGTGCGAGCCGTAATTCGATTCTTATGGGCCAAGAATGTGGCCGCATCCGAAATTCACAGACAAATCGTTGAGGTATACGGGTACAAAGCAGTGAGCTTCTGCATGACAATGCCAGGCCCCATACAGATCGCCAGACTCAGGAATTGCTGCAAAGGTTCAAGTGGGAGGTCTGGAATCACCCCCATACAGCCCCGATTTGGCTCCAAGTGACTATTTCCTTTTTCCGGCGTTGAAGCGAAACTTATCCGGAACACGGTTCACCTCAGACGATGCAGTGAAAACAGCTGCCGAGAAATGGTTCAATGAGCAGGGCCCTGATTACTACCAAGACGGGATAAACAAGTTGGTCGAACGTTCTGACAAATGCCTAAACAGGTTTGGCGACTATGTGGAATAGTGAAGGCCAGATGTGTCTCTTGCTTCCCATTTGTATCTTGTTTCTATTGTTAATAAATACTTTTTCATTTGCCTTGTAAACTTTTTTTTGGATCACCCCTCGTATATATATATACAGACACGACATTATTTCATTATTTAAAACATGAAAATCTGACACTGACAGATTTTAATTTAGTGCCAGAGGCCTACTGCTAAACTTGTTAATATCGACAAATTCTTCTTTAGTTAATTCGTGACGATCTAAATTCCATGATAAAGTTTTCATTAAATCAAACCAATGTGTTTCAGCTGCAGATACTGTAACAAATAACGTTGGAAGTCCAAACTGTCTTATAGCCGCAAAACAACGTTTTTTCTCTTTTTCCCAATGAGGGGGAGGTGTGCCTTGGAGGGGACTCATGTCAAAGGTGTGCCTTGGGGGGGACTCATGTCAAAGTTGTACCTTGGGGGGGACTCATGTCAAAGTTGGGCCTTGGGGGGGACTCATGTCAAAGTTGGGCCTGGGGGGGGAACTCATGTCAAAGTTGTGCCTTGGGGGACTCATGTCAAAGTTGTACCTTGGGGGGGGACTCATGTAAAAGTTGGACCTGGGGGGGACTCATGTCAAAGTTGTGCCTTGGGGGGACTCATGTCAAAGTTGTACCTTAGGGGGGGACTCATGTCAAAGTTGTGCCTGGGGGGGGACTCATGTCAAAGTTGTACCTTGGGGGGGGGAGTCATGTCAAAGTTGTGCCTTGGGGGGACTCATGTCAAAGTTGTACCTTCGGAGAATTTTTTATATTTTTTAAAAACTTGTAACCTTCGTTATGAGTAATCAAATTATCTACAAAATCTTCATTCAATAAATCCCCATTCAATAAACCGACTGAAATAGGCCCTTAACACTATTAAGAGTGACGTATAAAAATTCGACAACGCTGTACCGACTGAAATAGGCCTCTAGCACTAAAAAAAAAAAACATTCTAAGTAATACATATCAGGGACCTCAAAAGGGACTTCTGTAATATTTTCAGCGAAAAACTTTAACTTAGACCATCAATATGGTTCCCAATATTACTGGCATTGTCTGAAGAATACAGAAGCATTTTCTTCAACTCGAGAAATGTGTGTGTGTGTGGGGGGGGGGGGGGGAGTTGATGGTCTGGTAAGCAATTGGATACGGAAGAAGAACAAGTCTGGACTTTTTCAGTGGTAGACAGAAATATACAGACTATACTGAAGGCTGAATTCTGAGCTTCTTCCTTATGGCTACAAATTAGGAGGAGAAGAGTGGATGTTTCAACAAGACGGAGCCTCTATTCACACCACCAGTGGCGTTAAAAATTGGTTCACTGCAAATAATGGGCAGATTTTACCATAGCCAGCTAAAATCCCTGACCTTAACATAGTGCAGAAGATCTGGGTAATTCTTGTTCGGTGAGTATATGCTGGTGGAAAACAGTTTGAATCTCTTACTCAGCTTTGAGGAACTTTAAATTGATCATGGGATAATTTTTGCCAAATAACACAAAAGACAAACTTTGTATGATTCACTACCAAATAGAATATTCGAAATCATAGAAGCTAATGGAAAGAGCATTCAGTTACTAATATCACTTGTATTGTATAGATTGTAATACTGTCTTTTTACAGTTTTTACAGAGTTTAAAATGGTAGAAACTATGTTTGCTGTCAATAATATTTAAGTATCATAGTAATGATACTGATATTTTCTTATTAAATGATCTGCAAAATGTTACTCATAAAAATAATTTCATTTTTAAAAAAATCTTTCTTTCTTTTTTTTTTTTTTTTTTTTTTTTTTTTTTTTAATATCTAGTGTTTTACCTATTTTACACGGTGTAAAATTTTATATTTAGTTGCACCTTGACATGTATTGATGTCTAGCAATTTTTGGTGCACATCGTCCAATAAATTTGCGGTCGAACTATTTTTTCATACATTTTAACATAACAACATACAGCAAAATTTTATATAAGTGTACAAAAGGAAGATTGTTTTTAACAAATCATTTCGAAATTAAAACTAGTATGTTGTGACCACCACATGACTTTCTTCTATATTTCCCTATACAAATTCACTCAGTAAAAATAATTTATTAAAGTAATTTATTAAAAATAACTTCCCTAAGGAAATCAGATGCTTTCCATTCTAGAGAAGTAATATAACACTAAATATACAAAGAAAGTCAAATGTATTCTCTCATGACATCTTAAAAAATTGCATTTATTTATTTATTTATTTTTTTTTTTTTTTGTGTGTGTGTGTGTGTGTTAAAAATGAATGAAAGGAAAAAAAAAACAATAACTTTACTTTAAATTATCACACACTGATGGTTCAACCATTCGTTTAAAAGGTACTGATGAGCTCTTTTGTAATGAGCCATAATGAAAATTTAGTTCTCTCGGGGGGAGGGGGGGACTTCCCCCCCAGGGGGGAAGAAATGTCCTTACATATACAGTTTTTTCCCAGTTAACTGTCACTATTATAAATAATTCTTTTAAATTTCATAATGGTTATTAAAAAATAATTCTCTTTAACATACATTCATACGAAATTTTTTCCTATACTGCCGTGCTAAAAATTTAGAAAAAGTGGGATGGCAACCCCACCTGTTGGACGATTTTCATGAAAAATTTATAGGCACTAATTTATGTCAAGGTGCAACTACATATCAAATTTTATGAAATTCTATGTAGTAGTTCCTGAGATACAGTTGCCACAAAATTTGGCGTACACACACAGAGAGACAGACAGATTGACAGACATTTTCTAAAAATGGTTCTAGACCTCACAAAACATGCAAATCCGTCGGAAATCCGGGGACGAAAATTTTTACGTTTCCAATACGTTCATCTACTGAATGTAGAAGAAAGTGAAAAATTATTTAAAACAGCGATAACCACAAGATAAAAATGTCGTATGGGTAGTAACATTTCTAGCGTAAACATTTTTTTTTTTTTTTTTTTTTTTTTTTTTAATTTCATCAATACCTTTATAAAGCGTGGTTGAACCATTTACGTATAATAAATAGAAATAAAATTCTTTTTTTTTTTTTTTTTTTTCTCTTGGCGTATATATTGTATGATTCTTTGTAAGTGAACTCAGCAAGGAATGTGTAACACTAGGAGGAGGAGGAAGGGGCTGTGTTCTGGTGTATATTACATAAAATTGTCTAGGAATATGTAGAAGTTGTCATGATATACAACATACTACTTTGCTTTACAAAAAATAATAAGAAGGTGCAGATGTTGTTCATATAGTATTTTATGGGTAGGAGAAGATTATTAAGTTAGCCATAACTCTAATATGACGAGGCGTATACATTATTAAACACATAGAATTTAATGGATGACTAAGACAATTACAGATGAAATACACAAGTAACATAAACGACTACATTTTGAAGACTGATCTGTTTTAGCAGAGATAAAAGTAAAGGGAAATTAACAGATCACTGATTGGACAATACAGTTTACAGGTACATGTACATTTACGTGACGTCACTTACCACAAGACCAATAGATTTAATCAGGAATACAATGGCGAAATACACCACAACTCTCCTCCCCTTAATTCCGTATACCATACCTGATGGGAGGTTTTTTTACTCTAGATGATCTTCTTACAACCTGTTCAGAAAAAGATAAGTTAGTATGTTTAAAGTTTGAATGTTCAGATTTTAGTTCTTTATTTACAGTACTGTTGATATTTTTATCACAGTCAATTTCCCCAGGCTTTGTAGACCCAAATTTACTGTCGGTTGGCACTGGATCTGGTGTAATGGAAGGATTGGTTGGCACTGGATCTGGTGTAATGGCAGGATCGGTTGGCACTGGATCTGGTATAATGGCAGGATCGGTTGGCACTGGATCTGGTATAATGGCAGGCCTCCTACCAGACTTAGATTCTCCATTGCTTTGTAGGTGTGGACTCTTGCTATCGGGAACCATGGAAATATTTGCACCAGGACTTGTAGTTTCCTCCAGTTGTACTCTGGAACCTACACTTTTCAGTTGATCAACGTGTCTTTTCCATACACATGAACCTACTTGAATTTTGTAATGTAGTTTGCCTATTCTGGCAAATACTTTACCTATTTTCCATTTATCTCCTGACGTGTAATTGCGTACTGCAACTTTTTCATTTACTTGGAATTCTCTTATCTTTTTCTTGTTAAAAACATTTTTATGTTGTTTGTTTTCAACATAATTTTTAACATTTGGTACAAGTAAATCCAGTTTTGATCTGATATTTCTCTTTAGAAATAATGATGCGGGACTCTCCCCTGTTGTAATATGAGGCATTATTCGGTATTGGAATAGAAATTCGTTTAACTTAAATTGGAGATTTTCGGGTTCTGAACTTAAGGATTTCAATCCTTTTTTAATTATTTGGACATATCTTTCAGCCTGACCATTTGTAGAGGGATGATATGGTGTAGTTAAGCTATGTTTATGCCTTTACTTTGTAGAAAATGTTCGAATTGTTCTGAAATGAATTGTGGCCCATTATCAGACACAAGGGACACAGGATAGCCATATCTGGCAAAAAGCGAAGAAAGACAGTTTATAGTGTTCTCAAAAGTAGTATTAGGAACAATGAACACTTCTGTCCATTTACTGTGGGCATCTACTACGATTAAAAACATTTTCCCCATCATTGGACCAAAAAAGTCTACATGTATTCTGTTCCAAGGTGTTGTAGGCCATTCCCAGTGATGATTGTCCATTTTAGGAGGATTTTGTTTTAATTTAACACAAACAGAACAGTTATTTGCTAAATTCTCAATGTGTTTATCAATACCTGGCCACCATACAAAACTACGTGCCAGTGCTTTCATTTTAACTATGCCAAAATGGCCAAAATGTAAATCTTGTAAAACTTTTTGTCTATGAACAGTCGGAATTACAACACGATTTTCTTGTAATATACAGTTATTTAATAATGAAAAATCTTCTTGTTTATGTCCGAAAAGTAAGTAATTTGGCATCTGTGTGCCTGCTATTAAATGCTGGTACATTTCTTTCAATGTTGGATCTCGCTTAGAACTTGCACATAACATCTTTGTAGTTAAAGGCAAAGAACTAATTTGATGAACAAATAAACAATCGGATTCATCAGGGTTGCCAAATAAATTTGGTGACAAAGTTGGTGACACTTTTTCTGGCTGTAGCGAATCTGACGACGGCAGCAGTAAGTCTTCACTACGTAATGGAAGACGTGATAGAGCATCGGCATTTCCGTGCTCTGCAGATTTTTATATTTAATATCATAATTAAATGTTTGTAAGTATAATGCATATCTTTGCATTCTAGCTGCCGAAAGTACCGGAATACTTTTTACGGGTGAAAATATGGAAACTAGGGGTTTACTATCTGTATACAGAGTAAATCTCCTACCATATAAAAATTGAAAAAATTTCTTTACACCAAAAATTATTGATAACGCTTCTTTATCTACCTGACTATACCGCTTTTCTGCAGAAGACAAAGTTCTAGAAGCAAAAGCTATGGGTTTTTCGGAGTTATCTGGCATTGTATGCGAAAGTACTGCCGAAATTCCATAAGGAGAAGCATCAGTGGCTAAAATTAAGGGTAATTTAGGATTAAAGTGGGTGAGAATCCTTTCGGAAGTAATTTCCTGTTTAATTGCATTAAATGAATTTTCACATTTTTTAGTCCACTGAAAGACTGAAAATTTACATTTTTACGTAATAATTCATTTAGAGGATAAGCAATCGTAGATAATTTAGGAACAAATCTAGAATAGTAAGATACTAAGCCTAAGAATGCTTTTACCTGAGTTACGTTTTTAGGTATTGGAGCATTTAAAATAGCAGAAATTTTTTCTTGCGTTTTGTGTATGCCATTTTTATCAATTTTGTAACCGCAGTATGTAATTTCATCATTCATGAAAAAAGATTTTTCTTTATTTATTTTAAGATTATATTCACGTAACCTTTCTAGCACTTGTTTTAATCGCTCTAAATGTATTTCATCCGTTTCCCCTGAGATACATATATCATCGATAAAAACTGAGATATCCTCTATACCTTTTAAAATTTGTCCTATAGTTCTCTGCCATATTGCTGGAGAACTGGCAATTCCGTATGGTAATCGCGTAAATTGAAATAAGCCTTTAGGAGTGTTAATAGTAAGTAATTCTTGTGAATTTTCCTCTACCGGTAAATGCAAGTATGCTTGATTTAAATCTATCTTTGTAAAATGTAATCCACCCCCTAAAGTTGCTAATATATCTTAAAATTTTTGGTAACGGGTATTTGTCAACCTTTAAAAATTTATTTACCGTGACTTTAAAATCGCCGCACAAACGAATTTTACCATTAGGTTTTACCACCGGAACAATGGGTGTTGCCCATTTACTAGTACTAACAGCTTTTATTATCCCTTCACTTTCTAATCTTTCCAATTCTTCCTTTACTGCATTCCTTAACGCATACGTAACTGTTCGCGATTTACAAAATATTGGTGATGAGTCTTTCTCTAAATGTAATTCAGCTTTAACATTTTTAATTTCACCTACGTTATTTGTAAATAAATCCGGAAATTCATTCAGTAAATTATTTAAATTTTCCGAGATTTGTACTTTGTTTACCGGAACTGTTTGTAAATTGTTTGGGAATATATTAAATGTAGTTATCCAGTCCCTACCTAGTAATAAAGGAAAATTGTGTTTTTTAACTAAATATAAGTTAACATTCCTAGTTTTATTTTCGTAAGTTACATTTACTCTAACAAATCCCTCGGGCCGGAAAATTTCTCCAGTAGCTGTTTTTAATTGTACATCACCAGGAAACATTTTATGTTCTGGAAATAATCTCCGAAAACGATTTATCGGTACAGCGGAAATCGCCGATCCTGTATCTAGCTCCATTTCTGCTTTAGCACTATTTTCTATCAAAACCCAAATTTTTATAGGTTTAGTGCCTTCAGATTGTAATGACAAAATGTCTACAGTATCAAGAACATTTACATTTTTCTTTTGAGTAACATTGTTTTGTGCGTTCCGACACACCTTACTCAAATGACCGCGTTTTTTTACAAAAATTGCAAACTGCATTAATAATTTACAAACATTTGCTAAATGAGAGCTATTTCCACAACGATAACAATGAGTTTTACTTTTATTTGCACTCGCAGTTTTGTTCACGTTTTGTTTACTTAAGTTATTTTGAGAATAATTTTTTTTTGGTTTCCTAACACTAACAGAAACTTTATTCAAATTCAAATTTTTATTTTGTAATTCTACCAAATCATTTTCAGTACGTTGCATAGTTACAGCTTGTTCTACTGCTTTTTCAAACGTCAAATCTTCAACCTGAGACATTAATTTGCTTTGGATTGTTTCATTTTTTAATCCGCGTAAAAATTGTTCTAACAAATTTTCTGACAGCGAATCGCCCGTAAACGCGCAATGTGTTGTAAATTTCTTTAAACGAACACTAAAATCTTTAACTGATTCAGAATCTTCTTGAAAACATTTTCTAAATTTAATGCGTTCTGTAATTTTGTTAGGAATTTTACATAGATGTTTTGTTAAGACATCTACTAATTCAGTGTAAGTTTTTGATTCAGGAAGATCTGGGAACAATAAATTTGTAAGTAAATTATATAATTTCGGCCCGATAAAAGTAATTAAAGCACTAAGTTTTTTTTCATCCTTTATATCAAACAAAATAAAATTCTGTTCTAATCGTCGAATATAAGTGTCAAAAGACTCAACAGAATCATTGAATTCTTTAAAATTTTGAAACATTTTTTAATGAAAATATGCTACTTCTAATAATAAAAAATGCAATCAAATAAAAGAACAGAAAGGAAAAAATAAAATAAATGTATAAATACCTTTTTTCCTCTCTTTCTCGAAAAATAAAAAATCGCAGATCATCACAGACAATAATTACGCTCACTGGCGCCTAAATCGTACCTGCCCGCCACCAGACAATGATATTAACTGCTGCTGTCTCCGACGCGAATTTGGAAAATGCCTACTCCTCAGAACCTTGGCGAGAAAATTCTTGGCGCACAACATATTTTAAGGGAAAAATATGAAAATGTGGAAACTAATCATTGATTGAATGAAACATGTCAGAATGAATCAAGAATGAATGAATCATCGATTCACATCCACCGTACTTGCATTGCATTCGTATCATAGTATAAAAATAAAACTTCTTCACATTTAATTGAATGAAAAGCGATTATTTTACAGAAGACATTTTTTTTTTCTTTTGTGTTTAAAATGTGCTAAATAAAAATACAAACTTATTACAGATAACTTTTTTTACCAATATGTGAACGTATCATAATAAATTTCTCCACTAATTTATTAACTTTATCATTCAATATTTTTCGTTATTCAATATAAATTATTTTTATTCAAATAAATTAATTTATACTTTTACATATTTCTTCTGAAGTATTCTTTCTTTCTGTCTCATTTTCGTAAAGGGGAAAAAAAATTGTAATCCTTGGTAAAGTAATGATGTACTTAAGTAATTACTAACATAAGTAATTAAGTAAAATGTTTGTTAAGTAATATTAATTATGATTAATGCAGAGTTTTTTTTTCTTTGCCTAACTCTGAAATTAAGTATAGCATGCACAGTTTTATTTGTTGATTAATTTTTAAAATAGCAACACATTGATTTTCTTCTATTTACTTATTTAGATTAATAAATAAATAAGGCTCACTTTCTAAAAATTTAACTAATTCAAATGTTTGTGCAGGCATAGATTGATTACATTGGTAATATGATTAATTGCATGTATTATAATCTCTTCCTTTGAATGAAATTTCTAATTATATTTATGTAAATGATTTTTAACTCAATTTATTTCAGTAATAATCTTGCTTTAGTAAAAATGAACTATGTCCAAACATTTAAAAGTATTTATATAATCTTAATATATATATATATCTAATATATAAAATTCTCGTGTCACAGTGTTACCATACTCCTCCAAAACGGCTTAACCTATTTTAATGAAATTTTGTATGTACATTCGGTAGGTCTGCGAATAGGTTTTTATCTATTAATGAAAGTTGTAACTTAATTAGTTCTTTCTTAATTAATTTTTAACCAACTCTTTCAACTTTTCTACCTAGATGGCGTGAGTTGTCCGTTGGATGTATGGATGTTTGTTATTCAATCACGTCACAACGGTTAAACGGATCTGGATAAAATTTGGTACCGAGATAGATAATAATCTGGAATAGGGCATATGCTACTATTTAGGATCTGGATAAAATTTGGTACCGAGATAGATAATAATCTGAAATAGGACATATGCTACTATGCTACTATTTGATTAGATTTTTTAAAATTAATTAAAATATGAAAATAATAAACTGGTAATTACCTTAATATAAGCCATTTAAATTTTTAATTGTTGCCAAAAAAGTTTACGAGGTATTTTTATTTATTTATTTATTTTTTTTTTTTTTCAACATAAAATAAAATATACTTTCACGCAAAAAATAAAAATTACTAAATGTTAAATTGGTGAATGAGAAAATAACGCCTTTATAATTAAAATAAAATATTAATAGTAATATGATCTGAATTTTATTTCATAGCATTTTTTATATACCTCAACTTTATATGTATATATATTGCACGGATGAATTACGCTAGGCATAAAAGATAATTCAGCATTATATTAAAGGTATTTATTTATTGATAATACTGGACAAATTTTTAAATTTTGATGCTGAAGTAGATCGGACATATTTCGCCTAGGACAGCCACTTAAAGCCAAGTAGCTCATCAAAAATATAACTAAATTATAAAGTATTGAAAAAGAGAAAGAGATAGGGAACAATAATCGCATAAATTATATTTTGGTTTAAAACGGCGACAAAATTCAAATAACGTCAAGGGGAGCTATATTAAGTTTGTACCATGATGAGGTTTACATATTAATTAATTTATTTTTCTATATACCAACTACCATTAACTAAGAATGAAGTATATATAACCACAAAATAATAATAATAATAATTGTCTCATGCGATAGACGTAGCCGATCATAGCATATTGTAATATTAAATTTGGCTTGAAATTGCTTTCATTTTATGGTTGATCGATTAAATCAAATAAATATAGGAAATAACTTGAAAGCAAATATTATGTACATCACGCATAATGTTGTTCTTATGTAATTGGTATTCAAATATAAAAAAGCTACTTCAAATTTTTCGATACTGTCTGTATCGAAACTGTCATATATGATAAGCACCCAAATGGAAGCCCACGGGTAAGCTATTGTCGCAGGCAATAGGGACAGGCACCGGAGACTGCGAGGATGAACAGTTCGATGCCAAAGGCATCGGGAACTCAAAGCGAGCTTTTGAGCGATTTCAGTATTTTTTTTTCTTCTTTTTTTAATAAAGCTATATAGAAAAGAGTTTCCTTTAAATATAGTGACCAGCGAAGCGGGCAAAGCCTGATAGTATATATATATAACCTTTCATTTTTAAAATATCATGCAAACAATTCTCAATTCAGAGGCCTTTTTTGTAGCCTTTTATATTGTTACAACTTGAATGTGGACAAAAAAAAAAAAAAAAAAAAAAAAAAATGATATTTGAAAATTAAATTTTTATTATTGAGAAATTTTTAGTTATGTTGGTAAAAATGATTTTTGGAGGCAAATTTAGAAAATACGCATTTTTTAATTAAGCCTCGCTTTCCCAACATCAAGGCGTTACTGCAGAAAAATCGCTTTCAGGTGCCGCTTGGCATGTTTGGCGAAAATCACCAGCACAGCACCTTTTTGTACAATTTAGAAGTTGCAACATTTCACTGGTTATGTTTGCTATCTCCTGACGAATTAGCGCACTTCTTGAATGAGGCGGGCTTAACTAAATTTCACTTCAAAATGGGGTCAAAATGATCCCATCTTGGGAAAGCGAGGGTTAAACTCTACCAATAATAGCACAAAGATATAGAAAACCACTAAGAGTCAACTTGAGGATATTTCCAAAAAATCGTTATTGGTTTTCTGCAATTTTCGATTTTGGGGAGAAGTTACGAGGGGGCAAATTCAAGTCCCCCTTTTAGCACTAAATTTGTCTGGGGAAATATATAGAATCACAAATTTTAGTGTGTGGCTTATTTATGTGTGCCTGACACCTATTGTAATGGGATTTTGCGAAAGTTCCCAATTGGGGGGGGGGGGAGGGGGGCAATAAACCTGTTTCCAAGCATAACTTTGCTTCAAATTATCTCAGCAAGATTAATTTTATGTGTCGGTTGTTTATGCCTTCCCAACACGCACTGTAAAGATTTTGTACGCAATTTCTTCCTCCCTCCTTTGCAGGTGGATAGGGAGGCAAAAATATGTTTATAAGAGTAACTCCGCTCCAAATTATCTCAGGGTAGTGATTTTTTTAACATGTCGATTGACTATGTGTTTTCAAGACATATACTACAAAGAGATTTTGTAAAATTCCACATTATCCACATTATTATGGAGAGGAGAAAACATATTTCCAAGTGCAAATCTGCTCCGAACTATCTTAGGTGATTTTTTATGTGCGGGCTGGTTATGAGTTTCCAACACACACTATGAAGGTATTTTGTGAAATTTCCCCTTTCCTCCCTTTTAGGGTGTTGAGTAGGGGGCAAAAGCACCTTTTAAAGTGTAACTGCTCCAAAGTACATAGATACCAAGTCTACTATTTTTAGCGGGAACTTCAGACTGGAAAAATTTTATAGCTGATTTTAGTAATACTAATCGTCGAAAATATATATAACATATTCCATTTAAAAATACCAATGTGAATTTTGATTTAAAAGATTAAAAACAGCAGCTATGAAATTATCTCATGAAAGTGATTTTTTGATATGTTGATTGGCTATGTGTATTCAACACACACAAACTACAAAGAGATTATTTGAAATTCCGTGACATCTCCCCTCTTGAGGGTTGGGGGGGGGGAGATTAAAAAACATGTTTGCATGCATAACTCTGTTCCAAATAATCTTAGAATGGCAATTTTTGATGTGTGGACTGCTTATGCATATTCCACACACACTACAAAGTGATTTTGTGAAATTCCACACTACCGCCCCTTAGGGGTGGGGGTAAACTCTGCAGTAACTCTTCATGCGTAACTCTGCAGTAAATTATCTTAAGAAGGAGATTTTCGATGTGTGGGTCAGTTATATGTATCGAACTCATAATATAAAATTATTTAGCAAAATTCCCTCCTCCTTCTTCCATTTAAGAGTGGGGACGGGGTAAAAACACATTTTAAAATGTAGTGCTGCTTCAAATAATTTCAGGATCCTGATTTTTAATGTGTTGGTTAGGTATGTGTATGCAACATGTACTATAAAGGGATTTTGTGAAGTGTGGAAAGTGGAAAAACCTTTACCGAAGGTAGAGAGAACCTTAACTTAGATTTTGACTGATTTCAATGATTTTTTAAAATTATTAATGGTATAGCGTTTTGAAAATTCATTTCAATATAATGACCAGCGAAGCAGGCAAAGCCTGCTAGTACATTATAAAAGAGCATCAAAGAACTGGCGTTTAAAAGTAATAATTACAAAACTTTGAATAAACACCATAAAAGCAAGAACTTCCAACAGTTGTTTTGGGTCAAAAGAAAACCTAGCCCTTCGTCAAGGGAATAAAGTAGGCACGAGTGCTGTAACAAAGCAGCAACACAGTGCAACCTGCAACAGTGTGTTGTCGCTTCTTTTACAGCACTCGTGTGTACTTTTTTTGCCTGATGAAGGTTTTTTTTTTTTTTTTTTTTTTTTTTTTTTTTTTACCTGAAACAATTGTTGCGAGTGTTTGCTTCTATGGTGTTTATTCAAAGTTTTGTACTTAGTAATGATACATTTTCCTATTAAAAAAAAATTTAAAGAGTAAAATTTACTGTCATTCACTTAATTTTCAAAGTACACCTGATCATTTTTTTTTTTTTTTTTCATAGATTTGGTAAAATAGAAATTTTGGCCAATGACAGTCCTTCGTATGTTGTCATTCTTTCTATCAAGGCACCCTAGTATAACTTACTTGTCAATATTGCAGCCATATTTATATTAATAATTTAAACTTGAAAAAGAAAATCTTTATTAAATGACGAATTAATTGCCTTAACGATGTTACACGTACATACATTTTAATAAATTATAGCTATATTTTAATACAGTTGTACTTATTTTTTATCAATACTTCCTTAATATGGAAGCCTATTTTTAAGATTAATAAAACAAATATTTAAAATTGAGCTATTTCACTATGCATAGAAATCTGTATAGTAGCGATCACTTTCATGCATGTGAACTCACTTTGCAACCATTAAAACCAAAAGAGAAAAAAACATCACTGGATACAACTTACACATTTTGCATGAAAATCTGTATAGCAGTGGTCACGGTACCATACATGTATGCTTGCTTAGCTAGCATTAAAAAAAAAAAAAAAAAAAAAAAAAAAAAAGAATCTGACGTGGGCACCACGACTTCCTTATACATCTATTGGAATATACATATGGTTATGGAAACATTGATATTTTTTGTGTGAGGTAATTGATTTGTAAATAAACAGGCAGGTTCTAGTCCATGAACATTCCTGAAAACAAGCAAAAAAAAAAAAAAAAAAAAAAAAGCTACTCCAACCACAACTCAGTCTTGATGATAAGATTATATATACCACCAATTGTAAATTTTTCAGGAATTTTCTATGGCTTATTACAGAAAATACCATTGGCAAATACTCAGCTTAGACAGTACAAAAATAAAAAAACTGGTGCACAATGAATATTTAAATTAAAAAAACTTTTTCATACACCATAAAATTATGAAAGCATTACCAGTTTCGAAAAGACATGGCCTTTCTTCTTCTTCAGGTACAAAAACCACTAGTCTTGCTTTTTTCTCCAAGGTAATAGCAAGTGCTTTGCACCTGAAGAAGAAAGACCATGTCCTTTTGAAACTGGTAGTGGTTTTATTAATTTTATGGTATGTGAACAAGTTTTTAAGTTTAAATATTAAACACAGCTTAGTGTTCAATGAAAATCATTTCAGTATAAATTGCCGACTTTTATTCTTGTAGGCAAAAATTAGTGGTGAGAAATGATACATTTTACCAAAACAAATAATTCTGTTAAAATTGAGAAAAGGTTTACAAATTCTGGCTCTCCTGAAGCAATATTTGTCACCAAATTCGATTACTAATCTCGTCAGGCTGCCAAGTTTGTAGCCGACGCAAATGTTGATCTTGGCATCAATTTTAGCGATTTGCTGAAAATTTTTGTAAAGAATAAAATCTTACATTACAGCTTTATGGAAGTCTGAATAGTTGCTTTTGTGAGGGGGTTTCCTCCTTCGTCAGCTTACTTCTTCGTGGTCCATGCCATTAGTAGTGGATGTTTTCTTCTGTCTCTTGCTTTCTCTTTAATTAGATCGTGTCACTATCGGTAAGCACAAATGCTGATATCAAAGCGGCAGCGTGTGTTGCCACTTTGCTTGCAGCACTCGTGCTTCCTTTGTTCGCCTGATGAAGGGTCATGTATTCTTTCGATCCAAAACAATTATTGTGAATTTATAGCATTTTATGGTGTTTATTCAAAGTTGTGTAGTTATTACTTTAAAATGTCATTTCTTTCTTATTTTCTCTTCTGTTGTTTTCTTCCAGTTCATGATATTTGTGAAATATGCTAGCAGACCCATAGCTGCAGCCACAAATATTTTACTTTTTAAACATTTTAGGATGCTATGCTTTTTTTTCTTTCTTTCTTGGAGGTAATAATAAACTTATACTTAAATTGTAATTTTTAAATTTACTAGATGAGGCTAAGTCTTCAAAAACAATTTGTTAAAAATGAAGTATAACTTAAAAATTTTCATGAAATTTGTAAAATTTTGGGTGTGTGGTGATTAAATCTCCAAATCTCTCATGATTAAGATCCCAGCAGAAGAATTAAAAATTATTTTGCATGGAGCATTTTTAAAAATTTTATCTTATTAAATTTATATGTAATATGTAAAATTCTGAGTCAGGGAGTGTAAGCGAAAAGTTGCCAATTAATAAAAAAATGTGTTTTTTCTTTGGACTAAAGCTGAATTGTTGCTAATTGATCAAACTATGTTCGATTTGAATGAAACAATTGAATATTACCATAAAAATTAAGTAATAGCAAAATAAATAACACCATAAAATTAAAAAAACATACAAAAGTTCAAATGGCGAACAATTCAAAAGAATGCAAGAAAATTAAATGATAAATGTTTATCTATTTTAAGAAAAGATTTATTTACTGCATGTCATGATGAACTTTCTTTCTTCAATAAGCTTTTCCTCCCTTTTCTTCCATCTGACATCAGTGTTAATGAAATGAGCTAGCAAGCCCACATCTACAGGCACAAAAACAATTTTGTGCACTATAGATATGTTCCAGCTGGCGTAGGATGCAAAGACTTCACAAATGGAGAACTTTCTGAGGAAAACTGCTCTTTCTTTTCTTCTTCAGTCTTTTTTAAACAGTAACTATATAAATACATATTTTAATATTTAAGGATAATGTGCAATTTTTTGGAACTATAGATTTATACACTGAAATTGCTTAGTTCAAATTCGTCAGATAAAGCTATAGGGTAGATGCTCCAGTGATTGGCATGCTCCACAAATTGACATCTATCCCGAAATAATTAATAAATAAGAAAAATAATAAAATCATATTTTACGTATAAGAATTTTAATATTTTTTGTCAAACACTGGAGCATAGGGTGCTAATAACTGATAAAATGAATAACTAGCAGTGTCAAACAATGAAACATAGGGGTCCAATTACTGATAAAATGAAAAACTGGCAGTGTCAATTACTGGAACATTGAGTAGGTGTCAAATAAAAATTCATAAAAAAAAATAATTGTTATAAAATGTATATATTTTAACATATATGTGGTTCTGAATGTCTTTCATGCCATATGTACTAACTTAAGATTTCTGAAAATATTTTCTGATGACTAGAACATTAAAAACATCAGAGATTGCTCTAAGAGTGTCAATCACTGGTGCACTTCCACTTACCCTATCTACAAATAAAAAATAATAATAATAATAAAAAAAAAAAAATAAATAAATAAAATAAATGAACTATAACAAAACTTTTATAAACAAATACCATAAAATTAAAAAAAACATACAAAAGTTCGAATGGCAAACAACTGAAAAGGATACAAGAAAATCAAATTTCAATGCTGATCTATTTTTAGATTTATTTACAGCATGTCACAAGGAACCGTGTCTTCAATAAGCTTATCCTTCTCTTTCTTCTTCTATCTGATGTCGATATTAATAAAAATCGCTAGCAAGCCCACGTCTACAGGCACAAAATCAATTTTGTGCACTGAAGCTATGGTCCAGCTGGCATAGGATAAACTTCATAACTAGAGAACTTTCCAAGAAACACTGTTCCTTCATTTCTCTTCGATCTTCTTTAATTAAACTGTGATTATTTATAATTTTGAGCTTTTCAACTGTTTTTTTTTTTTTTTTTAATTGTACTTTATACATTTTTTGTATTTAATTTTTTTTTTTTTTTTTTATGTATTTTGATGCAATTTCATGTTCTGCCATTTTGAGTATGGCATTCTTTGATAAACTTTCCTTTCCTAAAGGTTTGTAAATTCCAAGGATAATAGCAAAATTGTGCCAAATTATTGATTTATTAAAAACACGCTAAGTCATACCATAAACTATATTATTATTCACAATTAACAAAAATTAATTCTTGTTTTTATAAATTCAAATTAACTTCACTCAGAATGTATGTGTACTACTTAATCAGCAGTCTACATAATGCAATCTATTCTATGTAAATACATCTCACTATAATATTCAAAATGTAGTGTGTAATAAATATATTCATCGATATTATCATTATAAAAATGATTGAACTGATAATTACATGTTATCATCAGTTCGACCAATTTCATTTCAAACGGTGATATTTAACAAAATAAACATCTAAGTAATATACTAATTAAAAAGAGAATGATCACAATTATATCATAATTTTAAGTCAAATTTGTTTTCAAATGTCTAAACAAATTACCTGATATAAGATGAGTCATCAGGATATAATATCAGATACTAATACTTCAATATGTTACAGCAATAATGTACAAAATATTATCTTTTAATTAAAAAAGTAAAAGAAATGTTAATTCTAGGCACTTATACAACTTACAGACATTAAACAAAAATTATAAAACCATTGAATGTTGTGAACATACCTTGCAATAAGTTCTTCACACACACAAAAAATAAATATTTGGATTCCAGCATTATTAATTACTAATTCACTTAAATGCACATGTGAAATAATAACTCATACATAGGCAAAATATAAAATAAATATACGTCAATCTCTTTTCAAGTTTATCTAGACATAATATAAACACGACAATTTGTTTACACGTAGGATGTTTCCAATTAGCTATGAACGTTTAGAAACTTATTTAGAAAATAAAAATAGCTATTCAATTACAAAATGAATGTTTTAAATCATACTTCAAAGTATCTAATTCAGGAGACAAAAGCACCTAAAATTTATTTAAAATTATTGAACAAATTTCTATCGTTAACGTCCGCTTGTCATCAGATCAGACGTGCGAGCAACCCTACCGTCTATCATCATGACTCGCGCTCGCCAAAGCCCGATTATGTTTTTTCGCCAAGGTTCTGAGGAGTAGGCATTTTCCAAATTCGCGTCTCCGACCGCATAATGATTCATTTCAATAAATAATTTTCTTTATGAAATAAGTAGATTTTGAATAAACACATATGTAGAAGATATTCCGTTCTTTTTTATGAACTGCAGATTTCATTCTTAATTATCTTGAGGCACACATTATTAAATGTTGAAGAGCAAAACTTTTTTTTTTTTTTTCTTTATTCCTTGTCGCCATTATAGTATTTTATGGGTAGGAGAAGATTATTAAGTTAGCCATAACTCTAATATGACGAGGCGTATACATTATTAAACACATAGAATTTAATGGATGACTAAGACAATTACAGATGAAATACACAAGTAACATAAACGACTACATTTTGAAGACTGATCTGTTTTAGCAGAGATAAAAGTAAAGGGAAA
The DNA here is from genome assembly GCA_963930645.1 of Salticus scenicus. Classification (NCBI taxonomy): domain Eukaryota; kingdom Metazoa; phylum Arthropoda; class Arachnida; order Araneae; family Salticidae; genus Salticus; species Salticus scenicus. The sequence goes on from OZ005660.1 coordinate 30,066,667, forward strand.
TTAACAGATCACTGATTGGACAATACAGTTTACAGGTACATGTACATTTACGTGACGTCACTTACCACAAGACCAATAGATTTAATCAGGAATACAATGGCGAAATACACCACAGTTCACATGAAAATTAAGGATTTATTGATTAGTTCTTTTTTTAGTTATTTAAAAACTCAAAGAAAGCTCCCCTAACTAGTAATAGTAAAGAAAATCTTTTTTTTTTTTTTTTTTTCTGTTGTTGAAAATAAGAAAAAATATGCATGCTCATGGAAGTATTTCAATGCTCAAAAATGTGATTTCTCTTAACTTACTTTGTAAGACATTTTTCATTTATAAAAATAGGAAGAATTTCTTGATAACAGATCACTTAAAAAGTGAATATTTCAAATTACTTTAATTACTCAAAAACTTAGAAATTAAACACATAATGCAGTACCACCTACCGCGTTAGTAACAGTAAACAACAACTCTTTTCTCTTTCTGTAAATATGAAAAGTTGCGTAAAACCCATCCAAATCTCTCCGTCAACCATAGCTATTTTGTGGGAAAATTTGATTATTTTATTTGAGTTATTCTATGGGAAAATTTTATTCCATAGTTACTCATTACCTAATGTTTTTTTTATAGTGTCCTACTTACTCAGTGTTTCTGTTATCACCGAAAATTTTAAGCTTAAAATACTATTTAAAGACTAATTCTTAGATAAACGATTTACGTATCTTTAAATCTTGGTTGCAGTCAATGCCATTTTCAGATTCGTATATAATAAATTTGCTATACTCACTAATTTTTTTTCAAGTCTACTTTCTCAGAACAAGTGAACCATCTGGATCTGGTGAGTGAAGTAGGCTAGTACTAATGTTTCTGCTAAATTAGTAAGTTATATACTATAAAAATCGAAAAATATGTCCTGAGCAATAAACAATCAAGACGCCATATTGTTGTAACTGGTCATTGGTCATCAAGGCCGTAACCGTCTCACCGGTGGCCGAGAAATTCTGCTCTCAAAGCTGGGAGAGAGGAGGTGCCGAGTTCGATCCTAGGTCGCGCTTGTCGGCCAAGCCGTTCGGAATTTTTCGTGGTTTTCTACGAAACTAGCGTAAATACGAGCTAGAACCCCTTAGAAGGACCTCCCTCACACGTAGAGAACCTAGATACCTATAGACCTAGGACACTAGTGATGTCATTCGGCCTTAACCCACACAGTCACAACCCAAACCAAAACCGTAGCCAAAGGTCCCCCGAAATTTGCAAATTTGACTTATTTTTTTGAGTTATACTTCATTTTTCGCCCTCAGCAGTATGTTTCAAATTTTGAACCCCCTCCGAAAATTTATTCTCGCTATGGCTTTGTTGGTCACGCAATTTCCAACTTGGTTTCCCAATTTCAGATTCTGACAGTCTTACATAAAGATTCGTAACCCTAATTACATATATCAAAGTAAAAAAATATTTACTGAACCTGCCTCGAAAATATTTTAATTGACACGCCCAAATGAGTTGTAAAAACTAATATTGATGAAGCTCGATACTTTATTTTTACTTTCATTCTAGCAATCATACGATGTATCCATGAATGCATATAAATCAACAATTACTTGAAAGATTAGTATCACGGATTACAATGAAAACGCTAACAGATGATGGCAGAATGACAGCCTGGTCGTTTATTCAAATCTTCTGCCTGACTTCTACTCTAAATGTCAGTATTAAATATCCCAGTAAAAGTGATCAAGATAAATGGCATTCAGAGTTCAACAAACATCCTTGAAAAAACCTTGAATATCAAAGAGAGATTCTATTGGGGTTATGAGTTGCCATATGTCAACAGAATTATAATTATTATTTCAGTTTGTCGTAATTTTTTACTGAAAAAATGTTTTTAAGTTATGTACGTGTTGAAAAATTATAAAGCTACACAATGACTTTATGATTAAAATTTAAGTATAATGCAAAAAATAAATACTAAATGAGCGTTAGTATTTTCGATAAAGCCGTTACGAATGCACTTAATATCACATTAAAATTTAATAATATTACGTTAAGATTTAATTCGGTAATGCTTTTTATTTCAGATTGTCAAGGTGAAAGGAATTCAAAATTACATAACGGCCGAACATTTCAAAATTAATAATAATAAAAAAAAATAATAAACAGAAGTTACCAGAAACATTATTATTTTTCTTTCTTCTACTTCTTCTTCTTCTTTTTTTTTTTTTTTTAAATATCCATCCTTTACTTCAAACAATATAATGAAATTTACTTTCGTTATTTTGGTGTTTAAATTTTTCAATAAAATATGATATGATTATTGTTAATGATTTGTGTACAGGGCTGCACAAAATATTCAGATACAGTGTGAGATATAAGTCGAAAATAGACGAAATGCATTTGCAGTTGTATTATGATCTTTTATTTTCATTTTGTCTTAAAAAAATAAATTTTCACTATGCCAAAGGATCCATAAGCAAGTATTAGACAACGCATAGGACTACCACAAAACATTTTTTTTTTTTTTTTTTTTTTGTGTGTGTGTGTGTGTGTGTGTGTGTGTTGTTTTTAAAAATAGAGCTTCAAATATAGTTTTTGTGAAATTTCTTCCTCTATAATTCAAAACAAGTATTTTTTTATTTCAATGTTTTAGGATATTTGATTAAACGATATAGCAAGTAAGTGGGTCAATCTAAGGCAAATCAACACAAAAAGGCTGCATCTTCAACCTGACTGTTTCAGATTTCTATGAAATCGGGCTCATTTATTAATTCTATAGAGAAATTAATGTATCCTATCCCAATTAATAAGTCCCTATAGTTTTTAGTTTTTACTATAGAGATATAAAAATAGATAAAAAGTGCAAATTTTCAAAATTCTTGTATTACAAATGTACCCATATTGTTAAATAGCCCAATTTCATTAAAATCTTTGGTTTGTCAGATTTTTAGCTGCGTTGATTCGACACGGAATGACCCAAGTATAGCGGGTTTTTTTTTTTTTTTTTTTTTTTTTTTTTTTCTTATAATGTACGGGAACCACATGGATTTTCTAGTTTTATAAGTAACAGATAAAGGATATAGCTGTTACAGTTAGCCCAGTTTTTTTTTTTTTTTTTTTTGGAAGGCGTTATATTTGTGGTTAAATCCACCATTTGGATTTCAACATTTGTCTGTGTGTATTAACTTGCACGTCTATAGCTGATCTCATATCTCAAGTACTGTGATTTTTCTGCCTACTTCTAAAGAAGCCATTTTTATCGTGTGGCATAATCATGAGCTCCTATTATTAACTTTATCTAAGGTGTAGTATCAGTACTCAAGACCTCCACTGATTAGTTCAGCTACATTCAAAATGTTCCAGACTTTCAAAGATAAAATAATATAGATTATTATTATATTTTTTATCAGTACTATTATCTTTTTTCTTCAGTTTCGACATCGGGGAACGATAAAAAGTACTTCTTCTTTTCCGGTTTTGCCGAGTTATTCGGCTATTTTGTTTTATTTTGTTTCTTTAAAAACGAAGATATTTGAAAGGTTAAAATAAGAACACTTGGCCTAAACTTAAATGATTGAGATCTTCGCAATAATAGGAGCATTTTATTTTTTACTTTTCGAATATACTATGTAATGAAAGTATTGCAATCATTACAAAAATTTTATTTTGAGATTTTGGTGTATCTAAACGTTTTGAGGTCCCCTGAATTCATTTTTGTTATTTAAGGGCCCTCTTCACTCACCGCCGCCGGAAGCCGAAACTAATGCTATTCTATGGGAAATTTTTCTTTACAAATAACTTATTAACTAATACATATTTTTAAATTCTGTTTTCACATTCTGAAAGTTCCCGGCTGTAAAATTGACGCACCTTTTCTAAAAAATTATTATTTTATATTTTATTTTGAAGCTGCAAAATACGAATTTTCAATATGTGAAATTTTTTCATTTTGCAATTTCGAAATAAAATATTAAAAATTAAAAAAATACATTTTTAAAAAAGGTCCGTCAATTTAACAGTTGGGAATTTTCTGAATGTGAAAACAGAATTTAAAAATATTTATTAGTTAATAAGTTATTTGTAAAGAAAAATTTCCCATAGAATAGCATTAGTTTCGGCTTCCGGCGGCGGTGAGTGAAGAGGGCCCTTAAGTATACTATTTGCTATAGTGATGTATGTATGCATGCGTATGTGTCTGTATGTGTGTGAGTGAACACGATAGAGTCTTAACGCTTTGTTCGACTGAGCTGAAAGTGGTTACGTATGCTGTATGTCACTATTGGTTTTGGTGAATAGCACTTCTAAATTTTTTACAGGGACACAAAGAAAAAGTCTAGCATTATGACCTATGGACTCGAATTATTTAAACTACAATAGTGCCTAAATGTCTGATTCCATTGTACTAAAAATCCATATACATGTTATAGGTCACCGTCGCACTAACTGTATAGATTTAAGTTAATCTAGCACTTAGAGTTTTTTTTTTTTTTTTTTTTTACAAAAACACAAAGAAAAATTCTTTATCATTATGGCCTATGGGCTTAAACTATTCAATGCGCGATGACGTCTAAACGCCTTTTTCATATGAACCGAAAATTTATATGCGTATTATAGATCACCATCGCAGAAACTGTATGAAATCTGTAGAATCTAGCATTAATAGTTTTTTTTTTTTTTTTTACAGGGACACAACAAAAATTTCTTTATTATTAGGGCTTTTGAACTCAAATTATTTAAAGTGCAATAGAGTCTAAATGCCTCTTCCGGTTGAGCTGAAAATTTGTATACGTGCTAATTCAATTTGGGTGCATATTAGCCGATAGGTGAAGCTGCTATACTACAATTTTTTGCGAGAACAGGAAGGCTGTACATCAAATTCTATTGTATATAATTGTAAAAAATTTGGTATATGAGAGAGTCATTATAAAACAATATGCTATTTAATTTCGGTGTATATCGATTAACAGATGATGCTGTTGTTTTACATTTTACCCTGTGAATAGGAAAGCTAAATTTGAATTTCTATGGCATGTAACTGCACAATTCTCGATATGTGAGAGGGCCATATGAAAATGAATGCTGATTTGATTTAAGTGTGTTTTGGCTGACACACGGAGAAAAATTCTGAAACTGACATCTAGAATCTAAATTGAGGCTCTAGGAAAAATAGTTCCATGTCATCCTTATACATTCTAGTTCCCTTTGAAAAGAAGTTCTAGAAACCCCAATCAGAATTCTAGGGCGTTTGCCTATATTATCGAGGACAAAGTTATTTAAAAATCTCTGCAAATAAATGCGAATACAAAGAGGCGGGTTTCAGCAACTATAATTTTGGTTTATGATGTAATTCTAGAAAATCAAGCGAGAATTTCTGGCAATACAAAAGATTCAGAATATCCAGAATATTATTTCACCATCTAGAAATTTGTAGACTCGAAATTCTCGATCATTTCGTCTATTCGGTTTATTGGCCTGCTTTATGCGCATAGCTGGAAAATCTATATTTCTAGTTTAGGGATTTAGAAAATGACCACTTATTCATTCTAGATGAAGGCGGTATATATATTTTTTTTTTCAGTGCACGTGGATCTGCTATTGTATTTTTTCACATGACTACATCTTAGCATCGGTTCATTAAAATTGTACCAAACTCCATATGTAAAATCTTTATTGGGGAAAACTATGGCTAAACTTTTACGCATGTTAAATTGTGATTGACGCTGTTATATAGAAGAAAGTTTTGTGTTGTCCACAATATACGTGTTCTATTTTGTAACAGACTTAAGAAAGGATTGTCAATCCTGAAAATCTTAACATTATTTGAAATAGATATTAGATAAGTATCTCAAACGACCTTATTTCGACAGTGCTATACAATAAATCTTATATCCGGAACTATAATATCTTATCACCGTAGCCTTTTTTCTTTTCTTTTCTTTGTTTTCAATGGCATAAAGAATTTTTAAGAGGTGTGTAAAAAAAAGTGTTGATATTTTAAATAAGATGTATTTTGTAAGACTAAAAACACGCAATCCAGTTTTTTTATGAAATATATTTGAATGGAACGCAAAAGCTATCTTTGTACGAGAATTGTGAAAATATCGTAAAAGATAAGATTGTTTTGAACCATTTTTTTATCTTTTCACACAGTCACAAATTTTAGTTTTATGTACTTTGCATCTGAATACATTGAGAAAAAATTCTGTAACTAACATCTAGAATCTAAATTGTGGCTCTAGAAAAAATAGTTCCATGTCATCCTGATAAATTCTAGTCCCCTTTGAAAGCGAGTTCTAGAAACCCTCTTTTAGAATTCTAGAGCGTTTGCCTATATTATCGAGGGCAAAATTATTTAAAAATCTCTGCAAATAAATACGAACGCAAGAGGCGGATTTCAGCAACTATAATCTTGATTTATGACACAATTCCAGAAAATCAAGCCAGAATTTCTCGCAATACAAAAGATTCAGAATATTCAGAATATTGTTGCACCATCTAGAAATGTGTAGACTAGAAATTCTCGATCATTTCGTCTATTCAGTTTAACGACGTGCCTTATGTGCATAGCTCGGAAATCAATATTTCTAGTTTGGGGATTTAGAAAATGGCTACTTATTCGTTCTAGATTAGAGTGACCATATTTTTTTCATTGAATTTGGGGACAAAGATGGCGGCGTCCTCGAATTTCGAGGACAAAAATATAAAAAAAAAAATAATTAAATCACCTTAAATTGTAAAATTTTAGTAATTTTTATGTATAAAGCACCTAAAAGAACTTATTTCAGCTTATTTATTATACATATAAGAAATTACTATAATAAAACAATAATAACTTTATAACCGGCGTTCCGGTTGTGTTGTGATTTTTTGGGGACGAAGGTAGTTTTGTCCTCGAGATTCGAGGACATATGGTCAGCCTATTCTAGATAGAGGTGGTATATATATATATATACTACTGGCCATTAAAATTGCTACACCAAGAAGGAATAATAATAACGGAATGAAATTTGTTGGACACATACATTATAGTAGGAAGAATAATTGATTAAAATTTCAGGAAATTTGGAGTAATATGTACTGAGAAAACAGTACATAAAGCAGCGACCTCTGTGAGCAGTAACAGCACATATCTGCCTAGGCATTGAATCGAACAGCGATTGGATGACATGTACGGGTAGAGCACTTCAGAAAGTTTTAACACGATGCCACAATTCATCGATTGAAGTTACTGGTGAGTGGTGGTGGGGCAGTCACTTTTCAACGATTAAACAGTCATTTTCATTGGTGCGAGATCAAGAGAACGCGCTGGCCAGAGCAACAATCGAACACATTCCGTATCAAAGAAGGTCCGGACAATACAAACAACTTGCGGTCGGGCATTATCTCGCTTAAATTTTGCGCTACGGAGGCCTCGAATACAGGGCAGAGGGGCGGGCCTTAACTCATCAGAAATTTAATGGCCGCTGTTCAGAGTGCCAGGAATACGAACATGAAGTAATCGAGACGTGTATCCAATGGGAATCCTTAACATCATTGCGAATGATAGACAGTATGATGATGTCGAATCCCAGCTGGCAATGTGCATTATTCATAATGCCGTTAAATACGGATAAAGCAATCTTGATGCTGTAAACAGGATTGTGATTTGTCTGAAAAGTGACTTCACGCCATTCCTGTGCCCAGGTTCATCGTTGATCACACATTAATGGCGCCCATATCAGTGATACAGTTTTGAGGATAATCAGAATTTTGGTAGTCGCATACTGAGTCACCACCTGGATTGATGATATGTGGTACCATTGGATACACGTCCCGGTCACCTCTTGTTTTCATTCCCGCCACTCTGAATACCAGCCATTACATTTCTGACGAGTTAAGGCCCATCGCTCTGCACTATGTTCAAGGCCTCCGAAGCACAACATTTAAGCAGGACAATGCACGACCGCAAGTTGTCCATATTGTCTGCACCTTCATTGATGCCGAATGTGCTCGACTGTTGCTCTGGCCAGCGCGTTCTCCTGATCTCGCACCAATGAAAATGACTGTTTAATCGTTGAAAAGCGACTGGCCCCCCACCACTTACCAGTTACTTCGATCGATGAATTGTGGCATCGTGTTAAAACTTCATGAAGCGCTCTACCCATACATGTCATCCAATCGCTGTTCGATTCAATGCCTAGGCAGATAGTTGCTGTTACTGCTCACAGAGGTCGCTGCTTTATGTACTGTTTTCTCAGTACATATTACTCCAAATTTCCTGAAATTTTAATTAATTGTTCTTCCTACTATAATGTATGTGTCCAATAAATTTCATTACGTTATTATTATTTCTTCTTGGTGTAGCAATTTTAATGGCCAGTAGTGTATATATTTCTTTCTCAGCAAAAAGGTAGATTCACATATATAAAGATCTTAAATTTAATTAATTATTATTTTTCTAAAACGTCTGTATTTTTTAATCTAAAAACGCTTGCTCGAAAGTTAGAAAATGTTAAGGCATGACTGGCCTTGAATTACATTAGTTAATTAATTATTATTTTAAAACCTATTATTTTCAACCTAATAAGAAATTTTTGGACTGTGTATTATAATCACTATTTATAGCTAATTTTTAATTTTTGTCAAAATCATTTGAACATTTTCAGTTTTTAAAAGAAAGCTTTTTTGTACTCCAGTCAAAAACTACGTGACTCATCATATAACATGAATTGGAAATTGAAAGACTGATAACTTGCAAATATGAATGCAAAGAGGTCTGAAAAACATGCACACAAACACACACTTACATTATTTTTAATTAATTTTAAGAATCTTATAAAATCTCGAATTTTGAATAAATTAACGATTTTTTGAACTATAGGAACTCATAATCACTATTTATTGCAAATTTTATTTTTTGTCACAATCGGTTAAAATGCCACGATTTTCAGAAAAAAAAAAAAAAAGTTTTATACTCCAATCCAATAAACTTCGTGACATATCTTCTAACAGGAGATGAAAGTTGGGAGATAGACGACTCGCAAATTTAAAATATTAATGTAAAATGTGACCTAAAAAAAAAAAAAAAAATGCGGGGCAGCCTTTCGGGACTGCCGATAGAAGTGAAAACTAAATAACTTGTGAATTGTATCGTCGAGCTATTAGATTATTATTTTTGAATTATTTTTGGTTTGTAAAGAAATGTTAATGACCAATTTAAACTTTAAATTTATATTGAAATAAAAAAAAAGAGAATATAACAGTCTGTATAAAAACACGTGCTTGTACTTTGTGAACTGTGTATATACTGTGGAAAAAGTACATACAAACATAGAGTATAGAACTAGAAAGAGACAGATGTTAGTAACCAGTACACTACTCGTATTAGTATGCATTTTATACACACGCATATATATATATATATATATGTATGTATGTATATGAGGCATGCCGCGCCGTGCGCTACATATATGGATAAAAATGTAGAGAGATATACTCTTTGTATATATATAATGTGTACTAATAACGCACGGAGGTATATCTATGTACATATATACACAGTATACATATAGCTCATGGAAAGCGTTTGGTGACGATGACGCGAGTTCCATGATTTTTGTTCACCCAAAAATGCTCAACGCGCCTAAAGAAGTTTTTACTTCAAATGGAAAACGTTCGGTGACGATGACGCGAGTTCCATGATTTTTGTTCACCCGAAAGTGCTCAACGCGCCTAAAGACGTTTTCATTTAAAAAAAAAAAAAAAAAAAAAAAAAGCACATTCTAATTAAATTTAAAAAATCTATCAAACAGATTTTGTTTTCAAATAATGATAAAAAAACAGCTCGATTGAATCAGCATTAAAATAGAATAAAATATCAAAATAAACTCATCGAAATCGTGTTCTGGGAGGTGGATTCAAAGGCTACGGCCTTGATTACCTACGACATCTTTTTGAATTCTTTTGCAATATTCAGAAAATTCACAACTTATCAAATTTGTTTTTGTTCGGTTGTGAATTTTCTGAATGTGAAAACGGGAATGAAAAATATACATTAATTCTGGTGACAAATTTCCCATAAAATAACATGAGACTTGGCTCTCGAACACAGGGAAGTTGGCAGAGGTACATACCTATTCTGAAGTCCTTAAGCCCATATCTTTTTTAATTTCATATACAAATAACCGGCTATTTTTTTAGGTGACAGACAAAGTTACGGACCAATAATCCTGATCCTCTATTATAATGGACGGATAGTAAATATAAGATTACTTCATCTGATAAGCAAGCAATATTAACGGCCCTCTTCACTTACCGTCGCCAGAAGCCCGAGCCAATGTTATTCTATGGGGAAATTTTCTTTACAAATAACTTATTTACTAATACATATTTTTAAATTCTGCTTTCACATTCAGAAAATTCCCAACTGTTAAATTGATGGACCTTTTTTTAAAAATGTATTTTTTTAATTTTTAATATTTTATTTTGAAATTACAAAATGAAAAAATTTCACATATTGAAAATTCGTATTTTGCAGCTTCAAAATAAAATATAAAAAATCAAAAAATACTTTTTTAAAAAAGGTCCGTCAATTTAACAGCTAGGAATTTTCAGAATGTGAAAACGGAATTCAAAAATATGTATTAGTTAATAAGTTATTTGTAAAGAAAAATTTCCCATAGAAAAACATTAGCTTCGGCTTCCGGCGGCGGTGAGTGAAGAGGGTCCTTAAGCCATATCTTTTTTAATTTCATATATAAATAACAGGATATTTTTTTAGGTGACAGACAAAGTTACGGACCAATAACCTTATCCTCTATTATAATGGACAGATAGTAAATATAAGGTTACTTCATCTGATAAGCAAGCAATATTAAGTGATATTTTCAGAAAAATTAATTTTTTCTCGAGTTAATTTCTTAAGCTGTCTGTAACAAATTACATATTTCTTAAAATATAAAGCGATCAACATTATAAAGTTTTAGACAAAATTAGTTTATTTCTCAATATTGAAATTAATGCTTAAAAACTAATTGCTTTTAAATTATCTCAACATATGTTTTACAAATACTCTCGCCTACAAATGTAGTTGTCTTTATTAACAACACAAAGGATGTATTTATAATTTTCCCTTTTGCTGTGTATATGTCATTAAATGAGGAAAATAAAAGTGACAACGTTCTGTCATGAAAAACAAAACATCCAAAACTGAAAGATATGTGTAAAAGCAGCTGCTTCAACAGGGAATGGATGATTCAGGGAGAAGAACACGTGACTGCCACACAACTAGATGATGAAAACAAGAAAATATATTTAATATCTTAGAAAAGAAACAAAATTTAGATTATTTCTTTGCATTTTTAATCACAAATAGATTTACTTTGAACCTAAACAACAGCTTGAAAAGATAAATAAAATTTATTCATTTTATTCGTTTATATATTATTTATATATACAGTTCCCGCCGCTTATTAAAATCATATTCGTTCTGAGCCAAAGTTATTTTATTAAGCGGCTGATTTTTATATCCGGCGAACGTACCTGCACGTATAAGGAAAAGATATCACTTCCCTGAATTTGGAAAGAAACTTCAAACGGTAACGAATAATAGAATTAGTAAACAATATTAATTAATTTCTGATATATAATTAATTAATTGTTCCTTCGATATAAGTAAATTAAACGCATTCCAAGTTCCCATGCGTTTTCCTTTGAGGAAAATCATCATTTACTTTACCAAAAGTTCAGGCTGTTCTTATAAATTTAAACCTTTCCGTTATAAGTAATTTCAAAATAAGAACTAGAAATTGCTTTTTAATACTTAGAAATAAATAAATAAATATATATATATATATATATATATATATATATCATTTCAAATCAAATTTGTAACTTATTAATGCGTTTTGAAGAATACGTTCCTTGAAAATGTTACAGTGCTAAGTTATGGGACGTGTTTAATTTGTAACTGTGTGCTGCAAGTTAAAATCTTCGACAATGAGCGATAACGGAGGGTTCGTTTTGCTTTAATTTCTTTTTCTATTAAAAAAAAAAAAAATAGTGTGCATAAATGATATTTTTGGCTGCTAAGGAGATATTTTTGAGTTTATTAACCGGCGATGCTGATTTTATTAAGCGGCGGCTTTAAAATTAGTTTGCATTGATTTGATTCCGGTCCTGGCAAGTTGATCAGATTAAGCGGCTGATTTTATTAACCAGTGAATTTATTAAGCGGCGGTTACTGTATATATATATATATATATATATATATATATATATATTACATAATTGATATAAGAACTGAAAACCATATGAAACAAGGTCAACCGTCAAACTAAGAAAAACGGAAATAACAACGAAAAGGAACAGAGGACCACCACAGCTTTAGACGGGGGTAGTGGGTTAAATGTAAATCGTTCTGTTGGGCGCTCAACTTTACCCAAACCTTCGGCAGAACCATATGATTATATAGAAAAAAGTTAAAATGGAGATTTTTACGTTACTAGGTTTAAAAAAAAAAAAATTTACAATTATTGAAATTTATAAACCAAATTTAAAAAGCTAAATAAAGATCATATTTTAAAAATAATTATAGATATTTTTATAAATCAATTTTATATAAACAAAATCAATCATAAAATATATTTTAAATTATTATATACTCGGTACAGTTGTACTTAATGATGACCAAATCATAATAACAAAATACAATTATACTACAAAGCTATTTGATAAATGTATTGCATCACCTGCAACCCAGCAGCTCATAATAACAGTGTGAGAAAAATAATAATAATAATAATAATAACAATGGTACACACAGCAAATGCAATTTTTCTTCTACTTGGTTTTTAAATACAGTTTTAACAATCCACCCAAACAACCAAGCCAAACTACGCTACCCATCATTCAACTGAACACATACTTTCCATTTTTTATTTCATTTAATTTTTGTAATAGACACTAAGGGAAAACAAGAAAAAAAAAAAAAAAAACGCACTGCCAAAGAGATAAAATGATACCTATATCTACATTTTCGATGTAGTAATTCGCTTTATTACACTCTACGAAGTGCTTATAAAGAATCTATATAAAACTTTCTTTTTAAACGTAATATAATTAACATATATTTTGCATTCTATTATGATTTATTATATGAAATAACCAAGTTATATTTTGATATATGGAATGAAACTATTTATTTGTTAGATCTAAACAATTACATAACAAAAATACGTATTTCGCATTGGGTTAATTCCACCTTTATACGGAATTACTGCTATAATGCGCAATGGCATAGTATTGTACAGTGTTTTAATAAAAATCTCAGAAATTTTACTGTGCCAAATATCATAAATAATATTGTCTAGTTCTTATAGAGTTGTAGGCTGTAAATTTCGCATCCTCCCCCCCTCCTCCCGCCGTTTTATAAACTAAACATTTTCGAGCTGATTGAGATTTGGACTATTTCCAAATCTGGTACAGAAGAAATTCTACGATATTCTTTGTGGGATTTAACTTAAAGTTAAAATATATATATATATGATTACTTACAGAATTATAGGTGCTCATTGTAATGGATAGATAATTTTAACAATTTGAATCAAATAAACGTACCACGGACGCCCTTTAGCAAGGGGCAATATGTTTTATATCGAGTTAATTAGTCTCTTGAGCATGAAAATTTGCCCGACTCCTTGCTAAGTTATGCACCTCCGTACCATAATGTACGGAGAATGGGTCACTGTTCTAAGATTGCAATTTTCATTAAATTGATCATATTTTGGCCGTCCTACTAGTTTTTTTCATCAGCTCAAAATAAATTAAATTTGACTCATCAGAGAAGAACCAGTTCAACCCAATGATTAACTGATACATATTTTTTAATTTTTTGGTTAACTGAAGTCTTTTTTTTTTTTTATTCTTTCTTTCTTTTCTTTTTTTTTTTTTTTTTTCCTTAATAATGGCCTTTTTTTTAGATCTTCTGGTTTTTAACCAGCTTTGTTTAACTGTTCCCGCCTTGTTTTTGAATAAAGTATATTGTTATACATTTTTTAAAAATCTTCTCTAAGTTCTGAACATAATACAAATCGATTTTTTAAACTTTTGCTTTTTAATTTGCAGTCATCTTGCTTGGATCAACAACATGGTCGCCTAAAACCAAATTTCCAGTTTAAACAGTCAAAAAATTTTATATCTTGCTAAAACCATCTCATCAATATTTCGTTAACATTTAATTATTTTGCCATCTTGCATATTAGAATATTTTTTTTATTTTTCATTCTGAAATTAATACTTTTTGTGGCATCGTTAATCGCCTTATTCTTACTCTTTTTTAAATACTTTCTAAAATTACAATTTTCCTGACAATTGCATTTTGTTTGCAACACCGTGCTCAGTCCTAAAGTGTACGTGGAGGACAGAAAACTGTTCGAAAATTTGCTTTTTAAACGATAAAATTGGCGGTTTTAGCAGAAAGAGAAAACAAAATATCCAAACGCGGCTTCTTCTTCTTCTTCTTCTTTTTTTTTTCCCCTTAGTGTATATTTATATGCATGCTCTTACGCACAAAAAATATATCCTTTTTCAATATATATATCAATGTGAACATGCCATAGTAAATTAAGATTCTTGAAACAAAATTTTATGTTTATCAGAAACAATAAAGATGTCTTTATAGTTAATCCCAAATAGTGTCTCACCATAGCCTCCTAAACTAGATGCCTTCCGTGTGGCTCGGAAACTTGGCAACAGTTCAAACGGTAGACAACGCCACCTGGTACAGATTTTGTGACTTTTTTATTCAACTCTCACCAATAATTTTAAGAAGTGATATATGATATATATAATTGACGTTTCTTCGATTATGTTCGCCTTTTATGCGCATCAAATCCCACTTTTAAAAATTTTTCGTGCCTGTTGAATAAAAAAATCATCGTAATATAACTCAATACTTATTTCGCTTCCTTCTTCGACTCGTTTTAATACGCATTTTTTATATGCATGAGCAGCCCCAGAAAAATAAAAACATTAAATCATTAAATTCATTTTTTTACTTATTTTTATTTCATATTATTTCACGCGCACTTTTTATTTCCTAATTCAAAATTATTAAAAAAAAAAACTTTTTCGATATCGCTTGTAACGATACTGATTATTATTAATTTTCTTTTCTTTTTCTTTCAATAATAATAATAATAATAAAAAGATTTTGATGAAATTCTGACAAAAACAGAATTTAGTTTAGGACGGAGGACTATTAGTTTTTTTTTTTTTTTTTTTTCAAATTATAACTACGCTTTCAAATTATTCAATTATATTTTCGATAAATTTTAGATTTCGACAAATGTCCAACTATCGAAATCGACAACGCAAAAATCCCAGATTGAGACTAATAGGCCCTCAGTCCTAATAAATACTAAATAAACAAGTGATCATAAAATTTAAATTAAAGAATTGCTATGTCATTTTTAATTTCTTGGAGTCGCTCGGAGTTCAAAAAGTATAAATATCATGATGCAAAAGATGAAACCATTTGTTTCAAATATCATGTAAATTAATGTTTAGCAATTTGAACTGGCAAGAAGAAATAAATTTGGAAATACATGTGTAAAAATTGATCGGTAGGTGGTCGCAGACCGACTAGTAAATAATATGTTTAACAAATTGAATATTCCTCTCCCTTCCATGAAATTCCCATAATAATTATGAATATAAATAAGCAATGTCGCTCTTACAACTGATTCATATCTTTATTATACAGTTCACTAACATCTTTGATAACAGCTACAAAAAAAATGCCGATGATTGTTTGCGTTCAACCGACGAGTTAAGTGAACTATCAGATTAATCATTCAGAACGCAATAAAACGCCGAAATAAGTAAAAATGCCGACAAAAAACGCAAGATTAAAATTAAATCTTGTCGTATCAAACAAAAAATATCATATTTCCCGTTTGACTACTTTGCATATTCGGCTCGTCTTCCAAAAAAGAACAAAAAAAAGAGAACTTGACTCACTCGAGTTCATTGCCCTGTTTTCAGATGCATAATTCTTGTTCCATGATGTAGGACGATCAAGAAGAAACTGACTAACATATTCAGTATTTCGAAGTCCTGACTATTTATGAATAATGAAATCTTACAAGATGTTTGTTTTGGGAGACTGCATCTCAGTTTTTCTGGGTCAAACACGAATTTGACTTTTAGCATTTATAGGATCTACAAAAAAACAGTATTACTTCCGCCATTTAACAAATCCAGCCTGTTATAAACTAAAACCAGTATTTTGTGACCACCACAAGACTTTCTTCTATATTTTCCTATACATATTCACTCAGTAACAATATTTAAAAAAAAAAAAAAAAAAAGATTTTTTTTTTGTTTTTTTTGTTAAAAGTAAAAAAAAATCGATAACTTTGTTTTAAATTATCACAGATTTATAGTTCAACCATTCGTTTTAAAGGTATTGACGAGATCTTTCGAAAGATACCCATCTTGAAAATGTACCCCCCCCCCCGATGCCCCCACATGCACATAATTTTTTTCCTAGTTAACTACTACTATTATCAATAATTCATATTAATTTCACAATCACAAGTTAAAAATAACTCTGATTATGTACATTTATATGAAATTTTGTCCTATACTGCCATGTTAAAAATTTAGAAAAATGCGATCACAGCGCCGTATCGACGAAACCTTTCGAAAGATACCCATCTTGAAACTTTACCCCCACCAGGGGGGAACCGATGCCCCCACATGCACAAAATTGTTTTCCTAGTTAACTACTACTATTATCAATAATTCATATTCATTTTATAGTCACACGTTTAATATAACTCTCATTATGCACATTTATACGAAATTTTGTCCTATACTGCCATGTTAAAAGTTTCCAAAAAGTGCGATCACTGCGCCACCTGTTGAGCAATTAGTCCCCAAATCTAATCAGCACCAGTTTAAGTCAGGGTGCAACTAAATACCAAGTTTGGTTAAATTTCATTCATTGGTTCGTGAGATACAGCGTCTACAAAAAAGTGATACAAACAGACAGACATTTTCTAAAAACCTATCAATTCGTGTTCAGGACATCCCAAAACGTGTAAATCCATCAAAAAACGGAGGTCGAAAATTTTCACGAATCCAATACTTTCTCTGTATTACATATAGAAGAAAGTAACAAATATTGCTGATAAATCATCTCTGTCAAAACGTGTAGGTAGTTTGAACTGGACACATTTCCAAATTATTACTGTTTAAATAGTTATAACCTTGAGGTAAATAGGTACTGTTTTTATTTTTTATAAATCAAGGATTACAAGAACAAAATGTTGCAAAAAAAGTATCACATTCAAGTTCTTAATAAATTTTAATTTTCATGAGAAATTCGATAAATCCACAACTGGCATGTCACATTGCACATACTTGCCATAGCTATTGCTTAAATGCCTTACCTACATTATTACGAAAATATCGACCCTCTTGCACAAAGAAAATAGTTCGTAAAGAAAGAGGCTGGTTTTAGTTGATAAATGCACTTTATTCAATGAATATTCTCGGAACAATCCAATAAAACTGTTAATTTAACGAATATTATCGAAACTCTCCAATAAAACTATTAGTTTAACGAAAATTCTTGGAATAATCCAATGAAACAGTCACGTGAGCCATAAAATTAAATTAAACAGCGTTAATTAGACCACTCAAGAGGAAATTTTGCTGATTCAGGAACAATAAAAAAAAGCTTGAAGCACAATCTCTAAAAGGCGACCGCTCAGAAAAACTGCCTGAATTCAAATGAAATATTTCTGGGAGGTAATCTACTTCTTTTTTATACTCTTTTAGCTACAATTTGTGGAAGATTATTGAAAATTCTGTGCTAAATCCAATGGAAAATTCTAGGACTCAGCTCATATTGTAAATAGAGATTCAAAACTTTTGCAAGACTAAAACACGTTTTTTGTATAACGTGAATTTTATAAATCACTCCAGCTTAAAATTTTTTTACAAATGATTACATGAAATGCAATGAAATGCTTGGCCTAGTCGATGATTAAGGAGAACGGCCTGCTTACCTACCGTTTTCCAGCTTCGATACACTTTCCTTTTACTAAATGTCTGTAATATTATTGGTGTGATTAGCTTTATTTGCCTTCCAATGCCATTTCTTCATAGCAGGTCTATGCCGTGGTGTTTCGAATGCTTTTTCCCTTGCAATTCTGGTATGCGGCAGTCAGTCAGTCCTGGTCCTGACTGGAAAATATGCAAAAGTTATTATTATTTGTTTATTATCTCTAATGCATTAAAAGTTGTGTTTTGTAGCATGTAAGCATGTGGCATGTTTATAAACTAATATGTTATGATCAACATCAAACTTTATTCGATATCATTCTGTGTAGAATCGCCTTCTACCAAGTAGCATGGATAAATAATTAATAATAGCTTTTCACAATTAAGATTTTATATATACAGTATCGTGTAATTTTAAACAGCACATGTTAAGATGTAGTTATTTGGAAAATCGCAGAAAATGGATAATAATAGCACCACCTGTCAGTCAATATGCACCAAATCATATCGGCATTATTTTTCATAACAGTCATCTCAAGTTTGGTACAGTTATATGCTATACAAGCTAAACTATAACCTTCCTATTAACGGGGAACAATGTAGCATAGACGTGCCACCTATAAGCCAATATGCACCCAAATTTAAGCAGCGTAATGTTTCATAATGGACCTCTGAAATATAAAGTTTTGAAAAATTATACACGATAGAAGCTAAGATATAACTTTCCTGAAAATGAGACCGACCGCTGCATAGAAGCGGCACTTATTTATTGATTTGTATGAAAGTTGATAGACAGCAAGTTATGTTAAAGTGCGACTAAATATTAACTTCCATAAAGTTTGCGGAATTAGGTCTTGAACTAAAGCTGCCACAAAATTTTGATCTCACACACACAGACTAAGTTTTTCTAAAAACTGTCAAATCGGGTTCAGGAGGTCTTAAAACATGCAAATTCTCTAAAAACTGGAAGTCCAAACTTTTAACGAATCCAATAATTATTATAACGGCCCTCTTCACTTACCGTCGCCGGAAGGCCGAGCCAATGTTATTCTATGGGGAAATTTTCTTTACAAATAACTTATTAACTAATACATATTTTTAAATTCTGTTTTCACATTCTGAAAATTCCCAGCTGTTAAATTGACGGACCTTTTTTAAAAAATTATTTTTTTAATTTTTAATATTTTATTTTGAAATTGCAAAATGAAAAAATTTCACATATTGAAAATTCGTATTTTGAAGCTTCAAAATAAAATATAAAATAATAATTTTTTTAAAAAAGGTCCGTCAATTTAACAGCTGGGAATTTTCAGAATGTGAAAACAGAATTTAAAAATATGTTTTAGTTAATAAGTTATTTGTAAAGAAAAATTTCCCATAGAATAACATTGGCTTTGGCTTTCGGCGGCGGTGAGTGAAGCGGGCCCTTAAGACGGTAGTAAAAATAAAATGTCGTTCTCAAACAGTCAGCCTTCTTGACCGTAGGTTAAGCTTTTTCTTGATAATAAAGGTACTGTTGCATTTTCTATTTTGGTTCACTAAATCAAAAGATTCTCCTAAGCCGTAGGAAGTCATATTGATCTACACTATGATGGCTTCTGACCAACTTATTCGACTTTAAACGGTTAGATCTTTTTGCGTTTATTCAGGTGGATATATTGGATTTCTCTTTTCTCAAAATGTGTGACGTATTAGCATTTTTAAGATCATAAATTCATGAAAAAAATGTAAACTGAGAAAACGGAATTTAACGATTTCAGATCTGTAAAAATGTATCAAAAACAATAAGAATTATTTCCTGAATATATATGTTATTGGACAAACCTAATTACTTCAATTTATAAATATTAAATAAAAATATAACGTTTTATATGAAGCATTCAATGGTGTCAAGTCCCCTCAATTAAAATAAATTTTAGTCAGTTATCTAGAAAACATATGATATAATCTCTTATAAAGTAACGGAATTACCTGCTGGCACCCCCCCCCCCCCAAAAAAAAAAAAAAAAAAAAAAAATGTATACATTTGAGATATTATATAATTACCAATAAGCGAACAGAAATCAGAAAATTAAATTTTTTGAAAACTACGAAAACTAATTTTTTATACAGTT
The DNA here is from genome assembly GCA_963930645.1 of Salticus scenicus. Taxonomy (NCBI): domain Eukaryota; kingdom Metazoa; phylum Arthropoda; class Arachnida; order Araneae; family Salticidae; genus Salticus; species Salticus scenicus. The sequence goes on from OZ005660.1 coordinate 30,086,820, forward strand.
CTTGTAGCCAACTCTGCCTCTAATATTTACAAAAAAAATTTTGTTGCTGACAGTCACTATAATAAACATATATTTTTACTAACAGACGTTGCCCGCTTCGTTGTTCACTATATTTAAATTATTTCTCAAAATTACATATAATTTATTAACATAAAAATCTCATTAAAAAAAAAAAAAAAGTTTATTGAAATCTGTCAAAAACCTTAGTCTTTTTGCGCCCCCTCCCCAACCACCCAAGGGGGACATTGATATATTATAAAGGAAATAACACTATAAATGAACTGACAAAATTGCTTTATAGGGTGTGCTTGGTACACATAACCAACCCACATATAAAAAAAAAATCACACCCCTGAGATAATTCAGAGCAGAGTTACCTTTGAAAACTTGTTTTTGCCCCCTCCTCACTCCAAAGGGGGAAAGGGGGATATTTCTCAAAATCAATTAATAGTGCGTGTTGGCTGTACATAGTACACTCACATAAAAAAATTGCTTTCCGCAGATAATTTTAAATGAAGTTATGCTTGGAAACGTATTTTTTCTCCCCCCCCCCTTAAGGGAGAAAGGGGGGAAATTTCACAAAATAGAGTATTTTAGGTACACATAACCAATTAGTACACCAAAAAATCACCTTTCTGGGATAAATTAGAAGAGAGTTCCAATCGGAAACATGCTCTTTATCCCTAAACCCCAAGGGAGGGAAAGGAGGGGACACTTCGCAGAATCCCTTTAAAATGCACGTTGGGTACACATAGCACATACAGATATCAAATGGGAGATAATTTAGAGTAAATGTACTATTAGAAACGTGTTTCTGTCCCCCTCCCCCCCCCCCAAGGGGAGGAGAAGGGGAATATTTCGCAAAATCAATTTATAGTGCGTATTGGCTGTACATAGTACATCCACATAAAAAAAAAAAAAAAAAAAAAAAAAAAATGCTTTCCTGAAATAATTTTAAATGGAGTTACGCTTGGAAACGTATTTTTTGTCCCCCTTAAAAAGGGAAGGGGAAAATTTTACAAAGTCTATTTATAGAGTGTTTTAGGCACACATAACATAACCAATTAATACACCGAACAATCGCCTTTATGAGATAAATTAAAAGAGAGTTCTAATTGGAAACATCTCTTTAACCCCAAACTCCAGGGGGGGGGGGAGGGAGGGGAACACTTAACAGAATCCCTTTATAATGCATGTTGGGTACACATAGCACACACAGATTCCAAAAGGTTGTCGTCCTCAGATAATTTGGGACAGAGCTACACTTGAAAAACTGTTTTTCCCCCTACTGCCTTAGGAAGAAAAGGTGAGAATTTATCAAAATCCCGTCACAGTTGTTTTTTGCAGATAAACAACCCACACATCAAAATTCATGAATAGATTCCCGAAGACAAATTTAACGTAAAAAAGGGGCTCTCGATTCTCGAATCTACCACGTCGTAAATCCCCCCCCCGCCAAAAAAAAATAAATAAATAAATAAATAAATTAAAGTAAATAGTAAATTAAATAATAAAATAAAATAATAAATAAAACACAAATAAAATAAATAAATAAAATAAAATTACAAAACATCCTAAATTATTCTTTGGAAATACACTTCAAAAGACAGACAGCCAATTTCAGCTTCTATGGGCCATTTTTGGAAGAGTTCTACTGTAAAATCCGGATTTTGCAAATCCCCCCTCCACAATAATAATAATAATAATAATAATAATAATAATAATCTCCCTTCCTTCCTTAAAATAAAAAATTCGAGAATCGACAAATTCGTTTTTATTTATTTAATGTTTGTATTTGACTTTAGTCTCACTATGCGCAATTTCTTCACCGTAAAGCAATTTGAAGCCGAGTTATGCTCTCAAACGTGTTTTTGCAGTTCGTCCGCAGGGAGAAAGAGAGAATTTTGTAAAACTCCGTCTGAGTGTGTATTAGGTCTCAAGAACCAAGCTTCACACAAAAATTCATGACCCAGTTCCTCACAGAATCGTCTCAGTAATGTTGACTCAGTGCTGGATGTATTCTTTTATATGTGCAGGTGAAGGGTAATGTGAAATAAGGTTTTTCCCCCTCCTTCCTTGGGGGCCAAATTTCTAAAATTCCAGAAATTGGTTTTTAGGTGTTTGTGCTTTAAAAGCAAAAATCATACGAATATCTACTTGCTTCTTTCTTTGAGATATGAAGGATTATGTGAAATCACTTTTTGGCCCATGTGAAAACACGTTTTTTTCCCCTCCCCCTCCCCTTGGGGAGCGACTATTTAAAATTCCAAAATCGGTTTTTTGGTATTTTCGTTTCTTATAGTTTAAAGTAAAAACTTTACAATCGAATTTATAAAATTCCAGAAATTAGTTTTCAGGTATTTGTGTTAGCTATGTTTTAAAGCAAAAATCTCTCATATTTTTGTGTTAGCTATATTTTATAGCAGAAATCTCACGTCACGTATATGTTTTTTTTTACTTTGAATTACAAAGGACTGTGCGAAATCACGATTTGTGTATGTGAAATCACGTTTTACTTTCTCTACCTCTTGGGGGCCCAATTTCTAAAATTCCAGAAATTGCTTTTTAGATTTTTATATTAGCTATATCATAAAGTAAAAATTTTACGGCTATCCGTTTTTTTTTTTTTTTTTTTTTTTTTCCCCCTTTGTGATATAAAGTTTTGCTCCCCCCCCCCCCATCTTCCTTGTGGCCGAATTTCCTAAAATCGCTTCTTAGTGGGTGTCTATGTCCCAGAAGGAATGTTTTCATCAAATTTCGTGCTTCTAAGTGCAGGGGTTTTGTACTTGTCGACGATGAACCAATCACTAACTCACTCGCTCACTCAGGACAAACGATTTTATATTTATAGATTATTTCATAATGATTGATTAAAAATAATTTTTATTGTGTACATTTATATGAGACTAGCAGACCCGGCCACGCGTTGCTGTGACTAAGTTATACGTTGAATTATACGGCTGTAAACTATTTAGTACAGTCAAATTATTATTTACGAACAAAGACGAAAACGTTGTAGCCGATGTAAAAACACACAGGGTTGAGATCTGAAACTTAGGTCAAAATTTGGAAGCAATTGATAAAAATTTTCGTAGTGTTGATATTAAGCACAAATTAATTTTATTGTAGGGTCCTATAAATTTTAATGGAAAAGTGATATATATTATTTCTAATGCTACTTTGGATAAAATTGCTAAAATGACTAATATATAAATTAAATTCTATTAAAATTCTATTAAAATAAAAGTATAAAAGAAACAGACGATTTTAAAATCAATTTTTATGGAGGAGTGAAATATAATATATGCTATAATGGATAATTTTACTATAAAATGACCTCATCATTTTAAATATTTTAAAGAGGGCAACAGCTGTAGTTATAAAAAGGAAAACAATAAGGCTAAACCAGAAAAATAAGTAAATTTGATAAATATTTTAAAACTTTAAAATTGGAAATCTTATGAAATATTGGACATTTAAAGTAAATACATGTATCATTTTAAATAGAAAAAGCTTTTGGAAAAGTTTAGTGTATTTTAACGACGTGATGAGAAGTTTTTGAGTATGTTAAAATTTTAATAGTAAATTCAAGTTAATAAAGATGGGAAACATTGAGGATTAAGATAAGAATAATTATAAGATTAAAAAAAAAAAAAAAACTTTTTATATACCATGTTTTTAAATTTTAATATACTAATAATATACTAATTAAAAGGAAAATGATAAATATTCTATCATAGTTTGAAGTCAAATTTGTTTTCAAATGTCTAAATAAAATATCTGATGTAAGATACTAATAGTTTGCAGCGGAATAGATTTCATATCTGTCATCCTTGGCGAAAAAAAAAGAATATCGCCAAATTATCTGGCGAAAATATTTAATTCCTTTCAAAAATCATGGTTATTTTAACAACTTATATTAAAAGAGTAATGAATAATATGAAACAATATTTCGTACAATACATATTACATGTCATACATACGTACAATGAATAATACATATTACATTTCGTACAATGCATACATCTGGCATGCATATTTTCGTGTTACGCTTTTGATCGCCAAATAATAATAATAAAATAAAAAAAAAAAGCCAAGGGCGACAGAGTTTTGAAATTTAAAATTAAAATTTTGTCAATTTGACAGCAAAATAATTCAATCTAACACCCGCGATAACTAATACATATCTATACCCAAATATAAGGATTAAAATCGGGAAATAAATTTCCTCGATTTTTAATAATTTCTTACAAAAAATCCAGTGGGCAATTAACATAGGAAATCTTTTTCTTGGCTGCACAGACGGTCAGTGAGTCACACTTCGCTTGCGTATAGAACTCATAGATATAGTATAGCATATATAGAATAGAGTGATCATTGGGGAGAAAAAAGTTATTCCTTTTCATTTGGGAAAGGACGACGTTTTTACCAAAATATGACCGTCTTTCCCCGAGTGAATACACACGAGAATACATACTAATATTTTAGCAAATAAAATTTATGAATAATTTATTTGCTAAAGGGGAATGGAAGACTCCAGATACAGTTTCAAATTAATATTTCTTTCTTTCTTTTCTTTTCTTTTCTTTTCTTTTTTTTTTTTTTTTTTTTTTCAATACCACTTAATAGCTGTTTCTAAAGCTTTTTTTTTTTTTTTTTTTTTTTTTTTTTCGGCATCAAAAATCTTTGTACGATAACATGGGGATGAGAGATCTATATATATTACTATATCTATGATAGAACTACATTAGCACTTTATCAATGTGTATAAAATCTTTAAATTGATTATGACGTCAATTTTCGTGAGATGCATAATTTAACTTTTTATAATTTTTTAACGTTCACGTTTGATTAAATGTATTTATTTTTATGTCGAAAGAAAATGAACTCGTATTTTTTTTTTTTTTTTTTTTTTTTGGCAACAATTAAATTAATGGAACTCACAGATATTTTGGAGCAACTTTAATAAAGGTCTATAATTGTTTACGATAAACCCATAAAAGACATCAACTTCGTAAAAAAAAACACATATAGTTTATTTACAGGATCTATGTACAAAACTTGGAATAGTATAACACAGCATCGGCTATTCTTTTACCGATGTAATTCACCATACTGTGATGAAAATAACTCTTAATACATATATAATTATCCGTTTATAACGGTAGAACAACTCTAAAAGGATTTATACTCATAAATCTTCTCGTATTTCAATTCTTACTCTGTATTTTAATCACTCTTGAAACGAAAGTAAACTCTAAGCTATCATTTTCCTCACACATAAAAGAATAAAAACAAAAACACACACTGTTGCCATTTTCTCACAACAAACTCTTTCTGTTCTAAAAACATAAAAAACTGGTTGCCAAAAATGATCTTTTAGTAATTTTGAAGAGACCATGGAGTTCAGATAGTCTTGTTCAATCTCTTTAATTTTATGGGAGAAAAGGAAGCATTTCCGAACATCCTCCCACCTAAGTTAACCTAAAACTCCAAAAGTTAACTTACAAAACTAGGGAAAAAATTAGAAATACACATAGAAATTACATTTTTGCCTGAGAAATTTGGGTGACTAAATACTGTACAACAAATGAAGAAAAATTTATGAGTAAATAATAAGAATCATATATACATATTTACAACTAAAATGATAGTGCTAATATTAAAGTCATAAGTCAAGTCTCTGTGGGGACTTAATTACACGTCCCGTTCTAGTAACAACTGGTATGTGGCCTGCAGATTCACTGTCAAGTGCACTGTTCTTAACTCCCACCGTGGGGATTACCTCTGCTGGAATAACAAAGGAGTCAGTATCAGGAACTTCTAACGGGTATATCCGTTGAATAGCTCTAAAAAGGTCTCCATGTTGTGTCTTTACTTTAACTCGACGAACGATACCATCAGAACCTGGAAACACTTCAACTATTCGACCAAGAGGCCACGACTGTCTTTTCTTTTCATCGTCTCCAACAAGAACTAATTCTCCCACCTTTAAGGCAAAAAATTGTTTATTTCTCTGCTTCGTACAAAGCGCTCCTAAATATTCTTGACGGAATCTTGATCGAAAAGCTTCACGAATAGTCTGAATGTAACTCAATCTTCGTCGTAAGTGATTTGGGTCTGAAGAAGTTTTAATGTCTGGTAAGGTGCTACTTTTTATCTCTCTCAGAAAATCTGCAGGAGTGAGAACACTGAGACTTGGGTCTGAAGTTACTGCAGTCAAAGGTCTATCGTTCAAGATAGCTTCACAATTGCATAGAGCTGTTGTCATCTCTTCGTGGTTCAAACTTGCTCTTCCTAAGATCTTCTTCAATATAGCCTTCATCATGCCTATTAACCTTTCCCACCATCCTCCCCACCAAGGAGCTCCAGGTGGAATGAATTTCCAAATAATTCTCTTATCTCTTAATTGTAGAGACACTCCTTTGAAATCGACACATTTAAGAATATTAGCTGCTCCTGTTAAGTTGCTTCCATTGTCACTGTAAACTACTGAAGGCTTTCCCCTGCGAGCAATGAAACGATGAAAGGCTAAAAGAAAAGTATCTGTCGAGAGAGAGGTCACCAACTCGAGGTGAACTGCACGGTATACTGCACATGTAAATAAGCAAATCCAGGCCTTAGAATTATCTCGCAGGTAGACAGGGCCAGCAAAATCTAAACCCGTTACTTGAAACACACAGGCATCTTGCACCCGATCTGCAGGTGGCGGTGCAGTTGGAGGATTAATATTTTTGGCAGCAAACCTTTTGCAAATCACACATGACCTTATCACTGATCTCACTGTTCTCCTGCCACAAAGGATCCAAAATCTCTCTCTTAAGGAATTCAGTGTATATGACACACCAGCATGTCCTCTTTTACTGTGTTCCTCTAATATAAGACTTCTCACAATTGGATGTTCTCCTGGCAAAACCGCAGGCATTCTGAACTCTGCTATATCATCTCTTTTGAACACTGCAGTTTTTAATCGAAGTATTCCCTCATCAACAAATGTATCTAAAGTCTTCAGTCTCTTCTCACTCTTATCTGTGAAGGATTCTCTTTGGATAAGACGCACAACGGTTTTTTCTGCTTCTTCTATCTCATGAACAGTAAGGTCACCTAGCTTCTTTTGGGAATTGAAACAGTTGTAATAGAATCTCCTTATCCAAGCTACGATTCGGATAGTTTTCTTATAGTCATTAGTACGAGAATGTAGCAGTGAGCCTACTTCAACAGTTAACATAGAAGAAATAATTTTCTTTTTTCTCTCACTGTTTATTTCCTCTTCTCGAACAATGTCTTCAGCATTGGGCCACAAATCAGATGGAGAGTACAACCATGCAGGCCCCTCCCACCATTTCGAAGAAGACAACTGTAGAGCAGTGCAACCTCTACTAGGAAGGTCTGCTGGATTCATTGAACCAGGGACATACCTCCAAGCCTCTTTGGGAGTCAAACTCAGTATCTCAGTTACTCTATTTTGAACAAAAACTCCCCACGAATCTTCTCTTCTTATCCACGCAAGTACCGTGGTGGAATCAGTCCAGTAATATACATCTCTTACAAGGAGATCTTCTAGTACGTTTGAAGAAAGGCTAGCAGCAATAGTAGCCCCGAGAAGTTCCAGACGGGCAATACTAGTCTCCTTATTTCCACAAGGTGCAACTCTGGCTTTAGCTTGGACAAGCTGTATGTGCACACAATTTTCTCTTTCAACTCTCAAAAAGACACACGTTGCATAGGCGGATCGACTTGCGTCACAAAATACATGTAAAGATTTCTTCTCATCTTTAATGTCAAATCTAATCCACCTTGGGATTTCAATTGTTGACAAAACTGGCACATACTTCAACCATTTTCGGAACTCTCTCTCAGTTTCTAAATCTACTTTCTGATCCCAAGTCATATTAGTCTTCCACAAGCGTTGTAACAAAAGTTTTGGAAGGAGAGAAACTGGACAGGTGATACCTAAAGGATCAAAGATTTTGTGAGCTGATGATAAAATGGTTCTTTTTGTTACTTCCTCACTACACACCTCTTGGAAACTTTCGGTGTTTATTCGTAGAGTGTCAGCTTTTCTATTCCATATTAAACCCAATACGCTAGAAACAGTTGGACTTTCGGCGTTAGGATCGGTAAATTCCCATCCACGTAGGTCAAATTTTCTTTCAGCCATAACTTCAGTAGCTACTTCCATGAACTGTTTACGTTCTGCTTCATTCTTCACGCTGTTAATACAATTGTCTACGTAGAAACTAGTCAAGAGTTTTTGAACGACATCTTTTGGGTATGAGGACTCACCAACCTCTATTTTCTCTAAAACAGTTCTTAACAAATATTGAATCGTAGAACTTAGCAGAAAGGGACTGCACGATACACCAAAAACAACTCTACAGTGCCTATACCTTTTAATTTGCCCGTCACTGGTGATCCATAGAAATCTTAAGTAATTTCTGTCAGCCGGCTGAAGGCTTATTTGGAGGAATGCTTTTCGAATGTCTGCGGTGACACCTATCTTCTCTTTGCGGAAACGCATTAGAATACTCGGAATCAGCTCTATGAGGTTTGGCCCTTTTTCTAAACAATCATTAAGACTCGGTGATCCTTTTACTTTTGCAGAAGCATCAAATACTGGTCTGATCTTAGTGGTGCTCTTCTCTTTGATTACTGCTCGATGAGGTAAGTAAAGTACTGGTTCTTTACACTCATTCTCTGCCTCTTCTATAATTTCGCAATCTAGCCACTCATTGAAAACTTCTTCATAAGCTTCACACAGAGACTCCAATTTAAGTCGCTTTATTGTACTATTCAATCTTTTTAATGCTAGCTCGTAATAGTCTGGAAGTGGGGGATGATTTTCCAACCATGGTAAATGTACTTGAAAACGATTATCTTTAATTTCAATAGTACTTAAGAAATGGTCTGTGGCAGCCTTTTGTAACTCAGTTTTGGTCTTCTTCACCGAAGGATCAGTAATTCCAAGTGTATCCAAAGTCCACAAATCAGTAATAGATGCGTCTTTATTCATCATTGAAATCAAAGATGAAGAGTCACTGGAAGATAGACTTGACGTGCGACCCATAACTGTCCATCCTAACTTTGTTTCGAAGGCTACGAGACCACAAGGTATTTCACGACGAACACCTGTCATGAGTTTTCCCGCTACATCAGCCCCAATAAGGATCTCAATAGGACCTTCACAATCATTCACAATATTAGTATTACAAGCAGCTAACTCTTTCAGGCAAAGATTATCGACAGTAGGTGGCACTGACTTACAAATAATTTGTTGACAAAGAACTTTAAAGTTACAATTATAATTTCCGTGCACACTTGATAGATATAAAGTGTATACATCATGTTTGCATAACTCTGTATTTTTCCCACCAAATAAAGAGTGTTGTAGATATTCACAATTGTGGGATTCATAGTTCATTTCTCGAGCTGTACTTTGTAATAAATAGGATCGCTGTGAAGCTGTGTCAATGATAGCTCTTGCAGCACGTTTTTTCCCCTTACCTCTGATTATAACTTTAAATGTTTGCAGCATTACGTCTGGAGTAGCAGATACATTAGAAAGAGTCTGATCCACTTCAGAACTAATCTCAGTTTTATTTTCAAGTTCAAATGATTCTTTGTCTTTAGACCTATTTATTTGTTGCATTTTTCTACATAGAAGAATGTGGTGTCTTTTACCACAACACAAGCAACTAGCTTTCCAATTGCAATCTCGGACTGCGTGCCCAGATTTCAGACATAAAAAACAGTTACGAGATTGTTGAACAAGTGACTCCCGCTGACTTAAAGGTATTTTTCTTGCTTTTAGGCAATCTCCAGAGTAATGTGAATTGGAACAGAATATACATGATTTTGACACTTGAGACGAAGTTAAAAGATCTGTTGCAGTAGGTACATCAAAAAATTTCCCACTCTTAATTTTGTTCTCAATTACCCTTTTCTCACTGCGAAATTTATTATAATTTGCTTCAACTTTTGATTTTGAAGTATTAAAACTTCGAGAAGCCAGGAAAATGCGTTCTTCTGCTTCAACTTCATCTTGTAGAAATTCTAAAATACATTCTAAATCACTTTTCTCAATCATAATTTTACTTTGGTCAGAATCATCTGAATTCACTTCTCGAACTCTACGATTAGCAGATCTATATCGCTCCCACGCTACAAGCGTGTCTTCGGGTAACGATGACTCAACTAGAGGAAATAACATAGCTCCGTATTTTTCTCTAGTAACCCCTAGTAGTTCAAGTGAACGGAGTTTACTTTCCAATTGGTCGAATAATTTTCGTAACGAATTTTTAGAACAGTTCTGTTTTTGAAGAACTAAGGCTAATAAATCTCTAACATATATTTGAATTAATAATTCTTCCCTACCAAAACGCATTTTTAGCTGTTTTAAAGCTTTTTCATAGCTATTACCACCTGGGGGGAAACTCTTAACTAATTCAACAGCGGGACTTCCTTTTTCCATAGCTTGAGATAAATATGAAAATTTATCATGAAAATCAATATTAATGTCCTCATCAATTTTTTGAAACTGTCCCCAAAAATAGAGCCAATTTCTCACATTACCATCAAAAGTAGGTAATTTTATTTTTGGATAATGTAATAAGGTATTTGGCTGTGAGACAATATTAAAACTTTCATTTTTTGAAGAAAATTGTTCTCTCACTAATGTTTCTAGCTTCTGTTTTAAAGATCTCCAGCGATCAATATATATTTCTGACTCATCTACCTCTTTCTCAATATCTGCATCGGATTTTTTTCTCAGAATACAACAATTGTTTAAATTTATCTTCACATGCTATCATTAATAAAGCTTTCTCTTCAATAAGTTTTAATTTATTAATTTTATCAGCACAATTCAGCTGATTTTCTTCCTCATCAAAAGAATTACATGCTCGAGTAAACAGTCTTCTAAGCTGTTTTCTATCTTTCAATACAGCTTCCATATTATAACTCAAAATATTTATTTTAAACGTAATCTTCAATTTATTTAAATTCGTGAACAATATATTCAATTATATACATTAAAACAATAGCTCTTGTTGTTAGATTCATCAAAAAAAAATCTTCACATAAATTAAGAAACAAATATCGTCTGCTTAATGCTATTAAATCAATTCTCTTTTATAAAATGTTCTTCGTTTAAAATAATTCTATCTCACAAAATATAGAAATAGCTTACTTGCAGCCGAGTCTTGATAGCGGACGCCAGATGTTTACGATAAACCCATAAAAGACATCAACTTCGTAAAAAAAAACACATATAGTTTATTTACAGGATCTATGTACAAAACTTGGAATAGTATAACACAGCATCGGCTATTCTTTTACCGATGTAATTCACCATACTGTGATGAAAATAACTCTTAATACATATATAATTATCCGTTTATAACGGTAGAACAACTCTAAAAGGATTTATACTCATAAATCTTCTCGTATTTCAATTCTTACTCTGTATTTTAATCACTCTTGAAACGAAAGTAAACTCTAAGCTATCATTTTCCTCACACATAAAAGAATAAAAACAAAAACACACACTGTTGCCATTTTCTCACAACAAACTCTTTCTGTTCTAAAAACATAAAAAACTGGTTGCCAAAAATGATCTTTTAGTAATTTTGAAGAGACCATGGAGTTCAGATAGTCTTGTTCAATCTCTTTAATTTTATGGGAGAAAAGGAAGCATTTCCGAACAATAATTAACAAATAATTGCAATAAAACAATATTGTGACAATAAATTGAGATAAAAACTATCCTATCTCTCAAGTTGGACCAAACTGCACACAGTGTGCAAAATTTCATTAAAATCGGTTCCTTAGTTTAGGAGTTTACCCCGGACAAACATCGTGACACGTAATTTATATATATATACAGATTTTATTCTGTACTGCCACATTAAAACTTATAAGAAAAGGTTGACAGAGCCACCATTTGAGCAATATATCCCAAAATATAATCAGCAACAATTTAAGTCAAGATCCAACAAAATGTCGAGTTTGGTTGAATTACGTTGGTTTATTCGTGAGTGGCAGCGTTCACAAAATTTTAGTAACACACACACACTGACATTTTCTAAAAATGGTCTAATTACATTCATAAAATCATAAAACATGCAAATTCCACAAAAACTTTAGATTTCACTAATCTAATACTTTCTTTTTATGTATACAAAAGAAAGTAACAAGTGTTATTACATTGGATTTTATTTCAAACGAAAGAATCGTAGCAGTCATGCATGATATAACCCCCATAATCTGTGTAAATCAAGGATTTACATAGTTTTGAGGCTTTATTTAAAACCACTGGTACATTTATCAAGCCTTTAAGTTGATTTCATCCTAAAAGTGAATGGATAATAAAAAGTTGCTACTTATTCAGCATTTTCTTTTTAAAAGTTATATGTATATTAATGGCATAATTTGCAGGAATTTTCAGATTAGAGCGAATGGGAGTATTAAAATTCTCTGAAACTTGTTGATAATTATATAATGGACAGAATTTCAGTTTCTCTCAAAATAAAAGCTAAACTGTAAGGGGTTTCACTCACATTTTCCTTTTGATTTAGTCAATGTCCAATGGCAATGAAGTATTCGCTGGTTGTAAGTAAATATTGATAAAGCCCCCGTCATCGTCCTTTATTTATTTTTATTTATTTATTTATTTATTTTTGAGAAAAACTGAAATTCTGTTTATTCTATGACTCATAACTGTTTGAATTCACACGATATTTGTTTGGGATTTTCCTTTTTGTAGCTCAATACTTTTGGATATTAAATTAAGCAAATGAAATTTTTATAAAATTCGCGCATGCGTAGTTAAAAATTATTTAGTAAAAATGCTCATATTTCGCAAGATATTTAACATTTCGGCATTCTGATTGCAGTATGCTGTGTATAATGTAGTTATGCAAGTTTCTTAAAAATGGCTTTACACTGGGTCTAATACCCTACGTGTTATAATTAAAAAAGTGGCTCTTTTTTTTTTTTTTTTCAATTAAAAACAAAAAATTATATTTCCATGAATATATGTGGTAACCTCATAAAAAATTATACAGATAACTAGGAGAATCCTTATAATCACACGCCAAAGCCCATTTCAAAGCATTATGTTTTACAGCAGGGGTGGTCAACCCAAGGCCCATCACATAGTTTCTTGCGGCCCGCGAGGAGACTAACGATGTTTAAAGTTTGACAACTTTGATTTATTTAACATTAGCATCTCCATATTTTAACAAATTATAACTCTGTGAAAAATTGTGAGACGTATATAAACTATACCATTTTCTGGGCAGATTTGATCCAAATAATCCGAAAAGCTTGTCGAAATTGGGGGTTGTCTTTGGAAAAAATGAAGTTGATGCCAGTTTTAATATGTATACGCCCCTTAAGCAAAATCTAACTAAACTATCTAAACTAGGCCTTATTACTAATCGATCGGCATCAGCTGCATGACGCTACACTAATTTACGGCGAAATTTGTCGGGAAAGGAGAGGGGGGGATGGTTTTTTTTTTTATGACTGTACATACGGTGCAGCCCGAATGAATAAAATGTATTTCCAATGCGGCTCACCAAGTGTTTTGGGTTGGACAGGCCTGTTTTACAGGATGATGCAAAACATTTTGTTTTTTCTTTAATTTTTCACTGGTCCCCTTTTCCTCTTCAGAAAAAAAAAAAAAAACATTTAATGAAATACATGAGGAATTGCATGTTATTTATACACCCAAAGTTTCAAGATGGTTCCTAAAGAATTTTTCTAGATATTTAACAAGACGTCTAATTTCGGAAGTGTCCAAATACTTATTGGTAAGTAGTGTATTTAATTACGAGTGACCTACAAGTCAACCTTGAAGTATTTCTTAGTCAATCTGGTACAGTTAAATTCAAAATCTGATTATATTAAAAAAGATGATAAATATGTTACTATTACATTTTAATTATGTGTAGCATATTCCAACAAAATTGACAAGTGTTTGCAAAGTCGAATCATCTTTTTTTTTTTTTGGTAAATATTTTTAGAATACCTTTAAAATGATATACGTTATTTCGATTCCCTCTATAGCATGTTTTCCTTTGCAAATGATATAAATCGCACTATTAGTTTGTGCACAGAGTCTCATCAAAGAATTACCATATATTATGGTCTATGAAATGTATTTTAGTTAATCATATTTTTTATATCTTTATATTACACAAAATACAACGAAATTAGCATACGATGCAAAAAAATATGTTTTTCAATTCCTACTATTAGTTCACACTCTCCCTTTATATATCTTGTACAAATCTTGCAATCGATTTTTAACTAACTTCCCTACTAGCTAGAAATTTGAAACTTTCAGGATTGCTCAGAACACGGTGACAATACAATACTTCGAAGTACGATTTTCGAATTTTTTATCAGTTTTCTTATAATTAATTAAAATATGAAAATAATAACATCCTAATAGCGTTATTATAGCCATTAAAATATTAGCTATAATTTAATTGTTGCCAAAAAAAAAATTTACGAGTTCATTTTCTTTCGACATAAAAATAAATACATTTAATTAAACGTGAACATTAAAAAATTATAAAAAGTTAAATTATGCATCTCACAAAAATTGGCGTCATTATCACTTTAAAAATCTTATGCACATTGAAAAGAGCTCTATGATTCATCAGAAAATTTAAAACATAGTATATAAAAAGTTTTTTTTTTTTTTTTTTTTTTAAAATCTTATAATTATTTTTATTTCATTTTGCACGCGCGCTTTTTATTTCCTAATTCAAAATTATTTAAAAAAAAAATTTTCGATAGTGTTTGTAAGTAGGAATTGACTTATATATATAATTGACTTATATATATATATATATATATATATTACTTGTTATGGAGTAAATTATGATCAGCATCAATATAAGAGCATCAAAATATTCAGGTACGTTATGGGATATAAGAGAAAACTGTTTAAAATGTATTTTCGGTTGTGTGATACGTAAAATAAAATCAAGTCTAAATTATGTAACTGGTAAATACAGTTAAGAATTCTGCCATAATCTATGTTAATTGCATGATTTTTATTTCGTCTTATTTTATTTGGTAACGAGAGTTCAGGTATTAAACTAATCTCCTAGTATATTCATATATTATAGTTAGGTTATAAAGTAAAAAAGTAAGCTATACAGGTATGCATGACTTGAAGTATACTTAAGGAAGTTATTCACTTGTAACAAAATCTGATAGTAATGAGACACTTCTCTTTAACTCTGGAAAATAAGTTTTAAGTAAAGCCGTTTACACACAGAAGCAGCGTTAACCATATATAATGATGATGTTGGAGCCCACTTGAAACTTCAAAAGCAAGTGCATTTTTGATGTTGTCGCATAAAAGAATGTTTGCAGCCCAAAAAACACGCACAAGAGATTGTTGTTGACGTGTTTTTGTTTAGCCTCTTAGTAAACCAATCTATCGTTGTTTTGTTGGATTCCAACATGTTGAGTGGAGAAAAATGAAGCAAAGACGCCTGGGGACAAAAAAGACAAAAAACCCTTTCATAATAGATTATTAAGATTCTCATCTCTGTCACGACCGAATCTTAAATGAAAATTTACATACTTTTCAGCGAATCGAAATATTTCAGAAGAGATTGTGAAATTAGAATAAGAAAATAAAAAATAATGCATTATTATTATTGTTATTATTATTATTATTTTTTTTTTAATTCAGGTTGAACCCTTAATTATGAAGGTATTTCGATAACAGATATAATGAAAGTCCGAAATGGTACGGATATCTGTTGAAAGGGAGCGAAATTAGTACATCTAGGAAAAACATAACTAGTATGTTGTGGCCCTCACAAGACTTTCTTCTATATAATCTTATACAAATTCACGCAGTACAAATTATTTATTAAATTATTATTTAATGAAATCGTTTTCCATGATGAATGCAAACATTTATCTCAGAGAATTATTTACACTAAATGCCGAAAGAAAGTCATTTTTGTGCCAACATCAGAAGAAAGCAATTTTTTTTTTTTTTTTTTTTCGTTGTTTTGTTGGATTCCAACATGTTGAGTGGAGAAAAATGAAGCAAAGACGCCTGGGGACAAAGCCTTTTCATAATAGATTATTAAGATTCTCATCTCTGTCACGATCGAATCTTAAATGAAAATTTACATACTTTTCAGCGAATCGAAATATTTCAGAAGAGATTGTGAAGTTAGAATAAGAAAATAAAAAATAATGCATTATTATTATTATTATTATTATTTTTTTTTTTTTTTCAATTCAGGGTGAACCCTTAATTATAAAGGTATTTCGATAACAGATATAATGAAAGTCCGGAATGATACGGATATCTGTTGAAAGGCAAAAGGAATATGCTGCTGAAAGAGAACGAAATTAGTATATCTAGGAAAAACATAACTAGTATGTTGTGACCCTCACAAGACTTTCTTCTATATAATCTTATACAAATTCACGCAGTACAAAGTATTTATTAAATTATTATTTAATGAAATCGTTTTCCATGATGAATGCAAACATTTATCTCAGAGAATTATTTACACTAAATGCCGAAAGAAAGTCATTTTTGTGCCAACATCAGAAGAAAGCAATTTTTTTTTTTTTTTTTTTCGTTGTTTTGTTGGATTCCAACATGTTGAGTGGAGAAAAATGAAGCAAAGGCGCCTGGGGACAAAAAGACAAAAACCCTTTCATAATAGATTATTAAGATTCTCATCTCTGTCACGATCGAATCTTAAATGAAAATTTACATACTTTTCAGCGAATCGAAATATTTCAGAAGAGATTGTGAAGTTAGAATAAGAAAATAAAAAATAATGCATTATTATTATTATTATTATTATTTTTTTTTTTTTCAATTCAGGGTGAACCCTTAATTATAAAGGTATTTCGATAACAGATATAATGAAAGTCCGGAATGATACGGATATCTGTTGAAAGGCAAAAGGAATATGCTGCTGAAAGAGAACGAAATTAGTATATCTAGGAAAAACATAACTAGTATGTTGTGGCCCTCACAAGACTTTCTTCTATATAATCTTATACAAATTCACGCAGTACAAATTATTTATTAAATTATTATTTAATGAAATCGTTTTCCATGATGAATGCAAATATTTATCTCAGAGAATTATTTACACTAAATGCCGAAAGAAAGTCATTTTTGTGCCAACATCAGAAGAAAGCAATTTTTTTTTTTTTTTTCGTTGTTTTGTTGGATTCCAACATGTTGAGTGGAGAAAAATGAAGCAAAGACGCCTGGGGACAAAGCCTTTTCATAATAGATTATTAAGATTCTCATCTCTGTCACGATCGAATCTTAAATGAAAATTTACATACTTTTCAGCGAATCGAAATATTTCAGAAGAGATTGTGAAGTTAGAATAAGAAAATAAAAAATAATGCATTATTATTATTATTATTATTTTTTTTTTTTTTTTCAATTCAGGGTGAACCCTTAATTATAAAGGTATTTCGATAACAGATATAATGAAAGTCCGGAATGATACGGATATCTGTTGAAAGGCAAAAGGAATATGCTGCTGAAAGAGAACGAAATTAGTATATCTAGGAAAAACATAACTAGTATGTTGTGACCCTCACAAGACTTTCTTCTATATAATCTTATACAAATTCACGCAGTACAAATTATTTATTAAATTATTATTTAATGAAATCGTTTTCCATGATGAATGCAAACATTTATCTCAGAGAATTATTTACACTAAATGCCGAAAGAAAGTCATTTTTGTGCCAACATCAGAAGAATGCAATTTTTTTTTTTTTTTTTTTTTTTTGTTGTTTTGTTGGATTCCAACATGTTGAGTGGAGAAAAATGAAGCAAAGGCGCCTGGGGACAAAAAGACAAAAACCCTTTCATAAAAGATTATTAAGATTCTCATCTCTGTCACGATCGAACCTTAAATGAAAATTTACATACTTTTCAGCGAATCGAAATATTTCAGAAGAGATTGTGAAGTTAGAATAAGAAAATAAAAAATAATGCATTATTATTATTATTATTATTTTTTTTTTTTTTTTCAATTCAGGGTGAACCCTTAATTATAAAGGTATTTCGATAACAGATATAATGAAAGTCCGGAATGATACGGATATCTGTTGAAAGGCAAAAGGAATATGCTGCTGAAAGAGAACGAAATTAGTATATCTAGGAAAAACATAACTAGTATGTTGTGGCCCTCACAAGACTTTCTTCTATATAATCTTATACAAATTCACGCAGTACAAATTATTTATTAAATTATTATTTAATGAAATCGTTTTCCATGATGAATGCAAATATTTATCTCAGAGAATTATTTACACTAAATGCCGAAAGAAAGTCATTTTTGTGCCAACATCAGAAGAAAGCAATTTTTTTTTTTTTTCGTTGTTTTGTTGGATTCCAACATGTTGAGTGGAGAAAAATGAAGCAAAGACGCCTGGGGACAAAGCCTTTTCATAATAGATTATTAAGATTCTCATCTCTGTCACGATCGAATCTTAAATGAAAATTTACATACTTTTCAGCGAATCGAAATATTTCAGAAGAGATTGTGAAGTTAGAATAAGAAAATAAAAAATAATGCATTATTATTATTATTATTATTATTTTTTTTTTCAATTCAGGGTGAACCCTTAATTATAAAGGTATTTCGATAACAGATATAATGAAAGTCCGGAATGATACGGATATCTGTTGAAAGGCAAAAGGAATATGCTGCTGAAAGAGAACGAAATTAGTATATCTAGGAAAAACATAACTAGTATGTTGTGGCCCTCACAAGACTTTCTTCTATATAATCTTATACAAATTCACGCAGTACAAATTATTTATTAAATTATTATTTAATGAAATCGTTTTCCATGATGAATGCAAATATTTATCTCAGAGAATTATTTACACTAAATGCCGAAAGAAAGTCATTTTTGTGCCAACATCAGAAGAAAGCAATTTTTTTTTTTTTTTTTTCGTTGTTTTGTTGGATTCCAACATGTTGAGTGGAGAAAAATGAAGCAAAGGCGCCTGGGGACAAAAAGACAAAAACCCTTTCATAAAAGATTATTAAGATTCTCATCTCTGTCACGATCGAACCTTAAATGAAAATTTACAAACTTTTCAGCGAATCGAAATATTTCAGAAGAGATTGTGAAATTAGAATACGAAAATAAAAAATAATGCATTATTATTATTATTATTATTATTATTTTTTTTTTTTCAATTCAGGGTGAACCCTCAATTATAAAGGTATTTCGATAACAGATATAATGAAAGTCCGGAATGATACGGATATCTGTTGAAAGGGAAAAGGAATATGCTGCTGAAAGAGAGCGAAATTAGTATATCTAGGAAAAACATAACAAGTATGTTGTGGCCCTCACAAGACTTTATTCTATATAATCTTATACAAATTCACTCAGTACAAATTATTTATTAAATTATTATTTAATGAAATCGTTTTCCGTGATGAATGCAGATGATATTTATCTCAGAGAATTATTTACACTAAATGCCGAAAGAAAGTCATTTTTGTGCTAACATAAAAAAAAGCGTTTTTTTTTTTTTTTTTTTTTTTTTTTTTTATGAAAAAATTCGATAACTTTGTTTTAAATTATCACAGATCTATGGTACAACTATTCGTTTTAAACGTATTGACGAGTTCTTTCAAAAGATATCCATATTGAAAATTTACCCACTTCCGTGGGGGTGAGGAGGGGGTACTTTCTCCCAGGAGGAGGGAAGCGATGCTCCTGCTTGCACACACTTTTTTTCCCTAATTTATTACTATTATTCATATTAGTTTACTATTATGCGTCAAAAATAATTTTCAAATTGTTTATTTATACGAAATTTTGTCCTATAATACAATGTTAAAAGATTAGAAAATATAGAACCACAGAGCCGCTTTTTAAGCAAATGATCCCCAAGTGCAATCAGCACCAGTTCAGGTCAGAGTATAACTAAACACCAAGTATGGTTGAATTTCGTTCATTGGTTCATCAAATACAGAGTCCACAAAATTTGTAATATCTAACCTACAGACAGACAGATATTTTCTAAAAACAGTCAAATCATATTCAGGACATCTCAAAAGGTGCAAATCGATCGAAAACTGGCATTCGAGAATTTTTCTGAATCAAATACTTTCTTCTTTTATATAGAGAAGAAAGTAAAAAAGATTTTTGACTTTTCAATAGGACTTCATTTATGTCTATCAAAACAAAAAAGAGAAAGGGTGGCGTTATATTATAGAGTTAATCAAATTAATGTTTTTAAAGTAAACGTATAACAGAGAAAGAGAGAGAATTCTTAAGAGCCCTCTTCACTCACCGCCGCCGGAAGCCGAAGCTAATGTTATTCTATGGGAAATTTTTCTTTACAAATAACTTATTAACTAATACATATTTTTGAATACTGTTTTCACATTCTGAAAATTCCCAGTTGTGAAATTGACGGACCTTTTTTAAAAAATTATTATTTTTATTTTTTTATATTTTATTTTGAAGCTGCAAAATACGAATTTTAAATATGTGAAATTTTTTCATTTTGCAATATCAAAATAAAATATTAAAAATTTAAAAAAATCATTTTTAAAAAAGGTCCGTCAAGTTAACAGTTGGGAACTTTCTGAATGTGAAAACAGAATTTAAAAATATGTATTAGTTATTTGTAAAGAAAATTTCCCCATAGAATAACATTGGCTCGGGCTTCCGGCGACGGTAAGTGAAGAGGGCCGTTAATTACATTTTCTACGAAGCTTTGATTAATACCTCGCCAGATGATATCTACGGCACCAAACATACCTGTACCAAAACTGAACGGCAAAAATAATATATTAAGGGATATATTAAGAAGTAATAATATATTAAGAAGCCAGATACTTCCCTTTCTCCTTCCTCATATAATCCAGTGGGATTTTTGTTACTTTGTACTATCAGGATATCTCGTTCAAAAATAAAGTTTTTTGAATTTTGCTTTTAGAATTCCACTCTTTCAACAAAACTCCTTTTATCTTTTTTCCAAGGTGATGCCTAAGAAAAAACGCGACATGTGCAAAAAACAGGATTAAACTAGTATGTTGTGGCCACCACAAGACTTTCTTCTATATTTTCCTATACATATTCAATCAGTAACAATATTTTAAAAAAAAAGAAAAAAAAATATGCGAATTTTTTTCTAAGTTTTTTTTTTTTTGGTTAAAAGTAAAAAAAATCGATAACTTTGTTTTAAATTATCACAGATTTATAGTTCAACCATTCGTTTTAAAGGTATTGACGAGATCTTTCGAATGATATCCATCTTCAAAATTTACCCCCCACGGGGGAAGCGATGCCCCAACATGCACAAAATTTTTTTCCTAGTTACGTACTACTATTATCAATAATTCATATTAATTTTACAATCACAAGTGTAAAATAACTCTTATTATGCACATTTATACGAATTTTTGTCCTATTCTGCCATGTTAAAAATTTAGATAAAATGCTATAACAGCGCCTCCTGTTGAGCTATTCATCCCCAAATATAATCAGCACCAGTTTATGTCGGGGACCAACTAAATACCAAGTTTGGTAAAATTTCGTTAAAAAAAAAAAAAAAAAAAAAAAAGATTTTTTTTGGTTTTTTTTTTTGTTAAAAGTAAAAAAATTCGATAACTTTGTTTTAAATTATCACAGATTTATGGTTCAACCATTCGTTTTAAAGGTATTGACGAGATCTTTCGAATGATACCCATCTTCAAAATTTAACCCTCCCGGGGGGGTACTTACCCCCCAGGGGGGAACCGATGCCCCCCCCATGCACAAATTTTTTTTCCTAGTTAACTACTACTATTATCAATAATTCATATTAATTTTACAATCACAAGTTTAAAATAACTCTCATTATGCCCATTTATACGGAATTTTGTCCTATGCTGCCATGTAAAAAATTTGCGTAAAATGCGATCACAGCGCCACCTGTTGAGCTATTGATCCCCAAATCTAATGGGCACCAGTTCATGTCAGGGTGCAACTAAATACCAAGTTTGGTTAAATTTCATTCATTGGTTCGTGAGATACAGCGTCCACAAAAAAATGATACAGACAGACACACAGACAGACAGACAGACAGACATTTTTTAAAAACTATCAATTCGTGTTCAGGACATCCCAAAACGTGTTGATCCGTCAAAAAACGGAGGTCGAAAATTTTCGCGAATCCAATACTTTCTCTATATTACATATAGAAGAAAGTAAAAAACTTTATTTTTGAACGAGATATCCTGATAGTACAAAGCAAAAAAAATCCCATTGGATCACATGGTGAAGGAGAAAGGTAGATATCTAAATACAGTAAAGCACCGTTTATACGTGCGTCTCTCGTTTATACGTCCTTTTAGTGAAGTTCCGATTCATTCCTATTCATTTTAATGCAAAAAGTCTTCGTTTATACGCCGCTAAAATCGGTTATACGTCTTTTCCATTTTACTAAAATTCGCAAAATTTCTCGACCTGTCAAAATTTTCCGTTATAAATAACACGGACTTTTCCTAGAAAGCACCTTAAATGGGGTCACAGGAAAGATAGAAGAATACTGATCAAAGAATCAATTGAATTCACAGTAGAATTTTTAATACTCATAGATAAGTAACAAATCAGACGAATATTAAGGATTTTTAATGTTATTAAATAACTATAAATCGAATACTTATTATTAAAGATACACAATATATATAATTAATACTCAAAACGTGTTCACATAGTTCTTAAGAAATAAAATATAATGCACAATGTATGATGTGTGCAATTAGAACCCAGTCAGGTATTAATAGTATGATTTTTCTCACTTTTTGTAAAAAATCTTTTTTCTTTTTTTTAATTAATAATTAACTAAAAAAAAGTATAATATACATTTACTAACTTAAGAAACTTCATTAACTAGTGTTTCCATATAAATTTTGCTTAAGTGTCATTAAATTTGCAGTAATCAAAGTGTTATTATTAAAATTTCGATTATACGTCTTTTCATTTATACGTCCTTTTACGTCAGTCCCTTGAAAGACGTATAAACGGTGCTTTACTGTACCAAGGATCCTTAAGAGGGGACAATACCTAATCTCACCGGCAGCCTTCGCCCATGTTATTCTATGGGAAAATTTGTTGCTACAATTACACATTACCTAATGAATATTTTTAAATTCTGTTTTCGCAGTCAGAAAATTCATAACCGTTAAATGAGTACTCATTTTTGAAAAATTCATTTTTTTTTTTAATTTTTACATCTTAATTTTGAGTTCAAAAATGCGATTTTTCACAAAATGCATTTTTCTCATTTTCTAATCGCAAAATGAAATACTAAAATTTTAAAAAATCAATTTTTGGAAAACAAGTACTAATTTAACGCTTATGAATTTTCTAAATGTGAAAACAGAATTGAAAAATATTCATTAAGTAATGAGTAATCATGTGAACAAATTTTCCCATAGAATAACATGGGCGAAGGCTGTTATTCTATGAGAACATGGGCTGTTATTCTATTCGCCCATGTTATTCTATGGGAACCTTTCGAAACTAAAAATTGTGCAATTTGATACGCTTTTTCGATTCATCATAAAGGATGTCCTAAAACTGAAACAATTCGTTTATACCTACCAGTAAAATGATAAAATAATATTTCACTCAGGCTTAAAAATTTGCTTGAGATTTCAGTATTCAAACAAAAAAATATTTTTTAATAAATTAAATTATAAATCAGACCACAAAGTGATACATAAATCTGTTTAGAATATATTGATAAACTGTAATAATGTAAAATCGATGAGAAAATCTAAAAATTGAGTAGCATGGAGCATTTTTAAATTTTCAATAAATAAATAAATAAATAAAATTTTGAATTTTGAATTTTGTTTTTTTTTAATTTAAACAGTTTTTGAGAAACTGTAACGTACTTAATAATATATACATTTCAATACTTATGCAAGCTAACTTTCGCAACTGTAAGACAATAATTTCGAAAAACTTACAATTCCTTTAGGAGAAAATTTTAATATATATATATGTATATATATATATATATATATATATATATATATATATATATATATATATATATATATATCTAGTTTCCATGAAGATTTTATTTAATATTTGATTTAATTTAATATTTCATTTATATGGTATATATTTCATTCTATATGGTTTTGCTACATCGATCGGGGCTGAAACGATATAAATTGATATAATTAGCTATATTGTTTTACGAAATCGATGCAGCTTTCACAGCTTTATGAAGTACATGTCCCCTGAAGAGTATTTTACTTCTAATTTTAAGCATTTCTCTCCAATTATTTCTGTGTTTATTTATTTGTTTTCCCTGTCATTAAGTTTAATGGTCCTTTTTTAATTATCATCCGTGTCGGCGCAAGTAATTTAAGTTATTTTTGTCTCTTATTGGTTCTTAACCTAAATCGCAACAATTTTGTGTCAGGCTTTCCTCTAAGTTAAAATCAGTTCTATATTTTTGTGTGTTGATATGGTTTTGTATCTATTAATTGCTAAATTTTAAGATTAAATTTTATTACGATATCTATCATTTATATATATATATATAGAGAGAGAGAGAGAGAGAAATTAATTTTTAAAGCTATAAAATATTATTCTTTTACATACAGCCATCACCACCTACGATTACAAAAAATACTATTTCTTAATAAAACACTTATGATTTTCTCGTCTGACTTTTGTCTTTTAAAATGAATCCATAAGCAGTTATTTTTATGCTTGAAATTATTATTACTATTAGATTATTATTATTATTATTACTGTTGTTGTTATTGTTGTTTGTTTGTTTGTTTTCGTGCTTTAAGTTATCTGACTAAAATGTTAGCAATTCACAATTCAAACGATTCTCTCACTGTCACTCATTAAGTTTCAAAATGTTTCAGATATATTCACACAGATGTTCAGATGTTACTTTAAAGGTAGATTCATTAAATATGTGCTGGAAATATTTCTAACCTGACTGTAAAATAATTTTCAAACATCTTAAAACAGTTCTTCAGTGGGAAAGTGAAAATCAACACACAAATTGAGTAAGTGTATTAAGATGATATCACTTCTCATTTCAATTTATAAAGTCAATTTATTTTCGCAAAATATATTAATGGGAAGTTTCTTTTTTCATAAAGAAATACTCTTTTATTTAATCTTGTTGGTGTTCTAAATATGCATTGCTTTTTAATTTTATTTGTAACTTTTAGCTGGCCTTGCACGCTTCGCTGGTCACTACATTTAAATGAATCATTTTTATAATAATTAAGTCTCAATTTTTTCATTTCAATATTTCAAGGTTCCAAAATGACTGTGTACTTTTATTTTGAAAAAGTTGCTGTTGTATCTTATAGTTTTACTTAGGACATTTTTTGGAACGATTTATCCAAAAGCTTTTTTGGTGAACCTTTTATTATGAAGTTTTTTTGTGAACTTTTCCTTCAGAACTTTTGAAATGATAGTACTAAAATAAAAGTTCTTACAAAAATTGTTTGGTCAGAATTTTATAATAAAAGTTCTTAACTATGATATAATAGTAAAAAAGCGAATATTTTTAACAGATTAATTAGTCGTAGTATGTTTAAAAGATATTTAAATTTGTAAAAATAAGTTTTTTCTATGTTAGAACAGTACTTTATTTTATTATTATTATCATAATAAGCCCGTTTGAGAGTCTTTTGCCTATCTAGTATCTAGTATATGATACAGTTTATCGTAATTAGCTATCGATAATCAAATTGGATAAGGTGAGATAGCAAACATGATAACAATTCAAGAACAATTATATCAGTAGGATGTTACTGATAACATCCATTCATCATTTTAAACATTTTAAATGTGTTTAGAGTGTTAGATACTAACTATAAATATAAGGCGATATATCAAAATAAATATTTTCATTCACTATTATGCCACAAAAGATTGTAAAGAGATAACAATAAACTGTAATGACTACCACATCTATGAGCTTAGTCATGTGTTTTTGTTTAATAAAAATTATGAAATACATCAATTTTCAATGAATTCAGAATATACGTATAAGTAACTGATTTACATGAAATAAATTATTTCTTAAACTATGTTATATTGTTTCCTGCTTACTTTGAGATATCTTTAAGATTTTTTCCCCTAGATAATTTCTTATCATAGTTCAATTTTCTCATAGATAAATAGATTTTGTCAAAATAGTAGTAAAATATCAAAGTAATGAAAAAAAAATCACCATCCTTGCACTATAAAAAATTACAGTAGAAAAACTGCTTGAGATTATTTTTCTTAAATCTTATGTAAAGTTAAACAGGAAGTAAACTAGTATGTTAAAAAATCTACATTTTAATAACAAATATTGTTTTAATTAAATATTGGAGGATATATATTTGTGACTTATAGTATTTTTTCCGGAACAAAAATGTTCATTTTCAGTTTTTATAGAAAAATAAAACAATTAAAAATGTTTAAAATGCAGAATAGTTATTGAAAATATCAATTATTTATTTTTAATTGAAGACTGTTGTTAATGTAGATAAAAAAATTCAACTATGAGATTATGGTGTGTTCATACGTTTTGAACATGTAACTTTAAAAGAGGTCGGCTAATAAGCGAGTTTTTTAATTTTGTCCAAAATTTTATTCTCAAAGTGGGAGGTTCTAATGCTCCTATATATACGAGCTGGCGCATCAGGCATTTTGTTGCCTTAGGGTTGCTACGTGTACCCAGCGCGTTTCTCTGATAAACAAACAACAAACACTTTTTTTTATCGTCTTACACTACTTTAGACAGGGGCGCGCCGATCCGGTGTGCGAAGTGTGCGGCGCACACAGGCGCCAGGTAAAGAAAGGCGCCAGCCGAGAATAAATTATTTGAAAAAAAAAGAAAGAAAAGAAAAAAATATATATATGTATTGCTTTATTAAATCTGATTTTATAATGCCGGTCTGAAGTCATGCGACTAGTGTGGTTTTTTACCTTTTGCAATATCGATGTAATATCAATATTAATAAAATCAGATTTTTATCAGTAAATGTCTCAAATTCGAAAAACATTGCGATATCTTCATGTTTCACACATCGTGAAAGCCAAATCCGATTTCAGAAAATTTTCTCTGTGTGTGCGTGCGTATGCGGTCGTTGTGTCTGCATGTTTAAAAAATTTTTGTCTGGGTATCACGTGAGAACAGCTGGGCAGAATACAACAACACTTGGCAGGAATTACCCAACTTAAAATTATATCTATGAACTTTTGTAAATCCCCCCCCCCAATCAGGAGACAAAAACACGTTTACTTGCATAACTAGGCTCCAAATTATTTCACAGTGAAGAAATTGCATATGAATCTAGATTTGAGTACAAATAAATAAATAAATATAATAATCATTGTCTACGATTTTGGAATTTTTGATTTTTAAGAAGTGAAAAAGAAAATCAATTTTCGGGGGGATATTTGTAAATTTCGGATTTTTGAGTGGAAATACACCAAAAATGGAACAAAAATGTTGAAAACAGCCATGCATCTCTTTAAGGATATTTCCATAAATCCATTTTTGGTGTTTATGATATTCGATCTTGGGGAGTGTGTGTGTGTGGGGGGGGGGGGAAGGTTTACGAGAGAGCAAATTCGAGACCCCTCTTTTAGCGCTAAATTGGTCCAGGAAAATTTATGGGAGTTCCAGTCGCGAATTTTGGCGCGTGCATTGTTTAGATGCATTCGATGCCTATACTGACGGGATTTTACGAAATTCCCTTTCACCTTTTCCAAAGAAAGGAAGCAAAAAACACGCTTATAAGCATAACTCGACTCCAAGTTACTTCGCGGTGGTTAAATTGTATATGGGATGACTAGACTTGAGTACAAAAAAAAAAAAAAAAAAAATGCAAATTTGTAGCGCGCCTATGCTACGTAACCTCAGCGCTCCCTAGCGACCCGTTTGGCTGAGAGACCCAAGAAGAAAACATTCAGAGACCCCCAGGTTTCCAGAGAAGGAAGTGCATGCAACGTGTGGTCGCTGTTAGCCGAAATGGCCCACGACCACAAAGTAACAGATATTGTAGGGTGTCGGACTCCTTATTTCTACAATTTCAACTTACCCCTTTAACTTACCCCTGTAAATAAATTCAATTTATGTGTTGTATATTTAGTGTGTAACTTAAAATGTAAATAATAAATAATGTTACCCTAAATTAGCTTCATTTTTGAGTTCCGCACCTTACAAATTTGGAATTTTTTATTTTTAAGGGGAAAGGGGGGAATTCGCAAATTCCGGATTCTATCGAAAGAATTCTACTAAAAATGGTACAGAGATGTTGAAAACAGGTATGCGTCGTCTTTAGGATTTTTCCCAAAACCCACTTTTTTTTTTTTTTTTTTTTGTAATTTTCGATTATTGCTATTTTTTTTTTTTTTTTTTTGGAGGGGGGGAGGACGTAAAGATATGGGGTGAATTTGAGACACCCCCCCCCTTTTAGCGCGAAATTTGTCATGTAAGATCTATGGGAGCTGCAATCACAGATTTTGGTGCGTAAATTGTTTCTATGTATCCAACACTTATTGATTTTACGAAATCCCCCCTTTTCTTCCTTGATCTCAAACACGTTTTTAAGCGTAACCTTACTCCAAATTATCCTGTCATTAAATATTTTGGAGATTATTCTGTCATAATTACCAACAGCATCAGTGGAACAATCTTTTTCTAAATTTAAAATGATCAAAAAATACTTACGCTCTACAAAGGCATCAGACAAATTTTTAAATTTTGTAATTACATCGATAGCATAAGATACTTTGGATCAAATGGATATATATTATTCCAGAATTAAAAAAAAAAATTAATCAAATGAATTACATTTCACTAAATATTATCTGTTTAAATGTTCATATAATCTACTTTAAAACTTAATAATTTTTATTATATATTCTTATTTTATTTACTTATAAATGTACCTATTATTTATATCTGTGCAACGTACAAACGTGGCAGAAAAATAGTTTAAAACAGATTTTTGTATCTTACTACTATATGGAAAAACACATATAAATTTACATACAAATTACATAAAAAGTTTAGATAATGAAAATGGGCAAAATTCCTTTCAGTAGATGTTTTCTTTCCCTATTAAGTATTTTTTTTTCTATATTTATATAGAAAAATCTATATATTAATTTGAAACATGTTTTTGTCTGTCTCCACTATATTGACATTGAGAGAACTACTTGGTGTAAAAATTTGGTTGAGGTGTCTAAAAAAAGGTCTTGGTCGGTAGATGTGCTATGAGAAGAGAAAAATAAAAAAAAGTCGAACGGTTTCTCCCCCCCTTGAGAGGGAAATCCGTTCTAGACCCACGCATGTAGCACCTCATTTTAAAGGTCTTGAAATTTCATGTCGACTGGGGATGTTTGCATACAATATAGTGCGAACCCTGGTGGTTAAAAATGGAACTAGGTGATTTTGCAGTCGACCCTATCATGTTACACCTTATTAAAGGTCTTGGTATTTCCTTACCGTTGGTGTTGTTCGTATAGAACACGCTGTGCCCCATGGCGGTGGAAAGGGCAACTAAAGGATTTTGCAGTTGACACCACTAGTGGCACCTTATTTGAAAAGTCTTGGAAATTCAAGGCGATTGGTGATGTTCGTATACAACATACTGCACCCCTTGGTGGAGGAAAGTGGAATTTGCAACGCGTGTGTTGCATGCATGCCTGCTATACAGTGCAGCAGTCACAGGGAGAGGTAACACGAGTCAGAGGTTCGCTCGGTTCAAGGTTAATTTTTGAGAAATTTTTCATGTTATTAGCGGCCTGTATATACGCTGCCGCAGGCACCGGGTCACGAGCCCAAGTTCCGTTCTGTTTGAGTTCGTTTGGTTCCAGGTTAATTTTTTGGAATTTTTTTTATGTTATTAGCGGCCCGCGTATGCCGCAGGCACCGGGGTCACAAGGCAGAGTTTCGTTCGGTTCGAGGTAATTTTTTTTTGTTACAGCTGATTATTTTTTCCGTGATGCTTTCATTTAAAAATAGATATTCAAACTAAATCGAGTTAAAGGTATAAAATCATACAAATTTAAGGTTCATTTAAGGTATCATGGGCCCGGGCAACACCTGGCGGGTTCGTTCGGTTCCAGGTTAATTTTTGGGAATATTTTTATGTTATTAGCGGCCGGCGTATGCGCTGCCGCAGGCACCGGGGTCACAAGGCAGAGTTTCGTTTGGTTCGAGGTTTTTTTTTTTTTTTTTTTGGGTTACAGCTGATTATTTTTTTCGTGATGCTTTCATTTAAAAACAGAAATTCAAACTAAATCGAATTAAAGGTATAAAATCATACAAATTTAAGGTTCATTTAAGGTATCATGGGTCCGGGCAACACCGAGCGGGTTCGTTGGGTTCCATGTTCATTTTTGGGAATATTTTTATGTTATTAGCGGCCGGCGTATGCGCTACCGAAGGCACCAAGGTCACAAGGCAGAGTTTCGTTCGGTTCGAGGTAATTTTTTTGGTTACAGCTGATTATTTTTTCACGATGCTTTTATTTAAAAATAGAAATTCAAACAAAATTGAGTTAAAGATGTAAAACCATACAAATTTAAGTTTCATTTAAGGTTATTACCATGGGCCCGGGAAACGCCGGACGGGTCAGCTAACATGTAGTCTTAGTATTAAACGAAATAGAAAATGAAAGATAGGAACTGTTTATTTGATGTCATATATAGTATTTCTATTTATAAGCATTTTTCTGACTTTCTTTTTTTTTTAAGTGAAATGTCGTAAATTATATTAGATGTTTTAACTTGAAATACATTTAAATAATGATGCGATGTTTTTTGAAACATTACGGTCAATAAAATGATCGTCGAATTCGACGGGTTCCAGCTAGTATTTATTATATAGTAATTATATAGAAAAATATTATATAAAAAAATATTATTATACAGTAATATTTATTATATACTCTTATTTTATGTATTTATAAATTTATTTGTTCCTAAAAAAAAAAAAAAAAAACTTCCATAATTAACCAAGTCAAATCTTGTCGTTATATCGATAGTCATATATTAATTTGATGTTAAGAGTATTTTGAGAGTTTTAAACAACGAAATTGAGAAAAATAGAACTCACTACGGGATTATTATTATTATTATTATGAGTTCTAATTTTATATACTTATAAATTCCCTTTATCTGTACTAGTGCAAAATGTTAAACTCATTTATATGTGCAAATGTACTGCAATAGTACGACTAATCAAAAATTTTGTTCATTATAGTATTGCAAAGAGTTAAACCACTTTCCTAAATGAAAAGTGTTGTTGCAATAAAAGCAGATTTA
Source organism: Salticus scenicus (assembly GCA_963930645.1). Lineage (NCBI taxonomy): Eukaryota > Metazoa > Arthropoda > Arachnida > Araneae > Salticidae > Salticus > Salticus scenicus. The sequence continues at coordinate 30,118,188 of OZ005660.1, forward strand.
CAATTGAAGTGCAAATAAAGAGCAGTTCATTCAATTTTAACGGGAGTGGAATAGGAGGTGATTGTCAGCCTTGGATACAGACTTGGCAACTTAGCGATGAATTTTGCGACATGGCGACCAAACTTGGTGAAAAGTAATAGTTTAGTTTTTCCGAATTTTAGAAGCTCTACCTTCAATAAGAGCCGATATCTGGAATTTTCTGGGTTCGTCAACTGGCTTCTGGCGCAGAATAATCTCGAAAGTTCGCCAAATCACGACAGAAATTATTCAAACAGAAGAGACACACCCAAAGATCAATTGCATTCGGACATCTGTTCTGAACGTTCGTTTCCGTTTAAATGGTTTATATTTATTCTTAAATGAGCGAAATTCTACTCTGCGGTGTTTTTAACGTTGTTTTACGACCTTTTTGAGGTATGAATTTGAGTATGATAATTTACTGGGTTTTTTTTAGAACAGTTTGAATAAAATGTATCTTTCGACAAGAAACTGTCCGTTTCTTTACAATTACTTTTTTCATATAAGAAAATCGACATTTTGGTAACAATATGGATAGAGACGGATATATTGGATCAGTATAATATGCGTAATACTCGCAAAAGTTGCAATGAAGTGAAGGAAGATTTAGTTCACTAAGATTTTTTTGTGTGTGCGAGTGTGTTTAAATATTTACTTAACAATTAGACTCAAACAAATAGAAACGTTTACACTTACAGCTTTCATCTAAACCATCTACTGTAATGCCTCAACGCATTTTTGCACCCACATTAACACTAAATCTGCATATTTTAATTTCCTCTGTTTACCTTCAGAATTGTACCTCTAATTTTTCCAACTTCTTGTATAAGGGAGTTTTTCTCTTTGTGCAAGATGCACTTTTTACTTGTTTCTTTTCAAATTTCATTTTATTTCTCTTTTTACATTTCTCTTTTTACTAGCAATTCAATAAACTTATTATTTATTAAGGTTCGAGATTCAATTGACTTGCTAGATAATAACATTTTATAAAATGATTTAAAAAAAAAAGGGGGGGGGGTAATATAGGGCGCCAACTGAAACTCTGCACACAGGCGTCTGACAATGCTGGCGCGCCCCTGACTTTAGAGTAACTTGTTTTATTATATTTCATAATTTTAGCTAAGTAAACTATGATATGGAAGTTTGTTTAGCGATAAACTGCTATAATCATTCAATAAGTGAATATAAAGTGTTCACAGACCTTCGAATACTGTGTATTTGAGTTTTGGCGACATTTTGTAAAAGAAACAGAAACCACCCTAACAACACATCTTACCCCAGAACATCCATAGGATATCCTCAGAATAAAATGACATCCTGAGAATGTACTGTGACAAAAAATGTGTTTTTAGGAATATTATTGTTGCTTATTGCTCTTATCTTGACCGGATTAGCTTCAGATCAAGATTTCTTAAAATCATTAGGGAAGCGATAAGGACGCCAAGCGGGAAAGCTGTCCTCTTCGGAGGCAAAAAAATGGCGGTGATGCGCCGGCCTATTATTTTATTTAGGGGCTCTAGGAGGTTCGACTTATATGCGAGTATATACGTGTATTTTTGTATCCCAACTCAAAAATATATCCATGTTAAAATGTACATTAGTGATATCAAACTGAAATGCTTTGACCTTATGTTGTAAAGAAACTGCACTAAACAATAATCCCCCAGAAAATTCTTTATCTACCAATTGTAATATTTGTTTAAAATGAGTGGCAACTGTGCACGAAAATTACGAAGATAAGTACAGTAACTGCCGCTTAATAAAATCACGGGTTAATAAAATCAGCCGCTTAATCTGATCAAATCGCCCGGACCGGAATACATTCAATACTAACTACTTTTAAAGCTGCCGCTTAATAAAATCAGCATCGCCGGTTAATACACTCAAAAACATCTTATCAGCAGCCAAAAATATCATTTATGCACACTAAGATTTTTTTTTAATTTACATTGTGATATATATATATATATATATATATATATGTGTGTTTTTTTTTTAATAGAAAACGAAATTAAAGCACAACAAACCCTCCGTTATCGCTCATTGTTCAAGATTTTATACTTGCAGCAGCAGCACAGTTACAAATTAAATACGCCCCGCAACTTATCTCCGTAACAATTTCAAGGAACGTATTTTTCAAAGCACAGTAATAAAATAGAAATTTGATTTGAAATGTTTTATTTTTTTCTAATTATTAGAAGGCAATTTCTAGTTCTTATTTTGAAATTACTATAATTCATGAGGTTTAAACGGAAATATTTTTAATTTATAAGAACAGCGTGAACTTTTGGTATAATAATGAGGATTTTCCTCTAACGAAAGTGCACGGAACTTAAAATGCGTTTAATTTACTTATAGCGAAGAAACAGTTAATTATCTACCAAAAATTAATTAATATTGTTTACTAATTATATTATTCGTTACCTTTTGAAGTTTCTTTCGAATTTCAGGGAAGTAATACCTTTTCCTTAAGAGCAGGAACGTTCGCCGGATATAAAAATCAGCCGCTTAATGAAATCACTTTGGCTCAGAACGAATGTGATTTTAATAAGCGGCTGGAACTGTATACCGTATTTTCTTTTTCAATGGATTCTCTTCGAAAATCTTTGATTAGTGTAAGGATAATCAAGGATTGTCCTAGTAACCCCTATTTTCCGTTGAGATCAGCAGCAACTTTTTTTTTTTTCATGCACAATAACTAATTGCAGTGCGCTTCCTCATAAGCAGTTTCGATTGTAATACGATTTTTTACCCTCTCGTACTTCTGTTCCGTACAGCTGATCCATTATGTGAGCGAAATAATCATAATGATTATTTTTCTGCAGATGAAATTTTCAGTCACGAAATCGTTCAGATTTTTTTTTTCCCCCCCCTCTCTAAACAAATGAAGAACAGCTGTGTTATAACTTGATGTTTCTGCAAAGTAACTGATTTTGTCGATATGAATTTTGTAGATAGAAATATCTTTATGAATATTTTTTAAAAAAATATTAAAATAGAGATTTTTCATATCTAGAAATAATCTGGTGTGGCACTCACACGACTTTCTCGCACTCCACATTTCACTATTATAAAGATAGATTGCATATTAAGCAGAACAATATCAAGTACCGTATGTGTATACAAATCTACCTGCATTAGAAAAGAATTTATCTAGGTTTAGGAGCAGTTTTATTTGGTAAATAATTCTGGGCAGGGGCCGCGGTAGCCCAGTCGGTAGAGCGCCGGCCTCGTAATTGGAAGATTGCGGGTTCGGTACTCGAGCCGGCCAAAGACCGTCGTGTACACTAATGGTGGTTGATGCACGTAAAATCTGTCGGGGCCACAATGTCCTCCATGTTTCCATCAAAAATTATACCTCTGGGGGTCACCAAAGCGGGAGAGCCCTTCCGTGGAGGGTCAAAATTGCGATGACATGTCTCCGGACCACCTCTAGGGGTGAGTCCCAGACCGTCGCCAATTGCCCATCTGCGCAGCACTAGTGCGACGTAAAACCCAACCAACCGACCCAATTATTCAGACAATTTTCATCCTCACCATTTCTTGCAACTTATGAATCTTGATCAAACTTTACAAGTAGCAATCTCATATGAATAAAATGCAACATTTGAATTGCCTGCAATAATTTGTTTTTACGTTACATTGATAACAAACATACAGAAAGATAAAGAAAAACTTGATTTACAGAAAACGATCATAACTTGACTTTAGTATTCACGGAACTTCAGAAGGTTTGACATTTGGCATCTATAGTTACAGTCGGTAACAAAAGTGTCCGAACACTAGCAAAAATTCCTATGTAAAAAAAGTACACTTCATACGGTTTTGTTAAATAAATCCTTGTCGAATCCTCTTCTTAGTCAATCTAAGATTCGATAAGGATTTATTTAACAGAACCGCATGAAGTGTACATTTTTTACATAGGAATTTTCGCTAGTGTTCGGACACTTTTGTTACCGACTGTACAATGACTTTCGTCTCGATTGTTCCATATTACAGAAATGTACAGAAACAAGTGCACAATATTTTGTAGACATAAGACAACACAAACATTCATGCCCGCACCAGGATTCGAACCTGGGACCTGAAGGTCCAGAAGCGCAGCGCTCTACCGATCGAACCACCAGGCTGGCACTTCAGAAGGTGCAATTATTCAAAAATCAAAATGTATTAAAAATATATGAGAAATTTAACTTAAAAGGTACTTTATTTACTGTATTAATCATTCCCGAGCCGTTTTCCTGGATATGGTCAAATATATTAAAATACTTCCACCAATTACATTTTATGAAAAAGAATGTTTTCACTTAATTATTGTTAGTCCTGAATGTCGTCAATATTTATTTTCGAAAAGCACATATTTAGACTTATTGAAATTTAAGTTAAAGAGTCTTTGAAAAATGGACTTTTTGGATTAATTTTACATTATCTTATTTAGTTGGGTGGGTTTTACGTCGCACTAGTGCTGCGCAATGGGCAATTGACACCGGTCTGGGATTCACCCCTAGAGATGGTCCGAAGACATGGCATTACGATTTTGATCCTCCGTGGAAGGGACGGCTCTCCTGCTTCGGTGACCCCCAGAGGTATAATTTTGATGGGAACATGGAGCACATATCGGCTACGACAGATTTTACGGGCACCAGCCACCATACGTGTGTGGGCACCAGCCACCACCGTCGTGTACACGACGGTCTTTGGCCGGCTCAAGTACCGATCCCGCAATCTTCCAATTACGAGCCCGGTTATCTTATTTAGAAAATATTACCTTTTTAAAATAAAAATTGATAAGTTAACTCGAGACACTTTGTGTAATACAATCCGTGTTTCCATTTAGCATGCAAAATGTGTCACGCTTCTACTTAGAACGTGATTTCCGACAACTAAACGGCCAAAGACCGTCGTGTACACTAATGGTGGCTGGTGCACGTAAAATCTGTCGTGGCTGCAATGTCCTCCATGTTCCCATCAAAAATTATACCTCTGGGGGTCACCGAAGTGGGAGAGCCATCCCTTCCGTGGAAGATCAAAATTGCGATGGCATGTCTCTGGACCACCTCTATGGGTGAGTCCCAGACCGTCGCCAATTGCCCATCTACGCAGCACTAGTGCGACGTAAAACCCAACCAACCAAACGACAACTAAACAACAACAATGCATGTTATGGAAATGACAACGACAACAATACGTTTTATGGAAAGTTTTCATTTAATTATTGTTAGTCTTGTATGTCGTCAATATTTATATTCGAAGAACCCATATTTAAACTTATTGAAATTTAAATTAAACAAAGTCTTTGAAAAAGACTTTCTGGATTAATTTTACATTATCTTATTAAAAAATATTAGCTTTTTAACACGCTTTTATTAGCTTCACCTGTATATATGTTTGTATGTACGTTTGTATGTATGTTTGTAACCGCTTTGGGAGCAAACAAAAAATCTATATTGTAAAAAAAGTCTTTCCCTACGTGAACGCTGTGGCTCTGAGGTAAAGCTCCGCGCTACGAACCTAGAGGTCTAGCGTTCGAGCCCAGTCAGAGGAAGTTTTTTAAAAATGGTTTTAGTTTAATTCTAAATTATTTTAATTAAAGATTTAAATGTACGTAAATATTATGGTGTGTCACTCACACGATTTTCTCTTACCCTGCGTTTTAATACTAAGATAGATATTATGTGCTTTTTAGTTCACATTTCTATAAAAGCGTGTTCTTTAATTTTTTAAAACTATAATATTATTAAAATTAAAAATGGACAAATAACTCGAGACACTTTTTGTAATATAATCCGTGTTTCCATTTAGCATTGGAAAATGTGTCACGCTTCTACTTAGAACGTAATTTCCGACAACTAAAATGAGTTCTTTCATTCATAATAGTTTTTTGATTTGTTTGTTTGTTTGTTTTTTTTCTCATTTTTGAAGCTGAAAGGTCAGAACAGAACTGTATTTATTCTTTCTCATCTCGATATTCTTTAGAGGTCATTTCCACTGAAGCATTACTTGATCCTTTAATGCACTTTGTATGGTTTCTAAGCTTTCAAAGGACCGATTTAAACGCTATCTTAGAAATGACAGCGATTTATTTTTGATTTTTTTTTTTTTAAACCTTTCTTTTGCGGTGTAAACAGTTTTGTTCAAAATTCGTCTCACTGAAGATGTACGAGAAAAGGAACACTAAGATATTAGCGTTTAGAAAGGAATGATAAAAATAACAGGTCTGTAATATTGAAATCAGACATACATAAAGAAAAAAAAAAGAAGAAGAAGAAGAGAAGAAAAGAAAGAAAGAGAATTCAAGTCATTTGGCATTTGCATAGAACATAAACACTTTCCAACTGTTTAATAAAAAAGCACCACAAAACTGGCGTTGTAAAAAAATATTACTTACAAACTTTGAATAAACACCATAAAATGCAATAAACTCGCAACAATTGTTTCGGGTCGAAAAAACACATGACCCTTCATCAGGCGAATAAAGTAAGCACGAGTGCTGCAGTCAAAGCGGCAACGCGTGCATTTTATGGTGTTTATTCAAAGTTTGTAAGTAATACTTTCCAACTGTACTTAACTGAAACATATACTCAATACTACAATTTATTTTTCCTCCGTGATAAATCTTAAAGTACTTTTTCTTTCTTTCTTTCTTTCTTTTCTTCTTTTTAAAGACGAAAACTCTCAAAAATTACTTAAATGTTTGCTACTAAAGAAAAAACATACAAGATACAATAGATTGTTTTTTCTTCAATCATTTCATATTGTCTAATACAGTCTTTGTATGCGTGACAAAAATTTAGCTCTACATGAAAAACTAATGTATAGAATGTAATGAAAATTGATATTTAATTGAAACTTGATACAAATTGGTGTCTATCCACTTTTTGTGTATATCGCCTGACAAGTGGCGCTGCGATGCTAAAATTTTCCTGATTTACGAGAAGGCTATATCTTAACTTTCATTGTGTATAGATGCACAAAACTTAATTTGTGTGGGAACCATTATGAAAAATAATGCTAATTAATTTTTTTGTTAAAATGGACCTATCTGCATATGTAAAATCTTTTTTGAGGGGACGTTTTCTGATTAAACATTTAATTAGCACGTAAATCAACAGGTGGCACTAATACATAGAACAACATAGAAGACAGTTTTGTGATGACCATAACTTACTAGTTTTAGAATAACCCGCTCCCTGTTAAACGAGAGTCTACTGTATTTTAATGAAAAAAAAAAAAGAAGATCGATTTCTCTTATCTCTTTTAGTTAGATTCCTTATAGGAGATCTACCTATTGCAATGGTTCTCATGACACGACTTCGGGAAAATTTCTTCATATCTTCACCGATCATGACCCCTAGAACCCAAAACCACCCTCTGTTCAAAAGTTTATATATATATATGTATGTATATGTATAACGCTTTTTCCCATGTTAAGTTGTGAACACGATAACTGGTGTAATTTTTATTTATATTTAACCAGCTGGCGATATGTTGTCATGACAGTAAAAATCTCGGTCTATTTCGTAGATGGGGTACCCAGCTCAAAGGGGGTGGAAATGGTGGGGGTGGAAATTTTCATTTGCCTATGATTTCTTTAAAATTGAAAGTAGGAAAATACTTCAAATCAAGCGAATTAACACCTTAACCTAAAGAACAATTTTTGTATTTAAACTTTTTCGATAACTTCAATTGCTTAAAAGTTACAAGTTAAAAAATGATTTTTCGTTAATTGTAATGAAGCGGACTTTTTCTTTAGCTTTAATTGCTTAAATTTATAATCTGATGCTTACGTCGCGAGCAAACGATAATGAAAAAGATAGCTGAAAATATAAAAAACATGGTAATAGCTTTAATTAATCATTTAAAAATATAAAATTAAAATAATAATAAAGGGTGTTCCATTTTTAAAGGGTGTTCCAAAAGTCCCACACACCCCTCCTAACTCGAAAATGAGTCGGAATTTTGAAAAATGGCGAAACACGTATTTAATGAATTCGAGAGGGACCTCCTTTGGTGAAAAAGGTTGGTTGGGAGGGTAACTTAAAAATTTCAAATGGGAAAGTATGTCTTTTGATACGTCCCTGGAAACGTCTCTTCAAGACAATGAATTTGATATAAATAATTTCGTCCTACAATTATTATTAAAGGAGATACATGAGTTTTTAGACTTTTGAAATGTGGATTTTATAGTTATGTATCCCCTTTAATAATCACTGCAGGACAAAACTACTTATGTCAAATTCATTGTCTTGAAGAGACGTTTCCAGGGATGTATCACAAGATATACCTTCCCATTAGAAATTTTAAAGTTGCACTCCCTAGCGGCACCCCTACCACTCCCTTGCCCGGGGCCAAACATTTTTGGGCAAAGTATATCTTGTGATACATCCCTGGAAACGTCTGTTCAAGACAATGAATTCAGTATGAATAGTTTTGCCCGGCAGTGATTACGTATTAAAGGGGATACATAAGTATAAAATCCACATTTCAAAAGTCTAAAAACTCATGTATCTTCTTTAATATTCATCGTAGGGCAAAACTATTTATATCAAACTCATTGTCTTGAAGAAACGTTTCCAGGGATGTATCACAAGACATACCTTCCCATTTTAAATTTTAAAATTGCCTTCCCTAGCGCCCCCCCTAGCCCCCCTGGGCCCAAACTTTTTTCAACAAAAGAGGTCCCTTTCGAATTCATTAAATACGTGTTTCGCCATTTTTCAAAATTTCCTCTCATTTTCGAGTTAAGAGGGGGGGGGGACTTTTGGAACACCCAATATATATATGTATAACTTTAATAACAGACTTAAATTGTTTGTGAACGTAGTTAAAATATTCAAACGGAGAATTGAGGTTGGGGGGGAGGGGGGGGAGGTTGAGTTGATCCTACCTTATGTCAAATAAAATTAAGGCTATTTTCTATCAAATACATTTTAAATGCACACACATCGGGAATATTCAAACACAGTTCTTCTTATTCTACACCTCAAACTGTAACAATCTATCTTTATAATCATGCAAGGTTAAAAAAACTAGAATGAGTGCATACCAGATTATATCATTAGCAAAATTCTATTATTCTGAAATTTTCAGTTTTCAGATTTGTCAGCAAACAATTTTCTGTTACGCGTTGCTATAGCAACAGGCAAAACACGACATATCTTCTAGCATAGGGCAAGACTTCACCTCTCATGAAATTGCAGTATATTACGGGGTGTTTTTATTGCATTATAAATAAAAATGTGCCTTATTTATATAAATCAAACGGATCTCGAGTTAAGCATACAATTCTGATGTACATGTTAACAATAAACAAACAAACAAACAAAATAAATATCAATATTTATAATAAAATGCTTGTGATTTATTAAGTAAGCAGTGCAGAAGAGTGAGATTGAGTATGTAGGCCATCATAGAAAAAATCGATAAACGCAAATGCAACAACAATCAAGTCTTTGTCTTTACCTTAACCTAATTTTTATATGGCTTCAACACCATTTGCATCAACACCATTATCGAAAACATTTCATTTTCAAAGAGCGTTTAAAAATGCGTTTGTTTCTATCAACTCCTTAATACGTATATGTAAATTGATTTGTTAAAGCAAAATATTAAATAAATTACAATAAAATATTAAAATTAAAGAACCAACTTAATATTTTCCAGTTTTAACCCATATTTCACCATCGTCCTAAAAATAGGACATCTTGCATAAGTGGTATTTATATAATTTCTTTTGAATATTTTAATTCAAATTAAAGGCGATGTATTATTTAAAAGTCCAATAAATACATATGTGTCTATATTGTTAGTTTAAATTAACGTTTAATATATTTTTTACTTTCTCTTACCCATATGGTAGAGAAAGTATTGTTTTAGGGTCAAATTTTCGAAAGTGAGTTTTTGTTATATTTACATGTTTTGAGGTCCCTGAATCCGAAAATCATGTTTTTACTTTCTTCTATATTCAATATAAGAAAGTATATTCAATATAAGAAAGTATTAGATTCGTAAAAATTTTCGTCCTCGGGTTTTTGTTGATTTACACGTTTTGAGAGCTGTAGAACACGATTTGACCATTTTTAGAAAATGTCTGTCTGTCTGTTTGTGAAAATTTTGTGGCAACTGTATCTCAGGAACTACTGCACAGAATTTTATACAAATTGGTATGTAGTTACATCTTGACATAAATTAGTGCTTGTCAACTTTTGGTAAAAATTGTCTTACAGGTTGCGTTGCCATCCCGCTTTTACTAAATTTTTAACATGGTGGTACAGGACAAAATTTTGTATAAGTGTTAGTTATAATACAGTTATTTTTTAATAATAATTATGAAATTTAAAAGAATTATTTGTAATAGAGATAGTCAACTGGGAAAAAAAAAATTGTATATGTAAGAGCATCGCCCCCCCCCCCCCGGGGAAGTCCCCCCTCGAGGGAAATAAATTTTCATGATGGGTAATTTTCAAAAGAGCTCGCTCGCCAATACCTTTAAAATGAATGGTTGAACCATCGATCTGTGATAATTTAAAATAAAGTAATCGATTTTTTTCATTTTTAACAAAAAAAAAAAATGTAATATTGAAATCAAAATTGACTTCTTTTTGGATATTTAGTGTTATACTACTTCTCTAATATGGAAATCGTCAGCATTATTATGAAAATAATTTTTTTAAATAACAGTTTTAATAAATTATTTTTACTGAGTGAATTTGTATAGGAAAATGTAGAAGAAAGTCATGTGGTGGCCACAACATACTAGTTAGCGGTTGGTCTTTGTGTGTGTGGGTGTCTATCTGTTTTCAGCATATCTCAAGAACAAATGGTAGCAGAAAGTCCAAACTTGGTATTCTAAACGTGTATGATATAGGGATGCTACACTAAGCTTTTCGTTGAGATGAAGCAAATGGTTCGTGTACAGGGACACCCAAGAGAATTCAAATACATTACGTCTATGGGGGAAATTGCAGGTAATTAGAGTTTAACATAAATAGACTGCACTAAACTAAATGAAATGAATGTGTATTTTTTATATGCGTAAAAACATGTATCATGTAGAATATGGTAGGATAATAATTCACTGTTTATTTACAGAATTACGCAAAAGAACTAGATTATAGTGCGACAACAGCTGAAAATTGATGGAAGTGTATTTTAGGTTGTGCCATTTATTATTACTATAGGATTATATTTAGGTGCACCTTGTGGTCTGTACATAATATTCAAAAGGTATACAGAGCAGCAAATATTTAAGGGATGACATTCTTTTTTATTGTTAGTGGAAGTGCTTTGCTAAAATATATTACCATGTTTAGGAAAGCAGCTCAGGAATTGAAACTAATTCCTCATAGACATATGGTAAATAATATGTTTTTAAGCTAAATATTCATTGTTTGTTTTTGTATATTTACACGTTTTGAGGCTTCTTGGTTACTGAAGTCAAGTTTTTTAACGTCTGATCTTTGCCTGTGTCTCTTAGAGTAACTTAAACACGAATAATTTCAGGAGATCCAAAAGTTGTATTTTCAAGTTAATATAAGTTTGTTGCTGGAAAAGTTTAATCAAGACTGATAAGTTTGTTGATCAAGACTGATAAGTCAAGGAGTGTTGCGTGAGAGTTGTCTAAAAGTTGCCTGAATAATTTTAAGTGAACTTTTAAATTTAATAACAGATTTAAATTCTATATAAATGTAGGGGCAGCAATGAAACGGTTGAGGGGGGCGGTAGCTCCTCTTACACAGAACTATCATATAAAACTATATCAGAACCTAATTTGAATTTTTTAGCACAGGTTTACATAACAGTACTCGTTATCTTACCTCTTAATCTCTAACCTGTAATTATAGTATTAAATTTCAGGGTAAGGGAAAGTCGTGTGAGTGACACACCAGATTATTTTTATTGTTAAAATGACGATTCTTGAAGATTTATTCATTACATTTTCAACACATTATTACTTAAAAAGGTTTTACGTTCAAGAATAACGGACATATAAATTTATTGAGATAATATTCTACATTTTTGTACTGGTAAAGCAATCATATAAAAATGGATGGTCTGTTTTCCTTATGTTTCCGACTGTCCTAAACCATTGTCCTATTTTTTAGGACAGCCTGTACCGATTAAGCTAATGAAAGGCTGGTAAGTTTTTTAGTGTTTTGTGTGTACAAAGGCTTAAAGAAACATATGTTTAAGGTTTTATGAAGAAAAAAAAAATATTTTTTCGTTGCTTGTTAAGATATGGGTTAAGACCAGTGCTTTTCTGCTAAGGCATTTAAAGTTAGATTTCAGCCAATTTTTAGTGTCATTGTTAGCAATTTCTGATTAAAAGTAAATTATCTATAATAAATAAGAATTTTAAAATTATTAGATTCAATTACAATTTTCCCAATCTTAAGTATATAGTTCAAATTTTCAATACTTAAAGTAGATTTGAGGCAAAGCTCACTGTTACTGCTATCAATTTATAGATAAGATAAAATTAATTTTATTAAGAATTTGAAAATTGTCGACTGTTTACTCTGTTAAAAATGAAGTGCTGAAAAATAAGTAAAGAGACATACTCATTTCGGAATGAATAATTTTGTTTCATAAAAAAAAAAAAAAAAAAAAAAGCTAGTCTCATTTATGAAATACCGAATGCTTTCAATTTAATATTTGTTCACTTTATTATAAATATGCTGAACTAAAAGAAGTTCTCAAATAGAATTTCTACAAATTTAAGTAGGAAGAGTTCAAACACAAAATTTGTCCTTTCAGATCTCCAGAACTATATTTTGTGGCGGTTTCATATTGGTTTGCGGAAGAATACATCAATGATTTGGTTTGATGGTTTGATGAGTACTGAGATTTATTGCTTGCCTCTAAGGCCACTTATATCTCGAAAAATCCACACCACAAGGGTTTACAAGTTTTTATTATACAAGTACACAATATTTTGAAGACATAAGACAGCACAAACATCCATGCCCGCACCAGGATTCGAACCTGGGACCAGTAGATTCGGAAGGCAGTGCCCTACCGACCGAACCACCTGGCCGGCACATCAATGATAATCTATGTTTGGAATATTGGGATTCTTGAGGGCTGATGCCAATTTTTGAGCATGTTAATGTGATATAGATTATCACATATTAAAAAAAATTATATTTTTCTCATTAAAGGATAGGTAAATTCTCTAACTATATAAAATTATAAATTAAATTCTTTAATCTAAATCAATTATTTAAAGTATAATGGAATAACTGTTTTTATCCTATAAATAATAAAATTTACAATATGCATTTTCTAATTTTTATATCTTCCCTTTCATGTCTTTTTCTATGTAACTGAAACAAAAATCTTTGATCTGTTCCCAGTATTCACTTAACAAGCTTAACGTACTGAAAATTCTTTTCGCGCTGTAGATGATAATGTTTTGTCTTATTTCTATCCTGTTGCTTTGTGAAATCGGAAAATAATTAATTCGGTGTCTTCTTATCTTACATTGAAACAGCCTCTCGTCGCATAATTTTACATCAACGATCAAAGAAATATGTGCTTAGTAGTTATTTTCCCATGGGTCTAAATCTTGGCGAAATCATGCCAACATTCTCTATCAACGGTCAATAAGTTACTCGTCACTTTTTAAAAATGTACATGTGAATATTCTTAAAAGTAATGCAACCATTCTGTTCAGGAAAGATGTAAAAGCCTCAAGAGCGATTCGGGCCTAGGGTCCGGCCTGATCCTCCGTACTGTTTCCCCACTCCATGTTTTTAAAAATTTGTACTGATATTTCATCTATGGTCACGCTCAAAATTAGATGTTGTGGAATATTAAATAAATGTACTTTAATCGATATACTGCCTCTTGGATGCGTTCCTGGGTGTCCGGTTTTCATCTGTAATTAATTAAACTTAACATTTTTTTCAGCTCAATATGAAGTGCCAAAATCATCACTAATATTTCGTGAACTGCAACTATTCATCATCAGATAGCAATTATCAATATAACATACTGGTGCCTACACCTTTAAGAGGCATTTTTTTATTTAATTTGTGGAGTGGGGGAACCAACTTGCTTTGCAATTTATTACTTTATATCATTCAAAAGTTTTTCTATGTGGATTTTTCACCAGTAAGATGACTCTATTGATATTATGCTAGATAAAAATTCTACTTTTATACATTGACAGCAAACAATCTTGCATCGAGGTCGAAATAAATAATTTGTGGATTTAAGGAAGAGGAGAAATGATTTTAGCAATTATATGTTGCATAAACAGTTTACCGACCGTTATCAAGAACATTTATCATATTTGTTAAATATGTGAACAGTATACTGGGAGTGTTTTGTCTCGATTAACATTTATCTTGCTGCGAATTGCTAGAAATTCCTCTTGGATATAATTACATATAAAAGGAAAGGAAAAGAAACTTTTTTTTTCTACAAAGCTCGAATAAATCTAATGATAAAAGCAGTTATCGAAGCCAACAATGAACGAATATTAAAAACCAGCTGATTCACAAATCTGTAAAGAAAAGAAGTCAGCACTCTTGTGTGGTTCTATTATAATCAACGGCGGATGAAAATATGAGTAATATTCATACCCAACTGCATTTACTCAAATCTATAATCCTAACCGCAAGAAATCTCTTGCATGAATTTCAAGTTACATCTTTTTAGAAGATGCATGAACCGCTGTGATTTAAAGAAGATATGCTTATTCGTGGATTTTAAGCGGTGTTCTTTGTTGATCTTTTCTTATGCTGGTATCTTCATATTATTTACAAGGAAAACTCATTTTTGCTGTTCTTGTGTTATCCGCAAAGAGCTTTCAATCTAATTAACTATTTTGATACAGTGTGCATTTAGATTTTTCTAAAAATTCTTTATTCAAGTTTTATCGTTAAAACGTTTGCGAACTGAGCATACAATTTTGTATAGTCAATATGATATTTCGTATGGAATATATTGCGATTTAATTTGATGACTGATTTATTTTCCCCTGCACATTTATATGTTAAATGTGAAACTCATTTTGAATAGTCAGTTAAACTTATCTGAAAAAAAAAAAAAAAAAAAAAAAAAAAAGGTAAATAAATAAAAAAAGGTAATGTTTTTAGAGTATCTCATTATACATCATGAATTGGTAAGTGATTTTTTTTTGCTTTTCATTTTTCTTTCTGGTAATTTATTAAAATTTAACTAAGATCTTTAATAATAAAGGCAATGTGCATTAACGTATACTCATTATTCATTTGCATATTTTTTCTCTATTTTTAATGAACATAATAAAGAGAAAAATACATTTTTGGCTCAATATCACAGTAATAATAATAATAATAATTTAATTATTATTCATGTTTTAAAATACACTTTTCTTTTTATAATATTTTTTTGTATCCCATTACATGGTTTTTGTATATAATTTACTATATATATGTACTTTTAAAGTAGTCAGAGTAATTTGAATAATGTTTAGAAATTCATTAGGTGAGTCTGCTGATTTCAGCCAACGTGGTAATGGGTCTCAGTCTGAAACACTTTCAGAACTTATGTTTAACATTTCTTCTTTAAAAATTTTTTCGGAAACTCTAAGTAGATATATGGTAGACATACCTAATAAAATAAACACTGTAAGAGATACAGATTTATCAGATAATTCCAAGTTGCAATTAAAATTTTTATTGGATGAATGTTTTAGAGAAATTAATTTCAAATTGGGTAATTTATATGATTTGTCTAAGAATATACAAAAAGAATATTCTCAATTATTAGATCGGAACAAACAGTTGGTTATGGAAATTAACGCTTTATCTGCGAAATCAAATTTTCCATTGCGTAATAAGTTTTCTGATAAGGAATGCCAGGTTGAAATAAATTATAAGATTCAAAAATCACCAGGAAGAAATTTTAAAAATGATACTCATAATGATGTTCTTGTTGGACAGTCGGGTGATAACCAAAATTCGATACCTCTAAAGGTTAATGTATCGGATTCTTCTACAAATAAATCGTTAATGCGACTCATTATTTATGAAATAGATAATGAAATTAATACATCTAGTGTGAGTCATGCTATTCATGAGACAGTCCAAAATTATACTTCGGAAATTCAACTTATTAAAAAAGACAAACTTTTGTATAGAAACAAATATAATTTAATCGTAGATGTTTCTAATGACATAGCTATGCAATTGGTTAAACAAGGTTTTCTTGAAATTAACACACAGCAATATCAGGTAATGAAATTCATCACGGTGATGCGTTGTTTCAAATGTCAGAATTTTGAACATGTAGCTAAATTTTGCATAATTGACACTGTATGCGCTATTTGTGGTGAATCTCATATAAATCACAACTGTAAAAAACCTCCTAGGTGTATAAATTGTGTTAGGAATAATAATTCGGGAAAATATAAATTTAAGATCAATCATCCTGCATTTTCATCTACATGAGGATCTTTCAAAATGCATATTGAAAATAAACGGAAGTCTTTCAACAGTACATTTTTGGGAAATCCCAATAATAGTTTGTTTACATCATAATTTTTACAATTTCCTAAATTATTTACATTCACACACATATGCTACATTACCGCACATTTTTTTCATAAAAAAAAAAAAAAAAAAAAAAAAAGGTTTTATTCATTTCAGATAATTATTTCTATTAAGGATTTTTACGTTATTTATCTCTTGTTGGATTGCACGTTCTCATAGATTTTTTTCTCATTTTTTATTAATCGAAATTATTTCGATTTTCATTGTTGTCAACGTTCAAACATTACATTGATGATGTGTGTTTTCTATCAAGAGGTTAAACAAAATTTTTTATTTACAAACTTTCATTTATGTATCACACGTACACAATTTTTATATGTATTTTTTCTTTGCTCTTGTTATCTGGATGTCTCACTAGTGCTTTATATACACAACTTATACACTTTTATACATGCACAT
Source organism: Salticus scenicus (assembly GCA_963930645.1). Taxonomy (NCBI): domain Eukaryota; kingdom Metazoa; phylum Arthropoda; class Arachnida; order Araneae; family Salticidae; genus Salticus; species Salticus scenicus. The sequence continues at coordinate 30,135,146 of OZ005660.1, forward strand.
GATTTTTACAGATTGTTAAACTCAACATGTATTCTCCGGTAATTTGGTAATTTTGTAAAAAAAAAAAAAAATCAAGATATTTCATATTTCAAATAAAAAGTATCAGTAAGCCATAGTTTAAAAATAGATAAATAAATATTTTAAATAATCTGAAGGTGCATGTGTCTTTTGGGAATGTTTGAATTGTCATAGTTATTAATCACTCTTGTCAAAGATATTTGCTGTCATAGATGTCATAGTTTTACTCATTCTTGCATTCTTTTATGAGACACATAATCCTTCCTTTCAAAATTGATACATTTTAAATTATCTACACATTTATTTATTTTTTATATACACATCTTGATTTCACTTTTCTTTTTTACAGTTGGTTCACAGATTAAATTATTAGGTGGAAGGTCATAATTTGTTTAATATGTATATCTATAATTTTCTTACAGAAGTTTTTTATTAAGATAAATAATTTACACCTATCTGTTCTTGCTTGGATGAGTGTTTTGCAGCACATGTATGTTTTTACGTATACGCTTTTATTTTCAGTCAGACCTTCATGTTTTTTTAACTGTTTTTGGGGCGCAGTTAAATAACAAATTTTCCAATAGTTTTCTTTTTCTCCTACACATACACATTCACACATTTTTCTCAGTAATCTATGTTATGATAATAGATTCACGACCTATTAATCAATCATAGTATGTAACTGAGTTTACACATTTTTCTTATCTGACTTGAAATTTAGCAGAACATGTATAACATCATGATTGGGGCAAGATACTTATCACATGTTTTAAAGCCTTCCAGGTAATAGAAATAATAATAATAAAAGATTAATTATTTAATATAAACAAATTTCAAGTACATCTTTTTGTGTATGGTTCACATGGCTTACTTTCTTTCCACATATAAAAAAATTATTGATATAAAAATAAAATTGATAAAGATAGATAAATGAAATAGAATTAAAATAAAATTTTCATTTGTTTATGAAAGAAAATGCTTTTTATATTACTACAAATGACTAATGCTATTTTTGTTAATAAGTTTTTTTTTAATTTTACTTTATGCAATTAAAACAATTTAGTTTCATTGACCTATTCGATTGATATTTTTGCTAATTTCTGAACTTTATATACTTTTAGTAATGATATTTAAAAATGTTTAAATAATTAAAATTACGTTTTTGAGTATACAGGAATATTTAATAATGATTTTTCTCAGTTTACTCTGAAAAATATTTATATACATTATATGTATATGCACACAATTATTTTAGATGTGTAATATTTGATCACATTCTAGTTTGATAGCAATTTTGTGCAGTATCAACAGTTAGTCTTTTTATACAGTGTTTACTTATCTCTATTTTCTTGAAAATGAGAGAATTTTTAAAATCAAATTTCACACACGCACACACACATATAGGTATTGACTTCCCTCATTTGAGAATTACTTCAGTTTTTTATTGTTTGTATACAACCAAAAATATTTTTAAATATTTAGTTATTTACACATTACTCATTGTTGTATTTTAATCATTATTTTGTTTTGCATTTCTTTAAATTTATGACACATTGCTGCATATTTCACACATGAATAGTGTCACTGAAATGTAGTATCTATATGTATATTTCAAAATTTCAAATATATTTCATTTTTACAATGACTTTTTCAGACATGTTTTACAGGTATTATTCTTACAAACACAATTATTTATATAATAATTAAAAAAAAAAAAAAAAAAAAAAAGAGAGAGAATTTTTTTCTGCACATTTACATATCAACATATTTACAGTGTTTACATATATGAGATATTTCATGTTATTTTATCATATTTTCTGGTATTTATCAATGTTTGTTTGCTACTACATGGTATTTTAATAATTTGCTGAGAGTTTTTACACTTGCATTTCTACTATAACAAACATGATACTTGTCACATTGTCCTCTACAACTCATTATAATATTTTATACATTTTACACATATATTTCTTATATATTGATTTAAAAAAAAAAAAAAAAAAAAAAAAAACTTAAGATTTCTCGAAGCAATGTTTAGTATTGTAATATTTATAAGTTATTTTTGGCAGAGCTTTTCCACTCTACACACATTTATATACACACAATTTTACAAATATTTTCTCTCACATTGTACATTAAAAAAAAAAAAAAAAAAAAAAAAAAAAAAAAACTAACAATTACGTTAAGGTAAATTTTTGATCAATCATAAATTTACATGATTGATTTGCCTTGCTCAGTAACTGTAAAAAATATTTACTTCTGACTTTTGCATATGAGATAATCTTTGTTTTTCTTAAACATACAGACACACTTTCATATACATACATCATACATAAAATAATTTTGATTTTGAAGCTGATTATAACTGTTTCATCCTAAAAAGAGCCCCCATAAAATATTAATTTAAAGAATCACTGAAAAAAATTACTATGATTCGAGCTGTCCTTATAAGTGTGAACACCTGAAAAATCCTCCTTTTCATCGTATTTAAAGTGTTCAGTGTTGAGTTAATATAGAAAAACGGGTGTCCTTATAATTATTAGAACCAGTGTACTTCTATGTTACGTTTCGATATGTTTATGGTAACAGCCTAAGAATATAATATTGCTTTGTCATTATTCTTTGTATTTCAATACTCATTTTCATGCCCATGTCGACCAAAGATCGAAGTCACTGTGATATAGATTATCACATATTATAAAATTTATATTTTTCTCTTTAAAGGAATAGGTAAATTATCTAAATAAATTAAATTATAAATTAGATTCCTTAATCTTAAACAACTACTTAAAATATAACGATTTTATCCTATAAATAATAAATTTTACAATATGCGTTTTCTAATTTTTATATCTTCCCTTTCATGTCTTTTTCAATGTAACTGAAACAAAAATCTTTGATCTGTTCCCAGTATTCACTTAACAAGCTTAACGTACTAAAAATTCTTTTCGCTCTGTAAATGATAAAGTTTTCACTTATTTCTATTCTTTTGTTTTGTGAAACCAGAAAATAATTAATTCGGTGTCTTTTAATCTTACATCGAAATGTAACTCATGCAGCCTCTCGTCGCCTAATTTACATCAACAGTTAAATAAAATATTTGCTTAGCTAGTTATTTTCCCAGGGTCTAAAGCTTGGCGAAATCATGCCAACATTCACTAAAAACGGTCAATAAATTACTCGTCACATTTTAAAAATATACATATGAATATTCCTAACGTAATGCAACCATTCTCTATCTTAAACTTTGAACTTGGCGTGTAAAGCAACGCCAAATGCATTGTCATTTGTTTTGCTTCAGTTTAGGAGCACACACTTCGCACTTCATCACAAAAATGTAAGCTATCAAGACGTCGTTGTTGGGGCTCCTGGCTCCCCCTCCACTCCGTACTTTGTAATATCTTCGAAAATTTATTAATTTTTATATTCACGTATATGGTCACCACAGATGTTTATTATTTTTAAAATTTTAAATAAAATAAGCCTACAAATTGAATAATGTATATTTCTGAAGATTTCCTGAGTTATTGCAAAACTTCGCATGTACTCTATCAAGTTATGTTTTTAAATTGTATTCAGTTAATACGTCAATATATCCGGCCATCATAAAAATCTATTTCACAGTCACCCCTTTGCGAAGAGGATTAAAGTTTCCACAGAATTATTGAATTAATCAAACACGAGTGATCAATCTACACCAGCGATCACTAATCTTTTTGATTTCACGGACAACCATACTCATAATTTAAAATCCAGCGAACCAATAATATTATTGCTTAAGAAACATAAATAAATTTCTAAAATAAAAAATCAGAAAATACCCAATTTATATATATGTATATTTAAACAAACCTATTTTATATAAAACATTTTGAATGTTTTTTATCGTAAGAAAAACTTAAATCATAAGGCTTAAAAATTGTTGATTCTAATCAAACAACTACTGTGGAGAAAGAACGTGAATATCTTTTATTTGTTTTCATATTATAAGAAACTCAGACGACAGACTTAACTACAATGATAAATTACTATTTCCACACATAAAACTGCATTTACTAAATTCAGTAATATGTATATTATATTGTTAAATCATTAAAATAAAATGGAAAATTACATTTTTTACGTACATTTGAAACCTTTTAAGAAATCGCTAATAAATTTAGAATAATTCCTAACTAAATTTAGAAATTCAAAGCGATAACTGCTAAATACTTACAATTCAAATTTTTGTATTAAAAAAATATTCCATTTATCTTCTCTTTCATCCAGAAAAATTCTGAAATCTAATCTTGTGAGTGACTAAGAAAGTCCTGAAATTAAAACTAATATCACTATAATTTCTAATGGAACTATAACTTCTAAAAAATGTAAATAATTTCAAGACTTCTACGGATGGATGGTTGGATGGTTTGGTTTTACGTCGCACTAGTGCTGCGCAGATTGGCCATTGGCGACTGTCTGGGACACACCCCTAGAGGTGGTCCGGAGACATGCCATCACAATTTTGATCCTCCACGGAAGGAATGGCTCTCCCGCTTCGATGACCCCCAGACTTTTCTACGGAACATCAAAATTTTCTCCGGACTACTAGTAGTTCATGGACCACCGGTTGGCGACCACTGATCTACACAACAATTTTAGTAACTACAGATCTCAAAACAACTACTTTCTGGTGAGATGGACTACCAGTCTATAAACCAACGAACTATACCGCTAATAAAATAATACGTTTATTCTTAGATTTATTAGATAGTTTGCACACTGCCTGGTAATAATTTTTATATAAGCTATAATATTTATTTTTGACTTAGCAATTACATATAGACCTGCTAACTATGCTGGTTTATCCGTAATGGTATTAGGCCCCGCCTTTTTTCCACACCAGAATAGCTGTAGAGTAATATTTAGAAATATGTTCTTGTGATTAAATAAGAAGACTATTACTCCTACAACTATTCTGGTGTGAGAAAAAGGCGCGGCTTTATACCATTTCGGATAAACTAGCATTGTTAGCAGGTCTATACATTTTATTTTAGAAAAGAAAATATACTGCGAACAAAAGTGAAGATAATATGAATAAAAAAAAATTAATTATCTAAACAAAAATTTAGCGCACATTTACTAAACTATATAACAATTATCTGTGATATTGCACTTTTGAGGAAAAAAAAAATCACAATATTTTTACTTTTAGAGGAATAAATCTGCAATTGTCTGTAATAAGGTATCATATTTTCTGCTAGGGACTTGCTACAGCCGCTGCACAGGGCCTGATTAACAAACGAGATGACTAAGCAGTGGCTAAGGAGGACCCTTGACTTGGAAGCTTAAAATTTCATTTTTAGTTTAAATGTTTTTAAATTAAAATACATAATAATGTTCCTGAAAGTAATACTTCATAAAAATTTTACTTCTAAAAGCGAAATGGAGATTTTTACAAAAATAATATTTTACTTAAATATGCATTTTTGGATGAAACAGTGCGAAAATGTAAAAGCCTTTTTTTATTTAACACTCTTTTATTAGCTTCACCTGTATGTATGTATGTTTGTTTGCATGTATGTTTGTATGTTTGTAATCGCTCTGGGAGCAAACAAAAAATCTATATTGTAAAAAAAAAAAAAAAAAAAAAAAAAAAACTTTCACTACGTGGACCCTGTGGCGTTGAAGTATAGCTCCGCGCTACGAACCTAAAGGTCTAGCGTTCGAGCCCAGTATTATTATTTTAATATTATTATTTTTTTTCTTTTTACCAAATGTGGTAAAAATTATAAAATATCAGTAAAATGTTTTTGCAAGTCCTTAAAAAGTATTGTCAATATTGATTATATGTTTGATATAATGTATTTTAATGAGGCAAAGATGCTTGATTTTTCCTTTCGGTGTAATAGTACACGGACAGGGGGGCCATAACGCACATTGGGCCCTTGACTTGCTTTTGGCTTGATCAGTATCTGCCTTCACAAGCTCATAACCAAACAAAGTGACAATTAGTTACAGTATATAGGCGTTTTTCATGCCATTGTCTATCTCTACGAACTGTTTAGCTGTTTGTGTGCTGACTTTTGTTTTGAAGCGTATGGAAATGCCTTTATAATTCATTTTTAAATGAAGGAAGCCTGCATGTTTGACTTTTGAACAATTAGTTATGCAGTTATAGTGTAAAATAAAAAATCTGGAGTGACTCCACTCGACTTTCCGAGCATTAAGTAATTAACAGTTTTGTCATAAAGTAAAGAAAGAGGAGTTGTTAAACAAACAAAAGAGAGAAAACCATAATACAGTGTTTGAGTATTTTTCTCCATTTTTTACACGATGTTTTATTTAACGCTACTGAACTTTGAGCCCATAGATCATACTGATAAAAAATTTTTCGTTACGTCCCTGTAAAAACCTATAAATGCTAGATTCACCAAAATGCTTATAGTTAGTGCAACAGTGATTTATAATATTCCTATAAATTTTCAGCTTAATTGAATACAGCGTTTAGATGCTATCGCACTTTTAAAAATTTGGCCCCATAGGCCATAATGATAAAGAATTTTTGTTTGTGTCCCTGTAAAAAAACTATAAGTGCTAGATTCATCAAAATTAATAGAGTTCGTGCGACGGTGACCTGCAACATGCGTACTAACTTACAGCTCATTCGAGCAAAGCGTTTAGACGCTAGCGTGTTCACTCACACACGTACACACACACATACATACACACATACATACACACATGCATACACGCACATACATCCATCATCGTAAAAATAGTGAAGACGGACTCAGGGGACCTCGAAACGTATAGAAACATCAAAATCTCAAATTCGGATTTTTGACATGATTTCAATACTTTCCTCACTATAGTGTTCGGAAAGTAAAAGTAAAATGGATTTTTTATGGGTCAACTAATTATGACAGTTAGTTATATTTCATAGCTCTTTTTATTGGAGTTTATGGAAATGCTTTTATAATTCATTTTGAATTGAACTAAACCTGTATGTTTGATTTAAAAGTTTACTTATACAGTTATAGTGTAAAAGAAAAAATAAAATACATTATTTTATGGGTCACCAAATAAGCATTTGAATTTGAATTATAAGCATCGAATTGTGAAAATCTACAATTCAGCAAATGATAAATAGCTCAAGGTGAAAGTTAATTATATTAAAAACGTCACGCAATATTTTTTTAGCGTCAACACCGGAAGACCTGAGTGTCGATTGTCAATTGTTTAACAACCATTATTTTGATTTTTAATGTGAATATCTATTTAGACTGGGATGTTATTTGAATTCCACATCATTTTAAAAATTTAATTTCCTGTTACTAGTCAATTGTCTCGCAAGTTGCATCAACCTTATAGCTCGTATTCGTCCAAAATATATTCAAAATTTAATTGTTCGGTGGAGAAATTTTAATCCACATACACATAAACGCAATTTTTTGTTATACATTTATAATATAAATACAGAGTTGACAACTTTTGTAATTTATTCCGGAGCATTGTTAGCCCCGCCCTTTTTTCACACCGGAAATTTTAAAGAATGATTTTCCTCTTACTTAATCATTGTCATATACTAAAGAGAAATATTCTATAAAATTTCTGGTGCGAAAAGAAGGTAGGGCTAAAATTGCTACGGAATAAATTATAAAAGTTGGCAACTCTGTAAATATGAAACTATTTTTCCAAAATAAAGATCTTTAGCCCACCCAGAACAGAAATTGAGAATTATATCTATTTTCAACGAACTCAAGATATACGTATATGCATATGACTTCCGAAAAAGGACGTTATTTCTTAAACTATATGATATCATTTTTCTTTCTTACTTTAAGATATCTTTAAGATATTCGTTCATACGTAATTTCTTATTATGGTGCATTTTTCTAATAAATAAATATATTTTGTCAAAATCTATATAATATTTCTCTAACTTGGTCCAGTTACGATTATATTTTGTCGAAACAATACGATAATTATCTAATTAATAAAATACGCGAGGGAAAAAAAATAATATTTATAAATGGACATTATTTAAGCACGCGGACTCAGCTCAATGATCTAATAAAGAAAAATGACGACATTTGTCTGATGAGATTATTTTATGGAAAAAAGTATTTAAAGTTACTTCTTCAATATCTTGGAAGCATTATTTTAAACCTAGCAATACTTTAAAGATATATACAGAATATGAACTTTTGTGTCATAAATTGACTAGAAGCAATGGTAAAAAGTGTAATCAAAATACGAATTAGTTTTTTTTTAAACAAAGAATTATACCAAAACAATTAAGGAAACAGTTTTTTTTTTTTTTTTTTTTTTTTTTTTTTAATTTATGCCCAAATAAATAAATAAAAAATCATTGCCAACATAGCGACAAAAATTTTAAAGGCGTCATGGGGGTCCTATAATAAAACTGTACAGGCTGTAGAAGTATGAAAACTGTGTCGTAAACTATAAATTTATTTTGAAACCTTTCTTTGAATGATTTTGGTTTCATTATTGTACAATATTAATTTGGTTCTAATAATAATTTGGCTTCTGGTAAATTAAATTTTTAATTAGGTGGTGAAATTGGTATAGTATTTATCAGTTTCAAATTTTAAAGGTAAATAAGATAAGAAATAAAGTGCGAAAAATTCGCACGAGTTTGCTAGTATGTAATAAAATAATTAAAGTAAAGGGGAAAAAATCACTATCCCCACACTATTAAAAATTTCAGTAGAAAAACTGCTAGAGATTATTTATCTTAAGCCTTATGTAAAGCAGCAACAGAAAGTAAACAAAAATATGTTAAAAATTCTATTTTATACATACATTTTAACGGCAAATATTACTTTAGATATTAGGGAATATATATTTGTGATTTATAGTATTTTTCCGAAGCAAAAATATTCATTTTCATGTTTTATTCAAAAGTAAAACAATTTAAAATTTTTAAATATAGAATAGTGATTGAAAATGTCGATTATTTATTTTTAACTTAAGACTGTTGTTAATGTAAACAATAAAAATTCGATTATGAGATTTTGGTGTATTTATACGCTTTGAACGAGCAACTTTAATTTTCTTCAGAAGTCAGAGGTCGTCTTATAAGCGAATTTTTTATTTTTGCCCAGAATTTTACCATGAATGTAGGAGGTTAGACTTATATGGGAGTATATACGCATAATTAGTTCCCCATCATACTATAGCAGAGCTGCCAACCTTTTCAACTTTTAAATCAAAATTGACACCAGTATTTTTAAATGAAAAAAGTTATATATATTTTCGACGATTAATAATACAGGAAACAGCTTTAAAAATTTTCCGGTTTGAAGTCTCCCTTGAAAAACGGGAGACTTGGCATCTATGCTATAGGTATGGGGAACTTAGGTAATCGTGAAAATTTTCGACCTCGGTTTTTTGACTTTTCTACACGTTTTCGGGTGTGAGGAATCCGAAAATGACAAAATTTCTATGGTGTCTGTCTGTAGGGTGTCTGTTAGTGTGTTAGTCTGTTAGTCCGTTAGTTTGTTAGTCTGTGTACACGATATCTCAAGAACAAATTGTCGCAAAGAGGTCAGATCAGTTTTAAAATATTACTTTCGACACTGGCAAGAACCCTATTCATTTGCAACGTTCGAATTTAAAAACTTCGTAAGTTATTAGAAATTTACGATTTTCTTAACAAGGGAGAATAGGACAAAAATTCACTTAAACGTGCATTTAATGGAAACTTTTTGCTATAAAAATGTCAGACCAGTTTTAAAATATCAGTTTTGATGCCGGAATGAACATCAGTAACTATAAATATGCTACTTTGGAAATTTCGCAAGTTATTGGAAATTTACGAATTTCTTAACATGGCAGTATAGGGCAAAATTTCACATAAACGTCAATTTTGAGAGATATTTTCATCGTAAAGATGTCAGACTACTTTTGAAATATTATTTAGGACACTGGCATGAATATTAATGACTATTTTTCCAATATAAAAATTTCGTAAGTTATTGGAAATTTACGAATTTCTTAACATTGCTGAATAGAGCAAAATTTCACATAAACGTCAATCTTGAGGGATATTTTCATCGTAAAGATGTCAAACCACTTTCGAAATATTATTTAGGATACTGGCATGAATATCATAGACTATGATTTTTCCAATTTAAAAAATTCGTAAGTTATTTGGAATTTACGATTTACTTAACATGTCAGAATAAGGCAAAATTGAGCATAAACTTCCATTTTGAGGATCCTAAATACATTAGACAACTTCAAAATTACGTTTATGATATTTGTTTGAACATGATTGAATTCAAATATTCTAATAGGAAAATTTCGTAAATTATTCGTAATTTACGATTTTATCAACATAGCGAAATTGTAAATTTTTCATATAAATAGGAATTTTGAGGATTATTGCATTGGAAATAGTAGCATGAAAACTAAACAACAGAATTGACCCCGATAAAATAAATTAATAGATTAGAATAAGATAAATATATCGAAGTGAACTGTGGATAGCCTATTAGGCGGGGATTTCATTCTGTCACTTTATCAAGCTTTGGTCAAATTCATTTTTTTTTAACATGATTATAATATGTCTCGCACTAGAAATTTCTGAGAACATAAATATGATGGTGAACTGAGCAGAGTCCACCTATGCCAACTAGTTTATTTTGTATCCCGACTCAAAATGTATCTATGTTAAAATGTAGATTATCGATACCAAACTTGGTTTTATGTCTTAAAAAACAGCACTAAAAAGTATTCTCCAGGAAAAAAATTTCTCTATCGATTCTAATTTTTGTTTGTTTGAAGTGGCAACTGTATAAGAAAATTTTTTGTTATACAGTTATAGTATAAATAAGAAACTTTCTTTTTCAAAATAAAGACCTTTTGCCCACCCATTCCATCTCCGTTGATTTATATTGCATTTTTCCCCCCCGTAAAGGATCAAAAACTTCCATTAGAATTATATGAGTTCTGTCACGATCGCTAACCATATTCAACCACCAACTTATTACTCATTAAGATATGCATGATGACTCACTGCAGGCCGTACTATGATTTTTACTCGTAATTTTAACAAGAACATGTGATCGGCAGATCAATAATTTAGTATTGTACTCGGCATTTTGCCAGCCGAGGTTAAAATACTGAATGAATGCTGAGTTGGTATATTGACTTAGCTTTATGAACTTGAAGTAATTGTATATTAATTGTGTTGTGCAGTGGTTAAAAAAAAAAAAAACTACACTTCTTATATTGATTATGCAGAAAAAGACAAAAATGGTCTGCATGGAATTAATTATGCTCTTCTACGATCACCAGCCAGCTTTAAACGTTTTCATACAAATTCGGTCCACTTATTATTTATTCAGATATGCGTGGTGACTCACTAAAAGCCGTACTAAGATTTTATTCATAATATTAACAAGATCATGCCACCGGCAGATCAATAGTTCACTGTTGTACACGATAGGTTATCAGCCAAGGACAAAGCAGTAATGAAAAACAGGGTTGATCTACTGGCATAATATTGGCAAGGTCTGATAAATTTAAATATAAATTACACAAGTCCACAATGAAATTTTTTTCTTCAATGTGATATATTTTTCTGATGTATTTTTGGATGCTGGTTAAGGAAAAACTATTCAAAAATTTCAGTCAAGTACAGTTTTGACAAAAAATAAGATTGTATGAGTCTAAAGCTTCACTTTTACAACTCCCATCTGAGTTATTTCCCGTAAAATCTGGGTGATGTGTATGAAGAACAAGGAGAGCTATTTCATCAAAACACCAAAGAAATGCAGAGACGATATCAGGGACGATGAGATTTTAACATGTTAGCAGATTATTGTTGGATGCTGCATAGAGAATCCCCCCTTCCCACACACACACGCATACACACAAGGACTTCAAGCCATGCACAAGCTAAAATGCTCTAAAAGAAGCTTCAATGTAAAGAAAAAACATTTAAAAGATAATGTGTAAATAATTACCGATTTTAATGTATTTTATGCATAAATTGGTTCGAATTTGTTATAGTCTCTGGGTGAATTCTTCCGATTTTCATCCTTACTCTGTGAAAATTCCTTACGTGATAGGAAAAAAAAAGACAATCATTTCTGAATTCAGCGCATCAAAACACATTAAAAACACACAATGCAGTGGAAAAAAAAAAGAAAGAAAAGAAGAAAAAAGAAGAAAAAAAGAAAATTAGGGGAGAGTGGGGATGAGTGGGACGCAGGATGAATGGGACAGTAGCAAAATTTTTATGTTTTGCTTTGTTTAGCAAAATTTATCTGGATAATTTGTACTCTATTATAATGATTTATATCTTTCTAGTGTCATTTGTTTATTTAGTTTTAGATTAGATCTTATTAGATTGAATTACCAAAGCCTAGAGCACTAGGAACTGTGCGAACCAAAGGACTTTTGCCTTTTGATGTTAATGATTAAAATTGGCATAAACATGTATTGGTCAATACATCAGTTTATGTTAATTTCAGTAAATCCATAGTGTGTAATAAAATCACATAAACCAATTTAACTTTACAAATTTATTTACTTTCCATTTTGTTTTCTTTTCTTTGTTAACTTCAATCCTGTCCCATTCATCCCCACGGGACAATGCACATGCATGTAAAAAAAAATTATTATTAATTAAAAATGATAACTTTTTATTAAAGTTAGTATGTTTATTTGTAACTGATTACTGAAGTGTGCTTATGAGCAATGTTACAAAATTCTGAATTACATATGGTGAAGTTATTAATAAAAACATGAAAAATGTCCCATTCATCCCTACTCTCCCCTACGATTTTGCAAGCCTGTGTTATTTGCATTGTACATCCGCAGAAAATAAGCGAATGTTCCATATTAATTACACCAACAAACATCTGCGAAAATAAATTCAGGTATCAATCGAAACTGGAAAAAATTCGCACATAACTTTAAAACTTTGTTATTTTCATATTAATCTCATGCCAGCTATAAATCACGAAATATCGCCAAAGTTTTCACAAATTATGGCAACATTTAAGTGTATTTTATTATTTATATTTATGTATATAGGGCAGTTCCTTGTTTGTAAACAAACATCTCAACTTTTATGAGTGGTTGGCAAAAAGGCTTGGGAAAAGCATAGCGATGGCGGATCACCAATATAGTATCAATGGTGGGCGGGGCGCGGGAGAGTCGAGCGCGCTTTTTTGCCAACCACCAGACGTCACGAGGAAATGCTCTATAGTATGTTTATGAACACTATAAGAATGATTTTATAAAATATATTGTATGATTATAAATATATATGTTTATATATAAAAATGTCCTGCCAATAGAATGCAGTTAATACGAAAATATCAAAAATTTTAATAGCAACTCCTGCTTTTTAAAAATTAATAATACAATTTTTACACATTTAGGAATAGGATATAATGACGTGAAATACTGTCGCCTGGTTGCCATTGGTGACCAATATATTTAACTGGTGACAACGTTTTCAATAAAAACTCAACATAATAATAATAATAATAATAATAATAATAATAATAATAACATTTTGGTGAAAAAAAATTGGAATATAGGTAAGAGAAAGTAAAATGCAACCTTAAATTTAAGAAAAGATTTTAAAGAAAATTCTTTTGAATCAAATTTTTCACTATTTCACAATTTCTCAATAATATTTCACATTTTCTCCATTTAATTAATTTCATTTGCATTTTCTCTCTTAATATCCATTAAATATGCTTTGGCCTATAAAAATAAAATTAACATAATTCAAATGTTTATATTTTTAATTTCAACAAAGTATAATGTAACTTTTAATGTAAAATAATGTACACATTATCTCTTCAGTTATAGCACCTGATAATATATAAACATATTTTATCAGATGCAATAGTAAAAGTTCGGTGTATAGAGAGTAGTTCAGTGGTTGTTTTTCCTGAAACACATTTAAATATTGATAATTTGTAATTAATTAATTTTTTTTTTTTTTTTAGAGTACTTTTATTTGCCATCAACAGGTGGCCCTTTATTTATATCACTTATTTGAACAATGACTTAGTGCAGCTGGCAACGTATCTAGAAATTTAAACATCACGTATGACGGTCATCATACCTGAGAATAACCTTCAAACGTATTTGATGTTTTGAACAGCATCGAAGAGTGTTTTAGTACAGATTTTTTTTCAGATGGTAGAAAAATAAACTTCCTTCAACATGGATGAGTCAGTCCTGCATCAGGTCTGGGACTCGCGGTCACTTGCAGGTTATTCGGTTTGCGGGTCGGGAGCCGGTAGGTTTTGCATTAATTTTTGATCTGCGAGTACACTCTTAAGTTTATTTACAAATAAATAAATAAATAAAAATTATACAGACACGACATTATTTCATTATTTAAAACATGAAAATCTGACATTGACAGATTTAAATTTAGTGCCAGAGGCCTACTGCTAAACTTGTTAATATCGACAAATTCTTCTTTAGTTAATTCGTGACGATCTAAATTCCATGATAAAGTTTTCATTAAATCAAACCAATGTGTTTCAGCTGCAGATATTGTAACAAATAACGTTGGAAGTCCAAACTCCAAACTGTCTTATAGCCGCAAAACAACGTTTTTTCTCTTTTTCCCAATGAGGGGGAGGTGTGCCTTAGGGGGGGACTCATGTCAAAGGTGTGCCTTAGGGGGGGGGACTCATGTCAAAGTTGTACCTTGGGGGGGACTCATGTCAAAGTTGGGCCTGGGGGGGGGGGACTCATGTCAAAGTTGGGCCTTGGGGGGACTCATGTCAAAGGTGTGCCTGGGGGGGACTCATGTCAAAATTGGGCCTTGGGGGGACTCATGTCAAAGGTGTGCCTTGGGGGGGGACTCATGTCAAAGTTGGGCCTTGGGGGGACTCATGTCAAAGTTGTACCTTGGGGGGGACTCATGTCAGAGTTGGGCCTTGGGGGGACTCATGTCAAAGTTGTACCTTGGGGGGGACTCATGTCAAAGTTGGGCCTCGGGGGGACTCATGTCAAAGTTGTGCCTTGGGGGGACTTCATTCAATAAATCCCCATTCAATAAACCGACTGAAATAGGCCCTTAACACTATTAAGAGTGTATTATAAAAATTCGACAACGCTGTACCGACTGAAATAGGGGTACCTTGGGGGGGGACTCATGTCAAAGTTGGGCCTGGGGGGGGACTCATGTCAAAGTTGTGCCTTGGGGGGACTTCATTCAATAAATCCCCATTCAATAAAGCGACTGAAATAGGCCCTTAGCACTATTAAGAGTGTATTATAAAAATTCGACAACGCTGTACCGACTGAAATAGGGGTACCTTGGGGGGGGGGGGACTCATGTCAAAGTTGGGCCTTGGGGGGACTTCATTCAATAAATCCCCATTCAATAAACCGACTGAAATAGGCCTCTAGCACTAATTAAGAGTGACCTATAGAAATTCGACAACTGTACCGACTGAAATAGGCCTCTAGCACTAATAAAAATAAAAAATAAAATAAAAAATAAAATAAAAAATAAACATAACGACCTTCTCACCCTTCCCCCCTCCAAAAAAGGAAAAAAAAAAAAAAAAAAAAAAAAACGATTTTTGGGAAAATTTAGCAAAAGCAGAATTTAGTTTAATATAGAAGAGTTTTAGTTTAAGTATTTTTTTTTTTTTTTTTTTTTTTCTTTTTTCAAATTATAACATCACTTTTAAATTATTCAATTATATTTTCGATAAAATTTCGATTTCGATAAATGTCCAACTATCGTAAAACTGGTATCGTAAAAATCCGTAGACTGAGCTGAGACTAATAGTCCTCCGTACTAAAAACGATTTTAATGAAATTCTGGCGAAAGCAGAATTTAGTTTAGTATGGAGGACTATTAGTTTTTTTTTTTTTTTTTTCAATTATAACATCGCTTTCAAATTATTCAATTATATTCTCGATAAATTTTCGATTTCGATAAATGTTCAACTATCGTAACACTGGTATCGTAAAAATCCGTAGACTGAGACTAATAGTCCTCCGTACTAAAAAAAAAAAAAGAAAAAAAAAAATCGAAACATTTCTTATGCTTTTTATGAGTTTTACCTTTTGAATTCAAAGATTGGATAAGATTCTCTACCTCCAACGTGATTTAAAGAAATAAAGTTAAACATGAGTTTATAATTACATTTTTAGAAATATTAATACTTAAGGTTTAAAATTTTATATGCGAAAATTACAGGCCTTTCAATGTACATATATGCTTCCTCGTTTTATTTTTTTTATACACTCAAAATTTTTGGAATAGTGGCTTTCTTAAACATTTTTTAATACATTTGAAATTTTGTTAATAATTAGACACATATATTTTTTATTTCCATTAACCGACTACCGTGGGTAATGGGAGCATTGTATTCGGTAAAAAATTTCGATGTCGAGCTTTCACCTAATTTACACGTTTTAAAGTTTCCGAATTAAAATATTGGTTTTTGGCAATTGGTCAATGCGTGTGTGTATGTGTGTATAGAGGAGATCTCCTGACAATATCATATCTCCGAAACTATAATAAAGATAGAATGACAAAACTTCAAAAATGAGGCAGGTCTGGTGTACAGATGAATTTTTCCACTTTTGGGGAAAATTGAAAAACCGGAAGTGGGACCGTAAGTCCGTATCTCAGAAACGGCTCTAACGATTTTCTTCGAAATTGCTATATAAACACCTTATTAGATGTCCTTTCGTATGTATTAGCTTGTTTTTTCAGAAAAATTGATAGGCGCCCTGGCATAAGTGGGCCAGTTTGAGGTTTCGTAAATGCGTTCCTTTAAAAACTGCTGTGCAGATTTTTTCAAACTCGCCATAGTAACTCCCTTTTAGATATCCTCTTGTATGTAATTGTTGTTTCCATATCAAATATTGAGTTTGCCAATATTTGGTGAAAGTCGGTATCCCAAAAAAAAAAAAAAAAAAAAAAACCCAGCTCCGATTCTCCTAAAAATTGCTTCATAAACCCCTTTTAAATTATCCTTTCGCATGCATTATGTGGTTATTAGAGTAAAATTTACAGTCATCCTGATTAGGTAGGTCAGTTACAGGTCTCAGAAATGGATGTTTCAAAAAACGGCTCTATTGAGTTTTTTCTTTTAAACTCGCTATATCAACTCTGTTTTATTTGTCGTTTATGCACATATCAGTTTTCCCTAACCGGAAAATTTATAGGTGTCCACTTTGTTAGGTGAATTTTATGTCTTCTGACCACATTATCTCCAAAATGAGCATATAATACGCGTAATAGTGGATAATGGAAATCGTGCGGTTGTTACACACGAGATAATTTTTTTTAATCTAACATTTCATTCTTTGAAAGATCTCTTCAATAACAGAACTATGTTTTGTGTAATAGAATTTTAATTTTGTTTCTGATATAACATAAATTTAATTGCTGTGGGTCGCGGGGGAGAAGTTGAGGATTGTGGGTGACAGATCATTCCTTATCGAATTTTGTATACATCTAACTAACACTAGCAGCAGACTTAGGCAGAATCGGAAAATGCCTTTGTACTTTACTAATCATCTTGCAATAAATCATAGTTGCAAACTTTTATAATTTTAAAATAAGGATAACCATTACTATATTTTTAGAGAAACTTCTTATATTAATTTTTCGGATATTTAAGATCTCGTAGTTTAGGCTGACCATACGTCCTCGAATCTCGAGGACAAAACTACCTTCGTCCCCAAAAAATTAAAACACATTTGGTGATGTCGGTTATAAAGTTATTAATGTTTTATTACAGTAATTTATTATATGTATAATAAATAAGCTGAAATAAGTTCTTTTAGGTGCTTTATACATAAAAATTACTGAAATTTTACAATTCAAGATGATTTAATTATTATTTTATATTTTTGTCCTCGAAATTCGAGGACGCCGCCATCTTTGTCCCCAAATTCAATGAAAAAAATATGGTCACTCTATCGTAGTTCACTATCATAAAATTCTGGGGCAAAGTCTTCCCGAAAATCGGGAAAACATGATAGCTATGCAATAAATAAACAAACAAATTAATTAATAAAAAAAAAATAGATCCTTTATCAAAATTGATTCTCCTTTTAATTTCTTTTATAAAATTGGCGTAAAAAGGCACTAATGAAAGAAAATGAATAGGGCAACATATATCCTCGACCGCTTCTGCTTTTAATAAGTTTATGGCACACAGAGATTGTGTGACATCATTCGATATATTCAAATAATTTATTTTCCATCATATGACAAGAATTACTTTTTTTCCTTCGTTTTTGTCATAGTGTCGTGCCGGTTTGAAGGCCATTCTCATGAACGTTTCTATGGTCGTAAATTCTTCATATAGTTCTGACATTGAATATTGGTATATATAGTTGCAATGCAATTGCTTATGTTAATGATTGTTAATATCAATAATATAATTAAAGTATTAACTATCCGTAGAAATTTAATTATTCTGGAAACAAACGTTTCTTTGTTTAAAAAAAAAAAAAAAAATGAAAAAGAAAAAGAAAAAAAAAAGAAAAGAAAAATGTCTAATTAGATGTACAGATAACATTACTTTAGGTGTAATTTCTGATAAAATTGTTTTATACCCTTGTCAAAAACGTTTTGAATCATTGAAAATTACACCTTTTGATACATGTTATTATTCAATTACTTTAAAAAAATTAATTAAATAAATGAATACTGTATGCATAAATAAAATTCTGTATCTAAAAATTAAAAATTTAAAAAATATTTGGATTACATTTTAAATTTATTGATAACACAGACCTATAAAAATAATGTTGACAAAATTTGAACCGAAAATAGAAACAGTTTCCTCTATTCCGAATAGATTTTTATCAATACAGGTTGTTTACACTGAGAAAAAAAATATGCCGCTTTCATCTAGAACGAATAGGTGGTAATTTTCTAAATCCCTACACCAGAAATATAGATTTCCGAGCTATGAGTATAAGGCGCGCCAGTGCACTGAGAGAAAATTCTATGACTGACATCTAGAAACTAAATTGTGGCTCTAGAAAAAATAGTTCCGTGTCATCCTTATAAATTTCTTATAAAAAAATTTCTAGTCCCCTTCGAAAGCGAATTCTAGAGACCTCTATTAGAATTATTGAGCCTATACTATCGAGGACAAACCTATTTGAAAATATCTCCAAATAATTGTGAATACAAGAGGCGGGTTTCAGCAGCTATAATCTTGGTTTATCACCCAATTCTAGAAAATTAAGCGAGAATTTCTCGTAATACAAAAGATTCAGAATAATGTTTCACCATCTAGAAATGTGTAGACTAGAAATTCTCGACCATTTCATCTATTCAGTTTATTGGCGTGCCTTATGCGCATTAGCTCGGAAATCTATATTTCTAGTTTAAGGATTTAGAAAATGATCATTTATTCAATCTAGATGAAGGCGGTATATTTTTTTTCTCAATGTACTGACACAATTTCTTCATTTTTGGTAGTTTCTAGTATGTTCCCATAATTATGGAAAAATACTATAAAAGCTACCATATAATTATATTAGGGAAAGATTCACGGAAAAAAATGTGTCGGTAGACACAAAAATCTATAATTGATGATCTGTATTGAAAAAAATCTATAATTGATAGAAAAAAACTGGCTTCGATTTTGGTTTCATCACATCAAAAAATTTAAAGAATAGCCGAAATTATCAAATCAACACAGAGAAAAAAAAATATACCGCCTTCATCTAGAATGAATAAGTGGTCATTTTCTAAATCCTTTAACTAGAATTATAGATTTCCGAGCTATGCGCATAAGACACGCCAATAAACTGAATAGACGAAATGATCGAGAATTTCTAGTCTACACATTTCTAGATAGTGAAACAATATTCTGAATCTTTTGTATTGCGGGAAATTCTTGCTTGATTTTCTAGAATTGGGTAATAAACCAAGATTATACTTGCTGAAACCCGCCTCTTGTATTCTCATTCATTTGCAGAGATTTTTAAATGACTTTGCCCTCGATAATATAGGCAAACGCTCTAGAATTCTAATAGGGGTTTCTAGAACTCGCTTTCAAAGGGGAGTAGAATTTATATGGATGACATGGAACTATTTTTTTCTAGAGCCACAATTTAGATTCCAGATGTCAGTTATAGAATTTTTTTCCAGTGAAAATTTTAGATGTAGACCTGTGTAATTCTTCAGGTATGAGAAATTTCCGCCGTTTTGATAATCCCGCCACATCCCTATAAAATACGATAAAGATTTCTGTATGAAAACAGTGGTAGCAAAAAAGCCTGAATTTTTCTCATCTCTGATTCTGATATCCAAAAGCAGTGTTGCCAACACAAAGCTTTTTTCCCGCTAAAAGTACACATGAAAATTCGCTAAAAATTTCAATTTCCTATAATGTAGCACCAGTGCAATGTAAAATCCAATCCGCTAAATATTTATTACTTTCCGAACACTATAGTGAGGAAAGTATTGTAATCATGTCAAAAATCCGAATTCGAGATTTTGATGTTTCTATACGTTTTGAGGTCCCCTGAGTCCGTTTTCACTATTTTTACGATGATGTATGTATGTGTGTGTGTATGTGTGTATGTGTGTATGTCTGTGAGTGAACACGCTAGCGTCTAAACGCTTTGTTCAATTAACCTGAAAGTTGGTACGCATATTGTAAGTCACCATAGTACGAACCCTATAGATTTTGGTGAATCTAGCACTTATAGTTTTTTTACAGGGACACAAAGAAAAATTCTTTACCATTATGGCCTATGGGAGCAAAATCTTAAAAGTGCGATAGCATCTAAACGCCTTATTCAATTGAGCAAAAAATTTATACACATATTATAGGTCACAAATACTCAATCTGTATAGATTTTGGAGAATCTAGCACTTATAGTTTTTTTACAGGGACACAAAGAAAAATTCTTTATCATTATGCCTATGGGGCCAAATTTTTAAAAGTGTGATAGCGCCTAAACGCCTTATTAATCTGAGCAAAAAATTTGTACACATGTTATAGATCACAGTTGAACTAACTGTATAGACTTTGGTGAATCTAGCACTTACAGTTTTTTTACAGGGACACAAAGAAAAATTCTTTATCATTATGGCCTATGGGACTAAATTTTTAAAAGTACGATAGCATCTAAACGCCTTATTGAATTGAGCTGAAAATTTATATGAGTATTATAAATCACTGTTGCACTAACTATAAGCATTTTGGTGAATTTAGCATTTATAGGTTTTTACAGGGACACAACGAAAAATTCTTTATCATTATGATCTATGGGCTCAAAGTTCAGTAGCGTTAAATAAAACATCGTGTAATAGATGGAGAAAAGTACTCAAACAGTCTATTATGGTTTTCTCTCTTTTGTTTGTTTAACAACTCCTCTTTCTTTACTTTATCTACAAAACTGTTAATTACTCAATGTTCGGAAAGTCGAGTGGAGTCACTCCAGATTTTTTTTTTCCATTGATCGTGTCAAAAATCCACTAAATTTAGCGGAAGTTCCGCTAAACTGGCAACACTGCCAAAAAGACTGGAAGAAACTAGAGCAAGTTTTATACAAAATTATTTATAATGGCAATAAATCCAGCATTTCAAAATATTTTTTATTAAAAAAAATCTCAGATGTATATTTATATTTATAATAAACCGGAAATTCTGAGGTAAGGCTGTGAGAACAATAAAGATTTCCAGTAAAACAAAACCGAAACAACGAAACAAAGACTAATATACACCTATCTACATAAGCAACATAATAAACAACATTACTTTGCTGCGTGATGCCATTATTCATTGTTGTTTTTTCAATAGCAATCAAAAAAGAAAGAAACATGAAATCAGGACAAAAATAGACTGGATTTGATTGTGTACATTAAAGTATAACTTGGCAGTGACCTTAAAATAGGCATTTGATGGTTGCAACTATTTTTAAAAAGACAAAAAAAAAAAAAAAAAAAACTTTTTTATGTATTATACTGCTTCTTTTTTCCGCTTAAAATTTGAAAAGATTAAAATAACTATCAAAGACTCGAAGTATCTTATTACGCTGTGGTATGGATATTGTTACTTACATTTCGAGTTTTTAAATCCAAAAATAAACTGAACTAACATTCGGTCGCAAAGATCCTTTTTCTATCATCTTTAACATTTTAAGGTTCAGAAAGGAAATACTGCATGTTCCTTATTTAGCTTTTTAAATATGCAAATACACTTACATAACATAAATATTTCAGTAGAAAAAAGTTATATAGCAATTCTCTAAGGCAATTCTCCATGTAATACAAAACCTCTCAAACATAAACAATAAAATTTGCAGTTAACAAGCACTTACATGCCCAAAAATATGTTACTTTCTAGAGGACTAAATGTGATATTTTAGTTTTTCTTTATCCCCTAATTCAAAGCTTTTTAACCCGTTAGTAGTCGCTAGTTGGTCGATTTGTCGCCCCTCCTTCAGTGTTGCCAGATTTTTTTATTCAATAGCCACCAAAAAATTTTAGAAGTGGCATATGATATTTACATAAAATGCGAATAAAATCGAGGAAACGTCGATCACATCACTTCTTAAAATTATTGGTGACAGTTAAATAAAAAGTGCACAATCTGTAATAGGTGGCGCTGTCTATAGCGACTACTAACGGGTTAATTATTAAAAGAAGGAAAAAAAAAAAGCTATTATTACTTTTTTTTAATGGGTATTATGATGAATGATTTGATCCAATCGGCGTAGTTGGACTATGTTTACAAAGTAAATTCAACAATGGAATTCAAAATCTGTTCAATTTCTGTTCTAAGGAAATTAACTTAAAGATACTCTACTCTATTTTAATATGTTTCAGACTATTTTGCTGTGTATATAAAATAAATTTAATTATGTGTGAAACATGATCTATATAACGCAAAATTCTATATAATGCACAACCTCGTGTTTTGGTTTGCGTTATAAAGATTTTCTACTATAGTATGTAACCGAAATTCATAAAACTGACTAGCCCTGAGTTGAACAAACTACCGTAATATCGTCTTTAGACTGGGAAATTTAACAGAATCCAACCTTCAAGCTAATTAAGTAAATTAAAAAATGTTCTAAGATTGATTCTATACCGAGACAATAAGTGTTGTTCTATGGAAAAATAATTCCCATTATCACTCATTAATTAATACATATTTTTAAATTCAGTTTTCACATTCAGAAAATCCATAGCTGTTAAACTGTTTATCGTTTTACATTAATATTTTTTGTTTTATTTTTAAAATTTTATTTAAATCAGTAAAATGCAAAATTTCACTTGGGCACTTGTAAAATTCGCATTTTACAGCGTTATAAAATTATTATTGATTAAAGGAAAATACTTGAGGAAAATAATACTTGAGGAAATAAGTAATGTACCGGAGCCGGCGAGATAGTAGGTATTTTTTTCTCTAAAAATACGTACTATCTCGTCGACCCGATTTTACAGCGATGACTAAGAATACCTTAGACATGTACGATAGAACATCTCGTATATATGCAATGGAACATCTTGTATATATGCAGTGCATAATTTACAACTGATTACATAAATTTTCTTAACTTTAAAAAACATTTAAAAAAAAAAAAAAAAAAAAAAAAAAAAACTTTCTTTTTAAGTACTTTTTGTAACAGAAAATTATTAGAAAACTTCAAAGAAAAAAACATATTTAAACCTGAAAAGTTAATTTCATTTAATCTTCAATAATTTGTCTGTAAAAGTCTCTATACTATTATCTACAAAAGAATTTAAAAAAAAAAAAAAAATCTCGTGTAAAATGTTGCTGAGGTATAGACCACTATCTGCCGTCTTATCTTGTCCCTCTTATACAATTATCTATTGTTATCTAATCATTGTCCTCACCACGACAGAAGCCCACTTGAATTTCTGATAAAGTGGAAATAAAATTTTATTTGAGAATTCAGGAAGAGCCCATTATGTCAAAAAGTCTATCTCTTACTCCATTGTCACATAAAATGTGAAATAATCCCCCGCCCTCCTAAATAAAGAGCACTATTCGACTTTTTTTAAATGATCACTTTGTTCTCTTCAATAGCTTCGAAAGAAATTTTAGAGGAGTAAATTCGGGGATGAAAACTAGAATCTGCACTGTTCCAAACCGGGCTGGCAGAATAAATATATGCTTTCAAACGGGCCAGGCTTGACCGGCAAAATACAAATGATCTTGGTATTTTGAAGTCTGCAAAAAGATATCAGATTATTATCGTAAATAAAAGTTAAGAACTTTTCATAACATAAAAACTTTTTTAAACTGAAAGTTATATATAATTATCTCTTGCAGTTAATGTGCATTACACTACGTCAAATATATATATATATCCTTTCCCCTCTCTCTTTTTTTTTTTTTTTTTTTTTTTTTTTTTTCGATTCTGCTAAAAATTAAGCCTTTTTATCTATAAATCCTTGCTGCCAATCTTAAAGTGGATGCTGGTATTTTTTCATATACTATTATTTTGACGAAGCATTGCATATTATGAAATGCAGTCAATATTAAATCAGTTTGTTGAATAAATGTTTTTTTTAAATAAAAATCAGATTATTATCGTAAATAAAAGTTAAGAACTTTTCATAACATAAAAACTTTTTTAAACTGAAAGTTATATATAATTATCTCTTGCAGTTACTGTGCATTACACTACGTCAAATATGTATATATATCCTCTCCCTCCCCCCCCCCTTTTTTTTCGATTCTGTTAAAAATTAAGCTTTTTTATCTATAAATCCATTCTGCCAATCTTAAAGTGGATGCTGGTATTCTTTCATATACTATTATTTTGACGAAGCATTGCATATTATGAAATGCAGTCAATATTAAATCAGTTTCTTGAATATATATATATTTTTTTTTTAAATAAAAATCACCATAACTATCAAATATGCTAGTGGAAAAAAAAGAAAAAGAAGAATAATCAGACCCGGATGTTTTTTATCTCTAATGATAATTAGATCTTTTCTAATGATAAAAAGATCTTTTCTAATGATAAAGTCAGAAATCTGAGCACTTAAGAAAAATTACACCAAATGCTTATTTAATCCATGGTTTCAGTTGAATGTACTATTTAAAGCATGTTTATTGTAAATGAATCTTTTGAGCTTCCACATTTTAACTATAAGAATCTATTTAATCTGCAGAAAGGAGATTATCGATTTACCGAAAATGCCTATTTTCGAATGTCGGAAAATTCTGTTTAATCAAACTCATACATAATTTCCTCAAAAATTGGGGGGAGGGGGGGGGAATGATACAAAAAGTAACCATTATGCAAAAGAACGTAATAATTTATTTAATACAAAAGAAAAACGATAGGTAATTCCGCTTTTAGTTACATTTTTTTCTTTTTTAATTATTATTAATAGCAATGTAACATTACAAAAATTCCGAACAAGCGATACGGAACACGATTCCGAATCTTTACTTATCTATTCTTGTACTGATTTTGATATAATGGAGTAGAAGGCTGATTTTTACCAACTATGTGAAAAATACCAGAGCCGGGAATCGAACCCCGGGCCTTCCGCTTAACGCGCGGATGCTCTAACGACTGAGCTACCCTGGCTGATAACCAGCTCGGCACTTTTCACATAATTTACGTTGGCAAGGTCACCGAGTCTGCATTAAAGCAGCTATATCAAGTGACAAATTTATTCAAGTGTGATTTATTCTTGTACTACTTCATCGTTATTTTCGGCCTAATCTAATTTTCTAAAATCTTTTAATATTTTTTCTTCAAATCAGCGCTATTATTGGAGTCTTCGATAGCAAATGTAATTTTCTTTATCTGGTAAAATTGACCTCCATGATTTCTCAAACGTGTTATGATATTTATTGATTTCCATAGATAGACCATCAACATAATAAAATGCAGTCAAAACTGTTATAAATTTTTCAGTTTTTTTTTTTTTTTTTTTTTTTTTTTATTATTATTATTTTAAGGCAAATTACAGTATGTCAAACTAAGAATCAAATTTCTACTCCGAAGTGTCTTAAGATTTCAGGGATGGAACACGGGCGCAGAATTCATACCAATATCAATGTAAGAAATTTTTCTACCTCTTAAATCAACGATATTACAGGTAGAGAAATTTCTTACACAGATTCCGGTATGAATTCTGCGCCCGTGTTCCATCCCTGAGATTTGTACAAACATTATCCATATTTCGCATTTATTCCCATCTTAACATTTTTTAATTACTAAGTAAGCTTAGGTGTCTAAGGACTAGTAAAAATATTTTTTTCCCTTCTTCTCCTAATTAATATTATTATTTAGTAAGAATGATATAGATTTTTTTTTTTTTTTTTTTTTTTTTTTATCCAGAATAATATGCAACTTGGTTAATCGAGGACCTTCTGTAATGAACTGGCAGCTCTACTAATTGATTTAAATATGAAGAAAAGTATTCATTATCATAATAACAGTTTTTCATATTAGGTTTTCCGTTTTATATCTATATCGATGCAATATTAATAAGGTCTAATTTTTAAATAATGATCCTAATTATCCTAAATAATTATTAATAATAATTTATAATAATTAGTTATCCTAAAACGCTTCACAAATTCTCTGATATTAAATTATACATTCAAATACATTTTTGTAAAGACTGAAAAAAAAAAAATAAGTTTCCACATTTGGATATTATATACCAGAGGTCGTCAATATTTTTTATCTTACAAACCATTAAATTCATGAAATAAAATTCTGCGGTAAAGGTAACACTAATATGACAAATTATGAAACGAAAATATATTTGCGAAATTTATATAATGAATTTAATAATGTTTTTAACAATATTTTTAACGGAATTTTTATAATGTTCATCTTAAAGCTGGTTTAAATGTAGCGAAATAGTTAAATTTAGTTTATATATATATTTAGTCTAATCACGAATTTTTATCATCAACTTACTTTTTTATAAACAGTATCTGACATCCTGCTAAGATCGTGACTCGACAAATATTTACTTAACAGGTACCCATCTTTTAAGTAGGAACTATTGCTAGTGCTTCAATAATTTTGCTGCTGACTGTATGTATATAGTTACAAAAATTATCGACTTTATTGTGTGACGATAGCAGTTCGTAAGGAAACAAGCAGGTTCTAGTCGGTGGGTATACTTTTTAACGTAATTTCTCAAATCAGTTCAACAAAATTCTGGCTTCAACGAATATTTTCGAAACAATTCAAAATAACTGCGTCAATTCAACCAATATTCTCGAAGAATTCAATAAAGCTGTCACTCGTATCACAAAAATCACTATTCAACGAATATGTTAGAAGTAATTCAATAGAACAGTCGCTTGTTCCTCAAGAGTAAAGCAAATAGCGTTAAATATTCCACAGAGTAGAAATTTCATCATTCATGAACAAAGATCAAATGCTTGGAACACAGCGTCTCAGAGATAATCGTTCAGAACAGCCCTTTGAACACAACTTCTCTCTCTCTGAGGGCGTCAGCATATCTATTTATGTTGTTGTTGTTTCTGATCCCCGAAATGGCCTAACGAATTAGATCAAATACAAGTGCATAAACCTACAAAAAGTCTAAAAAGAACCTCGTCCGATGGAGTTTGGCGATAGTTCTGTGAGAATCCAATGGAAAGTTCCAGAATCCGGCTTCTATTCAACATACAGCAGCTTCGAAACTTCAGGAACCCTAAACAGCCATTTTCTGCCAAATTCGGATGCCAAGTTTGTTGTTAAGGCCAACCTTAATGGAAGATGGAAGAGAATATAGTGCGACCACGTTTCCTATACATGACTAGCAGTGAGGCCGAGTCGAAAAGTTTGGAGGGATGCAAAATTGGCTGAGAGATAGTTATTTGGCAAACATCCAGTTATTCGGTGTTCCCTTATCGCTTGTTTTCTCTCAGTCACCCCTATTTTAACACTGGACTCGTCACTCGTTCAATCCGCACTTGCGCAGAGGCTTCCATGGTCGCAAGAAATGTGGTTAAAGAATATAATGTCATTTATTTTCACTTTGACTGTAAATCTACTTTTATTGCAACAACCCAATTAAGGCAGGGAAGAGATTTAATCCACTGCAACAATATGCTGGGTGTCCTATAAGTCTGTAGATATTTCAAAAAATCATACAAATTTAAGGTTGGTTGGTTGGTTGGGTTTTACGTCGCACTAGTGCTGCGCAGATGGGCAATTGGCGACGGTCTGGGACACACCCCTAGAGGTGGTCCCATAAAAATTTAAGGAATCGGTAGAATTGAATGCGGTTTGCAAAAAAAGTAACTATCGTATTTTTTTTTCTTTTTTTTGGGGGGGAGGGGGGGGGAGGGGAGGGGGTGTAAAAAAATAGTTACATTTTTCGTCGATTAAAGGCGGTGTACCGGAGCAAATCACACATTTCAATGAAAAATTATATTCATTTGCATGAAAGTAAATGTTAACAAGCATATCACTCTTATTATACGTGTCCCATCACCACAAATTATAGTTTACAAGCGAATTACAATACCTATAATTGCAGCGTGTAAGATGTAGCATATCATATTGGATGCAGGAGATTTCATGACAAATGACACGATTAAAAAAAAGATGAATTAAATTAAAATTTTATGTACCATTTCTACCAGTTCTTTTGATTTTTATGAATTTTAAAATAGCTACAGACTTATGAGACTTTCGGTATATATAAGTTTGATCTGAAATTGACAATTTTTGTATCTTATGGACATGATGGCATTTTTATCACTGCTTTCTCCTGGATTCTACAATCATCGTAACAATATATACAAGCATATGCAGAATGATTTAATGAAAGAAAGCTATTCGAGTATGCGTAATCAGACCTGCCAAGCTAATCCGGCAAATTGTTAGTACCGCCCATTTTTCTACACCGCTTAATTTTTAGAGTTATTTTCTTCAAATATATTTACGATGAATTAAGAAAACAAATATTCTAAAAATTAACCCTCTGTACCATACTGTAGACTGTAGGCAACATACCGTTCGATCGTGGTTCAAATTCAAAGAATTGGTTCTACAACGTAATCACGCACTGTAGCCTGTCGTATACACTCACAGTTAGAGAATCTAGTATCTAGAAACACAACTGGATGGCGCCGTATGTCGTAAGTTGAAGTTCATTACTCGACAGTGGGTAACTAACGACAAGTGCGGACCGGCTCTGATTCAAAAAATAATAAAAAATAGTTTTTCGTGTGTTTTGTGTTTTATATTGAAACAGTGAAGAGGTAAGTGTTTCAAATTCATTGTATAATATTGATTTTGACCCAATTTCACGTATTTTATAGGATTTTATGCTAAAAAGTGTTTGTTGCCTGTAGGTGTTTTTGTTTGTTTTTTCGAAATTTATGAGAAATAAAAAAAAAACCTGAAACACGTGTATTTTATTTTTTTCCAATTATTACGAAACAAATAAACACAAAAATATTAAAGGTCATGAGTTACAGAGGGTTAAGTGATGTAGAAAAATGGGCGTTACTAACAATTTGCCGGATTAGGTTGGCAGCTCTGCGTAATTCGATGAATAACGAAAAAAATTACTTTATTTGAAAGTAAAATTAACATAAACAACCAGTGTAATTTTCAGTAAAACATTTTAAAGATGCAAATAATATCCTGTCGAAGCCACAGAGTTTTTACGTTTTTTTTTTTTTTTTTTTTTTTTTTTTTTAGTTTTGTGGGAAGTGACAACAAAATTTAAGTTTATTTTAATTTAGTTCTAACGCTAGATTTTCGTATTTTAGTTTAAGTTTAGAGTTCTATAATGTTTTGAATAAATTTTTGATCCAGAATGGATTTGATCATTTTTTAGTGGTTTCAGTAATCTTAAATCAACATTCTTTTGGTTTTATTTTGAAAGGATTACATTTATAGTCTTTTATATGCTGGTGACATAAAAAATTTCATCAGATTTTCCTAAATTTTCGCACAAACCACCGATTGGCGACCATTGACTGACTCTGGCTTCAATGCCTAGAAAATCGCTTATAACCATAATGCTTAAAATACAGCTCGGAAATTTAAGCCTCCCCAGATAGCGTTGTGATCGAAATTTTTGCTCAAATCGTAAACATTGCATAAGAATTGATTGGGTCTTTTCAGTTTCATCTGCTCAGTCACGTGATCTAAGCATATGACATAAGTAATCGGTAAATACATTCAAGCCCTGATTACCCAATAGGCATATAAGAAACATGTGCTTCCCTTGGAACATTTTCAAAAGGCCCCAAATTAAGTAAAATGAAGGCCCCGAATTGTAAGCTTGTTATTTGAAACACTGTCTGATTATAAAAAGTCACAATAGACATTTGCACAGCTATCATTTTTAGATTATATAGGAAATATATTAATGAAGCTTTTACACATGCATTTACAATGGAATAATTTCATATATTGAGTAGAGATTACAGTTCACCGGTTTACATTTTAGGGCTTATATTAAGCGAATTTACTTGTATGTATTTTCCCCAAATCTAGCTAAGTACAAAGTTTAATGAAAAATTTGTAAATTTTTCGAGGTGTTTGTAGGAGTCTATAGACCTAGCAGTCAGTGGGGGCCCCCAAATCGATTTGTGCTTCCCCTCAGATGAAAGGTTAATCAGGCTCAGAATACATTAGTTTCTGCTTTCCTAGCAAGAACCTCGATCGTACTGACCTCTGGTGAAAGGCTTAATCTTTAGAGCACGATTTTACTGGACAGTTGCCATACTATGTATTCTAGGAGCTGCACTCTAAGGTTAGATGTCCTCGAAATCTACAATTTGTCCCCAAAAATTAGAACACATTTGAGGACGCCGATTATAAAGTTATTAATGTTTTACTATTCTAATTTATTATATGTATAATAAATAAGCTGAAATAAGTGCTTTCAGGTACTTCATACATAAAAGTTACTGTTTTGCAACTTAAGGTGATTTATTTATTTTGCCCCAAATTCGGGGGCATCGCGATGATTTGTCCTCAAATTAAATTTAAAAAATCTGGTCGCCCTACTGTACTCTAACTCTTCATACCATCAATCACCAATGTTCAGAATCAAGCATAGAAGTAATTAAACTAGATCATGGTCAAGAAAACCCCTGCAGACTATTTATGAAAGCTTTATTGTAAAATAAAATTATTAAAATTACTAAAATAAAACGAAATGGTAGATCTGAGCGCACGGTAGAGATATTATGGTATATTTAGAATATAAATGTTCAATCTATTCAAATCTAAGTCCATGTTCTACATCCTCAGCTGTTTCTCCCAAGCACGGAGTAATATTAATAGGAGTTGAAGGTCCAATGGGAGAAAGCTACGAAACTGTGATCTAAATTTTTGGTAAATATTGAGGGCGCCACTTGTCATTCCTCCCTACTTCGGCGCGGATATACTGTTGTTTTCAATAGAATTTTGCTGAAGTACATTTAAAATTTTTTATTTTAAGCAATTTAATTTCTTTGTAAGTTCTTAAAACTGCATAATTCAGATGTTTCAAATAAATACTTCGTTCCTAGTTGTAAAACAGGCTATGATAGTGATAAGAAAAACAAAAAAAAAGCCCTAGGAGAAAAATAAAGTCCGAGTTCGTGTTTTCTGCACCTAAAGTAAGTTTATTTTTTTTCTTTACAAAATTTCATCCATTCTCCTTCCTCCCAATTGTCTGTTTTAGCTAGCTTCGGTTCATAAGAATCGTCATTTTTTAAAAGCTTTCTTTCAAAGTAAAATTAGTATAAAATGGCTCTTAAAAAAAACATGTTGGTTAGAATACTCTATTTAATGAAATTTGCTTTCAATCGAAATTTTTTCAGCTTGATATTATTTTTAAAAAAATAATTAAAACGAGACATTTCCCCATTGAATAACATTGCGGAAGCTGGAGAGAAGGAAGGATTGCACGCTGGCGCCATCTGTAAACATTAGAAAACAACATCACAAAATTTCAGCGTTACCTTCTTCTCCTGTCTTTTTACTCCGTGCTCCCAAGGAACACGTTCGATAAACAATGCAGAACACCCAGTGTTGCCATTTCTGAATCTATAATTTATGGATCTACCTTTTCATTTCCCGGGCTTTGTTGGGTCTTTCTCCTTTTGTTCTCAAATTGCACCGAGTAGGTCTTCCGGTGTGCGCTCTTATTACGGAGTATCACGTCATCTCATGAATTTATTCCACACTAACAGGGTTTATATAAGCACAAAACAAAAGAAAAACTTTAGACACAAAACTGGGTTGATGTGTATTCAGCCATTCTTGCCACATTTACTTCTGAATAAATGCTTTTCCTTATCTAAAATTATTATACTGATTCAAATAAAAGATGATTTTTGAGACGGATTTAGATAAGGTTATTTGTTAATTGGAATAAAGGAGAGGGGGACGAGGGTTACTTTGTCAATTGAAGTTCTAAATGTAAAGGAAGATTATTAAATTATGAACAATTGTTTTTAAAAAATGCATTTATTAATGTCCCAAATTTCGCAGTCCACTGGTTTCATGTATAAAGATAACCAACTCATAAACACATTACTTTTTAGAATCTTTTTACTTTGCGAAGAATCATTAATTTAAAAAAAAAAAAAAAAAAAAAAGTAGAAGTATTTTAATCATTAAAGGAAAATCTCATTATAAGATTTTAGTATATCGATACCATACTTGCCAATGCTTTAATTAATATTCAATAAAATTGTTGCTACCTGCCTTTTTTTCACACCAGTCATTTTTTAGAGTATTTTTTTTCTTATTTAATAGCAACTATATTTGGAGAAAATTACTCTAAAATGGTGTAGTAAAAGGGGCTGGTTCTAACAATTTACGGTATATTAATTAGAACTTTGGTAGGTATGTTTATACGTTTAGAAATACTTTTTTTTTTTTTTTTTTTTTTTTTTTACGCTGGTGTATGGATGTATGTGCACATATTACCTATTATAGATCCTCGCCATACAGCTGTATATATTTTATGAATGCATAACTTATAGTTCTTTTATAGCATGCAAAGAAAAAAATTTATACATTACGGTAGAGTGACCATATTTTTTTCTTTGAATTTGGGGACAAAGATGGCGATGTCCTCGAATTTCGAGGACAAAAAACAAATAAATAATTAAATCAACTTAAATTGGAAAATTTTAGTAATTTTTATGTATAAAGCACCTAAAAGAACTTATTTCAGCTTATTTATTATACATATAATAAATTATTATAATAAAACATTAATAACTTCAAAAACGGCGTCCCCAAATGTGTTGTAATTTTTTGGGGACGAAGGTAGTTTTCGAGGACATATGGTCAGCCTACATTACGGCCTATTGACTCAAATTAATTGAAGTATATTTAGTATTGTTAAGTTATTTAAACTATATTATATAATATTGTTAAGTTATTAAAGACTTGCGCATGAGTAGTGGGTGCGTGCTACATTCTTTTAAATGAAAATCCAAAAATTTACACATTACAACCTATTATGGGACTAATTTTCTGAAATGCATTAAATTATTCAAAAGAAACGAAAATGAAGTATGTTTTAAAATAATGATAAATAACCTTTACCTTGAAGCGAACTACTTAAGAATTTAAAATATTTGACAAGCAGTAATTATATGTTTCACTTTTAATATTAATACTGGTCAAAGTACAGATGAATTTGCCAACTTTTGCTGAAAATTAGGAAATCGGAAAAAGGGCATGGAAAACCAGAATTGGGACCATATTTTAATTTAAGTCCGTATTTCAGAAACAAGTCTAACGATTCATTATTATTATTATTATTATTTTTTTTTTTTTTCAAATTTATTACATAAACCCTTTTAGATTTCCTTTTGTATATGGTTACCTTAGGAAAACTGAGAGGCTTACAGATTTAACAGGCTAATTTTAGGTCTCAGAAGTGGATGTCTTAAAAATACAGTACAGGGTAATGACAGTTGAATGGCTGTTACATACTATTTTTTTTTAACACGCTTTTATTAGTTTCACCTGTATGTATGTTTGTAACCGCTCTGGGAGCAAACAAAAAATCTACATTGTAAAAAAAGACTTTCCCTACGTGAACACTGTGGCTGTGAGGTAAAGCTCCGGGCTACGAACCTAAAGGTCTAACGTTCGAGCCCATTCAGGAGAGATTTTTTTAAAATGGTTTTTGTTTAATTCTAAATTATTTTATAATCACCCTGTAATATGGTGTGTCACTCACAAAATTTTTCTTAACTTGCATTTTAATACTATAAAGATAGATATTTTGTGCTTTTTAGTTCACACTTCAATAAAAGCGTGTTCCTTAATTTTTACTTTCCGAACACTATAGTGAGGAAAGTATTGTAATCATGTCAAAAATCCGAATTCGAGATTTTGATGTTTCTATACGTTTTGAGGTCCCCTGAGTCCGTTTTCACTATTTTTACGATGATGTATGTATGTGTGTGTGTATGTGTGTATGTATGTGTGTATGTGTGTATGTCTGTGAGTGAACACGCTAGCGTCTAAACGCTTTGTTCAATTAACCTGAAAGTTGGTACGCATATTGTAAGTCACCATAGTACGAACCCTATAGACTTTGGTGAATCTAGCACTTATAGTTTTTTTACAGGGACACAAAGAAAAATTCTTTATCATTATGGCCTATGGGAGCAAAATCTTAAAAGTGCGATAGCATCTAAGCGCCTTATTCAATTGAGCAAAAAATTTATACACATATTATAGGTCACAAATACTCAATCTGTATAGATTTTGGAGAATCTAGCACTTATAGTTTTTTTACAGGGACACAAAGAAAAATTCTTTATCATTATGCCTATGGGGCCAAATTTTTAAAAGTGTGGTAGCGTCTAAACGCCTTATTAATCTGAACAAAAAATTTGTACACATGTTATAGATCACAGTTGAACTAACTGTATAGACTTTGATGAATCTAGCACTTACAGTTTTTTTACAGGGACACAAAGAAAAATTCTTTATCATTATGGCCTATGGGACTAAATTTTTAAAAGTACGATAGCATCTAAACGCCTTATTGAATTGAGCTGAAAATTTATATGAGTATTATAAATCACTGTTGCACTAACTATAAGCATTTTGGTGAATTTAGCATTTATAGGTTTTTACAGGGACACAACGAAAAATTCTTTATCATTATGATCTATGGGCTCAAAGTTCAGTAGCGTTCAATAAAACATCGTGTAATAGATGGAGAAAAATACTCAAACACTCTATTGTGGTTTTCTCTTTTTTGTTTGTTTAACAACTCCTCTTTCTTTACTTTATCTACAAAACTGTTAATTACTCAATGTTCGGAAAGTCGAGTGGAGTCACTCCAGATTTTTTAAAAGTATAATTTTATTTATTTATTTATTTATTTATTTATTTTTAAATATATATTTGAGATATGTTCAGGGCCGGGCAACTCAAAAGAATCGAGAAGCAAAAGGGTCCCCTCTGAAATTTAAAAAAGCCACCCTCCCCCCCCCCCCCCAAAAAAAAAAAAAAAATAATAATAATAATAATAATAATAATAATGCCTTAAATTTCTAGTATCTGTTTCTTATACTGTCGCTTAAAAGGCAAAAATGGGGAGAAATTTTCCTAAAGTAAGAGAAAATACACCTTTTTTAAGAAAGTTCATCACTCTACAGCTGACAACTGGAAACTGGTGCCAGTAAACATATACAATGAAAAATAACACACACAGATGTGTAATGAAGAAAATGAATATAAAATTTAAAATTAACATGATGAAAAGCATTAAATCTTAACAACTGTTTTGGCTTGAAACTCTTTAGCTAAACTCTTCATCTGTTTTTTTTTTTTTTTTTTTTTTTTTTTTTTTTAAGGGTAAGAGCGACGAGTGCAAAGTGAGAGCAAATTAAAAAAAAAAAAAAAAAAAAAAGAATACTGAAGTAAAGTTTGTGAATTTCTTGAATGTAAAATCTGAATTTAAAAAAAAGATAGGTATTGAGTCATTGTGGAAACAAATTTCCCCATAGAATAACATAAACTTTGAGCGTCGGCGGGGTTGGGTATTGTACGCTCATAAGAATCTATAGGTCTATGTCTGATGGAAATTAATGTGTAAAAATTGACCATAAAGTGACAACCCAAACCAAACTTAACCCTTTATTTTTCGTCTAACTACCTATGCACCCACACCTTTTCATCATATCTCGACTACGCCCCAGCATTCTTCTTGAATAATGGCTTAGAAACTCACCCATTTTCTTTACGTGTTAAGTTAGATCTTATTTTTCTTTTGTTCTAATACAGCAGGGAGTTGTTCTTCCGGTACAAGTCCTTATTACGTATAGAACTACGTCAACACTCGCATTTATTGAAGTTCTTGTTTCGAGTTATTCAGATTGAAACAATGGGATATCACAGGCACATAAACAGTGAACCGGGTTGGTGACTGCTCGGGTTCACGTTTGCAAACACCTTCACAGCAGAAAATAAATGAGTAGCAAATTTTCTATGGCTGAAATGCATATAACTAGAATAGAAGGAAAGATCCGGCACATTTTTCTGATTAAATCCGTATAATTGTAAAAATCGGGTGTACCAAAAACAACAAAAATAAAAATTATAGAAAAATTTAGATTTTCATTCATTTTCGTAGATTTATCTAGCAGATCTTCCACTTTCGTAAGATTATTTTAGTTTTAACATTTTACAGGCCAATGACATCAAATTAAATTTCATTAAAAATTAAATTTCATCAATATTAACGTAAAAAAAAAATTAGCGCATGTAACTGTCGAAACGTTAGTGGAGATCTCCCTGTTCAGACTCGAAAAATTTTTCGGTGCTGCATGTGTGTCTGTCGGTACCAACGAGATATATAAAGTAGGGTGATAAATGGTAACCCGAAGGTCCAAGATGAGTCATGTGACATGCTCTCCTTGCACCTGCGTATTCGGTGGTTCCCTTGGTAACAGCTTATTTTCAGTAAATTTCTATGGCAACGGTTTGGAGATTGTTCTTCGCATAAGTCATAACCGCCAATGTTTTTGTTTACTTACGTAGTTTAATATTCTTTTGTTCTAAATCATTTTGATTTTGATTTTACTTCTTTTTTATTTCGTGTCGTTGAACTTTAACCGACAAAATGCTTAAAAATAGTTGAAAAATTATTATTTGTTGTTAAATTTAGCTCTTTAAAAGTTTAAATTTTCTTTTAGAAACATTTTTAAACTTTGTTGGAAAACGATGAAAAAAAAGTTATTTTATTATTTATTAAAATGTGAAATATGTGTAAAATTAATTTAAAAACAATTTATTTCGGTCATAGGACTGTCATGTTACCTAATAATAATGATAATTTGTCGAACTGATATTTTAAATGTCAAAATAGCGATAAAGCTATTCCTTCATCCATTGAATCAGCACTCTATATATCTCGTTGGTCGGTACTGCGATAGCAGCAACGAAAATCACCCGATTGACTTGCAAATTGGTACACATGTTATTACTTTCACGAAATCAGATGTATATTTTTGTGTGCGTATGATGTTTGTGGTTCGTGCATCAAACTGTTTCTTATCATTATGGCCTATATACAGAATTCGTTTGTACGGCGATAGTGGTTACAAAATTTACCCGATTGATTTAAAAATTGACACACATGTTCATTAGCCATACAAAATTACCTGTATATTTTGTTGTGAGTGTTTTGTTTGTGGTTGGAGTACAGGGACACACAAAAGTATTTCTTATCATTACGACTTTTGAAAAGAATTTGTGTTTACAGCAATAACGGTCTCAAAAATCACCTGATTTAACTTGGAAATTTGTACGCACGTTCATGAACCATGCAGAATTAGCTGTACAGTTTTGGTATACATAATTTCATTGTTGTTGTACAAGGACACATTAAAATACTTCTTATAATTATGGTCTACTTCTTATCATTACGGTTTGTGGACAAAATTTCTTTTAAATACATTTTAACATGGTTGCACTGCATTCAACATAATGAAATTTAATTTACACGGAACATATAATAGAAAAGATTTTTTTTTTTTTTTTTATTAGGTTGAAAGCTAGATATATTGGTCAACTTTTGTCAAAAGCTCATTTTAATATAGTAAAAATTAAGCAAATTGTCGGAAAAAGAACCAGCTATAGATTATAGAAATTTTCCAGAAGTTAAATTTCATAGGAGATTTTTCATATGCTGCGCATTTAATTTGAAAATTCAATATTTCAAACACATTGCAAAAGTTCTTTTGCTTGTTACAAGCCTATATAATAGGCTTGTAACTTTAAGATATTTTTATTTATTTATTTAGATTTGTGAGTTCGTAAGAGGTTTTTGTTTTCACAAAAAATAACTTTTGCATCGTGATTGGAATAATTGGATCTTTAAATTAAATGCGTGGCATGTACAGTCGGCTGCAAAATTATTCGAGCACTAGCCAATAATTCCTATATTTAAAAAGTACACTTAAGACTGTTTTGCTAAGTAAATCCTTGTCGAATCATGTTCTTAGACTGATTAAGAGCATGACTCGACAAGGATTTATTTAACAAAGCTGTATTAAGTGTACTTTTTTTTTGGCAAGGATTATTGCTAGTGCTCGAATAATTTTGCAGCCGACTGTATAAAATCCCCTTATGAAATTTCAACACCTAAAATCTAGGTCGCTTTTTTGTCGGTTATTTGCTTAACTTTTACTCTATTCAAATTAACTTTTGACAAAGTTGCTCAGTATAGTTAGCTTTCAACCTATATGCAATAATAAAAAAAAAAAAAAAATCTTTCTTTCGCGCATGCACAGTAAAATAATATTTGCTAAAAATTCTCGTATCTCAACGAATATTACGTATGTGAATTTTATGTTTCATAATAATGTTTCTCTAACGTTTTGTTAATGTTTTAGAAAGTTTTGTTAAATTTTATGGAATTCCGTTCTAGTTATAAGCAAAAAACTTGTCAAAAAAATTAGTAATTTTTGAAAAAATTATTATATTTGCCTAAATAATAGCGCAATTCCTGCAACAAAACATACAAATATTGTACATAGTACGTGCAACATTGTATTACATTTACAAGTCATTTGTAGCTTTTTGTAATACAGGGTGATCTAAAGTATTTTTGCTTTTCTTCAATTTGGGGTTTGTCCCCTAACTGCACTTTGGACTAAATCGATAGTGGAAAATATGAGTTTTTAAATGTTCTTTGAATGTATGAAGTTTCAGGCCATTTCGTCTAGTATATATATATTTTTTTAGATAATCGAAAAAATTTCAAAAAGAAAAGAAAAGAAAATCTATTAATTTAATCACCCATTGTACATACATTACCGTAAAAATATCAAAAATGAACTCAAATGACCTTAAAGCGTGCAGAAACAACAAAATCTCATATTTGGAAATTTTGTCATGATTACAATGCTTTTCTTATACAGAATGTTTAGAAAATGAAAAGAGGTTTCGATTGAAGCAGGAAGTTTTTTTTTTTTTTTTAGCATAAAATCTAAAGCTTAATTAAAAAAAAAAAAAAAAAAAAAAAAGAAAGAAAGAAAGAAAAGAAAGGTAAGGAACAATTAAAACTAAATAAATAAATAAAACAGTTTTCATACTGGTTACATGCACAAAAATTTAAGAAAAAAAGATTTTTCAAAATAAAGATTTTTAAATTGGGTGAATGCGAAAGTTCTACCCGTTTTTGAATATGCAAATTTGCAATGGAATTGACGTCACACATGACATTGTAATGACGCAAATCATGGACCAATCAAACGTGTGGATGCCTCACATATAAATGCATCGTGTCTCACAAAGTTAATCATCTTAAAAAAAAAAAAAAAATAGCAAAGGGTGTAACATGGAAAGCGAGAAAGAGCATATAAGACATTGTTTGTTATACGAGTTCGATAAAAAGAGTACGGCAGCCGCAGCATGTCGCAATGTCTGTCAAGTTTTTGGGAGGTTGCAATAGACGAAAGCACATGTCGTCGATGGTATCATAAATTTAAGGAAGGAGACAGAAGCGCGCCAAAATCAGGCTAGGAGTGTACGACCATCACACATTGGAGACGACGATATTGACCATAAGGAACAACCCGAACCCAACTACTTTCTACAGTTAGACAGACTGCATTGAAATTTGGTAGCAACGCGGCCAGGTCTCATCAATCGTCGCGGTGTTATCCTTCATCACGATAACGCCAGGCCACATGCTGCTGTCATCACTCGCCAAAAGTCATTGGGCTTTGGTTGAGAGGTCCCCCCCCCCCTCTCCCTATTCTCCTGACTCGGCACCAACTGATTATCACCTATTTCGTGCGTTAAACAATTCCTTCAGTTAGAAAATCTTTGATGTTCTTGATGTTGTGAAAACTGCCATCCCAATACTTTTTTAACTCGAAACCGCCGGAATTTTACCGCCATGGGATTCATCTCCTACCAGAAAGATTGCAAGAGGTCTTAGATAGCAATGGGGGTTATGCACAATAATAGGTACTGTTCATTTTGCGTTTATTTACTATTCTTTATGGGTAATAAAAACAGGTAGAACTTTTGCACTCACCCAATATATACAATTTGGTGCAATTTTAATCAATAGATGATGCTATATAACCATTTTTAATATCGCAAACAGTGAATAATAGCATCGCCGCCTGTCGTCCGAGATGCACCCAATTTAAATCAGCACAGTTTTTCATAAAGGTTATCTTATATCAAGTTTGATGCACTTAAACTCTACAGAAGCTGAGCTAGAACTATCCTATGAAAGATTTAAACTACCGTTAGGAGGAATTGTAGGAATGTCGACGGTTGGCCGATATGCACTAAATTGAATCAGCATTGTCTTTCATAACAACTCTTTCACATATCAAGTTTGATGCACTTATATGCTATAGCTGCAATTTTCATCACTTACAAAAACGCTATGTATCTCAGCTTCTATACAGTATAAATGCACCAAACTTGATGGGTGAGGGCTTTTACGGAAAACTATGCTTTTTGAATTTCGGTGCATATCAGCCGATGGGTGTCACTGTTATGCAGCTCATTTCAGGTCTCACGCATTTTTTCAACTAATTATTATATTAAAATGATATGGAAGTAAGTTTTGTGATTGTCACAGTCTACATGCTTTACATTTGACGTCCAAAATCTTTATTAAACGATACGGGAAGTTCTAAATGTTTTAGAATAAAGAAGTTGTATTTAAATGTTCAGTTTTCTTCTAAAAACATTGTTGCTATGTTTTTAGGATTGCTGCTTTCAGACTTTATTCTTCGACCACATTTGATGAAACCATGGAAGCATCTGCACAAGTGCTAACTCAACGAGTCCAATGCTAAAACAGGGCTGACAGTCATCTGACTCAGGAAAAATGAGCGCGGAATTACTGGATGTTTTCCAAATTTCAAACTGTCGGACAAGCTGGCATCCCTCCAACATTTTGGACGCGTCCTCACTGCTAGTTTTCGGATTTGTAGCTGCACTGTATCTTGATAGTTGACTATTTTACTCGTAAGTAGCAGCCGCCAGTAGCCTAGAAAGTCTGCTCTCGAAGCTGGTAAAAAGGAGGTGCGGTGTCAAACTCAGGTCGCATTTTAGCCTAGCCATTTGGAATTTGTCGTTTTTTTCTTCGAAACTCGAGTAAAAATGGTCCTAACTCTTTAGAAACTCTTCTTCCCCCTTTTCGTCCATGGAAGTCATTACCCCAGGCTGAAATTCTACGAGTAGACTATTCACCTTAATCCATACATTTAATTTTTTCTAATCCCCCCCCCCCCCCCCTTTCTTAACAAATAAAATAAATTCTTATGAATATCTGAATAATATGTATCCTAATCGTAAATTAATTTGTCGAAAAAAGTGTTTTTATTGTTTATTCTCTCATTGCTTGTTTGGGGGCCGCGGTAGCCCAGTCGGTAGAGCGCCGGCCTCGTAATTGGAAGATTGCGGGTTCGGTACTCGAGCCGGCCAAAGACCGTCGTGTACACTAATGGTGGCTGGTGCACGTAAAATCTGTCATGGCCGCAATGTCCTCCATGTTCCCATCAAAAATTATACCTCTGGGGATCACCAAAGCGGGAGAACCATCCCTTCCGTGGAGGATCAAAATTGTGATGGCATGTCTCCGGACCACCTCTAGGGGTGTGTCCCAGACCGTCGCCAATTGCCCATCTGCGCAGCACTAGTGTGACGTAATCCATCTATCCATCCATTGCTTGTTTGGTTCTTTTGTTTTGGTTTCATGTCGTTTTAACGTAAAGGCAACATTATTTAAATAGCAAAGTAGCTATTTAGGAATAATATTAAAGTAAGTTTGAAGTTAAGTTAAATTAAATTAAAAAATCAATAAATAAAATTTATTGTTTCAAAAATCAAAATTAATTGTTTCAATGATTAACAAAAAGCCATCACAGGTAATTTTAAATTGATGAATTTTTATTCTTATTGGTCTATGTGGTTTCAGGGGTCTTAAATCTTCTGTTGCTCATCTTCTACTACGTTTTAAAAATTTATTAATATATAAATTATGTTCATTTCACTCAGAAAAAATTCTGTAGCTGACATCTAGAATCTAGATTGCGGCTCTAGTAAAAATAGTTCCATGTCATCCTTATAAATTCTAGTCCCCTTGGAAAGCGAATTCTTGAAACCCATATTAAAATTCTAGAGCGTTTGTCTATATTCTAGAGATCAAACTTATTTAAAAAACTCAGCAAATAAATGTGAATACAAGAGGCATGTTATAGCAACTATGATCTTGGTTTATGACCCAATTCTAGAAAATCAAGCGAGAATTTCTCGCCATACAAAGAATTCAGATTATTCTGAATATTGTTTCACCATCTGGAAATGTATATACTAGAAATTCGCGATCATTTCGTCTATTTAGCTTACTGGCGTGCCTTATACGCATAGCTCAGAAATCTATATTTCTAGTTTAAGGGCGTATCAGACCCAGCAACTTTAGAAACAACCAATTTTTGAGCCAACTTTAGCGCCGATTTTTCCTCGACGAAACACCGTAGAGGTTACGATAAACAGGTGAAAAGTAGGATGAAAGAATATTAACTTCTGACGCTTATCACTTTTCTTGGCGCGAATAAAATACGCAATGATTAGTGTTAAATTCCCTTTCATTTGTGTAAAATATCGCATTATTATTTCTATTTTGATCTTTGTTACAACTATTGTCATAACGCCATACGAAAATAAAAACGATTAATTCAAAATTCTTATGATTTAACGGTAAAATAGACTTGCTTAACGATAATATTTCTTCTTTAAATCTCCACTTTAAGCGATTCCCGTGTTCCGCCATCTTGGAAATATGACGTATCAAAATAGCGCATCCTGATTGGATGAGTTTGTGGAAAAATTGTGTGTAGAGACAATTTTATCAAGCCAGCTCTGAAAAAGTTGAGCATGGCAAATCGGCGCTGATCAGTGGTTGGCTCTAAAATCGTCTGTAAACTCGTCGTGTCTGATACGCGCTTTAGGAATTTAGAAAATGACCACTTATTCGTTCTAGATGAAGGCGTTATATATATATATATATATATATATTTTTTTTTTTCAGTGTTGTTTATTTTTCGTTCTCATTCATATTGTTATCATAATATACATATATATATAATGTCAAATATTTGAAAAGATTCCTATTGTACAGCCGGCCACACCTTATTTATCAAGGGATGTTGAACTAAAACGTTCTGAATATGAAGTAAAATATTTTTGACACTTTGTCTAATGACAAAACGCATTCACTCACTGTGACATGCCATCTCTAACTCACACTTGCTAAAACAATAACCATCTTCAGTGAATAACAAAAATAATAATAATAACTTTATATCATTTGTGAGAAGTTGTAATTTTCCATTCAAAGTTAATTTAAGTAATTATCCTAACTCGAAAGGAAGTGAGCTCGTTTCTTTCACCATGGAGTAACTTTAGACGTAGAACATCGGACAGTCTTCCCACAAATCCGGTTGGCTATTTTATCTGGTCTTCGCATATTTTTTTTTTTTTTTTTTTAACTGAAAACACGAGAAACTGGCTGCAAATAAAATTCCAACTGGAACCAAACGATTCCGGAATGAGCTTTTCATACGTCCAGTTAATCATCGGGTTTTTCAAGGTCCTCGT
The DNA here is from genome assembly GCA_963930645.1 of Salticus scenicus. Taxonomy (NCBI): domain Eukaryota; kingdom Metazoa; phylum Arthropoda; class Arachnida; order Araneae; family Salticidae; genus Salticus; species Salticus scenicus. Next base: position 30,179,258 of record OZ005660.1, read on the forward strand.
GAATCAGACCGATTCATTTTCTTATCTTTGTTTTCACTGCCGGCAATTATTCGAAATTATTTGAGTGAATAATAATTAGGCGAAACTCTCGCATTTTTCCTTTATAATATGAATAAAATAAAAATAACGACTATTTGTTGGAGTGAATGATAAACGTAATATTTTCTAGGAATATAAGTTTTCTATTTATTTTATGTTAAATTTTCAGAGTCTATTAAAGTTCATGACGGAAAATTGCCTTGCCAATTATGGAAGTGAATTAAGTGTACTTTATTTTCCATTACATACTCTCTATTTTGTTATACTACACAAAATATAAAGAATTATATTGTTGTCGATTTTACTTGCACACTTTGAGATTCTGGCAGGCCCTGATTACCCAATAGGCACGAGAAGCATATGCTTCTCCTAGAAAATTTTGAAAAGGCCCCAAATTAAGCAAAAAATGGGCCCCGGATTGTAAGCTTGTGGTCTAAAAGAATTGTCTCCTTATAAAAAGTCACAGTACACCTGACTGCACAACTATCATTTCTAGATTATATCGGGAATATGCTGATGAAGCTTTTACATATTCATTTATAATGAAATAATTTTATATATTGTGGTGAATATAGGCTTTCACCAGTTTATATTTTGGTACAAAAATTAAGTGAATTTACTTGTCTCCAATTCCAGGTAACTACAAAATTTAATGAAAAATTTATAAATTTTTCGAGATGTTTGTATGAGTCTCTAGACCAAGCAGTCAGTGGGGGCCCCCAAATGGATTTATGCTTCCCCTCAGTTGTAAGGTTAATAATCGGGCCCTGAGTAATGGACAGGGACCATCTGATGCGTTGTGGGGCTCTTCGATGTTCTACAGAAGAGTCGAGATATTGGGAGGCAAGATCGCTCCTTAGGCAATGACTTCGTTCTTTTGTTCAATGTTATATTGTTTATAATGTGTTTTGTAACTTTATAGTCCTCTGTAACTTTTGCCTAGCCATTGGAAATAAAAAACAAAAACGTTCTTTATATTTAATAGGAAAAAATATTGGATTCGTAAAAATTTTCTCTTTCCCATTTTTTAACTGTTTTATACGTTTTACCGTTTTACGAGGTGATGAACACATTTTAACCCCTTAATGCACGCTGTCCACGCTGCGAGGACGCAAAATTTAAGATCCAGCTGCAAAAATTCATCCCGGAAATTTTTAAGCGAAAATTTACGTTTATAACATAGCAGAAAAGGCCGATTTTTTTTTAACCTTAAAATTTAAAATTTTTTTTTGTTTAATTTAGTTCATGAATTCCGGTGGCAGTATAATTTAAATGATCCGAATTGTCTTGCGCCACAAAGGGTTAACCATTTTTGGAATAATATCTATTTGTGTATGACAAAACTATCGTAGCAGCTCTACATTAAAATTAGGAACTAATGCACGGAATTTTATAAATATTTATGTTTGGCTGCACATTGACATAAAAGAATTCAAAAGAAAAAAAGTCGTGAAAATTCAAAATATTATCGTCGATAGAATGAACGGAATTTCCTCCCTCTCTCTCTCAAAAATAAAATAAAAGAAAAAGAAAGAAAGAAAAAAAAAAAAAAAAAATGATAAAAGTTAAAGTGTTTTTTGAATATTTATCGTCAATCTACTAACACTATACTACCATCGATTGAATCAGAATAAAAATTTCCTTAAAACCAATTATACTTTCTTTTCTTTTCTTTTTCCTTTTTCTTTCTTTTTTCTTTTCTTTTTTTTTTTTTTTAAGAGGAATTGAAATTTAGTTCATTCTATTAATGATAGTTTTTTTAATTTTTCCAATATTTGATTGACGTTTCCACCTAAGCAGCTCAATACATTTGGCTAATAAATTAAATACATGAAACTTTGTTAACGCTTGCGCATGCTCAGTAAAAATTATTTTGTAAAAATATTTGTATATCATTAGATATTTATTCTATTTTATTTTACTTTTTACATTCCTTTTGCAGTATATTGTGTCTAATGTAATATGTCACGTTCAATAAAAATGGCTTTGCATTGGGCTAAATATACGGCATGTTATATAAAAAAAAGGGCTTGTTCTTCTAATTTTTAGTATTTATTTATTTATTTTTGTCTTTTATTTATTTATTTATTTTATAAGAAAACTTTATACCTCTATAAATATATGTGCTAGTCTCATATAAATGAATACAGAGAATTAGAAAAGTCTTATAACAGCATATTACAGACAGAATTCATTTCAAGCATTCCCTTTTTACAGAGTGATCCAAATATTCCGTTTTTCCTTCAATTTGTTACTGTTTTTACCCTTATTTGTTTTCGGGAAAACACCTTTGCTAATATATATGAGATATAACATGTTCTTTATAGTCTTGAAGTTTCAGATTAATACGTCATATATTTTTCTAGATATTTGATAGAACGTCTGAAATAAAAATTGTATAGTCATATATAGGGGTGTTGTGACAGATGCGTACATGACATTTGCGTACAAGCTGAAAACAGTGGCTCTTGCGTACATGTCCAGGTGGTTTAAATATTACAGGTGAGTTTTCAAAAAATCTAGTGGCACTTGCGTACAACATTTCTTTCGCTTTATTTGAGGATCATTGCATGAAGGGGTTGTATCCATATGATGCAAACATTAAAACCTTTTTCTTTCTTTCTATTCTTTCCTTCTTTTTCTTTTCTTTTTACTTTCTCTTACCCATAGGGTCGAGAAAGTATTGTTTTAGGATCAAATTTTTGAACGTGCGTTTTTGTTGTATCTACATGTTCTGAGGTCCCCTGAATACGAAAATCATGTTTTTAGCGAATGGTCTGTGTGTCTGTCTGTCTGTGTTATCAGCATATCTCAAGGACAAGTCGTAGCAGAAATTCCAAACTCGGTATTCTAAATGTATATCATATAGAAATGTTACAGAAAGCTTTTCGTTGGACTGCACTAAACCAAATGAAACGAATATATGTTTTATGTAATAGAGATAGTCAACTGGGAAAAAAAAAAAATGTATATGTAGGAGCCCCGCCTCACCCCCTGGGGGGGGAAGTCCACCCTCGAGGGGAGTAAAGTTTCATGATGGGTATCTTTCAAAAGAGCTCACGAATACCTTTAAAACGAATGGTTGAACCATCGATCTGCGATAATTTAAAATAAAGTTATCGATTTTTTTTTCATTTTTAAACACACACATTTTTTTTTTTTTTTTTTTTTTTTTTGGGGGGGGGGGGGACAAAGAGAGGCATATAGGTGAACGACAAATAATTTCAGGAATTGGAATATGATTCAATTCGTTATTGATAAAGAAGAGATATCTTTCTTTAACATTTTTTTTTTTTTTCTTTATTGGAGACAAAAAAAATTCATACTTGTTAAAAAGTAAAAAAGTATTTAAGAAATAAAAATGATCTTAATAGCATTTATAAGGACCTTTATTGATCTTGACTCAGTGAATAAATAATTGAATGTCATTTCAGAAAGTAACTACGGCTATTATAGCTTGTAACTTTTATATGCCTTAAGCTCATAACATTGTCAGTCGTAAGACTACATGCATAAGAGAAAATTCACGTATTTATCTTCAAGTTTAACATATGGATACAACCCCTTTGTGTTACAAACGAAAAATACAGCGAAACAAATTTTGTACGGAAATGCCACTTGATTTTTCGAAAACAGATCTGTAACATTTGGAACACCTGGACTTGTACGCAAGTGTCACTAATTTCAGCTTGTACGCAAATGTCATGTACGCATCTGCCATATAACCATATATAGGTGGGTAACATGCGTATATGTGTGCATAAGAAAAAAAATCTGCGATCATTTAACATAATTTATTATGCATAAATTTAAGAGATTCAAAATTTTTATAATAAACTAAAGAAAGATTATGTATCTAATATTACATAAAAAAAAAAAAAAAAAAAAAGTTTTATAATTTATCAATAATTGTGTCTGTCTTAATTCTTAAATGCATGAATTTTTATTTTTAGTAAACAAAATTTGAAATCAACCGGGAAATGGGTGTAGTTAAAGGGAAAAATGAAAAAAGAAAAGAACAAACAAAAGAAAAGAAAAGAAAGAAAGAAAAGAAAAAGAAACACATAAGATTTTTTAAAAATTATTATTAAAAAAATATATATATTGATGTATTTTTACATCACACACACACACACACACACACACACACACACACAAAAAAAAAAAAAAAAAAAAAAAAAAAAAGGCTATGCATTTAAGGGTTAAAAAAAATTATATACGCCTATGCATGTACATCGCAAGAAATTATAAAATAAATAAATATGCAAAAGTATAAATATTATTCGTTACTCTTACCTTGTTTCTATCCGAAAACAATTTTTCTGTGTGTTTTTATTACTTTTTATGTAAATAATCTAATTCGTAACACCCGCCGAAATGAAATTGTACTCAGATAGCGCGCCAACAATGAAAATTGTCACAGATAAAGAAACAAACTGTCAAAGATTTTAGTTGCGTTTAAAAACTTAAAAACGATAAAATAATTTAGGTAAAACTAAAAAATAAAAAAAATAAATAAAACTGTGCTGCTTTATGAAGAGACATGATGCTTTAAACATAAGTTACAGATTTACATAGCAATGCATTTAAGGGTTAAAAAAATTATATATACCTATGCATGTACATCGCAAGAAATCATAAAATAAACAATCCCCTTACTATAATGTAATATTTGATACTCTTGAAGTTTTTGCTTGCAAAATTATATTTAACTAGCAGGCTTTGCCCGCTTCGCTGGACATTAAACTTAAATGAGTTGTCAAAATCCCATATTTTTATTAATAACCTAAGTTCTCGCTGTGATAGGTAGAGTTTTTCTCGCTCGCAACGTTAGGAGTCTGGGTCCCCACTGTCTTCGGCACAACTTACCCACTTCTTACTTCCCCACCCTCAGCGGGTGAGTTCGAAGTTTTGCAAAATCCCATTAATGTACATAATGCGTACACTAAATCAATATCCGCACACCAAAATTCGCCATTCTAAGATAATTCAAAGCGAATTCAAACGGAAAAACATGTTTTTACACATGCTTATTGCCCTCCGACTCCGAGAAGGGGGGGGGGGGAATTTCGAATTTCGTGAAATGCAGTTATAATAAGTGCCGGATGCGGCTATCTCAATTGTGCAATTAAAGATCTTGGCGAGAAACGTCCGAGCTACGAATTTCAAATTTTGCCAAAGGGATCCAATACTAAAGCTGTTCCATATCTGGGTTGAAAACGGAAAAAGGTAAAATAAATTAGAAATATCAGACCTATATTTATAAATTTGATATCGAATAAAAGGGGTGATTTTTCTGAATCCAGGGGTGCAAACAGTTTTTCGATGCGACAATTAGATTTTTAAAAAATAACTAAAGTATGAAATTTAAGTGGCAACGTAAAAACGGATAAAGGGAAAAATAAATTAGAAATATCAGACCTATCATTCCAAATTCAGTACCAAATGAAAGAGGTGATTTTTCTTAATCCTGGGGTGTAAACAGTTTTTCGATACGACAATTAGATTTTTTAAAATTAACTAAAGTATGAAACTTAGATGGCAACACTTCATTTCAATCTTTTCATAATTTGTAGTGCGAGTCACGCGAATGCAAAAGTCTTTAACTTAAAAAAATATTTTTATATTTTATTTTTCCATTCAAAGCATTTTAGTAAAAAAATATTTATGGCGCATGCGCAGGCGTTTTTTACCCACAATTTAAACACTTATCATACTTTTGAGAATTTCTATAGATATAATTTCAAGTTGGGTGAAGACCTAAGTTTCTGCCAAGCGCCGTTGAATTCCGTCCAGCCGTTCTCGAGTGATGCCCGGACAAACGTGTTTTAGTCTTTTACCCCCTAGAGGGGGAACGGGGAGGAATTTCTGAAAAGTTGATAGATATAATTTTAAGTTGGGTGAAGACCTAAATTCCGGCCAAGCGTCGTTGAATTCCGTCCAGCCGTTCTCAAGTGATGCCCGGACAAAAAATGCGACATTCGGACACGATGACACACACACACACACACACACACACAGGCAAAATTTTCTGAAGTCATTTTCGGCTTTCATGGGGTGTAAAACGTGAAGATATCGCAAAATTTTTTGATTCCGACAAATTTACAGACAAAACTCTGATTTTATTAATATAGATAAACGCATTTTTTTTCCCCACTCCCTCAAATATATATTTAAAAAATCATTATTTTCGGCTTGTTATACTACAAAATTGAAACTTTGAAGTTTACGGGCAATAAATTATGCGTAATGAGCGCAGATATATTATTATTATTATTTCTCAAATATATATTTATTTGAAAAAAAATTTTTTTTTTTTTTTTTTTTCGTTTGTATTATATAAAAATTGAAAGTTCCAACATTTATGTGTACCAAATTACATTTAACGATCGCAGAAATTCTTTTTACTTATAGATATGTGTAAAAGATGCGTTTTCTGTCTAAATAAAATATAAAAATTGAAAATTTCACATTTATATGTACCGAATTATATTATACTAGCAGGCTACGCCCTCTTCGCTGGTCCCTATTTTAAAACGAATCACTATAATTAGTGAATTCTCAAAATTGCATTAATTTTTATCATGTGGGAAAAAAAAAAAAAAAAAAAAACTGATCAGTAAAAATTTCTCACCGGGTTCCCACTGCCTTCGACAGCGCAAGTCAATGTGCGCTTCGCGCGCGCATTTATGTTCGACACTCTTAATGAATCACTATATTATCGAATGGGGAAAAATATAAAATATAAAAAAATTCTCTCATCGGTGAGATAATCGGTCCGGACCCCCAATGCCTGTGGGTAGCGTATACATGCGCACACGGCGCGATTGTTCCTGCGCCCGCCGTTCCCATCCCTCTTAATAATTCTATACTTTCGAAAATATCCTCAATCGATTTATCAGGCCTTAAAACTTAATAATACTAATTTTCAACGCTCTAACTTATTTCTATTATTTTCTACCTTTGCCCCCCCCCCCCCGCGTCTATACTAATAATTTTACAAATTCGAAAAGTACCTGCAATCGATTTGTAGGTATCAAAAATCTCTATGCACCAGTTTTGAACGATCTAACTCTATTTTTATTTTTTTTTGCCTCTGTGTTCCCCCCTTCCCACCTCTCCTAATAGTTTTACAAATTCGAAAATATCCGCAATCGATTTGGAAGTATTAAAAAGCTCTATGCACCAATTTTGAACGATCTACCTCTATTTTTATTTTTTGCCCCTCCTTCCCCCCCTTTCCGCCCCTCCCAATAATTTTACAAATTCGAAAATATCCGCAATCGATTTGTAGGTATCAAAAACCCCTATGAACCAATTTTGAACGATCTAACTCTATTTTTATTTTTATTTATTTATTTATTTTTTGCCCTTCCACCCCTCCCTCCCTCCCCCCTCCTTCCCGCTCCTCCTAATAACTTTACACTTTCGAAAATATCCCCATTCGACCTATCTGTACCAATTTTGAACGGCCTAGTTGTATTTCTATTTGTTTCTGCCCATAACCCCCCCCTTACCGCCCCACTTGGGGGGCTGAATTTCTAAAATTCCAGAAATTGGTTTTTAGATATTTGTATTAGCTATATTTTAGAGCAAAAATTTCACGTATGTCTTCTTTTTTTTTTTTTTTTTTTTTTTTTGAGATATATAGGATTATGTGAAATCACATTTTGCGCATGTGAAATCACTTTTTGCCCCCTTCCCCCCTTGGGGACCGAATTTCTAAAATTCCAGAAATGGTTTTTAGACATTTGTGTTAGCTATATTTTAAAGCAAAACTTTACGGATATCTGTTGTTTTGTTTAAGATATGAAAGATTTTGTGAAATCATGTTTTTTCCCCTCTCCCCCCCCCCCCTGGGGGACGAATTTTGTAAAATCGCTTCTTAGTGTATGTCTACGTCATAGAGGGAACATTGTCACGGAATTTCAGGCTTCTAGGTGCAGAGGTTTTGGCTGGGAAATGATGAATCACCCACTCTCTCAGGACATACGATTTTATATATGTATACTTAAAAGATACGATTTGTCGGCTAAATATATAAAAATTAAAACTTTTGAAATTTATGTATGGAAAAATATATTTAATGGGCGCAGATTTTTCTTTCTTAGATACATATTTATTTAAAAAAAAAAACATAAAAGAAAAATAATATTATATAAAAATTGAAATGTTTATGTGCATAATATTGCATTTAAAGAGCGCTTATCCCCCCTTAGATTTAACCGCTTGAAAAAAAAAAAAAAGGGGGGGGGGTCTTCAAATGTTTGAAGTTTTACATAAAAGTTAAAACTTTTGAAGCTTATGTGATAAAAATTACATATAGTACGCGCATTTTTTTTTTTCACCATTAAAATTATTTAAACAGTTATTCAAAACATTTGAAAGTTTTTTACATTAGTACAAAATAAAATTGCAACTTTTAAAGTTTTTTGTGTACGATATCCCATTTAATGAGAGCAGATTTTTTTCATTACATGTATATATTTATTTAAAAGAAAGGTTTTGTTTCCCTTAGTGTAATATAAAAAATTGTACTTTTAAAGTAATGTACACGAAATTATATTTAATGAACGCAGATTTGAATCTTAAATAGATAATTATTTAAAAAGTAACTCCCTCCCCCACCCTTAGTATAACATATTAATTGAAAGTTTGAAGTTTATGTGCATGAAATTATATTTAATGAATACAGGTTTGTTTCTTTGATGTATAATTATTTAAAAAATAACCCCCCAGCCCCCTGTCCCTTAGTATAATATAAAAATTTAAACTTTTGAAGTTTATGTGTACGAAATTATAATTAAAGAAAGCAGATTTTTTATTATTTATATTATTATTTCTTAGATATAGTTAATATATATACATTTAAAGAATGAGCATTTTTTTTTTTTTTGCTATTATGTAAAAATTGAAACTTTTTAAGTTTATATTTATATAAAAATTAAATTTATTTTGTTTACTTAGTATATGATAAAAACTGAAACTTTAAAGTTTATGATAACGAAATTATATTTAAAGAGCTTATGCTAAATATATATATATATATATATAAAGTTTTTTTTTTTTTTTTTTTTTTTTTTTTTTTTAATTCCACTTAGTATATTATGAAAATTGAAACATTTGAAATTTATACACATAAAACTATATTTATTTAATTAAAAATAATAAGTTTTTTTTTTTTTCTTTTTTCTAAACTTTATTAAAATGTAAAATTTGAAACTTCTGAATTTTATGTGTACGAAATTTTTTTAATGAGTGCAGATTTTTCTCTTTAGATATATTTATTAAAAAAATAAGTAAATGAATAAAATAAAATAAATATTTTTAGTATAATGTAAATTGAAATTTTTGAAATTTATGTGTCTGAAAATATATTTGATGAGCAGAGATTTTTTTTTTTTTTTTTAATATTTAATGAGAGCAAATTTCTTTAGTTATATATATATATATATATTTGTTTAAAATAAGGTTTTATTTCCGTTACTCAGTATAAAATAAAAAATTATAGTTTTGAAGTAATATGTACGAAATTGTATTTAATGAACGCAGATTATTTGTTTCTTAGATATATAATAATTTAAAAAATAACTACACCCTCTCCGCCCCCCAGTAGTATAACATATTAATTGAAAGTTTGAAATTTATGTATACGAAATTATAGTCAATGAGTACAGATTTGTTCCTTTGAAGTATAATTATTTAAAAAAAATTAGTTCCCCCTTCTTTAATATAATATAAAAATTAAAACTTTTGAAGTTTATGTGTACGAAATTGTAATTAAAGCGAGTAGATTGATTATTATTTTATATTTTTATTTCTTAGATATAGTATACTTATTTAAAGATTGAGTCCCTCCCCCCTCTTTGTATTATATTAAAACTTGAACTTTTCAAGTTTATGAGTACAAAATTATACTTAATAAACGCAGTTATTTAATTTTATTATTACATTTTTTTCTGCATGTTTATTTAAAATTTGAGTTTATTTTGTTTACTTAGTATATTATAAAAACAAACTTTTAAAGTTATGCTAACGAAATTATATTTAAAGAGTCTATGTTAGAATAAGATCCCCCCCCCCCCCCAATTAGTATGTTATGAAAATTAAAACATTTGAATCTTACATATATGAAACTATGATTAAAGAATACGTATTTTCTTTTTCTTATACATGTATATTTATTTATTTAAGATTTTTTTTTTTTTTTTAATAATTAAAAAATACATTATAATGTAAAATTTGAAACTTTTGAATTTTATATGTACTAAATTATATTTAATAAGCGCAGATTTTTCCTCTTAGATATATATATTTATTAAAAATAAATAAGTAAATAAAATAAATATTAATTCTAATTTTTAAAATTTAAGTGTGTGAAATTATATTTGATGAGCAGAGATTTATATATATATATATATGTGTGTGTGTATTTAAAAATTGAACCTTTTAAAGTTCGTATAAGTTATATTTAATGGAGACAGGTATGTTTTTCTCATAATATATATCAATTTAACAGTAAGTTTTTTTTCCCTTAGTATAATACTAAATTTAAAACTTTTGAAGTTTATATGTACGAAATCATATTTAATGAGCGCAGATCCCCCCCCCCCTCCCTCCTTATATATATAAAGTTTTTTTTCCCCTTTAAAATAACATTAACTCAAATTTTTATTTTATTTTATTTATTTTATTTTTTAAGTTTATGTGTATAAAATTATATTTGATATGCAGAGGTTTATATATATATATATACATATATATATATACATATATATATAAATTTATTATTTAAAAAATAAATGCTTTTCTCCTTAGTATAATATATTAAAAGAAATTTTTGAAGCTTATGTGTACGAAATTATAGTTAATGAGCACTGATTTGTTATTAAAATTATTATTTCTTACATATGTACTTATTTAAAAGACAAGTTTTATCCTTTTGTAATTTTTAAGTTTATGTGTACAAAATTATACTTAATGATTATAATTATACATATATTTTTTTCCATTATATTTATATTTATTTAAGAAAAGGTTTAATTAATTAATTATTTATTTATTTTTACCCTTAGTATATTATAAAAATATGTTTTAGTAAATAATGTTAGTAATGTTTTTCAACCCCCCCCCACACTTTTTTTTGTGGGGGGGGGGGGGAGGAGAAAATGTATAATGTATCTTCACTTAATGTCTTTGACGGTTAGTCGATTCAAAATGAAAATATGGGTGTAGCGTTTGCCGCCTTAGCGTTTTGCATCTTTTTAGTACTTGAAAATGAAATTTTCTATCGACAATCGACTGAACGCAGGGCCCGATTAACCTTACAATTGAGGGGAAGCACAAATCCATTTCGGGGCCCCCACTGACTTCTTGGTCTAAAGACTCATACAAACATCTTGAAATATTTATAAATTTTTCATTAAATTTGGTAGTAACCTGGAATTCAGGACAAGTAAATTCACTTATATAGATAAGCAATTCAAAAATATAGATAAGCAAATTCACTTGATTTTTGTACCAAGATATAAACTGGTGAAAGCCTATATTCACCACAATATATGAAATTATTCCATTATAAACTAGTATGTTGTGGCCACCACATGACTTTCTTCTATCTTTTCCTATACAAATTCACTCAGCAACAAAAAAAAAACTAGTATGTTGTGGCCACCACAAGACTTTCTTCTATATTTACCTATACATATTCAATCAGTAACAATATTAAAAAAAAAAAAAAAGTACGATTTTTTTCTCTGTTTTTTTTTTTTTTTTTGTTAAAAGTAAAAAAAATCGATAACTTTGGTTTAAATTATCACAGATTTATCGTTCAACCATTCGTTTTAAAGGTATTGACGAGATCTTTCGAAAGATACCCATCTTGAAATTTTGCCCCCCCCGGGTGGGACCTTCCCCCCCCGGTGGGGGGGCAACCGATGCCCCCACATGCGCAAAAATTTTTTCCAAGTTAACTATTACTATTATCAACGAGACCTTTCGAAAGATACCCATCTTGAAAATTTACTTCCCCGGGGGGGGATTTTCCCCCCCAGGGGGGGGGAACCGATGCCCCCCATGCACAAAATTTTTTTCCTAGTTAACTACTACTATTATCAATAATTCCTATTAATTTTACAATCACAAGTGTAAAATAACTCTCTTTATGCCCATTTATACGGAATTTTGTCCTATGCTGCCATGTTAAAAATTTGCATAAAATGCGATCACAACGCCACCTATTGAGCGAGTGATCCCAAAATCTAATCAGCACCAGTTTATGTCAGGGTGCAACTAAATACCAAGTTTGGTTAAATTTCATTCATTGGTTCGTGAGATACAGCGTCCACAAAAAAATGATACAGACAGACAGACAGACATTTTCTAAAAACTATTAATTCGTGTTCTCCATATCCCAAAACATGTAAATCCATCAAAAAGTGGACTTCGAAAATTTTCGCGAATCCAATACTTTCTCTATATTACATATAGAAGAAAGTAAAAAAAAAAAAAAAAAAGTGGGACTCCGACAAAATTTTGGGTAAAATATGAAAATTATTCTAAGTTTGTCAGAACACGGAAACCGTGGGAGTTTGATAGAATTAAGGGGAGAGGAAAAAAAAAAGTGGGACTTTGACAAAATTTTGGGTAAAATGTGAAAATTTGTTTAAGTCCCACTTTTTTTTTTCCTCTCCCCTTATTTCTATCAAACTCCCACGGTTTCCGTGTTCTGACAAACTTAAACAAATTTTTGCATTTTCCCCCCAATTTTGTCAAAGTCCCACGGTTTCCGTGTTTTGACAAATTTAGAATAATTTTCACATTTTACCCAAAATTTTGTCAAAGTTTGTCAAAACACGGAAACCGTGGAACTTTGACAAAATTAGGGGGAAAATGCAAAAATATGTTAAAGTTTGTCAAGACACGGAAACCGTAGGACTTTGACAAAATTAGGGGAAAAAAGCAAAAATTAGTTTAAGTTTGTCAGAACACAGAAACCGTGGGAGTTTGATAAAATTAAGGGGAGGGAAAAAAAAAAAAAAAAAAAAAAAAAAAAAGATTTTTTTTCTAAGTTTTTTTTTCGTAAAAAGTAAAAAAATCGATAACTTTGCTTTAAATTATCACAGATTTATAGTTCAACCATTCGTTTTAAAGGTATTGACGAGACCTTTCGAAAGATACCCATCTTGAAAATTTTTGCCTTTATCACCCTGTTGAAAATTTAGAAAAAGCGGGATGGCAACGCAACCTGTAAGACGATTTTTACCAAAAGTTGATAGGCACTAATTTATGTCAAGGTGCAACTACATACCAATTTGTATGAAATTCTGTGCAGTAGTTCCAGAGATACAGTTGCCACAAAATTTTGTCACACACACACACACAGACAGACAGACATTTTCTAAAAATGGTAAAATCGTGTTCTACACCTCTCAAAACGTGTAAATCCATCAAAAACCCGAAATCGAAAATTTTTACGAATCCAATACTTTCTTCTATTGAAGGTAGAAGAAAGTAATAAATGTGTAAAAGCTTCATTAGCATATATCCTATATAATCTAGAAATGATAATTGTGCAGTCAGATAGAACTATGACGTTTTATAATCGCAGACAATGCTTTTAGACCAGAAGCTTACAATTTGGGGCCCATTTTTTTGCTTAATTTGGGGCCTTTTCAAATTTTTCCAGGGGAAGCACATGCTTCTCGTGCCTATTGGGTAATCAGGGCCTGACTGAACGTAATCTTTCTGAGTTTTAATGATATTTGCTATTTGCATGGGATATTTTGAGAGTTAGTCTATACATTTGGTTAAAGATTTAGACAAAAGAAATTTTGCTAGCGATTGCACATGCACTATTAAAAATTATTTAGTAAAAATGCTTATATTTCATTAGATACTTGATATTTTTGTATTCTGATTACAGTATGTTGTGTTTTGTCTCATATAGAAAGTCAACTTCTAAAAGTGGCATTGCATGAGTTTTAAAACCTTGCATATTATAAACAAAAAACGTACCAAAAAATGTTAACGTTATTAAAGAAACCTTCATATATCTGTTAATATAAGTACAATTCTCATATAAACAATTTATATCTATAATTAAGAGAGGGCTCATAATAATATAAAACAGCTACAATTCATTTCAAGCATTATTTTTTACAGGGTGATCCCAAAAATTATATTTTTTGTTTAGTTTCTGACTCATTCCCCTTTAACCTTCGGGAGAAAACTTTCACAGGAATGTGTGTGGTATTACATGTTTATGTTACTTCTAAAGTTTCAAAAGGATTGATGAAGAGTTTCTTTAGTTATTCAACAAATATTTCTAGATTCGGAAGTCGGAAGTATGCCTTCACTTAAGTTGGTGACTGTTGACTGTAGGGTGCCTACATCCCGCGACAAGAAGATAGGTACAAAGGGTTTTTTTCTTTGATTTTTCATAAAATAACATTATCTAAATTGTGCTTATCATTTATTATTATCATAAAATAACACTATTCCCGGACTAATTTTTCTTTCAAGATTAATTTAGAAAAGTTTTAAGACTAAAATTTTTCTAATTTAAGACTACACTCCGCGACAAAAAGATAGGAACAAAGGTTTTTTTTTTTTTTTTTTTTTTTTTTCATAAAATAACATTATCTAAATTGTGCTGATCATTTATTATCATAACAAAATATTATCATATCAAAAACATATTAAATATTTGAATCATATGCAAAATATTCATATACAAAATAATCGTATTCAAAAATTAAAAAAAAAAACAATAAAACCTTTGTTCCTATCTTTTTGTCGCGGTGTGTAGTCTTAAATTAGAAAAATTTTAGTCTTGAAACTTTTCTAAATTAGTCTTAAAACAAAAATGAGTCCGGGAATAGTGTTATTTTATGATAATAATAAATGATAAGCACGATTTAGATAATGTTATTTCATGAAAAATTAAAGAAAAACCCTTTGTACCTATCTTTTTGTCGCGAAGTGTATATTGCTATCTTTTATCTAGGCACCCTAGGTGACTGTAGATGTGGAAGCGTATAATGACAGCAAAATTTCCTCTCCCCCTTACTTATATATGCATATACATAAGAAAAGGGGAATTTTCTCCTTAATATAATGTACATTTTTAAAGTTTATGTGTAAGAAATTACAATTTATGGGCGTATACCTCCCCCCCCCCTAGATTTATATCTATTTAAAAAATAATTATTTTCCCCTTCTCACACAGCCACATGCATCCATTAGACATCTAAATTAGATCCAATTGATCCATAAAAAGGAACAAAATATCAGAAGTCCTGGATATCCTATACTAATTATATTTTAGATATCTATTAGATGTTTAAATGTAGACGAAATTTAGACGTGCCTTTTTCGATGTCTAATAGATGTAACATGTTATATCAAAACAAGATTTAGATATTTTCAATATCTATTAGATGTAACAAGTCCAATTATTGGATATTTGGAGATTTAACAGACATCTAATGGATGCAATAAAGATCGACATTTGTCGTGCTAATAAATATATATACAGTCTGTAACAAAAGTGTCCGAACACTAGCAAAAATTCCTATGTAAAAAACGTACACATAACACTGCTTTGTTAAATAAATCCTTATCGAATCATGTTCTTAGACTGACCAAGAACAGGATTCGACAAGGATTTATTTAACAAAGCCGTATGAAGTGTACTTTTTTTACATAGGAATTTTTGCTAGTGTTCGGACACTTTTGTTACCGACTGTATGTAGAATGTTTATAGAAACCAAATGGATCATTTTTTAACTTTTATAGATTCTTATGGATGTAAGTGGATGTGTATAGTGGCGGATTTAAGGGGAGGGCAAAGGGGCTAACCTCCCCCCCCCCCAAAAAAAAAAAAAAAAAGTACTGACATTCCCAACTGAATAGTACAATTGCAAACTTTTCATTGATCTGGAATTACATCTTGAAAAATCTTAGCCCCCCCCCCCTCCCATCAAAAAAAAAAAAAAAAAAAAAAAAAAAAAAGAAAAAAAAAAAAGTTAAGTTCTGGATCCGCCACTGGTTGTGTAGGTTGAATATAACATAATAAAATGATACTTTTAAAAAATTAAAGAACACGCTTCTATAGAAATGTGAACTAAAAAGCACAAAATATCTATCTTAGTATTAAAATGCAGGGTAAGAGAAAATCGTGTGAGTGACACACCGTAATATTTACATACATTTAAATCTTTAATTAAAATAATTTAGAATTAAACAAAAACCATTTTAAAAAAATCTCCCCTGACTGGGCTCGAACGCTAGACCTTTAGGTTCGTAGCGCGGAGCTTTACCTCACAGACACAGCGTTCACGTAGGGAAAGTCTTTTTTTATAATATAGATTTTTTGTTTGCTCCCAGAGCGGTTACAAACATACAGGTGAAGCTAATAAAAGCGTGTTAAAAATTAAAACGTTTGATGTTATTATCTTTATTGAGCACATATTTTTTTTTTCCCTCTTAGAAGTATATACATTTAAAAAATAGGTTTTTTCCCCCATAAAATTTAAAATTTTGAAGTTTATGCGTGCGAAATTGTATTAAATGTGCACTTTTTTCTTTTTTCTCCTGAGATATATATTTATATGAAAAATTCCCCCCCCCCCCAACAGTATAATATAAAATTAAAATTTTTTAAAGTTTATGTGTACAAAATTATATCGAATGCGCAGATTTTTTTCTCAGATATATATTTATTATGAAAATATCCCCCACCTCCTACTATAATATAAAAATTAAAACTTTCGAACTCTATGTGCTTATGTGCACGAAATTATACTTAATGAGCATAGATTTCCTTTGTTTATTTTTTTCCCGAGATATATATTTTTTTAAAGAGAGTTCCCCCCCCCCCTTTGTATTTTATCAAAATTTAAACTATTGAAGTTTAAGTGTACGTAAATTATATTTAATGAGCACAGATTTTTCTTTTTCTTTTTTGATATATATTTAAAAAGTAATGTTCCCTCCTCCCCTTAGCATAAATTAAAATTGAAATATTAAAGATTGTGTGTATAAAATTATATTTGATAAGCGCAGATATATATACAGTCGGTAACAAAAGTCTCCGAACACTAGCAAAAATTCCTATATAAAAAAGGTACATTTAATACAGTTTTGTTAAATAAACCCTTGTTGAATTCTGTTCTTAGTCAGTCTAAAAACAGGATTCGACAAGGATTTATTTAACAAAACTGTATTAAGTGCACTTTTTTTTATATAGGAATTTTTGCTAGTTTTCGGAGACTTTTGTTACCGACTGTATATATATATGTATATATTTGTGAGATATATATTTGTTTAAAAATAACAAATTCAATTTTTTACAATTAGGGGGGGATTTTGAAATTTATTACTTAGTTTTTGAGGAAAAAAGAAATTAAAAACTGCATGTCCATGTAAAAATATTTAAAAAAAAAAAAAAAAAAAGAAGTTATATTTTTATTTTTAATATTTTTTCATTTTAAAGATATTTCAAAATTCATGACTAATTCTTTCAAATAGGTTCTATTAAGCATCCAAAAGATTAAATCTATTCTTAAATATCTGTAGAAATTTTAGCATTTTGAAGATCGTGAATGACGTGAAATCATGAAAAAATGCAAACTGAGAACATGCTATAAATGCCTTCAAATCCGAAAAAAATATATCATAAATCATAAGAATTATTGCCTGTATATACATCTTTTATTGGACAAATCAAATATAGTCCAATCTATAAATATTAAATGGAAATATCTGTACTGATAAGTATAAAGGATTTAATTCCAAAAATGTCGATTTTGATTTAAGTACATAGTCAGACTCAGAAAAAAATTCTCTATCGATTGCTATAAAGGATTTTAATCCATGTCATTTAGTCTTTGAGAAAATCCATTGGTAAAAAAACATTAAAGTCAGAAATTTAACATTAATCTTTGGTATAAAATATTTAATTCATTTTTTTCCCTTTATTAAATGAAGGTTGACAATCACTGAGTGGTATAAAGGGTATAAATCAACATAATCCCTTTTTCCTAATGGATTCTTCTGATTACTTTTTAGTTACTTTATCTTTCGTCTCCTGAAAAATCAAGAATATGGACTTAAATCCTTTGTATCAGTACAGATATATGCCTTTGCATGAAACCTAGAAGGAGAAGAGTGCTAAGTCCACAAAAAAAAAAAAAAAAAAAAGGGGGGGGGGGAAGAAAAAAGAAAAAAAGGGAAGAAAAGAAAAACAATTCTTTTAAGAATTTTAACACATTTGTATAAATACGAATTTATTTTACAGAATTATATACAACAATATAATCAGTCATCTTCATAAATGAAATATTAACTTTTTCACACAAATTAAATGCAATACTTGATTTTCATTTTATTTCTCTCTCTGTCAGTCTTCTTTATAAATGAAATACAGACTTTTTTTTTTTTTTTTTTTTTTTTTTTTTTTTTTCACAAATTAAATGCAATATTTGATTTTCATTTTCTTTCTCTCTCTTTATATATATTTTGAAAAAAAAAAAAAAAAAAAAAAAACTTATTTTAGTGCAATGACAATAAATCTTTAACATAATTATATACTTATTTACGATACAATGTTGAAGTTAGCCTTCCTATTATTTCTATTTCATGATTAAATATTTGTAGTCCGTAAACTAATCCACCCCTCTTTTTTTTTTTTTTTTTTTTTTTTTAAGCATACTTCCTTTTTATTCAGTCTACAATTACGATATTAGAGAAAGGAGAAAAGGAATCATAACTAAGAAAATACCTTACTTTTTTTTTTTTTTTTTTTTTTTTTTTTTTAACTAATAAATAAATAAATAAATAAATTAATTAAAAGTTAATTTGAGGGTGAGCCTTTTTTGTTATATTTGGGGGAAAAGGCCATGCGAACTCTGTGTAAAATTATGAAAACACCAAATTGTGAATTTTTTATTTGTTATCATTTAACAGGAAAGAAAAAAAAAAACATTTTTTCATTCAAAAATATATAAAAAATTCCAATACAGGGAATTTTTAATCAAAATTCTGCTGATATTGATATAAAATTTAAACAGAATTATTTTATAATACATGTAGTCACGTTTCCACAGTCGAAGATAAAGCTAAAATCAATAGAAAAGTTTTCTCTAAACGCATTAACATGGATATATGACAAAGACGAGACGAATAAACCCTGCCACCGAAAAAAACGCGCTCTTACCTTTAAAAAAAGTTGTGATCACGTGCCATTACTATTTTTTTTTATTTTTTCCGCAAGGACTTTTGTTGATAAAAACTTCGATTGCCGAACTGTTCATTACGCAAGTCTTACGCACATATTCGTGCGCATTAAAAAAGTAGTTCTTTTACATTTTAAAAGTTAATTGTAAATTAATTTTTCTGTTTCCGAAAGATATAATTTAAAATTAATTGGAGAAATTTTATTGGAAATTTATTTTGTTTATGAAAATATTATTAAATGAGTTTTACATTAACCGGCATTTTGAAAGAAGAGTCATCGGGGAGTAAAATGTCTACGCTTCGAATCAGGGTTGCCAGTCTGGCCTCCTTGGAGCCAAACTGGCTCCAAATCAAGGTGGTTGGCTCCGAAATTTTGTGTTTGGCCTCGGAATGCATTTGGCTCCAAATTTGGCCCCATTTTTCATAAGTGTTGTTTTCGAAATTTTTTTTTTTTTTTTTTTTTTTTTTTATTGTTTAAGATAGTTGTAATGTTTAGGCACTTCTCGAGCAAGTTGTGAAAAATTATGATAATAAATAAAAAGAAAAGCGAAATATTGGGATGATCATACCTTCAGTGCCTTCCTTTTTATTATTATTTTCTTCTATATTTAATAAAAGAAGGTATAGTATTCTTCTATATTTAATAGAAGAAAATATTGGATTCATAAAAATTTTTGACTTCCGGTTTTTGATGGATTTATAAGTTTAGAGTTTCAGAACATGATTTGACCATTTTTAGAAAATATCTATCTGTATGTGTGTACATGTGAAAAAATTTTGTGGCGACCACATCTCAGGAATCTCATCACAGTATTGCATATAAATTTATATGCACCTTGACCTAAATTAGCGCCTATCAACTTTTGTGTCAATTGCTCAACAGGTGGCGCTACTATACCGCGACTTCCACAATTGCATGGAAGGCTTTATCTAAGGAACTACTGCACTAATTTGCATGTAAATTTTTATACAGATGCACTTTGAATTAAGTTAATGCCTACCAAATTTTGGTGTCAATTGCTCAACAGTTAGCACTGCTATACCGCGATTTCCGCAATTTCAGGAAAGGCTATATATATCTCATTAACTACTGCATGAATTTGCATATAAATATATATGAAGATGCACTTTGACATAAGTTAGTGCCTACCAACTTTTGGTGTCAATTTCTCATCAGGTAGCGCTGCTATACAGCGATTTCCACAATTTAAGGGAAGGTTATGTATCAGGAACTACTGCACATATACATTTATATGTAGGTGAGTCTCCAGATAAATTAGTATATAACAACTTTTGGTACCAATCTCTCATCAGGTAGCGCTGCTATACAGCGATTTCCACAATTTAAGGGAAGGTTATGTATCAGGAACTACTGCACATATACATTTATATGTAGGTGAGTCTCCAGATAAATTAGTATATAACAACTTTTGGTACCAATCTCTCAACAAGTGGCACTGCTATACATCGATTTATGCAATTTCAGGGTAGGTTGTATCTCAGGTTCTATTGCGTATAATCAAAGAAAACTTGATATGTAAGAAGGACATTATGTGACATTATGCTGATCCAATTTAGATGCATTTCAGCCAATAGGTGGCACTGCTATACTGTGATTGTCTCCGAGAACGGGAAGGCTATATCTCAACTTCTAAGGTATATTATTGTACGAAACTTGATATATGCGATAACCATTATGAAAATGCATTTTTTAAGACTTTATTTATAGAGAATAAAACTATCTTTCTTTTCTTACATTTAGTGTTAGATTTCTCTTCGATGAAAATCGTCTGCATTTATTATAGCAGATAATTTTAATAAATAATAGTTTTAATAAAATATTTTTATTATGTGAATTTGCATCGGAAAATATAGAAGAAAGTCTTGTGGTGTCTATAACATACTAGTTTCAAAAGGATGCATAATAAGACCAATTACGTACCTGCCAATATCCTAATTAATATTTCGTAGAGCTGTTAGTCCTGCCCTTTTTTTCTCACACCAGTAAATTTAAAGACTATTATTCTCCAAATGCAATTACAAAATGCAAATAAGAACAAGATACTAACAAAAAATGCCAGTGTGAGAAAAAAGGCGCGGCAAGCAATACTATAGAATATTTATTAGTAAGTTGGCTGATATGCAATTAGAACTCATTAAATGAGAATACAATGCCTCCTAACTCTACTTCGATCTTCAAATGTTGGCCGATGTTACCAACTTAAATTTTGCTATGTCCCCATGTACAGCTCAAAATGTCCCGCCAACATTGATAATAAAAGTTGCTACTTTAATTCTTAGGATGTCCATAGGATGTACTTTTATCCCTCGGATATCCTGGGGATGTCCTGAGTAGAAAGAAAACCTCCAAAAAGTCCCCACATGCTGAAGAAAGCTGCTAAAAGTCCCTACACGTAGCTGTAGCAACAAATCTCTACAGTTGGCAACATTTATATTGGCTCTTTTTTGGCTTTATTTAGTTAGCATTTGGCCTCATTTGGCTCTATTTCAGAGAAAGTTTGGCCTCGTTTGAAAAATATGACCTGGCAACCCTGCTTCGAATTAACTAGAATTGGCGTGGCTAGATTCTTGCGTTCAATGTAACAGGCATCTATTTTACCTGTGTTGTGTGTATATATATTTTTTTTATCATCCCTCACACCCTTTGGATTTATTTAACTTGTTTTTCTACATATGAGCATAATATTTGAAAAGTGAGTACACACTTTCCTTGCTTTTTTGTAATTAACATTTCAATTGCTTTGCTAAATAATAGCCGCTTTGTGTGTTGTCGGTGCTTGTGCACTTTACCTTTAGGCCTAGGAGTTATGACAGCGAGATTTGATGAGCGAGCGGCTTACCTGCCAGGTTCAATGCATTGTGTATTTGATATTTTTATTGAAGAGTGCTTCGTGGTTTCATGTTTTACTAATTGAAAAAAAAAAAAAAAAAAAAAAAAATTGTGTAAGCATTCTAAATAGGAAAAACTGCGATTGTGGTCGTATCTTAAGTAATTAAGGATTACTGCCGCAAGTGTAAACAATCTTTCATGTCTGGTTGTTGAAAAATTTTAACCTAGCGTTTAGTAATAATTCCTTGCAAACAGGAGATTTTATTTAAAGGTATATAGTGATATTTTTTATGAACAGTGGATATTATTTACAGGTACGTAATACTTTTTAAAATAAGACATAATTCTTTTATATGTAATTTTTTTCCATTTTAGTAAGTAAATTTCTGTGCGACACTTGACGATTAATTCAGTTAGCGTCAGTATATTGAAAACATGAACTTTACTTATTAGCAGTAATATAAACTGCATTTAATTTGTGACCGTCTCAAGAGTCTGTAAAAATATAATAATAAAAACAAGTGGGTGGAAGCTGAAATTGATGATGAACGGTCTCGCAATTTTTTTTTTAGACATACTTAGATGTTATAATATTTGACTTTTTTACGTTTAAAAATGAAAATATTAAATGTGTATATTGGGGACAAGATTTTAATGCGCCTTTGTGAACAATTTCATTACTTATTGGACAATTGTTAAATACTATAAATTCTTATGTCTCTTAAAAAAAAAAAATAAAATAAATAAATAAATAAGTAAAAATATAATAAATTCTGTTTTACATATTAAGTATTAAACCATTAATAAAAAATTTATTCGTTGAATGCACTATTTACAGAAAAATGAAGGGGGAGGGGTCTTCTATAGATGTGCCATAGTTGTCTTAGTTGTATCTGTTTTAATGACATATCAAAGCAAAGCCATGATGAAGTTATGCAGGTGTTTGACCATACTTTTCAGACAGGATCCTGTTTTGGGGAAAATGTACATGTAATTTTGTGAATCAAATATTAGTATGAAAAAGTCTTACTGAACTTTTCGGCTTCGGTCCTCTTCCTTTTTTTAAAAAAATTCACAAAATAAATTTTTATTTTAGACAGTGAAAGTTCACTCTTCTAGAATTAAAGTTACACAAACTTTGTATAAAATAGAAATTGAACAGCAGTTTTTTAGAAAAAATACAGCAAAGCACATCCGTATACTCAGGCGGCTTTTCGCTCCATGGAAAATTAGTTTTCCAAATGAAAGAAATTTATTAAAGGTCTGTTTTTAAAAGTTTTGTGAAGGGTCCTTTGTATAGGATAAAAAAATTTTTTGAGAAGGGTCCTTTGACGGACCCAGTTTTCCCTCTGTACAAACCTCTGTTAATGTTACCTATTAAATATTAAAACATTGTTGTGAAGTAGTTTAAACCCTCGCTGCCTCCCCCCCCCCCCGCCCCCCAAAAAAAGGGGGGGGCTTGTAGGTTGGTTTGTTAATAAGAAAATTTAACTTGCATAGTAAACAATTCAATAGTTAAAATTATATTAATTTAAAAAAATGCATGTTTTTGTTAAAGTGCAAGTAAAGTCTTTCTTGTCTTGTGTTCACATTTAAACTTGCTTGCCAAAAGTGCTCTTACTTTTGAATTCATCAATCCCTCCCATTTTAAATGATAATTTTATTTCTTATACTAATGTTTATCAAAGTTTCAGTAGTCTTGCCACTTCCTTTATTGCAGTTTTTCTTTTTTTTTTTTTTTTTTTTTTATAAATAAATATACAGAACCTAATGAAAATTAATTCAGTAGGATTGTGTTTATCGGTAAACTGCTTTAATTGTACTTGCTAATTTAAAAGAGAAAGGAAAAAAAAATTTTTGCTTTTGAATGTAGGTAAACTTAATTGTATTACTTTAGGAATTTATTTGTATTACTTAGGCATAGGAATTTAATTTTTTCTTCTAATTATGAAAGTTTTTAAAGTATCAATGTTCATATGTTATGAAGAAGTTATTGTTGAAATTGTTTCACTTGTATCCTTGTATGTGATTATATTTCCCAGGTAATACTGATATATTATTTCTACATAATTAGTAATTTGTGGCAACACATACTTTTGTATAAGTATTGGCAACAGTAGTTAATAGTTGTTAGTGATGGGTAAGACACGAAAAAATTTTGTCATGACATTGAGGTACCTCAAAATATTTTGAAGTGGGACAATGTCATGCTTCAAATGACATGAGGTGTTGCAAGAGCGAGAGCAAGGTGAATGAATGAGGTGAAGTATTTTGTCATCTGTTGTAGTGAGTTCTGAGGTAGGTTGTTTGTCATGTCCCACGTGAATTGAAAGAGTTGTTTTGTCATGAAAATTAATTAGTGTGAAGAGGTGAGAGGTTCAAAAAAGTGAATGAAGATGCATGAATGAAATTAAGTACTATGTCATATGTTGTAGTGAGTTGTGATGTAGGTTGTTTTTCATGTCCCACGTGAATTGAAAGAGTGATTTTGTCATGAAGATTAGTGTTAAAATTGAGGTTTACATTCGGTAACTACAACTACAAAAGTGTGAACGAAGATGCATGAATGAAATTAAGTATTTTGTCAAATGTTGTAGTCAGTTGTTAGATAGGGAGTTTTTCATGACACGAGTGTTTTGAAGGAATTGTTTTGCCGTGAAGTTTAGTGTTAAGAGATGAGGGGCTTACATATGGTACCCACAATTCCAAAAGAGTGAAGGAAGACGTATGTATGAAATGAAATACTGTGTCATCTGTTATGTCTTGTTATCAGTTAGGTAGTTTTTTATGTCACAAGCACAAGTGAATTGAATTGAATGAATTGACTTGTCATGAAGATTACTGTTAAAATGATTGGAAAAAAAAGTTAAGGAATCACTGAGAAATTATCTTATTTCCTTAAAAGAAGTAATAGTCACAAAATTTTAAATACTTTTAACAAATAAAGCTGACTTTTCGAAAATATTGAGATTGTTAAAGACATATTTAGTTTTAACAAGAAGGTGTTAAAATGATTGTTTTAAGTAATTTCTCAGGCACTTCACTCTTTACTTGCTTATAAAAATTCACGAATGTTTTCGGAAGAAAGTACTGGATTCGTAAAAATTTTCTACTAATGGTTTTTGATGGATTTACATGTTTTGAGGGTCCAGAACAAGATTTGACCCTTTTTCTTTATTCAATAGAAGAAAATATTGGATTCGTAAAAATTTCCGACTTCTGGTTTTCGACAGATTTTCACGTTTTGAGAAGTCTAGAACCAGGGTTGGCAAGTTTCTTCCAAGGCGGAAAAAACCGCGGAAAAAACCATGGAAAAAACCGGCCGGAAGAAATAGGTTTCTTCCAAGTGGAAGAAATGGAAGAAACTATTTTTCTTAAAAATTTATCCTATAAATTGCAGATTTGTAAGATACAGTAGATGCATTTGTCTTATAAACAACTTTAAGTAATTTTAATTATACCTATAAAAATTTAATTACATATTTAATTAATAATTATGAGATTTTTACCGAAGTGATCTTCAGTATCTGATAATCACGTTCCAAAATACTCAAAATCCAGTAAAAAAAATCAATTTCAATTTGAAAGCGTAAAGTTTTATAATTTATTATTTAGACAATTTTATTTCTTTAACTGGTAATAAATAATAGTTTGTATCATTTGCTTATACTTTCTGATAAAACAGCTCTTAACAAACATTCAGTTAATTAAAAGAGCCAGTATTCAATAATTACTGTATTACAAAATGTCATCAAAAACTTCATTTTCCTAATACAGTACAGTGAAAAAGAAATTTACATCTCATATTTCAAATAAATTCACGTTTCTCACATTTTTACTTTTTTTTAATCAAATTTTTAGCTTAATCCTTGCTTTGAAACTCAACTTGGGAGGGGAGGGGGGGTACCATTTTTGTATTTATTATCCTGCACTTCATACAGACTAGTGCTTAAAAGAAATCACTATTACATCAATGTTTAACAAAATTAATCAGTGATGAATATTATTTCCGAACTTTCAAAAATATTTAGTTTCATATTTTTTAAATATGTTTGTTTACATTTTATAGGTACCTATTATTTGAATATGCTTAAATTATTTATCATATATGAATGTGATCGATTAGTTTTATTAATATTGAAAAAATACTTTATTCTAAAATTTATTAGAAATCGTCTTTCCATTCTGATGTCTATTCTCATAAATTAATAATAACTGACTCTGTATCTGCAAAAGAAAACTGTAAACAAAGGCAATGATCTCTAATCTACAAATTCCTATAATCCGCACAACCTCTAGACAAAATTTTTGAGAGTTAGAGGGAGTTAAAGACTGTAAAACAAATGAAATGTTTTTTGGAGTAGTTCAATACTGCACTTCATTTTTCAACTTAAAATAGATAAATACAAACTATGCTTTTTTTTTAAATCCTAGAGAACTTGCAGGAGAGTTTAAAAGTAGGTATATTACTTATTGATACAGTTTACCAGCTTCGAGTTTATACAAAAAATTGTATCCTTTAAAAAAAAAAAGTGCAATATTATGGTTAATTCCGTAATTATTATCACTTGTACTGTCTGAATGTATGCTAATATGAGATAGTATATATGCAAAAAGTTCTAAAAATATCAGCATTGAAAAGTAAAAACCCATCACCTATATATATTTAGTGTTTGTTATAAAATAACTTATTTTTCTAACAATATTTTTAATATTAATTGGATTATAGTTTAGATTTGACATTATATTTATGCTTTGAGTTTATATAGTTCATAAATTTTAATTTCGAACATCTGTTTTGTCTTCTGGTTAGTTTCTTCCATTTCTTCCGGTTTCTTCCATTTCTTCCAGTTTCTTCCGGTTTTTTCCAGTTTCTTCCACTGTCCTGGAAGAAACTAGTTTCTTCCGGAAGAAACCCAACCCTGTCTAGAACACAATTTTACAATTTTTTGCGAATGTCTGTCTGTGTGCGTGTGAGAGACAAAAATTTTGTGGCAAATGTATCTCCTGGACTACTGTTCAGAATTGTTTATAAATTTATATGTAGATGCACCTTGGCCTAAATTAGTGCCTATCGACTTTTGGTACCAAACGCTCAGCAGGTGGCGCTGCTATACAGCGATTTCCACAATTTAATGGGAAGCTATATCTCAGGCTCTATATCGCACAATCAAACAAAACTTTATATATATAAGAAGGTCATTATGAAACATGCTGCTTAAATTTGAATGCTTATCGGGCAAAAGGTGGCGCGGCTACTCAGCGATTTTTGCAATTTAAAGATGAGCTATATCTTACAAACTACTTCACAGAATTGCATATACATTTTTATGTAGATGCACCTTGATATAAATCAGCAAATAATAATTTTTGGTGTGAAGCACTTAACATGCGGCGCTGCTGCACAGCGATTTCTACAATTTTAGGGGAGGCTATATCTCAGGTTCTATTGTACAAATAAATGCGCATTTATCAATTTCTAGACGTCAAACTAACAAATGCCGAGTATATAATTAAGAGCCCTTGAAAGTGACTATTTTAATCAGAACGAAAGAATGATCGAAATCATACTGCAACAATAAACTTCAAAAAATGAGGGCTAGAACCCCTTAGAAAGACCCCCGCGGAGGTCACTTTCTTTCAGTCCTAGGACCCTAGTGCTGTCAATCGGCCTTAATCCCGACAACCCAACAACCAACCTCAACATTTTGTTTGATAAATTTAAAATGCTTAAAATATAATAATTATATTCTTAAACACACCATGAGTAAACAATATTCGTAATCATATAAAAATACGTAAAATACAATGATAACATTCTCAAGCACAGCAGGAATAAACACTACTCGTAATTATATAAAAGTACATAAAATACAGCGAGGAAATTCTTAAATACACCGGGAATAAAAAATATTCGTAATTATAGAAAAATGCATAAAAATAGTGATAAAATTGTTTAATACACTATTAATAAATGATATTCGTAAAGTATTTAAAAAGAAATCGATCTTTTTCTCCGAACCTTAGACATAAAATTTATGCTACCAATACGAGTGTTGGTGTTAGGGTTAAGGCCAACTAACTGTGCTATAGTCCTAAGCCTCAAGAGAAGTGCCCTCTGTGAGGCTTTTCTAAAGGGTCCTAGTAAGCATTTGCGCAAGTTTCAGAGAAAACCACGGAAAACTTTGAACGGCCAGGCCAACCATCTGTGATCAAACCCGGCACCTTACGTTTACCAGCTTTTAGAGATCAGAACTTCTTAGGCCACTAGGCCTGCAGTACAAATACGAACGCAAGCCTAAAACAATTTCATTAGTCTAGCTTCTTTTTTAAACTAATATTTAATTCCATCTTGGTAGCATTACGAATAATTTTTATTCTTGGTGTACTTGTTTTCTCTTTTCCTGTATTGTAGTCTGTGATTCACCATAATAGTCTTTGCCATTTATGAAAATCGAATTTATAAAACAAAATTAGGAGTAGCAGTGAGGTCACTGGAATAATACGGCCACTTCAATTTTAAAGTAATATTGTGATTATGGTTAAGTTAAAATTGGGGGGAAAAGTAGAATCTCGGAATTATTTGTGTTAAATCTTCTTTTTAAGCTTTATAAACAATATTTGTTTTTATTTTTCGTTTTACTTAAAATGGTGAAATTTCACAAACTATATTTAATTAATTGATTTATTTGAGGTAATAGGACAAATGAACGTCATATCGCCACATTTACATTTTACTTAATAAATCGATTTATTAAGTTTTATTTTCCTGAAATAAAAATATTAAAAAGCCGGGGGGGGGGGGGAGAAATATTATTTATATACCTTTCATTGGTTATAAGTTCATGACTTATTCAAAAAAGTTCGTTCTTATTTAAAAATGCAAAGGGAAAAAAGAACCAACCATATAAATAAAATGCGAATATAAATAAAAGAATTTTTAAAGAAGTTGAATTAAATATCTAAGAAACCTTTATAAAAATTATATTAACTTAAATTTAGGTAATAGAGTAGCATCAGGCGTATCAAATATTAATAAAATAAAATAAAAATAAAAAATGTAGTAATAACAATATGGCGTAACTTTTGTGAAAATAGCTATTTTACTCTGAATCGATGTTTCTGGAAATTTTTGCTCTTCATCTTCATGCACAAACCATGAATGATTGGGATTCCCATAGCGCGGGGAAGGAAATCATCTTCTCCTGAACAACCCCCTCCTTAAAGAGAGTTTCAGCCTTTGCTTGTTTTTCTATTTATCTTTTTTTTTTTTCCAGTCGATTTTTGTCCATTTTCAACAACCTTACATTTACAACAACCGTACTTTAAAGATATGATTTTGGTAAAAAATAAATAAGAAACAGGGGAAATAATTTCTTGTTTAATAGGGAGTCAGTATAAAAAATTCTGTGTGTGGGTTTGTGTGTGTGTGTGTGTGTGGGGGGGGAGCTGAGCCCCTACAGACAATTTTCTGATTGTCGGCGCCCCACTGCTTCCATTACTTACGATAGTTTTGTAGCGAAAGTAATAGGAATATCAATAATTTCGATTTTTGGTGTTTCACGTTTTCAGATCTCTTGAACTTCATTTGATCATTGTTAAAAAATGCTCATCAGCCTGTGATAAAAGTTTTGTGTGAGCTCTAGCTCAAAATCTGATACACAGAATTTTTTTTATGAATTTTCAAGGCGGCCATAATTAAACTTATAATTCTCATACTATTATGTAGTGCAATTCCATTGCGAGAATGGCACAAACTTTGTAGAAAGATTAAATAAGACAGAAAACGAAGGATTCCAAAAAAAAAAAAAAAAAAGAATTTTTAAATTTACCACTGTGGCAATGTGTGATACTGTTTTTCTAAGCTTTCGTCTTTTTTTTATAATTTAAAATTGATGACTGTGCAATTTATAAAGTATTGCTTTTGTCTCCAATTCTTATTTTGAAATTGGAGACGTTGCGCTAATTTGTCATAAATTGTGCATTTTTTTAAAACTTTCTTTACTATTACACAGCACCATATATTCTCCTAGTGGTGACATTTGGAACTTTTTCATTTTCCGCGGAATCTTTGACCCCCGTCTTTATTAAACTTCGCATAAAATTTACCACCATTCTCGCAATTAGATTGTGCTACATTACATTATGAGGACTTTTCAGTATCTGAAACAGCCTGTTCACTCACCGTATTATAATATTTGGAAATTCTTATTCGTAAGAAAAGATTCGTAGCAAAGTACTGTTCGGTGGTGCCGTATTCCCGTTTTAAAACGCACAATAGCTTGATCGCTCATAGTGCAACTAGCTCTTAAAGATTTAACTGTAGCAAAACTAAAAGCGGCATCTTGTGACAAAGATTTTGCAACATGTACTATTATTCAATTTTAATTTAAATAGTTTTTTTTTTTTTTTTTCCTAAATGATATATTACTTATGAAATAATGTTAATTAAAAGCTGAAATACAAAAGTAATATAAACATTGTTATAAAAGTGCCAACCAGCGGCTGAGCGGTTCTGCGCTCAAAGCTGGTAGACGTAAGGTGCCGGGTTTGATCCCAGGTAGCGCTCGTCGGCCTAGCCGTTCGGAGTTTCCATTGGTTTTCTCGGAAACTTGCGTAATACGAGTTAGGACCCCTACGGAGGGCACTCCCCCTCAGGCCTAGGACCTACAGCAGTCAATCGGCCTTACTCCGAAAATCCATTGTTATGAAAATATTTGTGTCTTACTTTTCAATGTTTTTCTCTTGCGTAACTCTGGAATAAATAGTGTTAAAAATCTTTTATACGGAATGTGAGCGGATAATCAGAATTTGAAAGATTGCAAAATAAAAAATAACACATGTGTTTAGGGTTTTCTGTGCTTTTCTCTTAAACTCCTGTACTGAATTTAACGGCTTACACCGGTTTAAAAGTTCGCAATAAAATTACATTAAAATAAATTTCGAAAGATGTATTATATATAAGTAATTTAATCGTAATTAAAATTGGAGATACTGAAATAAAGGTATTATGGGTTTTCCGTGGTTTTCTCTGAATCTCCTATACGGGATTTAATTGCTATGCAATTCAAAGTGTCACCAATCTTTAGATTGCACTAATAAGTAAGTATAATTTTATCATATAATTCGCACACTCTTTTCCTTAATTGTAATAATATGCTAAACCGTTTCTTTCTTTGTAGTATAGTTTTTCAATTTGTTGATGATTGATTCTATCAACTAATTTGTTGTTTGCTGTTTGCTTCATTGTATTAACGTGATTCTTTAGATATCGAAAAATAAATAAACAATATTATGTTAATTTTCTTAATTACAGTAATAATTTAAACTATTTGATTCTTTATATTGTAGTTTTTTAATAGATTAATGACTAATTCTGTCAACTAATGTGTTGATTGTTCGATTGTATTAACTTGTTTCTTTAGATTAAAAAAAATAATAATAATAAATAAAATAAAATAAACAGCATTTAATTTAATCGTACAGAAATGTTGCTATAGTTTCATCAAAGATCTTATTTTCACTGTAACGAGTGCCTAGTAGGTAATATAATAATTATATTATTGAACAAATTTTTAGAGAACTAATTATTACATAAATATTACAAGTATACAATCATGTTAAAACTAGTGTATAATGAAAATTATATTAAAAGTGATTATTGTAAATATAAAAAAAACTTCACTGCATAACGTAATAAAATTTCTTTCGTATTACATTTACTGTTAAAAAAATCCACTATTTTAAATATTCACAGTGTAAATTAATATAATAATAATTTTCGCATATAACGTTTTAAATGTTAAATATTAATCTTTATGCCTTTCTTCTTCACAAATTAAGCTTATGGCTAAACATAATTGCTATGAAAGAAAATAATGTCATCCAGTGTCTGCATTCAAAAGATTATGTTCAGAAAAAAGCAAATTTTCATGATTATTATTTACGTAGAAGAGAAAACACACGATGCAAGACTCCTCCCGCCCCCGAGTGAAGTATAGTCAAAGATCTTTCAATATCTATTAGAAGTTCTTTGGTATAATGCCAAGCCATTTGCCGTCAATGCCTTTATTTTATTCGCTTCCTGTCCCTAAGGCATTCTTTTCTTTAAGTCAGCCCCACAACCACCCACAGACAGGTGACGACCTTGAATTACAAACACAACTACAAATTTCACTTCTACGATCCGAACACGGCAAACTTACAACATATCCCTCACACATTAACCTCCCAGTGTCACAATGCAATGCATTACAAACATAACACTTCATTCAGTCATGTCCCATTGAGGCTTTCTCTGATTTGTGTTTTTATTCTGAGTAACTGAATCTCACCCCGTTGAATGAATGGTTTCGTTGAAAGAATGGGACAAAATTATTGTCAAATCCAGTTCAGATAGATTGAGGTCCTGTATGAGTGAATGAATGAACATGACAAAACGTTTGAAGCGTTGAATGTGTGTCTTTGAATGGGACAAAATTTTTGAGGTACTTCGGTTTGATTGAGGTATTGAATGAGGCGGTGAATGAATGAAGCAAAACATTTGAGACATTGAGTGAGTGGTTGAATGGGACATGACTTTTGAAGTAATACAAAAAATAATTATGAGGTGTCATGACAAACCGCTGTGATGAGGTGTGACAATGTCATGCTTCATGTATGAGTTACCCATCACTAATAGTTGTTGTCTTGTCGTTTTCGTTTTTGTAAGCGGCGTGTGTTGCAGTATGTAAATTATAACTTACTTTCTTTAATTAATACATAATTCACGAATATGAATATACTTGTGCAGCTTTATTTATTCCACTAAACATAACAGGTTATGGCCACCAGTTCGTTAAATGCGCCAAAGGTGGAAATTAAATTCTAGCGGCGATACACAAGCCTAGTTGCGTACGTACACGTGATAACTTCGATAGATCAGAACTTTGTAAAAAAATTTCTAAAAATGGAACAGGGAAAAATCCCAGTTAAGCCATTATCAGGTAAAAGTGACTGGTCTATATGGAAATATCAGACATGCCAAGTCTCCTGCTTTTGGCAGGAGTCTCCTGCTTTTTGCTTGTTTTTCTATGCTCCTGCTTTTCCACTCATTTCTCCTGCTTTTCTGATGTAATTTTTATCTATCCCTCTTAGCATAATTTAATTTATGCTTAAAATTTGTGGGATTGGGTAAAAAAATTTGAAAAAAAAATTGAAGTTTATCTTGCCCTGCAATTTATCAAGTTCAGTTTGAATGTGAATTACTATACAGTGCTTTGAAACTAATTTTTGCTAAAAATAAAGTTTTAACTTTCATTTTTGCATAATGAAAAATCTTATTATCAAGAGATTTTTTTTTTTTTTTTTTTTTTTAAATACTATAACTATTGAAAACTTAAAGAATTCAAATTTCATTAGAATATAGCTGATATTTTCATTTCTTTATCACCTTTTCTTTTACAAAGATAATTAAGATTCTTATTGTTTTATGTTAGGAGCAGAATGATCAAATCTGTATATTTTGACTTAAATTTTAAACAACTGTATGTCTGAGGGTTTTTTTTTTGGATAGTTTGTTTTACTGCAAGAAATATATATTATTCATTTAATTTTAATACTGATGCTTTGTAAATACCTCCTAAGCTTATAAAGCTTTACTTAAAATTAAATTTGCATTATTTTACTCATTTTTCTTGCAAACTTTCTTGTTGAAGTCTCGTGATTTCTGTTAAAAAATCTCCTGCTTTTTTGTCATTAGAAATTGGCATCTCTGAAATATAGAATAAAGTTCGTGTTAAATTATTACGCAGATGCTTTGGATGTCGTCGAAGGGAGATTAGAGAAGCCAGAAGAACCAAATATAGCAGATGCTGAAGACATCAAGAATAAGTACAAGAAAGACTTGAAAGATTTTAAGAAAGCAAATAACAGTGCTATGATGGTTCTAACAAACTCCATGACGGAAGATACTTTGCAAAAAGTAATGAGATTTGATTCCGCGAGAGAAGTCTGGCTTGAGTTGCACAAGATTTTCGAAGATTCGTCAGACAACCAATTGTATAATATTTGTTTACAATTCTTCAGGTTCAATTGGTCTGATGGTGATATGTCCGATCATCTATCAAAACTGAAAAATCTGTGGAATGATTTGAACAATGGACTTGAAAATAAAAATGAAAATAGGCTTCCGGAAATGTTATTAATTTGCAAGATATTGGATACACTTCCTCTGAGTTATCGAAATTTCAAGTCAAGTTGGTTACTTTTAAGTGATGAGAAAAGAACACTGGATGAATTAACAACACAGTTGTGCACACATGAAAGAGAATTAAAGAAAGATCCAAAACTTACAGAAAGTAAAGATCAAGAAGCTCTAGCAGTTAGTTCAGATCAAAAACACAAGGCATTTTCAAGCAAGAAAAATAACACTAAGTGTAATTACTGTCATCAAAAGGGCCACTGGATAAAATCATGCAAGAAATGGATAGCAGATGGAAGACCTCCTAAACCAAACTATCCAAATACCAGTAAAGGTAATAACAATTCTGCTGTTAATATGACACTTTTAGTAGCTGTAGATGATGAAGTATTTTCTATGGAAACTAGTACTGAAGACTGGTTCATTGATAATGGGGCTTCAAAACATGTCACCAATAACAACAGCTGTTTTATTGATTTTGAAAAGTTTGAAATACCCCATAGCATCACAGTAGCTAATGGAAAAAGGTTATCAGCTATTGGAAAAGCAAGGAACTATTAAAATAATTACAACTGTAAATGGGAAAAATCAAGTTAAATATTTAGAAAATGTCTGGTATGTCCCAGAAATCAGTAAAAATTTATTTTCTGTTCTTGCAGCCCAAGATAGAAACCAGAATAGTATATTTGAATCAACATTCAAAGATTGTCACTTAAAGATTGATGGCGAAGTAGTTCTACATGGCATAAGAAATGCTGGAGGTGGTCTCTTCAAGGCAGTTATGAAATGCTTAGTTCCAGAAACCCAAGTTGATGTTAACATGACTATAAGTGATGATTCAATACTTCAGCTTTATCATGAAAGATATGGACACCAAGATAAGCAACATATAAAATCCATTATTGAGAGAGAATTAAATGTCAAAGTTAAAGCTGATATAAAATTATGTGAAGCTTGTGTTTATGGTAAAGCCCATCGTTTAAAATTTGGTACAAGAAATAAACCGACAAAATCAGGAGAACTAATCTCAACAGACATTTGTGGTCCATTTGATGAATCTTTCCAAAAGTTTAGATACTTTGCTGTTTTTAAAGATAACTACACTAAATTTAGGTATGGTTTCTTCTTGAAGCAAAAATCAGAAGTAAAGGATGTACTGGAAGACTTCATAGTTCATGCGAAAAATCTAGGCCATGACATTAAAGAAATTATCAGTGATAATGGTGGTGAATTCGACAATGAAGCAGTTCGAAAAATTTTGAAGAAATATGGAATAACTCAAAGATTATCAGCTCCATACACACCTCAACAGAATGGCTGCGTTGAACGAGAAAACAGAACCATTGTTGAGATGGCCAGAACTTTAAAATATTCGAATGAAGAAATAGAATTTCCAGCATCCCTATGGGCAGAGTTCATCAATACCTCAATTTACATTCTGAACAGAACAGGGAAGTCCTCAGTACCAAATGTAAGTCCTTATGAACTGTGGATGAACAGAAAACCAAGAATAAAGCATATGCGCATCATAGGATCAGTCTGCTATGCCCACATCCCAGCTCAAAAGAGAAGAAAAATGGACAGAAAAGCGACAAAGGTTATCTTATTGGATATGATGGAGATGAGAGGTACCGTATTTACATCAAAGAAACAAAAACTGTAATTTGTTCAAGAGATGTAGTATTTGAAGAAAAACCCTCCATGACAGAAAATATAATAACACTGCCTTCTCAGGAAGATGCAGATGAAGATCTACCTGTAGGTGACGAGAAAAATGTTGCAGATATGTTCACAAAGAGTGTGCAAAAGAGAACTTTATGTGCCCAAAAACTTAGTGTAGGACTAAATTAAAATAAGGGAAATCTAATCAAGGGGGGGTGTTGAAATTGTTTCACTTGTATCCTTGTATGTGATTATATTTCCCAGGTAATACTGATATATTATTTCTACATAATTAGTAATTTGTGGCAACACATACTTTTGTATAAGTATTGGCAACAGTAGTTAATAGTTGTTGTCTTGTCGTTTTCGTTTTTGTAAGCGGCGTGTGTTGCAGTATGTAAATTATAACTTACTTTCTTTAATTAATACATAATTCACGAATATGAATATACTTGTGCAGCTTTATTTATTCCACTAAACATAACAGTTATGTATGCAATGGATTGAGCGAAAATGCATATATTTTTTAATGACTTTTTAATTTTTGCGCGCACGCACATACACGCAAAACTAAAAAAAATTTTCCCTATCCATCGATTTATTTTTTACGTCTATTTTTAAATGTTAAATTTTTGCAAAAGTGGAATTAATGAGAGAAGAGTGTAGACAGGCGGCTAAGTATTTTTTAAAAAGTTGAAGTATATGACTTGAGTTTTTAATTGTAATTTGTTTACTTCACAATTTGATTATATAATGTTTAACAATTTCATTTTAATTTTCATTCTAGATTGTAATCCTTTGTTAAAAGTAATTATGTTTAAATTGTTACACCTTGCACTTCTGATTTTGATCATTTTTTTTTTTTTTTAAATTATTGATTGTTGATTAGGAATAGTTTTTTTTTTTTTGGGTGGGGGGAGGGGGAAATCAGTACTAGTGCTGAAAATTTAGTCTGGGATACTTACACAAGGTTATATTAAATTTGATATTGATTAAATTCTCTTAGACATGTTGCTGAAATGCATTTAATCTTTATATTCTTTCTTAAATATATATATATTCAGATGAATAAAATAAAATGCACTAAGTTTAACCTAAAAGTATTAAACTTGAAAATACTTATGGTAAATTTTTAAGGAATATTTTTAGATTTTAATGCTTAAAATATTCTTGTGGATGAGTTAAAAATATCTAAGCACACATTCTAACCCTTCTGTTAAAGTTCAAAATACATACTTATATGTGGATTTATTACTTTCTTCTATGTGTATGTAGAGAAAGTATTGTATTTGTGAAAATTTTTTAACTCCCTTTTTTTTTTTTTGTTATGTAGTATGGATTTTAGTTTTTACATTAGCTTGTATGTACTATCAAAAAGTTCCAAAAAATTTACAGTACCCTGACTTGTAAAATAAATATGGCTTAACTAGTTCCATAAAATTTAAAGATTTTTAATATTAATCTTATTACTGAGTTTTGGAATTCGACAAATGGAAATCTTTGAACTTCATTTACTTATTTAATTTCTCATCTATATATTTGAAACTTTGGCCAAATAGCTTTGATACTTTAAATTGAAAGTATAGTAATTACCTACATGCCCATAAAGTACAAATTCTTTCATATCAATATTAATATAAAATTTAGTTTGTAGGCTTTTGATAAATGTTTAATATATCAAATTGATTCTTAATCAGTCACCTATTAAAAAAAAAAAGTAATTTTAAAATTTTACGAATTTCTTGATGTGTATCTGTATGTCGCTATTATATTAGGGGTGCATAACCTTTTTGGCTGGAGGGCCACTCGCTGTTGACTGGGACATGAAGGGCCACAGGCAAGATAATATAAAAGAATTCAACTATGCAGATATATTCACTGTGTAATAAATAAATATATATATATATATATATATATATATATATATATATATATATATATATATATATATATGGATGGATGGATGGATGGATGGATGCACACTATCATCAGGTGCACTATCGTTGTAATGGACGCCAAGACTTTTTTGTCAGATTTCTGAGTGTGGAACTTCTTTAGCAGCAGGAATCTCTGTAGCACTATTCTTTTGATTGCTCCTTTGTCTGGGAATCTTAAATGTGTCACTAACTTAGACAGAAAGTTCTTTAAAACTTCAAAATGTTTTCAATTTGTTTTTCCTTCTTGTCAGAATTCAAAAATTTGTGCACCGATAAAAAAAAAAAAAAAAAAAAAAAAATTGTACAAATTGGAATGATTTGTACATTTATAATACTAAGACTTTTAGCTGTTATTTGCCACCAAATTTATTCTTCTATTTCAACTCACTGGGTGCAAAGCTAGGAACTTTACACTCTCTTTACTCTTAGGAACTTTACTCTTAGACTCATATACTTTACGTATATGTCTTATATTTTTGCGAATGAAACTCTAGTACATTTGCAACCACTGAAAATCTTATTCATTTGGAAGCACAAAATGATCCATTCTCACCAGATAAAAGCATTTGAATGTTTTGTCAGCTACGCCTGCTATAAAATTGTATCCTATGCATTCTTTTAGCTGCTGTTTCATTTCTGTTTGCGACACCATAAATCATAAATGATCCCCATCATTATTGCGGTCTGTGTTTTTATTACTACAAAATAAATAAGCATCAGTCTTTTTTTCTTTTGTATGTCACCAGACAGAAATAAATTCAACTAACTGCCCATTTGAAGTTATTATTTATTTTTAATGGAAATTAATTATTACTATAAATTTACATTAAAACATTACTTCATCATTTACATCATTTCGTCATTAATTTTAATACATATAATGTGTTGGAGACAGATTTAAAAAAAAAAAAAAAAAAAAAAAAAGCTTTTATTTACCAATTGTTACATTTTTCAGTATTTAATCTTCTCAGATAGAGAGATAAATAATCACCAATAGATTATTCCGTAATTTTTCCATTAAAAATTTAAGAAACCTATTGTGGGTTACATTACTGAGAAATATGTATAAAATCCAACATTTTCATCCCCCCTCCCTCGCAAAAAAAAGAAAGTTTGTATAAATGCCAGTTTTGTGAGTGTAAAAAATAAAATATTTTATCTTTTTTATTTTTTCACTCCTGCTGATGATTCATGATCTGTAACATTGGTCCTTCTGCGGACCGCATGTGGCCCCCCGGGCCGCAGGTTGTGCACCTCTACTATATATATTGGCAGTTTTTGCTGAAAATTAGTGATATGGGGTGGAAAATTTTCTATGTTTTTCTGGAAAATTTTCCAACCCCCTAAAAAAAAAATTTTTTTTTTAGTAAATCTTTTGCATGATATATTTAAATTTTCTTTTAGTCATAGTAATGCTATGTACAGTGGAAAAACAAAAGTTTCTTATTAAAGTCATCATTTAGAAAGTTACCAGATATGTTTTGAGCAACTTGCTCGAGAAAGGTTATTTATTATAATACAAGAAATCTGTGGTTGTTAATCAAAATTTTAAATGTCCATTCAATAAGTTTGTAAGAACATAATTATAAAGCATTTGGCAACATAACAAAGAATATATTGATAAATTAATACACTACTGTACTGCTGAGCATGTGTATCTATTTTTCAAAATATTCATTTGATAAATGATGATACGCCGATGTTTTTCAAACTCTGGCAGCAATTCTGACTTAGGTCACCTTATGGTTCTGAGAGTGACTGACTCAGAAAGTTAGGATATTGTCATAATCTTCAATAATATTAAATATTAAAAAAAAAAAAAAAAAAAAAAGCGAAACTTAGAAAAAAAAAATGCTTTAATTACAAAATTGGCATAATCCAAATCCCTTGAATGTTCATTGGTTTAATCAGGGTAAGCAAGGTTATGGACATTTTGGTAAAAACATGGTATGAACCATGGTTTTTACCGTACTGCCCTAAACTAATTTTTAGTGAAATTTTATTAAAATGATGCAAATTTTCAAAGAATTTACATTGTTTACATTTTTCTTTGGCAGTCATAAACAATAAGATAGTGTTTCTAATAAATTTTAAGATAAAATATTTCTTCAATATTAATCAACATAATCACGTTCATATGATGTATGAAGGTAAATAACTTAAGCATATTCAAATACATAGCTAGCAATAAAATATAATCTTAATGTTAATTTAAAAAATACAAAAGAAAATATTTTTTTGAGTTAAATGTAGTAGAAATGAATATTCATCATTATTTTTAATTTTGTTAAATATTGATGTAATAGTGGCTCATTTTAAATTTTTATATGCTTTCCTGACATTCTTTAAAACTTGACCTAGCACTAGTCAGTCTGTATGAATTGCAGGATAAAAAAATGTGAGAATCTCGCTGTTTTTCTCAAATTGTAGTTGAAAGCAATGATTATGTGGGAAATTTTATTTGGGGGGGGGGGGGGAGTGAGAAATGTCTTTTTTTTTTTTTTAAATCTCTGTTGTAAATTTGTTTACATCAAAAAAAAATTGTGGATTAGAGGGATTTGCAGATTACAAGTCTTTTCATTAAAGGGAGTTAACAGTAAACTCCCATTAATCTACAAAAGTTTTGTCCAGAGGTTGTTGTGCAGATTATAGGATTTTGTGGATCAGGGCTCAGAAATAAGTGGTCTGCTGGTCCGGGACTGCAAAAATATTCAACAGACTGGCAACATATAAATTACAGTGGTTCACTAGACCAGCAAAGTTTTTTTTTTCTCTCCCCCCCCCCCCTTTTTTTTTCTCTAAAATTGTCCGTAAATCTATCATAGTATCATCCATAAATCTATCATCTACTTATGTTTTGTTATAACAATAAGTATGCTTCATTATAATGGTCAATATTAGCACCTATTCTCTGTATTTTTTTTCTTTTTAATTTCACTTTAATAACTTTATTATTAAAAATTAAAAGTAAAGTGTGACATTTTAGCTCATTTATTAAAGCATAATTTTTTTTATTTATGTAAGACTTAATTTGTATTGTTAAAATAATTTACAATCAATTTGCATGTCAATTTATGAACAAAATTTGTGCAAAACAGTTTTAAAATTTTTTAAAAATAGCATTTGTGAACAGACCAGTCAAAATATGAATGGACCAATGAAATCTTAAAATTGCTGGTCCTGTAGATACTTTTCTTAATTTTTACCCCTGATTTATAGTCTTTGTTTACATTTTTCTTTTGCAGATACAAAGAGTTACTATTAATGTATAGATATTAAAAATGGAAAGATGATTCCTAATTTCAAAGAAATTTCTTAAACGCTAGTAAAACTAATCATATGCAGGTAAATAATATAAAAATACTCAAATAATACACAGCAATGAAAAATAAATATAAAAGAATATATTTTACTGCAGAAATGAATATTCATCATTGATTATTTTAAATTTTGTTTAACATTGATGTAATGTGTTGTTCTATTCCATCATTCTTTGGCCTGATTTGATGCTGGATCGTACTAATTGCTGGATAATGAATAATTTAGGTTTTTTGTGCGTATATGTATGTACTTTAATTGT
Source organism: Salticus scenicus (assembly GCA_963930645.1). Lineage (NCBI taxonomy): Eukaryota > Metazoa > Arthropoda > Arachnida > Araneae > Salticidae > Salticus > Salticus scenicus. The sequence continues at coordinate 30,220,747 of OZ005660.1, forward strand.
TGCATTAGAATCATTAAACACATCAAAATTGGATTTCATCTAACAAAAACAAGAGTATTCATTTAATTTTTAATAAAAAATGAAGTTAAACTATATTAATTAAAAACGAAGAGTTAAATTACTAAATTAAATACATGAAAAAACCTTTACTAACTTCGTTGTTTGCCGTAAACTTTTCCATCGGGATCCCGATTCTCGTCAGACGGCCTCCTCTGTGTGACTTGGACTGTTGTGCTGGTCTTTGTCTTTTCAAAATGTGGTGCCACATTCTGTCCAGAGCTACTGTGTTGCTGTCTTTACACGTTGTGTGTGTGGGGGGGGGATTGAAATTTTTTATGAATTCAGGAAAATTTTCTGCAAGCAACATTTATGTATTTTTGTACTTGCTGTTTTTTTTTTTTTTTTTAATTTATGTATATATATATCTAAATTAATAATGCAAGAATTTTATTAAGATGATGGAAAACAAGCATTTTGTAAATCACAAAGAAAAAACTGATTATGACAAAATTGATTTTTTAAAAACTAGTCAAAAGTTAGGCATAAAAAATTAATACCTGAGAGTAATTTTATGGTCGTCAAATTTAAATTTCTAGGTGTGCAAAATATGCCTAATGACTCGACTGCTAATTTCAAACCCTGTTATGCCTTATTTCTAACCTAAACAGTTTTTCCGCTACTGTAGCATTTTTCGCAAAATGCTAAAAGACTTATCCAAAATGCAAAAATGAAATAACATGTTTTCGCTTTTTTGCTAAAGCATCTTGCAAAACACAAATTGGGAAAAAAAAAAAAAAAAAAAATCTTCGGTGGAAATATTATAACTAATCTTTCATGGGGGGGGGGGGGAAATCTCAACATTGATAAAGGAAAAATCCATCAGTTCATGCATATATAAAAAAAAAAAAATCAAACGCTGAACTAGCATAAGAATCGCATACAGGAAATAAATTTGAGGCATTTGTAAAGTGGTCTAATATGAAAGAAAGAAAAATTATAAACCATAAAGCTTTGAATAGTAATAAACAAATTTCACTTATATAACTTTTTTTTTTTTTTTTTTTTGTAAGTTAAGATTTTATGTTCTGATACAGTATAAGCTTAATGTAGTTTTACATGCTATAGTGATAATTATATATCCAGAAAAAGAATGAGTCGTATCCAAGATGTGCATATTGCTTTAAAAAAGTTTACAATGTAAAGTAATCTAAAAGGTTTAATATTTTTCATGTCTGCCAATAAATGTGTTAAAATATATGCTTGTACTATATTCTAATTGATCTGGTTACAGTGGCTAGTACAATTATTACTTTTTTGTTTTTCATTTCTAATTTAAAAAAAATTTATGTTCTGTGTAACTCTTTAAAGACCTGATTAAAAACTTTTAAGTTTAATTTACAAATGAAAATCAAACATATCGAGGCGTTTTAGAATGTGTAAACTGATATTCATTTTTTTGTTCTACTGTTTCTGGCATTTTAGCATTTTATTTTGCTAAAGCTTTTTTTTTTTCCTGATTTTAGCTTTTTTTGCTAAAGAAAATTTTTACTCGGCTTAAACCCTGAACCTAAATTAAAATAATCTGTATTAAAATGTAATACACAAGTTTTTTTTTCCACTCTCTGGTGCTTACAACACATTTTTTATAGTTACTGTTTTTTTTTTTTTTTGTATATGTATATATTAATTCAAGTCTTCCTTCCTGATGTTTGATCACTATGTTTATGTAATACGCCTACATGCTTAATGATTTATTTTTGAAAATTCAAAGAGGGGGGGGGAATTATTATTTAATATAATGCATTTGGCCCTTTTTAGTTTATTTTCTGAAATTCAAAATTTTACAGCGAAAAAGAAGGCAATGATTTAAATCAGGGTTGGCAAGTTTCTTCCAAGGTGGAAAAAACTGGCCGGAAGAAATAAGAAACTGTTTTTCTTAAAAAAATTATCCTATAAATTGCAGATTTGTAAGATACAATGGATGCATTTATCTCATAAACAACTTTAAGTAACTTTAATTATACCTATAAAAATTTAATTACATATTTAATTAATAATTATGAGATTTTTACCAAAACTCGCATTCCAAAATACTCAATCCAGTAAAAAAATAAATTTCAATTTAAATAGTGTGGATCACTTGCTTATACTTTCTGATAAAACATAAACAGCTCTTAACAAACATCCAGTTAAGAGCCAGTATTCAATAATTACTGTATTACAAAATGTCATCAAAAACTTTATTTTCCTTATAGTCATACACAGTACAGTCAACTGCCTCTAATCCGCAGATTTATAATCTGCAAATTAAAGGGCAAAACTGGGAAAATTCATTAGTGGCCAGTGGCCGGTACTGTCAGTTTCATTAGTAGCCACTTTTTTAAGTTAGTGGCCACTTTTCACATGATAAGACACTTTCTTTCAGACTGCAAAAAGCATTGTCACCATTGTGTGGTATAATTACCACAAGAAAAATATGAAAATAAGAAATACATATAATAATAAAATTAACATAGGGACACTGAAATTGTAATTTGTAATTACGCTCTTTTTAAAAATTCTAAATTGCACATCCTAAATTAAAATCTTTTTAGGGCTGTAATAATAACAGCAAAAGTTTTTCAGATAATTCAGTAGTACTTTTTTCCCCCCAAATTTATTTAAGTGAAATAAGCTGTTATCATTCACAGTTCTCATTGATATTTTCTAGTAAATGAATCAGCTGATTCATCATCACAACCTTTTACATGGTCATGTGTAAATACAGTGAGCAGTGTTATTATTTTTTCTTATTTCTAAAGACACACTTTTTTAAATGATTTTATTTCAATAGAGTTAAAATATTTCCTCTTAAAAAGTATAGATATGGAAACTTAGCTGCTTCATTAAAAATAATTTACGTAGCTGCCAAATTTGTAGCTTTTAAAATAAGGAGAATTCTACTTTAAAATGGGAAGGAAAAAGGAAGATTTCTACTCAAAAGAAAACAAATACAAAAATTTTTGAAAAATACACATTTAAGCCAAATCAAATTTTGATGCACACATTTGTCAATTATCTTAAATGGGTTAAATATTCACTAAATACTATGGAGATAATAATGGAAAAAGATTGTGGTTTTTAGGACATTTGTTCATTAACTGCTAGTTGAAATGGAGCGCACATATGTGTGTGTGTGTGGGGGGAAATACATCTATATACTTCTTTATAGGTTCTAGAATCCAATCAAGAAAGTTTAAAATGAATATTTATGTTATGGATGGAGAAAGATTGTAAATCACAAGGCTTCAGTGGAGCATGTGATTGCCAATCGTTGGAGGGGGGGGGGGGGAGGGATTACAAGAATTATGAGTAAGAGATATTAAACAATTCTGCTTCTTTACACATTCTAGAATCTAAAAAAATAAGTTTAAAACAGATATTTATATTTTTGCAGCAAATGGAGAATGATTAGAAATTATAAAGCTTTCTATAAGCTATGTGATCACAGATCGTTAGGGAAAGGAAAAGGGGGGGGGTCCAAAAATTATATGAGTGAGATATATTAAACAATTCTACTTCTTTATAGGTTGTAGAATATAATAAAGCAAGTTTAAAATGAACATTGACATTTATGCCATGGATGGAAAAAGATTGGAAATCACAAGGCTTCGATTGCCTAACGTCGCTCGATTTTTAGAATCTTTTAATGATCACAAAAAGTGGCGACTTTAGTGGCGATCGATGCATAATTTTTAATCGCCATCTTTTTTTATTTAGTCGCCATGTGGCCGGTGGCGACCGTTAATTTTGCCCTTTACTGCAAATCCTTCTAATCTGTAATTGATTTTTTAATGAAAAAGGAATTTACATCTCGTATTTAAAAAAAATTCACATTTCTCACATTTTTACTTAAAAAAAAAATTTTTTTTAGCTTAATCCTTACTTTGAAAACACGATTGGGGAGGGAGTAACATTCTTGTATTTGTATTTATTATCCTGCAATTCATACAAACTAGTGCTTAAAACAAATAACTGTTGCATCAACATTTAACAAAATTAATCAGTGATGAATATTATTTCCCAACTTTCAAGAATATTTTGTTTCGTATTTTTTAAATTTGTCTGTTTACAAATATTGAAGAAATATTTTATTCTAAAATTATTAGAAATCATCTTTCCATTTTGATGTCTATTTATGAATTAATAACTGACTCTATATCTGCAAAAGAAAACTGTAAACAAAGCCAATGTCAAAAGACAAAACAAAGGCAACAATCTCTAATCTGCAAATTCCTATAATCCACACAACCTCTGGGCAAAACTTTTGAGAGTTGGCGTTGGCGGGAGTTGACTGTAAAACAAATGAAAAGTTTTTTAGTAGTTCAATACTGCATTTTATTTTTCAACTTAAAATAGATAAATACAAACTATGGATTTTTTTTTTTAAATCCTAGAGAACCTGCAGGAGAGTTTAAAAGTAGGTATCGTAGTACTTATTGATACAGTTCATTGGGTGCCAGCTTCTAGTTTATACAAAATACTGTTTAAACATATAGTAATATGAGGTAGTATCTATCCAAAAAGTTCTAAAAATATTAGCATTGAAAAGTAAAAGCAAATCACCTGTATATATTTAGTGCTTCTTATCATAGAACTTATTTTTCTAAAAATATTTATAATTGGGTTATAGTTTAGTACATTTGACATTATATATTTATGCTTTGAGTTTATAGGGAGAAACCCAACCCTGATTTAAATATTTCATTTTTACTATAAAATTTATCCTCTTAATGCAAAATGTTTAAATTTTGTTAGGGTTGGCAGGGTTTCGGACGCTATGGTATTAAACCATGGTTTTTACTGTACTGTTCAAAACCTTGGTATCTTAAACTGTCCAAAACTGTATTTTTTAGAATTATATTTTATTAAAATTATGCAAATTATTATATTCCAGTATATTCCATTGTTCTAATAATGTTTAATGAAAGATGCATATATTAACAATTATAATTATTCAAAAGCAAAAATTTATTAGTGAAGCTTTAATGGAAAAATGTGGATAATTGTACCTTAAATATTGATATTTATAATATTTACACACATACACAGATATATAAGATAAGCAACATGAATAAATGTATCAAGAGAACAAAATGTATATAATTATTACACGCGCACACACACACACACACACAGTTGAACCTCGTTAACATGAATCTCAAGGGGGATAAAAAACTTAAGTTCATGTTATCAGTAGTTCATGCTATCAGTAACTAATCTTCATATATGTAAACCAATCTCCATTTTGATGGGGATTGTGGAAACAGTTCACGTTAACGAGGTTTGACTGTATACATAAGATTTACAATAAATCATCTGGAAATAAATATTAAAAATGTGCACACAAACATATTTTATTTTTTAATAAATGAGAAAATATAATGTAAAATTATGAAATGGTACACATTTTAAAGATTTTTTTTTTTTTTTTTTTTTTTTTTGGGGGGGGGGGGGGGTGACTGCTTATTTGCTGTTTCTGAAAATGCATTGACTTCATTACCTAATTATAACTTTTATATTTTATTTATTTTTGGTATCTTTTAATGTGATTTATGAAAGAACTTTTAATAAAATAACTAAAACATAATTTCTGCAAAATATTGGCTATGTAAGTATTTTGCAATTAAAAGTAAGACAAATTATTCATTTTGAATATCCTACATTTTTTTATTGCAAGAAAATTTTTTGTCATTAAAATTTTTTATAGCTATAATTAAATTGTAAATTTCTTTTAACTTAGTCTAAATTTTCAGTATAAAATACTTTTAATTACTAATTATAATTGCTGCTGAGAATGTAGGGAATAGTTCTTATAATCTTAGGTTTTGGACACTTTCGGAAGATTTTGTACAGTTTAGGACACTTTTGGACAGTAAAAACTACTGTCCTGTCCAAATTCAGTTTCAGACGTCCTGAACCCTAACCCTGTTTTATGTTGATATTTTTAATGCACACTGTATTCTTTTTACATGCAATAAATGCTTAAAATAATTAAGTTCTTCTGGGTATTAAAAAATATTTTATACTGAAATTTAAGTATTCAGAAAAAATCACTATTCGGTGCTATTCTAAGATTAAACTTTAAAAATCTGAGAGTAATAGTAATGTGAAGTTAATTTGAAGATTTTATTAAAAATATTTAGAAATTTTACTAAATTGGATGTGTTGTATACAAAAGTTTAAGCTTCAAAATGAAATGAGCTGAGTTTCTATCAGAATTAGTTCATTAATAATGGCCTAGCTGTTCCCTTTTTTCTTTCAAACTAAAACAATAAAATTTCTGATTGTTAGCTTATAGATTCTTCCTTGCCTGGCAAATTAATCCTTTGAAAATTTTCAAACATAAAAAATTTGAATCAAAATGTACTTTATTTCATAAAACTGAAGGTGTCCCCCCCTCCCCCCCCTAAGAGTATTACTGCGAAATTGTCATTTTTTATCATAATGACATTGTATTGTTATCGATACTAGCAGCAACTTTAGAAATTAAATTTGTCTCTCAATCTGTTAAAAGGTTTAAATTACCATTAGTTATTTTAGCATTTTGCTAAGAGATACCTTATTTTGCTAAGTTTGTTTTTAATCATTTTGTTGATGTTAAAACCAGTTAATTTCATAAAATATCTTTATACAGTCGAACCTCGTTAACGTGAATTACTTTTTATTCCACAATCCCCATCAAAATGAAGATTAGCTTAGTTATATGAAGATTATATACTGATAGCATGAACAAATTTTTATCCTCCTTGAGACTATAATGAAGTTTGACTGCATAATAACTTCTAATTACAGTGTTTTTATTAACTTCTATTCTCGTTTGTTTGTCCAGTACAGATCTTGCAATCGAATTTTAACTATCTTCCCTACTAGCTAGACATTTGAAACTTTCACAATAGCTCACAACCTGATGACAACACAATACTTCGAAGTCTGATTTTCAAATACTTTTCTTGTAATTAAAATATGAAAATACCTTATAAGTAGCCATTAAAATATTAGCTATAATTTAATTGTTGCTCCAAAAAAAATCATGAGTTCAATTTCTTTCGACATAATATAAATACATTTAATTAAACATGAGTGTTAAAAAATTGTAAAAAGTTAAATTATGCATCTTGCAAAAATTGACGTCATTATCAATTTAAAGATTTTATACTGTTGCATACTTGGGGGTTTGTAAGTTGTCAGAGAATGAGAGAGAGACGAAACGAGAATGAGGTGAAATTTTATTTACAGAAAATTTCAAAAGAATACAGATCTATAAACTGAGTATCAGCTTCAATTCAACCAATAAACACAGCTTAAAGAAAGTTGTCAACAGCAAATCCACAGTACAAACTGTATAGCAATAACACATGAAGCAAATCTCATTCAAAAAAGCTCTGAACTCCTTCAATAGCACTGCAAGCATTGACGAAACTGACTGAGAACTGATCTGGGTTTGGCATGCTGGAGCTCCTTTTCTACATCTCTGCTGAACCCAGAATGTTCGGGAAGTTTCCCGTAACTCCTTAACCAATCGCATTAGAACATCCATCTTTGGTATATATCGATAATAAGGATTTTCTCGCTAAATCCATTACCTGCCTATTGGATCTTTTTAATGCATTTTAAAGGGAAAATTAAGCTATTTTAACGTGAAAAAGAGCTGAAAATTGATATTTTTATCAACTTACTTAAGCCTCTTTGAAAGAATTTATACAAAAATAAATACAATTATTTACTATTTCGTAACAATACTCATTGATAAAGTGCTAATGTAGTTAGATCTATAGCTATGATTCAACAGAAAATTTAAAAACATGGTTTATAAATAGTTTATCTTGTATGTAATTATTTTTACTTAAATATCCACAGACAAAAATTACCAAGAGTGAAAATATCGATTTTTTTTTTTTTTTTTTTTTTTTTTTAAGTATATTTGAATTTTAATGGTTGAATTTATGTATAAAAATATTTAAAAGTATATCAGAATTTACATAGAAGTGCTCTCAGCGCTAACATTGCACAATGATCTATCCCCTTCTCATTACTCCTATTGTTGTTGAGAAATTGAAAAACACACTGATATTCATGTTTCTTAAATCTTAAATGCTTGGATAAAATTATCAGTGAACAGAAAGAAATCGATAAAAAAAAAAAAAAAAAAAAGGGGGAGGGGGCATAACAAAGAGTTCAGAAAAAGAAATCAACAGTATCCATGTATCCAAAGAATTTTTGAAAAAGCTAAAATGCCAAAGAAACAAGGTTGGTAACCCCGGGTTTTTCTAGAAAAACCCAACCCACTTGGGTTTTTGTAGGTTCTTCTGGGCTTTTGTTTGAATACATTTGCATTGCAATGTTAGATATGTTATTTAGCATATTAGTTGTAATACACCTAATTATATTAAACTACTAATTAATAATTAATCTAATATTTATAGTAGAAAGAAAAATTGGTTTGATTCTAATATTATAACAGTGCTAATTAGTAAGATTAAGCTATATTTTATTTTAACATATGCTTATTCAAAATATTCTTAATGACAGTAACTGATAAAATAAAATAATTTAAATTTTGAAGTACAATATGTATCAGAAAAATTAAAACTTCTTCACACACCATAAATTTTAAGTCAGCACAACTGGTTTCGAAAGGACATAGCCTTTCTTCATCAGGTGCAAACACGTGCTACTGCCTTGGAGGCAAAAGCAAAACAGACTTAAAATTTATGGTGTGTGAAGAAGTTTTAATTTCTTTCTAATTTATTGTACGCCAATGTATCATTTAAATTTTTTTTCTTTAAGTTTTTTAATAGTTGAAACGGTTATGAAGAAAATTTTATTAGATTTATAATTATATTGCTACTAAAAATAAAATTATTATAAAGTTTTTAAAAGTAAACAATTTAATTAGTTAAATATTGATTCTGGACAACATTTATATCCACTGTTAAACAAAAATATCATTCAGTTTTACAGGAAAAGGAAAACTGAACCAATTATAGAAGATAAACTTGCTTTTATTATATTTATAACTGTAGTTACTTTTTATGTTTAATACTATTTTCTAGAAAATAAAAGTAAGTTTTTTCTTAAAAGGTAAGGTGTTTTCTATACTTTATAGCTAAAATTTGTAAATTATAAATAATTTTTAACAAAAACCCAAGGGTTTTTGTTTGCAAAGAAATCTTCTTTTCCTTACCTGGTTAAATCCTGATCTGTCATGACAGTAACAAGACCATAACTTAAAATTTTCATGTGTGCTGATTATTCATAACCTTTTTATTAATTATTGAAAACAAGGGTTGTGAAATCTTATTCAGTCTACATTTTTATAACCCCCCTCCCCCCCCCCCCAAAAAAAAAAAAAAAAAAAAATTAGAAAAGAAGGGGGGGGGGGGGAAGTAACGCTCTAGGGAGAACCTTGTAACTCTGCAATAGAAATACATTGGTTCCTCTGTTTATCGAGGAGGAAAAGGATAAGCAATCATTGTTTAACTTGCAATTTGCATGAAAATTGTTTCAGTATCAAAGTTAAAAAGAATTTTTTAAATAAGATGGTTGATAATAGTTCTAAAACGAAATTATCACCAGTTAGAAAATGTTACCTGCAGATTATATTAAGCCCTGTCTGTACCAGTTTATATTATGTAACATAACAAACTTAAAAATATATCTGAGGCATTATGAATAGAATTTCATTGACTTATCCTGATAATTTTTATCTTTATAGTTTATACTAATTGTAATTATTTTTGTAGTGTATTAAATTTTTAATTTTTGTTTCTAGGTGAAAATGTTGAAATTTATGAGAGGAAAAGGTCATCACCTTAGTGCTGATAGACTAAAATTGCACAAAGAACTTTTCTCTTTTTCAAAGGTTAGTATGTTTATTTTTTTCCCCCTAATGCATAAATGAGTCATTTATTGTAAAAGTGAATTATCTCATTGTAAATGGAATTTGAAATAGCGAACTTTTTACAAGTTTATATGTAGGGGAAAATGTCAAGATTCAGTAAGTGTTTACTCGATTTTTTGTGGCTAATGCAAATCAGTTATAAGAATTTATAAATTATCTATATAAATAAAGAGAAGTGTGTGTGCATGCTCTGGTGCTCACACTATTGATCGTAGAGCTTCCAAATTTGGCATATAGAGGTACCTGGGACCCTGCAGGTGTGCACCTCATAGATTTTTTCGAATTTGAATTTTTTAAATTAATATTTTTTAGATTTTAAATATTGGCTTTAATGCTTCATTTTTCATAAATTTAATTCTTTGATTGTAATTGCCTGCGTATCTTAGCAACGGTTATTTCACTATTTTTTATTTAATACATTCATTTAAAGGTGATTTTTTTTTTTTTTTTTTTTTTTTTAATTTATTGAAAATCAAATGGTAATGCTATATAAATTATGTTTATGTATAATTTTTACAGTATAACAACTTTTTATTTTTCATTTTAAATTAATTCCTTTAAAATAAACCTTTTTTTTTTTTTTTTGTTTATTGAGGGAAAAATGGTAGTATATAGTGGGAAAAGGATTAAACTGATTAAAATTTGTTTTTCATGTATTTAATTCCTTTTTAAAAGAAAATCTACTTTTTATTTTGTTATACTGGTCAGAATCAAATCTTAATACAGTGTAAATAATGGGGACTATAAAACACATGGTTCAAAAACATAATAGATGCTGAGATAGTCATCTTTAAAATCGTAGTTCTTAAATAATAGAAGATCCACGTGTCGTTGATAAATACCCAGATTGAAGTGCCCCGGGAATGACCTTTTTGCCGACAGTGGGAACCTGGATCCCCCGATGCAGCACGGGCGGGGGAAAAAAGAGCTGCCGTAGGCAGCGGGTACTCGAAGCAAGGTCTAGAGCAATTTCAATGTTTATTTATGTAAAAATTATTTTTTTTTTATTAAGTTTTTTAATTTATAATGTGATGTAAAAAATACTGATCCAATTCTTTTTGAAAATTCATTTAAATATAGTGACCAGCGAAGCGGGCATAGCCTGCTAGTAAGATAAATAATTTGAAGTAATATAGAAACTTCATTTTTATAATTTAGAAGTTTTTTTGGGGGAGGGGGGGGGCATTTATGGGATTTTAATGCAATTATGGAGTTACTTCATTTTTAGAATGAAAGATATGGTACTAAATGTGATACAATTAAGCAAAAATATACACATTTAAAAAAAATGTGGAGTTACACCACTTTTGCAATGTATCGTTCAAATTTTATTCCTTATATATATTTTTAGGTAATGTGTAATGTGTTTCATTTAAAAATTAGCAAACTTTGCCAGCTTTATTAGTCACTACATTTTAAATGAATTTTCCCCCCCCCAAAAAAAAAAAAAAAAAATATTGTGATTACTTTAAACTTCATCAGTCACATATGCTGCCTTTTGTCTTCCTTGCATGTACTGTGTCAGATCAGAGTCCCTCCCAGTAGCATAATTTTCTGAATATACCTGCAGCAAAACAAAAAATCTATCTGCAAACCATGAATGTCAAACCAAGTCACTAGAAACTAGAAGTAATAGCAATTCATGAAATATGTAAAATTTCCATTTACAGAGAAAATAAATTAAGACTATACAAATACAGTAATCTAGAGACATAATGCAAATTATGTGTATTTTTAAGCCTAAATATTTCTATCTTCACTGTAAAATTGATCTGAAGAGCTTTAAACAATCTGCAACGTTCGCTGCCATGCTGCACTGTTTCTGCTACTTGGCCTACTGTTTGCATAAGCGTCTTAACTGGCCACTTAAGTTAGGTGTTTATTGGATGACAGGTGGTGCTGCTATTATTCAAGAACTAATTTTTTTTTTTATGGCTTTATCTGAGTCTACTTTGTTTTAATTTTGGCATCATGCATTAGTAAGACCTAATAGCAAGACAAGAGATGTAAAATTCCCGGAAATTTTGAGGCAGTGGGAAAAAGTTTTTTTCTGGGGGAAAAATTGAATTTTTCTAGATAAAAATAGGGTTTCTTCATATTTTCTAAAATATTATAACTATCAAGTGTTAAATATTTAAAAAAAAATACATGCAATCCATATTATTTTTTCTTAACAGAAGCATACAAAAATCTTTTACTATTAGAAATTGAGTCTTTCTGTTTCCAGTACCTTTTCTTGTACAAAACTCCAAAAACTAGTCAAATCATCATTCAACCATTAATTTTGCATAGGGTGTGCATTCCTATGGTATGTCCATCTCCCAGCAGCATTAATAAAATGAATTTAGTTTAGAATCAAACCAACAAATTTTTTTTCACTGACCCGAATCTGATTTTTCATATCAATGATTCATCTGAAAATCATGCAAAACTTTTTAAAGTTATATAATAAAGTAAATTTTTATTGTTACAGAGTTAGTAAATAATTTTATTTAATTTTTTTCTTTTTAATGGAGTTACTGATACACTAAATTGTAAATTTAAAAATCTGAAAAATGGATTAATTTTTAACTGTTTATGTGTGTTATGTACTTCAAGAGTACAAAAATATGCTTAAAGTTTAGTATATATATGATTTTTCTTTGTTTGCCTTTCTGCAATATGTATGTAATAATTTGTGTGCATGTATATTTAATCATAGGAATATGTAGTATTTTTATAATTATATCAAACTAATTGGAAATTTAAACCTAACCCGCAGGAAAAAAATTCCGTCAACCTAATCCGAACCAAACCCACAAGAAAAATAAATCGGACAACCCAGCCCCCAGAAGGAAAAAAAAAAAAAAAAAAAAAAAAAGTCAATCTGACTCATAAAAAGAAAATAAATAAATCAGTCAACCTGAACCGAACTTAATACGCAAGAGAAAAAATTTAGTCAACTAGACCTAAACCTGATTGCATGTCAGGCTTACCGGTTTACTGGACCTGATGCTCAGGGGCCAATCCAGGATTTCAAAATTAATACCTATTTTTGTGAAAAATCTTAACTATATTTTATTTTTGTGAAAAATTGTAGCACACTCTTTTTCTCTGTGTGTGTGTGGGGAGGGGGGCAGAGTTCAAACTAAGTAGAATAATAAAAATAATGCTCAGCAATTAGTGTGAGGCTTATAGCAGAACAGAAACCAAAACTCGCCACATAATAAAATATAAAATAAACCTATCTTTACTTCGTAGTCGTTCTAAGATCTTTCTGCACCGGGCACCCGGTCCTCTTCGGAGAACGTTAACACTGTGACGGAGACTTAGGCTTCTGTGGGGCTTAGGCCAGAAGCCTGTCTCCATCACAGTGTTAATGTTCTCCGAAGAGAACCGGGTGCCCGGTGCAGAAAGATCTTAGAACGACTACGAAGTAAAGATAGGTTTATTTTATATTTTATTATGTGTTTAGTATAACTTCGTTTTTCTCAATTAATTAAAAAAAAAAAAAAAAAAAAAAAAAAACCAAAACTCGCTTTTCTCTGAAGTAAACAGTTCAGTAGAGAGACTGTAAGTAGGAGTTGTTTTCATTCATGCTAGTATCACTGCACTATGGGAGGACAGACATCACCATACAGTCATCAAAACGTCAAACCAACCTGACAAATCAGCGAACAGTACACTATGGCCACAACTCCAGAGAGTGTGTATTGATACAAGTAGGGTCGTTTTGTTGACCTATGCTATACCGTTTCTTGCCCAAGTAAATGTTAAGTGTAGATTAAACCAACATTCTGCAAGATTCTTGCTTCTTGAGTCGCATCAACAGAAATGCACAAATAAGTTACTTTTCTTCGAAAATGTGCTCATTTAAAATGTCAGATTTTGCTAGGATGACTAAGATTTTTGTCAAAGTACCGATTTTAACTGTATGATTTTTGTGAAGGTACCTTTTTTGCCAAGTCTATTTTTGTGAAGGTACCTTTTTTGCCAGCTTAATTTTTGTGAAGGTACCCAGAACCGGTAGTAAAATCGACCTGTATTAACCCCTGCTGATGCTGGACTCTTAATTCAGATTTTCACTTAAAATGAAATTAATCACAAGAATAAAATAAGTTTAAAGTTAATTGAACCAGAAATTTAAAACATTTTATTGATTATTTTTTTATCTATAACATAAAAATTTACTAACATGGATGTAAAAGGCATGAATAAAGTAGGTTTTTGCACATGTAATTTTTATAAATTGTGAAAGAAATTTTTTGATAAAGTAGTTGCTTAGGATTTTTTTTACTGTTACATGCATTTATATGTACAGTGGAACCTGTTAAAGTGACCACCTGACTAAAGTGACCATTTTACAGACTAAAGTGACCATTTTCCAATTTTAAAGAGACTTTATAAAGTGACCACCTGCGTATAGTGACCATTTTAGCCGGTCCCTAGGGTGGTCACTTTAGACAGGTTACACTGTATGTGTGTATAAATATATATCCACACACATTAAAATAACAGTTAGACAAGTCTAAGGATATGTATTTAAAAAAAAAAATGAAAGTATAAGGGAACTTGAAAAGAATAAGTAATTTCAAATGAATGTGAAGGGAGGGAGGTCATTGTAATACTTAAATATTTCAGGATTACCATTTGATTACATCGTTAAAACTTTATTTTTGAAATATCAACATTATCAGAGTCAGTGTTTTCATGTAAGATACTGAACATGAAAAAATATTTCACGAAAAAAGCATCAGAATGTAAATATTATAAATTTTTGAACATGTTATATTGTGCTAGAAATTTCAGTTTTCAATTTTTCCGGGTGGAAATAAACCTCTTTAGGGAAAAAACTAGTTTTTTTTTTTTTTTTTTTTCCTCCAAAATTTTTTTTCAGACCATTCCCATCTCTAAACAAGACCTAGTTTTTTATCTAGCTGTTGCTCTGTTATAATAAAATTAATACCTTTTTATAAAGCTCTGTTACTTGGTCGCAACAGAGCTTAGGCAACCAAACTCTGTAAACTTGTTGACTAAGTAACAGAGCTTTATAAGTATTAATTTTAATTATAATTAAATATGCTCTGATTTAAGAATTTAAAAGTAAATTTAATAAGTTTAATCTTTTTTATTGTATACCATTTGTTTCTGATAAAAACTAAATTATAAATACTTCTCTTTCAAAACAATTTCTGTACATAAACAGATGTTTTGAACAAGCAATGATTGAAATAAAAAATCTCATTTTGTTTAATTAAAAAAAATAATCTCTTTACTTAGAAAGTAACTCTAGATTAAGAAAAAAATTTATTGGTAAGTTTCCATGTGAAGTAATTCTATTCTCCAAAAAGATTTTTTTTTTCTATGTGACAATTAGTTTCAAATCAACAGTTTTGATTCTATTCTGGCCTCAGAAACATTTCTGTTTATGTAGCAAATCGATGGAATATATATATATAATGATCTATTAAGCATAGTAATTATATAATAAAGAATTTAAAAAAATGATCTGTTGAATAATGTGTGATGCAAATAGGACGTTGAGGCTCCTGATCTGCAGATCCACTAGTTTATTTATATTTTACATTCCTTGTGCCCCATAGTTTTCTTTATTTTGACAAACAACTGTTTTTTCTTGCTTATATATATATATATATATATATATATATATATATATATATATATATATACTTTTTGTTTTAAAAATATAATTATAAATTTTTTCATAGGAATTTTCAGGATTTTGTTTTATAGAGCAGTTTGAGCCCTTCCAATATTTCTATTTATTGTAAGTTAGATAAAAGTTAAATTTTATATAAGGATTTAAATTTAAAAAAACTTCAAGTAGGTTTTATAGAAAAAAACCACCTGGGGTTTTGTTTTTGGGTCTTGCAAAATTAAGCCCACCCTGATCTGGTTTCTGGTATTTAGTTTTTTTACAGGGACACAACAAAAAAATCTCTATCATTATGACCTGAATCATTAGCGTCTAAATGCCTTATCTGATTGAGTTGAAAATTTATATACGTACTGTAGGTCACCGTCACATGAAGCATAAAGATTCTGGTGAATCTAGCGTTTACAGGTTTTTACAAGGACACAAAGAAAATTCTTTATCATTATGCTCTGTGAGTTCAAATTATTTAAAGTGTGATTGCATCTAAACTTTTTATTTGAATGAAGTGAAAACTCATGACACATGTTTGACCCCTATGGTCAGTCACACAACATAGACCATATAGATTTTGGTAAATTATTAGTTTTTTTACAGGGTGCAAGGAAAAATACTTTATCATTGTGGCTTATAAACTCAGATTAGGCATTTAGACATTGTATTTTAAATAATCTGATTGATCTGAAAATTT
Source organism: Salticus scenicus (assembly GCA_963930645.1). Lineage (NCBI taxonomy): Eukaryota > Metazoa > Arthropoda > Arachnida > Araneae > Salticidae > Salticus > Salticus scenicus. The sequence goes on from OZ005660.1 coordinate 30,237,034, forward strand.
ATATGCATGTTATAACCATCATACAAACTTTATAGATTTTGGCGAGTCTAGCACTCATAGATTTTTACAAGGACACAACAAAAATTTATCATTTTGATCTATGGGCTTCAAATTATTTGAAGCGCAATAGTGTTAGACTAAACAACGTACTATATGAAGAAAAGTACTCATACACCCTATCATAATTTTCTCTTTTGCGTATTTAACGATTTCTTAATTTAAGTAATTAACAGTTGTGTATAATGTTTGGAAAGTGTGGTGAAGTCACTCCAGATTTTTTTTTTCTTTAATGTTCCCTTGGATTATTTTAACTTTGTTATTTAGCATTTCAAATTCTCTTTAAATTTTACATTAAACTTTTTTTCCAATAAAGTTACTTAAAGTGGTGGTTTTTTTTTTTTTTTTTTTTTTTGTGTAACTGAATATGCTAGTTTACCAATCATTTTTTTTCCCCTTTATTGCCAAATATATTTTCCAGCAAGCCTTATATGTTAAAACTAAACTTTATCTTATTTTCAGACTGTATCACACGGATTTCCTCATAAACCAAGTGCTTTGGCATGGGATCCCAAGTTGCAGCTTCTGGCCATTGGAACTAAAAATGGTTTGATTAGAATGTATCCTTTTTTGATTTTATCTTAATTTGAAGTAAAGGAAAATGGTACATTAAAACACACACAAGCAATTTTTAACATGCTTAGTTAACACTTGTTATTTTCTGTTTGATTTCAGATTTTTATTATGTGAAAAACACTAAAATTGAAGTTGACCCATTTACTGTTTTTAACTATACATATTTGCTTTTGGTACCTACCAGTGAATAAGAGGTTCTATTTTCTAAGCAGTTCTCATTTAGAAATATTTTATGAACGCATCAACTGCGAATATTCATTTTAAGTAGTTGTTTATAGTTTCCTTTGGTTTTCTCAAACTTGTGTAAATGTATGATAGGCTCCTTTTTAGAAAATCCCCTTACTCACCCAAGACCTTAGTAGCAGAATTTTCTGTATCTTTATCTGCAGCAAAACAAAATTGGTTTGATCCAAGAATGCTGGACTAAACCTGGTATCACAAGAAGTATTAGCAATTCCTAAAATATGTAAAATTTCCATGTACAAGGAAAATATATGTACTAATATAGTAATCGGGAGACATAATGTAAATCAGATTGCCAGAATTTTTTTTTTTCTACGAGTAAAAATATTCCTTGGTCTTTTTCTAAAGAGTGAATTTGGCATTATTAAGAGTTAAGTGGAAAAAGTTGATCTTTTTTTTTGCCAACTCATACTAAATTTTACTTAATATATGTTGAAAAATGCATACAGGTAATGCAATAAATGTATATATGAACTCAGGTTGTAAATTTAAGTTATGAGTTTTAAGTTATATTATATGAACTGGCTAATTGTAATATTCATTTCAGCATAATTTGTACAATATCAGAACTCAGAATATGAACATAATACGACTTGGTTTACAAATTCTAATGAATATTGAAAAGTGATAAGTGATAAGACCATACTTTGAATCAGAGTAATTCTATTAATGATACAAATGTTTAGTTTTACTCATTAAAATTTTAATATAAACCTTTTTATTCATCCATTGTAAAAGAAGACATCGATTTAAATTAAAAAAAAAGTGTGCAGAATATTGAATTGAATATTGTAACCTTTTTCAGACATTACAATAAAATACTCTAACCAAAAAATACTCATGGTTAAAATTTTAAGGAGTAATTTTAGTTTTTAATGTAAAAAATACACTTGTGGAGGAGTTAAAATTATTCTGATGTAACTTATATTTATTCAAAAATTTGACATCTTTTTAAATTAATCTGCAGAGCGCTTGCAATAACGGCAAACAATAGCGCTTGCACTTGCAGCCCAGCTCACTGTTTAGAGTACACTCCTAGAAATCTGCTCAGCTTGGGACCAGAGACTGTGTGGATTTTAGAATTTTGCAGATTTTAGGAGGGAGTTTGTCTGCATTTTTAATTGAAATTTTAATGCTAAAATACATTAAAAATGATTGTGAATATATATAAATACAAATATAAGATGTATGAAATTAAAATTTTTATTAGTTTAGAAGTAAAAGTAAAAACAAATGATTTTTTTTTTTTTTAGTACTTTGAAATTTTTTTTTTTCCCCCGCACAAATACTATTGGTTTATGTACTTCTCAAAGACCTGGACCTTGCTTAAAATTAACTTCCTCTATCTCATAAGATCCAGTTCCTGAAATATCACTTAAAATGAGTTCTAGCCCGATATTTTTCCTTAAAAACTTTACTGTAAATGCCATTGTTTACATTCGTTGTGATATGTGGATTTTAGGAGTGCAGTTTTCTGAGAGTCTACTGTATATATATTGCTACATAAATTCTTTTTTAGCTATATTTTTCTTTTAAGTTTTGGGCATGGTTTAAACTGTCATTAGTTTTTTTTAGCACTTTGCTAAAATATGTTGGTAAGATTTTCACTTAAAAGCAAGAACTAGATAATTTCATAAAATATCTATATAATAAAAACCTCTAATTTTTATTCAAACATTTGAAAATTTATGAAAATACTTTAAAAAAAAAAAAAAAAAAAAATCGGGAATCTCTATTTAGTATATTTGGATTTAAATTTTTAATGGTTCGTGAAATTTAAACATTTAATAGTATGTACAATTTCAGAATTCGCTTTATAGAAGCATTCTCAGTACTAATATTGTGTATAGGTCTAACCCATTACTCTCCCCCCCCCCACCCCCCATAAATTGCAGTTTAATTTTTCATATACAACATAGCTGCTTCTTTTTTTCAATCATGGAAATCTAAACAAAGTTTCTCTGATTCTTTATTCACGAATACAAGTGCTTGACTGGTTAAAATAGTCAATAAAAGAAAGAAAAAAACAAAATTAGGAATAACAAAAATAGGATAAAGTAATTGACAGTATTCAACTAATTAACTTTTGAAAAAACTAAAATACTGCTTGTCAGGGGTGATTTTGTTCAGGTAATTTACCTGATTCAGGGAGGTTTTTTTTATTCATTCCCCTCCATTTTTGGTGTCAAAATTTATTTTTCTGGTTAAATTCATGAAAAGTATAAAATACCAAATTCCTAAGACCGCTTAAACCTAATTAAAATTAATATTTTTCATAATGAGAGGATTGTATTTCCTTGCAATAAATTATGTTCTCTATCCATATAAAAACTCTAATTAAAATTTCAGGGTTCTTCCCACCCATAAATTTCACAATCACTACTAGCTTATACATTTTTGCTAAAAGGCTAAAAACTTTCTTGCTGGGTTAAAGCCTGGTATTGAGTATTACTTAATTACTATGGGGGAAAATTGATGTCCTGATTATGAAGTTCAGTTCTAGATTTCTGAAATAAGTGTCTCCAAAAAGTAAAATAAACTTTACTGATTTTTCTTTAATCAACTTGCTGTAATATTTATAATGCTTTTATAAGTGTTAGTTGATTACTACAGGAAAATTGGTAAGCTTCCAATTAGTGTATCAGATATAAAATTTACTTGTCTTCAAAAAGAATTTATGTGTAGTAAAGTTGTGTGGTTGTTATACGCCAGATTTTTTTTATTTTTTTTTTTTAATACATAAATTCAAACATGTTCCTTGCATAAGAGAAAATATATTGGACTTGACCTTATTTTATTTTGTCCTAATTTTAAATGCGTAAAATTTAAAAGAAAGGTTAGTTTGAAAATAGCGTTTATGTCATAAGAAAATGTATCCTTTTTATCAGCCACTGGATAGTTATACAGTTGTTTTGGTCTGTGTTGAAAGTGTACAATGTTTCATAAATATTTAAAATCAACATTCATGAAAAATGCTGAATGATTAAGATATAATTGCATTTTATAGTGAAGTAGTTAAACTCAGAAAAAATAGTTTCTTCTGTAATTAGTATTTCTTAAAATCGGACAAATTCTATAAATTGGTTTAGGCAGATAAGATTTTGCATTGCCACAAATGAGCTTAAACTTGATTCTGAGAAAGCCCTCAAATATTACAGCTTTTGTTTCTGGATGTTCAGCATTCATTTCAGTAAAAGATTGTCTAGTCAGCTCCTATAATCGGATTACTACTGAAGTACATTTCTAACTTCGAGCTCTGGCTTATCTAAAATATTAAGCTTAAAGGAAAACATTTCAGAAAAGAATATTATTTGCTTCAAATCTTAAAAGGAAATGTTTAAAGAGGTACAGGGAGAAACTAAGTTGGATAATTTATTTTTGAAAGAGAATACCTAACATATCAAGGTACTCATAATTCATTTACAGTTTAATTATAAGTGTAACATGAGTGTTTTTTAACAGGGTGGGAACAATCATGGAAAAATCGGGGGAATTTTGTAAAAAAACCCAAAAATCATGGAAGTTTTCATTTTTTTCCCCCTTGAAAAATGACTAAAAAATCATTACACATATTAATTTTAGCCATGATTGCACAAGATCGGTTGCTTTCTAGTTGAATCTTGTCAAGTTAACATAAAAAAAAAGCCTTATTATTAAATATTTTTAGTGCACTAACTTGAAAAACAATTTTATGTTGCGATATTAATATGTTGTGCAATTAAAATGATTCATATTTTTATAATTTTTGTTAATTTTTCACAAACTTTGAATTTTTCATTTTATTTTCAATTTTGTTTATATTAACAAAGTCAACAAAGAAAAAAAAAACATAAAGACTAAGATACTTTTGCCTAATTCAGGGTTGGGTTTTTGACGTCAAAAAGTGGTTTTTGACATGACAAAGGTTTAAACATGGTTTAAACCGTCAAAAACCTGTCATAAACCTCTATACCGTCAAAAACCTGTATTATCAAAATTCAACATCTATAAATGAGCTAAAATCTGGTTAGAAATAGAATTTAGTAATATTTGCCATATACAAGTGAATATCTAAATATTATGCTGTTTATAAATTAAAAAATCTGAAAACAATTTGTTGATAATTTATAAAAAAAATTAGGTAAATATACTGGTTTATAATCTAAGAAATATATACAAAGTATGCATACAGTTATATTTTGTATGTTTATGTTTATTTATATTAATATTTATGAAATTCTAAAATTCCGAAGTTACTTATGAATTTTCACATAAGACATGAAAACACAGGAATACTGGATTATTTTTTTTCTTTAAGTAATATATGTGGGCAGTAAATTAATATGAATTTGAAAATAATTATATTTATAATGTACATTTATTTTACTTATCATTTATTAATGAATTTTTATCTGTTTATTATTATTATTGATTGTATAAATATTTGTACCTGTTTATAGCTTGGACTATTGGTGTTCGGTGTTTTTTGAGTAAGGCTGATTGACTACTCGAGTATCTTAGGCCTAAGGGGTATTGCCCTCCGTGTGGGTCTGTCTACAGGGTCCTAGTCCGTATTTATACAAGTTTCGGAGAAAAACATGAAAAACTCTGAATGGCTAGGCCAACGAGTGTGCCCTGGGATCAAACCCTACACCTCACGTTTTCCAGCTTTGAGCGTAGTACCACTTGGCTGCTGGTGGGCCCTACAGCTTAGACTAATAATTTTTTTAAAAATCTGTACGGGTAAATATTACATTTATTACAATTTATACGTCCAGAAAGCATTCATATTTCTCGTGTTTCACTGTAATTATATGAATTTCAGACACAATTCAAGCTTTTTTAACATTCAGAATTATTACTTTTTCTTAAAAACTTGCAATATCAGCAGTCATTAAGAAAAAAAAGTTATATTTTTCTATAAAATATTTAAATACAAAATATTAGGCTATGCATTTTTATTTTACTGGTTAAATACATAATACTAAAAGCACAATACTAAAAAAATTGAACTATACAATGTTGTATTGCAAATAAAATGATTTGTCATTGAAAATGATCTATCAATGATATATAAATCATAAATTTTTAGAAGCCTAAAGTTTTGTTTTTATATTAATCAAAATGTTATAATGTTTCTCCAAAAACATTAATATGTATTATGTTTACCTTTTAAAACATACTGATAAATAATATCTTATTGAAAACAACTATATTTTTAAAGTATCGCATAACTAAGTTTAACATGTGCTATATCAAGCATAGTTATAAATAAATTTCATAATAATATATAAAAGTATCACAGTATATTTTGAATGAACATAGAAATAATTCATAGTAAAATTTTAAAAGCCTAAAGTTTTGTTTTTGATATTAATCAAAATGTTGTAACAATGTGTTTTTCAAAGAACATCATTCTATATACTTTTCAAAAAATCCTTATGAACTATATTTTATTAAGCTAATTTTTCATACGACAATTAAATTATAAATATAGGTTTTTGACATTTTTGACAACGTGGTTTTTGACATGACTGTTTTAACCATGGTTTAAACCGTCAAAAACTGTCACGTGTCAAAAACCTGCCAACCCTATGGTATAGTTTTTTCAGTTGCAATGATTTGGCAAGCATGTTACACAAGAGTAGTGTTGCCAGATTGGGGACTTTTTTTATTCAACTACCACCAATAATTTTTAATTTTAACTATTGCCTAATCACTTCAAAGATTATTTGTCTATTTATATCAAATATCACTTCTCAAAATTATTGGTGGTATTTGAATGATATGTCCCTAATCCGGCAACACTGCACAAGAGTGCAATATACACAAAATTATCGAATGTATGTAATAAGTAACAGAAATTTTAGAAATCTGTCAAAATTAGTCATGGAAATCAGGGGAACTTCTGAATTTCTGCAGTCACCCTACTTAAATATTTATTTTTAATAAATAAATGTACTACTAAAATTTAAGAGTAACATACATCTAACTATTAATTTGCAGTAAATATATATAATTACTGGCATGGGAAATGTTAGCTAAATAATTTAAGAGGGTAAATCAAATAGAAACTGGAATTTCTGTCTAGTGCACGCTCCAACTGCCAAAAGTGTGGGGGGGAACTTCTCTCTGCAGTAGGTGTAGAGTCACATGATTATCCAAGGCTCGTGTTAGCTTTTAGAGTTTTGCGATGAGTGAACAAAAGATACACCCGAGTGTTGCACAACGGATTATCATTAAATTTCTGACTGAGTGTGTTAAACTCATGAAAATTTTGCGTAGACTTAAGGCTCAGTTCGGGGATATGTGCCTAAAGAAAACCCACATGTATGATTGGCACAAAGTTTTCAGAAGGAAGAGAATGGTTTGAAAATGAGCCTCATAGTCAGCGTCCTCGCATCAGTTTGACCCATGAGAACATTCAAGCAGTTTGACGCATATTCGAAAGTGATCGGCATGTAACAGTTTCTGAAATTGCGTCAGAGACAGGACTAAGCTACGGGAGCGCTCCAACCATGATCGTTGATGAGTTAGTTTAAAAAAGTCTCAGCTCACTGGGTGCTTTGTCTTCTCACTGATTTGCAGAAACAGCATAGTTTTGAGATTTCAACACTCTCCGTATAGTCCAGTTTTATCTCCATGTGATTATCACCTGTTTGGACTCTTGAAAGATGCTCTAGGAGGGCAATGATTTGACAGTAATGATACTATGAAGGCCTTTGTGTGCAGTTGACTTAATACACAACCTCTGTTTTTATGAGGACGGCATAAATTGCCTATCCGTTGGGAAAAATGTGTATCCAAACAAGATTATATAGAAAAATAATGTACTCCCATGTTTCTCTTTTCAATTAAAAAAAAAAACTGGTTTATATTTGATTTGCCCTCGTACTAAGGTGTTCTTATTTTCCCAGAATTTTTTTTCCCTTATAAAATTATGAAAATTACAGGTAGTGTAAGCTTTTTAATATCAAATGGAAATTTTAATTTTTCTATAAATGAAAAATAGTATAGACTCACGGACATTTTGCATTTTCCTCTTCCATTTCTGATTGAAAAATGTTTATTTTGGATAGAATGATGTGAAGGGGGGAAGAGAAAGAATTTGTCTGGTTTCAAATTAGATTAACATTTTCTTTTTAGATTGAATTTAAATTTCCTGATTTAAGAGTTGATGTAGATTTTTAGGAGTGATTTGTCAAAATCATAAAGTATTAATTTTTCACTGGATTTTGAAACATGTCAGACTAATACCAAATCAGGGTTGGGTTTCTTCCGGAAGAAACTAGTTTCTTCCAGGACAGTGGAAGAAACTGGAAAAAACCGGAAGAAACTGGAAGAAATGGAAGAAACCGGAAGAAATGGAAGAAACTAACCAGAAGGCAAAACAGATGTTCAAAATTAAAGTTTATGAACTATATGAACTCAAAGCATAAATATAATGTCAAATCTAAACTATAATCCAATTAATATTAAAAATATTGTTAGAAAAATAAGTTATTTTATAACAAACACTAAATATATATAAGTGATGGGTTTTTACTTTTCAATGCTGATATTTTTAGAACTTTTTGCATATATACTATCTCATATTAGTATACATTCAGACAGTACAAGTGATAATAATTACGGAATTAACCATAATATTTGCACTTTTTTTTTTTTTAAAGAATACAATTTTTCGTATAAACTCGAAGCTGGTAAACTGTATCAATAAGAAATATACCTACTTTTAAACTCTCCTGCAAGTTCTCTAGGATTAAAAAAAAAAAAGCATAGTTTGTATTTATCTATTTTAAGTTGAAAAATAAAGTGCAGTATTGAACTACTCTAAAAAACATTTCATTTGTTTTACAGTTTTTAACTCCTTCTAACTCGCAAAAATTTTGTCTAGAGGTTGTGCGGATTATAGGAATTTGTAGATTAGAGATCATTGCCTTTGTTTACAGTTTTCTTTTGCAGATACAAAGTCAGTTATTATTAATTCATGAGAATAGACATCAGAATGGAAAGACGATTTCTAATAAATTTTAGAATAAAGTATTTCTTCAATATTAATAAAACTAATCGATCCCATTCACATATGATAAATAATTTAAGCATATTCAAATAATAGGTACCTATAAAATGTAAACAAACATATTTAAAAAATATGAAACTAAATATTTCTGAAAGTTCGGAAATAATATTCATCACTGATTAATTTTGTTAAACATTGATGTAATAGTGATTTGTTTTAAGCACTAGCCTGTATGAATTGCAGGATAATAAATACAAGAATGTTACCCCACCCCCTCCCAAGTTGAGTTTCAAAGCAAAGATTAAGCTAAAAATTTGATTAAAAAAAAGTAAAAATGTGAGAAATGTGAATTTATTTGAAATATGAGATGTAAATTTCCTTTTCACTGTACTGTATTAGGAAAATGAAGTTTTTGATGACATTTTGTAATACAGTAATTATTGTATACTGGCTCTTTTAATTAACTGAATGTTTGTTAAGAGCTGTTTTATCAGAAAGTATAAGCAAGTGATACAAACTATTATTCATTACCAGTTAAAGAAATAAAATTGTCTAAATAATAAATTATAAAACTTTACGCTTTTTAAATTGAAATTGATTTTTTTACTGGATTTTGAGTATTTTGGAACGTGATTATGAGATACCGAAGATCACTTCGGTAAGAATCTCATAATTATTAATTAAATATGTAATTAAATTTTTATAGGTATAATTAAAGTTACTTAAAGTTGTTTATAAGACAAATGCATCCATTGTATCTTACAAATCTGCAATTTATAGGATAAATTTTTGAGAAAAACAGTTTCTTCCATTTCTTCCACTTGGAAGAAACCTATTTCTTCCGGCCGGTTTTTTCCATGGTTTTTTCCGCGGTTTTTTCCGCCTTGGAAGAAACTTGCCAACCCTGTACCAAATTGTTTTAAATTTGATTAGTTATACTAATCAAATTTAGTTTTTTTTTCCTTATATAAGGAACACTTGCAAAAATTAAATTTTCAAGATATATTTAGGAAATCAGTATCATTATAAAATTTAACATACTTTGGATCAGTCATGTTTTGTGCAAATGTCATGTGCAAGAGCAACTATGATGTTTCTGTATTTGTCATTTAATTTGAGTTTAAGCTTTTTATAATAAATTTAAAATACATAAAAAGAAAGCAATTTTTTTTTCTTTCTAATAATAGCAATGTTCTTAATTTGTCATTTGAGTTATCATTACAAGCATGTCCTTTAAATAAAACTGGAATTTAATTTGTGTGCAGCTGAAATGACTTAATTACTTATGAAAATTGTTTACCATCTGTCTACTAAGCTCTTTATGAATTGTAATTGATGAATAGTAGTTTATTTTCTGGTATTTGTACTGTTTATTTTCTTTTAACAAATTATCTGAAATTTAAATTATTCGGCACAGTAAAAGGGCAAAGGAAACTTGTAGGATTTTTTTTTTTTTTTTTTTAAGGGGGGGGGGAGGGGAAGCCTTTTTTCTCTTGTTGATATTGATAGTGATTGAAAGAGTGATTGATATATGCAATATATTGATTTAATATTGGTAGTACCATTGTTCTAATAATGTTCAGCATTGTTTTTTCTCAAATGTCTCTACATAAATTTTAATAAAATAAAGAAGTGTACATAGTTGCCAACCCTCTAAATTCATACCAGTATTCCTTTAAGTTATCTTCATCTTATTTAATCAGACAATTTCGTCAGAATATAAAGCAGATATTTCTATAAAAATTTATTGGTATTCAAAAATCTGTTAAGTTGGCAAGTTTGAAATAGTTTCTATTAAACATTTTCTTTCAATATTGTAGTCTCCAAACCAAAGTATGTCAGGGACTAAATAGATTATAAGACTTCTTCACACACCATAAATTTTAAGCCAGCACAACCGGTTTTGAAAGGACGTAGCCTTTCAAAACTTGGGGGCAAAAGCAAGACTGCTTTTGCCCCCAAGGCAGTAGCACGTGTCTTTTTGCACATGATGAAGAAAGGCTACGTCCTTTCAAAACCGGTTGTGCTGGCTTAAAATTTATGGTGTGTGAAGAAGTCTTATAATCTATTTATCAATTGTGCACCAGTTTTGAATTTAGTTTTGATGTCAGGGACTAGTTAAAAAATGTGCTGATAGATGGTGCTGTCAGGGCAAGGGAAAGACTTAAATGGATTTGTTAAACACACAAATGTTGAAAGACAAAAGAAAACTATAGATTCCAAGGACTTGTGACATATTAATTAATAAAGACTGTGTATTTACAGCTATTTACTCACATTTTGGAACTTTTTTTTTCCTTAATAAAAATTCCATTGCCTCATGATTGTTCTGGTAAAATATAAAGTCGAAGTCATTCTGACTGGTAGTTTAAGTTAAAAATGTTCTGAAATTGCAACTTTAAATTTACAGGCTGATCATAATTTTAAAGAAAGGGGGGGGGGAAAACTGTGTGCACAAAGCTTTAAGTAAGGCCATTTTATTTTCAATTTCAGTGTAAAGTTTAATATTTTTCAAGAAATCTATAAATATTTAACTTTTAGTATTCTAGTATAACTATATTTTTAATTATATATTTTGTAGATTTAAACAAAAACATTAAAAAGCTGACATGACTCATCTAGATCTCATTAAAAATACAGAAAGCAATACATAGATGTATCACACTGGTATTCTGTTTACAAATAGTAGCCCCAAAAAATAGTCAGAAATTCTTGATTTTTCTAAGTTTTAAATAGTGTAATTTTAAATATTGTCATTTTAATATCCCCCCCCCCCCCTTTGTATAATTTTGATTTAATTACTTGACCTAATGTATTTTTAATGATTTAAATGCATTGAAGGAGTTGCCACGGCTTAAAGTGCGATTCCAGAATAGAATACTGAAAATGAGTTTAAAAATAAATACACTGGAATATTGGTGTTGAGAAGTAATAAGTTAAAATAAATATGTGTGTGTGAAATAAACTTTGCATGTAAGCACCATTAATTACAAAGTATGCGAAATTTATTTACAGATTACTGAAACTTGGAAAAGTTTTCCTTGTAATATAATTTTCTCAGTGTCTAATTTTACCATATAAAAATAGTCATGTTAATTAACTTTCTATAAAACAAAAAATGCAAATGTTCAGAACAAATATTTTCAAATATGTAAAAAATATAAAACTGGTTTAAAAAAAAAAAAAAAAAAAACTTTTTGCATAACTAAAGTTACTGAACTTATGTAGCATTCATTTCTTTTCATATTTTAAGCAGCATTTATACAACTAAAAGAATATCTTGCCTTAACTTAAGATTAAGATATGGAGCAGCTGGAGTTGAATTTGATGGTGTCCTTGATAATGAAACTTGTATTATGCAGCTATTCTTTTTGCCAGGCCAGGTAAATTTTCTTTAAATTTTTATCAATAGTTTGCTAAACATACCTAAATGTTTTGTTTAAAATTGCTCATCTTTAATTTTTAATGCGATTTCAATAACGACTTAATTCAGAAATTTAAAACTTTAGATTCCTTCACTTTAACATTACACAAAGTTCTTGCACGACCAAAAATCCAGACATATTCTGCACCTCTGACAATCTGTTGTTAAACTTTATTGTAATTGCATAACAAGCTATTCTTAAACTTCTTTTTTGGCTAATTTTAGAGTTTTCAAAAACAAATGCTTTTAATTGTGCATTTTTTAATTTCTAATTTTCATTACAATATTTGTATCTTGTATTGTTTTTCAGGGTAGATTAATATCTCAGTGTGATAATGATTCTTTGCATCTCTTTGAATTGAATGAAAAGGATGGCAAGTGGAAACTTGAAGTTGTTAAATCATGTTCGCCTCAAGGCAGGTTAGTATGAATTATTTGTATGTTTCATTCAGTACTTTTTTTAAAGTATCTAAAATAGCTTTGCAGACAATAGTTTGTGCTGACTCCAGATTAAAAGCTACCAGGAAGAAACTCGACTCTTTTCCTTTCCTCCCTTTTCATATCCATTAATTTATCATATTCGTTGCCCTCTACATTTTATTATTTTTTTACTTTTTAACACGTGACAGAAGTAAATTACTACTTGTACAGTTGGAGAAAAAAAAAACGCAACACTCAACTTAACTTCGTTGCTAATCGATGTAGAAAAATGTAATAGGCATCATTCGACGGGGAATTGTGAGTAGTTTCAGAAAATGAACTGAAATTTTGAATTGGGGGGTAGTCTACATATTAAAACGTGTACCAACTCTGATTTTTTCAATGTTAATGCCCCATTTTTATTTTATATTTGAATTCCTGGGATTGCAACAACGCGAAAAAGTATTTTGGTTGTATATTTTACTTGTTTTTTCAGAGTTATAAGCGTTCAAAGTTTGAAGGGGCTAATGTTAAATTCATATTTCAAACTTTTATTAATATCTTCACAAAAATAACACGAACAATATAATTTTTTTTTTTTACAATATACAGTGAAGAAACCCAAACATAATCCATTACTTTTGATTCTGAAAAATAATTTTAATTCTGGAAAAATATTAATAAATTCATATTCATAAAAATTATGACTTATATTAATTTTTACATAAAATGAATTCTAATGATGAAAAATATGGGTATGCAAATTTGCAGCTCATTCCAGTTATTAGTTTTAGAGATATAAATAAATCTTTCTTTTGGAGTGGTTTAGGGGGCCGTCTCTTATAAAGTTTTGCATGAAATAATGAATCAAATCTTAAAAAAATAACAAAGTTAATTTATTAACTTTGTTAAGTCAGTTAAGTTAACTTTGTTAGTTAAGTCATTAATTTTATAATTCATTCTTACCTGAAAGATTTCCGGTGCGAAATATTAAAATTTTATCTGTTTTTTATAGGATCTTAATTTTATTTTTCTACATTTACTGATAACCCCCTAACACATTTTTGATTATAACTATAAATACTAAAGATAAAGTATACAAACAGTATACTTTTCCGCACTGCCACTCTCTCAGAAATTCGAATATGAAGTCAAAATTGGGTGTTGCTATTGAAAAAAATCAAAGTTGGCGCTCATTTTAATATGTAGATGACCCCTAATTCAAAATTCGATAATTTTCAGAAAGTGCATTTAATTTCCTGTTGAATTATGTCTGTTAGATGTTCCTGCGTCAATTAATAACGAAATTACAGCGGGTGTTGCATTTTTTTTTCTCCGACTGTACATACAGGCGGCAACTGGGACCTTTTTGCTGCCCCTTAACAAAATTCAAAACTCTAAAATGGGCCCTTTCATAAAATTCTAAACCATAAAATGCATCCCTTCGCAAAATTCAAATTCATTAAAACTACCCTCCTTTCATAAGATTTATTTTCATAAAAATAATTTTGTAAAACTTTTCCATGTTAACAGTATTTTTAATAAGTGTCTATACTTGGTTCAATAAAATGCTATTATTTTGATATCAAACATTAGAGTAATTCCTAAAATGAAAGGTTTCATGCAATAATTTTTTTATTGCAAAAAGAGATAAAAATTTCACAAAAATGGGCTCCAAAAATTAAAACCTAGATCAACCCCTGATAAGTAGACTAAATGAATTTTTGTTTCTGCAAAAAGCATCCCAAAAAAAAATACAATAAAGGCTTTTGAACATGAAAAGTTTGCTGGATGCTGTTCCCTGCCAAATTGGATTTGAGTCTGCACTGTAAAAGCAAATTAATGCACAATTTCAAATTAAGTAGTTAATTATATTTATTGATTTAAATTTCTTTTTGTTGTAGGCTTAAAAAAATTACAACCTGCTGTTTGCTTTCAAGTGGAGATCATCTTTTGATTGGAACTGATAGTGGTAACATCTATTCATTAGATGTAAAGTCATTTGAAATGACAGATCACATAATTTATCAAGATATTGTTATTCAGAAGTGAGTTAAAATTACTTTAACTATTGAACAATATTTTCGTACTTAAATTAATCAAAACAATTTTAATTGGTATTAACAATTCAGTGCAATTCTTCTGCTCTTATTGTATAATTAATACTTTTTCTTTTATTTACAATGGAACTTAATACTGTTAGCAGTAAAACAAATAACAATGTAGCAGAAATGTATGTTAGCAAATCAGTTAGTAGACCCTCACTATGGTGAACTTAGATTATAATGAACTTTTTCAGAGATCCCACTTGAACACACGCCTATTTTTTACCATGTTTTTATTAACTTCGATTCTTGTTTGTTTTATCAGGATAGCTCTGAACATGGTGACAATACATTTTTTAATACTTTTAGTCAACTGTTTTAGGTTCCTACTGCCTTCGTCTCGTTTATATGATTCGACAGAAAATTTATTTAACTAACTTCCCGACTATCTAGACATTCTAAACTTTCAGAAAGAACACGGTGAAATGCTTTTTTTTTTTAAAATACTTTTAGCCAAAGGCAGCATTACCAATACAAAGCTTGCAATCGATTTTTGACTAATTTCCCGGCTAGCTAGCCATTTGAAACTTTTAAAATAGCTCAAAACACGATAGCAGTGAATTTCAAAACATGAAACGTAAAGGGGCAACATAGCGTAAATTTGCTGCAGTTAAAATTTTCAAAGCTGTTTGCACTATGAGCGCGTAAGCTGTTGTAAGTTCTAAAACGGGGGTGCCACCAAGCTATGGTTACAATTTCCAAATATCTTAATATGGTGAGCAAACAGTCTCTTTCAGACACTGAAACAGGAAGAAGGCACTACTGAGCGGGAATTTATTACAGTTAAAATTTTCAATAAAGCTATTTGCACTATTTTAGTAAGCTGTTGTAGGTCCTGAAACAGGCAAAAGGCACCAGAGAGCGGAAGTTTATACAGTTAGATTTTTCTAGGATTGCAAACCAGCTGGTCACCAAAGGCAGCTAGTATTTTATAAAAATATTAAAAATTGTGGAAATATATGTATTGTTTAATTTTCCCGAGTTAAATTTTACTAAGAAATAGTGCTACATGAACTACCTTGTAATATTGTTTTCACTTGAATCTGAAAATTTTGAGTTTCCTTTTTAAATTTAAAAGGAATTTAAACATTATATTTGAGTCTTTTTATATATACTTTTTAGATTTAAATATACAGTAGGTTGTTCTGTATTTAACTTTCTGCTGCTAAGATTTCTTATTATAATTTTAAAGTAGAATGAAAATTTTCAGTGTTCCAGATGACTATAAATTGAATCCTGGTTCAGTAGAAGCTATTGCTGAACATCCTTTGAATCCTGACAAAATAATCATTGGTTACAACAGAGGCTTGATGGTTCTATGGGATAATAAATCATTGAATTCTGAAAACACATATATTGGAAATCAGGTTAGTATGTTTTCTTTTTTTTTTTTTTCATTCAATAATTATCACAATAATTACATAAAAAAAAAAAAAAGCTCCACAGAACTAGCTTTTTAAAAATAATAAATAATACAAAACTTTAGATAAACTAAACACTATAAAATGAAAGGAATTGTCATGAGTTCTTGCATTTTATGGTGTTTATTAAAAGTTTTGTACTTATTAACCATCACAATACTTATTTAGGAATTATATTGTTTTATTTTCCCCAAGTTTACATTTAATTTAAATTTTCAAAGCCAGTGTTTACTGGTTCAATATCTAAATGTCTAATGCTGTTAAGTCTCACTTATTCTAGGAGCAGTGTTCCCATTAAAGTACGATAATCTTAAAGTTTATTATTTTCTCACATAATTTTTAACATTGACAGAAATTTGCACGTACTTCTGTGGTCAGTTTAATAAAGTTTTTGGTCTGAAAACAGGTCATTTATAAAAAATCAATCTTGAAACGAATCTTTTCACAAAAATAATTAAATTTAAAAACTCTTCACAAAAAGTGAATGATTTTTTTTAAAGTTTCCAAAAAAAAAAAAAAAAAATACATATTTTACTGATCAACTGCAAATCTAATATTTCTACAATGAAATGCCAGAGAACAAGAATTTTCTACATTTTTTTAGATAAATAATCTTGTACTAGCAAAGCCCCGGTTCAAGAACGAACCAAATTCCGAATGCGGGAAAAATTTCAAAATCAAACTCGAAATGTACAAAACTTGGCCTGATGCTGTCTGCATGCTAATAGATCAAAGTTTAACGAAACCATTTAATTCATGAAATCAATGAAGGTAGTGAAACAACGAAGGCTTTTCTCACTTCGCTGGTCACTATATTTAAAGGAAACTATTTTCTATATCTCTTTACAAACAAAAATAAAATTTAAAGAAATCATGAAATTGCTTTAAAACCCGCTTTGGTTCCCCGCTGCCTTCGGTAATGACCCACTCATTCAGACTCTTGGGTGTCTATCCCTATTGCCTGTGACAATTGCTTACCAGTGGGCTTCCATTTGGGTGCTTATCAGATCAGTTTCGAAACACACTATCGAAAAAAATTGAAGTAGCCATTTTATATTTGAATCCCAGTTTACATATGAACAACACTATACAAAGTGTAGGGTAAGGTGGGGTAAGTGGGACCCCTTTTCGGCATAATTCGACTTTAGCTCAACATAGCACCAGATGTAATAGACCTAACAACTTAATTTTTTTTGTGGTTCATTCTCTCATATGTTGTTACTGTACCCATGGCAACCTCTAACCAAATTGGCAAATGATGAATTAAAAAAAAAAAAAAAATATCTTGGGTTGTCATCGGGGTGGCCCACTTGCCCCGCAAGGTGGGGTAAGTGGGACCCCCCCCTGAATATATTTTTACACATAACTGGTAGAGATTTGGTGGGGCAAGTGGAACAATCTACATGGTTTTCTGAATCTTTGAAAAAAAAAAAAAATCGCTGAAGTATCTCCATTAGTTCACCCATAGCAACTTTTTCTGCACACAAGCCTGCTAAAAGAAAAAAATGTCAATTTTTCAACTTTTTACTTTACAAAGTTTAAACTAGCCTATGGCAGTATTATATGCTAGTGAACATTATATCTTGATAAATCGTTGGTAAACATGTATTTTGAAAGTCTCTTGGAAAGTGTTGGTTCATTTAGTTTCAGCACAACATCTTCTAGGAATACATCATGAATATCATTAGCTTCAGGGGGGGGGGGGAGTTATTACGCATAGTTGTCTTTGTGCATGTATTACATGACAACTGTATCTTCATCGTTTTGACTGTCATTTAATACCGAGCCAACATACTATTTCTTTTTTTTTCTTTTTTTTTCTTTTTTTTTTTTGCCTTCAAACTGGACAAAGGCATAATCCCCTTTTAAGTTCTGTGGTAGTGGGTGATAACTGATGGTTCATCTTCGGAACTTGAATTACTACTGGTGGAGTCATTCAGACGTAAACCCTATAAGTCAGTGCATATGACTATTTTTTTAACTATATTAAAGAGTTGGAGAGGGTGGCCCACTTACCCCGCCATTGTGGTGGCCCACTTACCCCAAACGCGGGGCAAGTGGGTCCCCCAATTTTTTTTTCAACCTTATTAACGTCATGACTACATGATACTACAAAAAGATTCTGTATTTTATATACTTTCAAAATATATAAGGTTTTGGTTTGTATCATGAACGGTTTGGAAAAAAAAAATAATTAGTATGATGGGGGAAATTACGATAGGACTGCAATTTTAAAAATAGTCAAAAAAGGCTTGTAACTTGTTACACACATAAATGAAAACGATGCCATAATGTTTTCTACATCTATTGGAGTAGATACATAAAAATATTATAGCAGATTTTTTTGAGTCAATAATTGGGGAAATGCCAGGGGGGGTGGCCCACTTACCCCACCTTACCCTACATAATATTTTCTTTCACGTTATTTTCTATATGTATTTGATTTATTCGATCAACCATAAAATGACAACAGTTTCGCACCAAATATAATATTACAATGTGCTATGATCGGCTACGTCTATCACATGAGTCAATGTTTGTGGTCATAATAGTACTTGGTATATAGAAAAATAATGAAATATGTAAACCTGATCATGGTACAGTCTTAATGTAGCTCCCCTTGGCGACTTGAATAACTTTGTGCACAATATACAATGCCTGTTTATTTCAACTTGTAGTTTTCAAGTATTATAAGATAAAACCAAATATTTTTAAAAGGTAATATCTGATGTATATTAGCTTATATTCCAAATATCAATTCAGAAACCACTGTTACATAAATTAACAAAATTTTAATGCTTTTTGACATCAGCTTAAAATAAATTTCTTGTCTTGTTAAATGAAATTTGAAAATAATGTGTAGCAATTCTTTTTACGCAGTAACTTGGTATGTTTGTGCGGATCAAATCTAAGAATTGAGTTTTTACTTTCTTCCTTTCATCAGTTTGAACTGAAATTTGGTCGTACATGTATAGTACCGACAACAATACATGTTAAGTACTAATGGACTTAAAAGTGCGAGTCTGAAGACCCTGGGCTCCCTACTCCAGTTCAAAATTTGTTTCAGAATTTAAACAACTTTCTGTCATCTGATTGAATTTTTTTTATGTGGTGAATTAACCCATTTTATTATTTTTCAAAATACTTAAAATAAATTAGCATGACAAATATAAATTTTTGTAAATTAATTTAAACATACAAATGTAGTCTAATAAGTCAAACATTTGTTATTTCTGTGATGGATTCACAGGCAATTTTTATAGAAAAATAACCAAATAAAGTTTCAATAGCCTGGTTGACTACTATAATTTGTTTTGCTAGTCCATTGAATGTTTTTGTGGCCCAAACAAATGGATCACTGTTAATTTCAAGCTCTGCACGCATATTATCCACATCCACTGAATTTTAGTTTTAAGTACCTTTTTTGAGATAATTTTTTTTTTTAATTTGTGTTATTAAATATAGAATTTATCTATCTTGTAGAATTTTCACTAAGTTATTTTATTACTTTAGCAATTGGAGTCTGTATCGTGGCATCGAAGTGGTACTAAATTCATGAGTTCACATAATGATGGCAGCTATGTAGTTTGGAGTAGTACTGATTCATCAAAACCTGAAGAAACACCTGTTCCTCCATACGGTATGACATATATCATTAATTACTTCATTTTTAGACAAAATATTATGGTAACTAATAAAAATTGAATAATTCCAGGTCCTTTTCCCTGTAAAGCAATTACTAAAGTTCTTTGGAAAGCTGTGAAAGGAGGGTAAGTTACCTTTAAGATTTTATGCATGAATTTAAGATTTGAAAGAACCACCAACAAAATTTGTTTTATATAATGAAATGCATTTAATAACAAATCATCCATTAATAGCATTTAAATTATGGGCAATTGTCTTAGGTTATTTCTAATCTATAGTTTTGAAGATTAAATTATTTCATTGAAATATCTATTTTGTCACATTTGTAAGTTTTGGTAATTTAAGCAATAGTTAAGAAAGAACGATTTTGTATGAAATACCTTTTTTTTTTCATTGAAATTTAAATATTTTTCATGGATGAGATGCAGTATATTTATCTTAAGAATAGAACTGTAAAATAAGGTGGCTCGCAACCTAGAAATTTAGTAAAAGTCTAAATTTTGCTCTACTGAAAAATTTCAAGAAATTAGATTGAAAAATTTAACCAAATTTTATAACACCCAATGTATAAAAGGTAAGTGTAAAATGTTGTCAAAATAGAAGAAAATAACTTGGATCCTAGTTTATTTTTTTCTGTTTTGACCTGAATTTACTTTTATTTGCCTTAAAAGAATCAGAAAGATCAAATACTAGACTCCTTTTATATATAAATAAATAAATCTTTAATGTATGTATTCAGCTAGTTTAATGTAGTGCTATTTTAATGTCAAACTTCAATGGATAACATTTGTGAACAGAAATATTAGCTTAATCTCTCCTGCCCCCCCCCCCAAAAAATAAATAAATAAATAAATAAAAATAATAATAAATATGTAATTGTGTACCTACATAGTGTATCCCAGTTAGTGTGGTTAGTTTCTTGATATCTAATCTCACAAATCGAAACTATACTATTTCAAACACATTTTCTTTAGGAAAACCTATAAAATGTATCCAGTCTTTTTTCTTGAATTTCCTATGCAAAAATAATGTTGAAATATATTTTTGTGTTGTGAAAACTGCTTTTTTACAGCTTGATTTGAAACTTCTTAATGTTAATTTAATTATCCAATTTGCATGAACATTAATTAAAACATGCATGTGAACTATAACTATTTTTTAATACAGTCGAACCTCGTTAATGTGAATCTCAACGGGGATAAAAAAAAATTTGCTCATGCTTTTAGTAACTAATCTTCATTTTGATGGAGATTGTGGAAGCAGTTCATGTTAAAAGTAATTCACGTTGCTAATACAATTTCTGTTGGGTTGGCCAAAAGTAATTGCATTTTTTTCTGTGTATATGAAAGGGAAATTTTTCATGGGAAACAAAATTTTTTTAAACAATGTTGTCCATTTTGTTCGATCACCTTTCAGACAATTTCAAGATTCCAGACTCAAAACAGCTTTTTTCTTTTTTGGCAAAAAACGTTCAAAGAACAATTTGATATTCCCATCAGTAGGGAAGGTTCTACCATTCAAAACGTTTTGCAGAGAACGAAACAAATGGTAGTTTGATGGTGCCAAGTCTGGTAAATATGGTGGATGTGATCACACGTCCCATCAAAGCTGCAACAATGTTTAAGGAGTGACCAAACTTGTATGTGGTCTAGCATTATCATGGTGAAACACAACACCTTTGTGATTTGCCAATTTTTGACGCTTCTGCTTGATTGCATTATTTAATTTACTCAGTTGTTGACAGTACACATCAGAATGAAGGGTTTGGTTGGAAATACACAATAACTTTGAAATACCACCAGACTTTACAGCGTAGCTTTCCTTTGATGAATATCAGCTTTTGGAGTCCTTTGAGCTGGTTCATCACACTTGCACCACAATCTTTCTCTTTCGACATTGTTATAGACAATCTATTTGTCGCCTGTTATCATGCGTTTCCAAAAAGGGTCGTTTTCTTCATGTTTCTAGAGTGAATTGCAGATATCAACACGCTTAGTGAGATGGATTTCTTTGAGATCATGTGGTACTGAAATATTGAGCTTCGTAACATATCCAAGTTGTTTCAGATAGTTTTCAACACTTAATTTCAATATTTAACATCAAAATCACCAGACTGAAATTTAGCAAACCAATTCAGACACTGACATACTTTTAAGGCATCTTCCCCATATACATCATATAACATTTTGTGAGCTTGAACAGCGTTCTTCCCTTTTCGGAAGTAATATAACAAAATCTGGCGAAAATGTGCCTTTTGATTTTCCATTTTTAAATTAACACCAAAGAAACAATAACAAAATTGTGTACTTTTTCCCTAAATCAAGTTTAAGTTTGAAGTGTCTTCTTTGAAGTTGCATAATGACATTGCAGTTTTAAAGGAAACTAGTTTCTTTTGAAGACAGTTATCTATTAAAGAAAAAACAATGATTTTTGGCCAACCAGATATATTGCATTAACTTCTACCATTATTAGTATCAATGCTATTAAAAATTTACATGTTGCATTTTTAAAAAATCTCTGGTGTAAAACATACTTCTAAATTTTCTGCAATATTTTTTTTTATATATACTAATGGTAAATAAAAATACATTAATTACAAGTTAAGCCTTATTCATACATACGTGCAGGACCAAGGCAGCAAGCAGTTCTGTTAAAATTCCTTGTTATGTGGATTTTTAGCTGTCAAAGATAGACTTCATCTGACAAACCTCCTGCTGTGATAATTGACATAGAAAACTTTGGTTTATTTTGTAAAATTCTTCACAGAGCTATAAAAAGTAATATCC
This sequence comes from Salticus scenicus, assembly GCA_963930645.1. Classification (NCBI taxonomy): domain Eukaryota; kingdom Metazoa; phylum Arthropoda; class Arachnida; order Araneae; family Salticidae; genus Salticus; species Salticus scenicus. The sequence goes on from OZ005660.1 coordinate 30,259,713, forward strand.
TTCCTTGTAAAAATGTCCAAAAGTTCACGAGTCATTTTTCTATAATCGATAATTTCCCACAATGGACCCTTGTCCGGGACCAGCACTGAACCCAGCTTTAGTTTCTCACTTCCCCCTTCCCCCCCATTTTGTAAATGTATCTTGCACAAAATTTAATATCCTAAATATTTATGTATATGCATGCAATTAATTCAACCAATCTTTGTTTTTTTAATTATAAAAACCACAATAATTAAGGAACAACCTGTATATAGAAATATAATTGTTTTATAATTTCTTTCAAAATCTGCATAAGTAAATATAATTTCAGAATTTTTTTTTTCACTTTACTTTCAGAGATGACTTTAAAATATTTTCTGGAGGTATGCCACGTTCCAGTTATGGTGATAAACATACTGTTACTGTTATGTGTGGTGACAAGCATCAAGTTTTAGATTTCACTTCGAAAGTTGTTGACTTCTTTACAATTTGTCATGGTGATGAAGAATCTGGTATGTATTTTTGATTTAAATGATGTATATTGCAATATTACAAATTCTTAGCTTTTCTGTTTTTTATTTTTATTTATTTTTTTTTTTTTTAAGCATTTGTTAACATAATTACTCTATATAAAAATATTTAGTATTTATTGTTATGAATTAAGGTAAACTCGAATGAAAGATTTCTTAAAGTGTAACTAGAATAGGAATATGTTTTAATGTTATTACTCCATGCCTTATTTTATTAATGATAAAACCTGGTAAAAAAAGGTGGGGTGGGGGTTTAGCTGCTCTTTTATTAAATTCGTATTTATAAAATGTTTTTCACAAAATTAAAATTTGAAAAATTGGCCCTCTACACAATTCATGTCCTTTTCACAAAATTTTTAGTTTTATGAAAACCATCAGTTAAATAAAGCAGGGGTGTTTGCATTCCTGATTTTTTAATTTATTGCCCACCAGTAATTACGAATTGTATTTCGAGCTATATTTAATTGCTAAACATTACTCGAAAACTACTAATAATATCACTATTAAAAAATTATTGGTGGGAAATAAAATAAAAAAATCCGGAACGCAAACACCCCTGATAAAGTTTTCAGTATTAATTCAAGTGAATGACTGTACATTTTACTGAAAAATATTAACATATTGAATGTTATTGTAGGGATTTCACAATATTTTGTTTTTTACAAGAATATTTTTAACAAAAATAGTCTCCAAAATTAGAACCAGTTTCAACCCTTATCAACTATAACTCTTAATTATTTTTTTTTTATGTTAATAATGAACTTAGAAAATTAGACAAAGTTTATAGATTTCTCTAATTTTATATGTTTAAAAATAAAAAAGGGAATTATTATAGAACATTTTGAATATAGAGAAAATATATATTCCTTGATAATGTCAACATGCAAATAAAGATTACTGCATTATTTTATAATATACTAGGGATCTCTGATCACCAACATTCATGTGGGCTACACTCAGACTTTGTCTGATAACCAATATATACGGTACTTCATAAGAAGCTTTCTCTCCTTGATCAGGGATATTAAATACCAGATATAGAACCCCAAATGCATAAAATGAACAGCAGCAACAGCAAGTTTTTTCTTTTTGTTAGAATAAACTAGAATATTGACATTTAGGTATTTTTCAAATAGCTGTTTTATTGCCTTTGCTATATTTTAAGACAATATATTGGCTTGTGAGTTGTTGATTCCTTTTAAAGCATTAATTTCAAAGTTTTATTTTTATAGAATATGATAATCCTCATACGCTTGTTGTTCTTGTGGAAGAAGAAATTGTTTTTATTGACCTTGAATCAGATGACTGGTTACCATTTAGATTGCCATATCTTTCAAGTTTACATTATTCATCTATAACATGCACTCAGCATTTTAGTGATGTTCCTCAAGATTTATGGAACAACATTATCACTTATGGTAACAAACAAGTTGCTGGAAAGTACACAGAAAGAGTAAGTAAATGAAAATTTCACATTACTTGTTACCTTTTTATAAAATATTTTTAGTTATGTGTGTTGAATAAACAAATTAAAGCTTTTTTGATGATTTAATTAAGTACAATATAATTAAAGGTTATGATCAATAGTTAGCTAATCCAGCCTTGAAAATTTTTGTTTTAATTAATGCAAGAAAAGATACATTCTGAGTTAAATAATTATTAAAAAAAAAAAAAAAAAATGCAACATTAAGTTTGTTTTGGACATAAGACAAATTTTGTTCTTAGTAACACATAAGTTAAATTTATTGAATTAACTGATCTACAACATTATACTAAAGGTGAAAACAATTCAGTTTAGTTTTCATAATCTTTAAAAAAACTTATAGGGTCATTAAATAAGTGGTCACTAATCAGGAAATTGTGGAGACAAGTCAGGGAATTTTGACAATTTGTGGAAATAAGAATTTTGTTGAAAACTTGTTATTGTAAATCAGTAATTATTCTCTAATATTGTAACATTTTTGTAAGAAATAAAGAGCATAATTCAGATAAAATGGTCAGGAAATTTAGAAAAATTTTATTGCTTACATTCCAGAATAAAAAATTAAACTTTTCTATGATGTTAATATTACTCAGTTTAGTATCTTCAAAACTTAGCACTCAACTTTAGGTGACGCTAATGCAGTTGCTAGATACAGACTGAAAGAAAAACACATCAAAAAGGAACATCAACTATGTGTTATCAATGCAGACAGGATGATTACCAAGACAATCTCCAGACTTAGAACCCAACACTTTGGTGGAATGACAATAAATACAGATGGCACCAGAACTTACAAATCATGTAGGAACTGCCTGGAGGAGGAACTCGCCCCAGAACACATTTTCAACTGCCCGACCATAAGAAGCTTACAGGCCTTTGACGAATTTCCCTTTCAGGGAAATCTGTACAGTGACAAAATTGTGGACATTGCCAAGGCCGTGATTTTGGCACATGGAATGATTTGATTTGACTTCAATTGGACACGACACCAACCAACCAAAACTTAGCACTCACTTTTATTGTGTGCATATTACTGGTGCCCCAAATAGTTTCACCAATCTGCTTCCTCGGTCAGTATTCTAATTGCCATCATATTCTCAAACCTTGCTCCACTAGCTCTTCTCATCCTCAGGGTACTCTTACATTGCTTTGCGGGGAGTAAGAGTCCAGTGGCATTCCTTAAAAATTTAGTGGTTGAGATCTTGACTAATATTTTTTGCAGGGGTCAGCAATTTCTCTATGAATGATAATTCTTTTTAAGTTGGATTGGAATTAAAAATGCTGATTATGCCATTGATTACATGTTCTTTCATGGATGTACTTTTTTACTTACCCGCTTGAACTCTTCTATTTTACTAAAAAGGAATTCTTGAGCTTGTTAAGGACATGTAATGAAACATTCTGAAATAAAGATTAATTAAAAAAGATATGTACATAAGATTTTGTTTTCCCCCTCAAAAGAAAATTACGTACTATTTTACAAATTTTGATTATTATAGAGTGACATTTTATTTGTTTTGTATAATCAATGCCTAATACATTTTTTTTTTTTTTTTTTTTTTTTTTTAAGGAATGGCCTTTGACTGGAGGATCTGATCTTTGTGAAACTCCAACAACACATAATTTGCTGTTAACTGGCCATGAAGATGGATCAGTTAGATTTTGGGATGCTTCTGGTATTGCCCTTTCTCATCTTTATACAATTAGTACATCTACCCTCTTTGTTGGCGAGGAAGGTGAACCACCTGCAGAAGAAGCTGAAGAATGGCCGCCATTCAGAAAGGTATATGTTTCATTTATATATTTTGTTTTTCCACCTTTGTTTTCTGCTGTATTTTTGAAATCTAATTGTTTTTTTTTCTATTTTTAAGAAGACCATTTTCTCTAATTTGTGTACTTTGTTTGAAATTAATTAAATGAATTTGCAGAGTTGAAACACTGGTCAAATAAAATTTAATGAAGCAAAATAATTTAAGACACAAATTGTTTTTTGTCAATTAAAATTATGCTGTAAACTTTATTGAACCTTGTTAACAACAAAAACCTGTGAAGTAAGAGTTTCAACTTACTGACAGACTAGCTGAAACAGTGTCACATGGCAGCAAACATTGCAGATTGTTTTTAGGCTTTGTCAATCAATTTAACAGCTCAATAAGAAATGTCAGGCTTTAAAAATACTAAGGAAATTTGTATTGTCTTTAGAACACCACTGCATTTTACATCTTTATTTTCTTTTTACATAAGATTCACACTTTGCATATTTTATGAATTGATAATATTTATGATACCAAACTTTGTCAAGATTTTTCTGGGTTGGCAATCGCAGAGAAATTTTGTTTTGCTGTAGATAGTGGAAAAAAACAAAATGGGTGTTTCAAATTCTTTATTTAAAATTGCACTTTTATCTAACTCTTAAAAAAAATATATATAAATGTAAAACAAATGTATTCATATAATTTTAACATGGACAAAGAATTTTCAAAAATATTGCAGGTGCTCAAATTGCTCTGTAGATCAAAATCTTATTCAAATATAAAAATTTTTTTTTTTAAATCTATATTAATAAAGCAAAGAGTTCGTCGGCAGAACACATCCGGGCAGACTACTCCTGATTGGTCTAGATTTAACTACTTTGGTGATGAATGTTGGCCTTTTTTTTTTTTTTTTTTCCCCCCAAGTAAAAACTGATGAATTTTTTTAAAGATACTGCATAGATGTTATACTTCTTTTAAAAGAGCTCTAAAAACTGTTGATGTATATAGTGTCCTCACAAAAAAAATTAAGTTATTAGATTTAAAGATATTACATTGCAAATTTTATTTTCACAATGCAGGGTTCATACTCCTCAGGGAAAAACTGGAAAACAGGGAATAGTCAGGGAATTTGGAATTTGTTAAAAAAACTCAGGGAAAATCAGTTATAAAACCTGGAAAAACAATTTTTTTTTTTTTTTTTTCTCTCAAGTTGTTTTTCTTGTTTAGCTTTGTATCAAAATTTAAATGATTAAGTATTGTGAAAATACGCATGTAAATAATGATTTCTACCTGAATTTCTATCATGATCGGCAGTAATGACTTCATACAGTGAAAGTAGCTGTATTTTGTCCTGTCTAGAGGAGCGTTTCTTGTAATATGTCGCTAATATTTTCTTGAAAATTGTCTAGGAACTCGGGGAAAACTCAGGGAATTTTTTTCCCATATTTGAGTATGAACCCTGCAATGCGATATCATCCGATTATTTTATGGTGTTTATTCAAAGTTTGTAAGTAATAATTTTTACAACGCCAGTTTTGTGGTGCTTTATTAAATCATCAGATTGCTTTTATCTTCAAATGAGTTCAATATTAAACAAAAAACAGTCTAATATTAAAGAATAATGAATAACTTCTTTAAATTATCAGTTTCGAAGTTCTACGAGCTGAAATTTTTAAATTACAACATATTTCCCATACATAATCCATTAAATTTGTAAACAATTAAATATTCATTCTTGAGAATCATTCACCTAAGACCATAGTTGCAAAATGAGTACAAAATGTTATTTTGACTTTTTGACCTTAAAAGGAATTTTTAACTAGGTTACAAAGCCCAAAATTTACATATATATTTTTAATCTAAATTTATTTCCATTCAGTATTTAATTTCATTAATTATAGTAGGAATAGTAGGAATTTTATCAACTCAACTTCTGCTGTTTGATCAAATCTCCAGTATTTTCAAGTGTGTGTGTGTTAAATTCAATGCATTAAGATGAAGGCACCATCAAACAAAAGTTTGCTAGAATTCAGAATTTATAAAATTCAAATTTAAATATCAAAGAACTTTAACAGTAAAATACTAATGATTAATAGAACATCAATAATTCAAAACATTTGAAAACCTTTTAATTTCCTGTCAGCATTTAACAGATAATACTTGTTTAACTAATGAGCATTAAATTTTTCTTAATCGACATTTTTTTAAACTCTTAGAATTAAAAATTGTCATAAATGCCGCTAAATATATAGTATTTTTATTTTTGATTCAAGCATTTTAATGTTTTTAAAATTTTTTCTTTAGGTTGGCTGTTTTGATCCATACAGTGATGATCCAAGATTGGCTGTAAAACGTGTTCTTCTTTGTGTTCACAGTAAAACTATGGTAGTTGCTGGAACAGCTGGTCAGATAGTTATTTTTGAGTTAAAGGATCAAGAAGTTGAAAAAGAATTAGAGGTAAATTCATTATAGAATTAACATCAGTTTAAAAAAGAAATCTAGTGCTAACTAAAAACAATGTTATAAACAAAACTTAGAAATATTTTCTAAACTATCGTAGAATACACTAAGTTCTGCATTAAATCCCCAAATGCTTATAAATTTTTAAAAATAAAATTACAGTCGAACCTTGTTGACATGAACGGTTTTCACAATCTATGCTATCAGTAACTTGGAAACTGATCTTCATTTTCACAAAAACTACTGATAACATGAACAAAATTTTTATTCCCCTTGATATTCATGTTAACAAGTTTGACTGTATTAGTATTTTGTTCAATAATACTTGTATAGCTCCCAGCCAGTCCAGTCTAATGAGGGAAATTTCCAAAGGCTCTCTCATAGACTACATAAAATATTAGACATTTTGTGCTGTTAAATTAAAAAAAAAAAAAAAAAAATTCAAACCCATGTAACCCCTAATATGCTTTATCTTGTTTTTATTTTAGGCTCATTCTGTTAATATTGTCAGTGACAAAGATAATTTTGTATGGAAAGGTCATGACCAACTTTCTCTTAGACAAGGTAGCATAAAATTTGAACCCGGTTTTGTTCCATCAGTTGTAGAACAACTGACTCCACCTGCAGCTGTAACTGCTCTTGCTGTTCATACAGAATGGGGATTGTAAGTATTTTTTTTCTTTTAAAATGTTATATTGCAGTTAACACATTAAGTGCCATGTCAGCCATTGGTGGCTGACACTGAACTTTTCATTTAGGCTGCATCAACCACAGTTAGCTGAATGTGTAAAATATGATATAAAAATAAAAAAGTTACATTGTTTTAAGTAATTTCTGAAAATTTACTTAAAATTTTTACTTAATTTTTATTTATTACAGGAAACATTAAGGCATTTTTAATGGATTTTATTGAAACACGGCAAACATAACGCGCTTCTAAGCAGCGCAAGTGGCCTGACAGGGATTTCCTGAAGAATTCACGTAGTGCTCAACGTGTTAATATTGTTTGAGGATCTTATCCAATTTAAAAATTGTTATTACATTTAGAAAAATATTAAGTATTACTTTTAATATCTATTGCTAAAATTTTATTTTTAATATTTGCTAACCCCTTAACTACCCCGGATAAATATATTTGCCCTGCTAAGCTGGTGCATTAACTGCCCTGGCCCTGGCATATATCGGATCACTTTTTGTGTGTCAGTAGGAGAAACAGTGGCACTGAGAAGTGAATCTTCTAAGTTTTTATCAGCAGGTAAGGGGTTAATACAAGATATCTACAGAACCTAGAATTATCCATGATTGTTAAATGTAATAATAATTAAAAAAAAATGAATATGCTGTTTTATCTTAGTTACAGTAATTTTGTGTATATAAGAAGCTCCACCCCCCCCCCCCTCCACTTTAAAAAAAAAAATATTATATCAAATGTAAAATATTTAGCAAAGAGTTAAATTTAACATTTGCAAAGTGAAATTTTTATATAAAGTCTCTTGGAAAGCTATTCCTTGTAATCTCAGCCTTAAGTTTACTTTTTTATAAATTTTGAAACTTTGATAATATCCTTAATTCCTAATTTTTCTTTTCAAGGGTATCTGCTGGTACTGCACATGGATTTGCTTTGTTTGATTACATCCAGAAAAAAGCTGTCATGTCAAAATGTACTTTAAATCCTAATGGTGAGTTATCACATTATTAATGAAAGTTATTTAACACAATTGTAAGTCTCTTTTTAACACGCTTTTATTAGCTTCACTTGTATGTTTGTAACCACTCTGGGAGCAAACAAAAAATCTGTATTGTAAGAAAGACATTCCCTATGTGAACACCGTGGTGTTGAGGTATAGCTCTGCGCTACGAACCTAAAGGTCTCGCGTTCGATCCCAGTCAGGGGAGATTTTTTAAAAAGGGATTTTGTTTAATTCTAAATTATTTTAATTAAAGATTTAAATGTATGTAAATATTATGGTGTCACTCACACACTTTTCTCTTACCCTGCATTTTAATACTAAGATAGATATTTTGTGCTTGTTCACATTTCTATAAAAGCATGTTCTTTAATTTTTAAAAATTATAATATTATTAATATTGGACTTAGTTTTGATCTTTGTATCATAAAATTGGTAAAAGAACTTGACTGTAGAGTATTAATCTTTAGCAAAGTGCTGGGCATGCATCCCAGGCAGAATACACACCAATTTACTTCTCTCCCACTCCTTTAAGGGAGTACATCACAGATCGTCAAGGTCAGCCAAAGGCTATATATTGTGGGTAAAATTGCTTATAGAATTACACATTACTTAATTGGTGTTTGTAAAATTCTGTATTCACATTCTGAAACTACATAACAGTTAAATTAGTTTTCCAAAAATTTTATTATTTTTTTTTTAATTTGAATTTTGAGTTTTAAAATGTGAAAAATTAACTAAATACATTTTTCTCCTTTTTTAGCTGTAAAATGAAATGTATTAAAATTTAAAAAGTTAAATTTTTGGAAAATGGATATTAATTTAATGGTTGTAAATTTCCTAAATGTGAAAACAGAATTTAAAAACACCAAATAAGTAATGAGTAATTCTTTAAACAAATTACGTCAGATTTATATAGGATTTGGTGACCAAGAGATGAGGAATTCATAAGAAGGAGTGAGCAGCCTTAACAGCTTGCACCCCAAACAAAGTGCATGTTGCTTTTATTCCTCTCTGAAGGACAAGAAATCTTTTATTCCAAACATGGTCCAAAAAAAGTTTACCTGCAAACAGTTGTGGCTTGTCATTAAGGGCCAGCGGAGCACAGCCCCACTTAACTTTTTTTTTTTTTAATAAAGATTAAAAAAAAATTTTTTTCATTATTTCATTCTTTTTCTTTACTGCTCAAAAAAAAAAAATATATATATACAAACTAACATCTTGCATTAAGTTTTTTCTTAATATGCTTCTCATCATTTGTCTGTTTTTTCAAGTTAAATCACTTAACACATTCGTAACTGCTGACGTGAATTCACGTTATTTCAAGAATTTCTATGGAAACAATACATTAGTATTATTTTGATAGTATTAGAGTATAAATTTTTTTATAATATTACAGGTTCGTTCTAATATTATATAACTAATCTTCAATCCAAGCTTCAGGTAACCACAAGGCTTCCACAAAAGTAACATTTCAACATTACATTCAACTTTTATCCACATTTAAACATCAAAAGTTTGCGGCAACTTGCTTTAGTTTACTTCAATATTCCCCAGCAATCAGTTTTAGAAAAGACAAAAGTATGCTGGTCGCGAAAGTGTTAATGATTCACCAACCAAATGTTGAAAAAAAAAAATACAGCCTTATTAGACCGACTGCTGATTCTACGTTAACTAAGTGTAGAGCTGCATCATAAATGGCCCATCTTCGCGTATTCATTTGTACAATAATTATTCTATTAGAACAGTGAATTAACAGATTTGGCGACAAATTCCTTTATCAGCATTAGCATGCTATAATTTATTGTCGGTAGGGCATGGGAGACTGGCCCTTTGAGACAAAACTATAAGGGTAAAAAATGTCTCCTGTAAAGTATGTTAACTATACAATTCCTGGATAAAATTTGGCGACTTTTGCATTACTTTTATTTGTATGATTTTTCGGTGCATTTTTTTAAACTTACAAATGATAGTTTTAAATTTTAGAGTGTAAAAATGAATTCTGTTGATAGTTAAAAGTATATTTTTTAGAGTAGCGTTTGAGATATAAAAGCTCTTAATTAAGAATTTGAAACCTCTCTAACTGCAGTATTTTGAATTTAAATGAAAAATCGGAAAGAAAATGTGCAAATGCGATATTTTTCTTCAGATTGATATACTAAAACTTTTATGCAAATAAGTTGTAAAAATTTTAAATAAATAGTGGATTTCCTAAGATATAACATAAAAATGTAGTTTTTTTTTTTTTTACTGGCTTTTTTAAAAATAAGATTTGATAAAAGTTTTATGACTATTTAAAGTCGATAGACCGTCTTTATTTCTTTGTTATATCCTTAAAAAAAAAAAAGTTTATTTTATTTTTAAGAATCAATGTTTAATTCTCAACAAACATTATGCATAAAAACATCATAAAATTGTGTCAAAAAGTAGGAAGTTTTTAATCATAAGTGAAAAGTTTTAAAATGACATTTTTCAATATTCAAAATTTAAGCTAAATTTTCTCTGAATGCATATTATAATTTTACGCATGAAAATTCGAAACTCATAAGGATAAAGATATTTAATTTTAAATAGATGTTTTCTAGGTAATTTTCTCTAAATTGAATCAAAATTTAAGAAATTTAATATAATTTAAATTATTTAAAATCAAGCTGTTAAAGTGAGAAGCGTGGTAGTTTTTTAATATGTATTCATATTAGTACATTATTCCATGACTTTCCCAGTTTCAGTATAACTTGTTATAAATTCATTAAAGTTTATTTTATTTGTTTTTAAGATAAGAAACATGAATATAACATTTGAAATGTTTATTATTAAATGACTTAGGGATATAATTTGCGCAAGCTAAAAAAAATATTACTTAGAGTGAGAAAAAAATAGTTCAAATTTTAATGGCATGTAGTGTTAGGGATAAGGCCAGTTGACTAAAAGTAGGTCCTAGATCTGGGTGGTGTACTCTCCCTAGGGAGTCTTTCTAACTTCTATTTATGCGAGTTTAGGAGAAAACCATGGAAAACTGCAAACACATATATCAGCTAAAGCGACTTGGTATAGAACTCAGTAATTCCTATCTACCATCTTCCAGATATTTAAATTTTGATACTCCACTGATCAGAGAACTGCCGAATTTTGTAAATGAAGTCGTAAAACATTAATTTCTGAGATAAATTTATGCAGATTTTTCCATATTGTTAAATTTAAGATTTGCCATTTAAAAAAAAATCTAAAAAACTTGCGCGTAGTCAACAGATAATGTATATCAGTGTATGGTACACACTTTGTGCATTTTAACTTCTTTTTATCGGATAATCCACCCAAAATTGCAGTATATCATTCTGAGGATCGCATCATTAATAGATGTATTAAGGTCGATTGTGTTCTGATAATATACTTGAATTTAATATTTTTTCATGATGAGAAGATATGACTTCCCTGCCAATTATGTTCTCCTCTCACATGAAAACTTTTCTCAAAATAAAATGTCAGGTTTTTTTATGTATTTGCAATTGCTCCTGAAAAACCCTTTGATTAAAAATCTCAGAATAGCTTTAGCATAAGACCTTCATGACTGCTTTAAAAATTTGGTGCCAGAGTAGCTCTGGTATTTTTCGCCAAGAGTTTTCTGTGGGCCTGATGATCAGTTTTAAGAATAGTTCAGTTTTAGAAAATACTGCAAATATAATAATACATTAACAACCTTGTAAATTATCTCCTTTTAATGTATTTGACTAGATCATTTTATATTTAAAAAAAAAAAAAAAAAAAAAAATGCTTTTTTAAAAGGCATGTTTTTAAGCATCATTTTAACATTACCTATGTGTTGGAAATATAAACAGAATATGAAATATTATCATAAATTAACTAAAATGGGCTATGTTAAACTATAATCAAAATAGATATTAATTTTCTCTTTGAACAAATTATTTCAAAAATTCATTGCCAAAGTCGCAAGTTCAAAAGTTGCCAAAAGGTTTTCATACTAAAGCTGTATGGCAATTTTTCTTTTGTGCAACAGAATCAAATGAAACGTAAATTTATTGTGATTACATTAAGCAAAAATTTCATTGACAAGCTGAGATTTGTCAAAACTCCTAATTTTACTATGATTTCCAATGAACTTGAAATGCCATCTATCAATATTTAAAAATGGATATTCTATTTCCATGTCGACATGGCACCATATTCGTAAGTCACTTGGCTTGAAAGCCCATTGATAGCCAAAAGATTCGTTCTCAATCCTTCATTTTCCAGGAGCTATGTTCGAATCTCGCTCTAATGTGTTAAAAAAAAATATTGAGTAACATCCTAACACTGAAGCATGGTACTCATCCTAGGATAGCACTCTTATACTTGCTGCACTTTAGTAACTCATTTGAAAAAGGTTACCGTATTTTTCGGCGTATAAGTCGAGGGTAAAAAGCAAAAAAAAAATAAAAAATCCTTAAAAAATCGCGAGGAAGAAAAGAGAAAGTGTATCGCGCTGGCTGATTAGACGATTCATAAGTTTAGGTGTGCACCTTGAATTTAATGATTCAAGTTTGTGCGTGAAAATCGGATCGACTTACATGGCGAATATAGCTGAAATTCCGCACTTTAACTCCAAAAAACCACTTTGACTTATATGCCGGAAAATACGGTAATTGAATTTATTACTAATTAAATGTAATTTAAAAGGCTTTCAATTCATAATTAGTCTTCAATATAAGTGAGTATTGACTTGCTGAGCTGGGAAAAAAAAAAGAAAAAAAAAATATTGGGCTTTTTCTTTACATTTAAACTTCATTCTTTGATTTTGGTCTCTGCACAAAAAAAGAAAAAAGGCTGATCAGTAATAACTAATATTTCCTGTTTATTCATTATTAATCTTATTTCATATTTGCATGTTTAATTTTTCAATTGATGAACTCTTGGCATAAAACAAAATACTAAGCTTAGGTTATAAATTGCAAATTATTTATCTTGATAATTTTTTCTCAACTTCAAATACTTCGTTGAAATGAATTGATAACACTTTAAGCTCAATTCATTTTTTATAGTTAGATAAAATGATTTTTACTTTTTAGGTGACAAAACATAAAACCTTTTCAATGTTTAAGTGAGAAAGTATTTAAATCTGATGCTAAATTCCCATAAATTTTATACATATAAAATCATTTCTGTAATAGAATTTTTAAGCCATTTCCTAATTTCAGACTTAATAGCTACAGGTGATTCTGCCATGTCTAGAAAAAAATCCTTCAAGAAATCTTTAAGGCAGTCTTTTCGTAGACTTCGAAAAGGACGTTCCCAGCGTGGCAAGAGAGATAAAACACCTACTAGAACAGGCCCGGAAGAAACAAAAACTAGGTAAATATTAAAGATCCCCCCCCCCCTCCTTCCTTCTTTTTAAGCCTAGTTTCTTTTGTGATGAATATTAGATTATATTTTAAAGAAAATTGTAGATAGTGCAATTTGTTTAAAATTTATTCTTAAATGTTGAAACGATGGTTTATTAAAATATTCTCTCAATCTTCATATTTCCTGGGATTTTGTTCTTCTGGAATTAATGCTTTCAACCATGAAAGGAAGAGTGTTATACTAAAATATTGCATTGCAATAGAATAACCTTTTTAGTTAAGCATTGCTCTTTTTTTTAGTATCTCTAGCATTAACAAAAGGCTACAAGCTTTTTCTCAATGGCAATTTGTCTCTACTAGCAGACATTCTAATCACTAGTTTTAATAGTAAAAATATAAAAATTAATGGAAATTATAAAACTTCTAGGATTGAGAGAGATGTCTTATCAGGAAGAGCTTAACTTAAATCTTTTTTAAACATTTAATAAGGTACTATGATAAAATAAATAGCTGTTTAATAAATACAAAATATTAAAGTTTCTATATAAATCTTTTTGTACTTTTCTGTAAAGTAGTTGTCTTTAGATCTATATAATAAATTAATTTAAAAATTCTCTTTTATATATATATATATATATATATATATATATATATATATTTTTTTTTTTTTCTTTCTATTTTTTAAGGTTAAATATATTTCTTATACTACTGTATATTAATATAGATTTATTAATTAGAACCATGAAGGATTTTTTTTTTTTTTTTTTTTTTTTTTTGTAATGGGAATTGCTTTTAATATGTTGCAATAATATTGAATTTTTTTTTTTCTATTACATTGAATTTTCCATTTCCATTCTATTAGTGTTTTTTTTTTTTTTTTTTTTAAGTTCTAATATAAGGGTATAATGAGTTAAATTAGCATAAATTTTTAATTTTATGAAAATAACTATTGAATTTTGCAAGTTCAATTCAAAGTAGATTGAACTTATATGCATTGCATATAATATGTAGAAAAAGTGCGTATATATGAGTGTTTCAGAAAATATGTAGTTCAGGAAATGTTTTTAATTGCTCCTATGTGCATCTCAGTATGTAGTCTTCCAGAAGCTGATAAGTTGACTCATTATTCAGCACTTTTTTTTTCAGAAATGAACTCTTACGATTTTTTTTTTTTTTTTTACAATTTTTAAAATGTGCAGTAAACTAAAAATGATTTAAATTGCCTAATCAAAAGAGCATTATTCTTTCTTCAAAATAATGTTGAAATGCAGTGTGGCCTCTAGTCAGGGAAAGTTCGGGAAATTTAGCAAATTTTGTAGAAATAAGAATTTTTGAAAGCTTGTTACTGTAAATTGTCAATTTCAGGAAATTTTTTGGGAAATAAGCAGCGTAAGTTAAAGAAAAGACAAGGAAAAATGTGAAAAATAGTCATGGAAAATCCGGGTATTTGGAAAAGTTCTAATGTTAGCCACACTGAAACATTTTTCTCCATCTACAGTTGTACTCAGTATGTTTTACTAAAATAGATTGATTCCATAAAAAATATTTTATAATGCTATATATATTTTTTTCTCCCCTCTATCTGCAAATTTTTCACATCCAAAAAATATAAAGAAAGGATTCTTATATGTCAAATGTGTAAAATGTATTTGTAGAGTAAATTTTATAAAAACATTCTTGCAATTACCTGCTTTTTTAATACTTTATATTGCTTTACTTTCACTGCTTCAGAATTTTCTAAAAATCACTTAAATTACTGTCTACGTAGCTTTCTATGACCTACCTCAGTGTCTCTCTAGAAAAATAAAAACCTGAAGAGGTACTTGGTAGGTATGATACTCCTTGCCATTTGCATGGTTTTTTTCTTCCTGAATTTCTGAAGCATGTTTAACATTTCTTTAAATTATTCTGTAATATGTCGAGTAGTTGATAGTTATTTCAATTTTTAATGTTTTGCTTGTTTTGTGTTTTTAGCATGTTTGTTCAGTGATGCTACAATATTTCTCTGCATGGCTTGGCTAATATTTATGTGTTTATGATATAATATTTATTTTAGGGAAGAAGGGCTCATTGCCTTGTGTTAAGGGATTAGAGGTGGGGGGGGGGGGGTTGGTGAATCTTATTTTGCATTGTTAAAATATGAGCTGAATTATTGCATAGAAAACAATGCAGGTGACTAAAATTTTGACCAAAGAAAAGGAATATTTGATTTATCGGATTGTTTAACTGATAAGTTCATTTAAAGATTAAAATTTTTTTATTTGTGTGTGTATGGGGGAGGGGGGAAGATGTTAGTAACTAAAATCTTTGTACCCTTCATTCTGTAGATGTCTATATGCATGAACAGTTAGCATATGATACTGATGACAATATTCAGGTGTTTTGAAATTTATATTTAAGTATTACCTGTACAAAAAACATTTTAAAACATTGATTGTTATCAGAATATATTAACTGTTATATTTAAAAAAAAAAAAAAAAAAAAAAATGCTCTAAGCTTCTACATGTTAAGTGTTTCTTAATAGTACTTAGATATATTAGTCATTTTCCATTACTTTAATTGAATGTCTCATATTTTATATACATGATATGACAGATTTAATTTTTGAATGAATTATATTTCCAAGCTGTAATTTTAAAATTCTGATATCCCTCTATAACCTAATTTCTAATGAAAAACATTTTATAAAGTAGTAGCTGATAAAACAACTTTTAAAAGTAAAAATGCTGATGGGACTACAACTTATTGCATTGCTTCTTTGTGGTAAAGAAAAGCATAAAAATTAAATATGGGAAAAATATAGCTAACAAAGCAACTGAGAGGTGTTTATTTATGATTAATATAGCCACTGATGCTATTAAAAATCATAACTTTTCAATAAATAAAAATATCAAAATTTTGGAAGAAATACATATTGTAATTAATTAAAATACGAATTATAAACATTAAAAAATAAAATATTTGAAACAGTTAATTTACTTAACCCTTTATATCTCAAATTACCTTACTTTTGAAAAAAAATAGTTTGAAACTTTTTATATTTCTTTGCTGCATGAAAAACATCTCATATTAAATTTAGCTTAAACTAATAGGGACTTTGAAGTTCCAATGAAATCCTGAAGTAAATTTAGGCTATATTGAGGAATTTTTTGATGGGACTTCATACTTGCCAACTTTTCCGGTTTTCCCGGAAGACTTCCGGTTTTTTAACGTATCTTCCGGTCTTCCGGACAGATGATGAAATCTTCCGTTTTTAAAAAAGTCGCGGACATCGTTCGTTTTAAAAAGTAAACCCAAATGTTCCACGAAAACTCCTGAATCCCAATCTTTTTCCATCCATAACATAAATGTCAATATTCATTTCAAACTTGCTTTATGAGATTCTAGAACATGTAAAGAAATAGAATTGTTAAATATTTCTTGCTGATGTAATTATTTTTTGCCCACCCCCCCTTTCATTTATCTTCAACTAGTGATCAGTAATCAAATGTTCTGCAGAAGTCTTTTGTTTCCTAATTTTTATCCATCCGCAACATGAATGATAATATTAATTTTAATTTTTTTTTCATTAGATTCTAGAAGTAGAGTTGAAAGAGTTTAATATTTCTTACTCTGTAATTATTTTTGTATCCCCCCACCCCACCCCGGATTGTGATCAATGATCAATTCTAGAAACAATAAAGCAATGGAAGTGCTCAATATTTCTCACGTATGTAATTATTTTTAGATCTTTATTGCTGAATTTAATGAATCTGTGTATTTTTCCTCAATTAAATTAAATATTTGTATGTTATATTTATACCAAATGTTAAACATGGGAAAAAAATGAAGAATAATTTTTTCAGGTAGGAAAATTTTTTCCAAATCAATTTAAGAAAATTAATACTCAGTTGGTTTTATGCACAATTTGAAACTGATAAAAAGCTACTGCTACTTTTTTTTATATGTATGATTAATGTACATACACAAAAATCATATTCTATTTATTTAAAAAATTAGGTATACTTTAACTTAACTAAGTTTTTCGTCTATTGTTAAATGAATTTCTTACAGATTCTGTCTGATTATTTATATGTTGAAGAGGAATAACTTCCTTTAAAACTTTTATATATTTAGTATAATCAATCTATAGTAAAACGTTTTTATAGATTGCTTCTAAATATTAAAATTGTAAAACTGTATTGTTTATTTCGTCAGAGAGAGAGAGAGAGAGAGAGAGAGAGAAAATCTTCCCTTTTTTTATGAAATCTTCTGGTTTTTCAACAAAGATCTTCCCTTTTTTTATTAAAATTGGTTGGCAAGTATGGGACTTTAAAGTCTCAGTGGGATACAAAGGGTTTAAATAATCTTTTGTGGTTATTTCCACAAAAAATCTTAGGAATGATGTGTATCTGGCCAAAACAATCTTGCTCTTCCTTACTTTTGATATATTTACTGGATTCAATGTAAAGATAACACTCAATGAAAATAATCATGATATTTCAAATTAATCAAAACAAAAATCTGCTAATATAAATGCTTAAGATTATTTGTTAAAAATAGTCTGTGGTGATTTCATTATAAAATAAATGGGAATATTCAGTGTGCATTAAAATTGTTTAAAATTTTCAGAATATTGTGCATTTTATGGTGCAAAATTTTAATAAATTTCAACTTCACTTTTCAAAAAGATAAATGTTACAAAGTTCCACACTACATCCTAATTTTACACAATTTTTAAGTCTTTTTAAACTAAGGTAAAAATTATCTAGTTTGACATTCATGATCTTAATATCTGCTAGTGTTGCTTTTTATCTCCTTTGTAACAATTCAATGTTGGTTTTTTTAAGGATGTTAAACTCTTATGTATTTAGTGTAATTTTGAATTTAGCTATGTGACATAGGCTGTTAGCCATTTTTATCCTTAGTGAATGATTTTCAAATGAAACTGCAAATTTATTATTATTATTATTATTTTTTTTTTTTTAATTGCATAATTAATTCATCTGGATTTTTTTTTTTTTTTTTTAGCTCACCTAAAGAAAATGTACCTGAAAATGAAAATCCTACTACTCCAGTTGTAGAACCAAAACCTGTTGAAAGACAAGTTGAGGCTCGTTCGGCAGATGATAGCATGGGCTCCATGGTTCGATGCTTGTACCTAGCACAAAGTTTCATAATAAACAGTAAGTCATTTTATTCATTACAATTTATTTTAGTTTTTCTGTGCATATTTACACACATAAACGCTTACAGTCGAACCTTGTTAACGTGAATCTCAAAAGGAATAAAAAAGTTTTTCGTGTTTATCAATAGTTCATGCTATCAGTAACTCAAAAACTAATCTTCAATTTGAAGGGGATTGCAGAAACAGTTCATGTTAAAAATAATTCATTGTTAACGTTAACGAGGTTCAACTGTGTGTGTATATATTAATTTTTTAAAACGTAGTAAAAGTCAAGAAACAGAAGATTTTCAGGGATGCCACTTTACCGCTAAACAGTGGATTTTCGCTTTTTATAAATTTTTTGTCCCTCCTCCCCTCAAACTAACGTTCGGCGATCAGACAGGCCATCAAAGTCATGCCATTTCCAATCTTTCTCCATCTACAACATAAATATCAATATGCATATTAAACTTGCTTTATTAGATTCCAGAACTTCTAAGTAGGTAAGGTGGCTCAATATTTCTCATATACGTAGTTTTATTGCCCCCTCCCCTTTCTTAAAACTAATGATCTATCATTAAACATCCTGACAAAACTCTGCAATTCTCAATCATTTTCCATAACATAAGTCAGTGTTGATGATAAACTTGTTTTATTAGATTCTAGAACTTCTAAAGAATTTGAAATATTTTCTTATATGTGTAATAATTTTATTTTAAATTATAAATTAATATTACTATATAATACAGACTTTGGATAATTAGACATATATGCAGTTAGTGCTTTATTTTGAAATATTTTAAATTTTTTGTTTTGTAATAAAGCACTATTTTTTTATATTGCTTAAAATATAACTTTTTTTTTTTTGCTACAAATGACTAATAAGGAGTGAATAAGAAATGAGGAGTTATCAGATAAGCAGATTGATTACAAAATTTAGTTATATTCCGCTTCAAATCTTAAGTCCCCCACCCTACTTTAAGCCCAAAATAACTTACTAATAACAGGGTTGGCAAAAACCCGGGTTTTTCTAGAAAAACCCAACCCACTTGGGTTTTTCTGGGTTTTTGCGGGTTTTTCTGGGCATTTGTGGGTTTTTCTGGGCTTTTGTGGGTTTTTGTTTGAATATATTTGCATTGCAATGTTAGATATATGTTATTTAGCATATTAGTTGTAATACACCTAATTATATTAAACTACTAATTAATAACTAATCTAATATTAAAATAGTGTTAATTAGTAAGATTAAGCTATATTTTATTTTAATGTATGCTTATTCAAAATAAATATTCTTAATGACAATAACTGATAAAATAAAAGAATTTAAATTCTTAAATACAATACATATAATTTAAATTTTTTAGTTCTCCATCATGCTATAGATGGAGAACTTAGGTAGTTGTAAAAATTTTTGACCTCGTTTTTTACACGTTTTTATGTGTGAGGAATCCGAAAAATGACAAAATTTGTATGGTGTGTGTTAGTTTGTTAGTCCGTTAGTCTGTGTACATGATATCTCAAGAACAAATTGTCACAGAGAAGTCAGTTTTAAAATATTATTTTCGACTCTGGCAAGAACCCTATTCATTTGCAACATTCGAATTAAAAAACTTCGTAATTTATTAAAAATGTATGCTTTTCTTAACATGGGAGAATAGGGCAAAATTTTACTTAAACGTGTATTAAATGGAAAATTTTTACTGAAAAAATATGAGACCAGTTTTAAAATATGAGTTTTGATGTCGGAATGAACATCAGTGACTAGAAACATGCTACTTTGAAAATTTTGCAAGTTACTGGAAATTTACGAATTTCTTAGCATTGCAGTATAGGGCAAAATTTCACATAAATGTCAATTTTGAGGAACATTTTCATCGTAAAGATGTCAGACCACTTTTGAAATATTATTTAGGGTACTGGCATGACTATCATAGAGTATAAATTTTTCAATTTAAAAAATTCGTAAATTATTTGGAATTTACGATTTACATAAAATGGCAAAATAGGGCAAAATTGAGCATAAAAGTCCATTTTGAGGATCATAAATATATCAGACAACTTCAAAATAACATTTATGATACTTGTTTGAACATAATTGACTACAAATATTCTAATAGGAAAATTTTGCAAGTTAATCGTAATTTAAGATTTTATCAACATAGCAAAATGGGGGGATATCCCATATAAATATGCATTTTGAGGATTGTTGCATTGGAAATAGTAGCATGAAAACGAAACTACGAAATTGATCCTAATAAAATAATAGATTAGAATAAGATAAATATATCAAAGTGAACGTGGATAGCCTATTAGGTGGGGATTTCATTCTGTCTCTGTGTCAAGTGTTTGGTCAGATTCATTTCTCTTAACATGATAATCATGTTACGAGAATGTCGTGTACTAGAAATTTATGAGAACATATATATGATAGGGAACTGAGCAGAGTCCACTTATGCTAACTAGTTTTAATTATAAAAGTAAATTGCACTGCTTTATCCTTTTTTTTTTTTTTTTTTTTTTTAAGTTTTTTAATAGTTGAAACGGTTATAGAAGAAAATTTTATTTTATTAGATTTATAATTATGTTGGTACTAAAATTAAAATAAAATTATTATAAAGTTTTAAAACTAAACAATTTAATTAGTTAAATATTGATTCTGGACAACATTTATGTCTGCTGTTTAAAAAAAATATCGTTCGGTTTTACAGGAAAAGGAAAATTGAACCAATTATAGAAGATAAACTTGCTTTTATTATATTTATAACTGTAGTTACTTTTTATGTTTAATACTATTTTCAAGAAAATAAGCGTTTTTTCTTTAAAGGTAAGGTGTTTTCTATATTTTATAGATGGGATTTGTAAATTATAAATAATTTTTAACAAAAACCCGCTTATTTGCAAAAACCCAGTGGGTTTTTGTTGGTGGGCCCGCCCAGAAAAACCCGGGCGGGTTTTTCTGGGCTGGGCCCACTTTGCCAACCCTGACTAATAAACTGTACTGGTAACTTAAATAATGTTTTAGAGAAAAAAAAATAAAAGAAGTGTACTTATCTGTAAACGAAATTACTTTAATAACATTCTGACATTAGCAAAAATATTTTATTTTTTTGCTTAACACAGCAAACATATTACTTTTTTTTAATACTTAGATTTTCTTAATAATAAAGTTTCTTGAATCTTAATACAGACATAATGTCCTGTAATCACGTTCATTCATCTGGTTCATTTGTTTTGTTCCAATGAACTTAGAACGCAGCAGGGTAATGCGATTCAGTGTATCGGCACATTTTTAACTGGTAACTTTTTTCGTATTTGGACTTTGTTTTTGTATTTCAGAATATGGTGTTGCACATTTTTGCACCGGCCACTTCTGTGTGTTTATCGTATATTGTATTGGAACTGGATAGAAATGTTTTGGGATTCTTTGAAAGAATGGTTTTGCGAACACTTTTTGAATTTTATATTTCGGCTAAGCTTTGATAGAGGACACCCATTGGTGATTCCTTACGCAGTGATTCAATTCGGTGTATCGTACACTTTTTACTAATAATCTTTTCGCATTGAAACTTTGTTATCTCGTCTTGAAGTCGGAATTTTGATTTTGTGCCGGCTGCTTGTTTGTGTTTATCGTATGCACGATGGATTCCTTTTCCTTTATGGTAAAATGGAGTTTTAAGGTTTTTATTTTTTTAACTTTCAGAGCAGAATGCTTTAAAAATGTAAGAAAAATATCAGTTTTAAATACGTGTCCCCTGGGACCCACCACAATCAATTTTTCGCGTCCTGCCTCCGATTTTTTGCATAATTTACGTGCTATAGCACACAAACCACATCGCTGTACATTTGAAAGCAAGGATGAAATAAAAAAATTCACTTAAAGTAAAAAAATGAGAGAAATTGCCAAATTTTTCAAAATTTTGGCTGCAATTCTTTTTTACATTAAATTGTGTCTGGAATAACTGGATTTAATTGCATATATAATAGTGTATAAGTATCCTAAACTTTAATTAAAGTTTATTTAAAAAAAAAAAAAAAAAGAAATTCCTTTTTTGTTTTATTAAGTTTAGTATTGCTGTAAACCAGGCTTGTCCAACTCAAAACATTTGGTGGGCCGCATAATGTATTATTCGTATATGCATGTGTGTATGTATGTATGTATGTATGTATGTATATATATATATTTGTGAATGTATGAATTATGTATGTACGTATATGTGGTGGTACTTTTTATTTTATTTAATAATGGATAGAGGTTGCCTTTAATTTAAAACAAAATATGTTAACAAATTGTGATCGTATGAAATAATGATGAATTACCCTAGGCTTCGATCTGATCATACATGGGTACATACCAAGTATAAGATAAATTTAATCTTTACTTTTTTTTAGATATTTTAAAGTTTAGAATAAAACATACCCGGTCTTGAAAAAAAAGGAAAGGCAGTCTTCAATTCCAATTTACAAGTATTTATTAAGATTAATTTGCTTTCCCACTTCAAGAATGCAGAAATCCGGACAACTGTTATAAATCTCAAATCTCTAATACATAGCCATGCTTCTTTAAAATAAATTCAAGATACTTATAACAAAATATTTATATAAAAAAAAATCAGCTCCGGTCACTGTCACAATTTCGTTTCAAGTCATAATAACCGTGTGGGACCACATATATAAAAATAACGGTAAAATATAACGTACGGACGCAAGTGCCCGGCCATTCTTCTCTGCACACAGGTGGAACACCAACTGACTGATTTTTAAATTTTAAAAATTGCTCCTAAAGAAAAAACAGGTCCGCACACCTAAAATCACGGATACGCGATTTTGATTCGTTAATCGGACCGCAAAAGTAACCAATTAAACAGTTCGCGCACGCAAGAGAAACAATCGCCGATTCTCCCGTTGACAAGTGTCGCGGGAAGCAAACTTTACAGGGTGTGTTGAGCCAGGAACGAACGGCTGCGATGAGATGCCTGCAAAACGATGTATTTTGGCATAGGAATTAAACAAGAGGTGATGTATTTACATCACATATCCCCACATGACCAATTACAAAAAACTTTATGGCACTGGAAACATGAACCGGATATGGTGAAATTGTGAACAGAGCCAGAGACGGTTTTTGTTGACAAAAGACATAAAATTTTTTGTGAATAAATTGTATAAAAGAATAATATAAAAAAAAAATTCAGAAACATTACTAAATATAACATATATATCAATTATTTTACAACTAAAAGAAACTTATCGTTATTACACATACGAACTTGTTATAAGAAGAAATAATATAATCATAATATCAACAAAAAAAAAAAATCACTGAA
Organism: Salticus scenicus; assembly: GCA_963930645.1. NCBI lineage: Eukaryota > Metazoa > Arthropoda > Arachnida > Araneae > Salticidae > Salticus > Salticus scenicus. Next base: position 30,283,414 of record OZ005660.1, read on the forward strand.
CACATGAGCTTGTTATTTGAAAACACTCACGTGAGAAAAAAAAAAAAATTTCCTTTTTTTTTCAATTTCTCTTTAAAGGAAATCATGCGAATGACAATAACATGGCTCATAAAATTAAATAATCTCAATTCTTATAGAAAAGTAAGATACACATAAAATATAAATGTAATATCCTAAATGTAAACACAGCACATGAAAATAGATATCTATTAATATATATAAGTATGAATATAAACATGAAATCATATTACACAAGTGACATGTCATGAAAGAAATATTATATTTGTTACCAGTAACATAAGAATTGTTTATAAAATAAATAGCAATATATTTGGGCCCAATTATTACATGTGAGAAAGCCCCTTGGAAATAGACCAAGAAAATATCAAACAAAATTAAAACCCAATTAAAATAATAACCCTAAAATGAAAATAAAAGAATGTACTTTACAAAAAAAAAAAAAAAAAAAAAAAAATGCTATTTCCAATTGACTTGCTACTATTACACAATTATTTTCACATATATATATCTATATCTGAATAATACTCTAAAAAAAATATATATATATATACATATATGAATGAGGAATTATTTAACAGAAGTGTGGTACAGCAAAATCCAACCATCTAACACATTGAACACTTTTTTTTTTTTTTTTTTTTTTTTTTGTATACTTTACTATGATAATCTTGAGATATTAATATTATATTTTCAAAAATTAACTCTTTTATAAAACATAATTTACTGGCTGTGACTCTCCAAGAGTACTCCCAAGCAGGTTGATCAGTCCTATTCCGAAGCACTCCCGGAAAGACACAGAAAGCAAAAAAAAAAAAATATTTATATTATATATTGTTAAAGATTACTATTTTTTATTCCTGGGCCTCAGGTTGTACCTGGGGGCCGAGCTATCTGGTATACAAGTGTTATTTTTCTTGTTGACAATAGGAGCAGGAGATTGACTATTTTCTAGAACTGGTAATTTATTGTTTGTAAGCAGAGAATTTGTATTGTCTTGTATAAGATATTGTTTCCTTTTTGGGACAATTAAAAGTCTATCGATATTAATGTGGAACGGTTTTGCTGTAACACTTTCATACTCTTTAATTTGAACCAGCACCTTAGAAATTACTTTAGTGACAATAAAAGGCCCGATAAACCTTGCTTTGAAAGTGTCTCGTGTTTTCATGTAAACAAGGTCGCCCGTCTTGAACACTCTGAGGGAAGCTCTCTGGTGCTGTCTTTGATTTCTGTAATTTTGAGCATCCTTCATATTTCTATGTACCTTTTCATAAACTCTATTTAGCGACTTCATGTATTGATAATACTCAAAGGGGAATTCCATATTTGACATTTCATGCAATTCACATACATCAAATATATTAGAAACTGACCTACCAAAATGTAAAAATGCTGGTGAATACCCCGTTGATGAATGTATAGAAGTGTTGTATATACTTTTATGTATCATCAAGGCTTGTTTGAAGTTGAAGCCTTCACCTGCTAATGAAGCAATAGATGATTTGATACTAGTGTTTATTCTTTCGGAAGATCCTTGCGTCTGTGGATGTGCAGACGAAGCATGAACAAGGCTTATTTTCATGGTTTTGGTGAAATGGTTGAAAATATCTGCTGTAAACTGAGGTCCAAGGTCAGACATTAATGCTGCAGGACGTCCATATGATGTGATATATTTTGTTAGGGAGTCTACAACAGACTGTGCCGTGGGTTTTTTAATTGGAAAAAGTTCTAAGAATTTGGAGAAGTGATCAAAACAGGTAAGTACAAACATTTTGTTGGAGAATGGTCCAACAAAATCCATAGATACCAGTTCACCAGGTTTATTTGGAATGAACATTTCCTGTAAAGGAGCTGCAGGAATTTTGTGAGGCTTATTTCTGATACACAGTTTACAAGAAAGCACGTAATTTTTGGTATCTCTGTATATTCCTCTCCAGTAATATGACTTCAGGATTTTACGGTATGTATTATAAATACCAAAATGTGGCATATGAGCTATCTTTAAAATTTTAGGTTTTAGTGAATTTGGTACAAGAATCTTGGAGGAATTACTATCTTGTTTGCTATTAAAATTTTTTTTTATCATCAATAGACCTGTATCTGGATGAATGAAATAATTTTTGAATTTCTGTTTTGGATTTTCAGACGTAATATTTTGTATTATTTTCAATAAATTATCATCATGTTTTTGTTCAATAAATAAAGTATCTTGTGAAACTTGTAGTTCTGGGTCATTATTTTCTCTATTAGTTAGGTTTAGGTTGCTGTGATTTATATTGTGCAACTGTATGCTGGGTGAATTGGATGATACAGGTAAGATGTTTTCATAATTTATTAACTCTGGATTTGTTGTCAAATTTTGGGTGGATTCTGAAAAGTCATCACGTGAAAAATAATCTGCTAGAACATTAGATTGACCTTTAATGTATTGGAATGTAAAATCATACGTGTACAACTCTATTAGCCATTTTGTAGTAAGATCTACAGGTGAAGTAGTACTGCGATAGAATTCTATGGGTTTGCTATCACTTAAAATTGTAAATTGTCTATTATATAAGTAGAACCTGAATGCTTGAACTGATTTAACAATTGCCATAAGTTCTTTCTTGAGTGCCGGATAGTGCTTCTCAGAATTAGAAAGTGTTTTGCTGAAATAGCTAACTGGTTGTAATACATTGTTGCGTTCTTGCAACAGAACCCCAGCTATAGCTACATTGCTAGCATCGGTATTCAGGAAGAAAGGCTTGTCAAAATCAGGTAAATTTAGAAATGGTTTAGTAAAAAATATCTTTTGAATTTTCTGAAAAACTTCTGTGTGTTGATGTGTCCATTTAAACGGGATCTTCGTTGAAGTTAAGTGTGTTAGTTGATCCACTAGTTTTGCATAATTTGGAAGAATTTTTCTGTAAAAACCACATAAACCCAAAAATCTCTTTAAATGTTTTCTTGTTTTGGGAGTTGGAAATGCTGTTATTTTGGTGATGTTTGATGATATGGGACTTATTGTATGGTCTTGTATATGAAATCCAAGGTAATCAATAGCCTTCTTAAAAAATTGGGATTTCTTCGGAGATAAGGTGATGTTATACTTTAATAAAATTTTGAAAAGTTGAGTTAGTTTTTCTAACATTTCTGGAAATGAGTTGCTACATACAATAATATCGTCCTGGTATGCAAAGATACCAAGACATTTTGTTTCTTCAATTATCGCATCAATCAACATTTGGAAACTGCTTGCTGCAGATCTTAGTCCAAACATTAAACGACTAAATGAATAGGTCCCCCACTGAGTTGTGAATGATAACCTTTTTCTGAACTTCTTTGGGAGATGTATTTGATGATATGCAGACGGGAAGTCCAGCGTGGTGAAGTATTTATACTTTGAAATGTTATTAATGATATAATCAATTCGGGGCAATGGATACGATGAACTCCTTATCATGGCATTGATGAGTCGCAGATCAAGGGCTAGGCGAAAAGATGGCTTTTCATCAGGAGATGTGGGTTTTTTCTTCACAGCAAGCATGGGACACGCCCATTCAGAAATGCTCCTTTCAATGATGCCAGCCTCTTGTAGAGCATCAATTTGTTTCTTTATTTCCTCCTGCATAGCTTCAGGAACTGGATAAGGCAACGTTCTTACAGGAACATCACTTGTGAATTGTATATGCGGGGTCACATGGTCAGTGTGTCCCAGTGATTTAAGTGATGAGGAAAAAACCACTTGATGCTCCATAAGCAATTTCTGGATAGTCAATCTTTCTTTAGTAGACAAATGGTGTAAGGAAAAATTATCAATACTAAATTCAGATTTTCGGAGTTGAATGATCTCATCCGATGCTTGAATCAGATTCACTTGTGCTCTGGGCTCTTGTTTAATTTCCTCTATTTCTTCAATTTGGTGAATTATTCCAAGCTTGGTACCTTTATTTAAATGTTGATCTACTTTAGAATAATTTGTTAACGGAACTGAAAATGACATTACTTCAATATTTTTACAATGTGAACCCTCTTCAAGGTTGACAATTGCAGTGTACAAACCTATACCTTTGTTTTTATTCAGTGTGGGAATAAAGATTACCTGTTTATCAGCATATATTTGTTTGCACATAACAAAGACATAAACTGTTTGTAGCGGTGGAATGATCACTTTGTTTTTGAGTGTACATTTATTAACTTCATCTTGACAGTCAAATTGAGAATTTTTATCGTTTACGAAAGTAGGATTAGAGGTAGAAGTACTGGTCTCAGGAATAGCGGGTAAATTTTGGAGGCAATTAATTTTGGATTCAGGAATCTCATACTCATCTTCAGGAATTGTGCTATAAATGTCAACATGACAATCGTTAATTTGTACGAGATTTTGTTTTAAATCAATTAGGACCCTATGTGTTTTCAGAAAATCAAATCCCAATATACCAATGAATTTTGAGTCTGTAGGAATATCTATGAGAAAAAATGTATGTCTGAAAAAAAATTTGCCAATTTTGAATGATAGATTGATACATCCCGCACAAAATACTGCTGAATTGACAGTAGCAATTTTAACTTTTGTAGCGACTCTTTTAAAGTGTAATTCATTTCTGAATTTATCGAAATAGCCTTTGGCTAAAACTGAAATGCTCGCACCTGAATCCAAAAGAAAGTTTTGTAATGACTTATTTATGTTTAACTTAACAATAGGTAAGTGAGGACTGGCAGCTTGAGTGTACAATAGAAATCTTAATGAATGAATAAAAATAACATCCTCATCAGGCTGATTTTCTGTTTGGGATGTAGCATTAGATGATATATTTGCAGGAACAATGGTTTGAGTACTTACTGAACTGACCAATCTTTTTGATGAGATAGGAAATTTTAATCTAGTGCTTGGTGATCTTAGGATTATATCCTGACCACAAATTTTTAGACCATTCGAATGTTTATTATGAGTGGGAGAGGAAGTGCAGGACTGACCTCTCCCAGAAATTTGTCAGTCTTTATGAAACTGACGATTTTTGTAGTTGAGCCCTTTACGTTTATGTTCAAAAGTTGCTGACTCCGATTGAGCCTGTGCTGACCGGGGGTGTGTGTGAGAGGAGTGTCCATCCGAAGGAGAATGTCTACGGTTATATTTGGATCTAATTTTATTTCTTTGACATGATTTGAATCCCTGTCGATCTGTGTCAAATCTTCTGCCACCCTGATAATCTTTTAATTTGTAACAAAAGCGGGCAGTGTGTCCAACCCGAGAACACCACTGACATGTCGGTTTATGACCATCAGACCGCGAGGGCCGATCTGAATTTAATTCAAGATGATGCAGCTGGGAGTCCCGATCCGCGGCATTATGCTGTGCATTTTCAGCAGTCATGCAATGATTTATATTTGAAAATGATGGCTGGGAAACAGCCAAAGATTCACCTGATTGAACAACCTCCTGATATGCAGCCAGATTGTCAACCATTTCCTCAAAATTACTACACTTTCTCGTTAAAAGATGTAACTTATAATCGGGGGTGAGAGTATCTGTTAATTTTGCAATGAGTAGTTGGTCCATTGATTCTTGTGGAAATTTTGGAAACCTCTTATAAACAAGATGTTGGAGCCGATTAGCAAAGTTTTGGATATTCTCCAAACCATCAAATTTAATGGCATTATATTGTAATGCTACACTCTGTTCTGTTTCACCTTTAAAATTCTTACGTAAAATCTGAAATAATTCATCAGGAGACTTGGCTCTTTGGCATGGGATTGACGATGTATAAAATTTTAAAGCCCTATCGCAAAGTTTTGATTTAATAAAAATAAGGGCCTGTTTAGGATGCCATTTAAAAATATCTATTTTAGTTTGCACCTGTTCAATAAAAAAATCCAAAAGATCTGGATCACCATTAAATGGTGTTACTGTGAATTTAAGACAATAAGATTTTTCAGCATTCATGATTTTAAGAAAAATTCGTCAAAATTTGCAGAGACAAAAAAAAGTTAATGCATAGTCATATATTTTCAAAATATCAAGCAGACATACTTATCTACTTTAATCTTATTATATTTCATAACAAATTTTCATACTAATTGAAGTTGACACATCTTATTAGGTATATCTTTTAGAAGTGATAGCAAACTCCCAAACACAATAAATTATAACATGTTATTCCTTCAAATACAAAAATATCATACAGCCTATTTTCAAAATATTCTCTCTCTATTATCTTGGCATTAATTCTAAATCAAAACAGTATTTTTATTTTGCAAAAGAATAATACCCTATATAATCCAGAAATACATACCAATATATTACACTTCAAATGCGAAAGTAAGCTTTTAATTATTATTCTTGATAAACTATTTGTTTAAATACATTCAACAGACTAGATTATGATACTTAGTTCAATATGCCACTATGGAATTTTTTTTTTTTGAAAAACCACTTTTCAAAAGTATGTTTTTGAAAAAATATATGAATTCTTATTTAACTATTTCATTTTATTATTATTACTATTATTAATGAAATGGCTAATAGGCATCTTAAAATAAAATTTCACCCATACAAACAGTACTACTTTCAATAATTACTGCCCTTATGGCTATGAAAATATGAATAATAACAAAAATATACATCTTTCCAATAATTTCTTAAATAAAGCACTTTCAGATCAAAACTGGCAATGTACCTCATGCAATCTTTAATTTTTTACGATCGGCACCATATGTGGTGGTACTTTTTATTTTATTTAATAATGGATAGAGGTTGCCTTTAATTTAAAACAAAATATGTTAACAAATTGTGATCGTATGAAATAATGATGAATTACCCTAGGCTTCGATCTGATCATACATGGGTACATACCAAGTATAAGATAAATTTAATCTTTACTTTTTTTTAGATATTTTAAAGTTTAGAATAAAACATACCCGGTCTTGAAAAAAAAGGAAAGGCAGTCTTCAATTCCAATTTACAAGTATTTATTAAGATTAATTTGCTTTCCCACTTCAAGAATGCAGAAATCCGGACAACTGTTATAAATCTCAAATCTCTAATACATAGCCATGCTTCTTTAAAATAAATTCAAGATACTTATAACAAAATATTTATATAAAAAAAAATCAGCTCCGGTCACTGTCACAATTTCGTTTCAAGTCATAATAACCGTGTGGGACCACATATATAAAAATAACGGTAAAATATAACGTACGGACGCAAGTGCCCGGCCATTCTTCTCTGCACACAGGTGGAACACCAACTGACTGATTTTTAAATTTTAAAAATCGCTCCTAAAGAAAAAACAGGTCCGCACACCTAAAATCACGGATACGCGATTTTGATTCGTTAATCGGACCGCAAAAGTAACCAATTAAACAGTTCGCGCACGCAAGAGAAACAATCGCCGATTCTCCCGTTGACAAGTGTCGCGGGAAGCAAACTTTACAGGGTGCGTTGAGCCAGGAACGAACGGCTGCGATGAGATGCCTGCAAAACGATGTATTTTGGCATAGGAATTAAACAAGAGGTGATGTATTTACATCACAGTATATTCTTTTCAGGGGGGAGAGCAGAGTGAAGACTCGTTTCAGAATACATTAATTGAAATTATTTCCATTCATAAATCAACACTAGAATCGCGAAAAATTTGACTACAAGTTAATAACTATGATGAAAAAGAATGAATGATGGCTGTAATAATATTTCATTGAAACAGTGTGATTCTTTAGATACCATAATTGTTGAAAGGTTTTTGTCACTTTGAAAAGTGAGAATGGATTTATTAATTTCAGTGTGTTAACCCAAGTTGTCAAACTTTACATATCGCTAGTCTCCTCGCAGGCTGCAAAAAACTATATGGTGGGCCGTGGATTGGCCACCCCTGCTGTAAACGTTAGTATTGCATTAAAGTTTAGTATTGCTGTAAACATTAAATGTATGGGAGAAGTTTTATTTTACAAATTGTCTAGTTTATGTAGACATGGTGCCATCCTCATTTGTATAATATAGATCTTGTTTCATAATTTTTTTTTTTTTTTTTTTTTTTTATTGCAGATGCTATGACTACCTCTACTTTATGGGCTGGAACCAATGCAGGAGCAATTTTTGTATTCACTATCTCCCTACCAAAGGAGAATAGAGAAACAGAGGCTGTAGCATGTCAGTTAGGTAAGGCTTTTTTTATTACTGCTATTGAAATTTGAAATTTTTGAATTGAGGTATCAAAGTATTTAAATCTGTGCCTCTAAATTTAAGGTCTAATTTAAACTGTGAAGTTTTTTTTTCAATGTAAAATTTTGTAGTAAGATTAAATTTATACTGATTATAAAGAATATTAGCTCAGTTTGTCTTGTTTTGGGTGTTAAATAGGTTAATAATTGTTTTCAAAGGTAAGTTGCTTTATAAAGCTAACTTTACAAATTTCTTCAAATTTAAGAACTGCTCGCGATTTTAAATTAACAAACTGTATTTTTATCTCAAATTTTGGAGAAAAAAAAAGTTATGCATTTTGATTTTTTTTTTCAAGTGGAAGATGTATTTTGTCCTACACATAGGGCTACCATGCTACCTGCAAAACCTGGAATAGTCAGGGAATTCAAAAATTGACTATGAAAGTCAAGGAAATTCCTTATCTTGCTTATAAGCGACAAATGCTATCACTATATGTAACTTTTGTATTACTTTTGTGTTTTCAAGTGGTACCATATTTTGCCCTGAACACAGCCAATGCAATACTGTTAGATTGAAATTTTCTTGAAATATTCCCAGAAAACCTGGAAAGTCGAAGAGTTTCATACTCCTGCTTCAGTAGCAACCCTGTGTACAAATGTTGAATAAACAAATGATTTTTAAAATGTTCTGCATGCCTTCATCATAAAATTTCATAAATGTTTGATAAAATAATCTTTATTTTATCATTTTTACTTTCTTCTGTATTCAGTAGAAGAAAGTATTGGATATGTAAAAATTTTCGACATCAGGTTTTTGATAGGTTCACACGTTTTGAAAGCTGTAGAACACAATTTCCATTTTTAGAAAATGTGTGTGTGAGAGACAAAATTTTGTGGTGACTGTATCTCAGGTACTACTGCACAGAATTTCATACAAATTGGTATGTAGTTACACATTGACATAAATTAGTGCCTATCAACTTTCGGTAAAAATTGTCCAACAGTTTGCATTGCCATCCTGCTTTTCTAAATTTTTAACATGGTGGTGTAGGACAAAATTTTGTATAAATGTGCATAAAGAGAATTATTTTTTAATAATCATTATGAAATTTAAAAGAATTATTTGTAAAAGAGATAGTCAACTGTGAAAAAAAAAGTGTATGTAGAAGCCTCACCTCCCCCCCTCGAGGGGAGTAAATTTTCATGATGGGTATCTTTCATAGTTATAAATTAATATTGTTACAAAAGTGTAGACATTCTTGCTTGTAGAAAATAAGCAGTAAATTCCATTTGAGTAATAAAATTTCATTCAGTGAATATTCTTAAAAATCCAGTAGGACTTTTACTTGTACCATGAAAGTGAAACAGCAAGCCATAGGCACTGCAGAACTGGAATGTTGCTTATTCAGAAACGCTTATCTTATTGCCTAAACTCTCAAGGACAGCAGTTTAAACGCAACCTGACTTCATTCAAAAGACAGCCTGCTCCTTTTTATAATCTTGGTGAAGGTTAAGGGTGGTTTGTGATTATTCGTCACAAGAAACAGTTTATACTAGAAAATTCCTGTATTTTCATAATTGGGCATGGTTTTTAAACCTATCCACAGATCCAATCATAATTTTTTTTTTTTTTTTAAGTATAAATACATTGAAGTATAAATATATACCATTTTCATATTATATAATTTTTCCAATTTTTTTTTTTAATTCAATATTTTAACCAAAGCTTCTGCAATTTTATTTAAAATTTGCTTTGAATGGAACAGTTATTTAAATTTAATTATAATACATAAAAAATGATTGTGGAATGTACAAAAAGAATTAAATAATGAGCTGTATTATCCTCATCTGAAGGTGGGAATACAGTAATGTAATCCTAACAGGTTACTTATTTTTTTCATTTGTCTGTTTCTTAGTTTATATTTTTCTCTTTTTTAGACTGCTAAAAATTTTCCAGTGAATTATGTACATTGTAATCCAATTTTCATAATTATTATTTTATTTTAAACAATCAGAAATTAGCGCTTCAGTTTTCTAAAGAAATCTACGATTTGTATTATTAGCACTAACCTTTCATTCTCCTTATATTATTACTAACCTTTTATTCTCCTCCTTTTTTAAGGGAAAGAAATACAGTTGAAGCATAGAGCACCAGTGATAGCCATTCAAATCTTAGATGGTTTGGGGCATCCTCTGCCAGAGCCTTTTGAAGTCGAAAACAAAAAAGCAAAAGCTGCAGATCTCAATGGAAACCATAGGGTTATAATTTGCTCAGAAGAGCAGTTTAAAGTAAGTCCTTTCATGAATACATTGTAACTTCTTAATAACATGTAACTTTATTTTACTTCGTATGTACTTTAGAAAATTCAAAACTCTACTTCTGATTATACTACCTAAATAAATAATCAATAATGTATTGATATTTTTTTGTCAACAAATACGTTTTGTTCTTTTTAACACGCTTTTAATAGCTTCACTTGTATGTATGTCTGTATGTTTGTATGTATGTTTGTAACTGCTCTGGGAGCAAACAAAAAATTTATATTGTAAAAAAATACTTCCCTACGTGAACGATGTGGCGTTGAGGTAAGGTGCCGCGCTTCGAACCTAAAGGTCCAGCGTTCGATCCTAGTCAGGGGAGATTTTTTTAAAAATGGTTTTTGTTTAATTCTAAGTTATTTTAAAGATTTAAATATATGTAAATATTATGGTGTGTCACTCACACGATTTTCTCTTACCCTGCATTTTAATACTAAGATATTTTGTGCTTTTTTAGTTCACATTTCTATAAAAGCATGTTCTTTAATTTTTTAAAACTATAATGTTATTCTTATGATAATTTATTATTAATTAAAGGTCAGTGCAGACCTTTACCAGCAAATTTTTGTGTGTCAGCTTTACAAAATAAGGATGGGGGGAATCTGAATTGTTAAGCTCAACTCATGAAAATTCATAAATACTCTACATTTCAGTATTTAGTGAAAGTAATAGTAAATACCTATTGTTTACAGGGTTCTCACTGGTTAGGGAATCGTTAAAGTCAGGGAATTTAAGTAAGTCTGGATTAGTTGCAAAATTTTGGGAAAATGTGCAATAATGAGCTTTAAAATAGAGCTTGTCATTAAATTATTCACTAATGTTTAAAGATTTTTATAGGAAAATAAGCAACAAAAGTTGAATTTGGTAAAGTTCTAATACTTGACACCTTGGCTTACTATAGCCATTGGGTGTGTATCTAACTCGCATCTATGATTTTTTTACTACTATTCTTATATTTTGAAAGTTTCAAATGCTTTGTGTATTTGGGTTAATAGTTCAGGAGTATTTTTAATTTTCAAACTTAATTTTTATTTCTAATCAATTGGCCTTTCGGTTAACTTTTTTTTTTTTTTATCAGTAGCATGTAAAACAGGGTTCATACTCATCAGGGAAAACCTGGAAAACAGGGAATACTCAGGGAATTTGGAATCTGTTAAAGTCGGGGAAAACTCGGGGGAAAATAAAAATTTTCATTAAAAGTCAAAGAAAATCAGTTATAAAACCTAGAAAAACAATTTTTTTTTCTCTCAAGTTATGTTTTTCTTTTTTAGCTTCGTATCAAAATTTAAATGATTAAGTATTTTAAAAATACGCATATAAATAATTTCTACCTGAATTTCTAGCATGATCGGCAGTAATATGACATCATACAGCAGAAGTAGTTGTATTTTGTCCTGTCTAGAGAAGCATTTCTTGTAATATGTCGCTAATTGAAAATTGTCCGGAAACTCGGGAATTTTTTCTCCATATTTGAGTATGAATCCTGTAAAAGCAAAAGATCTTTATTATAAACAGATTTGTCCATGAGGAATAGTTATTTCAGCACTTGTATTGTTTCTTTTCACATAGTTCAGCTTTATAAGCAATTAAAGACTGCCTGGTATATTTAGGAAATTTGTTTAGAATGCTGACATTGTCTAAAAATTAAGATATCCACATCGGAACTTTTCATTTTATTAAAACAGTTTTGGTAGATGTGTATTTTGATTAAAAATTGAATTTTCTGAAATTACATAATTGGCACTATTTGCTATTCCTTTCATTAGACAATTATCTGTTTCCTGTTCTCAAAATCTTTTTTAAAGCCATAAGGCACCTGTAAATAAAATTGATATTTAAAAACGTATCTTTTCAGAAACCTATGCATCATTGTGATTATAAATCTGTTGTTCGCTTTTCATGTTACAAATATTGAAAATGCTAAGAATTTAAAATATATATCTGCATTATTTTATTTATTTTTCAGGTTTTTACTTTGCCCAGTTTAAAACCATACTGCAAATTTAAACTTACAGCTAGTGAAGGTTCAAGAGTAAGAAAAGTTGCTATGGTCAAATTTGTTAGCAAAAGTGGTACGTCTTTATTTGTATTTTATTTTATTTGATTTGAGGAATACAATCAGTTTGTACTACAAAATCCCATACAGCTTTTCTTTTTTTCCCCCTTAACGGCCCTCTTCACTTACAGTCGCCAGAAGCCAGAGCCAATGTTGGGGAAATTTTTCTGTGCAAATAACTTATTAACTAATACATATTTTTAAATTCTGTTTTCACATTCAGATAATTCCCAACTGTTAAATTGATGGGCCTTTTTTAAAAAATGTATTTTTTAAATTTATTTTGAAACTGCATTTCACATATGGAAAATTATTATTTTGCAGTTTCAAAATAAAACTAGCAGGCTACGCCCGCTTCGCTGGCCATTATATTTAAATGAATCTCCAAAAGAATTGGATCATTATTTATTTTTCACATCACATTATAAATAAAAACTAAAATAATTACATTGGAATCGCTCTCGACTTCGCATCGGGTACTCGCTGACTACGGCAGCTCTTTCTCTGCCCGCACTGAATCGGGAGCAGGTTCCCACTGCCTGCAGAAATCTTTCCTATGTATTTCAATATGAGTATTTATTGACGATAGGTGGGTCTGCCATTATTTAAGAACTACGATTTTAAAGATAACTGTATCTCGTGTCTATTAAATATTTTAGTTTTTGAACCAAGTATTTTATTGCTCATGCTATTTACACTAAATTACAATTTGATTCCGACCAATGTAATGAAATAAAATAAAAAGTAGATTTTCTTTTAAAAGGAATAAAATACATAAAAAACAAATAAATTCCAATCAGTTTAATCCTTTCTACTATATACTACCATTATTTCCTGACAAATACTATAAATTAGAAAAAAAAAAAAAAAAAAACTTTTAAAGAAATTAAATTAACAAATGAAAAATAATTGTTGTTATACTACAAAAATTATACATAAACATAACTGTTATAAATACGTTTTTAAATTTAATATATTTAATTTTTTCTACTGCATTACCATTTTATTTTTCAATAAATATAATAAATTAAAAAGAGAAAAATTCGCCCTCAAATAAATGTATTAAATAAAAAATAAATTGCATAATATAGCCATTGCTAAGATACGCAGACGATTACAATCGAAGAATAAATTCATGAAAAATGAAACATAAAAGCCAATGTTTAAAATCGAAAAAACATTAATTAAAAAAATTCCGATTCGAAAAAATCTCGATGAGGTGCACACCTGCAGGGTCCCAGGTACCTATATGCCAAATTTGGAAGCTCTGCGATCAGTAGTGTGTAGTATTGTTCATGTTTAGATAAATGTATTTATTTTCCTGTTGGAAAAAACAATAAACTCGTATTTTTTTATTTATTTATTTTTTTTTTTTTTGGGCAACAATTAAATTACGGATTAAATTTAAATGGCTAATTTTTTGCTATTATTAGCTTATTATTTTCATATTTTTATTAATTAAAAGAAAACTAAACAGAAATTCGAAATTCTGACTTCGATGTGCACAATGATCCTCCGGGGGGCACCTTTGTGTTAAATCTCGTGACTGTCTGAGCTACCGTTTTTGAGAACAGTGAAATATATATACAAATATTGCTCACTTAATAGTATAAGATATATAAAAAAATTAAGAAAAATTTCCCATAGAAAAACATTAGCTTCAGCTTCTGACGGCGGTGAGTGAAGCGCACCCTTAAATGTAAATTTCTATATTTAACGTAAAATTCATTTTCGTATCACATTTTACAAATTTGTAATTGTCATTAAATGCCCATTAAAATACTTGCCTGTATCCAAGGAAACAATTTAAAAGTAAATACTTTTCTTTTTATTCATATTCTTAAACACCATTTAAATTGCTTTTGCTTATATATTGGGTGGTTGATATACCCACACCCTTTCAGGAAACCATTAATGAGCATTCAAAGCTACCTCCTTTTAAAAATTCTCCAATTTTATGGATCATAAGTTTCACACTTGAAGAAAGAGAAAACATTTTCCCACCTGACACTGTTTTTGATCTGCTTCTATCCTTCCTCCTCACAGTTTTCATTACTCGAAGGATGAAGCTTTTCAGGAGCTAACCCATAATTCAACGTTTTTGAACATTTTTCTCTCTCTGAACTTATTTAGTTTTTGTAGAAATTTTCACTTTTTTATATTTACTTTATAATGTATTGGGAATCTCTTGCATTTGTGTAATAGTTTAAGATTTTCATTTTGCAAACTTCATTCCTGTAACTAAAGTGTTGAATATTTGGCAGTTATTTTCTGAGTTTAAAAATTAAGATTTAGTTAACGGATTATTAATTTTAAATTTAAAAAAAAAGTTTCTCTGTAAACCACATGTAAAATATCCTTTTTTTGTGTGTGTATGTGTGTGTTCTTTCTAATAATAAAATTGTCCTAGTTTTCTCATAATGTATTATGTTATTGCAGATGAAAATTATAATGAAGATTGTTTGACTTGTCTAACAAATCAAGGTGAAATAGCCATTTTTACTGTACCAGATCTAAGGAGACAGCAGATTCACAACTGCATTAAAAGAGAAGATATAACGTAATTTTTTTTTTCTCTTATATCCCCATATATGAAATAGTAACATTTCTGGATTATATGCAGAAGTTGTCAAACAATTTTTTAAATTTTATATAATTCTTTAAGTAGACTTATAATGTTGTTTAATCAGAATCTATCAGGGTGGCTAGCAGTCAGGGAAAATCCAAGAATCAGGGAATTTAGAAAATCTGGAAAAGTCAGGGAATAGTCAGGGAATTTCCTTTAAAGTCAGGGAATTTTAACAAATTTTGTGAAAATAGCTATATTAATCATTAAATTATTAATGATATTTTAAATCGCTAAATTTTTTGCTAATGTCGTGAAATTTTCATCGAAAATAAACAGTGATAGTCAGGGAAAAATGGAGGAAAATCTCAAAATAGTCAGGGAATTTGAAAAGGTTTAAATGCTAGCGACCCTGTATATACTTTTTATTTAAGCTGTAATTAGATGCTCCCACCCGTGGCAGAAATCGAAAATGGTAGATAACAGCAGTCAGATTTACTAAAATTAGGTCTTTATTGGGTGTTTGAATTAATTCGTAGTTTTGAAAATTGAGGCTTTATTGTGCAAAAATAATTACAAATAGATTATTCAAGGTATTGACCATCACTAGCCACTACCTTTTCCCATCTTTCTGGCAGCATATGGATTCAGTGTCGGAAGAACGAATCGTCTTTAAAGGCAATCCAAGAATCGACACCCCTTTTTTTATAATCTTCATAAGTGAAGTGTTCCTCACAGGCCATGGCTCATCGATCGAAACAAGTGGTAATCAGATGGAGCAATGTCTGGAGAATACGGCGGGTGAGGTAGGACCTCCCATTTGGTCGTTTCGATGTAGGTTTTGACCGGTTTTGTGACATGCGGACGACCACGTCTCTAGGTTTCAATTCGTATGGGACCCAATTTCCCTGCTTTTGGATCATTCCCATGGCTTTCAGGCATTTGCTGACTGTTGAAAAGTCAACTGTTAATGATTCAGCTAAATCTTGAAGCGTTTGGCATGGATCTTCATCAAGCAATGACTTCAATTCTTCATCTTCGAATTTTTTTGGCTGCCCAGGTTGTTCCTTGTCTTCCAGCTCAAAATCACCACTTTTAAATCGAGCAAACCATTTCCGACATGTTTTTTCAACTAGTGCATGCTCTCCATAAACTTCCACTAAAATTCGATGACTTTCAGCAGCGCTTTTCTTCATGTTAAAGTAATGATGTAGAACTCCCCACAAAAACACTTTATCCGGCACAAAGTTAGACATATTCGATGAAGTAAAAAATTGTTATTTACATTTCAACCAAATGGCATATACTAATAACGATGCTCAATGATAGTAGGTTTACGGGGAATACTAGTCACGCCATCTATTGGGAAATGCCACTTGTCATCCATCTATTAGAAAACGCTACGAATTAATTCACACACCCAATAGATGCCATGTTGGAATCTGTATGCATGAATGTTAGTAGTGGTTCAGAATCCACTTTGACTCATTTGGTTTAATGTACAAAAAAAACTACTGTGGAGTCAAAACTTCAACTAAAAAGCTCGGTCTTACTTAACAGTATAGCGGTTTAGTTTTCAGTTTTTCTCAAATTAGCATGAATAGATTGAAACTCCTTAGTGAAAGGACAACCTCCCTCTACTGTCAAAAAAGAGGCATTCATTTAAGCATCATACTTTTTGACTTATCCTTGCATACCGCTATCATAAATCACTTTTTTTTTTTTTTTTTTTTTTTAATATATATATCAAGAAGTTACTCGGACACGAATACCTACACAGTATCAAATTTTCTATTTCTGCAGCAAAATAAAATTTTTCTGCAGTCCATGAATGACCAACCAAGTCTGGTATAACAAAAAACAATTTATTAAATATGTAAAATTTGCATAGAAAATAAATTAAGCAGAGTAATCTAGATTTAATGTAAACTCTATTAGCATTTTTAAGCTTCACATTTCGTTAACTTAATCTGCAGCACTCAGAGCCCTGCTGCGCTATGAAGAAAAGTAGTTGAAGAAAATTTACTTAGACATGTAAGTGTAGTAAATGTATAAATGCTGCCAATTCTATTAATAATGCTTCAGTGTAGACAGTTTCTGGATTTATATATGTTAAGAAAGCTGAAAAAATTTACGATAGTACATTTCTTCAGAATGAAATCATTTTTTAAAGCATACCATAAAATGTTATTTCTTTAATATTAAAAGAAAATTGAGGTGTATTTAAGGAGGGGTTGGGTATACTGTAAATAGGCAAAATTATAGAAATTCATATGTATTAAGTGGCATAAAATTTTTTTAAAACAAAACATGTATATTTTTTTAAGTTTACATTATAATAATGAAGAATTAAACCTCCTGGTTAATTAGCATTCAGCTAACTGGAAAAATTTATTTAAAAAAAGAAACCTTCCAAAAAACTTATTTAAAATATTTACCATTATTTTAGGAAGCTTACAGTTTCAGTTTTCAAAAGGTTTGTGTCCAATTTAATATAATACAAATCAATGTGTATTTACAAAAGTGGTTGTCATAAAAGAAATAACAAAAACAGCCTGCCACCCATTCAGATAATGTACCACCGAGAGTAAGGGGTGTTTACTTGCTATTTTCAGAACAAACAATGTGAAAACAGGGTGGCAACAATCAGGGAAATCAGAGTACTTTATCAATCGGGAAATATCAGAGAATTTTGTAAAAACACCTAAAAATCATGGAATTTTTCATTTTTGCCTATCAAGCATGATTGAAAGAGCGCCAGACAGGTGTTATCTTAACCATGATTGTACAGGATTGGCTGTTTTCTAGTTGAATCTCGGAGTTAACATTAAAAATAAATATTTTTAGTGCAACAACTTGAGGTATAAATTTTATGTCTTGATGTTAATATGTTGTGCAATTAAAATTAATCATATTTTTGTAATTTTAATTTCTCCAAAATTTTCAATTTTGTAAGTGGAAAAAAATCAATTTTTTTTTTAAATCCGTATAGTTTTTTGAATTGCAGTGGTTTAGCGAGCATGTTACACAAGAGTGTGATATACACAAAATTATGGATTGTATGTAATAAGTAACGGAAATCATGGAAATTTTTTCAAAATTAGTCATGGATATCAGGGAACTTTTTTTCTGAATTTCTGTAGCCACACTGGAAAAGCAACGAAAGACGAGGGAGGCACTTTTGATATATTTTATGATATATTAACAGAAAAATGTGAAAAAATAAATCTTCAAAGCAGTTTTTATTTTCTACTTTGCTTCATCTCATGAGGGGAAACAGTATCTTTTTAAATGAATGTTAGATAAAATGTTTATTTCTAAAGTGTAAAACTTATCTTACAGTGGTATCTCCAGTGTTGTATTTACGAAGACTGGACAAGGATTCTATCTTCACTCTCCTTGTGAATTCCAGAGATTTACATTGTCAGCTCGAGATGTATTGGAAGTGAAATGCAGAATTGATCTACCAGAAGGTTCTCGACCTCCAATTTTAAAGGAAGATACCATTCAAGAAGCCTCTGAAAAAGAAGAGTCTGTTGAACCAGAAAAAATTACAGATGTTACTGCCTCTGGGGATTCTGCTATTGTAAAGTAAGATTTTTTTTTTATTTCAAAACCATATTTTGATATTTTCAATCAAAACATTTGTCCTTTTTAAATACTTCTTGTGTTGCCAAATTGTTTTTTATTTCAGTAACTACAATATGTATAAATTCTTACCATTTTAATCTTTAACTTTCTTCAAAATTAAACTTCGGTCGATCATTCATGTCAACAACATAAGTTTTAAAATTAGGTCTAAATCAAATTTATCTGTAAGATTTAATATACAATCAGCAAATTTATCTTGTAATATTTTAATGAAAAAAAAAAAAAAAAAAAAAAAAAAAAAAACTCCATTGAGCTTTTCTGCTTTCTAACAGTTTCAATAGATATCCCATATCACTTAATGGACTATCCATTTCCTTCTTTTTATATCCAGGTATTCCTTTGCCACTTATGTGGTCAATCTGTTAAAAATGTGTTCTGGAATTGTGCCAATGTAATGTTTTTAATGTTTCTAGGTAAATAGTAAAAAGGAATTAAGTTATTTTATGTTAGTACATGGCTATAATTTAAGGCAGTTTGTTATATTTTTCATTATGCCTCTCCAAATTTTACTTTTTTTTTTTTCTTCTTTTGTCAAATAAGTTAAATCATTAGATGTAACTTATTTGACATCTTCTGTATTTTTTATTTCATAATTTTAGACAATTATTTCTGTTTAGTTTTACGGTATTGTTTTAATCAAATGTTTTAGGATTTAGTTTTTTTTTTTAAATGGAAATACTGAAAATATTGTCAATTTCTTACAGGAATTCTGAGGCTGAGAAAATGGACGTTTCAGATTCAAAGATTGAGGAAAATTCAACGCAGAATGAAAGTAAAGGAGACCTAGATATCACAGTTGATAGTGTTAAAGATCATTTAGCGTAAGGCTAATGCTTTTCTTTCATAGCAAATTATAAGAAATTCTTAAAATTATTTTAAGTAAAGCATTTTTTCTTGTGAATTGCCATTTTCAGAAATAAACCTTCTTTTAACCATTTTCTTACCTCAAATTTCTTGTAAATCTTTTTTGAATAGTCCTCCTTTTTTTTTTTTTAAACTCTGGTTAGTTATTTTTCAATTTAACCCTACAGTGCATACTGTAGCCAATTGGCTACAAACTCTTTTATCCTCTCTAACCTATTCAATTCATGTAGCATCTCTGCAACACTGTGCTTTCCGGCTTCAAAATACTCCAATTAGCGATTTTCGTTCATGAAACAGATCATAAATGGCAGTACCAACCCGATGGTTGAAATCAAAGTACGACTTTTGCAATCAAAAATTTTTTCTGGCAAAGGCTGACTTCGATCTTCTAAAATTGTATTAAACATGCAAAAATATATTTAAAAATATATATATATTGTTGAGAGAATATTTTTTTATTAATTTTAACTTGTTTTTAATAACAAAATTTATAATAACTTTTTACGTTCGTTTTTACAAATGTTGCCATTTGGCAACACTAGGAAGAAAGCTTGATTTTTCTTTTGATTATTTACGCTCTGAGTTCGATGCAGTAAAAGCTTTTGGTTATAATTTCGTTTAGTTCTTTAAAGTTTTTCATGAGTATTTTTATTCTGTGTTCTTATTTCAATGTTTTAACTGGTGTGTTTGGTTTCGCATACAATTTCGACATTTATACCGGGGCAGAAAAAAATGCCATTAGTCTGCCGAACGAACCAGGTGACTTAGGGGTCACTGGTTCCGTGGTAGCTAGGCTCACCCACCTGGTTCCTGAACACAAAATCATAAATTATACTTTCACAACTTTTACACATCTGTGCCTTTATTACATCCTTGAAGTCAAAAGGAATTCTATCGCTTGGTACTGTAAGAAGAGATAGAGTACCATCTTGCAAAATACCACTTGATAAGGAATTAAAAAAAATGTAAACATGGAAGTATTTTCGAGCATGTTACAAATGTGAATGGATGCGAAATATCAAATCTCGCTGGCATGATAATAAAACTGTTTTGATGCTTTCAACATTTGCTGGGACAAGTGACGTGAAAGATGTCATACGCTATGACAGAAAAGAAAAATGTAGAAAAAGTGTTTCTTGTCCTCATTTAATCCAAGTGTATAACAAACATATGAGTGGAGTAGATCTTCATGATAGTTTACTTGGGAGATATAAAATTACTATGCGAACTAGAAAATGGTACTTTAGACTATTTTGTCATCTTATCGATCTTGCTATAATAAACGCCTGGTTATTGTACAAGCGAGCATACCCTAATAGACATTTGAAATTGACAGAGTTTCGGCTTGAGGTTGCAGAAACCTTTGTTCTATTGGGGAGATGAAAACCTTAAAACGAGGTCGACCATCGAATGAAGTTGAGACTGACTTAAAACGACTGAAGAAGCCTAACTGCAAGCAACCTCCCAAAGACGTTAAGTACGACAGAATCGATCACTGGCCCAAACATTTAGATTCCAAGTAACGTTGTAAATTTCTCAACTGTAAAGGTTTTACTAGAGTTAAATGAATGAAATGCTTAGTTCCTCTATGTTTCAACCAAAATAATAACTGTTTTGTGTCATACCATACAAAACCATAATGTTTAATAATAAAAACTAACTGGTAAGTGCTATTGCTAAATATCTCATGCTTTTTTATTTATGTGTAATTATTATTTCAATAAAAACATTGCAGATTAGTTTAATTAAAAAAAATTCCTATGTATTGAAAAGTATATGCTTAATTCACAGTGTTGCCATATGGCAACAATTAAAAAAAATTAAATTAGTTAAAAATGGAAATCACTGGATTTTTTTAAATATTTTCTCCTTACTATCTGGCTATCACAGAAGCAAATATATTTTTTCTGGGAAAATAGAAAAAATCATGCACTGCAGGGTTAAAATATATGTAAAATAAATTTTTTGTTAAAACAATAAATTTCCTTCTACTCCCCCCCTTCCCCCCCCCCCCCCCAACTTAATCCTTTTTTTTTTCTTCTAAATTTCATTTTGAAAAAGAATCTATCTGTTTCTAATGTATCAACTACAGCCCTGGAAAAAATTTTAAGGCCAAGTGAAAAACTTAATTTCACAATTGGTGATGTATGTTTTATGCAAATTTAAATATAACACAAGTAAAGGCAATTTTAGTTATATCTATAAAAAAATTTGCAAAAAATTAAATTTTTTATTTTAAAATTTATTTTCTTTTTTCAAATATGTAAAAACCTGGAAAAAATATTAAGCCTATATAAGATATTATTTAAAAAAACAGCTAATAATCTGAAAATTTCGCCTTATTTTCAATTTAATCATTTTTGAGATTATAAAAAAAAAAAAAAAAAAAAAAATCTGGAGTGACTCCACTCGACTTTCCGAACATTGAGTAACTAACAGTTTTGTAGATAAAATAAAGAGAGGTGTTGCTAAACAAACAAAAAAGAGAAAACCATAACAGAGTGTTTGAGTATTTTTCTCCATATATCACACGAGGTTTTATTTAACGCTACTGAACTTTGAGCCCTTAGATCATAAGGATAAAGAATTTTTCGTTGTGTCCCTGTAAAAATCTATAAATGCTAGATTCACCAAAATGCTTATAGTTAGTGCAACAGTGATTTATAATATTCATACAAATTTTCAGCTCAATTGAATAAGGCGTTCAGATGCTATCGCTGGTCTCATAGGCCATAAAGATAAAGAATTTTTCTTTGTGTCCCTGTAAAAAAACTAAGTGCTAGATTCACCAAAATCTATACAGTTGGTTCAAATGTGACCTATAACATGTGTACAAATTCTTTGCTGAGATTAATAAGGCGTTTAGACACTATCACACTTTTAAAAATTTGGCAAAGAATTTTTCTTTGTGTCCCTGTAAAAAAACTAAGTGCTAGATTCTCCAAAATCTATACAGATTGAGTATCTGTGACCTATAATATGTGTATAAAGTTTTTGCTCAATTGAATAAGGCGTTTAGATGCTATCGCACTTTTAAGATTTTGGTCCCTTGGCCATAATGATAAAGAATTTTTCTTTGTGTCCCTGTAAAAAAACTAAGTGCTACATTCACCAAAATCTATAGGGTTCGTACTATGGTGACTTACAATATACGTACCAACTTTCAGCTTATTCGAACAAAGCGTTTAGACGCTAGCGTGTTCACTCAGACATACACACACACATACATACATACATACATCGTCGTAAAAATAGTGAAAACGGACTCGTTGGACCTCAAAACGTATAGAAACATCAAAATCTTGAATTCGGATTTTTGACATGATTACAATACTTTCCTCACTATAGTGTTCGGAAAGTAAAAAACTTAAGTCTACGAAAAAACTTAAAATATTTACAAACACATATTTAAATTTTATGCATTTTCAAACACAATGTAATGAATGATAGTTGTAAATAAATCGATAAAAATGCTTAAAAAATTAAATTTACTTTTTATTTCACAATTTTTTTCTAAATACATGTAGAAAACTGACTGCTAATAATCCAAAAATTTGCACCTTTTCAATAAACTGAATCATTCTCGAGGTCACAGATTTAGAAAGTTTCTTCAAAGTGTCTTTTGTTACACCTTTCTGGTTCTTTTCAGTGGACATTTTCAGCTTACCTACGATGTAAGTTTTCCCATTTCCATAAATGGCACCAACTAGAATGCCTCATAAATTTTTACTATGTTTTTATAAACCCGCTTTCTTGTTTGTTGTTTGTCCGGTACAAATCTTGCAATCGATTTTTAACTAACTTCCTGACTAGTTAGACATTTGAAACTTTTAGAATATTTCAGAACATGACAAAACATTTTGAAGTCAGATTTTCAAATTTTTGATTAGTTTTCTTTTAGTTAATTAAAATATGAAAATAACCTCCTAATAGCTTTAAAATTAGCCATTTAAATATTAGCTATAATTTAATTGTTTCCAAAAAAGTTTGAGTTCATTTTCTTTCAACATATAAATAAATTTTAAATGTGAACATTAAAAAATTATAAAAAGTTAAATTATGCATCTCGCAAAAATTTACGTCATTATCACTTTAAATATTTTATGCACATTGATAAATTGATTGATATATGATTGACTATAGCTATGATTCAACAGAAAATCTTATAGTCGAACCTCGTTAACGTGAACACGCTTAACGTGAATTACTTTTAACAGGAACTGCTTCCACAGTCCCCATCAAAATGAAGATTAGTTATGTGAAGATTAGTTACTGATAGCATGAACTGAACACATTTTATTCCCCTTGAGATTCACTTGAACAAAGTATGACTGTAATTATTCTTTTGGGCTCCGGTCAGGTCTTCTTGGTGGCCATTCAAGCCTGGACAGACCCCTGAAAATATTTTCTACTATATTTTGAATATTTCTGTTCTTCGTATTATGATTTATATACATTACAATAGTGTTTTTGAGCTAGAATATTTTTCCTCATTTCCAGACTCTTTGTGGTTTATCTGCAATTCGCAATATCTGTGGAACCCATACCACTCAGTTCTGCAGATAATCGGGAGTATACTGTAGCATAAAATGTTAGGTTGTGGTAACCTAATGGTTTCTGGTTTAAATCCTGTAGTTTTCATATAAAGCATGGTGCTCCAATGGACAATTTGTACACATGGGGGATTTGAACAAAATCTTATTTTTCTGGTAGTTTTAGGATCATAAATTTCAAAAAGTTTATTAAAAATGCAAAAAGAGTTCTCATTAATTTCAAAAATAACTTTAAAATTAACCAAAATTCATGTGACTTCAAAACGCTGTCTGACGTCACACTTTATGATGCTTCAATGTTTACATTTTCTTAGCCTAGTCAGTAAGCAGCAATTCAACTTTCATAATTATCAATCATTTATGCGATTTCTGAGCATTTCTTTTTCATTTTATAATCATTTAATACCATTATCATTTTTCCTTATCATTATTTTAAATTGTTTTCTTTATATGGCGGTTGTCCAATGTTTTAGTTTAATAGGATCCCGTGGAACGCTAAAGAGTAACTTTTGAGAAGTATTAGCCGTTGTATTAGTGCAAAATGGTGCAATACAAAATTTATAAGATTTTTTAATATCTGTCATTATTATAACATACAAAACCTATTTCACTGATTCAAGAAGCAAAGCAAAGCACAAAATCGAATGTAAACAATGATTACTTCCGTTTGTTGTCATAAAGAGTGACGTCACAATATATTATAACAATTTTAACATCTCACTATTTACTCTACCGAGAAAACACAGTATAAGTCAGTAATTAGATTTCAAATGAAGAAAATGCTTTTATTTTCTTACCTTTCATATTCTTTTACATATAAGAATAAAATAAGAAAACGTGCAAATTCTCTATTGCTCATATTTGTTTTAAGTACCAAAATAAAATTTAACCCTTTCAGAGTTAGCCAGTTTTCAGTATCTCTTTAATGATTTATAAAGTTAATACTACGCACAATATAAATATGAGAATTTGGTATTGTATACTACATATATTTATTAATCTTATTTTCCTTTAAAAAAAAAAAAAAAAAAAAAAAAAATTTAGTCACACAAGCCTTTTATTTCAATTGTGCATGACGGAAAAAGACTGGCTTAATGCGTAAAGGGTTAATCAATTGAACATGTTTGTATACTATCTTAGAGTATTTTCTTTTTCAACAGTAATCCGACTGTGGAAGGGGTTACTACAGTTGTTGAAAAAGCAGAATCCTCCAAAGTTGTACAAGAGACTGTTACCAAAGTGTCTTCAGTAGTGGTGTCAACTAAAGAAACAATTATGAATGCTAAAGAATCTATTACTAATACAACAGAAAATACTAAAGAAACAATAGTAAATGCCACTGAGAATGCAAAAGAGACTTTCTTAAATGCTACAGAAAATGCCAAAGGTGTTTTCTCTAGTGCAAAATCTGCTACAGAAACAATTATTAGTACAAAAGAAACAATAGTTAACTCAACAGCAAGTGGTAAGTAAATGTTTTTCATAAAAGCATTTTTTTTTTAATTATGCAAATTACCTATTTTTTTAGGCAAAATAGTTTAATGAAAGAATCCCCCCTTTCACTCCTAAAAATAATTTAACAGATTACATTTTTTTTTTTTTAATCCATAATTCTGTTAGATTTTTTTAATGTGTAATTTTTCTTTTCATTAAAAAAAAAAAAAAAAAAAAAAAAAAAAATATTTTGACGTTATGCAACAGGAGGACATCGGAGGCCACAAGAATAACTATCCATTTTGCAAATTAAAAGAAAGTATAAGATTCCGTGAAAGAAATATTTTTTTAAAAAAAGCATAAAACTTATTACCACAGGATAAAAAAAATTAGTGTAACAGAAAAGGTGGGGGATAAAACACTTGTCAAAAATTAAATTTTGTTTAGAACAGAATTTTATTTTATTTATTCATTTATTTTTTTTATTGCATAAGAGGGGAAAAAATGGAAAATATTTTTAGATAGCCGCTTTTTTTTCACAATCGAAATTATTTATTTTGCCACCCAGTAGCCCCCCCCCCCCCCCAAAAAAAAAAAAAAAAAAAAAAAAAAAAAAAAAGTAGCTTTTGATAAATTGCTCCAGTATGTATAGTAAAGGCTTTTCAAATGCTACATCCTGAAAATATAAATCTTGTTTGAAATAATTTTAGTTTAATATTTCCAGATATTTAAGCAGAATTCAAATAAAGGTAAATGCTTAAAATAATAAACTTATACAACAAAAGGTGCAGGTGGATGCGGGGGGGGGGGAAATCTGTTAATCAAAATTCTTAAGTAACATACAAAGCCAAGTGATCAATAGAAAAAGGTACTCTTGCAACAGTTTGCTGAAATATGGAATTTAATATGCAGAGCTGCCAACCTAATCTGGCAAATTGTTAGAACCATCTCTTTTTCTACACCACTTATTTTTTAGAGTAATTCTCTTAAAATTTATCTATGATAAATTAAGAAGAAAAATACTCTAAAAATTAAGTGGTGTTAGAAGGGCAGTACTAACAATTTGCCGGATTAGGTTTGCAGCTCTGAATATGCTAATATTTAAATATATATATTGCTGAAGTTAGTTATATTAGCACTTTTGTTTGCTGTGAAATAGGCAATTGGTTTAGATTAACAAAATTACTTCTTTTATCTTAGCCTCCCCCCCCCCCCCCCCCAAAAAAAAAAAAAAAAAAAATTTGGTAAGTCCGTATTTTCAAGATTATTAGATTCCTTTTAATCTTTTACGAAATTGCTTTTTATTCTACTGTTTATAGTGCTCTTAAAAACTTTATTGGTAATATTTCGAATTAATGTCTTCAATTTGACTATTTTACTTCCCGACAAAAGTAATTATTTAAAACTCCTGACATGCTTGAAAAGCTTTAATTGCATTCATATTTACTTTCAAACTAAATAAATGCTTTTTAAATGTTGTAAATTATGATAATTCATCCTTAGCAAATTGTATTTGGTGAT
Source organism: Salticus scenicus (assembly GCA_963930645.1). Classification (NCBI taxonomy): domain Eukaryota; kingdom Metazoa; phylum Arthropoda; class Arachnida; order Araneae; family Salticidae; genus Salticus; species Salticus scenicus. The sequence goes on from OZ005660.1 coordinate 30,310,535, forward strand.
TAAAATTTGCAAAGATTTTGTTCCTGAAATGTTTTAAATATATATATTTTAAGTCTATCTTTATTTTTCATGTTTCAGATGTAACTTCTATTTAAAATATATATATTACATTGATTATTTAATATGCCCCATTTACCAGTTGTGCCAAAGTTTAATATTAAATTGCCAAACTAATTGCTGCTCTTAAAATTATGCATGGCTTGCTTAATATATAAGAAGTTGGAGTTAGTTCAATCTCGTGGGCTATTGTACATTTCTATATTCATTCTTTTACATTCTTAAAAACACAAAGTAAAAAAAAAAAAAAAAAAAAAATTGAAATGTTATTTTGACAGGTTGAATACCATGCTCAGAGCTGCTAACCTAATCCAGAGGATTGTTAGTATTGCCCTTTTTATTTTTTGAGTAATTCTCTTCAAATGTATTTGAAGAAGAATTGTCTTATCAAAATTAAGAAGAAAAGTGCTCTAAAAAAAGACTGGTGTGGAAAAGGGGGCGGTACTAAAATTTTAATTTTGCATCGAAGGACAAACGTGAACACCTTTTGGTTGCACTGCATGTTCCATTTAGAGACTGTGTGCCCACCATTGGAAATGTTTTACACTTGAGAAATCTTCAGTTTGGTACTTTGTCACTACAAAAACGAGTAATGTCACAAAACTTCCATTTTAGGATTGAAAAATAAGTTAAAATACATTATTACGCGTTAAAGAACATTAAAATCTAATGAAAACAAGCACAGCTAAAGATAACTAAAACATCTTCACATCTTACTACAGATGCATTAAAAAAAAAAAAAAAAAAAAAAAAAACTATATGAAAAATATCTTTGTAATGACTTCAAAGTTAAAATGATAAAGGGATACTGCCATATAGAATAAACACTTAAAAGTAACATGAAAATGTATCTAAAACAAAGTTTAAAGATGTTTTAGATTAATTTTTTTTCAGCTGTATTTTTCATTTAGAAAAACTGTTTTTAATGCTCTACTAAGCCTAATATTTTAAATTAGTTCTTTAATCCTAAAATGAAGTTTTCTTTCTTTAACATTATTCTCTATTTTGTAGGCATTCACAGGCCAAATTACTAAGACAAGTAAAATAGGTTTACATCTAGGGGCCAAACTGAAGATTTCTCAAAGCTTAAGATGTAAAATGTTTCCACTAGTGCTCTTAAACTGTTAAAAAATTCCAATAGGCATGACAACATTTTTCAACATGGAAATTATGGGAATAATTGATATTGCTGATACACAAAATCTCACAACAAATCACTTCTAGGAAAAATCATACTGCAAAATAACTTAAAATTTTGAAATGTTTTCAGTGTACAAATAATTAAACATTTGTGTATTTAATATTATAAAATATTTTTTGAAATAAATGCTATCAATCTTTTTATTACTTAAGATATAATATATATTTCTTATTGCGAAGAAAAGTCCCTATTATGAGTAAGTAGAACTAAAGTTTATTCCTATGTTAGCAGGTTTGAAATAGCTAAATTTTTAGTGGAGGCTAAATGTTCTCACATGAATCGAAAGATATCATTAGTTAATTTTATAATACTTAAGTCTTCCTTTTTGTATTAAAGCTTTTTCAAAGTTTGTTTTTCCATGAAAATATTTAGATATTTATGTAACAAAAATTTTAAATTCTGAAGTCTGAATCTTAAATTTTGCCTTGTTTCGTTTTTCTTCCCTCACCTTCTTCTGCATTATTTCACTAATTTTGGGAGATTCTGGCCTCTTGTGCTCTAGTACTTATTTGCATTGTGATGACTGCATACTATTGCATTTACTATGGAATTATTCCATTTTAGAAAGATATAAAAAAAACATCTTCACTCACCATAAATCTTGCTTTTGCCTCCAAGGCAGTAGCATGTGTTTGCACCTGATGAAGAAAGGCTACGTCCTTTCGAAACCAGTTGTGCTGACTTAAAATTTATGGTGTGTGAAGAAGTTTTTTTTATATCTTTCTATTGATTGTATGCCAGTTTTTGAATTTAGTTTTGGTATTCCATTTTAATAAACTGCTTTTTTCATTTTAATAATTGCAGCTTAGCATCTGTAAAACTAAATTTTCAAGCTTCCTCCTTTTTTTTCCCTTCCTTTAACATAATGGCAGCATTGTGATGTATGCTATTAACTAAATCTAGCTTCAAAGATTGTGGGGTTTGCTAATTATGTAGTGTGTAGAATATCTGAAATATGCATGTTTGTCCTTGGTGTTTCTCAGCATGCAGTATGGTGACAGGATCTTTGGAGCAGGTTGCTGACGGGAATTCAGTGGAACATGCTTTGAATGCCTTCACATTTACATCCCTTAGCCAGTCGCCAAGGTCTGCACGTGTTACAAAGGTTAGAAGTTTAGTGTGTTTTTAAATTGCTGCAATCGTATCAGGTATTTTTTCTTTGTAAAGTAGTTGCTTTTCATTTTTTTAAATCAAAGAATAAGTGTGTGCTGTTCAATGTGGTTCATGTTTCTGGTCTTAAAGAAACAGGGGTTCACTTAAACTTTGAAATTTACAGTAATTGTTACTCATACAGTTAACATTTTTATTTATATTTTTAGCTGTATTAAAAAAAAAAAAAAAAAAAAAAAAAAACCTTAAATATAAACTTTCTATTCTTTGGGATAATTCTTGTTGCATGTATTTCATTGGAATTGTTTTAACTGTCAAAGTCATAAAATGATGAATGTTTCTTATAGTAGTACAAAGAGGAGACAAGTTTGATTTCTCTTCAGCTAAAATTTCTTATCCTCGCATATTGTGGAATTTTCCTTGCAATATTTTATCCATTTTATAAAGTGTTTGCCCTTTTGGCAAACTGGTAGAAATTAGTTCAAATTTGAAATCTTCATAACTTTTTGCTCTGATCAAAATATCCTCCTATTTTCCTGCTATGTTGTCTATCATATAATCAATACTAATTTTATTTTCTAAAAAGTGTCTTTTAAAATTAAAAATGTCAACGTGTTTAAATATTTCTTGATCTTTTTCAAGCCTGATTTAATTATCAACACAAATCTTTGACTTTTTATACGTTTAGCTTTTCAACTTCATGAATAGATAAGTTCAGTTTTTTCTTTCTCTTCAGTAGCTCAACCATATTTTCGGCAAATTAAGATGTTGTTTTATTACATACAGTATTGTATGCTTTTTATGTATTTTTACATATGTGTAATATACTTATAATTATTATTTTTTATACTTATTTTTTACTTATAATTATTTATATTTATATACATATAATTATTATTTCCCTTCCGGGAAGGATAAAAATTGTGATGGCATGTGACCTGACCATCTCAAGGGGTGCACCCCAGACCGTCGCCAATTTCCCATAGCACAGTACTGGTAGGGCGTTAAATCGAACCTACCTATGTACAACCATGGATCGTATTTTAAATTTCCCATGTAAAATAACTTCATGACAAAAGAACAACGTCACTGGGAAAAACTTTCTTCAAAATGGCAAATAGAGTACCTTCATAAACTTGTTGGTTTTAGTTAATAATTTCTTTAAATAAAATTATAGAAATTTCTAAGCAGCTGAAATGTCTTCCTTGGAGTATTCAGAACACATTGATACCTTTCATGGCGCAAAGGACCCTGCCCTCCGCTGGAAGATGCTGTCTTAGACCAAAAAAAAAAAAAAAAAAAAAAAAAAATTGATGCCAGTGACAGTAACTTTTTTTTAATATATAGAGAAAAGCAGTTAAGTTGTAATTAAGCTATGTACATAAAAATAAGTAAAAAATGAATCATTTAAAAATCTTTGCACTATACAAAATTCTCAATAGTTTCATGTACAATTAAAAAGTTAAATTTATTTTCTATTATACTACAGTCATAGCCAATTTAAAATTTTAAAACTTATCTTTTTTTTCTTTCTTATAGAATAAAGCACCTACTGCTGATCTGGAGGAGTTTAATCATATTGATGAAGAAGGTGCCTAAAAACTGCTTGGCAAAAATAAAAACATTTTTCTTTGCATCTGCCTCTCCCAAATTGCCATTTCTTTAATTGGTGTATCAATGCCAATGTGTGAAAATACTTTTCAACTTTTCACTGTGCTCAATAGGGAAATAAGATAGTGATAATTTAAGGGATCATGGATTTATATATTTTATATTTTTGTGAATGTTAATTATAATAGGGTGATTGTCTTTTTAGATAACTGTGTACAGTAAATTTGATGTCTTGAAATATGTTCTGCACCTGTATAATCATGTTGCACTACAAGTATTTTATAAAGTAGCTAATTTTGTACAAATATAATTAGAAAAACTTGACATTTTAAGTGTTATTAAATTTTTAAATGAATTAAATGTTATTCAAGACATAAATTTACTGTATCGAGAATCGTTTTAAAATCAGCTTTAGCGTAGCAAATCTTTTCTGGAAAATCATTCAGAAATTCAATTTGCCGATCACCCTTTAGGGTTTTTCATCAATGTGGTCAGTATAGTTTATTGAAACTTTTTAACTGAGCCACTCATTGTTCATAAATCTGTGCAAGTTACTATTAGTTTTAATGTATTTTGTACCTACTTGTTTTTAATCTTTTTTGTATTTTTAATGAAATTAGAACATTTTTGGAGTATATATATAAAGTATTTGTATTTTTACCTAATGCATTAAACTGTGTTCCATTTCTTTCCACTGGTGGTGGGAAGCCAGTGTCAATTAGTGTTTTTAAATTATAGAATTTATTGTACCTTTTTTTGCTGTTTACAAAATTAAAATTTTAACTGGCTAATAAAGGTTTCACACTTTAGTAGTTGTTGTAATTTGAATAATGCTTGCATGACTTTTTTGTCTTAAGTACTTTATGAAAATAACTTGATTTTCAAATACATACTTTCTGCCAAGTACATACTTTCAAAATAAAATATACCAGACTTTCTTTAGCAGTTGCACAAGAGCAACTTGAATTTGTAACACAAAATTTTATTTAAAAAAAAAAATCTGGTGTGTAACAGCCACACGACTTCCATTACCCAGTACTACACACATTATAAACATTTTATATATATTTTTGATTTAAATAAGTAACAAAATTGCTCTATCCTTCAAATAAGTTATTTAAAATAATAATTAGAAAAATAATATATATATATTAATCATTTTCCAGATATGTTAAGAAATTCTGAGGAGATATTGTTAGAAAATAGTTTGCATTAATTTTATTATTTGAGTAAAAGTTTTTGGAAACTTTAATTTTATTTTCAGTAATTTTTAAAATGTTAATTATAAATATTTTCAGATAAATTTCTTTGTTAATTAATGACGTCATATCCTTTTAAAATAACTACAAATACATGCAAGTTAACTTTTCTTGTAATTTTTTTTTAAACATGTATAAATAATACTAATATATAATACAAAATATACAATCATCCTATACTGAAGCTGTTGAGATAGACTTACGGTCCCACTTCCAGTTTCTGATGTCCCACTTCCGGTTTCTGATGTCCCACTTCCGGTTAAACTCAATTATTGACAGGAAAACAATTACATACAAAAGCATATTTAAAAGTGAGTTAAAATGGAGAGTTTGAAAAAAATCCGTACAACTGTTTTTAAAGGAACGCCTTTGCGAGGCCTGAAATTGAGCTATTTATACAGGACGCCTATCAATTTTCCTGAACTAACCAACTATATCATTCGAAAGGACATCTAATAGTGTTTATATAGCAAGTTAGAAGAAAATCGTTAGAGTTGTTTTTGAGATACGGACTTACGGTCCCACTTCCGGTTTTCAATTTTCACCAAAATTTGGAAATTTCATCTGTACACCAGATGTATTTCAATTCGAAAGTTTCGTAGCTCTATCTTTATTAGCTTCAGAGCTATAATAGCCAGAAGGTTCTACACACACACACACACTGACCAATTGCCAAAAACCACTTTTTTGGACTCAGGGGACCTTAAAACGTGTAAATCAGGTGAAAACCAGATATCAAATTTTCAGACCGAATGCAATACTTCCATTACCTACGGTAGTAGGGTAATGGAAGTAAAAAGGTTCATACTCAAATGTTTATTTAAAAAAAAAAAAAAAAAAAAAAAACTGGGTTTTTTCAAATTTAAAAATATAAACACATTGCATAATTCAGATGAATATCTGTTGCACTTGCAGCATAGAATTAGTTTTGCCTGATATTAATTTTCTATTCTATGTTTTCTTTAAAATAAGACATGAGTTAACTATAAGTATTTTTGTTACCATTTTTTTTTTTACAAAATTATTAGAATTGTTGATAAATTACTCTTCATCACAGTAATTTAACTTTTTCATATTTTTGTAACAGTGTACCCCTTGAATCAAGAAAAATGTAGGAATGAGTTGTAAATTGTAGTAAAAGTTTAATTTTTCCATGAAATTTTCCAGACATCTGGAACAGGAATCTAATATTTTTAAATATTCTAAATTTTCTCTGAGAACCTTCAATATGTAGCCATTTAAAAAACTAATTTTGCTGTAAATAGTCATAAACATGCAGCTAGTACCAATCAGTTATATCTAATTTATGATGCATTTTGATTTTGATTTTTTTTTTTTTTTTTAAAGGGGGCAGTCTACATAATAAAACTGACATAAACTTCTAGGGTGGCCACTGGTCAGGGAATTTCATGCAAGTCAGGGAAATTTGACAAATTTTGTGGAAATAAGCTATATTTGAAAGCTTATTATTGTGAATTGCTAAATTGTATAATTTTGTGAAATTAACAGTAAGTCATAGAAAAGTCACGGGAAATGGTGAGAAAAAGTCAGAATTTGAAAAATTTTAATGCTATCAATAGTAACCCTCATTTTTGATAATTTTTCAGTTTTTTTTTTTTTTTAAATCAAATCATTCAAGAAAAAGGTATATAGAGTAGTTGGTTGCAATGTGGTGATCTGGTCGTCTAGAGGATTCAAAGTTCATATATTAATTTTTCATAAGTATAAGCTGTCAAAATCTAAGGATACTAATGTTTAGTGAATCTGACAATTTTATTTCATATCTTCCCAAAAACGTATTCCCCCCCCCCCCCCCCCCCCCAAAAAAAAAAAAAAAAAAAAAAAAAAAATCACCTAAACATATTCCATGCACATTTTTATTACAAAAATAAAATTTTAATTGTGAAAATTCAGTTTTTTTAACCCCTTGGGTACGGATTTATTTGAGAAAATATTTGCATGTGGAACAGATATAATTTTTGGTTGCTTGGAGTAGTATGTAAAAGCAGTACATTTTACGTAAGAATTTATTTATTTCTAAAATATTGGTGACATATGTAGTATTAAGATGCCTTCAAGTAATTAGAATTGTAAAACAAAAATAAAAAAACAAAAAGAGTGAATGACTTGTCTCAGATGTCAAATGTACCCAAGGGGTTAAAATAGTAATTCCTTAATTAAGCCTTATTTATTTTTACATGAATTAAATAAGCATCATCAGAAACATGGGTTTTCAAATTTACAGCTCATTCCTAGCATTTTTTTTTTTTTGAGTTATAGCTACATTTTCTTTATTACCATCAAGGAGTCATCACCTGTTGAGATTTCTATCATGAATAACAAAGTCAAATCTATATGTTTTCTCTCCAATTCTAATGATTTTGTAACTAGCAACGCTCACTAACTTAGACATCTGTCATAACCAAACTTTACAGGCAGTTAAAGTGTATGAAGATATACGCTACTATCAATTTATATCGGCAAATGTTACTTGAGAACAGAGGTATTGGTATTCGAAGATGGAGCTATTTTCCATTGTGACATCATTAAAATTTAACTTTTCTATTTTTTTTCCCAACAAACATACGCTGTTCATTTATTTAAATTGTATTTTTTAATTGAATGCATGTGTAAATTTTTCTCCCTGTAAAAATAAATTAGTTTTTATTAACAGATTTGAAAATTTTACATTGTTTTTATATAAGTGAGATTAACATGAAGCGTATCAAGCATATAATAGAGAAAATAGCTAATACTAATATTGATGGGATGATTCCATTGCTGGAATGAAAATATACTGCTTATTTCATAAATTGTCACTGAATTTATAAAATTCCAGAAGTTGAGTTTTAGGTATTTTGTTCGCTTATTTTAAACAAAAATATCACTTTTTTTTTTTTTTTTTTTAGTTATGTATGATTATGTGAAATCATGTTGTGAAATTTAGTTTTGCATCCTCGTCCCTCCCTCTGGGATTGAAATTAAATTCCGGAAATTGGTTTTTAGATATTTTTTGCTGTATTTTAAAGCAAAAATTTTACGTCTGTCTTTGTTTGAGATATGAAGGGTTATGAGAAATCACATTTGGCAACCCCTCCCCCTCCCCCTCTCATAGTCGAAAATTTTACATACACCTGCAGCATAACAAAATAAACTCTTACTAATAAATTCCAGGAATGTATTCTAAAAATCAAAATAAGTTACTGCTTTGATTCGCTAGTAATTTTTTTTTTTTTTTTTATAATTTTTAATTATTAAAAGATAATTCTTACTTCTCAATCCAAAATAACTAAAAAGCAAAAAAAACTTTTGAAAATGTCTAATATTTGATTAATGTATAAATATTGACCCATTTCGTATGCACTAAGTGTTTATTAATTTTATATGGAGTATGTGTCTAATTTACTTATTTTGAATGAACAATTCTGTCGAAAATTAATACTGTTTATTACTCTCATCGATCGTTATCTTTTTAAATTCAAGGAAGCAATACCTTTTTCTTGAGTGCAAGAACCTTTGCCTGATATAAATTCAGCCGCTTGTTTTTATCTAATCCATACTTGCCAACCAATTTCAATAAAAAAAACGGAAGATTTTTGTTGAAAAACCAGAAGATTTCATAAAAAAAAAAGGGAAGATTTTATTTATTTATATATATTTTTTAATTTCTCTTTGACATAATAAACAATACAGTTTTAACAATTTTAATATTTAGAAGCAATCTATAGAAACGTTTTACTATAGATTGATTGTACTAAATATAAAAAAGTTTTAAATGAAGTTATTCCTCTTCAACATATAAATATCTACAAAACAGAATCTGTAAGAAATTTACTTAACAATAGACAAAAAACTTAGTTAGGTTAAAGTATAACTAATTTTTTAAATAAATAGAATATGATTTTTGTGTATGTACATTAATCATACATATAAAAAAAGTAGCAGTAGTTAATTATTAGTTTCAAACGTGCATAAAACCAACTGAGTATAAATTTTCTTAAATTGATTTGGAAAAAATTTCCCTACCTGAAAAAATTATTCTTCATTTTTTCCTCATGTTTACACATTTGGTATAAATATGACATACAAATATTAAATTTAATTGAGGAAAAATAAACAGATTCATTAAATTCAGCAATAAAGATCTAAAAATAATTACAAACGTGAAAAATATTGAGCACTTCCATCGTTTTATTGTTTCTAGACTTGATCATTGATCACAATCCGGGGAAGGGGGGGGGGGATACAAAAATAATTACAGAATAAGAAATATTAATTCTTTCATTAGATTCTAGAAATAGAGTTGAAAGAGTTTAATATCATTTATGTTGCAGATGAATAAAGATTAGGAAACAAGACTTCTGCAGAACATTTGATTGCTGATCACTAGTTGAAGATAAATGAAATGGGGTAAGCATGTTAAATTCATAGAAGCCAGTTTAAACCTGATATTTAAAACCAATCACTTTAGAGTTAATAACACTATTTATCAACAAACCACAGGTACACCAATGGGATCATGTTTAGCACCTACTCTTGGTGAAATAACCATGCAACATATTGAGAATACAGTTTTAACAAATAGCATACTTAAACCCTCCTTCTATAAGAGATATGTAGACGACATCTACATAATTTGGGAATATACACATAATAGCCTTCTAACCCTAGTAAACAATATGAACAACATTTTTGATTCTGTAAATCTCACAATCGAGAAAGAAAAAGATAGAGCCATACCGTTCCTCGATGTATTGATACATAGAAATCATGATAATAGTACTATCTGGACTGAAGTTTATCACAAACCAACATCCCCCCTCGCCATAGCACCTGTTAACTCTTACACATCTAAACAACTACTTTTCAACGCCATTACACCATTAATTAATAGAGCCTTCACACATTGCACCTATAAATCCTCCTCAGATAAAGAGTTAAACTTAATTAAAAAGACTATGCTTAATCAAGGTTACAATATCACAATATTTAATAAGTTGAAACGCAGAATAATAAACCGGCTTAACAATACGAATCTAAAAACTGGAAACGAAACTAGTAAATTTATTGGCGCAATCTCATTTAATAAAGGTTTCCATCCCGTAATACGACAATTTAAAAATATTGGATATAATATTGCATTTAAAACCTCAACATTGAAAAATCTGATAATATCCGATCGTGACAAAAAAACAAAAGTTGGCGGCGTATATGCAATCCCCATCTCCATCAATAATATAACATCTTATTATATTGGCAAAACAAAGCGCAATTTGAGTAAAAGGATTAAAGAACATAAACATTCCATTAAATCATTGTACAGAAACACGGCATTAAAGCAACTTTTACTCGACAATAAAGAAGCCCAGCCAAAGTGGGAGGAAAGTAAAATTCTAGCAACCCCCCCACACCGAATACACATTAGACATATACGAAAAGATCATGATTTGGAAATTTGGCGATAAATGTATCAACGAGAATCAGAGTAAAGACTTAGCAACCCTATGGCAGCCTTTCTTAGAACAACAAGATAAAGCTCGGTGGCTTTCATTAACTGACGAGACCTGATGATGTGCTAGTAAATAAGCACGAAACATGTTGTCTAACTGTTTTTTAACCTTTTAAAATTTTAACGTGCCTTTTACAGCGGATTTTACTCTTTTAAATAGTTATTTCGCACGTGGTTTTTAATTATTTAGTGAAATTTTATTACTAATATCTCTAATTTTCATGTTTGTATGTATATTTTTTAAAAAGTTATTCACATACCAAAAAAGAAAACATGCAGGAAGAAAATTTTGATTTTATTAAAAAATTAAAGAGGCATGTGTATCTTCTATCTGTTATGCATCTTTAACACCCTTTCTCATTTAGTTTTCTTTACAGAAATTTTTCATTTCTCTCAAAGCTTATTTTTGAAACAAAATATATATATACAGTGAAACCTCTCAAGGTGGACACCCCTCTAAGTTGGACGCTTTTTCTCGGAACGGAATGTATCCATTAACATTATGTCTAACCCCTATAAGTTGGACACCTCTCTAAGTTGGACACTTTTTCTTGGAACCATAGGTGTCCAACTTAGAGAGGTTTTACTGTATATATATTCTTAAACAAATGAATATCTGGACATAAAATTAATAGAGTTCTGTATAATTAAATATATATATGCACAAAAGTAAAAAACAGGTTCTTTTTTCTTCTCACAAGGAAACGTTCTTAAGCTAAACTCAAAATTCAACGAAAAAATTATAGGTGATAGTAGATGCTCAAAATATCTATGGTGAAAAAAATTAGCTGCTTGATTGCAACAGAAAAGTGGTAAAAAATTAATAAAAAGTCAACATTTTAACGTCAAATGCAACCCTACTTGGCGAGGATGCAGAGAAAAGTGCCAAGTTCTTAAATGAACTGCCCATGTGTCCTCCATACCAGTTTAACACTGTTTCAAAGTCACTTTTTGATATTTTGTTTTCAAAGCTATTTGAAGTTCAGTTTTAATAGATATTGTTTGTCTAATCTGCATATTTTCTACCCTTTTATTTGAAGTATATATTAGTGAGCTGCTATATACGAGGGGTGATCCAAAAAAAAGTTTACAAGGCAAAAGAAAAAGTATTTATTAACAATAGAAACAAGATACAAATGGGAATCAAGAGACACATCTGGCCTTCACTTTTCCACATAGTCGCCAAACCTGTTTAGGCATTTGTCAGAACGTTCGACCAACTTGTTTATCCCGTCTTGGTAGTAATCAGGGCCCTGCTCATTGAGCCATTTCTCGGCAGCTGTTTTCACTGCATCGTCTGAGGTGAACCGTGTTCCGGATAAGTTTCGCTTCAACGCTGGAAAAAGGAAATAGTCACTTGGAGCCAAATCGGGGCTGTATGGGGGGGGGGGGGGAGGGGGGTGATTCCAGACCTCCCACTTGAACCTTTGCAGCAATTCCTGAGTCTGGTGAGCTGTATCAGGCCTGGCATTGTCATGCAGAAGCAAATTGCTTTGTCCCCATATACCTCAACGATTTGCCTGTGAATTTCGGATTCAGCCACATTCTTGGCCCATAAGAATCAAATTACGGCTCGCACCTCTATGCGAGACCACTTTTCTAGACGTTGTGCCATTACTGTCGCTCTTAAGTGTCTGCGTACTGACACTACTTACTCGTAGAACTGCTGTAGGACAACTAGCGCCATCTGTCAACCACCCTGGGTGGAAATATTCGCTCCACAATTATGACGTTTCAAACGCTTCTGCTTGTAAACTTTTTTTTGAATCAACCCTCGTATATTTGTTTTTATTTAGTTTAATGCTGGAAAGTCCTTCGCATGTTTTTTTTTTTTTCATGTATCTCAATATTTTGAAATCTATTTGTTTAACGAAGCAGTGACTTTTAAATAGAAAATGCCACCACATATTAAACTCCCTATCCCCTCCCAGAAGAAAATTCTGGTATGTCACTGAATTACATTTTCTTAAAAACGTCTGTTTTCAAGAATTCAAAGTTGCCAACTGACGCTAACTGGAAGGTTAGAGTAACCCAATTCAATTTACAACATCGTTCTACACCTTTCCTAATGAACTTAAGCAGCTAATTTTCAGAGTATGAATTTCCTATAAGTTCTTTTGACACCTGTACCAATTTCATGGAATTCTACGAGTTCAGCTAAAGAACGTTTCCTTGTCAGTTTAGAATCGGCAGAAAACTGATTTTGATTCTATACATATTTAAGTTTTGAGACTAAAATTCAATTTTAATACTGTCACTTGCAAACCAAAGAATGGTGTGTTGTAAATATATATGGAGACCCCCCCCCCCCACCACAAACCATCAAAATCATTCAAACAATTGTAGACACTATAATATACAAAAACAACCTTACTTTCCGATACAAGTACGGTAAAGTACTTTCTAAGGTAGGGGGATCCCCCTCAATACCAATCACTTCTGTGGTGCGTGGCTCTTGTATTTTTTCAGCAAACTGATGAGTTCTTCTTTTCAAAAGGTGGTGCCAGGTGGAATCTATTCTGGCTTTTGATTTGTCGTCGTTGCACACAGATGATTGGCTTAAAATTTCAGCCGGAATAGATTCCACCTGGTGCCGCCTTTTGAAAAGAAGAAAAAAACTCATCAGTTTGCTGAGTAATTACAAGAGCCAAGCACCACAGAAGTGACTTGTATTGATAATGAGGGGATCCCCCTACATTAGAAAGTATTGTACCGTAAAGGCCACTTACCTTGGAGCTGAAAGTAAGTTTTTTTTTTGTATATTACAATGTTTAATGGCTTCAAGTATTTGAATTTAAATTAATTGTAGACACAAAAAAGAAAACATATGTAGATATATATATTTATTAAGTCATAAATTTTTAATATAATACATAGTGGAATGCTATAATAATGTAGATATACTTTTTTAGCACATTAAATATTCTGAAAGATATGCCAACCCTTTAATACATCAAAAGCAATCAGATATTTCACTGATGCTAGATATATTCATACACATACATCCATTTACATAATTCTCACATTTAATAAGCTAAACCTAAAAATTTTTTAAAGTGAAAGATAATCTGAAATATTCATTAGAATGTTTATAGCTGGAACAAGTAAAAAAAAAAAAAAAAAAAATCCATAAAAGAGAAACTGTTTACTGATCCTTCTTGTTTCCTTCAAAGTTGTAAGGTGGTGGTGGCTCTTGCTGTAAAAAAATAAGCAATATTAATGAAGAGAGCTAAAGACAATTTAAGAACATAGTATACTTATATATAGTTGAACCTCGAAAATACAGAATCAGCAGGATCGCAGCGATTTCAGACATACAAAATGCAATTTTTATATGCAAGTGAAAATAAATGATCAAATTGGCGAATTAAATAATAAAAGAGATATATATTTTTAAAAAACCTAATACATAAACAATAAATTGAAATGTAATAGACAACAGATAATGCCTTAACTATTTATTAGTTAAAAAAAACAAAAAAAAAAAAAACTTCGTCAGTTTCCATAGTTTTATCAGAGTTTTTTTTTTTTTTTTTTTTTAACATTTTTAGTAATTAAAAGCTGGTTTCACTCTAATGGTTATACTTTTTTTTTTTTTTTCAGTTTTTTAACCCTCCTGGTTTTGTAAAGAATAAAGTCTAATTAACAAACAGTCAGTATAAATATGTCAGATTATGTCCATATCTATGTATTTGGGGTTCAATTTAAAGGATTTTAAACTGCTTTCCACAAGAAATGTGGAAATGAGGCACAGAAAAGTTTTATTTTAAAAATAAAACTGAAATTGGAAAAATGTTTGGATTTTCGAAGTTTAACTGTATAGAGTGATCATTATTCCCTATTGTGTATCCACATATTCATAATTGTTGGCATTGTATTAATGTGGAATCATGGCAGAGAACAACTTTGAACTAGTTTGTTTAGTATTAACTACTACATCAGAAACGCCAAAGAAAAATATTTGAGATGCATACAGCTGTTTTAGTAGCCTTAAGCGTACCGTCTTATGTGCAAAAAGAATTCAGAATCTGGAGAAGTGCTGGTATATATAGAAGAGGGACCAAATTTAGTTCAACCAATAGGATTACGGGAAAGGTGGGGAGTGTGGCCAATAGAAATTTAGGAATGTTAGCTGTGTAAACAGTAGAAAAAGAAGAAAGAGTATTGTTTGTTTTCGTTAGCTGTGACCCTGCTCACCTATGCGCATGCGTGAGGTCTGCATTGATTTTGTTAAAATAGGGTAGAAGCGTAGAAGATGAGAGAATGTTTACATTTTACGAGTGAGAGATAAGTTGCGGTTTCTTTTTTCTTTTTTTTTCTTTTCAGGACATTATTGAATTTTGAGGCGATACTTCTTCGTTATATTCGTATAAAGGCAAAATGCTGATTTTTCCCCCTTGTAATTTTTAAATAAGTGTAGAAGATCAGTTTTATTCTTCGATGCAAAATAAAATCCGTAAACTTAAAAGTAAATGCCTGTTTTCTTTCTTCTTCTTCTTTTTTTTTTTTTCAGTTAAAATTATTTTTATTTGCTTACTTGATCTCTAAATTCGTACTATATCTGTCATACCTGAACACTTGTTTCATGCACTGATTATAGTAGTAAATTAATTAAAAATGACTTAAATTAGGTAAAATTTACATAATTCATTAATAAAAGAAGAGAAAAAGAACAACGTTTACAGTAGACTTTACCTGTAGTAAAAGTAATATATTTTTTTCGTTTAAATTATACTGCTAAAATAAAAATACCATATTTTTGGATCTCTATTTTACAGAAATTTACAGAAAATCGTATTTAAATCAAATCATTAGATTTTTTTATCATGATTATTTTACACCTTTTATTTTTCGCGCATATTGTCATATAAATTACATTAAATAAAATATTGTTAATTAAAATTAAAAATTAAACTTTAAATTCGCGTAAAAAGGTAAAATAAATATTGAAGACTCATAAAAAGAAAACGAACACGTGTAGAACGAAAAGCGCATTTGGCTAAGTGCCCATCTCATTCAACGCATCACCCCTTTTCCGAGTAGGATCGTTCCGCGAGAGGTAGACATGGTTTACGAAAACGGACAGTAGAAGTTTTTTTTTTCTACTGTTTACACAGCTAACATTCCTAAATTCCTATCGCCCACACTCCCCACCTTTCCCGTAATCCTATTGATTGAACTAAATTCGGTCCCTCTCATATATACCAGCACTTCTCCAGATTCAGAATTCTTTTTGCACTGAAGACGGTACACTTAAGACTACCTTTAAGGAAACAGCTGTATGCATCTCAAATATTTTTCTTTGGCGTTTCTGACGTAGTAGTTTATTCGGGTTTTAATATTCCAACGCCAAGTCTCCTGTTATTATTAGTTTGCCTAGTCTTTACTATTTATTCCAGAATGTCTGTGTAGACCAGTGGCAGATTACCTGGGTATGCTAGGCATGCTCCACATACCCGCTAAAAACTATAAAACTTCAAACATTTTGATTAAAATACGAAAAGAAAAAATAATTCAGCAGCTAATTTTGTTAATCACTCATTTCTATCCATCTATTAGCTATCATTTAATTTTCGAAAATTATTCTGAAAGAAAATGTCTTCTGTTACATAATTCTTGGAAAACAGCAGTGTTTCCTGACTGATTACTCTATAACACATGCTACTTTTCTAAAGTCTACCTTTGGATAGGAAATTTTTGTTGTGTGAGGAAATATTCATTGCAGATTTTCTCATATAAGGGAATTTCTGCTGTTTAACGGATCCAAGTCATGCTATCCATCGACAGCATAAGGCCGTAGCCAGAATTTTTTTTGGGGTGGGGTGGGGGGGAAAGGGAGATCACACTTCTAATACAAGGTCATTGAATATGATATAATACGCATACCCAAAGAAAAGAACATAGCACACACAAACAACGGCCTGATTAACACACGGGCACATGATGCCCTGGGCCCTGCGTAACAAAAGGCCTTAAGACTGGCCCTGAAAATGTCCTTTTGCCTCTAAAAATGACAGAAATGGTATCATAAAATGCAAAATTCTGCCATATCAGTTTCATATAAAGGTATATGCACTTTTGCTGATTCATGCACAGTACGAATGGCGGGGTCCACAATATGTTTACCCTGGGCCTCACACGAAGTTAATCAGGCCCTACGCAAACAAATCCTGATTAACTGTTTACGAGGCCCGGGGCATACATAGTTTCGTGAGCCTGCCTCCTCCTCGCACTATGCACCAATAAACACAGGTACATATATACCTGTTTATGGGAGTAATATGTCAGAATTTGCATATGATACCATTTTTAGAGCATAAAAGGCTAAATGGCATTTTCAGGGCGAGTTATATAGCCCCCTGACCTATCTTACATGCCCCTGCTTTAATCAGGCCTTGCACACAAATCTTTCTTCTATATTTTCCTATACAAATTCAACCAATACCAATCATTTTATTAAAACTTTTATTTATTAAAATTAATTTCCATGATGAATGCAGATGATTTGTTTCTAATAGAAATGTAACACTTAATGTCCAAAGAATGTCAATGTTATGTTCACTAACGATATCTTAAAAAATGTTTTTTTTTCCCTTTCTATTTTGTTAAAAAAAAAAATGGAAAACTTATTCAAATTAACATAGCTCAATTGCAAATGTATACCTCATTGATTTTTTTTTTTTTTTTTAATTTCAATTTTGAATCAGAAAATTTAAATCCACCTCACACCCAGTTTTTCTGCTTCATTTTCTTTAATTTTATTCAAATTGCCTGGTTTTTATTTTTAATCATCTCCATTCTTTAGCAGTGGTTACTAGCTTATTACAGTTACTACATAGCAACACTTTTTTCAATCTTGTGATGCCTTTTAAAAAGTAAAGCTATCGACAGATTTCTATTTTAACGGAACAAAATAAGATATTTTATTTCAATAGTTGCCTCTGCAATATTATAATACAATTTATCCATATGGCCTAAATTCCGAATACTTTAGTAAAACTATTAAAGCATATTCTAACATCAACCCTCTACATGATTATTCGACTATTTATGCACAACTCAATCACAAAATTAACAATAAAACTTCTAGAACTAAACGAGGTAGTAAAAAAACAGATTTAATCTTTTCTAAAAGTGCCATTATTAAACTCATTTCAGATCTACAGACTAATTACTTATCTAACTATAACTGGTTCATTATTCGAAAATTTATTTTTGCAATTAAAAAGAAATACTTAGTAAACTTTCTGAATGTCTTTCAAAGCCAATCCTATAATAAACACTTTTCAGACGTTTTTTATGATATTATAATGTACAAAATCAAACAATTTAATTTAAAAATTAATAAAAAGCCCAACAAATTTAAAACAAATACTGAATTAATTGTGAATTTTACAAATCAAATATTGAACAGTATTAACATTACGTCTATCATTAATGACAAAGAATGTTTGTTTCCAATTAAAGATTTAAATCTATCTCGTACCTTCAAATATCCTCTTCCTCTTGGAAGAAAGATATTCAATTATAATTCTGTATCTAAGTCTACCTCTTTTACTAACACTGTAACCTGTAAATGCAATGATCCTTCTTTCTCAAAATTTATTGACAGAGACCATGGACACATTATCACAGGTAATCTCAATATTATTGACAATTATCAATTAAAAAAATTCATGAAATTTGGCACCAAATTTAGACTTCCAGTTAAAACTAGCATTCCACAAATCTTACAACAGTTTTCTTATGACCTAGATTTATTTATTTATAAAATATCTATTACTCATAATAAACCTATTGCCTACTTCACTCAATGGAAAGTTTTAGTGTTACAAAAAATCAAAAATGCATTACTTATCAATTCTTCAAATCTGGTGTTATTTAAAAAATCTGTACTTCTTAACTCAATCAAATCACTACAGGATGACTTTGTGATCACTTATGTTGACAAATCACCTAATAATTATGCCATTATTTGTAAATCCTACTATCTCTCTATTTTAAACTCTTCAATCAATAATAGTAACATCTTCAGTTTAACTAATAATAACCTTATTATTAATAACCGAAAAATACATAATTACTATAAACTACTTCAACTTCCCTTCAATAACTTTAATTATCCTTATATAGTTCTCATACCTAAGTTTCACAAATCTCCAATTAAATTTCGCACTGTCACTGTTGGGTGTAACACTTATAACAACAATGCTAATAAAGCTCTACTGGATATTCTAAAACAAATTTACAAATGTACTTGCAAAGTTGATAATTTACACTGTCTTAAAAATAGCTTTCAATTAATTCAATACATCAAATCGCTCGATTTAATAGACAATATTATGACTTATGACTTTCAAGATCTTTTCAATAATATTGAGTTATCAGATCTTAGTAATATCATTTACAGTCTTTTTCAAGAATATAAAGCTCAAATTAATCTTCCTTACAATTTTAAAGAAGAAAAATTTAAAACACTTCTTAACTTTGTTATCCATAATAATTATATCTTCCACAACAACGATATCTATTTGCAACAATTAGGCATTCCACAAGGAGGTTGTAGCTCCAGTATTTTGGCAGATCTCTATCTTTATTATTATGAAAAGCAAATCTGCAATGATGATGTTCGATTTTATCGTTACATCGATGATATTATTGTATTTTATCTGAACAAGAACTCACAAAATGGCTTTTCCTTCAATTATCCACCTAATTTAAAGCTAACTCAAAATACTCTGACTAATCAATCTATTAACTTTTTAGATCTCAAAATAATCATCAATGGTAATAAACTTTACACAGATATCTATGACAAACGGCAAGATTTTTGTTTTAATGTAAACTTATTTACACATTTTAATTCATGTCTGCATCTTTCGGTATTTAGAAACATCATCATTAACCATTTATTTCGAATTAATAATTTATGCTCTGCAAAGTTTAAAAACAAGAATATTAATAAACTGATCACAGCCACTGCTAAAATGGGTTTTCCTATTTTCTATTTTATATCCTTAACCATGTCTCTGTCAGTACAAAAAAAAAAAAAAAAGCTGTGTACACTCTTGTGTATATCAACAAAAAAATTATAAAATAATAAAAGACAATAAAAAAGGTGGCGGTTGGGTGGGCAGATGTTTGATTACGGAGGTGGGGTGGTGTTGTAAGGCTGGATGGTTGGGTGGGTTTGTGAAATTAAATTTAAAAAAAAAAAAAAAAAAAAGTAGAAGGCTTGTTGTATTTGCTTTGTATTACTATGCAAACTTTCATTTTCCATTAAAATTTCAGTTTTTTCCTTTTTGAGTTGTCAACTATATTTAATGTTCTAATTATACTGTTAAACACAATGTGATCAATCGGTGAATTTCATTGTGGCTTCATGGTTTCATTGTTGTTCATCTGCTTTGAAATTTGCATTTTTAAATCCATATGGTTCCTGTTCTGGTTGTGGCAGGCTGGGGGAGTGTTGCCGGCATAAAACTAGTGTAACCCCACAGGCAAGTCACAAGTCTTGCCGCCTGCCTCCTTCTTCCTACCTTGTGTTTCTTAGGTTGTTTTTTTCATTAATTTTGATAAGTTTATGGTTTTAAGTTAAGATTTGTTGTTTTACTTTATTGATTCGTTTGTTTTGCAGGCTGTTAATTAATAGATCTGGTTTCTATACATTAGTGTATTTCATCCACTGATGTTTTTTTTTTTTTATCTTATTGGTCATTGGTGTTTCAGTGATCTTATATCTGTTGCTTGGCTTCTACTATGCTTAATAGATCATCTTTATTATATATATATATATATATATATAAAGTGATATATAAAAAATTAGTGATTCAATTTCCTTCAGAATTCATTTATATATAGGGGAGAGTGGGGTTGAATGAGACGCAGGATGAATGGGACAATAGCAAAATTTTTATGTTCTGCAAGCACCGGAAACTTGACAATTTTTCTGATATGTGGCAGCACAGAGGTCATTCATCAAGTGTATTTTCAGAATTGTGCTAGTCATAGAAGGGCAGAAAAAAATTACAGTGTCTTTTTCAGCTGCCAAAGTAAGTTTTTACTGATTCAGTTAGGTAGTTGTTAAGAAATTAACTATTTGCTTAAAGTTAATAAACTTTTATATGGTGAAAAGGCATAATCTTTTATTGTATTTATGATATTCAAGAAGAATATTGACAATTGTTCATTAAGCTTATTTCCTGTTTTATATGATCACGTGATGGTTGGGATGAATGGGACATTCCCCACTATGTACTAATTTAAAATTTTACACAAGAATTATATGAAAACGGAAATTAGCTGTATTGATTACCAGGATTCTTAATTTTGTGGACTTAAAAATTGAAATTAATTGTTCTGATTTTTGTTTATAATAAATATGATTAAAAAAATTATAAGTTAGAAGATTCAGTGCAAATTAAATCAATAATTAAAATAAATAAACTAATGATAATTTGATTAAAATCACAGTTTTAATCAAGCTAATTAAATAAATTCTGGTGATTATTAAAGTAATACAGAATAGAATATTGATTTTCCTGATTAGTCTGAAACAAAAATTCATATGGATAATTTGTACTTTATTATAATGATTTATCTCTTTTTAGTGTCTTATTTATTTTTAGATTAGGTCTTATTAAACTAAATTACCAAAGCCTAGAGCACTAGGAACTGCACGAACCAAAGGACTTTTGCTTTTTGAAGTTAATACATCAGTTTAGGTTAATTTTAGTGAATTCATAATGTGTAATAAAATCACATAAACCAATTTAACTTCAAAAATTTATTTACTTTCCATTTTGTTTTCTTTTCTTTGTTTAACTCCAGTCCTGTCCCATTCATCTTAATAGGTGGGGATAAATTTGGATAATGCACATGCATATAAAAAAAAAAAAATTATTATTAATTAAAAATGATAACCTTTTATTAAATTTGGTATGTTTATATGTAACTGATTACTGAAGTGTACATATGAGCAGTGTTGCAAAATTCTGAATTAAATATTGCCAACATTATCAATAAAAACATGAAAAATGTCCCATTCATCCCCACTCTCCCCTAATAACCAGCAATGCCTACTAGTCCTTCGATATATTATAATAAGTGGCATTTAAATATGTGCTGTTAAGATAAATGTGATAAAATTTGTGTATAAAATTATATTTATGGTTTGGAGAAATTGGAAATTTACGTACTTAAATTATAAGAAATGATAACAATTTTAGGAGTAATGCCTTTTCCACAATTGGCTTCAAGAGCATGCCCAGATTCAAATATCACGCTACGCCACTGGTGTAGACTATCATTTTCATAAAAGAGTAATTCACCTCCACGTACAATGTGAAATTCTCCTGCACACTGCTAGCATAATGGTAGTAAATGCACATCGTGCAGCATCCTGAAGTTCATCAACTGTCTCATAATATGGAACCTTTTGTTTAACAACAAATCATTAACATCTATGCAATACATGGGGGGTAACGGTGTGATCACTCTGTATATCTTATATAATAAGTGGAAAACCTCAAACCCAATCCAACTGTTAAAATCAATGCCCCACATTCAATATCTTTTTTTCCCACTATAATACTTACCTTACATTAATTTTCTGTACATGTTTGTGGGTGTCCGTTTCTTTTGCACTTTTTACATTTCTGATTATACATTTTATTCCCCCCACCATGCTGTTCTATGCATTTTTAGTGTTTTTCTGGAACAATTCTATGCTGCAGTAATACACACACATATAACGGCTCTGTTTAATGTTGTATGTATTTATAAAATTCTTTTAAATTTCATAAAGTTTTTCAAATGTTAGCATTAGAACTGTGTTATTTTCAATATACCTAGAACTGTGTTATTTTCAATATACCTAAAACTGTGGGCAGAATCAAAATGACCCCAACTGAAGATCTATAAATTACTTTTTCAATGCAAAAATAATGCTATATGTGAATAATTATGATCTTATATAAGCTTTTTTTTTTTTTCCCCTCACAGTCTTAACGGCCCTCTTCACTTACCGTCGCCGAAAGCCCGAGCCAATGTTATTCTAAGGGGAAATTTTCTTTACAAATAACTTATTAACTAATACATATTTTTAAATTCTGTTTTCACATTCAGAAAATCCCCAACTTTTAAATTGACGGACCTTTTTTAAAATGTATTTTTTTTTTATTTTTAATATTTTATTTTGAAATTGCAAAATGAAAAAATTTCACATATTGAAAATTCCTATTTTGCAGCTTCAAAATAAAATATAAAAAATTAAAAAAATATTTAAAAAAAAAAAAAAAAAGGTCCGTCAATTTAACAGCTGGGGATTTTCAGAATGTGAAAACAGAATTTAAAAATTTGTATTAGTTAATAAGTTATTTGTAAAGAAAAATTTCCCATAGAATAACATTAGCTTCGGCTTCTGGCGGCGGTGAGTGAAGAGAGCCCTTAAGGCTGCTATCACACAGAAGAATGTATATTCTGATGTATAAGATATTGCCTCTCATAGGTATCGAATGACTTTGTGAGCTGCATGTAGGGTTATTTTTAAGTATAAATGAAATCCATAAATGCAAACAACGGATGCAACATTTGCCGATAGCGATAATCCACCTCAAGAAGGTTTGAAAGGAATAAGGATAGACGATATTCTGGAATCGTGATTCTCTGATTGGAGGAGTTTATGCTGAAAACTAATGTGGTGGATACTAACAATCAAAATTTCATGATTGATAAAATTTGCTTCATGTATATTCTTCAAACAGAGATATTTCGACCATTTTCCTTAAAAAATATGCTTATGAAGTAGTATATATTAATGACTCTCATATCGTACTTCATCTGATAGCACCTTTACAACAGGTAAGAAGGCACAATCCTTAATTTGATGATTGAAATGTTCCACACATGGCTACCCTTACTATTCTTCAATGCATTTACATTATCTTTATTTCTAGCATAATTTTACTGGTATCAATTTCTTTAGTTTCACATTGAACAATGGCAGCAGAAGAAAGCAAAATTTTATATTTAACAGATTCTCCAGTAAAACTGAAATTAAACCCAGAGCAGAAAACTACTGCATCCAGAATGGAGGAAACAAATCACCTACACAACAAATTAGCAGATATTGATATTGACAATATTGAATATGATCAAACTACAGACACATTAGAAAAATAGATACAGAAAAAATTATTATTATTATTATTATTTTTTTTTTTTTACAAAAGTATCTGAAATAATAATAATATAATTATAACCTCTATTTTTGAACCTCCAGAAATACCCCTTGTTTACGACCTTGATCTGAAGTAATTAGACATCGAGGTCTGAACAAGAAATCTCACAGTTGACTTTACATCATACAACATTAAAATAGGGAGTTTATTAATTCTTGGTTAATTTACGAATAAGATTTGAACTTTCAAATGTATTATTATTTGTGTAATGCATCTGCAAGAGCTTTCCCCCTCTCCCCCCCCCCCATCTAATGCCTTAAAATATCATTTTTTTTTTTAATCATTTGCATAAAACTGGTTTAGACTAAGAATATTCCATGAAGTTTGAAGCATGTCCCAAGGTACAACATGGTGTTGTACCTTGGGACAGTTTACACTTCCTACTTAAAATGGCCGGCAATTTTTTATTTTCAAACTGTTAAAAGTAAAAAAATATATATATTATAGAGGATAACATTGAAGTATTTAAATATTGTCTTTAGAATATAAATTTAACGTTAATTTTAGAAGTTAAAAATTAAAATGTGTAAAGTGTCCCGAAGTACAACACTCTCCCCTATAATAATTTCCTTTCTGCATGAGAGGATAATTATATCAAATTAATACATGATTCAGGAAAGAGAAAGAAAGGGAAGTTTCAGTAAATGTTATTTGAAAATTTGTACAGCAACTTAAGGTCATTAAAAAAAAAAAAAAAAAAAAAAAGATATAATAAAGATAATACAAATATTGGAAAGAGCAAAAAATACTTACTGGATTCCCAGGGATAGTGCTATACATTTGCTGTGCATTATATGGATCCATATAAAAATTATATGAAGGAGGCATTCCAGCTTTAGTTTCTAAAATGGAAAAGTTGAATAGAAATTAAAACAATGTTTTAAAGTTTGGATTAAAGTAATATGATAATTTTAATATATGTGACAGAAATAAAAGAAAGAATAAAAGTGGATATAAGACAAATATGTAATATAGTGGATTCAAGGGATGTGTTAACAGTCTAATTTCCTACTAATTAATCTCTAAAAAAATTCCAATAATTCTATTGGTTGTTAAATCCATCTCCTTAATCTCTTTCCTTTATGTATTTTGAAACACAGACACATCTGACTAACTATATTGTTGATGGTACCCTTATCAGAACAGTAGTGAGCCTATTTTGCTATTACAATATGGAATCATTTATCTGAAAACCAGTTATTTAATATATATATCTCCATAATTAAATTTTCAATTAATTTACTTTATTATTATTTTCCTTAACGAAAAAAAAGTGCCATTTATTAAAGTATTTTTATTTTCATCTTTTGCAAAAACAAAATAATTTTATTATAATTTCAAGAAGTTGTCAGTAAAATAAATTTCATACAACTTTTTTTTTTTAAATCATAAAAAGAAACATTTCTTTTTTATACATGAATAAAAAAGAAAACTAGTAAGTTGTGGCCACCACAAGACTTTTTTCTGTATTTTCCTATTATATAAATTCACTCAGTTCAAATAATTTACAAAAACTATTATTTATTAAATTTATCTACCGTGATTAATGCAGGCGATTTTCATCTTAGAGAAAACACACTAAATATTCAAAGAAACACAGTTATTTTGCCCCTTCCTCACCCCCTTCCTTAGAGAAGCAAATTTCAAAATTTCTGAAATTTGTTTTTAGTTAGGTATTTATATATGTTATATTTTCAAGTAAAATGTCTTTTGAATATCTTGTTTTCTTTCCTGAGATATGAAGGGTTTCGTGAAATCACATTTTGCCCTCTCTCACTCCTTTGAAAGGGGGGAAGGATTTCTTAAAATCACTTCATAGTGTATATCCATGTTATGGAAGGAATGTTTTTTACCAAACTGTTCAAAAAGCAGATTTAATTATAATTAACTTACCATTATTTTGAGGAGGCTGCTGAGTTGTATCACTGTATTGCGAGGGTGCTCCAGGAGCAGTTGGATTATATGGTGGTGGATATGCTCCAGCAGGGGGAGCTCCTGCAGTGTGAAATCCTGGTGGTGGAGGACCTGAGGGTGCCCCCATAATATTTCCATTCGGACCAGCCTGAGGATACATGTTAGATCCAGGAGGATATGAATATAATGGAGGATATATGCCAGGGTATGGAGGAGGCATATCCATTGTGTAGACACTATTAGCTATTGAAAAAAAAAAAAAAATCATTAAAAAAATTCAAAAAGATATTTTTAATAAAGAATCATTGAAGTAGAACTAGTAAGTAAAATATTAAAATACCTCAAAACATATATATTTTTAAAGATACTAAAAGCTATGAATTGGACAAAATCAGGTTCAGTGAAAGAGTGCTACCATTGCCAATGTTTTTCACTCATTTGTTAGTTTCAATCTAAGAAAAAATGTTTTTCACTCAGTTGTTATTTTCAATCTAAGAAAAAATATTACAAACGAGTTCATAAATACTTTGAGTGAATTTCAATGTTGATTATAAAAAATAACGAATTTAATTTTAGCCAATCAGTAAGATATGCAATTCTATTTTGCTATTGGTTGTTAAAGTAGGCAATTATTTCATAGCTTACTGCCAAAATTCATACTTTTTTTCAAATCTGATTCCTGAAATGGCTCATTATTCATCACAAATTAACAACATTTTTACTTTTTTTAGTGTGATTGCCAATTTATTTACAGCCTATTTCATTTTGTTGCTGTTTGATTTATTTTATGATGGATTAACAAAATAAACAATTTTAATACAGTTTTTATTGATGGAATGCATACTCCTAAAATCCACGACAAAAAAAGTTCCGAGACAGTGTTTCTGCTATGGTAGCATTTTTAGCGAAATGCTAAAAGACTTATCTAAAATGCGCAAATGAAATAATATGTTTTTGCTTTTTTGCTAAAGCATCTTACTAATAACGAATCTTTCATGGAAAAAAAATCGCAACATTGATCTAGAAAAATACATTCGTTCATGCATATAAGGAAAATCAAACACTGAACTACACATAAGAATCGCATACAGGAAATCAACTTGTAAATAAACATGACGAGGCATTTGTAAAGTGGTTTAATATGATTGAAAGAAAAATTATAAATTGTAAACCAAAAAGCTTTGAATAGTAATAAACAAATTTCACTTATATTAGTTACCTTTTTTTTTTATTTTGGTAAGTTATGTTTTTAGTTTCAGATACAGTATAAGCTTAATGTAGTTTTACATGCTATAGTGATAATTATATATCCAGAAAAAGAATATAAGTCGTATCTAAGATGTTCATATTGCTTTAAAAAAGTTTACAATATAAAGTAATAATCTAAAAAGTTTAATGTTCTTCATGTCTGCCAATAAATGAGTTAAAATATATGCTTGTACAATATTCAAATTGATCTGGTTACAGTCTTACTTTTTTGTTTTTCATTTCAAAAAAAAAAAAATTAACCTTCTGTGTGTAACTCTTTAAAGACCTGATTAAAAACTTTTAAGTTTAAATGACAAATGAAAATCAAACATATTGAGACGTTTAGAATAATGTGTAAACTGATATTCATCTTTTTCTAACATTTCTGGCATTTTAGCATTTTGCTAAAGCTTTTCTTCTGATTTTAGTTTTTTTTTGCTAAAGAAAATTTTTACTCAGCTTAAACCCTGTTCCGAGATGATTATTTTTTTTTAAGTCACTACTTTAATTTATTTATTTCGTCTTATGGCAACAGACAAGGGAGTTTTTCAAATCTAACCATGGGAGCTCTGTATTAGTAAGTAAGACTTTTTTGCCTGTATATATTTCAAACTTTAAAATGTGAAATATTAAGAAAGAAAGGGAGAGAAAAAAAAACTTATTTAGACTTACCAGGGGGAGCATCAGGAAATACATGAGTAGGAGGCACAAAACCATTTATTCCCCCAGAAGGTGGCATGTACGCAGGAGGTGCAGCAGGATAATAAGGACCTTGGTGAGGTGTGTAAGGAGGTGGTTGAGGAGGTACATGCTGTTGTGCTGTAACAAGAATTGTAAATTAAAATAGAAAATGGCTTTCATCTATTTTAAAAATTACTAAATCAGTATTAACTAGAAATTCATTTGGTGATCACATATCTAAATTATAATAATTGCCAATTCAATTAATTGGACAGGTACCTTATCCAATAAATGCTTTTTTTTCAAATACATTGCTCAAAACAATTAAAGGATATTGTAAGTCTTATTAAAATAATGTTTTTTTTTTTTTTTTTTTTTTTCCCCAAAAAATGGAAGAAGAGAATTACAAATGCAAAATTTTCTCATTTTCAAACTTCTGAGTATGCAAATTTTGAGTTTGATATAAAAAATAACGTTTCAGCAACAAGAAACAAAATTTGGCTTTCAACTTAATGGGAGACAATGCAGAGAAGAATGATCAGTAAGTGTGTTATCTCGAGGAGTGTGATGTCTTAAGTCTCAATGAAATTATTTAACTGATTCAGAAGCTTGGAGAGTTGGTGGTCAGTTAGATGGGGAGGGGGCAAACACAAGCCGAAGTAGCAAAAGCCACTGAAATTTCACAAAATGTGATTTTCCAGGATTTGGTTTTAAAAAAAAAAAAAAAAAAGATTGGAAACACAAGCTGAAGACCAGAGCAATGTCATAGACGTGCAACAATGCCCAATGAAAATCGATATTTAATGCTAACGGCTCAGAGACGTCGATATATGAATGCATTCTTTTTCAGCACCACCTTCACTCGGCTACTGGCACCACAGTTTCAACTCAAACTATCTGAAACTGGCTCCACACTGCAGCAATACACTGAGGATCTCATCTCTATATCGGTGAGCAGTCAGAGCTCCATTTTGAATGAGTGGAGATCAATGTGTCCCTCAAAGGAGATGACAACATAGACAATACCCCCCTATCGCCAATTCTGACACTTTCATACAGAAATGTAGGATTGGTTCTATTGCCACAATCCCTCCAGATGAAAATACATATATTATCATGATGAACGGAAAAATGGGACTCATCAGAGAAAACAATATTAAGCCATTCATTTTCCCTCCAGTTCACATGCCTTGTTGCCTACTCCCTGCAGGCACAATGGTGCATTGTCTATAATGTAACACATACTATTGGTTGGCGAGCATAAACCTCTACAGTGTGGAGCTGGTTTCGAATAATTTGAGTCGAAACTGGTGCCAGTACTCGAATGAAAGTGTCATTGAAGAAGAGTGGCTTTTATATTTTGATGTCTCCGAGTCATTAGTGTTAAATATTGATCTTCATTAAGCCTTTCTGCATGTCTACAACCTTGTCTTTGGCCTGCATTTCCAGTCTCCAAAAAAGGGTTGCAGAATTTGGAAATCACACTGTAAAACTCCAATCCCTTCTGTTACTTTAGCTTGCGTTTACCCTTCCCCTCTTTAACCGACCAACAATTCCCCAAGCTTCTGAATCTGTTAAATGACTTCATTTAGACATTGCACTTATCAAAACAATGGACTTACTGAATTTTTTTTCCCAATAACTAGGCAAAAGTTACAGAGGATTATAAAGTTACAAAACAAATTAAAAACAATATAATATAGAACAAAAGATCGAAGTCATTGCCTAAGGAGCGATCTTGCCTCCCAATATCTCGACTCTTCTGTAGAACATCGAAGAGCCCCATAATGCATCGAAGAGCAGATGGTCCCTGTCCATTACTTCTCCAGAATCACAAAGTGGACAAGTAAGAATCGTTTAAGATACCTATGCACTTCAAATGAGCAGCACGGCATTCGTGTCCTGTAGATAGGAGGAAAGTCGCAACTGCCTTACGTCTTGGTTTATCAGGAATACAAGAAGGACTTAAATCCATCCAATTCTTTAGAGCTGTACGATTTCTCAAGGTCTCATAAGGCATTAGATGTAAATAATTTTTTTAAAAACAGTTTAATCCTCCAGTAAGAAATGGCTATATTAGGATGTTATAATAAGCTGCCACCTCTTTTTGCAAGGAAGTCCGCTTGTTCACTGCTCCAAAGGCCACAATGGACGGGCACCCACTGGAGAACAATTTGTTTGTGGCAATACTTACTGAATTTTGATCATTCATTCTTTTCCACTTTGTCTTTAATTAAATTGAAAGCCAAATTTCATTCACTACTACTAAAATGTGATTTTTGATGTTAAAACTCAAAATTTGTATACTGCATTTATGACTCTCTTCTTCTATTTTCTGCTAAAAAACTTTTTGCTTATAACATTATTCTACATAAGACTTACAATATCCTTTGTTTTGAACAGTGTACTACACATTTATGCTTTTTTTTTTTTCTTTTTTTTTTTTTAAATTCTGCATTTTTACCACTTTATATCTTTCTGTAAATTATTAACACAAGCAATTATTAAATAAACTGCTTTTAGATAATCTTTTTTTATTTAAATTTTATTATTTCTAAGTTAGGGGAGGAGCGGGTTAGTGTGGACACTATATATTTTCCAAAAAAAAAAATTAATTAAATAGCATTTTTCACATTTTTTTTTTTTTTTTTAATTTGCATATTTTTTTTTTTATTTTGATTAATAAATCAAACTATTTACCAATATAGTTTTTTTTTTGGTCTAGACTAGCCAGTGTCATGTGGCTAGAGCGAACAAGCTAAATTTCTGATTGGACAATGAATACATTTCATAAAAATTTAAGTAAAACAATGATAAAATCAAATCTAACCTAAAATTGTCTTTATCTATAATTCTATATATAAGGCTTAAATGTTTAGTAAAGAAAAAGACTGACTCTGCTTCCTAAAAGCTGTTTTTGTTTATCATTATTTTTTTCCCCCTTATAAATATTTATATTATATCTATACATGGCTTAAACTCTGCAAACATAGTAGAAAAAAAATTTCTTCAGAAACTTACTAAACTTACTGCTGAACTAACAACTGTGTAACAGAAATGAATACCAGTGTGATCAAACTTCAAAAATTTACAGGGGAATTTTGAGTGATTAAATAGCAGAATTATTCAAATTGTCTACACTAGCTCCCTTTCTTTCATACTTAAAAATAACTTAAAATCCCATTCTTTCCACAATAGCCTCAAAAACACAGACATAAGAAGTAAAACCGTACATAATCACTAAATATTGGTATCTTCATTTTAAATTCACAGCAAAACTGATGAATGTCACTAAGTGAGAGAACTTTAATGCAGATTGAAGCATATTAAGTCAAAAACTACATTGTAAAGATAGCGAAATTAAGATGGAAGCTTTAAAAAAACATTAGAATTGACTAATCTGTTTATTGACTGTTTATAATCTGTTGACCTGTTCATTTCATTACTTCTTATTAAGTAAAAGAAAAATTGTGATTGCAGTAAATGAAATGCAATTTTTTCAACTTAAAATCAGTTAGCAGCAAAATGTTAAATTTCGCATTTAAGATCTAGTCGTGCGTCTCTCGTTTTTGGTATTAAAGATATATCCACAACCACAATTCATTTTTTTTTCCCATTTATTACCTACATTTAAACATGCGTACATATTTATCTTTCATAACTCAAAAAACAATAGTCAATAAAATTTTGTATTTGGGACATGACATAATGACTAGTTGTGGATCGTTTTTTAGTTACTGTATGGCCCCCCTTTTTAAATTTGAAAAATATTTAATGTTTTAGTAACTAAAAATCATTGGCATAGCCAAGGAGCACAGGAGGCTATGGGGTCTCAAGACTTCCCTAGATACTTTCACATTAAACAGATTTTTATTTTTAATCATTGAAACAAACTAGGAAGTCAGTCGCCCTCTTGCAAGCCAACTTAGCTCCAGCAAATATGTCTCTAGTAACACCCCTGCTAAGAAATATATATAATTTAATAGATCATACAAGAAAATCAGGAAATCTTACCCATTCTAGAAGCTGTTAACATGGCTTGACCAAATTCTATGGCACCTCCTTTGAAAAATTTTAGCTTGAAAGTTGCCTGGCCAGTCCAATTACCTATAATAAGAGAATAATATTTTTAAAAATGATTTTAAATATGCATGTTGTATTTAAAAAAAAAAAAAACCTATAAATAAACCCCAGTAGCAGAAACAGCACAACATGGCAGCAAGGTTAGAAATCAGAATGTGGAAGTGAAGCGTCAATGACAGCTAATTATTACTTCAATTACCCGACTACCGTAATCCTGATCAGATAGATCAGTTTTAGATCTCGGAAATTGGTGTTTCAAAAAAAAAAAAAAAAAAAAAAAAAAGCTGTGTAAACTGTTTTATATGTCTTTACATGTGTATTAACTTTCTCTTACCAAAACATTTTTAGGTGTCTGTTTCATTAGGTCAATTCTATGTCTTCTGATTGACAGAAAACTACAAACTCGAAAAGACTTATTTATTCCAAAAATGTGTTCCGTGAAGAAAAACGAACATTATAATAAGAACAAAAGTGTATCTGTTTCCACCCTCCCAATTTTCCATTCCCTTTCTTTCAAGGGGTGAAGTTCTATTGTTGGAACTGTACCACGTGATTCCACACCTGTACGTTTTTCATCAGAATAGATTCCAGTTCAGTTAGTGTTTATGCTTTGTAATGTAGAGTGAGATTAATTCTCGCTCCTTTTTTTTATTTTACTTTTACTTTCTTTTTCCATTAAATGTACGTTTTAAACCCAAAGAACATGTCAAGATTAATTTCTTCGTTATATTAATAATACAATTACTTTTCAGAGAAGATATTAACAATTGTAATATAGAATAAAAATATTTAGAAGAAGCTACAAGCTAATGGGACAGCCGACTCCTCAGAACAGAAATGGTAAGCTCATCATTTTCATTACTTCTGTTTTTGAACAAATGAATAATTACTTTCATTTTATTTGATTAGCGCAGAAAGCACAACCGAGTGCATAAAATTAAATATTAATAAAAGATTATGAACGACTGACCATATTAAATAAATGAAAAATGTATCATTGTTCTTAAGTAACATATTAAAGCTTACCTAGATTATAAATTGTCTGGCTGTCCCAAACATGAAGGGAAAAGTATATAAAAGTAAATTAATATGAAAATAAAACATGAATATTAAATAATATTATTATTTAACAAAACAAAAGTATTTTTGTTTAAAGTAAAACAAAAGTATATTCAGTGTTTGAAATCATATTAAGAATATGAAATAAATGCATTCGTACATTTTTTTGAATTAAAAAAATTAAGAAAACCTGTTTTATGAAAAATTGAAGAATCAATAATATCATAAAAACAAAACAAAATAAATTCTTCTCAAAGATATAGTATTTACTATAAATAAAAAGAAATCAGAAAATGGCATCCTTTAAGGAAAGTCCAACAATTGAGAAACTAAATTCTGAAAATTATTCAGTTTGGAAGTTTAAAATGCAAATGTATCTCATGAAGGATGAATTATATGAGGTTATTACAGATGACCCGCCAAATCCTATAACAGATGTATGGCGAAAAAAAGACAATAAAGCGCGAGCAATCATAAATTTGTTCATTGATGACGCTCAAATCATCCACATAAAACAATGCCAAACAGCTCTAGAAACATGGAATAAGTTGCGTGATATCCACGAAAGAACAAACTTAAGTAGTAAACTATACTTATTGAGAAAATTATATAGCACGAAGCTAGAAGAAGGTGGCGATATGCAAATCCACATAAATAAAATGTTGGAAATCATAGATAAATTGAAATCAATCGGGGAAGAAATTAAATTCGCGCACATTTCTGCACTGTTACTATGCTCCGTACCCAAAAGTTATGAAACCTTGATTATAGCCCTTGAAGCTCGCCCTGAAAATGAACTCACACCTAACTATGTTAGCAGCAAATTGCTAGATGAATTCAATCGTCGAAAAGACGTCTCCGAAAACAATACAAATTCTTCTAAAGCTTTTCATATAAATAAAAAACAGTATAATAGTAATTTCAAAAAGGAAAATAAATACTGCACGTACTGCAGGAAAACAAACCACAATAAATCGGAGTGCTGGCATCTGAAAAACAGAAATGCTGATAACACTAAAAACAAACAATTTAGAAATAAATTCAGAACAACCAATTCCTCACAGTTAGTGACACACAATGATGAGTTGCCACACACACATACACAACAACAAAGCCATTCAAAACAAATGAAGCAAATAACATCACAAACAAAACAAATGGCTTTCACGACTCAAAACACAATGACGAACAACTTTATAATTGACAGTGGTTCCTCATCGCACATAAGCAACAATATAGACCTTTTCGTCAATTTAGATGAGTCACAAAAATCGCAAGTATGTGCAGCAAACGGTAACACCCTCACTTCACTTGGTTCAGGAGAAATAAAAATTGAATACCTAGATCCAAATAAACAAAAAAGGGAACTAACACTAAAGGATGTTTTATATGTCCCAGAATTAAAGGCAAACTTAATATCTGAACACAAAGCCACCCAAAATGGCTGTAAAGTCACATTCACTAAACAAAAGTGTTACATCACTATGAAAAATGAAACAATTTTAGAGGGTACAAAAAATAACTTATATGAGTTAAATTTCCCCATGCCAATAAACAAATATAACACATACCTGACTGAAGAATGCCAAAATCCTAACTGTATTACTCTATGGCATAAACGCATGGGACATAAAAATTTCAACTCCATTAAAGAACTAAACAAAAATCAGTTAGTTCTGGGAATAAAAATCAATAACTGCAAACACGAGATAACATGCGAAACTTGCATCAAAACAAAACTGACTGACACCCCGTATCCAAAAATTGCAGAAAATAGGGGAAAACAAATACTAGAATTAGTACATAGCGATGTTTGCGGACCTATTCAGGTACCAACAATAGGTGGTAAATCATATTTCTTAACTTTTGTTGACGATTATTCTAGGTATACAATGATTTATTTTCTAAGTAAAAAGAGCGAAGTAATCGAGAAATTAAAAGAATACGTCAACTTTACCACAAACAAATTTGGAAAAAAACCAGAAACAATAAGGTCAGATAATGGTGGTGAGTACATGAGCAAAAATGTAGAAGAGTTTCTTAAAGAAAATGGTATTCACCATCAGCTCACCGTACCACATTGCCCAGCCCAAAATGGGGTTGCAGAAAGAAAGAATCGTACACTAATCGAAATGACACGTACACTTTTATCAGAAAACAACTTAGACAAAAAATTGTGGGGAGAAGCTTTGAACACCACCAATTACCTCCAAAACAGACTACCTACAAAAGCCACTACAAAAACTCCTTACGAATTATGGCATGGAAGCAAACCAAATTTAAATCACTTAAAAACTTTCGGCTGTAAAGCCTATGCTTACATTCATAAAAGTAAACGGGGTAAATTAGATGACAAAGCCCAAGAAGGCATTTTTGTCGGCTATGATAACAGCGCTAAAGCGTATAGAATCTACTTGAAAAATGACCACGTAATACTTGCAAGAACAGTTAAATTCATTGAAAATACTATAAACAATTCAGGAGAAAACAATGAAATAAAATTACTCTCAGAAAATAATACAAATGAACACTCCGACACAGAATCGCATATAGGGCGCGAAATTGTCAAAATTGACATAAGTTCACCAGATCAAAATATCACTAGTGAACACAACACAAATGACACCTTGAGAAGGTCAAATAGACACAATAAAGGTGTACTTCCCGAAAGGCTTATTTACTTAGCAGAAAACTTTGAGGCTAATGAACCTAAAGATTATAATGATTTTCTCAACATAACAAACCCACAAGAAAAACAGAACTGGTTAAACGCAATGCAGGAAGAAATGAATTCCTTAATCCAAAACAAAACATTCACTTTGGTAGAACCTCCACCAGGAAGAAAAGTAATTGGGTCCAAATGGACTTATAAGGTCAAATATGACTCCTCAGGCAAAATAGCCAAATATAAAGCAAGATTGGTAGCGAAGGGCTTCAGCCAAAAATATGGCGAAGACTTTCACGAAACTTTTGCCCCGGTGGTATCCCATAGCACAATTAGAGCTTTTTTAGCCAGTGCTGCTCACAGAAACAGACAGGTTCACCATATTGATATTAAAACTGCCTTCCTGCATGGAGACCTAGATGAAATAGTATACATGGAACAGCCTAAAGGCTATATTTCACCAGGAAACGAAAACAAAGTTTGGAAACTTGAAAAGGCCCTTTATGGTCTTAAGCAAGCCGCCAGATCATGGCATTTGAAAATTGGTGTAACTCTAAAAGAATTCGGTTTTACACAAAGCACAGCAGATGCCTGCCTGTTTAGGAAAGATGAAACAAACCCCATACATATAATTATTTACGTGGACGACCTTTTAATATCAGGGTCGGACCAACAAATAGAAAAAACTATTGAGAAACTTAGTGCAAAATATGAGCTCAAAAATCTTGGGGAAATAAGCTACTACCTCGGCATTAATATACAAAAATCTAAACAAGGAGAATACTTTATAAACCAAAGATCTAAAATTAAAGAACTAGTGGAAAAATTCAATCTTCAAAACGCTAAGCCCACAAATATACCTATGAATCCTGGTTATCTGTAATGCCTCCGACGATAATCTACTAAACAACAATACAAAATACAGACAAGCCATCGGATCCCTATTATACATTGCTACTATCTCTAGACCTGACATTGCAGCAGCTGTCAATATTCTGAGTAGACGCAACGAGAAGCCCAGGCAGCAAGACTGGGATGCTGCGAAAAAGATCATATGTTATTTAAAAACCACTGAAAAATTGAATTTGGTTATAAGCGGAAAGGAAAAACCTATCCTAACCTGTTACGCCGATGCCGATTGGGCCGGTGATAAATCTGATCGCAAATCGATGACAGGAAATCTATTCTTAGTAGGAAAAACACCAATCCAGTGGACATCGAAAAAGCAAACGTGTGTAGCTCTGTCTTCTGCAGAAGCAGAGTTCGTATCAGCCGCAAATGCTGGACAAGAGATATTATGGCTCACCAGAGTGTTAGAGGACCTTGACTTACCACAGGAACTGCCGATAAGATTATTTGAAGACAATCAGTCAGCCATTAAAATGATTGAATCGCCCAAACACACAGCACGCTCCAAACACATAGATATCCGTTTTCACTGCGTGAAAAACCTGTGTGAAAATGGAACAATTTCTCTACAATATCTGCAGAGTAAATTAATGACTGCAGACGTGTTGACAAAACCTACTCCTAAGCCAATTTTCCTGAAACACCGTGACAATTTGGAACTAAGACAGTATTCCTCGTTTGAGGCGGGGTGACAGAAAACTACAAACTCGAAAAGACTTATTTATTCCAAAAATGTGTTCCGTGAAGAAAAACGAACATTATAATAAGAACAAAAGTGTATCTGTTTCCACCCTCCCAATTTTCCATTCCCTTTCTTTCAAGGGGTGAAGTTCGATTGCTGGAACTGTACCACGTGATTCCACACCTATACGTTTTTCATCAGAATAGATTCCAGTTCAGTTAGTGTTTATGCTTTGTAATGTAGAGTGAGATTAATTCTCGCTCCTTTTTTTTATTTTACTTTTACTTTCTTTTTCCATTAAATGTACGTTTTAAACCCAAAGAACATGTCAAGATTAATTTCTTCGTTATATTAATAATACAATTACTTTTCAGAGAAGATATTAACAATTGTAATATAGAATAAAAATATTTAGAAGAAGCTACAAGCTAATGGGACAGCCGACTCCTCAGAACAGAAATGGTAAGCTCATCATTTTCATTACTTCTGTTTTTGAACAAATGAATAATTACTTTCATTTTATTTGATTAGCGCAGAAAGCGCAACCGAGTGCATAAAATTAAATATTAATAAAACTGATAACATTATCTCTAAATGTGTATATAATACATGTTATAGTTGGTAATGGAAGTCGTGTGGTTGTTTCACACCAGATTGTTTTTTCTTAGTTGCCAAAATGACCTACTCAGGCATAATTTTAAAATTTTTTAATAGGATCATATTTTTTTTTTTTTTTCCCCCCGTTAAATAACAAATTAAAAAAAAAAATAATACATTTATTTTTTTTAAAGGTTAAAAACTTACTTAAAACAGAACAGAAAATAATTTTTAATTATCAACTGATTTTTAAATTCAATCAAATACTAAATAAAATATTACATCTTCAAGCAAAATGAGAATTACCAGAAAATATGTATTTAAACTCTTGCATTTAATTATTAATTTATAATTTTAACATCTATAAGCCCAAATCTGGTTTTAATTAATTCAGTATTTTAGAAATTATCACGATGACAAATTTTTGTATGTACTATAGATAAACTAAGTGATTGCAATAGACAAAGTAAAAAAATTAAATAAAGTAGTTTTTAAAAACAAACATTTGCAGTTTTATATTAAAAATACTTTATTGTTTGTTTTCCTTGAAGACTTTCAACCGCTGCCTCCAGAGGATAACCCGGCACCAGGCTGAAAAGTTAAAAAAAAAAAAAAAAAAAAGCAGTAAGGTATTTTTGATATAAAACTTATTCAGGGTGGCTAACATTAGAACTTTTCTAAATTCCCTGTTTTTTTAATTTAATTTAGAAATTTATTTGTGCCATGATTAATAATGTCACTTGATACAGCTGTGTTTGCAGACTCGGTGACTTTGCCAATGAATGTTATGTGAGAAATGCCTAGCTGATAATGCTCGATGGTTTGAGCATTCACATGTAAAGCGGAAGTTCGATTCTTGGCTCTGGTATTTTTAACATAGTTGGTATAAAAAATCAGACTTCCACTCCAAAATTTTCTGAAATTCCCTGTTTATTTCCCCAAAATTAGCGAATAATTCAGTAATTTTTAATAATAAGCTTTCAAATATGGCTTATTTCTACAAAATTTTCTGAAATTCCCTGACTATTCCAGACTCACTTAAATTCCCTGGCTTTTCCATGATTCCCTGACTAGTGGCAGTGGCCACTTTGATATTGTAAAAAAAGTTATTTGAAAATTTTTGCGAATTTAAAAAAATCTTTCTACAAACAGCATTTATATATTTTTGTACTTGCTGGATTTTATTGAACTTTTTTTTTTTTTTTTTTTTTTAATCTGGTCAAAAGTTAAGGGTAAAAAATGACGATTAAGGGTGATTTTATGAATGCTAAAATTAAATTTCTAGGTGCAAAATATGCCTCACAATTGCTAATTTAGAACCCTGCATGGTAGCCTGTGCTGCAAGGTTTTACAGATTAATTTAACAACTAAAAAAATATCCAGGCTCAAAAGTACTAACAGAATTTGCATTATGTCATTAGATTACAGCACTTGTGTCTCTAATTTTCTTTGTAGGTGCAAATTTTATGAATTGTTAATACTTCTCATAACACCAGACTGGATCCAGCATTTTTGGATTGCAGATAAATTTTGCTTTGCAGAAATGTAACAGAAAATTCTGCTACTGGGCTCATCGCCAAAAATGGCTAAATTAGTTCAAATTTCAATTAAAGGAATTGGTATATGCATTTTATTACAGTTTGCAAAAAAAAAAAAATTATTAAATAATAATAATAATTTTTAATATAGAATATTGAAAAAATTACCTCCATTTTGAGCCTGAACAACACCCTTGATGTAGTTGGCACCAAAAACAGGTTGTTCAAGTTCCAGGTTACTCAAGCTGAAGAAGGGAAAGCTAAATGATTGCAAATTATCCTTCTCACTCTTATTCAAGAAAATCATCTATAAAAATAGAATAAACAATGAATTAAAAAATAAGGAATATTTCATACAAGTTTCATACAAGATAGCTTTTTTTTTTTTTTTTTTTTTTTTTTTTTTTCAAAGTCAGTCAAATTTTGTTCATCATCATCATTATCATTTTAATATTAGTCCATGTCCATGGGTTACATCCAGTGTTGCCAACACAACATTTTTTCCCCTGCTAAAAGTACACATGAAAATCCACTAAAAATTCAATTGCCCATAGTGTAGCACCAGTGCAAATGTAAAATCCAATCTGCTAAACCTCTATTTTTTCCCGTATATCATGTCAAAAATCCACTAAATTTAAGGGAAATTCTGCTAAAACTGGTTACATCTATTACTACACTTGGAAAGCAGAATGAGGAGTGAGAAAAACTTACGGTAAAAAAGATATACAGTCGAATCTTGTTAATGTGAATTACTTTCAACAAACATGAACTGTTTCCACAATCCCCATCAAAATGAAGATTAGTTTAATTATATGAAGATTAGTTACTGATAGCATGAAATACTGATAACATGAAGAAATTTTTTATCCCCCTTGAGATTCATGTTAATGAGTTCGACTGTATCAATTTTTCAAAAACACCCAAAGTTTGCCAGTGAAAAACACTGCTTTTTTTTTTTTTTAATTACTTTTAAAACCGTATGAAAAGATTTATATTTCCATTTAGTTTCACAATTTTTACTTTTGTAAGAAGCAAAATTAAAAGTTAATAT
Source organism: Salticus scenicus (assembly GCA_963930645.1). NCBI lineage: Eukaryota > Metazoa > Arthropoda > Arachnida > Araneae > Salticidae > Salticus > Salticus scenicus. Next base: position 30,350,950 of record OZ005660.1, read on the forward strand.
CAAACAAATGATAACAGCAGCTTGATACGAGAGAAATTACTGGCCAAGTAGCAAAACAGTTCAGCACAACAGCGAGCACTGCAGACTAACTTAATATCTCAAAAAAGTCAAGACTTGCAGAAATTGCTGTACCACCTGTTGAACGATTGGCACAAAAAGTCGACATAGACTAATTTATGTCTAGGTGCATTTACATATAAAATTTTTATGCAATTCTGTGCAGTAGTTCCAGAGATATAACCTTTCCTGAAATTGTGGAAATCGTTGTATAGCAGCACCACCTGTTGTGCAATTGATACCTAAAGTTAATAGGTACTAACTTATGTCAAGGTGCATCTGCATATAAATTTTTATGCAATTTTGTGCAATAATTCCCGAGATATAGCCTTCCCTGAAATTACCGAAATCGCTGTGTAGCAGTGCCACCTGTTGAGCTATTGGCAACAAAAGTTGATTGACACTAATTTATGTCAAGGTGCATCTGCATATTATTTTAAGTACAATTCTGTGCAGTAGTTTCTGAGATACAATCGGCAAAAAAAATTTTCACACACACAGGTCAGGTGGACAGATATTTTCTAAAAATGGTCAAATCTTTGAATTTAAATACCTTATATTTATCCTTTTGCTAAAACGAATATATTTTGGTATGCTTATCGCAGCCCTCTTCAGCGTTGATATGACGACTCCCCTTGCTGGTACCTCCAAGGTAAACACTCAACTCCTCGCAATCAGTCCACTTCACTTCACTTCTTAATTTTTAATAACTGTTATTAATTGTTGGGAATTAAGCTGTGTTCACGGTCGTTAATAGCGGAATTTGTGGTTAGGATTTCTATAGCTTCGCGCTTTAAGGCAAATTTGTGATTGTTGTAGGGGGCTATTTTTTGAATATTAATGGTGTTAAGGTTAATGGGATTATTGTTATGGGTGGTAGAAAGCATGGTAGAAAATTTATTTAAACTTAAGATCTGAAAGATGTTCTTTTTCATGTTCTTTAATGGGTCTTTTAGTCATTCCTATGTAGCAAGCTTGTGATTTGTTCTCAAAGTTAAAGTTTATTTTGTAAATGCCGGATGTATCTTTAAACAGTATAGGGTCTTTTTCATTCCAAAGGTGTTGAAAAACGTTTTTGTTGGGCTTTATTGGTTATGTTTAGCAGCTTTGTATTTTATTTTGCTGGCAGCACCGTTACAGGAAGGAATGAATAGCAGTGGTGAAATTGGTTTAAGTTTTTTGAGCATCAGTAATTTTATTAAGAGTTTTCAATTGTTTTTCATATAATTTTTGTACTAGATTTTTACTATAGTTCGTTTTGCTAGCAATATCTATACAGGTGAAGTGGACCGATTGCGAGGAGTTGAATGTTTACCTTGGAGATGCCGCAAGGGGAGTCGTCATATCACAATTACTTAAAACATATTGCATAAGGAAGTTAAGTGCATATGTGTATATTTAAAAATAGATTATATATAATTTTAATTTCATTCTTTTAAAGTGGAAAAAAAAAAATAATTACCCGGTGAGTCGTAAGATATATTCTTCCTTTCTTTGTTCCTGCAAATTCTTTAGCAATGGTTGTTTCAATGATGAGCTCAACACCATCACAATATAACAGTATGCTATAATAAAAATAAGAATTATATAAATAATCCTTGCGACAAAACATTTATAAAAAAAAAAAAGTATTCTATCTCATGTAATTTTCTGTTAGCACAGAACCAGCGGCAACTCCAATATAGGCAAATGCCAGCAATATTGAATCTATTTTTAATTTTTATGTCATTAACATAATTGTAAACTTTCTCAAATTTTTAACACCACTATTTCAGAACAGTTATTTTTGACTTATTTAAAGAAATTTTAGTGTTCAACCCAGTGGAAGGTGTACATTAGCCCTGCCAATGAGAATATGCTTTTTGGCTGGATTAACACGTTAATCGCCACGATAATATCAGAAAAATTTTCACATGGGCCATGGTAACTTTATTAGACAATTTAGTTAAAAATGCGTGTTAAAAATGCGTCAGGCACATATGACTGACATGGCGATTAACGTGTTAATAATTACTTTGCGTATATCATATTCCTTTTAGGGTTATTTCCTAGTTAAAAATGCGTGTTAAAAATGCGTCAGGCACATATGACTGACATGGTGATTAACGTGTTAACTCAGCCAATTGGCGCGAGTGCTGATGGATTAAATAAAGCAAAGCTATTTATTCAGAAGTAATAGTGTTAAAAACTGGAAAAGATGGATAGACAGCTATAGATTTCATTTGTATAAGGTTAATAATAAAATACACATACATGTTTACTAAGTAATATTTTAGTAACTCTGACTTGCAGTTTATTTTTTCAAAAATTGTACAAAATACGAATTTACATTGCAGAAATATTTAAATACTGATGTCGAGGTAATCAATAAAAACTCTGTAAATGCACAGAACTGGATGATTACTAACAACCCTATATATAAATATTAAACATATTTCCAATACATTTTGAATTACATGGGATATACATATATTTACATACAGATGCCCCAAAATATCTATGTAAAATTGCCAGATCTCTAAAATAGAAGGTCATATAAAGGCAAAAAATGGAGGTGTTCAACTAGATGAACACCTAACATAATTTTCAACACATAAATTCACAACATATCATGAAGGATCCTATGGAGGGCTGTCAAATGAGGGTTACTGTCATTTGACGGCCCGACAATCATAATCATAGGGTCACTTTTAAGGATCCAGATACTAGGGCCTTCATGAATATAATTGGAGTTGTAGGGCAACATTAAGCAAAGAATTCTGGAAGATACAGTAGGGTAAGGCATTAGAATTAAGGCCAATTGACTGCACTAGGATCCTAGCACATATTTATGCATGTTTTGGAGAATCCAGAGAATACTCCGAACAGCTAGGCCAACGAGCACAACCTGCGATCGAACTCGGCACCTCATATCCACCAGCTTTAAAGATAGAACCTCTCGGCCATTGGTGGGTCCTGAAAAAATAGGGAACAAGAGAAATGCCAAAGATCCTGTTTATTTTGATTCATATTAATTAGCCATTAAATTATTTTTGCCACCTACAGTTACCAATGCTCGTGGAGTTTTTGGCTTTCCTGATTTTTAGACAAATCTGTGTTATGCACGGGACGTGAAAAGATTCTTAATATTTCACTCAATTTTAAACTTTCAGAAAATTGTTTTATAGTATAAGTTGATACTATGAAAAACAAAGTAAATTTATAACAGTTTCAGTTTTAGTGAAAAAATAAATGTGAAAAATAAAAAAGATCATATTTTTGTGTTTTGCACGGGACATCCAATTTTTGTTTAAATAAATCGGCCTTTTTTTGAAAAAAATTATTGTGATGCTTTATTTTTTGGTTCCATTATTAAATAAGAAGTTTATGTAGATATATTTTTAAAAAAAAAAGGAATAGAATTACAACAATATTTTTCTAATTAAATGAAAACATTTAAATGTGTTGATTGTAATGAGAAAAATAAAAAAATATAATGCTGACTTTCAGGTATTGATATCACATAAAAAATTCATCTTAAACAAATGTTTTATCTCATTTCCTAAGGTTTAACTTATATATTTTAATAAAGTACCAGTAAAAAATATATACAAATTTAAAAAAAATTGGGCTTCAGATGGTTTACAGTGGAGAATGGCCCGACAAAAAAAGGTGCCAAAAAGAGTGTGAAACAACCAATAAAAACGACGGACAACCACAAATTAAGCATAAACGAGTCTGGTGCCACAGTTCGAAATGTGAAAATAAAACTATAGATATCTGTTTGAAATGTAAAGCACCCATTTGTGAAAAATGTACAAAAGTTATTACTAAGTTTTATGCACAATGCATGCATACAGTAAATTGGATCTTATAATCTATAAAAATAGTATGTAACTGACAAAATTTTTAATTTTTTGAAATTATGTCTAAACTTATTCAACAGAGATACTCTATTTTTCTATTGAAATTAGGAAATTTATGTCATATTTTGTTAAAGAGACATATTATTATACTCAAAGGTATCAAAATTTTAAACAATACGATTTTGTGAAAAATAAGTTAATTTTTCTTTATTTATGTAAATTATTTAATGCAAATTCTGAGAAATATTGATTATTATTTAAAAAATAAAATGTTTTGGTTACCTAAATCAAGCTCCTTTGAATATTTTATTGATTTACAATCTAGAGTCAAAATGACTTGCTTCGTGGTTCTAGGTATATCGAAAGCCCTGCGGTTCTAGTGTTAAAAAAAAAAAAAAAAAAAAAAAAAATCATCATTGCTTTGATGTGTACAATGCTACATTGGATTCTGGGGAAAGGGGGGGGGGGAATTCTCCTGATTAAAAAATAAAATTCATTCTTCATTGCTTGATCATGTATGATTAGTATGTTGGATTCTGATTGAAATAACATTTTAACGTCATGACAACAAAAAATTAAGATCACAGTTGGATTGTATTGTATACTGTTCTACAAAAACCTTAGGAGAACCATATTTCTTGCATATTTTTAAGTTGCACTGATCTAAATATGCATATAATATATAAGAAATTATGCTACAAAAAGTATCAATACATCATTTGTTTTATTTACAAATTAGTTTTACATCAATTATAAAATGCTATTTTAAAAATTTTTAAACAAAAATTATAAAGTTTTTAAGGCATTGTTTAAAATACTTAAATTTTATGTGTACAGTTTTTGTAAATCTAAAAAATACTAGTAGTGAATTATAAAAAAATTAATTTTTATTACACCACAGCTTTAATAGTCACAGAATAATAATTGAATAAAATCCTGAAATCAGAATATCAGGGAGAGGGGGGCATTTTTGAACAATCTAAATATTTTCCTAGAGAATTATGTTATTTTTTTAATATGATGGCAGCACATTACTATTGTTTCAATGCAACAAACTAGCCAAAGCTTTACCATTTTACATGCACACTGCTGTCTAAGCAAGGTATGTATTTTTCTCTTTTCTGAATCTAAACTGTAGAGCTGTACCGAGTACTCGTTATATACTCGGTACTCAGCCTACTCAACCAGTTTGTCGAGTACTCGGTACTCGGCCAAATATGGACTAAGTATTCGGCCAATACCGAGTAGTTGTAAGAATTTCATTATTTTTATGTATTATTGAAAGAAATGTATTCATAAGAGTTGTTTATTAACAACTAAACTAAAAAAATATGAAAATATAAACATAGTCATTAAATTTTTGCTGCAAACAGCTTTCTGCAGTTAAAACGGGCAAGTAGATTGCCACGAAACTCGGTTTAGAGACGGTTCATGATTGAGCTTATCGATTTTAGTTACAAGAATTTAAGTATAACCATCTTGTTAGTGTGTAATATGCATTTTTTTTTTTTTTTTAAATAAAAACTTAGTACACAAAATTGTATCTATAAAACAGACAAAAATAAAATATTTTAGAAAAAAGAACCCCTTATATAATACTAATATAGTAGATAAAACTTTAGTTACATATTTGTGCAAATAAAAGTAAGACACTTTTAAAACTGTAAAAAAAGATTGATTTTTAATTGTAAAAATAATAATTATGAAAAAGGTAAATACACTAAAATGCTATTAAAAATATATTATCAAATTTGTTGTTCTGCAAATTATGGCCCGAAACCACCTATGTTTTTACTCTTCTAGAATTTGAAGATTAATGAAGTCTATCATGTTTGAAATAATGATAAAATACTTATTTTAATGTTCTCATTTCATATGTAAATTTCATGCATCTTAAATTAAGCCTGAGTGTATAGGAACTTTTATATTCTCTAATAATTATCTGAGAAAGACTATATAATAAAGAATGAAGTTATCAGTTATTATGGTTTTAATAATCCACTAAGCTGGAAGTATCAAATATAACAATGAACCTAATTGTGTATATACACTACAAAAGTTCTGAAATGTTTCATGAAACATGCTGTTTGTCATTTAACTTAATTTTGTGTTCAAAAAGCCTTTTTTAAATTTCAAGATGTGCAAAATCCTTCATATATATACGTCAATTATTCTTTCTTACAACTACTCGGTACTCGGCCAAAGTGCTACTCGGTGCAGCACTACTAAACTGTACAAAATAAAGTTGTAAGCTTTTTATTGATAATCTTGTATACCTATAATTTTAATTGATGTTTCAATGTTGAAAGAAAGATTTTAGCTTTAGCTTATAAGTTTTGTTTTATTCAAATTCTTAAACCTAACCGAGTAAATTATTCTAATACCAAACTCCATATGATGGGGCACCTTTGAACAAAAATGTTGGGGCACCATTGAACAAACAAAACTTTGAAGAAAAGAGTTATAAATCAATCTCAATACTATTATTTTATTTTGGATTAAAAAAATAAATGTGACAATGAAGACATACAAATTATTTATGAGCTGGTTTATTGTTTACTTAATATTAAAGTTCTACTTATATGCATGTGAACATCACTTTTGATTACTACTATTGTTTTTTTCAATCTTGCATGTTGTCATTTTTCCTACAGAAAAGTTTTGCTTCCTTTCAAAAAGTTAAAAATATTTATATAGTGAAAAAATTTATTTTGATTATGGTCATCTACCATCATACTTAGTGGACGTAAAAAAGGACGATCCAGGATACTGACTTTGACTCCTGAGAAAAATGCAATTGAAGCTGAAAATAAAGCACGTCAGAAAAAAAGAAAAAAATCTAAATAGTATAACTCTGCTTTTGAAAAAACAACTAAGAAGAGACTGCATACATTTGTTGATTCAAGCAGCGATGAAGATGGCACATTTTCTGTGCATTATGAAACTGACTTTGAAGATACTATTACCATTATGGAAGATGAAGAAGGAAAAACTCTTGTTTTAGAAGATTTGAATGTGAATGATTTTATTTTAGTAAAATTTGCTACAAAAAAAAAAAAAAAAAAAAAAAAAAAAAAACTATTATTCACTATGTTGGTCAGATTGAATTGCAATTACAGGATAAAACAGAGTTTAATGTTAAGTTTCTCTGTAAAAAAGAAAATGATAAATTTTATTTTCCGGAAGCACCAGATATCAGTTTGGTGGATTTAAACGATATTGTAAAAAAAACTGCTTCAACCAAACATTACTGGATGTACCCTACGCGCTGTTTCAGCAATGAGTTTTGATGTCAATTTTGATGGATATAAATTTGGTTAAATAATAAAAATTTAGTAATGTCAGTAAATGTATATGTTTAATTTTATTCTTATTATTTTATAATCCTTAAAAATATTCAGCATTTGATAAAAACTCTGTATAATTTCTCTTTGTTTATGTTTGTTCAAAGGTGCCCCTAGCTTGTTCAAAGGTACCCCTACATGGGGCAGGTTTGAACAGAAATATTAACAATTTTTAAAGTCTTATAACATATTTAATTTATTTAATTTTTTTTTTAAATTTTTATCTCACATGATGAAGAAATTCCTACTTTTTCTTGTGCAACAATTAAAATTAATAATTATCATCTAAATAAAAAAATATGTTGATTTTCCAAAAAACTGTTCAAAGGTGCCCCCCTCTCCCCTATATTTAGCAAAAACTCCGACATACAATCACACCTGCTAATATTTGAGACATCAATAATGTTTATATTATAAAAAGAAGTATAATAATTGAAGTTTTTAACATGACATGACAGTTAAAAACATCAAAGACCTGCCAACTCTGATATAAAATATACATTTCATATTAACAGCATACCAGTGATTAATCTTTGACATGCAGTTAATACGAAGCACCCTTAACTCTTTAAAAAAAAAAAAAAAAAAATTAAATTAACACTCACTGACTAAAATGATTCATTTAAATTTTTTATCACATGAAATGCCATGCAAATTTATAAGAAAATTCCCGTCAGGCTACACATGCTTTTAAAATAAATTTTAAGTAGATAGCTACTTAAAACAATGAAATTTATTTTATAGTTTTATATCATTTTTCATTGTCAGTCACCAGTGACTGATGATGTGATTTTCACCGGGTTAAGGAAGTTTTAAATCTATTACCATACAGTATACAAAGACAACAAACATTATGACACATGCTATAAAAATTTCAAATTCAAAATATAAATTGGACATATAACATTTGTGAGTAAATGAGGAAAAAACCTAAGTTTCAACACACTTTCTTATTAAATAATAATAATTCTCTTTCACTCACATCACTGTTATTATTTGATTTGCGAAGAAAATGATGTACTCAATCACAATTTGTTGTTACGCATGCGGTACAATCACATCACTTATAAGTAGTATTCATATTAGCTTTAGTCTTTATATTTTTTAGGCTAGTTATGTAATATAGCTCTTTTATAAACCCTCTCAGAAAACTATATAGATTCAGATTATAAGAGATCATCAAAAATTAGACATAGTTGTGTTGACACATCTGCTGCTGATTTTTTAATCAACAGCATATTTTAGCAAACTAAAACATATGAAACCGAAACTTATGTTTGGAAGATTATCATAATGAAAATAAACTTCGTGCAAACATAAAAGCATTCTCTTTAGTTATTTGTTTTTCAAACGGTGCAATAAGAACCTATTAAGTAAATAAATAAGATATTCAAAAGCGAAACTATGCATGAAATTGCGCAGATAGGCAGATATAAATTTTTAAATTTTACTTACACTTCGCCATTATAAATTAGAACACCGCCGTTAGCGTGAGCAGTATTAATAGACATTCTTAAATGGAATTTTCAGTTTCTCATTCACTAAAATATTTTCTAATATTTATCAAAACACTGAACCGAATTACATCCATAGAATAATAATCTATTATTATTCTATGATTACATCATCATCATGAACACTTTCGCATTTCTGTGACAGATAAATAGTGGTAGTGGTAGTTTTTACTGCTCAGGAAATTTCCGGAAAAATCGAAGGCACTTCGAGTCAACTTTTCAACCTAACTGATTAGTTTTTGATGATGACGTTGCTTAAACCAGTGAATCAAGAGATGAACATTGCGCAGCACTGCTGCGATATAAAATCTAACCAACACCCAACTTACTTACTTTGGCTAATCAAAAAGTAGACTAATGTGCCGGTATTTCGGAACTCTAGCTAGATGTACAATTTTATCAATTGTAAACAATAATCTTGTCAAAATACAATTGATTGCATAAAATTGAAATTTTCAAATAAATTTTATTTGACTGATTGGGTTATGTTGCTTTTTTGTAGATGATATGAATTTGAGGCAGATTCCTCCTCTACCGATTGTATTCGCCTGTACCCAAATTTGGTTTTATAGTTATTTTTATTTTATTTTTCAACATTATTTGATGTTTTCCATATACTTGACAGTAATAATTGTAACAGCTGTTACACTTGGTCTACAATATATAGTTTTTGAACAAATAGATGAAGATATTTCTAAACAGATATTATTTAAAGGCAATTCAAATGAGCTTCCCATTTTCGCTCATAGGGGTGGAGCTCATGATGCACCAGAAAATACTGTTATTGCGATTCGAGAGGTAAAGAAAAGAAATATAATTTCCTTTGGAATTAAATTTTATAAATGCGGTTTATTATCTGTTTTTTGTAAATACATTCTTTTTAACATGGTGGGTGAGAAAGTTTTATCAATGTATTTATAAATATGAAATAAAAGCTTTTTTATTAATAGAATTACTTATTTTATATGTAATAAGCAAATAATTTTCTTGTTTTTGTGCATTTGCTTGCTAACTAATGTATGTAAATAATATAATTGTAAACTGTAATCAAACTGATTGGAATTTCATTTTTAGGTTTAATTTTCTTGTTTATAGAAATCTTGAAATAACTCAGTCTTTAAAAGATTTATGTCAGTTCTTCTCTGTTAGCAAGAAATTACATGAGATTGTCTTCAAATTGTGTGCTAGTGTACCAAATATATTTGAATTTGTGTGGGGACAGTCATGTCAAAAAATTGATGCTGTTTCAAAAGCATTGTGTGACATTTAAATTTTCGCCCTTCTGCTTTAAATTTAGTTTTATTTAAATATAATTATAAGTACTTTAAAGTTTGTCTAAGCACTTTCCACCAGATCTTAGTGTTTATCAGAGTTATTAGAAAGGCCAAACATGGGAACTGAGTTTCCATGCATATTAAGCCTTGATCTTTCTCATCACAGTCTTTATTTGTATTCAAAACTGCGTCGATAATTTTGTTATTACTTAATATGTTTAATATAAGGAATAACTTTAGTATAGGACTTACTCTTTGAAATTTGATACCGAAGTGGTTCGAGTATTTCTTGCCAAGGTCTTTATTTATGCAAATGTGATAACCATCTTCAAAATGGCAACAAAAATTTAAGTCGCCAAGAGGTCCTGTACTAAAGCTGAATTTGTGGCTTGATACTAAATAGATACAGAAAAGTAAACTGGCATCAATATTAAAAATGTAAAATACAAAATATACAATTCACATACTGCAGTTTTGGTAGCCTTAAGGATATCTCATCATCATCAGTGCAGAATAGCATGACAGATTAGTGCTTCTAAATGAAGAGAAGTAATTCATTAAAAGCACTAATTTGTCTTGCTATTCTGTGCTGCTGATAACATGCTTCATGCTACTGAAACACAATATGTAAATTGTATTTTTATTTTCTGCTGTATATATATATAAGAAGAAAGTATTAGATTCGTAAAAATTTTCAAATTCGGCTTTCTATGGATTTACACATTTTGAAATGTTCTGAACATAATGCATTACACATTTTGAAATGTTCTAACTATTTTTAGAAAATGTCTGTGTATGTGTATCAAAAGTTTTGTGGATGTTGTATCTCAAAAACCAATAAATTAAATTTAACCAAACTTGTTATTTAGTTGGACCTTGACCTAAACTGGTGCTGATTACATTTTGGGATCAGTCGCTCAACTGTCATCCCATTTTTTTTTTTTTTTTTGTATAAATGAACATAATGACGAGTTATTTTTAACAAGTGATTGAAAAATTACTGTCATCCCATTTTTTTTTTTTTTTTTTTTTTTTTTTTTTTTGTATAAATGAACATAATGACGAGTTATTTTTAACAAGTGATTGAAAAATTAATATATTAATTATTGATAATAGTAGTTGTAAGCTAGGAAAAAAATTGTCTGCATGCAAGAGCTCCCCTCCCCTTGCTTAATTTCTTTTGAAAAAATTCCAGTAGTTCTTTTGGTTCTATTTGGTTAATGATTAATCATGATAAATAGGGGAGAGTGTTGTACCTTAAGACACTTTTTACATTTAAATTTTTATTTTCTACAATTAAAGTTAGATTTGCATTCTAAAGACAATATTTTAATACCCCAACATTCACCTCTATAGTACATTTTTTTTAAATTCAAATAGTTTGAAAATAAAAAATTGCCAATTATTTAGAGTAGTACATGTAAACTGTCCCAAAGTACAACACAATCTTATAACTTGAGACATGCTTAAAGATTCATTCAACCCCACAATCTTATAACTTGGGACATGCTTAAAGATTCATTCAACCCCAGTGGCAGAAACACGGCGACATAGTCACGGACACAGAAAAACAGCTTGCGGACAGTTTTTGTCTGCATTGATAAAAAAATTTGTCTGCAACTTTCGAATAACAATTCACTTAAAAAAAAAGTTTCTGTATCAAAACCAAAACTAATACTTTTATTATTTATAATTATTTATATTGTGTTGTGCCAAACATTGCTATAAAATATTTAATTGAATGAGAGATGAATTGAATGAATACACACAATTGTTTATACAATATTGTTCTGCAGTAAAATTGTATTCATGTATTGTTGCACGAGATCACCACTGATGTTAAGCCCCCCCCCCCCCTCCAATCAGCTTTCAGGATTTTTGAGTGTAAGCCATTTTTACCCCTGATTACACGCAAATTTTGCAGACAGATTATGAAATTTTAAAAGTCTGTTGCAAACAGCTATAAAACTTTTTGCCACTGGGCAACAGTCTTAGACTTTACCAATTTTATGCAAATAATTGAAAAAAATAAATTTCCTGAAATAATCAAATTTTATGAAATAATTGATTTTTAATATCTATTTAATTTTAATTTTAATTATTTTTAATATATTTTTTTTTAATTATTAACTAATTATTTTTAATTTCTATTTATCAATTTAATTCTAAGAAATTTTAATTTAACATTGAAAAAAAAAAAAAATATATATATATATATATATATATATATATTCTAAAATTGAAATTATAATGCATATATAAAAGAATTACTAAATCTTTTTTATTTAATTAAAAAAAGGAAAAACTGAAAATTTCCAGTAATTTTATTTATGAGATTTTTCTAAAAATCATATTAAGTGTGTAGGAACTGTTACACAGATGTTCTGTGTGGGAAATGTTATGTTTTAATAAGCTTTTAATAATTTAAAGTAAGTGTTATGATTGTTTTTATATCTTTATTAAAATTCCTGCAATTTATAATACATTTAAAAAATAAAGGAAGGTTAGTGTAAATTTCGTAATTTCTTTAAAATGTTGTATTTCAAATTCAGTTTTTTATTTTTACTTCACTCGTGAATTTTATTTTATACTTCTACAACAATTTTATAATTTCCTTAACGGCCCTCTTCACTTACCGTCGCCGGAAGCCCGAGCCAAAGTTATTCTATGGGGAAATTTTCATTACAAATAACTTATTAACTAATACCTATTTTTAAATACTGTTTTCACATTCAGAAAATTCCCAACTGTTAAATTGATAAACCTTTTTTTAAAAATGTATTTTTTTAATATTTTATTTTGAAATTGCAAAATGAAAAAATTTAACATATCGAAAATTCGTATTTTGCAGCTTCAAAATAAAATATAAAAAATTAAAAAAATATTTTTTAAAAAAAGGTCCATCAATTTAACAGCTGGGAATTTTCAGAATGTGAAAACAGAATTTAAAAATATGCATTAGTTAATAAGTTATTTGTAAAGAAAAATTTCCCATAGAATAACATTAGCTTCGGCTTCCGGCGGCAGTGAGTGAAGAGGGCTCTTAAGACCACTTATTGGCAATTCCACGAAAAATGTCACGTCAGTCACACACAGATATTTCTGCTTCCACCAGTATTTTTCAACACGGATCACTATTCTATTTAATCACAATTACAGTGGTAAATAAGCCATTACCTAATATTTTTGTAGAGTGATAGTGGTGGTAAAAAAAGAGGAAATTTCTTCCTTTGTGACTGATGTTACCTTCATCCATGGAATCACCCTTATAGAACCCCAGAAATGCATATCTCCTTTATTTCTATTCAACAATTCCAGTCAGTAATCTTGTGCATAGTTGTCTGTTGTCTCCCAATCAGAGGTTTCCTCAGAATGTATTTTTCTAGGGGGTTAAATAGGTATATTAACTTGAAACTTTCCAAGGAAGTCTGACATCAGGCCCATGCAAAGTTTGTTGCCCATTCCAAATTGGAAGGTTTTGTGCCTTCACATTTCTCATACTATCCTTTTCATAAATCATTCTTGATTTATTGGCAGATTTTACCAGCAGTAGTTTTTTTTTTTTAACCAATTTAGATTCTTTTATTTGAAAAAATAAATAAAATAAATCTTTTTTATAAATATGTATTTTTGCAAAAGAAAAAAAATATCAAAGCAGTATTTGGGGACTGCCGATAGAAGTGAAAACTAAGTAACTTGTGAATTGTATCGTCGAGCTATTAGATTATTATTTTTAGTTTGTAAAGAAGTGTTTATGATCTGTATTATATGATTTGGCACAATATTTGTAGCTACCCAAATTAAATGAACTAAGCCTTATATTAGGTAAAAATATTGATTACTTATGAAATTATTTTAATTAGTAGCTAAGATACAAAAGAAAACTGATTCAGGACACACCAAAACGTGTAAATCAGGTGAAATCTTGAATTCCACTTTCGATAATATAAAAGAACTTTAAAATATCTTTCGAATGATGTATTAAAAATAATTTAATCATAATTAGAATTTGAAATACGCGTATTAGAATAAAATTTAATTTCCAATTAAAATGTAAATTTTTTCCAAAATCGATGAAATTTGAACTGCAACTATCCCCTTTGCTGTTAATGGCGTACAGAAAGTTTGAAAAAATTTAGAAGAAAATTGAAGCATTTTGAAATTTGCAATTTTTATTCCTAGTAAAAAAACCATGTGATATCAATTGGTAAAAAATATGATTATTCTCATGGAAAGCCTTCGTTGACGATGACGCGAGTTTTATGATTTTTGTTCACCCAAAAGTGCTCAACGCACCTAAAGAAGTTTTCACTTAAAAAAAAAAAAAAAAAACAATCTTGCTTATTTTTTTTTTCTTCTTCTTTATGCTTTATATTATTGATTCGAATATTACCCTTGGACAACTGCTGCCCTCAGGCATTCTCTGAGTGGTTTAATGTCTAGCGGTGGCCCTGTATCTACTTGTGAAATAAAAAATTATATATTTTCTTGCTATTAAATAATCTTTTCAATTTTTCACACTCTTTTTATGTGTATATGACAATTCAAATGAATTATTCAGTAATAAGAATAACACATGATATGTATAAACACATGTCTATAAATTTTATGTCGTGACATTTTTATTGTTTCAGGCTAAGAAAAATGGTGCTGATGGTGTTGAAATAGATTTATCCTTTACCAAAGACAATATAGCCATTTTATTTCATGATGACACTGTAGAAAGAACTACAAATGGATTTGGAAATTTAGCTGCTAAAACGTTTACTGAAATGAGGGAGCTTGATGCTGCTGCTAACCATATATATCGGTATGTATAAAATTAGTTTTTTTATATAGTTCAGATTTGAAATCCTGGATATATTTCACTGGTTAAATATTTATTAAAATTTTGATATGCTGTATAGCTGTATGATATAGCCTTGAATCAAAACTAGTAATTCAGTTCCATTTCATTATGATTTTTATATTTTTTTTTAAGATTGATGGTAGGTTCTTGAAATTGTTATGTAAATTAGTAAAATAAATATCACGAAAAGTAGCAATCATAAACAGTCATATAATGCTATGAAACACTTACATGAACTTATTTTGCTTCATGGAATGTCCAGTGCTGTGTCATGTGATTAAAGTGAAATATATATTTTTATAAATTATTTTATAAAATATTATACTACTTTTATAATACTATAATAAAATATTATGATACTGTTATAATATTTATAATACTTTTATAAATACTACCTTTCTATAAATTACTGGATTTTTTTAATGTTAGATGTCTTGTTAAATATCTAGAAAAGTTCTTGACGAATTATCCTAAAACTTTGATGGTGTAAAGTCGGTTGTCATTGACAACCTAAACAGCAACTAATGCAACTATTTTGAAGAAAAGGCAACTATGGTAACTATTTTAGGCCTATTTTGGTATCAGTTAAAATATATATATACATGGGCATCAGAAGAATGGGGCAAGGGGGACCACTTGCCCCCGTGGAAAATTTTAATAAGCATTTTTTTCTTTAACTTTAAAACTATACTGTCAGAAAAAAAAATCAGGTTTCCCCCCCCCCCCCTGAAATTTTTTTTTGGTGACGCCACTGTATATATATATATATACATATAGGCAGCTAAATATTTAACAACTAAAATATATAGATAAATAAAAAAGAACTTTTGAGGTTTTATTTTTATAAAAAATTCAGATCCAAAACTATCCCCCCCCCCCAAAAAAAAAAAAAAAAAAAAAAAAAAAGTCTCAAAATGAACCTTTTACAGAAATTGTATATTTTAGTAATCATATGCAAAAGCATTGCACATTTCATTAATAGGTCACAAACATAAGTTTTTTTTTTTTTTCAGGGGGAAGGAAAAGCTAAATAATAATTATGGAATTATTAATTGGGAATGAGCTATGAAAAAAAAAAATTGCAAATTACATTAAAAACTAGTGAATTAATTACTTTTTACTTACATAATAAGAAAGTGTTGGATTCAGAAAAATATTTGACACCCGATATACAATAGATTTACATGATTTGACCATTGTTAGTAAACATCTCTGCATGTGTATGTATGTATGCAAAATTTTGTGGATGCTGAATTTTACATAACTTTAAGGCTTGTCTAAAGCAAAATATTACCACACGCCAGTATCCCTATTATTTTGTTTTTCTGTAACTTTTTACTTGTTTCCTATTTGTTTTCAGGATGAAAACTTTTTTCAAACATATGAGATTTGACATATTTTTTACATGCTGAAAGTTTCAGAATAATTTGTCAGTTACTTTTCTAGATATTTGATGAAACATTTAAAATAAAAAATGTCTGGCGATTTAGGACAAAGTAGTATACTTTCAATCTTTATAAATACATTGAAATACGTTTAACACGAAAACGCTTAACATGAAAAATTGGTTAACACAAAATGATATAACGGTCCAGACAGTGCACTATGCTATTTAATACATTTTTTTCTTTTAACACGAAACAAAAATCGTTTAACACAAAAAAAAATTCGCTTTTGATCTTCAGTGACATGTTTGCTACAACAGAGATGCCAACATTTTAATTTATTCCAAAGCATTTTTAGCCCCGTCTTTATTTCCATACCACTTTTTTCTTAAGAGTAATATTTCCTTATTTTATCGTAGTTGTATATTGAGGGAAAACAGTCTATAAATAAAGTGGTGTGGATTAAAGACTGGGATAAAAATGCTCCGAAATAAATTAAAATGTTTGCAACTATGCTACGATATGTTGCCGTTGATGATCATGTGTGTACAGCACCGAGAATGAAATTTTTGACATCGTTCATAATTAAAATGATTCCACTTATGTAAATTTTGATGACGAACCTGACCTGACAACAGAATCAACAATGCAGTTCCTGTCCCCTCTGCTTCAGAAATAAAGAAAATGATAAGTATTCGCAGTTATTTAGATGCGCTTTTGAATTGAGAGACGAATAAAACAATGGATGATCTCGATTAATTTTTGAACAATATGGTGCTGAAAAAGACACTTCAGTAAAATATATTTGATAATTTTTTTTCCAAAAAACAATAGTATTTGTACTTGATTTTTATCCTAATGGATGCAAGTTAGTAGTAGTTTTACAGGAAATGGAAATAAAAATTGATGACATGGAAAACATTGGCGAGTTTTGTACTTTTTCAACGAATCTTTTTACATGAAATTCTTTTAACACGAAAAAATATTTCGGTCCCTTCAATTTCATGTTAAACGTTTTTCACTATACCTACAGAGGTCACTCTTGATTTGAAAATATGAGAGTTACAGACTCACTGTCTATAGAATTGATTGTCAAATTCTATAAAGTGTGATTCAGTTTCTAAATAATTGCCTGAAATTTTAGTAACTGTAAAAACACTACTTATATTCTATTTTAGATGTATTTGAACGTAACAATTTAATGCTGCTATTACACACAAAAAAATTTCACGCAACTTTTATTTGAGTCAATTTTTGCTTCAATTTTCGGAGACCGAAATCCGAAAGAAAGATGCAAAAGTTGAGTCAAAAATCGTCCCCAAAACAGGTTTTCAAGAACAACAGGTGTTCAGTACATGTCAAGGCACACCTATTTATCGCTCTTTTCAGGGCCTGTGGTAAGTGTTTGTGTAGAATGAAGATAACAATGAATGCCTTCCCATGGATGGTTCTGTCTTTTCTCCATGCGTATAATGAGCTATCATCTCATTGGTTTATCATCAGAGGAGAAATTGCTCGTACAAACAATTTTTCATGTCTAGACAGAAAAAATTGTTCGTATTCTCAACTCCTATTACACCAGGTGTTGAGTCGATTTGAGCCATCAAAATTGACTCAAATTATCAATTGGCTCAAAAGTTGTGCGAAAAATCCTTGTGTACAATAGAAGCATAAGTAAAACAGTATAAAATTGCAAACTATGATAAAATTACAACTTAACTTTTAATATTCACAGTGAACAAACTGTATGCTATATAGGGTAAGTGCACCAGTGATTGACACTTTTAGAGCAATCTCTGATGTTTTTACTGTTCTAGTCATCAGAAAATATTTTTAGAAATCTTAAGTTGGTACATATGGCATGAAAGACATTCAGAATCCCATATATGTTAAAATACAGACATTTGATAACAATTATTTTTTTTTTTTTTATGAATTTTTATTTGACACCCACTCAATGTTCCAGTAATTGACACTACCAGTTTTTCATTTTATCAGTAATTGGCCCCCTATGTTCCAGTGTTTGACTCTGCTAGTTATTCATTTTACCAGTTATTAGCACCCTATACTCCTGTGTTTGACATAAAAGGTTAAAATTCTTACATGTAAAATATATGATTTTATTATTTTTCTTATTTATTAATTATTTCAGGATATATGTCAATTACTGGAGCATGCCAATTACTGGAGCACCTACCCTATATACAAAATAAACAAAACTAAAATTTCTAGAATAAAATTTAAAAGTATTAGGTTGGCAGGAAAGTTCTGTCATATTGAATTAAATAACTGACACTGGAAATTTATCTTGAACAACATTTATATATCTTTTAACAAAGTATTTCAAATACCTTCTTAAAAGTTATAATGTTACATGTATAAAATTATACAAATTTCTTAAAATTTATTTGTGAGCTGCCAGTCTTATAATATTCAATTCATGTTAGATGATAAGTCAGTTCATTTTTGATTGCAATATAAAAAAGTTTTTTTTTTTTTAAATTGTGAGTTTCTAACCATTTTTGACAAAAATAAAGTTTTTAAAGTTAATAATTATGAGTTCATAGTCAAAAAATTGCTGAATTCAGTTGAAAATTAGATATTTTTATTGAAAAATAATATTTACTTAAATTCACAGCTAGACGTAGACATGTATTGATATTTTAAATTTATAAACTAGCATTTTTTCAACTGAAAATTATAAATCTTTTAGAAAATTAGTATTTAATTAAATTCAAAATCGGGGATTTTTCATAAAGCCAGCTTTGCTGTTTATTTTACATTTTCATTATTTTTATGCTTGCAAAATCTATGTTGTTTTATATATTTTTTTATTAGGAACTTAATAAATTTAGTTATTGATCCAAATCTTTTATTTTAGTGACCGTTTTAAAGGTGAAAAAGTTGCTACATTAGAAGAAGGAATTGAAGAGTGCTTGAAGTTAAATCTTAAACTAATCCTAGATGTTAAAGAATATGACAACAGAGTAAGTAATTTTGTTTGGAAATATTTATTCATGAATTCATCAACCGTGAATATTCATCTTAAGTAAATTGGAGTGTAAAGGTTGATATTTTTATTTACCAACTATGTGAAAAATACCAGAGCCGGGAATCAAACCCGGGCACCTCCGCTTAACGCACGGATGCTCTACCACTGAGCTACCCTGGCTGACAACCAGCTATGCATTTCTCACATAATATTCGTTGGCCAAGTCACCGAGTCTGCAAACGCAGCTGTATCAAGTGACAATATTAATCGCAGCACAACTCCATAGACCACGAAATTTCAATTTAGAAATATTTATTCATGAATTCATCAACCGTGAATATTCATTTTAAGTAAATTGGAGTGTAAAGGTTGATATTTTTATTTACCAACTATGTGAAAAATACCAGAGCCGGGAATCGAACCCGGGCACCTCCGCTTAGCGCATGGATGCTCTACCACTGAGCTACCCTGGCTGACAACCAGCTAGGCATTTCTCACATAATGTTCGTTGGCCAAGTCACCGAGTCTGCAAACGCAGCTGTATCAAGTGACAATATTAATCGTAGCACAACTGCATAGACCACGAAATTTCAATTTAGAAATATTTATTCATGAATTCATAACCGTGAAAAAAAATAAAATAAATAATAATAATAATTTTAAATTCATGAAACAAGAAGTAAAATTATAACTAAATTAATTAAAAACCTTACATTCTTCTTGAGTTGAGCCTTAGCACTTTCGGGAAGGGGCCCCTCCCATCATCAGAGGCAGCACGCTGGTGGCTTGCTCAGTTGTGTTGACACATTTGACTTGTTTTCTTGCAGTCTCGATAGTCCTACACCAGTTACGGTTAATTTCCTGTGCTGGGTCGTTGCCATTACAGGTAAGTGGATTTAATAAAATTTCAATTGTTTCGCGATTCGCGGCGTATATTGTGTTATTGTAATCTGCTAATTTACGAGTTTCGTTAAAGTATATATTGATGGGTTCGGTCGCGTTTGTCTTGGTGAGCGCGGTGGTTATTTTTCCAAATTTAATGTCTGTAGAATGTTCTTTAATATGGTTTTTTATTTTACATTTGGTCATGCCTATGTAGTAACCGGTTTCATTGTTTGTTTTGGAGTAAGGTATACTATAAATTCCGGAGGTTTCTAAGGGATCTATTTTGTCTTTTTCATTTCTAATTGTTTGGTAAATATTTTTATTTGGTTTGATTGGGATTTTCATATTAATTTTGTTGGCTGCATTTTTGATTTTTTGGGAAATTCCACGGTCGTACGTAATGGCGGGAGTGAATTTTTGTTTTGGATTTTGGAAGTTGTTTATAGTATTAAGTTTTTTGATTCTTTTCCGGTATAGTTTGTTAATTAAGTCTTTTTTGTAACCTGCTTTAGTAGTAAATTTTCTGATGATATTGAGTTCTTTGTTTAATAAATTTTTATTAGAGCAAACTGTGATAGCGTGATTGATATAGGATTGGATAGTATTTATTTTATATTGATAGGGGTTTTACTATTGCAATGAATTATTTCAGTACTACTATTTGGTTTACGGTAAACGGTTGTTTCTAGGGTAAGATTATTGGTTTTAATTATACTGACATCAAGGTAATTAAGAATATTGTTATTTTCAATTTCATGGGTAAATTGGATATTATTATCGAGTGTATTTAATCTTTCAAGAATTGTCGGGATATTATATTGAGGGTTGATAATTGCAAATACGTCATCGACGTATCTGAACCAGCAGAATATTTCTTTGATAAACGTTTCTAGTATAGATTCTTCTAAAATTCGCAATTTTAATTCCGCTACAGTACCCGATATAGGGGATCCCATAGGAACGCCTTTTTGTTATTTATAAAATATGTCATTGAAACGATAATAATTTTCTCTTAGAACTAAGTTACTAGCAGCGATTAAAGTATTGACATTAATCGCTGCTAGTAACTTAGTTCTAAGAGAAAATTATTATCGGAAGAAACTGAAATTTCATTGGAAAAATAAAGTTTGCATAGTAATACAAAGTAAATGCAACAAACCTTCTGCTTTTTTTTTTTTTTTAATATATATATATATAATCTCTAGTGCAGAATTACTTTTTTCTTCATTTTGTCTTTATCTCCTATGCTTAAGTTTTTACAATTGTCCTTATCTAAACAAGACAACCTAAATTATCTGTCTAAATTAGTATTCCCTTATCTAAAAATAATTGTATACCATAAATTCTAAACAGTTGTACAAAAAGGATATTTAAAAAATTAACCTTCCCACAAAATTGTGGTTTAGCTGTAACACTGTATGTGTAGACTCAATTTGAAGAAATCGAGCAAAGATTTTGTGTAAATTTGGAAAAAAAAAGAAAAAATGGTGCTATATAAAATGATACGGAAGATGTTGACGAGACCTTTTTGCAATGGTTTAAGCAACAAAGAACATTAAACATACCAATTAGAGGTCTGATTTTAATGTTAAAGCCAAAATATTTAGCCAAAATATTAAATTGTGAACTTTTTTTTTTTTTTTTTTTTTGTACAGAATACTGATTTAAGGTAGATTCAAAGTGCGTCAGAACATATTATCTATATAATATTCCTCTAATGTGGACCAGTTTCAATTATTTTTTGTCGAAACGATACGATAGTGGTGTAATTAATAAAATACGTGAGGATAAAAAAATAATATTTATACATGGACAATATTTAAGCACACAGACTTAGCCCAATGATCTAATAAGAAAAAATGATGATATTTGTCTGATAAGAATATTTCATGGAAAAGTGTATTTTTAAAAGTTGAATCTTAAGAATCTTTGCAAGCGTCATTTTAAACCTAGCAATACTTTAAAGATATATACAGAATATGAATTATTATAAATTGACTGAAAAAACAGATCATAAAAAGTATAATCAAAATAGGAAACAGTTGTTCATGAGGGTCCTATATTGAAACAGCACTGCCTCGCGGAAGTATAAAAACTGGGTCGTCAGTTATGAATTTTATTTTGAAACCTTTCTTTGTATGATTTTAGTTTCTCTATTGCACAATATTAATTTTGTTTTAATAATAATTTGGCGACTGGTGAATTAAAATTTTAATTAAGTAGTGAAACTGGTATAATATTTATGAGTTTCAAATTTTAAAGGTGAATAAGAAAAGAAATAAAATGCGAAAATTTCGCATGGGTCTGCTAGTTATTTAATATTTGTAGCGAAGAAAATACTATTCTTGAAAACGTAAATCAATAGATAGATTATGTCCGGCCTAATATGAAAAAACAACTATAATGATAAAATAGCTTTTATTTGTTTATTTTTTTTTCAAACTTACCTCAGATAACACTTTATCATTCATGAACAAAATATGCACTGGGAGAAATGTATCAAGAATTATTGGTCATGTACTTGTGTGTGGAAATTTAACTGAAACAAAGAAACCGCCCTCTCATCATAGGAGGAAAAGAAGGAATTTTGCAAAATCCTGTCATAATTCATGTTTAATGCAAATAGGCAACCCACATACCAAAATCCTTGAATGCATATATTCTCCAGAACAAATTTAACGTAAAAATGGGACTCTCGAATTTGCTCCCTCGTACCCCCCCCCCCCCCCTCAATCCAAACTCGCAAAACACCCAAAATTGGTTCTTGGAAATATACTCCAGAACATGCACAGCCAATGTCAACTTTTATATGCAATTTTTGGTAGAGTTGTACTGAAAAATCTAAATTTGCGAATTCTACTCGCCTCTCGCCATTAAAACAAATAAATAAATAAAATAAAATAAAAAATCGGTTTTTCATCTTTCGCCGTAAATTCGTAAATTGACGATTTTTTTTTTTTTTTTTGTCTTGTCTTCCTAACCTACGTGCTCTATGTGAAATTTCTTAACCCTATGTGCGATTTCTCTCTCTCTCTCTCTCTCTCTCTTTTAAGTAATTTGGAGCTTATTCTTGCAAACGTAGTTTTGCCGCTTACCCCTCCCCAGGAGGAAAAGGGAGAAATTTCGCAAAACTCCATCTTAGTGGGTGTCAGGGCTCTAAAAATAATCTTCACACCAAAATTCGTGACCCAGTCCCACTCTGAATCACCTCAGCAGTGTTGATTCAGTGACTGAATGAACTTTTTTATATGCATAGAATGAAGGGTATGTAAGATCACGATCCCCCCCCCCCCCCTTCTGTTGTGACCGTGACCGAATTTCCCAAATTCCAGAAATTGATTTTTAGGTATTTGTGTTTGCTATATTTTAAATAAAAAATCTTAAAGATAACCGATTTTTTTTTTTTTTTTTAAGAAAAAGTAAAAATAACATTAAAAAGCACACACAAAAAAAAAATGTGAATACATGGCTGTTTCAGAACTTCCGAAGTTCCTTCCTCAGTATTAATGATCAAAGGATTTAAACATGACAAAATGAATAAAGAAACAAAAAATCAAAATCTTAAAAGCTTGTAAGGCAAACAAGTGGTGAAAAGGGTTTTCGGATGTTGTTGGAAGCACCCACCATCTGTGACTGAAGTTACACGTCTTCCGATGCATAAAAAGGGCAACTAATGTGGTGAATGTCTTGGAATTCACATTTACTGCAATAGGAGGGGGGGGGGGAGGGCCCGACTTAGACTACCTGGAGCCCCGGGGCAAGCATATTCTGGGGGGCCCCCTTGCAGTGGCATAACAGGTCTTTAAGTTGCAGAATTTCTGCTTATGCCTGTTGGGGTGCCCCTTCCAGAAGGGGGGCCCAGGGCAACGACCCCGCATGCCCTGGCGTTAGTCAGGGCCTGAGGGGGGGGGGAGGCAGAGGGAAAACAAGAAACATAAAAAGGAATTTCGGAGTTTATAGAAATAGGAAGCACAATTACTAAAATACAGAGAGGTTAAGGATAACATCACAGTTTTATACAGTGTGTTGCATGAATATAAATATAAACGCACCTTTTCCAATAACCAGAAATAGAATTTTTAAATTTTTAAAAGAAGGAATGCGACTTACAGTTATTGAATAAGACTAACGACTGAATAAGGTGCTTTGAGCAAGTATGTTTAGGCTCATGCAAGCTTATGTAATGAATGTTTAAGCATTTTCTTATTTTTCACTGTTTTTAGTTTGTTGCACGAGATTAAACACACTCTGTATTTTGCGTTTAAAATTTAACAGAGCCGCCGGAATTAAATTAAAATACAAATAGTCGTGTTGCTAAAATTCTCTATAATCAGTTTTAACGCTTGAGTGCAAAATTTACGGAGTTTGTACAGGATGGCAAGAGGAAAAACTTTGGCAGTAGACGAGAAGATAAAAATCGACCTATGCGTGGTAAAGGCTTTAGCAATCGCGAAATAGGGCGCTGAATCGGAAGAAGTGAGAGTGTTATGCAAAATTATATAAAGAAAGGAGGAAATTATGGGAAAAAAGCGTATGAGAAGCGAACAGGAAAGCTCACCAGTTACGACAAATGTCGAATATGCAACGCTGCTAAGAATATTTCCTGTGCGACGATGAAGGCTCAATATAAGCTGGGTGTTCATAGGACAACCATATGGAGAACTATCAAAGCTGCAACATTAATTAAATTTAAGAAAATTAAGGCAAATCACCCCTCACTCAAAGGCACAAGGATATGTGGTTGGAAAGGGCAAGAAAATGGATTCTAGATCGACTAAATTGGGAAAAAGTCATCTTCTCAGATGAAAAAAAGTTTAATCTCGATGGCCAGAACGGATTTCATAGTTACTGGTACGATATGATAGCCGAAGAAACGTACTGTTCAAAACGTCAATCTGAAGGTGGATCTGTCATGGTGTGGGCAGCCATAGGTTTTAAAGAGACTTTCGAATTACAGTTCGTGAACTCTGTAGATTATGTCTAGATGCTCACAAGGAACCTCGCCGTCAAACAGTCAAAAAATCTGGAAGAAATTATATTTTTCTGCAAGATTGTGCATCTGTACATACGGCACATATCGTGAAAAAATGGTTTCGTGACAATAAAATTAAAGTTCTGGATTGGCTCTCAAAAAGCCCCGATTTAAACATAATGGAGAAGGTATGGGGTAATCTGGTTCGCCGTGTTTACGCAAACGGATGGCAGTTCAACGCGAAAGATGAACTAAAATCGGCAATTCTGTTAGCTTGGTAGACAATAAGCTTGGATGACCTCATGCCACTATATCAGTCAATACCAAGGCGTTTACTGGCTGTTCTAGAAGCCTATGGTGGCTTTACAAAGTATTAGATACAGTATTTGTTACTCAGTTATTTATTTTTAGGTTGATTTCTTTAGAAATCGACCTATTGCAATCACTTCGTTTATCTATATCTATCTATCTATAATGAAAATATTGTCATCACGATAACTCCCGAAATAATACTCGAAATCGAACCAAACTTGGACAGTGAACTAATCTTATAAATATCTTGGATAAGTTCGTTAACCAAGTTGCTCCGACTTTTTTTTTCAAGTGGCAGCCACTTGAAAATTTCAAACCGACATTGTAAAAAGCATATTTAAAGCAAGATTTGCTTGAATTTTGATGTAAATACAGGCCACATAAGGGTCTCAATGAAGTTTATTAATGAAGTTTATCCGCCATTTTTAATAAAGTGGCATATATTTTAAGCTTAGCGGGACCACTTGAAATCAGGTTACCACTTGAAAATTTAAAATCACTATAACTTCCGAAATAATACTCCAAATCGAACCAAATTTGGACAGTGTCTTAACTTATCTTATAAATATCTTAGATGAGTTTATTAACCAAGTTCCTCCGCCATTTTGTTTTCAAGTGGAGACCACTTAAAAATTTCAAATTCAAATTCTAAAAAGCGTATTCCGAATTTGTTTTAAATTTGATGTAAATATAGACCCCACAAGGGTCTCAATAATGTTTATTAATGAAATTTATCTGTCATTTTTAATAAAGTGGTAGATATCTTAAGTTAAGCGGGGCCACTTGAAACCACGCTACCACTTGAAAATTTGAAATCACAATAACTTCTGAAATAATACTCCAAATCGAACCAAATTTGGACAGTGTCTTAACCTATCTTCTAAATAACTTAGATGAATTTGTTAACCAAGTTGCTCCACCATCTTGTTTTCAAGTGGAGACCACTTGAAAATTTCAAGTTCAAATTGTAAAAAGCGTATTCCGATTTTTTTTTTATGTATACATAGATTACACAAGTGTCTCAAATAACTTTATTAATGAACTTTATCCGCCATTTTTAATAAAGTGGCGGATATCTTAAGTTAAGTGGGACCACTTGAAATCAGGCCACCACTTGAAAATTTAAAACCATAATAACTTCCGAAATAATACTCCAAATGGAACCAAATTTGACCAGTGTCTTAACTTAGCTTATAAATATCTTAGATGAGTTTGTTAACCAAGTTGCACCGCCGTTTTGTTTTCAAGTGGAGACCACTTGAAAATTTCAAATTTAAATTGTAAAAAGCGTATTCCGAAATTGTTTGAATTGTGATGTAAATGCAGACTACGTAAGGTTCTCAATGAAGTTTATTAATAAACTATATCCGCCATTTTTAATAAAGTGGCAGATATCTTAAGTTAAGCGGGGCCACTTGAAATCAGGCTCACACTTGAAAATTTAAAATCACGATAACTTCTGAAATAATACTCCAAATCGAACCAAATTTGGACAGTGATATTATCATATAATTATCTTGAATGTTTTCACTGGGCAACTTGTCCCGATATCTTGTTTCTAAGTTCCAGTCACTTGAAATCACACTGCCACTTCAAAATATGCCACACGATAACTTTGAAAATACTAAACTGATTCAAATAAAAGTTGGATAGTGAACTTATGGTTCAAATATCTAGGATAAGTTCACTTGGTGACTTGATCCGCAATTTTATTTCCAAGTGGCGGCCACTTGAAAATTTGTCATTATGGTAACTTTAGTAATACAGAATCAATTCGCATCAAATTTGGGTAGTGGATTTATCATTCAAATATCTCACTTAAGTTCGCTGGGCATCTCACTCCACTTTTTTTTACAAGTGGTGCCACCTGAAAATTTCTTATGACGATAATTTTTGAGATACTGATTTAATTTAAACTAGAACTGGACAATGGACTTATCATACAAATATACTGGATGATTTCGATGGGCAAGTTGTTTTGTCATTTTGTTTCCAAGTTGCAGCCACTTAGACTGCCACTTGAAAATTGGCCATAATAATAACTTTTGAAACACGGCACTGATATAAACCACAGTTAGACAGTAAACCTATGCTTCAAATATCTTGGATGTGTTTGCTGGGCAACTTATTCCACTGTATTGTTTCCAAGTGGCGGCCACTTGAAAATTTGTTATCACGGTAACTTTAGAAATACTTAATCAATTCAAATTAAAGTTGAAAATTGGATTTATCATTCAAACAACAAAAATCTAGAAAATTCAAGTAACTTGTGAACCAATCACGTTATTTCGTCCATCTTTGGTATATCGATAATAAGTATTTTCTCGCCAAAAGTCGCCAAAAAAGTCGCCATAGTGGAAAAGTCGCCAAATTTGGCGCCAAATCTATTACCTGCGTTACTGGATCTTTTTAATGCGTTTTTAAGGAAAAATTAGGCTATTTTAATGCTAAAACAAACTAGAAATGCAGAAAACTAACATTTTTATCAACTTACTAAGCCTCTTTGAAAGAATTTCTACAAAAAAAAAAAAAAAAAAATATTTTCAAATTTGCAACGATATGTTAGATGAGCAACTTTCTCTGCCATTTTGATCGAAGTGGCAGTCACTTAATTTTTCAACACGATGACTTTTGAGATTTTGAATTAATTCGAACTATATGTGTACAGTAGACTTATCTCACTAATACATTTCATATATTTGTCAACTTAACCCACCATTTTGTTTCCAAGCGTCGGCCACTTGAAAATTTTAAATTCACATAAAAATGTATTTATGAACCGATTTGCTTAAAACTCTATATGTGCGTAGCCTACATCAATATTTCTACCAAGTGCATTAATAATTTGTAGCGGCCATTTTGAATCAAAATGACGGCTCCTTGATAAGGAAAAAGAAATCAACCTACCCTTCCGAATAAGCCGGAAGGACTTGTTTACTTTTGCGTTTAAATTCATGCAACATGTATATTTGTCCTAAATTCAATAAAATTATTTTCTAAAATATCATATTGGTTTTTCACTGTTTTGACTCGTAATTTCATTTCTTGAATCATACACATACAGTTTGCATCAAGTGTCACCTATTCATATTTTTTTTATTACTCTTCTATACCATTCCAATTCTTAAAGCTAAGGTGCGTTTATATTCATGCAACGCACTGTAAGAAAGTGTATCTAGTCACGGGTATAAATAAAAAACCATGTTTTGCCCATATTAAATTATATTTTGCCCCTTCTCCATCCGTTGGGGTCCGAATTTCTAAAATTCCAGAAATTGTTTTTTAGATACTTGTATTTGTTAAAGCAATTATCTCACATGTATCTGTTTTTTTTTTTTTTTTTTTTTTTTTGAAGTTATGAAGGGTTATGTTAATTCACATCCTCCTTCCCCATTTCTAAAATGCCAGAAATTGGGTTTTCGATATTTGTGTCAGCTATACTTTAAAGCAAAACTTTTTCAGATATCTGTTTTTCTTTGAGATATGAAGGTTTTATGAAACCACGTTGGGATCCTTCCCCATTTGGGGCGGGCAAATTATGTAAAATCGCTTCTTAGTTGGTGTGTACGTTACAGAAGGTATTTTCATGCTTTTAGGAGCAGAGGTTTGGGGTGGGCAATGATGAACTAATCACTCAGGACGAACGATTTTATATATATAAAGAAAGAAAGGAAAGGAAAGAAAGAAACACCGCAAGTTTGACTTAAAAAATTAATTGTTGTTCTGTAATTTTTTAAAAAAGAAACTGGAATTGAAAATTATTTCCTCATGTTTTTATTACTCTCATATAGGACTGCAGATGGCAGCACTACATAATTCCATTTATTTTTTTTCTGGTTAAATTACAAAGTGAAACTTGAAACCTAATAAATTTGTATGATTTTACGTTTTGTGTAATAATAATAATAATAATTCTATAAGGTCGTGTTTTTTTATACACATAATAAAATAATTAATACTCTGTGTGATTTTTAAACCATATTTAAAACTGTAAAAATACAAAATGTTGTAACGGCATTTGAAAGATATTTCAATTCTTTTTACTCTCCAATATGATTATAGATGGCAGCACTGCACATTTTTTCACCTCCTTATTAAAATCTTATGAAATTGATGTTATTTAAATCCTGGTTGTATATTACAATCTATGAGAGATATTTCCGGAAAAGTTTTTGTAATAATATCTGTTTATGGCACAAAACATAAGAAAAGAAAAGTTCATTATTCACATGCACAAAAGTATTTTTTCTACAGATATCTATGATTTGATTAGCATTAATTATTAATATACAGGACTGCACTGCAGCTAACAATTTATTACAAGATATGCAAGTGAAAATTGCTCGATGAACTTTTTTAGTTATGTTACGATGTTCTTTTTTACTGCAACAAATTTTTAGCAAGCTATATTGTACATGGAAAATTTTTGATATCATACAAGACTAGACAAAAATAATATGTTTTGGGCTTTCTCTTTAAAAATAGATCTAATCTATCTATTTCTTTCTCCATAATTAAATACAAAATGTATTTTAAGGTATTGCTTAGATAAAACATTTTAAAAGTTCAACTATTGGATGGGTAAATGGTAAATTCAATTGGAAAGTGTTTTATAAAATGTAAATGACATTTATCTATCTTGTTTACTAGATACATCGTTCTGTTTTGTTGTTGACTTTTTTATTGATGTATATTCAAAAAACATTGAATTAAATGGGCTGATTGAAAAATCGAGGTTTCTATTCCATGGTAGAGTATCCTCCGTAACGATTTTTCTAGGGAATTCTATCACGTATTTACGCGAATTTCGGAGAAAAACCACTGAAAATTCCAAACAGTTACGCAGACGAACGCGATCCGTTATTGAATCCGGCACTTTCTATCATTAATATGATAAAGGCGGAAAGTCATTGCCAAAACATTGGGGACCCCAACCGAAGTTCATGTGTGAATTTTTTTTTTTTTTTTTTTTTTTTTCAGATTTCATATTTATAAATGATTCATTTAAAATAGTAACCAGCGAAGCGGACGAAGTCCGCTAGTACATTACAAACAACACGCATTGTCAGCGTAAATTGCTATTTTACGTAAACAATATCAAGCGACATTTAAAAAGTTGTATTTTTTCTGTTAGTAAGTTCATCTGCAAACCGTCGTTATATAAATCTGGACTATATCTAACGTTCTTTCAATTGAAAAGATCGCATCTTCCACGGGGTGAATGGGTGTCATAAATTTGAGGCAAAAAAATCTAAAAAAAGGGTCCGAAAACTTTAACGAATACACTAAGTTCCTCCTAAACTAGTTGCCATAGGTGGATTCATGCAATTCGCTATCAAACATTTGTTCTCATTAATTTACTGCAGGGGGCGTACTATATTCATTATAAGAAAAATTAATTTGGCCGATTGCTAGACAAACTCGCACTCAGAAATGCCCTAGCTAGTAGATTAGCCATCTTTCAATTAGATACATATACCTTATTCTAATTTGCTAATTAATTTTATTAGAGTCATTTTCGTATTTTAGTTTGCATGCAATTCTCAGCTGCTTCCAATGCAACGATCTTTATGTGAAATATTGCTATATTCTACTATGTTAAGACAAACTTAAATTTCAAATAACTTACGAAATTTTTAAATTGGAATATTCTCAGCCAATGATATTCAAAATACAATACTTCCATTACCTACGGCAGTAGGTAACTTTTTCGATTCTGTCCGTTTCAAACAAAAAAATTATTAATTTTCTTTTCTTTCATTTTTCTTTCAAAAAAAAAAAAAAAAAAAAAAAAGATACTTTTAGAGCAGAGCTATAATAACGTCAATTTTACCCTGCAAGTTTAATTTTTCACAAAGTTTTATATCAATTTTAATATTTAAGCGTGAATTTCTTTTCATTTTTAAAAAAATTAATATGAACTCATAAACTTTTTTGGCAACAATTAAAAATTAAAATAAATTATGTATTTTTGTATAAAAAAGGGCTTCTTCAACTTTTTCGATTCTGTCCGTTTCATACTGATTATTATTAATTTTCTTTTCTTTTTCTTTCCAAAAAAAAAAAAAAAGAAAAAAAAATCTGGAGTGACTCCACTCGACTTTCCAAACATTGAGTAATTAACAGTTTTGTAGATAAAGTAAAGAAAGAGGAGTTATTAAACAAACAAAAGAGATAAAACCATAATAAAGTGTTTGAGTATTTTTCTCCATATATTACACGATGTTTTATTTAACGCTACTGAACTTTGAGCCCATAGATTATAATGATAAAGAATTTTCGTTGTGTCCCTGTAAAAAACCTATAAATGCTAGATTCACCAAAATGCTTATAGTTAGAGCAACAGTGATTTATAATATTCATATAAATTTTCAGCTCAATTGAATAAGGCGTTTAGATGCTATCGCACTTTTAACTAGTATGTTGTGGCCACCACATGACTTTCTTCTATATTTTCCTATACAAATTCACTCAGTAAAAATAATTTATTAAAATTATTATTTAAAAAAATTATCTTCCATGATAATGCAGATGATTTCCATATTAGAGAAGTAGTATAACACTAAATATCCAAAAAAAGTCAATTTTATTGTCAATATTACATTTAAATATATATATTGTTAAAAATGAAAATAAAATCGATAACTTCATTTTAAATTATCGCAGATCTATGGTTCAACCATTCGTTTTAAAGGTACTGGCGAGCTCTTTTGAAAGATACCCATCATGAAAATTTACTCCCCCTCGAGAGGGGAATTCCCCTCCCCTCCAGGGATGGGGGAGAAGGCGAGGCTCCTACATATACAAAAAAATTTTCCCAGTTGACTATCTCTATTATAAATAATTCTGGTAAATTTCATAATGATTATTAAAAAATAATTCTCTTTATGCACATTTATACAAAATTTTGTTCTATACCACCATGTTAAAAATTTAGAAAAAGCGGGATGGCAACGCAACCTGTAAGACAATTTTTACCAGAAGTTAATAGACACTAATTTATATCAAGGTGCAACTACATACCAATTTGTATGAAATTCTGTGAAGTAGTTCCTGAGATACAGTTGCCACAAAAGTTTGTCACACACACACACAGAGACTGACAGACAAACAGACAGACATTTTCTAAAAATGATCAAATCGTGTTCTACAGCTCTCAAAACGTGTAAATCCATCAAAAACCCGAGGTCGAAAATTTTTACGAATCCAGTACTTTCTTCTATTGAATATAGAAGAAAGTAAAAATTTGGTCCCACAGGCCATAATGATAAAGAATTTTTCTTTGTGTCCCTGTAAAAAAACTGTAAGTGCTAAATTCACCAAAATCTATACAGTTCGTGCAACTGTGACCTATAACATGTGTACAAATTTTTTGTTCAGATTAAATAAGCGTTTAGACGCTATCACACTTTTAAAAATTTAGCCCCATTGGCCATAATGGTAAAGAATTTTTCTTTGTGCCCCTGTAAAAAAACGGTAAGTGCCAGATTCTCCAAACTCTATACAGATTGATTAACTGTGACCTATAATATGTGTATAAATTTTTTGCTCAATTGAATAAGGCGTTTAGATGCTATCGCACTTTTAAGATTTTGGTCCCATAGACCATAATGAGGAAGAATTTTTCTTTGTGTCCCTGTAAAAAAACTATAAGTGCTAGATTCACCAAAATCTATAGGGTTCGTACTATGGTGACTTGCAATATACGCACCAACTTTCAGCTTATTCTAACGAAGTGTTTAGACGCTAGCGTGTTCACTCACAGACACACACACACACACACACACACATACATCATCTTAAAAATAGTGAAAACGGACTCAAGGGACCTCAAAACGTATAGAAACATCAAAATCTCGAATTCGGATATTTGACATGATTACAATACTTTCCTCACTTTAGTGTTCGGAAAGTAAAAGGAAAAGAAAGGATACTTTTAGAGCTATAATAACGTCAATTTTACCCTGCAAGTTTAATTTTTCACAAAGTTTTATATCAATTTTAATATTTAAGCGTGAATTTCTTTTCATTAAAAAAAAAAATATTAAAATGAACTCGTAAACTTTTTTGGCAACAATTAAAAATTAAAATAAATTATGTATTTTTGTCTAAAAAAAAGGCTTCTTCAACTTTTTCGATACTATCCGTTTCGATGCTGTTTATTATTAATTTTCTTTTCTTTTTCTTTAAAAAAAAAAAAAAAAAAAAAAAAAAAAAAACGATTCTGATGAAATTCTGGCGAAAGCAGAATTTGGTTTAGTACGGAGGACTATTTTTTTTTTTTTTTCTTTCAAATTATAACATAGCTTTCAAATTATTCAATTATATTTTCGATAAATTTTAGATTTCGATAAATGTCCAACCATCGTAAAACTGGCGACAACGTTTTATCCGTAGATTGAGACTAACAGTCCTCCGTACTAAAATATCTGTTATTGAAAAAGTTTGTTAGCAGAAGTTCAAAATGTTGTGGGAGTTAGTGAACTTGTTCAAAAGTAGCTAAAATACGTAATGCGTTTTTAATTAATTATTAAAAATTATTTTTTTTTTTTTTTGGTTAATTATGTGAGTTTTACATATATTTTATTATTACTTTCCGAACACTATAGTGAGGAAAGTATTGTAATCATGTCAAAAATCCGAATTCGAGATTTTGATGTTTCTATACGTTTTGAGGTCCCCTGAGTCCGTTTTCACTATTTTTACGATGATGTATGTATGTGTGTGTGTATGTGTGTATGTGTGTATGTCTGTGGGTGAACACGCTAGCGTCTAAACGCTTCGTTCGATTAACCTGAAAGTTGATACGCATATTGTAAGTCACCATAGTACGAACCCTATAGATTTTGGTGAATCTAGCACTTATAGTTTTTTTACAGGGACACAAAGAAAAATTCTTTATCATTATGGCCTATGGGAGCAAAATCTTAAAAGTGCGATAGCATCTAAACGCCTTATTCAATTGAGCAAAAATTTTATACACATATTATAAATCACAAATACTCAATCTGTATAGATTTTGGAGAATCTAGCACTTATAGTTTTTTTTACAGGGACACAAAGAAAAATTCTTTATCATTATGGCCTATGGGAGCAAAATCTTAAAAGTGCGATAGCATCTAAACGCCTTATTCAATTGAGCAAAAATTTTATACACATATTATAAATCACAAATACTCAATCTGTATAGATTTTGGAGAATCTAGCACTTATAGTTTTTTTACAGGGACACAAAGAAAAATTCTTTATCATTATGCCTATGGGGCCAAATTTTTAAAAATGTGATAGCGTCTAAACGCCTTATTAATCCGAGCAAAAAAATTGTACACATGTTATAGATCACAGTTGAATTAACTGTATAGATTTTGGTGAATCTAGCACTTACAGTTTTTTTACAGGGACACAAAGAAAAATTCTTTATCATTATGGCCTATGGGACCAAATTTTTAAAAGTACGATAGCATCTAAACGCCTTATTGAATTCAGCTGAAAATTTATATGATTATTATAAATCACTGTTGCACTAACTATAAGCATTTTGGTGAATCTAACATTTATAGGTTTTTACAGGGACACAACGAAAATTTCTTTGTCATTATGATCTATGGGCTCAAAGTTCAGTAGCGTTAAATAAAACAACGTGTAATAGATGGAGAAAAATACTCACTCTATTATGGTTTTCTCTCTTTTGTTTGTTTAACAACTACTCTTTCTTTACTTTATCTACAAAACTGTTAATTACTCAATGTTCGGAAAGTCGAGTGGAGTCACTCCAGATTTTTTTTTTTACAAAAATAATTTAGTTTTTTCTAGAATCATCCCTGTTTACGGCGAAATAAAATGAGATCTGACTAGAAATTTATATTTAATTAACAAAAAAGTTTTTCTGTTCATTAATGGATTAATATAACAGATTAATGCATAAACTTGTATTTAAATTAAAACAAATAATCTGGTGTGTCACTCACACGACTTTCTCTTACCCTGAAATTTAATGCTATAAATACAGGTTGGAGATTAAGGGGTAAGATAACGAGTTCTGTTATGTAAATCTATGTTAAAACAATTCAAGTTAGGCTTCGGAAGAGTTTTATATGATAATTAATTCTGTGTGTGTGGGGGGGGGGGAGAGGGGGGGGGCTTTTATTGCTGCACCTACATTAGAATTTAAATCTGTTATTAAAATTAAAAGTTAACTTAAAATTATTCAGACAACTTTCACATGCAACATTTCTTGAAACTTATCAGTCTTGATCAGACTTTTCCAGCAACAAATTTATATTAATTTGAAAATACAACTTTTAGATCTCCTGAAATGATTCGTTTTTAAGTTACTCTAAGAGACACAGACAATAATCAAACTTTAAAAAACTTGGCTTTGGTAATTAGGAAACCTCAAAATGTGTAAATACACAAAAAACAAGCGATGAATATTTAGCTTAACAACATACATTATTTATTTATTATATCGCTATGAAGAATTCATTTCCATTCCTGAGCAGCTTTCTTGGACATGGTAAAATATTATAGTAAAGCACTTCCACTAACAATAAAAAAGAATGTTATCGCTTAAATATTTGCAACCCTGTATATCTTTTGAAGAGTATGTATAAACCACATAGTGCACCTAAATACAATCCTATAGTAATAATGTACGGCGCAACCTGAAATGTACTTCCATCAATTTTCAGTTGTTGCCGCACTATAATCTAGTTCTTTTGTGTAGCCCTGTAAATGAACAGTAAATGATTTCCCTGCTATGTTCTACATGAAGCATGTTTTTATGCATATAAAAAATATATATTCATTTTATTTGGTTTAGTGCATGTTAAACTCTACTTACCTGCAATTTCTCCCATAGACGTAATGTATTTGAATTCTCTTGAGTGTCCCTGTACACGAACCATGTGCTTCATCTCAACGAAAAGCTTAGTGTAGCATCCCTATATGATACACATTTAGAATACCGAGTTTGGAATTTCTGCTATTATTTGTCCTTGAGATATGCTGATAACACACACACAGAGATAGGCAGACACACACACAGACCAACCGCTAAAAACATGATTTTCGGATTCAGGGGACCTCAAAGCGTGTAAATATAACAAAAACTCACGTTCGAAAATTTGATCCTAAAACAATACTTTCTCTTTTTTAATGAAATTTTATTTTTCCGACTGAGTGAAAATAATGCCTGGACCGGGAGTCGAACCCCGGATCTTTGACTTACAAGGTCAAGGCTCTACCAATTGAGCTATCCAGGCCGACAGCCGGTCAGTATTGCTCACTCAGACAACCTTTAGGCAGAAACATCTCTGGTCTATCATGTAGATAGCTCAACAGAAATAAGCCGCAGGAAATGGAAAACACCATTAAACAATGGGAGAAAGAAATACAATTTTTATTAAAATCACACAATCAACTGTGGAAGAAAATCATATTTAATGAAATTTTATTTTTCCGACTGAGTGAAAATAATGCCTGGACCGGGAGTCGAACCCCGGATCTTTGACTTACAAGGTCAAGGCTCTACCAATTGAGCTATCCAGGCCGACAACCGGTCAGCATTACTCACTCAGACAAACTGATTGACTAGGTTGTCAGACCACTAGGTTGTCTGACCACTGTTTTCTTCCACAGTTGATTGTGTGATTTTAATAAAAATTGTATTTCTTTCTCCCATTGTTTAATGGTGTTTTCCATTTCCTGCGGCTTATTTTCTGTCGAGCTATCTACATGATAGACCAGAGATGTTTCTGCCTAAAGGTTGTCTGAGTGAGTAATGCTGACCGGTTGTCGGCCTGAATAGCTCAATTGGTAGAGCCTTGACCTTGTAAGTCAAAGATCCGGGGTTCGACTCCCGGTCCAGCCATTATTTTCACTCAGTCGGAAAAATAAAATTTCATTAAATATGATTTTCTTCCACAGTTGATTGTGTTATTTTAATAAAAATTATAATACTTTCTCTACTTTATGGGTAAGAGAAAGTAAAAAGTTAGAGCCGTTTTCGATATACTGATTTTCGGTTCCACTTCCAATTTCAACCATAACTTGACAAACTCTTCTGTTCACCATTGTGAGAAAAGAGTTTAAAGCTCAGAAAGAACACTCTTTTTTTTCTTTTCTTTTGTGTGTGTGTGTGTGTGTGTGTATGTGTTTGAGGTGGGTAACAAAGAGAAGAAGATGGGGAGTTGGAAGAAGTAAAGCATGGAAAGCCATGTAATATCTTTTTAAATTAACTTTTGACTAAAGTATTTTTTTTTTAAATAATTTACGTTGCTATTGTCGTATTAAACTTGTGTGGAAAAAAAAATGAGGTCTATATATATATATATATATATATATATATTTCACATTTATGAAGTTTATGAATTTGTTTTAAACCAGCAGCTGACGAGTTACAACCAGAAAACGATAATTAAATACGTAATGTAATTTAAAAAGAAGTCAATAGGGTGAATTTGAAGAAAATCCGTAGAGCCGTTTTTTAAGGAACCTACTTGCGAGACCTGAAATTGACCAATTTATTCAAGGCTCCTATCAATTTTCTTGAAGTAACCAACTAATACATATGTAAGGGCATCTGACAAGGGATTTATGTTGCAAATGTGAAGAAAATTGTCTGAGCCGTTTTTGAGATACGACCTTACTGCCTCACACCAGGTTTTCCAATTTTCTCTCAAGTTTGGCAAAATCATCTGTACACCAGACATGTCTTATGAAGTTTCTTTGTTCCGTCTTTTATCGTTTTGGCGATATAGTAATCAGAATATTCGCCACACATATACACACACTGATAGATTTCCCAAACCATTTTTACTTTCCGAACACTATAGTGAGGAAAGTATTGTAATCATGTCAAAAATCCGAATTTGAGATTTCGATGTTTCTATACGTTTCGAGGTCCCCTGAGTCCGTTTTCACTATTTTTGCGATGATGTATGTATGTATGTGTGTGTATTTGCGTATGTATGTGAGTGAACACGCTAGCGTCTAAACGCTTTGTTCGAATAAGCTGAAAGTTGGTATGTATATTGTAAGTCCCCATAGTACGAACCCTATAGATTTTGGTGAATTTAGCACTTATAGTTTTTTTACAGGGACACCAGGAAAAATTCTTTATCATTATGGCCTAAGGGACCAAAATCTTAAAAGTGCGATAGCATCTAAACGCCTTATTCAATTGAGCAAAAAATTTATACACATGTTATAGGTCACAGTTGCACGAACTGTATAGATTTTGGAGAATCTAGCACTTATCGTTTTTTTATAGGGACACAAAGAAAAATTCTTTATCATTATGGCCTATGGAGCCAAATTTTTAAAAGTGTGTTAGCCTCTAAACGCCTTATTAATCTGAGCAAAAAATTTGTACACATGTTATAGGTCACAGTTGCACAACTGTATAGATTTTGGTGAATCTAGCACTTACAGGTTTTTTACAGGGACACAAAGAAAAATTCTTTATCATTATGGCCTATGGGACTAAATTTTTAAAAGTGCGATAGCATTTAAACGCCTTATTCAATTGAGCTGAAAATTTATATAAATATTATTAATCACTGTTGCACTAACCATAAGCATTTTGGTGAATCTAGCATTTATAGGTTTTTAGAGGGACACAACGAAACATTCTTTATCATTATGATCTTATGGGCTCATAGTTCAGTAGCGTTAAATAAAACATCGTGTAATATATGGATAAAAATACTCAAACACTCTATTATGGTTTTCTCTCTTTTGTTTGTTTAACAACTCCTCTTTCTTTACTTTATCTACAAAACTGTTAATTACTCATGTATTACTTTTTATAGTCGGGTAATGGAAGTATAGAAGTTCTGTGCTTTTTTCCGTCTACAGTAAAGTACGATCGATTCGTATATTCGTTATGTTGAAGGGGCAACAAATTGTTTTGGGTAAATGTGTCGAAACTAGCATTATCAGCAACAATCTCTCACTATCGGTAATAAGCAGACAATCTATCAAATGTGCCAGTCTTGTCTATTACCATTCATTCCTGCTAATTAATTAACCTTGAGTCTAATTATCGGGGAGGAGAGAGTAATTAATCAACTTCTTTAATTGGTAGGCCTCTCCCCGAGTAGGTCGCGGCGTGTGGTTACAGCAGAAACATTGATGAAAATCGAGATATTTTGAAATAGGGCTCATATTTTTTTTCTTATTAATTATTCATATATCCCTGAAACGACAAAATTTACTACATAAATTCAACTGATGTATGCGTTTTTAGCTTCAAGTTTCCAGATCTTCGTTTTATAATGGATTTGGATTGTTTTCTGAATTTTCAACAGTAATTATTATTATTAGTACATTATTCTATCATTATTGACATAAAAATCCTTTAAAACATGTCATTTATTTATTTATTTATTTATTTTATTTATTTTTTTTTAATATTGCTTACAGTTAATTAAATAATATTAAATAAATAAGTAAATAAGAAATCGGTGTTTAAAAATATATTTTCTTATCCTTGAACATTTAAATTTTCAACTTTATATTAAGGTTTTGCGCTGTCAAACTTCTCAGAAAATGACAAAATTTATTAGATAAATTCAGCTGATGTACACCCCGCGACAAAAAGATAGGTACAAAGGGTTTTTTCTTTGATTTTTCATAAAATAACATTATCTAAATTGGGCTTATCATTTATTATTATCATAAAATAACACTATTCCCGGACTAATCTTAATTTTAAGACTAATTTAGAAAAGTTTTAGACTAAAATTTTTCTAATTTAAGACTACACTCCGCGACAAAAAGATAGGGACAAAGGTTTTTTTTTAAAATTTTTCATAAAATGATATTATCGAATTGTTCTGATCATTTATTAAAAAAAAAAAAAAAAAAAAAAACCTTTGTTCCTATCTTTTTGCCGCGGTGTGTAGTCTTAAATTAAAAAAAATTTTAGTCTTAAAAATTTCTAAATTAATCTTAAAACAAAAGTTAGTCCGGGAATAGTGTTATTTTATGATAATAATAAATGATAAGCACAATTTAGATAACGTTATTTTATGAAAAATCAATCAAAAACCCTTTGTACCTATCTTTTTGTCGCGGGGTGTATACATTTTTAGTTTCAAGCTTTCAGACTTTCATTTTATAATAGATTTGTCTTGTTTTCAGAATTTTCGACAATAATTAACAGTAAAATAAGCAGACAAAAAATTTAAATTTGGATTTATAGTCCTGATAATTCTTTTAGTGTAGTAAGTTGACCTTAATTCCCTACCACAACTCAACGCAACCCTGATAATTCTTTAGAACAGGGGTTGTCAAACTTTTTTTTTACCTACCTCCCACTTTTGTTTTCTTGTTAGCAGCAAAATTTTCTAACCGCCCACCAGTTCCACAAAAATGGTGATTTGAAGGGAAGTATGTAACTTTGCTTTACAAAATTTATAAAACTGATTTATAGCAAAGTAAAGCACATAATGATCAGGGTGTGAAAAAATCATTATTATTTTTTTTTTAATAAAAAAAATCGGATTTTTTTTATTTAAATCTGATTTTTTTTGTTTTATTTACATTATTCGACTAAAAATAAGTCTTAAGAAATTAAGCATGAAAACTTTTTTGGAGGGGGTATTTGATGTAAATAACATGCAAGTTCAAGTTTTCTTATGTTCTAAGACTATATCAAACTACATATTGCCCCAAAATTGTAAAGTTTTATTTTTGATTTAAATCAATGATTTTTAAAAAAAAATCAAAGTGATTTTAATCACGATTTTAATCATGATTTTAATCAAGCTGATTTAAATCGGCGTACCCTGGATACAGCATTTTCTCATTTCAATGTTTTTAAAAAATCAAATTGAAATTAAAAAGAATAATGGAAATGCTTTAGTATCGGCCAAAACCCTTACCGCTCACCAAAAAAAGCTGAAACGCACACTAGCGGTCGGTTGGGGCCGAGTTGACGCCCCACCCCACCCTTCTTTAAGGCCTTTATAATTCATATTAATATAGCAGTTAAATCAAGAAACAGTATAATTCAAATGCCTAACTGAAATCCACAAGATTGGGATGTTGAGAAAAATATTGAAAAAATTAGCATTGTGATCACCACAAGACTTTCTTCTATATTTTCCTATATAAATTCACGTAGCACAATTATGTATTAAAATTATTACTTATTAAAATGACTTTCCACGATGAATGCAGACAACCGTCATCTAAGAGAAATATAACACAAAATGCTGAAAAAAAAAAAGTCCATTTATATCTTAAAAAGACCCCCCCCCCCCCACACACACACGTGTCTTAACCGCTACACCACTACCTCATACTTTCTAGGTTTACTTACACTGGATTCCCATTAAAAATTCTGTTTTCCTGTAGATTGATGTAATTCTACCCCTGACATCTCTGCAACCTGCTTTAATCCTGTAAATTGTTTTACTTAACTTAAATGTTAAAATTCCTATTAATGTTATAGGTTTATTTTGTGTATAGTTCTCCCTTTTTAATTCTTTTAAAATTTAATGAAGTTTTTATAATTATTTAAATAAAAAAAAAAAAAAAAATAATAATATAATGAAAATTTTTTTTTTCTGTTCTTCGAAAAAAAAAAAAAAAAAAAATTACTTTTTATCTTTTTTTTTTTTTTTTTAATACGTAATCATAGTTTTTATTTAGATTTCTTTCTTTAATTTCTCCTTAGTGGTTCATATATTTTCATAATAATAATAATAATAATAATAATAAACATTTTTGACGCGTTAAAATATATCATAAAATATATCATGGGAGCATTTAAGTCAGTATGACGCTTTATGATATTGAAAAAACATTTTTACGACGTTTCTACAATACAATAAAAAATGCGTATTTGAGTAAAATATTTCCCGTGTTAAATTCTTTATTTCTGTTATAGATGCAAAATTTTCATGAAAGGTTGCGTTTACAGGCGCATTTTCATACACTTTTAATTCTTTTTTTTTTTTTAATTGAAAACAGAATATCAGATCCCTGAATAGCTAAACAATCTTACAGGTAAATACAGTTGGAAAATATTTTATAAACTATGCGAATCTTATGACTTTTCTATCTTCTTTAGTTTTCTTTAACCTTATTAACACATTTTACCTGAAAAAGTGTGACATTCTAGTTTATTTTGTTACACAGGTTAAAAATATAATCTATATATTATCTAAATATGTAAAAGATGTCTTATTAGTTACTTTTCTACAATATTCAAACCAATTAGTTATCTAAAACATAAGATTTTGAAATTATAATGAACTAACTACGAATTTGATTTCTAAATTCTTTGATGGTGTATATTTTTAAATGTGAAAAACTATCTTCCATTGTGCAATCTCTTTGTTAATGTAATATTAGAAACTTTAGAACCTGTGTAAAATAAGTTTACATTCAGTAACGCACTAAAAGACCATTTTAAAAGTTTTAGACGCTTGTCACACTTACCCCAGTTGACCTTAATTCTTATTTGCGTATTCAAAATTAATGTTTACTAGCAAACCCGTGCGAAATATTCGCACTTTATTTCTTTTCTTATTTACCTTTAAAATTTGAAACTCATAAATGTTATACCAATTTCATCACTTAATTAAAATTTTAATTTACCAAATTATTATCAAAACCAAATTAATATTGTACAATAGTGAAACCAAAATCATTCAAAGAAAGGTTTCCGAATAAAATTCATGGTTCACAACCCAATTTTCATCTTTCCACAGGCAGTACAATTTTAATATAGGACTCCCGCACGACGCCTTTTAAATTTTTGTCGTTATGTTGGCGATGACTTTTTATTAATTTTTTGTTGTTGTTGTTTGTTTAAAAATAAATAAATAAATAAAATAAAAATAAAATAATTCCTATTTTGATTATATTTTTTATGATTGTGCTTTTTTAGTCAATTTATGACACAAAAGTTCATATTCTGTATATATCTTTAAAATATTGCTAGGTTTAAAATGACGCTTGCAAAGATTCTGAAGAAACAACTGTTAAAAATACATTTTATTCGTAAAATAATCTCATCAGACAAATGTCATATTTTCGTATTAGTCCATTGAGCTAATTCCGCGTGCTTAAATATTGTCCATGTGTAAATATTATTTTTTTATCCTCGCGTGTCGTATCTTTTCGACAAAAAATAATTGAAACTGGTCCACGTTAGAGAAATATTATGTAGATTATTATGAAGTAGAGTTAGACAGTTGATTTGGCTTCTTGATTTTTGCATATTAGGTCTTATTATACCAGGAGTAACTCTTTAAAGTGGATTCTGGACCACCTTGAACATCCATGCTCGACCGGGACTCGAACCTAGTACCTGTTAACTTATGGCAAATTGCTAGACATTCACCCACCAAAAGCATTCTCGAAGGTGGTAGACGTGAGGTGTCAGGCTCGATCCTAGGTCGCACTCATCTACCTAACCGTGTCGTGATTTCCGTGTTTTTTTCCATAACTCGCATAAATACGGTCTGGGACCTCTGAGAAAGACCCCCTGTGGAGGACACTCCATCAGCCTAGGATTTCATGTAATCAATCCGTTTTGATGATGATACAACTACATCACCCCCATGAACATAATTATTAATCTTCTGAAAAGTGAAAAAAAAAAATTTTTTTTTTTTTTTTTTTTTTTTTGAAAGCAAAATATTTTTATTTTGCGCTTTTCTTTGTGATGTTTCCAAATCCGCATTTAAAATGTAATATAGTGGAATATTTTATTCTTTTCACCGTATTCTTCAACTCTCTCAGTATGTTTCTACTTTAGTTCAGGAAGGCGGATTTCAGGCGCCATTCTTGATCCATAGTTTACAGTTAAGAAGTCACCAAGGAGTGCTTCAGCAGACAGTTTACGATAAGAAAATTTTTCTTCTTTTACACCTTCTTTCAATATATCACCCCTTTATAAACACAGTTGAA
Source organism: Salticus scenicus (assembly GCA_963930645.1). Lineage (NCBI taxonomy): Eukaryota > Metazoa > Arthropoda > Arachnida > Araneae > Salticidae > Salticus > Salticus scenicus. The sequence goes on from OZ005660.1 coordinate 30,395,309, forward strand.
CTCAGAAAAATCACTTTTGTCTGTGAAAAGATTGTTGCAAAATTAGACATTTTCACTTTACTTCCACAATATCTTTTGTGTTTTTCCCTGCATTTAGAAAGAAGAAAGGGTTACCCTTTTCCGACCACACACATTTTATAAATACACACTCGTACGAGTGGCGCGCGCGCACACACACACACACAAATGTATATATATATATATATATATATATATATATATATATATATATAATAAAGATGATCTATCAAGCATAGCAGAAGCCAAGCAACAGATACAAGATCACTGAAACACCAATGACCAATAAGATAAAAAAAATTTTTTATCAGTGGATGAAATACACTAATGTAAAGAAACCTGATCTATTAATTAACAGCCTGCAAAACAAACGAATCAATAAAGTAACACAACAAATCTTAACTTAAAACTATAAACTTATCAAAATTAATGAAAAAATAACCTAAGGAACACAAGATAGGAAGGAAGGAGGCAGGCGGCAAGACTTGCTTGTGACTTGCCTGTGGGGTTAAATTAGTTTCACGCCAGCAACTCTCACCCAGCCTGCCACGACCAGAACAGGGGGCGTACAACGAACACTTCGTAAAGCTCACGACGTGAGAACTTCACGATGCCGAGTTTGGAAGATCTCACCAAAATGTTTACGACAATCACTTTTGGCCCTACAATGAACTGATCGTGAGCGCTTATCGAGAGCTAAACGGTGAGTTTGAGATTCATTCGAAATCGGATAGCATTAACCAATCACAGTGAAGTAAAATCTCACCTCCATACTCGAAAACTTTTCGAGAGTTTCAGCTACGTATACTATCTGACCAATCACAGTGCGTGAATGGTCGAAAATGAATACGCTCAGATATTGTCAGCCATGTTTTAATAAAAACTGGTGATTTAAAAAACAAAAATGATGAACATAAGTTATACTTTTTTGAAAAGAACTTTCAAAATTATAAATTTTTTGTGTGAACACTATACAAGTTTAATAATTTGCTTTAAAGATATTTGATTAGGAAGTTTACGAGTGACGATAGGTCTGTTGCTATCACCTTAAAATAATAAAACAAAAATAACCCTAAAATTAAAGACTAAAGAATAACTTTCTGAAAATAATCAATTTTGACGTCCTCACAGCTATAAATTCTAAGTTAAATCATGTGAATTCATCATTCATAATAAAATAATTGTAAAAATGCTCATTTAAGGACTCTGTTATAAATAACATAAGTAACACACTATACGTCTCCTAGTGGCTTGGACGCAGAGCATCTCATTTCAGATCAGCGGTACCCGGGTTCAAACCCCGTTGCGTCCTTTTTAGTTTTTTTTTTTTTTTTTTTTTTAATTTTTTATTTATAAGTCTGGAAAAAAGAAGTTTAAAATAAATAATTTGCCAGTCGTAAGTTTTAATTCAGCAATTAATTTCTACTTCATTATTAGTTGAATTTAACTTTTATTTCAGTATAAATTCAAGTAAATATTTCAAAAGTAAGCATTTTAGTTTTAAAATTTAATTGCTTTTTTTTTAAATATTTTTTTTAATTTAATTAAAACAAAAAAGTTAAATTTAATGAATAATTAAGTAGAAAAAAATTAGTAAGTTAAATAATACATATATACACAATAACAAGAGATTAAATTAAGAATAAAGAAATAAATAATAAAGAAAAAATATATCAGTTTAAAGTTTAATTTCTGTTTAATAACTTTTCAAAAGCAGAAAAATGATCAAACATTTTATTTTTTAATTATTTTATTTAAACTAACAGAAAGAAGAGGAAAAAAAAAAAAATAATAATAAAAGAGAGAGAGAGAGAGAAGTAGAAGAAAGTTCCATTTTTGTTAAATTAAATTAATAACAACAACAACAATAATAATAATAATAAATTATACATTATCAAATTAACTTAAACATTTTTATTTATTTATTTTATTATTGGTGTACGTGCTCTTACTCTAGCGAAATATTTGAAGGGATAATAATAATTTATGGGCGGAAAATTAAATTAGTTACAAATTGTAGCTTCTGGTATATAATAACTATAATTGAATTTAAATGTAATATATATATATATATACATATATATTATTTTATTTCATTCAGAAAAGGGGAGGGGGGATTTTTTTTTTTTTTTTTTTTTTTTTTCAACATTTAAATTAAATATTCATATTTTCCTTGTTAGTAATAAGAGATATTAGGGAATTGCTAATACATGCAACATTGCGTATAATATATATATATATATATATATATATATATATACATATATATATATATAACTGTGGTGCTTTTATCACAAAAACCAAGAGCATTAATTAAGAAAAAATAGTCTATTAAAGACTGAAGAATAAATTTCTAAAAATAATCACTTTTGTAGTTCTCAGACCTTTAAATTTATGCTAAATCATGTGAATTAATCGTTCGTAATGCTAGTTTCATAGCAATCCTATCTTAAAGAGAATATAATTATGATAACTAAGGTGGCTCCTTTGCTGTATCTTTTGTGAGTTCGTTTTCCTTTTCATCCCGTGCTTTTACTATGGATTTTTAGCTTCCCTTCCCTCCCCCCCCCCCCATGAATTTTACATATTAAAGTGCGTTGATTAAAGAACTTGCTTATTGCCTTAAAAAAATTTAACCGAGGTTCCCAAATTGAATCCCTGGCAAGGGATAATAGTTTATATACATGCGTATATTTTATTGCATTAAAAAAATAAAAAGTTTTATTTATATATGTATGTATTTTATGCACAATATTCCACATATTAGCAATTCCTTAATTTATTCTATTACTAATAAGAAATATACTAATATTTAATTTAATGGTTAGGGGAGAGAAAAAATAAAGAAAGAAAGAAAATCTTTCTTTCTTTCTTTCTTTCTTTCTTTTTTTTTTTTTTTTGTTTCTTTCTCATCGAAATAAAATAATTTAAAAAAATGCTTATATTTCGACTTTTTTTTTTTTTTTTTCTACATTTAATTTTATTTATTATTTGCCAGAAGTTAAAATTGTAACTAATATAATTTTCCCCCATAAGTTATCCTTTCAAATATTTTGTTAGAGTATGTATACAAGCAACAAAATAAATATATAATAAAACTTAAGTTAATTTGATAATATATAATTTTTTTTTTTAATTATTAATTTAATTTAACAAAAATAAAATCCCCCCTCCTTTTTTTTTTTTAATTATTAATTTAATTTAACAAAAATAAAATCCCCCCTCCTTTTTTTTTTTTTTTTTTTTTTTTTTTTTTACTTTATTACTAATAAGAAATATACGAATATTTAATTTAATAGTTAGGGGAGAGAAAGAAAGAAAGAAAGAAAATCTTTCTTTCTTTCTTTTTTCTTTCTTTATCTTTTTTTTTTTATCTTTCTCATTGAAATAAAATAATTTAAAAAATGCTTATATTTCGACTTCTTTTTTTTTTTTTTTTTTCTACATTTAATTTTATTTATTATTTACCAGAAGTTAAAATTGTAACTAATATAATTTTCCCCCATAAGTTATCCTCTCAAATATTTTGTTAGAGTATGTATACAAGTAACAAAATAAATAAATAAAAATGCTTAAGTTAATTTGATAATATATATATATATATTTTAAATTATTAATTTAATTTAACAAAAATGAAAATCCTCCCCCCCCCCTCCTTTTTTTTCGTTTTTTTAGTTCAAATTAAATAGTTTAAAAGTAAAATGTTTGATCTCTTTTCTGCTTTTGAAAAGTCATTAAACAAAAATTAAACTTTAAACAGAAATATTTTTTCTTTAAAATTATTTATTTAATTTCTTGTTATTGAATGGATTACTTTTAATGGTTACTTTTGAAATATTTATTTGAATTTATACTGAAACAAAAGTTAAATTCAATTAATAATAAAGTAGAAAATAATTGCTAAATTAAAACTTACATCTGGCAAATTACTCATTTTAAATTAAGTTATTTTTCTTCATATATATAATAATTGAAAAAAAAAAAATCTGAAACAGAGTTAATGGGGTTTGAACCCGGGTACTGCCGGTTAGAAACGAAATGCTCTGTGTCCAAGCCACAAGGAGACGTATGACGATCTCCTTATGTTCTTTATGATTTTTTTCCTTAAATGAGCATTTTTACAATTATTATATTATGAACGATGAATTCATATGATTTAAATTAGAATTTATAGTTCTGAGGATGTCAAAAATTATTATTTTCAGAAATTTATTCTTTAGTCTTTAATTTTTAGGGTTATTTTTGTTTTGTTGTTTCAAGGTAAAACAACAGACTTATTGTCACTCGTAATCTTAATAATCAAATATCTTTAAATCTAATCATTAACAGGGATGGAACACGGGCGCAGAATTCATACCACTATCAATGTAAGAAAATTTTCTACCTCTTAAATCGACGATATTATAGGTAGAGAAATTTCTTAAACACATTCCGGTGTGAATTCTGCGCCCGTGTTCCATCCCTGCATTAAATGTATGCAGACTTCACACAAAAAATTAATAGTTTTGAAAGTTCTTTTCAAAAAGTATGACATACGTACATATTTTTTATTTTTTAATTCATCGGTTTTTTGTACTAAAAATGGCTGACTAAGTTCTCACTTCGTAATCGCGATTTCACTAGTTTTCAGTGGGTGAGATTTCAAAGGTAGATAACGAAGATAGATACCGGCAGTGAGAAGCTTACGATGAGTTCGTTGTAGCACTTTTTGGTGATTGTCGAAAAATGACGTCACAGCACAGAATTCTCGGCTAGAACTCGGCAGTGAAAAGATTACGAAGTGCTCGTTGTAGGGCCCCAGGAACCATATGGATTGAAAAAGCAAAATTTCAAAGCAGATGAATAACAATGAAACCACGAAGCAACAATGAAATTCACCGATTGATTACATAGTGTTTAATAGTATAATTAGAATTTTAAATATGGTTGACAACTCAAAAAGGAAGAAACTGAAATTTTATTGGAAAAAGAAAGTTTGCATAGTAATACAAAGTAAATGCAACAAGCCTTCTGCTTTATATATATACATATAATCTATATGAAATCGTTTATCCTGACTGACTAGTGAGTGAGTGGCGAATTCATCATCGCCTAGTCTAAACTCCTACATTCAGAAATTTGGTAAAAGCATTCCTTTTGTAACTTAGACACCCACCAAAAACTCATTTTACAAATTTAACCCCCCCGCTCCCCCCTTCCCCCCTCAAGGGAAGGGTGAATGCAAAACGTGTTTTAACCCTTTAACGTTCACTACCTAATTTATTTTAAAAATTACTAAACTAATTGTAAAAATGACTTTTAGACACATAGCTGATCATAAATATTTAAAAAATAAAAAATTAGCATAGTTCCTTTTCGATAAATTTTTGTTGGAAACATCTGTATGTTAACCTTATTAAATTCAAATAATATTTAATTTAATAAATAAAACACTTTGTAATTAAACATTATCGACTACAAAAACTCGTAAAAGTTGTTTCAGGTGAAAATAATAGACCAGCTCTTCATTAAATGAAAAAAAAAAATCTGGAGTGACTCCACTCGACTTTCTGAACATTGAGTAATTAACGGTTTTGTAGATAAAGTAAAGTAAGAGGAGTTGTTAAATAAACAAAAGAGAAAATTATAATAGGGTGTTTGAGTATTTTCCTTTATATAGTACACGATGTTTAATTTAACGCTATTTTACTAAACACGTAGATCATAATGATAAAGAATAATTCATTGTATCCCTGTAAAAACCTGTATATTCTAGATTCACCAAAATGCTTAGAGTTAGTGCAACAGTGACTTATAATATTTATATAAATTTTCAGCTCCATCGGATAAGGCATTTCGACGCTATCGCACTTTAAAGTTTGAGCCCATATGCCACAATTATAAAGAAATTTGCATTTTGTCCCTGTAAAAAGAACAATAAGTGCTAGATTCTCTAAAGTTCATAAAGTTCGTGTGACGGGGACATATAACATTTATATAAATTTTCAGTTAATTTGAATAAGGAGTTTAGTCGCTGTTGCACTTTAAATAATTTAAGCCTATAAGGTCTTAATGATGAACAATTTTTAATTATGTCCTCGTTATGTTTTCTCGTTAAGTGCTATAGTCACCAAAATCCATACAGTTTGTGTGATGGTGACCTATAACACGTATATAAGTTTTCCACTAAAACGGATAAGGCATTTAGATGCTATCGTACTTTAAATAATTTCACCCAATACGCCATAATGATACAGAATTATTTGTTGTGTCCCTGTAAAAAAACTAGAAGTGCTAGATTCACCAAAACCTATATAGATCGTGAAACTGTGACCTATAATATGTGTGTAATTTTTTTGTTCAATTGAATAAGGCGTCTAGACGCTATCGCACTTTTTAAAATTTGGTCCTATAGGCCATAATGATAAAGAATTTTTCTTTGTGTCCCTGTAAAAAAACTATAAGAGCTAGATTCACCAAACTCTATGCAGTTCATGCAACTATTACCTATAATATGTGTATAAATTATTTTCTCAGTTTAATGAGGCATTTTGACGCTATCGCACTTTTTAAAATTTGGTCCCATAGGCCTTATAATGATAAAGAATTTTTCTTTGTCTCCCTGTAAAAAAACTATAAGTGCCAGATTAACTCTATACTGATTGAGTAACTGTGACCTATAATATGTGTATATAAATTTTTTGCTCAATTGAATAAGGCGTTTAAATGCTATCGCACTTTAAAGATTTTGGTCCCATAGACCATAATGATAAAGAATTTTTCTTTGTGTCCCTGTAAAAAAACTATAAGTGCTAGATTCACCAAAATCAATAGGGTTCGTACTATGGTGACTTACAATATACGCACCAACTTTCAGCTTATTCGAACAAAGCGTTTAGACGCTAGCGTGTTCACTCACAGACAGACATACACACACATACATACATACATACACACACATACACACACACATACATACATCATCGTAAAAATAGTGAAAACGGACTCAGGGGACTTCGAAACATATAGAAACATCAAAATCTCGAATTCGGATTTTTGACATGATTACAATACTTTCCTCACTATAGCGTTCGGAAAGTAAAAACTAGACATGAGTGCATCATCAAACTAGCAATTTGCACTCGCGCACACTAAGAAACTTGAAGTGACTTATGCATTTAGCTTCCTTTGAAGCATTATCTGTTAAATTTTGAAATAGTGTTGCTATCTACCGAACAGAAAAGGAACAGAAGTTTAAAACCTGATTAAAATAATGAGGAAATGTTAAAAAACTGTTGCAAAAAAAATTGTTATGTCAAATGTTTGGTTTCGCTGCGCTTTTTCTTCACTTTGCGTGTAAAACTACTTTCATTGAAATAGGATAAACGATGCAGGGAAAAGAAAAGGCCTAATCCGTTGTAACAATATTCATGCGGTTTTTTTTTTTTTTTTTTTTTTTTTTTTAAGAAGAAATTTGAATTTTTTTGCAAATGACGCGTAGAATTCCAGCAAATATCTGGAAAAAAAAAAAAAAAATGGCTAGCCTTGGTATTTATAAGATTATCTCACTAGAGTTTGGTTAAAATGTTATTTAGAATTGCAGAGATAAATCAAAGGTGTTAACTGCTGGGTTTTGAAATGACCACTACTGGCGCATTTTAAGCTCTCGAGGAAAATAATTTTAAACTATAATAATAATAACGCATAATCTATATAATATTTCTCTAACGTGGACCAGTTTCAATTATTTTTTGTCTAAACGATACGATACGCGAGGAAAAAAACATATACATGAACAATATTTGAGCACGCGAACTTAGCTCAATGGACTAATAAGAAAAAATGACATTTGTCTGATGAGATTATTTTACGAAAAAAAAAAATGTATTTTTAACAGTTGTTTTTTCAGAATCTTTGCAAGCGTCATTTTAAACCTAGCAATATTTTAAAGATATATACAGAATATGAACTTTTGTGTCATAAATTGACTAAAAAACACAGTCATAAAAAATATAATCTAAGTAGGAATTATTTTATTTTATTTATTTAATTATTTTTTAAATTATTATATATATATGTACCAAAATTAATAAAAAGTCATCGAGGTGATTTTTTTTTAATAATTGAAAAATTGCCTATTTATGTGCATTATATGATAGAATATATTAGTAAAAAACAGTGAATAACCTGAAAAAAAAAATGTGCAAATTTTAAAATATTTTGATATTTAGGCTCAAAATATGCATAAAATTTGCAAAAACAAAAAACACTTTTACAAAACATCATAAGTCAAATTTAAATAAAGATATTTTTATTCTGTAAATTTTATTTAGATTATTGAAAGGTCCTTAAGGGATTGAACTACTCTCAAAACTATAACCATGTTATTTAATATTTTAGAGACGATAACATTTTTACACGCTGAAAAAAATCATGAATATACATGGTTCATAACTTCTATCGACAAAGAAAAAAAAAAAAAAATCTGGAGTGACTCCACTCGACTTTCCGAACATTGAGTAACTAACAGTTTTGTAGATAAAATAAAGAAAGAGGAATTGCTAAACAAACAAAAGAGAGAAAACCATAATAGAGTGTTTTTTTTCTCCATATATCACACGAGGTTTTATTTAACGCTACTGAACTTTGAGCCCTTAGATCATAATGATAAAGAATTTTTCGTTTTGTCCCTGTAAAAATCTATAGATGCTAGATTCACCAAAATGCTTATAGTTAGTGCAACAGTGATTTATAATATTCATACAAATTTTCAGCTCAATTGAATAAGGCGTTTAGATGCTATCGCACTTTTAAAAATTTGGTCTCATAGGCCATAATGATAAAGAATTTTTCTTTGTGTCCCTGTAAAAAAACTGTAGTGCTAGATTCACCAAAATCTATACAGTTGGTGCAAATGCGACCTATAACATGTGTACAATTTTTTTGCTCAGATTAATAAGGCGTTTAGACGCTATCACACTTTTAAAAATTTGGCCCCATTGGCCTTAATGATAAAGAATTTTTCTTTGTGTCCCTGTAAAAAAACTATAAGTGCTAGATTCTCCAAAATCTATACAGATTGAGTATCTGTGACCTATAATATGGGTATAAAATTTTTGCTCAATTGAATAAGGCGTTTAGATGCTATCGCACTTTTAAGATTTTGGTCCCATAGGCCATAATGATAGAGAATTTTTCTTTGTGTCCCTGTAAAAAAACTATAAGTGCTAGATTCACCAAAATCTATAGGGTTCGTACTATGGTGACTTACAATATACGTACCAACTTTCAGGTTAATCGAACAAAGCCTTTAGACGCTAGCGTGTTCACAAACATACACACATACACACATACACACATACATACATACATCATCGTAAAAATAGTGAAAACGGACTCAGGGGACCTCAAAACGTATAGAAACATCAAAATCTCGAATTCGGATTTTTGACATGATTACAATACTTTCCTCACTATAGTGTTCGGAAAGTAAAAAAGCTAGATTCATTGTCGTAGTTCAATCCCTGAAACAACCCCTCTTGAGTATTTTGTCAAAGTTTCATAATGTTTCAATTATAACTTTTGGAGTTATGATGTTTTGGGATAAAACAAAATGTTAAAAATCTCATTTTGGGAAAAAAGCAGAAAACGTGTTTAAAAACCAGATTTCACCTATTAAATAAAAAATAATTTTAATAAGTTCCTGATTTATTTCAAAGTTCTTTATTTTCTTTTTCAAATTCATTTTATATTCAGTAACAAATTTTGATGCTTATATTGAGTAAAACATTTATGTAAACAAACATTTACGGGTCATTTCCGGTCACTTCCGGTTTCAAAAACTGGCGAGTGACTAATATTAAAATGCCTGTAACTCAAGTTCTAAACAAGATAGAAACAAAATTCAAACTGATTTAGAAAGCTAAAATGTCAGGCTTTAAAAATAGAAAAACTGAGTTTTGACCGAAAATTGCATTTTAGGGCACCTTAAAAGGCCTTGGTAGACCAGGTACCTTAAAAGGCGTCGTGGGAGTCCTAATACTAAAACTGTACTGCCTAGGTAAGTAAGGAAACTGGGTCGTGAACGAGGAATTTTATTTTGAAAACTTTCTTTGGGTGATTTTGGTTTCATTATTGTGCAATATTAATTTGGTTCTAATATAATAATTTGGCTGGTAAATTAAAATTTTAATTAGGTGTTGAAATTGGTACAATATTTATGACTTTAAAATTTTAAAGGTAAATAAGAAAAGAAATAAAAGGGGAAAATTTCGCACGGATTTGCTAGTAGTATAATAATAGTACAATAACGATTCAAGTAGCGTTTTTTGCTGTATAGTTATGTATAAAAAGAGTTAATTTGAGGTATTGAACACTAGTGTAAGAACATGACGCAAAAACAGCCAAAAAATGCCATGTGTCGACTAATGGTACAGTTACCCTTATTATTTTTATATATTTGTGTCATTTTATGTGTGTACATATACTATATTTAAAGTACAAGGTAATTATAATTAAACTGACAACGCTTACGGTGTTCTGAAAATCGATCTAATTGCCAGAATGGCGCCAAAATTTGTAAGAAGATTAAACAAAAGACGGGGGACGAAGGATTCCGAAAATGAATAGATAAATAAGTAAAAGTAAAATAAATTCAAAAATTTACCGCTAGGTGAATATCTGGCGCTGGTTTTTGTAAGTAAAGTTTTTCTTGCGGACAAATTAGCGCGGTTTCTCCAATTTCAAAAATAACTAGTATGTTGTGGCCACCAAGACTTTCTTCTATATTTTCCTATACAAATTCACTCAGTAACAATATTAAAAAAAAAAAAAAAAAAAAAAAAAAAAAACGATATTTTTTCCTAAGTTTTTTTTTTTTTTTTTTTGGTAAAAGTAAAAAAAAAAAAAAAAAATGATAACTTTGTTTTAAATTATCACATATTCATAGTTCAACCATTCGTTTTAAAGGTATTGATGAGACCTTTCGAAAGACTACTATTATCAATAATTCATATTAATTTTACAATCACAGATTAAGAATAACTCTCATTATGTACATTTATACGAAATTTTGTCCTATACTGCCATGTTAAAAGCTTACAAAAAATGCGATTACAGCGCCACCTGTTGAGCGATTGATTCTTAAATCTATTCAGCACCAGTTCACGTCAGGGTGCAACTAAATACCAAGTTTGGTTAAATTTCATTCATTGGTTCGTGAGATACAGTGGACACAAAATTCGTGATACACACACACACAGACAGACATTTTCTATAAAAACTATCAATTCGTGTTCAGGAATCCCAAAACGTGTAAATCCGTCAAAAAACGGAGGTCGAAAATTTTCACGAATCCAATCCTTTCTCTATGTTACATATAGAAGAAAGTAATGGGATAAAGCAGTGCTTAAAAAAGTGCGTAATCGTCAGTTTTAAATTATAAATTGCGGCGAAAGGTTTTTACTTAGAAAAACAGTGCCACATATTCCCCTAGCGGTATTTTTTGGAATTTAAATAAAGTAATAATAATAATATTAATAAATTGCTTAATCCTTGTTTAATCTTCCTACAAAATTTGGCGCCATTTTTGCAGTTAAATCACCCTACAGAACAATGTGCGTTGTCAGTTTAATTATGACCACTGTGATGTCGATTATCACATATTCTAAAAAAATATATATTTTTATTTATAAATAATAATAATAATAAATAAATAAATAAACAAAATGAATAACGAACACTTTTTTATGATCTCTAAATTGCAACTTAATTCTCATGCAGTATGTTTTTTAAATTTTTACATCCTCCCTCTTCCCACATATGTATGTTTTGCTTATTGCAACTCTATTGGACTGCATGGATACCCCTAGTATCTGGGACAGTCGGTGATGGGGCGCGCATTCGCGCTACCTGTCTTATTGCAACTCTATCGAAACCTTTGATCATATATTATTCGTTCTGTAACGTTAATGCAGATCTACAATAGCTTGTTTTGACTTTTCCTAATTCGGTTTCTTTTCATCTTACAAACTAGTATGTTGTGGCCACTACAAGACTTTCTTCTATATTTACCTATACATATTCAATCAGTAACAATATTAAAAAAAAAAAAAAAAAAAAGTACGATTTTTTTTTTTTTTTTTTCTATTTTTTTTTTTTTTTTTTTGTTAAAAGTGAAAAAAATCGATAACTTTGTTTTAAATTATCACAGATTTATAGTTCAACCATTCGTTTTAAAGGTATTGACGAGACCTTTCGAAAGATACCCATCTTGAAAATTTATCCCCCCCGGGGGGGTACTTCCCCCCCAGGGGGGAAGCGATGCCTCCCCATGCAGAAAATTTTTTTCCTAGTTACATACTACTATTATCAATAATTCATATTAATTTTACAATCACAAGTTTAAAACAACTCTAATTATGCACATTTATACGAATTTTTGTCCTATGCTGCCATGTTAAAAATTTAGATAAAATGCTGTCACAGCGCCACCTGTTGAGATATTGATCCCCAAACATAATCAGCACCAGTTTATGTCGGGGACCAACTAAATACCAAGTTTGGCTAAATTTCGTTAAAAAAAAAAAAAAAAAAAATGCGATATTTTTCTGTTTTTTTTTTTGGTAAAAGTAAAAAAAATCGATAACTTTGGTTTAAATTATCACAGATTTATCGTTCAACCATTCGTTTTAAAGGTATTGTTGCGTACTTGGGGGTTCGTGAGTTGTCTGAGAATGAAAGGCCAAACGTACAAAAATTCAGTATTTTATTCACAGCAAGTTCCAGAAAAATACAGGTCTATAAACCAAGTATCAGCTTCAATTCAAACAGTAAACACAGCTTAAACAACAGCTGTCAATAGCAAATCCACAGTACAAACTGTATATCAATAACACTTGAAGCAAGTCTCTCTCAAAGAGGCTCAAGAGCAATGCAAGCACTAGCGAAGCTCGCTGAGATCTGAACTGAACTGACTCCCCTTGGCGAGGAAGCGCTCCTTATATGCTGTTCCATGGAGCCCAGATTTTTCGAGAAAACTCTAGAAAGTGGTCAACCAATCAACTTACAGCTTCCATATTTGGTATATCCCATATAAGGATTTTCTCGCCAAGGTCGCCAAAAAAATCGCCAAGGTGGGAAAAAGTCGCCAAATTTGGCGCCAAATCCATTACGTGCATTACTGGGGCTTTCTAATGCGTTTTTAAGGGAAAATAAGGCTATTTCAACGCTAAAATGACAAGAAATGCACAAAATTAGCACTTTATCAACTTACTAAGCCTCTTTGAAAGAATTTATACAAAAATAAACACAATTATTTACAATTTCGTAACACTACCCCCCTCCCAAGGACTGCACGTCCCGGGCAGTGCAACCCTTAGTCAAGAGGCGAAATTAAACAAATTTACACAATCTAAAACACAAAAACTAAGTTGCATATAACGATAAAATAGAAATACAAATCGAGTGAGAACTATTTACAATATTCACAAATATATACAAATATTTATATACAAATATTTACAAAATTCACAAATATGTACAAATATTTACATTACGAATATTTACATTACGCATGCGCAAATTTTACCAGTATTTACATTTTTAACTTTTAATATTACCGTTACTTGTGGTACTTGGCTAGCCTATTATAGTGCACCACCTTCGGTTTTGATGAAGGTGTTTTAGTGATCCGCACCACTACATCATTCAGCCTTTTTAAGACTGTGTATGGTCCGTCCCAGTTGCACTGTAACTTGGGAGAGAGTCCTTTGTGTCGAACAGGATTCCACAACCAGACCTTCTCTCCTTCCTTAAACTCATGTTGCGTAGCCTTTAGATCGTACCTTGTCTTCATTTTCTCCGATGCAATGTGAATTCGCTCCCGAGCAAAGTTGTGAACGTCCTCAAATCGTGCCTGGAGATCTTGGATGTACTCCTCGGGCGATGAAGGCACATCGGGTGGACAACCAAACAGGAGATCACAAGGGAGACGAAGTTCACGTCCAAACAGCATCTGGGCTGGAGTGTAGCCGGTGGTTTCATGGACAGCACTTCGATAAGCCAGCAGGAACAATGGCAACTTCAAGTCCCAATCTTGCTGGTTCCTTGATACTAGAAGAGAGAGGTTATTCAGGATGGTACGATTGAACCTCTCGACCATGCCGTCCGACTGGGGATGTAAAGGTGTTGTCCGGGTTTTGTCTATGCCAAGTAGTTGACACAGTCCTTTGAAAACATCAGAGGTAAAGTTCCTACCTTGGTCGGTATGAAGTTGTAGGGGCGTGCCGTACCTTGACACCCATTGCTGCACTACGACCTCTGCGACTGTGCATGCCTCTTGATTGGGAATGGGATATGCCTCAGGCCACTTGGTGAAATAGTCCATCACGACGAGGATGTATTTATTTCCACTGGAGGTCCGTGGCAAAGGACCCAAGATGTCGATTGCAATTCGTTCAAATGGTGCTCCCACGTTATACCGTTGCAGTCTCCCTCGACTTCGTTTCTGCGGGCCTTTACGTGCCGCACAAGCATCACAGGATTTACACCATTTCTCCACATCCTCCTTTGCCTTGCACCAGTAGAAGCGCTCCCGAACTTTCTGCAGAGTCTTCATTACCCCAAAATGGCCTCCGGTAGAGCTACTATGCAGTTGTTCTAAAACAGCTGGAATTTTTGATCTTGGTAATAAAATCTGCCATCTGAAGCTTTTCCCATCATCAGATTCCCACTTTCTGTATAATACGCCGTTTCTGATATGAAGAGAGTCCCAAAGTGCCCAATAACTTTTCGTAATGGGACTAAATCTGGAAATGCCCTGCCAGGTAGGTCTGTTGCTGGTCGTCTCCTTCAGCTGTAATATTGGCTTTATGTCAGGATCTTCCAACTGGGATTTTCTAAGTTCTTCGTCACTCCATGGATCGGGATCTTGATCTGATGGTGTTGAGACAGTAACTTGGCAGGCAACCGGATTTATCGGCAGGTATTTCTGTTCGGCTCTAGAGCAATACTTGCAGCTTTCCGAGCAGGGCTTCCGTGACAAGGCATCTGCATTACCATGTAGAGTCCCTTTACGATGACGTATCTCGAAGTCATATTCCTGGAGGCGTTGTATCCACCTGGCAATCTGTCCTTCCGGGTTCTTGAACTGGAGCAACCACGTTAAAGATGCATGGTCAGTCCGGAGCAGGAATCTTCTGCCATAGAGGTAATGATGGAAATGTTCTATGGCTTTCACGATGGCGAGTAGCTCTTTCCTGGTGGTACAGTAATTTCGCTCCGGTTTCGACAGGCATTTACTCCAATAGGCAATGACATGTTCTTGACCATCAATTTCCTGCGACAGAACAGCACCGACACTCTCATGGCTGGCATCTGTATCAAGTATAAACTGTCTGTCGGGCTGTGGATACGTCAAGATAGGCGATGATGTTAAGGCCTCTTTAAGTCGCTTGAACGCTTTTTCACATTCATCTGTCCACAGGAACTTCTGTTTGGCTTCCGTCAGCTTGTGGAGTGGTCTGGCAATATTTGAGAAACCCTTGACAAACTTCCTGTAGTAAGTGCATAACCCCAGGAAACTTCGTAGTTGATGTATATTTTCCGGGCGACTCCAGTTCTCGACTGCAGAGATCTTCTCAGGATCAGTTCTCACACCTTCGGCAGAGATGATATGGCCGAGGTAGCTCACTTCACGACGGAACAAGTTACACTTGCCTGGATTCAATTTGAGGTTAGCCATTCTGAGTTTCTCCAGCACCTTTCGGATGTTTCGTAGATGGTCTTCAAAGGTGCGCCCCACAATGATAATATCATCCAAATACACCAGACAGGCTTCATAGGAAAGTCCTTTTAGCACTGTCTCCATCAGGCGTTCGAAGGTGGCAGGTGCATTACATAATCCGAATGGCATAACTTTAAATTGCCACAGTCCTTGTCCCGTGGTGAATGCAGTCTTCTCACGATCATCAGGATGTAATTCTACTTGCCAGTAACCGCTCTTCAGATCCAACGTCGAGAACCATTTATTGCCAGCAAGTGTGTCTAATGTGTCGTCAATTCTGGGAAGAGGGTAACTGTCTTTCTTCGTGATGTCATTCAAACGACGATAATCCACACAAAATCTTGTTGAACCATCCTTTTTTCGCACCAGTACTATGGGAGAGGCCCAAGGACTCGTTGATGGCTCGATGACATCATTGTGCTGCATTTCACTTAGAAGTTCAGTGACCTCTTCCTGTTTAGCAAATGGAAGTCTTCTTGGATGTTGTTTGATTGGAGGATGATTTCCTGTATCAATTCTGTGCTGGGTGATGTTCGTTCTCCCGACGTCTTCAGGTGTTCGAGAAAAAAGGTCTTTAAATTCTTGGAGTAGCTTCTCCGCAGCACATCTCTGTTCTTTTCCTAACTCTGCATTCTTGAGTAGTTCCGTTGTTAATTGCTCAGAAGACTTGGATTCAGTTGATTGCGTGGGGCGGTTGATGCATGTTACAGGAGAGCAGGCTGCTAACACCTCATCCTTCTTCACTGTTCGGACCTTATCGCTGATGTTTGCGACTCTCACAGGAATAGTACTCTTTGAGAGATCAACTAGAGATGAAGCTACCAGAACTCCTCTTGGGCTATTGTCTGTATTCGGGTATTCAATCAGTCCATAGCGAAAGTATTGCTTGGTAGGAGGTGTTCCTGAAACTATTGTCTCTGTATGTGGAGGGATGGAAATTTCCGACTTGGCTGTTATCTGGCATATTGGCTGAATGTCTTGATTTTCAGTGTTGAACACAGCTATGTCTTCCGAACTCGAATGCAGTTCATTATTCTTGAAGTCCAATTTAAAGTTAAATTTTCTCAGGAAATCAATTCCAATGATTACAGGACCTCTTATATCTGCCACATATGCCATATGATGGTAACTGGCATTCCCAAAAGTGATAGTCAAGTTCATTTTCCCATATATTTTGATTTCGTCTCCGGTCACAGTCTGGAGTTTAACACAGGGCGGCGTCCAGATGATCTTCTCTTTTAGTTCTTGAGCCAAATCTGTTTTAATGATGGTCACGTTGGCTCCTGTGTCCAGAATCATCCGGCAGGTGGCGTTGTTGACTTGGCCATAGACGTGAAGTCCATTATCGCCGCCACTCATCGACGAAACATGAAATACTGTAAATTGGGGCTCTTTAATTTTAGGCAACCTCCGCCCCGCGAGATGGCCTCCTCTTAGTTTCCCTGTAGTGATGGTGAAGACGAGTGATTTCCTATAGTTGGTCGTACGGGGCAGTTCCTCTTCACGTGACCATCCCCTCCACAGCCCCAGCACTTTATCTTCCGGTCCCTTATTTCCTTGTTATTCTCCAGGCTGCGCAATCTCTTTAAGATCTCTTCGATACTTCTCTTCATTTCATTTTCACCAGCAGGCGTATCGTTTAAAGAGACTGCTCTTATGGTATGGCGGTCTTTCCGGGAGGCTTGTTGGGCTGCCTCTATCCTAAGTGCATAGCCTAAAGCTGATTCTACGTCTCTGATGTTGGAGAGTCTCAGCGCTTTTTGAATTTCTGGATCCCGAACAGCATCGATAAAGTACTGAAGAGCTAAGTCGTTTCGAGTGTCAGCTTGACAGTCTGAGAATGCTAGGTGTGACAATCTCTGAATGTCCGCTGCCAGCTCTTGCAAACTTTCGCCCGTTTTCTGGTAACGGGACTTTAGCTGGAGGCGACTATAGTCCTTAGAACACTTCTCTCCGAACCGTAGCTCCAGTGCTCTAGTCAGGGCCTCGAAGTCGTTCCTTTCTTCTTTAGAAACATTTCGCAGTATCTCGGCTGCATCTCCCCGTAATGCTGCTGCTAAGTGGACTGACTTGGCGGTAGAGTCCCAGCCGTTAGCTTCAGCTACGATGGAAAACTGCGTCTTATATACATGCCAGGAGGAACTGCCGTCGTAGGTAGATAGCTTAATAAATTCCTGATTCTGGATTCTTCTCTCTTTCTTTTCATTTTCCTGAGGCATGGATTCTAACTTTTCCTCTAGATTCCGAATCTTGCTCTGCAATTCATTCCCTATTACTTCTCCTTTCCACTCTTCTTTCATTTTTCTCTCAAGATCTTCCTCCATTCTCTTAAACTTGCTTTCTATCTCTGAAACCTTTCCATTCAGCTCTTGATCAAAGTTTTCTTTAAATTTCTCCTCAAAATTCTCTTCTATCTTCATAAATCTCTCTTCAAAATTCTTTTCCACTTTCAAAACTTTCTCTTCAAAATTTTCTTCTATCTTCATAGCTTTCTCTTCAAAACTCTCTTCTATTTTCAAAACTTTCTCTTCAAAATTTTCTTCTATCTTTATAACTTTCTCTTCTATTTCATCCATTCTATTTTTCATCACAGTTAGTTTACCCTCTATTGATTCTTTCACCGTTGAAAGCTCTCTCTTCATCTCATCTTGATTAGATTTAATCTCTTCGGTCAAACTGGCTTCCAATTCTTTTTGTCCTTCCTTCATTTCTTTACTGAGGCTATCTTTCATCTCTCTTTGCCCTTCTTTCATTTCATTCATCTGGGTAGCTAAGCTTTCTAGAAGATTCTTCATCTGTTCCTCCATAGCTCTAGTTATAACCATTCACAGACAATCCCGCTTCTGACACCAGAAATGTTGCGTACTTGGGGGTTCGTGAGTTGTCTGAGAATGAAAGGCCAAACGTACAAAAATTCAGTATTTTATTCACAGCAAGTTCCAGAAAAATACAGGTCTATAAACCAAGTATCAGCTTCAATTCAAACAGTAAACACAGCTTAAACAACAGCTGTCAATAGCAAATCCACAGTACAAACTGTATATCAATAACACTTGAAGCAAGTCTCTCTCAAAGAGGCTCAAGAGCAATGCAAGCACTAGCGAAGCTCGCTGAGATCTGAACTGAACTGACTCCCCTTGGCGAGGAAGCGCTCCTTATATGCTGTTCCATGGAGCCCAGATTTTTCGAGAAAACTCTAGAAAGTGGTCAACCAATCAACTTACAGCTTCCATATTTGGTATATCCCATATAAGGATTTTCTCGCCAAGGTCGCCAAAAAAATCGCCAAGGTGGGAAAAAGTCGCCAAATTTGGCGCCAAATCCATTACGTGCATTACTGGCGCTTTCTAATGCGTTTTTAAGGGAAAATAAGGCTATTTCAACGCTAAAATGACAAGAAATGCACAAAATTAGCACTTTATCAACTTACTAAGCCTCTTTGAAAGAATTTATACAAAAATAAACACAATTATTTACAATTTCGTAACAGTATTGACGAGACCTTTCGAAAGATACCCATCTTGAAAATTTACTTCCCCGGGGGGGGAACCGATGCCCCCCCATGCACAAAATTTTTTTCCTAGCTAACTACTACTATTATCAATAATACCTATTAATTTTACAATCACAAGTGTAAAATAACTCTCTTTATGCCCATTTATACGGAATGTTGTCCTATGCTGCCATGTTAAAAATTTGCATAAAATGCGATCACAACGCCACCTATTGAGCGATTGATCCCAAAATCTAATCAGCACCAGTTTATGTCAGGGTGCAACTAAATACCAAGTTTGGTTAAATTTCATTCATTGGTTCGTGAGATACAGCGTCCACAAAAAAATGATACAGACAGACAGACATTCTCTAAAAACTATTAATTCGTGTTCTCCATATCCCAAAACATGTAAATCCATCAAAAAGTGGACTTCGAAAATTTTCGCGAGTCCAATACTTTCTCTATATTACATATAGAAGAAAGTAATAAATGCAGTTTTGTCGCCATAAGTGGATTCCTTGGCTCATAACATAGTGTATTAATTTTGCTCAAAAGTTCCGGGTTCTCATGGCTTGTTTTGGCGTTTAGTATAATAATGTGGTAACCTTTTCAAAAATTGTATGTATTTTATACGTAACATAATTACAATCATTTTTACTTTTTTTTTTTTTTTTTTTTAACGAAATTTAACCAAACTTGGTATTTAGTTGGTCCCCGACATAAACTGGTGCTGATTATGTTTGGGGATCAATAGCTCAACAGGTGGCGCTGTGATAGCATTTTATCTAAATTTTTAACATGGCAGCATAGGACAAAAATTCGTATAAATGTGCATAATTAGAGTTGTTTTAAACTTGTGATTGTAAAATTAATATGAATTATTGATAATAGTAGTATGTAACTAGGAAAAAAAATTTCTGCATCGGGGGGCATCGCTTCCCCCCCTGGGGGGAAGTACCCCCCCGGGGGGGCAAAGTTTCAAGATGGGTATCTTTCGAAAGGTCTCGTCAATACCTTTAAAACGAATGGTTGAACTATAAATCTGTGATAATTTAAAACAAAGTTATCGATTTTTTTCACTTTTAACAAAAAAAAAAAAAAAAAAAAAAACTTAGAAAAAAAAAAAATCGTACTTTTTTTTTTTTTTTTTTTTTTTTTTTAAATATTGTTACTGATTGAATATGTATAGGTAAATATAGAAGAAATTCTTATGGTGGCCACAACATACTAGTTTCTCTACTTTTTGAATCTGGCGAAATTAATCAAGAAATCGAAGCGTCACTTCATCATCATGACTTGACCAGTGAAGTCGTCGTTTTGGGCTCCCACTCCAAATTATTTAATTACCCCAATTCAATTATACCTACCATTTTTATAGTAATATGCTTATCTGGTCACCTATATTGCGTGAAATATGTCAACAGTTCGTATATAATAAAATCTACAAGAAAATGCCTGGATTAATGAACACTGAGTTATTGCCTGGGCACATCGCAAGAACTAAAGCTGTTTTTCAAATTCAAGTTCAATAATCGACGGCCATCTAAAGAAATACTACAACCACCCTGTGAAATTTTTGTCATATCATATGCATAACACATTATATTTCGCATCATTGTAATTTAGATCTTTTCGTAAACCATTTAACTAAAGACAAAATAGATAATATTTTCATTCTCAAAATGTTGTTATTGTTCCCATGTGTTTTACATTTTAAGTTCCTTAAGGAAAAGATAGATTTATGTGTCTGTGATATTTTAGCCTTCCTTCCTCTTCATTTTCCAGTTCAAAGAAAGCATGTCCCCTGAGAGTGAATTTTAGGGATACGGAAAGCGTTGTTCTTGTGAAAAAACTGCTTGCTACTTTCAGATATTTATTCTGCAGTATTTTTTTCGCTTTGTATATGTAATTTGTAAAATCAGCAGAAAGGATATCTATACTGAAAACTAAAAAATCTGGAGTGACTCCACTCGACTTTCCGAACATTGAGTAATTAGCAGTTTTGTAGATAAAGTAAATAAAGAGGAGTTAATAAACAAACAAAAGGGAGGAAACCATAATAGAGTGTTTGAGTATTTTTCTGCATTTATTACACGATGTTTTACTTAACGCTACTGAACTTTAAGCCCATAGATCATGATAAAGAATTTTTCGTTGTGTCCCTGTAAAAACCTATAAATGCTAGATTCACCAAAATGCTTATAGTTAGTGCAACAGTGACCTATAACATGTGTACAAACTTTTTGCTCAGATTAATAAGGCGTTTAGACGCTATCACACTTTTAAAAATTTGGTCCCATAGGCCATAATGATAAAGAATTTTTCTTCGTGTCCCTGTAAAAAAATTATAAGTGCTAGATTCTCCAAAATTTATACAGACTGAGTATCTGTGACCTATAATATGTGTATAAATTTTTTACTCAATTGAATAAGGCGTTTAGATGCTATCGCACTTTTAAGATTTTGGTCCCATAGGCCATAATGATAAAGAATTTTTCTTTGTGTCCCTGTAAAAAAACTATAAGTGCTAGATTCATCAACATCAATAGGGTTCGTGCTACGGTGACTTGCAACATGCGTACCAACTTACAGCTCATTCGAGCAAAGCGTTTAGACGCTAGTGTGTTCACTTACACGCATACACACACACATACATACATATATCATCGTAAAAATAGTGAAGAGGGACTAAGGGGACCTCGAAACGTATAGAAACATCAAAATCTCAAATTCGGATTTTTGACATGATTACAATACTTTCCTCACTATAGTGTTCGGAAAGTTAAAATATAAGCAAATAAAGAGGTGACTTTCTAAACTTATGTGTTGTTATTTTTGCTAAAATTATTAGGTGTTATTTATTTTATTTTTTTGCTTTTTACTTTCTTCTATATTCAATAGAAGAAAATGTTGGATTCGTAAAAATTTTCGACCTCGGGTTTTTGAGGGATTTACACGTTTTGAGAGCTATAGAACACGATTTGACCATTTTTAGTAAATGTCTGTCTGTGTGTGTGTGACAAAATTTTGTGGCAACTGTATCTCAGAAACTACAGCACAGAATTTCATACAAATTGGTATGTAGTTACACCTTGACATAAATTAGTGCCTATCAACGTTTGGTAAAAATTGTCGTACAAGTTGCTTTGCCATCCCGCTTTTCCTAAATTTTTCACATGGTGGTATAGGACAAAATTTTGTATAAATTTGCATAAAGAGAATTATTTTTTAATAATCATTATGAAATTTAAAGGAAGAATTTATAATAGAGTTAGTCAACTGGGAAAATTTTTTTGTGTATGTAGGAGCCTCGCCTGCCCTACTGGGGGGGGGGGGGGATAAACCAGAAAATAAACATAACTATTTTGACGCAAACAAAAAATGAAGGTTTTGAAAGCCTAGAAATTGATATGATAAAGAAAATTCGTTTCAAAACTACTTTTTTCTTAAGGAAAACAATTACGGTAAGGAAATGTTTTTGACTATTTAAATAAAAATCAAATATTTGATGATTTATTTATTTATTTTTTATGTGGAAGCAGATCTGAAAGCTTGTTATTTCATGGAAAATTAGTTTTCACTTGTAAACTTCTTTAAACATTGAAAAATATTACAGAAAGAAACTGTTTTAGTTTATATTGTTGCAAATGTGTCGTCATTTTTTATGCTAAATCCACCCCTCTTCCATTATTTTATGCATTTTCTAAACCAAAGATAAAAATTTAATTTTTTTTTTTTTTTTAAATATTATTTCAATACATTTTTTGTAGCTATACTGTTAGTTTCTTGCATTATCCTAGCGAAACTCGGTTTGTTATTAAGAAGATTATTTATTTAATAGACTTCATTTTAAGTTTGACTTATTCTGTTAACAATCTTCTCATGTTACTTCACCGCATCTTTTCTACTACATCATTTTATCTATTTTTTTATTAACTCACAATCGCCTCTTGTACTATGTACTGTACAGGAAAATAAAACAAAGTAGCCAAAAAAAAAAAAAAAAACTCGTTGAAAATATTTAAACGTTTAACAGTACTCATTTGATATATTTCATTTTCAGTTTGACTTTTCGATAAATTATCTCTCCATATTACTTCTACACCCATTTTAAAGAATTTTCGTATAAACTCACAATCGCCTTCTCCCATGTTACGTCATTAGTGCACAGCCCCTTAATTATGTATACAGCAGAAGGGAGAGAAAATAAATTCATCAAGAGCTGGGTCGTTCCTCATTCCATTTTCAGCTTGGCGTATTTGATCGTCAAACACAGAACATCGACAGATGGCCTGATGTCCAGCGCATCTATTGTGGACATAACACGTGCTTTATATTGGACGTCTCTAGCTCTCACACCATCCGCATCGATGATTTGCTCTCTCTGAGTTGCAAGCTGTTTCCACCGGAAAAATGACAAATATCGACGAGGTCTTTGCTTTTGTATGAGTTTCAGGAAGAGAGGGCGAGAGTAGATGTTATGATGAATCGCAGTTGAAGAGGGGGAGGAGTGGTTCTTGACAGATGATCATCGATATGGTGATTAGGGAAGGATGCTGCAGCTCGTTTGTATTGAAATTGGGATGAAAGCTACTATTTCTTTTTCCTCCATGATTTATTGTATTGATATCCCGACTAATAAATTCACACTTTGACTTGGTGTATTGGAAAGAACTGTACTGAATCTATCAAGCATGT
This sequence comes from Salticus scenicus, assembly GCA_963930645.1. Classification (NCBI taxonomy): domain Eukaryota; kingdom Metazoa; phylum Arthropoda; class Arachnida; order Araneae; family Salticidae; genus Salticus; species Salticus scenicus. The sequence continues at coordinate 30,419,284 of OZ005660.1, forward strand.
AATTCTGATTCTGCGTTTAATTTTCTATGCAAGTGTAATGCGGATATATTCAATGAAATATTAATTTCTGATTTTAATTAACTAATTTTTGTTTTTATTAATTTCTGTATGGATAAGTATGAAGGATTTAAGTCCATATTCTTGATTTTTCAGGAGACGAAAAATAAAAATGAACTAACTAAAAACTAATCAGAAGAATCGATTAGGAAAAAGGGATTATGCTGATTTATACCCTTTATACCATTCAGTGGTTGTCAACCTTCATTTAATAAAGGGAAAAAATTGAATTAAATATTTTATACAAAGATTAATGCTAAATTTCTGACTTGAATCTTTTTTTACCAATGGATTTTCTCAAAGACTAAATGACATGGATTTAAATCCTTTATACCAATCGATAAAGAATTTTTTTTCTGAGTCTGACTATGTACTTAACTCAAAATCGACATTTTTGGACTTAAATCCTTTATACTTATCAGTACAGATTTATTTTTGTGTGTATGTGTGTGGCTTTTTATGGCCGATTAGCCACGGATAAGATCTAGACCTGGGTTGAACGCCTTCTGAAAGGGAACTTTCTAAGGGGATCTTATATTTTATTCATACAAGTTTCGGAGAAAGTCACGTAAAACTCCGAACTGCAAGGTTGATGAGCAAGATCTGGCTTTGAACTCGGCAACTTTTTTCAGAACCACTCAGACACAATTTATAATCTAGGAAAGACCAGGATTAGTTAACATAAAGGGCTAGTTAGCATTCAGCTTCTATCTGCTGTCACAATGATGTTAGAGCAATGTCATCTTACTAGTGGGAAGTGTATGTATATAGGTGCACCCTCCACAGTAAATTCAATCAGCTTTTGGAAAGCCACGAAGGAAGTATCTCTGCTTCGTCATTTTTTTTTACTGTCTGGGGATGCTGTAGATCAAATTATCGCGCAGCTTATGGCGAATTCCGAAAGAGTACTTAACATTGGTTCCATGCATTTATCATACTCTTTTGTTTCCGATTTTTGGGATTCTGTAGTATCCTGTAGTATCCATCTTTTGTTGGGTGTCCCTGTGGGAATAGTTGGCATAGTTAGGTACGGGGTCAGTTGGCATAGCTATAGTTATGACATAGCTTGGCTTTCTGTTATGATAGTTCAAAGGATAAAGAACCTCTCCAAGATGGACAGTTTTCGCCCTCAGCCTCCTAAGTCGATGGTTTGGGTTTTCATTCGACAGTTCTTACGAATCCCGGAGAACCTCAAAATGATGAAGAAAGGTCACATAAAACAAGACCAACGACAAATCCTCCATATAATCAAGATCCTCTTGATCACTCTGAATACAAAATAGATGATTTTGTTTTGGTGAAATACCAGTCCCGTCCAGTACATAGGAAAATTGATAAAACCAATGTTAAGGACAGGGTTGGCTTGATTTTGCCCAACCCGAAAAAACCCGGGTGAGTTTTTTCAAAATCCTTATTTAAAATTCCACTTTTATGTAACTTACAATAAACACATAAATATAAAACAAATATTATATACATTACTAGCAGGCGACGCCCGCTTCGCTGGTCCCTATTTTTAAATGAATCACTATAATTACTCAATTCTCAAAATTGCATTAATTTTTATCACGTGAAAAAAAAAGAGAAACAAAATTTGATTAGGAAAAATGTCGCACCGGGTTTTCACTGCCTTCGGAAAAAATTCCCAAAATGCTCTAACTCTTATTTCTGTTATTTTCATTCTTCGCCCCCCCTCCCGTCTATCCTAATAATTTTACAAATTCGAAAATATCCGCAATCGATTTGTAAGTATCAAAAACCTCTATGCACCAATTTTGAGTGATCTATCTCTATTTTTATTTTTTTGCCCCTCCGCTGCCGCCCCCTTCCCGCCCCTCCCAATAATTTTAAAAATTCGAAAATATCCGCAATCGATTTGTAGGTATCGGAAACCTCTATGTACCTATTTTGAATGATCTAACTCTATTTTTTTTTTGCCCCTCCGCCCCCCCCCCTTCCCGGCCCTCCTAATAACTTTACACTTTCGAAAATATCCCCATTCGACTTGCAGGCCTCCAAAATCTATCTGTACCAATTTTGAACGGCCTAACTGTATTTCTATTTCTTTTTGCCCACAGCCCCCCCCCTTCCCGCCCCTCCTAATAATTTTACAAATTCGAAAGTATGCGCAATCGATTTGTAAGTATCGAAAACCTCTATATACCAATTTTTCACGATCTAACTCTATTTTTATTTTTTTGCCCCCCCCCCTTCTCCCCTCCCCCCTTCCCGGCCCTCCTAATGACTTTACACTTTCTAAAATATTCCCATTCGACTTACAGGCCTCTAAAACCTATCTGTACCAATTTTGAACGGCCTAACTGTATTTCTATTTCTTTTTGCCCCATAGCCCCCCTTCCCGCCCCACCCCCTTCCCGCCCCTCCTAATAATTTTAAAAATTAAAAAATATGCGCAATCGATTTGTAAATATTGAAAACCTCTATGTACCAATTTTGAACGATCTGACGCTATTTTTATTTTTCTGCCCCCCCCCTCTCCCCTCCCCCCTTCCTTCCCCTCCTAATAACTTTACACAATCGAAAATATCCCCATTCGACTTGCAGGCCTCTAAAACCTATCTGTACCAATTTTGAACGTCCTAACTGTATTTCTATTACTTTTTGCCCCATAGCCCCCCCCCCCTGCTGCCCCACCTGGGGGCTGAATTTCTAAAATTCCAGAAATTGGTTTTTAGATATTTTCATTAGCTATATTTTAGAGCAAAAATTTCACGTATATTTATTTTTTTGTTTGAGATATATAGGATTATGCAAAATTACGTCTTACGCATGTGAAATCACGTTTTGCCCCTCCGCCCCCCTTGGAGACCGAATTTTGAAAATTCCAGAAATTGATTTTTAGACATTTGTATTAGCTACATTTTAAAGCAAAAATTTTACGGATATCTGTTTTTTTTGTTTGAGATATGAAGGATTTTGTGAAATCACGTTTTGCCCCCCCTCCCCCCTTGGGGGGCGAATTTTGTAAAATCGCTTCTTAGTGGATGCCTACGTCATAGAAAGAACATTGTCACAAAATTTCATGCTTCTAGGTCCAAGCGTTTGGCCTGGGCGATGATGAATCACCCCCTCACTCACTCAGTCAGTCAGTCAGTCAGTCTGTCAGGAAGAACGATTTTATATATATAGATTAGAACATGAACAAAGAATTTTCAGAAATATTGGAGGTTCTCAAACTGCTCTGTAGAAAAAAAATCCTGAAAAATCCTCCATGGAAGAAAATTATAATTATCTTATTAAAACAGAATAAAATTTATATATATATATGAGTAAAATAAGAGTTGTAAAACAAATTTAAATAAATTTCTGAAAACTTTAACAGTGCAACACTGTTAGGTAATGTAGAGGGACAATAATTAAAAATATTTTATGAGAATCTAATGACTACGAAAAATTTAATAAAGTAACACTAAATAATTATTAAAATCCAGTTTTTTGTTGTAAAGGGCAGATAAACAGAATTTTAGAATATTTAAAGAACAACTATTAATTATAAAAATACTCTAGAAAATTTAAAATTAAATTTAAAAAGACTTTAGAAATTTTTAAATTTTTGATTTTAATGTATAATTAATATTTAATTTTTTAAATTTTCTTATTATGAATGATAATACTTAATGTTAAAAAAAAAAAAAAAAGGGGGAAGAAAATATTTCTGAAAAATCTGATAAAACCTGAAAATATTCTGAAAACCTCCAAAAAACCCTGATTAAACCCGATAAACCCCCAAAACCCAAATAAACCCGATTTCTGAAAAAAAAAAAAAAAAAAAAAAAAAAAAACGGGTTTTTTCCAACCTTGGTTAAGGAGATTCTCAAGCCTATCATAATCAAAAAGGGGAATAAATGAAGATGGCCAGACGAGATGATTCAATTTTGAATGACCAAATTGTACAAAAATTGAACACACCTGTTTAAATAAACGAACGCGTAACTCCTACTTTCTTTGTTGATTTCAAACATTAAATTAATTCTATTTGAATAACTATCCGCGTTTGTAATGATCGATAGACGGCGCTTTGTGAACACTGCAGTTGTTAGTAAACATTAGCCACGTGTGTTCCAATAGTGTTCTTGTTATTCTACTTAATATTCGTACTATAATTTCTCCGCCATTACATTATGGAAAATTGATTGCTTTTGGAAAAAATACTTCAGTTTATTCAAAGTTCGATCGGAAGTAGATTTTTAATTGAAGTTGAACAAATATTAATTTCAAATCATGTGATTAATTCTTTACTTCCATTAGCCGAAGCAACTGAAATTTTAAATTCGTCATTTGGAAATAAATGGAAGCTCAATTCTGGATTTCTTGATGCTTTGGATTTACACTGTGGCACACAAAAGTATGTGTTATCTTTTTTACCGTATTTATTCATTTTTATTCAATAAATAAATGTGAAACTAAACATCGGCTAGCAATGGCGGCTATATGGAATTCGAATTAAACCATGTTTATTGTAATTTCACCGTAGCCCACCAGAGGGCGAGCATTTCATTACAATCGCGGATAGGTAGCTATAAAACAGAATTTATTTTACTTGGTGAATTCATTATTTGTTCATAAGTTTAAGCAGAAATTTTTGGTTAAATATTATTAAAACAATATTCTTTGGTAAAATAAATTGTTTTTCCTTGAAATTTTCTGTTTCTGCCTAAGTATCCCTATCCATATCACGTTATGTCAGCTCATCCCTACGAGTATGCAAAACCCCGTGTGCGCGGTTAGTTGGCATAAAATCCTAGGAAAAGTGTTAACCCGTTAGTAGTCGCTATAGACAGCGCTACCTATTACAGATTGCGCACTTTTTATTTAACTGTCACCAATAATTTTAAGAAGTGCTGTGATCGACGTTTCTTCTATTTTATTCGCGTTTTATGTATGTCAAATGCCACTTCTAAAAATTTTTGGTGGCTATTGAATAAAAAAATCTGGCAACAGTGAAGAATGGGCGGCAAATCGACCAACTAGCGACTACTAACGGGTTAAACAAGTATTTAATTGATGTCCTAAAGTGTAAAACTTTCTGTAAGTATTGCAAAAAAAAAAAAAAAAAAAATCAAAAAACGAAATCTATACGTACTAGTCTCGGTCTCCTGTATATACAGTTACGTCAGCTGCTAATTAATATGCACAAAAATTTAATTAAGATAATTTCTCAAAATAATCACTCTGAGTCTTATGCCATGTGACGCAGTATGAAAAAAGAAACGAAGTTTCGTGTGAATTAACTTTATTGGTTTGGGTTGCTATACTGTAGCCTCCATGTACATGTACAAATTCATTATTATTTAATTTTGTTCTATTTAATTTTATTGCAAATTTAAGTAATTTTTAGTGGCAACACAGAAAAGTTGTTAATTTCGTTTTCGAAAGAATAAAGGTTGCGTTCTATTAGGCTATGGAAGTAATTCGATTTAGCATAGCCCACAAATGATTAAAGATTATTTACACTGCAAAACTATTCATTTTTTTAATCTTAAAAAATCTAAGAAAACATCTCTTCAAATAGAGCACAGATGACACAACCTTTATTCTTTCGAAAACGAAATTAACAACTTTCCTGTGTTGCTATTAAAAATTAGTTAACTTTGCAATAAAATTAAATAGAACGAAATTAAATAATAATGAATTTGTACATGTACATTGAGGCTACATTACTTAATTTTTATGATAAATAAATGATTTTCCATTTATATTTTTTTCCATATTTATACTAATTAGAAGTACTCCAATTATTACTTTTGGGTACTTTTGGTACATAAAAGATCTTAGATGCTCTCAGGTGATATGTACCAACATAAAAGTTATCACAATTTTGCACTATATGCATCGTTTCCGCGTGATTACACAGGCAGACATGCCAAGTCTCCTGCTTTTGGCAGGAATCTCCTGCTTTTTGCTTGTTTTTCTATGCTCCTGATTTTTCACTCATTTCTCCTGCTTTTCTGATGTAATTTTTATCTATCCCTCTTAGCATAATTTGTTTAAAATTTGTGGGATTGGATAAAAAAATTTGAAAGAAAATTGAAGTTTATCTTGCCCTGCAATTTATCAAGTTCAGTTTGAATGGGAATTACTGTACAATGCTTTGAAACTAATTTTTGCTAAGAATAAATTTTTAACTTTCATTTTTGCATAATGAAAAATGTCTTCTTATCAAAAGATTTTTTTTTTTTTTTTTAAATACCATAACCAGAAAATCTGGGCGATGTGAGCGAAGGACAAGGAGAATTATTTGATCAGGACATAAAAAAAAAAAAAATATATATATATATATATGGAAAGACGATATCAGAGTGGCCGATGGAATGTTAACATGTTAGCAGATTATTGTTGGGTGCTGCATAGAAGACCCCCCTTCCTCCTTCTCAAGGTCCTCAAGCCGTACACAAGAGAAAAAGCCCTGAACGGAGCTTCGATGCGTAAAGAAACACATTTAAAAGATGATGTGTAAATAATAGCCTTTTTTTAACGTATTTTGTACAGAGTTTCGATTCTGATATAATCTCTGTGTGAATTATTCCGTTCTTCACCCTTACTTTGTGAAAAACCCTTTCGTGATAGGAAGAAAAGACAGCATTTTTGAATTTAGGGTATAAAAAACGCATTAAAGATATCCAAAGCAGGGAAAAACTAAATAAATGAAAAGCACGATTTAGCAGATCTGTGTTACATGCACTGTGAATATCGATCATGAAAACGATACTTAATTTAACAATACTACATGAAAAACGCAAACGGTAAAGGTTGCATATAGCATTACCAGGCAGTCTGCCGGTGATATACCCAATATTTAGTCTGCGTGGTTTTTCAGAATAAGCATACATGGACAATATTCAAAATGACGCATTTTTGTAACATCTTTTAGGCATTTTTACTTTCTCTTACCGATAAGGTAGAGAAAGTATTGTTTTTGGCTCAAATTTTCGAACGCGAGATTTTGTTATATTTACACGTTTTGAGGTCCCCTCAATACGAAAATCATGTTTTTAGCAAATGGTCTCTGTGTGTGTCTGTGTGTGTGTGTCTGTGCGTGCGTCTGTGTGTGTCTGTCTGTTATCAGCATATTTCAAAAACAAATTATGGCAGAAAGTTCAAACTTGGTATTCTAAATGTGTATCATATAGGGATGCTACAGTAAGCTTTTCGTTAAGATCAAGCAAATGGTTCGTGTACAGGGACACTCAAAAGTATTCAAATACATTACGTATATGGGGGAAATCGCAGGTAAGTAGAGTTTAACATCTATAGACTGCAATAAACCAAATGAAACGAATATATATTTTTTGTACTAGAGATAGTCAACAGGGGAAAAGACTTGTGTATGTAGGAGCCTCGCCTCCCCCCTGGGGGGGAAGTCCCCCCTCGAGGGGAGTAAATTTCCATGATGGGTATCTTTCAAAAGAGCTCGCCAATACCTTTAAAACGAATGGTTGAACCATCGATCTGGGATAATTTAAAACAAAGTTATCGATTTTTTTTTTTTTTTTTTTTTTTTTTTTTGCTTTTAACGAAAAGAAACTTGGAAAAAAAAAATCTTTTTTTTTTTTTTTTTTTTTTTTTAATTGAGAATAAAATGGACTGTTTTTGGATATTTGGTGCTATACTACTTCTCTAATATGGAAATCGTCTGCAATATCATAAAAGATAATTTTTTTAAATAATAATAATTTTAATAAATTATTAAAAAAAAAAAAAAAAAAAAAAAAAAAAACAGAATTATTTTTTAATAACCGAATTGAATTCTATGTAAATGTAGGTGCATTAATGAAACGGGGGGTTGAAGCCCCCTTACTCAGAACTAATTATCATATAAAACTCTTCCGAGGCCTAATTTGAATTGTTTAACACAGGTTTACATAACAGTACTTGTTATCTTACCTCTTAATCTGCAACCTGTTTATATAGTATTAAATTTAGGGTAAGAGAAAGTCGTATGAGTGACACACCAGATTATTTTTTTCTCTCTATGCATATAAAATAATAGAAAAGGAAATACAAATATTTCATTGGAAACGTTGCGAGGCGCCTAAGGTTTCCTATAGATTGCATCTTGTGTGCCTAACCCTGTAATCAACCTTGTGTAAATATGTGTAAGTCGACAAAGCTTTATTTATGTGACAACATTTTCAAAACTTAAGTTACCTTCGGATATGCTGAGATAATATCGCTATTTTTTTTTTTTTTTTTTTTAAGAAAAGGAAATATTCTTAAGTATTTAAAGCCATATTTATTTTACATTTACTTCAAGTGTTCCTGCATTGTGATGCAAATGCAACAATATCATAATGAAAAGAAAAGTAGAAATTTATGTAGCAGATATTCGTAGCTTTATTGACACATATTTCCCACCGAAGTGCATTTTCTTGTACTACACCAAGAAAATGGGTGCGTAGTATGCTTAATATAATAAATATTGTAAATCTTGTTTATTTGACATCTGCTTTAAACTGCAATTTCTTTCTCTTTAATTGTAGTTATGTCATCTTGGGGGGTAGAGAGAGAGAGAGAGAGAGAGAAAAGGAGGACATGTAATATGAAAAATATTCACAATATTATTATTTTCATTTGTTACAGAGATTATGTCAGGCAACTCTAAATGAAACTTAGAAATTAACGTATTTATATATTTGTTTCTCTTAAGCCATAAACTAATTAGTCAACCTTTTTTTTTCATTTGTTGGACCTTCCTTTCTTCGTTTGGGAGGGGAGGGGGTGTAAATTTTCACTATCAGTATTTTCAAAAAGAACTCATTGATACCTTTAAAACGAATTGTAATTGCAAATATGTGATAATTTGAAAAAAAAAAAAAAAAAAAAGTAATTATTTTTTCAAGAACAACAATAATAATAGTAAAAATTCTTGGGGGAGGGAGAAATGCATTTTTTTTTTTTTCCTCCAGAGGTCTGTAGAGGGCGCACAAAAGTGACTTTCGACATTTTCTCTGAGATGAAAATCGTCTTATTCGTCATGGTAAAGACTTCGTAATGCCTGATTTTATATTAGAAAATATAGAAAAATGTTTTGATGTTACTAACAATGAGAATTATTTTTAAGTAATTAACTTAAAAAAAAATATTAATAACAAAATAATCAACCAGGTAAAGAAAGAATGTACTTCTGTGTGTGAGTGTATTTATATTAGAGCATCACTAATATATATATATATATATATATATATATATATACACACATAATAATATTGTGAATACATTTTCATACATTGTAAAAAATTTAATGACATCACCTGGAGAGCATGAACAATATATATATATATATATATATATAATCTTCAGAAAAACTTTGAAAAAGAAAGGGAAAAAAAATCTTCACAAAACTGCAGATAATCTTGAAGGTATTTGGAACAGTAAAAAGTTTAAGGGGAAAAAAATAAAAAATTACTCGCTTCCAAACTGTAAATTCCTTTGCTTTTAAACTGCAATTATTCTGCAGATTTAATGATTTTTGTTCCAAATACCTTCAGATAATCTGTAATTTTTTTCAATATGAAAAATTTTCAAAATAACTCGTTAACGTTTTTAAAACGAATCGTTAAACCATATACCTGTGATTAATTTGAAATGAAGATGTCTATTTTTTAACACGCTTTTATTAGCTTCACCTGTATGTATGTTTGTATGTATGTTTGCATGTATAATGTATGTTTGTATCCATTCTGGGCGCAAACAAAAAATCTATATTGTAAAAAAAAGACTTTCCCTACGTGAACGCAGTGGTTGTGAGGTATAGCTCCGCGCTACGAACCTAAAGGTCTAGCGTTCGAGCCCAGTCAGGGGAGATTTTTAAAAAATGGTTTTGTTTAATTCTAAATTATTTTAATTGAAGATTTAAATGTATGTAAATATTATGGTGTGTCACTCACACGATTTTCTCTTACCCTGCATTTTAATACTAAGATAGTGATAATACTAAGATACTATTTTGTGATTTTTAGTTCACATTTCTGTAAAAGCGTGTTCTTTAATTTTTTAAAACTACAATATTATTTCATTGCAAATGAAAGAAAAGATGCATTTCTTCAGATGTCGGCTGCAAGGCACAAAATTGATTTTCTTTCTACACTTAGCGTTATACTTCTCTGAGGTGAAGATCGTCTGGCATTTATCGAAGAAAATAATAAATAATTTGTACTGCGAATAAGAAAACATAGAACGGAATTTTGAAACGGCTACCACAAATTAGTTTTTTTTCTTCACGTATAATAATGTAATATTAATAATAGTATACATAGATATAGTAATAAAACATAGATTGATCAGCGAGAGGGAAAAAGTGAGGCCTTTTTTTTCGGGAAAAGTCACTCTAATGGCTGCCTTTCCCCGAGTAAATCACACACAGGAATACACACGGATAATTTTAGTAACTAAAATTTATGAATAATTTATTTACTAAAGGTCAATGAAAAACTCCAGATACAGTTTCAAATTCATTTTTCTTTTTATTATTTTTGTTCAATACTCTCTAATGGCTGATTTTAGAACTTTTTTTCGGCATCAAAATTTTTTGCTCGATAACATGGGGATGATAGATCTATATATATTACTATATCTATGGTAGTATATGATAACGCAGCTATTAAATTAGTCACGAAGTGCAACACAAAGAATTTTGTATATATCATCTTGTGTGCCTAACCCTGTAGTCAGCCTTGTAAATATGTATAAGTCGACAAAGCTTTATTTACTTGACAACTTTTTCAAAACTTCTGCTACCTTCAGTTTTAGCTAAGATAATATCTGTATGAAAAGAAGAAATATTCGTAAGTGTTTAACGCCATATTTATTTTCCAGCTACCTTAAATAGTTGTGCATTCTAATGCAAATGCAATGGTATCACAATCAAAGGAAAAGTAGAAATTTATGTAGAAAATATTCGTAGCTTTATTGATGCATATTTCATTTTAAAGTGCTTTCTCTTGTGCTACACTAAGAAAATATATAATATTGCGCGTAGTATGTTAAATAATGTAAGTCTTATTTAGGTTGTTTATTATAAAAATGAATTATCTTCTTGTAAGTGGATTTTGAAATATCGGGTGTTTTATAAATTTGTGTGTAGGGGGAAAATACAAGTATTCAGTCAGTGTTATCGGTTTTTTTTTATTGTTTAATAGAAATCAGAGTTATAAGAGTTCATAAGTTATAACAAAATTAATTTGAAGTAATTTAGAAACTTCAGCTATATAATGAATGTTTCGAAGTTCTCTGGAAAAAAAAAAAAAAATGTAATGCCATTATTGAAGTTTTTTCACTTTTATAATGAAAGATATGACTAAATGTTACACGATTAAGGAAAATATATAGGGTAGATGCTCCAGTGATTGGCATGCTCCAGTAATTGACATATATCCCGGAATAATTAATAAATAAGAAAAATAATAAAATCGTATATTTTACATTGCAGAATTTTAACATTTTATGTCAAACACTGGAGCATAGGGTGCTAATAACTGGTAAAATGAATAACTAGCAGTGTCAAACACTGGAACATAGGTGGCTAATTACTGATAAAATGAAAAACTGGTAGTGTTGTGTCAATTACTGGAACATTGAGTGGGTGTCAAATAAAAATTCATTAAAAAAAAAAAAATGTTATCAAATGTATATATTTTAGCATGTATGTGGTTTGTTAGCGATATGCTTGATTCCCCCCCCCCCTCCCATTTTGCGGTGTGTGGTTTTGCCAGCTTTCATAAATTAGTTTCCAATGTTTTTTGGATTTTATAAAGCAACTTTCACTGTGTATATTTTTGTGCACTGTTAAAAATTTCAACAGAAAACTCTGTGTAATCTATTATCTTAAGACTTACGTAAAATTACAGAGAAAAATAAACAGAGATGTTAAAAAACTTATTTTATACGTTCATTTTAATAACTAATATTAATTTCATTAATTATTGTTGAGAATATTTTTGGGACTTAGAATGCTTTTTCTAAAGTAGAAACAGTCATTTTTAATTTTAATTAAAAAATTGAAAAAGAAAATTACATAAAAATACAGAACAAAGATTGAGAATCTCGATTTATTCACTTTTAACTAAGAATTACTGTAAATTCACAGAGACTATGGATAAATTTAGAAAGTCTTTATTTATCAACCTTAATTAATTTTAGAAAATTTGGAGTGGAAGGATGATTTTCATACCAACTATGTGAAAAATATCAATATAATAAATATTTACATTAAATAAAATATAAACAAATAAATATTTGTAAAATATAAATATAACAAATATAATAAATATAACAAATAAATATTTACATTAAATTTACAGAAATTTTTAACAGTGTGTAAAGATTCTGCAGTGAAGTTTTTATTTATTGATTTTTCATTTTATGAGAATTTTAATATCGTTTTCATATTAATAATTTAAAATTTGAAATTAGTTGTTAATTAGCTGCTAAACATATTTCAGAAATGTTAGGCTTTATTTATTTATTTATTTAGTTTAGTTCATGAGCCATAATTACCATGTAATTAACACAAAGAGAAAGTCTGAGTTCAACATAATGCACTCTGATAATTGATTTACAATTACATTAGATAATTAGCCCTTTAAGGGTCAAGGTGATTACGCCCTTTTAAAAATCAACAGACACTAGAATTTACCAATAAGATTAAATGTAAAGAAATAAATGCATTTTTTCAGCAAAAGTATAGAAGTGAAATTTTGGAGTGAGTTTTTGCAGTTCAGAATTAAAATTACGCTGTGTAGTAAAAGCATATCCGACTGGCCTTCAAAGGGTTAAAGATACTTAATATTGACTGAGGGAAAAAAAAAATCATTTAAAGTATTTCTGTTTTATGAAGCACATATTTTTATTCCTTTATGTTATGTGTCATATATTCGGGTATCGATGGTTATTGGCATTTTACAAAGCAACTTTTGCCATATTTATTTATTTGTTGTTTTATGCGAAAATAATGTATACCTTTTTTACTTTCTTCTATATGTAATACAGAGAAAATATTGGATTCGCGAAAATTTTCGACCTCCGTTGTTTGACGGATCTACACGTTGTGGGAGGTCCTGAACACGAATTGGTAGTTTTTAGAAAATGTCTGTCTGTGTGTATCACGATTTTTGTGGACACTGTAGCTCACGAACCAATGAATGATTTTTAACCAAACTTGGTATATAGTAGGACCCTGACATAGAATGGTGCTGATTAGATTTGGGGATCAGTCGCTCTGCAGGTGGCACTGTGATCGCATTTTTTGTAAATTTTTAACATGGCAGTATAGGACAAAATTTCGTATAAATGTACATAATGAAAGTTATTTTAAACTTGTGATTGTAAAATTAATATGAATTATTGATAATAGTAGTAGTTAACTAAAATTTTGTGCATGTGGGGGCATCGCTTCCCCTTCATGGGGGGGGGAGGAGTTAAATTTTCAAGATGGGTATCTTTCGAAAGGTCTCGTCAATACCTTTAAAACGAATGGTTGAACTTTTGATAATTTAAAACAAAGTTATCGATTTGTTTTTTACTTTTAACAAAAAAAAACTTGGAAAAAAAATAGTTTTTTTTTTTTTTTTTTTTTTTTTAATATATTGTTACTGAGTGAATTTGTATAGAAAAATATAGAAGAAAGTCTTGTGGCGGCCACAACATACTAGTTTTTTAATTGTTATTGATTTTTCAGTTTATGGGAATTTTAATATCGTTTCCGTATTATTCATTTAAAAATTAAAATTTCAATTGATAATCCACCGTTAAATATGTTTTAGAAATGCTAGAATCTTTTTATTATTATTATTTATTTATTTAGCTTATGATTCGTAATCATCACGTAATTAATATAAAGAAAAAGTTTAAGTGTTCGACAAAGTGTACTTTAATCATTTAGTTACATTAAACTATTAAAGGTACTTAATTATGACTGAGAATGTAAAGTATGAAAATCCTGTTTTCTCAAGTACATATTTTACACATAAAAATGTTCTTGTTTTTGTTGCTTTTTGTGTCATAAATTGGGGTTTCCGATGGTTATCGGCATTTTACAAAGCAACTTTAATCAAGCATCTTTTTGTCTATAAAATAAGGAGTCTCCTTCTGTGCTCGTTCCACTTCATTATGCTTATGTTAATGTTTCTTTCGCATTTGCGGTGTTATGAGCTACATACTTATAAAACAAAGGAAATCCATATTCAAACACTGAATTCTGGACGACGCTTCAACTCAACTCCGGCGCCACTAGAATTTCGCTCTTTACACAAGCTGGACGCAGCGACAGACGACATTTGATTTGCTTTAAACGATTGGCAGTGAATTTTGATGAAATTTTCAATTTGTCGTCATTTTCGATTATCACATTTGCTTGGACGTTATAATTAGCACGATAATACATTTTTCTAGTTTTGCGGTTTCCATTTCTAGAGATAGGGATTGATTTGTCATTTGTTGTATGAATATTTCTAATATGTTTATTTTAATAAGAATAAATAGTGGGAGATTTCTTTTTGAAAAAGAATATCAAATTATGAGTTGGCAGCGAATTCCCAAACTGGGATATATTTTTAAATTCTTCACTGCATAGCTCTCGAGGAAAATATGTAGATAAACAATAAAATTGACCCTGCTTGTATGGATTATAAAATATTTTCCAACTGTATTTATCTCTCTCTCTCTCTCTCTCTATAATATATATATTAATCAATGTATCGTACACTATTTAAATATGTACAATTGACACATCAGTCAGTGAGCCGTACTTTCTTTAAAGCTATATAAATAATAGTAATAATAATAATAATGACATATCAAGGCTCGAAATTAACAGTAGTCCGTTAGTCCAGGAGCACAGAAATATTCAATGGACCAGCAAAATATATGTTCTAGTAATCCACTAGACCAGTAAAGCTTTTCACCCCCCCCCCTTCTAAAATTGCCAGTAAATCTGTCACAGAATAGTGTATTATAACAATAGTAAGTGTACTTTTTTGTAATTCTCAATATCACCTATTCTCTGAAATTTTTCATTTAATTTCACTTTCATAATCCGCGATTGCAATGAAATGCTCGTCCTCTGGTGGGCATTAACAATACCACTGATAGCTTTCGTCGAGACGCCATTGCTTGCTGTATATTCGATGTTTAGTTTCACACATATTTATTGAATAAAAATGAATAAATCCGGCAAAAAAGATAAGACATACTGCTGTGTGCCACAGTGTAAATCCAAAGGATCAAGAAATCCCAGAATTAAGCTTCCATTTATTTCCAAATGACAAATTTAAAATTTCAGTTGCTTCGGATAATGGAAGTAAAGAATATTTGAAACTAATATTTGTTCAGCTTCAGTTAAACATCTATTTCCGATCGAACTTTGAATAAACTGGAATATTTTTTCCAAAGGCAATCGATTTTCCATGATGTAATGGCGGAGAAATTATAGCACCAGTAGTAACACAAATACAACAATAATAAATACACGTGGTTATTATATTTACTAACAACAAAAGTTGGAAAAGCGCCATCTATCGATCATTACAAACGCGGATCTTTTTTTTTTTTTACTTTTAATTCATAATAGTAAATCCATGATATAAAGCTCGTTTATATTTTTCATTTATATAAAACTTCATTTGTATTTTTTAATTTACAAAAAATTATCCTATTTGACTTGTAAATTTATGAACAAAGTCTTAGTAAAACAAACAGTTTACAAATTTGTAAATATTTTTAAAATTATAATAGAATGGAAGAACGGAACAGTCAAAGTATATACGGATCAGTGACATTTGAAAATTGCTGATCCGGCGGACCAGTGACTTTATTTTCTTAATTTCTACCTCTGCATGCAACGTGTGTGTTCATTTAACTTTGTTTATCAGAGATTAATCTAAAATCAAGTTGTGAAAAATATTAGTTAATTTAATGAAATATTTTGTTATGTTTTAAAAATTATAGCTTTAAATTTACGTAAGAAATATTTAAAAAACAAAAATAAATTATTTTTAAAGTTGCATAAACAATTTGATTCAATTAAAGAAGTTTATTTTGATATTAGTTAGTTAGTGAGAGAGAGAGAGAGATCTATTTATTTATTTATCTATTTATTTATTTATTTATCTATTTATTCATTTATCTAATTTATTTATTTATTTATCTATTTATCTATTTATTTATTTATTTAAATAAATCCTTTATATATATATATATATATATATATATATATATATATATATAGCTATAATAACCCTCAAAAATTCAAATTAAGTCATGAATAATTTTAGTTAGGGATCAACTCCATGCCCCAAGTATTTTTTTTTTTTTTTTATTTATCATTCTCGTGATCTTCTGATCTTCACCACTATAAAGTGATCAGAGAGTGCGGGAAAAATGATTTGTTTTTGCCCTCTGTAAAAATTCACCAATTTCCACCTTTATCCCAACTCACCTTTTTGGGAAGACTTGACTTCTCACAAGTTCAGGGATCAAGTTACCCACAAAAACAATTTTTTTTTGTTAGCTTGCCAATGGCTGACCAAGCTCTATGTTGATGCCAATGTGGTATTTTAAAACAATTAATTATTAAATAAAGTAATTAAGTTGGTTTTATGTAAATAGTTTGTAAAAAGAAAAGACCTAGTAGTACGGGTATTCTTAATATTAGTAGTAGTATTATTAGAGTGTATTAAACACTGTTGTATTTATTAAATAGTTTTATGTGTCTGTTAAATGTTATATTTATGAAAAAATTATTTGTGTTAGTATGTAAATAAAGTTTCTAGAAATTGTTAAAAATGTACTATGATATAATTGTTTTTCATATACTTTATGTTTGATTAAAATATCTTTGCATTATTAAAAAGATACACAAAGCAAAACACAGATTTTGTGAAAAGAAAAGTTTGTTTACAATTTACAAAACATTTTTTACAATGTACTGTTAAAATTACAGTGTTATAATTATTGTTATACATATTCTATATGGACTCAATAACCAAGATCAGACTTTTTACAACAATTATTTATTGTCAACGATCAACGTTATTATTCAAAACATTTAAAAACTTTATTGGCCAAAAGGAACTTTACATTTTAAAGACTTTCCTCAACAAACTAGTTTGTACATAAGAAAGATATCTTGTCAAAAATGTTATGCCGGTAAACATGTTATGTTATAATTTTTTTTTTTTTCATACAGTATGTCATACGTTTTCATATATTATATTAAACTTTTCTTATGTTTGTAAACAAGTGCTGTAAATACCATTATATGTATCAGGCGAGCACGTTGACCAGTCCAACATACAAGTAAATAATTTAAAAAAGAAAAATTATTTTTTTTATAAATAATGAGAAAGGCCATAACTCCTACTTAAAAAGGATTCCATAACAAAATATTTCAGACGAAATTTTCTAAAAAAATAAAATTTTCCATTTTAAATAAATTATTCAAAAAGTTAAGTTTTATAATTTGTCAAATTTTCCATTTTAAGTTTAACTTTCTCCTGGAGTATCTTCTACTTCTGAGGGACTTCCCACATACTTGCAGGCAAGTATAGGGGAGCGTCGGCTTGGAGGGGGGGATATGAAAGGATAAAATAAGCAAGATTCTAAATTAATATTTAAATTAATATTAAATGATATCTTAATTTTAAGAACAACTTTGTGAGAGTTCTTTTTTTAGCGCCCCAGTAAAGTTAGTTTTTCAGCAAAGCACGTCGTAGCGCGGGAATCGCGATTAGAAGAAGTTTCATAATCAAAATTATGCAATAGTTGAAATTAGCGGCAATGCATTGCGAAATACGAAATCCTGGATATCCGGGTCAGCCAATAAAAGAATGTGGGCTGGATTTTAGCTGACCTAATTATCCAATAAGCATTCATAAAAATAGTTTGGGTTCCCGCCGAAATATCCATATAAAAACGGGAGCACCCGAAAATCGGGATCTTTTTCCATGGAATATTTTGATTAAATAGTTCACGTCAATAACAAGTTTAAGTTAACGGTCCCAGGAGGGGAATTGATTCGCGGTTCCGCCGTTAATGGAACGATTTCGGCCCGACTCGGCTACGGATCTGTACAGCGTGCTCAAAATGATGTGACTGTTAATAAAGTGTAATATGACTGTCTTCAAATAAACGACTGCATCATCAATTGTGGAGTATTTCTTTGAGTGAACTCCCTTAATATGGAGTGACTGGAATTCATCATCCTACAAAAAGGAGATGTATTACATATATATAAATCATTTGATTTGAATCACCACAATCCCAATATTTGAAATTTTAAATCTATTTAAAATAAGATATATGAATTTTTTTTAACAATAATATTATATTTTATATATTTTTTTTACTTGTTTTTCCGTTTTTGTTGAATTTTGGCAGGGAACGCAAAATTTGCAAGTGTCCCTGTGTTCTAAAAACTAACTACGTCTCTACCGCCTCTTGTACTGTCATTATATGTATATATGTCTTTTGGGGAGTTTGTTATTCAATTTTTTTTATCCTGGACAAAAAAAAGTTTCATATTTTAAGTTAAAAATAAATACATAATGCTTTTTAACTTTTTTTTTTTTTTTTAATTATTTGCTTTAAAAAAAAAAAGCAATTAAAATAAATATTACTATGAAAATTTAGAATTGGGTAAATATGTTTCTGGACACGGATTAAAATATATATATATATATATATATATATATATATATATATATATATATATACAGAGAGAGAGAGAGAGAGAGAGAGAGAGCATCATAATTAATAGCACTCTTTTTATTAGCTGCTTAACAGTTAATACAAAAAAGAAAGAAAGAAAGAAAATTAAATAAATAACTGGAGGGACTTTTTCGACTTTCCGAACATTTAGAAGTTATCAGGCGTTTAAACAAATTTGAATTGCTGAATAATCAATTAACAAAAATAGTACTTGAACATGTATCTCTAAATTTATATGTTTGTACAGTGGACCGTAATGTGTCCGAATTTTTCTTTTTTTTTTTTTTTTTTTTTTTTTTTGTGCGTGTGCGTCTCTGTATTAAACTCTAAAATGGCGGCATTATATTTCAATAAAAGACTGTGCTGCAATAATAATAATTAAAAAATATCAGTTTCATTCTCTTTTAAATAATTTAATACACTACGGATAATCATTTTCATAGGACATATTGTTTGTAAATATTTTCATGCTTTCCTGTTTGCCATGCGCACTTTTTTTCATTAACTGTCGTATACATTAATAATATTTGTTTTTAATAATTTAACAAAACTAAAACACAAATCGTGTTAACTCACACACATATATTCACATATGCATACATCACCAAGAAAATAACAAAAAAGGCCAACTCAAAACGTATATACCAAAATCTCTCCTAGTCGGATTTTTACAGTCGGTAACAAAAGTGTCCGAACACTAGCAAAAATTCCTATGTAAAAAAAGTACATTTCATACGGTTTTGTTAAATAAATCCTTGTCGAATCATGTTCTTAGACTGACTAAGAACAGGATTCGACAAGGATTTATTTAACAAAACAGTATGAAATGTACTTTTTTTACATAGGAATTTTTGCTAGTGTTCGGACACTTTTGTTACCGACTGTACTTTCGGAGAACATACATATTGTTGCGTACTTAGGGATTCGTGATTTGTCCGAGAATGAAAAGCGAATCTTCCAGAGGCTGGAAACTTTATTTACAGAAAATTCTAGAAAAATACAGGTCTATAAACCAATTATCAACTTCAGTTTCACCAGTAAGCACAGCTTAACACGTTCACGCCGGCGTGACCCACCGCCGAGCACTAGCAATAATCCCTGTCCAAAAAAAGTCCACTTAATACTGCTTTGTTAAATAAATCCTTGTCGATGTTCTTAGTCAGTCTAAGAACATGATTCGACAAGGATTTATTGAACAAAACAGTTTTAAGTGTACTTTTTTTGGACAGGGATTATTGCTAGTGCTCGGCGGTGGCCCACGCCGGCGTGAACGTGTTAAATAACAGCAGTCAACGGCAAATTCACAATACAAACTGTAACAGAGAATTAACACATACAGCAATGCGACTATATTCCAAAGAGGCTCAGAGCTCTTTATCTAGCAAATGCTTTGGCGAAACTAAACTGAGACTGACTGATTTGACGTAAAGCAGCTCCTTAACTACCCACGTAGAAAAATGTAGAAAAATCCTGAAACTGGTCAACCAGTGAGGTTACAGTTCCATATTTGGTGTATGGATAATAAGAATTTTCTCGTCAACGTCGCCGAAAAAGTCGCCAAGGAGGGAAATTTTTTTCCAAATTTGGCGTCAAATCCATTATCTGCCTTATTGGAGCTTTTTAATGCGTTTTTAAGGGAAAATTAGCTATTTTAACGCGAAAAAGAGCTAGAGGTGCAGAAAATGGACATTTTATCACCTGACTAAGTCTCTTTGAATGAATTTATATAAAAATAACTACAATTATTTACAAACTCGCAACAATATGTAAGCTAAAGGAAAACATGGTAATGATATCGAAAATCCGACTTTGAGATTTTGGTGTTTCTGCACGGTTTGGGGACCTCTGAGTTCATTTTTGCTATTTCTACGATGCTGTATGTATGTATGCGAATGAACGTAATGGCGTCTAAATGCTTAGTTCGAATGAACTGATAAATGCTATGAATGTTATATGTCATCGTAGTGGGTATCCTATTGATTTTAGTGAATCTAGCGCTTGTAGTTTTTTACAGGGACACAAAATTATGGCCTAAGGGCCCAAATTTTTTGAAGTACGATAATGTCTAAACGCCTTATTCCATTGAGCTAAAAATTTATACACATGTTATAGGTCACCGTTGCACGAATAGTATAGATTTGGGCGAAATTAGAACTTATAGTTTTTTTTTTCTTTTTTACAGGGACACAATAAAAAATTATTTATCGTTATGGTCTATGGGCTGAAATTTTTTAAAGTTTGATAGAATCTGAACGTTTTATTCGATTGAGCTGAAAATTTATGCATATGTTATAGATTACCGTTGCACGAACAGTATAGATTTTGGTGAAATTAGAACTTATAGTTTTTTAGATTGATTTCTTTAGAAATTGACCTATTGTAATCACTTCGTTTATCTATCTATGTATCTATAATATCAAAATTTTGTCATCACGATAACTCCCGAAATAATACTACAAATCGAACCAAATTTGGACAATGAAATTATCGTATAAATATCTTTGATGAGTTGCTCCGTCATTTTTTGTTTTTAAGTGGCGGCCACTTGAAAATTTCAAATCCTCATGTTAAAATTCATATTTATGGCCGAATTTGCATGAATTTGGATGTAAATATAGACCATATAAGGGTCTCAACGAAATATAATAATGAGCTTTATCCGCCATTTTTAACAAAATAGCGGATATCTTAAATTAAGCGGGATCACTTGAAATCAGGCAACCACTTGAAGATTTAACATCACGATAACTTCCGAAATATTACTCCAAATCGAACCAAATTTGGACAGTGAGCTTATCTTATAAATATTGGATGAGTGTGTTAACCAAGTAGCTCCGCCATTTTGTTTTCAAGTGGAGACCACTTGAAAATTTCAAATTCAAATTGTAAAAAGCTTATTCTGAATTTATTTGAATTTTGATGAATAACATAGACCGTATAAGGGTTTCAACAAAGTTTATTAATGAACTTTATCCGCCATTTTTAACAAAGTGGCGGATATCTTAAACTAAATGGAACAACTTGAAATCAGGCTACTACTTGTAAATTTATAATCACGATAATTTCCGAAATAATATTCCAAATCGAACGAAATTTGGACAGCAAATTTATCTCATAAATGTCTTGAATGAGTTTGTTACCCAAGTTGCTCCGTCATTTTGTTTTCAAGTGGAGGCCACTTGAAAATTTCAAATTCACATTTTAAAAAGCCTATTTAAGACCGGATTTGCTTGAATTTTGATGTATACACAGACCATATAAGGGTCGCAACCAAGTTTATTAATGAACTTTATCCGCCATTTTTAACAAAGTGCGGATGTTATAAACTAAGAGGAAACAACTTGAAATCAGGTTACCACTTGAAAATTTATGAACATAACTTTTTAAATTCTAATTCAGTTCGGACAAAGTTAGACAGTGAACTATCATATAAATATATCCGATGAGTTTAGTGGGTAACTTGTTCCGACATTTTGTTTCTAAGTTGCGGCCACTTGAAATCATTCTGTCACTTTAAAATGTACCATCACGATAACTTTTAAAATACTAAACTGATTCAAACAAAAGTTGGATAGTGAACTTACGGTTCAAATATCTTGGATAAGTTCGCTTGGTAAGTTTCTCCGCCATTTTATTTCCAAGTGGCAGCCACTTGAAAATTTGTCATTATGATAACTTTTGTAATACTTAATCAATTCGCATCAAATTTGGGTAGTGGATTTATCATTCAAATATATCAGATACGTTTGCTGGGCATCTCACTTCGCTTTTTTTTGTTTCTAAGTGGTGACCACTTGAAATCTCGGTGCCATTTGAAAATTTCTTATCACGATAATTTTTGAAATACTGAATTAGTTTGAACTAAAGTTAGATAGCAAACTTATCACACAATTATTTTGGATGATTTCGCTGGGCAAGTTGCTCCGCCATTTTGTTTCCAAGTTGCAGCCACTTAGACTTCCACTTGAAAATTTGTCATATCAATAACTTTTGTAACACTACACTGATTCGAACCAAAGTTTGACAGTGAACATATGCTTCAATGTATCTTGGATGAGTTTTTGGGCAACTTGCTCCATCATATTGTTTCCAAGTTTCGGCCACTTGAAAACTCGTTATCACGATAACTTTTGAAATAATTTAAAATTCAAACCAAAGTTGAAAAATGGATTTATCATTCAAATATCTATGATTTTGGTGGGCAATTTTCTCCGCAATTTTGTTTCCAAGTTGCGAACACTTTAACGCTTCCACTTGAGAGAATTTGTCATCGCGATAACTTTTGAAATATTGAACTTATTCTAACCAAAGGGTGACAGTGGACTTATCTTACAAATATCTTGGATTAGTTCACTGAGCAACTTGCTCTGCCACTTTGATTTAAGTGGCGGCCACTTAATTTTTCAAGATGATAACTTTCGAAATTCTGAATTAATTCGAAC
This sequence comes from Salticus scenicus, assembly GCA_963930645.1. NCBI lineage: Eukaryota > Metazoa > Arthropoda > Arachnida > Araneae > Salticidae > Salticus > Salticus scenicus. The sequence goes on from OZ005660.1 coordinate 30,442,506, forward strand.
TAAATTTGTACAGTAGTCTTATCTCTCAAATGCATTTGCTAAATTTGCTTGCCAACGTGGCCCGCCATGTTGTTTCCAATTTCCAGCCGCATGAAAATTTCAAATTCACGTAAAAAGGTATTTCTGAACCGAGATTTGCTTAAAACTCCATATGTACATAGCCAACATCATTAATTCTACCAAGGCCATTAATGATTTGTAGGCCGCCATTTTGTTTCAAAATGGCGGCTACTGTATAAGGAAAAAAAAAATCAAGCTACCCTTCTGAATGGGCCGGAAGAACTTTTTTTTTTAAACAGGGACACAATGAAAAATTATTTATCATTATGGTTTATGGGCTAAAATTATTTAAAGTGCGCCTAATCCGATTGCGCTGCAAATTTATATACATGTTATAGATCACCGTCACACAAACTGTGTGAATTTTGGAAAATCTAGCACTTAGAGTTTTTTTTTTTTTTTTTTTAAACAGGGACACAACGTAAAATTCATTATCATTATGACCTATAGGTTTAAAATATATATATTTTTTTATAATTTCAGTATGTTTCTTACTTAGTATATGTCCATAAACTAAAAATGAAGCGTGATGCTTTGTTCTATGCAATATTTTCATTGTATTAAATTATATTGTGTTTAATTGCAGTGTATTTTCAGGCTGTAGCAGTGGTACATGACATGTTTGCTAAACACAAAGAACTGTATGAAGTTGCACTTGTTGCCTCTTTTTATCCTTCCTTCATTTATCAGGTAAGTAAATATCTTTCGTTTGTAGTTCTTATTTACATATTATTTTCACCAATGTTTATGTAAATTGTTGATGAAGCGAAAATGTTCCTCCATCATCTTCTGGCCCACCAGCGGCTGAGCGGTTCTGCGCTCAAAGCTGGTAGACGTGAGGTGCCGGGTTCGATCCCCGGTCGCGCTCGTCGGCCTAGCCGTTCGGAGTTTTCCGTGGTTTCCTCCGAAACTTGCGTAAATACGGGCTAGGACCCCTTAGAAAGACCTCCACGGAAGGCACTCTCCCTCAGGCCTAGGACCCCAGTGTTGTCAATCGGCCTTAATCCCTAACACCAACACCAACACCAACACCATCATCTTCTCTAGTGCCCTCTGCCTCATTTTTACCTCTTCTGCTCAATTTTTCATTTAACTTTCTTCTGTAATTTCTATACATTTATTATACAAGATTCGAAGAAATTATTTTGTAGAAATTTATAAATGTAACACATTATATTAAAAATTTTAAAATATATAAGAAGTAGAGATTATAAGCTGTTCAAAAGTTTTTGACAGTAGTAGAAAAAACAAAATGCCGTATAACAGACATAAATGCAATAAATATATTAAAAAACACTTTAAAACACGTATTAAAATTTATTAAAAATTATAGACAGCGTTTTATATAACACTAGCAGGCTTTGCCCGCTTCGCTGGTCATTATATTGAAATGAAGTTTCAAAATACCATATCATTAATAATAATAATAATAAAATTATTGAAATCAGTCAAAATCTAAGTTAAATTTCTCGATACCTTCGATAGCGATTTTCCCACTCGTCACACTTTACAAAATCCCTTTATAGTGCATGTTGCATACACATACCTAGCCCACATATTAAAAATTCGGGATTCTAAGATTATTTGAAGCAAAGTTATGTTTTAAAATGTGTTTTTTAGCCCCTCCCTTCCGGCCCGCTCTTAAAGGAAAGGAGGGGGAGATTTTGCAAAATATCGTTATATTATGAGTGAGATACATATCACTGACCCACACATCGAAAATCTCCTTCATAAGATAATTTACTGTAGAGTTACACATGAATACATGTTATCCCCACCCCCCGCCCGCTAAGAGGAGGTAGGGTGGAGTTTCACAAAATTAATTTGTAGTGTGTGTTGAATACGCATAAGTAGTCCACGCATCAAAAATTGCCATTCTAAGAAAGTTTGGAACAGAGTTACGCATGGAAACATGTTTTAAATCACCCCCAACCCTGAAGGGGGTGATAGCACGGAATTCCAAATAATTCCTTTGTAGTTTGTGCTGAGTACGCATAACCAATCAACCTATCAAAAAATCGCTTTCCTGAGATAATTTGAAGCAGAATTACTCTTTAAAACGTGTTTTTTGCCGCCCTTCCCGCCTTTGAAGTAGGGAAGGGGGAATTTTCGTAAAATCCCTTTATAGTGCGTGTTGGGAACGCGTAAACAACCTACACATAAAATTTAATCTTACTGAGATAATTTGAAGCAAAGTTATGCTTCGAAACGTAATTATCCCCCCCCCTACCCTCAAGGGAGGAAAGGGGGCTTTCGCAAAATCCCGTTACAACGGGTGTCGGACACACGTAAATAAGCCACACACTAAAATTTGTGACCTCAGCTCTTATAGATTTCCACGGACGAATTTAGCGCTAAAAGATGGGATCGAATTTGGCCCCCTCGTAACTCCCCCCAATATCGAAAATCGGAAAAAATCAAAAATAAGTTTTTGGAAATATCCTCAAGAAGACTCTTGGCGATTTTCTATACATTTGGGCTATTATTGGTAGAGTTTTACTCGAAAATCCGTATTTTGCTAATTTGCCTCCGAAAATCGTTTTTACCCCCCCCCCCCCCCTTGAAAATCAATAACTCAAATCGCAGAAAATGCTTTTTTTCACTCAAGTCTAGTCTCTTTCTCTGCAATTTCTTCACCGTGAAGCAATTTGGAGCCGAATTATGCTTATAAGGGGGGGGGGGTTTGCCTTTTGCCCCCCCCCCAGGGGGAGCTGGGGATATTTCGCAAAATCCCGCTTTAATGGGCGTCAAAGTCCTAAAACCAAAATACCACCAAGTACTCACCAAAATTTGCGAGTCTATCTCCCATAGAATCGCCACGGCAGTGAATCAGTGATTTTACTCTTTTATTCCCCACCACGCCCCCAAAGGGGTAAAGGGGGGGGGGGCTTTCACAAAATTCCGTTACAATGGGTTTTAGACACACGTAAATAAGCCACACGCTAAAATTTGTGACCTCAGCTCCTATAGATTTCCACGGACGAATTTAGCGCTAAAAGAGGGGGGGGGGGGGGTGTTCTAATTTGCCCCTTCGTAACTCCCCCCCCCCCCCCAAATCGAAAATCGGAAAAAATCAAAAATGAGTTTTTGCAAATACCTTCAAGAAGACGTTTGGCTTTTTTTTTTTTTTTTAAACTTTGAGCTATTACTGCTAGAATTTTACTCGAAAATTCATATATTGCTAGATTTCCCCCCAAAAATCCTTTTTACCCCCTCTCCCCCCTTAAAAATCCAAAAATCCAAAATAGCAGAAAATGATTTTTTTGTACTTAAGTCTAGTCTCCCCAACTGCAATTTCTTCACCGTGAAGTAATTTGAAGCCGAGTTATGCTTATAAAGGTGTTTTTGCCTTCTGCGCCTCCGAAAATCATTTTCCCCCCTTTCGCCCGTTAAAAATACAAAATTCCAAAATCGCAGAAAATGATTTTTTTTTTTTTTTTTTGTATTCAAGTCTAGTCTCCTCATCGGCAATTTCTTCACCGTGAAGTAATTTGGAGCCGAGTTATGCTTATAAAGGTGTTTTTGCCTTCTACACCTCCGAAAATTATTCTACCCCCCCCCCCCTTAAAATCCAAAATTCCAAAATCGCAGAAAATGATTGTTTTGTATTCAAGTCTAGTCTCCCCATCTGCAATTTCTTCACTGTGAAGTAATTTGGATTAAATATTTTTAGTTAAATATTTTTTCTTTTCGCCTTTCAGAAATTATGATCTAGAACAGGTAATTTAGCACAATAAAGAGCTAAAGTAATCTATTTTTATATTTAATCTCATTAAAATGTTTTTTTAAGAGAATTTGATATATTTTTTAAACATTTGCTGTCAGAGGTACAGACGGGGTACAATGGACCACTAAGATACGGGGTACGATGGGCAATGGTCCATTTATCTCAGTTCTCTGTCATAATAAACTGATTTACGAAATCTGCATTTTTGAAGCGTTAGCTATAAATTATGTATAAAAATTTCAGCGTTAACCTTAATTAGATCTAATATTTCTTCAAAGATGAATAAGAAAGAATTAACTTTGAGGCTTCTTATTTATTTTTAATAACCATTCAGTTACTTTTGTATTCTTATATTTTTACAAATATCATACATCTATAACAATGCAATTAAAAAATAATAATACAAATCAATTTGACGAAAAAGACGGTTTTACATTTTGTTGGATTAGTCACAGAAATAAAAGATAAAGAATCTGTTGCGAGATTCATGCAACGAAAACTTAATCAAGATCTCTACATTTTTTCCTGAGAGTGTTAGTATATCTCTTGTAAATATTCAAGCTATTGTAATGATGAGTTTTCCAGACCCCACAACTTCACAAGAAAACAGCAAATTTTCAGTGACACAAAAATTGTTTGGCGTATCATTTTCTAATTTTAATGTTCATTAATTTACATTATTTGTATGAATCGAAGACATAAATAAACAAATATAATATATTCTAGATTTTATACTATTAAAAACATACTTCCTTAGTATGCTTTTTAAATTTGACCTGTGGTCCATAGTACATGTCATGGACCATTGTACTCCGCGGTCGGGGTACAGTGGTCCATTTTGTCAGTTGTTATTAAAAAATTTATATTAAAAGAAGTAAACATAATTATTGGTTTTGATTGAATGCCACATAAGAGCCATTATATAGGTAATATGCACACATGTTTTCGACAGCGAGAAATTATTACCTTGCGAGTAAGCACCTAAAATTTTCAAAATTGGTTCATTGTATCCCACTCTCCCCTACTGACTTTCTTATTTTAAGGTAAAATTAAATGAAAATTATACCATAGTTTGAAAAATATTTAAAAAATCACCAAAAATCAAACAAGTCAAGCTACCAGATTTGAAATAAGTATTATTAGAAAGTTTTTTCTTTTCTGTTTTCGATAATGTAAAATTTAAAATTGTACAATATATGAAAGCAAAGGTTCTTTGGTGTAAAAAATAGCTTGTAAAAAAAATCAGCTCAATTTTAATTACTACTACTTTCCTGTTGAATTGAGATTAAGCAATTACATATTTGGCGATTTATGTTTATTTTGGCGATATTTAGCAGTTTTTCAGTAATTAAGATACAAAAGTTTGATTTTTTAAGCTACATTTTATAAAAGCGATTAGCTAAAGTAATTGTCTATCTGAAAAATCAGTTTTCAAAGAATTCTGAACATTTATGAACTCTCCAGCGTGTTCTAAAAAAATTTCTTGATGAAGAAAAATTAAGTTCAAAAAGTTGTCAAAACATCTAATTTTACGGTAATTTGAAAATGCAATCATTTTCTTGATACTGAACTTAGAAAATCTCTAATTAAAGCTCTCGCTGATAGAAATATTTTTACTTTTTGTTTCATTATTCTGTGATGTTTGTTTCTGTATAACAAGCATCTAATGGTCTTGGGTTACTTACTGGCGATTTTATCATTGACGTGTTCTGTTTTTGTGTTAGTAGTTGTTTGTTTGTTTTGTTTATTGAGCGCGGCTTGGCAAAACGACCGTTTCTGCTTGATAGCTGCTATATTAATTTCTTAAAATTTAAACCTAAAAATTATTGCATGTACTATCTCAAAATAATAATAATAATAATAATAATTAATGAATAAATAAAATAAAATAAATAATTAATTAATTAATTAAAAATAATAATAATAAAAATAAAAATAATAATGCTCGTGCGCATCTTCACACTCAGATGCACGCACACAAAAAAGCTTATATATCTTACATTAAACGCATGGCTGTTAGCGTAACCCGAGAAACACCACGAGGAGGTCGCCATGCATCGTTTCTCATGGGGAGTTTTGATAAGGCAGGCCCCCTTGCCTACTGCCAGAGGAGTTTTGATATTCCAGGCCCCATGCGTACTGCAATCAAACATCCCATATGATTTTAATTCTTTACACTAGGAATGCAACAACAGCAACACCATGTTTTAAAAAATTTCCTTAATTTTCGGAATTTCTTTTTCTTTTTTTGACCAAGTCGTTCTGAAATATACGCTTGTTCATTTTCATTTAGTGTTCCCATTGCCTGAGAAAGAACTGAGTCCCCTTCGATTTGAAACAAAGGTTCGTCAGTATCAGTCCCAGGCAATGAAACAGAAACATGGTTATTTTTACTGGTTGCGTCCACTGTCTGAGAAAGAACTGATTTCCCTTTGATTTCAAACGGTTCGTCATTATCAGTCTCAGACAGTAATTCAAAAATAGTTGGCAGACTTCTAACTTTTGGCAGTCTTTTTATTTTGGGATGCTTGAAAGGACGGCCCCTATTTAAAGCTGAAATATACATTTCTTTCTTTCTTTCTAAAACCCAATTTTTATTAGTATATTTTTTATTAATGATTTCGGAAATGCAATTTGGATCTTCAATTATTGGATTGAGTTGATTTTCATTTTGATCAAGAATATCAGTACTTTTAAAAGAAACATTGGCAGAAAAATTTGATTTAGAAAAAGATGGATGAATAGTTTTCTGACCTGGAATATCATCAAACTCCAACAATCCAGCATAAAAGACTGGACATATGTAAATTTTGCGAGCATCAATATCAGTATACTCGAAAAATTGAAAAAAAAGCCATATGAGAAACTTTTTTAAAAAGTAATTCACAAAAAGCACTTCTAAGAATGGATACGCCATCTCAGATAAGGTCTATAATTAGACTGAAGGGTAATGCTAAAAAGTTAAGCATTTGATTGTTGAAAGAAATAAAATTTCGTGCATTGTTCACATTATTTATACGCAATTGTTGCAGGTGTTCGTACAATTGTTGAATTGCAATAATGAGTGCATTGTTCAAAAATGCTATTTATGATAAAATTTAAAAAAAATAAAAAATAAATAAATAAACAATTTTTTTCCTTCCATATAAACACATCGACCAAATATATATATAGATATATATATATTGACAAAATGAATTAATATTAAGTCTATGAAAATTGATACGACGACAAATACAGGATTTACAATTCTAACTCTATCATGATGAAATATTTCTCCATAACTATGGCTTTATGACTATTTAAAGCATTAAAATTGCCAAATCACTTAACAATATTATAGTTCTGCCTATTATAGTCCAGATTATGTGATAAATGAAACATCCAGTTTTTAACAATATATACAGGGTGTTCTAAAATTCTTGACCTCCGTCTTAATGCCTTAAACAGTATTTATCTTAAACAGACATGAGAAATTCCTAAGACGTTTAAAAGCAGGTGCATAATTTTGCAAATTCGATCAAGATTTCAAGAGATTCATTTTTGATAATTTCAATTTTGTAATTTTTTTACGAACTCCATTCAAATTTTTTTTTCGAGAATAAAAGAACACCGTATCCTATTTATTATACCTGAAAAAGCTCCAGAGATATATTTTAACTGGATTATTTGACGGATTAATAACAAATTAAAATGTAAATGTGTTTATTTATTTACATAACAATATTTCCTCTCGCAACAATTTGCGTATATCCTGATTTTGAAAAGTGTATTTTCAGCCAACTTTTTCTCTAACATTATCTCTGAGACTTTTTTATGGTACAATGTTCAAAATTTAAATAAATGTGTTTATTTATTTACATAACAATGTTTCCTCTCGCAACAATTTGCGTATATCCTGATTTTGAAAAGTGTATTTTCAGCCAACTTTTTCTCTAACATTATCTCTGAGACTTTTTTATGGTACAATGTTCAAAATTTAAATATCACGTTATTAGAATATGGGGAACATTTTACTTATCCCTATCATTGTCGAAACGTCAGTGGAGGCCTCCTTGTGGAGGCTCAAAAAGGTTATGGGGTTACTTCTGTGTGTCTGTTTGTTTATCTGTCTGTTTCTCTGTCGCATGATAACCGCGGCAAAATCAGGCTATTGACTTGCAATTTAGTACACATGTTCATGACCCACACGGAATTAGCTGTATAGCTTTGTGTGGTATATTCCATTTTTAGTTCGTGCACAGGGACACACCAAAGTTTATCTTATCATCACGGCCTATGAAGAGAATTTCTATGTACCGCAATAATGGCCGCAGAAATCCTCCGACTAACTTCAGATTTAGTACACACGTTCAAGCTCTATATAGAAATAGCTGTATAAATATTTATGTCTATATTATATACGGATTGTGTACAGGGACACGCCAAAGTTTTTCTTATCATTACGGCCTATGGGGTGAATTTCATTTAAACGAACTTTAACATCATTACTCTGCATTCAACAAAATGAAATTTGCGTACATTACAAAGATACTTAAACTGATGTTTTTTACAGAAAAAAATATGTGCTCTTAGGCTCCCTAATTAATATACACAGGCATGAGAATTTTCCGCGGATCCGCGATTTTCCGCTTTTTTGCGATTTTCGTTAATTCCACAGTTTTTTATTTTGTTAAAATCACACTCCAATAACAATCAATGTTCAAACGCTCCACGAAAAACTTTAGATTCTCAATCTGTTTCCATCCAAAATATAAATGTCAATATTCATTTTAAACATGCTTTATCAGATTCTATAACATATAAAAGAACAAAATTATTCAATATTTTTCACTCATGTAATTTTTTTGTCCTCCCCCCCCCCTTTTCATCTCTAACCATTGCCAATCAAACATTCTGCGGGAAGCCTTTTATTTTTGAATATTTATCCATCCACACTATTAATTTTAAACTTACTTTATGATATTCTAGAACCCATAAAGAAGTAGAATTGTGTTTAATATTTCTCTCAAGAACTACTTTTTACCCCCCCCCCCCTTCTTTCCCATTTTCCACCACCAGCCAATAATTAAATGTTGATTACTAGCTAACTTTTTTTTTTTTTAAACGCATGTTTTATCGTGTTCATGTGCATTATTCTTTTAGTTTAATTTGTCACTTTTAAAATATTTTGTATAGTTTTTTCCTGCGAGCATTATTTTTCATTTGAAATAAATTTTATGAACGTACATTTGTATAAATTTCCCCGCGCGTGTTATTTTTCTTTTAAAATTAATTTTATGAACACGCGTGTTTCCTCTTTTTTTAATTTTCTGCACTCTCATGCCTGTATACAGGACTTTACAAAAGTGTTCCGACAATATCACGTAATCATCCAAATAATGTTAAATTCAAAAAATTATTCATGAAAAACGTAGACTGAGATAAATAGTTTTAACTGATTTATGCAACGTTTATGGTTCATTTACAGAGACACACAAAATAATTTCATGACATTATCACCAAAATTTTTACTTAAGCTCATTTTAATGCGTTTATGCTGCATTCAACATAATGGAATTAACAAACATTATAAATATGTATAATGGCATGTTTATTTCAAATAAAGAGACATGTGTATAGATTAAATAATTTATTTACGGGACAACACAAAGTATTCGGATGACATTCTTGAATCATCCAAATGGTGTCAAATTACGTTGAAGTATTAATAATTTACAATTAATTAGGTACATTCTTTTTTTAGTGTATATAATAACTTTGCTGCTTTCCGGGATACATAAAGTAATTCCATAGTATTGCGGCCTATAGACCGTGTTTCTTAAAAGTGTATTTTAACATGGTTACATCCTATTAAATATAATGAAATCTTATTGAAATTTTAAAAGCATGCTTTTCTGCGGAAAAGTGTGGGCATGGAATTGGCAATTAATTTACAGGGTTACACAAAATAATTCCGATATGTTATGTAATCATTTTGCATGAAATTTGGTACAAGTATTTTGGAATTACAGGGAATTAATACAATACTATCAGTTATTAGGAATACACATATATACATACAATACAGATAGTTATAGAAAGAGAGACACAGCTGGGTGATGAGGGGTCGGAAGTCCCCCTTTAGAAAGGCTTCGGTTTATGTAGGAAGTCAGTCGAATATATATATCTATATATATATATATATATATAACTAGTAGGCTTTGCCCGCTTCGCTGGACATTAAACTTAAATGAGTTGTCAAAATCCCATATCTTTATTAATAACCTAAGTTCTTGCTGTGACTGGTAGAGGTTTTCTCGCTCGCAACGGGAGGAGTCTAGGTCCCCATTGCCTTCAGCAGCAACTTACCCACTTCTTACTTCCCCTTCTACAGCGGGTGAGTTCTAAGTTTTGCAAAATTTCACTAATGTACATAATGCGTACACTTAATCAATATCCACACACCAAAATTCGCCATTCTAAGATAATTCTAAGCAAATTCAAACGGAAAAAACATGTTTTTACACATGTTTATTGCCCTCCGACTCCGAGATGGGGTGGGGGGGGGGATTTTGAATTTCGTGAAATTCAGTTACAATAAGTGCCGGATGCATACAAACAATTCACGCACAAAATTTCGTGACCACAGAAGTCTTTAATAGAAAATATTATAAATAAATAAATACAAAAAGCACAGCTTTAGTATGGGATCCCTTTGGTGACTTTAAATATTTTAAGCCATTTTTGCGATGAATTGAATTGGCTATCTCAATTGTGCAATTAAAGATCTTGGCGAGAAACGTCCGAGCTACTTCGGTGCCAAATTTCAAATTTTGCCAAAAGGATCCGATACTAAAGCTGTTCCATACACAAAATGAATAAATAAATTAAAATAAAATGAAATGAAAACTCTTTTCTGGTATTTACAAAGTTCCCGCTGTGCTCGGTATAGATTTTTCTCGCTTGCAACGTGAGGAGTCCGTGTTCCCACTGGCTTCGGCAGCAACTTACCCGCTTCTTACTCCCCCTTTTCCAGTGGCTAAGTTTGAAATTTATAAAATCGCGACAAATTACATAATGCGTACACCTAATCAACATCCACACACCAAAGTTCGCCAATCCAAGATAATTTAAGGCGAATGCAAAAGGAAAAACGTGTTTTTACACGTGTTTATAGCCCTCTCGACACCAAGGGGGTAAGGGGGGATTTCGTAAAATCCCGTTACAATAAGTGTCGGATAAATATTAACAATTTACGTACCAAATTTCGTTACCGCAGATCCCATAGATTTCTCAGGACAAATTTAGCGCTAAAAGGTGTGTCTAGAGTTTGCCCCCTCGTAACCCCCCCCCCCTAAATAAATAAATAAATGTGTTTTTGGAAATATCCTAAGGAAGTCGCATAGACTTTTTTCAATATATTTGTTCCATTTTTGGTAGAGGTCCACTCGAAAATCAGGAATTTTCAATATTTCTCCCCTCCCTTCCCTTAAAAATCGAAAATTCCTAAATGTAGAAAATGTATTATTTGTACTCATGTTTAGTCTCCCCATGTGTAATTTCTTTACTGTGAAGTAAATAGGAGCCGAGTTATGCTTATAAACGTGCTTTTGCTTTTGCTTCCCCCAAGGGGAAAGGGGAGTAATTTCGGAAAAGTTGATAGATATAATTTTAAGTTGGGTAAAGACCTAAGTTCCTGCGAAGCGCCGTTGAATTCTGTCCAGCCGTTCTCAAGTGATACCCGGACAAACGTGTTTTTGTCTTTTGCCCCCCCCCCCCCCCCCGGGGGAATGGGGGGGGAATTTCTGAAAAGTTGATAGATATAATTTTAAGTTGGGTAAAGTTCTAAGTTTCTGCCAAGCGCTGTTGAATTCCGTCCAGGCGTTCTCATGTGATGCCCGGACAAACGTGATTTAGTCTTGAAAAGTTGATAGATATAATTTTAAGTTGGGTGAAGACCTAAATTCCTACCAAGCGCCGTTGTATTCCGTCCAGCCGTTCTCAAGTGATGCCCGGACAAAAAAAGCGACATACAGACACGATGACACACACACACACACACACGCACGCACACACACACACAGGCAAAATTTTCTGAAGCCATTTTCAGCTTTCATGGTGTGTGAAACGTGAAGATATCGCAAAATTCTTCGATTCTGGCAAATTTACAGACAAAAGTCTGATTTTATTAATATATATCCTGTTATATATTTTATAATAGTCTCTCTTTCATTTTAAAATATTTGGAAAAATAATCCTTCCACACTTTCTTCAATTCAAGATTAAAAGAGTATATGTGAACAAGCAATGAAAAACTGACAAATAATTTTTATATCGGTCTGGTATAAATGTCACAGATTTCAAAAGATCGATTTTTGTTTTAATCTTATTAGGTTGAGTGTCACACACGGGATGGCTAAACAGCGGCCTGCGTGGAGGTTAACATATTTAAGGTTTGAAAATTTTGGTTAACAGATTAAAAATTAATAAATCCGTGTTGCCTTTTCGAAGTGAAAATACCTTACAACGATTATGATAGCTAAAAAAGTCGCACTGTTTTAATGAAATATTTTAGATCCATTATTCTTTTTTTTTTTTTTTTTTTTTTTTATTTTATTGTAGTTATTAATGGATAGCTATAGAATTTTCACTATTCTATTGTTAATTTATGAATGAAAATAATTTAAATTAATGTACTCTGCTCCGAATCTTCACACTGTCCTACACTGAAATAAGTATTAACATACATGATTCATACACTCACATGTATACACACATACACATACAGGGTTGCTACACAAATCAGGAAAAAAAAAAAATCCCTGAGTTTTCCCTGTCCCTTTTAGAAGTAAAATAGACGACACACAATCATGCAGCATTAGAATCCAACATGTTTACAAGTCAGTGGAACATATTTAGGGTACATTAATTTTATTAACTTACTATAGTTGGGGGAAAAAACATAATTGATTCATTATAAAGCACTAAGAATTTAAAAAATATTTGATTGTGAAAAAATTTTCTTATGTTTTTCCAAAAAAATTGAAAATTCCCTGAATTTTTCCTGTTTTTGCAATAAATTTTGAAAAATCCCTGAGTTTTCCCTGTTTTTTAATAGTTTTCAAATTCCCTGAATTTTTCAAGGTTTTCCCTGTTTTCCAGGTGCCGTAGCAACCCTGACATATGATGCGGCTCGCCTGAATAAAATAGATTTCCAAAGCGGTCCACCAAGTGTTTTGGGTTTGGACAGGCCTGAATTATATTATGCCCCAAATAAGAGAAAAAAAAATTCTATCACAACTCAATTTCTTTAATTGCAACATTCATTCAAAGACAAACTTCAATTTTTTATGCCACACTTGAACAGTTAGCCCTACGAGCAGCGTCGCCAGCGTATGATAATTATCGTACTCGTAGTTGCCAAGTCTCCGATTTAGGCGGGAGACTTCATACCAGACATTTTATATAATAAATTTCGCTTTATTTACTCGTGGAAAATTAATATGAACTATTTCTATCAAAAAATAGTGGTGTGAAATCTGATTTAAAAATAATTTGAAATGTTGGCAAATATTATAGCTTCCTATGAGGTTTTTATTTCTCATCATTCAACATTAGTATTTCTGTGCATTCTTCTTCAATATATTCATTTGCTTAAAAAAAAAAAAAAAAAAATGGGTACAACTATAGTATTTCACCACAACTGAATTTGGCGACTTTTCTTTGGCGCCGATTTGAACGATAACGATATCGTTCTGGACTGTTTGTGATATAATATGGCAACCTGCATGCTATTTATTTTGGATTTATGATTTATAATTTAGCTTATGATTTTATCATTTATGATATATGATTTATGATTTTTGGATTTATGATTTAGCCATAATCACCAAAAATAAATCGCCAAATTCAGCTTTGGGGAAATACTATAGTTGTTCCAAAACATGTCTAGCTTCCACTAACATTAATTATTATATCTTTTCTTTACAGCTTCGTCGTGTCGATCCAAAGATAGTGACAGCTCTAACATTTCGCCCCCGCTTCGTCTCATATACGGACATACCGAACGGCAGGCCGCGGTATTCTTCTATGTGGAAGCACCAGTTAGCTATAGCTGGGGACATGGTCCTCGAATGGGCCTTTCATAATCTTTTATGGTATCTGACCGGTGTATCCGCTGTGTTGATACACAAGGACTATCTCTCTGCGTAAGTGATATTTTTTTGTGTAATTACTTTTCTCTATATTCATAGAGCCATCCTTTCCGTGGAGGATCAAAATTGTGATGGCATGTCTCCGGACCACCTCTAGGGGTGAGTCCCAGACCGTCGCCAATTGCCCATTGTGCAGCACTAGTGCGACGTAAAATCAATCCATCCAATCCATCTCTATATTCATAGAAAAAAGGAAAGTATTGAATTAGCAAAAATTTTCGGCTGTCGATTTGCGATGGATTTTTACGGTTTGAAATATCCTAAACATGATTTCACCATTTATATTAAAAAAAAAAAAAAAAAAAAAAAAAAAAACTGTGTATGACAAAAATTTTGCTTTTACTCTAAATTAAGAACTGATGCACAGAATTTCATAAAAGTGTATATTTATTTGCACCTTGACATAAATGGGTGCCTGTCAGCTTTTGGTTCAAATATTCTTATAGACAGGGCTGCACTATTGAGATTTCTCCCATTTACGGGAAGAATATATCTAGCTTCTGTTGCGTCTAATTGCACAAAACATGATATGTAGAAGTAGAGATCTTTCCGATTTTTTTACCATGTTTCTATTAACTCGCTTTCTTGTCCAGTACAAATCTTGCAATCGATTTTTAACTCACTTCCCGACTAGTTAGACATTTGAAACTTTTAGAATAGCTCAGAACACGATGACAACGCAATACCTCGAAGCCCGATTTTCGAATTTTTGATTCGTTTTCTTTTAATTAAACGTGAGCATTAAAATATTATAAAAAGTTAAATCATGTATCTCACAAAAACTGACTTCATTATCACTTTAAAAAATTTATGCACATTGATGAAGTGCTAGTATAGTTCAATAGCTATATGATTCAACAGAAAATTTAAAAACATGGTATATAAAAAGTTTTTCTTATCTTATAATTATTCTATTTGAATTCGGGCTTAGTATTTTTTTCTTTTTGTTATCCTCAGGCTGGGCTGAGCTCGGGCTTAATTAACTTGTGTGCACCCGGGCCGGATCTGGAGTACATTTTAATCTGCCCGTGTCAATTCGATTTTTTTTTTTTATTTCACCGTTAATTAGCGAAAGAAGGTAAAGGATAAAATGTTTCTTTTTTAATTTGTGTTATGTTATTTTATATGCTAGTATGTAACGTGAAATATTGTTTTGTTAAAAAAATGTTTATAAATACAATTTAATTATCTGTGCATTTGTTTGACCTTTTATTTCCGTAGATATTCGTAGCATGTCTCGAAACTGATATATGATATTATTGAAGGTCAGAATAGCATGCTTCTCATCCAAAATGGCATGTATAGTGCTACTAGTTTGTGTACGAGTAGGGGAAGGGTGATGCCATTTGTATATCATTGCTATAGGTTGTGCGCGCCGTATCTGATATTCATTTCCACGTGAGATACTCAGAGCTGCCAACCTAATCCGGCAAATTGTTAACGCCTATTGAAAAACGCCCCTTTTTCTACACCACTTAATTTTTAGAGTATTTGTTTTCTTCATTCATCGTAAATATATTTGAAGAGAATTACTCTAAAAATTAAGTGGTGTAGAAAAAGGGGCGGTACTAACAATTTGCCGGATTTGGTTGGCAACTCTGGATACTGCTTGCAGCAGGGTTGGGGTTTAAGACGTCTGAAACTGGTTTTGGACAGGATAGGTGGTTTTTACCGTCCAAAAGTGTCCTAAACTGTATAAAACTGTCCGAAAGTGTCCAAAACCTAAAATTATAAGAAATTCTATTCCCTACATTCTCAGTAGTAATTATAATTAGTAATTAAAAGTATTTTATACTGAATATTTAGACCTTTTTAAGTTAAAAGAAATTTACAATTTATAAATAGCTATAAAAAATTTAATTTTAATGATTCGAAAAATTTTCTTACAATAAAAAATGTATGATATTATATTCAAAATGAATAATTTGTCTTTTATTTTTAATTGCAAAATACTTTTACATATCCAATATTTTACAGAAATTAATTTTTAAAGTTCTTTCATAAATTACATACATTAAAAAATACCAAAACTAAAATATAAAAGTTATAATTAGACAATAAAATATATGCTATTTCAAAAACAGCAAAAATGCCCCCCCCCCCCCCAAAAAAAAAAAAAAAAAAAAAAAAAAAAATCTTTAAAGTGTGCATTATTTAATATTTTTACATATATATTTTTTCTCATTTATTCAAAAATAAAATAAAATATGTTTGTGTAGCTGCACATATTTAATATTTATTTCAAGATAAAATTTATTGTAAATCTTATATATATATAATAATAATTATATATTAATTTGTTCTTTTGATATATCATTCATGTTCCTGTGTATGTGTGTGTATATACTGTGTATGTGTGTGTAAATATTATAAATATCAATATTTGAGGTACAATTATCCACATTTTTCCATTAAAGTTTCAGTAATAAATTTTTACTTTTGAATATTATAATTATTAATATATGTATTTTTCACTAAACATTATGGAATATACTGAAAAATGTTACAAAACAACAATAATTATAATAACTTTGTAAATTTTTCAAATATTTGCATAATTTTAATAAAATATAATTCTACTAAAAAATGTAGTTTTGGACAGTTTAGGACAGTTTAAGACACTAAGGTTTTGGACAGTACGGTAAAAACCATGGTTTATACCGTGGTTTTTACCATAGTGTCCGAAACCTTGCCAACCCTGGCTTGCAGAGTCAGAGACAGATACACTCCCAAGATTTATGCACTTTTTTATTACCCTAATATAAGGTAAGTGTGATGTTTGGATATTTTATTGTTAAGTTAGGTTACAGATACGAACGTGACAGTTTGTATTAGCTAAAAGAGATGTTTTTTAAGTCAATTGCATGAAAGAGTAGAACTACATTCAGTGTGATTGATTATGTAGGCGTAGTCGTTTTGCATGGCTGTTTATAGGGCCAAAATGGGTATCTCGATATGGGGTCAAAATGTAATGGTCAAAAGGTCAAATGGCAAAAAGGTCGGGTGTCGGACAGTTCACAAGCCAAGAGAAGTCGCGTTCCTACCCTACCAGCAGACGACATATCGTTAGACAGTGTTGCAGACGATGTAGATATTACATACTTGTACTGTCACGAAATATATGCAAGATCAGCACAAGGAAAAGGATGAATCAAGTGCAGTGAAATGGGCTTATGACTTGTGCGCCGATGTTGATGAGGACGATGACAGGTTCGTATGTGAACTATGTCAGTAAAGTTTGTTAAGTTGAGAGGTACCCCATTTTGCCCTATCCCGTAGGGCAGAATTGGGAAATTTGCAGCTTTGAATATATTCATATGCAGATCATAAAATATGCGGTGTATTTCAAATTCCAATACTGCAGAATAACCGCTAAGATTGCAAAATTGAAATAAATATTATACTTATTGCATTTCTTTCTATTTGTCACAGAGTTATTGGCCAGAATAACCTTAAGTACCCCATTTTGCCCACCCTTCCCCTACATGCACATACTGTTATGAAGAATGTTGACTTTCTCCTATGCAAAAATAGTTCGTAAAGAAACAAGTAGGTTCCAGTTCATGAATGCACTTTATTCAGTGAACCTCTCGAAACAGTTCAACAAAATTATGATTCTAACGAATATTTTGAAAACTGTCAGTTGTTCCCCAAGAGTAAAGAAAAAAGCACCAAATACTTCACTGAGCAGGAATTTCGCTGATTCACGAACAACGATAAATCGCTTGGACACAGTCTGCAAAATGCAGTCACTCGGAATAGCTCTCTGAACTCACTCATTCTCAGTCGCCGATCTACTCTTATTTATAGCCTTAGCGAAGGGAATTAGGCACAGTTCTCGTGAATTCTGTGCTATATCCAATGAAAAGTTCCAGAACTCAGCTTTTATCTAACATAGAGTTTCGAAACTTCGAGAACACTAAATTACCATTTTTTGCTAAATGGGGGCTCTAATTCACCAAATGTCACCAACGCCGACCTTACTGTGAGTGAATAGACTATCATTTATTTTCATTTTCACTGTAAATATACTTTATTGAACAACCCAAGGGAAGAGATTTAATCCGCTGCAACACTGCTCTTCGAAGACAACACGTTTCGGACGCTTACCTTATATTGTTACATGAGTTGTTGCATAATACGGAGCTAACCTATTCATGTGAATCCCTTTCGACTTACCCACTTGACGAATTTTTTATCCTCACTACGACATTGTTATTTTTTTTAATTATGACGTAAAGGCCTTCATATTTTTATTGTAATTTTGGACATTGGCCTTTTAGGCACTTTGGGCTGTAAAAACCAGACATTGTCACCAAATATTTTTCCAAACATTTCGGATAGCGTCCATCCCATGATTTTGTGCAGGGCGCTTCTATAGGCAAGAAGAAATACTGGAAGGTGTAATTCCCAGCCAAATGAGACAAATGATTTAGAAGAGTTCGTTAAAATCTCTCATCCATGCCACTGGACTCAGGATGTAAGGATGTTGTCTGAGTCTTTGGTATTCTAAGGTGTTTGCAAAGTTCAATGAAAAACGCCGAACTGAAATTAATACCTTGATCTGATGGAAGAATTATAAGGAATCCGAAACGTGATGTCGAATCTTGCACAAGGATATTCGCAACAGTCAATGCTTCTTGATCTGGTATGGCCGTTTTGTGAAATAGTCCATTATCAAAAGGATGTATGGGTTACCTTTAGAAGTCTGAGGCAACGATCCCAATATATCTAAAGTAATTCTCTACAAAGGCACGTCGACATTATAGCGCTGCAAATGTCTTTTAGTTAGAGTTTGTGGCTCTTTTCTTGCTTCATATTCATGATATTCCCTACATCATTTCTCTACGTGACTTCTAAGCTGATCCCCGACGAAGCATTCAAGACTTTTAGAACTCCAAAATGTCTTTCACTTGGAGCTATAATGCACTTTCAGGACGACAATAACTCTGAGCCGTGAGCATTAATTGCCATCGGAATATTTTACCATCGTCATGTCCCACTTACGGTACAGCACTCTATTTCTAAGACGTAAGGAATCCCACAATGCCTAATATCGCTTTGTTGTGGAACTACATGGAGCTATTTCTTGCCAGGATGGTTGTCTGGCCGAACTCATTTTTTTATTTTTTTTTTTTTTTCTAGAATAGATTTGGTGTCTGAATCATTTAATTGTTCATATTTGGAGCTCATTAGGAGACAAGGATCTGTAATCGCCGATGCGACTGCATTGACAGTAATTTCCGTTTTTATGCCATATTTCAACTCAGCATGTACACAATGCGTATATTTTTCTGAATATGGTGTTCGCGAGAGTGCATCTGTGTGATCTAAATTTTTTCGATGAAATATCTCTAACTCACATTCCAGAAGTCTCTGTATCCAACGTACCTCTTGGCCTTCAGGCTTAACAACGATTTCAAAGAAGCACGTTCGTTCGAAGAATAAATTTCTGGCCTTAGAGGTAATAATGGAAATGTTGTTTACACTTTATTATGGTCAGTAACTCTTTCCTTGTAATACAGTTGTTTGCTTCTGGAATTGACTAACTCGTACTAAAATAATTATAAGATAAAAAACTTTTTATATACCATGCTTTTAAATTTTTTGTTGAATCATAGCTACATTAGCACTTTATCAATGCGTATAAACTTTTTAAAGTGATAATGACGTCAATTTATGTGAGATGCATAATTTAACTTTTTACAATTTTTTAACGTTCACGTTTAATTAAATGTATTTATTTCTATGTCGAAAGAAAATGAACTCATAGATTTTTTTTATTTTTTATTTTTATTTTTATTTATTTATTTATTTATTTATTTTTTGGCAACAATTAAATTATAGCTAATATTTTAATGGCTATTTTTAAAGATATTAGGAGGTTATTATTTTCATATTTTAATTAATTAAAAGAAAACTAATCAAAAATTCGAAAATTAGGCTTCGAAGTATTGTGTTGTCATTGGGCTCTGAGCTATTCTGAGAGTTTCAAATGTCTAGCTAGTAGGGAAGTTAGTTAAAAATCGATTGCACGGTTTGTACCGGACAAACAAACAAAAAGACAAATAATAAGTGTTACCCTTTTCCAAAACTCTGAGAAAATACCGCTTCAATTCCTTCCTTACTGGCATACGTATCAAGAATAAACTACTTGTCATTTTGAGGATATGTCAAAATCTGTGCTGATGTCAAAGCCTATTTTAAATACTTGAACAAATTCTTACATGCATCAGTCCAGTTGAACATACGTTTGACTTCAGTTAGATGCAAAGGTCTTGTTATTGCTCAGAAGTTTTTGACGAAGCTCTGTAGTACGTGCAGAGTCCAAGGAAACTTTGAAGTTCCTGCACTGTGTTTGGGGGTGACCAGTTAATTACAGATTTAATTTTTTCCGGATCAGTTCGGACTCCTTGTGCTGAAATATTAAACCCAAAGATAAGAGACTTCTTTTCCGAAAAATCTACAGTCTACTTTATTCATCGTAACTTTTCAAAACAATTCAACAAAATTGTGAATCTAACGAATATTCTTGAAACAATCCAATAATTCTGTCGCTCGTATTGCAAAAGTCCCTAATCGACGAATGTTCTGGAAAAAATCTAAGGAAACAGTCACTTGTTCATACCCCCTCAGAGCAAGAATTTCGCTGATTCACGAGCAAAGATCTATCTCTTGGAACACAGTGTCTAAAATGAATTGCTCAGAATAGCTCTATGAACACGCCCACTCTCAGTCATCGATCTACTCTTATTTATAGTCTTGGCGGCCGGAAATTGTCGCGGTTCGCATTCATTCTGTGATAGAACCCAATGGAAAGTACCAGAACTCGGCTTATATCCAATATAGAGCTTCGAAATTTCGGAAAATCTAAACTAACATTTTTCGTCAAATTTGGTCGCCATGTTTGCCGCCAAGGCGAACCATTCGCTGGGAATGAATGGTGTGCCATTTATTTCCACTTTGTTTGTAAATGTACTTTTATTGCAATGCAACAGCCCAATTCAGGCAGCGAATACATTTAATCCGCTACAATAATACAAATCAATTTAGATATGTTATGGCCTATGAGGGATATTTTTAAGCGCATTTTTTTTAACTTTACACAGCACTAAATATAATGAAATTAGCATTGCGTGTTTTACATTGAAAATAGTAGGAATACCATTAATAATTTATTTACAAGTCACAGAAAACAATTACATGTTTTACATTGAAAATAGTAGGAATGTAATTAGTGATTCATTTACATGTCATAGAAAACAATTACATGTTTTACATTGAAAGTAGTAGGAATGTAATTAGTGATTCATTTAAATGTCACAGAAAACGATTCGGATGCATTACGAGATATAAATGAAAAATAATTTTAATAATTAATTTGTACTGTGGGAATCTGTATAGGATAATATTGAAGAAAGTTTTGTGTTGGCCACAGCGTGCTAGCTTAAGATGTCATCTTTAGAGCAAAAAATTGACTTACATTGGACATTTAGTGTTATACTTCACTGAAATAAAAAATTATCTGCATTCATCATTGAAAATAGTTTTACTAAATTATTTGTAAGTAAGTGAATTTGTATACGAAAATATAGAAGAACGTTTTGTGATGTCATAATAGGCGAGACGTGTTAATCCTGAACGATAAGTCTAATGCCCCAGCCCTACCCACCCGCTCCTCGATGTCTTATTCTAGTCAATTTTGTCCTTTTACTACTTCCGGTGTGGGCCGTTTTTTTTTTTTTTTTTTTTTTTTTTTTTACGCACTTGACATGACACTGTGAGTTCTTTTGTTTTTCGTCCCATGCTATTTCTATGGAGCTTTTAGTTCCCCCACCCCCCCTCTTTTTCTACATTCTAAAGTGCGGTGGTTTTGGGGTACTTTTTATTTAGTACTATATCGGTTATTGATGAATTTTGGTTTGTATGTACATAATTGTCTGTCAGTATTTTTTAAATTGATATTTTATTGCTTCGATGTATAAAATTTATGAAAAGTGTGATACTAAAAAATTCTTGAAAAGAAATGCATGAAACCGCTTATCTATTTATCTATCTACCTACCTACAGAACTATCGAGTCTTATCCAGGCCAGACTTCTATTTGAGAAATCCATTATAAAACACTATATTGATTTAATTTGGGTGCATATCGGCCAACATTTGGCGCTGGTATGCAACAATTTTATACCTGAACGGGTTATATCTGAATTTCTATAGCGTATAAATTCAGCAAACTGGATATGTAAGATGGCTATTATGAAAGAGAATCGTGATTAATTTTGGGTGTAATCTGCTGTCAGGAATTTGCAGCATTTGGGATTTCACTGGGCGCAAGTAGCTTGGCAGCGTTTATTGCACAGTCAAAATTGTTTATTGCACAGTCAAAATTGTTTATTGCATCACATCTGGCTCATTGAATGAGAGTTTGCTACGGTTTGAATTTTCAGGGGATGGATTTTTAAAATGGATAGGTACTTGAACTAGGTATTGTCAGAAGCTACATTATATTAAAAAGTGAAGGTCTCACTATGATCAATCTCCTCTATCAGCAGCTCTTATTGGTCACGTTCTTGCGTATATATACTTTAACGTGGATTTAATTTTAGGATACATATTGCACACATGGATGTATTTTGGGGCACACATTACACACGCACATCTAACATGGATGTACTTTTTGGATGCACGTATCTCACATGTATTTGAGAGCTTATCTGTTTTCCAATTTGTTAGTAGGAGAAGTGCTTGATTCGAATACAAATCGCGCACCCCAGCCTGGCCATTCAGAGTTTTCCGTGTTTTTCTCTGTATCTCTCATGAATACAGGCTAGAATTTTTTAGATGTCTATGGAGATCATTTGCCTCTCCCCTCCCCACGTTAGGTCGCGCACGTCAGCCTGGTCATTCAGAATTTTCCGTGGTTTTCTATGAAACTCTCATGAATACGGGTTAGAATTTCTTAGAAGGATATCTATGGAGGGTATTTGGCCTCCAAGCTGGGTCGCTATTACAGAGAAGCTTTACCGTCGGCCTGACTGTCTATCTGGATCCACACACAAAACCTTGGGACGTACTTCTCACACACACATACACAAACATACAATTTGATAAAGATTGATACAAAAAGGAAGAATAGCATTCAGTGTTCTTGTGTGCAGGGATCTTTCTTTTTTTCCCTTAGCTTTTTCTTCATTCTGAGCAAAATACTCGGTTTCTTTGGTGAAAATTCTCACTATTCCATATCAACTTATTTTCTAGAACCTTGTTGGGAAATTCCACCAAACAAATTGCTTTAAAGAATCTAAAAGCAATAATGAAAAGCAAAACCTCGTCGGCGCCTCGTTTTGAAGGCGCAAGGACACAATTTGACAGTTTGTGTGCAAAGGAGCGAAAGAGCGCGCTAAAAAATAGACGGGCGCCTCCACTATCATCATAGCGAAGCGCTGGAATCAAAATGACTTCACAATTAAGATAGACCCACGTGCGTTCCCGAAGTGTCACCCCATGAATTTTAAACGAGATACGCACGGCGTGAAGTCGACGACAGATGGTGTCCGAAGACGACGCTTTTTTTTTTTTTTAAGCATCATCCCCCGACCCGCTAACATGGGACGAATTCTGATCGCATAAATCGTGAGTGTTTGAGACATAGTGCGTCGAGGTGAAAATAGAAATTTTCAAGGAACTTTTTGCAGAAATAAAGTATTTCGGAGATCCCTGATTATGGATTTAATCACATTAGCAATTCCTTTCTGAATATTACTACTGACAACGGATATCTTTTAGTTTTACGTTTTACGAAAATAGGACTATTGCTTTCAGACAATAGACCAAATGAAAACTTTTTTTTTTCCCCCCTTTGGGAACAAGTTAAAAAAATTTATAAAATTCAGAGAAAGCGTTCTAACGGAACTTTAAAAATTAATATAGCAATTAAGTTAAAATAATAGTTTAAATAAAATTGAGAGGAAACGTGCTAAAGAAATTTTAAGAAATGAAAATACAGTGAAACTTGAATAATTCGAACTTGTTTAATTCGAAATTCTGGATACTTCGAATATTTTACTCGGTCCCTTGAATTTTGTATTAAAATAATGTTAAAAAATCAATTCCTTCTTTACTGGCATACGTATCAAGAATAAACTACTTGTCATTTTGAGGATATGTCAAAATCTGTGCTGATGTCAAAGCCTATTTTAAATACTTGAACAAATTCTTACATGCATCAGTCCAGTTGAACATACGTTTGACTTCAGTTAGATGCAAAGGTCTTGTTATTGCTCAGAAGTTTTTGACGAAGCTCTGTAGTACGTGCAGAGTCCAAGGAAACTTTGAAGTTCCTGCACTGTGTTTGGGGGTGACCAGTTAATTACAGATTTAATTTTTTCCGGATCAGTTCGGACTCCTTGTGCTGAAATATTAAACCCAAAGATAAGAGACTTCTTTTCCGAAAAATCTACAGTCTACTTTATTCATCGTAACTTTTTGACGAAGCTCTGTAGTACGTGCAGAGTCCAAGGAAACTTTGAAGTTCCTGCACTGTGTTTGGGGGTGACCAGTTAATTACAGATTTAATTTTTTCCGGATCAGTTCGGACTCCTTGTGCTGAAATATTAAACCCAAAGATAAGAGACTTCTTTTCCGAAAAATCTACAGTCTACTTTATTCATCGTAACTTTTCAAAACAATTCAACAAAATTGTGAATCTAACGAATATTCTTGAAACAATCCAATAATTCTGTCGCTCGTATTGCAAAAGTCCCTAATCGACGAATGTTCTGGAAAAAATCTAAGGAAACAGTCACTTGTTCATACCCCCTCAGAGCAAGAATTTCGCTGATTCACGAGCAAAGATCTATCTCTTGGAACACAGTGTCTAAAATGAATTGCTCAGAATAGCTCTATGAACACGCCCACTCTCAGTCATCGATCTACTCTTATTTATAGTCTTGGCGGCCGGAAATTGTCGCGGTTCGCATTCATTCTGTGATAGAACCCAATGGAAAGTACCAGAACTCGGCTTATATCCAATATAGAGCTTCGAAATTTCGGAAAATCTAAACTAACATTTTTCGTCAAATTTGATCGCCATGTTTGCCGCCAAGGCGAACCATTCGCTGGGAATGAATGGTGTGCCATTTATTTCCACTTTGTTTGTAAATGTACTTTTATTGCAATGCAACAGCCCAATTCAGGCAGCGAATACATTTAATCCGCTACAATAATACAAATCAATTTAGATATGTTATGGCCTATGAGGGATATTTTTAAGCGCATTTTTTTTAACTTTACACAGCACTAAATATAATGAAATTAGCATTGCGTGTTTTACATTGAAAATAGTAGGAATACCATTAATAATTTATTTACAAGTCACAGAAAACAATTACATGTTTTACATTGAAAATAGTAGGAATGTAATTAGTGATTCATTTACATGTCATAGAAAACAATTACATGTTTTACATTGAAAGTAGTAGGAATGTAATTAGTGATTCATTTAAATGTCACAGAAAACGATTCGGATGCATTACGAGATATAAATGAAAAATAATTTTAATAATTAATTTGTACTGTGGGAATCTGTATAGGAAAATATTGAAGAAAGTTTTGTGTTGGCCACAGCGTGCTAGCTTAAGATGTCATCTTTAGAGCAAAAAATTGACTTACATTGGACATTTAGTGTTATACTTCACTGAAATAAAAAATTATCTGCATTCATCATTGAAAATAGTTTTACTAAATTATTTGTAAGTAAGTGAATTTGTATACGAAAATATAGAAGAACGTTTTGTGATGTCATAATAGGCGAGACGTGTTAATCCTGAACGATAGGTCTAATGCCCCAGCCCTACCCACCCGCTCCTCGATGTCTTATTCTAGTCAATTTTGTCCTTTTACTACTTCCGGTGTGGGCCTTTTTTTTTTTTTTTTTTTTTTTTTTTTACGCACTTGACATGACACTGTGAGTTCTTTTGTTTTTCGTCCCATGCTATTTCTATGGAGCTTTTAGTTCCCCCACCCCCCCTCTTTTTCTACATTCTAAAGTGCGGTGGTTTTGGGGTACTTTTTATTTAGTACTATATCGGTTATTGATGAATTTTGGTTTGTATGTACATAATTGTCTGTCAGTATTTTTTAAATTGATATTTTATTGCTTCGATGTATAAAATTTATGAAAAGTGTGATACTAAAAAATTCTTGAAAAGAAATGCATGAAACCGCTTATCTATTTATCTATCTACCTACCTACAGAACTATCGAGTCTTATCCAGGCCAGACTTCTATTTGAGAAATCCATTATAAAACACTATATTGATTTAATTTGGGTGCATATCGGCCAACATTTGGCGCTGGTATGCAACAATTTTATACCTGAACGGGTTATATCTGAATTTCTATAGCGTATAAATTCAGCAAACTGGATATGTAAGATGGCTATTATGAAAGAGAATCGTGATTAATTTTGGGTGTAATCTGCTGTCAGAAATTTGCAGCATTTGGGATTTCACTGGGCGCAAGTAGCTTGGCAGCGTTTATTGCACAGTCAAAATTGTTTATTGCACAGTCAAAATTGTTTATTGCATCACATCTGGCTCATTGAATGAGAGTTTGCTACGGTTTGAATTTTCAGGGGATGGATTTTTAAAATGGATAGGTACTTGAACTAGGTATTGTCAGAAGCTACATTATATTAAAAAGTGAAGGTCTCACTATGATCAATCTCCTCTATCAGCAGCTCTTATTGGTCACGTTCTTGCGTATATATACTTTAACGTGGATTTAATTTTAGGATACATATTGCACACATGGATGTATTTTGGGGCACACATTACACACGCACATCTAACATGGATGTACTTTTTGGATGCACGTATCTCACATGTATTTGAGAGCTTATCTGTTTTCCAATTTGTTAGTAGGAGAAGTGCTTGATTCGAATACAAATCGCGCACCCCAGCCTGGCCATTCAGAGTTTTCCGTGTTTTTCTCTGTATCTCTCATGAATACAGGCTAGAATTTTTTAGATGTCTATGGAGATCATTTGCCTCTCCCCTCCCCACGTTAGGTCGCGCACGTCAGCCTGGTCATTCAGAATTTTCCGTGGTTTTCTATGAAACTCTCATGAATACGGGTTAGAATTTCTTAGAAGGATATCTATGGAGGGTATTTGGCCTCCAAGCTGGGTCGCTATTACAGAGAAGCTTTACCGTCGGCCTGACTGTCTATCTGGATCCACACACAAAACCTTGGGACGTACTTCTCACACACACATACACAAACATACAATTTGATAAAGATTGATACAAAAAGGAAGAATAGCATTCAGTGTTCTTGTGTGCAGGGATCTTTCTTTTTTTCCCTTAGCTTTTTCTTCATTCTGAGCAAAATACTCGGTTTCTTTGGTGAAAATTCTCACTATTCCATATCAACTTATTTTCTAGAACCTTGTTGGGAAATTCCACCAAACAAATTGCTTTAAAGAATCTAAAAGCAATAATGAAAAGCAAAACCTCGTCGGCGCCTCGTTTTGAAGGCGCAAGGACACAATTTGACAGTTTGTGTGCAAAGGAGCGAAAGAGCGCGCTAAAAAATAGACGGGCGCCTCCACTATCATCATAGCGAAGCGCTGGAATCAAAATGACTTCACAATTAAGATAGACCCACGTGCGTTCCCGAAGTGTCACCCCATGAATTTTAAACGAGATACGCACGGCGTGAAGTCGACGACAGATGGTGTCCGAAGACGACGCTTTTTTTTTTTTTTTAAGCATCATCCCCCGACCCGCTAACATGGGACGAATTCTGATCGCATAAATCGTGAGTGTTTGAGACATAGTGCGTCGAGGTGAAAATAGAAATTTTCAAGGAACTTTTTGCAGAAATAAAGTATTTCGGAGATCCCTGATTATGGATTTAATCACATTAGCAATTCCTTTCTGAATATTACTACTGACAACGGATATCTTTTAGTTTTACGTTTTACGAAAATAGGACTATTGCTTTCAGACAATAGACCAAATGAAAACTTTTTTTTTTCCCCCCCTTTGGGAACAAGTTAAAAAAATTTATAAAATTCAGAGAAAGCGTTCTAACGGAACTTTAAAAATTAATATAGCAATTAAGTTAAAATAATAGTTTAAATAAAATTGAGAGGAAACGTGCTAAAGAAATTTTAAGAAATGAAAATACAGTGAAACTTGAATAATTCGAACTTGTTTAATTCGAAATTCTGGATACTTCGAATATTTTACTCGGTCCCTTGAATTTTGTATTAAAATAATGTTAAAAAATCATGGATAATTCGAATTCTATTTTGGATAATTCGAATTTTTCATACGATTACCTTTAAAATATTACAGCAAAATTTGTTCCCGAGATTTTTCTCAGCTAAAGTGCATTATTTTTCTTAACAGTCTTTCGAAAGAAGGATAGGGAAATACAAAAGAAGCCCCCACCTAGTGCATCAGAAGATATGGTCCATATACATAAACTTCGATTTTTTTTTTTTTTTAATTGAAAGTCATGTCTAATGTAGAAGATTCTATTTTTGTATCAATTGATAGGTTGAAGTCATATGCTATGACACAAAGATATTACTTAAAGAAGCAATCAAAAATATCTGACTATTTTTAAAAAAGTGTTGAATAATTAAGCTCGTAAAAAATATTGATTTAATTGAGGGGGGTTGGGGATGTAGAAGTATTCATAGATATAAAGTTATGTGTTAAATCTTTGATCGTAGAGTTTTATTTTTTTAATTTATCTCTTCTTTTTGACAAAATAGTATATGTAATTCGAATTTTTGATATTTCGAATTTTTCTCTGGTCCCTTCAACTTCGAATTATCCAGGTTCACTGTACTATTTAAACATTCTTAGGAACGCAACTTCTTATTTTATGGTAAAGAATTCTGAAAGTGGGCAGGGATTATAAACTTTTAATTACAAACAAATCCTAAACACACGCCGTATTTTCCGATAAAAGTATGCATATAGGAGTTCACACCAATGAGTACAGTCACAAACATGCCGTTACGTGGAAGAATTGATTAAATGAACAAAAAGTTCTGTCGTCCTAAATTAAATTATATTTTGTACAGAATTTTAACTGAGCCTTGGATATATTGAATATAATTTAAGGTTTCAATTTTTCATCCCCCCCCCCCCCGTAAGATATCACCATTTTATTTGAATAAAATTTATTTAAATCTAGACCTGAAAATAACCAATGGCTACCTGGCAAATAAAAATATTGAACAACTCGCTTTTTTTTTTTTTTTTTTAAACTTTTCGAACACTATAGTGAGGAAAGTATTGTAATCATGTCAAAAATCCGAATTCGAGATTTTGATGTTTCTATACGTTTCGAGGTCCCCTAAGTCCATCTTCACTATTTTTACGATGATATATGTATGTGTGTATGTCTGTCTGTGAGTGAACACGCTAGCGTCTAAACGCTTTGTTCGAATAAGCTGAAAGTTGGTACGTATATTGTAAGTCACCATAGTACGAACCCTATAGATTTTGGAGAATCTAGCACTTATAGTTTTTTTACAGGGACACAAAGAAAAATTCTTTATCATTATGGTCTATGGGACCAAAATCTTAAAAGTGCGATAGCATCTAAACGCCTTCTTTAATTGAGCAAAAAATTTATACTCTTATTATAGGTCACAATTGCACGACCTGTGTGGAGTTTGGAGGATCTGGCACTTATAGTTTTTTTACAGGGGCACAAAGAAAAATTCTTTATCATTATGGCCTATGGGACCAAATTTTAAAAAGTGCGATAATGTCAAAATGCCTTATTAAACTGAGAAAATAATTTTTACACATATTATAGGTGATAGTTGCATGAACTGCATAGAGTTTGGTGAATCTAGATCTTGTACTTTTCTTACAGGGACACAAAGAAAAATTCTTTATCATTACGGCCTATGGGACCAAATTATAAAAAGTGCGATAGCGTCTAAACGCCTTATTCAATTGAACAAAAAAATTACACACATTATATAGGTCACAGTTTCATGATCTATATAGGTTTTAGTGAATCTAGCACATCTAGCTTTTTTACAGGGACACAACAAATAATTCTTTATCATTATGGCGTATGGGGTGAAAGTTTTTAAAGTACGATAGCATCTAAATGCCTAATCCGTTTGAGTGGAAAATTTATATACGTGTTATATGTCACCATCACAGAAATTGTATGGATTTTGGTTTTCTAGCACTTAACGAGTTTTACGGTGACACAATTAAAAATTGTTCATCATTAAGACCTATAGACTTAAATTATTTAAAGTGCGACAGCGACTAAACTCCTTATTCAAATTAACTGAAAATTTATATACATGTTATACGTCACCGTCACACGAACTTTATGAACGTTAGAGAATCTAGCACTTATGGTTCTTTTTACAGGGACAATATACAAATTTCTTTATAATTGTGGCATATGGGTTCAAATTTTAAAGTGCGATAGCTTCTACATGCCTTATCCGATGGAGCTGAAAATTTATATAAATATTATAAGTGGCTGTTGCACTAACTATAAGCATTTTGGTGAATCTAGCATTTGTAGGTTTTTACAGGGACACAATGAATTATTCTTTATCATTATGATCTACGTGTTTGGTAAAATAGCGTTAAATTAAACATCGTGTACTATATAAAAAAAAAAAAAAAAATACCCAATCAACCTATTATAATTTTCTTTTTCGTTTATTTAACAACTCCTCTTACTTTACTCTATCTACAAAACCGTTAATTACTCAATGTTCGGAAAGTCGAGTGCAGTCACTCCAGATTATTTTTTTTTGTTTTTCGTATCTTCTTAAATATGAATTTTCTTAATGAACCATGCGAATTTTACTTTTTTCAGCAATTGAAACAAATAATAAATCAAACATCTGCGAGATGATCCTACATTTCGGAAATCAACCGCAAAAATATAGTGTTTTTCGGAAATTACACTCACAAAAATATCGGAATTTTGAGGATTGTGGCGAAATAATAACTTATTTGAGGACTGAGCTTCGAAAAAAAACGCAAATTTTGCAAACTAGCGTGAAAATAATTGCCTGTTTCGACAACAGACGGCAAAAAAAATGTAAACCACTTTTTTCAATAGTTAGCTGGGATAATTTATCTATTTAAATCAGCTGTGAAAAATAATTGTACATTTCGGGAATCAACCGCAGAAAATACAGTGTTTTTCGGAAATTACACTCACAAAAATATCGGAATTTTGAGGATTGTGGCGAAATAATAACTTATTTGAGGACTGAGCTTCGGAAAAAAACGCAAATTTTGCAAACTAGCGTGAAAATAATTGCCTGTTTCGACAACAGACGGCAAAAAAAATGTAAACCACTTATTTCAATAGTTAGCTGGGATAATTTTTCTATTTAAATCAGCTGTGAAAAATAATTGTGCATTTGAGTAATCCGTCGTAAAAATAAAGCATTTTATTTGTTAGTCGTCATATAAATATGCAAATTTCATTTACTGATTACTGAAAAATCACATTTTAAAGAAACTATCTAGAAAGAAATTGGGTCCACTTGCGGACATTTCGCAGACTTTAAAACGGAGCCTTCACAATATTTTGCATACAAAATAAATCTTTCACTGTTTAAAAAATGTGTTCGAAATATTCGGCCTAGAAAGTTATTTTATTTCGGGAAATTTGTTCCCTATTCATTGTTTAATTCAGTTTTTTTTTTTTTTTTTTTTTTTTTTTTTTTCACATGCAAAATATTCAGAACCGTTATATTAGTACTTGTTTTTCAATTCCTACTATGCGTTCACACTCTCCCTATATATATCTTATACAAATCTTGCAATCGATTTTTAACTAACTTCCTGACTACGTAGAAATTTGAAACTTTCAGGATTGCTCAGAACACGGTGACAACACAATACTTCGAAGTCCGATTTTCGAATTTTTTATCAGTTTTCTTATAATTAATTAAAATATGAAAATAAGCATCCTAATAGCGTGAAAATAGCCATTAAAACATTAGCTATAATTTAATTGAAAAAATATATTATTATATACTGCGCCATGAAAATTCGTACCATGAAAATTTGCAAAATCATGTAATCCAGACCTGCCAACTGCTACTAATAATTCGTAATTGCTACGAATTTGGGCCGTAAACTACGACGCTACGAAAATCGGCTCAAAATTACGAATTTTTATCTAGCACCAAAACTGCAACATTTCTGACATTTTGCCTTGCAATTCTCAATCTTTTTCCATCCACGCCATAAATGCCAATTTTCATTTTAAACTTGCTTTATTAGCTTCTAGAATGTATAAAGAGATAGAATTGTTAAATATTTCTCATTCGCGTATTTTTTTTGTCCCCCCCCCCCCCCTCCCAACGATCGGCAAACAAACGCCTAACGAAAGTCTTGGGATTTCTAAACTTTTTCCATACGTAACATAAATGTCAATGTTCTTTTTAAACTTACTTTATTAAATGCTAGAACCTATAAGGAAGTAGAGTTGTTCAATATATCTCTTTTTTTTTTTTTTTTTTTTTTACCCCCCCCCCCCCTCCCCCACCTACCAATCCATGATCAAACACCTACGGAAACCGTTGAATGTGTTTTTAATATTTATATTTTAATATTTTTAAAACAATTATCCCTATACTAAGATTAGAATTTTTTGCAATCATTATAATTTATAATTTTTTAAATTATACACTTAAATTAAACATACAACAAAAAATATTTATTTAATAGGTAGTATTTTTGCTGAATTTCAATGGCTGGTTGAATATAGTGTAAAAACAGAAATTCTGCATTTTGAATAAAATTATTTTATACCTGGTTTCATAAATCATGTTTGTTTCTTAAGCAGTTTTTCATTATATATGAACACTAATGGAAATTATTTAGATAAAATTAATAACTTTTAAAAAAAATGTTTAATCTGAGGGGGGGGGGGCGTTAAACATAATGTGGCTGGATTTCGGTGGCAAATAAAGCCGGATTCTGGCATCTGGCAGTGCATATTATCTGTGGAAAATTTTTAATCAGGGCTGAAAATAGTACCCCGCGGATTATATGCAAGAAAATACAGTAATGTACATAAATTTATTTGTTCAGGATTCGTGTGTTGCATGATAAAAATGAACCAATCAACCATCCAATCTATTTTTAAAATTGGTGTGCTACTAATTGTCATTTTCAAATGTTGGCAGGTATGTGTAATCACAAACTCTTTATAATCTATAAATCTATAGTTCTAGTGTTCATTTCAGTCATAAAGTCAGTTGGGAGAGCATAAATTCTTTATTAGAAATTAAACACACAATAAAAAACTATTTGCAGTATACTTTGAAGAATTCACAATTATAACTTAATTCAGTAATATTTCAGGATAACATTGTTTCTCCATAAAAGGAGCCAAGCATCAAGATATGTAAATAATAACTTTTCATGTTCAAGAGAAAAGAAAAATTATACTTCCTGTTTAAGACAGGCCGCGAAAACAAAACTAAACATAAAAAAAGTAACATTCTCAAAAAGAGAAAAAAGCACCTCTCATTTGGCAAAGAGCCAACTACTAGTCGGGGGGGCTGGCGAAACGAAACCAAAAGCTACGTTCAAACATGCTCCGCCCCCATGAACGAAGGTTCATAAAAATAGTCTACAAGTACAATAACAACATTAGTGTTATTACAGGTTTTCATTTTCTTGGTCTTCAACTGCAAATAGATAAAAAAAAAAAAAAAAAGAGATTAATATACATAATGAACATTGTAACTAGATGATTAACATAAATGGATTAAAAACAGGAACATAAAAAAAAAATAATAATAATAATAATAAATAAAATAAAATAAAAATAAAAATAAAATAAAAAGTTCAAAATGGCAGAGGTGATAGTTTGGCGATCGGACGCTTCAACTCTCCATAAATAGTTTTCAACAGAACTACACGAATCTTGCCATCTGCTCCAGGAAATAATTTGATTATGCGACCCAGTTTCCACTTCAAAGGGGGCTGATTATCATCTTTTATTAAAACCAAATCGTCTTTCTTGAAATTTGGTTTATTTATTAACCATTTTGATCGCCTTTGCAAGTCTGATAGGTAATCTGAAGACCATCTGTTCCAGAAACTTTGAAAAATTTTTTGTAGAAGTTTCCATCTTTCTAGCGGGGTTAGGTTAACTGAAGAATAGTCAGGTTCTGGTATTGAAGTCAAGGCAGTGCCTATGATAAAATGTCCTGGAGTTAGAGCATTTAAGTCACTTGGATCATTCGAGAGCGCAACAAGAGGTCTGGAGTTCAAGCACGATTCAATTTGAGTAATTAAAGTAAGGAACTGTTCATAAGTTAATATTTGTTCGCCAATAGTTCTTTTTAAATGACCCTTCATCTGTTTTATTCCAGCCTCCCAAAGTCCTTCAAAATGGGGGGCCGATGGGGGATTGAAATTCCATTTGATTGTTTCTTCGGACAAATATCTGTGGATCTTTTCGTCAGAAGAGATCAAGGACATCATTTTTTTCATTTCGTTGTCGGCACCTACAAAGTTCGTTCCTCTGTCTGAAAACAATTCTTCAGGTTTTCCTCGTCGAGCAACAAACCTCTTCAAGGATGCGAGGAATGTTTCAGAGGTGAGATCACTGAGTATTTCCAAATGAATTGCTTTTGTGGAAAAACAGATATATAAACAAATATAACTTTTATAAGATCTAACACCTCGGCCCTTACGAGGTTTGATGAGAAAGGGGCCTGCAAGATCAACCCCGACTTTCGAAAACACTCGCGATGGCACTACACGAGCAGCTGGAAGATCACCCATCAGTTGAGAGGCTAAGTTCGATGTGGTTCTAAAACACTTCATACAGTTCCGCAGATTCCTTTTCACGGCGTCTCTTGCATTAATTATCCAATATTGTTGTCGCAGGACTGAAATTGTTAACTGAGTTCCACTGTGAAGATGTTTTTCATGAAAATACTTTATAATTAAATCTGTAATGTGATGCGTTTTAGGAAGTATCGTTTGGTGTTTTTGACTCTCAGGTAGGTTTGCGTGTCTTAATCTTCCACCAACACGAAGAATTTCATTTTTGTCTAGAAAAGGGTTTAAAGAAAGGAGTTTGTTACTAGCATTCAGGTTTCTTCCAGATTTTAAAGTCTTTATTTCCTCTCCAAATTCATGTCTTTGAACCAACTTCACAATAATTTTAGTTGCCTCATCAAGTTCTTGTATAGTTAAAAAGCCAGTATTTCGCGCAGATCGACATTTAGTATTTTTTATAAATCTAAGACACCAGGCTGTAACACGTCTTAATTTAGACCAAGATGAAAACTTATATAATAATTCAAATTCATTATTGCCATGAGTTAAAGAGCAAACAGTAGTTTTCCGTTGTTCTCTCAAAATCTCTTCTTCAGGTATTTTGACTTCATTTTCCGGTAGTGGTGTCGGTAAGTGCTCTTCTTTCAACCAAATTGGTCCCTTTAACCATTCTTCATTCTTCAACAATTCAGTTGCTGTGCAACCACGAGATAGCACATCAGCGGGATTTTTAACCCCTGGACAAAATCTCCACTGAGATGGGGCTACTAATCGTTGAATTTCACGCACTCTGTTCTCTACAAAGGACTTCCAGTTACTAGCACTTCCTTTGACCCAATAAAGGGTAATTTGGGAATCACAGAAGCATAGTATGTTTTTGACGGGAACTGAAAATAGCTGCCCAAGATAATGAGCTAATCGAGCAGCTGTTAAGGCTCCCATCAATTCAAGTCGAGGCAAAGTAAGTTTTTTGAGAGGAGCTACTCTTGTCTTTGACATAATAAATGAAGTTTCACGGGAACAAGGATCACGAAAATAAGCTACTGTACCATATCCCTTCAAACTGGCATCGCAGAAAACACAAATTTGAATAGTTTCAGGAGTTAATTTTTCAAAATTCGTAAAATATTTTCTAGGCACTTCAAAATTTTCTAAATCCTGTATTTCACGATGCCATTTCTTAAATTTTTGTGTTAAAGCATCAGGTAAAGCAGAATCCCAATCAACACCCTGCTCCCATAGTTCTTGCATTAAAAATTTAACTCTTATTATAAAAGGGGAAATAAACCCTACAGGGTCATACACCTTTGCTACAGTTTGTAAAACAATTCTCTTAGTGATAATTTCATTATCAAACCCTTCTAACAGAGATTGAATGTCTATTCTTAACGTGTCATTATTAGTTGACCACATTATTCCCAATACTTTAGAGATATTTCCCTCATTTATTTCTTCATCAACGTTTATTCCATGTTTTTCCCACAATTTGCTTAATTCATAAGAATTACTTTTACATTTTCTTAATGTCATATTGGCATCTTTAAGTATTTTCACAGCACCAGACGATAAAATAAATGCTTCATTTACAGAATTAGCGCCATGAAAGAGATCATCAACATATAAGGAAGTATCAAGCATATTTACGACTTTCTCAAACAAGTTCTTATAGCCCTTTATGTGATGTTTAATGGTAGCTGAGAGCAAAAAGGGTGATGTTGTAACACCAAAAGTTACACGAGTCATGCGGAAAACCTTTAATAGAGGATTTTTACTATTTATATCCTCAAACCATAGAAATCTCAAAAAGTTTCTATCATTTTCTGCAACCTGTATTTGCAGAAAAGCTTTTTCAATGTCACAAACAAAGGCAATTTTATGAAGGCGGAATTTTAAAATAATATCCAAAATATTAGGATTTAAATTGGGGCCTGCAAATAAACATTCATTTAAAGATTTTGCTTCCTTTTCTTTGGAAGAAGCATCAAACACTATTCTGACCTTTGTAGTGGACTTATCTGTTCTTATCACCGGTCTGTGGGGCATATAATATACACCAGTTTCATTTTTGTTTATTTTACACTCCTCTATTATACCCATTTTCTTTTGTTCCTCAAGAATTTTTTCATATTCATTTTTAAGCCATTCATTTTTAGACAGTTTTGTTCTCAAACCCCAAAGTCTATTTTTGGCTATTTCTATATTCGATTTTAATTCATTTTTATTTTCCTTCCACAAAAATTGAATTTCATATCTTCCCTTAACAAAATTTAAATTTTCATTAAAAGAATTAATAATTTCTATATCTCTCTGTGACATAGAATCATTCTTACTGTCACATATTCCAAGTGATTCTAAATCCCAAAAACGCTGCAAATCAAAACTGTCAAATTTATTTACAGATACAAAATGCGAATTAATTACTTCTGTACTATTATTATTCAATTTCCCCACTACAGTATATCCGAAAATAGTATTAGCAACATATAAATTATCACCGATTTCTTCAATGATACCTCTCTGTATTTTCCAAAAATAATCAGCTCCTAGCAAAATATTAATTTTGGAATCACTTAATGAATTGTCTGCCAATTTCCAGTTTTTATTTTTAATATAACTTTCAATTTCTGGTTCGCCCCTTGGGCTTTTCAAGGGAGTCGCGGTTATTAAGTCTGTAGCTAATACTTCAACATGGATGAGCCGACGAGGATTTATTTTGCTACGCAGTTCAATATTAAAAACCTCGAATTCCTCTTCTTTACCTTTATTTATACCAAAGGCAAAAACAGTTAGCTTTTCTGTTCTTACACGGGTTAATTTTAATTCGTGGGCCAATTCTTTAGTAATAAAACTTTTTTCACTTCCGGAATCCAATAAGAGTCTGACAGTTTTTGATCTAGAATTAGATTGGGCTATGACGCAACATGTTTGCAATAACGCTGCCTGATTACTGTTTTTTAAATGTGAATTCGATACTATAGTGTTCTCTACTACTTCTGGTATCAAGTTTTTTGAAAAACAAAATAATTTGTTATGATCTGTTGCTTTACATTTTTCGCAAGGCTGCGATTTCACCCTGCACTGTGATGACAGATGAGATTTTAGAAAACATTTATAACACCTGCCATCCTTTTTTAATTTTAACCTTTTCTCAACATCAGTTAAATTAGTACATTCAAGAGAATGATGATCATAATTCTTGCAAAATATGCATATATTTTTTACACCTACATTCAATGAATTCATTTTATTTGAAAATTTTCTTTCATTAATTTCGGCTTTATTTTTATTTACAATTACCGAAGCATTTTTATAATTAATCATACTAAGTGATTTTTCACGCGATTCAAGTTCTACTTTAAGAAAATTAATTAAGTCTGTCACATCAGACTCATCCTTCCTTTTATCACTTTGCCTGTAATATTCAACTACTAGATCGTTTGGCAATAATTTTAATAAAATTGGATTCAGTAAATGACCATATTGGCCTTTTGTCACCCCTAAATTAGATAAACTGCGAATATTTACTTCACAAGCGTCATAAAACTTTCGCAAAGCAGTTATATTTGATGAACTTTTTACGCCTTCTAAGTTTATCAATTTATTCATGTGAGCATTAATGATAATATCCTTTTGCCCAAAACGTGTTTTCAATATTTCTATGCAATTATCATAATTTTGTTCCGTAAGTGAAAACCCTTCAATAACATTGTACGCTTTGTCAGTTAAAAGCGTTTTCAAGTAAGTGAATTTTTCAATCTTTGTAAGATTTTCATTTAAATGGATTGAATTTTCGAAACAATCGAAAAATTCGTTCCATTTTTCTATTTGTCCACCAAATTTTGGTAAGGACATTTTCGGCAATCTCACTGCCGAACCAGTTTTTGTTTGGGTTTCACTGACAGAACAGTTTGAACTACTTTCATCTTTATTATTACATAATCTTTTTAATCTTAGTTTGATTTTGCATTTGGCAGAAATTATTTGCTCGCCGTATTTATCGCTGGTCACGATATCTTTTTCATACTCTTTAATATCTACTATTAAATTTTCAATTTCATTATTTAAATTTTTTAATGCAATTTCTCTTTCACCTATCATTTCCTGGATTTCGATGATTTCGTCTGATTTTGTGTTTTCTAGATCATCCAATAATAAATTCTCTAATTTATTTATTAATTTAGTTACATTTGAGCGTTCCGTAGAACGCTTAGCTTTTAACTTTTCAATATTCATAGCGAGCAAATATTCAAACAAAATAATTAAAATAATTAAAATTTCTAATTTCATTTAATCAATGTTATAAATAGTAGTTAAATTTTGCTTACCTGGTTCCATATCCAGGCAGCTATCCAATAACGAATCCGGAATTCCAGTCATTATTATTTTTCAGTTTCGTTTTCACAATAAATTATCCAAGCTTTCAAATCCAAATCCAGATAAATTAATATCTAAAGGTAATTTTACTTTCAAGGGATTTCACTTATCCCGAGTTTCGTTCACCATGAAAAAATATATTATTATATACTGCGCCATGAAAATTCGTACCATGAAAATTTGCAAAATCATGTAATCACAAACTCTTTATAATCTATAAATCTATAGTTCTAGTGTTCATTTCAGTCATAAAGTCAGTTGGGAGAGCATAAATTCTTTATTAGAAATTAAACACACAATAAAAAACTATTTGCAGTATACTTTGAAGAATTCACAATTATAACTTAATTCAGTAATATTTCAGGATAACATTGTTTCTCCATAAAAGGAGCCAAGCATCAAGATATGTAAATAATAACTTTTCATGTTCAAGAGAAAAGAAAAATTATACTTCCTGTTTAAGACAGGTCGCGAAAACAAAACTAAACATAAAAAAAGTAACATTCTCAAAAAGAGAAAAAAAGCACCTCTCATTTGGCAAAGAGCCAACTACTAGTCGGGGGGGCTGGCGAAACGAAACCAAAAGCTACGTTCAAACATTAATTGTTGCCAAAAAAAATTTACGAGTTCATTTTCTTTCAACATAAAAATAAATACATTTAATTAAACGTGAACACTAAAAAATTATAAAAAGTTAAATTATGCATCTCACAAAAATTTACGTCGTTATCACTTTAAAAATTTTATGCACATTCATAAGAGCTCTATGATTCATCAGAAAATTTAAAACATAGTATATAAAAAGTTTTTTTTTTTTTTTTTTTAAATCTTATAATTATTTTTATTTCATTTTGCACGCACGCTTCTTATTTCCTAATTCAAAATTATTAAAAAAAAACTTTTTCGATAGTGTTTATAAGTAGGAATTCACTTTAAAAAATTTTCTTTTATATTACTTGTTAAAAATGTATCATATATATATATATATATATACACACATTTTATTTTTGAGTATAAAAAGCGAAAAATTAACTGAGTGCATTTTATGTATTTTTTATCTAGGAAATAAATTGTTGAAAATGCGAAAAATCATTTTTTGGAAGACGAGTATTAAGTTAACGGTCGTGAATTTTCTGAATGCGAAAACGGAGTTAAATAATAATAATAAAAACATTAAACAATAAGTGATTGTGGAAAGAATTTCACCAGAGAATAACATGGGCTTTGACTGTTGGGAATATTAGGCATTGTACGCTCTGAACAAGAAAAGTATAGCATAGAAAATAAACAATATTAAAGTATAGAGATTATTGACAAGTTCTTGCTTAAGTTATGAAACTAATTTGGTTGATTATTATTATTATTTTATTTTTATGCCTGGTAATAAGATATTTGAAGGAAGATAATAAATTGCATTAGCAGATTTTTTTTTTTTAAATTAAATATCATTAAAATTAAAAATTTTCAAATTTCGGGAGAAAAAAAAAAAAAAAAATGGTGATCTTATTGCAGAATTTATAATTAGCAAAGAGGAGTTTCCTCAGACTTTTGGTAGAAATTTCAGACTTTTCTTAACATTTTAAAAGTAATTTTCAGATTTTCTTATTTCAAAATATTATATTTGTTTAACTTTCTTTGTTTGAGATATTCTTGAACAAATTATCTTCATATATTCTCCATATTTATTTATGGAAAATATGACTTCTTGTATCTATTTCTTCTTTTATTGTAAATATTAAATTATCTTTGAGGTTTACGCATCCCTGAATTAGCTGGTGGGGGGTGGGGGGGGGGATAGATGCAATGCAATATTTTTCTACAAATATCTGCAGGGATTGATCCAGGCTTTAATTTTTGGGGCCTATTTTTATGAAATATATTTATTTTTATGAAAAAAAAGTATTATTGTGTAAAACATTTTCTATTTCCGCAGGCACTCACTCAATGTAACGTTTAATGTCAAGCTAACACAGTTTTACTGAATCTAGTGTTAGGCAGTCATATGAAATAATGTTGAAAGGATGGGGAAAAAATTATAAAAAATTTTATAAAATGAAATTTTCTTAAAAGGCCATTTTTATGAATTTGAATTTTGTGAAGGAGCCCATTGTATAGATTTAAATTTTATGAAGAGGTCCGTTTTATGACACATAATTTTGCGAAGGGGCAGCAAAAGGTCCCTAATTTTTGCTTAGGTCTGCCCCTTATATCACCAGGGAAAAAAAAAAACAGCCCAGTTGGATACAAGAAAACGTTTTTTTAAGTAGCGTTCTTGGCATAACGACTCTTCAAAAGTTATTGTCTCCTCTTGTTTAGGAATTTGAGATTGGAGCAAAAACAACTATTTGATATTGTTACTTAACTTCTATTGAGCAAATTCCAAAATAAAACTTATCAGAATTCATCAAGTGGCTTGGGAGAAACGAGATATCAAAACTGAGCCATAAGAAGCCTTGGCCATTAGGATCGTCAAAGTACAGTGAAACTTGAATAATTCGAACTTGTTTAATTCGAAATTCTGGATAATTCGAACTTTTCACTTGGTCCCTTGAATTTTGTATTAAAATAATGTTAAAAAATCGTGGATAATTCGAATTCTATTTTGGATAATTTGAATTTTTCATACGATTACCTTTAAAATATTACTATAAAATTTGTTCCCGAGATTTTTCTCAGCTAATATATTTTAACAGTCTTTCAAAAGAAGGATAAGGAAATACAAGAGAAGCCCCTAACTAGTGCATCAGAAGATATGGTGCATATACATGACTTCGAGGTTTTTTTTTAATTGAAAATCATGCTAATGAAGAAGATTCTATTTTTGTATCAAGTCATATGCTATGACACTAAGATTGTACTTAAAGAAGAAATAAAAAATATCTGACTATTTTTTTTAAAAGTGTTGAGTAATTAAGCTCGTAAAAAATATTGATTTAATGGGAGGGGGATGTAGCAGTATTCTTAGATATAAAGTTTATGTGTTAATCTTTGATCGTAGAGTTTTAATTTTTTAATTTATCTCTCTCTCTCTCTCTCTCTTTTTTTTTTTTTTTTTTTTTTTTTTTGACAAAATAGTATATGTAATTCGAATTTTTGGATATTTCGAATTTTTTT
Source organism: Salticus scenicus (assembly GCA_963930645.1). Lineage (NCBI taxonomy): Eukaryota > Metazoa > Arthropoda > Arachnida > Araneae > Salticidae > Salticus > Salticus scenicus. The sequence goes on from OZ005660.1 coordinate 30,484,810, forward strand.
CTGGTCCCTTCAACTTCGAATTATCCAAGTTCTACTGTATATCCATAATTCAGTGTTTTTCTATGCACTATAGAAATCTTACTACATTTACGCGCATGCGTGTACATAAGGGAATGTCTCCGGTTGTGGGCACAGTTTTGATTTTGGCTTGTAACTTTTGACAGAGTAAATATTATGCAAACGCATGAATTCCAGTAGAAAGCTAGAACCTTTAGCTAACTTTTGATAAAGCAACTGTATCCATCCCGAAAAAAATGTATCCGATGTCCGAAAAAATGTTATCACCAATTTCGTGAAGTGATAAACTTTAGCCCAAAAAATTTTTGTATCCGGTTGTGGGCATACCTTAATAATCCGCTAAAAATGGAAAAATAATAAGAAAATCACCATAAATACAGAAAATAATAAAAATTATTTATTTTGTAAGGATTCAGCGGATTTATTTTGTAAGGATTCCAAAATAACAACAGAAAATGGCATTTTTCCAATTTTATTCGTCATCTTCTTCATCCTTCAATTTAGACGTGCAATGCTTGCAAATAAAATAATTTTCGTGTATATTGGCACATTTGAAATGCACCAGATGATCATACTCGTTGCATTTGATTGAATTTGCTCTTGTTTGGCATGGTAGCAGGTGCTCCAAACAAATGATGCAGAAATCGGCATTATCATTTGATTGTGGATGTTCCTGTTTTTAGCTTGACCAGCAGTTTGACAGGTGGAATTATTCCCTTACTTTTTCTAGGCTTCTTCTGGAGGGACACAGAAGCTGTGAGGAAGTCCATATTCTCGGGCTGTCGATTTTATTGATTTCTTATCTACTAAGCAGTCCTAAATGGTTTTAACCAGCGCCTTAAAATCAATTTCTTTTGGATCGGTTGACATGGCTAAAAATGCCTAAAAATACATAAAACACTAATAAAATATGTTATTTTGTTATAAACGACCATATTTGATAATTTGTAAGTCAAACACACGCTTTAAATGAAACATAGATGCCCACAACCAGGAATGACAATCATTTTTATAATGACAGAAAAAACTATTTTCAGTCCACATTTTGGCTTAATTCGATATTACATAACAAAATATATTGAATATACTACATGAATATATATTACACTTAAATTTTTTAATTTATTTACTTCGATTTATCGCATTCTAAAAATATTCACAAATTACTTTTGTGTTTCCTTTTTTTTTAGATTTTTTTTTTTCGATGCTTGCACTTTCTAAGCAAATGTGTCTGTTCACTTTGGTGTTAGCACAAAAACTGCGTACTGTCACAACACAAGTTTGACAGTACTCAAATCCACCATATTTGATTTTAGTTAAAAAAATATGTTGGGGTGCCCCTAACCGGAGAACGCCCATAACAGGAAATATTCCCCTACTTAAAAAAATCGTTTGTTATGGCCATCACAAAACTTCCTTCTATACCATTCCGTGTAAAAGTGCCACTTACAGTTGAGCTTCTAAGATTCTAAGACGGAAAGAAGCCGCTCACCACTATGCAGTGGTTTTGAGCGTTTTTAACCTTTAGAGAGGGGCTCCAAAGCCACTGTGGAGATTCAGAAGAGCCCGTCTCCAAAGGTTAAGCCTCCCCCGTTGTTTATTGCATAGCAAATAACAACAACAAAAAAAAAAAATTACAAAGGTCGCCAGAGCAGAGCTCTCCCGCGACAAAAGGCGACAAAGTTGCATGAAAGTGAAGAGGACCGGAGCTAAGTGGAAGTCTAATTACAAAGTTCATTCAGGTAATGTACAAATTTCACAGTCTTTATACAATGTTCTCGCAGTCTTTATCAAGCCCAAACACCCTAAGAACAATGTTGGTTAGCAACATCATGCGCAGGATGATTGCTTTCCAAGAGCACTTCAGTGGAATTCTGTAGCTTCAGACATGACCAGTATTCGCCATGTAGGAGAGGAGGAAAAATTAAGGAAAGATAGAGAAGGAATTTAGTTTGTTGAATTTGATAAATCTTGAAGGAAGGCATAGATGCGCTTTAAATTGAGCCGTAGGGGCTTTCTAGTTATTATATTGTTCAGCCAGGTTGCTGGTCTAGGGTTAGGGTTCCTTAAATGGTAAGGTATTGTAAGTTGACAGTGAAAGTAGTAATGTTGTGCAGTCCCCTCCTCACCGCATGAGCATAAGGGTGATCGTCGGCAATGAAATCTGTGGAGGTATTTGGGGAAGGGGCCATGACCTGACAGAAAGGCAGAGATTTCTGGAGAGAGGTCCCAAATATTGAGTGAGACATTTGGTATTAGCTCGTGAGTGTATCTCCCTTTTGGAGACACACTCCAGAGACTCTGCCAGTCATTAATTAGTTTTTGATTTAGGTGATATTTTATGTAGGAAGGGGGAGCTGGGAGTGAATAGGCTATGTCACTAGATTCTGTTGCTGATTTTGCAAGAGAGTCCGCTAGTTCATTTCCGACGACCCCCTTATGGGCAGAAACGTGTGCCAGGGAGATTTTAGTTTTTAATTTTGAGAGCTTTATTTTAATTTCAATTACTTGTGGGTGTCTGCTCTTGTGGCGAGCTATGGCCTGCAGGCTCGAGAGGCTGTCACTGAAGATTGAGATTTGATTATAGTCTGGAGAGTTATTTTCTGACCACTCAACTGCCTTCAGGATGGCAAAGAGCTCAGCCTGAAAGACCGAATTGTGGTCTGCGAGCCTGCCTGCCCACTGATGGAGAACTTTGTTATTGTTTAAAACGCAGAGTGCAGCTCCCACTCCATGATCGGTTTTGGAGCCATCAGTGTAGATCGCCAGTTGAGCAGACGGGGAGAAGCTGTTTTTTGCACAATTTATAAAAAGGGAAGCAGCATCCTGAGCTGGGTGTATTTGCCAGCTGTTAGAAAGCTGTTGGACATGAATATTAGGGAGTTACAGTTGAGCTTGCACAATAGTTTAATGTAGCTTCTCAGAATAAAGAATTTACATATGGAATTTGGTGCAATTTTAATTAACAGATGCTGAGGTCTAGCCATGTGGAAAATCACAGAAGATGAGTAATAGCAGCGCCATTTACCAGCTGATATACATTCAAACGAAATCAGCATTCTTTTTTATGATGGTGTCTCACATATCAGGTTTTCATGCATTTATATGCCATAGAAGTTCTTTCTATGGGTAATTTGCAGCACAGCAGCGCCACCTTTCGACCCATCTGCACTCAAATTAAATCAACATATTATTTCATAATGTCCATTTATATACCAAGTTTCGTGCAATTAGAATCTGAGATATAGCCTTCGCGTTCACGGGAAAATATATAGCATAGCTGTGTCACCTATCGGCCGATATGCACACAAATTGAATTAGTATAATGTTTCATAATGTTCATCTCACATATCAAGTTTTGTTCTATTATACGCAATAGAACCTGAAATATAGCCCTAACTTAAATGTGAGAAATCGCATTACAGTAGCCACATGTTGAGCGATTTGCATCAAAGTTGATAGGAACTAATTTGTCATGATGCTACTACATATAAATTTATATATAATTCTGTGCATTAATTCTTGAGATACAGTTGGAACAAAATTTTTGCCATACACACAGGCACAAACATTTTCTAAAAATGATCAAATCATGTTCCGGAAATCTCAAAACGTGTAAATCCATCAAAAACCGAAAGTTGAATATTTTAACGAATCCAATACTTTCTCCCATTGAATATAGAAAAAAAATAATAATTTTCTTTTCTTTAATAAAGTGATTTGAAAATGATATGAAACTTTACAAAATATAAATCAAAATACAAAATGAAGTTAGTTTTGAAATTATGTGTCTTTTTGAATCGTCTACAATAATATTTATTTTTTCTCATTTCAGTGAATACGTTCGAATGTGGAAGTCACGTGGTATCCACGTAATAGCTTGGACACCTAATCATAGATTAGAAAAAGATTATCTACGCAAAGTTCTTAATGTTTCCTGCATTTCAGATACTCTGCTGTGATTCTTTTTTACCCCACATCATTTGCCATTTTTCATTTTCAAAAAGGCTTCATATATTTTTATTGGGACCAATTTTATGTGTTATGTTTGCACCTTGTCCTGCACTTATAATTTTTAAGTGAAAATTGCGCATCGAAATCATTAACGTTTTTAGTGTCAAATAAATTTTCATGTTCATAGATCTCATTTTGATAAAAGAAATTTTGTTTGTGTCAAATTTTAGTTTCATTTCTTTAGAAATAATGTTATAAATTATGTATATTTTAATATATATTACTGGACACAAACATTAAATAAATATTTTTAAGAGTTTTTAAATCATCTTTATTGGTGAACAATATATATGTTTTATGACTCTTATTATAATTCATTATTTGCATCACACTGAAATTAAAAATTTGAAGTCCTAAATCAGCAAATTTGTATGAATTTTGTTTTGTTTTTATTTGGTGGTCACACTGAAATTAGAAATCTGAAGTCCCAAATCAGTAAATTTGCATGAATTTAGTTTTGTTTTTTATTTGGTGGTTTATTGTTTTTACTTAATTTTTATTATTGAAAATGTGACATGTTAATTTTAGACTATTTTATTTGCCATACTTGTTTGTTTATGAATATTTGTGTCTATATTTATTGATATGCATTAATACACACATTATTTTTCCTTTGACTGAAATTTTCCTTTAGAAAATTAGTGTGTGTGTGTTTTGCTATATCTCAATAAATTGATTATTATTGCTGTTATATTTTATTTTTCCTAATATTTCATATCTATTTTATGTAGTTGTGAGTGTTTTTCCTATGTCCTGTTTTTAGTTGAATGTTTAGTTAGGTTTAGTAGATTTTTATAGGGTTACAATTATTAAAATTTATTTATTGAACAAATGGTGGATTATTTCTTCCTTAGTCAATGGTATTCAGTATTACACTGAATTCTGAAGCAATTGTTAGATTTTAAAAATCCATATGATTGATTCATTATTTCTAAACATCAGTCAATCTTAGATTTCCTTTCCAAACAGAGGGAGGTTTTTTTTTTTTTTTTTTTTTTTTTTTTGGTAGATTATTTCTTATATTTCTTAAAATTATATAATTGCATATATTGAATACTTAAGGGGTTTTATTCAATCATGAAATCACATTTTTTTTTTTTTTTTGTTATTTTAATTGACAATAAAGCAACTGTGATATTTTAAAAGTCCATATGATTGATGTGAAGGAAAGTGCATGTGGTGATAGGTTGTATTCAAACCTGGGTCATCGTGATAGAAATCCTGCGTCGTACCTCTGGACAAAAGGTTCACCAGTTGTCCACCGGTAAGTTAGGATAATCTACACAAGAATGGCTATGATGGTGTCGCTACAGATGCATTATTTCTAAACAGCAGTCAATCTTAGATTTCCCGCAAAAGGAGAGATTTTTTTTTTTTTTTTTTTTTTTTTTTAAAGGATATTCTTAAAATTGTACAGTGTGTCCTAAAAGTTCCAGTACTCCAACTTAAAGAACTCATTGTGTCCATGATTTTTTTTTTAAATATTAAATTTTATCGTCTGCTTATTATTGCATCACTTCTTTAATTTTTATCGTTTGTTTTTTTCTCGCTCAAGTTGTGTGGGAATAAAGTTTTATGTTATTTTGTTCTTCATAGTGAAATGAGTTTATCACACATTCAGATAATTACGCTGTTTGAAGCTTATTTTGAATTTAAATCGTATGAAAGATGCAAAGATGTTTGGCGATATAAATATCCAGATGATGCAATACCGAGTAAAATCAGTTCGTTCGACAGTTTCGTAATACAGGTTCTGTGCAGGTGCGTACAGGTTTCTCTACAAAAAGTCACTCCCAGCATGTTAAAACGCGTTTCTAAACACATGCACAAACGAGTTCAGCTTTGCCTCCTAGAAAAGGGTGGACATTTTGAACAAATATTATAAATGTAAGTTCTGTATTTTTTCTTCCGTTATTTTAAATGTGCCTTTTATCATTCGGATAAAAATAATCGTTTTAAGGTTTGTTGTTTTGTAAATAAAAAATACATCAGCGTCAGTACTGGAGCTTTTAGGACACACTGTATAAATTGAATATATACTTACGAAGTTATTCAATCATGAAATAATACTTATTTTATTTTATTGTGCTTCCCCCTCCCCCCCACCTTTGGAAGTCTTAGATTATTACTCACAAATGATACCCCCTCTTCTGTTGTGAGATCATATCTTTTGTATGTGAGGGGGGTCCAAGACTGTTTTGTTCTCATGAAAGACTTAGGACTAGAGGATGTACTCTGTTGAATCTTTCTTAAAGGGTTCTAACTAGACCATAATTGCACAAGTTTTGGAGAAACCCACAGAAAACTCCAAATTGGCTTATCCAATAAGGTTGATTTTTTAATCCAGCAACTTTCATCTACCACAGATTTCTATTGTGCCATCTATTAGGTTTTAGAGCAGAAAACCTGTTTGCTATTGAGAAGGTCATACATATACAGGGTGTTTCAGTGAACCGTTTCAGAACTTCTAAGAGGGGTAGGGTACATCCTGACAACTCGAAATCATATAGCAATGTGGGATCGGAAATGCTTTCCTGAAGCAGTGTTGTACACAGAAGCACCATAAAGAAAATAGACCGTAAGTGGGAAATCGTTTTAATAATACATGAAAAGAAGCAAAAGGTACATGGATTAAAGTAAGTGTTTGAAGTTTCTTCCATGGGCTACAATGCACGCCTCACATCTCCGATGCATGGACATCCGAACATTCTGGAATACTCCAGGCATATCTCGAATTTCTCCGGCAGCTACTGCATCAGGAAAGCATTTCTGACTGGCCATTGGTATATGATTTTGGTTCGTCAGGATATACCCTACCCCTCTTAGAAGTTCTGAAACGGTTCACTGAAACACCCTGTATATATATGCTGTTAATTTCGAACAAAACCAGCCTTGCCTTTGCTTTGACCATGTTTTGGATTTGCTGAAAGTAGTCGCTGATTGAAATATATTTATTTAAGCATTTCAATTAGCCAATAAAAAATCATGAAAATATTGTGACCAGTGAAGTGGGCAAAACCTACTAGTCTGAAATAATTTCAGCTTATTAACTGAGAGTGAGTCTAAATTAATCGACTGCAGTAATACATTTTATAGATATCAGTACCTTAGAATCTATATCAAAAAAGGGTAATTATTTAATCAGTAAAGTATAAAAAATATTTAGGTCTATAATATTTTTTAAATTTATATTTTGTACAATTGCTTCAGAATGTTATGATATACCAAAACTTATATTCATGTATTTCTTTTAAACCAAAGTTTTTTCCCTCTTTATTTTGCACTCTTTTGTATTGTATTTTTCTCTGTGAAATGCAAAAATAAAAGATTTTCATAATTTGTTATTTGTGTGTTTGCTTTTTATTTTATTTTTTTATTTTTTTACACATTACATTAATTTATCATCTAAATCAAATTATTCTTATCCAGGCAACACAATGACACCCTAAAAAAATCCACAGAGTGTCATATTCTGATAACTTTACATCATCAGGATGGTTGAAATTGTTCTGCAGGTGTCACACAGTCACATGTATTTTCGTCCTAAGGATGATTTCCCCCCTGCATATTAGGACAATTATCGGGAGCCAGATTAAGGCACGAGCACATGGGGGGCACTGACCCAGGGCACCAAATCTATAAAATAAGTTTTAAAATTTGTCACTACTTTTGTGCAGTATAGAAAAATGTAAATAACTATGTAGTTTTTAAAATAAGAGAAGTGGCAAAGGAAATATATCTTTTTTTCACACATGTTTATATTATTATATAGATTTCATTGGCAAGGATGCCTTATTTGGCTTGAGGATATCTTGCTAACTCTGGAAATTTATTCTTTGCCATAGGATAATATAAATAAGAACAAAAATCCCCCCTTTTTTTCCAGAACACTGGGACCAAGGAAAACATGTGTTTTTTAAAGAATATGTGTTTTCCAGAATTAATATTTAATTTTGGAAATGTACCATGCTGCTTCCCATATTTTAGAAAACTTACTAAATGTAATACTTAAAAGCCATTTATTCTGGTTTCAATGTTATTATAGATATAAATGCATCCTAATCCTATCCCTGCATATTTAAACTGTGTTGTGTTGTTGTTGTTGTTTCTTGTGCCACTCGGAAATTCCGAGCCCCGGTAGTGGAACTAACCGGGTTTAAGGCAGGAGGGGTGCGTCATTCCGTTTAACAGAGGAGCGTCCATTAGGGAGGAAGTGCCTCTTAGCTTCAGAAGCTGGCGTTAGATGGCAGCACCAGCAAACAACAGGAACTCGACTTTTGATCCGGGACAAGGCTGAGTTTAAACCCATGTTCCGGTACCCCCAGTGGTATAATTTTTGATGGGAACTTGGAGGACTTTGCGACCACGACGGAATTTAACGTGCACCAGTCGCCATTAGCGTACACGACGGTCTTCGGCCGGCTCGAGGAAAGAACCCGCAATCTTTCGATCACGAACTCGCTGCTCTTACCGATCAGGCTACCGCGGCCCATTTAAACTGTAATAGATAACTTTGACATTTTGTGTAAGTATTTCTCAATTTTATTTTTCTCAGAGATTATGTTATTTTTTTTTTTTTTTTTTTTTTTGAGTAATGCATAATAATTTAATTCTATTTATATCATTCGAAATACCTATTAATTTTAAAAGTCATACAATATAGAATACACGGAAAAAAATATTTAACTGTATATACATAGTCTCCCTAAGAGGCACCATAATAAAAAATGTGCCCAGGGCCTCCAAAAGTAATAGTCAGGCCCTGGGTTGATGAAGATATACTATGGATGGATACAAATTAATAGATAGAGATACACTTTAAATTTTAAATATGTTTATGTAATAACAAAGCAAAGAATTTCTATCTTAAGGATTTTAAAATTTAGGTGTTCAGTTGCTAAAGTAGTTGATGCATTTAAAAAAAAAAAGGAAAGAAGACAGGATTTATTTCTTATTTGTGCTATGTGTGCATAAGCGGTTATTCAGGGTAGCTTCTAGCTGTCTGGGGTCTGTATAGTTGGAGTAATACAGTAGAGAGTCAAAAATCCGCACAGCTCGGGACCAGAGGTTGTGCAGATTTTAGGATTTTGCAGATTTCGGGGCCCATAAAAAATTATTTTCACTTTGAATAATAAAAACAGAATATTATTCAAACTAAACATATACTAGTGAATAATAACACTGAATATTACTTGGTACATAAGAATAATAATGAACATTAACAAAAATATATAATGAAAACAATAAATATAAATGAAAAAAATATATATATTTGTCAAATTTAGATAAAATCTGTTCATATGTAGCTAGTTTTAAACTAAACTTGAACCTGCATGATTTATTTATTGTAAACAGTAGTAACACAAATTTATTTTTCTACGAATTTTATTGAGTTCTTTCCTTACAAATTATGCCTTCATCAGAAAGCATTTAAAAAAATTAGTTTGTTATTATTTACCCGATTGATATCATCCTATCTCAATAATGAATAATTGTTATTTTCTTTTGATGAATTTAATATACTGTCAATAATTTCATTAGCAGCAACTTGGCTCTTGCAGTCTTTCATATTATTATTATTTTGTTTTTCTTTTTTGTAATCATAAAATGCAATACATAAAATCTGTATTCAAGATCTTTTTCAAAAATTCTGATTTGCAGTTGTAATTTATTAATAATGAATTTCATTGTTTGTATCTGACAAGCTGTGCGGATTTCGGACTTCGGCGGATTTTAGGTCGGCGGATTTCTGGCTCTCTACTGTATATACTGGCTGTTCTAGGGAGAATAGAATTGAATATTCTATTCTCAATATCATCTATGTAATGTAAAGATATAGCAATTAGAAAATTTCTAGAATCATTATTAAAATGTTTGACAGTCAGTTGTGGTCATATTCATATGGATATATTTAATAGAAAACTAGAAGACCTTACTTCAGCTTCATTGACGTAACTTAAAGGTGGAGAACAACGGGCATAGATCCAACCTGGCGCCACCTCCTGGAGGAGGGAAGAGGATCCAGTAGTTCAAGAAAAAACTTCACAGATTCAACACAAAGTAACTGGTGTTGAAGATGGGGGGGGGGGGGGGCTAAAAGAAAGTACTCCACCGTTAAGTTACGTTAATGAAGCTGAAGTAAAGTCTTCTAGTTTTCTATTAAATATATTTGTAGTTTCATTAATAATTATTAAAATTCATATGGATAGTTTATGAGTCGTGTAGCAATATTTTTATTGGGAAAGGGTAACTATGAAAAAAAAAAAAAAGAAAAATGTCTACATCCACCTGCAAAAACATTTCAGTAAAAAAAAAAAAAGACTATTTTCTGATAGATGTTATTAAGGATACTTGGCACATTTGACTTGGCACCACTGAATGTTTCATATAAAAGCTTATATTTCCATTTAATATTTATAAATTGGACTATATTAGATTTGTTCAATAAAATATATTTTGAGGGAACAATTCATATGAATTTTGATAGATTTTTTTTACAGATTTAAAGTCTTTAAATTGCATTTTCTCAGTTTGCATTTTTTTATCATGAATTTATGACGTTCAAAATGCTTAAACTTCTACAGATATTTAAAGGAGATCTGATTGCAAATTTTTACATCGACAAATTTTTTTTTCCTCCAAAAAACTAATTAATACATTTTAAAATTCATTCCTAATTCTTAAGTAGGTTCCGTTAAACATCCAATATATATATATATGTAAAATAATGATGATCTATTAATAATAGTAGAAGCCAAGCAACAGATACAAGATCACTGAAACACCAATGGCCAGTAAGATTAAAAATTTCTTTGAGAAGTTCAGAAAAATGAAAAAAAAAAAAAAATATATATATATATATATATATATATCAGTGGATGAAATACACAAATTTAAAGAAACCAGATTTATTAATTAACAGCCTGCAAAACAAACGAATCAATAAACTAACACAACAAATCTTAACTTAAAACTATAAACTATATCAAAATTTAGGAAAAAATAATTTAAGAAACTTAAGATAGGAAGGAAGAAGGCAGGCGGCAAGACTTGTGACTTGCCTGTGGGGATAAACTAGTTTCATGCCGGCAACACTCTCCCAGCCTGCCAAGACCAGAATAGGAGTCATATGGATTTAAAAAAGCAAAATTTCAAAGCAGATGAATAACAATGAAACCACGAAGCAACAATGAAATTCACTGATTGATTACAATGTGTTTAATAGTATGATTAGAATTTTAAGAATAGTTGACAACTGAAAAAGGAAGAAACTGAAATTTTAATGGAAAAAGAAAGTTTGCATAGTAATACAAAGTAAATGCAACAAGCCTTCTGCTTTTTTTTTTTATTATAATAGTGTTAATGCCAATATTAGGCAGATCATAATATATGAAATTCCTATATTTTTTATTTTAAATGACAATCAAGAATTTATTAAATTCAAAATACTGCAGAACGTCATTATTTGCTAGTGAAAGCCCACGGAGAGCATGCTTTGTCGAAAACAAAGCGCAGAGAACAAAGTGCAGTGTCGAAAACAAAGTGCTCAACGATTAAAAACGATTTTGAGGTAAGTGACATAATGCATTCTGGATAGCCAAATAAGTTTGATGATGGTCAATTAGAAGCATTACTAGTGGAATTCGATGCTTATACTGTTGTCTGAAATACTAAATATGGATGTGCCAACTGTTAGCAAGCATTTAAAAGTAATGGGGATGGTTAAAGAAATGGGAAACTGCGTGCCACATATGAATGAACAGATAGAGACTGAGAAATTTGTGAAATGTGGCATTAAAATTAAAGCAGATCCAGATTATGGCACGGGCACTGGTCCAGAACCTTCAAATTCAGGCGGCCTCACCTCCATGAACTGCAAAGTAATAGTATAAATTTCCACATACTATGTCTAGTAAAAACAAAAACTATTTTAAATTACAGTATATTAGAATCACACAATCAACTGATTGGGGAGAAAATCATATTTATTGAAATTTATTTTTCTGACTGAGTGAAAATAATGCCTATTTATTGAAATTTATTTTTCCGACTGAGTGAAAATAATGTTTCTGCCTAAAGGTTGTCTGAGTGAGTAATGTCCACCGGTTGTCGGCCTGGATAGCTCAATTGGTAGAGCCTTGATCTTGTAAGTCAAAGATCTAGGGTTCGACTCCCGGTCCAGCCATTATTTTCACTCAGTCGGAAAAATAAATTTCAATATTTAAAATTATTTGTATATTAAATTAAAGACTTAAACAATTGTTACATTATGTTACTAAATTCCCTAAATTAAGGTAGCATTTATATTGGCTGATCAATGAACTTCAATTTTTCGGTTGTCAAGAACATAAAATTAATGATTTTATTATAGCTTGATATAAACTGAGAAAATGGAAAGTGTTATTGCGTACTCAAGGTTTGTGAATAGTCCATGAATGAATTGCAGATTTTGCAAAGGCTTAAAAGTTTTTTTTTTTTTTTTTTTCAGAATATTTTAGAAGATTGCAAGTCTGTCCAAGCAAGAAATCAAAAAAAAAAAAAAAAAAAAAAAAAAAAAACAGCATAAATAATAGCTGATAGCATAAACATTGCAGCATAAACTGAATTATAACATAACACACAACACAATATAAGCTGTAATCAATAGCAGAGGTTCAGTCAGAGAGAGAGCTCTTAACTCCACAAAAGCTTGGGCTTCAACTGATCTATGGACGGACAAAATGAGGTCTTATTTTTAGTCTAGCATATTTTCAGAATTTTCCAGATATTTCGTTCGTGAAATATTCGATTTATAGCTTACAAGGAACATCACCCAAGTGTCCGGCTGCGATTTTAATGAAATTTTAATTTCTGATAGAGGGTATATACCAAATATTTTTTATCATAGAAATTTTTTTTATCGTCCAAGTTTTCTATATTTATTGAATTTTTAAAATATTAAAAGCCACATATCAACAGTAAGCTCCGCCTTTGGGCATGACTTAAAAATGATTTTGCGCTTTCATGTTTAAGTTACAAATGAAAATTTATAGTACTGAAAATTATTTCAACTGAATTATTCATTTGAGTATTCACTTGCTGTATAAATAAAAAAATTTCGCATATTTTTGAGTAAAATTTGATAGCATATCAAATATGAAAGAAACGCTTCTATGAAAGAAACGCCTAAATTTCGCTGAAATTCGAGCCGGACACTTGGGTGATGTTCCTTGTTAGATATATGCATCCAAATCCAAAACTGTAATTCTCTAAACAAAACATTGATGCTTATCTAACCATTTTTAAGGGAAAAGATACTGTTGCGTATATGGAAAATGATGCTAATTTTATTACATTTAGTGCCTCGGTAAATAGCGGAAAGTTGCTTAAAAATATCCTTAACACGTTGAGCGCCATGTCAGCCATTCTAGATTCTAGAGATTTTGTCATATATCTCTAAGTACTGAAGAAATCATCTTGAAACTTTAGGAGTGTGCAGAACATGTTATACTTCAAACATTTCAATGAAAGTTTTACCCCGAAAGTAAAAGCAGTATAAATAAAAAATTAAAGCGTTGAACGCCCTGTCAAATATGATATAAAGCCGCGTCAACCATCGGTGGCGGATATAAAATAGGATATAAAACTAAAAATATTACATTTAATGATTGAAAATTTATTAAAAATTTGCATTTTTATTTATTACAGGAGGAATCATGGAATTTTAAGAATTTGCGTGGCGCTCAACGTGTTAATAGTCCCTAGATTCTACAGACCGTAAGATATAAAGCCTCATAGACAGTAAAGTATCTTTTTTTTTTTTTTTTTTTTCTTTGTATACGTGCGCAAACTAGTATAGTGACTAGCGACATGGAATCCTGTTATTGTGACTTTAAATAACCTATATCCCTTTCGAAACTTGCTCAAAATATTTACGGAAATCAGAACGCGAACAGCCAAACAGATGATCAATTTGAAGTTCTAAACACTTTTTAATAAAACTAACCTATAAAGTTATGTAAAATAAATGACTGAAGAAACGTTTTATTATTTACCTTCTTTGTTAGTTAACGAGCAAAGTGGAAAAGAAAATTTCTGGGCCGACATGGCCCGAAAAAGTTTAATTAAATTCGGCCCAACCCGAATATATGCAAAAAAAAAAAAAAAAAAAAAAACCACCAAGCCTGATCTGGTCTGAGGATTGAAAAAAAAAAAAAAAAAAAAAATACTTAGCCCGAACTTGGACCGAGACCACATTGAGAAATTGACCTGAGCTCCAAGCCCGGGCCAGTGCATATACGTTATTTTACCAACCTCCAAAAAATGGCTGCTTTTTATACTTTTCCTAAATGAGCCCTTAATATTTCTTCCTATTCTGTTTACTAAGCTCTGAAATTAAATATCCTTGCTTTTGCAATCGACAAAGGTTACAACTTTTCCACTGTAAATAAAGTTATTCAAAAGTTACAGCTTCCTCGTACTTCGTCTCCAAAATCGGTCTTTTCTAATATCAGTATTGTTTTAAGCTATTTTTATAAATTGAGGGCCCGCTTCACTCACCGTCACCGGATGCCTAAGCTAATGTTATTCTATGGGAAATTTTCTTTACTTATAGCTCATTAAGTAATACGTATTTTTAAATTCTGTTTTCACATTTCGGAAATTTCTAACTGTTAAATTGACGGACCTTTTTTTAAAAATGGATTTTTAAAATTTTTTATATTTTATTTTGAAGCTGCAAAATACGAATTTTCAATATGTGAAATTTTTCATTTTGTAATTTCAAAATAAAATACTAAAAATTAAAAAGATACGTTTTTAAAAAAGGTGCGTCAATTTAAAAGTTGGGAATTCTGTAAATGTGAAAACAGAATTTAAAAATGTGTATTCGTTAATGAGTTATAAGTAAAGAAAATTTCCCATAGAATAACATTGGCTTGGGCTTCCGGCAACGGTAAGTGAAGAGGGCCGTTGTCATGCCACAGCTAAAGTTCTCAAACAGTATTTTTAAAACAGTTATTTTTTTGCCTCCCATAAACTCATCTATTCTCAGTTAAAAGACCCTCCTACAGATAAATATGCATAACTTTTGGATTACACAGGCCTACAAAAATGAAGTTGACAAAATTTGATTTGATGATTTCAGCTGAGCTTTATGTTTATTGATATGCTGAAACCGAAAATGCAGCCCATTTTTCTCTATCACGTACAGATTTTTGTCAATACAGAGTGTTTACCGACACCATTTCTTACATATACCATCACAACAATCGGTTGGTTGGTTGGTTTATATGGTTTTAAGTCGCACTAGTGCTTCACAATTAAAACTATATAGGCATCTATGATTAATTAATCATCTAAACGTACTATATAATTCTATTGGTGGAAGAGTAACGGAAGAAATTGTATAGGCAGGCACCCTGTATTGACAAAAATCTATACGTGATAGAGAAAAACTGGCTCCATTTTCGGTTTCAGCACGCCAAAAAATATATAGATCAGCCAAAATTATAAAATCATAATTTTACATATCGATCTGTGTTATTTATAGTGTTTCCTGTCAATGTGGTTTATCCTATATTGGTCAAACTAAAACACAGTCTTAAATTTTATTTAAAAGAAAATATCAGTTTCGTCCTGCAAAAAGAAACCTACAAATCGGCCGTTTCTAAGCATTATTGGCAGAAAAACCATATTTGTTACAACTAAAATAATTTACAGTCCCAAATCTACACTCGAACTCGATTTCGTTGAAGTTTTTTTTTTAAATCTGTAAGAATCTTAAAAATGTTATTAATTGTGATTTCGCTGTACTCCCTTTGTCTGTCTGTTGGTAATTTTACATTCAATCCACACATACTTTTTACACGATTATCATTTTTTTTTTTCTTTCATAACAACTATTTCTCAATTTCCTATTGGCTAATCCTCACATTCTGCTTAATTCTGTTTAATGAATAAACAGTTGTAAAATCCTATTCCCTTCTTATATATAAAAGGATTTTCCTTCTGTTTCTTTATATGCCGATGACGGTGCGCTTAATACTGCCGAAACAGCTGTCCGTAATTTCATTATTCTTTTTGGCATTCTATACGAGGAAGATTTTTCTTGCGTTTGTAGATTGTCACATAGCTTATAACACTATCCAATGACAATTATTCTTCGTTCAATAATACTCTTTTGGTTAATCTAAGCAAATTAATTTCGTTAACTGAAGACAGGGCCTGATTACCCAAAAGGCTCAAGAAGCACAAGCTTCCCTCTAAAATTTAAGAGGGGGGGGGGTCCAAAATGACTAAAAACAAGGTCTTGAATTTTCTGTTTCATATTTTCACACTGAGAGTGAATTTTTTTCTGAGAAAGTTCGCCTAAAGCAAGATAAAATACTCACTATTTCGGGAAAAATCTGAATGTTCTTAATTAATAAGTTATGTGATTTTAATGTTGTGTGTAGAAACCACCCAGATACATGAATGAAACTAGTATGTTGTGGCCACCACAAGACTTTCTTCTATATTTACCTATACATATTCAATCAGTAACAATATTTAAAAAAAAAAAAAAAGTACGATTTTTTTTCAGTTTTTTTTTTTTTTTTTTTTTTTTGTTAAAAGTAAAAAAAAATCGATAACTTTGGTTTAAATTATCACAGATTTATGGTTCAACCATTCGTTTTAAAGGTATTGACGAGACCTTTCGAAAGATACCAATCTTGAAACTTTGCTCCCCCGGGTGGGAACTTCATTGCACAAAAATTTTTTCCTAGTTAACTACTACTATTATCAACCTGATCTTTCGAAAGATACCCATTGTGAAAATTTCCCCTCTAGGGGGGGGGGGGAAGCGATGCCCCCCATGCAGAAAATTTTTTTCCTAGTTACATACTACTATTATCAATAATTCATATTAATTTTACAATCACAAGTTTAAAACAACTCTTATTATGCACATTTATACGAATTTTTGTCCTATGCTGCCATGTTAAAAATTTAGATAAAATGCTATCACAGCGCCACCTGTTGAGCTATTGATCCCCAAACATAATCAGCACCAGTTTATGTCGGGGACCAACTAAATACCAAGTTTGGTTAAATTTCGTTAAAAAAAAAAAAATTGCGATTTTTTTCTAAGTTTTTTTTTGTTAAAAGTAAAAAAAATCGATAACTTTGTTTTAAATTATCACAGATTTATGGTTCAACCATTCGTTTTAAAGGTATTGACGAGACCTTTCGAAAGATACCCATCTTGAAACTTTGCCCCCCCGGGTGGGTACTTCCCCCGGGGGGAACCGATGCTCCCACATGCACAAAATTTTTTTCCCAGTTAACTATTACTATTATCAACGAGACCTTTCGAAAGATACCCATCTTGAAAATTTACTTCCCCGGGGGAGGGGGGGGGAACCGATGCCCCCACATGCACAAAAATTTTTTCCTAGTTAACTACTACTATTATCAATAATTCATATTAATTTTACAATCACAAGTGTAAAATAACTCTCTTTATGCCCATTTATACGGAATTTTGTCCTATGCTGCCATGTTAAAAATTTGCATAAAATGCGATCACAACGCCACCTGTTGAGCGATTGATCCCAAAATCTAATCAGCACCAGTTTATGTCAGGGTGCAACTAAATACCAAGTTTGGTTAAATTTCATTCATTGGTTCGTGAGATACAGCGTCCACAAAAAAATGATACAGACAGACAGACATTTTCTAAAAACTATTAATTCGTAATCTAGACATCCCAAAACATGTAAATCCATCAAAAAACGGAGGTCGAAAATTTTCGCGAATCCAATACTTTCTCTATATTACATATAGAAGAAAGTAAAAAAACCCCTATAAACACACAACTAATTTTTGGTCTATAGCAATTTTATATTAAAATATGTAACAAGATTTTCCGAAATGAAAGGCGGCCCCGAAACGATACTGAGCTTCCCCTAGCTTCAAAGCTTAATCAGGCCCTGGCTGAAGAATATTGTTAAAATGACACAATAAATTTAAAAATCAGTCAAGAAAATAAACTTGTTTTGTTAAAGAAATAAAATAAAATATCCACTTACAGTGGTTGGCATTTTAATGAAGCATCTCTAAAAGGCAAATCCTCAAGTTTATCCACCTCAAGTGTGACATTAAAACGACACTTTCAAGTGTATGGCCTGCACGAGGCCCATGATAATGATTGACTGCCCTCCCGAAGATACAACAAAGGAGACTTTTAGATCAAATGACGCTACGAGAGATGTGTTCTTCAACAATCAATTTACGTTACGATGGTTATGATATGGTTTATGACCTCACAGGAGGCAAATAATTCTTTATGGCGATTGCCGTAAATGATTTCCCTACTGTTGAAAATGAAATTAGCTTTATGCTTGATAAATATTGTATGGAAAGATTTATGGTACATTATAAAGAGGGAAATGTAAGTCACAGAGGTCTACTTTTACACTTTTGTTGTTATTGTTATTATTATTATTATTTTAACAAAAAAGGAAAAATCTGGAGTGACTGCACTCGATTTTCCGAACATTTAATAATTAACGGTTATTTAAATAAATTTAAATGGGAGAAGTCATTGAATAAACGTCTTTGGTTGGTTGGTTGGGTTTTTACGTCGTACAAGTGCTGCGCAGATGGGCAATTGGAGACGGTCTGGGACACACCTCTAGAGGTGGTCAAGAGACATGCCATCACAATTTTGATCCTCCACGGAAGGGATGGCTCTCCCGCTTCGGTGACCCTCAGAGGTATAATTTTTTATGGGAACATGGAGGACATTGCGGCCACGACAAATTTTAGGTGCACTAGCCACCATTGGTGTATACGACGGTCTTTGGCCGGCTCGAGTACCGAACCCGCAATCTTCCAATTACGAGGTCGGCGCTCTACCGACTGGGCTACCGCGGCCCAAACGTCTTTAGAAAAGAACTATAAATGATGAATTTGTAATATCAAACATTTATCCCCCCCCCCCCTATATTTAAAACAATTTAACATTTCTGAGGCGAATTTTAAATAATTTGAGCCCATAGTTTGTGATGTAAATTCTGCTTTATATACCGGTAAAAAAAAATTTATGTTGACCTATATCACACTACAAACTTTTAACCCAATTAAGTAAGAGTTATAGGCGCTATCGAACATTGAATAATTTGAGTACATAGGTCATTATGATAAAGAATTTTTCTTTATGTAATTGTAAAAGAAAAACTATAAGCCTTTTACATTCATCAAAATCTGTACAGTACGTGCAGCGGTGGTGTTTGTAACATACTTATCAACTTTCAGCTCAATCGAACAAAGCATTTAGACATTATCGCGCTCACTCACACACACATATCACATCACATACACCACTGTAAAAATAGCAAAAATGAACTCAGGAGATCTTAAAACGTATAGATACACCAAAATCTCACCATCGATTTGTTGCACGATTACAATACTTTCCTTACTTACTATGTATTTGAAATATAAAATAACAATATATTAAAAAAAATGTTCAAAAACAAATTTTAAATATGCCTTATCAAGCCATAAATTATTTATATCAATATTTCGAAAGCACCCTAAATAAATTAATAAATATAAATAAAGTATAATAAATTTTGTGAAAGTTATCTATATACCATGGTATAGTTAGACCAGCCATTTATATATATATCTAACTCTTAACTTATTCCATGATTCTTGGCCATTAACTGTACCTTTAACGGTTTACTGTTGCTTAATTTTTACGTGTGCTGTGTGATAAAGATAATGTTTTCTATCAAAGTTACTTTTCATTTTCTGCAAAATTTATCTTTCTTATTTAATATCTTCAATTTATGTGTGGGATATTCTCATTTTGTTGGTGAGTTAACTTTGATTTCAGTTTCTTTCTTGTTCTGTCTGGTTGAATGTTTTGGGCCAGGAGCAAAGATGTATTTAGCTTTTACTGTCTTTGCGACAGAAAAACATTCACTTTGCATGTTTGTATTCTACCAGGCCCCTGATGACGTTGGAATGCAAACATGCCATTATCTAAGTCCTATTTGGATTTTTGGTTTGATTTGGGTAGTCTTTGATACTGATAATTTTAATTGTTGAAATTGCTGGTAATATTAATTATCCTTTATATTATTACTGTAAGCGCTGTTTTATCAATATATATATATATATATATATATATATATATATATGTAATAAAGATGATCTATTAAGCATAGTAGAAGCCAAGCAACAGATTCAAGATCAATGAAACACCAATGACCAATAAGATTAAAATTTTTTTTATCAGTGGATGAAATACACTAATGTAAAGAAACCAGATCTATTAATTAACAGCCTGCAAAACAAACGAATCAATAAAGTAACATAACAAATCTTAACTTAAAACCATAAACTTATCAAATTTAATGAAAAAATAACCTAAGAAACACAAGATAGGAAGGAAGGAGGCAGGAGGCAAGACTTGTGACTTGCATGTGGGGTTAAACTAGTTTCACGCCGGCAACACTCACCCAGCCTGCCACGACCAGAACGGGAACCATATGGATTTTAAAAAGCAAAATTTCAAAGCAGATGAATAACAATGAAACCACGAAGCAACAATGAAATTCACCGATTGATTACATTGTGTTTAATAGTATAATTATATATATAATATAAATTGCCCTTTCTTCTAAAATAAAGCTTATTTAAAAAAAAAAAAAAAAAAAAACTTTGTATAAACAAAGAGTGCCTGTTTGTCCACCTAATGAAAGATCGTAGTTTTATTTTGATCATGAACAATTGTTGAGAGTATTTTGCAGTATATTAACATAAACAAGAAGATAATGTAAATTATAAATAATTATTATCTATGTTATAATTCTCTAACGGGGACCAATTACGATTAAATTTTGTCGAAACGATAAGATTGTGACATAAGGTGTTATCTGATTGGTCAAACTAGACCCAAAGCGTAAATTCGTCTGATAGCGATGAAGCGATTATAAGTACTGTAGCTAGAGATTTCGTGTATAACAATTTAACCA
This sequence comes from Salticus scenicus, assembly GCA_963930645.1. NCBI lineage: Eukaryota > Metazoa > Arthropoda > Arachnida > Araneae > Salticidae > Salticus > Salticus scenicus. The sequence goes on from OZ005660.1 coordinate 30,505,851, forward strand.
AATACACTTGAAATGTACATTTTCATAAAGAAATTGAAAAAATACTAACTTTTTATGTTTAAACATACAGTCGGTAACAAAAGTGTCCGAACACTAGCAAAAATTCCTATGTAAAAAAAGTAGAGTTAATACTATTTTGTTAAATAAATCCTTGTCGAATCATGTTCTTAGTCAGTTTAAGAACATGATTCGACAAGGATTTATTTAACAAAACAGTATTAACTCTACTTTTCTTATATAGGAATTTTTGCTAGTGTTCGGACACTTTTGTTACCGACTGTACGCTCAAAATTTCATATTTAGAAGCATATTTTAAAGAATTTAAAGCCAGTTTTTCTCGCATTTAATAGTGGCTATTCGGTAGGAATTTGGTGGCGCCACCTATTATATTTTTTTTAGATTTTTATTCATTACAAATATAATGAACTTTATTTCTTTTTGTTTATTTATTTTGTGATACATTTATTAACTACGGAATTTCTGCTATGTATAGTGATATGGTAATTTAATTCCTTCAAATTTAGGAAATAATTGATCTTTAATATAACAATAATTTAAATTAACTCTAAAAAATTTTAACTTACAGCGGGAATTTTTTTTTTTTTTTTTTTTTTTTAATTGAAATTATAATGCAAATGTGAAAGTTTTAAATCTCTTTTAATAATAATAATAATAATAACTGAAAATTTCCAGTGATTTTATTCATGAGATTTTTCTGAAAATCTTATTCAGTATGTAGGTACTACTATCATGCAGATGTACTGTGCGGAAAGGCTAGTTATTAATATTATTACTGTTTTAGGGTTATTAAATTTTGCATACATTGAAATACATTAAGTATATTGAACTTTTCAATAAATTATTTATATATATGTATATATATAAAGTATTCAAAAGTTTATTTATTTTTTAAATGCTAGCTTTTTTTTTAATTCTTTCTCCTCGATTTTACATTATTGTAGTTTAACGGTGTGTTCTAATCATATTTGGGTATTACTTTGGGGATTGTGGATTGATTGGTAAGGTTTATTTAATTATTTATTTTCCTGTTTGAATGTTAAAAAATGTAGTGAAATGTTAGCAAATTACCGGTTTCCTGTAACTGTTTTATGAAATTTAATTTCCAATATTTCAGCAATTGTCTATTTTAAAGTTGTGTCTTTGCCATAATAACCAACCTCTATTCACTATTAACCCCTTGAACTGAAATTTATTTTCTGTCAGCACTTCTCATGCAGTCAATTTAATTTCCTTAGTTTTAAGAGGAGGGATTGATATAGAAACTTACGGTTTTGTTGCTGAAATAATTTGTTATTATTAAAAATAATATTTGTTTCAGACATTTATATGAATTTTTATTGTTATAAATACATATAAGAACATAATTAGTGTCGGGAAATTCATGACGAGCTGGACTCGTCATTTCAGTTCAAGGGGTTAATAGTGTTGAAAAATCTTTACTAAAGTAATTCAAACACTTTTATTGGTGCTAATTGCTTTTTATTTCATAGTGTTTATTTTCACTTTAGATCTCACAAAGCTACAAAATAAAAAATGAAATAATAAAAGAAAAGACTGAGATAAAATAAAAGTCTAAAAATATTTTTAGCAAGCAGAAGCTTTTAGGTAATTTGTTTTAAGAATTTCCTTGTCGTCGTAAGGAAAATTTATGAAATCATAGTAAATCTTATTTTCATGAATTAACATTATTTTAAATAAAATGAAATAAAATAAATAAATAAATAATATAAAAATAAATAATAATAATAATAATAATAATATTTTTAAGTTTTAAACAATTCTCACTGAAAATAGTTTTACACTTTCCAAGTGAAATCCATTTAAGAGAATTATAAAAAGACGACTCAATTCACGTCGTTATAAATTTCATTTTAATGTATTTAAATTCTCCTTGCAAAATAAAAAACTGTCTCTCTTTTCTTAACCTTGTAACGAGATGTTTACAAGCTTTTATTAAAGTATGTAAGTCGATGCTTTAAAGATGAGTTACATTGTAACATGATGGAATTTCTTCATAATTCTTAGAATTCTTTTGAGCGTTGCATTCATTAGCATATGAATATGAAACATGTATCAAACAGTCCGTTAAGGAGTTACTTTGGTATCTAAGGCGAAAAAAAAACATAGTTTCTCTATTGTTATTATTTGATATAATAAATTGAATTTTTTATTCAAAAATTTGAGCATGTAAAAAAACAACACTCAAAAAATTTTTACAAAAATTTTGATTAAAAAATTTGAAAAATTTAGTAGGTGGGCCCTGGTTTTGCACATATCTTTAAAATAAAATTTACTAGGACTTTGTCGAAGGAATTTTCTATTTTTCGATTACAACTACTTTTGCTAGGATCTACATGAGGTTTAAATATTCGGAAAATCATATTGTTTTTGCATATAATTTTGCTAAAATTCAAGTTTAATTTTTTTCCCAATCTTTTTTTTTTTTTTTTTTTTTTTTTTTTTTTTTTAATCCTTCGTGCAAGCACTACACTGAGAAAAAATTCTGTAACTGACATCTAGAATCTAAATTGTGGCTCTAGAAAAAATAATTCCATGTTATCCTTATAAATTCTAGTCCCCTTTGAAAGTGAGTTCTAGAAACCCCTGTTAGAATTCTAGAGAGTTTGTCTATATTATCGAGGTCAAACCTATTTGAAAATATCTCCAAATAAATGCGAACACAAGAGGCGGGTTTCAGAAACAATAATCTTGGTTTATGACACAATTCTAGAATATTAAGTGAAAATTTCTCGTAATACAAAAGATTCAGAATATTGTTTCACCATCTAGAAATGTGTAGACTAGAAATTCTCGATCATTTCGTCTATTCAGTTTATTCGCGTGCCTTATGGGCATAGCTCGGAAATATATATTTCTGGTTAAGGGATGTAGAAAACGGCCCTTATTCATTCTAGATGAAGGCGGTATATATTTTTTTTCTCAGTGCTGTTAATTCTACTGTAAAGAAGTGTGCAAAATTACATTAACGTCGGTACATTAGATTTTGAGAAATCGTGTTAATCGCTTTTCTAAAAGGTCTTCGGAAACCAGGTCCCACCAGCTGAATTTTCAAAGTTTTTAATGAAGATTTTAGAAAATACCATTCAAAAGTTGCTCTTTTTAATGTGCTCAAAATTTTGAATAAATAATTTTATTTATTATGTTGGGGAAAAAAAAGAGAGAAAAATAGGATCTTTTTTAGCTTTTGAAACCCATGTAATTCCTTAAGACACTCATTATAAATCGATGACTAAATTCACGTCGTTATAAATATCATTTTAATTTATCTGAATTTTCCTCGCAAAGTATAAAGCTCTCGTTGTTTTCTTAACCTTGTAATGAGTTGCTTAGAATCTTTCATTAAGCATGTTTGCCTATGCTTTAAAGAAAAGTTACATTGTAACATGATGGAAATTCTTCATAATTCTCATAACTTTTCTGAGCACTGCATTCATTAACATTTGAATATGAAACATGTATGGAACAATAAATTAAATCTTACACTAAAATAGTTTTACAATTTATTTTACTTTATTATATCGTTCGCCAAAGAATCACTTTCGGATATTACCCTTTTAATAATAATAATAATAATAAAGTGACATAAAAAAAACAAAGAATTATTAAAAAATACATTAAAAAACCAATAAATAGGGAATAAAATTTTTATAGCTTTAGTAACATAAAATTTAAGCTGGCTGTTCTGGCATTTAATTTACAATATAGTATAAACCTTGGAGAAAAATACAGCTGAATAATAAAGTAAATAACGCATAAATAAATGTTAGAAAAAATATTTACTGTAATTTGATCTCCCAAGAAAAGAATGCGTTCATTTAACACTGTTTTTCAGTGTTGAATAAAGTTTGCTTCTATTTCACCATCCATCATTCTGCATTTTTCACACGTCATAAACCTATCAGTGTTGAAGGCATGATTACTTATCGATATTTGAGTGGACGATGTAAACGCTTTGGAGCTAAGTTAGTTAATAGTTAGTTAATATTATTAACATTTTTGTGGACGATTCTTTGTATTTAAGAATGAGAGAACGTCTAGTAGCAATACACATGTGTATAAATAGTATTTTGTGGTCATTATAAAAAAATTTTGTGCAAGTTCAGAGAGTTCAAAATATACATCCCCCCCCCCAAAAAAAAAAAAAAAAAAATCAACAGGGCAGTTATTGACGACTGCCGATAGAAGTGAAAACTAAGTAACTTGTGAATTGTATCGTCGAGCTATTAGATTCTTATTTTTGAATTCTTTTTGGTTTGTAAAGAAGTATTAATATTGTAATATGACTAAAATAATTTTCTTTTTTTATTATTATTTATTTGAAAATTTATATTGAAAGCAAAAAGAAGAATATAACAGTCTGAAAAAACATGTGCTTGTACTTTGTGAACTATGTGTATACTGCGGAAAAAGTATTTACATACACAGAGTATAGAACTAGAAAGAGACAGATGCCAGTAGCCAGTATACTACTCGTATTAGCATACATTTTATACATGTATATATATATATATATATATATATATGTGTGTGTGTGTGTGTGTGTATGAGACATGCCGCGCCGTTCGCTACATATATGGATATATATGTAGAGAGATATACTCTTTGTATATATATAATGTATACTAATAACGCACGGAGGTATATCTATGTACATATATACACAGTATACATATAGCTCATGGAAAGCGTTCGGTGACGATGACGCGAGTTCCATGATTTTTGTTCACCCAAAAAGTGCTCAACGCGCCTAAAGAAGTTTTCACTTCAAAAAAAAAAAAAAAAAAGAAAAAGAAAAAGAAAAAGAAAAAAGAAAAAAAAAAAAAACTGTATAATCGTGATAAGTAGTGTCATTTTAAAATGTAACAACTTTCCTAAAATTAAGTTACTAATTAAGTTAAGTGAATTATAAAAAACTTAAAGTAAATTATTAAAAAAAAAAAAAAAAAAGAAAAATCAAGCATTATTATTTATTTATTTATTTATTATATTATTATTATTATTTATTTATTTATTTATTTTTTTTTTTGACGACGGCTCATTTAAACAATTTGTGAGTGGGCTTTCAAGGAAGACCCGATTAACAAATTTTTTGTGCCCAGGGCGCTTGTAATTTTGTGTGTCTTCTTAGAATTAGTAAAATTGAAAAAAACTATCGGGGTATAATAAGCAACAGAATAAGAGGCCAGAGTGTCCCTTCTCGCCAAATTGGAAAGAAAAATACATTAGTCGGTCTATAACTATAGATCGTAAGGGGTGGGGGAAAAAACACAAAAACAAAATCTAATATTTTACTTAATCGATAAATAAAACTACTCCAATCAACTAACAACAGATTTTATTTTAAAACTAGCACACTTTACCCACTTCGCTCGTCACTGTATTTTAATGAATTTAAAAAAAAAAAAAAAAAAAATGAAACGTTTAAATAAATACATTTCTATTGGTGACTATTTGCCCAAAATAAAACCATGCCCAAATACTGTCATATACAGCCATTAAGGAAATGTATAAGATATTTATTTATTTGAGTTTCATTATGTTGATCAGAAAGACGATTAATTTTAAATAAATTAAATATAGAATATTAAAAAGAGATTTGGCGCGGGATTATTAAAACAAGGCAAACTACTGCATCTTGAATGCCAAATAGAAAAAATTGGAAAACAGACAGCTGTTTCAGTAGCATTTAGCGTATCGTCTTGCACTGATGACGGTACGCTGAATGCTACCGAAACAGCTATCTGTTTTCTAGTTTCTATTTGGCGTTCTAGACGTTGTAGTTTACCTTGTTTTAATGAATTTAATATACATTTCACATTAGTTTGCAAACAATAATAATAATAAAAAAAAATGTTTGACTAATTGGAAATTTAGACGTTGTAGTTTACCTTGTTTCAATAAATTAAATATACATTTCACATTAGTTTACAGACAATTAAAAAATAAATAAAAAAATAAAAAAAATGTTTGACTAATTGGAATTCTAGACGTTATAGTTTACCTTGTTTCAATAAATTAAATATACATTTCACATTAGTTTGCTAACAATAATAAAAATAATAATAATAATAATAAATAATTAAATACATTTAAATAAAAAACCTAGTTGTTTACTTCGTGCGTCGTTTTAGATCTTTCGAAACCGGGTACCCGGTCCTCTTCAGAAACGAACTTCTGTGATTGAAACTTGAAACTGAGTGTTCCTCTGTTGATTTTTCAGCAGATGGCTCCATGCTCCGTTTGAGGCTACTGCGCCGCTGTCATTGCATACGTCATTTGTATTTAATTATAATTATACTTCGTTTTTTCTATTTATTATAATAATAAATGTTTGACTAATTGGAAGTTTTAATAAATCAAACTAAAATATTTATAAGTGAAATGTATATTTATTTTATTTTATTTCATTTTATTTTATGTTACTACCAGCAAACATATTTGATAATTTTAAAATGATGTTAATTTTATCAGAATTTTTTTATGATACAGGTTTAACTTTTCAATTAATTTTATTCACGTGTAAATAAATTTTTTCATTTATGCTAAAAAATAAATAAAACAAAAAATTGTAAACATTTTATTATCATTGGCATCAGCTTAAAATTATATCTAAAAAATATATATATATACAAATAAATAAAAAATAAATAAATAAATAAATAAAAATAAATAAATAAATAAATAAAAAAATAATAATAATAATAATAAATAATTAAAAAAAGTAAAAAAAATAAAAATAAATAAAAGCTGTCGAAAAGAAAAATAAATAAATAAACGCATAAAACATAACTTTTTTTTAAAAAGTCGAATAGGAATATCGAAAATCTAAAAGTATATTGCAACACTACTCGCATTCCTTTAACAAGAAAACAATTTTCTGAACTGTACGGCCATAGTTTATTATTATGATTATTATTTTGTACATCGAACACCGACAGTCAGACAAACATTTTCTTTTATTACAGATTTTATTCATAATTGGTAAAGCTAGGAGAATTTGCGCACAATTCAACAAAACGTTATAAAAAAATCTAAATTTTAATTTTTTGCTAAACTGTTGTTTGCATAGCTTTGAAGTGATCCTTTTTCTACGCATGTCCATTACTATTTTGTTGTTATACTGTGATTTAAAGCAACAGCTGTAATAAAACCAAGAGAGCTATTTTGCGCAATCTCTCCTTATAGGGTAGGAGAGATTGCGCTTAATTTTAACTACAACTAAATTGTTAACAATGATAATTGCATTTAAATGACATTGGCATAAGGTTTTGTAAACAAGTATTTTTGTATTACTTGTAGGTATTTCAATTTAATAGTAATAATAAAAACAGAAAATTAAAAAAATAAAATAAAAATGATTTAAAATTTTATTTAAAGAAAATAAATTAAAGAAGCAGAAAAGAAAGAACTAGATAATAAAAAGTGACATTTTGTTAATAGATATTATGTTTAACTTAAAATTAATGAAGTTCCTTTTCAGTTTGAATGGTTTCTTGTTCATTGACCTAACCTGTTGTTGTCTATAATCGTTGCACTCGTTATAAATGATGCCACACTGTTAAAAATTTCTGTAAATTTTATGTAAATATTTATCCACAGTCTCTGTAAATTTATAGTAATTCTTAGTTAAAAGTGAATAATCGCGATTTTCAATCTTTATTCTGTAATTTTACGTAGTTTTATTATTCAATTTTTTAATTAAAATTAAAAATGACTGTTTCTACTTTAGAAAAAGCATTCTAAGTCCGAAATATATTCTCAACAATAATTAATGAAATTAATATTAGTTATTAAAATGAATGTATAAAATAAGTTTTTTAACATCTCCGTTTATTTTTCTCTGTAATTTTACGTAAGACTTAAGATAATAGATTACACAGAGTTTCCTGTTGAAATTTTTAACAGTGTACTTTCATGCAACCACCTGCTACAAGTAAAATTTATGAACGAGTCCATGGGAAAACGTTTAATTTAAAAATATTTTGTAATACTACCATTATATAAACATTCCTAGAAAGGGTTTTGAAAATTTAAGCAAACGTTTTTGAAAACGAGACAAAATAACCACGCTTAATCTTAGACTGTTCAAGCAATGAACATGCACATTTAATTGGGCACTCCGCTATCGATATTGTAGAACTACCTGGAGTTTCAGAGCGCCCATTTTACTCCTTCCGGTCGATCCCCTATGTGCGCAATCTCTCCTAGCTTTACCTTATCTCTCTCTCTCTCTCTCTCTCTATATATATATATATATATATATATATATAATGACAAAGCTTGATTTTGTACCAGAGACTTTAACTTTTTATAACAGAAGGAGCTCTCTTGTTGTTTTCCTTGAAAAATATTTTTGAAATTTACACACAAAAAAAAGTAAATTTAATGGGTTTGGTACATTAGAAAAGTTTTAAATAAATACCCCTTAATTAAAGCTTTGCACGTAACTCTTAAAATTCAGGTATAGCAAGTTTAATCAGGTTGTGCTGGTAAATAGAGTTTGACCTTTTTACCGGTGAGCATTGGTTTTGATTGACCGTAAAAAATGAATGGACGATGGCACGAAAATTTGGGGAAGGGCGTGGGAGTGTTTTCTATGAAAACGGTCAACGCAGTTTTCTTCCAGATATTTTCATTCTCCTATCTGAAAATTGTGCTAACAACAAAAACTTATTTTCTGAAAATAACAAATTGTCAGACCGATTTCTATGCACAAAAATGATTCTAATACTTGATTTTTTTCTTTTTCTTTTTTTTCTTTTTTTTTTTTTTTTAATGGTCAGATACTTACTTTTTGAAATATTTCCCCTGGCGAAGAACACAATACTTGTATTAATTAATTTATCGGGACGATAACCTATTTTCTATATATTGTATTCCTTCCTGCCAATCCCCTTCGTGCGCAATCTCTCATAGCTTTACCTTAAGTAAAGCAGAAGAAAAACCAGAAGATTTAAACCAAATATTTTTAACTACCAGTAAATGTTTAACCCCCTTAAAACAATTTCCGGGGACACGGGTCCCAGATACCCTTGCAGGAGTCATTTTCTGTCTTCAAGCTGTTAGCGCCGCCACTGAGCATAAATATTGATATAATTTCCTTTATTCCCTCTCTTATTCTATAAATTGGTACATAAAAGGAAAGACGCCACAGTTAAGTATTATGTGGAATCATGGTAGAGAGGTATATGTATAAGAAAAGCTGCTTTAATGGTGTCATAAAGGCGCTTAAATCGCTTATCTCTACGTAAAATCCCTTCTTTAATTCACCCGGAACAAAATCTACTTCCAGTATCAACTGTCTTCTTGCATCTCAACTCCACTCGCACAATGTCGGCATTGTAAGAAGAGAGGTCTCTTAAGATTGTCCCTCGAATGTATGCCCAAATTTAGAGAATTCTTGTAGAGGGAGGAGTGCATGATGAAGTGCTATTACCGGGTCTAGATCCTATAGCTGTCAGGTCCTAATGTTGGAGACATTTTTTAAGCCTAAAGGAGACCACCCGAAGTTAGGTAAATGTTGAAATCCAAAAAAAAATTAGGAATTTGTAGACGTTTGACGATATTTCATTAAAATGAATATATAAATGATTTTGCGATTAGAAAGAGATTTTATAATTTCGTAATTTCGATCCAAATCGAGAAAATAATAAAGAACGTACACAGTAATTTAGCTCTCTAAATGACAACTCCGATGCATTAAATATTTTCACTGGGAAAAAAAAAAAAAAAAAAAAAAAAAAAAAGAAAGAAAGAAAAGAAATCTTTTATCATGAAAAATCTTTTATTTTGTGAAATCTTTTTTATTTATTTATTTTTTTCTTTTAATATGTAAAAAGAAATCTAGAAAATTACACTTAATCGCATTAATTAAAAATTACACGAATATTTTTCACAATTGTCATACGAATGGATTCTTTTAATAGGTGAAACCATTGCGTTTTCGTAAAATGATATCATTTTAACTAATAATTATAATAATAAAAATCTGGCGTGGCTCTATTTACTTTACCAAACATTCAATAGTTACAAGCATTTAAGAGGTTACATAGATTTCGAAGACTAAAAAAAAAAAAAAAAAAAAAAAAAGAATGAATGTAAAGAAATCTTTTACCATGAAAAAATTTTTTTTATGAAATCTTTTTTTTCCCTTTTAATATGTAAAATGAAATTTAGAAAATTAACACTTAATCGCATTAATTAAAAACTACACGAATATTTTACACAATTGTCATTCGAATGGATTCTTTTAATAGGCGAAACCATGGCGTTTTCGTAAAATCATATCATTTTAACTAATAATTATAATAATAAACAAGACCTTCCGGCTTATTTGGAAGGGTAGGTTGATTTCTTTTTCCTTATAAAGTAGCCGTCATTTTGTTTCAAAATGGCGGCTACAAAGTATTATTGCACTTGGTAGAAATATTGATGTAGTCTATGTACATATAGAATTTTAAGCAAATCTGTTCATAAATACCTTTTTATGTGAATTTAAAATTTTCAAGTGACCGGCGCTTGGAAACAAAGTGGTGAGTTAAGTTGACAGATATATGAAATGTATTTGTGAAATAAGTCTACTGTACACATATAGTTCGAATTAATTCAAAATCTCAAAAGTCATCGTGTTGAAAAATTAAGTGGCTGGCACTTTGATCAAAATGGCAGAGAAAGTTCCTCATCTAAAATATCGTTGCAAATTTGAAAATAATTTTTTTTTTTGTAGAAATTCTTTCAAAGAGTTAGTAAGTTGATAAAATATTAGTTTTCTGCATTTCTAGTTTGTTTTAGCATTAAAATAGCCTAATTTTTCTTTTAAAACGCATTAAAAAGAACCAGTAACCCAGGTAATGGATTTGGCGCGAAATTTCGCGACCTTCCCCCTATGGCGACTTTTTTGGCGACTTTTGGTGAGAAAATACTTATTATCGATATACTAAAGATGGACGCAATAACGTGATTGGTTCGCGAGTTACGTGAATTTTCTAGATTTTTGTTGTTTGAATGATAAATCCATTTTTCAACTTTGATTTGAATTGATTAAGTATTTCTAAAGTTACCGTGATAACAAATTTTCAAGTGGCCGTCAGATGGAAAAAATACAGTGGAACACGTTGCTCAGCAAACATATCCAAGACATTTGAAGCATAGGTTCACTATCCAACTGTGGTTTAAATCAGTGACGTGTTTCATAAGTTAATTTTATGGCAAATTTTCAAGTGGCAGTCTAAGTAGTTGCAACTTGGAAACAAAATGGCAAAACAAATTGCCCAGCGAAATCATCCAGTATACTTGTATGATAAGTTCCTTGCCCAGTTCTAGTCAAATTAAATCAGTATTTCAAAAATTATCGTCATAAGAAATTTTCAGGTGGCAGCACTTGGAGAAAAAAAAGCGTAGTGACATGACCAGAGAACTTATCTGAGATATTTGAATAATGAATCCACTAATCAAATTTGATGAGAATTGATTCAGTATTACTAAAGTTACCATAATGACAAATTTTCAAGTGGCCGCCGCTTGGAAATAAAATTGCGTATCAAGTCACCAAGTGAACTTATCCTAAATATTTGAACCATAAGTTCACTATCCAACTTTTATTTGAATCAGTTTAGTATTTGAAAAGTTATCGTGATGTCATTTTTTCAAGTGGCACTGTGATTTCAAGTGGCTGGAACTTAGAAACAAGATGTCGGGACAAGTTGCCCAGTGAAAACATTCAAGATAATTATATGATAATATCACTGTCCAAATTTGGTTCGATTTGGAGTATTATTTCAGAAGTTATTGTGATTTTAAATTTTCAAGTGGGAGCCTGATTTTAAGTGATCCCGCTTAACTTAAGATATCTGCCACTTTATTAATAATGGCTTACATAGTTTACTAATAAACTTCATTGAGATCCTTGTGTGGGCTGTATTTACATCAAAATTCAAACAATTTCGTAATACGCTTTTTACAATTTAAATTTGAAATTTTCAAGTGGTCTCCACTTGAAAACAAAATGGCGGAGCAACTTGGTTAATAAACTCATCTAAGATATTTATAAGATAAGTTAAGACACTGTTCAAGTTTGGTTCCATTTGGAGTCTTATTTCGGAAGTTATCATGGTTTTAAATTTTCAAGTGGTAGCCTGAATTCAAATGGTCCCGTTTAACTTAAGATATCCGCCATTTTATTAAAAATGGCGGATAAAGTTCATTAATAAAGTTATTTGAGACACTTGTATAATCTATGTATACATCAAAATTAAAAAAAAAAAAAATCGGAATACGCTTTTTACAATTTGAATTTTAAATGTTCAAGTGGTCTCCACTTGAAAACAAAATGGCGGAGCAACTTGGTTAACAAATTCATCTAAGTTATTTATAAGATAAGTTAAGACACTGTCCAAATTTGGTTCGATTTTGAGTATTATTTCAGAAGTTATTGTGATTTTAAATTTTCAAGTGGTAGCGTGATTTCAAGTGGCCCCGCTTAACTTAAGATATCTACCACTTTATTAAAAATGACGGATAAACTTCATTAATAAACTTCATTGAGACCCTTATGTGGTCTACATTTACATCAAATTTCAAACAAATTCGGAACACGCTTTTTACAACTTGAATTTAAAATTTTCAAGTGGTCTCCACTTGAAAACAAAATGGCGGAGCAACTTGGTTAATAAACTCATCTAAGATATTTATAAGATAAGTTAAGACACTGTCTAAATTTGGTTCGATTTTGAGTATTATTTCGAAAGTTATAGTGATTTTAAATTTTCAAGTGATAGCCTGATTTCAAGTGGCCCCGCTTAACTTAAGATATCTGCCACTTTATTAAAAATGGCGGATAAACTTCATTAATACACTTCATTGAGACCCTTATGTGGCCTGTATTTACAACAAATTTCAAGCAAATCTTGCTTTAAATATGCTTTTTACAATGTCGGTTTGAAATTTTCAAGTGACTGCCACTTGAAAACAAAAAGTCGGAGCAACTTGGTTAACGAACTTGTCCAAGATATTTATAAGATCAGTTCACTGTCCAAATTTGGTTCCATTTCGAGTATTATTTCGGGAGTTATCGTGATGACAAAATTTTCATTATAGATAGATAGATAGATAGATAGATAGATAGATATATAGATAAACGAAGTGATTGCAATAGGTCGATTTCTAAAGAAATCAACCTAAAAATCTGGCGTGGCTCTATTTACTTTACCAAACATTCAATAGTTACAAGCATTTAAAAGGTTACATGGATTTTGAAGGCTAAAAAAAAAGTATATATATATTTCCTCTCTCTATATATATATATGTATGTTCAATATAATAATATAAATATATCTATATATACATATACAGTCGGTAACAAAAGTGTCCGAACACTAGCAAAAATTCCTACATAAAAAAAGTACGCTTAATACAGTTTTGCTAAATAAATCCTTGTCGGATCCTGTTCTTAGACTGACTAAGAATAAGATTCGACAAGGATTTATTTAACAAAACAGTATTAAGTGTACTTTTTTTACGTAGGAATTTTTGCTAGTGTTCGGACACTTTTGTTACCGACTATATATGTATTCAAAATTTTGCGCATGTGTAAGTGCAACATTTAAACAATATTTTATAAAATTTTTATTATAAAATTTGGAAAATTCCGCCTCTGGTTTCTGGAGACCCTTCAGAAAAGTGGTGAATACGATTGTTTTGAAAATTTGAACACTCCTTTGAAATAGAATTTACTAGTCCTTAAGCGAAAGTATATATATATGAATTTTCGGCAGATTAGTATGCAAAACCAGTAAAAATTTCGGTACATTTTACCCCACGTATAGTCTTGTAAAATAATTTGTTATCGGGGAAAAAAAAAAAAAAAAAAAGTAAGAAAAATCCTTCGTTGAAGCATTAGTCAATTCTATTTTGAAACAATATGTGAAAAATTTCAATAAAATCGTTGCATTAGTTTTGGAGAAGTCATGTCTACCATTTTTCTGAAGGGTCTCCGAAAATCAGAACCCACCGGTTGAATTTTCCAAAATTTGTAAAGAAAATTCTATAAAATATTGTTTAAATGTTGCCCTTTTATACTCTCAAAATTTTGAATAAGTAATTTTAATAATAATAAGTATAAGTATAAAGTAAGTAACAATAATAATAAGTATAAGTTAAAAATAATAATAATAAGTAATATTAAAAAAATACAGTAAAAATAGTGAATATATGTTTTTTTTTTTTTTTTTTAGCCTTCGAAACCCATGTAAAACCTCTTAAATGAATTTGAATTAGTTAATAACTCTGTAAATAAATAAAATTAAATTTACACTAAGATGTTTGAGTATTTCTTCCCAAATTCGAATGTTTTGTGCAATGGACCGTAATGCAACCCAATTCTTTTGTGCGTTTCTATGAAGGAACTAGATAGTACAAACAAGCAATTTTCCGTACTGATCAAACTGCAGGAAAATTCATACGATGCAATGCATGCTCATATTCAGAGAATTCTTGTAGAAAGAGGAGAGTTGATGATCTACTAGATCAACATCCTATAATCCTAGCTATCGGGCCCAAATATCAATCGTTTTTTAAGCCTAAAACAGACTACCTACAATTAAATAATTGATGAATTTCCAAAATATTAGGAATTTTTAAAAGTTCGGTAAAGTTCCATTATTAAAAATATGAAACTTCAGACATGAAGATGTTACTCTCAGAGGTGGTGGTCCACACGAGGTTCTTGAGCCTTTGTGACTGGAGTGCTCTTATAGGGGATCTTTCTGAATTTCTTAACCAGTATTAACGCGAAAACCACGGAAAACTTCGAACTGTTAGGCATACAGATGCGACTTGGGATCAACCTCGGCATTCTTTTTTTAAACCTCTGTTTAAATGTCTTGCAACAGGAATTTTATTAAACTTAAATTTTGTTTCTTAAATTTTGTTTAAACGTGTTCTAAATGGAACTTTGGGTAGATTAACAAAATAATTTTAATGACCATTTTTTATTCTAACTGAAAGATTACTTTTTTTTCTAATACAAATTACTATTGAAACGTGTTCTAATAGAAATTCACTCAGATTAAAGAAATATTTTAGCGATTGCTTCAAAGATTCTGACTAAAATATTTTGTTTCTCTTACAAATATGTCAGTTTAAATGTGATCTAATAATATTTTGTTTAGATTTAAAAAAAAAAATAATAATTGTTTTTGTAAGTCTAACAAAAAAAAAAAAAAAAAAAAAAAGTTTCTCTTTAAAAAAAATATAGCCTTAAATATGTTTCAACAGGAATTTTATCAAGATAAACAAAATAAAAAAAAAATTTCTAACTAAAATTACGTTTTTCTACCAAAAATTGTTGTTTAAGTGTGTTCTTATTTAAGTGTGTTCTTATTAAGTGTGTTCTTATGTGTTCTTATATATTAGTTTAACGAAATAATTTTTAACGATTTTTTCTTTGCAATAACTAAAAAAAAAAAAAAAAAAAAAAAAAAAGAAAAGAAAGAAAGACACATTTTTTAATTCTTATGAATATATATCTGTTTAAATGTGTTCTAATAGGAACTTGCTTACATTAACAAAATATTTTAACGTTTGTTTTGATGATTTTTACTAAAAAATTGCTTTCACTTACAAAAATTCCTGTTCAATTGTATTCCAATAGAATTTTTTTAAATTAACAAAATTAAAAATCAATTAAAAAAAATAATAACTAACGATTAATTTATTAATTCTGAGCTACAAAATTATATTTTTCTCACGAAAATTTCTGTTTAAAACTTTTCACATTGGAATGCTTTGGTTAATGAAATAGTTGTATATTATTACTGTTGTTGTTGTTGTTCGAACTAAAAGTTATGTGTCTCTTACAAAAAATTCGACAAATGTGCTCCATTATTATTTTTTTTTTTTAGTTAACAAAATAATTTTAATGATTTTTTCTTTATGCATTAAGATAAAATAAATATATTTTTCTTTCAGAAATTTTTGCTTAAATGCGTGCCAGTAGAAATTTTGTTTTGATTAACAAGAAATAGCAACGATTGTTTTAATGATTCTTAAAAAAAAAATTTTTTTTTTTCTCTTATAAACGTTCTTTTTAATGCGTTTCAGTTGGAATTACTCAGATTAACAAGTTAATTTTAATGTTTATTATTATTATTATTATATTTTCCTTTCAAAAATTTCTGTTTAAAACTTTTCCAATTGAAATTTCATTTATATTAACAAAATCATTTTAATGATTTTATTTTTTATGCTAACTAAAAAAATACGTCTCTCTTATAAAAATTTCTGTTTAAATGTGTTTCAATAAGAATTTGTTTAGATTAGCAGAAAATTTTTTAATAAACATTTTAACGATTATGAATAAAAACTTTTGTTTCTATTTACAATTTGAACTTAAATGTGTTCCGATTGAAACTTTTTTTTTTTTTTTGATTATAACACACACACAGGAAAAAAGAAACTTAAAAAATCTCAATGAAAAATAGAAAAATATTATAGCAAAAGTTATCAACGAATTTTATTATTTAAAGTAAACTCACACACACGTATATATACAGTAAGTGATCAAATTATTAGAATTTTTGTTTTATTTTTACATTTTTTTCAAAAATAAATAAATAAATAAATAAAATAATAGTGGACAAAATGGTTTAGAATTTCAGACATGCAAAGAACATTTAAAAACTCACATTTTTCATTATCGATTTTGTTCAGAGTACAATTAGGGGACCAACCACAAATTGAAGAAGAGCGCAAATACTTTGCATTACCTTGAATCATAAAAAGCTATAAATGACTTGTAACTGTAACACATTGTTGCACATACTATGTATAATATTTATATGTTTTGTTGTGGATATTGCGCAATTGCTTAAGCAAATATATATATATATATATATATATTATTTATTTATTTATTTATTTTTTGAAAAGCGTTTTGCTTATGACTAGAATGGACTACCATAAAACTTTAGGAAAATTTACAAAAAAATTGGCAAAAAATTAGATAAACATTATTCTGAAACATAAAATTCACACGTGTAATATTTGCTGAGGTATGAGTATTTATATCTTATATTAGTAAATATTATTTTACTGCGCATGCGCGAAAGATATAAAATTGTTTACTTCATAGGTTGAAATCTAGATGTATTAGGCAATTTTTGTCAAAAGTTTATTTGAATAGAGTAAAAATTAAACAAATTGCCGGCAAAAGAACGAGCTAGATTTTCAGTATTTTCCAGTGTTGAAATTTCATAAGAGGCATATCACACGCTGCGTATTTAATTTGAAGATCCAATTATTTCAACCAGGTTGCAAAAGTTCTTTTTGGTGAAAAACCCCATCTGTATTTATTTAATAATTGCGCACTTTCCACAACAAAACATATAAATATTATATATAATATGTGCAACAATGTGCTACAGTTAAAAAGTCATTTATAGCTTTTTATGATACAAGGTAATGCAAAGTATTTGCGCTCTTCAATTTGTGGTTGGTTCCCTAATTACACTCTGAATTAAATCGATAGAGGAAACTGTGAGTTTTTAAATGGTCTTTGCATGTCTGAAGTTCCGGGCCATTTTGCCCAGTATCTTTTTAGAAAATCGAAAAAATGTTTAAAAAAAATATATATAATTTAATCACCCACTGTATATTATGATAACAATAAGAATCAGAATGAGAAAAAAAAAAAAGATGAATACATACATACATATATATATATATTATATGTGTGTGTGTGTGAAAAAGATTTTGAGGATATATTCATCTTATTGGAAACATTTATAAAGAAGCAACAGTCAAATTCAAACTCCATAAAATGAGTAATGCATTCAAAATCAGAAAACGTGCAAAACAAGGGGGCACAATTTCACCTAAGCTGTTCAATGCAATACTCCAAGAAGTTTCTAAGAAACTAAATTGGGATGAGAAAGGGATAAAAATTGATGAAGAATTTATAAATCATTTGAGATTTGCGGTTGAGATTGTACTACTTGCTTTCTCATTTGAGAATTTGTAAGAAATGCTACAAAGAAAACAAGCTCATTGAATTGAAAATGAACCTCAGCAAGAAACAAGTTATGTCATATTCCTTTATTTCTCCACTGAAGATCACTGTTGATATGGATGAATTAGAAACGGTAAACAGTTATACTTATCTGGACAAGTCATTACGATGAACGGGTACATCATGGAAGAAATTAACAACCAAATAAAACTCGCATGGTTAGCATTTGGAAAAAATAGCGCTGCAATCAAAAGAGACCTTCAAAAATGTTTGAAAATTTTTTGATTAGTACCTTCCCCCTGTATTAACTTATGCTTCAGAAACTTGGACATTAACATGTAAAACTGTACAAAACCTTCAAATAACCTCAGAGAAGCACGGAAAGATTCATGTTCAGATTCACCTGAAGAGACAGAAAGCGAAACACATGTATTAGGGAACTAACCAAATTTACTGATGCCATTCAGAGTTAAGAAGTTAAAATGGAGCTAGGATGGGCATCTTGCCAGAAGAAATGATGATACATTAATGTAACCAAACGTTCCCATTTCCCAGGGACAGCCTTTATTTTGAAGGCATTTTACTAAAATTTTATAAATTGTAGAAAGTAAGTTGTTTATCATTGATATTTTATTTTTAATCCTCATTTATTAAGAATGAAAGAATTTATCCGTATTAGATAACTGTAGCAATTTTTAACGCTTCTCTGTTATAAAAGTACTCTGATCTGGTCGCTATATGATAGATAGACCATCAAAGTCATATTTTGGATACCAAGAGATAAGAAAAGACGAGGAAGAGACCACAGTATCGTTGGACAGATGAAATTGTGAAGTTTGGAAGAGCAAGAAGGTGAAGAATTGAAAAGAGGGCAGATTGGAATTATTTAAAAGAAGCGTCCACCCTTTCAATGGATAAAGGCTGAAATTGATGAGGATGAGGATGATGTAGATAGATATATATATATATGATAAATGTTTGCACTAATAAAATTATTTTTAAAGGTTTTCCTTTTATTTCAAATATTGTTATTTAATAAAACAAAATAATAATGGAAGGAATATGTCGAAACAGTTTTTTTTTGGTTATTCAAGCTGAAAGAAATATTTTATTTTATAAATGGGTTAAAAATATTTTCTTCTATGCGATCGCGACAAATCTGATTTTTTATTTCTAACAAAAATTTGGTTTAAAACAACTAAAATGATCTTTGGAAAGCACATTTTGTAATTTTCGTCAAATCCTTTTTTTGAGTGTCAGCATACCAATCAACATTCTAATTAATATTCCGTAGTATTGTTAGTAACCGGCCTTTTCCCACACCGCTTTTTTTGTAGAGTAATTTTGTAAAGTATATATTTAAAAATTTTCAGACTATTTTCACTACAACACAATTAGAAATTTATCGATCTTACTAAAGACTTTTAACACGTTGAGCGTCATGTCAGCCATTTTAGATTCTAGACATTTTGTCATATATCTCTAAAAGTACTGAAGGAATCATCTTGAAACTTTAGGAGCGTGCAGAACATGTTACACTTCAAACATTTGAGCAAAAGTTTTACCCTGAAAGTAAAAGCAGTGCCAATAAAAAATTAACACGTCGAGTGCCATGTCTAGCCACCGTTGGCTGACAGTGTCAAATATGATATAAAGCCGCGTCAACAGTTGACAGTGTAAAATAGGATATAAAACTAAAAATATTATACTGTTTTAACTAATTATTGAAAATTTATTTATAATTTGCTTAATTTATTACAGGAGGAATCATTATGGAATTTTAATGGATTTTATTGAATTCGCTTGGCCCTCAACGTGTTAAGCAACATTCCCATGACTAAGCTGGCACTTTCTTCATTATTTTCTTTTTGAATTACGCTGATGGTAGACACACAAACGAACCACCGACAACCAGGAGGTTGTCGCCTAAGATCGGCTATAGTATGCTCCTTTTAAATCGAAAAAAAAATTTTTTTTTTTTTTTTGGTACCAACGTAATGTGTAAGAATTCCATTTATAAATAAACCGAATTTTTACACTCCCCAGTAAAAATTGTGCTCGCGAATGGCGAGTTGGCGAGTGGAATTTTAGTATCCTGCCATATTCTATATAAAAAAAATGGTTTACTCCATGAACCATTAATATCAATCCGTTCTTCTATGGAAAGCTTCAACTGGGAAAAAAACATCCCCACCTAATTTCTTGATGCATGTAAGGAAAAAAAAAATGAATGTTTAACTGAATTTTATTTATTTACAATATTTATTTAATTTCTAAACGGCTTGAAAAAAATTCTCAGAAATACGTCAGTTTTGTTGTCACTTTTATGAGCACCCCTGTGATAATTTCAACGATATTTGACAAATGATATTTTTGAGTTTTACTCGAAGAAAGTACAAGAAAATTCATCGTAGCTCATACAGCTATACATGAGCTCAAAATAATAATAATAATAATAATAAAATAAAGCGTAGTATATTACCCTAAAAAAACGCTTATCCACAGTTCATTCTAAAGATATCCTTTCATCAACATCACATCCTAAAGGTGTGTATTTCATCCTCAAGATGTCCAATAAATGTCCTGGAAAGAAGTTGCATTTGTAGGGATTTGTTGCATTTGTTGTTTTGTTGTTTGTTGCTCTTAAGGAACTTAAATCTAATCAAAATCTTGTCATTACTAAAGCAGATAAAGGTGGCCAGATTGTTCTCATGGACAAAACTGATTATGTTGATAAAGTTAATTCTCTTTTATCTGAAGGACCTTATACTGAAATTAAAAAAGACCAAACTAAATCTCTTCTAAGCTCTGTTCAAAAAGCTGTTAAAAATTCCATTGTTCTTCATGACAATACCAAATTCTCGGTTTCCCCTTCTTCAGCAATTTGTGCTCGTTTTCATGCTTTACTTAAAGTTCATAAAAATAATGTTCCTCTCAGACCTATTGTTTCGAATATTGGTACTGCTACTTATCCCCTCTCTAAATTTTTAGCTTCTATTTTTTCTCCTTTATGCAGCGTTAATAGTCATACTATAAAAAATTCCTATGATTTTTTTAAGAAGTTAAATAATCTGAATCCTGTAAATTGCTCTATGTTATCTCTTGATGTGAAGTCTTTATTTACTAATGTCCCCACTGAAGGTGCGCTTAATTGTTTAGAAAAAAGGCTACGCGAATTTCATTATTCTGACATTGAAATCAAAGAATTTGTTAATCTGACTAAACTCAGTGTTTCCCAAACTACTTTTGAATTTAATAACAAATTTCAACAGTGTGATGGTTTAAGTATGGGTAATCCTTTATCCCCTATTCTTTCCGATATCTATATGCATTATTTTGAGGAAAAATTATTAAAGATGTTAAATTTAAAATGCTGGTTACGTTACGTAGATGACACTTTCATTCTTGTTGAAAATCTGTTTGATGTTTCTTCCATTCTTAATATTGCTAATGCTATTGTCCTCATATTCAGTTTACCTTCGAGTTAGAAAATTGTAATCAACTTCCCTTTCTTGATGTTTTAGTTACTAGGTGCGATTCCTCTTTTAAAACCTCTGTGTACAGGAAACCTTTCTCTGTTTCTAACCCTCCCCATGCTCTCTCTAATCATCCGGCTAAACAAAAAATGGGCACCTTTTACACTAACGTGTATCTTGCCCTTAAAATTTGTTCTGATATTTCTTCTCTTAAAGAAGAACTCAATTATTTAAAGTCCGTTGCTATTAAAAGAGGTTTTAGACCTTCTATTATTGATAAAGCTATCAAAAAGTTCAGTAGGCCAACTTATAATTCTACTCTTTCCATTGATGATAAAATTAAACCTGATAATCTTGTTGTCTTGCCTTTTTATCCCCCCTTATGTTTTAAATTAGCCAAAGTTTTGAAGCGTTTCAATTTTCACGTTATTTTTAAACCTGTCAGTAAATTCCAATTCCCTTCAACTAAATCCCCTGTTCCCGAGCTTCATAAGTGGGGTATCTATAATGTCCCTTGTAATAATTGTGATTTATCTTATATTGGTCAAACAAAAAGAAATCTTGAATGCCGTTTACGTGAACATTCTCGGTATGTTGTTAATCAAGAAATTTCTAAATCTTCTATTGCAAAGCACAGTTGGGAATTTGATCATAGTTTTAATTTTAAGAGTGCCAAAATTATCTTTCATGCCAAACACGTTTCCGAACTGGATTTTTTGGAAAATTTAGCTATTTACCTTAATCGTGATAAAATTGTCAATGAAAAAACTGATTCCACTTTGCTGTCTACAGCCTGGAAAAATTTGTTTAATTCAATTAAATAATTTCCTTCATTATGTTTATAACACAATAATAGTCATAATTAAATAATAATAAATAATAATAATAATAATAATTTTTATCAAATTTACTTTTTTGTATAATATTAATTTAAAAAATAAATAAATAAATAAAATAAAATAAAATAAATAAAAATAAAAATAAATAAATAAATAAAAAGTAAAAAATAAAAAATAAAAATAAAATAAAATAAAATAAAATAAATAAATAAATAAATAAAATTAATTGTTTATTCCTTCCCTCCCTCCTTTTGTTTTTGTGTGTGCATGTGTGTTCCTCTCTGATTGGTCCTGCTTGATGCTTCCTATTGGTTGTTTGTGTTGCTCCTCCCCCTCTGGATTTTTCCCTGCTTTCAGTCTTGCTTTTGCCTCCAAGGCAGTAGCACATGTTTTTTGCACCTGATGAAAGAAGGCTACGTCCTTTCGAAACCGGTTGTGCTGGCTTAAAATTTATGGTGTGTGAAGAAGTCTTATTGTCTATTTATTTGTAGGGAGTCTCCGCTTTGCTACCTATCATCCCTTCCGATGCTTTTTATGCCACGGATCTATATCACAAGGGTGAAAAAGTTGCTTAGTAGTCAAAAGTGCCATTAAGCGATGCGCTTAATAGTATATACAGTCGGTAACAAAAGTGTCCGAACACTAGCAAAAATTCCTATGTAAAAAAAGTACACTTCATAAGATTTTGTTAAATAAATCCTTATCGAATCGTGTTCTTACACTGACTAAGAACAGGATTTGACAAGGATTTATTTAACAAAACCGTATGAAGTGTACTTTTTTTTACATAGGAATTTTTGCTAGTGTTCGGACACTTTTGTTAGCGACTGTATATATGTTTGGATCGTATTTATTACCGTAATTTCTGGTGCATAGTCCGCAGGTTAAAAAATTCAGTTCTGCACCAGAAATTTTATTAGAGAGATAAATTTATCTTTGTTCGAATTGTTTCTTCGATGAAATAAAGGTTTTTCTATTAAATAAAACTTCTGGTAGAGAAATGACTCCTCTTACTTGCGGACTATACGCCAGAAATTACGGTAAAAGAAAATTAGTTAACCGACTTTCGTTTTTAACGAGTTGGGTCGAGTCGAGTCAAGAGCATGTTTTTAAAAAAATCTCGATAACAAAGTATTTTTTTTAAAAACTAAATATGCATGAATATATTTTTTAAGCATATTAAATATGTTCATAACTAATTATATGCATATTTAATTATTAAAGTAAAAACATCCATATCAGACACCTCAAATAAATATCGAAGATCTCTATGATACATTTTTCAATCTCTATTGCAAATGTTTATGATTTTTCTGATCAATTTTTAATTATTGATATTTTTTCAGGTTTCCGGTCGATTCCGGGTTGACTTAAAGTTATAACACCAGTTTCGGATTCGGTTAAATTGAAATTGTATATGTCTTTTAAAGAAACACGAAAACTATTATTTTTTACAACACCTAAAGTGCATTTTTAAAGCTTGTTTAATGTGGCGAATTCCGAAAATAATAATAATAATCTGGTGTGTCACTCACACGACTTTCTCTTACCCGGAAATTTAATACTATAAATACAGGTTGCAGATTAAGAGGTGATAACGAGAACTGTCATGTAAACCTATGCTAAGCAATTCAAATTAGGCTTCAGAAGAGTTTTATACGATAATTAGTTCTGTGTGAGGGGGGGGCTACTGCCCCCCTCAACCCCCCGTTTCATTAATGCACCTACATTTATATAAAATTTAATTCGGTTATTGAAAAAGAATTTATTAAAATTATTATTTAAAAAAATTATCTTTTATGATAATGCAGACGATTTCCATATTAGAGAAGTAGTGTGACACTAAATATAAAAAAAAAGTCCATTTTACTCTCAATATTAAAAAAAAGTACTAAGTTTTTTTTGTTAAAAGTAAAAAAAAACCGATAACTTTATTTTAAATTATCACAGATTTATATTTCAACCATTCGTTTTAAAGGTATTGGCGAGCTCTTTTGAATGATGCCCATCATGAAAATTTACTCCCCTCGAGGGGGGACTTCCCTCCCGGGAGGGAGGGTGGGGGGAAGCGAGGCTCCTACATACAGAAATTTGTTTTCCCAGTTGACTATCTCTATTACAAAAAATATATATTCGTTTCACTTGGTTTAGTGCAATCTATAGATGTTAAACTCTACTTACCTGCAATTTCCCCCATAGATGTAATGTATTTGAATACTTTTGAGTGTCCCTGTACACAAACCATTTGATTCATCTCAACGAAAAGCTTACTGTAGCATCGCTATATGATACACATTTAGAATACCGAGTTTGGAATTTCTGCTACTATTTGTTCTTGAGATATGCTGATAACAGACACACAGATAGACAGACAGACACACAGACCATTCGCTAAAAACATAATTTTCGTATTCAGGGGACCTCAGAACATGTAAATATAACAAAAACTCACGTTCGAAAATTTGACCCTAAAACAATACTTTCTCGACCCTATGGGTAAGAGAAAGTAATAATAATAATAATAATAATGGAAAAATTTCAACAAATCTGTAACGTTTTAGGAGACGTTTGAAACTCCCCCCTTAACTACTGCTTCATATCAGTGTTATTAGTAGGGGAAAAAAAATCTCAGAATAATCGAAATATGCAACTCGTAAAAACAACTCTAATGCCGCTCGATTTCCAAAAAATAAAGGCAGTTTCACTTTTCAAAGTATCATAAATATTTATAGTCATGGAAAAGAATCATGGGGAATATGATATGCATTAAAAAGCTTCCTATTATCTATCTAGCATAAAATTTTATTTAACACTCAATTAAAATTATCCTCCTTTTGAGCATTGGCGTCTTTTAAATGCTTACATATGCAAAGAGAAAAAACCCGAATGAAGATAACTGCCACCATTTTAATAATCATGTCTCTTGTTACCAGTCGTGAGCTACTAATTAAGTCCGGACCGACAAAGGACGTTGGCTAGTACAAGTTTTTATTATTTTTTTTCTCTTTAATGGTATTCATCTTTTCATCACTTGAGTCGAGACTTGTTATTAATGGTGCTTAGGTGTGTCATTATTCTTACATATTTTCTTTTATATTTTATCTTCATTTGAGCTCTTTAGTATTGAGATACATAATTGTCTTTTTTATTATTTCTTCTCATTTTTAAAAGCAAATATGGAATTTTACGAAAATTTCGTCCTACATACTAAAATTATTCGCCATTTTCACAGTATTACGCTTAATAGGTACGAAATTTTGTAATATGTTACATGCATTTAATTGTGAGAAACAACTTGTTTCACGTCTTCTTTTTTACTTTCTCTTACCCATAAGGTAGAGAAAGTATTGTTTTTGGCTCAAATTTTCGAACGCGAGATTTTGTTATATTTACACGTTTTGAGGTCCCCTGAATACGAAAATCATGTTTTTAGCAAATGGTCTGTGTGTATGTCTGTGTGTGTGTCTGTGTGTCTGTCTGTTATCAGCATATCTCAAAAACAAATTATGGCAGAAAGTTCAAACTTGGTATTCTAAATGTGTATCATATAGGGATGCTACAGTAAGCTTTTCGTTAAGATCAAACAAATGGTTCGTGTACAGGGACAATCAAGAGAATTCTAATACATTACGTCTATGGGGGAAATTGCAGGTAAGTAGAGTTTAACGTCTATAGACTGCACTAAATCAAATGAAACGAATATATATTTTTTGTAATGGAGATAATTAACTGCGAAAAAAAAATTGTGTATGTAGAAGCCTCGCCTCCCCCCCTGGGGGGGGAAGTCCCCCCTCGAGGGGAGTAAATTTTCATGATGGGTATCTTTCAAAAGAGCTCGCCAATACCTTTAAAACGAAAGGTTGAACCATCGATCTGCGATAATTTAAAACAAAGTTATCGATTTTTTTCACTTTTAACGAAAAAAAAAAAAAAAAATCGATTTTTTTTTTTTTTTTTTTAACATTGAGAATAAAATGGACTTTTTTTTTTTTTTTGGATATTTAGTGTCACTACTTCTCTAATATGGAAATCGTCTGCATTATCATAAAAGATAATTTTTTCAAATAATAATTTTAACAAATTATTTTTTAAAAAGAGAATTATTTTTTAATAACCGAATTAAATTTTATATAAATCTAGGTGCATTAATGAAACGGGGGGTTGAGGGGGGCGGTAGCCCCCCTCACACAGAATTAATTATCATATAAAACTCTTCCGAAGCCTAATTTGATTTGTTTAACATAGGTTTACATAACATGGTTATCTTACCTCTTAATCTCCAACCTATATTTATAGTATTAAATTTCAGGGTAAGAGAAAGTCGTGTGAGTGACACACCAGATTATTATTATTTTGTAGAATTAAGATAAGAAAGAGATAATGCTGGTGAATATAATGCATAAATTATGAAACGATTTTCATCACTGGATGGGTTTGACTGTGTTTGAAATACTTTGTAAGTTTATGTGAAGGGAAATTCATACATGCATTTCTTGGGTACATTAAGTGTACTAGGTGTATTGCACAGAAAAATAAATAAATAAATAAAATTAAATACCGTAATTTCGTGTATATAACCCGCGGCGGAAGGTAGCCCGCAGCATAAAAAAATCATTTAAAAATAATTATAACCTAAAGATACCCCGCACTAGAAGATACCCCGCACTTCTAAAATCACATGGTCGGCAAACGCTATTTATAATTTCAATACTAATTGCTATTATTTTAATAATAAGTAGGAAAAGATACAAATAATAAACAAATATACAACTAAATATACAATAAATATAAATAATAAACAAATAAATTTACTTACCTATAATGAAAAAGCAAATAATCATAACGTAGTATTAATATTTCTCTCTATATAAATTACTATGAACTGGAGTAACTTCTAATGATTAGCACCTTTATTCAATATATAAGAAAATTAAAGATTAATAATAAATTTATTTACAAAATTCTTTCAAATCCATCGAAATTCGATTTTTCCGTATCAGAATTAAAATGTTGCAATATTGTTTGGGACAGTTCGTCTTCATCATCCGTATTATCCTCCTCATCAAATTCCTTTTCACTGTCCTCAATTTCATTGTTATTATTCGTTAATAATCGAGACTTCCGAAAAAAAAAAAAAAAAAAAAAAAAAAAAGAGACTGGTGTTGATTTTCTCGTTGTTCGCGATAGATACCTCGCAGGTAGAGATGTGAGCAGGGAAAAAACCCGGGTTTAAACCAGGGAATAAACCCGGTTTTTCGGGAAGGGAATTTTGAAAATTTCCAAAACAAGGGAATTTTGAAAGTTTTCAAAAGTTACGAATTTTGCTTTTTTTTTTTTTTCTTTTCTGAGATTAGATATATTTTAAGGCATTTCAATTCAAAATGTTATCTCACATTTAGATGTTTTTTATGATCTTCCAATTTTTAAATAGTGCTTTTAACGTCTATAAATTTAAAAAGTTTAAGTTTCAAATTTCATTAATTAACAGACTTATTTTCTGTTATTGCAGTATATTTATATCTTAGTTCTGACTGTATACACACTGAGTTAAATATAATACTTCTTTTTTTTTTTTTTTTTTTTTTTTTTTTTTTAATCGTAATTGGAGTTTATCATGTTTCAGTTGTATATCTTTAACATTTTATTTCAAATATAAAAGAAAAATGCTTCAAAATATTCTGCATTTACTAAAACAATCAATACTATTACAATGGAAAATATTATTTCAATTAAAATTTCAACAATATTAATATGCAAAAAATAAAGAAAGAAAGAAATAACAGCCAAATTATTAATTAGCTATTGAATATTTTATGTATTGATTTGATGCATTAAAAAATTATTGCTCTAATTCTTAATAACCGAAGAACTCATGTTCAATTTTGTTGCCCGTGCTCTTTAACTGATTACAACAAAATTTCATAAACTATTGTGACATTTTGTTTGATGAATTATAATAAGATTTAATAATTTTAAAGTATTCTAGCCATAATTTAATTTCATTGTATTATTTTTTATACCATATTTTATTGTGGTATTCATTAAAAAAAAAAAGAAAAAACTTCTACTGTTATTTAAATAGACAGACAAAACTTCATCATTTATTATTGTCAATAACGTAAATGTTTAATTTTTTACAATTTTATGTAAAATAATCACATAATTTTTTTTATATCGCTTTTATTTAAGCAAATAGAATAAAAATGATATTGTAACAAGTTGTTTGTACACTTAAAAGAAGTGAAATTAAATCTAGATATCTAAACACTGAATATTAGTTTCTTCCCAGTAAAGTGTCCAAAGTTCCCAAAATTCCCGGTTTAAACCCGAAAATTCTCATGTTTATTCCCCTGAAGCAAAATTCCCGGGTTTTTTACATCTCTACTCGCAGGACATAACGAAGTCAGGTTTTTTTTTTATAGATTACCCGCTGGTTATATACACGAAATTACGGTAAATAAATAAAACCCAATTTTCTTCCATAAAAACCTTTTTCGCTTGATACTTAAAGTAAGATGTAAACTACATAATATACATTTTATCAGGATTAAATCTTTTCATAATATTTTTTAAAATCTCGATTATTTTTATATACATCTTCTTTGTATTATCCATATCAAAAGTTATCTCTTTCTATTGTATCCAAATGGATGATGAAAACACACTTCTTAGAATCATTATAAATGTATCAATATATCCATCTTCACGCTTCATTCAAGCGTTTAACCAATTTAAAACATCTTATTATGATTTTCCGTATGCCATTGTGGACTCGTTTTCTCTAATCTAATATTTTTTTCTTTTCTCCAGAATGCCAATCTTTCAATTTATTTAATATTTATTTATTAGTACGACAGGACTATTTCTTTGAGACAGTGATTTTGCGTTGTCACACTTTCAATATGCCAGGATGCCTGCCAATATCCAATTCTACCATTTAATTTCTTAAACTAACTTAAAATAATTAGAAATTTTAATGATAAAATCATTAACCGTGAAAATCCATTTTAAGTAGTTTGGAATGTAAGACTGTTTTTTTTTTTTTTTTTTTTTTTTTTTTTACAAGTTTGTGAAAAATCCCAGAGCCGAGAACCCAGGCCCTCCGCCTAACATGCGAAAGCGCTTCCACTGAGCCACCCTAGCTGATAACCAGCTCGACATTTCTCACATAGTAACCGTTATATCCGCGTTTGCAGATATAGTCGGTAACAAAAGTCTCCGAACACTAGCAAAATTTCCTATGTAGAAAAAGTACACTTAATACAGTTTTGTTAAATAAATCCTTGCCGAATCCTGTTTTTAGACTGACTAAGAACAGGATTCGACAAGGATTTATTTAACAAAACTGTATTAAGTGTACTTTTTTTATATATAGGAATTTTTGCTAGTGTTCGGAGACTTTTGTTACCGACAGTACGGTAACCTTGCCAACGGTTATTATATGAAAAATATCGAGCTTGTTATTAGCCAGGGTGGCTAATAACAAACATTTTTTTTTTTTTTGTTACAAGATTGCAATATGTAAATTAGTCCTGTCGTACTAAATTAAATTCTGTCAAAGACAGAATTTTTCATTTCTTTTTTCTTTTACTTATTTTTGTACCGTAGAGGTTGGTTGGGTTTTACGTCATACTAGTGCTGCGCAGATCGGCAATTGGTAACGGTCTGGAACTCACCCCTAGAGGTGATCCGGAGACATGCCGTCGCAATTTTGATCCTCCACGGAAGGGATGGCTCTCCCGCTTCGGTGACCCCCAGAGGTATAATTTTTGGTGGGAACATGGAGGACATTGCGGCCACGACAGATTTTACGTGCACCAGCCACCATTAGTGTATACGACGGTCTTTGGCCGGCTCAAGTACCGAACCCGCAATCTTCCAATTACGAGGCCGGCGCTCTACCGACTGGGCTACCGCGGCCTCCTACACCGTAGAGGATATTTTATTTTCCCTGATGACTGTGAAATGGGACTGAAAAAACAAGGAATACGACAAATTATCAGCAAGTTCGCAAATAGAGTACCTTAATAACTGTAATGCGGAAAATCACATGCATAATGCATTAGTTAAATTAATCCAAAAAGTTTACATTCTTTTCATCGATTATCGGAAACAACTCAAATTAAATAAAATTATCATGCTAAAAACGGAATTTAATATTCTCTTAGAAAAAAATAATTTATCCATATGCAAGACAAATGCACTTCGTAGTTCTTCTTATCCGAAAATTAAGTAGGTAGTTTTTATTTATTAAATATTCTTGAAGTTTGTATTCTCAGATATCTTTTGATAATTTCTCTCTTTAAAAAATGGGCCGAAGTAGCCCTGTCGGTAGAGCGCCGGCCTCGTAATTGGAAGATTGCGGGTTCGGTACTCGAGCCGGCCAAAGACCATCGTGTACACTAATGGTGACTAGTGCACGTAAAATCTGTCGTGGCCGCAATGTCCTCCATGTTCCCATCAAAAATTATACCTCTGGGGGTCACCGAAGCGGGAGAGCCATCTCTTCCGTGGAGGATCAAAATTGTGATGGCATGTCTCCGGACCACCTCTAGGGGTGTGTCCCAGACCGTCGCCAATTGCCCATCTGCGTAGCACTAGTGCGACGTAAAACCCAACCATCCATCCATCCATCTCTTTGAAAAATGGCAGAAATGAAACTTTGCACTTCGCTTGTAGTTTAAACGAATCCTAATTATGGCATAAGATTTTCAATGTATCATTGACTGGTAAAAAGTGTTCCAATGATTAACCATTACACTATAGTTAAGACCGCAAAGCTGTCATGATGTTGAAGAAAAGTGACCCTCAAACGGTCAACACTCTTAATTTCACATTTGTTACAAATACGCATGCTGGGACTTTTGAAAGAAGGAATATTGGAAAAAGGGACCCTAACAGCACATTGTCTCCAAATGACATCCTTAGGATGTCCTATGGATGAAAAGACATCGTATGGACATCTTCAGAATGTATTATGGACAAGCGTGTTGTTAGGGGAACTGGCCGTACAGTCGGTAACAAAAGTGTCCGAACACGCAAAAATTCCTATGCAAAAAAAAGTACACTTCATACGGTTTTGTTTAATAAATCCTTGTCGAATCATGTTCTTACACTGACTAAGAACAAGATTCGACAAGAATTTGTTTAACAAAACCGTATGCAGTGTACTTTTTTTACATAGGAATTTTTGCTAGTGTTCGGACACTTTTGTTACCGACTGTACTCTGTCAAAAAAACTGACTAAACTAAGTCAGACTGACAGTAACTTACATCTAGAAACTAAATTGTGTTTCTATTGAAAATATCCGGGGTTCGATTCCCGGTCCAGGCATTATTTTCACTCAGTCGGAAAAATTAAATTTCAATAAATATGATTTTCTTCCACAGTTAATTGTGTGATTTTAATAAAAAAATTGTATTTCTCTCCCATTGTTTAATGGTGTTTTCCTTTACCTGCGGCTTATTTTCTGTTGAGCTATCTAAATGATAGACCAGAGATGTTTCTGCCTATAAGGTTGTCTGAGTGAGTAATGCAGACCGGGATGTCGGCCTGGATAGCTCAGTGGTAGAGCATTGACCTTGTAAGTCAAAGATCCGGGGTTCGATTCCCGGTCCAGGCATTATTTTCACTCAGTCGGAAAAATTAAATTTCAATAAATATAGTTCCATGTTATTCTCATAAATCCTAGTTCCTTTGTAAGCGAGTTCTGGAAACCCCTATTAGAATTCTAGAGCGTTATTCTATACTATCGCTGTCAATCTCATTTAAAATTCTCTGAAAATAAATGTGAAACCAAGAGGTAATTTTAATAATTGCAATCTTGGTTTATAACCCAATTTGAGAAAATTAAGCGAGAATTCCTCGCAATATAGTGGATTCATAATAGTAGGCTGACCAGATCAAAGTAATACCTTTATAATAGAGAAGCGTTAAATATTGCTACAATTATCCAATTACGGATTATTTTTTCATTCCTAATAAATAAGGACTAAAAATAAAATATTAATGATTAATAATTTACTTTCTACAATTTTTTAAAACTTAGAAAAATGCCTTCAAAATAAAGGCTGTTCCCAGAAAAGGAGGACATTTGGTCAGCTTAATCATAGCCTCCTAAACTAGATGCCTGTCGCGTGGCTTGGAAACTTGGCAACAGTTGAAGCAATAGACAGCGCCAACTGGTAGAGATTCCGCGACTTTTTTATTCAACAGCCACCAAAAATTTTTTAAAAGTGGGATATGATATGCATAAAAGGCGAATAGAATCGAAGAAACATCGATTACATATATCATATGTAACTTTTTAAAATTATTGGTGACAATTTGAATAAAAAAGTCGCGCAATCTGTACCAGGTGGCGCTGTCTACCGCTTCAACTGTTGCCAAGTTTCCGAGCCACGCGACAGGCATCTAGTTTAGGAGGCTATGGCTTAATAATAGTCATAATATTGTTCACCATCCAGAAACGTATAGACTAGAAATTCTGGACCATTTCGCCTATCAGGTTATTTGTTTACCTTATACGCATAGCTTGTAAATCTATATTTCTGGTTTAGGAATACAAAAAAAAAAAAAAAAAAAAGACTACTTATTCGTTGTAGATGGAGGCGGTATATATATATATATTTGAGAATAAACTCACAGTCAACTCTCCAAATTTTATTGAAATTTCTAGCGCACACTCGCATTTAATAAACATATTATAACGGTTTCTTTTTCCGGTACTAACTATCGGTTAGGCCTGAAAATTGAAATTTTAAGTTACTCATCAATGACCTTTTATCAGTTCTTTCACCAGTTCTTTTTATCTTAATCGCCACCTTTTCGCAAAATTTCCGGTTGATTGCCGAAATAAATAATAGTCCCGTCCGAATTTTACAAAGAAACACTTTAAAATCGTCAGATTTTTATGAAGAATCTGTTTTAAGTTCGCTCATTTTACTGAAGAGTGCGTTTTAAGTTTGACGATTATTTATTTATTTATCATTTATTTATTTATTTGTAGGGTCCTTTTTAAATTCACGTTTTTTTTTTTTTTTTTCTTTTTGCAAAATGTCCTTTTTGATGTCGTCGATACATTACTGAATATATAATTTTTTGGGGCCCTTGAAGAGAAAATTTGCCTCGGGCCCTATCTGAAGTTAGCCAGGCTCAGAGTACTATTGGGTTGTTCGGAAAGTCATTTCGTTTTTTTCAGCAGAGGACTTAATTGTATTTTTTTCACACCTTCTTCACATTTAAGTTGCATTGCCATTACATATTGTGACAGCTGATATAGAAAGGCTTGCTTGTGAAAAAGGTCGTTTTATTCTGCTCAATAGTTTTTGATTGGTGCCCTATCAAATAAAGAAAATCAGAAGCGACATTTTCTGCATATTTTGTTTTTGCTATCAAAAATGCGAAAATACTATTCAAACAAGGAAAAAAAGTATACGATGTGTGCACAGAAAATTTATTTAAAGAACGCTATTGTCAAAACTGGTTTACCAAATTTTGTTCTGGCAATTTTGAGTTGAAGATGCATAACGTTCTAGAAAACCAGTTTGTGCTAATGAAGACAAAATAAAGTATTGATTTATGAAAAACTGCCAAATAACAACTCGTGAGATCGCTAAGAAACCGATCAAAGTGGAGAATATATAATTCATTAAAATATTTATACAATATAAGTAAATCGTTTTTCATTTTCGAAGAAAAAAACGAAATTGCTTTCCGAACAACCCAATACTTTACCCACAGAGAAAAATTTCATCTGCGATGGGTTAGTCCCGTGGCTTTTTGGCCGATGTGTTATTTCGCTACTGATTAAAAAATTATATTTAATCGCCAGTAATTGCTAAAATAAATATGCAATTTTTTTCTAAGCTGATTTCCAAAGTACGCATATTTTTACGGCTGGTTTCTAAAATGCGGGATAATTTCGCCATTGTTTGATTCAATTT
The DNA here is from genome assembly GCA_963930645.1 of Salticus scenicus. Classification (NCBI taxonomy): domain Eukaryota; kingdom Metazoa; phylum Arthropoda; class Arachnida; order Araneae; family Salticidae; genus Salticus; species Salticus scenicus. The sequence goes on from OZ005660.1 coordinate 30,540,158, forward strand.
ACGCCGACGAAATACACACATTTTACGTGGTCGATTCATTAAATTCGTGCTATCGAAGCTCTCAGAAGTAAACTAAAAATGGCGAGTTGTTTAATATTTCAAATGGCAACTTTATTTTATTTACAGTTGGCAGCAAAATTATTGAAGCCCATATCCACACTTTTCATATATATATATATATATATATTTTAGTTCGATCGCTAATTTTTATCATCAACTTACTTTTTTATAAACAGTATAAGACTAAGATTGTGACACGAGAAAAATTTACTTACAAAAACAGTATTAGGTGCCCATTTTTAAGTAGGAATTGCTAGTGCTTCAATAATTTTGCTGCCGACTGTAGTCGCCACGTAGTGAGAGTATTTTATTTTATTTTATTTTATTTTATTTTATTTTATTTTATTTTACTTTATTTATTTTATTTTATTTTATTTTATTTATTTTTTATTTCTCCAGATCTACGCTCGGTCATTATTTCAAGCAAAATATAGTATTATATGCTGTGACCTCCCCTATTGTAACCCAATGTCACAACTAAATTTGTAGTGGTTGTACATTATTCCCATTTTAAATATTCTTAATTATAAAACTCTTGGTTTTCTGGGGGTCACGCTTGAAACTGATGTCATTCTGCTAGAACAATGCATTGAAATAAAGAAAAACAAATATATCCATATTTTGGAACGATTGAATAATGTTTAAAAAATGCTTAATTTAACAGAAAATATTACGCCCCAACTGCAAATATAATTTTTCGGGGCCCTTGAAGAGAAAATCTGCCTCAGGGCCCTATCTGAGATTAGCCGGGCTCTGAGTACCACTTTACCCACGGATAACTATTTCATTTGTACTGAGAAAAAAGTCATATTTTATCCATGATTTTAAATGAACAAAGTAAAAATACAAGATTAAAAAAAAAAAAAAAAAAAAAAAAAATTATTAAATAAAAAATATCATCTGGATTACGTAGGGCTAAGTAGATTTGGTTTTAGCATTATGATGTACATGTTATAATGTAAAAGATAATGTCATTATATATATATATATAAAATCAGGTAAATCCATGTCAAACGATTTAAACTGACATGAAATTATAATAATAATAATAATAATAATAATAATAAAAAATGTGAGGTACTTAAGTATTACACCTTAGACTAATGAACTAAATTTAAATTACAATTCATTACTCGAATTTTATTATTTTAAGGAAAAACACAGTTAAATGTTGCCTGTCTTACTTAATTTTACTCCTCTGGTCAGTGTTGGACTTTTTTATTTAATAGTTACCACTAAATTTTAACTGTAACTGTTGTCTAATCACTTCGAAGATTAGTTGTTCATTATGTATATCAAATATCACTCCTGAAAATTATTGATGGTAGTTGATTAAAGGAGTACTGAATTTGGCAACAATGTTTGGAGCGCTTATAGCGTTAAGGATGGCAAAGGGTCAAATAATCCAGTTCCTTTTTTTTATCATCATTAGTGATCATTTATTATGCCATTTGGTCACTATTTTTGATTTGGGCGAATATGGCTTGTCGAGATAATATGCAAGCACTGAATTTGGACATAGGCTAATTTGGAAATATCGATTGCTAGGCGGTCGGATGCTGACTCTGAATTCTTTCTCTGAAAAATTTCAGGGGGGGAGTGCCACCCCTCTAAAATTCTCTCGGTGTTTTTATTTGCTTAAACTAACCGGTACTTTATATCCGGCGATACAATGTTAATAAGATTAATAGTAAAAATATAATAAAATTAAGATAGGTATAAAAAACAAAATCGGACTGACCACTTCAGTCTGGCCAGATTTTTGTTACATTAGACATTTCACTTTTAAAATCGCATCTGAGATCGCCAGGATCAATTTTACTTCTCCCCCTTCCAGAAATTTTGAAAAGTTGGCACCACTGTTGCGAGATCTAGTGGATGTTTTATCCAATAATCACCAATAACTTTAACCCCCCGAGTACGGGGAGATTATTTTGTATTTACTGTGTTTACATGCACAGGTTGCAAATAGTCTTATTTTTTAATACCACTATTTTTAAATAAAAACATGTTTCATTAGTGTTCAGGATTTATAAATATCAAACGTTGCATTTTACAATTAGTGGTGGAAATGTAATTTAGTGGGATAATAATTTTCAATAATTTATCTGTTAAAAATAGTATTTTAGAAATTGTGGTGTAAATAAAATTTAATGTAAAAAGTTCTTTTGCCCGTCGAAATCGCGGGCACCGTACGCGGAGGGTTAAAAGTGATATTTGTTATGCATTATAGACGATTCATGTTCGAAGTGATTTAGCAAACGTTACAATTAAAAATTATTGGTGATCATTGAATAAAATATCCGCCAGAAATGGCAACACTGGTCGGCATCGGCACCTATGATTTGGCCACGATTTTGAATCGGCGAAAATGGTTAACTGAATAATACGCAAGTACCCTCTTTTTTTTGCTATAAATGCGTTCGACTATACAGTGAAACTTGAAAAATTCGAACTTGTTTAATTCGAAATTCTGGATAATTCGAGTTATTTACTCGGTTCCTTGAATTTTGTATTAAAATAGTGTTAAAAAATCGTGGTTAATTCGAATTCTATTTTGGATAATTCGAATTTTTCATACGATTAACTTTAAAATATTACAGTAAAATTTATCCCAAGATTTTTCTCAGCTAAAATGCATTCTCTATTTTAATTGTCTTTCAAAATAAGGATAAGGAAATACAAGAAAAGCCTCTACCTAGTGCATCAGACATGAACGTGAACTTAGAGGGTTTTTTGAATTGAAAGTCATGTCTGATGTAGAATATTCTATTTATGTATCACCTGCTAGGTTGAAGTCATATGCTATGACACAAAGATTGTACTTGAAGAAGCAATAAAAAAAAATATCTATTTTTTTAAAAAGTGTTAAATAATTAAGCTCGTAGAAAATATTGATTTAATGGGAGGGGGGATGGATGTAGCAGTTTTCTTAGATATAAAGTTTATATGTTAAATCTTTGATCGTAGAGTTTTAATTTTTTTAATATCTTTCTTTCTCTTCTTTTATCTTCTTTTTGACAAAATAGCATGCTTGCCAACATCCTAATTAATATTCTGTAGTGTTGTTAGTCCCGCCCTTTTTTTTTTCACACCAGTAAATTTTTAAAGTAATATTTTGCAAATGCAATTACGATTAAATAAGAACAAAAATACTTTAAAACGGATACTGGTGGGAAAAAGAAGGTGGGGTTAACAATACTACGGAATTTTAATTGGTATGTTGGCAAGTATGAAATAGTATATGTAATTCGAATTTTTGGATATTTCGAATTTTTCTCAGGTCCCTTCAACTTCGATTTATCTAAGTTCTACTGTATTACGTTTTTATTTCAAGTGTCCTTATTCCTCTTAATACCGTTCCATCACATTCTTTTATTGAATCATAACGCTTCACAATTAACATAATAAGCTAAAATATAAGTAGCCATGAATGAGTTAATTCTTACAAGACTTATTGAATTCGATTGGAGCACTTAAACATGTTTCCGGCTGATTTACTTTTCGAAAAATAAGAGTACGAAAATAAAATGATTGCTACCGCTATCTATTTCGTATCAAGTTCTACCGCAAACACTTTTGAAGAAACCCACATACTACTGGAATTACACGCTCAGGGGACGCCAAATATGGGATAAGTAGCTCCGCGTCGCCAAACGCTAAGTCGTCGGTTAAAAATTCGAATGAAAAACGAGCAATTGTTGCCACAGAAAATATTAATAATAAAAAAACATATCATAATAGAGGCGATTTCTTTTCCGCGCGTTTTCTCATGGGATAATAAGGCGCCGCGACACCTTGTCTACGGCGATTGGGGATATAAAGAATAATACCAGGACTGTTGGCTGTATACGTACGGAGATTGTAAATTGTTCTTAATGGCGAGGTGAGTTGTTCGTCAAAACTTAACGCCAAGCCAGGAGTTGAATGACTTGAAAGGCGTAATAATTATTAAAATTATTTATTTATTTATTTTGGGTGATTTTTGTCGCAAATTTTTAGTGAATGTTTATTTAATAACCAAGGGTCAAAAGTATTCTACCTTTCATCCCCAAACAACTCTTTAATATCTCTTGATATTACATAAAGCGATCTTAGGGTTGCCAAGTGCGTATGTCCTCAATTCTTTACGCTATTTTACGGAACTATGTTTTAACTATTTTTGCTTAAGGGGCTGCGGTAGACGAGGTAGAGCGTCAAGTGCATAATCAGTGAGTTTGCGGGTTCGACACTCGAGACCATCGTGTACATTAAAGGTGGCGGGTGGCTGCTGCACGTAAAATCTGTTGGGGCTGCAATATATTCCATGTTCTGTGCAAATAATACCTCTGGGGATTACCGAAGCGGGGAAATCATCCCTTCTGCGGATGATCAAATTTGTGATGGTATGCCTCCGGGCCACTTCTTGGGACAAATCTCAGACCGTCATAAATTGCTCACTGCGAAGTTTTAGCGCGATGTTAAACCCCACTCATTCTATTCTTGTACAAGGAAATCTCCCACACATGCCCATGTACCATATCATGGAAAATCGACTCTTTAAAAAGGTGGCTTTTAAATAAAAGTTGTTCAATTATTATTCAAGCAACAGGTATAATATATTAAGTGGTTTTAATTTTGTTGTATATTCAGCTTTTTAATATTCCTTAAGCGTAGTTTGTTTAAATTTTGAAAATTTTGTAGTAATAATTTTGTTTTGTAGCAATACATTTTTTTCGAACGATTCTTTTGCATACCGTATCAAATTGTTCAACATAGCATTATTTGTTATGGGAAAGGAGACAAATGGGTTCGCGATAGTCTGATCGATAGAGCGCCGAGCTCATATTTGGACGATTGCGGGTTCGATACTACAACTGGCTAGTGTTGCCAACTCAAATTTTATCATGTCGTGAAGAACAGCAAAAAATGACCCTACATTAATGATAAAAGTCTCTACTGTAGTACTGAGGATGTCCGAAGGATGTATAATCTTCCTCAGAATATCCTGAGGATAATGAAAGAAAATGTATCTTCAAAAGAAAGTGTACCTCTAAAAAATTCCTACATTGTCCCTACATGCTGAAGACAACTGTTAAAAATCCCTACGCGTGTGGACCCTATAGTTGGAAAAACTAAAGCCGGCCGAAGACCGTCGTGTACTACACTAATGATGGCTGGTCGCTGGTGTACGTAAAATACGCCGAGACTATAGAGTCCTGCATCGGGTAGGGTGTTAGTTTTTGTTAAGAGGGTAACACCGCGGGTTCTACCCGCAAAATATTTTCCTTCGAAGAATTTTTTTATGCTGCTTTTTTATGAATATAGTCTTTTTAATGCAGAAATTAGATAACATTCTCTTCCTTCATAGCAGTTTAAAGCAACATGACTCATAACATAAATTTAATTCACTGAGGAACAAAATAAATACGCTTTCATCTAGAACGAATCGGTGGTTCTTTTCTAAATCCCTAAACTAGAAATATAGATTTCCGATCTATGAGTATAAGGCACGCCAATACACCGAGAAAAAATTCTATAACTGACATCTAAAATCTAAATTGGGGCTCTAGAAAAAATAGGTCCATGTCATCCTTATAAATTTCTTATAAAAAAATTTCTAGTCCTCTTCGAAAGCGAATTCTAGAGACCTCTATTAGAATTCTTGAGCGTTTGCTTTATACTATATCGAGGACAAACCTATTTGAAAATATCTCCAAATAAATGTGAATACAAGAGGCGGGTTTCAGCAGCTATAATCTTGGTTTATGACCCAATTCTAGAAAATCAAACGAGAATTTCTCGTAATGCAAGATTCAAAATATTGTTTCACCATCTAGAAATGTGTAGATCAGAAATTCTTGACCATTTCGTCTATTTAGTTTATTGGCGTGCCTTATGCGCATAGCTCGGAAATCAATATTTCTAGTTTAAGGATTTAGAAAATGACCATTTATTCTTTCTAGATGAAGGCGGTATATTTTTTTTCTCAGTATTCATTAAGAAGAAATGCATAAATATTAAAACGTTGTATGAGAAAATTATTTGTCTTCCAACGCATATTTGCATCCTTATTGTACTTTTTTTTTTTTTAATTGTATTGTGAATGCTTAAAATAGTGGATTTTTTCAAAAGTAAGTGAAATACACAAAGAATTTAGTTATTTTACACACTGAAGTTTTATTTATAATTAGATTAGTTAATTTTAATATAATTTTAATTATTCACTAGTTTTAATATAATTATATACTTGTAATACTAATGTCATAATTAATTCTCTGACAGATATGTTCAATAATATAAACAGGGCCCGATTAAGCTTTGAAGCTAGGGGAAGCTCAGCATCATTTCGAGGCCCCCTTTCATTTCGGAAAATCTTATTTTCCTGTTACATATTGTAATATAAAAATGCTATAGACAAAAAAAAGTAGAGTATGTTTATTATTATTATTATTATTATTATTATTTCATACATCTGGGTGGTTTCTGTACAGAACATTAAAATCATACAACTTTTTAATTAAGAACATTCAGATTTTTGAGGTTAAATAATAGATTTTTCCCGAAATAGTGAGTGTTTTGTCTTGTTTTAGGTAACCTTTCTCAGAAAAAATTCAATCTCAGTGTGAAAATATGAAACAAATATTCATAACCATGTTTTTAATCCTTATGGGGCCCCCTCTTAAATTTTAGAGGGGAAGCTTGTGCTCCCTGAGCTTTTTGGATAATCAGGCCCTATAAACGTATTATGTGAAATAGAATTTTAATTCAATTTCTTATATAATGCAAATTGAATAATACACATTTGTGGTTCGCGGGTCGGGTTGCGGGTCAAAAGCTGTGGATTCGGGTCGGGTTGCGGGTCAAAAGCTGTGGATTCGGGTCGGGTTGCGGGTCGAAAGTCTTCCTGCGGGTCAGGTGCGTGTCATTAATACTTTTTGGAGGTTGCTGAAGTGGACGAGACATCCGTCGCTCAGTTCAGAGGATCAAAATTGTGATGGCATGTTTCCGGATCACTCCTAGTGGTGACGAGTCCCAGACCGTCGTCAATTGTCCAAAACGTAGCTATAGTGCGACGTTAAAATCCACTGAACTTAACTTAATCCATTTAGCAAATGCGAACTTATTCAGCAAATGAAGGTTAACCATGGGTTCACGTGATTCTTGGGTTAGAGTTAACACTCCTGTCGTCCTGTCTATGGGTTAGAAAGTTTTTGTATTCGGTAACCATGGATAGGTGATTCCTATGTAATTTCAAGGAATTTATAAGAATCTGGTTGACTTGTCAATGGTAAGAAAAAAGAGATTCAAATATGTAAATAAGTGTTTTTCACTGTAACATTAAAATTTCAGTATAATTTGTTCTTTGATAAAGTTGTTAAAGATAAGCTTCTTCTCACAAAATTGATGATATTTCAAGTACTTTCGAATCTCTAAATTTTTGGTAAAAGTCTATATTACTCCTAAAGAAGCTATTGTATTTAAGCAGTTAAAAGTAGGCCTGATTGCTGTATGGAAGCAACAGTATACCTACTGCTTCGGTACTGAATTCCTACCGGATTTTTTTGCCTGATGAAATGCCCTGCTATTATTTTGGTGCAAATTTTATGTAATTTAAGTTATTTCCTTAAAAAGTTCTTTCTTTTCTTTCTTTTTCTTTTTTACTTTATCTTACCCATAGGGTCGAAAAAGTATTGTTTTAGAGTCAAATTTTCGAACGTGAGTTTTTGTTATATTTACATGTTTTGAGGTCCCCAGAATACGAAAATCATGTTCTTAGCGAATGGTTTGTGTGTCCGTGTGCCTTTTATTAGCATATCTCAAGAACAAATAGTAGCAGTAATTCCAAACTCGGTATTCTAAATGTGTATCATATAGGGATGCTACAGTAAGATTTTCGTTAAGATGAAGCAAATGGTTCGTGTACATGGACACACAAAAGTATTCAAATACATTACGTCTATGGGGGAAATTGCAGTTAAGTAGAGTTTAACATCTATAGACTGCACTAAACCAAATGAAACGAATATATATTTTTTGTAATAGAGATAGTCAACTGGGAAAAAATATTGTGCATGTAGGAGCCTCGCCTCCCACCCTGGGGGGGGGGGAGTCTCCCTCTCGAGGGGAGTAAATTTTCATGATGAGTATCTTTCAAAAGAACTCGCCAATACCTTTAAAACGAATGGTTGAACCATCGATCTGCGATAATTTAAAATAAAGTTATCGATTTTTTCATTTTTAACAATTTTTTTTTTTTTATTTTTTTCTGTAATATTGAGAATAAATTCTTTTTATTTTTATTTTTTTTTTATTTAGTGTTATACTACTTCCTTAATATGGAAATCGTCTACATTATCATAAAAGATAATTTTTTTAAATAATAATTTTAGTAAATTATTTTTTAAAAACATAATTAATTTTTAATAACCGAATTAAATTCTATATAAATGTAGGTGCATTAATGAAACAGGGGGTTGAGGGGGGCGGTAGCCCCACTCACACAGAACTAATTATCATATAAAACTCTTCCGAAGCCTAATTTGAATTCGTGTGAGTGACACACCAGATTATAGCCCCCCTCACACGGAACTAATTATCATATAAAACTCTTCTGAAGCCTAATTTGAATTCGTGTGAGTGACACACCAGATTATTTAATTTATTATTGCAAGTTATCTCATTTCTCATTGTTGTAACCCTTAGATTCGAAAATCAAAATTTATATTTCTGGTATTTTCTGTCTCTCTCTCTTTCTCTCCCTAAAGAAAAAAAAATTCTATATATTAATGCACAAATCTGAAATTTGTCGTACATTTTTAATTTTTAACACAGTAATTATAAATGTAGCTATCGTTTGCAAAATGGGATTAATGTGAGTTTAAGGGAAAAAATTCTTATGATGTTAAGAAAGCATTTAAAAAATCTTTTAATACATCTTTTTATACACTTTTTCACTTTGTATACGTAATCTTTCGTATTTAAAATTCCTTTTATTTGAATCGTCTGAGGACCTTAGCAACGGCTATTGTCTATATATTAATACGCAAGCATAAAATCTGTCGAACGTTTTTAGCCTATTTTTAATAAGAACGGGGCCGAAATGTAGTACCATTCTAAAGTTATGGTTAATGTGGGTTGCAGAAAAAACAACAAATAATAATTTTCATAGGATGTTCAGAAGGCATACAAAACACCTTTATTTTTATACATTTTTTCCTTTTAAACACGCAACGTTTTGAATCTAAAATTCCTATGGAAGTAAATTGTTAAAACTTCATGATTTAGCTTATTGTTTGGATTTATTTATTAAAACCTCAAGCGTAATAATCACTCTTTGTTTTATTCTAACGTTCTTTTACCATTTGTCTTTCCGCAGTAAAAGCGAGTATATATTTTTATTTTTTATTTATTTATTATTATTATTATTTGAGTGTTTTTACAAGTATAATTTTATTTATTTTTTCTTTTCAAACTGTTGTTATATTTTTTTATGGAAGCAGACTTTTTTTTTTTTTTTTTTTTTTTTAGGACTGAGGACTATTAGTCTCAATCTGGGATTTTTGCGGTGTCATTTTTCGATAGTTGGACATTTATCGAAATCTAAAATTTATCGAAAATATAATTGAATAATTTGAAAGCGGTGTTATAATTTGGGAAAAAAAAAAAAAAAAAAAACTAATAGTCCTTTGTCCTAAACTAAATTCTGCTTTTGCCAGAATTTCATCAAAATCATTTTTTTTTTTTTTTTTTTTTTTTTTTTTTTTGTAAAGAAAAAGAAAATAAAATAAAATTAAAAATAATCAGTATCGAAACAAACACTATCGAAAAAGTTTTTTTAAAAATATTTTTGAATTAGGAAATAAAAAGTGCGCGTGCAGAATGAAATAAAATAAGTAAAAAAATGAATTTAATGATTTATTTTTTATATAAAACATGATCGCGTGCTATCTTAAAAAGTAGATGTGCAATTTAAAGTTTATGCGGTGCATGTGGCACCTATAAATATTGTTTTAAGAAATAGAATAGAATAAAGAAAGCAACGATGTTGGTTGAATTTTATTATATAGTTTGAATTTTTGAATTTTATAGAAGTAATATCTACCGTAGGAATAATTTCTTATGTTAAAAGTAAAGGGAGTTGTTATGCGAGCACAAGCATGTTACTTTATTTATTTATTTTTATTTTTTTCCCCTTTTAATATTAAAACACCCAGAAAAAGAAATTTGATCGGTTGAACTGAGAAGCAACAGATGTAAAAGTTAATAGGGATGTGCATTGTCACGTAAATAAAAATGCTAATAATTATTATTATTGTAAAGCAACGGAGTAAGTACCGCAAATTCCTAGCTTTTCTCTTACTAAATTAAACTGTATAAAAGCGGACGCCAATACTTCTTATTTACACTTTAAAATTATTAAAGTAGCATCTCTTGTGCTCGTATAATAATTCCCTATAACATTAAACATAAGAAAATTTTTCCTACGGTAAAAAATAGTTCACTAAAATTAAAAATTAAAACTATATGAAAAAATGCAACTAACATCGTTGCTCTCTTTTATTCTATTACTTGGATAAAAAAAACAAACAATGGATGCCACACGCACCACATAATCTTTACATTTAACAAATTTTTGAAGATAGCACGCGATCATATATTACATAAAAATTAAAGCATTAAATTCATTTAACTCTTTTTCTTTCTTTGACATATTGTTCAGCACGTGAATTTACAAAAAAATAGAGGATAAATAATAAACAAATTTATACACTGAAATTGAAAATGGCTCAGTTATAACAATTATTATTTTTATTTTTAAGCATAGATTAATTAATAATAACATTGATTACACGGACATTATGAATTTCTCTATCTTATTATTTCATGCGTACAAAAATAATTTAGTTGAGTTTCGATCGCTGGGCGAAACCAATACTTTTTTAATTCACTACAAAAATTTAATTAATGCGCCAAACAAAGCGATGAAAAATTAAATCTTGCAGACTCGCGATTAAAGAGCTTCCGAAAAATCAGCTCCAGATATGAATGGAAGCGGCACACCACTTACAAACTCCTAAAAACAAAACAACCAAAAATAAACGAAACCATCACATCTGAAGACAATAATGACGACAAAAAAAGAGCTTTTCATAATTCGGAGTCCGAAAATTTTCAAAAGCCTGAGTGTTTTCGTAACACTTGTGGAGTCTTTCCTTGATAAACATTACTCCAAAGCGACTTTTTTCTTTTTCTTTTCAGGATCTCAATTGGAAGTTTTTCTTAGTTGGCATACTCATATAAATGGAATATGAAAGGTGGCGGTCGTTCATTTACGTTGTCCATTAACGGGTATAAAACGTTTTATTAACATTGTGCTTTCCAGCTCTGTTGGATATCTGTCTGTCCAATATTGGATATTGTTAAATTATTTATTATATTTTCTATTATTATTATTATTATTTGTATATAAATTAATACGGTAAGTGCTTTTTAATTAATCTGGAGATTAATTTATTTTAATATATTTTAACAGAAAAAAAAAAAAATATCTTATGTATCGATAATTTTTCCCAAAAGTTGGTTAGAATAAGCTATTTTCAAATTCCACGGATTTTTTTTTTTTTTTTGATAATAGTTTAAAATTTCTGGGACTTTTTTATTAGCTGTTAAGAAGATATTTACTCCTTATATCGTCTCCAATGTGATATTCTAAAACATGATATTTATCTAAGATATCGATGATTTTTTCTAATATCGTTAAATGAAAAATATTATTTCCATGTTATTTATTTATTTTTTTTTTTATATATTCGTTCAGTATTTCTAAAATTACTATCTTAAAATTTTCTGAAGAAATTTGCTCATTATAACACCAAGATCTCTCTCTCTCTCTCTCTCTTTTTTTTTAATATTCTAAAATACGATATTCACTAAGAAATTGAGGAATTTTTCAAGCATTATCTAGAATTCATTACATTTTATTTCGCATATTATTAGAAATTATGAAAAGTACAATTTATATAATTTCATATCGTTGTTGTTGTCCATTTTTCATAATTAATATATTCATATACATAAAATAAGAAAAGTAGTGGTTGTTCCTTTATGCCGTCATTTTACACCAAAAAACGTTTTATTAACATTGTTATTACATGGATATTAACGTGTCAGTCCAGTCCACAACACTGTATATCATTTTAATTATTTATTATACTTTCTAAAACTCTTATTTGTGTATGAATTAATGCTGTAAACATTTTTAAGTTAAACTGGATATTAATTTACTTTAATATATTTTAATATAAATTATTTAATAATATTATGTGTATTATTAATTTTTTTCCAAAAGTTAGTTAAACTATTTTTAATTTCCAAAGTTTTTTTTTTTTTTTTTTTAATTTTTATTTTGATAATTTAATATTTGTAGGATAACTCTGTTAATTGCTGGAAAACTAGCAAACCAATATAACGCTCATAGTGCTTCAGTGATATTTGAATAATATTATGTGTATTGATAATTTTTTACAAAAGTTATTTAACTTTTTTTCTTTAAAAAAAAATGTTGGTTTAAGATTTATAGGACTACTTTGTTGCTATTTTGTTAGTTATTAGAAAACTAACAAGGCAATGTAACACCCGCGGAGATTCAGTGATATTTGAATAATATTATGTGTATTGGTAAATTTTCCCAAAAGTTATTTAAACTATTTTTTAATCCTAAAGTTTTTTTATTTTTTATTTTTTTATTTTTTTATTTATTATAATAGTTTAAGATTTATAGGGCTGGTTTGTTAGTTGTTGGAATATCAACAAGGCAATATAGCATGCATGGTGCTTCAATGATATTTGAATAATATTATGTTAATTTTTTCCAAAATTTATTTAAACTATTTTTAATTTACAAAATTTTTTTTTCTTTTAATTTTGATAATAATTTAAGATTTATAGGAGTACTTTGTTAGTTGTTGGAAAATTAATAAAGCAATATAATGACTGCGGGGTTTGTGTGATATTTGAATAATATTATGTGTATTGGTAAATTTCCCCAAAAGTTATTTAAACTATTTTTAAATTCCAAAATTTTTTTTTAATTATTTTGTTTTGTTTTTTTTAATTTTGATAATAATTTAAGATTTATAGGACTGATTTGTTAGTTGTTGGAATATTAACAAGGCAATGTAACGTGCATCAAAGATATTTGAATAATATTATGTGTATTGTTAATTTTTTCCAAAATTTATTTAAACTATTTTTAATTTCCAAAGTTTCTTTTTTTTTTAATTTTGATAATAATTTAAGATTTATAAGAGTATTTTGTTAGTTGTTAGAAAATTAACAAAGCGATATAATGACTGCGGTGATTCAGTGATTTTTGAATAATAATATGTGTATTGATAAATTTTTCTAAAAGTTATTCAAGCTACTTTTCATTTTTTACTTTCCGAACACTATAGTGAGGAAAGTATTGTAATCATGTCAAAAATCCGAATTCGAGATTTTGATGTTTCTATACGTTTCGAGGTCCAACGAGTCCGTTTTCACTATTTTTACGATGATGTATGTATGTGTGTGTGTATGCATGTGTGTATGTATGTGTGTATGTATGTGTGTATGTCTGTGAGTGAACACGCTAGCGTCTAAACGCTTTGTTCGAATAAGCTGAAAGTTGGTACGCATATTGAAGTCACCATAGTACGAACCCTATAGATTTTGGTGAATCTAGCACTTATAGTTTTTTTACAGGGACACAAAGAAAAATTCTTTATCATTATGGCCAAGGGACCAAAATCTTAAAAGTGCGATAGCATCTAAACGCCTTATTCAATTGAGCAAAAACTTTATACACATATTATAGGTCACAGATACTCAATCTGTATAGATTTTGGATAATCTAGCACTTATAGTTTTTTTACAGGGACACAAAGAAAAATTCTTTGCCAAATTTTTAAAAGTGCGATAGCATCTAAACGCCTTATTCAATTGAGCAAAAACTTTATACACATATTATAGGTCACAGATACTCAATCTGTATAGATTTTGGTGAATCTAGCACTTACAGTTTTTTTACAGGGAGACAAAGAAAAATTCTTTATCTTTATGGCCTATGAGACCAGCGATAGCATCTAAACGCCTTATTCAATTGAGCTGAAAATTTGTATGAATATTGTAAATCACTGTTGCACTAACTATAAGCATTTTGGTGAATCTAGCATTTATAGATTTTTACAGGGACACAACGAAAAATTCTTTATCCTTATGATCTAAGGGCTCAAAGTTTAGTAGCGTTAAATAAAACCTCGTGTTATATATGGAGAAAAATACTCAAACACTCTATTATGGTTTTCTCTCTTTTGTTTGTTTAGCAACTCCTCTTTCTTTATTTTATCTACAAAACTGTTAGTTACTCAATGTTCGGAAAGTCGAGTGGAGTCACTCCAGATTTTTTTTTATGTACTGATGATTTATAGGATTACTTTTTTAATTATTAGAAAACTAACAAAGCAATGTAACGTCCGCCGTGATTCAGGGATATTTGAATAATATTATGTGTATTGGTAAATTTTCCCAAAAGTTATTTAAACTGTTTTTAATTTCCAAAGCTTTTTTTTTTTTTTTTTTTTTTTATAAGAATTTAAGATTTGTACGACATCTTTGTTAGTTGTTGGAATATCAACAAAGCAATATAACGCACATAGTGCGTTTCAATGATATTTGAATAATATTATGTTTATTGATAATTGTTTCCAAAAGTTTAAATTATTTTTAATTTCCAAAGTTTTTTTTTTTTTGATAAGAATTAAAGATTTGTACGACATCTTTGTTAGTTGTTGGAATATCAACAAAGCAATATAACGCACATAGTGTTTCAATGATATTTGAATAATATTATGTTTATTGATAATTGTTTCCAAAAGTTATTTTAATTATTTTTAATTTCCAAAGTTTTTTTTTTTTAATTTAACAGTAATTTAAGGAGTACTTTGTTAGTTGTTTGAAAATTAACAAAGCCATATAATGACTGCTTTCTTTCTATATATTTTTTAAATATTGGTTTAAGATTTATAGGATTACTTTGTTACTACTTTGTTAGTTATTAGAAAATTGACAAGGGAATGTAACGCCAGCGAAGATTCAATGATATTTGAATAATATTGTGTGTATTGGTAAAACTTTCCAAAAGTTATTTAAACTATTTTTAATTTCCATTGTTTTATTATTATTATTATTATTTTAACTTTGATAATAATTTAAGATTTATAAGGCTGCTTTGTTAGTTGTTGGAATATCAACAAGGCAATATAACGCGCATAGTGCTTCAGTGATATTCAAATAATATTATGTGTATTGTTAATTTTTTCCAAAATTTACTTAAACTATTTTTAATTTCCAAATTTTCTTTTTTTCTTTTAAATTTTGATATCAATTTAAGATTTATAGGAGTACTTTGCTAGTTGTTAGAAAATTAACAAAGCAATATAATGACTGCTGTGATTCAGTGATATTTAAATAATATTATGTATATTGAAAAAAAATTTTTAAAGTTTTTTAAACTACTTTTCATTTTAAATATATTTTTTTTTTCTAAATAGTAATTTAAGATTTATAGGATTACTCGTTATTTGTTAGAAAACTAGCAAATCAATAAAATTCCCGCACTGATTTAGTGATAACTGAATAATATTATGTGTATTGTTAAATTTTTCCAAAGTTATTTAAACTATTTTTAATTTTCAAAGATTCTTCTTCTTCTTTTTTTTTTGATAATAATTTAAGGAATACTTTGTTAGTTGTTAGAAAATTAACAAAGAAATAAAATGACTTCTGTAATTCAGAGATATTTAAATAATATTATGCATATCGGTAAATTTTTCCAAAAGTTATTTAAACTACTTTTCCTTTTAAAGAATATATATTTTTATAATAACTTAAGGTTTATATTACCACTTGTTAATTGTTAGAAAACTAGCAAATCAATAAATACCCGCAGTAATTTAGTGATATTCGAATAATATCATGTGTATTTGTAAATTTTTGCAAAAGTTATTTAAACAATTTTTCATTATTACTATTATTATTATTTTATATTGGTTTAAGATTTATGGGACTACTTTGTTACTACTTTGTTAGTTATTAGAAAACTAACAAGGAAATATAACGCCAGCAAAGATTTAGGGATATTTGAATAATATTATGTGCATTGGTAAAATTTCCGAAAAATTATTTAAACTATTTTTGAATTCCTATTTTTTTTTTTTTTTTAATTATTATTATTTTAATTTTGATAATAACTTAAGACTTACAGGAGTGCTTTCTTAGTTGTTGGAATATCAACAAGGCAATATAACGTACACAGTGCTTCAGTGATATTTGAATAATATTATGTGTATTGTTAATTTTTCTAAAATTTATTTAAATTATTTTTAATTTCCAAAGTTTCGTTTTTAAAATTTTGATAATAATTTAAGATTTATGGGAGTACTTTGTTAGTTGTTAGAAAAATTAATAAAGCAACATAATGTCTGCGGGGTTTATATGATATTTGAATAATATTATGTGTATTGGCAAATTTCCTCAAAAGTTATTTAAACAATTTTTTAATTTCAAAAGTTTTTATTATTTATATTATTTTTTTTTAATTTTGATAATAATTTAAGATTTATATGACTGTTTTGTTAGTTGTCGGAATATTAACAAGGGAATGTAACGCGCATAGTGCTTGAAAGATATTTGAATAATGTTATGTTTATTGTTAAATTTTTCCAAAATTTATATAAACTATTTTTCCAAAGTTTCTTTTTCCTTTCTTTCTTTCTTTCTTTCTTTTTTTTTTTTTTTAATTTTTGATCATAATTTAATATTTATAGGAGTACTTTGTTAGTTGTTATAAAATTAACAAAGCAATATAATGACTGCGATGATTTAGTGATATTTGAATAATAGTATGTGTATTGGTTAATTTTTCCAAAAGTTATTTAATATGATTTTCATTTTAAAGATTTTTTTTAATACTGGTTCAAAATTTATAGGACTAATTTGTGAGTTATTAGAAAACTAACAAAGCAATGTAATGCCGCGATGATTCATTGACTTTTGAATAATATTATGTGTATTGGTAAATTTTCCGAAAAAACTATTTTTAATTTCCAATTTTTTTTTTTTTTTAATTTTGATAATAATTTAATGAGTACTTTGTTAGTTGTTAGAAAATTAATAAAACAATATAATGATTTCAGTGATTCAGTGGTATTTAAATAATATTATGTTTTTTGGTAAATTTTTTCCAAAAGTTATTTAAACTACTTTTCATTTTAAAGATTTTTTTTTTTTTTTTTTTTATAGTAATTTAAGATTTATAGGATTACTCGTTATTTGTTAGAAAACTATCAAATCAATAAAATGCCCGCAGTGATTTAGTGATAACTAAATAATATATTTGTATTGTTAAATTTTTCCAAAAGTTTTTTTTTTTTTTTTTTTTTTTTTAATAATAATTTAAGGAATACTTTGTTAGTTGTTAGAAAATTAACAAAGCAATAAAAATGACTTCTGTAATTTAGAGATATTTAAATAATATTATGCACATCGGTAAATTTTTCCAAAAGTTATTTAAACTACTTTTCATTTTAAAGAATATTTTTTTAATAATAATTTAAGATTTATATTACCACTTGTTAATTATTAGAAAACTAGCAACTCAATAAATACCCGCAGTGATTTAGCGATATTTGAATAATATTATGTGTGTTGGTAAATTTTTCCAAAAGTTATATAAACTATTTTATTTCACAATTTTTTTTTTCTTTTAATTTTGATAATAATTTAAGATTTATATTATGGGACTACTTTGTTAGTTGTTGGAAAATTAACAAAGCGATATAATGCGCATAGTGGTTCAGTAATATTTGATTAATATTATACGTATTGGTAAACTTTTTAAAAAGTTACTGCAGCTGTTTTCAATTTCCAAAGGATTTTTTTTTTTTTTTTTTTTTTTTAATAATTATTTAAGATTTATAAAATTACATTGTTACTTGTTAAAAAATTAGCAAAGCAATATAACGCTCCCAGTGATTCAGTGATATTTGAGTAATATTTTGTGCACTGGTAATTTTTTTAAAAGTTATTTAATTTATTTTTAATTCACAAATATATATATATATATATATATATATATATATGTTCAATTTTGATAATAACTTGAGGACTACTTTGTTAGTTGTTACAAAACTAACAAAGCAATGTAGTGTCGACAGTACTTCAGTGGTGTTTCAATAATTTATTCCGTAGGTTATATATATATAGATATAGATACATATTCGTCTAGGGTATTGATGTTTTTCCAAATGCTGTTTATATATATATATATATATATATATATATATATATAAATCTTGATAATACCGCAGGATTTTTAAAAATATATCTTATATGTGCTCATTATACGCCCAAAATCTCATGTTTTATAAAAATTCTAAAATATGATATACATCTAAAATATTGATAAGTTTTTAAAGCAATATTTAAAATAGTTTATTTTATTTTATTTTATTTATTTATTTATTTTTTAAGACTTTGATCACAGCCTAGAATTTACATGTCGACTATCACGGATGTTGCAAAATCTTTTTAGTTGACACATTTATGTATAAATAGAATTAAAAATGGTGTTTTTTTTTAAGTATTTATTATATTGTCTATGACTGTTATTTGCATATGGGGAATACTTTTAAATTAATATATAGATATATAATTATATAATTTACTGTAACGCATTTTAATGTAAGTAATTAAATAATATCTTATGTATTGATGAATAATTTCAAATGTTATTTTTAGAATTAACTATTTTTTATTCCAACGGCATTTTGTTTTTAATACCTAAACTAAAATATGATATTCATCTAAGGTATTGATGGATTTTTTAAACAGTATTCAGAATAAACTATTTTAGGCTTCTACGGATTTCTTTCTTTCTTTCTTTATTATTCGGTTGTTCGGAAAGTAATTTCGTTTTCCCCAACAGAGGGCTTAATTGTATTTTTTTCACACCATATTCCCATTAAACTGCATTATCATTATATATTGTGACAGCTGATATAGCAAGGCTTGCATGTGAAAAAATTTGTTTGATTCTGCACAATGGTTTTTGATTGCTGCCCTATCAAATAAAGAATGCTGGAAGCAACATTTTCGTCCTACAGTTCCCGCCGCTTATTAAAATCACATTCGTTCTGAGCCAAAATGATTTTACTAAGTGGCTGATTTTTATATCCGGCAAACGTTCCTGCACTTAAGGAAAAGGTATTACTTCTCTGAATTTGAAAAGAAGCTTAAAAAGGTAACGAATAAAAAAATAAGTAAAAACACAATAATTAATCTTTTGCAGTTAATTAATTGTTTATTTGATATAAGTAAATTAAACGCATTCCAAGTTCCCATGCACTTTCGTCTGAGGAAAATCATCGTTACTTTACTAAAAGTTCACACTGTTCTTATAAATCTACAATCTTTCCGTTTAAACCACATGAATTATAGTAATTTAAAAATAAGAACTAGAATTTACCTTTTGATAATTAAAAATTAAAAAAAAAAAGTATTTAATTTCAAATCAAATTTGTAACTTATTACTGCGCTTTGAAGAATACGTTTCTGGAAATTGTTACGGAGATAAGTTATGGAGCGTGTCTAATTTGTAACTGTACTGCAAGTGTAAAATCTTCGACAATGGCCGATAACGGAAGGTTTGTTGGGCTTTAATTTCTTTTTCTATAAAAAAAATAAAATAAAATAAAATAAATTAATTAAAAAAAAAATGTGCATAAATGATATTTTTGGCTGCTTTGAGTTTATTAACCGGCGATGCTGATTTTATTAAGCGGCGGCTTTAAAATTAGTTTGTATTGATTTGATTCCGGTCCTGGCACTTTGATCAGATTAAGCGGCTGATTTTATTAACCAGTGAATTTATTAAGCGGTGGTTACTGTATTTTGTTTTTTATTATCAAAAAGGCTAAAACATATTGTTAAAACAAGGAAAATATTATCTGATGTGTATGGAGAATATTTATTGACAGAACGCCAATGTCAAAACTGGTTTACAAAATTTTGTTCGACAATTTTGATGTAGAAGATGCATTACGTTCTGGAAAGCCAGCTGATGCTGGTGAAGACAAAATAAAGCATTGATATATGAAAATTACCAAGTAACAACTCGCGAGACCACTAAGAGATCGATCAAAGTGGAGAATACGAGGGTCACTCTGAAATTTTTGAGATACGCCAAGGCAATTAATGTTAAAGTTACCAAATGTTAGGTGTGTTCAAAGTAGTCTCCTCCAGCATCAATGCACTTCTGTAGGCGAATTTTTCAAAGATTAAAAGTCTATAACCATTTCTTTCTTGGAATCGATGAAAAAAATGCATTTATAGCCACTTCAATCTCATCTTCGGAATGAAAACGACGCCCACTCAAGTTCTTTTTCAAATTACAAAATAGCCAAAAGTCATACATAGCTAGATCAGGTGAATAGGATGAATGCTCCAGCACCTTGATGCATTTTTGTTGAAGAAATTCAACTCTTAATCTTGCTGAATGAGAAGATGCATCATCATGGTGGAGAATGAATCCTCTAACATTCACTTTTTTAAGAATTTCTGGAAGACATTTAGTAGCTTACCAGTTAGCAGTAACTGTCTTCTGTCCTTCCTGCTTGATAGCTTTGACCAATCCTGTACTTCTAAAGAAACGGCATACATTACTTTTTTCATAGTACGTTGTCTTTTCACCATTGTGGGTTTGGGATCATCTTCAAAGACCCACACTTTGCTTGCTTAGCGTGTCGGAACATCAAAAACTGGTATGTACGTTTCATCACCAGTTATTATTTTAGAAATAATGCGGTGATCACCACCATCATTAAGTAATTTCAGGGTTTCTTTGCTGATTCTGACACGCTCTTGTTTTTGATGCTCTGTTAAGATGTGGGGAACCCAACGGCAAACTAAATTTTTCATACGCAATTCTTCATGAATAATTTTATGTATTGCTGCGGATCCAATGTTAAGTTCCTTCTGTATCATATGGTAGGTACAGCGATTGTCGTCGATTAACATTTTCCGAATGGCAGACACATTATCCGGGATTACTGCTGACAAGGGCCTTCCTGTGTATTTTTCACCCTGGAGTGAATGACGACCTTTGTGAAATTGTGTAAACCATCTGAATAGAGTTGCAAGAGATGGGCTTTCATTTCCAAAAGCTAATTGTAGGCATTGAACGCATTTTCTTTATTTAATTGCACTTTAAAATCATAGAAAATCATAGCACGATAATGGTCTCGCGTCAACTCCATTTTCTTTTCTGTCTAAAATTTATTCTACGCTAAACTAGTTGCAAATGGCCAGTGAAAAAACGTCTGCCAGGCTAAAATAGTTCATATTTTCAAATCTAATCGATAATTTTTCTCTACCGCTTATCGTCTGTGCGTATCTCAAAAATTTCAGAGTAACCCTCGTATATAATTCAATAAATTATTTATATACTATAAGAAAATCGTCTTTCATTTTCAAAGAAAAAAACGAAATGACATTCCGAACAACCCAATATTATTATTATTATTATTATTATTATTATTATTTATTAATAAAAATCCATGATTTATACAATTACTATCTTAGTTTTTGGAAACTGTTGTAATATTTATAAATTGCAATAAAACACAGTCATATAAATGAAAAATAAAGGTGGTCATCGTTCATTCACCCTGTTCAGTCTACTAAAGAGGAAGAAAAATATAACTTTAATAATGTTATGCTATCCAATCTCGTTGGATATTTATCTAACTGCTGGTCTAGTATTGGATATTGTTATAATTATTTATTGTATCTATCGTATTATGTATGAAATAATAAAACAAGAATATTTAATTTATCTGAAGAATAATTTAACTTAATTTAATTTGTTTTAATTAAAATAATTTTTTGATGTTTTACATATAGAAAACATTTCTTTGAATAAATGATTTTAGGTTTCCTTATTTTTTTTATTTTTTGAAAATTTTTACAATAATTTATAGTACTACTATTTTAATTGTTCAGGGAGAGGAAATTCCTCGAGAAAAAATTCTGTAACTGACATCTAGAATCTAAATTGTGGCTCTAGGTAATATATAGTTCCATGTCATCCTTATAAATTCTAATCCCCTTTGAAAGCGAGTGCTTGAAACCCTTATTAGAGTTCTAGAGCGTTTGCTTATATTATCGAGGCCAAATTTATTTTAAAATCTCTGCAAATAAATGTGAATACAAGAGGCGAGTTTTAGCAACTATAACCTTGGTTCATGACCCAATTCTAGAAAATCAAGGGAGAATTTCTCAAAATACAAAGGATTCAGGATATTCATAATATTATTTCACCATCTGGAAATGTATAGTCTATAAATTCTCGATCATTTCGTCCATTCAGCTTATTAGCGTGGCTAATACTCATAGCTCAGAAATCTGTATGTCTAGTTTAGGGATTTAGAAAATGATCACTTATTTATTCTAGATGAAAACGGTATATATTTTTTTCGCATTGTTCGCTATCCGTTAAACAGGTTTTTTTTCTTTTTATCCTCGCTGAATATTTATGTCTACCTGTTCAATACTGGATACTATTATAATTAGTTATTCTTTCTTTTGAATTGTATGCAGAAATAATAAGATATCTACTTTTTAATTAACCTGACAGTTAGTTTATTTTAATCTAATTTAGTTAAAATAATTGATTCATGTTTTATTTATAAAAAACATTACTTTAAATAGACTGTTAACTATTTTACAGTCGGTAACAAAAGTGTCCGAACACTAGCAAAAATTCCTATGTTAAAAGAGTACACTTCATAGGGTTTTATTAAATAAATCCTTATCGAATCATGTTCTTACACTGACTAAGTACAAAATTCGATAAGGATTTATTTAACAAAACCGTATGAAGTGTACTTTTTTTATATAGGAATTTTTGCTAGTGTTCGGACACTTTTGTTACCGACTGTAAATATTTATGCTTTTTTTAAATTTCTAATAGTCTAGTTTCTATGATTTATAAAACTGCTGTTTTAGTTGTTAGGAAGAATAACAAACAATTGATATTAAATTACTCTATCCATTCAATTGTTTGTTTCTAATCAATTGTTTTTTTTTTTTTTTTTTTTTTTTTTTTTTCATTCAACATAATTGCAATATTCTTCCAGATTATAGGAATTCCTCATACTCTTAAAGAAAAATTATTAATTCTCAATATTCTGTTCACAGAGTACACTTTATACGGTTTTGTTAAATGAATCCTTATTGAATCATGTTCTTAGACTGACTAAGAACATGATTCGACAAGGATTTATTTAACAAAACAGTATTAAGTGTGCTTTTTTTATACAGGAATTTTTGCTAGTGTTCGGACACTTTTGTTCTCGACTGTATATGTATATATAGAGAAAGTATTGGATTCGTGAAAATTTTCCAACTCCAGTTTTCGATGGATTTACTCGTTTTGGGATGTCCTGAACACAATCCGACTCTTTTTAGAAAATGTCCGTCTGTCAGTCTGTCTCTGTGTGTGTATCACAAATTTTGTGGACGCTGTAACTCACGAACCAATGAACGAAATTTAACCAAACTTGGTATTTAGTTGAACCCTGACATAAACTGGTGCTGGTTAGATTTGTGGAACAATTGCTCAACAAGTGGCTCTATGATCGCATTTTTTCTAAATTTTTAACATGGCAGAATAGGACAAAATTTCGTATAAATGTACATAATGAGAGTTATTTTAAACGTGTGATTGTGAAATTAATATGACTTATTTATAATAGTAGTAGTTAACTAGGAAAATTGTTTTGTGTATGTTGGAGCATCGCATCCCCCCTTGGGGGGGGGGGGAAGTACGCCCCCAAGGGTGTACTTCCCCTTGTATTTTCAATATGGGTGTCTTTCGAAAGATCTCGTCAATACCTTTAAAACGAATGGTTGAACTATAGATCTATGATAATTTAAAACAAAGTTATAGATTTTTTTTTTTAGCTTTTAACAAAAAAAAAAAAAAAAAAAAAAAAAAAATCATTTCTTTTGATATCGGCAAAAAAAAAAAGGTTTTTTTTTTTTTTCGGTATTTAGTGATGTAATTCTGTCAGATAAAAATCGTCTGCATTTATAATGGAAAATAATTTAATAATTTAATAAATAATATGTATTCAATGAATTTTGTGTAAATTTATATAGAAGAAAGTTATGTGAGGGCCACATCATAGTAGTTTATTGGTGGAAGAGATTTTAGGATTGTCATTTGACCTCATAATTTTTATTGCTTTTTGCTGGATAGGATGGTAGTCAGTGAAGGGATGCAAATAGGGGATTGAGTGACTTGCTGAATTTTTAAATATTTATTTTTAATTTTCATTAACTTAATTGTTGATTTTCTTGGCAACAGTATGTAAAAATTGTACTTATATAACAATTTTGCCTTTAATGTTCTCTATATATTACCACATTATTAATTATTTTCTCGCTCTTTCTCTTTATAGTTTAAAAGTACTATTTACTAATACTATCTTATTTTCACTATAACTACCATATTATTTGAATTTTTATACATCTGCGTGATGTTTGAATTTCTCTCTTTCTCTCTCTCTTTCTTTCTTCTTCTTCTTTTTTTTTTTCTCTTTTATGAATTTATTTAATAAAATTATAATTTATTTTATTTTATTTTATTATTTTTACTTGTTTTATGCGAAAATAAACCCATCGTTAAGCACACTAAAAAAATTATTTTCTCTAAATTTACTGAAATATTTATCCTGAGTATCTGTAAATTTACAATAATTCTTAGTTAAAAATATATAATCGAAATTGTCAATCATCTTCCTGTATTTTTCTGTATTTTTATTATTTGATTTCTCCATAACAATTAAAAATGAATGTTTCTACTTTAGAAAAAGCCTTCTAAGTCACAAATATATTCTCGACAATAATTGGTTTAATTAATATATTCCATTAAAATACACGTAAAGCATATATTTTTTAACATTTCCGTTTTCGCTGTAATTTTATATCAATACAAAAAACCCTTAACGGGTTAAAAGTTTGTGACGCAGCACTGTACTTTATGGCTATAAGAATTAGAAATACGGGTCTTAAAAATAATGATATCAAATTTTCAGTGACGCTTTGATATTAATTAAATTATACATAGATTTTCTTATTTGAATTTGCTTTTTCCTTTTATTTATATTTACAGTGTAAACGTTATTTTCAACATAAAATAATATATAGCATTTACTCATTGATACCTTTCCATTCACATCTCTTATACTATGAAAGCATGTGTTTTAAAAGAAATTATATGAAATTCCAGTAACGCAGTGGTGTTACATTAAGTGATTTGTTTTTAAATTTCTCTGTAATTATTTTGTTTTGCATATTAAAGTATATGTGCACATTGAAATATTGCTTTTAATTTTCAAATACGCTGTCAAATATATCACTTTCATTAAGCTTATATTATGTACAGAAATATATTTATTTCAATGAATTATTCTATCTTTTGCGTCACGCCATCCAAAACTGAAAAAAATTTCACAGTTTTTTTCTTTGCATCACGATATCTATTTGCATGCATTTTCAATTTATTTGGATGAAATGACACAAAGTAAACATTTCCATATATTTTACTTACAGTTTTGGATGGCGTGACGCAAAAGATAGAATAATTCATTGAAATAAATATATTTTAGTACATAATATAAGCTTAATGAAAGTGATATATTTGACAGCGTATTTGAAAATTAAAAGCAATATTTCAATGTGCACATATACTTTACTATGCAAAACAAAATAATTACAGAGAAATTTAAAAACAAATCACTTAATGTAACACCACTGCGTTACTGGAATTTCATATAATTTCTTTTAAAACACATGCTTTCATAGTATAAGAGATGTGAATGGAAAGGTATCAATGAGTAAATGCTATATATTATTTTATGTTGAAAATAACGTTTACACTGTAAATATAAATAAAAGGAAAAAGCAAATTCAAATAAGAAAATCTATGTATAATTTAATTAATATCAAAGCGTCACTGAAAATTTGATATCATTATTTTTAAGACCCGTATTTCTAATTCTTATAGCCATAAAGTACAGTGCTGCGTCACAAACTTTTAACCCGTTAAGGGTTTTTTGTATTGATATCATTACTTTTTAGGGGTTAATGATCAAAACGCAAAATTAAAGGAGCATGGTAATGAGTTATAACACTGTATTAAAAGTGTTGTTTTATAGGTCATACTCGAACAAAATAACAAACTAAATAAAATTTCAAAATTTTATAAAAAGTGATAAAAAAGATGGACACATGCAACATTACAAAGGCATAATATAGTACATTTAAAAATGACAAAAATTTCTTATTTATATTTATCTCTTATTATAATTTTTTAGGTATAGATTTGATTTAAAAGAGAAAAATAAATAATAATAGAAAAATCTTTAAAAAGTGAAAATTTTATACTGGTAAATATTTAAGTAGTATAGTTTGTTATAAATTTAATTAAAAAAAAATCTTAATCTATTCAAAATTTTATTATAGCTTAACATTTTGTAATTTGTATATTATATATATACTAGAAACTTAATGAGCAAATTAATTATTTTCAAATTCTGTTTTAAGAATTTTTTCAATCCGTAGTTTAAGTGATTTATCACCTAATTTTGAAAAAATTACAAATATTTGCATATGATTATCATATTATTTGTCATTTTTATGAAAATAAAGGAAAAATTTTTTGTTGTTGCAATCACCTTTTAAAATAGAACCAATTTTGAAAGTTAACAACGTATCAACATGAAAACAATGTAAATACAAAGAATATTTTTGATAAACAAATGTCATATAAAATACAAGTACCTAAATAAATAACTCATTTAATATATATATTAAAAAAAGAAAAATATTTTTTTTTTATTTTTTGTGTTTATTTTTGACGCTTCCCGATAGATGGAGCCAAAACGATTATTTGATATTCAGTATTTCAGATGGAAGAGAAGAAATTCGTCCGCGAAACTGCCGCATCACGGTATTTTCGGAGTAAAAAATAGTTCGATTTTTAAACTGAGTTATAAAAAAAACAAGAGTTTTCCTAGGGAAAAGGGAGATGTCAGGCACATCAGATAAAAGCGATTAATATCATATATAAATTAAACTAAATTCGCTCGAGCCATATTCGAGAAAAATTTGTTCCTTACATACGCCGCCCATTTACAACTTAAATGAGCCGATTCATATCTCGAAATATATTGCACGCAGAAATGTAGCGATTTCAGCAAAAGATCAGACAGAAGGTGAAAGTCTATTTTGAAAATATCAGAACATAACCTCCCATATTTCTTGAGATATTAAGTGTCGGCTTTCAGCGGTTACTTTGATCTTAAAATTCCTATATATATAAGTGTCGCAGTTTTCGTTCGTTTTTCCGTTTCCGCTGAGTGTCGTGGCTTTCGTTTGTTTTTGCGCTTGCGTCACTAGAAAAACTGCCGTTTTTCATGATAAGACTTAAGATAAACGATTATCAATAGTGTTCTGTTGAAATTTTTAACAGTGCATATTCATTTTTAGGTTATTTTTGGAGACATATATTTTTTAAATTAAAATATTTAATTGTGGAATCAAAGCTTGTTTTTTTTTTTTTACCACTCGTTGAAAAAAAAAAAAAAAAAAACCTTATAAGCATGGGGTTGCCTTATACATAATATGGAATGAAACAATAAAATAAAATAAATAAATAAATAAATAAGAAGAAGTAACATCAATATTTAAAAGAACTAAAAGCGATAAGAAAAAAAAAATAAATAAATAAAATAAAAATAAGAAGAAGTAACATCAACGTTTAAAGAACTAAAAGCGATAAGAAAAAAAAAATCTTGTAAGCATGGTGTTGCCTTATACATAATATGGAATGAAACAAAAAGAAAAAAAAAAAAAAAAAAAAAAAAGAAGAAGAAGTAACATTAATGTTAAAAGAACTAAAAGCGATAAGCAAAAAAAAAAAAAAAAAACTTGTAAGCATGGTGTTGCCTTACACATAATATGGAATGAAACAAAAAGAAATATATATATAAGAAGAAGTAACATCAATGTTAAAAGAACAAAAAAGCGAAAAGAAGAAAAAAAAAAAAAAAGCATTGTGCAAAATAGCAATTTACAATATTTTGCATTCGATATGTTTAAGACTATCTGAAACTTCAGAATGCAAAATTTTTGCTTATTGTATTTAGTTCTTTTACATTGCCGTTATTTTCTTAATTTATTAAGCCCCCAGGCCTCCCAATAATGAACACATGGAATGTAATAAACAATAAACGGGCACGAATATGGACTAATTAATCGCGCTTTCAGAAGTTAAAAATTTTATAAAAATTTTATTAAAACATTTTTTTATGTATTTTCACTGAGTTATTTAATTCGAGAGAGAGAGAAAAAAAAAGAAAAAAGTACCTCATGGCCAAAAGTCTGTGACATTGGTCCTAAAAGAAGCATATATTAGCTTAGAGAGGATAAAAATTATTCTCACTGTTAAAAGTTTCAACAAAAAACTACTGCTTATCATTTATCTTAAGTCTTATTTCAAAATACAGAAAAAAAAACAAAACAAAAAAAAAAACAGACATTTAAACATTTATTTATATATGCATTTTAATGGCTAAAATTAATTTAATTAATTATTGAAGAGAATACATTTGTAATTTAAAATGCTTTATGTAAAGTAGAAACATTTAATTTTAACTTTTATTGAAAAATTAATAAGAATAGATAAAAATTGAGAATCTCGATTATTTACTTTTAACCAAGAATTATTGTAAATTTACAGAGACTCTGGAAAACTATTTCAGTAAATTTACAGAAATTTTTTGAAGTGTATGGAATATGGTGTAAGAATTTGACTATAGATAAAAATTTGAGTGAATGATAATGATAAAATTTAGTATTCGTATACGAAAGGAAATTAAATTAAGTATTATTAAAAATTTTAGAGTTAAAAATTCAGATTATAATATCGTATCAAACATTCTATAGACACAACTGTTTACAAAAATAAAACGGCTTCATAAACCTCTGCTTTAAGCACAGCAGCAACTGAATTATAGTGACTTATTTAATTTTGTAAAATTAATGCACATTTATTTCATCTTTTCATCAAATATATTGTTTGAGTGTATTCCTTCAACTATTTAAAAAAACAATCCCTTTCTTCTGTTATACCAATTTCAACTCTCCATTTATTGTCATTCTCCCGCGTGAACTGCTTTGAATGCAACACTTTTTCTTTTATATTCACTTTTCTTTTTCATTTACTCTTTTCATTCTATAAATAAAATTTTCAGTTAAATCTTTCTTTTTCATTTTCATTTTCATTTTCTTAATATATTGTTTATCCTTGAGGTTACAAGATTTAAAAAACAATATTATTACGAATTTATAAACAGTAGTCGTTATTTTTATGTAATTTAATCTAAAGTGGTTTAGTCAGGTTATAAAATATTAATTTTCTTAATTTCTACTCTGTAAAAAATATGCCCTTTTCACTGCCAGAAATTCTCTGTAATTTGAGAAAATACGCGTAATTTATGAAAACATTACGCTGTCAGAACTTTTTTTCTCAAAATACAGAGAATTTCTGGCAGCAAATAGGACATATGTTTTACAGTGTAGCTTGTTTTGGCATTAAAATAGCTCATTTTCCTTTAAAAAGCTTCACCAGGGCAGATAATGGCCTGTCGTCGAATTTGGCGAGCTTATCACCACTTGGTAACTTTTAGCAACTTTGGTGAGGAATTCATCATTATCGATATAACGATTATCTAAGCTCTAAATCGAATATTTTGCAAAGTAATAGAAAAGTGTGGAAATATAATATAATTCGGTATAAAGAGATCGCATCAGTTTCAAACCAAGTCATTGTGGTATAGAAAACTCTGCTTGACTAGGCCTCTGCTATAGATTACAGTGAAAGCTGTGTGTTATCCTTAATGTATAGCTTATGCTGTGATTTTATGTTGTCAGCTGTTGTTTGAGCTGTGTTTTCTGGTGAAACTGAAGTTAATACTTTTTTGACAGACCTGTATTCTTCTGTAAATAAATTTTTAAGCCTCTGCAAGACCTGTCCCCAAACAACACACTCGTCCATAATACAGCCTCAAGATGTCCATAGACGTTTTTTTCATCCATAGGACATCCTGTGGATGTCATTTTTAGAAGACGTGCCGTTAGGGTCATTTATTCAAGGTCAATTCAAGAACCCCGAGTATGCAACACTATGCATTCTTTACTCCATACTTTTGTTTTTTAGGGAAACCATTGCTTGTACCAAAACTAATGTTGTAGTTTTTACTTTTATTTTTAAATTTATATTTATGTTCAGTAACGCATACTTGTTATAAGGATTTGTTATTTATTTATTTATTTATTTTTACAGAAAACATGATGTACATATCTATTCTGCTTATTCTGTATATGGTAGCTCTTGGAATTTGCGCTCCACCTGCAACAACACTGAAACCAACGAAACGTGGGATTGCAACCATTAAACAAACAGCAATCAGTAGGCCTAGGCAATCACCAGGTAGTGGACGATTATCTCTGATCAACTACCGATTTAATCGCAGGCCTAAAAGGAAACACCTCGACATCGGAGAACTGAAAATGGTGCTAGGAAGTGCCTACGATCCCAAATTTATGTCCATTGAGCCACCACGTGAATTACAAAAGCCAAATGCTGGTGCAGTCTACGTTGTCAACAAAGATAGTTGGCGATATCGCGAAATGCTTGAAGAGCTGCAGACTAGCAATATGACCGAAGAACTGCAACTAATAGCTGGTGACAGACTTGCTGTTGAGCTAGAATACGTAAAGGTTTTCGAAAAGTGGTTGCTGAAAAAAAGTTCTTGCCCAGTCAAGTAAGAGAGTTTCTTGTATTATGATTGTAATGTTAAAAAAGATTTTATAAATCAGTCTTTCTCATGTGATGTAAAAATGAAAGTTTAACACGTGTTATTCTAAAGGCCAAAGTATGCTATTGCATCGTGCCAATTTACGCAAACTTATATTGTATTTTACTAATGAAAGAGTAATTACCATTTCCATTTTAATCATTATTAAATTTACCCTCTCACGGATTTTGTAGGCGAAATCTAATTGCCAAATATTTTTTAAATTAAACTGTATAAATATGTTAACAACAACAATAAATAAATAAATAAATAAATAAAAATAAATAATAATAATAAAAATAGATGCTTATTACATTATTACATCAGTATGTGCTGGAAAAAATGGATATCAGCTTAGTCTGCTGTTAAATAGAATAATTTACAGTAGAAACATCTGTAAAATAATCTCGCTTTACAGATTTTTCTACTATAAATTATTCTATTTACCAGCAGAAAGTGCTGGCAAAAATGGGTTCCAGCATATTCTATTGTAAAAGTCAGCGCAATTTTTTACAGTGTTGTTCTAGTTGTTTTACTGCTTTTTTTTTTTTTTTTTTTGTGTGTGTGTGTGTGTGTGTGTGTGTGTGTGTGTGATTACCGAATAAAATATATAATTAGTGGCAAGCACCAATTACATAAACCCAATAAATTAGCGACATCACTTTTTTCTGTCATTGAACTGTAAAAATAATTTCCATGCCTCTTTTTCCATCCCGAAATTTTACACATTAATTTTTCAAGTTTTTCAAAAAAATTCCATTAACAATTTTTAAATTATTTTATGTGACACTTTCTTCTGAAAAATAAATTAAAAGAATTTTGACTTTGCATTCTCAACCACGCCTCTGTGTTTTTCTGAATTTGGATTATGGCACTCCATATCATTTTTCTTAATTTCCCGCCTTTACTTCTGCCAATAATTTATGCGTTCACGCAGACAATAAATGGTAAATTTATATAACAACCGTAATTATTCATCACATTTGTAACGTAATTTTTTTTTTTTTTTTTTTTTTTTTTTTTTTCAGATGAGTTTATAAAAGGTTACGGCTGAGCACCTTGCGAAAAAATGAATATAGGTTTTATATTTTTTTGCTTTCAATAATTATTTTACACAAACTGGATAAAAGGAAAAGTCACCCTTTCCATGGCGGATTAAAAATGTGAAGGCATCATGGAATGGATAGTAATACGCAAGCGAAGTGATGACGTCACTGGCCGTCCTTGGATGCAGCAAAATGATTTCCTATGTTAATCGCCCATTGGATTTTTTGTAAAAAATTAATAAAAATCGAGGAAAATTATTTCCAGATTTTAATCCTCATATTTAGGTATAGATATTAGTTATCGTGTGCATGCGTTAGATTAAGTTGTTTTTGCTGTAAAATTCATAAAATTTGAATTTTAAATTTCAAAACAATAGAAAAAAAGAATGGCAAACTTCCATATTCGATTTGAAACATAAACATTTCATTTCAAAGCCAAAGGATGATATTTTCTCAATAAATATCCAACTAATATGCTTATTAAAAGGAAAATGATAAATATTCTATCATAATTTGAAGTCAAATTTGTTTTCAAATGTCTAAATAAAGTGTCTGATATAAGATACTCATATGTTGCAGCGGAATAGATTTCATATCAGTCATCCTTGGGGGAAAAGAAAAATATCGCCAAATTTTCTGGCGAACATATTTAATTCCTTTCAAAAATCATGGTTATTTTAACAACTTATATTAAGAGAGTAATGGATAATATGAAATAATATTTCGTACAATACATATTACGAAAATATACATCTGGCATGTATATTTTCGTATTACTTTTTTGATCGCCAAATACAAAAATTACCAAGGACGACAGAGTTTTGAAATTTAAAATTAAAATTTTGTCAATTTGATAGTAAAATAACTCAATCTAAGACATGCACGTGATAACTAATACATATCTATATCTAAATATGGGGATTAAAATCGAGAAATAATTTTCCTCGATTTTTAATATTTTTTTACAAAAAATCCAATGTGATTAAATAAATGTGAAGGATATTAATCAGGCCAATAGCGCTTATGCTATAAGTTCAAAGCAACCACATTAGTGTAGGATAATCAAACAAATAACGAACCAACCAGCCTGTGAATAATGCTGTGTATAAGGTTTTCTCAAATTTTTAAATACGCGGAGCTTTTTAAACATTTAACATGTTCATTGGTTTTGAACTGAAACTAAACGTTTAACGTATTTTACGCAAACAATTTTCAATATATATATTTATTTAAGCGACTTTTAAACATTTCGTTCTTTTAATTCTAAAGATAACAGCACTACTCCGAAATGTAACAAACGATCAGACAAAAGCCAAATGAGAATGTCAATTTAAATTTCTTAGCAAGAGCGAGTGCCTAGTTTCTGTTTTAATTATGCGTTCGCGCCTGGTTTTTTTCATCTGTTGAAAAGTCGTGGTATTATTTTGACTTGAAACGACTGTTGTGAATTTTGTTGCAATTAATGGCGTTTAGATACGAAGTTATTTATTTATTAAATTAATTACTGTTTGAATTTAACCAGATTAACCTATAGCTGCTTCAAAGCAAAAATTTCTCAAAAATTAAAAAAGGTAATTTTTTTCTTTTTACGTAGGGGAGAGTGGGGATGAATGGGACATTTTTCATGTTTTTATTAATAACGTTCACCATATGTAATTCAGAATTTCGTAACATTGCTCATAAGCACACTTCAGTAATCAGTTACAAATAAACATTATAACTTTAATAAAAAGCTATCATTTTTAATTAATAATATATATATATATATATTTTTTTTACATGCATGTGCATTAATGGGATAGGACTGAAGTTAACAAAGAAAAGAAAACAAAATAGAAAGTAAAGAAATTTTTAAAGTTAAATTAATTTATGTGATTTTATTACACACTATGGATTTACTGAAATTAACAAAAACTGATGTACTGACTCAAATTAACATCGAAAGGCAAAAGTCCTTTGGTTCGCTCAGTTCCTAGTGCTCTAGGCTTTGGTAATTCAATCTAATAAGACCTAATCTAAAAAATAAATAAATAAATAAGACACTAGAAAGATATAAATCATTATAATAAAGTACAAATTATCCATATGAATTTTTGTTTCTGACTGATCGGGAAAAATAAGCATTCTATTCTGTATTACATTAATAATCACCACGATTTATTTAATTAGCTTGATTGAAATTGTGATTTTAATCAAATTATTATTAGTTTATTTATTTATGTTTTTAATTATTGATATTATTAATTAAAGTTGCATTGAATATTCTAACTTATAATTTTTTAAATCATAATTATTATAAAGAAAAATTGGAACATTTAATTTCAATCTATTTTTCTCTAAATCCATGCTATTTTTATAATTCCATGTTATAACTACTGAACTACAGGTTATGAAAATATTGAAAATCTATTTACGATTTGTTTTAATATAATTCTTGTGTACAATTTTAAATTAGTACATAGTGGGGAATGTCCCATTCATCCCCATTCAAACTGTCCCATTCATCTCCACCACCACATGATCATATAAAACAGGAAATATGTTTAATGAACAATTGTCAATATTCTTCTAGAATGTCATAAACACAGTAAAAGATTATGCCTTTTCATCATATAAGAGTTCTATTAACTTTAAACAAATAGTTAATTTCTTAATTACTACCTAATTGAATCAGTAAAAGTTACTTTGGCAGCAGAAAAAAACACTTTAATTTTTTTCTGCCCTTCAATACATAGCACAACTCTGAAACTACACTTGATGAATGACCTCAGTACTGTCATATATCAGAAAAATTGTCAAGTTTCTGGTGCATGCAAAACATAAAATTTTGTTACTGTCCCATTCATCCTGCGTCCCATTCATCCCCACTCTCCCCTATTTATGATCTGTTATGTGTCTGATAGTCATTTTTGAAATTAGTAAGCAATTAAATAAATATAGATATGTTGTAAACGTCAAAGGCTTAACTAGACTGCACAAATGCTTCGTATGTCTTAGAGTCTTATGCGGGTCGGAAAAACTTGACTGGCACTCGAACCGGAACCCGACTCGAAGCACTTTTAACAAATAAAATAGTGTACTTCAGAGCACAATATAACGAAATTTCCTATACACTAAAATTTATTTTTTAAAAATCCACTGTTCTAAACCTTTAACAGTATATAAAATATATTGTTTAATAAGAAAGCAAATATACGTTGGAAGGCAAATAATTTTCTCATGTAAAGTTTTAAGGGTTAAATATTAATATTTATGCAATTGTAATTAAATTCATAATATGAGTCATGTTGATTTAAGGCGACAATGAACATTCAAAATATTAAAATTGGACTGACATTCGATATTTAAATTTTACTAAAATTATGAAACTACATAACAGTAAAAATGTGTGGCAAAACGAATTTTTCAGTTCCCCTCCTCCTATGCAGAATTATAAGCTGTTACATTTGTAAACAAATTATTGAATCTAATGTAAAATGAAAACTTTATTGAAAACGTCATTTTCTCAAACCTATTTTTTAAAATCTGCGTTAATTTTAAAATGCTCCTTGTGTCTTGGAGTATTTTTTGTTGAATCTTCATGAAACTTCATTTAATGGGTTTTTTTATGCATGTATCTTAGCACAAAATTTAGTTAAAATTTTCTACATTTAATTTTTTTTTAAACTTCAAAATTTTCAATTAAAAAAAAATTAATGAAACTTAAAAAAAAAAAAAAAAAATCGCGTAATTATGATTGAAAAAAAAAAAAAAAATGTTAACTATCATAAATATCCAAATCTACTAGTACACACAAAAAAAAAAAAAATAAAAAAATAAAATAAAATAAAATAAATAATAATAATAATAATAATAATAATCTGGGGTGTCACTCACACGACTTTCTCTTACCCTGAAATTTAATACTATAAATACAGGTTGCAGATTAAGAGGTAAGATAACGAGTACTGTTATGTAAACCTGTGTTAAACATTTCAAATTAGGCTTCGGAAGAGTTTTATATGATAATTAGTTCTGTGTGTATGTGTGGGGGGGGCTACCGTCCCCCTCAACCCCCCGTTTCATTAATGCACCTACATTTATATAGAATTTAATACGGTTATTAAAAAATAATTCTGTTTTTAAAAAATAATTTATTAAAATTATTATTTAAACAAATTATCTTTTATGATAATGCAGACGATTTCCATATTAGAGAAAAAGTATAACACTAAAAAAAAAAAAAAAAAAAAAAAAAAGTTGAATTTATTCTCAATATTACATTAAAAAAAATTGTTAAAAATGAAAAAAATCGATAACTTTATTTTAAATTATCGCAGATCGATGGTTCAACCATTCGTTTTAAAGGTATTGGCGAGCTCTTTTGAAAGATACCCATCATGCAAATTTACTCCCCTCGAGGGGGGACTTCCCCCCCCAGGGGGTGAGGCGGGGCTCCTACATACACAATTTTTTTTCCCAGTTCACTATCTCTATTACAAAAAATGTACATTCGTTTTATTTGGTTTAGCGCAGTCTATAGATGTTAAACTCTACTTACCTGCAATTTCCCCCGTAGACGTAATGTATTTGAATACTTTTGAGTGCCCCTGTACACGAACTATTTGCTTCATCTCAACGAAAAGATTACTGTAGCATCCCTATATGATACACATTTAGAATACCGAGTTTGGAATTTCTGCTACTATTTGTTCTTGAGATATACTGATAACAGGCATCCACACAAACATCCACACAGACCATTTACTAAAAACATGATTTTCGTAATCAGGGGACCTCAGAACATGTAAATATAACAAAAACTCACGTTCGAAAATTTGACCCTAAAACAATACTTTCTAGACTTTATGGGTAAGAGAAAGTAAAAAAAAGAAAAGAAAGAAAGAAAGAAAGTTTGACTGCTTCGCAGGGAATATATTGCAATTTAACGATTAATTAATAATTTTAATTAATATCTTAATTAATGATAATGTGAATGCTGATTTTACTATGGCATTTCTTCTCTCTCTAAATAATACTATATGAAACTGTAACTTTTTACAGTTATAGAATTAAAATTGTATTTTTTACCTTCTTCTACATATATAAGAAGAAAGTAATGGATTCGCGAAAATTTTCTGACTTCAGTTTTAAACGGATTTACACGTTTTGAGATGTCCGGAAAACGATTTGTGTATTTTTAGAGAATGTTTATTTGTCGGTGTGTGTAAAAAAAAAAATATATATATATAGATTTTGCTGACATTCTGGCAAGAGCAGAATTTAGTTTAATATAGAGGACTATTAGGTTTTTTTTTTTTTTTTTTTTTTTTTTAATATAACACGTCTTTTAAATTATTCAATTGTATTTTCGATAAATGTCCAACTATCGTAAAACTGGTATCGTAAAAATCCGTAGATTGAGAGTCCCCAGTCCTAAAGATTAGTCCTCAGTCCTAAAAAAAAAAAAAAAAAAAAAAAGAATTTATGTAAGAAAAATATTTTGCGAGTACATCCACGGATCAAAATTAATGCAATCTCGACCCTGAAAGTTGGTAATCCGTATGTAACTGTGGTTACTGAACCCGATGCAAGACGCGAACCTGGCCATAAAAAAGTATTTAAATACATTACGTCTATGGGCAAAATATTTGGTAGGCTCAGTATATCATCTTTAAACTGCGCTAAATTTAATGAAATGAAGCTTAATATTTTATATGCAAAAATAAAAGCATACATAGAATATGGTATGAAAATTATTTATAATTATCCTTCGTTTACAGAGTTATATATTAAAAAAATCTTATCATATTAGTGCTGTATTTGGAAGTGGCTCGGTGTACATTTCATATTACGCCAATGCACTTTGTATGTGTATGTAAGCTAAATGAGGTTCTGACAAAAGAAAATTTAGATACCACAATTTCTATAAAGTTTTTTTTATTTATTTTTTTAAATAGATATTAACGGACATAAAAAATTATTCAAGTCTAAAATTATTGTATGAAAATAGTTATTTTCAAATTTCCCTTATCAGAAAACCTGATGTTAAACAAAACTTGAATTAAATAAATTTACTTCGAGTTTAATTTATAGAGAATATACAGTGCAATTGAAATAAAGTCGAATAAATTTCCAAAAGTAGTGCAGGGGTAATTCGCTGAATAATTTGAACTACATTTTAAAATTCGATAACCGTCTTAGATGTTTTAAGCATGATGCTAGAATATTTAAATGTGGAGTTGAGGAGATGGTAGTCTCCCTTGTATTGTAATGTATATCACATAAAACTGTTTCTAAAACTATTTCCAACTGTTGTTTAAATACAGTACAATTGAAATAAAGTCGAATACATTTCCAAAAGTGGTGCAGGGGTAATTCGCTGAATAATTTGAACTACATTTTAAAATTCGATAACAGTCTTAGATGTTTTATGCATGATGCTAGAATATTTAAATGTGGAGTTGAGGAGATGGTAGTGTTCCCCTTGTATTGTAATGTATATCGCATAAAACTGTTTCTAAAACTATTTCCAACTGTTGTTTAAATGCAGTACCTTGTATGTTACATTTTACACTGCGAAAATATGTCTACAATAATGTAGGAGCCGCGGTAATCTGGTCTGTAGAGCGTCGAGCTCGTAATCGGGAGATTGCGAGTTCGATACTCGAGTCGAAAGAAGACCATCGTGTATATTAAAGGAGCTTGGCACCTTTGACTTAGCACCACGGAAGGTTTCATATGAAAGCTTATACTTCCATTTAATATGTATAAATTAACTGTATTTGCTTGTTCAATGAAATATATATTCGGGCTACAATTCTTTATGGTTTTTGGTGTATACATCTATCTATATAAAAGAGCAGAGTCTGTGTGTCTGTCTGTCTGTCCGCTATAGAAACCTAGGCCGTTTCACCGACCGGGACAAAATTCGGCAAGGTTAATGTTTACGACCCGAGAAACACAACGCCGCAAGCGATTTTACAAAATTCGCCCCCCAAGGGGGGGAGGGGGGCAAAACGTAATTTCACAAAATCCTTCATATCTCAAACAAAAAAACAGACATCCGTAAACTTTTTGTTTTAAAATATAGCTAATACAAATGTCTAAAAATCGGTTTCTGGAATTTTTGAAATTCGGTCCCCAAGGGGGGCGGAAGGGAGGGGACAAAACGTGATTTTACATGCGTAAAACGTGATTTAGCATTATCCTATATATCTCAGACAAAAAAAAAAGATATACGTGAAATTTTTGCTCTAAAATATAGCTAATGCAACTATCTAAAAATCAATTTCTGGAATTTTAGAAATTCAGTCCCCAGGTGGGGCAGCAAGGGGGGGTGGCTATGGAGCAAAAACAAATAGAAATACAGCTAGGCCGTTCAAAATTGGTACAGATAGGTTTTAAAGGCCTGCAAGTCGAATAGGGATATTTTCGATTGTGTAAAGTTATTAGGAGGGACAAGAAGGGGGGGGGAGGGGAGGGGGCAGAAAAATAAAATAGAGTTAGACCATTCAAAATTGGTACATAGAGGTTTTCGATACCTACAAATCGATTGCGGATATTTTTGAATTTTTAAAATTATTGGGAGGGGCAAAAAAATAAAATAGAGATAGATCGTTCAAAACTGGTGCATAGAGGTTTTTGAATTGATACTTACAAATCATTTGCGGATATTTTCGAATTTGTAAAATTATTAGGATAGACGGGAGGGGGGGGGGCAAAGGGGGAAAATAATAGAAATAAGAGTTAGAGCATTTTGGAAATTTTTTCCGAAGACAGTGAGAACCCGGTGCGACATTTTTCCTAATCAGATTTTGTTTCTCTTTTTTTTTCACGTGATAAACATTAATGCAATTCTGAGAATTCAGTAATTATAGTGATTCGTTTAAAAATAGGGACCAGCGAAGCGGGCATCGCCTTCTAGTATATATATATATATTTATAGATTTGAAATCTTTAAATTGCGTTTTCTCAGTTTGAATTGTTCATGAATTCATAGTCTTCAAAACACTAATACTTCTACCAGTATTTAAGGAAATACTTTTTTTTTTTTTTTTTTTTTTTCGATGTTTAATAGAACCTACTTAAAAGAATTAGGAATGGATTTAAAAATTTGCTAATTAGTGTTTGGGGTAAAATTAAAAAGCTCATGTAAAAATTTGCAAAAAAGAAAAAATTATATTTTGTTATATTTTTAATTTTAATGGTTTTTCTTTTAAAGATATTGCAAAATACATCCCTAATTCTTTTAAGTAGGTTTTATTAAACAGAAAATAATAATAATAATAATAATAATAATAATAATAATAATAATAATACTTTCCTTATATACATGTAGAGGTTTTAGCATTTTGAAGATCGTGAATTCATGAAAAAATTCAAACTGAGAAAACGCAATTTAAAGCTTTCAAATCAATAAAAAATATATTAAAAACCGAAAGAATGCCTGAATATATATTTTTTTAAATAAACCTAATATAGTTCAATGTATAAATATTAAATAAAAATATAAATTTTATATAAAACCTTCAGTAGTGCCAAGCTCTTTTAAAGCTCCACATTTCAGCCAGATTTTCTCTTTCTTCCTTTAATGTTATCCTATGGGATTTTTATTGCTTCGTATTATAACGATATCGCATTCAAAAGTGAAGTTTTTTGAATTCTGTTTTTCTAATATTACTCTTTAAACATGTCGCCTTTAAAAAACAAGAGAGTCGCCTTTAATAATAATAATAAATAAGATAAAATAAATAAATTTAAATATTTGTTTTAGATATTTAAAATTAGAGTATTAAATAAGCTTAATAAAATAAAATATTTGATTTTTTTTTTTTTTTTTCAGAATTGCTCACTAAGCTAAAAGGCGACATGTTTAAAAAGTAAAATTCAAAAATACAATAAATACAATATTCAAAAATACAATATTCAGAGTACGAAAAATTTCATTTTTGAATGAGATAGCTTTATAATATGAAGCAACAAAAATCCCATAGAATTACATGGGAAGATGTGCAGCCCATGAAGTCGTCGTGGCTGAAATGTCTTTCATGTTTCCATCCCAAATCTTATGAGGATTGTAAAAATGTTTCTCTTTTCACCTTCACCGTCTAGTACAAATCATTCTCCGATAACGAGTTTATCTTGAACGAAATAGGGAACGATTATGAATGAAAACGAGGAGTGCAGACTGCCATAAGCTAGTCTTTATCGCTCTTTTCCCTGACAGCTTCTAACAAAAGAGTCACCACCCTTCAGAGGGTTCGGGGTGGTATGTGGGAATTTACCCCAAATAATACCACTGGGGGGGGGGGTTTACTGAATCAGGGATCACCCCTCCTAATTATTGGAGGATCACAATTGTGGATATCTTCCCAGAGAGCACCCAAAGTGTTCTGTCCTCCTCTCAAGGGTTGTGACTGCTTTTGTTAGAAGCTGTCTATGGAGGATCAAAATTGTTTGATGCTATTGATAGTATGTCTCTTGACCGACCACCCTTGGGGTGAATCCTTGACAGGTCGCCAATTGCCTATAGCGTAGCACTAGAGCGATGACCCATTCAACCTCAACCTATATTAACATTAAGACAATTAAAGCTAAAATATTGTAAGCGCTACGCTAGATTATTTTTCGCACAAAAGCTTTAATGAAAACATTATACCAATCACCTATAATGATAAAATTTTATTTTAATTCTTCCTTTTTTATTTTTACAGGTATGCCTGGGAAGACATAGGAGCTTTATTCTGGCCACGTTACGTTCGCCGCGGAGAGTGTTCTACTGATCAAGGAAGTTGTTCATGGCCTTCAGGCATGCATTGTGTTCCATCAGGCACTACAAATATTGAACTTTTGCGTTGGCAGTGTCGCACCCGTAAAGGCAAGGGACGTAAAAAGGGATACAAGGGACTCAGTAACAAAGATTACGATGAAGAAGATAAACCTGTAAACATGAAATGCCGTTGGATAAGAGTACCATATCCTATTACTACTGAATGCATGTGTACGTGTTAAGCATTTTAACTGAAACAAATTATGTAAATTTGTATTATGTACTTGTACAGCTATCTCATTTAACCTTTTACAGCAAGCGGTGTGGCCAGAATTTTTTACAGAAGGAGGCAAACTAAAACTGTAAAATTTTCTTCATAATTCAGAAGTTAAGTTTGACGGGTTTGCTGAGATTCAGATGATTAAGCAAGTCTGTATGTAAGAACCAACATTTTTTTTTTCACGTGTTTTAAGCTACAACATTTTATAAAATTATACAGCTTGTTCTAAACCCACCTGAATCTCAAAAATTTACTGTCAAGTCGATTCGAACTCTACTCTCAAGGAAAAGTTAGAGCCAATCTGATCCACGACACTGGTCTCTAACTGCCTCTGTGATAGGAATTTTATTTGGCAATTCAGATAATCACAAAAACTTTAACGACATAGTTTTAAAACTTTTGCTGATTAAAATTTTCCAGGAGGGAACAAGTTCCCCCTTGCTCCTATGTGCCAATGCCCATGTTACACACCAATGTTCACGGTTGGGAACGTCGAATTAAAAATTCATTAAAAAGTAAATTGAAAAATAAATAAATAAATGAAATAAGTAGACTCTCGTATAACGCGGGGGATACGTTCCGCGTAATCGG
The DNA here is from genome assembly GCA_963930645.1 of Salticus scenicus. Classification (NCBI taxonomy): domain Eukaryota; kingdom Metazoa; phylum Arthropoda; class Arachnida; order Araneae; family Salticidae; genus Salticus; species Salticus scenicus. The sequence goes on from OZ005660.1 coordinate 30,582,890, forward strand.
AAATCGCGTTATAGGAGACGTACATTGAGCAGACGATTTCATTCCGCAATGAGACCAAAAGCGTTGGGTGTTGGCATAGTAACGGAGCAATCCTTATCTGCAGGGAAAAAGTAAGTAACCTTGAACAGGTTAAAAGTAGAAAAGATGTCACGTGCTTCTTTTATTTTACGCGTTATACGAGACTCTTTAACGCGTTGTATGAGTATTCTTTAACCACATTTCTTGCGACCATGGAAGTCTCTGCGCAAATGCGGATTGAACGAGTCCAGTGCCAAAATAGGGATGACTGAGAGAAAACAAGCGATAAGGGAACGCAGAATAATTCGATGTTTGCCAAATGACTATCTCTCGGCCAATTTTGCATCCCTCAAAACTTTTGGATACGACCTCACTGCTAGTCGTTGGAAACGTGGTCGCACTGTAATAGTCGCAGATTTTTCGTAGCGTTATACGAAAACGCGTTTTATGGGAGCGCGTTGTACGAGATTCTACTGTATAGAACTTTAAAATGGTTATTTATTTATTTATTTATTTATTTTTTTAAGCTAAATTTTTATCATATAAAAACATTGTAAAAAATAACCTTATTTATTTATCTTTTTTACACTACATATCATAGCAATTCATATAAATCGAAAAAAAAAAAATTATTGTTTCCAAAAATCTGCTTCAGTATTAAAAATTGATCATATCGTTTAAAAAATATAAAGTTTTATAATATTAATAAAAATGCACTTGATATAATTTGCTTAACATTTACATTCCTAACGATAAATGTTATGTCTCTATATTAAAAATTTACCGTTACCTTTTTAAAAATTTAAATAAATAATACCTTTAAACTAAAAAATTTTAAGGTAGAATATGCATAGAAAGAACTAAAAATATTCCTGCGGATCTGCATTCGGCCTGTAAAAGGTTTAAAGAAGTACTCTTAAACTCAGAGAAAAGTTTCGTGGATTTAACAAGAATTTCTACTCAAATGTGTACAATAAGAAATTTTTTCTATATTAATAAAATAATTTTGGCCATTTTTCCCTCCCATTCTGAAGTAACAAAAAAAAAAATAAAAAAAACTATATATATATATATATATATATATATCATTTAACACGTGGATTGCTTAAAATACTTATTCCTGTTTCAATTTTGGTTTGTCTCATTGTTTAATTTAATTTCCTTTTTTATTTTGTTTTGTTGTAAGATAGAGACTTCATATTTGCTTGAATTAGCTATACAGTTTTCTGAAATCTTGCATATGCTGATAGAAATGCAAGTTTCCTGATGGGTGAACATTTCTATTTTTCAGCATTTAAAATTCCAATTTTCAATTCATGAATCCCCCCCCCCCTTTTAACGGAACTCTTTGGTAATTTTATCCTTTTTCTTTTCTCTAAAATGTTGACTGTTACTATTAATTAATAGTTTTTGCAAATTATCTCATCGTTAGGCTTATGTGTTATGTTAGTGTCATTTCTCTTCTATGTAAGTACTTTAACATGTTTTTACTAATCATTGGTACTCAAATTAAATTATTACCGTGACAATTTTTATTCGAAATAAATCTCAATTAAAATTTAATTTTATGTTGGTATCTTCATCTATCTTTTGTCTGCTGAGTGTTACAATGGTAATAAATTATTCAAATTATATATATATATATATATATATATATATATATATATATATTACAGTATATTAAAAAAATAAATCTACAAAAATTATATAAAATTGATAAAAACACAGGTCTACATCTAAAGAATCGATTTAATAATTTTAGCTGATCTTTATATTTTTTTATATGTTGAAACAAAAATGTTTTTTGTCAATACACAGTGTCTAACGACACAGTTTCTTCTTTGAATTTTCCACCAATGTAGTTATATGGTAATTTTTATAGTATTTCCATGATTAATTATAATTAGGCATGGAAACATACTAGAAATGACTGAAAATAAGGAAACTGTGTCGGTAGACCCTGTATTGACAAAAACTATGCATGATAGAGAAAAACTGACTTCATTTTCGATTTCAGCACACCAAAAAAAAAAAAAAAAAAAAAGAGATGAGCCAAAATTATCAAACCAAATTTTGCCAACATTATTTTCATAGACTTGTGAAATCTTCTTAATCCAATTTCTTACAATGAATGAGTTGATTTATCTACTCAAAATTGAGTTACTTTTTTTTTTAATCGACTTGAGTTAAAAATACCTTTATTTGGGTCAAACAGCTGCTTTGCATTTAATTCATCTTAAGTTATAGATATTTCATCAAAACTTGAGTTATTTCTGCTCTTTCATGATTTAATGGTTAAAAAATGGTCTCTCTCTCTCAATTCTGTGGTATATATATATATATATATTTTAATCATATCTTGGATATCATATCATCATGAGTTATAATTTTATGTCTTTCCTTACAGATTTATAGTTTATACATATTTTTAGTTTAAAAAAGTATACAGAGAAAGGGTTTTTGATGAGTAGAAAATTAAAATGTCAAAATTGAAAATTATTTTAATAAATAGGATAATAAACTTTTTAGACTTCAATGATAATCGTATGTTAATTTTAATGCACAGCAACCCCTTCAAATATATATATATATATATATATTTCTATAAGCATATAAAATATTAAGGTAAAGAACAATGCATCTACTTAATATGTACATTCATTAAAGTTTAAAGGTATCATATATCTTTAGTATACCAATAAAAAAAGTAAAAATTTCGAAAAATTAGAATGCTTTTTAGAAGGTTTATTAAAATTCTGTAATTTTCTTGTGTGGATAAATTGAATAACATTTATAAATAATAAGATTAATATCGTTTGAGAACTATCGAAAGCAGCTACATAAGGAGTTGAGGTGTAAATCAGCGACATAATAGTAGAGTGTTCGACTGTTACCAAGATGATACGTTTTCAAATACCAACAGAGACAAAAATTATTTTTTTCTTTTCTTTTCCCTTTTTTCTCTTCATTTCTAATGCAGCTCTTTGTTACAACATGGCCGTAATAATACAAATAACTGAAATTTGAGTGCATTATTTCATATTATCATTCAATTGACTGATTTCAAATTAAAATGAGTCAGTTAATTTCTGCTAGGGAAACTCAGGTTGAGTCGAATTCATCTGAAATCAACTCAAATTGAGTTAATTCTATTCTTTCTTTTTAAGAGAGCAAGCGAATACAAAGAAATTTTGTTGGAATTTTGTAAGTGGGTTAATAATATTTTTGTAGTCACCACAAAAGATTATTTCTGTCTAAATGAAAATTTTGTTTAAATTAATCTGGTGCACGTAAAACCCGTCATGGCTGCAATGTCCTAGATATTCTGAAATATTACCTCTGTGGGATAAACAAGCGAATGAGACATCTCCTCGCTGAGCATCAAAATTGTGATAGCATGCTTCCGGAATACTTCTAGCAGTGAATCTCAGACAGTTACCAATACACCCCCATTCCCCTTGCGTAGCTATATTGCGACGTTAAACTTATTTATCTCAACTCAACTGTTTAAAACAATGAAAATGACCTCAGTATAAAGCATTCTATAGTTTTAAACAAAACTTTTCTCTGAGTGTTCTAAATTAAGAAAAACAAATTGTGATTCTCATATTGAATTTATGAGAAAAACATGCTCATATGAACATCGTTGGATATGTTCATATGAACATCGTTGGATATGTTCATATGAGCATGTTGATATGAGCATATGTTTCATATGGTTCATATGAGCATATGTTTTTATGTTAAAATTTTTATTGAAAAGATGTGTTAAACCATAATAATTTTTAAAATTAACATAATTAATAATTTTTAAAATTAATATGTTTAATATATTCATAATAATATTATAGTTTTAAAAATTAAAGAACACGCTTTTATAGAAATGTGAACCAAAATACACAAAATATCTATCTTAGTATTAAAATGCAGGGTAAGAGAAAATCGTGTGAGTGACACACCATAATATTTACATACATTTAAATCTTTAATTAAAATAATTTAGAATTAAACAAAAACCATTTTTAAAATATCTCCCCTGACTGGGATCGAGCGCTAGACCTTTAAGTTCGTAGCGCGGAGCTATACCTCACCGCCACGGTGTTCACGTAGGGAAGGTCTTCTTTTTACAATATAGATTTTTTGTTTGCTCTCAGAGCGGTTACAAACATGCAAACATACATACAATTATACATACAAACAAACAAACATACATACATACAGGTGAAGCTAATAAAAGCGTGTAAAAAAAAAAAAAAAAAAAAAAAAAAAAAAAATCTTCAGTGTACTAAACTAAGAAAAACAAATTGTGATTTCCATATACTTTTTATGACAAAGATATGCTCCCGTAATTATTGTTGGATATGATTTTTTAAAGAAATTATAGAAGAGCTGTGTTTAACCTTATTAATTTGTAAAATTAATATAGTTAATAATCTGTAAAATTAATATTCTTAATAAATCCATAAAAAAAGTTTAAGAAAAATGAATTTTACTTCTCACATAGTTTTCATTGCTCGTATGCATATTGTTGGATATGATTTCTTTACAAAAATTGTAGAAGAGTTGTGTTAAACCATATTAATTTACAAAATTAATATTGTTAATAATTTGTAAAAATAATATGTTTAATAAATTCATAAGAAAGTTCTTTAATGTTACTAAACTAAGAAAAACAAATTGTGATTTCCATGTAGTTTTTTGACATAGACATGCTCACATGATTATTGTTGGATATCATTTCTTAAAAAAAAAAAAAAAAAATATATATATATATATATATATATATATGTGTGTGTGTGTGTGTGTGTGTGTGTGTAAGAGCGTAGAATCATACTAATTTGCAAAAATAATTATGGTTAATAATATGTAAAGATAATATGGTTACTAATTTATAAATGAATATGTTTAATAAATTCATATAATACATATATTTATATATATAGATATATTTTTTCAGTGTATTAAATTAAGAAAAATAAATTGTGATTAACATGTTGTTTTTATGACAAAAATATACTCATGTGAATACTGTTGGATATGATTTGCTAAAAAAATTATTAAAGAATTGTGTTTAATCATATCAATTTGTAAAAATAATATGGATAATAATTTGTAAAACAAATATGTTTAATAATTTTATAAAATTGTTTTTCTAATGAAATGATAATATTTTAATAATATGAATCTGTAATATGTACTTGTACAGTTATCTCAGTAAAAAACATCATGCTTACTGAATTAAGAAAACGTATTATGGTGTACCTATTATTTTTATGAAACAATTGTGAAAATTGTTGGAAAACTATTTGCTATAAGAAATTTTACTGAAGAGCTATGTTTAATTTTATAAATTAGCAAAATCTGCTGGGAAAAATAAATAAATAAATAAAAATAAAAAAATATATTTTTTAAATGAAATAATGAAATTTAAAAAAGGATAAAATATTTAAAACTATTTTTTAAAAGTTAAAACTTTTATTAAAATATGATTTATGTTTAACTTCGTTAATCAATAAAATATCCCTTTGATAAAGCCGTGCAAAGATTTCTTTTATTGAAACAACAATATTCTATTACAACTGCATTAAAATAAAAGTACTCTTGAAAAGTTTAACATAAACATAATATACGATTTATATTAAATATGTGATTTTATAATATAAGATTTATGTCTAACCCTTTGCTGGTTCTGTTTAATTTCACTCCTCTGCTCAGTCTTGTCAAATTTAGCGATTTTTTTTTAATTCAATATCCACCATTAAATTATAACTGTAACGGTTGGCTAATAATTCGAAAGTTATTCGGCTATTATCCATATCAAACATCACTTCTTAAAATTATTGGTAGATGTTAAATAAAATAGTCTCTAAATTTGGCAGCACTATTTAGAGTGTTTTAGAACGCTAGAACCGGCAAAAGGCTAAACATCGCAAATTAGTTAAATTAATTCTTTGCATTCATCAAAAGATTTTTTAAATATCATTTTTGCTTTGTTTATTAAATTGTTATTTTTGTTTAAATACTAACAGTTTTAATGTTTGCGTCAGAAACAAGCAGTGTTGCCAGATCTGGCGGATTTTTTATTCAATAATCACCAGCAATTTTTAATTGTAACATTTGCCTGATCACTTCGAAGATTGATAGTCTATTATGCATATCAAATATCACTTCTCAAAATTATTGGTGATTATTGAATAAAAAATCCGCGAGATCTGGAATGGAAACAAGATTCGCAAAATTCCTAAACTTTTACTCGCGTTTTATTATATTGTTACCACTATCATTCGTAAGAAATTTTTCATGAATATTTTAAGGCTAAATAATTTCAAAACGTTATATAAAAAAGTACTATTTTAATATAATGGTGGTAATATAATAAAATAAACGCAAAATTTTAGGAACGCTGCTAGGCCTGCACAAATTCACATTTTTTCGGCATATAAAGTGCATCCCAAAACTTTATAGACGATTTTTTTTTAATTTAAGAGCTAATTAAACAAGTAAGAAAGACGAAATAAATTATGGAAATATGTATTGACGTAATACAAATAATAAAATACTTAAAGAACTTTAAACAGTCATAAATTTAACATAAAAAAATAAAAGCAAAATAATGTTGTCCCAAAAATATATAGACAACCAGTGTTAAAAGCTAATTGAAGTACTGATCTTCAAATTTGCATATTCCAGGGTCATGTACTTTTGACGCAGTAATTTTCTGAGATAAAAGTGAAGCTGTCTTTCTTTTTTTGACTGATTGTAAAGATGCCTCGCAACGGACAGTTTTTCAAAAATGAAATTTTGCAAATTTATCGTTTGGAAGTTGTGGACATTGCAAGAAAAATTGGATGCAGCAGGGCTGGTATTTATCAAATTCTGTTAAAAGGTGACAATTTTGAAACAAAATTAGGTTCTGGGTGACCAAAGAAAACAACTAAACGATAAGGCAGAGATATTTTTAGATTAGTTCCAACCCAAAACCTGTCTGTACGGTCAATTTCTAGAGATGTGACCGTTCATCGAAATCCACGGTGCATCGACGGCTGCAGCGCGCGGGGCAAAATGCGTCGTTCACCAAAGTTGTCAAAACGGCATAAAGATACTCATGTTCAATGGGCTCGAAATCATATGAATTGGACAGATGAATGGTTGAGTGTTCTGTTTAGTGATGAAAAAAAAGTTCAATTTAGATGGCCCTGTTGGTAGAGCATATTACTAGCACGATATTCGCAAGGAACCACAAACTTTTTTCAGCAGACAACAAGGAGGGAGTTCACTCATGGTGTGGGGATCATGTTCCTTTAATGGAACTACCGATATTGTTTTTTTAAAAGGTCGTCAGTGTTCCGAAGATTACCAGAAAAGGCTAGAAGTACAGTTACTTCCATTTGCAATGTTGCTAAGTGGGGACGAACGGATATATCACCAAGACAATTGCTCCATTCAGGTGTCAAACTCTACAATGCAGTGGTTTAGAGTTAGACAAAACCAAGTAACTGCTAAGGACTGGCCAGCCCTAAGTCCTGACCTGAATTCAATGGAGAACCTTTGGGGAACATTAGCTAGAGACATATATGCTAATGGGTGCCAATTTACAACAGTTCAAGATCTAAAGCTGCAAATTGAAAGAAGTTGGTTTTCTCTAAAGCCAGAATTTTTTCAACTTCTTGTTTTGAGTATCCCTGATCGAGTTTTTGAAGTGATTAGGAAAAATGGCTCAAAAATTTGAATCCTAAAGGAAAAAAAAAAATGAGTTGTCTATAAACTTTTCGGGCAGTAGATTTTCATTTTTAGTTTGTATCATAAAGTCTGTGATTGTAAAATATTATTTTTGTATAGTATTGTTATTGTCTTGAAATTACTTATATTAAAAATAATTTTGAAATCTTTATTCATTTTTTTCAGTTGTAAAAAAAAAACAAAAAAAAAAAAAGTCTATAAACTTTTGGGACGCACTGTATAATGTTTTCGTACGAAAATAGCACTAACGCATTGAAATATTCTAAACAGAAATTGTCCTTGTGTTTCTATTTTATTAATTGTAATTTCCACAAAAGTCGAAGAGTTTAGTTTTAGAAATTAAATTAAAATCATAAATTATGAAAGATGGGTTTATCTTTTGACTATTTACAGAAAAATTATTAAATAATTGGTATTGGAAGAGGAGAAAATACGCATCAATTACATAAATTACAAAAACATCAGCAGTCACTTGTGATCTAAGTAATTGGATACGACTCTTCATCGCTTGAAAAAAAAAAAAAAAAAAAGAAAAGAAAAAAAAAGAAAAAAAGAAAGAAAGAAAGAAAGAAAATTAGTAGTTAGTATAAAATACATGGATTTCGATTTCTAATATATATATATATATATATATATATATATATATATGTATATATATGTGTATGTGTGTGTTGTTGGTATTATCATGTATCTATTAATTGCTAAATTTTTTAACGTTATTAAATTCTTTACTTTATATATGTATACTAGCAGGCTTTGCCCGCTTCGCTGGACATTAAACTTAAATGAGTTGTCAAAATCCCATATCTTTATTAATAACCCAAGTTCTCGCTGTGATTGGTAGAGGTTTTCTCGCTCGCAAAGTGAGGAGTCTAGGTCTCCACTGTCTTCGGCACAACTTACCCACTTCTTACTTCCCCTTCCTCAGCGGGTGAGTTCGAAGTTTTGCAAAATCACACTAATGTACATAATGCGTACACTTAATCAATATACAGTCTGGGTCCCCACTGCCTTAGGCACAACTTATCCACTTGTTACTTCCCCTTCCTCAGTGGGTGAGTTCGAAGTTTTGCAAAATCCCACTAACGTACATAATGCGTACACTTAATCAATATCCGCACACCAAAATTCGCCATTCTAAGATAATTCAAAGCGAATTCAAACGGAAAAACATGTTTTTACACATGTTTATTGGGAACGACTTCAGTATAAACCCACAACGATATTTGGCGATTTTTTTTGTTGGCGATTATGGCTAAATCATAAATCTAAAAATCATAAATCATATATGATAAATGATAAAATCATAATCTAAATCATAAATCCAAAATAAACAAAATATTAGGCTGCCATATTATATCACAAACAGTCCAGAACGACATCGTTATCCTTCAAAACAACGCCAAAGAAAAATTGCCAAATTCAGCTGTGGGGTTATACAGAAGTTATACCGTTTATTGCCCTCCGACTCCGAGAAGGGGGGGGGGAGATTACGAATTTCGTGAAATCCAATTACAATAAGTGCCGGATGCAAACAAACAATTTACGCACCAAATTTCGTGACCACAGAAGTCTTTAATAGAAAATATAAATAAATAAGTACAAAATGCACAGCTTTAGTATGGGAACCCTTTGGTGACTTTAAATATTTTAAGCCATTTTTGCGATGAACTGAATTGGCTATCTCAATTGTGCAATCAAAGATCTTGGCGAGGAACGTCCGAGCTACTTCGGTTCCGAATTTCAAATTTTGCCAAAGGGATCCAATACTAAAGCTGTTCCATATCGAATCTAGGTTGAAAACGGAAAAAGGGTAAAATAAATTAGAAATATCAGACCTATATTTATAAATTTGGTACCAAATGAAAGAGGCAATTTTTCTGAATCCAGGGGTGCAAACAGTTTTTCGATGCGACAATTAGATATTAAAAAAATAACTAAAGTATGAAATTTAAGTGGCAACGGAAAAACGGAAAAAGGGGAAAATAAATTAGAAGTATCAGACCTATCGTTACAAATTCAGTACCAAATTAAAGAGATGATTTTTCTGAATCCTGGGGTGTAAACAGTTTTTCGATACGACAATTAGATGTTTTAAAATTAACTAAAGTATGAAACTCAGATGGCAAAACTTCATTTAAATCTTTTCATAATTTGTAGTGCGATTCACGCGAATGAAAAAAGTCTTTATCTTAAAAATTTATTTTTGCATTTTATTTTTCCATTCAAAGCGTTTTAGTGAAAAAATATTTATGGCGCATGCGCAGGCGTTTTTTACCCACAATTTAAACACTAATCAGAATTTTGAAAATTTCTATAGATATAATTTTAAGTTGGGTGAAGACCTAAGTTTCTGCCAAGCGCCGTTGAATTCCGTCCAGCCGTTCTCGAGTGATGCCCGGACAAACGTGTTTTAGTCTTTTACCCCCCAGGGGGGAACGGGGGAGAATTTCTGAAAAGTTGATGGATATAATTTTAAGTTGGGTGAATACCTAAATCCCTGCCAAGCGCCGTTGAATTCCGTTCAGCCGTTCTCGAGTGATGCCCGGACAAACGTGTTTTAGTCTTTTACCCCCTAGGGGGAGAACGGGGGGGAATTTCTGAAAAGTTGATAGATATAATTTTAAGTTGGGTGAAGACCTAAATTCCTGCCAAGCATCGTTGAATTCCGTCCAGCCGTTCTCAAGTGATGCCCGGACAAAAAAAGCGACATTCGGACACGATGACACACACACAGACACACACACACACAGGCAAAATTTTCTGAAGTCATTTTCGGCTTTCATGGGGTGTAAAACGTGAAGATATCGCAAAAATTTTTCGATTCCGACAAATTTACAGACAAAACTCTGATTTTATTAATATAGAAGATATATAGTAGACATTATCACATGTTGTCGTCCCATTTATCGCCCATTCACCATGCTGACGTCAAGCCTAAAGTTTTTAAGAAATAAATAAATAAAAAGTTAAAAACATTTTCAGATAGGCCGACAGTTCTAATTTATTCCGGAACAATGTTAGCTCCACCTTCTTCTTCTTCTTTTTTTTTTTTTTTTTTTTCCCACACCACTGTATTTGTATCATAATTTTCTCCAATATATTACGTATAAATAAAAAGTTATTACGTATAAATAAAAAATTATTACGCATAAAACCTTCCACCATTATTTAATAACAATAACCTCTGGGTGATAGTGTTATTAATGTCATGGAATTACACTATTAAATAATGTAACATTTTAGAACAATGTCAAAAGGCGGGACTTGCTGTCTGAATTCGGAAAATAGGCGGATCTGAAAATACTGCTAAATAGTATGAATCATCTATTGATGACCTTCGAAATGCAAGGAAGATTTGCTAAATCGCTTACTGATGACAACCTTAGTCAAAGGGTTAAAAAAGCGATTAATATTATACGTACCGGAAAGTTCTGTTATTTTCATTTTAAAACATGACACCAGAAAATTTTCCTGGACAGCATTTAAAAAAGTATTTGGTAAAGTATCACATCAGCATTAGAGCTCAAGGAATAGCTTTTCTTTTGTTTTTTCCGTGCTATGTTTCCCTTCTTCCCCCCAATGTTTTTTTAAAAACAATTTCTGGACTGTTAGTGAATGTGTTTCATAATATTTCTTGTTGAAATCAGATGTGTGGTGATGTAGGTCAATGAGACCTAGGGGCACCACAGCTTCTCATCTTCGATTCGATTCATATACCTTAGCTGCCAACATTTTTAAGTTTTAAATCAGAATTAACACCAGTATTTTTAAATGGAATATGTTTTATATATTTTCGACAATTTATGTTACCGAAAACAGCTGTAAAATTTGAAATCTCCCTTGAAAAACGGGAGACTTGGCACCTGTGATATAAGCATTGTTAAATTTCCAGACCCATTTTACTAATTCAAGGCGGCAGGATATTATGGTACACCTAATAACAGAGAAAGAAAAATAATTGTTTATTTGTTTACTTTGATTATGCAAAACACACATTGCGGCTCAAAAACAAGATATTATCATAATCTGTAGTTGAAAATAAATAAATAAATAAATAAAAAATCAGCAAATTAAAAGAAAAAAAAATCTTGAATTTTTCTTACTAGAGTAAAAAAAAAAAAAAAAAAAGAATTTGACAGTTTTTTAACTTTAACTTAAATCTCCTCATTACCTCTTACAATTTTGCATCTTTGGCAGCGAAATCCAATTTTATTCTGTGATGAGATTTATTACGAGAATTACTTATTACTCAATGTTTTCTTTCTTTCTTCTTTTTTTCTTAATTCCGTTTTCACATACAGAAATTTTAAGACCGTTACATTATTTCTCGTTGTCTAAAGGTTTACTTTTAAATTTTTAATATTTCATTTTGAATTTTTAAAGTGCGAAAAATGGACTTAGTTCATTTTTCGCATTTTATTTTTAATCTTCAAAATACCATGTAAAATAAAAATTTTAAAAATAGATTTTTGGAATAAAAGAACAAAGAATGAGAAGGAATCCATAAAAAGGTTTTATGGCCCTGAATTTCAAGTTCATATTTTATGATATTACTGAGACCACTATAAATAAAAAATGATGTGAATTAATTCGAAAAGTTTTCATAGTATAACTGCTATGAAATATGAGATAATATTTATATCCCCGAGGTAAAGAACACTATGTCCATTTTCAGATAAAAGTTACCACCATGTCTTTGTAGCGCTACAATAAAATACATTTGTCATGAATAAGGAGAATGGACATGGTTTTATTTTTCACTGTCTTATCTCCTTTATAGTAAAGCAAAAGATGGACATAAAGGGATGGTGCTAATTCTTTTTACAAAACAGACATGCTGTCCTTTGCCATCGAGGTATATTTTCATCGCAGAAATATCAGGTTAAATTTTTTTCATTTAATTGTTTTAGAACATGTATTTTAAGTTTTAATCAATATTATTTATACATTATTCTATTAAATACTTTTTTCACAAGGGCCCACAGATTGTATTTTGGCAAAATTCTCCCATTTTTAGACAATTGACCAAATTTTTATATGAGCACGATACATTTATCTTTATATATAATTTATAACATAGTGCAGTTCATAGCATATTTCATTTAGATGGTGTTGCGCTCTTGTGTTCATATAAAAAATATAACCCAAGACTCTAAAAATGGGAGGAATTTTGCAAAAAATGCAAAATTGTGAATCGTTCAACCCCTTGGGAACTTGACACCTCTTGGGTGTCAAGTCTCCCGTTTTTCAAAGAAGACTTCAAGCTGGAATATTTCTATAGCTGTTTTCGGTAATAATAATCGTCGAAAATATATATAACATATGCCATTTAAAAATATTGGAGTCAATTCTTATTTAAAAGTTAAAAATGTTGGCAGCTCTTTAATAGTATAAATGAAATTGATAAACTTATAATACATATGTACTAAAATAATTAAATGCAAAAACCTGTTGCGCGCGATTAATCTGATATTTCTGTATTGAAAGTGTTATGTTATACTTCATAGAAGTTACACTAAATTTTTCGAATTAATTTGCATTATTATTACTATTATTATTATTGTTACTAGTAGTCTAACTATTCATATAAGGAAATAGACATTTCTTAGGATCCAAAAATTCTCTTATGGACTTTCATCCTTTAACAGTTGTGAATTTTCTGAATAGAAAAATAGAATAATAATAATCATAGAAATAATTATGATAATAATAAAACATTGGGTACCGAGAATTTGTCGTAACAGTTTGCCCCATAGAATAACAGGGTCTTTTTGCCTAGTTCCTCTCAGTTTCTGCCAGTTCCAACAGTTTATGTGTAGTTTCTGTTTAACCCTTTCAGGGGATATTAGGCACATTAGGCTTATTATGCTCATTTAAGATAAAACAACAACAACAACCAGAAATTGAAAAAAAGATTAGAAGAAAAGAATTAAATAATTTTTTTCGGTCATTTAAAAAAATCTGGAGCGACTCTACTCGACTTTCTGAACATTAAGTAATAAACGTTTGTATAAATAAAGTAAAATAAGAGAAGTCCTTAAATAAACAAAAGACAAAGTTATAATAGGATGTTTGAGTATTTTTCTCGATACAGTATATTAATCTAACGCTACTATACTTCAAATAATTTGAACTCGTATACCGTAGTGATAAAGAATTTTTCGTTGTGTCCCTGTAAAAGTCTATGAGTGCTATATTCACAAAAATCTATATAGCTCGTGCGACGATTATCTATAACATATCTATAAATTTTCAGTTCATCTGAATAAGACGTTTAAACTTTATCGTTATTTATATAATTTCAGCCCATAAGCTATAATGATAAAGAATTTTTCGTTTTGTCCCCGTAAAGGAACTATAAGTGCTAAGTTCACCAAAATCGATACAGTTTGTGTGACAGTGACTTATAATGTGTGTTTTCAGTTTATTTAAATTAGGCGTTTAGACACTATTGCATTTTAAATAAATGAACCCATTTACCATAATGCTGAAGAATTTTTTATTGAGTCCCTGTAGTATATATATAATTTTAATTATTTAGTACCATTGTAACATTCAGCAGACAAAAGATAGATGAAGATACCAACAAAAATTAAATTTTAATTGAGATTTATTTCGATTAAAAATAGTCACGGCATTAATTTAATTTGAGTACCAATGATTAGTAAAAACATGTTAAAGTACTTACGCAGAAGAGAAACGACACTAACATAACACATAAGCCTAACGATGAGAGAATTTGCAAAAACTATGAATTATCAGTAACGGTCAACATTTTAGAGAAAAGAGAAAGGATAAAATCACCAAAGAGTTCCGTTAAAAGGAAAAAAAAGGGGGGCAATTCATGAATTGAAAATTGGAATTTTAATTGCTGAAAAATAGAAATGTTCACTCATCAGGAAACTTGCATTTCTATCAGCAAATGCAAGATTTCGGAAAACTGTATAGCTAATTCCAGCAAATATACAGCTCAAGTCTCTATCTTTCAACAAAACAAAATAAAAAGGAAATTAAATTAATCAATAACACAAACCAAAATTTAAACAAGGAATAAATAATTCAAGCAATCCTCATGTTAAACGATACTTACGGAGGTAGTAGAAATAAACAGGTTGCCAAACGAACATTAGTAAAAAGTAAAGATTAAAAGTTTAGAGACGATTATATATGAGTGCTAGATTTACCAAAATATTATACGATTCTTACGACAGTAACCCATAACATATAAATGTTATGGGTTACTGTCGTAAGAATCGAGTTTTCAGCTCAATAGAATAAGGCATTTAGACCAGCGACCGCCAACTTTTTCAATTTCATGGACCAGTGAAGGCACCCTTTAAAATCCCACAGACCACTGAATCCTTAATTTAAAATCCGCGGAATACTAATATTATTGATTAAGAAACGTAAATAAAATTCTAGAATAATAAATAGGAAATAAACTTGTTTAAGATAAAATGTTGTGAATGCTCTTTTTTTTTTTTTTTTTCTTCAATGTAAATAGATACTTAATCATAAGAATGATGTTTAAAGGGGTACATCACAAATTGTCAAGGTCATCCGAAGCCCACGTTATTCTATAGGTAAAATTGTTTATATAATTACGCGTTACTTAACTGTTATTACCATGTTTTTATTAACTTCTATTCTTGTTTGTCTGTTTGTTTGTCCGGTACAAATCTTGCAATCGAATTTTAACTAACTTCCCGACTAGCTAGACATTTGAAACTTTCACAGTAGCTCAGAACCCGGGGACAACACAATACTTCGAAGCCCGATTTTCGAATTTTTGAATGGTTTTCTTACAGTTAATTAAAATATTAATATAATAACATCCTAATACATACTTGCATAGTTGCCAACTTTTATAATTTATTCCGGAGCATTGTTAGCCCCGCCCTTTTTTCACACCGGAAATTTTAAAGAATGATTTTCCTCTTACTTAACCACTGTCATGTACTAAAGAGAAATATTCTGTAAAATTTCTGGTGCGAAAAGAAGGCGGGGCTAAAATTGCTCCGGAATAAATTATAAAAGTTGGCAACTCTGTACTTGCCAACCATCTCATTAATAACCGTACAATTGTTAACGCCCCCTGAAAAAACGCCCCTTTTCTCACACCACTATATTTTTAGAGTTATTCTCTCCAAATGTTGTTACGATTAAATAAGATTAAAATCACTCTAAAAAGTTATTGGTGTGAAAAAAAAGGCGGTACTAAAAATTGTGCGGTTCATAATGAGATGGTTGGCAAGTATGCTAATAGCGTTAAAATAGCCATTAAAATATTAGCTATAATTTAATTGTTGCCAAAAAAATTTACGAGTTCATTTTCTTTCGACATAAAAATAAATACATTTAATTAAACGTGAACATTATAAAAAGTTAAATTATGCATCTCACAAAAATTGACGTCATTGTCACTTTAAAAATTTTATGCACATTGATAAGAGCTTTATGATTCATCAGAAAATTTAAAACATGGTATATATAAAGTTTTTTTTTTTTTATCTTATAATTATTTTTTAATTCCGTTCTGAAAATACACAACCGTTAAATTAACACTCGTTTTCCAAAAAAAAATTATTTAAAAAAAATTTTTAATTTGAATTTTGAGTTTAAAAATGCGAATTTTCATTAAATGCATTTAACTATAAAATGAAATATTAAAATTTTAAAAATTAAATTTTTGTAAAACGGGTACTAATTTAACGGTTGTGAAGTTTCTGAATGTGAAAACGAAATTTAAAAATACCAATTAGGTAATAAGTAGTTTTATAAACAAATTTCACCATAGACTTACAGGGGATTTGGTGGTGAGCAGCCTTACAAGATTTTTGGTCGTAATTAAACAGTTATAGCCGAAGAACATAATAGATTTTTATTTCTTCCATATTATAAGGAACACAGACGAAAAATTTAACTACAGTGATAAAAAGCTACTTTTAAATATAAAACAGTATTTACTAAATCTAATAATATGTATATTATTGTGTTAGATTATTAAAATCATACATAAAATTATGTTTTTTACATACATTTTAAACCTTTAAAGAATTTGAATATTCTGATAAATTTAGAACAATTCCTAAGTAAGTATAAATACAATATAAATGAGAAATTCAAAGCGATAACTACACTTGATAACTACACACCATTCAAATTTTTAAGATAAAATATTATATGTATACTCTCTATTATGCAAAACAATTCTGATGTCTGATGTGAGTATGAATGATTCAGAAAAATATTGAAATTTATATTAACATCAGTATAATTTCTAATAAAACATTTAAAAAATGAAAAAAATGTAAAGATATTTTGCAGACCACCAAAATTTTGTCACGACCACTAATGATCCACATACAACCAGTTAGCGACCACTAATTTAGACGCCATCATGATTTATAATTTGACACCATAAGCCATTATGATAAAGAATTTTTCTTTGTGTCCCTGTAAAAAAATATGAGTGCTAGATTCCTCAAAATCAATAAGGTTCGTGCTGCGATAACCTACAACATACACTGTTAAAAAAAAAAAAAAAAAAAAAAAAAAAAACTGTTAAAAGTACAGGAAAAATCTGGCATCTGGGGTGCCAGTATTTCTCCGTCAAATATACAGAACAAAACTGTACTTCAACAAAAAACATGGTTGGTTTACAGGATTCCTGTGTAAAATATATGTCAGTGATACAATTTTACGGTTTTTAACTGTATATTTGAAGGAGAAATACTGGCACCCCAGCTGCCAGATTTTTAATGTACTTTTAACAGTTTTTTTTTTTTTTTGCAGTGCATGTACCACTTTCAGCTCATTCGAACAAAGCGTTTAGACGATATCGCGTTCACACACACATATATGCATCACCATAAAAATAGCAAAAATGAACTCGGAGAACCTCAAAACGTATAAATACACCAAAATCTCAAATGATTACAATGCTTTACTTAAGCATGTATGTTCAAAAAGTAAAAAGTAAAATTTCATAAGAAATTTTCGGGATGAAGTTTTGCAGTTGGGAGTTTAAATTAGGTGGTATAAAAAGGATCCCACCGCCCTTGAAAGGGTTAAAAGTGGTTTTTGTTTATTATTATATTTTGTATTATTGTAAAGTTCGTTTCCTTCAAATAAAACTATGAAATCAACACAAATGTTTTTTATCACATATCTTATTCTTGATTATTATATTATTCTTTTTACTTCATATTGCCTATATATGGTACAGAAAGTATTCTACTTGGTTTAAATTTTCGAAACTGGCTTTTTTCTGTATTTAAGTCTCCCTGAATACAATAATTAGGTTTATAGAGATTGGTCTGTACGTCTGTCTGTGTGTATGTGTGTGCTTGTCTGTCAGTCTGTCATCATCATAACTCAAGAATAAATTTCAATACCAAAAGGTATAAATAAATAAATTTAATATATATATATATATAATTTTTTTTTTTTTTTTTTTTTTGGGGGGGGGGATTTTATATATACATATATTTATATATACATATATATATATACACACATATATATATATATATATATATATATATATATATATATTTTTTTTTTTTTTTTTTTTTTCAGTCTCCATAAAAATTATATTTTATATTTAGCGATTACTTTTATAATCAGTTTTATTATTATTATTATTATATTTATTTTATTTTATTTTATTTTATATTTATATTTATTTAATATTTTCTGAAAAATCAAAGACATATTATTAAAAATTTCTTGTAAAAAAATATATTTTGTAATTCCTAAGTAAATATTCGCAATTTTCATTTTTGACGTTAAATTATTTTACATTCATAATCTGTTAAAAGCCTGAAAATCTATTTACAGAAAAAACAAGAAACAAGGTATTTGTAATGAATGAAATCTTGTTAAACAGGTGAATATATATATATATATATATATATATATATATATATATATACAAATTAATAAATAAATAATAAAAACAAAATAAATAAATAAAATCTTTTTCAGGACTCAAAGGCAAAGAATAAAATAAAGGCGCAAAATGTGTCTATTTATTATTATTATTATTATTATTATTATTATTATTATTATTATTAAACAAAATAACTATTTATGTAACAGCTATATTGATTACTAAATACTACTAATAATAATTCATCAAGGTTTAAATATTTTTATTTGTAAGAATTTTACAATGTTAATTAAATAATTTATTTCGAACCCATTGTTAAATTATAGAAAAATACTTAGTTTTCTTGCACTGATAGTTTTGCAGTCGTGAAACATAATTTACAGTCAGTGTTTGACGTTGAAAAATCCATTGATGATATATCATCTAAAGAAACTTGGTGAGGAATTTAATGAATTTTGTCGATTTTAGTAGGAAAATACTAGTTCCAATTGTTCCAGTTTCGAAGCGGTTCGACTGGTATATAAAGAATTGACATAAGAATTCCTAGAATCTAGAAATTTTGAAAACCCCGTTTTAATTAAAGAAAGTTTGAAGTTCTTCAATATACCAACATTTGATGTATTAAAAATTTTCTTGTTATTTTGTAACATGTAGGTAAGACTGACACAAAAATGTTGCGATACAGATGAAGAACCAGTAAGACTCAAAAACAATTTAAATTACTTACGCCGACTTGAATAACAACAATAAAAAAGGACCATTAAACTTAATGACGGAGAAAGTAAATAAAGAACCACAGAAATAATAATTGGATAAAAATGCTTATAAATTGAAGCCTAAACCCTTCAGGGGGCATGTACTTCATAAAGCTGAGACAGCTGCATCGATTTCGTAAAATAATATAGCTAATCATAGTAATTTATATTGTTTCAGCCCCGATCGAGGCAGCAAAACCATTTTGAATGAGAAATTATATAATTTATTAAATCAAATTATATATATATACAGTGCGTTGCATGAATATAAACGCACCTTTTCCAGTAACCAGAAATAGAATTTTTTAAATTTTAAAGGAAGGAATGTGACTTACAGTTATTGCATATGACTAACAACTGAATAAGGTGCTTTGAGCACGTACGCTTAGGCTCATACAAGCTTATGTAAATGAGTGTCTAAGCATTTTCTTATTTTCACTGTTTTTCGTTTGTTGCGCGAAATTAAACGCACTCTGTATTTTGCGCTTAAAATTTAACAGAGCCACCGGAATTAAATTAAAACATAGATAGTCATGTTGCTAAAGTTCTCTAAAAATAGTTTTAATGCCTGAGTGCAAAATTTACGGAGTTTGTTTAGGATGGCAAGAGTGAAAACTTTGGCAGTAGACGAGAGGATAAAAATCGACTTCGTGCGTGGTAAAGGCTTTAGCAATCATGAAATTGGGCGCCGAATAGGAAGAAGTGAGAGGGTTGTGCGAAGTTATATAAAGAAATGAGCAAATTATGGGAAAATAGCGTATAAGAAGCGAACAGGAAAGCTCACCAGTTACGCCAAACATCGAATATGCAACACTGCAAAGAATAAGAATATTTCCTGTGTGAAGATAAAGGCTCGATACAAGCTGGGTGTTCATCGGACAACCATATGGAGAACAATCAAAGTTGCAACATTGATTAAATTTAAGAAAATGAAGGCGAAAGCACCCCTCACTCAGAAGCACAAAGATATGCGGTTGGAATGGGGAAGAAAATGGATTCTAGATCGACTAAATTGGGAAAAAGTCATCTTCTAAGATGAAAAAAAGTTTAATCTTGATGGCGCGGACAGATTTCATAGCTACTGGCACGATTTGAGAACCGAAGAAATGTACTGTTCAAAACGTCAATCTGGAGGTGGGTCTGTCAGGGTGTGGGCAGCCATAGGTTTTAAAGGGACTTTCAAATTAGAGTTCGTGGAGAACACTATGAACTCTGTAAATTATGTCCAGATACTCACAAGGATCCTCCGCCATCCAGCAGTCAAGAAAGTTGGAAGAAATTATATTTTTCAGCAAGACTGTGTATCTGTACATACAGCACATATCGTGAAAAAATGATTCCGTGACAATAAAATTAAAGTTCTGGATTGGCCCTTAAAAAGCCCCGATTTAAACATAATAGAGAACGTATGGGGTATTCTGCTTCGCCGTGTTTACGTAAACGGAAGGCAGTTTAACACGAAAAATTAACTAAAATCGGCCATTTAATTAGCTTGGAAGACAATCAGCTTGGATTACCTCATGCCACTATATCAGTCAATGCCAAGGCATTTAGACCTGTTCTAGAAGCCCATGGTAGCTTTACAAAGTATTAGATGCAGTATTTGTTACTCAGTTATCTATTTTTTACATGTGCGTTTAAATTCATGCAACATGTACTTTTGTCATAAATTCAATGAAATTGTTTTCTAAAAAAGAATATTGGTCTTTCATTGTTTTGACTCGTATTTTCATTTCTTGAATCATACACATACAGTTTGCATCAAGTGTCATCCATTCATATTTTTTTATTACACTTCTATACCATTCTAATTCTTAAAGCTAAGGTGCGTTTATATTCATGCAATGCACTGTATATATATATATATATATATATATATATATATATATATTAATTTTTATTCTAGCATATATTTATTTTATTCTATTTTTATTTATTTTTATATTTATTTGTCAACTTTAATTAATTAATTAATTTGTTTGTTTACTGTTTGTTTTCTTTTTCTTTTCTTTTCGAATACTTTTAAAGATTATTCAAACATAAATTAATTTATCTAAATTATTTCCAGTGTACAGTTCTTGTTATATTTTCTGATAGTAAACATAATCTGAACAAGTATAATGAGAAAAGTCATAAATTTTGTAATTAAATTTCTGTATGCTAAAATTGAACTTAAAATGATGTAGGATAAATTTACACTGTAATATCACTTAAAAAGTAATAATAATAATAACAACAATAAATAAAAAAAATAAAAATAAAAATAAAATCATAAGAAATTAAAATTACTAAGTTTATGATTTTTTGTTTTTTCATTATATAAAAGGCCAGATATCTCGGAAAAATGCATATCTAGAAATGTACTTAAATTTAGCCTGGTCCTTTTATATTTTTTATTATATACAGTTTGACTTTTTTTTTTTTTTTTTGTCAAATTTCATCCAGTTGTTTAAGCTTTTAAGGAAAACGTTGAACGCAATAAAAAATTATAAATAAAGGTATTAAGATGTTTTTTAATTATCTGTAAGATTTTTTCAGTGCAAAATCAAGCCTTAAAAATTGATTTTAAGTCGAAATTTTTTACGAATTAAAATTTTTCGTCTATGGATAAAGAAAATAGTAATAATATATATACATATATTTTTCCTTAAAATTTTATTAAAATTTCCAACAAGTTTTTTTTTTTTTTTTTTACTTATTTACTTATTATTATTATTATTATTATTATTATTATTATTATTATTATTTTAATTTCCTTTTCTATTTTTCCACAAATATTGCAGTATAATGTTTACCGCATCAAATTTTATTTGAGTCTAAGAATGAATTAAAATTACTTTTCTGTTTTCTACAGTATAAAGTAATTCTAATCGCTCCTAGATGGCGTTGTTGGATGCTGGATGTTAGAAATCCTAAGGATTTCTACTGGATGTGGAAGATTATTGTCATTAGCCTAGCTAAGAAAATCTCTCACGATAATCAAGAGAAATAAATTTCTGTTTAATTTCCTACTTTTTCTTTCTTTTTTCTTTTTCTTCTAAAAGAGCAGATAAATTTTAAAAGTATAAAGAAATACTTAAGTATACAGTCTGAATCTTTGCTTTTTACTTTCTTCTATATGTAGTATAGAGAAAGTATTGGATTAGTGAAAATTTTCGAATTCCGGTTTTCGATGGATTTAGACATTTTGGGATGTTCTGAACACGAATTGATAGTTTTTAAAAATGTCTGTCTGTCTCTGTGTGTGTATGTATATCACGAATTTTGTGGACGCTGTATCTCACGAGCCAATGAACGAAATTTAACCAAACTTTGTATTTAGTTGGACTCTGACATAAATTGGGGCTGATTAGATTTGGGGATCAATCGCTCAACAGGTGGCGCTGTGATCGCTTTTATTTATTTATTTATTTTTTATTTATTTCTAAATTTTTAATATGGCAGTATAGGACTAAATTTCGTATAAATGTACATAATGAGAGTTGTTTTTAACTTGAGACTGTAAAATTAATATGAATTATTGATAATAGTAGTAGTTAACTTGAAAAAAATTTTGTGCATGGAGGGGCATCGGTTCCGAAATTTTCAAGATGGGTATCTTTCGAAAGGTCTCGTCAGTACCTTTGAAACGAATGATTGAACTACAAATCTGTGATAATTTAAAACAAAGTTATGATTTTTTTTTTTTTTTTTTTTTTTTTACTTTTAACAGAAAAAAAAAAATGCATTTTTTTTTTTTTTTTAATATATATATG
Source organism: Salticus scenicus (assembly GCA_963930645.1). Taxonomy (NCBI): domain Eukaryota; kingdom Metazoa; phylum Arthropoda; class Arachnida; order Araneae; family Salticidae; genus Salticus; species Salticus scenicus. Next base: position 30,606,055 of record OZ005660.1, read on the forward strand.
TATATATTGAGAATAAAATGGACTTTTTATGGATATTTAGTTTTATACTACTTCTCTAATATGGAAATCGTCTGCATTATCATGGAAGATATTTTTTTTAAAATAATAATTTTAATAAATTATTTTTACTGAGTGAATTTGTATAGGAAAATATAGAAGAAAGTCATGTGGTGGCGATAACATACTAGTTTATCTTGGCACCAAATAAAGAATGGAAATAGCAAAAAAGTACAGATGTTTTGGTATATGGAAAATATTTTAACATATTTGTCAACGACCAATTCAAGATGTCATTCGTAACATAATAGATCCTTCCTCCCCTGCCTTGCGCAAACTAGGCTTCTTTCATCCTTCTGGAAAGATTTCGATATTCTTAATAATAATCTGTAAGTAATATTCCCCACTCCTAAATTATTATAATATAACCTTTATAAAGCCTTGAAAACTTTTCCTTCGGGCAGAACAAAAGAGGGGGGAGGGGTTAAATCTAATTTACATAATCAACATTTGTGGAATGGTGATGCATTTAAACTTCAGGATTTATCATTTGATATATTGTTTTATTATATATGAACAGTAATAAATTTCTGATATACGCATTTTACAATTGTAAAAATTTTAATTAAATTAATTCCTGTACACATTAAATCAAACAAATTTTACATATTTCAAAGCGAAATGTGAATAATGACGAAGAAAATAAACTTTTTTTTTTCTAAGTCAGAGTTGACGGTATCTTTAAAATACTATTATTTTGAATTATTTTATTTTATTTTATTTATTTATTTAATTTTGTTTTAAATATTAACATTATTTAAAAAAATTAAATGATTTTGAATGAATTGATAAGCGATTTCGTAGACCATAATCGACGTTTTCTTGTATGATCTCATACCTAAACAACAACAACAACAACAAAAAAAAAAAAAAAAAAAAGATAATATATGTAATAAGCAGTATAGTTAAAAATGGTGCTGGATGATTATTGCTGAGAGCACATTCTTTTTTTTTTTTTTTACTATATTTATTATTCTGATGAAGTGCTTAAATATTTCAAGTCGAAACAATTATTGAATGTTTTTCTCGTTATTCTATTCTATTTTTATGATTTAATATTTTGTTAGTATGAATGAGTTTTTAAATATCCAAAATGAAATAAATATTTGCCTAAGAGTATTTTTTAAAACAAATTTATATTAATACTGACATTGTAAAGATAAACTCTAATAAATTAATACTTATTATAGTTTGCTAAGGGTGAAGAGAAGTTTCTTCGGCTTGGACTAATTTTTTCTTTGCCTCTTCTTAATTATCATTACTATTAATATTTTGCTAAAATATGCGATTTCTTAAAGATCAAAGGTTTAATATACAGTGCAACCTATCGCTCTATATGTACCCAAATATAATCAACATAGTTTTATATATATTCCTCTTAGATAATAAGTTTGGTGCATTAATATACTACAGAAGATGAGCTATAGTCTTTCCTCAAAGGGAGAAATTACATCATAAAAATAATAAGTAAAAAACTTTGAATAAAGCCGTTTTATTTGTAGCACTCGTTCCTACTTTCTTTGCCTGACAAAGGGTCGTGTTTTCTTTCGATCCGAAAAAATTGTTAAGAGTTTTTTTCCTTTTATGGTGTTTATTAATGATTTTTTTTTTTTTTTTTTTTTTTTTTTTTTAAACTTATTACTTATAAACGTCAAACCTCTTGTGCAATTTTATTAACGTAGAAGTGCCACATGTATCTTTTTATCTAAAAAACTAACCAACACCAGTATAAGTCAAGGTCCAACCAAACATCAAGTTTTTAAAATTTCATACATTGGTTCATGATATACTGTTGTGGTATTTTAAGTAATTTTAGATTCCTAACCTAGTTTAGAGCAATGGTTAATCTTAATTTGTAATCTGCAACCTTAGAATTTTGTTTCGCTTTTAATTACTCATTCAGTAATTCAAAAGTTATACTTAAAGTTAGTTATTTTAAATCGGCAATTTTGACGACGTAGGGTTAACGAAGTTATTTAATTATTTTGCATTGTTCTTTTTTACTTTCTCTTACCCATAAGGTAGAGAATGTATTGTTTTTGGGTCAAATTTTCGAACGCGAGATTTTGTAATATTTACACGTTTTGAGGTCCCCTGAATACGAAAATCATGTTTTTAGCAAATGGTCTGTGTGTATGTCTGTGTGTCTGTGTGTCTGTCTGTTATCAGCATATCTCAAATACAAATTATGGCAGAAAGTTCAAACTTGGTATTCTAAATGTGTATCATATAGGGATGCTACAGTAAGCTTTTCGTTAAGATCAAGCAAATGTTTCGTGTACAGGGACAATCAAGAGAATTCTAATATATTACGTCTATGGGGGAAATTGCAGGAAAGTAGAGTTTAACATTTATGGACTGCACTAAACCAAATGAAACGAATATATATTTTTTGTAATAGAGATAGTTAACTGGGAAAAATTTTTTTGTGTGCGTAGGAGCCTCGCCTCCCCCCCTGGGGGGGAAGTCCCCCCTCGAGGTGAGTAAATTTTCATGTTGGGTATCTTTCAAAAAAGCTCGCCAATACCTTTAAAACGAACGGTTGAACCATCGATCTGCGATAATTTAAAACAAAGTTATCGATTTTTTTTACTTTTAACGAAAAAAAAACCTAGAAAAAAAATCGTACTTTTTTTAATATTGAGAATAAAATGGACTTTTTTTTTTTGGATATTTGGTGTTATACTACTTCTCTAATATGGAAATCGTCTGTCTTATTATAAAAGATAATTTTTTTAAATAATAATTTTAATAAATTATTTTTTTTAAAAGAGAAGTATTTTTTAATAACCGAATTAATTTCTATATAAATGTAGGTGCATTAATTAAACGGGGGGTTGAGGGGGTCGGTATCCCCCCCCTCGAACAGAACTAATTATCATATAAAACTTTTCAGAAGCCTAATATAAATTGTTTAACATAGGTTTACATAACAGTACTCGTTATCTTACCTATTAATCTGTAACCTGTATTTATAGTATTAAATTTCAGGGTAAGAGAAAGTCGTGTGAGTGACGCACCAGATTATTTATATATATATAGATAAAATGTTTCCTTTTATCTCAAAAAACCTTAATAAGTTGTTTTTAAAAGTAATTAATCTTATAATGTTCCTTAATGATAATAGCTGTTATTATTGCTCTAAAAACGAAGGTAAATTGTAATTTCTTAAATAAAAAAAAGCCTTAATTAAATTCCTCTCTAGTAATTAGTAGTTATTTATTTAAAAAGGTAATATTAAAAAAAAAAAAATTACACTCGCGCGTCCACAAATTTTTATTAGAACACACACAGACACACAGAGACAGATAGACGTTTTATAAAAGTGGTTGAATCGTGTTTATAACATCTAAGAACTTGTGAGTCAGTCGAAAATTTTCACAAAACCAATATAATTTATTTTTAAGTACACAGAGGAAAATAATAACATATTGTACCAAATTTTTTTTTATTTCGAATAATACTAAGTAAGAAAAAAAAAAATAAGAAAAAAAAGATTTTCTGAATGACTGTTATATATATGTCTTGTTCGACTTTGATCCTAAATGTAATATCACTAGAGTATCTTTTCTCTTCCGATGGCGTCGGGATTACACGTTTTCTCTGAGTTTAACGGAAATGGTGGAAATATCCGGGATGACATAACGAAAAAATACAGTCAGCATTCAGAAATAATCTTTAATTGCATTTTTTTCTGTAAATTACAACGTGGATCACCCGCAGAGTAAGTGAGATAAGTCGAATTGTTGTTTATGATATGAAATTCAGGCTTTCTTTTTACTTTTTACCTCCTTTGAAATAAGAATAACATTAACAATTTATCGGATTATTTCTGGTTCATGGTTTATAAAAAAAAAAAAAGCTGTATTTATACTTTTGAAAATGATTTATGGTTTAAAGAAGAGAAAATATTAAAGAATATTTCATAGAAGATTATTACCATCTCATGCACAATTCAGATCAGAAGTACATACGGTACAACATACGTATATAGGGAAATACGACACTCGGTAAAAGTATATTAGAATATCAAAGTAAGATGCTATACAGTCGAACCTTGTTAACGCGAATCTCAAGAGGGATAAAAAATTTGTTCATGTAATCCAGTGATGCCAGATTAGGGATTTTGTCCCCATTTTGGGGATTTTTGAGGAATTTTAAAATTTTTGGGGACAAATCTGGGGAGTTCTTCAACTTTCTGTCAAAGTTGGCAACGTAATGATTTATCCCTACGACCAGGGATTTTCAATAGCTTTGTTGTTATTTAGGGATTTTTTTCAAAAATTACCTTCATTTGGGGAAAAATCTGAGCTTAAATCCACTTAAATCTGCTTGATATTTTCTTTTGAAATTTTTTTTTATTTTCCCTTTTTAGTAGAAATCAAGTTGGGGATTTTTTCGACCCCTCCCCCGCCCCTTTTTTGGGGAAATTTGAAGACCATCTGGCATCACTGATGTAATCTGTAGTTCATGCTATCAATTTTCCTTTTGACGGAGATTTTAGAAACAGTTCATGTCAAAAAGTAATTCACGTTAAGCGCGTTCACGTTAACGAGGTACGACTGTATACTATTAGTGTATACAGTAGTCGCCGCTTTATAAAATCACGTTTGTTTTCATCAAAATGATTTTATTAAGCGGCTGATTTTTATATCCGGCGAACATGCACGAACTCAATAAAAGAGTATTCATTATCTAAATATGGAAGGAAATTCTTCTTTGCCCTTCCATCTATTAACTAGCCAGGAATGGAGTTTTCGTTACTTATCATTCATGTAAAATTTTCAGCTTTTAAGGACAAAATTGCGTAAAAGAGGGAAATTTTCTTTGACATGACATTCTTGCACCTATCTAGAAGTGCTGCGTTGGTGACTTTTGCTTTTCCTATTCCTTTTCGCTTGCGGTTCACTCTTCCGTTTGGTACCTATTAGGCACTAATATCATCTTTATTCTTATGTTTACATGAAAAAAATTGAGAAATTTCAAGCTTCGATGTCGCCTTCCTTTGACTATACATTTGAAAAAAACCATCATACTTTACCAGAATTTTACGCTTTACCTTCAAAATAAAAAATTTCCGCTTGCATATCTTTTGCAGTTAAGTTGTTTCAAAATAAAAACTAGAAACTCTATTTGAATATTTAAAGACAGAAAAAAATATTCATTTGCCAATCATTTGGCGAATTCATTCCTTGAACAACAACACATGACGGGGCGATTTTTTTTTTTTTTTATGAGGCGTAAAATTTTTGACAAACAGTAATAATGCGATGTCTTGCTATGTTTTGTTTCTTTTTTTCATTTCAAAAACCCAGTGAGATAATATAATTCATTGTTTAGCTTATATACATGATCATTTTTACTGTTAAAGAAATTTTCTTTTGAGTTTATAAACCGGCGATGCTGATTTTATTAAGCGGCGGTTTCTATTGATTTGCTTCCGTACCCAGCGATTTGATCATATTAAGCGGCTGATTTTATTAACCAGTGATTTTATAAAGCGGCGGGTACTGTATTTGAAAATATAGAGAATATATCAGTAGATCAGAGAAATATGATGTACTGTCAGAAGATATTAGAGAATATATACCGTAATTAAAGAAATATGCTGTATTATCAGTATATACAGGATATAGAGAACATAGAGGAAGTGTTCTAAAGTTTTATTTATTACTAACAATAAGAAATAACCAAGCTATCTTGCTAGGATTTATTCTAGATATTAATTGATTCTTATTTAGTAAATGTTGTAAATTGAGCTACAAAGAATGAGAACTGATTCTGAAAGAGTGAAGTATTACTCTTTGAACATTCACTTTTCGAAAGAGTGAGATTTTTAGCTTTTCGCCAAGAATAACGTTCAATTTCTTCTTCTTCTTTTTTATTTTTATTTTTCCTTTTTTAAGTTTTTTCCCCACTTAGTACATACATACATACACACATAAACACATATATTGTGTATTAGGGTGTCTCTTAAATGAAGAGAAAAATTTGTTTTTCTTCTTGTTTTTCTTTTTTCCTTTTTTGAAATCTGATACGCATATCCTCTAATTCTTTTCTGTTTGAACATAAACACTTTTTAGCAAAATTCACTATATATTTCCTTTTAAAAATCCATCGAAAACTAAAGGTCGATAGTTTTCATCAATCCGATTCTGCTTTCTTATGCATATAACGAAGAAAGTAAAAATGAAGCTGGTTCTATAACTTTGGTAGTGAATTAATGTTTGAAATGGGTTAATGGTAGAGGAATGCAGAAATTTTGTATTAAATTCTAATAGTAGATGAAGGCCCAACCGGAGGCCAAGAGGTTCTGTCCTCTAAGCTGGTAGACGTGATGTGTCGGGTTCGATAATCGGTCGCGCTCGTCGGCCTAGCTCTTCGTAGTTTTCCGTGGTTTTCTCTGAAACTTGCTTAAATACGAGCTAGGACCTCTCAGAAAGACCCTCATGTAGGGCACTCCCCCTAAGGCCTAGTACCCTAGTGCAGTCAATCGGCTTTAACCTTAACACCAACACTAATTGTGTATGGTGTGTTCTAGAATATTCTAGAAATTGTGTATTATATTTTTGTAAATCAAAAATTGCACATTTCAAGTAACACACGGTTTAAATTTACATTTTAATCGTTTTACTCTATAAAACCCCTTCTTATTTAATAAATCTGTTTTTTTCGGAATTGCAAGCATTTTTTTTATATTTTTTCCCTCAAAAACTGCTAAGGATTAAATTTTAATGTCAGACTAATACACACACTGTCCGATGAATTACTCACTGTACAACTTTAGATTAATATCTTATTGAAACTCCTTTTGCACATTGGACCCCTTTTCTACGGATAAAAGTATTCGTGAGGGATTCGATTATACTATCTTCTGGAGTGCATTTATGTCCTCCAGAAAATACCATAAATTGGCTACACGCTATATAGATTTTAAGATCCTGTAAATTTGCATAGAAGAGGAGATAACTGTCAGATGCACCTTTCCAACATGTTCCAAATATTTTCTATTTGATTAGATTCCGGTTTTTTGCAGCAGCCAGAGAAGCTGTTGGAAATCAGATTGATGTTCACTGAACTAATTTCGAATGATTCTGGCAGTGTATGGTTGCATTATCGTTCCTGAAGTAACTATCACCTTCTTGTTCTTCCAATATATCCAGGTATTACATGTCTTTTTGTTTATCCTAAAATAACACTATTTGGCCACTTCCATACCAGATTAGATATGATGCGAATGATAACTTTGCAAAGAAACACCGTATACTGCAAAAGAATTGAGCCATTGTTTCGAGTTGAAATAATTAAGAATGGTCCTTCATCAGACAAAAAATGTCAGGAATGTGGCAAGTAAGTAGTTGCAATCGAGACGATATATTTCCTCCTGACTCGTGATTAATTACAGCGGCTCGAAACAGTTGTTGCCCATTTTTGCAATTTATGACGTTTGTAATGTTTTTATTCATATTTATTCAAGCTCTGTATTTCGGTACATTTTTGTAAAATTTATGAGACATGTTCGGTCGGAATTTTTTTAAAGCTGAAATCTTTTAAAAAGTTTACTCTAATCTAATATCGGTATTAGATTTTATTATTATAATTATTATTATTATTATGGCTAGTCGATCTGAGCCTCCTAGAGGTCGATTTTTATACATATATTCCTAAATTTATTTCTCCTTTCCAGTTCAAATTACTAAACATTGGTTTACATTATGCAGGGTATTTCGAAAAAATTTCGGCAAACTTTAAGGGCAGGTCAGAAATGCAGCAAATCATTTTTATGGGATCCGGACATAATATCGCGGGACAAAATCTCGCCGGACAAAATATCGCGTCAAAAATATAGTATGATTATTTGAAAATTTGATTTTGTGTCACGTGTGACCTCTGGCGGGAGCCACAGGGCCTTAAAACTATTAATTAATTAATTAAAATAAATAAATAAATATAGTGTTGTACTTCATTATTTTATCTATATCTATTTTTAAGTTATTTTATCTTTTGCTTTTCACTATTTAAAATACATTTTTAAAATCGTGTGCATCACTGCTGACATTAAAACTGAACACTGTTCACAAACTTGAATTAAATTTTTTAAAATTAATAAGCACGATTGAATTCATTATGACTAATTTTCACAAAAGTTAATAAACGTAGTTTTTAAACTATTTTAAATAAAATTTATAAAAAATTTTGTTGTAGATTTGTCAGAATGTCAGTTCTCTGACCTAGGTATGCGTTGTCATGAAATTTTATACGACATTACTAATAATTACCAACTCATTTTTGCTTTGTATTCATTTACGTCGGCGATATTTTGTCCTCGCGATATTTTGTCCCGCGAGATTTTGTCCCCAACCCCATTTTTATATAGAAACATATCGGCGGTAACGTCATGTATGCTCACTAGATGACATTGTTTGGCCGAAAATGAACTGGGCAACACGAGCCCTGACACAGTGGATTGGCAGGGGTGGACGCAATGCCTGGCCACCACGATTTCCCGATTTGTCCGCTATTGATTTCTTCCTGTGAGGATTCATGAAAGGCCTTGTGTATGAAACCCCTGTCACTTCTGCTGAAGACCTCGTAGTAAGAGTTGTTGAAGCAGCAGTACATGTCCGTGAGACAGGGGTTGTTTGAAAGGGTTCTCCAATCCATGATTCGCCGTTATGAAGCTTGTATCGTTGCAAATGACAGGAATTTTGAGCACCTTCTGTAACATTATGCTCATAAGGTTTAATTAACCTGTTTTTGTAACCCATATCTACATTGATTTATTTTGTATTCTTGTCTCGTTTTTATATGTTTCTATGCAAAAATGATTTGTTTCAGTATGCCTGACCTATCCTATCTTTAAAATTTATAGGAACTTTTTTGAAACACACTGTAGTTAAAACAAATGACTTTATCTTTTATATCATGATATGTTTAAGTCCAAGCGTCTTCAAGAAATTAAAAATGACATCGTAATCTTTTAATCCAAATTTTATAATCATATGTATGTTTATTTTTATTGTTAATTTCTCGTGATATAACTGAATTCAAGATATTTAATGTATTATTATTATTTTCCCCTGAAAATTTCCCATAGCAACGAATAGAATTTTTATTATTTTTTTTTAATTTATTGAGAATCAACGAACAAATCTTCCAAAAACATTCAAACCACAGTTAAAATTTTACATTCTTTATCTGAAAACATTGTTGCGATTGCGATGTAAATTTTTCAATTAAATTATCTTTAATCATTATTTTATGCAGTTAGAAATGTGTACATGGAAATCATGGATAAAATTTTACTTTCCTTATTTCATTTCATTATTTTAACCATGATATCATTTTCGGGAAATTTGAGCTTTTATTATTAAGAAGATTCAATTGAAATGCATGCATGGAAAACATTAATAAAATTTTTCTTTCTTAATCCAATACATTGTTTTAGCTATGACATCGTTTTCAGCGTTAGTTTGGGGAAATTGGGGTTTTTATTAATAAGAAAATTATTGTTATTAGTGAAATTTGAGGGCGTGAGATATAATGGTTTTATTTCTCTCTAGAGCTACAGTCGGTAACAAAAGTGTCCGAACACTAGTAGAAATTCCTATGTAAAAAAAGTGCACTTCCTACAGTTTTGTTAAATAAATCCTTATCGAATCATGTTCTTAGACTGACTAAGAACAGGATTCGACAAGGATTTATTTAACAAAACCGTGTGAAGTGTACTTTTTTTACATAGGAATTTTTGCTAGTGTTCGGACACTTCTGTTACCGATTGTACGTAGTGGGCAATAACTGGCGACAGTCTGGGTCCGGACGTTCCCTACGTATGATCTGAACATACGCCATCTCAGTTTTGATTCTCCATGTATGGAATGACTTCCTTGTTTTGGTAAACCCCAAATTATATTATTTTAGCAATACATGCAGCACATTCTAGCAACGATGGATTTTACCTGCTGTTATTAAATGGAAATAAATTATTTCCCATCACATGTAAGTAAGGTTAAGAATTCTAGTTTCATTTACCGCATCTTGTATACAAACACCGGAAGAACGTGACATAATTATTACAAATTCTTTCGTTTATTTAGATTCCTCAAAACAGAAAATTATGTATGCATTTTTACAATGTTCTTGTCGAACTTCCGTTTGACAGAATTGCGGGCGGATTTGTTTACGAGGAGGGGCGAAACTATCCGTTACGTAGTTGTGTTATTGTAAGATGTGACAGGTGCGTTGCAGACTATCCGACCTTCATCAAGTGCAGCGTAAAAACCCGGTTCGATACACATCACTCCTACACCTGAAAAGAACATAGAAGGAGGTCCCCTACGGCAGACATCGCGGCTGGCGTGTTTGAAGTGACATACAATTCACATTTGGAAAAAAAAAAACATAAGGTGTTAGAACAAAGAACTAAACGAAAATAAAAAGTCAAAAATGGATATGCCACGGAAAATTGAGATTCCGTTTTGAATTTGTTTATTTTCACTGCAGGGTGATTTTTCTTTTCTTTTTGCGTGTGTGTGAATAATTCTGTTCTGATAAGTACAAAGGATTTAAGTCCAAAAATGTCGATTTTGAGTTAAGTACATAGACTCAGAAAAAAATTCTCTATCGATTGGTATAAAGGATTTAAATCCATGTCATTTAGTATTCGAGAAAATCCATTGGTAAAAAAAGATTCAAGTCAGAAATTTAGCATTAATCTTTAGTATAAAATATCTAATTCAAATACTTTCCATTATTAAATGAAGGTTGACAATCACTGAATGGTATAAAGGGTATAAATCAACATAAACCCTTTTTCCTAATCGATTCTTTTGATTAGTTTTTAGTTATTTTAACTTTATTTTTCTTCTCCTGAAAAATCAAGAATATGGACTTAAACCCTTTATACTTAGTACAGAATTAGGTTGAGAGGGTTATACGCCACACTAATGCTACACTATGGGCAATTGGCGACGGTCTAGAACTTCCACTCGAGGATGGTCCGGAGACATGCCATCGCAATTTCGATCTTCCACGAAAGAGATTGCTTTCCCGCTTCAGTAACTCCCAGAAATATAATCTGGATGAGAACATGGAGGACATTGCGTCCACGAAGAATTTTACGTGTACCAGTTGTTTGTGTACAGTCGGTAACAAAAGTGTCCTAACACTAGCAAAAATTCCTATATAAAAAAAGTACACTTAATACAGTTTAGCTAAATAAATCCTTGTCGAATCCTGTTCTTAGTCAATATAATAACGTGATTCGACAAGGATTTGTTTAACAAAACAGTATTAAGTGTACATTTTTTATATAGGAATTTTTGCTAGTGTTCGGACACTTTTGTTACCGACTGTCCACGATAGTCTTTGGACGGCTCGAGCATCGAGCCCGCAATCTTCCAGTTACGAGCTCGGTGTTTTACCGACAGTGCTACACCGGTCAAGAAAAAATATAGTTATTTCATAATATAAAGAGTAAAGCTGGTACACGAAGAGGAGGATGGTGGTGGTGGTGGGGGGGGGGGGGTGTTAGATTTGATCCTGGGTCACGTTCTTCGTCCTAGTTGTTCGTAGTTTTCTGTTGTTTTCTACAAAACGTGGATGAATATGCGATAGGATCGCTTAAAAAGAACCCCCTCCTGTGGAGGGTATCGCACTTAGGTCCAGAGCCACTCAGATCAATCGACATTAACACACATAATACCGATTATCATAACTCTCTCTTAATATATATACTCTTATAGTATTTAGTTATATTAAATGGATGTGTGTTATGCCAACTATATTCTTGTAAACTGGCTTGTTAACTTTAAAAAATAATATTTGGAAATTTTTCAATTGTTTACTTGGAGGAAAATCATAGAAAAAATGAGTGCTAACATTTAAATTAAATTAATATAACTTTTATTTGAATGTTGTTGGTATTAATCATGTAGCTATTAAATGCTAAATTTTACAACGTTCTAGAATTCTTTACTATATATATATAAATTGTAGGGTTCAAGTCCATGTTAAAAAAAAAAAAAAAAATCTCAATTATATTTTAAATTCTCAGTTAATACAATAATAATTAATGTTTCACTTAATATTTTATTAAAACTTTAAAACCTTCCCTACTATTCCATACATTCTGAAGCAAATGCAGATTACTTAAATGTGGAACTGGCCTATTTCAGAAAATATTTTAATTTTAGTTAATGAAGTAGCATTTAATGAACCACTAATGAAAAAAGTTCGGATTATTGAAAAGTTCGGAAAATTGAATAAAAATAATTTTTATTTGAATGTTGTTGGTATTAATCATGTAGCTATAAAATGCTAAATTTTACAACGTTCTAAAATTCTTCACTATATATATATATATAAATTGTAGGGTTCAAGTCCATGTTTAAAAAAAAAAAAAAAAAAAATCTCAATTATATTTTAAATTCGCATTTAATACAATAATAATTGATGTTTCACTAAATATTTTGTAAAAACTTTAAAACCTTCCCTACTATTCCATACATTCTGAAGCGAATGCAGATTATTTAAATGTTCAACTGGCTTATTTTCGGAAATTTTTTTAATTTTGGTTAATGAAGTAGCATTTAATGAACCACTAATGAAAAAAGTTCGGAAAATTGAATTAAAATAATTTTTATTTGAATGTTGTTGGTATTAATCATGTAGCTATAAAAATGCTATATTTTACAACGTTCTAAAATTCTTCCCTATATATATATATATATATATATATATTTATAAATTGTAGGGTTCAAGTCCATGTTAAAAAAAAAAAAAAATCTCAATTATATTTCAAATTCTCAGTTAATACAGTAGTAATTAATGTTGCACTTAATATTTTGTAAAAACTTTAAAACCTTCCCTACTATTCCATACATTCTGAAGCGATTGCAGATTATTTAAATGTTCAAATGGCCTATTTTCAGAAAATATTTTAATTTTAGTTAATGAAGTAGCATTTAATGAACCACTAAGGGAAAAAAAAATCTTACATTCCAGTTTTGGGAGAATCACACCTAGGTACACTACTCCCTTACATTTTTTTTTTTTCTTTATTTTAAAGTTTCATCAGCGCAGGGTGTGGGGCGCTCTGCACGAGGGCGTTCGCGTGCAGTATGGGTGCACGGTCCGCCCCCGCGCAAGGGGGGCGCGCCCCCATCTGACCTTCAGCACACACCTACCCCACAACAGAGGTCGCTAGCCCCAAGTGGAATGACGCCTAAAGGATGCAGAAAACAATGTGATGCGACAGAGATACACACATTAATATAAAACACATACGTTTAGAGAGAATGGGGAGATAAGCAAATATGGTTTAGGAGCAGAAACCTGATGATCTCGATTTGGGTGAGGACTGGAATTCCTGAGATTTCGTAGGGAAACTTATGTTTGTATACAAGGACGAACGTTCGTAATAGTTGTGGTTCAAGATTAAGAAAACCTTCAAAAGAACGTTTATGGTAGCCAGTAGTTTATTAAGGGGACTTGGCATTTTTGACAGCACAGGTGAAGTACGTTTCATAAAAAAGCTTATATTTTTATTTAATATTTATACATTGAACTATATTAGGTTTGTTCAATAAAATATATATTCAGGCAACAATCCGCATTGTTTTTGATATATTTTTTTACAGACTTGAAATCTTCTCAGTTTGCATTTCTTCATGAATTCATGATCTCCAAAATGCTTAAACTTCTAGAAATAGTTAAGAAAAGACTTAAAAGGGTAGGGGCTCCAGTGATTGGTATGCTCCAGTAATTGACATCTATCCAGAAATAATTAATAAATAAGAAAAATAATAAAATCATATATTTTACATATAAGAATTTTAACATTTTATGTCAAACACTGGAGTATAGGGCGCTAATAAGTGGTAAAATGAATATCTAGCAGTGTCAAACACTGGAACATAGGGGGCCAATTACTGATAAAATGAAAAACTGACAGTGTCTATTACTGGAACATTGAGTGGGTGTGAAATAAAAATTCATAAAAAAAATAATAATTGTTATCAAATGTATATGTTTTAACATATATGTGGTTCTGAATGCCTTTCATGCCATATGTACTAACTTAAGATTTCTAAAAATATTTTCTCATGACTAGAACATTAAAAACATCAGAGATGCTCTAAAAGTGTCAATCACTGGTGCACTTACCCTATATATATTTTTTTTGGATGTTCAATAGGACTTACCCAAAAGAATTAGGGATGGATTTTGCAATATGTTTAAAAGAATAAATATTAAAAATAAAAATATTAAAAAAATATTTTTTTTTTTCAAAATTTTTACATACATATGCATTTTTAATTAATTTTTTTTCTCTCAAAAAACTAATCAATAAATTTCAAAACCTGTCCTTCATTCTTTTAAGCATGTTTTATTAAATATCCACAGAAAATATTAAGTATTTTCAAAAATATCTGAAGAAGTTTTAGCATTTGAAGATCATGAATTTATGAAAAAGTGCAAACTGAGAAAACATAATTTTAAGATTTCAAATCTGTAAAAAATACATGAAAAAACATAACAACTCTTGCTTGAATATATATTTTATTCAATAAAACTGATATAGTTCAATTTATAAATATTAAATGGAAATATGAGCTTTTATATGAAATGTACTTCAGCGGTGTCGTTAAAGGGGCCAAGTCACCTTAAGGGGTCTTTCACCTTTTAAAATGTCGCGGGACATGGGAAAAACGAGTCTCTTTCGATTTAACTGCGAAACTGTGGTGGCTTCATGGGCTACCTAGTTGATGAACAACTTTACGCCCAGTAGATGCATGATTGTAGAAAACTGTGTCAGGAGCCATAAAGTTAAATAAAATGTCTAATATTTTGAAAAATCAATAAATAGATGAAAAATGGTGAAGAAAGCCTTGCACTTGAGGCACCTCACCACAGTCGAGAACTCTTTCGACTAATGTTAACTTCTTAAATTCATATTATAATTAAATAAAAAATTGTATGGTGTTAAAGGATTATTCCAGGATTTAGAAAATTATATAATTAATAGTCTTAATTAATTACAATAAAAAATGCAGCACAATTCATTTTTGTTTTAAATTTCAGTGTTACTTCACGATCCGTAAGATAACTTGACTCAGAATTTACATATTAGCATGTAACTTGCATTAAAATGTTCCCAGAACTGCATGTTACAGAATGAATTAATCATATAGAAATTCTTTTGAATAAAGTATTTAAAAACATCATGCAGAATTGAAAAATGTAAAAATGTTATAAATTTAAATTAAATTTATTATTAAATTTAATGAAAATATTTAATTATTTTAAAGATATTAATTCATTCTAGAGATAATATATCAATATACAGATCAGGCAAAATTTTAGGATTATACATTGAAAAGTTTTTTTTTTTTTTTTTTTTTTTAGTCTTACGGATCGCAATTGAAAACTTTGAAAAAAAATTAATTGTGTTGCATTTTTTATTGTAATTAATTAAGCCTGTTAGTTATATAATTTTTTAAATCCTGTAATAATCCTTCAACACCGTACAAATTTTTATTTATTTATAATAACAGTAAAGCACCGTTTATACGCTTTCAAGGGATTAACGTAAAAGGATGTATAAATGAAAAGACGTACAGTCGGCTGCAAAATTATTCGGGCACTAGCAATAATCCTTGCCAAAACAAAGTACACTTAATACAGCTTTGTTAAATAAATCCTTGTCGAGACATGTTCTTAATCAGTCTAAGAACATGATTCGACAAGGATTTACTTAGCAAAACAGTCTTAAGTGTACTTTTTAAATATAGGAATTATTGGCTAGTGCTCGAATAATTTTGCAGCCGACTGTACAGTCGGTAACAAAAGTGTCCGAACACTAGCAAAAATTCCTATGTAAAAAAAGTACGCTTCATACGGTTTTGTTAAATAAATCCTTGTCGAATCCTATTCTTGCACTGACTAAGAATAGGATTCGACAAGGATTTATTTTAAAAAACCGTATGAAGTGTACTTTTTAAACATAGGAATTTTTGCTAGTGTTCGGACACTTTTGTTACCGACTGTATAATCGAAATTTTAATAATAACACTTTGATTACTACAAATTTAATGACACTTAAGCAAAATTTATATGAAAATACTAATCAATAAAGTTTTAAAATTTAGTAAATGTACATTATACTTTTTTAAAAGACAATAATTATTTTAAAAAAAAGTTTATTATAAAAAGTGAAAAAAATCATACTATTCATGCATGACTGGGTACTAATTACATGTATCATATATTGAGTATTATGTTAAATTTCGTACGAACTATATGAACACATTTCGAATATTAATTATATATATATATATATATTGCGTATCTTTAATAATACTCATATGATTCATACAGATAGTTATTTAATAACATTAAAAATCTTTAATATTCGTCTAATTTGCAGCTCGTCTATGAGTATTAAAAATTCTACTGTGATATCAATTGATTCTTTGATCAGTATATTCTTCGACCTTTCCTGTGTTCCTCCATTTAAGATGCTTTCTAGGAAAAATCCGTCTTATTTAGAATGGAAAATAATGACAGGTCGAGAAATTTTGTGAATTTTAGTAAAGTGGAAAAGACGTATAACCGATATTAGCGGCGTATAAACGAAGAATTTTTGCATTAAAAGGAATAGGAATGAATCGGGACTTTACTAAAAGGACTTACAAATGTAAAAGACGTATATACGAGAGACGTATAAACGGTGCTTTACTGTATGAATTTAAGCAGTTATCATTAGTAGAAACAGACTCACTTTTCACATGTCCCGCGACATTTTAAAAGGTATAAGACCCCTTAAGGGATTGATGAAAATTATCAAAATCAATGCAATTAAAAATATCTACAAAGTTATCATAAGATGTACTAAGCTATGTAATATTTTTAAAATAATGTCATTCTACAGCTCCTCAAATATTATTTAAAAATTCTTATAAAATTTTAAACCTTAAATTTATCTTTTTTGGGGTTCCAAATTTCGAGAATAATTAGTTATTTATAATGCTCCTTTGCTAATTTGTTTTCAGCCAATCCTCTTAAAAATTTGCGTGAACGTTAATAAGTGTATTGGTCACCAAACTGGGCATTCATTTTGAAATTAAAAAATCTGGAGTGACTCCACTCGACTTTCCGAACATTGAGTAATTAACAGTTTTGTAGATAAAGTAAAGAAAGAGGAGTTGTTAAACAAACAAGCGAGAGAAAACCATAATAGAGTGTTTGAGTATTTTTCTCCATACATTACACGATGTTCTATTTAACCCTCCTGAACTTTGAGCCCATAAATCATAATGATAAAGAATTTTTTGTTGTGTCCCTGTAAAAACCATATAAATGCTAGATTCACCAAAATGCTTATAGTTGGTGAAACAGTGATTTATAATATTCATATAAATTTTCAGCTCAATTGAATAAGGAGTTTAGATGCTATCGCACTTTTAAAAATTTGGTCCCATAGGCCATAATGATAAAGAATTTTTCTTTGTGTCCCTGTAAAAAAACTGTAAGTGCTAAATTCACCAAATTCTATACAGTTCGTGGAACTGTGACCTATAACATATGTACAAATTTTTTGCTCAGATTAATAAACCTTTTAGACGCTACCGCATTTTTTAAAAAATGATAAAGAATTTTTCCTGGTGTCCCTTTAAAAAAACTATAAGTGCTAGATTCACCAAAATCAATAGGGTTCGTACTATGGTGACTTAGAATATACGTACCAACTTTCAGCTTATTCGAACAAAGCGTTTAGACGCTAGCGTGTTCACTCACAGACATACACACACACATACATACATCATCGTAAAAATAGTGAAAACGGACTCAGGGGACCTCGAAACGTATAGAAACATCAAAATCTCAAATTCGGATTTTTGACATGATTACAATACTTTCCTCACTATAGTGTTCGGAAAGTAAAAATTATTGCGAATTGGGGATATAACCTCGCGGCCAGAATATCGCGGAACAAATCTCGCGCAGACTAAAGTTCGCACGGACAGAATCTCGCGGAGACAAAATATAGTTAGGACAAAATCTCGTGGGGACAAATATCTCGCCTCCCAACTGGACAAAATCTCGCCTTCATAAATGAATACAGAGCAAAATAATGTGAGTGTTGATTGGTACAAATAAAATGACACATTTTAGAGCATTTAATCTTAGAATGAGGTGGTAATTATTAGCATAGCCTCCTTAATTAGATGCCTGTCGCGTAGCGCGGAAACTAGGCAACAGTTCAAGCGGTAGACAGCACCACGTGGTACAGATTGCGCGACTTTTTTATTCAACAGCCACCAAAAATTTTTAAAAGTGGGATATGATATACATAAAAGGCGAATAGAATTGAAGAAACATCGATAATATATATCATGTATCACTTCTTTAAATTATTGGTGACAGCTGAATAAAAAAGTCCTATAATCTGTACTAGGTGGCGCTGTCTACCGCTTCAACTGTTGCCTAGTTTCCGAGCTACGTGACAGGCATCTAGTTAAGGAGGCTATGTTATTAGTAATAGTAAATAAAATTTCATGATAAGACACGCATATTTACACTTGTCAGAATATTGTCCGAAGACAGACAGACACTTTACAAAAATTGTTTTCAATTTTCCTTAAAATGAGTTTTAAAATATTATGTTTACCAAAGCTTGTAAAGATTAGTGATAATAAATTTAACCGTACTTAATACATTTATAATTTTTAATTCAGGTTTGTGGACAATATTTAGTTTTAGTGTCAGCAATGATGTACATCATATTTTAAGTGTATTTTGAATGGTGAAAAGAAAATGAGAAAAAACGCAAAATGAAATATAGATAAAATAATGAAATTCCATTCTATGATATATATATATAATAATGCGAAACTGCTCGATTTATGGGACCATGTGGCCTCAGCCAGAGACCATTCGTTACTCAAATAAAATTTTTCAAATTGATCATGTATTTTACTTTCCGAAAACATACATATGTAAGGAAAGTATTTTAATTATGACAAAAATTCGGCTCTCAGATTTTGATGTATTTTCACGCTTGAGGTCCCTCGACCTCATACGATGATGTACGTATATATTTGAGTGAACATGATAGCATCTAAACGCTTTGTTCAAATGAGCTGAAAGTTTGTACGTATGTTATAGGTCACCGTAGCATGAATTGCATGGATTTCGGTAAATCTGGAACTTTTAATTTTTTTACGGGGACACAACGTAAAATTCTTTATCATTGTGTGTTATCGTCTAAATTATTTAAAGTGCAATAGCGTCTGAATGCCATATTCAATTGAACTTTAATTTTTTATACATGTTATAGGTCACCGTCGAACTGTATTGATTTTGGTGAATCTAGTATTTATATATATATATATATATATATTTTTTTTTACAGGGACACAACCAAAATCTCTTTATCATTATGGCTTATGGGCTCAAATTATTTAAAGCGCAATAGTGTCTAAATACCTTATCCAATTGAGCTGAAAATTTATATACACGTTGTAGGTCATTGTCGTACGAACTGCATAGATTTTAGTCGGTCTAGCACTTATAGATTTTTTACAGGGACGCAACGAAAATTTTTTTATCATTATGATCTATGGGCTCAAATATTTGAAGTTCAGTAGCATTATATTACAGAGGTGAACATAATTATAAGACACCTATCTAATTTGACAAATAGTGAAAGAAAAGATTCAGAGCTTAAAAATGTTTTATCAAATACGTCAAAAACATAAATTTATTCTGTTATCACACGTAATTGTTTTACAGAAATAATATTTTTATAGAGTTTAATA
Source organism: Salticus scenicus (assembly GCA_963930645.1). Lineage (NCBI taxonomy): Eukaryota > Metazoa > Arthropoda > Arachnida > Araneae > Salticidae > Salticus > Salticus scenicus. The sequence goes on from OZ005660.1 coordinate 30,625,935, forward strand.
AAAAAAAAAAAAAAAAAAAAAATACCATGGGCAAAATTATAAGACACACTAACATTTTAATTAAAACACCTGCTTTTTTTTCGAAAATAATGTGCAATATGCAAATTTTCTGCACGTTGTTATGACGTCATCAGTTAACTAAAGCAGATGATAACCGACTTCACGCATTTACAAACATGCCACGAGGTACAGAATTAAAAGAAAGTGAAATTCGTGAAATTTGGAGATTAAATGGAACTGGTGCTTCAATTAATAATATTTCAAAAGTTATTAAACGCTCTAGATGTGCAATTAGAAATGTTTTGAAAAGAGGAATTAATGGATAGGTGATTAAAAGATCTGGACGTACTCCTTGCTTGTCCTCGAGAGACAGGCGCCATGTGCTTTCGCTCGCTACACAGAATAAGATGACCACTACAGGCATTAAAAATGCTTTGAAACTGAATTGTTCAAGGAGAACTATTCGCAGGGTGTTGCATAATGCTTCCTATGTGAAATATAAAAAATTGAAGAAAAAACCACCGCTTCTAAGCCGGCACAAAATGCAGCGTCTAAGCTTCGCTAAACAAACTATGGCCTGGACCTCCAAATGGTACTCTGTGTTATTTTCTGACGAAAAAAAGTTTAACCTGGATGGTCCTGACGGGTTTCAATATTATTGGCATGATTTATGGAAGTCTCCTCATGTACTAATGAGCCGCCAAATGGGTGGAGGCTCAGTAATGGTTTAGGCTGGTTTTTCGGCTCAAGGGAAAACGGATATTGTTTTTGTGCATTCAAGAATGAATTTCGAAAAGTATTAGAATCTTCTTAAAGATCAACTAGCCATATACGGTGAACTTCTTTGTGGCGAAAACTACACTTTCCAGCACGATAACGCGCATCCCACAAAACAAAAAGTGGCTTTCAGAGCAAAGTATCAATCTTCTCTCGTGGCCTTCTCGCTCCCCAGACTTAAATCAAACCGAAAACTTGTGGAGGATCTTAGCTCGGGCAGTTTACCGAAATGGGAGGCAGTTTATATGTGTCGAAGACCTAAAGAATGCTATAAAATGTGCTGGGGAAGAACTGTCTTGCGATATTTTGTTAGAATTGATAGATTCGATGCCGAATCGCATCTTTCATGTTATAAGAAACAATGGCGGCTCCATTAAATATTGAATAACCATGTTAGAGGATTTTCTTTCAGACCATTAGTGTCTGCTAATTATGTTGACCACTGTATTTGGAAAAAACGGTTGGTGTCTTATAATTTTGTCCATTATGTTTTTAAATTTTTTCATTAAATTGTATGAAAATATTATTATTATAAAATAATTATATATGATAACAGAATAAATTTATGTTTTTTGACGCATTTGATAAAACATATTTAAGTTCTGAATCTTTTCTTTCACTATTTGTCAAATTAGATAGGTGTCTTATAATTATGTCCACCACTGTAAATAACATACTACACGGACGTGAATGTTAGACGTAACTGATCATAGCACATTGTAATATTATATTTGGCGTGAAATTGTTGTCATTTTATGGTTGATCGAATAAATCAAATAAATATAGAAAATAACGTGAAAGAAAATATTATGTACACCACGTATAGTGTTGTTCATATGTAACTGGGATTCAAATATAAAATTGCTACTTCAATTTTTTCGATACTGTCCGTTTCGAAAGTATCATCTGATAAGCATCCAACTGGAAGCCTACTGGTAAGCTATTGTCACAGACAATAGGCACAGGCATTCGAGAGTTTGCGAATGATTGGTTCGCTGCCGAAGGCAGCGAGGAACTAAAGGGGGGGGGGGGGTTAGAGAAATTTAATGATTTATTTATTTATTTAATTTTAATTTTAATTTTAATTAATTAATTAATTAATTTTTATTTTTATTTATTTTTTGTTACCCTGTATTACCATAATTATTACATGAAATAAAAATAATTTTTCATAAAAATAATTCATCATCGCTAAAGTTTCAGTCATGTACAGTCGGTAACAAAAGTGTCCGAACACTAGCAAAAATTTCTATGTAAAAAAAGTACACTTCATACGGTTTTCTTAAATAAATCCTTGTCGAATCCTGTTCTTAGTCAGTGTAAGAACATGATTCTATAAGGATTTATTTAACAAAACCGTATGAAGTGTACCTTTTTTACAAAGGAATTTTTGCTAGTGTTCGGACACTTTTGTTACCGACTGTATTTTATTTATGAATAAATAAGTGTAAGCAGTTATTATTATTATTTTTTTAAAATAAACTCCAGGTTCATAAAATGTTTTTTTCATGTTCATCTTTCACATGTAATTATATATTGTCTATGAAACCTGATGCCATTTTCTACAGAAAATTTATCAAATAAAATAATAAAATATAAAATAACTCAAAAATGAAATCCAAACTTGAAAATTGGCTTTGGTACCCAGTCGAAATTTTAACAGTTCAACTGTGGTTAAACTACAATCGGCAGCAAAATTATTGAAGCACACAACCACATTTTCATATATTTTTTCTTACAAAGAAACATTCAAAAAATAATGAAAAAAATATATGTGATTCTACTCTTTATAAAACACCAGAAAGTGAAAAAATTATCGGCTAAAGTGAATTACAGCGACCACAAAAAATTATCAAAATTAAGCATTTTTGATGATTTAGCGCTGTTAGGCGATAAGTCCGAAATTGCCGAACAGAACCGTCATTTGCTTCTCCCCCAAAATCAATCGCCTAACAGTGTGAAATCGCCAAATATACTTAATTTTGATAATTTTTTGTGATCGCTGTAATTCATTTCAGCCGATAATCTTTTCATTTTCTGGTGTTTTATGAAGAGTAGAATCTCATATATTTTTTTCAATATTTTTTGAAGACGACACCTTTTGAATGTTTCTTTGTTAGTTTGATCGCTAGTTTTTATCATCAACTTACTTTTTATAAACAGCAAAAGATTAAGATCATAAATTCACAAATATTTATTTAAAAAAACAGTATTAGGTGCACATCTTTAGGGTATGAATTATTGCTAGGGCTCCAATAATTTTGCTGCCGACTGTAGGTTATCCCATTCCATGCGAAAACGTAAGATTGGTTGATTGATTGATTGGTTGGGTTTTACGTCGCACTAGTGCTGCGCAATGGGCAATTGGTGACGGTCTGGTTTCGCACCCTTAGAGGTGCGAAAACGTAAGAACAAACACACTTTTATACACGCAGGGCATTTTATGATTAGTAGAGATGAGTGAAGCATGAAATAAAAAATTAATATCTGAAAAAAAATATATACAGAATATATTTTGCTTATATATATATATATATATATATATATATATATATATATTATATTATTACATATATAATTCAGGATATAGTCACCTTATTGGAGACATTTATAACGAAGCAACAGCCAAATTAAAACTCCATAAAACGTGTAATAGTAATGATTTCAAAATTAGAAAAGGTGTACACTTCAAGAAGTTTTTAAAAAATTAATTTGGGAGCAGAGAGGCATAAAAATTAACGGAGAGTTTATAAATCTCTTGATATTTGCGGATGATATTGTACTGCTTGCTTCCTCATTTGAGGATTTGCAAGAAATGCTGCAGGAATTAAACAAAGAAAGTAAGCTTGTTGGATTGAAAATGAGCCTCAGTAAAACAAAAGTTATGTAAAATTCCTTTATTTCTCCACTGAAGATCACTGTTGATATGGGCGAATTAGAAACGGTTTGCAGTTGTACTTATCTGAGACAAGTCCTTACGATGAACTGGGACATCATGGAAGAAATTAACAACAGAGTTAAATTTGCATGGAGAGCATTCGGAAGAAATAGCACTATATTCAAAAGCAACTTCCCAATTTGTTTGAAAAGAAAAGTTTTTAATCAGTGCATTTTGCCTGTTTTAACTTATGCTTCAGAAACTTGGACATTAAAAGGTAAAGCTATACAAAAACTTCAAACAGCCCAAAGAAGCATGGAGAGATTCGTGTTAGGATTCAGAAAGCGAAAGCAGAAAGCGAAACACTTGGATTAGGCAATAAACCAAAATTACTGATGTTATTTCTAGAGTCAAGAAGTTAAAAGGGAGCTGGGCTGGGCACCTTGCGAGAAGAAATGATGACAGATGGACCACCAAAGTTCTGTTTTTGATACCAAGAGATAAGAAAAGACCGAGGAAGGGACCACTGTATCGTTGGAGAGATGAAATTGTGAAGTTTGGACGAGCAGAATGGAGAAGAATTGCAGAAAACAGGGCAGTTTGGAATCACCTAGGAGAGACCTTCATCCTGCAGTGGATTATAAAGGCTGAAACTGATGATAATGATGACGATATATATATATATATATATATATATATATATATATATAATAACAAAGTTGTAGAGTGGAAGAAAACAGATGATGGAATGCCATCATAATTCACAAGAAAATAAATAAATAAATACAATAAATAAAATAAATAAGTAAATTAGATAAAAGTAGCCAGTAAGAATTTTTTAATAAACATATGAAAAAAACCACAATACTCACGGGAATATTTCTCTAAAAACCTGAAAAACAAATGAGGATGTCTATCATATATGTATATGAAACATAATGTTTCCAGGTAATTTTTCACTTATTTTCAGTAACAGAACTTGATTTCATGAACCGTATAATACATATAAAGACGACATTTATTAACGAACTAGCATACTATGCTCGTTACGCTGTTTACCATTATTAAATGAACTTTCCAAAATCCATATTACTTATAAAAATAGTAATAAAACCATACCCCTCAGCATATCACACTATTTAAAATATCTTTATATTCCCAAGTATCTTTACATTCCGACATTTCGGTTAATATTCAATTTTTAACCATCTTCAGGGAAATGATGTACATAAACTATAAACATAAATCAAATTAAGCCATTCTCGGATATTACAAACACAATTCATAAAGGAATTAATACGTGATTACATAACTTATATGAAAAACACTCTATATACATCTTAAAATGAGTTAAAAACATCTAAATAAATCACGATCATGCACATTACAAGAAAAAAAATCTGGAGTGACTCCACTCGACTTTCCGAACATTGAGTAATTCACAGTTTTGTAGATAAGGTAAAGAAAAAGGAGTTGTTAAACAAACAAAAGAGAGAAAAACATAATAGAGTGTTTGAGTATTTTTCTCCATCTATTACACGATGTTTTATTTAACGCCACTGAACTTTGAACCCATAGATCATAATGATAAAGAATTTTTCGTTGTGTCCCTGTAAAAACCTATAAATGCTAGATTCACCAAAATGCTTATAGTTAGTGCAACAGTGATTTATAATACTCATATAAATTTTCAGCTCAATTGAATAAGGCGTTTAGATGCTATCGTACTTTTAAAAATTTAGTCCCATAGGCCATAATGATAAAGAATTTTTCTTTGTGTCCCTGTAAAAAAACTGTAAGTGCTAGATTCACCAAAATCTGTACAGTTGGTTCAACTGTGATCTATAACATGTGTACAAATTTTTTGCTCAGATTAATAAGCCGTTTAGACACTATCACACTTTTAAAAATTTGGCCCCATAGGCATATTGATAAAGAATTTTTTTTTGTGTCCCTGTAAAAAAACTATAAGTGCTAGATTCTCCAAAATCTATACTGATTGAGTATTTGTAACCTATAATATGTGTATAAATTTTTTGCTCAATTGAATAAGGCGTTTAGATGCTATAGCACTTTTAAGATTTTGCTCCCATAGGCCATAATGATAAAGAATTTTTCTTTGTGTCCCTGTAAAAAAACTATAAGTGCTAGATTCACCAAAATCTATAGGGTTCGTACTATGGTGACTTACAATATACGTACCAACTTTCAGGTTATTCGAACAAAGCGTTTAGACGCTAGCGTGTTCACTCACAGACATACACACATACATACACACATACACACACACATACATATATCATCGCAAAAATAGTGAAAACGAACTCATTGGACCTCGAAACGTATAGAAACATCAAAATCTCAAATTCGGATTTTTGACATGATTACAATACTTTCCTCACTATAGTGTTCGGAAAGTAATAAAGCTCTTTAATAAAACGGAGTCAAAGTATGAAACTACAGGGTTGCCAGAATAAACAACAACAGGGTTACCTTAAATTATTTTAAGTTTAAGAAACGAAGCTAAATTGAGAGGGGTTCATTAATTTCATTAATTTTTTTTATGAATTGTGTTTGTAATATCCAAGAATGGCTTGATTTAATTTATGTTTATAGTTTATGTACATCATTTCTCTGAAGATGGTTAAAAATTGAATATTAACCGAAACGTCGGAATGTAAAGATATTTGGGAATATAAAGATATTTTAAATAGTGTGATATGCTGAGGGGTATGGTTTTATTACTATTTTTATAATTTTTGACAGCATATCTAAGTGGAATATAGTTCTTTATCCATATTACTTATTTAAAAATAAATTAATTAATTAATTAAAAATAAAAAAATGTATGTATAATTTGTTAAAATCTCGGTTTAGGTTCCGCCTTCACCATGACGAGTCTATACCCAGTACTTGCACACGAATCTTGATTGGTATCCCTAATGTCTTTTGCAGCTTTTTCTTCACCGGCACTATCTCGGCTGTGAATGCCCGTTGCTTGCGGCTCCGGCATCATCCTCCTATACTTCCCAATTTAATTTGACAACCCTGAAAGTAAGTCAATCGATTCCCAGCTCTAGAAAACCTAGAAATATGGATTTTTAATTTAGAATTCGCTACTCTAATAGTATTTATTGAAATAAAACACAAAATAAAACCATTGAATTATTAACTATTCGATTTTCTCAACCAATTATTATATTATCAAATCGCCTAATCTAAATACAAACAGTATTCTACTACTATAATAGAAATATCGATTATTTACAAACTCTAAAATATAGTAATTGCACTTAACAATACTTTTTCCTAAGCAGATAAATAAAATAGTGGGCGTTTCATCCAATATAACGATGGAACAAAAGATTGGGAATTTCCCGTATATAACTCCGAATCTCATCTCATCTGAATTCTACCTACAGGCTTGAAAATGTGAGGAAGAACCATATTTCCGGCCTCTCGATAGTGGACGCAGGAGCATGGGCGATGCAACAAATAGTAGAAGGGTGTAGACCACCTCTGATAAAGTGTTCAAAGTGCTCTTTATTTTGGACGTCTGAGTGTTTGGAAAGCTTCTACTAAACAAAAGGTACATAACGAACACTCTTTGTTTCCAGTGGGTGGCAACGAAATGTTTTAAAATCATGCAACTCCCTCTTACAAGACGTGAGGGTTGAAGTTTGTAATATCTTGATGTTTTATTGGTTAGGGTTCAAGAATTCAGATTAGCGGTTCGAACAGATCCAGCTGAGAAGTCCTGTGATATCACGATAGTGACCATATGCAAAATAACACTTGGTTCTGAGGAAAACGATTTACTTTTAAACACATTCCAACAAAGTTTGAAATTTAAAAGAGATCCTATTAAGAAACAAGTTCTAACATTTTTATCTTGTTTTTCAATTTTTCAATTACTTCCCTCTTTCTCCTGTCTTATTCTCCCAATCCCTAAATTCCTGCGTTTGATTGAATTTTTAAACGATTTATTTCTTTTCTGTTTCATTCACTATCAAATATAGCCTCCTAAACTAGATGCCTGTCGTGTGGCTCGGAAACTTGGCAACAGTTCAAGTGGTAGATAGCGCCACCTGGTATAGATTGCGCGACTTTTTTATTCAGCAGCCACCAAAATTTTTTAAAAGTGGGATCTGCTATAGAGTAGACTCTCGTATAATGCGGGGGATACATTCCGCGTAATAGAAAATCGCGTTATAGGAGATGTACATTGAGCAGACGATTTCATTCCGCAATGAGATCAAAAGCGTCGGGTGTTGGCATAGTAACGAAGCAATCCTTCCTTGAACAGGTTGAAAGTAGAAAAGATGTCGTCACGTGCTTCCTTTATTTCACGCGTTATACGAGACTATCGCGTTGTATGAGTAATAGTCGCAGATTTTTCGTCGTGTTATACGAAATCGCGTTTCGTGGGAGCGCGTTGTACGAGATTCTACTGTGCATAAAAGGCGAATAGAATCGAAGTGACGTCGATTGTATATATCATATATAACTTCTAAAAATTATTGGTGGCAGTTGAATAAAAAAGTCGCGCAATCTGTACCAGGTGGCGCTGTCTACCGCTTAAACTGTTGCCAAGTTTCCGAGCCACGCGACAGGCATCTAGTTTAGGAGGATATAATCAAAGACTAGCGTTCCTAACTTGTAGTACAAGATCCCGCCTACTTCTAACTACAGCCGGCAGCAAAATTATTGAAGCACACATCCCCACTTTTCACATATATATATTTTGTTTAATAGCTAATTATTATCATCAACTTACTTTTTTATAAACAGTATAAGACTAAGATCATGATTCGACAAATATTTACTTAACAAAACAGTATTAGGTGCCCATCTTTTAAACAGTAGTTATTGCTAGCACTTCAATAATTTTGCTGTCGACTGTACCCTCATCTGTTTTTTGAATGAAAGGTATTTTGAATAAAATTTAATACATAAATTAATAAATTGTGAATAGGTTGCCTAACCGTATCCTGGCCATGTAACCTTTAATTAAGAACAATTTAATTACTTTATTATCAGTTTCTTCCCCCTTTTTTTAAGTATCAAACGAAAGTACAAGACCTAAATAAAAACAATAAAATAGGTTTCTTATCTTTTTCTTGGCTATACAATAGATGTTGCCTAGTGTAAATAGATGGATTTGTACTTTACCCTTATCTGTTTTTTAATTAAATTGTGTATTAAAATGAAAAAAAAAAACTATTATTTCAAACACGATGGTACCAGGTTGTCTGACAAGAAACATTCAAAAGGTGTCGTCTTCAAAAAATATTTAAAAAAAATATATGTGATTCTACTCTTCTTAAAACACCAGAAAGTGAAAAAAAAAAAAATATCGGCTGAAATGAATTACAGCGACCACAAAAAATTATCTAAATTAAGCATATTTGGCGATTGATTTTGAGTACTTGGCGGCGAAACAAAACACGGTTCTGGTCGTACACGGCAATCTCGGTGCTAGCGAACTTAACGCCTAACAGTGCTAAATCACCAAATATGCTTAATTTTGATAAATTTTTGTGGTCGCTGTAATTCATTTCAACCGATAATTTTTTCACTTCTTGGTGTTTTATGAAAAGTAGAATCACATATATTTTTTTCAATATTTTGTGAAGACCTTTGAATATTCCTTGTGAGTAAAAACTGGCCAAACACAGGGTTGTCTCACATCAAAGTACGAATAGTTGAATAAGAAAAAGGGGCACGGAAGAGAAGCGCTACATGTATGCGATAGAAAAAGATGTAGAGCATACTGTAAAATTTTTTTGAAACGGATCGATTCGTTTAGAAAAAGAAAATTTTTAATTTGCAACGCGCTTTGTTTCAGATCTGTAACTGATTTATAGTGATTCATAAGGAGGGAATGTGGCGCTTCAGTTAGTCCGAAGACTGGAACATTTGGAGGTAGAAGACTGTCTTAGCTCCTTTACCTGTAGATTTTAGCTGTGCAAGGGATTTTAGCTGCGCAAATGAAATGGCTTGCACACCTAGAAGGGTAGTAAGCCTGGTTTGTCTGTAGCCCTTTCATGTGATAGAAAATCCTGCAACAGCCTCTCGCGACTTGCCAGTGGCTATTTGAAATGCTTTTTTTTACCTCCCTCTCTCTGAATAAGAAGAACTACCCTCTTTGTTCAAAATGCCATTATCACAAAAAAAAAAAAAAAATCTGGAGTGACTCCACTCGACTTTCCGAACATTGAGTAATTAACAGTTTTGTAGATAAAGTAAAGAAAGAAGAGTTGTTAAAAAACAAAAGAGATAAAACCATAATAAAGTGTTTGAGTATTTTTCTCCATATATTACACGATGTTTTATTTAACGCTACTGAACTTTGAGCCCATAGATCATAATGATAAAGAATTTTCGTTGTGTCCCTCTAATAAAACCTATAAATGCTAGATTCACCAAAATGCTTATAGTTAGTGCAACAGTGATTTATAACATTCATATAAATTTTCTGCTCAATTGAATAAGGCGTTGAGATGCTATCGCACTTTTAACTAGTATGTTGTCGCCACCACATGACTTTCTTCTATAGTTTCCTATACAAATTCACTCAGTAAAAATAATTTATTAAAATTATTATTTAAAAAAATTATCTTCCATGATAATGCAGATGATTTCCATATTAGAGAAGTAGTATAACACTAAATATCCAAAAAAAGTCAATTTTATTGTCAATATTACATTAAAAAAAATCGATAACTTCATTTTAAATTATCGCAGATCTATGGTTCAACCATTCGTTTTAAAGGTACTGGCGAGCTCTTTTGAAAGACACCCATCATGAAAATTTACTCCCCTCCCAGGTGGGGGAATTCCCCCCGCCCCAGGTGGGGGAGGCGAGGCTCCTATACATACAAAAAAAAATTCCCAGTTGACTATCTCTATTATAAATAATTCTGGTAAATTTCATAATGATTATTAAAAAAAATTTTCTTTATGCACATTTATACAAATTTTGTACTATACCACCATGTTAAAAATTTAGAAAAAGCGGGATGGCAACGCAACCTGTAAGACAATTTTTACCAAAAGTTGATAGGCACTAATTTATGTCAAGGTGCAACTACATAAGAATTTGTATGAAATTCTGTGAAGTAGTTCCTGAGATACAGTTGCCACAAAAGTTTGTCACACCCACGCAGAGACAGACAGACAAACAGACAGACATTTTCTAAAATAATTTTCAAATCGTGTTCTACAGCTCTCAAAACGTGTAAATTCATCAAAAACCCGAGGTCGAAAATTTTTACGAATCCAATACTTTCTTCTATTGAATATAGAAGAAAGTAAAAATTTGGTCCCACAGGCCATAATGATAAAGAATTTTTCTTTGTGTCCCTGTAAAAAAACTGTAAGTGCTAAATTCACCAAAATCTATACAGTTCGTGCAACTGTGGCCTATAACATGTGTACAAATTCTTTGTTCAGTTTAAATAAGCGTTTAAACGCTATCGCACTTTTAAAATTTGGCCCCATAGGCCATAATGATAAAGAATTATTCTTTGTGCCCCTGTAAAAAACTGTAGGTGCCAAATTCTCTAAACTCTATACAGATTGAGTAACTGTGACCTATAATATGTGTATAAATTTTTTGCTCAATTGAAGAAGGCGTTTAGATGCTATCGCACTTTTCAGATTTTGGTCCCATAGACCATAATGATAAAGAATTTTTCTTTGTGTCCCTGTAAAAAAACTATAAGTGCTAGATTCACCAAAATTTATAGGGTTCGTACTATGGTGACTTCCAATGTACGCACCAACTTTCAGCTTATTCGAACAAAGCGTTTAGACGCTAGCGTGTTCACTCACAGACATACATACATACATACACACATAGATACACACATACACATACACATACATACATCATCGTAAAAATAGTGAAAACGGACTCAGGGAACATCGAAACGTATAGAAACATCAAAATCTCGAATTCGGATTTTTGACATGATTACAATACTTTCCTCACTAGTGTTCGGAAAGTAAAAAAAAAAAAAAAAAAGATGACAGTAGTTTAATGCAGGCCGGATCTTAGACTACAGGGAAATTTTTATTTAAAAATTATCACTTATTTTGATGAACGATATTTGATATACAGTCAAACCTCGTTAACATAAATCTCAAGAGGGCTAAAAAATTTGTTCATGCTATCAGTAATTCATGTTATCAGTAACTAATCTTCGTATAACTAAACTAATCTTCATATTGACGGGGATTTCAGAAACAGTTCATGTTAAAAGTAATTCATGTTAACAGTGTTCACGTTAACGAGGTCCGACTGTATATGATAGTCGATTAGACAAGTGTACAATGGACAACCAGAACGAGGAGCGAGCTTTCAATGTTTATGGGGAAATCTGTGCTATGATTGGTATATTCACACAGTTTGTGGGTTAAATTAAAACCCCTATATGTTAAATTAAAGAAATCTCGTCGTGACGCCAAATGACGTCACAGTGGCATATTGTCCATCAGATGAACGTTACAATTAAAAATCAGTAATAGATATTGAATATAAAAGTCGCTAAAAGTTAACCACTTAACAACTGTGCAACATTCCTTTTAAAAAACACGCTGTAATGTGACCCTGTGATTTGAATCCGATATGTTAATGATATATATAGTGGCAGCTCATGAATAATGTTTTAAAGGTGCCACATATAAACCTTTAGAAACAGTACATTAGAATGGAATATTTATTCGTTTTTTTGGTTGATTTACTTATTTTAAGAAACTACGATGAACTCAAGTCCGGTTTCCACTGACGGTTGCTTGGAGCGGTACTATTCAGAATCTTTTGATGTGGTCAACCGGGCTCAAAACCCACGAACGTGGTTGGAAGTCTAGAGACCTAGCCCCCTGCTGAGATAATTGAGGGGCCAGAGGCAGATATCTTTGTCAATTTTGCATGCTTTCCTTTGAAGTAACTGCACAATTTGATAAAAAATGGCTACAACTGATGACAAGACATTTGGCTCTTTGTGTCGGAAGCGTGATTAATGACTTTCTGAACCTTGGTCTTGAATCCACAGTGGAAACCGACCTTTACGTATTTGATTGTTAACATCTCAACAGTCAATCAGACGAATGATCTTTTTATGATAACGGAATGTTTTTAGCCACCCACATGCAACAATCTTAAAAAGTCATTCACGAGCCGCGACGGGTGATACAGCAGTATCATGGTTTTGATGCGATTTCGTTTTTTTTCATAGCATGATTCATGACATATCTAATAAAAAGTAGTTGGAATTGGTGAACTCTGCTCTGTTCTTCCCATCATCTATTTTATCTCATAAATTTTTCGCATTAGGAAACAATTTTTAAGCAAAATTAAAACGTGAGGGATCCAATTATTTTACAATATCTAACTAGAAAAAAATACGCAAGTCTGTAAATTATGGAAGTATAACATGACAACATAAAATATGATGTTGACTGCTCATTTCTAAATGAAATAGTTAAGTTTCACAATGACTGAAACGTCGCCCCTATGGACAAGTTGGTAGGGAGCTGTCTTCTGGAACAAAAGGATTTGGGTTCGAATCATGTGTAAGGCATGGGAATTTGTGAAATCCTTATATTCCTTTCCGACCTTAAGCGTACAATTGTACGGATTACACATCCACGACATCCACTCACATTTTTGCATCTGGAACAGTCGTATGTAATAAAATCAGAAAAAAAAAAAAACGATCAAGCCAATTAGCAGAAAGTGTAAAGTACAATTTTCATTTTTCAATCAATAAATGTTGGTTATAATCCATATTATTCTTTCATTTTGCAAAAACAGAAGAATGTAATGTTTTAAGGTAAAAATGTTCCCGGTCGGAAAGGGTTATGTATACAAGAAATTGTGCATTTTTATTCTAAATTTATGTAACAAGGATTATTCAACATAAAAAGCATTCTTACTATAGGTCTGAAAATTGTTCAATAAATATCATCAGAAAAACAAAGAATACAATGACTGAATTAAAATTATTCCCAAAGTTCACGTTTATGCAAAATATTGCCTTATTTTGTATGTCATCAAAATCTTAAATTTCAGTTCACTTCTGGTGAAGTTTCAAAAGCAGAATATTGTTATTCAATAATGTTTATCCTTGTGCCAGAAACTATATTTTAAAATAAGTTTGAGCTCTTTTTTTTTTTATATATAAATATGAAAACAATCCCCTGAATGCACATTTATGAGAAATTTCGCCCTATTCTGACATATTAAAAATATCTCAAATTTCAAATAGATAACGAAATGTTCAAAGTAGAAAGTTCGCATTTAAAAGGATTCTGGTTAGTACCATAAATCATATTTTGAAACTGGTATACGACTTCTTCACCTCATTTATGCTCGAGATAATGCATACATGGACAAACGAACTAACTAAATGACTACCCTTCAGGCGGATACAATATTGAATTTTATGATTTCTGATATTTTTAAATGTGTCGTAGTCAGTTTTCCCTAAGCAGCTCTAGTGCAATATTAAATTTACTCACCCTCAACCTCAATCTAAAGACGTGTAAAAACGTCAAACACCAGGTTCGAAGATTTTCCTGAATACCAGAGTTATCCATACCTCTAGCACTATGGGGAATTAACGCGAATAAATATATTTTATACAACTACCATTTTGATAAAAAAATGGCCTTGAAATTTTTACATGCCACTTTGCCATACATCACATATTGGCAAGAAAAGTGGCATAATTCAGAATTTTTGTATTTGAGAAAAATCGGCTTGATATTGATAAAGCATTGAGTAGTCTATAATAAAACTGACACAATTACCTCTCATGTGGATAATTTTCGAGATAGAAATGAGACGCTTTCCAGGCACGTTGAGACTCTTCACAGACATTTTGCAAATGATATGGACTCAAAAGTGCCCTTTTTGAACATATGTCACCTTTCTACCGAGATGCGATATCTTTACGTTATGCGTCATGACACAGCATCAAATTTGTCACAATGCTATTTGTGTCTTACACTGGAGTTAAGTATAAATATGGGCTAAAACCCCTTAGAAAGATCCCCCACGGGGGAACCACGAGTGCCTGGGACCCTCGTGCAGTCAACCTGCCTTATTCCTAACACCGACATCAATACACAGTGGACTTTATGCAACGTCTCTGATAACATAAATTACATGGAAAGTTTTTCTTTTTTTCCTTTTAATCTTCTTTTGAATTAGAAGTTTGTTGATGGTATTTTCTAGTACTTTACAACTTTCTGCCTCACCCATGGATTGACAGGAAACGAGAAGAGCTTCTTGTCTCATTAACTCTATCATCTTGTCAGTAGTGAGAGATGGAAATACCCAAACTATTGTGTTTTACCGGTAGAAAAAGACACACGCCCTGCGAAATGAAGGGCGGGAAATTTTTTTCCCCTAATATATTTTCGGGTATGGCTTAATTTACTGCCACTATCCATTAATAGAGAATGTTTGCAAATGCGCAGCCAGATATGAAAAACAGTTAACACCCTCGAATTAAGAAATTTTTCAGGTGATTAGTGATAGAAATAATAAGCGCCCTTTAACACTTTGTTCATGGCATCTTCTCTAAATTTGCAACCGCATACGAAAAACTCAAGGATTTTTTGAAGACTGTATAGTTAAGTATAATTATAAAGATATTTATAACAAATTAGCAGATTATTAACTTTTCAACACATGCAGTTAAGGACACTATAGGCTTTCGCCTTGTCTAATAAAGGTTCGTGCAATCTTTATTCGTTTTTTTTTTTTTTTTTTTTTTTTTTTTTTTTTAGCTACTATTTTTGAATAGTAATTTTTTCGTAATTAAATTTATAAACTTAAAAAAAAAACAAAAAAAAATATTGTTCGATGATAGTAATGAATATATCCTTAGAAAATCTGAGAATCGAAGGACCCTATCTAGGCTTTATATTGTAAAATATTTCTCTAGTGTGACAAAAATTAAATTCTTTACATGTCACCCACAAGTACTATATCATTTACATGTCAGATGAACTCTACTACAAGGAAAATAAATAATATTTTACTTCTTAATTTTAAATTTATATTTAATGTAACCAATTCACATAAAAAAAAAAAAAAAAAAAAAACAGATGGCCATCTAATTACTTCGATTGAGAGACAGGAGGTTAATTTAAGAATCTTGAAATATAATCTTCTAATAATATAATCAAAAATTTTCCGAAACTAACTTTCAAAATGATGTCTTAGCTAAAAGAATGTATTGTAATAAAGAAAGTAAAATTTTATCCACGCGTACGTATCAACTGAATAAAATAAAGGGCAATTTAACCGTAAAATCTACATCGCAGTCGCAACATAGTATTAAGATAAAGTAAAATTCTATCCATGGTTTGCATGGTTTTGTAATATTCGTTCGTTGGTTATCAATAAATAAAACGAAACAATTTCTATTTTTAGAATAAGCTCTTTTCGTTGGTATGCGGAATTTTAATATATCAGTGGAAAATAATAATAATAAATTAAATATATAGAATTCAATTAAACTAATTGCGTCACCGGAAATTATTAATATAAATAAATAATTAGACATGCATGTGGTTATAAACTTTAAGAATTGCGATGTCGTTTTGAATTTATTGAAGACGTTGACTGCAAAGCATATAAATATGATGATATAAAAGATGAAGCCTCTTTTTTTTTTCTTATTTAAATATCATGTTAGCTAATGTTTAGTAACTTGCCATGCATAAAATATCGAGCGCTAGGTGAGCGCATGCATACAGATTAGTTGAAATATAATCGATATTGCAATTGATATTGTAATCCAATGTTAATTAAATTCTTTGCATATAAAACTCATATCATCTGAGCTGCCATGCGGTAAAAATAAATCATATTTTCCTATTTAATTTTCAGTTGTAACAGAAACTCAATTTCTTTACATATAAACTTACAACATCCGAACCATAATGTAATAAAAATAAATTATATTCTCTCATTTAATTTGAATTAGTTACACAACTGGATCAACTTGTATGATATCCCAAAAGTTGAGAACGAAAGGGAGATGAAGACTGGAACAGAAGAGAATTTGAGAATTTTCAGCCGACTCTAGCAGAGAGTTGCATTTTGACATTTAATTTATTCGTCACAAAAACATAAAAAAAAAAAAAAAAAAAAAACTGTGTCATGATCCGTTGCCTCTATTAAATTAATAATTTTGAATACATTCAACAGGAATGCCATAAATAATAACCATATAATTTCGCCAACATTTTATTTTGAGAAAAGTTAAACCGCACGTGGGTACATGCTTCGAAGGTAAAACTCTTACCCGACTAGACAACTTTAATATAGAACAGCTTCCAGAAACCACTATGAATTTAACGATCAATTGAACAAATAGATGAGTATTTTAACGTTAATTTCCGATGCAATATGTTGTGCGAGGATATTTTGACTATATGATTAAAAGTATGTTGCAGGAATTAGCCTTTGATTTGGTAAAAAGAAGAATGAAATATGCTAGGTGCTATTTTTTAGAAGACGAAATCATAGGATTTTACTTGCATTAAAATATTCTTTTTCTTTTATTAGTATATTTTCTATTTTATTGATTAAGAGGGAGAATTCAGCGGTTATTAAAGATTAAATTGAATATACATGTAAAGTATTTCATAAAACGTTAAAATTGATTTCTATTAAAATTGAACAGAAAATTTTAAAATATATATGTAATTACTGCATGACATATTTCTCCCCTTCACCCAGAAAAATTTTAAAGATGGGAGAAAATATTTTATATGTTTTTGCGGTGGCAGGAAATATAATAAAAATTATTATCAAGCTATATGCTAATATAATTATATGAATGTAAGTTTCTGTAAAATATAAAAATATAAGACTATACAAAGAGCTCTTAACAAGGCACTCATCCTATACAGAAAGTGAAAATATATCATGAAAAACGGTAGTTTTTCGAGTGACGCAAGCGGAAGGACGAACTGAACGCTGCGAACTCATATATACGGCTAGTCTGAGATCAAAGAGATTCGTAAAAGCCGACACTTAATATCTCAGAAAATATGCTATATTTTGTTCTGATCTTTTCAAAATAGTCTTTTTTCTTCGATCTTAATCTATCCTGAAAATTTTACGTTTCTACATGCAGTATGTTTTGAGATCTGAATCTCAATTTAAAGCCAAAAAGGAAAAACGTGAGGTGTAAGGATGTAATGAACTAAATTCATGAAAAAATATCTCTAAAACCGCACGAACGATTTTAATTTAATTAATATATGTTGTTAATGGGATCTTTCTGAATCGAGTAACGTCTTTGTTTTTTTCAGGAAAACTCTTGTTTTTCATATAAATCGTTTCAAATATGGAACTATATTACTCCGCCAATTGCATGTGTTTCTTCGATGGAAACGCTGTTACTCGGTTCTAACTGTGAGGCATGTGGGTTGGTTGGTTGACCGAAGTGAATGCAGGCAATGAATTATTTATATATATTTTTTTAACGCAAAAATACTTTATTACATGTTTAAAATTTCTATTATACATATATTTGATCAAATATTTATTTATGTATTTTTCCTAGTTGTTTATGAAGAGAATTCATTATTTTAGATTTATGGATTTATTAAAAAAATACTTTTATTCAGTTTTAAATTAAGAAATTGGTTTAAAATTTAAATTACTTTATTTAATCGTTATTCGAGATGATTTTATAATTTTTTAAGACGAAAATATTTTGTTATAATGCTGATGCTGAACTCTTCTGTATTCATGCGCCCAGGTATTTCATGCTAGAAACACAAATCGAATCGTATCGAATCGAATCGAAATCTTACGCATTTCAATAGTGCTTGCTACTTGCTATTGCTTGTTGCATCAAGCTCTAGATTTTGGCGATAATAAATTTATATTATAAATTTATATTTGTGATTATTTTTTTTTTTTATTGGATTAACTTTATTGGATTATATTTCAGGTAAGATGGTTTTATGTTTCATTACATTTTACTGTATTTTATCATGTTTTTATTAACTCGCTTTCTTCTTTCTTAGTCTAATACAAATTTTGCAATCGATTTTTAACTAACTTTCCTACTCAATATTTTTTTTTAATGTGTGAGCAGATTTAATTATATTTTGCTTCCTGTTTCAATGAACCCAGCGATAAATCTGCGGAATTTTTTTATTTATTGATAACTAAATCAACAGCGCCACGTTAAGCCTACACGGAGTACGTATGAAATTTAACGAAACGACCGTGGTACGTTAAGCCTACATCGGGACGGAACAGGAATCGGAACGAAATCTACGAATAGGTTAAAACTTAAACGGGGGAAAAAGCACTCCTGCTTTATTATTATTTTTTTTTTTAACCGTTGTGGTGAATCTAAATTTTGGATTTCAGATTAAGACTTAATTTTCTATTTTAAATTTAGCCTTAAATGCTAAAAATATATTTTTCCTAGTTAAACACAAGTGTTAATAAAAATGGTTCCTTTTCTCTATAATCCATCTGATAATAATTTTACGATTTCACATAAATAAAAAAATTGAGGGTTATTTGCTGATCTATATTTGAAGAAAAAAAAAGTGCTACGAAATTTTGATACTTATCGAAGATTTGATGTTTCTAGAAATATTTATATTATTATTGCATCCTCATATTTACTACTGAATTTTATTTGATTTTGATAAACTTAAAATTGATTTATATGAACTGCATTATGTTACTCAATCGTATTTATTGTGAAGGGGCAGCAAAAGGGTCCCAATTTTTGCCTGGATCAACCCCTGGTACCAGCAAAATCCCATGTATTACTTCAATATCTTCCTGCAAAGTGAGATCTACCAGAAAATATTCATTTAAACTATTTATAAATTATTTATACTTTCAGATTTCATAAATAAAAATTGGTTAAATTCAGTTGTTTGTAAATTATCATGATGGAAAATTTCTGTTTACAATCTAAGTGTAGTGAAAAAATATTTGAATTTTTTTATGAATTTGGTAAAAAATTATGACTGCGTGTTATTTTATGGTTGCCAAATTTAAATATCTATAAATGTGCCTAACGACTGCTAATTTCAAACCCTGTAATACTAATTAACTTACAAAGTAATACCCAAAAATTGATTAAAATATGTTTTAAAAGTAATTTTATATTTAAATTATGGACACCAGTTCCTTAAAATAATCAGGGTTGATACTTATTATTGAAAACATGAAATACTTAGGAAATTTAAATAATTGTGTGTGAGGGCAGGAAGAGGGAAATGGGATATTTTTTTTTTTTTTTTTTAATTTTTGAAAAGTTGATTATGAAATCTGAGAAAAAGAACACTTTCTTTCTCTTGTAATACATTTTTCTTATTTAGCTTTATACCAAGTTTCAAATGATTAAGTATTGTAAAAATATGCATGTAAACAATGCTTTCTATATGAATTTCTATGTTGATTGACAAATTTTCTTCTTTCTAGAGGAGTATTTCGTGTATATGTTGCTAATATTTTCTTAAAAATTGGAAAACTTAAAGAATTTTTTCCCCATATTTGAATATGAACACTATATGTGTGTTAAGCTAAGCTCTAAAAGCCATAAGATTGTTGCGAAAATGAAATAACATGTTTTCGCTTTTTTGCTAAAGCATATTACTAAAAAAAATTTAAAAAAAAAAAAAAAAATCTGTTCATGCATCAAACGCTATGCATAAGAAATGCATACAGGAACTTCCATGGAACGAACAGGCTGCTTATGAAAAATCAGAAATTTTGCTGTGTTTCCCCGAAAAACTAATTTTCAATTTCTAATTTAATAAGGGCTTTATGCATATATTTAAGTTTACTTTAGAGGTGTACCGAGTACTCGCTATATACTCGGTACTCGGCCAAATATGGACTAAGTATTTGGTCACTACCGAGTAGTTGTAAGAATTTCATTATTTTTATGTATTATTGAAAGAAATGTATTCATAAGAGTTGTTTTTTAATAACTAAACTAAAAAAATATGAAAATATAAACATAGTCATTAAACTTTTGCTGCAAACAGCTTTCTGCAGTTAAAACGGTCAAGTAGATTGCCATTAAACTCGATATAGAGACGATCCATGATCTGAGCTTATCTATTTTAGTTACAAGAATTTAAGTATATCCATCTTGTATGTGTGTAATATGCATTTTTTTTTTTTTTTTTAAATTACAAAAACTTTGTACATAAGATTGTATCTATAAAACAGACAAAAATAAAATATTTTAGAAAGAAGAACCCCTTATATAATACTACTATACGTAGTTGATAAAACTTTAGTTACATATTTGTGCAAATAAAAGTAAGACTTTTAAAACTGTAAAAAAAAGATTGATTTTTAATTTAAAAAATAATAATTATGAAAAAGGTAAATACACTAAAATGTTATAAAAAATATATTATCAAATTTGTTGTTCTGTAAATTATGGCCCGAAACTACCTACTTTTTATTCTTCTAGAATTTGAAGATTAATGAAGTCTATCATGTTTGAAATGATGAAAAAATATTTATTTTAATGTTCTCATTTCATATGTAAATTTCATGCATCTTAAATTAAGCCTGAGTGTATGAAGAACTTTTATAATCTCTAAGAATTATTTGAAAATGATATGCATCTGAGAAAGACTATATAATAAAGAATGAAGTTATCAGTTATTATGGTTTTAATAATCCACTAAGCTGGAAGTATCAA
Organism: Salticus scenicus; assembly: GCA_963930645.1. Classification (NCBI taxonomy): domain Eukaryota; kingdom Metazoa; phylum Arthropoda; class Arachnida; order Araneae; family Salticidae; genus Salticus; species Salticus scenicus. Next base: position 30,647,322 of record OZ005660.1, read on the forward strand.
ATATAACAATGAACCTAATTGTGTATATACACTACAAAAGTTCTGAAATGTTTCATGTAAACATACTTTTTGTCATTTAACTTAATTTTGTGTTAAAAAGCCTTTTTTAAATTTCAAGATGTGCAAAATTCTTCATATATATGTCAATTTCAATTATTCTTTCTTACGGCTACTCGGCCAAAGTGCTACTCGGTGCAGCACTAGTTTAGTTCTATAAAAATGAACTGTCATTGTCTAAAATGAAACTTTAATTATAATTTTATTTTGAAAAATTACCTTTTTCACAATTTCCTTAGCCGAAAAGTTCAGAAGAACTTTATTTTCACACAAAATTTAAATTCACAAAAACTTTTTGTGAATAAGTTTGGAAATCAGTTTTTTTCACAAAAACAGGACCCTGTCCGAAAAGTCTGGACAGACCCCTGACTATATCCAGGATGCTAAATCAGAGGTCGATCCAGGCAAAAATTGGGTCCTCTTTGCTGCCCCTTCACAAAATTCCACCCCATAAAAGAGGACCCTTCACAAAATTCAAATCCATAAAAGAGGACCCTTCACAAAATTCAGATTTATGAAATGAGTCCTTCATAAGATTTGTTTTAGAAAAGTGATTTTTTCAAAAATGTTTCCATGTTTTCTGTATTATTTTTAATTAATTGGTTCAATGAAACTATGTTAATTTGATATTAAACATTATTTAGAATGGCAGTTAAAATGGAAGGTTTTAGACACGATTTTTTATTTTTTCACAAAAATAAATAAAAATTTCACAAAAGTATTATGTTTTTCACAAAAAGGGGACCCAAAATTTATAACCTGGATCGCAGTGGCGGATCCAGAACTTAACGTTGGGGGGGGGGGGAACTAAGACTTTTCAAAACGTTATTCTAGACCAAAAAAAAAATGTACAATTGCAATATTCAATTGTGAATGTCACTGTTTTGGGGGGGGCTTCAGCCCCCTAGCCCCCCCCCCCCTTAAATCTGCCACTGCTGGATCGACCCCTGTAAATTTCTGCTTGCCAGTGGCGAGTGGAAATTTTACTGTGGCGAGTAAAACTTCGGTCTAAATGTATATAGAATCTTACAGTGTATGGTGCTAACCACCCCCCCCCCCCAAAAAAAAAAAAAAAATATATATATATATATATATAGTTCTATAGTTTATTTCTATAAAAGTGAACTGTCATTGTCTAAAATTATTTTAAAAAATTACATTTTTCACAATTTTCTTAGCCGAAAAGTTCAGAAGAACTTTATTTTCACACAAAATTTAAATTCACAAACATTTTTTGTGAATCAGTTTGGAAATCAGTTTTTTTCATAATTTCACAAAAACAGGACCCTGTCCGAAAAGTCTGGACAGACCCCTGACTATATCCAGGATGCTAAATTTCCGCTTGCCAGTGGCGAGTGGAAATGTGTAATTTCTCCTCTTTTTCCATTAAAAAATTCTGGTCACCTTATACGTAAAAAATAGAGTGAGTCATATTTTGTGGCGAGTAACTTTTTTTTTCACCGAGTGTAATCTAAGTTGAAATTTCAGGCCCTGACTATATCTGAATATGGGGATTCAAATTAGAAAATATTTTTTATTAATTTTTAATAACTTTTTACAAAAAATCCAAGGATAATTAACATAGAAATTTTTTTGAGGGCCCCACTAACTGTTAGTGACGTCACACTTTGCTTGCGTATAGCTATGGTTCAACCATTTAATAGAAAATTTAAAAACATGGAAAACAAAAAGTTTAATCTTATAATTATTTATATTTACTTTCTAATATAATTTTTTTCTTTTTGATTCTTTCTAGGTTTTGAGAATGCCTTTACCTGGTCTTGCATTGTCGCAATGTTTTTCTGGGTACTTCTTTTCTCATTTCAGGTATGAAGATTATGTAGGTGGACTGAGTTATGCGGAAGTTACATCTAACAGAATTCATTCAAGAATTTTCTGGAACTTGTCTATGCAAGATGAAGTTGTGCCACAAGCCTTAACAGTAAGTAAAACTAAAGGTAAGGATTTGCCTATTATGTCTTCAAGTGTTTTGCCTTCTCTCTCTTCTGTCTCTTTTCCTTCCTTGGAATTTTCTTCTTGTTCTCGTCCTGTGCGCACTGTTTTTCCGAGTGTGGAGCGTGGCAGGCTTAGCGTTTCTGAGAAGGCAGCAATGCAGAAATTTGTTAGGAAGCTTAACTCTAATCTTGATGATGGCTTAATTGCAAGGGGTCGTAAAGGGAATCGTTTTGAGTGGCTTTTTGCTGATAGGCAGTATGAGTATGGGAAAAATTTATGTAGAAAAATTAAGCCATTTGGGGCCTTCTCAGAAGTAGAGCATCTGTGTGCAGGGGTTGTTAGGGATTTGCGGCTAGGTAAACCAAATGCTTGTCTAGTGGTCTACTATCCAAGTGGGACTTCAGGACTTAGCACTCATAAGGATGATGAACCTGCTCATGATTCTGAACAGGTTGTTACCTTGTGTTATGGTGCTGGAGCCACTCTTGTGTTGGAGAACAATAGAAGGCAGGAGGTTGCACGGGAATGGCTGGGATGTGGGGATTTTTATGTGTTTAGGGACCAGAGAATGTTTTACCATGGAATTGATGGTGTAGAATCGTCTAACAGTGGACGGTGGGCTTTCACATTTCGTGTGTTTAAGCCAGCAACACATACTGTTAAGTCGGTTCCAGCACCTAAATCACTGGTACCAGTCTCTGCGGGAGTTACATTTGGCTCTCCGGTTAGGCTTGAGGTTCTCTTTTCCGCTCCTCACTCAAACTTTCTCTCTTCTTCCCTACTGCCCTGTGCTGTCCCCCCCTTGCGTCCTGCCCGTTCTCCGCTGTGTCGTGTACCTTCCCCCTTGCGTCCTGCTCGTCCCCTGCTGCGTCGGGCTCGTTCTCCGTTGCTTTGTGCTCCTCCCCCCTTGCGTCCTGCTCGCCCCCTGCTGCGTCGGGCTCGTTCTCCGTTGCTTTGTGCTCCTCCCCCCTTGCGTCCTGCTCGCCCCCTGCTGCGTCGGCCTCGTTCTCCGTTGCTTGGTGCTCCTACCCTGCTACGTCGGGCTTGTTCCCCTTTGCGTCGGGCTCGTTCTCCGCTGCTTTGTGCTCCTGCCCCCTTGCGTCCTGCTCGTCCCCTGCTGCGTCGGGCTCGTTCTCCGTTGGTTGGTGCTCCTGCCCCCTTGCGTGCTGCACGCCCCCTGCTGCGTCTGGCTCGTTCTCCGCTGCTTTGTGCTCCTGCCCCCTTGAGTCCGGATTGTTCTCCATTGCTTGGTGCTCCTCCCACCTTGCGTCGGGCTCGTTCTCCGCTGTTTTGTGTTCCTGCCCCCGTGCGTCCTGCTCGCCCCCTGCTGCGTCGGGCTCGTTCTCCGTTGCTTGGTGTTCCTGTCACCTTGCGTCGGGCTCGTTCTCCATTGCTTGGTGCTCCTGTCACCTTGCGTCGGGCTCGTTCCCCTTTGCGTCCGGCTCGTTCTCCACTGCTTGGTGCTGCTCCCGCCTTGCGTCCTGCTCGCCCCCTGCTGCGTCGGGCTCGTTCCCCTTTGCGTCCGGCTCGTTCTCCGCTGCTTTGTGCTCCTGCTCGCCCCCTGCTGCGTCGGGCTCGTTCTCCGCTGCTTGGTGCTCCTCCCGCCTTGCGTTCGGCTCGTTCTCCGTTGCTTCGTGTTTCTCGCCCTTTGCGTTCTGTTCGTCCCCTGCTGCGTCGGGCTCCTCCCCCCCTTGCCCCGTGCTCGTTCTCCGCTGCTTCGTGTTTCTCGCCCTTTGCGTTCTGTTCGTCCCCTGCTGCGTCGGGCTCCTCCCCCCTTGCCCCGTGCTCGTTCTCCGCTGCTTCGTGTTTCTCGCCCTTTGCGTTCTGTTCGTCCCCTGCTGCGTCGGGCTCCTCCCCCCTTGCCCCGTGCTCGTTCTCCGCTGCTTCGTGTTTCTCGCCCTTTGCGTTCTGTTCGTCCCCTGCTGCGTCGGGCTCCTCCCCCCTTGCCCCGTGCTCGTTCTCTGCTGCTTCGTGTTTCTCGCCCTTTGCGTTCTGTTCGTCCCCTGCTGCGTCGGGCTCCTCCCCCCTTGCCCCGTGCTCGTTCTCCGCTGCTTCGTGTTTCTCGCCCTTTGCGTTCTGTTCGTCCCCTGCTGCATCGGGCTCCTCCCCCCTTGCCCCGTGCTCGTTCTCCGCTGCTTCGTGTTTCTCGCCCTTTGCGTTCTGTTCGTCCCCTGCTGCGTCGGGCTCCTCCCCCCTTGCCCCGTGCTCGTTCTCCGCTGCTTCGTGCTCCTCCTCCCTTGTGTCTTACTCGTTCCTCGCTGCGTCGTTCACGTTCCCCATTGCGCCGTGCTTCTCCTTGCTTTAACCAGCCGTCCCAGGCTTCCTCTTGTTTGAACATACCGTCTAGCATCGCCCCTTTCTCTAACTCAATGTTTTGCAATTCGCCTTCCTCTGATCCATTGCCATGTAACTTTTTTCTCTTTTATAATCGCGTTTATCAAATTATAAATTTTGTTTGGTTTTTTCTATTAAGAATCACTTGTATTTTTTGGGGAGTTGTATTATGTTTAGGTGATAAATTATCAGATAACATTTCATTATGTAAAGTAAACTTTCAACAAGTGAATCATTGTGTACTTGGGGCAGGAATAAATTCGGTTAGTGATACTGTATCAGATAAAACACCACAATTCATGCTATCTAACATTAAAAACTTAAAATTATGTGGTGGAGGTCGGCCTCGTAAACGTATTAGCAAAAATTTAAGAAATCGACCAGGTGAAAATGAGTTCACAATAATAATGGGTAATATTGATCAAGGCGATAAAATATTTTTAGAGACTCGTGGTAAACAATGTACACCTATGTCTTGTGTTGCTCTCGCATATTCCTTTAAAAAAAATATTGACACATGGGATTCAAGCGATATTGACTACATATTACATATTGGGGATCAGTTATACCGAACTTCTAAAAGCACAATTAATCAAGAAATTAATAATGCTAATTCAGATTACCTTTCATTTGATGAAGTTTTTAACATAATTAATTTTCATGGCGATACATTTAGCTTTTATGAAAACATTGAAATGCATAGTGGTAATAGAAGTATAAAACATATACAGGAGGGTGTTTGTACATTAAATAATTTAATTCCATCATTAACTTCTTTTTTTGAAATAAATAAATACACAACAGGAATTTTTACATGCAATAGCTATACATTTGCTCTTATGAAATTTAAATCTAAGTATTATTGTTTTGATTCACACAAACGAAACTCTCAAGGATGTCCAGCTTTGGAGGGAAAAGGTGCTGCTATTTTATGTTGTATGGCAACAATTGAATGTTTAGCTAGCCAATTACTGAACAGTTGTTGTTTAATTGATACTAGTGATCATAATTATACTGTAAAAAAAGAATCTCTATTTAGTTTAATGTCTGTTCGTGTAACACATAACCAAAATGTTAAAAATGAATGCACTAAAGTAAATTTATCTAAATACACATCCAACTTAACAAAAACAGGAGAAGTACCCAAAACTAAAATACAGAGAAAAAAACTCTATTTAGAATCACAAAATAAACATAAAAAAAGGTTGAGAAAAACTAGATCATACATAAAATTATATGAAAATTCACAAACACCAATCCAACATGCAATAAACTTAAAGAAACAGAAATTCCAAAGGAAACGACGCATTAATTTAGAAACACATGTTAAACGGAAAGAAAGATTAAGAAAATCTGCATCATATATAAAATTGTATAGGAATCGACAGACACAAGCACAGCGTCAAATGTACACAAATAAAATGAAAAGAAAGCAGCACATGAATTCAGAAACGCAAATAAAACGTGAAGAAAGGTTAAGAAAATTAAGAGAATACATGAAATTATATAGAAATCGACAGACACAAGTCCAACATCAAATGTACTTAAATAAAAGAAAAATTCAAAAAAAGCAACACATTAGTTTAGAAACACAAGATAAACATGAAGAAAGGTTAAGAAAAATTAGCATACACAGGAAATTGAAAAGTTCACAGACACAGGCCCACTGTCAAATAAATAAATGTAAAATTAAAAAAAAGCAACTGATTAGTTTAGAGACACCGGTCCAACGACAAAACAGAGTGACAGAAATGAAAATTCGCAAAAAAATTTCTTTACCACAGACCAGTCAGAGTCACAATATAAGCAACGAATTTACTGCAATTAAAAATTTGTTTAAATTACCTGAAAATAAAGAAAGTTTAATTCTGAGAATCTGGGGAAGTAATAAAAATATTGACAGGCGATTACAGGCAGAAAAGGTTGTGAATAAAATATCTAATTATCGAGAGAGTTTAATAAATACATTTTGTAAAACATATATATTTTTAAAAGAAAAATTAAGATATAGCAAATTAAAAGTTAATCCAGATTCTTTTAATGCATTAGTTGGATATTCTCTTCATACTTTAACGTCAGAAAATTTTTTTACTGATTCCACTTACACTAACATTTCTAATTATAAAACAAATTTAGAATGCAACAGTGAGGGCCAAATTGTGAATTTATTCCAATGTGGTGAAAAAAAGAACACTTGGGTTTGCAACACTAATATATGTTTGCTTAACAAACAAAAAATATTTGATCGTCTTCTGACTATTATAAATGTTATTCTAAGCTTACAATGTTCACAAATCTTACAATTCTTTCAAACTATTGATAATTGTCGTAATTCTGACACAAAAAAAAACATTCGTCACTGAAAACATTTCTAATGAATGCAATGAATGTGAATCACATATTGATTATAGCAAAAGTAAGCTAGGCCATCCATCCTTTTGTTATGTTGATGATAACTGTGACTCTGTTTTACTATTTTTTCGTTCAATTGCCCCACATTTTCCAGATATTCGTCAAATTATAAGATTAATCTATAAAATTTTACGTTCTGTAAAAAGTATAAATTACTATGAATTTTCTTTATTAAATTTTGATTTAGAACATTTAACAGATATTTGTGACCAAATTAGCATTAAAAGTTGTTCTTTCATTGTTGATACATTTCCATTTGAGGAAGAAGGAGAAATTTTCGATTATTTTAACAAAGCTTTTCGCAGCTTCAAGGTAAAAGATACTGATTGGCCTGTTCATACTTGTGTTTCTTGCTTACAACTTTGTCATCAACGGAACATCCGTCCAATTATCAGTGTGTCTTTCAAATCAAATACAGAGTGGAAAAAATTAGTAGATTATTATGAAGGAACATTTAGTGATTTCAAATATATTTGTGTGTATTGTATGAATAAATTTAAAACTAATCAAATGCCTTCCAGATGTATATTGAATAATTTGGCATTCAAACCAGTTCCAGAGTGCATTTCCACTTTAAATGAATTTGAAAAAATTTTAATTCAACGTGCAAAAGCTTTTCAAGTTATCACTAGAATGGGTACAGTTCAGGGAGGTCTTAAACAAAAAACACCAGTAGGTCTTGTTAAGAAAATAATAGGTAGAGTTTTTCATTTACCATTACCATTAGAACAGACACTTAAAAAATTACCAAATCCGTCTGATGCACTAATGACAGATCAGGAGCTTTATGTATTAGCTCGTAGTGCACCATCTAAACACAATCATATTTGGCAAACATTAATTAACATAAATAAAATTTTTGAAGCATTACATTGGTTAAAAAAAAATAATCCCTTGTATCACCACATTATTATACCAACTTCAGCTGATAAATTGTTAGAAAATATAAAAGATTGTGATATTGAGTTAGATTGTGATAATAGAAATCCAGATATAGGGGGTGCAATGTTGACGCAAAAAGATGTAACAGATGGTTATTATAACAACATGACAATACATCCATTATTTGAAAAAAGAATTAACATGGATTCTAGCACAATATATCAATTTTTACAAATTATGGAAAAAAGTTTAGATGATCGAGATATGCAATTAGATTTAAAATGCTTTCCAGACTTATTTTGTTATGGTGAAAATGGTAATTCTCAAATACGATCAATTGATTTACCTACAGCAGAGTTTATTAAATGTTTATTAAAATCTTCTCATTCACAATTTCGACTAAACTTACAATATTTGTTTTATTTATTAAATAATGCTAATATCAGACAATTAAAAGCGGGAATTTTTCACAAATTAAATATTACAAATTCTACATCAAATATTACTGCAAAGGAGTGCTTAGATATGATTGCAAGCAAGGAATTGGAGGGTAATTTGTCCACAATTTTTAGTAGATTACGAAATACAGAGCAGTTTTGGTCAAAACCACGTAATGATTTAAATTGTATGGTGAAAAACTATGGCCCCGCTACTTTCTTTTTAACTTTGAGTCCAAGTGAATATCATTGGGAAGACTTACATATGTATCTAGGGCAAACAAATTCAAAATATAAAGATAAACCTTTATCACATTTAATAGCTTTAGATCCAGTAAATACTTCCCGTTTTATCGAAAACAAATTTCAAGCTATGTTAGATTTTATTACTTCTAGTAATGGTCCATTAGGTATAGTTGAGCATTATGCTTGGCGCCGTGAGTATCAGTCCCGTGGATTACATTTTCATTTATTGCTATGGATTAAGAATGCCCCAGTCTTAGGAAAAGCAAGTTTAGATTCTATTGCTGGATTCATTAATAAATATATAACATGTAAAATTCCCAATAAAACTAATTTTCCTCTACTTCATGATCGTGTTACAAAATACCAAATTCATAAACATAATTCATATTGTATGCGTGCTAAAAAAGTTAAAAATAAAACTATTAGAGTTTGTAGGTTTAGTTTTCCACGTGACATTTCAGAGTATTTACATGTTAATGAAGTTGCTAATGCAGTAATAGGTCGAAGAAAGCTAACGAAAACTCGTTTGTATAATTTGCCACGAAATGAAGACGAAGTTTACATTAATGATTATAATGCAGTTATAATGCTAGCCTGGTGTGGAAATGTAGATATTCAGTTTATCGGTGAAAAGTCAGCATCTTTAACTACATACGTAACAAAATATCAAACCAAAGCTGAAAAATCATTTGCGTCTGATGATTTTAATGATTTTTGTTCTGCAAAACCATTATATAATCGTTTATGGAACTTCGGTTTACGAGCATTATCGAATCGGGAATGTGGAGCTTTAGAAGCTGCTGACACTTTACTATCACATTCATTATTTGGAACTGATTCTGGTACTGTTATCAGATGGTTAGATGTTAAAATTAACAGATCGCGTAAATTAAAAACCCAAAAGGAACTGAGTAAATTAAGTAACAATGCAACTGATATCTATTGTGCAAGTTGGATTGATACACATTATCCACATAGGCCAAAACAACTTGAAAATCTTTCTTTATTTGATTTTTCAAGATGGTATGATATTGTAAATAAAAAACCTTCTTCTAAAACCGTAATTTCTTATGAGTATGGGGAAAAATATTTACGTAAAAGAAAATTTCCGTATTTAATTAACCATTACAATTATAACTGTAAACAAGAGCCAGAAAACTATTATTTCTGTTTATTAATTTTGTTTAAACCATGGAGAACTATTTCGGAATTAAAAGGTAGTTTCGAAACGTATAGTGAATCTTTTATTGATTGCAAGGAAAATTTGCTGGAGGCAATGAAGTATCATGAACGTTTAGAAGAAATACAGCAGGCTAAAAATGATTTGAATTCAGAAATTGAAACTATAGAAAATCAAATGCTTTCAAATAGTAAGGATGATAAAAATGACTTTAATATTATTAATTTTGTAGAGCCAATAGGAAATGAAATAGAAGATTTTGAAAAATTATTGCCAAAGGAAGATATTGATAGCATGATTAAACATTTAAATGTAGATCAAAAACGTGTTTTTGATGAAGTTGTAAATTGTTTGGAACAATATATTAAGGAAATTAATACTTGCACATCCAATAATGTTAATAAGCGTTTAATTCCAAACTTAATTTTGAGAAAATTTGTGTCTGGAATCGGAGGAACAGGAAAATCATATTTGATTAAAGTTATTCGGTGTTATATTTCAGATAAATTTAGCAAAGTCGCTGTAACAGCACCAACTGGAATCGCTGCTTTTAATATAAATGGTTTGACTATTCATCGTTTACTGCAGTTACCAGTAGAACATGGCAATATACCTAAGTACAGTAAATTATCAGATGACAAATTAAATTCTATCCGTGTTGAGTTAAATAATTTAGTTTTGCTTATTTTAGATGAAGTCTCCATGGTCTCTAATATAATGTTAATGCATATCCACATGAGGTTATCGGAAATTTTTGACACCATGGATGAAGATGACGGCTGGTTCGGGCGAATAAATATTTTATTTTTTGATGATTTATTACAACTTCCGCCTGTAATGGGACATTCCCCTTTTGTAAGTATTTCTAAAGAAACTAGCGTTACTCATTTTGCTGGATTACATTTTATAAATATTTGGCAAGAATTACTTACCTATGACGAATTGTCTATTAACATGAGGCAGCAAACAGATAAAGTATATGCATCTATATTAGATTCAATCCGTATCGGTGTATTGACAGATTCTGATGAGTTAATTTTACGTAAAAGAGAAATTATTCTAAAATCCAATAATCCATCAGATTGTATAAAAGAATTAGTTGAATACGTACAAAAATTAGAATGTAAAACTATTTGTTTATTCCCAACAAAAAAACAGTGTAATCTCTTTAACACCTGTATGTTAGATTATTCAAGTAAACCAAAAGTTATTCTCAAAGCTATTGATATAATTGAAGCAAAAACTAATGCACAAAAAGATAAAGCGCGGAAATCCTTAAATAAGATTAAGGAAGATAATACACGAACTGCAGGGCTAGAAGATGAAATAGAAGTCAAATTAGGAGCAAAAATTATGTTATTGAGAAATATAGATGTAACTAACGGTTTAGTAAATGGTGCAATAGGTTTTATAGTTAAAATTTTTAAAGATAACTTTTCAACTGAAAATATTAGTAAACTTAGAATAAAATTTGAGACTGGAGAATTTGACATAGAACCTGTAACTGCAAAATTTCAATTATTTACAAACATATTTGTTTTCCGAAAGCAGTTTCCGATATGTTTAGCGTATGGAATAACTATTCATAAAAGCCAAGGCTTAACTTTAGACACTTGTGTAGTAGATATAGGTAGCTCGATATTTTCATCTGGTCAGGTGTATGTTGCTTTATCCAGAGTTAAATGTTTAGATGGTCTACACATAATTAATTTAAATCCAAATAAAATTCAAGCTCAGACTAGTGCAATTTTAGAGTATAATAGATTGAAATCTACGTTTAAACCAGACATAAAACTGTTCTCATTAGACAAAACTGTTAATAAGAATGTGCCTGATAAAAAAAATTACTTAACACACTTGCATACACCTCCATTAATTGATATAGAAAATGCACAAATTAAGAAACATGGAGAAGACATAATAGAATCATTAAGTAATTTTCATGGTTTTAATAATCCATATGGTGTTTCCTGTTACGTTAACTCTGTCTTACAATGTCTTTTTAATATAAAGTGTATAAACTCTGCAATAATGTTATCCACACATTCAGAATTAAAAAAACTATGTTTAGATTTTTCAAGTTCTATATCCAGTAGTGCTTTAGATTCACATAAATTACAATTAGAGTTTCATGATGATGATATGTTTGATATTAAACAGCAGCAGGATAGCACAGAATTTTTACAATTACTTCTTGATAAATATAGATATTTAAAATTTCTTATGTCATTTGATACTAAAAATTATTATAAATGTCAAAATTGTGAATATGATAACCAAGAAACGATTGAAACTCAAATAGGAAAATTAATAATACCAATAACAAAAAACAAATTTCAATTTCAGGAGTTACTTGACTATAATTTTAATGCCTGGAATTCAAATTTATGTAAAGAAGCAAAATGCCCTAATTGTAATAACGCTAATGTTTTAATTACTAAAACTAACATTGAAAATACACAAAATGTTTTAATTTTTTCATTGCAATTAATAAATTCAAACATGCAGAAAAATACAAACTTGTTACTGTCAGGAGTTACACAGAGTAAAATAAAATTTTGTGATAAAAATTACATATTAAAAGGTGCAATATTTCATCATGGTAAAAGTTCATCAAGCGGCCATTATACAGCTATAGTTCGAAAAAACAAACATTGGTACAAAGCCGATGACACTGAAATTTCTAAGTGTTCATGGCCTAGGAATAGCAAAAATATTTACATTTTATTTTTTGAAAAAACAGAATAACTTTTTTAGTTTAAAAAACCTATTTTTATACATCAGGTAACCATTAAGAATTACTACACAGGAGTTTTGAGTAAAAATTTGCCATCTGTTGTTTAATTTTTATAAAGCTTTCTTTTTTTTTAAATATTTATATTCATAATGCCTGAACAAAAGTGGGCAACAATGAGCCGTTCCATTGGTAACGGTGATACCCCACCTTGTTCTGTGGATAATAGGGAGTAATTGTTTTTAAATATTTTTCTTCTCCCGGGGACCCACATTACCAATTGAATGTTCAGATGTTCATTATATAAAAAAATAAATGTTACAAGTTTCATATATTTCTGTAGTAATATGGAGTTGCCAATGGAAAAAAAAAAAAAAAAAAAAAAAAAAAATATGCTGTTAAAATCTTTTTTTATTTCAATAATACTTTTTCAGTATGAGTAAAAAAAAAAATTTCTTGTGAAAATGCTTTCAAAACTTTACAAAGTTTATTTCTAATAGTTACATGTTATGCAATTTCTTTGTATGTAATAGCTTCTCCCACCCCAAAGTAGTATGTTTTTGTATTGTTCTGTTTTTCTTTAAAGTTTTATCACTTGCTGTATAATTTTAAAATTTACTTTCAAGTTAAATTTAATACAAAAATACTTTTTATATAGTGCTATAAACTCATTTGTGCGATCTTTTAATCAATAACCCTTAAAAAGTAATGATATCAATACAAAAACCCTTAACGGGTTAAAAGTTTGTGACGCAAGCTACTTTATGGTTATAAGAATTTTTTAAATATTGGTCTTAAAAATAATGATATCGAATTTTATGTGACACTTTGCTATTAATTAAAATGTACATAATATTCTTTTATTTGATCATTTGCTGTTTTCTTCTATTTATAACTACAATGCAAACATACTTTTAACTTCAACATAGACGGATAATAAAATATACTTACTGATGCTTTTTCATTTGCATTTCAAATTCAAAATAAAGGTTTTAAAAGGAATGATATCAAAATTCCAGTGACGCCTCGATTTCACTTTAAAAGATTTGCTTTTAGATTGCATTAAAATTACATTTGTTTTGTCTAATAAATTATATTTACACATTGAAACAGTGCTTTTAATTTTCAAATATACTGTCAAATAATCACACTTTCACAGAGTTTGCATTTTAAATTAAAAAATTTTTTTCAATATATTGAATTGTCTTTTGCGTCACGCTATCCAAAACTGTAAGTCAGATTTGTGCAACTGTTACTTTGTATCAGTATCCAACTGTCTGAAAATATGTGCAGAGATAGTGTGATGCAAAGAAAACATTTGCACAAATTTTACTTGTAGTTTTGGATAGCGTGACGCAAAAGACAATTCAATTTATTGAAAAAATTTTTTAATTTAAAATGCAAACTCTGTGAAAGTGTGATTATTTGACAGTATATTTGAAAATTAAAAGCACTGTTTCAATGTGTAAATATAATTTATTAGACAAAACAAATGTAATTTTAATGCAATCTAAAAGCAAATCTTTTAAAGTGAAATCGAGGCGTCACTGGAATTTTGATATCATTCCTTTTAAAACCTTTATTTTGAATTTGAAATGCAAATGAAAAAGCATCAGTAAGTATATTTTATTATCCGTCTATGTTGAAGTTAAAAGTATGTTTGCATTGTAGTTATAAATAGAAGAAAACAGCAAATGATCAAATAAAAGAATATTATGTACATTTTAATTAATAGCAAAGTGTCACATAAAATTCGATATCATTATTTTTAAGACCAATATTTAAAAAATTCTTATAACCATAAAGTAGCTGCGTCACAAACTTTTAACCCGTTAAGGGTTTTTGTATTGATTATATATACAATTATGCCATGCAATAATTGTTTAGGATCCTCATCTAATTATACATTAAACATCTGCATACTCAAAATAAGCTGTAGCATACTATATAAAATATTTGGATACTTATAATAGGTTATTTAATATTTACCTGTATACGGTAAATTAAATGACCTGTAATTTTTATTACAACTATATCTTATACATTAATTAAAAGTTACGCCTGACAAGAATAGGTCAATATACTTTAATTTGGTCTCTTTTTTTAAATATCATTTTGTTATAAACATTTATGTATACATTGCAGTAAGTGTGATATAAGAAACTCATAATACATATAATAACAATATTTAAGAATTACTAAATAATTGTAGTAACAACGATTAGGTATGGTTGTTGATGATAGGAATCGATAATAAATATTTACCAGAATAATTAACTTTATACATATGAGACAATTGTAAGATTTGGACTTTTTCCAAGCCTAATAAAGAAGAAATTCTATGATATTCTTTGTATGATTTAACTTAGAGTGAAAAAAGATATTATTAATTACAGAATTATAGGTGATCATGGGAATGGATAGGCAATTTTAACAATTTGATTCAAATTGACGTACCATAGACGCCGTACAGCAAGGTGCATTATCATCTTGAAATGCTGTTTGAAGAAAAGTCTGAAATAACTCCAAAATAGTCGGTCAGGTGCCACTTTTATAATCACCGAGTTTTATTTTAAGTTAATTGATCCCTTGAGCATAAAAATTGTCTGATTTTTTGAAAAATTATGCACCTCTTTACCATAATGTAAGGATAATGTGTCACTGTTTTAAGAGAGCAGTTTTCAGTATTTCAGTCCCATTTTGACCGTCCTAGTACTTTTTTTCATCAGCTCGAAATAAATTAAACTTGACTCATCAGAGAAGCTCAGTTCAGCCCGATAATTAACTGCTAATTTTTTAAAAATTTTGGTCAACTGATGTCTTGTTTTTTTTTTTTTTTTTTTTTTTTTTTTTTTAAATATTTATCCTTAATAATGGCTTTTTTGCAGATCTTCTGGTTTTTAACCTGCCTTGTTTAATTGCTTCCGGACTATTTTTGAAAAAAGAATTTTGCTATACAATTTTTTAAAAATCTTTTTAAAGTTCTGAACATGATACAAATCGATTTTTAAAACATTTGCTTTTTCACTTGCGGTTATCTTGCTTGGATGAGCAACGTGGCCGCCTAAAGCCAAATTTCCAGTTTAAACGGCCAAAAAATTTTATTTTTGCTAAAAACCATTTTACTAATATTTCGTTAACATTTAATTATTTTGCCATCTCACGTATTAAAATATTTTTTGATTTTCATTCAAAAAGTAATACTTTTTGTGACATTGTTAACTGCCTTATTCTTACCATTTTTGAAATAATTTCTAAAATTACAGTTTTTCGGACAATTGCATTTTGCTTTTAACACTGGACTCAATGCTAAAGTGTATGAGGAGGACAACATAATAAAATCTGTTCGAAAATTTGCTTTCTAAACGTTAAAATTGGCGGTTGCAGAAGGTGAAAAGGAAAATATCCAAGTACGTTTTTTTTTTTTTTTTTTTTTTTTTGTCGCTTAGTGTATGTAAGAGAGGTGTAGCAATTTTATTCTTGAACAAATTCATTTTTGTAGTAGCATCTAAAAAATGCTATGTATATTATTGTCTGTATTTACAATATATAGAAATAATATTTGATTTTTCTTCGCGTAAACTTAAAAATTATGTTGTAATGTATAGTTATAATTTCGTTTAAAACTAAGAATATGACGTGTGAATATGTAAGTGTCTTATAATTATTATTACTTATTTTTATTAAAAAAAAAAAAAAAATTCCAAATCTTCAGTGCAGAATATTTAAAACTTAGTATATACCTTTATAGTTATGAAGGTTCATTGAAGATACATTCGGCATACAGATTTAAAAAGCCAAAATATCGTGAAAATGAGTATGGTGGGAATTGTAATTTGAATAATAATAATAATAATAATAATAATAATAATAATAATAATAATAACAAAGAATATCTTGTGTGCAAAAACCAGAAGTAAACATTTTTTACAATTACTGGACAAGGCAAATCAGTCATGCAGATCTAAGACTGATCAACAAAATACTTAAATTAACTGTGATAAAAATTTTATATTTTATATATATTGTGTAAACATGAAGTATTTAATTATTAAATAGGAGTAAAATATTCTTCCAGAAATCTGTCATCTGTTTTTATAGTATTGAAATGCAGGGTAAGAGAAAGTCATGCGAGTTCCACACCAGATTATTTAAAGTTGTTTAAAGTTCAACGTATGGCAGCGATATAAAATTATTCAGAAACATAACTGATCTAATCAATTCAGTCTTGAATACGCATAAGAATAATAACTATTTCGCAGTTCTTCCTTTCTGACAGATTTTAACAATTGCATATTGTTCTTCGCTGCTAAGGCTGGGCCCCTTTCCAACACCTCTCGTAGTGTAAACAGCCTAGCTTCAGTTCGGGAAATGCCCACCTTCGTCAAACAATACCTCCACCCATGTGTTTCCATAATATTTTCTCAACAATATCCCTGCTTTTCCAAAAACATCTCTTTGTGCCTCGCGCGTGGTTTTTTAAAGGCGTAGGTTCCTAACTAAGTGACTGCTATTGAGATAGTTTCTAGGTGTGTAAATTGAGATTGACGTTTAGTTATTGATAACATTTATATTGAAAAGTTATAAAAGCACTTGGAAAGTATAATCACGAAGAATTTGAAAAAAAAAAAAGGAAAAGTTAAGTTTTAATAATAATATTCTCACTTGAGTTCATCTTAGCAGATTACGCCTATTAACTTATGTATGAAGTGTGAAAACATTAAAAGTCATTTTTATTTATTAAAATCCATTAACAAAACAAGCGGTTAAAATACTTTTGTAAAACAGGCTAATGATATACATATCTTAAAATTCACCATAAAAAAGGAGAGGGGGGTTCTTTTTAATTCTGACTATTTCGTCCCTAACATAGATGCTATAAAAATAATTGCTTTGGTTTGTCCATTAATACCGAGAAAATTCGAGATATCTATATAGGTAGAATGAAGTACGTACGATACCGTTCTGTGAGGATGCCAGGATCTACCTTGTATTCACTTGATTTCAAGAAAATATAAATCAGTTAAAAACTCCGAATTTCAAGGCTGACAAACACGATCTGCGTTCGAATTGATCGCCCGCCATCTACCAGCTATGAGTTTTTTTTTTTTTTTTTTTTTTTAGGACTGAGGACTATTAGTCTCAATCTGGGATTTTTGCGGTGTCATTTTTCGATAGCTGGACATTTATCGAAAATATAATTGAATAATTTGAAAGCAATGTTATAATTTGAAAAAAAAAAACTTAGAGGTGCCAATTATTACGATTTGTCCGCAATTATTACGGATTTACGGCAATAATTACGGCATTACGGATAACGTATGAAAATTACGGATTATACGTTTAAAAAAAATCGCGGATATCGATCGTTTAAAAAAAAAAATCCCTACTAACGATCGACAATAAAACGCACAACAGAAGCCTTCCAATTCGCAATCTTTTTCCATCGACAACATAAATGTCAATATCCGTTTTAAACTTGCTTTATTAGATTCTAGAAACTATAAAGAAATAGAATTATACAATATATCTCGCTGATGTTATTCCCCCCCCCCCTCTTTTCTTATCTCCAACTAGCCATCCACGATTAAAAGCTCTGCAGAAGCCTTTAGTTTCCTAATCTTCCTCCATCAGCAACATAAATGTCAATATTCATTTTAAACTTGCTTCATTAGA
The DNA here is from genome assembly GCA_963930645.1 of Salticus scenicus. Taxonomy (NCBI): domain Eukaryota; kingdom Metazoa; phylum Arthropoda; class Arachnida; order Araneae; family Salticidae; genus Salticus; species Salticus scenicus. The sequence goes on from OZ005660.1 coordinate 30,665,236, forward strand.
TTCTAGAATGTATAAAAGAGTAAAATTGTTTCACTTCTCATTCATCCAATTATTTATATTTTGACTCCCCCCCCCCCCCTTCCTAGCTAGTGATCAAAGTTTACTTCTAGAACCAAAAAAGTGATAGAAGTGCTCAATATTTCTCACACATGCAATTATTTTTAGGCTTTACTACTGAACTTGATGAATCTATTTGTTTTTCCTTAATAAATTTAAAATATATACTGTATCACCAAACAAAAAATATGCAAGATGCATAAAGAAAAGAACAATGTTTTAGTATTTAATGCCATAAAAACAGTTGTCTGAAAGAAAAAAAAATAGTAAATAAAATAAATTTTTGTAACACCCCCCCCCCCCAAAAAAAAAAAAAAAAAAAAAAAAAAGAGAGAGAGAGAGAGGGAGAGAGATAACCAAAAGTTTTTTCCACCTTCAATGCAGGGTTAAAAAAAAAAAAAAATCCATTTTGTAAGAAGGTAAAGAAATACATATTTATTTACTTTTGTTCAGAAAATTTTCTAATTTTTTAATTAATATATTATATATTTGTTTACAAAAACTGTGCAATTCGTTATTATATGTGAGTTTGTGCATAAAAAATATTCCGTGAGGCGGTTTGCGTTTCATAAATGTATAACTTTGATTACTGAGAGCTGTTATTGAAACTTGGCACCTCTAAAAACTAATAGTCCTCCGTCCTAAACTAAATTCTGCTTTTGCCAGAATTTCATCAAAATCATTTTTTTTTTTTTTTTTTTTTTTGAAAGAAAAAGAAAAGAAAAGAAAATTAATAATAATCAGTATCGAAAAAACACTATCGAAAATTTTTTTTAAAAACAATTTTGAATTAGGAAATAAAAACTGCGCGTGCAAAATGAAAGGTACTTTTCCGTTTGAACGAAAAATCGCCAATTTTATTATCGCGATATTTTTCTTCAGAGTGGTGTACTAAAACTTTTATGCAAATAAATTGTAAAATTTTTAGTAAATAATTGGTGGATTTATATATATATATATATATTAAGATGATAAAACATCTTAATTTATTTATTGAAATTTAATTTAAATTACCTAAAACTAAGTTTTTAAAGTGAGAAACATGGTATTTTTATTATATATCATCCACATTACATTACTCATGACTTTCTAAATTTCAATATAACTTCTTACAGATTGGTTAAGAATTATTTTATTTATTTTTAGTAAGTTGTGTACTTCTTTATAATTGTCATTATCATCTATTCTCTGTAATTTTCCATTTATTTTTTCCAACTATTTTGTCCTTAACATAGATGCTATAAAAATTTGCTTTGGTTTCTCAATTAAAGTCGAGAAAACTCGAGAAATCTATGGCATAGATAGAATGAAGTACGTGCGATACTGTTCTGCGATGTTCTATCATAAAAAACGGCAGTTTTTTGAGTGACGCAGCAAAGCTCAAACAAAGCTTAGCAGCGACACTATTATACAGCTAATTTAACATCAAAGGAATTTGGAAAAGCCGACATTTAATATCTCAGTAAATTGGAGATATTCTGATCTAATATTTTCAGAATAATCTTTTGTCTTCTGCATGATGCTATCCTGAAAGTTTCACACTTCAACATTGTATATATTTTGAGATCTGGAGTTGCAATTTAAGACTTCAAAGGAAAAATGTGTTTTGTGTGAGTTTTTTTTCTCGAAAACGGCTCGAAGAAATTTTATGAAATTGATATATGATATTAATTTATTTTGTCTGAGACGCATGACGTTCTCCGTTTTTCCCAAAAAAACTCTTGTTTCTTAGATAATTTAGCTTGAAAATCGAACTATTTTTCCTCCGGCATGCATGGATTTGAACCGCAGATTCTCAGAATTCAGAACAGGCGTCATTCGGTTTTCTGAGGCTGTGGTTGGTTGGTCCAATCTGAATGCAGTCAATAAAATATTTAGATTTTTTTTATTAAATGCAAAAAGGAAACTTCATTGTTTGTTTTAAATACTTATTATATATATACTAAATTAAATTTTACTTAAATATTTCTTTCTTTTTTGTTATGAAGGAAATTATTTGATTTTAAAATTTCACATTTCGCCAAAATACTATTTAGATAATATTTCAAATAAGGAAATATTTTGTAATTATATGTATTCTATTTAATAAGTATTCATAATAAATTTATAATTTTTTAAGAGAAAATATTTCACATTTTTTTCCGATTAATTTTTTCCGACGTAAAACCCAACTAATCAATCAACCGATTAATTTTTTTCATCATTCATGTATTCATTCGCCGCCTCTGATTGGTGTTTCCTTCCTGCGCTCTCTGACTGGCTGAGGCTGTTGTGGTTTTATTGTACAAGGCGTTTGCGGGAGCGGAGCTCCTCTCAATTTGCGCATGCTCCAATTTAGAGAAGAATTTCGAAGTATTATTCAGAGAGAAAAATTTTGGCGCCATCTTTTAACGAGTGTGTATCGAGTGTGATCGCTTTCTCATTATTGATTCTATATTTTTCTTTTGTAATTCGTAGTTCCTTTCTAAATTTTTATTAATTACCATTCTCTCGCTCTCCTTTTTTTTTTGAATTGAGTGATGTAATTCTGGTGCGCTAATTTTTTTTCCCCTATTAAGACAAAATGGAAAATAAAAGGATTACTCTATATTGCATTACAAGAAATTTATATATATTAAATAAGAAAGGCTTGCTCATGTATATTAAAATTTAATATTTGAAGTATCATAATCAGAGGGAAACATATTTATTTAAAAAATGGAAGATAAACATATTATTGGTAAAATGACTAAATTATTATTATTATTATGTATTATTATTTTGTTCTTAATGAATGGCAGTCTATAATCAATTGCTGTATAAATAACAATAAAATCATTAAAATATACTTCAATTTTATTATTTTGCTATTAGGCAATTTATGATTTTTAAATAATTAAATGTCCATTATGTATTTCTACCAGTAAAACAAGAATATTTCGCCCCCCCCCCTACACACAAGCACTTCAGATATTAATAGTTTAGGTTAATGAAATTTCCTTTTACATGATTTTAATTTTAAAACCAATTATAAGCTGTTTTTTTTTTTTTTTTTTTCAAGAATTTAAAAAGAAATAAAGAAAGTATATATTATTTCTTCGGTGCATTGCTGAAAAAAAAAAAAAAAGAACAGAAAAAGAGGGGGGGGGGATAGCAGAATATATTAATATAAACTAAACTTTGTCTGCATCTAATTATTCTTTAAAAAGGAATTGAAATTTGATTTATCAAAATAAATAATCGTTAATAAATGAAAGTATTTTTGTAAAATTATATGAATATTATATGATCTGCCATCTTGTTTCGAGTGCCAGCTATTTGAAATATTCAAATTCTCATTAAAAAGGTATTTATGATCCAATTTACTTAAAACTCCATATATACGTAGCCCTCATTAATATTTCCATTAAGTCCATTAATTAATTGTAGCCGCCATTTTTAAATAAAATGGCAGCTACATGATAAGAAAAAAAAAAATCTACTCTTTCTATGAGCTGGAAGGACTTGATCAGTTGATCAATAACCCCTAAAAAGTAATGATATCAGAACAAAAACCCTTAACGGGTTAAAAGTTTGTGACGCAGCACTTTATTTCGATATGAATTGGAAATATGGGTCTTAAAAATAATGATATCAAATTTTGAGTGACGCTTTGCTATTAATTGAAATATACATAGATTTTTCTTATTTCATAATTTGCTTTTTTCTTCTATTTATATTTACATCACAGTACATTCATAATATTTTCAACTTCAACGTGAAAAAATATATAGAATTTACTCACTGATGCTTTTTCATTTGCATCTCGTGAATTCAAAATATGAGTTTTAAAAGAAATGATATAATTTCAGTGACGCCTGAGTGTTACTTTAAAAAGATTTCTTTTTAGATTCCATAACAATCACTTTTGTTTTGTTGAATAAAGTGTATTTACATATTGAAATAATGATTTTAATTTTTAAATATACTGTCAAATAATCAAACTTTCACTCAATGTACATTATAAATTGAAGTTATCTAGTTCAATAAATTGATTTGTCTATTGCGTCACGCTATCCAAAACTGTAAGTAAAATTTATGTAAATGTTACTTTGCACACATTTTCACTGTTAATACTATGATACAAAGAGATTGTGTGATGCAAAAAGAAAACATTTGCAGAAATTTTACTTGCAGTTTTGGATAGCGTAACGCAATAGACAAATCAATTTATTGAACTAGATAACTTCAATTTATAATGTACATTGAGTGAAAGTTTGATTATTTGACAGTATATTTAAAAATTAAAATCATTATTTCAATATGTAAATACACTTTATTCAACAAAACAAAAGTGATTGTTATGGAATCTAAAAAGAAATCTTTTTAAAGTAACACTCAGGCGTCACTGAAATTATATCATTTCTTTTAAAACTCATATTTTGAATTCACGAGATGCAAATGAAAAAGCATCAGTGAGTAAATTCTATATATTTTTTCACGTTGAAGTTGAAAATATTATGAATGTACTGTGATGTAAATATAAATAGAAGAAAAAAGCAAATTATGAAATAAGAAAAATCTATGTATATTTCAATTAATAGCAAAGCGTCACTCAAAATTTGATATCATTATTTTTAAGACCCATATTTCCAATTCATATCGAAATAAAGTGCTGCGTCACAAACTTTTAACCCGTTAAGGGTTTTTGTTCTGATATTGTATTCACGCGATTTCAGGAAAAAATAAATTAATTAAAATTTCCGAATGGTTAGATCAACAAGCACGACTTGCGTTCGAACTAATCACCTTCCACGTACCAAATTTTAGGCGTTTTTATTTTAAACCTGACTATTTCGTCTTTCTTTAGCGCAGATGATGTAAAAATTTCGTTTGTTTTGTCATTTAGGATCAGGAGTACTCGAGAAATCAAAGCATGAGTAATATGAACTCGGTGGGTTGGGGACAAAATCTCGCGGGACAAAATCTCGGGAGGACAAAATATTGCCTACACAAATGAATGAAAAGCAAAAAGGAGTTGGTAATTATTAATAATGTTGTATAAAATTTCATACCAACACATACAGTCGGTAACAAAAGTGTCCGAACACTAGGAAAATTTCCTATGTAAAAAAGTTCACTTCAAACGGTTCTGTTAAATACATCCTTATCGAATCATGTTCTTAGACTGACTAAGAAGAGGATTCGACAAGGATTTATTTAACAAAACCGTATGAAGTGTACTTTTTTTACATAGGAATTTTTGCTAGTGTTCGGACACTTTTGTTACCGACTGTACTTTAGTCATAGCACTAGCATACACACAAACCCACCACAAAAATTGTTATAAATTTTGCTTAAAAGAGTTTAAAGACTATATTTATTAAATTTTTTTAAAGATTAGTCATAAAGAATTCAATCGTGCTTATCTATTTAAAAAAAAAATAATTAAAATTTGTGAACAGTGTTCAGCTTTGATGTCAGCAGTGATTTACAATATTTCAAAATGCATTTTGAATGGTGAAAAGCAAATGATAAAATAACTTAAAATTAAATATAGATAAAATAATAAAATTCCATTCTAGAATGTATTTATTTATTTATTTATTTTAATTAATTAATATTAATTTATAAGGCCCTGTGGCTTTTACCAGAAATCACACGTGACAGAAATACAAAATTTCAAATAGATTATATTATTCTTTGACGCGATATTTTGTCCGGCTATATTTTGTCCCGCGATATTATGTCCAGATCCCGAACTGGGTGCGATTCCATTCTACGGGGATTAACCCTTTATATCTGCGTTTTCAGAAGGAAAAAAACCTCCAAATGGCTAGGCCGAAAAACACCCTGCATTCGAACAAGGCACCTTCTTTCTACCAGCTTCAGGATAAAATGTGCTGTTCAGGATATTAATGTTTTTCCTGTTACTATTTTTGTATCATGTCCCTGAGGAAATCCAAACCCAAATTATCAGTTGCACAAAAATGCATGAAAATACGTTTTCGGACCAGTAAAAAAGTTCTAAGCAAACACCATACAGAACAAAAAAATTTAGGGTTAAATTTGATAAAAGCACCAACAAATGTTTCTTGTGAAATATAGCAAGAAAGCATTAACACATAATCCGATTCTGTTTTCACGCAGTATTCGTACATATTTTGCACTTTGCAAGCATACATTATGTATGGAAAGTATTGTAATCATAAATTTTTTTTACTATAAGACCAATTTGGGGTAACTATACATTTTGAGGTTTCCTGAGAGTTTTAGTTTTTTTTTATTATACTTATTTATTTTTATTTTTATTTTATTTATTTATTTTGTTATTTTTATAGTAAGGTATGCATGTGTGTGTGAATAAGATAACGTCTAAACTATTTGTTCGAATGAAGTCAAAGTCAGTAAGTATGTTATAGGTTACTATCGCACGAACAGTATAGATTTTAATGAGAGTAGGTCTTATAGTTCCTTTACAAGAACACAAAGAAAAATTCCTTATCTTTATGATATATAGATTAAAATAATTTAAAGTGTGAGCGTCTAAAGGCATTATTTCAGTTGAGCTGAATGTTGATATATATGTACATTAGTTCATTAGATACAGCGTTTATAAAATTTGTGATACACACAAAGAGACAGACATACGGACATTTTCTAAAAATAGTGAAATCGTGTTAAAGACATCTCAAAACGTGTAAATGTGTCGAAAACCAGAGCTTAAAAATTATCATGAATCTAATACTTTCTTCTTATGCATATAGAAGAAAGTAATAAATGAATGAAAAATTTGTGTTTAAGACATCGCTTTCAATAGTTCTAAACAAGAAATGACTCTAGTGCAAATGATCGCTCGATTTATATAAATTTTGAAGAATATGAGATTTATAGTTCTTTTAAAAGAACACAAAGAAAAATTCTTTATAATTATTGCCTATTGATTCAAATTATTTAAAGTGCGACAACGTCTAAACGCTTTATCTGATTGTGCCAAAAATTGGTAAATATGTCATAAGTCATATAAATGGAAGACTTGGCGTTGGGATTATAAAAACAAAGCAAACAACAACGTCTGGAACGCCAAATAGAAATAATAGGAAAGCAGACAGCTGTTTCGGTAGCATTTAGCGTATCGTCTTCAGTGCATGAAAATAGTACGCTAAATGTTACCGAAACAGCTGTCTGCTTTCCTATTATTTCTTTTTGGCGTTTTAGACGTTGTTGTTTGCCTTGTTTTTAAGTTAAAGGTCACCTTCGTATGATTTCTGTAGATTTTGATGAACTCAGGAACAGGAAGTATAGTTCTTTTACAGGGACACACACACACACAAAAAAAAAATCTTTATCATAATGGCCAATACACTCTAACTATTTGAAATGCGATAACGCCCAAACTGTACATTCGATTAAGATATAAATTGGCAGGCATGTTATAGGTTATACTTGCAAGAACCACAGAGATTTATATGAGTCTAAGATTTATGGTTTTTTACTGGTAAGCAAGTACAATTTTTATACATTGCGATTTATGGGCTCAAACTATTTTAAAGTTCGTTTTAATATGTTAAATTGCGTAAAACATTTAAAAAACAAAAAACAAAAACAGATACATGTTTGATATTGCGAGATCACCAATCATAGCTTTTTTTACAAGGGTGTACGAAAGAATTTGCATACAATATGATCCTTTAAACAAATCCTTCTCAATGACTTCTCTTCAACAACTTCTCTCATTTAAATTTTTTTAAAGAACCGTTTATTACTAAATGTTCATAAGGTAGAGGGGAATCACCCCAGGTTTTAATGCAGTAATTCAAGAATTATAATTTCACATGTAAATGTATCGTTCACTATTTAAAATGGTTTAACCCCTTAACTGTTTTGCCCGTACAGCGTACGGGCACTACTTCAGTAGCAGTTTGCACAAACTGACACCAGTACTTTTTCAAAGTATTTCTTTGGATTCATTTTCGACAAAACAACATGTCTGTTCAAAGGTTAAGCATACTTGCCAACATACTAATTATTATTCCGTAGTATTGTTAGCCCCGCCTTCTTTTTCCCACCAGTATCTTTTTAGAGTATGTTTCTTCTTATTTAATCGTAATTGCATTTGCAGAATATGACTTTAAAAATTCACTGGTGGGAGGAAATGGGCGGGACTAACAACACTACGGAATATTAATTAGGATGTTGGCAAGTATGGGTTAAGTAACATGCATATTATTATGCAGTAATATTGGTGTGAGTTAAAATATAAAGTGATAAAAAAAGAAACAGTTAAGAGGTTAAAGAACATTTTTAACACTTTTCAAAAAAGTTTTAGAATATTTTTGACTTTGGATTGTCTGTCTGTTCGCGTTTTCATTACCAAAATTATTTTCAGAGTTTCACAAGATAGTTTTTATCTGTATTTACCCGTCACATTATAAATATCAATTTATAAGTACATTTCAGTATTAATGCAAAGTGTAGAAAACGCATAAACCAACAATTCCAGCATTTTTTAAAAATGAATCCGAATATTTGTGTGCGACCATCGAACAAACTCTTCATTAGAAAGATATTAAAACTTCTTCACACACCATAAATTTTAAGTCAGCACAACCGGTTTCGAAAAGACGTAGCCTTTCTTCATCAGGTGCAAAAAAAAAAAAACACGTGCTACTGCCTTGGAGGCTTGACTTAAAATTTATGGTGTGTGAAGAAGTTTTAATATCTTTCTATTGATTGTACGCCAGTTTTTGAATTTAGTTTTGGTGAAACTCTTCATTAGTCACAATGACAATAACTGCATACAAATTTGTTATTATTGTTAACTACTGATGAGAAGTTTTATTCAAAACTCAAAACGTGTATAATATTTTTGAAATCTTAAAAATATCTGAAAACTTTCACAACATTTAATATCTGTTCTGGTGTCAGTCATGAATAGGAAACTGATTTTATTTAATTTGTTACAAAATATAGTCTTTTAATAATGCCATTAAAAATTATATTAATGGTTGAAAAAAGGTAATAATTACAAATATTCCACAAAACTAGTTGGTATAGGTTGTCTCTTCTCAGTTCCCCATCAAATACACGTTCTCATAAATTTATACTATAGGGCAAACTATGTTCATGTCTAGAGAAGTGAATTCGACCGATCGTTTGGCATAGTGACAGACTGAAATGCCTCACCTAACAGGTTACGCACCATATAGTTGGATAACTTACCTTATCCTAATTTGTTAACTAATTTTACTTGGGTTAGTTTCCTATTTATTTTCCGCACTGAAAAAAAAAAAAAAAAAAAAAAAAAAAAAAACGTTAAAAGTACAATGAAAAATCTGGCAGCTGGGATGTCAGAATTTCTCCGTCAAATATACAGTTTAAAACCGTAAAATTGTATCACTGCCATATATTTTACACAGGAATCCTGTAAATCAAACAGGTTTTTTGTTAAAAGTACAGTTTTCTCCTGTATATCTAACGGAGAAATACTGGAACCCTAGCTGCCAGATTTTTCCTGTACTTTTAGCAGATTTTTTTTGCAGTGCATGAAATTACATACCATTTCCAACAAAATAATTCTCGTAATGCAAGTTCATATGAAACATTGCTGTATTTCACTATGTATCTTAAATTTCGAATATATTTTTTTTAAATTAGAATATTCATTACTTACAAACTTTGAACAAACACCATAAAATGCAAAAAACTCGCAACAATTGTTTCGGGTCGAAAAAACACACTTTGACTGCAGCACTCGTGCTTACTTTATTCGCCTGATGAAGGGTCGTGTGTTTTTTCGACCCGAAACAATTGTTGCGAGTTTTTTGCATTTTATGGTGTTTGTTCAAAGTTTGTAAGTAATTTTTACAACGCCAGTTTTGTGATGCTTCTTTAATAGAATATTCATTGTCAGTTATGTTCAAGATAATATTATAAATGATATTTTAAAAGTGTTTTGACATCTTTACGATGAAAATAGCCTTCAAAATGAATGTTTATGCGAAATTTTGTCCTATTTCGCAATGTTAAGAAATTTGTAAATTTCAAATAACTTACGTAGTTTTCAAAGTTGAAACTTCTTAATTAATTATGTTCAGACAAGCATCTTAATTGATACTGTAAAGCTGGTCTGGCATCTTTACAGTAAAAATATTCCTTTACGTTAAGGCAAAATTTTGCCCTATTTTTTCATGATAAGAAAATCATAAATTTCGAATAATTTACGAAGTTTTTAAATTTAAATGCTGAAAATCAATAGGTTTTTATTGCCAGTGTCCTAAGTAATATTCAAAAAGTGCTCCGATGTCTTTGCAATAATTTATTCTTGAGATTTTGTGTACATAGATTAACAAACTAACATACTAGCATACTAACGCACGAACAAACTAATTCACTGACGGACGGACAGACGGGCAGCATGTCGATTTTAAGGTTTTCTCATTTCTCATACCTCAAAACGTGTAAAAAACTAAAAAATACGATGTTAAAATTTTCACGATTACCTAAGTTCCTTATACCTATAGTATGATGGAGAACTAAAAGGAATTAAAAATATTTAAGTGTTTCTATTTAAATTATGATATACAGTTCCCGCCGTTTATTAAAATCACATTCGTTCTGATCCAAAGTGATTTTATTAAGCGGCTGATTTTTATATCCGGCGAACGTTCCTGCACTTAAAGAAAAGGTATTACTTCCCTGAATTTCGAAAGAAACTTCAAAAGGTAACGAATAATATAATTAGTAAACAATATTAATTAATTTTTGGTAGATAATTAACTAATTGTTTCTTCGATATAAGTAAATTAAACGCATTGTAAGTTCCCGTGCACTTTCGTTAGAGGACTCATCATTACTTTACCAAAAGTTCACGCTGTCCTCATAAATTTAAAATCTTTCCGCTTAAACCTCATGAATTATAGTAATTTCAAAATAAGAACTAAAAATTGCCTTCTAATAATTAGAAAAAAATCATTTCAAATCAAATTTGTATTTTATTACTGCGCTTTGAAAAATACGTTCCTTGAAATTGTTACGGAGATAAGTTGCGGGGCGTGTTTAATTTGTAACTGTGCTGCAAGTATAAAATCTTGAACAATGAGCGATAACGGAGGGTTTGTTGCGCTTTAATTTCTTTTTCTATTAAAAAAAAAAAAAAAATCCCAATGTAAATTAAAAAAATTAAAATTTTAGTGTGCATAAAGGATATTTTTGGCTGCTGAGAAGATATTTTGAGTTTATTAACCGGCGATGCTGATTTTATTTAGCGGCGGCTTTAAAAGTAGTTTGTATTGATTTGATTCCGGTCTTGGCGATTTGATCATATTAAGCGGCTGATTTTATTAACCAGTGATTTTATTAAGCGGCGGTTACTCTATATGGTATAATTTTTCCTTTTAATTGTATAGTTTAATTGTATATTCCTTTTAATTGTAAACAAAGATAATTCAAAATCGTCTTCTTTAATCGATACCTTTAAACAATAAATTTAAACCTTAAAATTATCCGAAATCTTTTAAAAACTCTAAGTATTCTATCCCGTCTCTGTCATGAATGGGGAATTGACTTTATTTTACTACAAAACGTATTCTTCCAAATGATGCCGTCAAAAAATTCCTCGTCTATTGATGTCGGTTCATTTCCTTTTGCTCTCTTCATCCAGAGGTCTATTTCGGATCTCGCCATCATTGGGGGGTCAAGCAAATCCACGTGGGGGGTGGTAGGCGAACATTCTTCTTCGCACCTCTCGGGCCATTCAAGGGTGTGGGCCAAACCCACATTTTGTAGCTTTATATTCTTATTATTTTCATCTTGTATTTTTTATTGGCGGCCACGCTGGGAAGTGGCGAGGATTTTGGGCGCCAAAACAGGCAGGTTAGTGAATGGCAAGAACTGAAGATGGGAGAGGTCGTGGGAAAATGGTGAATAACGAGATGAAAGGATTAAAATTGGATAACACGATTTCCGCCGGTGAATTGTAGCAGTGTTTCAGTAGAAAAAGTAACTTTTATTAAAAAAAAAAAAAAAATTTTTTTTGGTAGAAATAGAGAGCAATGTTGCGTTAATTGATGTGAGGTTTGAATGTTAAAAATGCTAAATCTTTTAAGAGATTGTAGGTTGTGTGTAAAGTTTTCACGTAATTGTAATTAGCATGGAAGGCCTATTTAATATATATATATATTAACAAATTAAAACAGTTTTTCATTCATTCTCTTTCTTTTTTTTTCGTTTCACATCAAGTTGAAATAAATAATTTATATCTGATTACAAAAAGTAAAACCTACGCAATGCGCTCTCTCTCTCTCTATGTTTTTTTTTTTTTTTTTTTTTTTTTTTGTTGTTTTTTAATCGAAAATTAAAATCTGTTTAAGACAAAATTTTAATTAATTTTTTTAAATAATAATATTCCACATAAGTATTTCATATTAATTTTTCATATAAGTAATTTGATACATTTCGCTAACAAATTATCCAAATGAAATTTAATTAACACTTTTGCATGCGCGGCCAAAAATTATTTTGGAAAAATCACTCATATTTCATGAGATATTTAATATTTTTTATATTCTGATTGAAGTAAGCTGTGTCTTCATATTAATATTCCATATAAGTAATTCGATATATTTGGCTAATAAATTATGCAAACGAAAATTAATTAACACTTTTGCATGCGCGGCTAAAAATTATTTTGGAAAAATCACTCATATTTCATGAGATATTTAATATTTTTAATATTCTGATTGAAGTAAGTCGTGTCTTCATATTTATATTCCATATAAGTAATTCGATATATTTGGCTAATAAATTATGCAAACGAAAATTAATTAATACTTTTGCATGCGCGGCTAAAAATTATTTTGGAAAAATCACTCCTATTTCATGAGATATTTAATATTTTTAATATTCTGGTTGAAGAACGTTGTGTCTTCATATTAATATTTCGTATAAGTAATTCGATATATTTGGCTAATAAATTGTGCAAATGAAAATTAATTAACACTTTTGCATGCGCAGGTAAAAATTATTTTGGAAAAAACACTCATATTTCATGAGATATTTAATATTTTTAATATTCTGATTGAAGTAAGTTGTGTCTTCATATTAATATTCCATATAAGTAATTCGATATATTTGGCTAATAAATTATGAAAACGAAAATTAATTAACACTTTTGCATGCGCGGCTAAAAATTATTTTGGAAAAATCACTCATATTTCATGAGATATTTAATATTTTTAATATTCTAATTGAAGTACGTTGTGTCTTCATATTAATATTTCATGTAAGTAATTCGATATATTTGGCTATTAAATTATGCAAATGAAATTTGATTAACAGTTTTGCATGCGCAGATAAAAATTATTTTGGAAAAAATCACTCATATTTCATGAGATATTTAATATTTTCAATATTCTGATTGAAGTACGTTGTGTCTTCATATTAATATTTCATATAAGTAATTCGATATATTTGGCTAATAAATCATGCAAACGAAAATTAATTAACACTTTTGCATGCGCGGCTAAAAATTATTTTGGAAAAATCACTCATATTTCATGAGATATTTAATATTTTTAATATTCTGATTGAAGTAAGTTGTGTCTTCATATTAATATTACATATAAGTAATTCGATACATTTGACTAATAAATTATGCAAATGAAATTTAATTAACACTTTTGCATGCGCAGATAAAAATTATTTTGGAAAAAACACTCATATTTCATGAGATATTTAATATTTTTAGTATTCTGGTTGAAGTAAGTTGTGTCTTCATATTAATATTCCATATAAGTAATTCGATATATTTGGCTAATAAATTATGCAAACGAAAATTAATTAACACTTTTGCATGCGTGGCTAAAAATTATTATGGAAAAATCACTCATATTTCATGAGATATTTAATATTTTAATTGAAGTACGTTGTGTCTTCATATTAATATTACATATAAGTAATTCGATACATTTGACTAATAAATTATGCAAATGAAATTTAATTAACACTTTTGCATGCGCAGATAAAAATTATTTTGGAAAAAACACTCATATTTCATGAGATATTTAATATTTTTAATATTCTGATTGAAGTAAGTTGTGTCTTCATATTAATATTCCATATAAGTAATTCGATATATTTGGCTAATAAATTATGCAAACGAAAATTAATTAACACTTTTGCATGCGTGGCTAAAAATTATTATGGAAAAATCACTCATATTTCATGAGATATTTAATATTTTTAATATTCTAATTGAAGTACGTTGTGTCTTCATATTAATATTTCATGTAAGTAATTCGATATATTTGGCTAATAAATTATGCAAATGAAAATTAATTAACACTTTTGCATGCGCGACTAAAAATTATTTTGGAAAAATCACTCATATTTCATGAGATATTTAATATTTTTAACATTCTGATTGAAGTACGTTGTTGTCTTCATATTAATATTTCATATAAGTAATTCGATATATTTGGCTAATAAATTATGCAAACGAAAATTAATTAACACTTTTGCATGCGCAGGTAAAAATTATTTTGGAAAAAAACACTCATATTTCATGAGATATTTAATATTTTTAATATTCTGATTGAAGTATGTTGTGTGTAATGTAGTATGCCAAGTATTTTAAAAATGGCTTTGCAATTGATTTAAAACGCGACAATTTTTTACAGCAAACTTTATATCTGTATGAATGTGTGTGCCAGTCTCATACAAATAAATACAGATAATTAGAAACCGCCTCTTGACAGCCAGAACGTATTTCAAGCATTATTTTTTACATGATGGTCCCAAACAATCTGCTTATTTTTCACTATATCCCTTTTTGCCTCCGGCACAAAACTTTTTCCGAAATATATAACATGTTCTTTACATGAGGAAGGTTTCAGGGTCGTTCATCAACAATTTTTGTAGGTATTCCACAAAACGTCTGAAATCCAAAGTGTCCCTTCATTTATGGAAAAGAAGTATATACAGGCCTCACAGCGTTTTTAAATTCTAGCGTTCCTAAATAAACACTCATTTTATTATATTTCAAAGCAAAGGTTTTTTTTTATATTTTAACATTAAAATATCCAAGAAAAATTTCTGTTTGACGATAGTGGTGAGAATTTAATAAAACGTAAGTAAAATTTTAAGAACGTTGCGAGGTCCGTATACAGGGTGATCAGTTTAAAAGAGTACCCTTTGGTTTTTCTTATTACCCTTAAATCTTACGGATGTGGCAACTATTCTAACATTGAAGTATGATTGTTTGAACCTTGTTTAAGTATGGGAGACAATTTCTAATACTGTTGGATTGTTAGAATTTTATCTGTGAGGTAAAACATAAACGGAGACTCACAGTATTACTTAATCCTGCGATAATTTTATTTTTGAAAACATAATTTAATTCAAATTTTTTACATTATCATTCCTTACAGAAAATGTTGAAAATGTTCGCCATCATTTTGAATGCAAACATGAACACGTCGAACCAAGTTTTTTGACACACTTTGCAGCATTGTTGGTGTTATTGACGAGATTTCTTCAGTTATGATCTGTTTTAATTCATCGATGTTTGCAAGACTTCTCTGGAAAACCCTATGAAATGATAATGTAAAATTGATAATGATAATGTAAATGTAATGTAGGAATGGTAATGTAAAAAATTTGAATTAAATTTTGTTTTTCATAAACAAAATTATCACAGGATTAAATAGCATTGTGCATCTCCATTTCTGTTTTACCTCACAAATAAAGTTGTAACAGTCCAACAGTGTTGGAAATTGTCTCCCACACTTAAACAAGGTTCAAACAATTATACTTCACTGTCAGAATAGTTGCCACATCTGTCATATTTAAGGGTAATAAGAAAAACCAACGAGTACTCTTTTATATTGATCACTTGTACATTACAGCACTTCGCGTAATTTTTTTTTTTTTTTTTTTTTTTGTAATCAATTATAAATGAGGAATTTGCACACATGGAGGATTTGAACAAAATTGTACTTTTCTGGTAGTTTTAGACCCATAAATTTCAAAACGTTTATTAAAAACGCAAAAAAAGTTCTCATTAATTTTAAAATTAACTTTAAAATTAACCAAAAATCACGTGACTTTAAAACGCTGCCTGACGTCACACTTTATGATGCTTCAATGTTTTCATTTTGTTAGCTTAGTTAGTAAGCAGCAATTCGTTTTAATTTTCGTAATTATCAATCGTTTATGATTTCTGAGCATTTCTTTTTATCTTATATTCATTTAATATCAATACGAATGAAAACAAAGATTACTCCCGTTTGTTGTCATAAAGAGTGACGTCACGATATATTATATTGCGTTTTCTCGATAAATAGTGCGATGTTAAAATTGTTATAAATCAGTCATTAGATTTCAAATAAAGAAAATGTATGTACGTATTTTCCTATCTTTTCATTTTCTGTTATATAAGAATAAAATCAGAAAACGGGCAAATTCCTCATTGTTTTTAATTTTACACTGCAGAAAAAAATAAATAATAATAAAATCAGTTTTCATTCGGTCTATTTTATTTCAAAGGTGTAAGCCTAATAATATTAATAATGATGATGATGATGATGATGATGATAGTAATAATAATATAATAATAATTTCTATAAAAAGTTAATTTTTCAGGAAAGATCTGTCAATTAACCCTTTATCTACCGAACGGTACTTCAAAGTACCATTGGTTCAAAAAGCGTATAAAATCGAATTTTTGGGAGGAAAGTCAAAGGTATTGATAAAAATAGAACGTATACACCTCACTTTATTCTCACTTAATGGCGCTAGACGCTACATGTAGACGTTTTTATTCAAGAAAGGATTTTAAAGAGTGCTATGGCTGTTTTCGCATGGCATTTTTTGCAATCTTCACGTATGCTATATTAAATTCCTATATTACCTCAAGAATCTACCACCAATCTTAGAAAAAATAAAAAAGTAATACAAAAAGTAAATACTTTTTTACCCTTTTTTAAGTTTTTGATATCTTTTTTTACCTCTATGTATCAGTGGTACCACCAATGCTACCTGAAGTACCACCTCCCTAAATCCCAATTAATTACTATGATGAGGTGATATGCATAGTTTTCATTGTATATATCTTTAAAAAATACGTTTAAGTTACTAATAAATTACGCTTCAAATAAATACTTGTCTCTTTCATAATGCGGCAAATAAAGGGTTAAAACAACGTTACACTGAGAAAAAAAGTATACCGCCTTCCTCTAGAATGAATAGGTGGCCATTTTCTAAATCCCTTAACTAGACATATAGATTTCCGAGCTATGCGCGTAAGGCACGCCAATAAACTGAATAGGCGAAATTATCGAGAATTTCTTGTGTTCACATTTCTAGATGGTGAAACAATATTCTGATTACTTTAAATATTCTGAATTATTTGTATTGCGAGAAATTCTCGCTTGATTTTCTAGAATTTGGTAATAAACCATCAAGATTATAGTTGCTGAAACCCGCTTCTTGTAGTCTCATTTATTTGCAGAGATTTTTAAATAACTTTGCTCTCGAGAATATAGACAAACGCTCTAGAATTCTAATAGGGGCTTCTATAGAACTCGCTTTCCAAGGGGACTAGAATTTATAAGGATGACATGGAGCTATTTTTTCTAGAGCCACAACTTAGATTCTAGATGTCAGTTATAGAAATTTTTCTCAGTGTCGCAAAAGAAAACGAGTTAGGGTGAACTTGTACATCCAGTTATGTAAACCGTGAAAACGTCGATTAAAAAGTATTAAAATTTATCAGTAATACTTGCAGATACATTTGTATAAAGAATTATATACATAAATATTACTAAATGAATATGCTGGAACTTAATATTGAAAAGATTTGTTTTTTCACAGTTTTAGGGAATTATAAAACTTTTCATTTTAGGGCTTACGATAAAAAGTTTTAAAATACACAGAGATTTGATGTTACCTCAGAATTACTTTTTCTAGATTTTGTTAAGACTCTTAGGCATCAGCCGTTATCATCATATATATCTTTTTCTTAGTGGAATGGGGGAAAGATTTTTTAGGTGATGATCTGGTGTGACGTCACCTTCATCAGAAAACTAAGGGGGTGAACGTTTTTAGAAGTTAGATGTACGATACGTTGATGTAGTTCTCAAGGAATCCGTCATCGTGTGACTAGAAATAGAAACAGAATGATAAAAAAAGTGACTGGAAGAAAAATAATTGCCCAAATGTCACTGTCAGTAAAAAGCAGTGGATTCATAGGTATAAACATATACATTGTAACAATGATTGTAAAATGCAAGAAAATAGATGATGAAGATGAAATGCTGCCATAAGCAACTAGAATATATATATATATATATATATATATATATAATTTGAATAATTTAATTCCTTTACAACAAATGAAAGATAGATGAAAATAACAACATAGGAAATTTTAAATGAGATGTATTTCGAATAAAATTATTGTCACGATGATAATTTAATTTAAGTACACTGAGTAGTAAAAACATGTTAAAGTACTTACACAGAAGAGAAATGACACACATAACACATAAGCCTAACGATGAGATAATTTGCATAATCGATTAATCCAATAGAAACATTCATCAAATAATATAAATGGAAAGAGATAAATTAACCAAAAGGATCTGTTAAAAGAAAAGAGAATTCATGAAATGAAAAATAGAATTTTAAATGCTGAAAACCAGAAATGATCACACATCAGGAAACATGCATCTCTGTCAGCATATGCAAGTTTTCGGATCATTGTATAGCAATTTCAAGCAATATACAACTCAAGTTTCTATCTTGCAAATAATAATAATAATAATAATAATAATAATAATAATAATAATAATAATATATATCTTATACTATTAAGTGAGCAATATTTGTATATTTCACTGTTCTCGAAAACGGTAGCTCGGACAGTCACGAGATTTAACACAAAGGTGCCCCCCGAAGGGTCATTGTGCACATCGAAGTCAGATTTTCGAATTTTTGATTAGTTTTTTCTTAATTAATCAAAATGTGAAAATAATAACCTTCTAATTTCTGGTAAATAAGCCATTTAAATTTTAACATTTTATCCATAATTTAATTGTTGCCAATTTTTTTTTTTCGACAAAATAATAATAATAATAATAATACAAAAAAACGTACATTTATTTAAAATGAGGTAAATAAATCAGAAAGATTAGAAAATAAATTAGAAATATCAGTCGCATCGTTACAAATAAGATAGCAAATGAAAGGGAAAATTTTTGTAAATCCGATGCATTAAACAGCTTATCAATCGGATAATCAGATTTTTTAAAATTAACTAAAGTATGAATTTTAGGTGGCAACAGCAGAAGATTGTATGGAAACCGTTAGGAGAAAAAAAATGAAAAATCTGCTTCACATTAAGTCACATGATTTTTAAGTGGGATTAAAAATTGCAGTTTTCAAATTCTTTTAAATTTTCTCTCACGAACACAAAAATATAATATACAGCCTGTGCCCCACAAGACCAACTTGCATTTCAAATTTCATCAATTATTTTGGTTAATAAACAAAAGTTATTATTATTTTTTTCAAATTAAGTTTTATTCTATCTTCGAAAAGATTTATGTGATCATAGATATAATAATATATATAGATCTATCATCCCCATATTATCGTGCAAAGATTTTTGATGCCGAAAAAAAAGATTTGGAATCAGCTATTAAGTGGTATTGAAGGAAAAAAGGAGAATGGATTTGAAACTATATCTGGAGCTTTTCATTCACCTTTAGTAAATAAATTATTCATGAATTTTATTTGCTAAAACATTCGTGTGTATTCCCGTGTGTATTCACTCGGGGAAAGACTGCCATATTTTGGTAAAATCGCCGTCTTTTCCCGAGTGAAAAGGAATCACTTTTTTCTCCCCAATGATCAATCTATACATTATTACTATATCTATGTATGTGATACGATACATTAATAATTTGGGTTTTAAAAGTTTTTTTAAATAGATTATTTAAACTCTATGAACCATATTTTTATTTTATCAGTTTCATTAACAGATCCTGCTGGGCGATTTTTTAAATTTTGGTGTTGAAGTACACCGAACGTTTTTCGACAAGAAGTTTAATATAGCAACAGCCATTTTAATCCAAGTAGCGCATCAAATATATAAAAACATAAATGATTTATTTTTACACAAAATTTACAGAACAAATGCAGTTTTAAAGATAGGAAATTTATTTCAACAAGCACTATTTTAAACCTAAAAATCATTAAAAATATAAGCAGAATATAAAGGATTCTTATGTATAAACAAAAAAGAGTGTGATAAAATTATTAGCAAAATAGTCTTCCCCTTTTCATACAAAAAAAAAAAAAAAAAAAAAAATCCATCGCTAATATGGCGACAAAAATTCAAAAGCCGTCAATGGAGCGACATAATAAAGTTGTGTAACACGATAATGTTTACCTATTTATTTATTTTTTTACATAATAATCACTATGCTAATTTATCATACAAACAAATGAGCCTCTGTGTGTTACTGCACTTGCACGCTGTCGAACAGAAATATTTGAAAAATTCAAATTAATATTTAAATAAATAAATAAAAATATGTTTAATGGGAAATATATATAACCATAAAAAGATTAGTTGTCTAAATTACGGCAGAAATAGCGCTCATAGCATATTGTTACAAGGGATTAAGTCTTATTGTTACAATGGATTATGTCTAAAATGGTGACAAAAATTCAAAAGCCGCCAAAGAGAACTATATTAAGGCTGTACTATCAGGTTTACAACCCATGAATTATATATAAACACAAAAAATTAATTGTCTCATGCGACAGACGTAGCCGGTCACAGCATATTGTAATATTTGGCGTGAAATTGCTGTCATTTAATGGTTGATTGGATAAACAAAATAAACATATGAAATAGCGTAAAAGCAAATATTATGTTGTCTAAACCCAGTTACATTTGAGTCCAGTCCTAGTTACATGTGAAGAACACGTATAGTGTTGTTCACATGTAACTGGGATTCAAATATAAAGAGAAACTCCAATTTTTTCGATACCATCTATTTCGAAACTGTTATATAATAAGCACCTAAATGGAAGCTCATTGGTAAACTATTGTCGCAGGTAATAGGGACAAGCGCCCGAGTTGCAGTGGATGACCAAATCGCTGCCGAATGCAGCAGGGACCTGGAGCGAGCTTTTGAATAATTTCAGTAATTTATTTTATTTTATTTTTATAAAGCTATATCGAAAAGAGTTTCCTTTAAATTTAGTGGCCAGCGAAGCGGGCAAAGCCTGCTAGTATATATATATATATATATATATATATATATATATATATAATGCTTTCATAATTTTTTAATTTTGGCAAGATTTCTTTCTTATTGGGACTTATATTTTTAAAGGTAGGATATACTATAGGATGTATACAAATATATATATATATATATATATAGGATATATGAAAAGAAATTTCTAATGTGCAGTTATTATTATTATTTTTTTTAATAACGACGAAAATATTAGAAATTTTGTAAATAGGATTCACGTAATTATGAGGTTTCGGGATATTTCGTTTTTATTGAATATTTTTAGTGTGCAAATCTAAAACGTTTTGGGGACAGGTAATAGCTTTTATTAGTTTGTAAGTGAGTACTTTTTTTTTATTAATTTTTTTACTTTTAAGTAACTTTTTCTTTTCCCGAATTCTTCTTTTCTTTTTTTATTCCTTTCTTTTTCATTTCTTTCTTTCTTTTTTTTCTTTTTCTTTTTCTTTTCTTTTCTTTTCTTTTCTTTTCTTTTTTTTTTTTTTTTTTTGAACCTTTTATTTATTTATTTATTTTCTCTTAAGGAGAGGATTAAATTGAGGGAATTAAGCTTTAAATTTCAGTTTGGGGCATATGCATTTTAACCGTAAAAATTTAATCACTTCAGATACTACACTTTTTGACGATAAAAAAGATGAAATAAAATAAATCTGATCATATAAATAACACGTAAAGGGCACATTTTTGTTGAAAAAATTGCTTTATGTATAACTTACTCAATGCATGTCATTCTAGATATCAATCAACATAATTGTCCATGAGAATTTTACTTGAAGATATACAATGACTCTGTACTCACCAGAAAAATACAAATATTTATAACTGAAAAAATATCAAAATTTTCTTATAAAATTATTTGTGTAATACCAAAATGAAAAAGTATTAATAACCTTCAACAATCAGCCGTAATTTTGCAATAATCAATTGCTAATTCTAGTAAAGAACATTTCAACATATAACTGATTATATTATGCTCTCATCTGACTTTCGCTTTAGCTAATCTGTCAAAGTCTAATGAAAACATGACATACGTTTGCAATATAAATATAATCACCCCATTACAAATTCAGCTCGTGATTTCATACAGAAGCTAAATCAAAAAACTATCTAAAAATTAATTCTATCGTCATTAAATGCTAATTTTATCTTAAATTTATTTTCTTAAATGTATTAATTAGAGAATAGTTTGTTTTCACCAACACCACTGTTTAAGATCTATTATGAGTGAGTTACTTAAGGAGGAGTTACCATGTAATGTCCATAGGAAGCTATAATGAAAGTTTAAAGTTCCTGTCGATGTCTTAAAAAAATAAAATAAATAGGAACAACTTCGATATACACCCACAACGATATTTGGCGATTTTTTGTTGGCGATTATGCTAAATCATAAATCTAAAAATCATAAATGATAAATGATAAAATCATAATCTAAATCATAAAACATAAAACATAAAATCACAAATCTAAAATAAACAACATATAGGCTGCCATATTATATCGCAAACAGTCCAGAACGACATCGTTATCGTTGAAAACGGCGCCAAAGAAAAATCGCCAAATATCGTTCTGGGTGTACATCGAAGTTGTACCAATAAATAAATAAATAAATAAATAAAAATAAAACGACAAAAGATTGCAGATACCCTTTAGAAAACTCATTATAAAAAAATAATTCAGTTCACATTAGCTCAACATATAGCAGAGTAATACAAAGTTGGAAAGATTCATCACATACTATGTAAATTTTACAGGTACGTGTATCAAAAGAATATGATCTTTCATCTTCAGGCGCGAAAAAGACATGTAGCCAACTTGGAAATTGAAAAAAAACACTTTATCTCTTTTGACTACTTGTCTTTGCCTCCAAAGTAATTACATATCTTTTTACATTTGAAGATGAAGACGCGTGTATAATTAGCATAGTGTCTCAATAACATTTAATCTTTTAATTAGCGTATTAGCCCAGTTTTAAAAAGTTTTTTTTATATGGAAACTTACCTTAATTGTTTCATTTTCTATATGTCGGCTCTTCCGTATCATGTCTACTTCCCTTTTTTTATACTGATATATGCATAGTTCCCAATACATTTCCATCCACTCTGCGAAAGTTCAAAACTTTCATGGCATGTCTTTGTACCCGAAGCAGGACACTTTGGTCCCGCCGTTTTGGTCCCGCCATTTTGGTCCCGCCATTTTGGTCCTGCCGTTTTGGTCCCGTGGAAATTTCGGTCCCTGGCCATTTTGGTCCCGAGACATTTTGGTTCCGCTAATTTTTTGCTATTTTTCACAATACTCTTACAATTAATTAGAAATTACGACAATGTTTTCGAAATTTTTCATACTTCATCACTAAAAATTACAACAATATTTTTAAAATACTACTTCATTTCTCTCTCTCTCTCTCTCTCTCTCTATATATATATATATATATATATATATATATATAAAGTTACTGTTGCTGCCATCAAATTTTGTTTTTCTGCGACCGTAACTTCTCGCGAAGGGCAAAGTCCTACTCATCATGAGAGGTATCAATGTGTGCCGAATATTCCAAGGAAGACATTTCAGGTAGTTAGAAATTTCTATCATCTGAACTATTGAAGTTATTAATTAAAAACTTCGGATTTATAAAGGCCTATTTGCCATCTTGCAAAAAATTTCTCTTATTATATTATTTTCCACAATGACGTCATTATTAAAATGTTATTAATGATGTACAGTCGGCAGCAAAATTATTCGAGCGCTAGCAATAATTCCTATGTAAAAAAGTACATTTAATACTGTTTTGTTAAATATATCCTTGTCGAGTCATGTTCTCAGTCAGTCTAAGAACATGACTCGACAAGGATTTATTTAACAAAGCAGTATTAAGTGGACTTTTTTTATACAAGAATTATTGCAAGTGCTCGAATAATTTTGCTGCCGACTGTAATAAAATAAAATGAAATAAAAATAAAACAAAGTAAATGTCAATGTTACTATTGGTAACAAAGAAATTTACCGTCTGCAAATAAAAGGCGTTATCTTAGGTATTAAAAAAAAAAAAAAAAAAGTCTAAGAACTATCCTATACCTGATTAGACTGCCTACAAAATTTCTTGCTGAAATTCCAACTTTAAAAGTAGTGTTTTTGGGAAAAGTTAAGTACGTAAAAAAAAAAAAAAAAAAAAAAAAAAAAAAAAAAAAATTCTCCTATCAATAATTTCACAAAATTTGTAAATATTTGAATTTCAATGAACAGTGATTTTATTAACCATAAAAGAACTACTATTGTATTTCTATTATTCTATATTCTATAACAATTATTTTTAAAAATTGTTATTTAGTTCAATCACCTTTATTCATGTTTCAATGCCAATCTGATCTATATAACACATTCCAGAACTCTTTGAATGCATTTAGTTATGAGTATTAAAATATTTTTTCGACAGAAAAAGACACAATTTCATGGACATATTACTGCTGTGTCAGCAACTTGGAAATCAACGAGATGACAACTCCATTTGCGCATGAAAGAATATATTTGCTCTTTCTAGAGAAATGACAAAAATAAAATTGGAATTTATGAGCAGAACTTTTTTTCCTCATTTTGATTAAGAGGGTTATTACGTTCTCTTAAAAAAAAAATTCTCCAATCAATAGTTTCACAAAATTTGTAAAAATAGTGATTTTATTAACCATAAAAGAACTATTATTGTATTTCTATTATTCTATATGCTGTAACAATTATTTTTAAAAATAGTTATTTAATTCAATCACCTTTATTCATGTTTCAATGCCAATCTAATCTATATAACACATTCCAGAACTCTTTGAATGCATTTAGTTATAAGTACTGAAATATTTCTATTCGAAATTCCTGACAAGTGTTTCGACAGGAAAAGACAAAATTTCATGGAGATATTATTGCTGTGTCAGCAACTTGGAAATCAACGCGATGA
This sequence comes from Salticus scenicus, assembly GCA_963930645.1. Taxonomy (NCBI): domain Eukaryota; kingdom Metazoa; phylum Arthropoda; class Arachnida; order Araneae; family Salticidae; genus Salticus; species Salticus scenicus. The sequence continues at coordinate 30,690,520 of OZ005660.1, forward strand.
CAACTCAATTTTCGCGTGGAAGGACATATTTACTCTTTCTAGAGAAATGACAAAAATGCAATTTGAATTTATGTCCAAATATTTTTTTCCTCATTTTGATTAAGAAGGTTACACTGTTAAAAATTTCTGTAAATTAAATGTAAATATTTATCTAGAGTCTCTGTAAATTTACAGTAATTCTTAGTTAAAAGTGAATAATCGAGATTCTCAATTTTTATTCTGTAATTTTACGCAATTTTATTATGTAATTTTTTAATTAAAATTAAAAATTACTGTTTCTACTTTAGAAAAAGCATTCTAAGTCATCAATATAATCACACCAATAATTAATTAAATTAATATTAGTTATTAAAATGAATGTATAAAATAAGTTTTTTAACATCTCAGTTTATTTTTCTCTGTAATTTTACGTAAGACTTAAAATAATAGATTACGCAGGGTTTTCTGTTGAAATTTTTAACAGTGTATTACGTTCTCTCAAAAAATTCTCCTATCAATAATTTCACAAAATTTGTAAAACTAGTGATTTTATTAACCATAAAAGAGCTATTATTGTATTTCTATTATTCTATATTCTGTAACAATTATTTTTAAAAATAGTAATTTAATTCAATCACATTTATTCATGTTTCAATGCGAATCGGATCTATATAGTACATTCCAGATCTCTTTGAATGCATTTAGTTATGAGTATTGAAATATTTCTATTCAAAATTCCTGACAAGTTTTTCGACAGAAAAAGGCAAAATTTCTTCTAGATATTACTGTGTCAGCAACTTGGAAATCAACGAGATGACAACTCCATTTGCGCATGAAAGAACATATTTGCTCTTCTAGAGAAATGACAAAAATAAAATTGGAATTTATGTGCAGATCTTTTTTCCCTCATTTTGATTAAGAGGGTTATTACGTTCTTTTAAAAATTTCTCCTATCAATAATTTCACAAAATTTGTAAAAATAGTGATTTTGTTAACCATAAAAGAACTATTATTGTATTTCTATTATTCTATATTCTGTAATAGTTATTTTTTGAAAAATAGTTATTTAATTCAATCACCTTTATTCATGTTTCAATGCCAATCTAATCTATATAACACATTCCAGAACTTTTTGAATGCATTTAGTTATGAGTATTAAAATATTTCTATTCAAAATTCCTGACAAGTTTTTCGCCAGAAAAAGACAAAATTTCATGGACATATTACTGCTGTGTTAGCAACTTGGAAATCAACGAGATGACAACTCAATTTGCGCATGAAAGAACATATTTGCTCTTTCTATAGAGACATGACAAAAATACAATTGGAATTTATGTGCAAATCTTTTTTTCCTCATTTTGATTAAGAAGGTTACACTGTTAAAAATTTCTGTAAATTTAATGTAAATATTTATCCAGAGTCTCTGTAAATTTACAGTAATTCTTAGTTAAGAGTGAATAATCGAGATTCTCAATTTCTATTCTGTATTTTTACGCAATTTTATTATGTAACTTTTTAATTAAAATTAAAAATGACTGTTTCTACTTTAGTAAAATCATTCTAAGTCACAAATATAATCACACCAATAATTAATTAAATTAATATTAGTTATTAAAATGAATGTATAAAATAAGTTTTTTAACATCTCAGTTTATTTTTCTTCGTAATTTTGCGTAAAACTTATAATAATAGATTACACAGGGTTTTCTGTTGAAATTTTTAACAATGTATTACGTTCTCTCAAAAAATTCTCCTATCAATAATTTCACAAAATTTGTAAAAATAGTGATTTTATTAAACATAAAAGAACTATTATTGTATTCCTATTATTCTATATTCTATAACAATTATTTTTAAAAATAGTTATTTAATTCAATCACTTTTATTCATGTTTCAATGCCAATCTGATCTATATAATACATTCCAGATCTCTTTGAATGCATTTAGTTATGAGTATTGAAATATTTCTATTCAAAATTTCTGACAAGTTTTTTGACAGGAAAAGACAAAATTTCATGGACATATTACTGCTGTGTCAGCAACTTGGAAATCAACGAGATGACAACTCAATTTGCGCATGAAAGAACATATTTGCTCTTTCTAGAGAAATGACAAAAATGCAGTTGGAATTTATGTGCAAAATATTTTTTTCTTCATTTTCATTAAGAAGGTTATTACGTTCTCTCAAAAAAAATCTCCAATCAATAATTTCACAAAATTTGTAAAAATAGTGATTTTATTAACCATAAAAGAACTACAATTTTTATTAAAATCACAATCAACTGATTGGAAGAAAATCATATTTAATGAAATTTTATTTTTCCGACTGAGTGAAAATAATGCCTGGACCGGGAGTCGAACCCCGGAACTTTGACTTACAAGGTCAAGGCTCTACAATTGAGCTATCCAGGCCGACAATCGGCCACGGAAAAATAAAATTTCATTAACCATAAAAGAACTATTATTGTATTTCTATTATTCTATATTCTATAACAATTATTTTTGAAAATAGTTATTTAATTCAATCACTTTTATTCATGTTTCAATGCCAATCTGATCTATATAACACATTCCAGAACTCTTTGAATGTATTTAGTTGAGTATTGAAATATTTCTATTCAAAATTCCTGACAAGTGTTTCGACAGAAAAAGGCAAAATTTCATGGAGATATTACTGTTTCAGCAACTTGGAAATCAACGAGATGACAGCTCAATTTGCGCACGAAAGAATATATTTGCTCTTTCTAGAGAAATGACAAAAATGCAATTGGAATTTATATGCAGATCTTTTTTTCCTCATTTTGATTAACAGGGTTATTACGTTCTCTTAAAAAAATTCTCCAATCAATAATTTCACAAAATTTGTAAAAATAGTCATTTTATTAACCATAAAAGAACTACTATTGTATTCCTATTATTCTATATTTTATAACAATTATTTTTAAAAATAGTTATTTAATTCAATCACCTTTATTCATGTTTCAATGCCAATCTAATCTATATAACACATTTCAGAACTCTTCAAATGCATTTAGTTATGAGTATTAAAATATTTCTATTCGAAATTCCTGACAAGTTTTTCGACAGAAAAAGACAAAATTTCATGAACATATTACTGCTGTGTCAGCAACTTGAAAATCAACGAGATGAAAACTCAATTTGCGCATGAAAGAACATATTTGCTCTTTCTAGAGAAATGACAGAAATAAAATTGGAATTTATGTGCAGATCTTTTTTTCCTCATTTTGATTAAGAGGGTTATTACGTTCTCTTACCCATATACGTGGTACAGAAAGTACTGTTTTTGAGTCAAATTTTCGAAAGTGAGTTTTTGTTATATTTACATGTTTTGAGATACCATGAATCAGAAAATCATGTTTTTAGCGGTTAGTCTGTGTATCTGTCTGTGTGTATGCGAGTCTGTGTGTCTGTTGTCTGTATATCTCAAGAATAAATAATCTGGTGTGTCACTCACGCGACCTGAAATACTATATCTTACCCTGAAATTTAATGCTATAAAAACAGGTTGCAGATTAAGAGGTAAGATAACGAGTACTGTTATGTAAACATGTGTTAAACAATTCAAATTAGGCTTCGGAAGAGTTTTATATGATAATTAGTTCTGTGTGAGGGGGGCTGCCGCTCCCCTCAACCCCCCGTTTCACTAATGCACCTACATTTATATAGAATTTAATTCGGTTATTAAAAAAATAATTCTGTTTTTTAAAAAAAAATTTATTAAAATTATTATTTAAAAAAATTATCTTTTATGATAATGCAGACGATTTCCATATTAGAGAAGTAGTATAACACAATATATATATATATATATATATATATATATATATATATATATATATATATATATACATATATATATATATAAAGTTGAATTTATTCTCAATATTACATAAAAAAAAAAAAATTTTTTTCGTTAAAAATGAAAAAAATCGATAACTTTATTTTAAATTAGCGCAGGTCGATGGTTTAACCATTCGTTTCAAAGGTATTGTCGAGCTCTTTCGAAAGATACCCATCATGGAAATTTACTCCCCTTGAGGGGGGACTTCCCCCCAGTGGGGGCAGGCGAGGCTCCTACATGCACAACATTTTTTTACCAGTTGACTATCTCTATTACAAAAAATATATATTCGTTTCATTTGGTTTAGTGCAGTCTATATATGTTAAACTCTACTTACCGAAAATTTCCCCCATAGACGTAATGTTTTTGAATACTTTTGAGTGTCCCTGTACACGAACCATTTGCTTCATCTCAACGAAAAGCTTACTGTAGTATCCCTATATGATACACATTTAGAATACCGAGTTTAGAATTTCTGCTACTATTTGTTCTTGAGATATGCTGATAACAGACACACAGACAGACATCCACACAGACCATTCGCTAAAAACATGATTTTCGCATTCAGGGGACCTCAGAACATGTAACTATAACAAAAACTCACGTTCAAAAATTTGACCCTAAAATAATACTTTCTCGACCCCATGGGTAAGAGAAAGTAAATAGCAGCAGGTAGTTCAAATTCGGTATTCTAAATCTGTATTTTAGAACGATACTACTCTAACTTTTCGTTGAGATCAAGCGAATGGTTCGTGAGCAGGGACACTCAGTAGAATTCAAATACATTACGTCTGTGGGGGAAATTGCAGGTAAGTAAAGTTTAACATCTATAGACTGAACTAAACCAAGTCAAATGGATATATATTTATTATATTCTTAAAAGCAGTTTTCAAGTAGAATATAGTATGAAATTTATTCACTGTTCGTTTACAAAGCTACACAAAAGAACTAGAATATAATGAGTAAATACTTGAAAATTGATGGAAATGTATTTCAGGTTGTGCTATTTGTTATTAGTATAGGATTATATTTCTGTACTGATAAGTATAAAGGATTTAAGTCCGTATTCTTGATTTTTCAGGAGACGAAAAATAAAGTTAAACTAACTAAAAACTAATCAGAAGAATAAATTAGGAAAAAGGGGATTATATTGATTTATACCCTTTATACCATTCAGTGATTGTCATCCTTCATTTAATAAAGGGAAAAAATTGAATTAAATATTTTATACTAAAGATGAATGCTAAATTTCTGATTTGAATCTTTTTTTACTAATGGATTTTCTCAAAGACTAAATGAGATGGATTTAAATTCTTTATACCAATCGATATCGAGAATTTTTTTCTGAGTCTGACTATGTACTTAACTCGAAATGGACATTTTTGGACTTAAATCCTTTATACTTATCAGTACAGATTTATGTCCGTCATTTGGTGTATACATAATTTTTAGAAGATATACAGGACTGCCTATAATTAAGAGAAATTTTTTTATTTTTTTAATGAATGCGACTAGGATAAGTGCTTAACTATAATATTTTACCATGTCCGGGAAAACTACACAAGAAATGAAATTAACTTCTCATACCGATACAGTAAATAAAGTTTTTTAAGATAAATATTCATCACTTTTTTTTAGTATATTAACACGTTTTGAGGCTTCCTGAATACCGAACTCAAGTTTTTAACGTTTCATCTTTGTCTCCGTTTCTTATGAGAATAACTTTAAATCAAATAATTTCAGGCAATTCAAATGTTGTATTTTGAGGTTAATATAAGTTTCTTAATTGAAAAGACTGATCAAGATTGATCAAGATTGATAAGTTTCAAAGAATGGTGCGTGTGAAAGTTGTCGGAATAATTTTTAATGAACTTTTATGTTTATAACCAGATTTGAATTTTATATAAATGTAGGTACAATAATCAAACGAGGAATTGAGGGGGTTGGTCCCCCCCCCCCCCCACAGATATGTTTGTCAAATAAAGCTGGTCAGAAGCCTAATTTGAATTGTTTTTAATACAGATTTATATTACAGTATTCGTTATTTTACCCCTTAATCTCGAATCTGCATTTATAGTATTAAAATTCAGGGTAAGAGAAAGTCGTGTGAGTGCCACACCAGATTATTTTTCTAATAAAATTAGCACAGGACAAAATAAACTAGAAATAAAAATTATTTTGTTTGCATAGATTAAAAAATGTATACAATTGTAGTGCACTGTAAGAAACTTTTATTAAAACACAAAGAACTTCCATAACTTTCCTTCATAAAACTTCTGTTTTCTAAAACTATCAAAATTTACTATAAAATTACATCTCAATGCGTGAAAAGTCACTTTTTTACTTTCCGAACACTATAGTGAGGAAAGTATTGTAATCATGTCAAAAATCCGAATTGGAGATTTTGATGTTTCTATACGTTTCGAGGTCCCCTGAGTCCGTTTCCACTATTTTTGAGGTGATGTATGTATGTGTGTGTGTATGTGTGTATGTGTGTATGTATGTGTGTATGTCTGTGAGTGAACACGCTAGCGTCTAAACGCTTTGTTCGAATAAGCTGAAAGTTGGTACGTATATTGTAAGTCACCATAGTACGAACCCTATAGATTTTTGTGAATCTAGCACTTATAGTTTTTTTACAGGGACACAAAGAAAATTTTTTTATCATTATGGCCTATGGGACGAAAATCTTAAAAGTGCGATAGCATCTAAACGCCTTATTCAATTGAGCAAAAACTTTATACACATATCATAGGTCACAGATGCTCAATCTGTATAGATTTTGGAGAATCTAGCACTTATAGTTTTTTTACAGGGACACAAAGAAAAATTCTTTATTATTATGGCCTATGGGGCCAAATTTTTAAAAGTGTGATAGCGTCTAAATGCCTTATTAATCTGAGCAAAAAATTTGTACACATGTTATAGGTCACATTTGCACCAACTGTATAGATTTTAGTGAATCTAGCACTTAGTTTTTTTACAGGGGCACAAAGAAAAATTCTTTATCATTATGGCCTATGAGACCAAATTTTTAAAAGTGCGATAGCATCTAAATGCCTTATTCAATTAAGCTGAAAATTTGTATGAATATTATAAATCATTGTTGCACTAATTATAAGCATTTTGGTGAATCTAGCATTTATAGATTTTTACAGGGACACAACGAAAAATTCTTTATCATTATGATCTAAGGGCTCAAAGTTCAGTAGCGTTAAATAAAACCTCGTGTGATATATGGAGAAAAATACTCAAACACTCTATTATGGTTTTCTCACAACTCCTCTTTCTTTATTTTATCTACAAAACTGTTAGTTACTCAATGTTCGGAAAGTCGAGTGGAGTCACTCCAGATTTTTTTTACTGTATCCGGATAAAATCTGTATCAATAGTTACAGATTTTTCGTTTTAATAATTTTTATTAATTAGAATCGGTGCTGGCCATCCCGCGGCTCTCAGGCCACATGTGGCCCACCGTGTAGGGTTCTGCGGCTCGCGACACAATTCAGGAAATTTCTAATTTAATATCTTCAGTTAAGACATCTAAAATTAATAAATTGTTTCTAACCTTTTTTATGAAAATGCCGATTAAAATAGCTAAAAAAAAAAAAAAAAAAAAAAAAAAAGAAAAATCGCACTCATTGATGCTAATAAAATATTATCAGATCAATAACTGATTCTTACTAATATATTCTTAATAATAAAACTATATTTACTATACATATTTTCTGTTTTAAACATCACACGCCCACCAGTAAAAGATTTCCTAGTACAGTTACCGCCGCTTAATAAAGTCACTGGTTAATAAAATCAGTCTCTTAATCTGATCAAATTGTCAGGACCGGAATCAAATCAATACAAATTACTTTTAAAGCCGCCGCTTAATAAAATCAGCATCGCCGGTTAATAAACTCAAAAATATCTTCTCAGCAGCAAAAAATATAATTTATGCACACTATTTTTTTTTAAATAAGAAAAGATAAGCACAACAATTCTCTCCTTTATCGCTCATTGTCGAAGATTTTACACTTGCAGCACAGTTACAAATTAAACGCGCCCCATCACTTACCTCCGTAACAATTTCAAGGAACGTATTCTTCAAAACGTAGTAATGAGTTGCAAATTTGATTTGATTTTTTTTTTTTTTCTAATTATTAAAAGGCAATTTCTAGTTCTTATTTTAAAATTACTATAATTCATGAGGTTTAAACGAAAAGATTTTAAATTTATAAGAACAGCACGTGAGCTTTTGGTAAAGTAAAATCATGATGATTTTCCTCAAACTAAAGTGCATGGGAACTTGGAATGGGTATAATTTATTTATATCGAAGAAACAATTATTAATTATCTATCAAAAAATTAATTAATATTGCTTACTAATTTCATTATTCGTCACCTTTTGAAGTGTCTTGCCAAATTCAGGGAAGTTATACCTTTTCGTTAAGTGCAGGAACGTTCGCCGGATATAAAAATCAGCCGCTTAATAAAATCACTTTGGCTCAGTACGAATGAGATTTTAATAAGCGGTGGGAACTGTATATGTATATGGTTCATGCATTTATACAATGCGGCGGCCCGCCTGTGTAAAATAGATTTCCAGTGCGGCCTGCCAAGAGCTTTGAGTTGGTCAGGCCTGAATTGGATAATAAATAAAAATTTCCTCCGTAGAGTTCGATTTGAATTCCTAAAGAAGATGAAATAATGAAAATTTCCAACTTTTATATGAACGTAGAGTTGATCGCTGATCAGATATCAACCGGAATAACTCAATTCGTACAGCGTTGGGGCCCGGAAAGGAATGTAGGAACTGGAGAGTCCCACGTTCGAATTCTGTCCTTCAAACTTTCGCTCTTTCAAAGATTAATTTGACCAACCAGTTTAAAATGTTTAACCCTTTAAGGTACACTTTGTATTTCCTTTTGAAAATTGCTAAAGAAAATATAAATACTACTATTAGACACACAGCTGATCATTAATACGTTAAGGGGGAAAAAATAATAAAAGAAAAGAAAGAAAAGAAAATATAATAAGAAAAAGAAAAAGAAAAGAAAAAATATAGTATTGTATTTACCCTTTTTGAGAAATTTTTGATTTAAAAAAATCTATTCGTTAACTGATTAAATTCAAATGATACTTATATAACAACTTAATAAATTCAAATAATTCATACTTTAATCATTATTAAATGATTAAAGTGTGAAAAAATAAATTCTTACATAAACGCTTAAAGTTCGAAAAAAACTCGCAACAGTTGTTTCAGTTCAAAATAATAGCACTGTTCTTCATCGGGGGAAAAACTAGGCACGAGGGCATTAATAAAGCCGCAACGTCGTACTCACACCTATGAAGAAATTTCAAGTGACTTCTGCATTTGGCTTCCTCTGAAACACAGATTGTTAAATTTCGGAGTAGTGCTGATATTTATTGAGCAAAAAAGAACCAAAAACTTAAAAGTTGATTAAAACAAGGAAAAGATTGTAAAAATTGATGTATTAAAATAATGTTAAATGTTCAGTTTCAGTGCGAAACCAACGAACGTTAAAAAAGTACTGAGCTACCCAAAAAATTTTAAATGCGTTTTTTTAATGGATATAGTTTATTAAAATACTATTCTAAAATATACTAATTATCCATAGAAAAATTATCAGTACAGTAGCTTTACCAGTACAGCAAGGTTTAACTAAGAATGTAAGAGTGTTGATAAAAGTTTCTTCAGTTGAAGTGCATGATAAGAGAAAGCAATGTGAATGCCACACCAGATTATTTATTTAAACATTTTTATTTTTAAGGGTGAATAAACATACAATCACAGTAGGAAAATAAATATTTGACTAATCAAATGAAGTTTTTAATACACAGAACTACCCAAAATTAGTGAAATTCTTTGTTTTCTATGGGATATTATTGACAAAAATGTTGTACTAAATTATGCCAATTATCCCCAGAAAAACTATAAATGCAATAGCTACTTGCGCAGAAAAAAAAAAAAAATCTTGTAGTGAATAGTGCAGTGAGAAAGTAGTATGAATGCCACACCACATTATTTATTGAGTATTTTCACTCATAACATTCAGACGCAGAAAAAAAAAAAATGCGTATTTTAAATGAATATTCGGCTAATTAATTAAACATATTTAATAAAGAACGTATTTTAGTTGATAAAAGTTTGTTCTATTAAAGTTCAAGGTAAGAGAAAGTTCTGTGAATGTCAAACCAGATTATTTAATAGTTAAAAAAAAAAAATACAATCAAAGCAGCAAGATAAGTTATACATTGTAGTTGAATATTCAGCCAGTCTATTAAACATTTTTAATATACAGGGCTGCGCAAAATTAGTCAAATAAGTTCTTTTTTAATAGATATAATTGATGAAAATGGTATACTAATTTATATCAATTGCCCATTAGGAATATCACCATAATATCTTTTTATTGAAATTTATTTTTCCGACTGAGTGAAAATAATGCCTGGACCGGGAGCCGAACAACAGAACTTTGACTTACAAGGTCGAGGCTCTACCAATTGAGCTATCCAGGCCGACAACCGGTGGACATTACTCACTCAGACAACCTTTAGGCAGAAACATCTGGTCTATCATGTAGATAGCTCGACAGAAATAAGCGGCGGGTAAAGGAAAACACCATTAAACAATGGGAGAAAGAGATACAATATATTAAAATCACACAATCAACTGATTGGGAAGAAAATCATATTTATTGAAATTTATTTTTCCGACTGAGTGAAAATAATGCCTGGACCGGGCTTATTTCTGTCGTGCTATCTACATGATAGACTAGATGTTTCTGCCTAAAGGTTGTCTGAGTGAGTAATGTCCACCGGTTGTAGTAGGCCTGAATAGCTCAATGGGTAGAGCCTTGGCCTTGTAAGTCAAAATTCTGGGGTTCGACTCCCGGTCCAGGTATTATTTTCACTCAGTCGGAAAAATAAATTTCAATAAATACGATTTTCTTCCCAATCAGTTGATTGTGTGATTTCAATGTATTATAATATCTTTTACCTGCACAGTAAGGTTTGAATAAGAATCTAGGGGTGTTGATAAAAATGTCTTCTATCACGTAGAGTAAGAGAAAGTAGTGTATATGCCACACCAGATTATTTATTTAAATACTTTAAATTTTAAGAGTGAAAAACACACACAATCACAGAAGAAAAATAAATTATATATTCTGGTTGAATATTCCAACAAAATAAATAATATTTTTCTCAGAAATATGTAATATTAGTAAGTAATAGATGGTTTCCTAAGTGGTACGAAAATATATTTAAGAGGTTCAAAAAAGGCTACTTCATAAATTTCATATTAATTAAAATCGCATTAATCATAATTATGTTATCGTAAATGTTATCGCATTAATCATAGTTAATAAGAAACATATTGATAATCAATTATTAATCATAATTAATCAAATTCTGTCAAAAGATTCGGAGGTTGCTTTTTAATTTTTTGCTTAATGTTAACTTTAATATTCAAATTTGCCTAATTATAAAATTAAGTAATTATATTCCTGATATTTAATTCTTCTTTATAAAAAAGAATCGTAATGTAATTATTGTGGAAGTTATAATTTCAAAACAAAATTAAATGTAATATGTACTCTACAAGTGACATGGAAATTGATATGTTGGATTAGACTTAAAGATATGCTTTGAACTACAGAAGTTAATTTAAATTTTTAAAATTTGTGCTAATTTCAGTATGATAATATTATTTTTGGATGTTTTTGCATAATAATAAAAATTCAAACATTGAATTTAACGAGTATATCTGCTGGTTTCTATCCATATCTAGTTTTTGTTTACCAGGATTGTATTTTTAAACTAGGTGCCATAGGTGGGCTCTGCTCAATTCACCTATTATGCATTAGTTCTAATAAATTTCGATTATAGCCTGAATAGGTTTATGTTTAAAAAAATGAAGACTACTAATCCGTCGGAACTGCCGTAGAATGAAATGCTCCACCCACTCAGCTACCCTCCCCTGCTTCGATAATATTTTGTTTAATTTTATTAGGGTCAAGATTTATATCTCAGTTTCTATGCAGCTCCATAATATTTACAACGCAATAATTCGCATAATGCAAGTTTATATGAAATGCTGATTGAATTTCCAAATGAAATTTCGAATAACTTATGAAATTTTAAAAGTAGAATGTTCATATAAGTATCATGGGGCTATGAAGGTATTGGCGAGTTTCCCTACGTCTCGCCTTTACAAGTGCATAGCCATTTCCATTTATTTTTAATAAAAATACTTACCTAACTTATTTTTAGGAATACCTTGTTATGATTAAAAAATATATATATAATTGCAAACATAACTGACAGTTGTCTCAAATCAAAATAATAGAGCATGGTACTAAACAGGGTAAAAACTAGGCAAGAGTGCTGTACGAGAAGCTACATTTTTCGTCTGATGTCATTAATTCTGAATGTCTGAAGTCTGATGTAATTATTCCGTATTTAATTTTTTCCACTCGAAATAATTTTTACGTACAATATTTCAATATATGGTGTTTGTTTACAAAATTTTATTTACGTTATTGAACACCATCATTTTGCTGAGATCCTCCCCCCCCATCCCCCCCCAATATCCACTTAAAAAATTCAAATTAAGGCCAAACAAATGAAATATTTCAAATCTGGAATTTTCCTCGATAAATTCTGAACTTGTTTTGATAAACTGTCAAAAATACATATTTTGTTGATGTTTTCTTTAATTTGAATTCCAGACGACTCAATTAGTCGAGTTCCCGGGGAAACGCAGCGGGTTTCTGGTGGTATGCGAAGTGAAGTGAAAAAACACATGTCGCAATCCCGGAGAATGTATACGAGCAATGACGTTCATCTCGGTTTGTTTACCCACAGCCGTGATCATATGAATGAATAGTGACAAACGAAGCTGCTGAGTAGTGAAGATCTCTCATTTCTTTGACAGGTCGAGTGGATTCACTCGGTTAGTCATTTACAGCGGCAAACACGATGGATACATGTATTTGAAAAAGCAAGGTATTTAAACACATAAACAATAAAGTAATTTAAAGAAAATAAGGGGAAAAAATATATATTTATATGTGTGTGTGTAACTTTATAGTATACTAGGGGGCTCTGCCCTCTGCTCTCTCCGCTCACCAACCCCCGAGGGAGGCTTCGCCTCCCCCCTGACTCACTTTACTTATTAACACATGCAGAGCTCTGCCCACCTATTCGCTGCTTTTTTTCACCAAAAAGGAATATCAATAGTGCATATTACAAGACAAAAGCAGAAAAATATTTTGGAAATCCTCATATTCAATATCAAATTGAAATATATAATATTAAAATACATTTTTAATAGAAAGAAATTCATAATACCCAGACCATTTAGCATTACAGCTAAAGCGCCGAGCCCATTTTTGGAAGATTGCCGATTCGATACTTGAACCGGCCAAAGACCGTCGCGTACACTAATGATGGCTGGTGCACATAAAATCTGTCGCGGCCGCAAAGTCCTCCATGTCCCCATCCATACTATACCTCTGGGGATCACCAAAGCGGGGGGATCAACCACTCAGTGAAGGATCAAAACTGTGATGACATGTCTCCGGAATATCTCTAGGGGTGCGTCCCAGACCGTCGCCAATTTCCCATAGCGCAGTACTTGTGCGACGTTAAATCCAACCTACCTGCCTACCTACCTACCTACCTACACACAACCATGGATCATATTTTAATTTTCCCGTGTAAAATGACTTCATGACCGAAGAACAACGTCACTGGGAGAAACTTTTTTCAAAATGGCAAATAAAGTACCTTCATAAACTTGTCGTTTTTAGCTGATAACTTTTTTAATTAAAATGATAGAAATTTCTAAGCAGCTGAAATGTCTTCCTTGGAGTATGCGGAACATATTGATACCTCTCATGACACGAAGGAATCTGCCCTCCGCTAGAAGATGCTGTCGCAGACAAAAAAAATTGACGCCAGTGATAGGAACTTTTTTTTTAATATATAGATATTACGATTAAAGAAGTAAAAGTGCCAATAACAAAAAAAAAAAAAAAAAAAAAAAGACAAAATCAAAAAAAAAAAAAAAAAAAAAAAAAAAAAAAAAAAGCATAAAAGCACAACAATAATCAATACTTCATCAGAGGCGTACTATCGAATGCAAATATAGGTAAATTTCTGCAAAATCTGTAAGCTTAATGCTAAGAAATAGCAGAATGTATACGCCCAATTTAACTATAAAACAATCGAAATCGACTGATCAGAAGAAAAAGTAAATAGATATGAAATCCAAAATTACCAAATTGAACACAAAATCATTAAATAGTAAAATACTTACAAAAACTTCAAGATTATAAAATATCGTTAATTGAAGAAGCCAAATTCAAAATTCTCTCATAACGAACTTTGCAGTTATTACAAACGGTTATTGCTTAACCGATAATTAAAAAAAAAAAAAAAATCTGATGTAGACGACACCACATGATTTCTTTATACACCCTTTGTAATATACATATTGTTATGAAAACATTGACATTTTTGTGTGAGGTAACGGATGCGTAAGTAAACAGGCAGATGCCAACCACGAAAAAAAAAAAAAAAAAAAAAAAACTGAAAAACTGAAAAACTGAAAAATTGCTATTTTAACCACAAAAGTCATGATAATAGAATTACATATACCTCCAAACAAATATACTAGTTTTTTCAGGAATGGCTTATTACAGAATCTCTTATTGGCAAATTCATAACTTAGAGCTTAATGAAAATGATTCGAGTATAGGTGGTCTACTTTTGTTCTCTTTGCCAAAAATTAGAGGTGAAAAAGATACATTTTACTGAAACAATTAATTCAATTAAAATTGAGAAAGGATTTACTAATTCTGGCCATCCTGAAACAATATTTGGCGCCAAATTTGATCGCTAATCTCACCAAGTCGCCAAGTTTGTAGCCAACGCTGATTTTGGTCTTGGCATCGATTTTGGCGATTTTGACGACTTGGTGACCGAATGTGGCAAAATTTTGTAGTTTAGGGTTTCCAAAGTTTGGAAGCTTTTACTTCAATAAGAACAGAATTCTGGAATTTTCTGGAACGATTCATTGGTTTATAACGCTGAACTAAATTCTTTGAAAATTCTTTAAATGACAAACAAGACTAAAACAAAATAAAGTGCATTCGTTGACTAGAACCTGCTTTTATATTAAGAATTACTTTCTACACTCAAAACTGTCGTCAACTTTCATAACAATATCATTACGTGCTCTATCTACGAGCTGAATATTCATTAAAGTGCATTCGTCGACTAGAACCTGTTTATGTCCTTAAGAATTACTTTCTACATTAAAAAATGTCGGCAATTTTCATAAAAATATCATTACGGGCTCTATTTTCGGGCTGAATATTCATTAAATAAAATGAATTCGTCGACTAGAATCTGCTTATGTCTTTACAAATTACTTTATACACGCAAAAATGTCGACAACTTTCATAATAATATCATTACAGGCTCTATCATTAGCTTATTTTGAAATCTGTATGATGGTAGGTATAATGGCTGTATAATGGCCAAAACCTTTGTGTATTTGGTCATTATGAATATACATTTCGTAAATATCTCCAAAACGGAAAGTCACAGCAAGACAAAAAAGGGAGGTGCACAACTAGATGCTATAACAATTTGCAACGTCCTACGTTCAACCGTTTTTGAATTATGCGAGATACATACACACTTACATACACACACACATACAGACGTTAAGAAAAATCGTGTAAAGTCGCTGATAACTCTAAAACGAGAGCTCGTATTAAGACGAAACTTGCAGGTGTACAACGAGACATCATGACAGTTACACATATAAATTTACAACATTCTACGATGATTCATTTTTGAGATACGCGAGATATGAAATCCTTTTCTCAAATCGGGATTACAATACTTCCTTATACTTTGTATAAGGAAGTAAAAAAAAAAAAAAAAAAAAAAAAAAAGAACTCATGAAAGTAAAAGTAAAAAATAAAAATAAGAATAAATAAATAATTACACAAATAAATAAATAGATAAATACACAAAATATATAAATAAAAAATATTTTTTTTTTTTTCTTACAGATTTTAGTAGTTTCATCAACGGTTTTCTTTCTCTACAAATATGAGAAAACGTTTAATAAATTATGAGTGTTTCATGATTTCACTTTCTTATGTTTATGAATAAAATTAAATCAAAAATCATTCTTTGATAAAGGCAAAACGCTTGAAAATTTTAATTAACTAAACATTAAACATAATGCAAATATTTATTTATCTTAAATTAATTCATTTTATAGAATAGTAGGCGCATTTTAAAGAAGGCTATTAGTTAATACGAAAATTTTTAATTAAGTTATCTTACGCATCGTAAAATTTCCTACGTCAATAATTTTCTATATTTTTCATTGTAGTTGACTAAGAGTGATAAATTTATGATCTTCCAAAAACTCAAACAAGTTTTAAAAATCTAACACATTTTTGGATAATTTTAGTGAAATCTTAAAAAAAAAAAAAAAAAAAAAAAAAAAAGAAAGAAAGAAAGAAAGAAAGAAAAAAACAATTACTTTTTACATGTATTATGCCACTTTAAAAGATATCAACTTGAAATAATTAACTAAAATTGAAACCTTTCAATTATTGATTATTAGAAATAAATTTACTATTTAATATTACAATAACTAGAATAATTTTCTAATATGTAAATTTAAACTATTAGACTATTTCGATTAGAATATGAAAAAAAAAAAAGTATTATTTTAATAAGAATTATTATATAAATATTTCGTTAACGTGGACCTGTTACGATTCAATATTTTTCGAAACAATACGATAGTGAAATAAAATACGCGAGGACAAAAATATTCATACATGGGCAATATGTAAGCATGCTCAGTTCAATCGTCATTCGATCATATCATTCTATAAGAAAATGTATTTTTAAAAGTTGCTACATTACAATTTTTGCAAGTGTTAAACATAGCAATAGTTTAAAAATATAAACAGAATATGTAGTACTGTTATAAAATGATTAAAAAATGCACCAATAAAAAGTATATATTAAAAAAAAAAAAAATCAATTGAGGTAGTGAATCATTGAATGCTTTGCCAGCTTCGCTGGTCACTATATTTAAAGGGGACTAATGTGCAAGTTGTACCTGACGGGACTAAAGCGAAAGTTGTACCTCAAGGGACTAATGTGAAATTATATATCGTATTTATCGTAATATAACTCAATACTTATTTCGCTTCCTTCTTCGTCTCATTTTAATACGCATTTTTTATATGCATGAGCCGCCCCCGAAAAACAAAAACATTAAATCATTGAATTCATTTTTTTACTTATTTTTATTTCATATTATTTCAAGCGCGCTTTTTATTTCCTAATTCAAAATTATTAAGAGAAAACTTTTTCGATATCGCTTGTAACGATACTGATTATCATTAATTTTCTTTTCTTTTTCTTTCAATAATAATAATAATAATAAAAAGATTTTGATGAAATTCTGACAAAAGCAGAATTTAGTTTAGGACGGAGGACTATAAGTTTTTTTTTTTTTTTTCAAATTATAACATCGCTTTCAAATTATTCAATTATATTTTCGGTAAATTTTAGATTTTGACAAATGTCCAACTATCGAAATCGACAACGCGAAAATCCTAGATTGAGACTAATAGGCCCTCAGTCCTAATAAAAAAACTATTATTATTATTATTTTTTTTTTTTTAAACAAGAAATTATGCCAAATAAATAAACAAAAATGCATAGTCAATATGGCGTCAAAAATTTAAAAGTCCCCATACAAGTTGTATACTAAAGATGCCTGTGAAAGTATGAGAACTGGGTGGTGAGATATGAATTTTATTTTAAAAACTTTCTTTCAATGATTTTAATTTAATTATCATTAGCGTTTCATTGAAAATATTAATTTGTTTCCAATAATAAATTAGCTTCTGATGAATTAAAATTTAAATTGAGTAGAGAAATTGATTAAAGATTTGAGTTTGAAATTTTAAAGAAAATTAAGAAAAGGAATAAAATTCAAAAATTTCGCAAGGGTATGCTAATCATAATAAAACCATAAAGCTAATTAATTTCTACATATGATTGCTTGGAAGAAGAAACGATAATAAATCTGTGTAAACTTTTTTTTTTTAACTTGATGCTTGTATTATTTCTAAAAAAAAAAAAAAAAAAAAAAAAAATTGGAGTGACTCCACTTCACTTTCCGAACATTGAGTAATTAACAGTTTTGTAGATAAAGTAAAGAAAGAGGTGTTTTTAAACAAACAAAAGAGAGAAATCCATAATAGAGTGTTTGAGTATTTTTCTCCATATATTACACGATGTTTTATTTAACGCTACTGAACTTTGAGCCCATAGATCATAATGATAAAGAAATTTTCGTGTGTCCCTGTAAAAACTCATAAATGCTAGATTCACCAAAATGCTTATGATTAGTATAAAAGTGATTTATAATATTCATATAAATTTTCAGCTCAATTGAATAAGGCGTTTAGATGCTATCGAACTTTTAAAAATTTGGACCCATAGGCCATAATGATAAAGAATTTTTCTTTGTGTCCCTGTAAAAAACTGTATGTGCTAAATTCACCAAAATCTATACAATTGGTGCAACTGTAACATATAACATGTGTACAAATTTTTTGCTCAGATTAATAAGGCGTTTAGACGCTATCACACTCTTAAAAATTTGGCCCCATAGGCCATAATGATAAAGAATTTTTCTTTGTGTCCCTGTAAAAAAACTACAAGTGCTAGATTCTCCAAAATCTATACAGATTAAGTATCTGTCACATGTAATATGTGTATAAATTCTTTGCTCAATTGAATAAGGCGTTTAGATGCTATCGCACTTTTAAGATTTTGGTCCCATAGGCCATAATGATAAAGAATTTTTACTTTCTTCTATATGTAATATAGAGAAAGTATTGGATTCGCGAAAATTTTCGACCTCCGTTTTTTGATGGATTTACATGTTTTGAGATGTCTAGATTACGAATTAATAGTTTTTAGAAAATGTCTGTCTGTCTGTCTGTATCATTTTTTTGTGGACGCTGTATCTCACGAACCAATGAATGAAATTTAACCAAACTTTGTATTTAGTTGCACCCTGACATAAACTGGTGCTGATTAGATTTTGGGATCCATCGCTCAACAGGTGGCGTTGTGATCGTATTTTATGCAAATTTTTAACATGGCAGCATAGGACAAAATTCCGTATAAATGGGCATAAAGAGAGTTATTTTACAATTGTGATTGTAAAATTAATATGAATTATTGATAATAGTAGTAGTTAACTAGGAAAAAAATTTTGTGCATGTGGGGGCATCGGTTCCCCTCCCCCCACCGGGGGGGAAGTTACCCACCCGGGGGGGCAAAGTTTCAAGATGGGTATCTTTCGAAAGGTCTCGTCAATACCTTTAAAACGAATGGTTGAACCATAAATCTGTGATAATTTAAAACAAAGCTATCGATTTTTTTTACTTTTAACAAAAAAAAAAAAAAAAAAAAAAAAAAAAATCGCATTTTTTTTTTTTTTTTTAAACGAAATTTAACCAAACTTGGTATTTAGTTTGTCCCCGACATTAACTGGTGCTGATTATGTTTGGGGATCAATAGCTCAACAGGTGGTGCTGTGATAGCAGTTTATCTAAATTTTTAACATGGCAGCATAGGACAAAAATTCGTATATATGTGCATAATAAGAGTTGTTTTAAACTTGTGATTGTAAAATTAATATGAATTATTGATAATAGTAGTATGTAACTAGGAAGAAAATTTTCTGCATGGGGGGGCATCGCTTCCCCCCCCAGGGGGGGAAATACCCCCCAGGGGGGGTAAATTTTCACAATGGGTATCTTTCGAAAGATCAGGTTGATAATAGTAGTAGTTAACTAGGAAAAATTTTTTGTGCATGTGGGGGCATCGGTTCCCCCCCCACCGGGGGGGGGGGAAGTACCCACCCGGGGGGGCAAAGTTTCAAGATGGGTATCTTTCGAAAGGTCTCGTCAATACCTTTAAAACGAATGGTTGAACCATAAATCTGTGATAATTTAAAACAAAGTTATCGATTTTTTTTACTTTTAACAAAAAAAAAAAAACGCAATTTTTTTTTTTTTTTAAACGAAATTTAACCAAATTTGGTATTTAGTTTGTCCCCGACATTAACTGGTGCTGATTATGTTTGGGGATCAATAGCTCAACAGGTGGTGCTGTGATAGCAGTTTATCTAAATTTTTAACATGGCAGCATAGGACAAAAATTCGTATATATGTGCATAATAAGAGTTGTTTTAAACTTGTGATTGTAAAATTAATATGAATTATTGATAATAGTAGTATGTAACTAGGAAGAAAATTTTCTGCATGGGGGGGCATCGCTTCCCCCCCTAGGGGGGGAAATACCCCCCAGGGGGGGGTAAATTTTCACAATGGGTATCTTTCGAAAGATCAGGTTGATAATAGTAGTAGTTAACTAGGAAAAAAAATTTGTGCATGTGGGGGCATCGGTTCCCCCCCCACCGGGGGGGGGAAGTACCCACCCGGGGGGGCAAAGTTTCAAGATGGGTATCTTTCGAAAGGTCTCGTCAATACCTTTAAAACGAATGGTTGAACCATAAATCTGTGATAATTTAAAACAAAGTTATCGATTTTTTTTTACTTTTAACAAAAAAAAAAAAAAGCAATTTTTTTTTTTTTTTTTTTTTTTAACGAAATTTAACCAAATTTGGTATTTAGTTTGTCCCCGACATTAACTGGTGCTGATTATGTTTGGGGATCAATAGCTCAACAGGTGGCGCTGTGATAGCATTTTATCTAAATTTTTAACATGGCAGCATAGGACAAAAATTCGTATATATGTGCATAATAAGAGTTGTTTTAAACTTGTGATTGTAAAATTAATATGAATTATTGATAATAGTAGTATGTAACTAGGAAAAAAAATTTCTGCATGGGGGGGCATCGCTTCCCCCCCTGGGGGGGAAGTACCCCCCGGGGGGGGATAAATTTTCAAGATGGGTATCTTTCGAAAGGTCTCGTCAATACCTTTAAAACGAATGGTTGAACTATAAATCTGTGATAATTTAAAACAAAGTTTTCGATTTTTTTTACTTTTAACAAAAAAAAAAAAAAAAAAAATCGTACTTTTTTTTTTTTTTTTTTTTAATATTGCTACTGATTGAATATGTATAGGTAAATATAGAAGAAAGTCTTGTGGTGGCCACAACATACTAGTTCTTTGTGTCCCTGTAAAAAAAATATAAGTTCTAGATTCATCAAAATGAATAGGGTTCGTGCTACGGTGACTTGCAACATGCGTACCAACTTACAGCTCATTCGAGCAAAGCGTTTAGACTCTAGCGTGTTGACTCACGCACATACACACATACATACACACACACATACACACACATACATACATCATCGCAAAAATAGTGGATACGGACTCATTGGACCTCGAAACGTATAGAAACATCAAAATCGCAAATTCGGATTTTTGACATGATTACAATACTTTCCTCACTATAGTGTTCGGAAAGTAAAAAAAAAAAAAAAAAAAAAAAAGAGAGAGAGAGAGAGAAATATAATTAGATATTCAAAAATTAGAATATTTATTTCCTTTTCAATTATTTCCTTTTTGAATTATTATTATTATTATTATTATTATTATTATTATTATTATTTGCACTTTTTTTTTTTTTTTCAAGCCTAAACATAATTTGAATCAAGAATTTGATCTGTAACATATGCGGATCTATCCAATAACATATATATATATATTTATACAGAAATCCTTCAAACTCAATACTTATTACTTCAATTGACCGACTACCGTAGGTAATGGAAGTATTATATTCGGTTAAAAAAACTTGATATCGAGGATTCACCTGATTTACACGTTTTATGATACCCTGAGTCCAGAAAAGTAGTTTTGGCAATTGGTCAGTGAGTGTGTGTATCTGGGGAATCTTCTGGCTATCATATCTCCGAAACTTATAAAGATAGAACTACGAAACTTTAGAATTATGACAAGTCTGGTGTACAGATGAATTTTCCGAATTTTGGTGAAAATTGGAAAACTAGAAGTGAGACATTGAAAACCGGAAATGAGACCGTAAGTCCGTTTCTCAAAAAGGCTCAAACGATTTTCTTCACAGTTGCTATGTAAAAACTCTATTAGATGTCCTTTCGAATGATATAGTTCGTTAGTTCAGGAAGATTGATACGCACACTGTATAAATAGCTCAATTTTAGGTCTCACAAGTGCATTCCTTTAAAAACGGCTGTACGGATTTTTTTTAAACTCGACATATTAACCCCCCCCCCCCTTTTAAATATACTTTTATATGTAATTATTGTTTTCTGGTCAATAATTGAGTAAAATAATTGTCAATAATTGTTTTGACAAAAATTAGTATATCAAAAACGGCTCTAACGATTTTCTTGAAAATGGTTATATAAATTCATTTTAGATATCCTTTCTCATGTATTACGTGGTTATTACAGGAAAATAAACAGTTCTTCTGACTAGGTAGGTCAGTTTTAGATTTCGGAAATTCGTGTTTCAAAAAATAACTCCACAATTTTTTTTCTTAATTTTTTAATTCGCTATGTAAACTCTAATTTATATGTCTTTATACGTGTATGAAGTTTCTCTTGCCGAAAATATTTTTGGTGTCTATTTCATTAGGTCAAATTTATGTCTTCTGATCACATTATCTCCAAAAAATGCATATACTACGTGTAATTGTGCGTAATGCAAGTCATGTGGTTGTTTCACACTAGAATATTTTTTTTTATTTTTTCAATGAATAAAATTATCGGGAGAATTTTCTAGCAAATAAATAGTATAAATCTAAGCACACAAAAATATATCAAACACTTTTGTTTTTACAAAATTACATTTTTACTAGAACATCTATTTCTTGTGTGTAGAAAGTAGTTTGTAAATAAGGTAGGTTCTAGTTGACTTATGCAGTTTGTTCTACGAATATTCTGGAAGCAGTTCAATAAAACTATGACTCGTACTACAAAAGCCAAGGATACAGTGTTAAGTGCAACACAAAGCAAGAATATTCCTTATTCAGGAACAGCGATAAAACACTTTATTTTTCGGGAGTGTGTGTGTGTGTGGGGGGGAGGGCTGGGGCTAAAATTTTTTAAGATGTTATTCCAGATTAATGAAAAGTTTACAATTGTAATATTCAATTGTGAATGTCAGTACGGAGGGGCTTCCCCCCCCCCCCCCCCCTAGATCCGCCACTGCCCAACAGACGTTAGAACAGAACTGAACACTCTAAAAGCCTTTCCATTTTTATAGTGTAGCAGATAATTTCACAAATTTCGAGTTTGTTTCCAATGGGTCAATCCAGAAACTTTCAAAATTTTAGCTCCTTCCTAAGATAAATTTTTCTAAATTTGATAGGGGCCGCGGTAGTCCAGTCGGTAGAGTGCCGCTCTCGTAATTGGAAGGTTGCGGGTTCGGTACTCGAGCCGGCCAAAGACCGTCGTATACACTAATGGTGGCTGGTGCACGTAAAATCTGTCGTGGCCGCAATGTCCTCCATGTTCCCATCAAAAATTATACCTCTGGGGGTCACCGAAGCGGGAGAGCCATCCCTTCCGTGGAGGATCAAAATTGTGATGGCATGTCTCCGGATCACCTCTAGGGGTGTGTCCCAGACCGTCGCCAATTGCCCATCTGCGCAGCACTAGTGCGACATAAAACCCAACCATCCATCCATCCTAACTTTGATAATCTTAAAATACCCTTTTTTGCCAAATTTGGCCACTGAATTTCCAAAATCGTCTCCTAGCAATTAGATTTGTCACCAAGTTCGACTTCTGTGAATATCCATAAATTGTCCGTGTTATTGTTTCCATGATAACTGTAAATCTACTTTTTCCACAATAATACTTCCGATGCAGAAAAGACTGGAAAGAGAGTTAATTCTGTGTAACAATATCACATTTGAAATAATAGCAATATTGTGTAAAAAATCATCTGATAAAAAAATTATTTTCCAACATGACAACGGAAAAAAATAATATGGTGTGGCACTCACACGACTTCCTTTTACCTTGCATTTTAGTACTATAAAAACAGATTGCAGATTAAACGATAAGAAAACAATGTATATAAACCTACGTTAAAAAGAATTCAAACTAGGTTTAGGAACGGTTTTATTTCACAAACAATTCTGTGTGACAGGGTCTATGCCCCTCTAACACTTGTTTGTATGTAGTACCTATTCATATAGGTTGCAAGGCTATTATCAAATTTAAAAGTTTATTAAAAATTATTCAGACGTAAATTTCACTCGCACCACTCTTTGAAACGCATCAATCATTATTAAACTTTTCAAGTAGCAGTTACCTCATATGATATTCAAAATAGAATATTTGAATTGCTTGCGATTATTTGCTTTTAAGTTACGCTGATAACAGACATATACAAAATTAACCATTAAAAACTTGACTTTAGTTTTCAGGGAACCTGAAAACACGTAATTATACGAAATAATCTGGTGTGTCACTCACACGACTTTCTCTTACTTTGAAATTTAATACTATAAATACAGGTTGCAGATTAAAAGGTAAGATAACGAGTACTGTTATGTAAACCTGTGTTAAACAATTCATATTAGGCTTCTGAAGAGTTTTTTATGATAA
The DNA here is from genome assembly GCA_963930645.1 of Salticus scenicus. Lineage (NCBI taxonomy): Eukaryota > Metazoa > Arthropoda > Arachnida > Araneae > Salticidae > Salticus > Salticus scenicus. Next base: position 30,715,084 of record OZ005660.1, read on the forward strand.
TTAGTTCTGTGTGAGCCCCCGTTTCATTAATGCACCTACATTTATATAGAATTTAATTCGGTTATAAAAAAAATAATTCTGTTTTTAAAAAATAATTTATTAAAATTATTATTTAAAAAAATGATCTTTTATGATAATGCAGACGATTTCCATATTAGAGAAGTAGTATAACACTAAATATGCAAAAAAAGCCCATTTTATTCTCAATATTAAAAAAAAAAAAATACGATTTTATTTTCTAAGTTTTTTTTCGTTAAAAGTAAAAAAAAATCGATAACTTTGTTTTAAATTATCGCCGATCGATGGTTCAACCATTTGTTTTAAAGGTATTCGCGAGCTCTTTTGAAAGATACCCATCATGAAAATTTACTCCCCTCGAGGGGGGACACCCCCCCCCCCCCAAGGGGTAGGCGAGGCTCCTACATACACAAAATTGTTTTTCCCAGTTAACTATCTCTATTACAAAATATATATATTCGTTTCATTTGGTTTAATTCAATCTATAGACGTTAAACTCTACTTACCTGCAATTCCCCCCATAGACGTAATGTATTAGAATTCTCTTCATTGTCCCTGTACACGAACCATTTGCTTGATCTTAACGAAAAGCTTACAGTAGCATCCCTGTATAATACACATTTAGAATACCAAGTTTGAACTTTCTTCCATAGTTTGTTTTTGAGATATGCTGATAACAGACAGACACACACACAGACACACAGACACACACACAGACCATTTGCTAAAAACATGATTTTCGTATTCAGGGCACCTCAAAACGTGTAAATATAACAAAATCTCGTGTTCGAAAATTTGACCCAAAAACAATACTTTCTCTACCTTATGGGTAAGAGAAAGTAAAAATACTTAACTTAAATAATATATATTCATTTTAATTTGTTTAATGCAGCTATAAGTGTTAAACTGCGTACCCACCAAAAATTTCGTCCATAGACGTAATGTATTTGAATTCTCTTGGATGTCCCTGGTCCCTGTACACGAACCAATTGCTTAATCTCAACGAAAATTTTAGTGTTAACAACTCTATAAGTTTAAAATAACGAGTTTAAACTTCCTGCTACTACTTTTCTTAATATATGCTAATAACACACACACAGAGACCAATCGCTAAAAGCCTGATTTTCGGATTCAGGGATCTCAAAACGTGTAAATATGCCACAAAAATTCCTTTTCGAAATATTGACCCAAAATCAAAACTTTCTCAACCATATATAGGTGAGAGAAAGTAAAAAATATTTCTCCGAGTTCGAAGTACAATCTACAGCGAACAACAGGACTACTTCAGAATTGTTATTCCAGGAAATATTTCTTTGTAATACCTATTTGATTAATATATATATTTGTAATAAAAATAAGACTATTATTTAAACTTTGCGAAATGAATTGAAAATTACACACAATGAAAACTTTTGTTTGTAAAACCTTTATCTTCTTCTATATAAATAAAGAGAAGCGTCTCTGTGTGTGTGTGTGTGTCTGTCTGCGCTCTGGTGCTCACATTATTGATCGCAGAGTTTCCAAATTTGGGGGGACCCTGCAGGTGTGCACCTCATCGAGATTTTTTCGAATTTCGAATTTGAATTTTTTTAATTAATGTTTTGTCGATTTTAAATATTGGCTTCAATGCTTCATTTTTCATAAATTTAATTCTTTGATTGTAATCGTCTGCGTATCTTAGCAACGGTTATTTCACTATTTATTACTTCCATTACCCTACTACCGTAGTAATGGAAGTATTGTATTCGGTCTGAAAATTCGATATCGGGTTTTCACCTGATTTACTCGTTTTAAGGTCCCCTGAGTCCAAAAAAGTGGTTTTTGGCAATTGGTCAGTGTGTATGTATGTGTGTGTGTGTATGTGTGTGTGTATGTATGTGGAGAATCTTCTGGCTATTATAGCTCAGAAACTAATAAAAATAGAGCTACGAAATTTTAGAATTGAAATATGTCTGGTGTACAGATGAAATTTCCAAATTTTGGTGAAAATTGAAAAACCGGAAGTGGGACATCGGAAACCGGAAGTGGGACCGTAAATCCGTATCTCAAAAACGGCTCCAACGATTTTCTTCAAACTTGCTATATAAACACTCTATTAGATGTCCTTTCGAATGATATAGTTGGTTAGTTCAGGATAATTGATAGGCGTCCTGTATAAATAGCTCAATTTCAGGTCTCGCAAAGGCGTTCCTTTAAAAACGGTTGTACGGATTTTTTTCAAACTCGCCATTTTAACTCACTTTTAAATATGCTTTTGTATGTAATCATTGTTTTCCTGTCTATAATTGAGTTTAACCGGAAGTGGGACATCTGAAACCGTAAGTCCGTATCTCAAAAACGGCTCTAGCGATTTTCTTCAAATTTGCTATATAAACACTCTATTAGATGTCC